>OX415254.1:43267432-46238145 GCA_948329865.1 Linaria vulgaris | reverse complement strand
TGAAGGGCGAGGTGGTTGCAAAATCGGAGTGCCACAATCGGGTGGAGAGGTCGTAAAGGGCGCGATCGTGGAGCGACAACTGGGACTGATCCATACCCTTGGAAAGTCGGGTGGAAATGATCCGGAATTTCTTGCGGAGCCTGCGGAGCTTTTCAGAGAGCTGGGATTTGGTGTAGGGCTGGGACATGGTGTTGGAGAACCGGGAGTAGAAGATCCCAAGGTCGCGGGGGAAGCAGAGAGAGGAACAGTCGAGGAGGCCCTGAAGGAACCGGATCTCGTCGGGTTCGGTCCATATGCGGTGGAACTTGAACGGCGGCGTTTTGGGTTCGTCGAGGGTTTTGCGTTTGATGGGTAGTTTTGAAGCGTGCTGTTGTTGCTGTTGTTGTTGTTGTTGTCGTGTGGTGGTGGTGCTGGACTCCATGAATCGAGTGAGCCTGCCTTTGCCTTTGCCTTTGCCCTGCCCTGTTTGCCGCAGATTTACATTTACCTTCCCCAACGGTGTGTGAATAATGTAATTAGGATTTGATCCAACACACTTATACGACGTGGTCTTGTTACTTTATAAAACAAAATTTTCTTTTTTTTACTTATTAACATTTATAATATGATGGAGTATATGCATCACAAGCTTAAGAATTTGCAAGATAATCCTGACTTCAATTATCATGCGAAATGTGAGCGACTAGGGGATTATTAATTTGAGTTTTGCGGATGACTTACTTATGTTTGTACGAGGGGATTTGGGGTCGGTGGAGCTAGCTATACAACAGTTCAGAGAATTCTCAAGAAGTACGGGGCTGTTTGTGAACGAAGCAAAACGTCATGTCTTTTTTGGAGGCGTGGATATGTGTGGCAACAGGTTTTTGTTGCGCAGCAATACGATAAACAGAAAATCATACACAAACGAAAAGCAAGAAAAGACACGTTATTTGTTTACCCAGTTCGTTGCCTACATCTGAGGGCGATACCAAACAAGGATTTTCACTATGTGTTATGTTGTAGGGTTATAATTACAAGAGAGGCTATTTATAATAAGGACACACTCCTAATGCAACGCTTTTTCCCCTTTGGAAGCTCAACGAGATCCCACGTGTTGTTCGACTTCAAGGAATCCATCTCATCATCCATTGCAAGCTTCCACTTACTCGAGTCAACACTTTTCACTACCTCTACATAACACTCTGGCTCACCACTATCAGTTAATAACAAATAATGTAAGGCAGGGGAATACCTCTCAAGAGCACGATGTTCCCTACTTGATCTCCTCAAAGTAGCCTCTAGAGTACGTGGTTCTTCCTCATTAGTCACCTCATTTTCCAGAATCTTGTCTTCACCAGAATTGGAGACATCCAATTCCACAATCTTCGGGTCTTTAACCCGAGTATCAACACCCATAGTGTTTGATGCACCCAATCTGTCTTTGTACAAAACCTGTTAATTAAACACAACATCTCTACTACGAATAACCGTACTGTTTTGGTCATTCCAAAATTGATAACCATAATCATCGCCGCCATATCCAATGAATGTACACTTCACAGATTTCGCATCTAACTTACTCCTAGCAGTAGCATCAATATGAACGTAAGAAACACAACCAAATACTTTAAGGTAAGATAGGTTTACCTCATTTCCTCTCCAAGATTCCTCTGGAATGCCGTTTTCCAGTGGAATGGATGGTCCTCGGTTGATCAAGAAAGTCGCAGTGTTAACTGCTTCTGCCCAAAACATCTTAGGCAACCCACACTTTCAACCTCATGCATCTAGCCCTCTCATTCAAAGTTTTGTTCATACGCTCTACAACCCCATTCTGCTGCGGTGTTCCTCTAACTGTCTTCTCCTTGCGAATGCCATTATCTGCACAATACTTATTAAACTCTTCAAGTTTATACTCTCCACCATTGTCAGATCTCAGACACTTCACACGCAGACCAGTTTCAGTTTCAACACATGCTCTCCACTTCTTGAAAACCTCAAACGCTTCAGATTTTTGTTTCAAGAAGTATACCCATAACTTTCTTGTTGCATCATCAATGAAAGTCATGTAATACGAAGCTCCACCGAGAGACGTGATAGGGGATGGTCCCCACAAATCACTGTGCACCAGCTCTAACTTATGTTCCTTCAGAGTTCTGCCACATTTTGCGAAACTAACCCGTTTCTGTTTCCCAAACACACAGTCCTCACAGAGACCCATATCAACTGTTTTCAGACCCGGCAGCTTACCCTTCAAACACAGATGCTTCATTCCTTTTTCACTCATGTGGCCTAGTCGACAATGCCATAAATTAGCGTCACTATGTACTGCAGCAACTCCAATGCTATCATGTTTAACATCATAACCGTCATCATCCAACTGCCCTACAAACTGCAGCTTTACCCTTCCCGTGGAGGCACTAACAGCCGTTACTGTCCCACTCCAGCTCTCTAGTAAAGAAGACAACAAAATTAGGGCTTTAATTTCGTCATCAAACTCGATATTCACAGAACTCAGTTGTTGTGTAATTAAACTGAATTCGTTCAGATGATCAGACGCCGGGATTGTCTCTGTCATCTGAAGATGAAACAGACGACGCATCAAATTTACTTTGTTGGCTGCTGATGGCTTCTCGAACATATCTGCCAGAACCTTCAACACACCATTCGTAGTCGTTTCTTTTGTAGTGTGAAACGCCACGCTTCGCGACAACGATAACCTCACCGCGCTCATCGCCTTCTTGTCCAGAACCTTCCAGATGTCATCTTTCATGTCTGCCGGTTTATCATTCAGAGGTTTCCAGAGATCTTTGCTGTACAAGTAATCCTCAATCTACATCCTCCAAAACCCGTAATCAGACCCATCAAAATTCTCGATTGATTTCCATGCTTCCATCGTAACTGCTCCCACTGAACCTGATGCTCTTGATACCACTTGTTGCGCAGCAATACGATAAACAGAAAATCATACACAAACAAAAAGCAAGAAAAAACACGTTATTTGTTTACCCAGTTCGTTGCCTACATCTGGGGGCGATACCAAGCCAGGATTTTTACTATGTGTTATGTTGTAGGGTTATATGACAAGAGAGACTATTTATAATAAGGACACACTCCTAATATTAGGCAACTCCTAATTATAGAATTACTCAAACTCTGCAATTCCTAGGAAACTAGGTCTCTACAACTCTCAGTTAAACTAGAAAACTTTGGTAATTCAGGTTCCACAAAACCTAACAGTTTTATGCGAGGACGACTGCCGATAACGTACCTTGGGGTGCCTTTAACCACAAAGAAACTGACGATACACCAATGTCAACCGTTGATTGAAAGAATTATCAGTCGAATCAAACATTGGAGTTCGAGACTGCTCTCTTATGCCGGAAGAGTACAACTGATACAGAGCATTTTATTCTCTATAATGAACTACTGGCTCCAGGTATTTCTAATGCCAAAAGGGGTGTTGAAACACATTGAGGCACTATGTCGATCTTTTCTATGGAGCGAAAAGGAGAATATAACGAGAAAATCCCATGTGGCATGGCGTAAAGCATGCACACCAAAGAAAGAAGGCGGATTAAATCTGATATAGCTGATGGAATGGAACACCTGTACTATAGCTAAACTCCTTTGGAATATATGTCACAAAACTGACAAGCTGTGGGTTAAATGGATTCATGCCTACTACTTCAAGGACACTGATGCGATGGAGTATAGAGTACCAAATGGGAGTTCTTGGTTAGTGCGTGCAATCATGAAGACATGAGAGAAGGTTTGGACAACTCAGTACTGGAAAGTGGTGCTACAACAACAGACGTTCAGCAGCAGAAAACTTTACGAGGAGCTGCGGAAAAGAGAAGAACATGTAAAATTGCGTGGTCTTTGGTACAACCCTATTGCTAGATCACGGGCCATGTTCACGCTATGGATGGCAATGAAAAAAAAGCTCCCCACAAAAGATAGAGTTGTTGGATGGGGATTAAACATAAACCAAGCGTGCGCTTTATGTGGAAGGGATGAAACGCAACAACACTTGTTTTCCAATGTGACTATAGCAGGAAAGTGTGGCAAGAGGTTTTGAAGTGGATGAGAATAATCCGACAACCGTTAAAATGGACAGAGGAACTCGAATGGGCGTGTAAATTCACAAAAGGTAAAAATTGGAAAGCAAGGTTGGCCAGAGGGGCATTTGCTGAAACAATGTATGCGATTTGGAGTGAACGGAATAATGTCCAATTCAATGGAAAAACTAAAGATGCGAAGCTAAATGAACGGATTATTGAGACAGTCATCCAACGAGCGTGGCCGATTCTTGCACTAAGAAAATATGTTGATAGACTAATGGTAGCTTAGAGTATCTCCCATCATAGGATACATACTGGGAACTGATAGATATAGTTTTGATTTTGCTAGTTATCTTTGAATCCGCCTAGATCTGTAGATCGGCATGTACTTTAAATTGTTTGGAAGGAAACACAAGCAAAACTTCGATCCAAAAAAAATACGAGATTTTTCTTAGGTGATCGTTCATAACAAATTCGAATTGATTATCTAACTAGGCAACCTCGCCCGTGCGGTTTCGTTTTGAACGACAAATATTTTTTATGTAGAAAAATAATAAATGTTTTTACATGTTTACAAATGATATTCAAATTCTATTTTTTAAATAACTCACGACTATAATATTAATATTTTCTTGAAACAGAATATAGTAATTTGTTAAACTTATAGGACAAAATCAAAGATGAGAGAAATTATTACTGACAACCGCTGCACCACGTAATTTATTATGTTTTCCTTAAATTGTCATTGTTATAATAATGTTATTCTTTATGAACTAGAAACTCTTGCGATATTCGCATGTGAAAACTGTACTTATTTCAGATTCTGAAACGAAGAGAACTTTAATTTTTTACAAAAGATTCTACCAAAAAGTTGTATGTAGTCATTATTTAGATCAGATAAGTTGATGAGTTGTGAGTTGCTATTTTTGTAGGTTATGGATATTATCAAAAAAGAGGTATAACTTTGAAACTTCAATTTTTACTATTTTTTAATAATTAAAAGACTTTTTACTCAATAAGTAATTGCATATGAGGTGGTGCAACCAACCAATAAAATACTTACAAATGGATAATAATATCACAGTCATTATTTTTATAATTTTTTCTGGATCTTCTCCCTCATGTACAAACACACACAGACGAATTTTCAGCAATGAATCAAATATTAATCTCTATGAATTTCTTATGTCCAATGCTAGATCTGTATTATGTGGGTTGATTTTTGTTTTTTTAACTGCTTTCAAACCAATGATTAACCTTTACGAATTTCGTGTGACCATCTCTTAATTTTCTATCCTTAATTTTCTCTCTAATAGAAGAAATTTCCACTCATTCTTGACATTTTTTACTTCATAGAAATCACGCATTGTAACAAACCTAGTCATTTTACATACCATATATAAAAAATTATAAGTGTAAGAAATCGCAGATGATGAGATTGCTAATTAAGAAAATTATTGAAGTTTCGTTTGTAATTCTGAAGGTCAGAGGAAAACAAAATAAAGAGATCTGGATCCATATTTTATAAGTGAAAAAGTCGTGTAAAATTGAAAGTGTGGTGTAGCAATGTATTTTTCGACGGTGGGATGAACATAACTTAGACCGACAGTTGTATCCGGGTATGTGTTGGTGTGTGCGAGAGAACCAGTGAAGATGGAGAAGACAATTGTAATCTTGATGTGTAATTGATTTTTTTTTGCTATCTTACGCGTAAGTTTTTTATTGGAGTGTTGCACCACATATGACACGATGACGTGGTGCAGAGGCTGTAAGTAATAATTTCTCGAAAAATGGACGAGCATAAATATTAGGTGGGGCCAATGTAAATACACCCGGACCGTAGTACTATTAATTACTAAAACCTAACTGAGACGAGTTTAATGATGTATTACTGCATAACCACAAAAACATAATATATCAAAAGGTCTGTTCTAAAATTTACAACGGGGTTGCAATTTACAAGGACCTTTCTGCAATTTATAACAGGGCAATAAACGCGAAACGTAAAACTTTTGAGGTAAGATCAAAAGAATAAAAATATTAAAGGACTATTCTGCAATTTATAGCAGACCCTAACGCAATTAACTGTTAAGAATTTTTATTATTTGCGGGTCCCAATAGATTAGTATGTGCTAGGGCTGGGAACGGGATTAAATCCCGTTCCACGGGATCCCGCACCGCCTAGACGGGTATGGGATTTTGAATCCCGTTCCCATCCATTGCTAGGCGGATCCCGCATAGACGGGATCCCGTCGTGGAGGGATTCCCTCGCGGGAATCCCTGCATTTTCAGTAGCCTAAAAAATCAACAGGGAAAAGGGGAAAAAAAGAGGGGAAAGGAAAAAAAAATCTAATTCAACAATCCTAATTCCCTCGCGGAGGTGGCGTGCGTGAGAGAGAGGGGAGACTAGTGTCGCAGCGTGTGTGAGAGAGAAAAGCTCGCCGTTGAGGACTGATGCGAGAGAGAGAAGCTCGGTCGTAAGAGAGTGAAAGTGTGAGACTGCTCGTGTCGTCGTGCGTGAGAGAGTGAGGCTGTGTGGTGGCGCGGCGGCGGCGCTTCGACAAAGAGAGGTGAGAGTCTGCCTACTGCCGCGTTTGAGAGAGTTGATTTGTGATATTACATTTTAATTTGTGGATATAAGACTTGTGGTCCATAGAATTTCATTAATTGTAAAACTATCCTAGTTTCTTTGTTTTTTAACATAAAGCCCCCTATATGTATATATATATATATATAAAACTATAACTTAGCGGGATTCCCGTCTCCCGCGGGAATCGGAAATGGACTCCATTTCACGACCCGCGAATGGCTAGAATTCCATTTCCCAGTGACTTGTCCGGAAAGGAAAACGCGGAAATTTTTCCCGCAGGAAAAATTCCCGCGGGAAGGGATGGGTAAGGGAAATTTCCTTACCCGTTCCCACCCCTAGTATGTGCAGGCCCTCCAAATATTTATTATTGTAAAACAAAATATAATACATTAATTAGTTGAACTTACAGGGGTAAAATTGAAACACGAAAAATCAACTTCTGCAGGCTGCTTGACAAAATCCATTCTTATTATATAGTAAGATAAGATTAACCACATGGAAACTGATTTTTATTTTGGTAACTAATAATTAATAAAAGTAATGCTAATGACGCAATCTTCTCAACAAAAAGGGGAGGGGGAGGCGCTATAGACACATTGCAATGTTTTGTTTAGATACGATATAGGTCTACGCAAAAATATCAAAAGGTTCTATCAAGTAAAAGTACTCTGGCGGGAACGTGGCGAATTCAAGTGGCAATTCTCAAAGGGCACCGAAGATTCCAATCTTAAGGGGACACCATCAACAATCAGTTTTAAATACTGCTTGCAGTGGTGATTTCAATGCGAACAAAAAAAACAATCTTAGAGTCGGATATGATCGATGAACAAGTGACACAAAAACGATCGCGCCAAACATGCGAATCTGGGGCACCAACAATGGAAATCTGAACGCTGTTCCGACGAAAACATCATATGTGAACAAAGTCTGGCATTGATGCAGAAGATCCCTTTAATAGCGTTGAATTCTCCGATGATCTCTAGGAATTGATCCGCGACCAATGGAAGGACACAGTTCTCATCAAAATTCTAGGAAAGCCGTAGTATCAACCAAACTTGGTGAACAAACTTTGCGTAATGTGGCAGCTTACATGAGACTACGGCCTCGTGGATTTAGGATATGGTACATACTACTTGAAAGGCATTACTCGCCACCAACGAGATGTGATTTTAACGCAATGGCCGTGCAAATAGCGGGTCAATTCTTATCCATCCGAAAGTGGACTCCAAATTTCCAAGCGGACAACGAAAAAATCGACAGTGTTATCACATGGGCAAGAGTTATGATCTTACCAGTCGAGACTGATGAACTGTTTTCTCCTATGTGTACAAAATAATAGAAGAATGATTCAAATTTTGGTGGGCTGGCCTATTTCCGGATCCAGGAATAAAGGAAATGATAGAAAATACCAAATTTTCTTCTTGTTTTTTTTAATCTCTGCCTTTTATGAGAATACATGGGGCCCTTATATAGATGATATGAACAACTCGTCTCTTGGTTCCTTCGATTGGTGGCCAATGTGCGATTGAATGAGATCCTCATAGGTGTCCCTTAGGAGTGTTGAGTTTGTGTTGATCTTTAAACAAGATAAGACTTTCGAGGCGTCTTTGTCAGCATCGTCTTTCTCTTCATGTTGATTTTTAAATAAGATAAGACTTTCGAGGCGTCTTTGTCAGCATTGTCTTTCTCTTCGTATTGATCTTTAAACAAGATAAGACTTTCGAGGCGTTTTTGTCAGCATTTTTCTCTTCGTGTTGACTTTTGAGGCGTCTTTGTCAACATCATCTTTCTCTTCATGTGCTACTTTGTACGAAAGGGCGCTTTTATAATTTGTTTCTCGAGATGCTAGGATTCCATTATTATCAGAAGTCCCTCAATTCTCCTCGTAGTCGCAGAATGCGAGGGGAATTTAAAGTAAAACATGGGGGTTTTAATGCATCGTAACTCTTCATCTTCTGACGGCTGGACTGGACGCATTGATTAGGGTCAATTATGGCTCTTTTTGATGTGGTGTGACTTTTGGAGTTTGATCAGGCACGTGCCTTTTCCCGAAATGGGCATTTTTTGGGCGGAAATTAAATGATGTCTTTTCGCCGCCTATATAAAGGTTTTTTGATCCTCCACAGTCTCACATAAAAAAAACTCAAATAAAGTGTGTATCACGAGTGTTACCTTACAGCCAGAGGGCCTTAAAGAAGGTCACGAGTCCCCCTTAGAGGTAGTTCCTGACATTCACAATGTCCCTTCGTTGTGATGTGGGTAATTTACTCACCCACTTGTTTTTGCACATGAGGATTTTTTAGGTGTAAGTAGGTGCCCTCAAACCGTCTTTAGGGCCGCGAGACCCCTTCGTAAAGTGTCGTTCTCGGAATCTCGGTTCACTTTGAACTAGTTCCAGTACTAAGTGGTCTCTTAGAGTGGATGGGTTCTATTGGAGTCGTGAGTCTCCTTTAGAGCCGTTTGTGCATTTTTTTGGCTTGGGGAAAGATGATAACCTTCATAGTAGGCCGTGATCCTTACAGAAATGAAAGTCTTACGAAAGTAGTGTAGTTTCTGAGGGGGGAAGTGTAACCTTTCTTTCATGTTAAGTGGGAGTTCTTTGTCGGGGTTGTGTAAGCTCTTTATTTGAGCGCATAGTCCTTCTTTATGAGATGTCTTTCTTGTCTCTAGTGGGACATGTCGTCCTCTCAGTGGAAAGTCCTTCTTTTCGAGGAATGTGTTTCTTGTCGAGCAGGGTCATTCTTTTCGAGGGATGTCTTTCTTTTCGAGGAATGTCTTTCTTTTCGAGAAAGGCTTTTCTTTTCGAGGAAGGTCTTTCTTTTCGATAAAGGCTTTTTGATGCGTATTTTGTATGTGTTCTGATTTTACCTCAATACACACTCTATCACAAGTATACAAGTCAAGTAATAATAAAATAGAAAGTATAGTTATTACCCAAGTATCGAATCCCAAGAGAGTAGATATTCGTAACTTTAGCAATTATATTGTGTTGAAGAAATAATTAAAGAAAGGAAACTACTAACTAACTAGGTAACAACTAAAGATTTAACCTAGAATGCTTAAGTAAGATTAACTAGAGATTGCAATTGGAAATATTTATAAAATAACTTAAAACTTAACTAACTAACTAAAATAAAATTTAATTGATTGATTGACTAATTGCTATCTAAGGTTGTAAAACATATTTACTAAAAGCTCTTTAAGAGATGGATTTCATTAATCTCGGATGAATGTACTTCATAGACAAAATACCGATGTCTCATATGCAAGACGCTATCTATTGATGATTATTTTGTTTCTAAGTTGATGTAGCAAATTACCCACCTTTCGATGTACTGATGAACCCTATAATCCCTAATTATTTCAAGCCGTTAAGCACTTTTCCCTCACCAGAAGTTCACCATGCATAGGATCCATACAGTGTTTTAGAAGTGAATTAGAGTTACCAACTATGACTTAGATTCCATGAACACGCTAATGTCGAAGGTCTGAGGATTTATCTGCCTTATCTACTATGCTAGTGTTGCGTTAACAATCTTCTATGCATAATTCAACATGATACAAGGTTGTTCAATGCCACTACTCTGCCTCATTGAAACACATGCATCAAACAAACCAAGTAGCATAAGCAGCAAATAATATCCAAAAAAACTAAGTTATCCATAAACATAATTAAAACATAGGTTCAAGGTGCATCCCTATGAGATTAACTACATCATCCATCAGATACTGAGATGATTAGCTACTAATAGTCATATTCAAATCACAATTGATCATAGATTATTCAAATAAGGAAAAAAGATTAAATTCTTTATTTTCCCGTTGCTTTCCTTGACTTCTCTTGTTAACCTTTCTCCTTCAACTATTATTATAGTGCTATGAACGGTAGAATTTCCGCTCTTCTAACCCTAGAATGCTCTTGTAAATTCTTGTAAGTGGTGTTTAGTACTTCTGAAAATCGTACCCTAGTTGTTGAACGTAGCCTTATTTTTATAGTTTTTCTTTGCTCTGGGCTTCGTTTGAGGGTTTCTGATGTCGGACACTTTTTGTCCTAATCGTGCGCCTGGCGCGCGATCAACTACTAATCGCGCGCGATCTTGCTCGGCCTACATTCTATTTTCTGGTCCCTTTAGTAGCGTGGTTGGTAACGCCGTAGATCTACTCCCTTTTCTTACCAAAAAGTGCTGAAAACCTCCAAATAAGCCTTGTTTTGCTCCGACTCGACTCAAACTACAAATACAATGAAACAATACTAAAACAAGTGAAACTGCCACAAGGATTGTTCAAAAGCCTAGAAAATCAGCTACTTAAATCACTATAATAACTCTCTTATCAAATACTCCCAAACTTAAACATTTGCTCGTCCCAAGCAAGACTCTAAAAAAAGAATTCAAATTCTAATATAATAACATGCTCAAATCAGGATTTCGTCTCAGAATGCCACATATGTTCAAAAATTGAAATAATAAGAATCATGGATGTCAAGTCATTGCACACCTAGGTTAATCAAGTTGTCGTCACAAATATTTCATCGTGCAAAGTGGTGTGCTCATGTATCACAAGTATAGAATACAAGACTTTCATATAGAAGTCATAAGATCAAGAAATTTCACATATAGTTGCTCCTCCCTTGCTTTCTCTACTTTTCTTGCTGTTTTTCATGCATGCAAATTTTTCATGTTGGGGATCTTTAGGACTTTGTTAGCTTATAATGATAGGATGGGATATGGACTATAAATGAAAAAGATATTTATGAGCTCTAGAGATGTCTATAGTGAGTTTACTCATTAATCTTTTATTTTCCTTCCTTGCTTTCACTGCCTGTCCCAAGCCAGGATAAAGGAGAAGGGTTGTGGTAGGCTTGTGACAGCCAACGTAAAAACCCCGTCACATCCTATGATATGAACTATATTATGAATTTCGTTGGGGCGTTCCCTACTCAGCGACGCGCTACATCGGACCCCGGGTGTAGTGATAAATGGGCAAGGGTTGCTAGGTCGTCGCCCGGAAGTGATGCGCCACATCGACGCCCGGGTGTGGTGTCAAATGAGCAAGGGTTCCCTCACCTTCCAGGACGGGTGAGGGTAAAAAAGTTAGTCCATGAACGATGAGTTCGCCTTGCATCGTGGAATGTGGGGTCACTCACAAGAAGATTGGTCGAGCTAGCGGAGACAATGTCCAAGAGGAGGATCAACATCTTGTGCATGCAAGAGACCAAGTGGGTTGGTGAAAAGGCCAAAATAGTAGACCCTTGGGGCTGTAAGCTTTGGTATACCGGGACAGAGAAGAACCGAAATGGTGTTGGGATCATCATAGATAAGCTTTGGCTCGAAGACGTGGCGAAGGTCAGAAGGAAGGGCGACAGGATCTTACTGGTCAAGTTGGTCATAGGTGAGGATATCTTGAATGTCATTAGTGCCTATGCACCACAGATAGGACTAGACGAAGTTGTCAAACGTAAGTTTTGGGAATATTTGGACGAGATGGTACAAAGGATCCCTAATAGCGAGAAACTCTTCATTGGAGGTGACTTTAATGGTCATGTAAGATCTAGCCGTGATGGGTTCGAGGACATTCATGGTGGGTATAGCTTTGGGGATCGAAATGAGCCAGGCAACGCTATCTTAGACTTCGCCCTCTCCTATGATTTGCTTGTAGCAAATACTTGGTTTAAGAAGAGAGAATCTCATTTGGTCACTTATAGGAGTGGGTCAAATAAGAGCCAGATAGATTTCTTCTTAGCTAGGAGGGCAGATAGAAGTCGTTGCTTAGATTGCAAGGTCATCCCTGGAGAAAGTGTGGTTACGCAATATAGGCTTTTGGTGTTGGATATTAGACTGCGGCAAGGAGTGAAGAGGAGTAGGCACCGGGTGGAACCTAGAATTAAGTGGTGGCGACTTAAGGAGTCTACCCAAAAGGCCTTCGTGGAGCGAGTGGTTCAAGAGGTAGACTGGAAGACTGAGGACGATGCAGATGCAACTTGGACCAAAATGTCTTGTTGTATCAAGAAGGTAGCGAAAGACCTCTTAGGTGAATCCCGAGGTAGTAGCCTGACAGGTAAAGACACGTCATGGTGGAATGAAGAAGTAAAGACGACAATCAAGACCAAACGGGATTGCTACAGGGATTTGAAGAAGAACTATGATGGAGCAAGCTTTGAAAAGTATAAGCTAGCCAGGAAAGAAGCAAAGAAAGCTGTTCGACTAGCGCGAGAGGCTGTGTACAAGGAAATTTATGAGAAGAGGGATAACAAGGAGGCCGAGAAGGATATATACAAAATTGCTCGCATTAGAGAGAGGAAGACTAGAGACCTAGGTGCAGTGAAATGCATCAAAGATGAAGGTCAGTCTGTCTTAGTGCGTGAGGATCAGGTCAAAGCACGGTGGAGGGAGTACTTCGAGGGACTGTTCAATGGAGGCCCCACCCAAGCAGTGGGTGACATCTCGCAGTCCCCCTGGGATCTGAACCGTAATTTTATGCGCCGTATTAGAAGGTCGGAAGTCAAAGATGCTTTGAAGAGGACGAGGACTCGAAAAGCTGTTGGCCTAGATGGTATCCCTATCGAGGCTTGGAGAAGCATGGGAGAGATAGGGGTGACCTGGTTGACAGACCTCTTTAACAAAATATGGCGAACAAATAAAATACCAGAAGAGTGGAGGAAGAGTACGCTAATACCTCTATATAAGAACAAGGGCGATGTCCAAAACCGTTCTAACTATCGTGGGATAAAGCTTATGTCTCATACCATGAAGCTAGCTATGGGAGAGGGTGATCGAACACAGATTGAGACAAATTGTTCCCATATCTGAGAACCAATTTGGATTTATGCCGGGAAGGTCTATCATGGAGGCCATCCATTTGATTCGTCAGCTCATTGAACTCTTTCGAGAAAAGAGTAGAGATTTACATATGGTCTTTATCGACTTAGAAAAGGCATACGACAAAGTACCCCGAGAGGTATTATGGTGGACCTTGGTGAAGAAGGGGGTACCCATTAAATATATTAACATCATAAAAGATATGTACGAGAATGTGGTGACAAGTGTCCGAACTTGTGGCGGTTTAACAGACGCCTTTCCAATTACATTTGGCTTACATCAGGGGTCAACTTTGAGCCCATTTTTGTTTGCCATTGTAATTGATGAAATCACCAGAACCATCCAAGACCGAGTCCCATGGTGTATGTTGTTTGCAGACGATATTGTCCTCATCGATGAGACGAGAATGGGAGTTAACGCTAAATTAGAACGATGGAGACAAACATTAGAAGCACGAGGATTTTGACTAAGTCGAACAAAAACAGAGTACCTTGAATGCAAGTTTAGCAAACAATGAAGAAACAACGATGGCACGGTTCAGTTGGATGGCCAAGAGATACCGAGAAGTGCGCATTTTCGGTATTTAGGCTCCATACTGCAGATGGATGGAGAGTTAGACGGAGATGTCAACTACCGCATCCAAGCTGGATGGACAAATTGGAAGAGTGCAACAGGGATCCTGTGCGATCGTAACTTTCCTTTAAAGCTTAAAGGAAAGTTCTATCGTACGGCTATTAGACCTGCTTTGCTTTATGCCTCCGAGTGCTGGGCTATTAAGCAAAGTCATGCATAGAAAATAAACGTTACAGAGATGCGCATGCTTCGGTGGATGTGCGGTAACACAAGGAGAGATAAGGTGCGCAATAAAGATATTCGGCATAAATTGGGTGTGGCGGCCATCGACGAGAAAATGCGAGAAAATCGTTTAAGATGGTTTGGGCATGTTAAACACAGACCCATAGATGCACCGGTACGACGAGTTGAAGATCTCGACTTAGGACAGACGACTAGAGTTCGTGGGAGACCAAAAAAGACGTGGATGGAGGTCATACGGAACGACATGAAGTTAAAAGATCTAAATGAAGACATGCTCACCAACCGAAACCTAAGGAGGCAGAAGATTCATGTTCACGACTCGACGTGATTCATTCATAGTTCATATAGCCTACCCCAATTTAATTGGGATTACAGGCTTGGTTGTTGTTGTTGTTGTTGTTTGTGCCTTCTTCATTTGGCTATATATTTTAGACTCATTTTGGCATCTTTTCATTTGCGTTTTCATTTGCGCAAGCTTTCAATCTACCCTATACTTCATAGATTTTTGAGATGCACCCCAAACTTAAGTTTTTGCAAATGGTTATTTGTGCTCTCTATTATATATTCATCCTCGTTTTCTGTTAATATATCTTATTTTTAACTCATGCTTTTGTTTTGAGCTCCTATCTTATCCCTCCTTCAGTCCACTACGTCAATCTCTAGAAGTGGGTTGGATATTCATTTTTTCTTTCGGCTCATGGTAGTTGAGTAGGTTTCATAAACAAAGGCTCTATAGAAAAGGCTTCAGTGGGGTTCAGTAGATATTTCTTCATAAAGTGTTTTGGGCTTGAAAGGCTAAAACTCTAATATAGAAAAGATGACACATTTCATTTCCTCAACAATTCAAATTCACAGTTACTACAAACAGTAATAGAGTAAATCACTTAAGATTCATAATTTCTATGTAACATCTCATTTTCTCATAAATCCCATACAATTATCTCAAAATTTTCCACTTATGCTCATCGTGAATGGTGTATATGAAATATTCATGCTTTCAATAAAATTAAACAAAGTGTATTCCTATGATCCCAAAATAATTCATTTCTTCCCAAATCCTCATGTATTAGGCATATACCATCATAGATCCTACTTTTGCATGCTTTTACTACTTCAAAATTTAATTCTAACAGATGGACTCAAAAAATAACTAAAAAAGAGACCATAGAACGAAAAAATAGAATAAAACTAACTTAAATAGCAAAGCTATTCACATACCCCCAAACTTGACTCGTTCAATGTCTCTATTGAACTACTCTAAAAAAAGAGAAAATAAAAGAAAAAGAATTAAAACATAGGACTCCCCTGGAAATTCTATTCTTCTTGAATGTTGTCTGGTGCTGTGTGGAATTCATCCCCGTTCATCTTGTTCAACCTGATCATAAATTCTTCCCATGAGTTGTAAATATCTTCCCACACCTTTTTGAGCTCAGTTCAGATGAAGTCCTGTAATTTCTTTGTCTGCTCTTCCATTGCTTTCTTCACAAACTCCTCCAAACTTATTGGCTTTGGCTTTGACTTATTTACTTTCCCATATTAGTCAATTTGCTTCTTTGTAATAGCATATTTAATAAATTATTTCTTGTCAGATTGCTTAATAGGAATTCTTGCTTCTCTACAAATCCTTTTGATCAACCCTCCATGTAGGATAGCTCATGATGTTCTTCTTGTAGCAAAAGTGTTGATTGACTTCGTAATTACTTGCCCCACATCTATATGGATTCCATCTCGTATCCATGTCAACTATTTTACTCTGTCCCAATGTGCATTTGTCATGTGGTTAGTAGGTGCAATTCGTGAAATAATGAAATTATACCAAGCCTTATATTCTGGCACTAGTTTATTATAAAGGATAAAAGGATTAGATGAGTTCGGCTCTCGAATAATGGTGTCTGGGATAACCACGTCCCTCAATGCTTCTTCTGACATAGGCGGTTCTCGTTTCTGGTGCTCCTCTTCTGCAATTTTCACTAAGTCCAACTTGTAATATTCATTGATAATGTTTGCGGAGATATGTAACCTTTTTCCTCTCAATGAAATTGGTCCCGTAATTGGCGTAGTTTCGTTTGTAAAGAATTCAATCACCATAGTTTTGTTGACCTCTCCTAGTTGTTTAGCAAACGCCATCCACCCCGTGTCTTGGATTTTCTTGTGAAAAACATCAAAACCTCTCTCAGTGATGAATGATTTCTTCATGCGTTTTACTATTGCATATTATTAAAAACACAAGAATATACGCATCAAGTTTTGCGCCGTTGCCGGGGAGTCACAATATCGTTTAACAATCATCTATTTTATTTTTGATATTTTATAAACACTTACTGGTTTGTTCAAATATCAGGTAACAGTAGTTCATGACACAGAGAGACAACGTGACACTACTGGCATATGACCCAGAAATAGAGAGAACTTGCAGATATAAGAGAAAAGTTCATCATGTCAAACAACAAAGAATGTTCTAGTACCAGATATAAGAGAAAAGTTCATCATGTCAAACAACGAAGAATGTTCTAGTACACTAGGAAGGACTAAGACACATGGAACACCAACAACATAAACACCAACAACAACTGAGATGAATGGCCAAAACGTAGGTAGATGTTATTATTTTCAACCAACTAGGCAGTAAGTGTTACCAACACTTGAGGGGACATGATCATGCATTGTAGCAGATGACGAACATGATCCAATCAATTTGCAGTATTCTCTATGATTTGTCAAAATCAATTCGGAGGAGGATTCATTGAAGACCCAAACGCCCATCTCAAAGACTTTATTTGAACAAGCAAGGTGTTTCAAATCAAGACGAACTCGACAATCTTGAAGTGTTTTTTTTCTCATTCTCACACATTGGAGAAGTAAAAAGATGGCTTGAAAAATTACCAAACAACAACATCACGTCATTGAAGTAATTGGCACAACTTTTCCTAATACAATTTTTCCCACCAGCAAGAATAACAAAGATGAGAAGTGAGATAGTCAATTTCCGTCAGATGGAGGGAGAATCACTATCTGATGCATGGGAACGATTTAAAAGCATGACGAAGACGTGTCCACAACACAATTTCCAAAAAGAGGTACTACACCAACAATTCTACTTTGGATTAAATACGAGGTGTAAGAATACACATGACATTAGTTCCAAAGGAGCATTCATGATGAGACCCGACGAAGATGCATTCGCATTATTGGAAACAACCACATCCAACATATCTAAGTGGAACATAGAACGAGCACCAGCAAGGAGAACAACGGGGGCCGATGAGGTAGATGTAATCACTCAATTATTCGTACAAGAGTCTAACACACCACTTATTGTATGCATCAACTGTGTAGAAAATCATCCAAATACTCAAATACTTCAATCTGAGATGGAGAAACCACCCAAATATTTCATGGGGCGGTCAACAGAACAACCAACAACAATGAGGAGGAAGTCAAAAACTGTTGAGATTTCAATCCAATGACAAGAAGTCCAATCTTGAAGAATTTGTGTTTAATTAAATGGCGAAGACTAATGTGAGAATTGGACAAATTGAAGCAAGGTGTCAAAACACAGATGCTTCATTGAAGAACATTAAGAATCAACCGGTTAAATAGCAAGTCAACTAAGTATTCGACCAACCGAGACATTGCCAAGCAACACTGAGAAAACCCAAAGGGAGCAAGCGATTATGATCTCAACTGAACAAGATGTTTTGAGCAACGTTTCTAAACCACTAGTGAAAGAGTATTATCCACTGATTCCATATCCTTCAAGAATTCATCTCGTGGAACAGTTCACTATCATTTTTAAGAACCTAGACTAATTGTCTTTGACATGGGGTGAGAGAAGACACTTGGAAAAGCGGTGAGAGATGCGACAAGTACCAGAGTATGCAAAATACTTAGGTGATACAAATATGATCAAGAAGAGAATGGGCGTGACAGAGATCCACATTGTCTTTGCACTTCAAGCAATTAAAGATTTCCCTACAAAGCTAAAGGATCTAAGGAGTTTTACTATACCTTGCGCTATGAATAATGTTTTACTTGAGCATTCTTTATGTGATTTATGTGATAGTATAAATATCATTACATACTATATCTATGAAAATTTGAATCTACCTAACTTAAGAGCAACTGATTTGACCATACAGTTAGCTGATAGGAGTGTGACTTATCCTAAAGGGATAATTGAAGATGTTTTGGTGTTTTCCAACTAATTTTATGGTAATTGATATGAGTGGTGATGGGTGGCGTTTGATGTGATACAAGATAGAATTTAAGCTAACAACGAATTGTCATGCCTAAGTCCCACTGTGTCTCAAGTGCACGAACAAGTAAACATAAAATGTTAAATATAGTTACAAACCAAGTATTGAATCCCAATTGAGTGGTAGACTGTTGAATGAATCACTTAAATGCAAAATACTAACTCACTGTCACTTTTATCTCTTGTGTTTGCAGGGTGAATGCTATTTAATCTAAGAATGCTATGAATGCGTTTAAACTAAGAATGCTTTATCTAAGATGCTTAATAACTAGGATGCAAGAATGAATTCTATATTATGATTTTGTGGTTTTGAATGCAAAATAACAATAAAAGACAATCTATTAAACTACGAAAGTTTTGAATTAAACTAAATTAACTCAACTAGAACATAATTGAATTGATTGAGTTTGTGAGCAATATAAAGAAAGATTGTTTAGAGGTCGGATTTCACTAAGACCTCTTCCTAAATTTCAGTTCTAGTCCTTGGTAGGTGCTTGATGGTGCACGCCTAATGGATTCGCGACATATGGTAGGAGTTATCCCAACCACACCCCTATTAGTTTCTAATAACTTACCGTGTTAACAGAATCAGCCTAATTGTCAGTTATTTTAGTAGAGATATCAAATATGCAACCCAAATAATTCATCAACCTCGCGTCAACAAAACCTACACGAAAAAATATATTGTGATCTAGGTATTGCACTCCAGTTGCTTTCGCAAGTCCAAAGTCACAAATCAAATATATATGACTTTGGGCCCCACTCGAGTGCTTATCTTTTATCCCAGCGAGAGTAAGGTTAGTCGCACATCATACTATTATTCTATCTAAACATGTAAGAACACCAAATACACACCTCATAAAATAACTAAAACATATTCATTAATCCGAGTTACTCCCCTACTCCAAATGATGAGTAGGTTAGCTCCTCATAGTCATGAGTTCAACAATCATCAAAGAAGTAAACAACATAAATAAGATAAAAAGGGTAAAGAAAAGCTTCTCATATCCAGTGGAACTTCGTTGCTTGACTCTGCTTCTTCTCTTCTTAATGATCTATTTTTCTTCTAAACTGCTTTCTCTCACACAATGATTCTACTAAACTAAGACTTTGTGGTGCTCTCTCTCTCTCTCCGTCGGCTTTTAGGGTTTCTATGTCGAAAAGTTGTTGTATGCTACTGTAAGCTACTGTAAGTGGTTGTGCTGAACGAACCCTCTTATTCATAGTTTTTCTTCACGTTCTGGGCTCATTCTAAGGTTTATGTCATTCTGGCCCAACTTTCGATAGATGCACGATCAAGGATGCGTGACCTGACATCGTGCAGCTGTTGCGCGATCTGTTTTTCCAACGCTCTTCTCATTGCGCCGATTTCTACCTTTTCTGCGCGATCCTCCAATGTCCGCTCTTCAATAGCCCTATGCTCAGGTCTTCCTTCATTGAATCTCCAAATGAGTGCTTTGGCCCTTTGCATTCCAAAAGCATCGATTTTGGTCATTTTTAGCTTAGTTTCATCATGACTCCATAAAATCCAAGAAAATACAAAACAATTCGAAAAAAGTAAGTATGCTATCATAAGTAATCGAAAGTATAAGAAAATCGATACTTAAATCATGCTTAACAAACGCTTATAAAATATCTCCAAACTAAAACCTTTCTTTATCCTCAAGCAAGCTCACTTTTGACTCGATCTAACTTACAATGTATGCATAAGAGCGAGTTCTCAAAATGTAACCTATGGTCAAAACCAGAATTGGGATGGAATAGACAAATACAAGTACATCGAGTTTAATATGATCATCTTCACATCCCTTTCATGTGCTCTACTAGCATGTGATATTGTTGTTCATGTATAAGAGTTATTTTCATGTAACAAATTTACAAAAGCATAGCTCTAAACATACAATTTCACTTTCCCTCTTCACTTTTTTATTATCTTGACTCAAGTAGACTTCATATGTTGAGGATCGTAGGACTTTATAAGCTTGTAATGTTAGGCTCGGGTATGGGCTATAAATGGAAAAAGTCATATATGAGTTCTAGAGATGCATGTAGTAAATCACTCATGTATTTCTCTTTCCTTCCTTGTTTGTGCCTTCTCCAATAGAGACATTTGACTTCTATGAGCCACTGAGTGGTGTTGTCTTTTGATTTAATCGTTTGGGTTTTGCAGGTGGTGGCCAATCAGGTTCAGACTTCCCCGTATTTATGGTGGGTACTTGGGGTTTAGGAACCTCTTTGAAACCTCTCATGCTATTAGGCCCCAAAAAGGGGGCGCGACCAGTAGAGGCTTGTTAGATAGTTGGCCTTGTGAGGTAGAGGCAATAGTATCTTAGGTGTGATTCGGGGTGCGAGTGTTATAGAGGGGAGATACTGCATGGGTAATGTGAGTGTGCATGATTTTTGGGGTCATACTCTGTCAGAGGGGTGGGTGCGACGAGAAAATATATGTGGGAAGCGGATAGGACTCGGTTCTTCAAATCCCAGTGGAGTGTTCGGATATGTCCCCCGTTTGAGTGGAGTCCTAAAGCGTTACCACGGTGGAGATTCTGACGCCCCCACTCGCTGGGAGAAGGCCGGGAGGAGCGCAAAGGACGTGACCCGATACCTCTTGTTGGGTGTTGATACGATATCCACCAATGATGAATGGTATTCGTATGCTAAATGTAGGATCGTTATCTTCAGGTTGTTTGGATGGAACCTCGACCCGTTGCCTTAGTACAAATAGGAACCTTGGTATGGAGACCGCGACCCACTACTTGATACAAAACACGAACCTTGGTATAATGAAGACGCCACAAACGGTTATGGAGGGTGCCGTTTGATAAGTCGGATTTGAACGCCACAAACGAGGGTGATGAACCCGTTTGATAAGTTCGGAAATAGTTCTTCAAAGAACCAAAGAGAATAAAATCTCACAAAGTTTATAAATATGATAAGTGTTGTCTTACAATGAAAATGGTCTCCCTAATTTATAGGAGAGACAAACTTGGTCACTAAGAAATCAACTTATGACCTTCCAACAACTTCTAGGAAAAGAAAACATGCATTAACTATACTACAAAATGATGAAAGAGACTTCTAGAAAAAGAAAATACATTAACTAGACTAGGAAATGATGAAAGAGTGGTCAAAACTCGTTTTTGACTTTTGACCATGTTTTGAAAGGTCACTTGGATCAGATTTAACCATCTTTGTTGCTCATTTGGGCCTCCTTTATCATTATGGATCCAAACTTGGTTAATTAGCCCATAAAGAGACGCTCTCATCTTCTTAGCAAGCCCTCTTGTGATTGGCCTGTTTAAAGTGCAAATTTGGTCCATTCTTGTGACATCTTCTTCATTTGAATTCTTGTAATCTTCTTCTTTTGTCACCGTGCCCATATTTGCATCATTCCCCTCCTCTTGAAAAGGATTTGTCCTCAAATCTGTATCACCTGCATTAAAAGGACTCAAATCAGACACATTGAAAGTAGCACTAACATTATACTCACTCGGAAGATCCAACTTGTAAGCATTGTCATTGATGCGCTCAATCACTTGAAAATGCCCATCTCCTCTTAGCAATAATTTGGAACGTCTCTTTTCGGGAAACCTTTCTTTTCTCATGTGCAACCAAACCCAATCTCCCGGTTGAAAGATCATCTTTCGACGCCCCTTGTTTGCTTGCTTGGCATATTGTTGAGTTCTCTTTTCAATATTGAGCCTTGTCTTCTCATGTATCTGCTTAACAAAATCAGTCTTTTTCTTGCCATCTAAATTCACATACTCAGAAGTAGGTAATGGAGTTAAGTCCAATGGTGTCAAAGGATTAAAACCATAAACAATTTCAAATGGTGAGAATTTAGAAGCAGAATGCATAGTTCTATTGTAAGCAAATTCAACATGTGGTAGACAATCTTCTCAAGTCTTAATATTCTTCTTTATGATTGCCCTCAATAGCATAGACAAAGTCTTATTTACTACTTCAGTTTGACCATCAGTTTGTGGGTGACAAGTAGTAGAAAACAACAACTTTGTACCTAACTTACACCACAAGGTCTTCCAAAAGTAACTCAAAAACTTCGTATCTCTATCCAAAACAATGGTTCTTGGCATACCATGCAATCTCACAATTTCTTCAAAGAACAAATCAGCAATGTGAGAAGCATCATCAGTTTTGTGACATGGAATAAAATGTGCTATTTTAGAAAATCTATCCACAACCACAAAAACAGAATCTCTACCATGTTTTGTTCTTGGCAATCCCAACACAAAATCCATAGAAATATCAATCCAAGGTGTAGTAGGAATTGGTAAAGGAGTATACAAACCGTGATTTTGCACTTTGGACTTAGCTTGTTTACAAGTGATGCATCTGCCACATATTCTTTCAACATCCCTTTTCATGTGTGGCCAAAAGAAATGTTCTTGCAGAATTGCTAACGGTTTTGCAATGCCAAAGTGTCCCATTAGTCCTCCTCCATGAGCTTCCTACACAAGTAATTCCCTCAAAGAACAATTAGGCACACAAAGTTTGTTTTCTCTAAACAAAAATCCATCTTGCCTAAAGAACTTACCACTAGCATGCTTTTCACAATCTTGATACTCAACATGAAAATTAGAATCATCCCTATACAAATCCTTGATGTACTCAAAACCAAGCAACTTCGAATCAAGAGTAGAAAGTAAAGCATACCTTCGAGAAAGGGCATCGGCAACCACATTCTCCTTACCTTGCTTGTATCGAATGACATAAGGAAATGTTTCAATGAATTCTACCCATCGTGCATGCCTCTTATTCAGCTTGTGTTGGCCCTTCAAATGCTTCAAAGATTCATGATCTGTGTGAATCACAAACTCCTTAGGCCAAAGGTAGTGCTGCTATGTATTTAAGGCCCAAACCAAAGCATACAACTCCTTGTCATAAGTTGGATAATTCAAGGCTGCTCCTCTTAGTTTTTCACTGAAGTAAGCTATGGGCTTCCCATCTTGCATAAGAACAACACCTATTCCAATTCCTGAAGCATCACACTCAATTTCAAAAGTTTTAGAAAAGTTAGGCAAAGTAAGTAAAGGAGCATTGGTTAACTTTTCTTTAAGTAATTGAAAAGCCTTTTCTTGTTCCTCTTCCCACTTGAATCCAACATTTTTCTTTATCACTTCGGTGATTGGTGCAGCTATGGTGCTAAAATCTTTCACAAATCGTCGGTAACAGCTTGCCAATCCATGAAAACTTCGAACATTTCCCACACTTGTTTCAATGTTGACCTGCGATTGGCTTAACATCCATCTAGCATTGGTTCCAGAACATCTTACAAATATTGTGGCGAGAGACATGATTCTGGTTTCAATGTTGACCTGCGATTGGCTTAACATCCATCCAACATTGCTTCCAGAACTTATTTCAATTATTTTGGCGAGAGTCAGGATTCTGGTTTCAATGTTGACCAGCAGTTGGCTTAACATCCATCCAACATTTCTTCCAGAACATATTACTCCTTCAGTCCCGATGATCTTAATTTTTCCCACACTTGTTGGACTAGGCCATTCTTGTATTGCCTTGACTTTCTCCTCATCAACACGTATACCCTGTGAACTTACAACAAATTCTAGAAACACAAGATTATCCGTGCAAAAAGTACACTTTTTCAAGTTAGCAAACAACACTTGTTTTCTTAGAACATCCAAAACAAGTTTCAAATGTCTAACATGACTATTCAAGTTCTTGCTAAACACGAGAGTATCATCAAACCAAACAACTAGGAATTTCCTAATAAAAGCATGGTTCATCAATCGCATGAAAGTACTAAATGCATTAGTAAAATCAAAAAGCATCACTATCCATTTAAACAAACAAATTGTTTTTATAATAATGCTTCTCCATTCATCTCTCTCTTTCATTGTGATTTGATGATAACCACTTCCCAAATCAACTTTCATAACCACACAAGATTCATGCCTTTTAGTTAAAATATAATCCAAAGTAAGTATGGGTCCATGATACTTTACCATAATTCGGATTGCTTTCCATTTGATGCACATCCTATGAAAACAAGGCAAATTGGGCGGTATATCATTGGGAAAGAGACCATCATATCCCTGCAAGAGAAATGCCTTTGAACTTGGCAATGAAGAAATTTCTTTGTTAGTTCTAAAAAATACTCCACTTTCCAACTCACTTTCTTTTGAAAAAACACTCTCTTGTGTTCTCTCTATTTTTCTCTCATTTGCCAAAACCTCAACTTCTTTTTTGTTGACAACTCTCTGTTTTTCACTCACATCTTTTTGAGTACTCTCTTTTTTTCTCTCATTTGCCAAAGCTTCAAATTCTTTTTTGTTGGCAACTTTGTTTTTTTTTGCTCTCTTCTTTTTGAACACTCTCATTTTTTTGTTCATTTTCTTTCTTTTGAAATCTCACTTGATCATCAAAAACTTCTTTTGGTGTTAAAGGAACAAGAGTGATTTTCCTCTCATTGTGAACAAAAGAATACTTGTTCGTAAAGCCATTGTGGTTAACTTTACGATCAAACTGCCATGGACGCCCCAAAAGTATATGTCCGACTTGCATTGGAACTACATCGCACATAACTTCATCTTTGTCTTCCCAATGCTGAATGAAATCATCACTTGCTTGTCAACTTCCACATTAGCACAATCGTTGAACCAATGAAGCTTGTATGGTCGTGGATGTTTCACCGTAGACAACCTAAGTTTTTCAACGAGCGTGGTGCTAGCAATATTGGTGCAACTTCCGCCATCAATTATCACACTACACACCTTTTCACGAACATGACATCTAGTTCGAAAGATGTTCTCTCGTTGATCGTTGTCCTCATCATTCAATTGTGCATTTAAAACTCTTCGTGTAACCAAAGTGTAATCGGCATAAAGAGCACTTTCTTCTTGATATTTAGACATGATAACCTGCAAAGAAATGTTAGAAAGAAAAAAAACCTCACAACACTCCCTTACGTGTTTACTCACAAGTTTTTTTTCACTCAAAATATATCACTATATATTGACTTTTCCCCTCTAATAATCTCACGCTCACTGCCTTTTTCCACTCGTATATTCTCAAAAGGTTATTCTCGAACTAAATCGAACGGAATCAAATAAAGTTGTATCAACCTCGAGTAACAAATCAAACCCAAATATATTTTTTTTTCTCACAAGTGCACCAAAGGTATTTCCCAACACGAAATCAGCAACAAAATAAATAAAGTTGATACTTCAGTTTCTTTTCTTTTCTTTTTTTTTGTACCATTATTTTTTTCCTTTTTTCTTGGTACTCTTTTTTTTTTCTTTTTTCTTTTTTCTTTTTTTTGGACGTTTTTTTTTTCTTTTTTTTGTGTCCCTTTCTTCTTCTTCTTCTTCTTCTTCTTCTTCTTCTTCTTCTTCTTCTTCTTCTTCTTCTTCTTCTTCTTCTTCTTCTTCTTCTTCTTCTTCTTCTTTGCTAAGAAATAGAAAACACAAACTAAAGATAGATGTTTTTGGTAATCCGAAGATTAAACCAAGAACGGATAGGACCTGAAAGATAAAACCTTTGCTCTAGATACCAAATGATACGATATCCACCAATGATGAATGGTATTCGTATGCTAAACGTAGGATCGTTATCTTCAGGTTGTTTGGATGGAACCTCGACCCGTTGCCTTAGTACAAATAGGAATCTTGGTATGGAGACCGCGACCCACTACTTGATACAAAACACGAACCTTGGTATAATGAAGACGCCACAAACGGTTATGGAGGGCGCCGTTTGATAAGTCGGATTTGAACGCCACAAACGAGGGTGATGAACCCGTTTGATAAGTTCGGAAATAGTTCTTCAAAGAACCAAAGAGAATAAAATCTCACAAAGTTTATAAATATGATAAGTGTTGTCTTACAATGAAAATGGTCTCCCTAATTTATAGGAGAGACAAACTTGGTCACTAAGAAATCAACTTATGACCTTCCAACAACTTCTAGGAAAAGAAAACATGCATTAACTATACTACAAAATGATGAAAGAGACTTCTAGAAAAAGAAAATACATTAACTAGACTAGGAAATGATGAAAGAGTGGTCAAAACTCTTTTTTGACTTTTGACCATGTTTTAAAAGGTCACTTGGATCAGATTTAACCATCCTTGTTGCTCATTTGGGCCTCCTTTATCATTATGGATCCAAACTTGGTTAATTAGCCCATAAAGAGATGCTCCAATCTTCTTAGCAAGCCCTCTTGTGATTGGCCTGTTTAAAGTGCAAATTTGGTCCATTCTTGTGACATCTTCTTCATTTGATTTCTTGTAATCTTCTTCTTTTGTCACCGTGCCCATATTTGCATCAGGTGTGGTCGTCGATTAAGTTCCGAGCACCTTATCCTCTCTCTTAGGATGTCAGCCGTTGTTCTCAATTCATCCTCTCGTAAGAGAAATAATAATATGATATAATATGCATCATCAAAAACTAATCAACGTAACATTCGTCATCTCCTCAAAGGTACGATTTTTGTGTTCAGCGATTTCATTTGATCGTGCTAATAAAAATAATATGATATAAAAAATATTTTCCTTTTTGCTAATTAGAATTTAGAAATAGCACATGAATGAGCCAAAAGGATAGAGTTGGAGACAAGGCCTGTGCCATTGTGACACGTATGTATGAATGAGGTGGGTTAGAAATAGTAAAAAGTCTGTCATAACAAACTTTCTAAAATAAAGGAAAAAAGGAAAAGGAAAAAGAAAAATATAATAAAGGAAAAAAGAAAAATGTCGACAGCCAAATTCACACCATTGCCTGCCACTCTCCTCCGGCCTTGTTGTGTCCTCCGGGCAGCACGAAACGTGAGCGTGAAAATGTCTGCAAATCCGCTTGAAATCTGCGTCAAACAGTCTCTCACCACTCCAAACAAACTCGGGGACTGTAAGTATTTATTTATTTGTGAGCAATGAATGAATGAATGAATGAATTCTGTCAATTTGTTCAGGTCCTTTCACACAAAGGGTTTTGCTTACCTTGGAGGAAAAAAATCTTCCGTACGAGATGAAATTGGTTGATTTGAGCAACAAACCCGAATGGTAATAATAATAATAATAATAATTGGTTGATTGATTGATTGATGATTATCTCTGTTTTACTCTTAATTATTATTCATTTATATTATTTGATTAGGTTTTTGAAGTTAAGTCCAGAGGGTAAAGTCCCTTTGATAAAGCTTGATGAGAAGTGGATTCCTGATTCGGATGTTATTACCCAAGCACTCCAAGACAAGTTCCCTCAACCATCGTTGCTCACCCCTCCGGACAAGGCTTCTGTGTTCGTTTCTTTTTCTAATCTAACTAACTCGAGAAAATTAATTAATTAATTTCTGGATGGATAGTTGTAGATTGTTTTGTGATATGGTTCAATACTTCAATGTGTATGTATGTATCATTCACAGTGGTTCCAAGATCTTCTCAACATTTATTCCCTTTCTTAAGAGCAAAGACCCTAATGACGGAACAGAGCAAGCATTGCTGAATGAGCTCACTGTGTTCAACAAATATATTCAAGAAAATGTGAGTTACTTCTTTCTTTTTCGAAATAGTATTCGAGATTATGAATGTGCTTCAACTAATTTCTCCTATAATCAATCTTCTGTGTGTAGGGCCCATTTATCAACGGGAAAGAGATATCTGCCGCAGATTTATCTCTTGGACCAAAGCTCTACCATCTAGACATTGCTTTAGGACACTATAAGAAGTGGTCTGTTCCAGATTCACTTTCCCATCTCAAGTCCTACATGAAGGTATGCTTAATGCGCTTTAAGAGATTCTTATGTCGTTTCCATTATCTCCCACCATCATGGCAAGTGGCTGGATTGATTGTCCTTATCATACTTGTTTGATGTATGTTTTAGGGTATCAAAGGCTAGAAATATTTGCAATACTTCAACCATCCAGATCCTGGTTGTAAATTCCAAATCCATAAACGATAAAGTCAAAAATATTGTTGCCGTACTTAATTTTTTCTTTATCCACAAAATTATGCCAAAAAGCCAAAACATCTTAAATAAAAAATTGAACTGAAAAGAAGCTGCCTGCCCCTAAAAGCCTCCAATTACGCACTGAGGAAATGTGGTTGGAAGCAGCAAGTAGATAAGGCTAAGAGCTTCTGATTGACAGCCTTAATGGCATGAGCATGTTGGTTAACAGTGCTTGAGGTATCAGATAAGCTAAGTACTCACTCCATGTTACTAAACTAAGTAGAAATATTTGAGACTTAGCGATAGCTGTGTACTGTATACTGATCTATCTAGTGTGTGGAGAATAGTTCTGTAAATAGGGAGGATTTTATGCAATTTGTTCTGGTCGTGGTCTTCCAGCTCTTCAACTTACACTCCAATCTTAGATGGTGTTTACAAACTCTTTCACAGAAAGTAGAAGTTCATGATTTTAGTTGAGTTTCAAAACCACTTTATGTTTATGTTGAGAGTGTTTGAAAAGTAATCCAGAATTTTGAAGTTATTAATTATTTTGTTTAGATATGACCACCATAAGTCAAAAGCACCAGGCTTGTGGAAGTTCTTAGCTCGAAAGAAGTTGTCTAACCGAACAAGACAGATTTGCAAATACCCAAAAAACTACTGGTTCAAACGCTGTTTGTACATATTTTTTTTAAGAATTTGCAAACACCGCCTTAGGATTGATCATAGGTCATATAAGGCGTATGAAAAGTAATTCATCGTTCAATGTTCGCCAACTTTGGCCTTAACCTGTACGGTTGGGAAGGAACGTTTCCATGATTATGTAGTAACCATATTATTGGGTCCTTTGTGTTGACATCACCTTATAGGATGTCCAGTACCACATTGGACGTGCTACCTCAAATGTGTGGACAAAGTCATTGAAACTAAGAACGCGCTAGATGGTTTGGAGCTTCTATAGAATCTCCCGGACCAACAAGACTCTATTTCCTGCTCTGTCAAAACTCTTCCAATGATGCAACAGATTTGGTATTTGATTTACCCATCTATTATTTTCACAATAGCATGTGAGCCATTTAAATTTTATATTCTATTAAGTTTTCAATTAATAAGCCATGGGTCTCAATTCTCTTTCTTTAAGAAAAGCGAAAGGCATTTTAGAATAAAGTTAGGAATCATGGTATATGATTTGTCTGTTACGAATAAATAGGAAAGCACTAACATCTATGATCTTTCCAAATACAAACCCAAATATCGACTCCTATGCATATTGATATTTGAAATTTTTATAAACGAGCTTGACATTCTGAATAGGAAATCTACATTTTAACATTGTGATATTTTTACCAACTATTTCTTTGTTTATCTTTGAACCGCAGACTATATTCTCCAAGGATTCTTTTGTAAAAACTCGAGCTCAGCCAGAAGATGTTATTGCGGGTTGGAGATCCAAAGTTGAAGGTTGATTGATCAAACTCTAATCTGGGGCACTCCTGTGGTCTCAGGTGGTGAATAAATCCTTGGAAACCTTCAATTAGGTTTTTATTTATTTGTTACATATGTAGTCTGAAAAGTCATGTTGAAGTATATATCTAATTTTTAATAACTGATTATGGATTTTGAAAGTTTTATAGGAGCAGATAAGGTATCTGCGCCATAAAATTATCATCAGCATGTTCACATGTAGATCTAAAATGGATTGGACTTTTTTCTGGTTCTTATATTTTCTGGTTCTCATATTTGATTATAGTTAGTAGTTACAGAGCTGAGAGCACGTTCTTAATATGCTGAAACATGAACAAAAGTGAACAGTGACCGAATTTGACCAGCATAGTTAACAAATCTGGCAGTGAGAGAGCGAGAGCTAAAAAAGTAGCTTGTATCCGTATCGGATACAGAATGCCCCGGATATGCTTCCAATATGTATCGAATGTGCCTCGTGGCGTATTATAATTAAAAATTTAATAAAAAACAACGAATATGTATTTGATACGCCATGACACGTATTGGTCTAATAATAGGCTAGTTGGGCAATGGAAAAATAGTTGTGATGTTAATTTAGCTGTATTAGTAGTATATTGTAAAACTTTTTAATATTGTTGAATATGTTTTGACACATTTAGTACTTTGAGCGTATTATTTGATATTTTATGTTTCTGTTGAATTGTGGATATTTTTATATGTTTGTATTGTTTATTACATTTAAAGTTGAGTATTTATAATACTTATGTGACTATGCAAGGGTACTAAAAACATTATTGTCTGCATGTTTATTTAGATTATATATTATTATTACTAATATAAAATATTTGACTTCATATGTATCTTTGTATTGTGCAACACAGAGGGAGAGGAGAGAGAGGTTTCACATTTTGAATATCAATTCTGGAAAAGCGGCCTTATTCATTTGACATTTTTCGCTTAGTATTTATCTATGTTGCAATAACTTTTAAAATCATATAAGAACTCTCATTGAACTTTTGGAATCGTCATGTTGGACATCAAAGGGGTGTTCTCCCACAATTAAAAATATTTAAATTAACAATGCCGTGTTAGACAGTAGACATTGATTGAAGTATAGTTGACTTTAGTGGTTTAATTGATAATGGTAGTTTGTCTTACAACTATTTTCTTTGTTGTAATGTATTAAATATGTTCTTCATTAAAGTGAAATTGTCTTCCCTATTTTTTGGTATTATACTTCTGTTATATCCATATTAACAGTTCTTCTTCACTAGTTGAATGCAATATATGAGATTTTATACCATTAATATTTCTAAATACTCAGGCGAAAATTGTTAAATCTGTCTCTTTATTATTTGGTGTATTTGAATTTCCCCCCTTTTTTGATATAGTTTGTAGGGAATATGAGTATATACATTATGCTTATCGTTGTGTATCTTATAATTGCAAGGATTTTGTATCTTTGCATTTGTATCTTCGTACCTTGAATCTCGGGGTGAAGCTTCCTTTTCTTTGATGGGTAGGAGTGAAGCTTTCATCACATAATTGGTGCATCTTTATGTTTCAAATTTATTTCTGAAAAAAAGTAGTTATTGTCTATTTATTTTAGTTCGTATCAGTGAATATGTTCTTAGATAGTAGAGCAATTACTCTTTGTATTGTTGCATGATTATAGTTATCTCTACCAATAAAATAAAGAGCTAATAAAGCAGAAGTAAAAAAAGAACCATTTGGTTATGATAACAAAGGAAAAGCTCTTATTGCCATATATTTACATTTCATATTGTTTTCTGTTTTTTTACTTACTTTTCTGAAGACGGGTCTTTTTTCTTTCCTCTCTTCTATCCACAAGGTATCTAATTGCCTCTTTAACATAATACATGGGTGTTTTGGTAAAAAGTCTTAAGGAAATGGTGGTAGTGTTTACTTAGAAGAAGGCTCGAGTTCATGTCATTCAGTAATAAATAACTTAATGAAAATACATTATTCTTAAATAAGTTAACTGTCTTTCTACCTCACTTTTGGGTTCTCTGTAGAAATGCCTAAGATTCTTTTATTTATTTTTAGACATATGCTTGTTTGGGGTAAGTTTCTATGTGAGAAGAAAACTTCTGTAGAAATGTCTTAAGATTATTTTATTTATTTTTAGTCATATGCTTGTTGGGGGTAAGTTTCTATGCGAGAAGAAAACTTGTATAAGCTGAGTCACAATAATTTCTTCTCTTGTTGATTTTTTTTTGAACAAACTGAAGTCAATTTATTTAACGTAAGCAAATGTTTTTAATACATGGAACAATGGAATGAGAAATACGAGAAACAACATTATTACAATCATAAAGCAATAAAGGTTGCAGCCAGAGTGGACAAGTTATCCAAACGTGATATGGAGGTGTCCCAATTGCTTCTGGATTTATGAGAGACGCACCGAGCTTAGCCAGAAAATCTGCTGTTTGATTTATTTCTCGATATGAGAATGTGCTTGTAACTTTCTGAAAGTAGTCAACTCTAGTCTGAATCTCCTGAAGAAGACCACTCAAGTGAGCCGGTGGAGATTGTGTCCTGGAAAGACAATCGACCAAAAACAATGAATCTGAAGTAATGATCAAATGCGTGACACTCAATGTCTGTGCAAGTATCAAACCATCTCTAAGAGCCCAGAATTCCGTCTGATTGTTAGTAGTGTGTCCCACCGATGCACTAAACGCCGCAATGAAGTTTCCATGAGAGTCACGTAGTATGCCCTCAATCTGCTGTTTGACCTGGGTTGTGCCAAAAGCAGTTGGGTGTTAGGGTAGTATTTAGCTCGGATAACTTGAGCCCACATAGAATCGGGTTTGGTAAGCAGACGCTACCCAAGTTTCAAAAGGAATGCGTCATTCATAGCAATCAGGTTTCGCATCCCAAGTCCTCCCAATGATTTGGAAGGCAGATAGTGTCCCAGTTAATTTTTGCTCGAGAATTCCCGCTTGGACTGGCGTTCCAGAGGAATTTGTGAGTGTGTTTCTGGATTGGTATAACGTTGATCTTGGTAAGCAAAAGACGGACATCGCATGCGAAGGGATGGCAGAGAGTGTGGATATGGACAACACCGAACGTCCCGTGAAGGACAAAAGGCGAGTGTACCATGTATCTATTTTGCAAGAAGCTCGGTTAACCAACAGAATGAGGCTGTTGGTTATTGATCGTCCGGACCAAACTGGCAGTCCCAAATATTTATCATTGGTGGACATTGTTGCCATATTGAGAGTATTTACTAGCTCAATTTTGTGTTGCGGTGTGACATTTGGGGCAAACAAAACTTTTGATTTGGCCCAGTTAACTGTTTGTCCTGCCGCCGCTGCAAAGAGATGAAGGTTCTGTTGAAGGGTGGAGATAGTTCTTGGTGAGGTATCACAAAACAAAAAGCAATCATCAGCAAAACTTAGGATGGGGATTTCAGGTCCTGTTTTATTTGCCCTCATTGCTCCATATGATCCATTTTGGGTACTTTGTATCATGAGGTGGATGAACATGTCCATACAAAGTATAAACAAATAGGGAGACAAAGGGTCTCCTTGTCGGAGCCCTTTAGTAGAGAGCCATGGGGCTGAAGTGGCCCCATTAGCAGACACAGTAAAGGTAACAGAAGTGACACATGTCATAATGTGTTGTATCATGATTGCTGGAAACTCGAAGGCTTCAAGGGTCTTTCGAAGAAATTCCCAACTGAGGTTGTCGTAGGCTTTCTCTATGTCTAGTTTCAAAGCCATATGACCTATTTTGTGCTTGCGTTTTGAATGCAAAGTATGAAGCAATTCATGAGCCATGAGAATATTATCAGTAATTTGTCGACCCGGAACAAAGGCATTTTGGAATGGGGAGATAAGCTCAGAAAGAAAAGGACGGATACGGTTTACAAGGATTTTAGAAATGATTTTATAGCTGACATTACACAGGCTAATGGGGCAGAAATCGGTGACAAGGGTGGGATGGGGACGTTTGGGGATAAGAATGATGTTAGTATCATTAATGTGCGGTTGAAGGGTGCTATGCGTAAAGAAGTCTGCTACATAGGACTAGGTCGAGGTCTCCACCTACTGCCAATATCTTTGATAGAAGTGAGCATTTAATCCATCAGGCCCAGGGGCTTTAGAGGGGCCAATACTCTTGACTGCATATAGAATGTCATCCGGAGTTGGTGGCCTCGTAAGAGAATTGTAAGCCGACATAGGGACATGTGGAAGTTGGAAGGAGTGGAATGGGAATTGAACGGATGTCGATGTAGTTGTGTTGGCTTGGAAGTGGGCTGCAAATTGTCTCAGTATTTGAGGTGTTTCTGTAACCAATTGGCCCGACTGGTTTTTAATGCCCTGGATCAGATTCATTGTCCGACGGTTGGTTGCATAAGCATGGTAAAACTTAGTGTTACAATCTCCATCTTTCATCCACTGATTTTTAGCTCGCTGTGCCCAATAATTTTGTTTTTGAGAGACGAGGCTGTTGAGATATGTGCGAAGTGATCTTTCACGACGAAAGATGGCGAGAGGGGAGTTAGGGTTGAGATTGGTAAGAGCTGAGTCAAGTAGAGATTGGGCTTGGGAAATTCGCTTATCAATGTTTCCAAAGCTTGTAGATTTCCAAGTTCTAGCGCAATAGCAAACACTGAGCATTTTTGGAAGAAGAGAGGTTGGATATTGTCTTATGAAAATGGAGCCTACGTGGATTCCACTAGTGGAGGGAATGTCGAATGGTCATCCCATGCTATCTCGTATCGGAATGGACGTGTGGGACGCCGATTAGGTGGGGATGAGCTGAGGAGAACCGGGGAGTGATCAGATGATTGGGAAACAAGGTGGGTTACAGAGGTGTTCGAAAAAGCAGACAACCATGCATCGTTAGCAAAGAAACGGTCTAGTCGTTCACAAATAAAATGTCTACCAAATCTACGATTTGTCCAGGTGAATGGATGTCCTATAAAACCCAGATCTTCTAGACCACATGTCTGAATACAATCACTGAATTTATTCATAGCAGCAAGGGATTTAGGGCGTCCTCCATATTTTTCATGCGAAACTAAGATATTGTTGAAATCTCCTAGAACTATCCACTTAGATGTAATAGCAGGTGCCAATTGAGATAGTTCTGACCATACCTGTTCTTGTAATGGCGGCTGAGGCGGATTGTAGACGGAGGACAAAATGAATGAATCGGCAGTTGCTGGGTGGACTGCTTCCATGTGTACAGTTCTAGTAGAGTTTCCGATCGGGTTGAGAGTGATTTCGACCACATTCCACAGGATCCAGATTCCACCTGAAAGACCAACTGAGGGGATAATATAGTAATCTGGAATAAACGTGTTTCCATAATAGCAACTACTGTAGGACGATGCGTCTGGATAAGCTGTCGAAGTTCGTCTCGGAACTCAACACGTGCTGCACCTCTATTGTTCCAAGCTAGTATGCTTATCATTGAGGTTTGTGGTGTTGAGCTGTTGGACGGTGCTCCATTTGAAATATTCGGGTTTGCGATCTCCGGTTCGTTAGTGATAATGGCGTTGGTGGTCGTTTGCAAGGTAGATCAATCTGATGCGGTACTGTATGGCGCGTGAGGCGGGTGATGGTAGTGTTTGCTGTCAAATTCGTAGGACCAAATTGGAGGAAAACGGTTGGTGGATGAAAAGGTATGGTATGTTGTTCGGTGTTCTCAAGGTTAGGCCGTGAATGGGAAAAGGGATTACGGTAACGTCGGGTAGTTGAAGTGTGATTGGTTGTAACGGATCGAGTGACAGAGTGAGGTGGGCATGTGGAGTAGAGATTGTACGGGTCATGTGTTGGGGGTAAAGTATTGCTGAGTTCACTATTGGCGGAGGCAGAGAAAGTATACGCTCCATTTGTTGGAGTAATTGGGCATGAACTCCGTTGGGATTCAGAATTGAAAGGGTTGGAGATATTTGATGATTTGTGGTTTGTGGTGGGGGAGAGAAGCTGGGGCGGAGACTGCGGAAGATGAGGTGTGGGAGGAAGGTTGTTGGTGGTGGAATTCCGGCCGAAGTCGGCGGTGGTGATGTGAGCCGTGGTGGTGGGAGCTGGAATTGGAGTGGTGGTGTGTGGGCTTCGGTCAGTTGTGGGAGGTAGGGCGGAGATTGGTCCCGTTGTGGCGGATGCAGGCGGCGCGGCGGCGACATCGGTGGTGGTGATGGGGGCGTTTGTGATGTGGGCCACGGTGTTGATTGATCGAGTTGGAGAGGTAATGAGCTCACTTCGGTCCGTGGTGGGAGGTGGGTCGAAGAAGGGTCCCACTTCGATGGTGTTTGGCGTCGTTGGTGGCGGTGATGTGGGAAGATGGTGGTGGAGAAGGAATGGAGCTTGGTGGGATTAAATTGGAGGGAGTTGAGGAGCAGGTGGGGGTTGATGCGTTGGTGTTGTCGGGTAGCGGATTCACGGGCTCCGGGCGACGTGGGTTGCACATGGTTGTAAGCGGCGGTGGCAGGCTAGGAGTTGGAGATGGGTAGCTCCCAGCTGGTACAGATCGGTTAGGATCTGGTGCGGGTGGTGCACCGTTGCTACGGTGCACCACGCGTCTGATTGGTGGCTGAGGGAGTTGTTGGTCTGTTGGGCTGGGCCCAATTTTGTTGTTGGGCTGTAGTAATTTATTTATGTTGGGCTGTATGGTGGGCTGTGAAGTGGGCTAAGGATAGTTTTGGCCTTTTTCATTATTTTTTTGGCTAGGAGAATGAGTAGCAATTGGTTGTTGGCCGACGGTATTTTGGGCAGGTATTTTTTCTGCAGATTTCGTCGGCGGCGGTTGCCTTCGAGGTCTTCGGGAGATGATGTTCCATTCTCCCGTTTCAGCTTGTACCGATGACGGTGAGAGATTGGTCGTTGGAGGGAGATCAACCCTGTCCGCCATGGATTTCACTTCGCTCGTTTTTATTGACGTCGCAATCAACTTGAAAGTGTCCGATCCGTCCACATGTGAAGCAAAAAGCATTCTTCAATTCATAAATAATTTTTTGTTGATGCTTACCAATTTGGATATGTTGACGGAGGGGCATTGATGTGTTGATTTGAACGCATATACGCGCGTATCGAGCTCTTTCGAGTTTGGTGGAATGCAAGTCGGCCTTTATGTGTTTGCTAATGATCGCTCCGAGTGTTGCGAGTGCATTAAGAGTGTAATATTCAAGGGGCAAATTTGGGAGTTGCACCCACACACATAGATCCGATGTGATGGTGGTTGTCGGATTGAAGTTCGGGATCCATGGTGTAATCGCTAGATATTTGTTGAAAAGAAACCACGGGCCTCCGGCAAGCGCTACAATGTAGTCGTCATAATTTTCGAATCGGGTCACATAGTGCCCAGATCCGAGATCTGTGACTTTTGGTGGACATATGAGTTTCCATAGCCGTTTGAGGTGCAACGACATGTCGAGGATGGGACGTTTGAGGCCGATAGTATGTACGATGAGCGCTTGCCGCCACGGCTTCCGAAGTGATTCCAGTTCTACGGGTGAGAATGGCGAGGAGTTTTCGTTTGGTGATTGTAGTTCGGAATCGGAAGAGGCCGTTTCGGTTACATTGTCGACTGTGAAACTATCGAGCCATGAGGGAAAAAAGGTATGTCGGGTTGTTTCAACGAATTGTTTCTTATACGATAAGTGTGTGTGGATTAATGTTAGAATAATTGGGGGGGGGGGGTGAGATTGTGTTTTGATGTTGGAATGAGGTGGTGCTGTGGTGGTTTACGGTGGTTTGTGGGCGAAAAAGTGGCTGGTTTAATGTCAGTGGTGGAGGAGGGTCAGGTGGTATTGGCTGGTCCATCATTTTTATTGGGAATTTGTTTATTTTCCTTCTTTATACAGCGACTAAATTCTTCTCTTGTTGATTGAGTGGGTGACAAACAAATCATATGCGGACAAAGAAAACGGTAGGCAAGAGAAGGGAATTAAGTGATCAATTAGGCCGACATTGTTGAAAGGTGCGGTCGCAGGAGCCAGGAGGGGACAAATTAAGTGTGAATTCCGCTTGTATGGTTTCTTTTTTCTTCGTGGAACAGTATCAAACAGTTTTGATTTGCAGCTCAAATGTGTTGGAGATTAGCGCCGCCGCCCGTACATAGTACAACACATATAGCAAAAGAGTTGTTAAGTTTGTAATCTTAAATTCTATATTGGCTTTTTAGATGTTAGGAACAAAATTTGCGGTATTAATACTGTACCAAAAGTATAAATGTAATGTGCGCACTCTCGTGTAAACACATTGATGCTGAGTATATCTGTAGACTAATTTGGCTTGTTAATTAAACACACCGTATTAGACCGATTAAACACCACAAAGTCTTGTACCAGCTTTTGTTAGGTATTTGAGTCGACAAATACGCGCCCCAGAATTTACTCATTGTGGATATACGAAGAAAACACGAATAGAATATGACGATCGTAACAACACAAGGATTTTACGTGGAAACTCCAAAACTGGAGAAAAACCACGGGGCACCGAACGAAAAATATACTATGTAAAAAATTGTTACAACTACATAATTTCTCGCTCAACCCAACGATCCCCAAATAGCCTTTTTACCCGTAACACTCCCCGAATATACCTCACACTAATATAGAAATATTACAAGAGGAAAGAGAAAATATTACACTACAAAGTATTGCTCTGAATTGGATGCCTTTCATTCACAATAACATTGCCTATTTATAGGCAAGTTATTCATAGAACCGTGGATGGTTTCTATCAAACCATTGGCCAAAACCATGTCCTTGGTCTTCTTTATTATTTAAGTGGGCCCACCTTCACATGCAAGCATGTGTGATGGTTTCGCCACATGTGCCCACTGTCAACAATCTCCACCTTGAAGATGTGATTATTAGTGACTAATCACGTCTTGAAAATCATCTTCATTCCAGCCTTGGGCAATCACATACCCACTCCGCCTCTGATGATCTCCATAGCTCCCGCTATCACTCCAACCGTAGTCGTACTTTTAGAAGTGCCGTGCTCCACCATAAAGCATAACCACTCAGAATAAACCAATTTCGAGAATTTCCTTTTTCGGTCCATGTCGAACATTAGCCTGCTGATAGGATGGTGCAACTTCCCCTTTTGTCTCCTCCGGAAGTCATCAGCCCTATATATACGAGATATATTTGTTGGTTGACTATAGGATTGCTTATCATGGGTTGAGAGTTTGGGAGCATAATTGATGTGCATGATTAATTTAATTGTTCCCACGATCAATTTGATAACAGTCGACTCTTATAGAAAGATTGACATCATCTAATAATGTTGGTGATGCAATATCGTCCAAGGTCCGAGAAAACGGGGGAATTAGGGAATATAATCATTGATATTGTTCAGAACGCTGATCCTGAGCTTGAGAAAAAAATGATGAAATTTTTATTAAGGGAAGATGGTGAATTATAAGGGGGGTCGTGTGTAAGAGGATCACTTCCTTTATCGTGGAGAATGCTTTTTTAGTATTTTAGTAAATACATAGATGTTTATAGTAAGCTTGATGAATATTCACTTGGTCTCTTTGGTGTTGAGTGTGGTGCTATTTATAGTGCTGATCCGAAGGTTTTCTGTTTAATGAGGGTGGCTCTTCCCTTATAACTTCAGGTAATGGAGGTGACCAATACTATAGGAGGTCCTCTGCACCAATGTGGGTTGGTATGTGAGAGATGCCCAATAATGTGAGTCTAACGAGGTCTCTATGACCGAATAATAATTATATATGCGCCAATAAGAGCGGGCTGAATCTGTTCCAATAGTCGTTCTCGGCGGAAGGGGCCCGGTGATATTTGTCGTCTACTGCCTCAATAGCAGTCTTGAACCAATGAGACGAGGTCATTCTTCTTAATGGCGGGCAACTGTGAGCTGCCGTTAATGTGGGTAGTTGGCACTCTTCTTTAGCGGGTCGTACCATAGTCGTGTTGTTTTTGAGCTTCGGGCGATGAAGCCCTCCGATTTGCGTTGTCTCCGAGTGGTCTGAGAGGGATCCTTCAAGTCGCATTATTTCTGAGTTGTTATGCTGAGGCAGTTGATGAGAGGCCTTCTCTGTATGACCCTCCCTTGTATTCACTCTTTTCCCTTATCGTTTCGTACTGCTTTCCTTTCTCAAAAGTGGTTTAGCTAAGTGTTGAGGGTTAACAATCGGTGGTCTCTTATTACGGGTCCCGTGAGACCCGAGTAACGGAGTTAGCTTATTGGTGGGTCGTGACTCTTAAGGGTACCCGGGAATGTGGATGACTCTAGGCGAATGAGTGAGGTGTACACGAGTTGTTTATGCAGACCATATACCTTCAGTGGGGCGTTGGTTGGTCGTGACCCGGATGTACCATTTTTTTGGTCCTTGGTCGTTTTTGTGGGGTACCCATTTTGCCTATACCCGAGGGCGGGTAGGATTATGCATCATCAAGAGTCCCCCTTGTTTCGAGTGTATTTCGTAGAAATCACTAGGAACTATAAATGAGAGATGTGATGTTGTGCACTCGAGGATTTATGGTCCTGCCTGAGCCACGTGGTGCTGAGCTGGCCACGCATCAAAATGTGTCGATCCGCCTTCTCCGCCTATAAATTGAGGGGGCTCGGCGTTTTTGTCCTCATTCTACACGGGCATCCTTTACTTCTCCTCTCTTTCATTCTTCTTCTTTCTTTCAAAAACTTCAGAATTTTAATGGTGTCTAAGAGTAGTTTCGGTGAGAGGGCTAGTGGTGCAGAAAGACGTGGGGGCAGTGTTAGAGGTGGCGATTCCGGCGGCGACGACATATCTTGTGGTTGAAGAGAATTTGCGACAACGTCGCGCCGCCTTTGGGGTGGCGAAGACATCTTTCAAGAGGGCAAAGAAGTCGACGGCTGCGGCGGTGCCACCTAGGGTTTTGGCAGAGGATGTAAAGAGCACGGTTAGGTCACGTGAGGAAGTCATGGCCGAGTTCAGCAAGTACGGGGCGGATGTCACTGGCTTGGATATTGAAGTGCCTCGGGACAATGAGAGGGCGACCACCCCTCGTGAGGATTTTTTCATGGTTTACTTCATCCAAATGAAAACGGGGTTAAGATCTTCCCTTCCGGTGTTCTATCGAGAGGTTTTTAAGGCCTACTTGCTTTGACCGAGTCAGCTTTCTCCCAACGGGCGGTCGACTCTGGCGGCCTTCACTTTCATCTGCACGCCTTACAACTATCCCTATACTGTGGCTCGATTATTTTGTGCCTTTTATCTGATGAGCGTTTTTGGGGATAAGCTCTTCTATACCTTCTCTATGCGGGAGTCGACTAAGAGGGTCGTCCACAAGCTCATGCGGTCCCATAGCAGCTGGAAGGACAAATTATTCTTCCTTTGTCACTTGAACAAGAATGTCCTGCAGGGACTTCAACTAGAGTGATATGTCGCATACTGATGTCTTCATGTCTCTCTATTCCGACTGTGGCCTGGGCAATGTGACTACCATTGATGATGCATAATCTGCCCCGCTATCAGACGGGGGCAGAAAAAGAGTACCCCACAAAATGACTAACCATCTAGTGGAGGGATACATCTAGGTCACGACCAACCTCTACTTGAACAAGGGCAAAAGGTCAGGGCTTCGGAGAAGGTACCCCTTAGTCACGACCAGCTAACACCCCCAGAGGGTACTCGGTCTAAACACCTGAAGAAGGGTATACGGTTTGGATCCAAAGGCTTGGACACATCCTTCTCAACGACCCGGAGTCATCCCCAAATTCGGGTACCCACGAGGAAAGACCATGGAACCCCCTAGGCCGAGGAACAAACACCCCTCAGACCCCTGAGGAGCAGTTTCCAACTCTTAGCCAAATATTGAAAAAAAAGGAGCTCATAACAAACGTTAAGGACATGAGTGAATGTAAGGAGAAGTCAAGACCCACCAATATTTCGACTAAAGGTAACAACTCACCATACTACAATAGCTAAGAGCGACCCCCTCGGGTCTCATTCAGAATAAGAGACCCAAAAAGCTACTCAATCATCTAGGCAGACCATAGCCCACGACCCAACTCGGAAGACGCGCCAACCATCATCATTCAATCTTAGCTTCCAACCACCTTAATTATGAGGAAATACCACACCCCATTGGTCTGAATCATTCATTGGAGCAGAAAGCGACAACTCTTAACGGTGCAGACCAATGATTGGGGCAGACCCATCCTCTCTCATTGGCCCAATACCACCTTAGAAGACCATTGGAACATATATCATCATTACCCGCTTAGATAAAAGACAATCAACTCATGCCATTGGTCACCTTCTAACAGACGGCCCCCATTGGCGCGGGAAACCCACACGCTATTTGTCACCAACACCACATGGAGCAAAGACGGCAAGATCGGTCCCTATTGGCTAGAGGAACCTGGGACTAACACTATAAATAGTTCCCCATTTCAGTAGAAAGAAGGACCCAAGCACCATTATTCACAACAAAAATCAACTCAAGAACACTCTCCACAATTTTATACACTTTATTGTACTTAGAATCTCCCACTCTTTTAGCTCGAACTCATGTTATCACACAACCCCATGTAATTTAATCAAAGTCCTTAATAAAATCATTGTGCCTTCTTTCTCTCAAATCCGAGATTGGAGTTTTGAACAAAAATAATTGAGTAACGATATCCCCAAATATCTCGACCACACGGGCTAGGATGATATTGCCTCACCAGGCATGATGCCTGATATCGGGGACAAACATCCTCTCATAAGTAAGTTTTTCTTTCCCTTGTAAAAAACTTCTCCAATTGCTCTTTTTCTTGGGTTGTTAACTCTGCCTTTTGTGTCTCCCTGTTTGTAGAGGCAGCGATGACAAGATGAGGTGTGATGCTCTACCTCTTCGCCCAGCTAAGAAGAAGGCTCTGACTAAGAAGGTTTGGAGGACTCGGGGGTCCGCCACTTTGGTTGCATCGGTGTACGAGCCCTCGAAGGGGGAAGGACTGTTCGAGAAACTCCAACCCATATGAGTCAGATGAGCGACAATGGTGCTAGTCCTTCCGAGCCAACACCCCCAGAGATCACCCCGAGGTGAGTTCTAGAGACCTGACCATTTTGTTGTCAAATTATGATAAAGAGGGGACCATGCTGACCCAGACCAGGGAAGTTTTGAGGCTTCTCGGATCTCGGTAGATTTTCTTGAGGCTTCTGAAGAGGAGGCCAAGGATGACTGGCTCAAGGACGTCGGAGGGGTTGATGAGGGTAACCCATTCATGCCTCCTCTTTCAACTATTCAGGTGGAGTCAGTGGCTGAGAGGTCGTCTCCTCCGCGGTCGGAGCATCGTGTGGTTGAATCCTCTAGTCTCCTGTCCACTCCAAACTTGGCGGTTCCGACTAAGGCAATCAGTACTTGTGGTGGCATCGTGTATCTCCCTTGCATTCCTTTCTGAATAGTATTGTGGACTGGAGAGAGAAATCTCTCGGTCTTTTTTGTGAAGTGGCCTCTTTGGTATATTCTCCGACCCCGTCTCTTTTCGGCCCCTCAGAGTATGACCACATGATGCAACTATCTGCAGCCTTGGTGAGTATATCCCTTCACGTGTTTTAGTTTTGCACAAATGGTTAGCTTTTGAAATTTTCCCTTCATTTTTTGTGGTATAGAGGCCGATAGGAACGAAGGGGATCGTGTGTGCCCATAAAGAGGTAGCTCGTAAGATGGATGACCTAAAGAAGGGGATATGAGAGGTCGAGGCAGAGGGCCGTGCAAACTTTCTTCGCTTCTCAAAGTTATCTGCCCAAGTTAAGGGTCGGTCAGTCCATTTGGGGGAACTAGAGGAGTCAGAGAACATTTTGAAGGAATGCTTGGCTGCCGTGGAAGGGGAAAAAGAGTCTCTCCTAGAGGAAGGACGAGGGGCGCAAAAGCTGCAGGTTGCAGAGGAAGTGGTGGCGACACTTCAGATGGAGTTATCCTTAACCATGCTGGAGCACGACGGGCGACTGATGGCCCTAAGGGTGGTCATGGAGAAGGAGTTCCGAGAGCAACTTTCCTCTTACTGTGTCGCGCGCCACTTGTGGGGATCAAGGCTTTCATGTTGATGGGCATGAAGCTGGGGCTGTTCAGTTAGGGGGCGATCTTTGGAGGTTAGCCTCCTCTAGGATGAATCAACCCCAAATCTTGAAGCGGCCATATCGTTGTTGCAAGAGGGTGCTTCGAGTTCTCGGGATTCTCCATCCCCATATTTTATCCCAGGGTCTTCCCTCCTCCCCCCTTAGTTGTAGGTAGCTTAGGGATGATTTTGTGGCCCCATGGCCTTGTTTTGGGGTTGTACCAGGATGTCCCCCCCCCGGTTTTTTATGTATATGGAATTTTTTGGCTACCAACTCGCGTTTTTCATGGTCGTAATTACAACCAAGTTTTTGCTTTTACCAAATATTGTTTTGGCGATTATATACTTGGAAAAATTTAGCTTTCCCACATGGGTACCCATTTTTATCTTGTTTGGAATGTTCCAACTCCCACTCTTATTTCTTTTGTGGGTATTCATGAGCGTAGCGCCTTTTTAGAATTTTCTCCACTTTTCGCGTGGGTAGCTCCAACCACCGTACTTAGAAGTGGGTGCTTGTAGACATCATTTGTAGGAGTCTTTACGATCTTCTTGTTATTATCCGTGAGCGTCGTGCCATGAGGATACTTAGCATCAGCTCCAATGCCCTGGGCTAGCGTACTTAGAAAAATTTTGGCCTCTCGCATGATCACTCGTAGATACCATGACATAATGGGTGTTTCTAACCTTTTCGTGGGGGTAGTCGTGGTTACGAGTTTCCAGTGTGGTCGTTTTTTGAATCACCATGCTCGTCTGTTTGTTCAGCTGACAACATTGGGAAGGGGTGTTCATTAAATGTGAGTATACGTGGGGAGTTGCAGCGCCGGTCTACCTCCCCTATGGCGATGCCTAACATTCTAGGGTAGCAATGATTCGGGGAACGTGGCGATTACGAAGGGTCATGACTCGTGAGTGGGTGACTGGAGGGTCCCACTATTTTGAATGTGGGCAAGAATTCGATTCACATTTGAATATGAACCGTCTCCTCCGCCTATCTTCCTTACACTCATCACTTCTCCATTTTTCTGCAAATATCCCCATTTCATCAAGCTTTGTTATTTTCCAGCCATGGTTTCTCGGTGTACTTCTGGTCATTCTAGTGAGGAGAACTCTCATGACTCTCTTAAAACTCTGCTTTCTCACCTCCGTAGCAGTGATGTGGCGTCCCAACGGAGTCTCTACCGAAGAGTTAGCCAGTCGTCGTCCACCCGCATTACTTTCGAGAGAGATGTGGGGAGCTTCGTTCCGGTGGCTCCCGTGGTGGCGACGCTCCCACCATTGTCGAGGTTAGAGTTCTGCGGCAGATTGTATTTTCGCGGCATTTTCTCGTCGTGCTCCTTCCCATCTTCCCGTTGTTGGCTCTGTCTCTACCCGGGATAATCTGAAGCCAAAGCGCATGACATGCCGGGTCGGGTCTACAACGTCGATCGTGACCATGGAGGAGGCCCGATGTAACACCCCAAAAATTAGGAAGAAAATAAATTTATACTTTAGTTCTTGAACTTTTAAAAATTTCTATTTTTGACCCTAAATATTTAGAAAAAATTGCATTTTAGTCCATATACTTAAAATTTAGTCTTTTATTATTTTTATAGGTCTCTAATCCTAAAACATATATTTCAATTTCAAATCTTGACAAAGATGATCGAATTATCTAGAAAAATTACATGAATAAATATGTATGTAACAAAGAAATCTAATTATACTTTGAATTTTAATTATAAATAATTGAGGGACTTGATATGCAATTAACCAATTGATGAAGTAAGCCATGACATATTTTTGATGAGCTAAGCCATGACATCCTTAAGAGCATGATTAAATTCAGATTTTTTGTGAATTAATATAAAATAATCAAGGTGGGACCCAAATAAGTATGATTAATTTACTATTTTCGCCTATATACTCACCCTTCTTCACCATTTTCTACAACCCAAAATAATCCGATTCTACAAAAATAAGAACTCCGCACTTATGGAGATTCGTTCAGATTTAATTTATTGTGGAAGAAAGCTTACTGATAGAGAAATGATAGAGAAAATACTTTCTACTTTCCATGTGTCCATGATAAATGTTCAACAACAATACCGATTGCTGAATATTTCAAAATATCACGACTTACAACAAAAGTTGTTAATGGCAGAAAGTTACAATAACTTATTGATGAAAAATCATCAATTTCGTCCTCCTGGAGCACATGCATTACCTGAGGCAAATGCCATTAATTTTTCAAACTCCTATGGACGAGGTAACAATGAGAATGCCAATCAAGGTCGTGGTCGTGATCGTGGTCGTGGTCATGGTCAAGGTAGAGGTGGTCATAGAGGAGGATATGGCTATAGAGGTGGACGAGGTAAAAAAGGTGGTCGTGGCTGTGGTCGTGGTCGAGGGGGTTTTCACAACCCCTCGCATACCAACACTGTATTTAGGAATAACTACCAGAACAAAGAAAAACATAATAAAAACCCTCAAGGTTATTGTTTTAGATGTGGAATGAAAGGGCATTGGGCCAACACATGTCGTACACCAGAACATCTCTGTAAGATGTACCAAGAAAGTTTGAAGGGTAAAGAAAAAGAAGTTAATCTTGTCGAACAAAATCCAAATGATGATTCCACCTTTATGGAGGCGGCAGACTTTACTGATGACTATGATGTTCGTTTGGCTTAATATGTGTTATGTGATCTTCTGGCTGAATATGCTTATTGTGATTTATGTTTTAAGTTGTATTATCTACTTCCTGCATTTCTGTTGTGTGCTTTCAATAAAATAATCTCTTTTCAAATATATACCCTGTTTATTGCAATATTTGTTTTAATATTGTTTATTTGAAGTGAAGCGTGATATGGAGCATACTGGTGATTTCTGCCTACTTGACTGTTGTACAACTCATACAATTCTCACAAGTAAGAAATATTTTACATATTTAGAACCCTCAAAATTTCAAGTCGGTACAATAGGAGGTCCTATTAAATTGATTGAAGGATCTGGTTCAACTACTTTTACTTTACCAAATGGAACAAAGTTTATCATCGATGATGCCTTATTTGCCCCAAAATCCAGAAGAAATTTATTGAGTTCTAAAGATATATATCGTCATGGATATGATACTGAGTCAATGACTGTGAATAAGGCTAAATATGTTTTCATTACTAAGAATATACCAGGAAAGAAACATTTTCTTGAAAAACTACCATATATCTCATCAGGGTTGCATTATACATATATTAATGAAATCAAATCAAATATGGTAGTCAATGAAAATCCAGAATTATTGACTTTATGGCATGATCGACTAGGTCATCTTGGTTCAACAATGATGTGAAGGATAATTGAAACTACACATGGACATTCATTAAAAGGATCCAAACTCAATCTGAGCAACAATGGTCCATGTGAAGCATGTTCTCTTGGAAAGCTAATTATAAAGCATTCACTAGTTAAAATTAAGACATAATTACCCACATTTCTTGAAAGAATTCAAGGTGATATATGTGGACCTATTCATCCATCATGTGGACCATTTCAGTATTTTATGGTATTAATTGATGCCTCAAGTCGATGGTCACATGTCTGTCTATTGTCTACTCGCAATATGGCATTTGCGAGATTTTTGGCTCAAATAATCAAAATAAGAGCTCAATTTCCTGACTATACGATCAAGAAAGTCAGACTTGACAATGCTGGTGAATTCACATCTCAAGCTTTCAATGAGTATTGTATGTCAACTGGAATTACGGTTGAACATAGTGTTGCACATGTACATACTCAAAATGGTTTAGCTGAATCATTAATTAAACGCCTTCAATTAATCTCTAGACCATTGTTGATGAAAGCTAAATTACCAAGTTCTCTATGGGGTCATGCGATTTTACATGCTGCATCACTAATTCGCATTAGACCAAGCTCGTATCATGAATATTCCCCATTACAACTTGCTTTTGGTCATGAACCTAATATTTCCCATATAAAGATTTTTGGTTGTGCGGTTTATGTTCCAATTGCACCACCAAAGCGAACAAAAATGGGACCACAAAGAAGGTTGGGAATATATGTTGGATTTGACTCACCATCAATAATCAGATATCTTGAGCCCCTAACAGGTAATGTCTTTACGACACGTTTTGCCGATTGCCATTTTAATGAGGCAAATTTTCCAACCTTAGGGGGAGAAAAGAAGCAGTTGGAAAAGGATATATCATGGCATAATCCATCTTTGACAAGCTTTGATATGCTAACAAAGCAATGTAATTTGGAAGTAAAGAAAATTTTGCATTTACAAGCTATTGCAAATCAATTACCCGATGCATTTACTGACATAATCAGGGTAACAAAATCACATATACCAGCTCCAAATGCTCCTGCTCATATTGTAATTCCAAAAGAAACATCAAAGGATGATATCTTTGATATAAATAAGAAACGTGGGCGTCCTACTGGCTCAAAGGAGAAAAATCCTCGAAAAAGAAAAGGAGCATCAAAACCTAATGATCCTATTGTTGAGGAATCTATGCCTGATGAGTCGCAAAATGTGATATATGAGATACCTCAAGAAGTTATCCAATTAGATCCTACAAATAAAGAGAACGTTGAAATCTCTATAAATTATATCAATACAGGAATGGTATTAGATCGAAATGAGATGGAAAATATGGATGAAATATTTTCATATTTAGTCGCTTATGAAATTGAGAATGAAAATGATGATCCTGAACCCAAATCTGTAATTGAATGCCAAAATAGGAATGATTGGGATAACTGGAAAGATGCTATGCAAGCTGAATTAGATTCGCTTAATAAGCGAAAGGTATTTGGACCCATTGTTCTCACACCGAAAAGTGTGAAACCCGTAGGGTTCAAATGGGTCTTCGTTCGCAAACGAAATGAGAAAAATGAAATTGTAAGGTATAAAGCTCGCCTTGTCGCATAAGGTTTTTCTCAAAGACCTGGAATCGATTATGAAGAAACGTATTCTCCTGTAACGGATACGATTACATTTCGATTCTTGATCAGTCTAGCGGTCTATGAAAATCTAAACATGCATCTCATGGATGTTGTCACTACTTATCTCTATGGATCACTTGATAATGATATTTACATGAAGGTCCCTGATGGACTTAAATTACCCGCAACATCAAGTTCTAAACCTAGAGAAATGTACTCAATTAAATTGCAAAGATCATTATATGGGTTAAAGCAATCAGGTCGCATGTGGTATAATCGTTTGAGTGAATATTTATTAAAAGAAGGATATATAAATAATTCTTTGTGTCCATGCGTTTTTATTAAGAAAACATCATCTGGTTTTGCAATTATTGCGGTTTATGTAGATGATTTAAATATCATTGGCACTGACAAAGAAATTCATTCAACAATGAATTATTTAAAGGATGAATTTGAAATGAAAGATCTTGGAAAGACTAAATATTGTCTTGGTTTGCAAATTGAGCATGTTAAAAATGGAATACTTGTGCATCAATCTAACTATACTAAAAAGATATTGAAACGTTTTAACATGGATAAAGCAACACCTTTGAACCATCCTATGATTGCAAGATCATTAACTATAGATAAAGATCCATTTCGTCCTTGTGAAGAAAATGAAGAAATTCTTGGTTCTGAAGTTCCATATTTAAGTGCCATTGGAGCTTTAATGTATCTAGCTAATTGTACTAGACCTGATATACCATTTACTGTGAATTTATTAGCCAGGTTTAGCTCATCACCCACAAAAAGGCACTGGAAAGGAATTAAACATTTATTCCGTTATCTTCAAGGAACTGTGGATCTTGGTCTATTTTATCCTAACAATGCGGTTCAAGAATTGATTGGTTATGCAGATGCAGGTTTTCTATCAGACCCACATAAATCCAGATCTCAAACTGGATATGTATTCACGTATGGAGGCACTGCTATTTTATGGCGTTCTCAGAAACAGACACTTGTTGCAACATCATCGAATCATGCTGAGATTATTGCACTCCATGAAGCAAGCAGAGAATGTGTATGACTACGATCAATGACACATCATATAAGAAGTACATCTGGCTTACCTATTAGAGAGGGTCCTACAACATTATACGAAGACAATTCTGCATGTATTACACAGATGAAAGAAGGCTATATCAAGAGTGATTGAACCAAACACATACCCCCAAGATATTTTGCATACACTCAGGAACTCGAGAAGAACAAAGAAATTAATATCCAATATGTTCAATCATGTGACAATATGGCAGATCTTTTTTACAAAGGCACCCCCTACTATAACTTTTAAGAAACATGTTCAAAGTATTGGGATGCGTCACCTATGAGACTTATGAAGAATTGGAGATGCCAACTTGAGGGGGAGTTCACACGGCTGCACTCTTTTTCCCTTATTAAGGTTTTTATCCCACTGGGTTTTTCCTTATAAGATTTTTAACGAGGCAGCATAAGACGTGTGCAGAAGACGGATCATGTACATAACAAAATTTTCAAATGGCCAAGGGGGAGTGTTATAAATATAGTTAGTGGCATATGCCTAGTGGCCATTGTTGAAAATTATGTACAAATACTATTTTATAATAGTAGTAGTTGTTGTAAATAGTGTAAAATATTGGGAATTCTTGCCTATATAAGGAGCCATCAAGATGAAGAGAAAAACACAAATTCACAAGTAATATACTTATAATTTTCTCTTCTTTCTCTATGTCCTTTTAAATATATTGTTATAATTCTCAAATAGTTTTAGCTTTTCTATAACAGAAATAAAAGTTGTTCCTTTTTGTGTTTTCGTTCGGAAAATAATTTTTCCAGATTTTTATCTTGCTATTTTCTACCCAAAAAGACGTCAAAACTTTTACTGCGCATGAAATGCCGATTCTGCACCTTAGAAAAATCATAACTAATTCTAGAAAAATCCTTTTTGATCAAGGCTAACGGCTGAATACTCTCCTTGTGTCTTCTATCTTTTGTATGAAGACATCTTTCTCCAATAATATGATCTAGAAAGGCATAATCCATAAATCGTAAACTGCTGCCGGGAAATCCGATAGCAACTCTTATGTTGCAAGAATTATTTAGCATAGCAAACTTTTGTGTTTTCACAAACTCCTGGATTCCCACATCTCTCATGATGCTAGAAAACCATAAAGCATAAAAAGATTTAAAAACCAAATTCATTTGGATGTCCGATCAAAGGTAAAACCAAAACTACGGTGATTTTCAGTTTATTTGGCACAATCTTTGTTTTCTTAATTTATAAGTTTGATCGCCATAATAATTCAATGTATTTATCACACACATAAATTTAACATGATATAGTATTAGCTATAATTAGATTATTATGATTTATAATCATAAATTGACATTTTTGTGATCTTATTTATAGCATTTAAATGGTAAATTTATCATGTTTAACATATTATTTTCATAAGTCTTACAAGATTATTCTTGCCACTTCATGACCTAACCATCAAATAAGATTATTTATCATCCCTTATCACATGTTTTGATAAAACTCTCATGTTTATATCTTTATATTTAAGTTATAAAACGAGTATATGCATTTTTAAACTTACTATGTAAAATAAAGTAATAAATGACTAAGTTATACATTTTAAGGTGTTATTTCGTATGATTTGGTGTGTGGTTACTAAAAGTTTGGAATGATTAAAGACTAAAAAGATGAGTTTTCCTAGAGTTAGTTAAGTAATATGTTTTTCTTTAAATTCATCATCTAAAATTTTCATGTTTAGTGTAATGACATAAATTAAGCTTATGTGTTATTTACAAAGATTTACATTATAACTAGCATTCTTAACAAGAACGTTCTCAATTTCACCAACACGAGAATTGAAGAAAAAAGTACTAATAATTGTTGTGGTGAATTATAAATTCAGTTGATTAATATTATTTAAATTTGTTAAAGGTTTGACGAACTAATCAAAGACATCAAGGTTCCCCGTACGGTTTAAGGTGAGATTCTATTTCTGATTCGTTTTAGCCCCGTTTGGCATCCGGCCCTGAGGAACTTGGACAGAAAAGTCACTATTCCATTACCAAACCTCGAACAACCTATATTTCATCATAATCCTGTGTGGCATCTCATCTTATAACATGATTTCTTACTCATCGCTAAATCATATCCAATCATTTATTATTTATCATATCTATTCACAATCATGATAACTCTCCAATATTGTAATCTCATCTGCTGGTTCTTGAATTGTGCAAAGAGCAACGAACTATGATCGGGACATGTAGCTCAAGGAGCAACGGATATTATCCGGTTTACTAGCTTGTTTGTTTATTTGTTATACTCATTGGGACGCCTTTGGGAAGTTGGGCCCAGGGATTGAGTCGAGTTACTGCCGGGCAGTAAGGACTGTCGGTTTAAGTAATTTCGCTTGATACCCATCTATCTAGGCGCCGCTTGCAGTCAGGAGTTGGTTGTAACCCGCATGCTGGATCGACATGTACTCGAGCATGTCTCTTGATTGTTTGCGAGGCCACTCCTCGTCGGGAGGTATAAGGTAGATTAGTAAAAGTTATAAGGCTGGATTCGTTTATTGTTAAGCACAAGTCATTAACTATTCTATGAAAACTCCAGTACCATTGCTACATCAAATTATCTAGTTGAACTGTTTCTACCGGTAAGATCACTCCTCGAAATGTATCCAGTAGGTCATAGTTAATTCTTGTATTACTAGTTCTTTTATATGAATCTCACTAAGTCATTAAAGACTTATTCCTCGTTTCTTCTGTCCATTCCTCAGGATAAAAATCAACATGGCATCATGGACCAAGTGAATAATTGTTCAAGCGTGCATTTTGGAATATTCGTGTTTTGTCATTAGTGCATAACCATTAAAATAGTCACATTATTTGTAATACCAAGACTTCCGCTGTACATATCACAATATAATTTATAAAATGTGTATGGTTTTGATCCTGAACAAGTGAGACCCCATTCTATGAGTTGCGCTTTAGTCTAGATTGGGTAAAGTGGCTGGCCACCACTGAACCAACTCGGATCGAAGCATGGCTCGTGCGACGCGGTCGTCACACCGGAGGTCGTGACCATGGAAGGCGTATTATTCCCCGGAGGGATATATGACGGTGTACTTAGAGCAAGTTTATTGTGGGCTCCGCTGCTTTTCCACCCGATCCTAAGGGATCTTTTTACCTTGTGGTAAGTTTGTCCGAGGCAACTAACTCCTGCTTCCTACCGCTATCTGGTGGGATTCATACTCTGCTATCACCGTCTGGACATCCCTTGTACCCCTCAGAACGTGGCAGAGGCGTTTGTATTGAGGATGACTGCACCCGACTCACCTTTCTTCACGCTATTCACTCAGGACAACAAACGCATGTTTTTGGTGTCGACGGCAAGGAACGAGTCATCTAGTAACGGAAACTAGCATTGGAGATACTTTTATGTGGCCCCTGTTAGAGAGTCGGTTTCGCAGTGGGAGGGTATGGGGCTTAGGGTATGATGCTCCTTCTAGCGAGGTGTACGCAGAGGCTGCCGCGTTATTGGGTCGGAGGGTCATTTTCAGCAGGATGTACGACACATCCCTGATGTTACACAACCCGATCGCCATGATGTTGGCGGGGCTGCAAGGCGGTTGGGATGAGTGCCCTGCCACGACTTTGCTTTGTCTTCATGATGGGTTCCATAAGTGCTTTTCTCTTTTGTATTTTTTGTTTTCAAATAGGGTTTTCGAAACTGTACCCCGAGTATATATAGTATACTCTCTCTCTCTCTCTCTCTCTCTCTCTCTCTCTCTCTCTCTCTCTCTTTCTCTCTCTAATCAAGTCTTTGTTCTTGCTTTCAGGCGAGGAGATGGTCAGGCACGCTCGGGCCCCATTTTGGGGGAACTTCCTTACGCTGACAGAAATAGATTCAGACTACTTTGTCTAGAGATCTCGAATCTTCTCTACCAATTGGGAGTTGCAAAGCATAGAGCAGTAGGGTGAATCTTCTATCTCTTCCGATGTAGAACATTGTCCGCGTGCTCTAGGTCGTCAGACGTCTGCTGATGTGGACGAGATCCTAGGATTTATGTCGAAGACTCGTCCCGGAGGTGAGGTGACTTCCATCAATGGTATTCCATAATCCATGGATCCCGTGATGGTGAAACATTTTTCAAATTATTTTATGCCTCTTTTTGGTATCGTCCTTAATTTTGATCCACCGTCGACTTCCCCAAACCATTTGGTAGGTCGGATTCCCATTGTCGGAGGTCCTTCAAGGAGGGAGGGTGAAGGTCCGTCAACTCGGTCATAGCATAGGAGCAAAGGGAAGGCCCCTATAGACCCTCTGCCTCCGATGAGCTTCTCTACCGCTTTAGTGATTGAGCCTTTTGGGAGAATTTCTACAAGAGTATCTGCGAGGTGATATCTTGCTTCTTTTATTTCCCTAATGGGTATGTTTTGGGTATTTTCACCGTCATACGACTTTTGGCTTTTGTTTATTTTTGTAGCTAACGGTGCTCGAAGATGCTTCATGCACATGGAGGACAAGTTCGACTGTTTTGACTACCATCGTCCAGGAGCGTGATGTCCTCCAAGCATATTTGTGGAATGCTCGGAAAGAGGCGGCTTGACTGGAAAGGGTGTTAGAAGAAGATTGTGGACTCGTTGCTGAGGTAAGGGGGTTCGCAGATCGGGACACGGGGAACTAAAGAGAGTTCTTGGCAGAGGCGTTGGCCCAAGCCAACACTAAGGCTGAGAAATAAGAGGAGAAGGCGAATGAGGCGACTTGGACTTTGAAAGAGGTCCACCCACTGCAGGAGGAGCGGGAACGACTGCTTCGTCAGATCAAGGATATGAGGGTAGAACACCGAGCTAGCCTAAAGCTCGACTGGGTGTGGCTAAGTCTTCGAAGAGCCAAGCAGGTATGACTTTCGAGCTTAAGGATCTTGTCTGAGTGGGCTATAGGGTGGCGCAATGAGCTGCGGGGATTCTTCCCAGTTTTCCTCATGACCTGGTACTCCCTGAGCTGGAATATTACTCCAGGCTCTCTCATTCTGCAAATCCTCCTCCTACCACTCCAGGGACGAACCCTAATGCCCCCGCGGTGTGAATGTCTGAACCGAGCGAGTTCTCAAAGGAGGATCGCTGGAAATGGATCAAGGCTAAGAAAGCCACATGAAGTATTAGTGCAAGTGAGGCGTGTGTAGCCCTTCTTTTTTTGGACATCTTTTGTAAGGGTCTTGTCCACCCTTTTATCTATTATGGTCATTTGACTACGTGAACAAAATAGAGTCGCTAGAAAAGGTCGATCTCAGAGCTTCAAAGGTAATACTTTCAGAGATTAAGACTGTTCCAAGCTAGGGTGTGTTCCCGACCATTCATATCTCATAGCAATTATGTGGCCGGACCAAGGACCATGGAGATCTGGTAGAGGCCGCTCCATTTTGGCTCTAAGTTTCCTACACTTTTAGAGGTTTCTACTAGTTTCAGGATGAGATCCCCAACTTGGAAGGATCGGAGGCGGATTTGCGCGTTGTAAAACTTGGCCATTCGTGCATTGTAAAACTCAGCATGGGTGGCAGCTCATATCCTTTTTTCTTCAAGTAAGTCTAGGGCCAAGGCGAGATTAGCGCTATTTTGGGCTTCCTCGTATTCCTGTACCCGTAGACCCTATTTTATGACCTCTGATGGGACCACCGACTCTGTCCTATATAAGAGGTTGTAGGGTGTTTCTCTCGTAGTCGATCATAGGGTCGTGCGATAGGCCCATAGGATCCCAGGGATTTCTTCGATCCACTTAGATTGATGCTGATCTAAGCGAGGGAAATCTTGGGTACCTTAGTCAATGTGGAATGTTTGAATAAATTCTCAAAATTAATCGAGGAGGATATTTATAGGGACATTATACTTAGATTCCACCACAATGCGGTGGCGATTAGCAATGATAACTAGCATTAACCACCGCATTGTGGTCGCAACTACGGTTAGCTGTTGCTAGTTGCGATTGTAATGCGGTTGCCAAAATTTGAAAAACTGCTTTAGCCACCGCAAAACAGTTGCAATTGGGGGTATTTTGCAACCTCATGGCACTGAAAAATAATATTCATGTTATTAGTTTACGCATTCCGCACCCTAATTTAAGGCATATTGTTCATTGGATGATCAATTACAAAAATAATAAGTACAAATAAGTTAATAAAACACAAAAAACTAGTTTCATTGCACATTGAAGAATCATTTTAAGCGTGGATTCATAATGACACTTTTAACTAACTATAAAGGCTATCTACCTAATGACTACGTATGTATATATTAATAAGATGAAAAGCTATATAAATATCACTATAACATCTATACTAATATTTATAACGAATGCCAATCGCATATGAGACGAGTACTCCACTACTAGTGATATAATATCATTCGTAGACCCGATGAGGGGCGAAATCAGAGATATAATCAAGTTAGTATTTTTTGGAATGTCGATAACGAGCTTGAGAGAGAAAAGGCAATGTTATTTTATTGAAAGGGCATAGAGGGATTACAATTGGGGGTCATGTATAAGGGGAGGGATCTCTTTCAAGTGATAGTACAAAATTGTGATTCTAGTCTAAGTACAAAAGTATCCTAAAGCGATTGCTGAGAGTGGACATTGTGCACTTGTTGACTTGTCTTTCGCTGTTGGATATGATACTATTTATAGGTGTTTTCTGAGCTCCTTTGCCCAATAGTCTTTAGTCTTCCTTCATTACTTCCAGAAATGGGGATGGCCAATGATGGGAGATGTTTTCTGCACCAACAAACGGCAGGGCCCAATAATGTAGGTTTGACAAAGCTTTTCTTGTCAGGTGTTAAATGCTTCTGCTCCAATCGCCGTAAGGGGCATTTTGAACCAATGGGGGTAGACTTGTTCTGCTCCAGTGGCCATCTTCGGTGTGGGAGGACCAATGTGGCTAATCATTTGGGGGTCCGATCGCAGTCTTAGACCAATCAGGTAAAGTCGTGTATCTTGATGGTGCGAAGTTGGGAGTTGTCTTTAATGTTGCTAGTTATGTGGTATCTCTCCGAGGGTCCTTCTCTGAGGGCAAGTCTAGCGCTCTCTAGGTAGTACGGTGGATTCCCCTACTTATGACTTATTTTGCATCCGCTCTCTTCTTGTAATTTTGCATTGCTTCTCTTCCCATTGTGAACTCTTAATTTGGATAAGTGTTGGATGATGGGTGCCATCTGTTTGAATGTTAGGGCAAGCTTGTTGTATGCCGAGGTTGCGCATGACTGGGAGATGCCCGAGTTCCCAGAGGAGTGAGTCGTTGTGAATATTGGGTGATTAGGCGAAATAGTCACCCGGGGTCCGCAACCTCGAGATGTATCCGAGCGAGTACTCATAGGAATGTAATTTGATATTCCCAGTGCCTTGGGTATATTGAATATTTTCTTTTGGGTAGGGTGTACTCGAGGTATTTATTTTATGCATCCTAGTATTTGTTTTGTAGGGAACTCGTTTCGCCCTTCAGAGTGGATTTTCGTTATGTTTACGTATATGAAACATCAGGAGTCCCCTTAGTTCCTAGTGTACTTGGTAGAAATCACTGGGACTTAATAGAGTGGTGTGTTGTCGTGTAACCATATGGTAGTGGTCCAGTGTTAACCACGTGGCACTTACCTGTCCATGTGTCTTGCTATGATTGACCTTTTCTCTCTTATAAATCGGAGACTCGACCATTTTTATTTATACTCTATACGAGATCTAGTCTTTTTCGTTTTCCCTCTATTTCTCTCTTATTTCTCTTTCAAAAAGTTCGCTTCCACTGGCGTCAAGAAATTGTTCTGGTGAATGTGATGCTGGGAGAAGAGGAAAGGGCCGCCTCTGGGATAGGAGTTCCAGCAACGTCGACGCTGCTCATCATAGTAGGTACTTTGTGACATCGTCGCGCTGTTTTTGGGGTGACTGACATGCCATCCAAGAAAGCGAAGAAGTCGTTAAGGGTGGCGACTTCTAGGGTTTCGACAGAAGAGGCGGTAAGCGTGATAAAATCGCATGAGGAGGTCATTGTCGAGTTTACCAAACTAGGCATGGATTACTGCGACCTGTAGATTGAGGTTCCCCGCTATGGATGAGCCGCTACGATCCCTCACTAGGGTTTCTACACGGTTTACTACATCCAGTCCAGGTTAGGTATATGATATTTTCTCTCGGTCTTTTACCGCGAGGTTTTTAAGGCCTGCTTGCTCTGCCAGAGTCAACTTTCTCCTAACCGGTGGGCCACTTTGGCCATTTTGGTTTTTATTTGCTCGACTTATGACCACCCTTATACCGTGGGTCTAATTTTTGGGTCCTTTGATTTGGCGAGTTTCTCTTGGAGCTCTATTTTTACACCCTTGTGATGTGGTAGAGGACTTCCCAAGTCCTGCATAATCTCCACCGGTCTCATAGTTGCTGGAAGGACAAGTTTTTCTTTGTCCATCACACAGATGAGAGGACAACGTGGGATATTCCTATGAACTGAAACGAGGACCCTAAAGTTCTGAAGGAGTATGATACTGAGGGTAACCTGGCCTAACTTGAGGCTGGGAAGTTCATTGCTCGAGGGTTTGATTGGGAAGAGATGATGAAAGGCAACACCTTCATGTGACCGCAATGGTCGTTTTTAATGGAGACCAAAGACCCCAAATAAGTAAGTTTCAGCTACATGCGTTTTTCCATATGTATTTTTTTTTGTTTTTTGTTTATTAGCTTATTCTCTATTCTTGTGCAGAAGGCATTATGGATAAGTTAAGGTGCGAGGGTTCACCTCCTCACCCAAACAAGGAAGAAGGGCTCCCTTCCTTAAGGTTCGATGAACTCAGAGCTATGTTGCTTTTACCACTTCGGCTAATATGAACGAGCCTTCTGGGTACAAGGGCGAGAGTGCCATTCGGGAGGAGACGTGAACAAAATCGAGCTAGGCGAGTAGGGAGGAGTGCAGTCCCTTAAATCTAACTCTTTCTGTAGATTAACTAGAGGTTAGCTCAAAAGCTGCTACAATCTATGTGCTTATCTCGGACGAGAAAATAGCTTCGTCGACTCGTAAAGAGGGAAGTCGGGGAGATTCTTAGTTTTTTGATGAACTCCCAGAAGTTCCGAGGAGTGAGGCTGAGACCCATTAGCTTGGGGATTTCCTGGGTTCAGATGAAGAGGGAGAAGTAAACCTTCGAGTTAGCGGAGGTGTGGCTTTGTCCGCAGAAAGAGTTGGCTACAGAGAAGGCATCCCCTCGACTGCCTTTGAGTCATGGTGAAAGGTCTCCCAGTCCGCCAGTATTGCCGAGGTCAACTTCTCCAGCCGAGGCTTCTCTTACTCGGGGGGCGATTGTGCCATCCTCTTTTCACTCTCTCGTGGAAGGCGCTGCAGGCTTGGGTGAGAGATATTTAGAGCACCTATTGAGGGCCTAGCTATTGGAGCTGGAGAAGAGAAGAGGAACGAGTCTCTTCTTGAGAAAGAGGCAGAGAAGGCCCGCGAGCGACAAAAGTCCAGCGAGTTTGTGATATTGTTGCGCAAGACAGTCTTTACCACTGCTTTGGAATATGACAAAAAGCTGGCCGCTTAGAAGTTAGCTTTAGAGGAGGACTTCCAGCAACGACTTGGCCGATACTATGCCCCACATCTCTTATGGGCATCCAAGGCTTGCAAATATTTGGGTCGTAAACTCAAAGTTTTTCGCAAAGGAGTAGATCTTCGGATGATGACTTCCCAAAATATTTTGTCCGTCCCTCGACCCCCGAAGCAACACTGGGCTTGGTTTTGCACTAGAATGCCTACTCTTAGCCCAATTGGATCTCCCCCTCCATTCTTCAGGCCCGAAAGATGCTCTTTCGGCCTCTTAATGGTAGGTAGCATAAGGGGTTATTTTGTGGCTCGAGGGTCTTTATCTTGCAAATCTTGGGGGGGGGGGGTGTAATAGGAAGTTCCCTACCCAGATTGAATCAAAATTTTCATGAGTTCATTACCATTCTTTTTCTTTATTTTCTATAACTCGGCATGGATGCCCGACCTGTCTTTCTTCATAAGTTTGGAGAGTTCCGCAATTAGGAAAATTTTTGTTTCCTGAGTGGGTACCTGTGAGTCAAAGTCTTTTATTATTATCTTTTTCAAAACGTCCCGCCAGTCGTCTGTACGACTATTAATATTAAGAATAGGTGGGCATTTAATGTGAGGTGGTGTGGGAGTTTAAAGAACCAATTTAACTCCCATATGGTGACATTTGACGTTCTAGAGTAGCCATGATTCTAGAAATGTGGCGGTTACGAGTACATGTGAGTGGGAAATTGAGAGGTCCCGCTTTTTAAATGTGGGCGAGAATCTGAACTGGTTGCGAATGCGAATCGTCTTCCTCGCTAATAAAAATGGGGGTTCCTGATACCTTCTTCCTCAGAGTGTTCAACCTTATCCACTTTCCTCCTGCAAATATTTTTCTTTCATCATTTAACCTCTTCGCAATATGGTTTCTCGCTCTACCTCCATTCACTTTAGCGACCGTAGTTCCCAGAGTTCTCGCAATACACCACTCCCACAGTCCAACTGCCAATCTTTTGTTGTGAGCCTGCAGTAGTTTCCAGGCGTACTTGGCTCCAACGGGCTACTTTGTCTCCGTCCTATCGTTCTGCTTCTGGGAGAACCAGTAGAGGTCTTCGTGCTAGGAGCTCTTGGGAGCAAATTTTCTAGGTGTTTTCTTGCCATTCGCCTTATAATACTCCAACTGATGGGTCGCTCTTTGTTCAGGAGAGGATGGATCCTCAGTGGATGGTCGGAAGGGATCGTGTGGGTTCTCGGTCTTAGAGACCATGGACAGGGTCCAGGCTCTTCTGGGGTCAATCAACATTTTTTCAACAGATGTGGATCTGATTATCCCCTCCAGCGTGCAAGGGGCGCATGATCCCCTGTAGGGATATATGTCTGTTTACTCGGAGCATGCTCGTTGCGGACTTAGATACCTCTTTCATCTGATCCTCAGGGATCTGGTTTTGATTTGGCAAAATTTGCCCGAGTCAACTGACTCTTGCTTCCTAACAATTTTTGGTAGGTTTCGTTCTTTGTTGCCTGCTGAATATCTCGTGCACGCCTCAGGCAATGGCAGGGACGTTTGTGCTGAGGCCAACTGCAGGTGGCTCTCCTTTTTCCATGTTGCCCACTTAGGACAACAAACACATGTTCTTGGTGGCAACTGTGGGTATGAATGCTATTTGCGGTGGAGACTGGCGTTAGAGGTATTTTTACGTTTCTCCCACGGTTGGAGCCATTTCTGAGTGAGGCGTTTCGACCCAATGGGGTTTAGGGTACGTTCTTCCCTACGTCGATGTGCATATGGAGGCAGCTATAGACATAAGCCAACAAGGCCTTTTTAGTGGCATATACGACACGCCCTCCATGTTGGACAATCCCCTTGCCATGATGATGGCTGGTCTCCAAAGCGTGTTGGAAGAGCTTCATCCTGCTCCTCCCCACCTTAACCTTACTTTACGTAAGTCACGGGTACTCTGTGTATTTTTTTTGAGAGAATATTGATGTTTTGTCGTTTTAGGTGCGGAGATGGCGCATCATGCTCGTACCCCTTTTAGTGAGGAGCATTTGGCCGATATTCCTAATGAGAATGCTATGGAAGTGATGAGACACTAGGCTCACATGGTTCTCCTCCTAGTTTTGAGTGTTATCCTCATGACCCAGACAACCCTACGGCCGCTGATGTGGATGTGGTACTAGATAATATGGCAAAGACTCACCCTATGAGTGAGTCGGGTTTTGGTCTAAGTGAGACACAACCCATGGACCCTATCATGGCGAAACATTTTGCTGGTTATATTATGCCCCCTTTCTGGACCGTACTAAATTTTGGCCATGTGGATCCTTTTCCGACTTATTTGACAAGAAGGATCCCTGTTGTCGTGTGTCCTTCCAAGAGGAAAGACGAGGGTACATCCTTCGAGGAGGCATGCAACATACGACCTACCTTCTTTTAACAGACCGGGTGACAACCTTGTCATGTGGATCATTCGTACTTCCACTCCTTTGTGGGTGGTATACTGAGCCGAGGTGATCGCGAGCTTCTTGGTGGGTTTTGGCAATGATGCCTTATGGGAGAGGTATTGGAAGAGTATATGTGAGGTATCTTCTCTCTTCCCTTTTTATTTTATTTTTTGAGCTTTATATTTCTTAACTGTGGAATGACTTATTCGGGTTATCTCTTTATTTTCTTTTTGTAGCTCGCGGTGGGCAAGTCGTAATGTTCTGACGACCGTTGTTTATGAGCGTGATGCACTACGAGCTTTGTTGAGGAATGTCCGTGAGGAGGCTTCTCAACTGAAGGTCTTGGAAGAAGCTCGTGGACTCACCGCTGCTCTGATGGTAACTTATGAGCGCGAGATGAAGGACTTAAAGTGCGTCATGGAGAGAGAGGCGGCTCGTGTTATTACCTTTTCTAAGAAGTGGTAACGAAGGGAAAAATTTGCGACTCTTGCTTAAGAGGAAGTCCAACGATTGTCGAACAAGCGCGATAGTTTGAGCCGTTAGATCAAGGACATGGAGGTTGAGCATAAGGCTATCCTGGCCACTGCTTGTGTGGAAGCAGTTCGAGAGGCAATGTTGCATTCTTCAACCGAACTTAGAGACATGGTGAGGGTTGCGTATCGGATAGCCCAATCGACGGCGAGGACTCTTCTCGGGTTACACCGAACCCTCGTTCTTCTTGATCAGGAGTTCTTTTTGAACATCGGTCGGCCTGCTAATGACCCCCCAGCTCCTCAAGTTGTGCAGGCTACTGCTCGTCAAGATTGTTGATCTGGCCGAGATGACGGCAGAAGAGCGTCGAAGAATGATAAGGGAGGGCAAGCGTCCTCTTAAGGATTAGTCGTATTTGGGCATGTTTTAGCCATTCTTTTGTGAGGGCTTGGTCCCCTCTCTTATCCTTCATGGATTATTTTGAAATAAATGGAAGTGTTACTAGTCGTATTGCTTTTCATCAAAGTAATTATTTTATTTCATCTTTAAATGTGTGTTTTACACGGGTTCAACCGTTAGATTCAAAATACAAACATTTAACTACGTTGCCCAAAATACAACCATGTTGGAGAAAGTCTGTTTCGAAAATAACGAGTAGTACTTGCGGAGGTTGAGAGCGTTTCAGGCTCATGTGTGCTTCCGACCTTCCATGTCTTCTAGTAGGTAAGTGGTCGGCCCAAGGATCTTTGAGATCTAGTAGGGGCTGCTCCATTTGGGTTTCGTCTTTCCTACATTTTTGGAGGCTTCTACTCGTTTTAGTACAAGATCGCCAACTCGAAAAGAGAGAGAGCGGACACGAGTGTTAGTGTATTTTTCCATTCGTACTTTGTAGAATTTAGTGTGGGTGGCCACCCGAATCCTTTCTTCTTTATGTAGGTCTAGAGCTAGGGCGAGGTTAGCACTGTTCTGAGCTTCCTCGTATTCATGAACTCTAAGACTATGTTTTATGACTTCAGAGGGGACCATTGACTTGGAGCCGTATACGAGACTGTAAGCGTTTTCCCCTATCACCGACTGTGGGGTCGTGCAGTGAGCCCAAAGGATCTTAGATATTTTCTCGACCCATTTGGATTGATATCGAACCAAATGTGCCTTTATCATTTTTAGGAGGGATCAATTGGTAACTTCTACATGTCCATTGCCCTGAGGGTACCCAACTCTGGTGAAGCTCTGCTTAACGCCCCAGCGACCACACAATTTATGGACGAAATCATTTCTAAATTGTAGTCCCTTATCGCTTACCAGACGCTGGGGTACCCCGAAGTGGCATAAGATGTTTCTCCATAGGAAGTTGATCACATCCTTGCTGGTGATCCTTGCGAGGGGTTATGCTTTTACTCACTTGGTGCTAGGGTTGTGCAAAAAGAATCGAATCGATCGAATCGGGTGAAAATCGATCGAATGATCCGATCCGAGGATCGGATCAAATATTTGATCCGACTTTTGATTTTTGCCTTAGGATCGAACCCCCATTTGATTCGATCCTCGATTTTAGAGGCTGAGAATCGAATCGGATCGAATACTCATCTTAATTTTTAAAAATAAATAAATATATAATGTTATATATAATATTAACATTATAATATGTAAAGCTAAGCCTATTAATGCTACTAAGATATTTTTATATATAATGTTAATATTATATTTATATATATACACATACCTAACATCTTTTTCTTGGTCCATTTGAAGGTCACGTTTCTGTCTTTGAGAAACATATACAAATGTAAATTTGTAACACATTTCTCTCACCATATGAAAGTGAATTTTGTAATTTAGTAACTCTGTTTGAATGTTGTGGTTGGCCCCATTGATATTAAATTAAATAAGAAAAAAAAAAGAAAAAAGGATCGAAATCGAATCGAATCGGATCGAAATCGAATGATTTTGGATCGAATCGGATCGTTTTAAATTGATTCGATTTCGATCCTCATTTCTCTAGGATCGAAATCGACTTCTAGCCTCGATTCGATCCGATCTGATCCAAATGCACACCCCTACTTGGTGCAGTAGTCGACAACCACCAACAAGAATTTCTTCTGGCCCCTAGCGGGTACCATGGCTCCCACGATGTCAATACCCCACCAGGGAAAGGGGCATGTGATTGTATCGGGTTCCCAAGGCTATGGTCATGACTCCTCATTTGATCATATTTGTTGTTCTCCCTATCGGGGATTATCATGGCACTTTGGGGGAGGAGGAGGCAGCTGTGTCCCTAATGAGGAGGGCGACCCGCTATCCTTCGACGAATTGAAACGAGGCTTCTTTCAGTTGTGCTTTCGCTCGTCGTCCTGGTTTTGTTTCTCGGTGAACACTCATTTGTCCGGAATTACGTATTTTTCCAAGTGATACATACCTAAGAGCATGTTTATTTCCTCTCAAAGGTGATAACAGTCGTTGGTGACGTTTCCATAAGCTCGGTGGTAAGTACAAAACTTTCCCGAGTTCTTACCCTTGTGCGGGTCTCGCGGAGGGCGAGGCCATTTGAAGATACAATCTTCCCATGATGGTCATGACTTTCGTGGGGGCTACATCCATGAGAGGTAACAGTGTTGGTTCCAGGTACCTTTTCACCTTATCTTCTTTCTTACCACTTCTTTTGTCATCATTTCTTTCCTTTCCCTTTAACGTTGCAGCAGCTGGGCTCTTAGTCGGGTCAGTTGCCTCTATAACCTTCTGGTTTTCCTCTATTTTCCATTAAGGTTACTTCCTTCTGCATTAGGTCTTCAAGATTATTCGCTCGTGTCCTCATTAGGTATTTAGAAAAATCTTTGGGTCGCAGGCCACGTATTAGTATGTCAGATAGCGTTCGTGAATCTACGTGAGGGACATCAATGACTCCATCAGAGAATCTTGTCTTGAAATCTCAGAGTGGTTCCTCCAGATTCTGATGGATATTGAACAAATATCCACATGACTGGGTGAAGATGCGATTATACGCAAACTGCCTAACGAACATTTGTGTCAACTGGTCGAAATCATATATGATGTCAGGTGACAGCTTGGAAAACTAGGCTTGGGCTCAACCCGAAAGGGTAGATTGAAATATGCTATAGATGGCGTAATCGAGAGCAGAGACAAAATCCATACACGCCATGTATTGGTTGACATAGTCGTGTGGGTCTCGATCGGTTTTCTCTCCTGAATAATTGTGGAGTCTCGCGGGATTCATCCCCGGGGGAATTGTGGCTTGAGCTATGTGAGGTGCAAATGGCGAGCCCTTGTAGGTGACTTTTTCCCCTAGTTTGATGTTTCGTTGGAGCTCTAGTAATCCGCTTTGCATTACCTCCATCATATGGCGCAAGGAACCATCCGCGGTCGGCGAGCGCCAAGGACAAGGTTCTATGTAGTAGCCTCTTCCAGGAAATCGATGGCTTCCTACTAGATTTCTTCTCCTCGGAGGATACTCTGAAACGCAAGCCCTATATGGCTACTACTAAGCTCCATGCGTGTGGAGGTTGTGGTGCATTCCTTATGGGGGGAAATAAGGACCACATATCTTGCTATGATAAGAAGGATCAAATCGGCTCAAGGCGGGAGGGGGGGGATCGATGCCGAGAAGGATTTTTGGGTTTCTCAGGACGAGATTGCTCACGACTACGGTTTTCTTCTGGCGTGGTCTTCTCGTCTTTGTTGAACCTGCGGGTGAACATGTTACTGTACATGTCCCAAGGAACTTGGACGTAGGTCATTCCTGGTCCGAGTTCCCAGGGCATCCGTGGCCCTTGCTCCTGGGGGATCGGTGTTTCTAGATTCTGAGCGGGATTAGGTGCATCAACAGCATGGGGGGAGTGGATTGGAGATCAAGTTTTCTCCTCTAGATCGCGATTCTCCATTTCGCCGCCACAAAGGATGGTATCCCTCCCCTTTTTTTTGTCCAAGTGTTTGTGAATTTCTATAGATTCTCTCAGGCTTGTCTCAGGGATTCTACGATATTCCCAAAGACGACACCATTTGGAGATGTAATATCATCCAGAGACCTAAGGAAAGGCGAAACCAGAGATACAATCAAGTGAGTTTTTTTTTTTGGAACGTCGATCCCGAGCTTGAGAGAGAAAAGGCAGTGTTATTTTATTGAAGGAGTAGAGAGGGATTACAATGGGGGTTCGTGTATAAGGGGAGATATCTCTTTCGAGTGAAAGTATAAAATTATTATTCTAGTCTAAGTACAAAAGTGGCCTAGAGCGATTGCTAAGAGTGCACGTTGTGCTCTTGTTGGACTTGTCTTTGGCTGTTGGATGTGATACTATTTGAAGGTGTCTTCTAGGTTCCTTTGCCCAAAAGTCGTTAGTTTTCACTCATTACTTCCGGAAATAGGATAATCAATGTTGGGAGATGTTTTCTGCACCAACAAGGGGCGATCGGTAGAGAGTGCCCAATGATGTAGGTTTGACAAAGCTTTTCTGGTCATGTGTTATGGCTCTGCTCCAATCGCCTTGAGGAGCATTCTGAGCCAATAGGGTTAGACTTGTTCTACTCTAATGGTCGTGTTCGGTGTGGGAGGACCAATGTGGTTAATTGTTTGAGGGTCCAACCACAATATTAGACCAATCAGGTAAAGTCATATATCTTGATGGTGGGTAGTTGGAAGTTGTCTTTAATGCTGCTAGTTATGTGGTATCCCTCCGAGGGTCCTTCTCCGAGGGCAAGTCTGGCGCTCTCTAGGTAGTAAGGTGGATTCCCCTGGTTATGACTTATTTTTCATCCGCTCTCTTGTAATTTTGCACTGCTTCTCTTCCCATTGTGAACTCTTAATTTGGATAAGTGTTGGATGATGGGTGCCATCTGTTTGAATGTCAGGGCAAGCTCGTTGTATGCTAAGCTTGCGCACTACCGGGGAGATACCTCAATTCCCAAAGGAGTGGGTCGTGGTGATAGTTAACTGAGCAAAATAGTCACCTGGGGTCCTCAACCTCGAATGTGTCCGAGCGAGTACTCGGAGGCCCGAGATTTGATATTCTCAGTGCTTTGGGTATATCGAATATTCACTTTTGAGTAGGGTGTACACGGGGTAATTATTTTTTGCCTCCTTGTAATTTTTTGTAGGGTACCCGTTTTGCCCATTCTGAGTGAATTTTAGCTATGTTTACGAATATACATCATCAACTACATATGATTAGATGTAGAAGACAAAACAATTCAAGTTTATTATTGACATTCTTTATTTAAAATCACAACCACATCAATCTCGTATTAAAGAAACCCAAGAATTTAAAGTGTTTTGATCAGTTGTGACCGCACTGCGGTTGAAACTAACATTCATAGGGGCAATAGCCATTGCAAAGCGGTGGAAAACAATATTTACATGGTATTATCCATCGTATTGCAGTGGCAACTAATATTCATGGGCTTTTGTAATCGCTTTGCAGTCGCAAATCTGGGCATCAGTCATTTGCGACCGCAAAGCGGTCGCAACTTTTGCCAAATTTGGCCAAAATTTTGAAATTTTTGAAAATTTGAAAATTGGCGATTTTTCGAGGGGAAATATAAAATTTCTGAAAACTCAAAATTTTCACCCTAAAATCTATAAATACTTCATTCTTTCACTCCCATTTTATCAAAAAATACCCAACACTTTTATTTTTTTCTTCAATCAATTTCTCTAAATCTCCAAACACTATTATTTATTCAATAGACATCAAACTCTTTATTTCCTCACACGTTCAATATCTTTCCAAAATCTTCAAACTATTTATTTATTTATTCACAAAACCAAATATATATATATATATATTTCTTTTTGTTCAAATAAACACTTTTTTCTAACATATCTTCAATTTTTCAAAATTATTTGGATTACAAACACTTTCTTTGTTTTCTGATCGCAACAATTCAGAATTTAACCAAAAAAAATAATTTCTAGTAGTAAAATATTATTGTTTTTTTTAATTCTGTTAAAGGTTATTTGCAATCACGCCGCGATCGCTTATATCTTGAATATTATTAGCCACCGCATCGCGGTAGCAATTGATTCAAAGCTTATTAGCCATTGCAGCGCGGTGGCTAATAGTCACGATCGAGTTTTGTGACCGCATCCCAGTTGCTGTTAAGTTGCGGTCGCAACTTTTATTAGCGACAGCATTGCTGTCGCCAAAAATTGTGACTGGTCGCAACCTTTATCAGGAACTGAATTCCTTTGCAACTTTAGCGATCGCCTTCAGGTTGGAATACACCGATTGCGACCGCCTTCCAGTCGCTAAATTTTTGGTAACCGAGGCATTGCAACTGTAAAATAGTGATCGGTTTGCGGCTGATAAAGACATTTTTTGGTATAGTGAATGTATGCTTCATTGTGTAGTTTGATCTTAAAAATAGTAGTGTATATGCAAATTTGACATATTCTTGCTCTTTGATCTTTTTAAGTTTAGAGGCAAATCATAACTTCGTCAGGATGTGTCATATTACCAAGTTATGACACCGTCCAAATTAACTAATATGTTATTTCAGGACACGTTCAAAGAAAGGGAGAACTTGGTGACAATTAAATAACTCTTTAATTTACAAAACTTGCTTTTGCTTGCTAGTCTTTTATATTAATTATTAACATTGGCCTCCTTTGTGTTAGTCAAAGGTTAGCATCGAGTTAGGTGGCTAGCACAAACTTAGGCACCTCCCCCCCCCCCCCCCCCCCCCAACCCCCGCTTGTCTTTGTTTTATAATATTTGTTCGGGTCACCTTAAACCTACTACGAACTTTCCATAGATTGCCATCAAACATGACAAAAAAAAAAAAGAATAAAAGGTTAATAATAATAATAATAGTAGACTAGTAGTAGTTGTAGTAATAATAATAATAATAATAGATTAACTGCGAGACACCAGGCAGTCAAGAAATTTATAAGTTATATACGTACTCAATCACGCGTCAGTTGATTTGGATTTATATTTTATGTCTAGAAGATATATACGAATACAACTTTAATCGGAATATAGTCATTACCTACTTTCAAATCATAAACAGCAACACTTAATTATAAAAGAATTATTAACAATACCAATATTTTCATTGACTTCAACTCATGTTACCATCGCCATATTACCCTACCAATAGTTTATTTTTTTTTAGAAAAATAATCCAAATATAACAAATCTTGATATAAAACAAAAAGGTTCTCAAAGTTATCGTCTTTGAAAATACTACCCCAAGAACAATTCAAATGCACATAACATTCCCCGTTACCAAAAGAAAAAAACAAAAAGTCTATACCATTATCAAAAGTTCAAACTTGATGAGTATGAACCAAAAAGACAAAAACACAGTCAAGAGAAAAAGAAAAAGAAAAAGAAAAAAACATAAACATGGAAATTAGGAAAGACTTCCTTCTCATTCATTCCAACTTCGCCAAAAAAACAACAGGAAAGCAAACCGAATACGTACAAGGAAGTAAAAAGAACAAACAATATGTACACAAAAACTTTTTTGTATGAGCATATTAATAATTATATTCCTAGCTAGTGATGTTGTTGTCCCACGAGCATCGGCTTTGTATCATCATCAACAGAAACAGAGTTCCTCTTGATGAAATCCAAGCAATCTGCAATAGCCTCCGAACAAAACGAATTCGAGTGTGCAAATGTTCTTACACCTACTCTTGTCCCGGAATAAGAATAATAACTTGGAACTGAATTATTATTATTATTATTATTATTATTATTATTATTAATATTAATCCTTTTTCTCGTTGTTGCACCTTTCATTCTTCTTAGCAATCGCAGCGCTTTCCTGTACGAACATTTCCATCTGCTGAAGAGATTGAAGATATTTGCTCGGACGGAAAATCTTCTCAATTTCAGTCGAAAGCCCTTTATTCTCTCATAGTTTCTACTCATGACTCTCTCGCAGCTTATGCAACTCATGATGATGTGTTATTGTTATTTATATATATATCCTATTATATGTTTAGAAAAAGAATAAGCGGACAAGCTTACTCTTCTTATAAGGCTCAGATTGTGAGAGGGGTTTGTGAAAGGAGGCAATGATTTGAACTTTTCAAGCTGTGGGGTGGAAAGTGGCAATGATCGATTCGAAAAAGAAAAGGAAAAAAGAAGATTTTGTCGGGGGTGTGTGTGTGTGTCTGACTTTTGGTAGGGTAATATTGTAGAATTCAAAAATTGCGGACGTTATTACTGTATATATAGTAATAATACTGTCACACGCTAGAGATTGAGACAACAAATATTATAAGATATTGGAACACTCGGCGGAATTTATGGGGGACAAGCGGACATTAGCAACAGAGAAATTTGAAGAAGAAAAAAGAAAATGGTTACCTACAATTGGCTGGGGGTTGGTTGTGGATTCGGATGGGTATAACTAGGAGCAAACAAGTGTCATATAAATATTATTATTATTATTTATTGTACTTTATTTTTTTTAATCTTTAGTTGGAGCTCGTTTGTCTAAGGTAATTTGGTGTGGTAGTGGGTTGGTACTTGGTAGTGTATCATTACAGAACCTACTCAGCAATGACCTTTGAAAGTACGGCCTCGAGGAAGGAAGGCCCCATCGCAATATTTGTACGTGTGTCATGGTTGTTAACGACTTACAATATTATATTTATGCGACCATTTGGTGGAGTGCGTACGGGAGTGGATTAATTTGTTGGCAACACACTACGATCTGGATTTTTGTTCTTGTTTTATTGTAATCATCGAATTTCCTCGTCTCTCATATGAAATATGGTATTGCAGATTACATATTTCAATCTCATATTTCAAAAGAATAAAACAACTATTTCTCAAAATATTAATAGTTTAAAAATGTCCAGGATCTACAAAGTTAGCAAATAAACTAAATAAGCATTGTTGCATCCATTTGTCATGCACTTTGTTTCACTTTTTTTTTAACTGTACTGAATGATGAATTGATGATTCAACTAATTAGTTGCATTCAACAGTATTTCGAGTGAATATCATACATACTAATTGCCCGGTTAGTTACACTTCATCATGGAGTCCTGAATTGAAAACGTGCCATTTTCATGTGTTAATGGAGTCTTGGGCTAATTGGAGCCCGCGGCCTAAGCCCAGGACAATATTTACAGCTGAAGCCCAGACTAATTAAGGTTAGCGCTTGTGTATGTCTTTCGTTTTCATGCCCAATGGTGAGTATAATTTCCAATACATATTAAGATATCAGATACGCTACTCTTCGGCCCCAAAGCTAAGACAACTCTTGATATATATATATATATATATATATATATATATATATATTAGGAAATCATATTGAAATTTGCAAACAGCGTTTAGTGAGTCCTTTCCTTTTGCTAGATCCTAGTGTTTGAAAACTGTTTAAAAGCTAAAGTTACTTTAAAGTTATCCCAAGTATTTAAAGTGCTAGCACCTAGTATTCTTTTTTAAGTCGTACTACTACACCTAGTTGACAAGCCAACATTACATAAGTATTTCTTTTAAACTAAAATACTCACTGCTTTTGACTTGTGGGTATCACGGTATGGGTATCATTTCGTTGTTAAACATCCGACTGTCAATCATCTAATAGTGCATTATATGTCTTAAAGATTTATATCTAATCTTGTCATTGAACTCTTAAAAAGTTGAGATTCCTTACAAAAGAAGGTGCCACCTTAAATGGTCAATCCCATACAATATATATACATTTCATATAGTTTTCACTACAAGAACAAGTTGCAATGGAAACGAACAAGGCAAGAGGAACGGAATTTTGTTCCAATTGCTATTAATTGTTCCAAAGGACAGAAAATTCTCGTTACCCCAGTGGCAACGAGAACTTCCGTTCTTATTGCTGCAACCCCATCGCAATGGGAACCAAAAAGTGGCTCCCATTGCTCTTTAAGTTTTACCTTACATTACTCACGGCCACCCCCTTCTCTTTTGTGTACCATGAATTAAGAAAGCTAAAAATTACAAAACAACATAAACTAAGGTAAATACGAAAAAAAAATATAATAAAAGAGGAAAAATATAGGGGAAATGTGAAACTTATATAATTACTTCCTTCCACTTATTATCTTAGAGAGTGATAAGGGAAAAATATTGTAATTATAATGTTAACCCATTTTAACGGGAGCATCGTGACTTAGTGGTATCGTACTTCAAAGCTATGTAAAATTCTTAGATACCTCAGAACTTAGATATCTCGAAAGGTTATCAAAGTTACACCATGAAAAGGTCTTCGTGTCACGATGGGACTCCCATAATACATGGTCCGCACGAGGTACTACGGACCTTAGATGGACCCACGATACCCCCATAATGACCGAGGATATTCTCACAGTTACCATTCAAATATACCACGCAGACGAAATACTCACTCCGGTGTCACTCACGATACCAAGGGATCTATACACGCCATTACAGCACGACATGGTTTAGAAATATTCCACGTAGTAAAACTCAACAGTCAGTTGTCGATAGGTATCGTGAAACCATCCGTAGTGCCTTATCTACCTCCATTGGATTCGGAGCTAAGCCTTCACCCGATCCTGCCTCAGCAGGAAAGACATCATAGAATAGAGACTCATGTACGATGAATTGGCAGGAGAATGGTATGCCAATCCGGTGAAGAACGGTCGACGTGATCAGCAAATTCGTTAATACCGCCAAAATGTTGGTTGCGATATCAGGAATAGACGTAAAGATGCTCGGAGGACCAGAGGATAGCATTGCGTCCAAGAGGGACATCCCGTCTTGATGAACGTGAGAAGATTTACGAACATCATCGGTGGCTATTGGGAAGGGAGCCTCCATAAGAAAGTTGAACAGAGTAAACGAAGCTCCCTCTATCGTTATCCCTTTGCAGGCTGCTCGAAGGTCATCATCCTCACAACCTGCTATCATCAGAGCACCAGCAATGTCGGGAATATATTGGAATACCAAATCTAAGGATGAAAGAGTAAGCATGCCTAGAGGAGGCGCACCATCATCGAACACCATATGCGCTTTTCCTTTTTCCAGAGAAAGTTTACCCTTATCTACCAATAAAAAGAAAAGTGAGAGGAAACATAAATCAAGGTGAATCACGAAGATACTTGGGAAGAAAATAAAAATTAGCCATGAAGGAAATACCTAACGTGGATGTGAGGTGTTCTACCCAAAACGAGGCCTCCATCTCAACAAGGGAATCAAGCATAGTGGGGAGGGCTCTCGACGAATGCATCAGAGGTGAAATCATCCCCGAAGGTAGGGGTACATCTCCACCTTCGAATGAAATCGGAGGAGGGGCGCAGCTAGTCACCTCCGGTGGAGGCACCACAATTTCTATAATGTTGGTAGCAGAAAGGGGGATAGAACACGCCTGACCTTTGGAGGAAGTGATGACCATCGACGGGAAATCTAAATCCAATCCCAACTCGGCAAGGTCACAACCAAGAGTGAAAGAGACAATCTTCTTAGGTGGACCTTCGGAAAGGGCGGCAAGCATGAGCAACCATCTCCGCACCTAAAAACAAAATAAGGGTTTCGAAGCACATTCGAATTTTTTTTTTCAAAAAAAACAAAAGTACTTACGAAACTTCGAGTTTTGTCGGACCATCATCGAAGATGGGCGCTCGCCTATCAACCCATCTTGCAAACCCGCGATAAGTAGAACCATCGATCTACGCAGCATCGAAGACACATCATAGATGTAGAAAAGACCTCGATGCTCCAAATAGACAGCGGTCTCCGTGTACACCTTGGAGGTGGGATAAACGTACCCCAAGCCCCATTGAGTGGGTATGCCTTCCCACTAGACAGCCGACTCTCCGACGGGGGATATGAAGGAGTACCTACGATGCCAATCTCTATTATTAGCAGGCCCATTAGCGGTCGAGGTCAGGAACACCCTCTTGCTGTCATGAATTGATAGGGAAAAGAACGGTGAACCCGATGTAGTTGCCCGCAAAACAAATGCCACGCCATGGTCTACGGGGTACACGGGATGTTCACCAAATAGCAGCAGTGCACGAACCCCACTAGGGGATGGTAGGAAGCTGAAGTCAATTGACTCGGGTATAGTTTCTTGAAAATTAAGAGGTCCCTTAAGACTAGATAGAAGAAGTAACGAAGGCTGCAACGCAGTTGCTCTGCATACATGGTCAAGTAACCCTCAGGTGGGTCGTACGCCCTCTGTGTGCTGAAGGGGATGATCACATCCAGTTGGGCGCGATAAATGTTGAAGGATTTCAGCTGAGATCAGACCTCCGCCATGTTCATCGCCGAGGCCATGGATCCGGCCCGCAAAAGACCAGTCATGCGCTTGGGGTCCAGATTCTCTTGGACAAAGACGGCAGCCTCGATCGGATTTCGCTAAGGGGCCCGACGACCAAATACAGTAAACACACGGTATGCCACCATCATCGGTGGAGCAGCGGCATCGTCACCAGCGTAAGAACTTCTGGCTCCCCTCCATGAAGCAAAACGGGTAGAAGGCGAGCACACAGCCCTCTAGTGGCGGCTCTGTTGGGATGCTGCCACACTGTCACGTGGAGGAGAAAACGAAGAGCCACGGGAATTCTCATCACTGGATAAAACGTTTGTGGCTTCGAAAACCATGGTTGTAGAAAAGAAGAAAAAGATTTTTGAAGAAGGGGCTTTTTTGTAGAAAATGTTGAGAATAAAGTAATGAAGAAAAATGGAGAAGATGGTCGCGCTTTTATAGGCGGGAAAAACGGTTCATATCTCGAGTCCGTTCAGTTCCTCGCCCACGATTCAAATGGTGGGACCCTTCCATTGCCCACTCACGACCCATTAGAACCTTCACCTTCCCCGAATCATTGCAACTCTAGCATGTCAGACATCACCATAAGGGAGTTAGACCTGCGCATCAACTCCCCACGTCCCTCCACATTAAATGAGCGCCCCTTCCCTAGATGAACGGTTGAGGAAACAGGCAGGCGAGACGGTTTAAATTCACGATCGCCTCGGGGCTCGCTCTCTCTACCATTCATCCACGGGGTACCTCACGATGCTCGCATGTTATTATACAAAGAGTCTCAAAATTATTCTAAGTATAGTAAGCTCAACCATCGAAATTAGCACATAGCACCTCTTACGGCACATTACCTCGGGGTCCCAGCGGGGGTATCTCACAAGACTCCCCCGAACAGGTCACCCTCGGAAACTCGCCCAAAGAGAGTCATAACATCTGCTTAATCCAATGCGTGGTTACCTACGCGAAAAATACAGAGACTCCGAAAATATAACGCTTGGAAACATCAAATAAGGGAGGATGGAGCACGAGAAAAGAACAAGCATACCCAGAGGACCAATAACAAAACATTTCTAAGTATGGAATCATAAAAATAGAGCACATCAGACATGGACGTGACCTCCGACCACGGAAGGAATGAGTTGGAAATCAAAAAAGCTTCATTAAATGGTTAAAAACCCGAGAGAGGGGGGGGGGGGGGGGGGACGACCCAGTATAACCCCAAAGAAAAAGAAAAAAAAAAGATTAAAAACTGACTAAGGCCATCCAGCCACAAAAACTCCTCTAAAAGCTATCTACGGCTGAGGAGGGTGAGAAGGACCGACTACAATCGAAGGAGCCGGAGAACGTCGGGCTCTCAGACCACCTACGGGAAGCATCGTCAGAGTCAGAGCCGCTTCAGAGGTCTTAGGGTGAATCATCCAGGCAGTAGACAACCTTAGGACATTGACCTTAGAGCGGTAGAAAGAAGCCCATCAAAGAACCGATCCACCGACAGGATCGAAATCCCCACACGAGGTGAGCCTCAAAGCTGGGGGTGAGCTGTTCCCTCACCTCTTTCTTACGAGCTTCCAGCCGCTTGTCCCGCTCTGTCACGATCTTCGCCAAATCCTCTCCGAGCGATTTCACTAAATCCTCCGAGGTTTGAAGCTTCCTCCCCCAATCAGCCTCTTTCCTGGCCAGGGACACATTTTCCTTCTCAAAGGCAGCCATGTGGTCTTTCGGTTGCTACTCCGACTCTTCCAGCTCATTCGCTTGATCCATCCAACTCTTAGCTTGGACTCAACCTTCGGCCTCAACCTCTCTCAGCGTCCTCAGAGTGTCCCTTTCATGAACTGCCTCCTCGTAAAGGTGGGACAAGCCCCTCAACCCGATTGGGCTTTGCTAAGAAAAAGAAAAAACAGGCATCAACAAATTATATAAAAAAAAGTTTTTATCCTCAACCATAAAAACAATTTCACTTACCAAGGCCGCACACATTTACGTAACGAGACCAAGCTCATGGGCACTTAGAAAAGAAGGGGTCGAAGAGGAGCCCATGGTGGCCAATTCACGCAAGGGGTCTAGAGTCTGCGCCCCTAGACCCACATCAACCTTTAGAAGAGACTGTACCAAAGAAAGCGTGACCTAACCCCAAGTGGCAGCCTCCTGGGCAGAAGCTACCACCGGAGGGCCAGAAGACTCAGCCTCATGACGCTTGGGCAGGGGAGACGGAGACCTCTAAGCAACCGACTCCCTCTTAACGGTCGGGGACTGAGGTGTTGATGGCTCACCACCTGGGGTCCCACCAATATCAGCCAACACCGCCTCCTCATACCTCTATGCTAGCCACTCTGCGCCTACATCAGACTCCACTGGCACGACGGGAGAAGGGTGATAAGGCATGGGACTTTCTTCAATCTGCACCAGAGGAAAGCCCTCCTCATCAGAGTTCGGCAACAAGATAACCTTATTCTTGGAGGAAACCTCGGGCTACTCCCAACGTTGCTTCTTTCCGACCAGACCCATTTCTTTCTCACTCGATTGACTCGTATGGGACAAAACCTCATGGGAAGCACTCCTCTCCTTCGATGGCTTGTTCAGAAATGCCGCCGAGGTTGCTGACCCCCCCAATCCTCCGAGGCTTTGGGGGCAATAGCCTTCCTCTTCTTCTTGGAAGGGCATGGAGGAAGAGCGCCGCACTTCAACTTCTCCATAATAGCTTCTGCCGAACAGAACAACAAAAACCTGATTCAACAATGAAGAAAAACCTAACGAGGAAATGATCACCTAGAAAGCAGCCATAAAGCTTACTTATTTTGGAGCGCTTTTCCCCAATCAAAGACGCTAGAGCTAGAACGTCATTCAGACTGCAATCCTCGTAAAGGGCCAAAAACACGTTGACCCGCGACATCCCATTCCAGCTAAACCTCTGCTCAAAGAATCCTTCAGCCACCAATTGCTCCGTGACCTCCGCGGTATCAAAATTGGCCGAAATCCAAGGATCCAAATTCCACTCCATTGGAACGTCGGCCAAAAGACCCTCAGAGGTGTGATGGATGAAGAAGAACTTTTCCGTCCCACTACTATGGGACCCTGAAAGCTCGTGGAGGATCCTCTTCATCAACTTTCGCATAGTGAAAGTATAAAAGAGCTTGTCCACAGGGGAGCTCGCCAAGTCGAAGGCCCCAAAAAACCTACGCACCATGCAAGGGTGATTGTAGGCCGCGCAAATAAAAGCAAAGGCCGCCAGAGCCGACCACCCGTTCAGAGAGAGTTGACCCGGACAAAGCATGCAGGCCTTGAAGACCTCCCGATAGGAAATCAGGAGGAAGGATCTCAACCTCGCCTTGATCTGGATGAAGTAGGATGTGTAATATCCCACGTGGGAGGAAATGACCCTCTCGTCCTCCTCAGGCGCTACGACCTCCAACCCAACCATATTCGCCCCATACTTGGTGAACTCAGCCTCGATCTCCTCATGAGAGTGCACCGTACTACTCATCACCAGATTAGCCGAAACCTTAGGTGGTGCCGCTGCCACAACCACCTTCTTCGCCTTCTTCGTAGAAGCCTCCACCGTTCCCGAAGCGGCGCGACGTTGCTGCGATACCTCTTCAGCAGTAGGCGACACCACCGCCTCTGTTGCCACCACGTCTAACGCCACTCGATGCCTCCCCACACCAGTCGCCGCCTTGCCGGAAGTGCTCATTGAAGCCATAAACTCGCCGAAAATTTTTAAAGAGAAAAGAAGGAAGAAATATAGGGAAAATAATAAGGGCTCGAATGAATGGAGACAAAACACACCGATTCCCCTCAATTATAGGCGAGAAAGCCCAAACAACGCCCTTGACGCGTGGCCAACTCAGTGCCACGTGGAGCATGCAGGACCAAAATCGCATAAAATGCCCGTCAGCACATAACCTCATTTAATGAGTTCCAAGTGATTTCTACGAAATACACTCAGAACTCGGAGGACTCCTGATGATGCATAATCCGTCACGCCTTCGGACATGGGCGAATAAAGAGTACTCCACAAAAATGACTCGCAGTCTAGAGGAAGGATACACCCAGGACACGACCAGCTATTATTGAGATAGGGGCATACAGTTCGAAATTCGGAGAAGGTACCCCCGGATCACGACAAACAAACACCCCAAAGAGGGCACTCAGTCCAAACACCCGGAGAAGATGCCCCTGCATACTGACTGATCGACGCCCCTAAAAGGGAATACAACTCGGATCCAGAGACTCGGGTAAACCTTTCTCCACGACCTATAATCAAACTAAAATCCGGGTACCCACAAAAAAAGACTACGGACCCCCTAAACCGAGGAGTGGACATTTCCCAAGCCGCTAAGTGCTACTCGGACCCCCGAGATACGAAATCTAACACTTAGCCAAAATATTAAGGAGAAATGAGGACAAAACTAAAACATTAAGGACACGAGTGAATATAAGGGAGAGTCTAGACCGCTCGATATAAGAACCTAGGAGATGGCTTAATAGTCACTCATCCATGAAGAATGACCCCTGTGTCTCACCCCTTACAAACGACCAAAAAAATCGTCTGACCATCTGAACAAGGGCAGCCAGTACGACCCGACTTTGAAGATGCGCCAACCAGCCTTATTCAATATAGCTTCCAACCACCCTCATTATAAGAGAAGACTACCCCTCATTGGCCCAAATCACCCATTGGAGGCAGAAAACGACAAGTCTTACCAGTGCAGACCAACGATTGGAGCAGACAAATCCTCTCTCATTGGTTCTGAAGCACCTCGGAAGACCATTGGAGCAGATGACATCATTACCCGCTCACACGAGCTGAAGTCAACCTCCGCCATTGGTTGTCCCTTGACACTCGACCCTCATTGGCGCCGAAGACCCTCACTCCATTGGACGCCATAACCACCAGGAGTTAAGACGGAAAGACCGACTCCCATTGGCCGAAGACCTCAAGGTTGCCCCTATAAATAGCCCACATTTTCAGTATCAGAAGACAAGCAAGGAGAGGCGAAGCAAGTACAAAAAATCCACGAGCTCTCCACACACACGCAAGATCGGTCCAAGTTCTACCAAAGTCTCTATACAATTGCACTTAGAATTTAGAATATATCACACATTCTACTAGCTCTAGCTAGCTCATTGCACGACCCCTTGTAATTCACTCAAAGTCCTCAATAAAACTGTGCCTCCTTTCCCTCAAATTCGAAAATGGCGTTTCGAATAAAAATAATTAAGTGACGATATACCCGAATATCCCGACTTCACGGGCTCAGACGATATAGCATCACCATACGTAAATGTCATTTGTAATCTTTTTATGTACTTTTGGTGATTAATGCACCCATATGTATTATAACATCTTATATATCCAACAAAGGACTACTCTCATGTAGAGTATTTAATCTCGACAACCAAAATAACCTGCCTTACATAATATGACATTATGTGTTAAAGAGCATTAAGTGATAAATTAAACTATGACGTTTCTTAGTAGAGAGTTGTCACCAAATTTTCACTGTCACAACTCACATGGCTACAAAACTTCAATCTATTGTTCTTAGGTTATGTTTTTTTTTTCTTTTCAAATTCTGGATATTGCTGGGTGGTTTGACCCTAGGTCACATAAGGCGAATGCGGGTGCGAGTGCGAGTGCGGATGCGGGTGCGCCAGTTCGCCAAATTTAAAAATACTTAAATTTCAATGTGCCTTAATGCGTTTATTAAAAATAATTAAATATTAAATATTGATACATAATTTCGTATATATTTGAGTATTGTTTAATAACTACTCATGATAATTAATTTTATATAATATTGTTTAAATTATTATGGTGGAAAGACAAAGGTATAAGTCTTAAATTACTTCTAATATTCTATATTTATTTTATTTTTAACCTAGTTTTGTTCTCCATGTGCTTCGACTCTTTTTTAATATCATTCATTTGTTTCGTTCTTTACAAATTTTCTACGATTATTCATTAAATTTGAATAAAAGAACTAAGAAATCTTAGTGCGAGAACTAAGAATTTATAATGCGTCTCAGTGCGAAGCACGGGCACTGAATGCGCCAGTGCGAGAACGGTGCGCCAAAATTTTTGACGATGTGAAGGATTATGTGATCTAGGTTTGACCACGAGCATACTAATTACGATTGGATTCTCGCAATAAGTTAAATTTTAATATTTGTGCTGCACGTTTTTTTTTTTAGTTTTCAGATTTTTCCAATATTTATTAGTTTAAGGGATTTTCGCATTCCTTCTAATATTAATTAGACGATTATCTTAGGAGAAAACGCTTATTTGGACTTGGAATCGGCCGAATATCAGCCCAACAACTGCCTAAACAACCTTGAAAAGTCCAACATCCTTCCAGAAATTATATATATTTGACAACGTGACATTTGTTGACGTTTATTTTCTGGTAAGTACACTTATGTTTTTCCATCTTTTTTCCACAGACCGCAGCAGACTCCTTTTTCTTTCATAGAACTTCAGATACAACGTTTCTCTGGTGCCCGATTAGTTATCTATTTATTGACATTGCGTAAAAATTCCTATTTGTCTGCGGACCAATCTTCAACTGTAAATACCTAAATACCGAATACACTATTCCGAGTCAAACTTCTCGAGTGTTTCGTATTTCTTTTGCCACCAAACTATTATTATAAATATTTAGGTGTAATTTCAAAGGCTTATTGAACCATTTACTCCAAAATACTTCGTGGTACTATTTAAATAAGGGATAAATACATTAAACTCCCTGAACTGTGCAAGTTTTTGCGTTTTCGTCCTTAAACTAAATAAATAAGCGCTTTGCTCCCTAAACTATGTCATTCTGTGCGATTTGCCCTTGGCCGGGTTTTCAGCTTTTTTTTGCCATTCTTGGCCTGAATTTTTCCCCTTACCCGACACATATGTGTTGTACTAGATGTATTTTAGCAGTTGATGATAAATCGAGTTTTAAAAAGCACCTCAAACGGGACATATTCCGGCTAAATTGTGATTTCCTCTTCAGTGTATTTTAGCCGAAATATGTCCCGTCCGAGGTATTTTTTTGCCTACTTTTTGTCATCAACTACTAAAATACATCTAGTACAACACATATGTGTCGGGTAAGGGAAAACATTCCGGTCAATAATGGCCAAAAATAGCTGAAAACCCGGCCAGGGGGCAAATCGCATAGAATTGCATAGTTTAGGGGGCAAAGCGCTTATTTATTTAATTTAAGGACGAAAACGCAAAAATCTGCATAGTTCAGGGGGTTTAATGCATTTATCCCTTTAAATAAATATATAGTTCTAGTTGTTGACCCAATCACACTCTTGAAAATAGTATTTATACCCGTTACCAAATAAGAAGATCTCATAAATATAATAGTTTGCACCTGAAATCTTGGGGAACTTTTGTTTCAACATTCTCCGTGGCAAGGGTACTTCTTTTTTGCCCGTTAACATTTCTTTTTGCGTGCATTCGATATAGCTAGTCTCAAGGAAATTGTTGAGTGTCGAGTTTTATGGCATATATAGACTACATTCGTTTCAGTTCCTTTAGTTTCATGCATGCATGTTTTTCCTTTCTGATCAATATATGCTTGTTCCGTTATTATTAATTAAGCAGATATACTAACGACGATGGTGGTGATGCATATGGAGAAGGGTCGAAGAGAATTGTTAATGGGATGGATTGGAATTGCATTTTATTTCTTCTTGCTTGTTGATTCTGCGGATAGGTACCCTTCTCGCGTTTTCTTGCATTTATTGGAGTTGTGTTTTTGTTTGGTCATAGTCCGCGTGGAGCAATATTAATTAAGCATTCATATATATTATATTGGAGTGAATACCACTTCAAGTTTACGTTACAATCTTTATTATTGATGTTACTGCATAATTAGTAGTCGTCTAGATTTCATTAGTGGAAATGGTTCCAGACCATGTCATATTGTTCCATGCATCTTTCGATCTCAGATTTATGATTGTTATATCCATCATGCTCTTGCTTTAAGCGTTTAAGTTCGGAGATTTACTACTCATTGTACTGATTCATCTTGCATATAGTAATATTTTAAATATTTCTTTTTTACTTTTCTATATTTCTCTTTTCTGAAACTCACACATATATCTTAGTTCAAATATCTTAAATTTCCATCTTACGTTTTGTCTCGTTTGAGCTAGCATACATCCAATATAATAGATGTACACGTTTCAGTTTGTTAGATCTATATATTTTCTACATAGCACATGACATCAGCTTTTGTAAGTAGTCTTAGAAATTTTGGTATGCATGTGTAAAAATACAAAGTTAAACCATCCTGTATTTCATTATATCTATAAGTAGAAGGATTGTGGTGCAATTGCAGTCCTACTTAAACATTTGAATACTAGTCGTTCAACCGCACATACTGGCCCTTTTTTCTTAAGTGACGGGATGACTTAATTATTAACTTCTTCACAACTTTAGACTTATTAACATCCTCGCAGCTAATCCTAAACAACATAACCCTGCCTTTTTGAATTTGCTCTCAACACAACAATATAATACATATATATATATATATATATATATATATATATATATATATATATATATACTCCAACCCCAAATAGTCAAGAAAGTTTGTTACACCCAATCCCTTACAAAGTGTGGTTGCCTAATTATTAGAGAGACTTTGGAATAGTTGAAAAACCAACTAAACCAATTGATCTTAATCAAACATATAACATGATTTACACTTTCAGGGTGGTTATTTCCTGATTTGAAACACAAACATTCATATATATGACCATTAGTTATCCGCCGCCTAATACAAAAAGTTGTTACGTATATATGTTTAATACTTCGTAGCACTATACGATAGATATTACAATTTCATTGGTAATGTTTTATTGTTTCCCAAACACAAAACATGGAACAGATTTAGAGTGATTAAGACTATATCTATAATGAAGCTATATATGTCAAACTTTTCCAAAGATTTACTGCGCAATATGTTTGGCAAATTACCTGTTTATTTTAGTAATGGCATGTTCAAACTCATCCCGTTTAATTATTTCTTCCCAGCTAGTTGAAACTTGATATCTACAGTACGTGTAAACATATCTTATTTAATTAATACATGGGATAACTTTCTTATTTATTTTAATAGTGATAATATGCCCTATTTAATATAACAAGGATATACTTTGTCTATTCATATATATTTCAATATTGTGGTAATATTTCACATATAATCAGACGTACGGAATATAGAATGCCGTGATACTCTTATTTAATTAATATATTCCAGAAATAATGCATTATTTGCAGGTTAATTACACCGGAAAATCAAGAGTCATCTCATCATCTCAAGCTCAATGTAAAGGATAACTATGTAAGTCATACGTACTAATTTGCTAGTTAGCCAGGCTACCATTCTAATGTAATTAAATAAATATGCACATTTCACTTACTTTCTTTTGCTATATTCATAGTTCGAAAACCAATTAATTAACAAATGAAATATAAGGGTAACTTTACAACTACTCATAAAATGCGATATTTGCGGTTATCCAATATATATCGCGTGCGTCCTTTAATTACATTAAATTAAATGATTTTTTGCAGGTGGAGATGGATAACGGAATCGTTAAAGTGTCATTGTTGAAGCCACATGGCCAGATTACAGGTGTGAAATATAACGGGGTTGAAAATGTCCTGGAAAGTCGAAATAAAGAAATACAGAGAGGGTAAGTAAGAAGTAAGAATAAATATCTAAACCACATTAGTCAGAAAAATGCCATCCAACACTGTTTTCCAATTATATCCTTTTATTGACAAACAAGGGTTCATATTTCTTGTTAATTACTTTCCTCATCGTATGATGAAAACATGTTTTATCTTAGGATTGAATTAACTCAACCTATACTAATTGTATTCTTGCTAATTAAGCAAATTAATTTGCCGAACAAGTTATCAATTCCCATGGTATTATTAGCCCAAATTAATCTAAATTCAAAGTGTGCTTTAAAATATGTTCTGTAAGTTTTCTTATAGTCGATATTTAAACTAATAATAATGTAAACGCAGATACTGGGACATAGTTTGGAATAGGCCTGACACTGGTGAAGGTTGTTTCGACACGTAAGATTTCATTCTTGAATCTTATCATAGAATTCAAGATCAAAGTTTTACTCGAGTTAAACAATACAAACTTTCTAACAATATTCCTTGCCTTTGTCCTGTTACCCTGTGCATGCAGGCTCTCGTCAACGAGTTTCAGAGTCGTGGCGAACACTAAAGATCAGATAGAACTCTCGTTCACAAAGAATTGGAACGGTAGCAATGGTTACCCTCCAGTCAACATTGACAAGAGGTGCGGTTCTAATTGTTGTTGATACGACTATACTTGTAATCAGCAGTGGTCATACTAAATACTATAAGTTAATCTTTATGCCATTTGATTGAGATTGTTAAATTATTTGTGACTGTTTTACCAGATTTGTATTATTGCGTGGATCTTCTGGTTTCTACTCATATGCCATATTTGAACATTTGAAAGGATGGCCTCCTCTACACATAGATGAATCAAGAATTGCTTTCAAGCTTGACCAAGACAAGTAAAGTTTCAAGCTTATGTCAACGTTTAAAAATAATAAAATTTCATCCCTCTTCAACATCTTCCCTCTTGATTAATATTATACTAAATCTTTTTTTGTCATGAAATCCCTTAGGTTTCATTACATGGCCGTATCAGATGACATGCAGAGGATTATGGCGGGGGACGACGATAGAGGCACAGGCCGCAAACTTGACTACCCGGAAGCTGTTATAATAACAAATCCGTCTGATCCTCAACTCAAAGGAGCGGTTAGAAAACTCTTTACTTCATACTAACCATATACATGCATGTCATCATGTTAATAACTATGTGCTAAAATAATGTTATGTTTCAAATGTGGTACAATGAAAACTGCACCTCCTGGTTCATATAGACTCCTTGAATACCTGAATTTTGATCAATTTATTTCCTGGAAATTTAGATATGACAATGATCTAAAAGTTTGTATACGGAAATATCACCAGGTGGACGACAAGTACCAATACTCGTTCGACAATGAGGATAGTCGCGTGCATGGTTGGATTAGCTCTAAACCGCACGTGGGGTTTTGGGTAGTAACACCAAGTGATGAGTTCCGATCAGGTGGCCCTACAAAACCCGATCTCACGTCCCATGCAGGCCCTACCTCCTTAGCAGTAAGTACTTTTTAAAGTCTATGTGCAATTGCTAAATGTTTCAAAAAGATTTTGACAATTTTTAATGCTTTTGTGCACCACTCTTCAACAAGAACTTATTAACGACTATTTTAGCTACTTATGATGTACATAATTATTAATGTGTAGATATTCCTAAGCAATCATTATGCTGGTCGGGACTTTGGAGTTAAATTGAGCGATGGAGAGCATTGGAAGAAGGTTCTTGGACCTGTTTTCATATATTTGAACTCAGATTCGGGCAATAACCATACTACCCTTTGGGAAGATGCTAAAAGACAGGTACAGTAACCTTTGAGATTTATAGCATAATGACGCATTATCTCATCTCTTTTCCCTCAACTTACATTTAAACAATGTTCTTATATCAGTACTCGATAGAAGCCAAGAAATGGCCATATGATTTCCCTATGTCAAAAGATTTTCCTCATTTAAATCAACGAGGCACCATCAGTGGTCGCTTATTGGTTCGCGACAAGTACATTAGTAGCAAACTTATACCTGCAAAATCAGCGTACATTGGATTGGCTCCACCAGGTGATGTTGGATCTTGGCAAGCAGAGTCTAAGGTTAAACATTATTTTCCATGATTTTGATAATTTTCTTGTTTGATTAATTCATAGAAATTATTGTTTTAATTATTAATCTTTACTGTTTCCTCAGGGCTATCAATTTTGGACACGAACTAGTGAAACAGGACACTTCACCATTGGGTCTGTTCGACCAGACACTTACAACTTGTACGCTTGGATCCCTGGGATCATTGGAGACTACAAACACAATGTCGACATTATCGTGAAACCAGGTCTTTTATATATTCTCTGAAATGAATCCTCCTGTCTATTTTTTGTTTTATATCTAACTTTACTAGTTAAGGGTTGTTTAATTAAGAATTACTCTTGACTCTAGAAAATTATTTTATGTATGTTTCCAGGGCCTCCAATTCAAATGGGTGATTTAGTGTATGATCCTCCAAGAAATGGTCCAACCTTATGGGAAATCGGGATCCCTGATCGCACGGCTGCTGAATTTTACATTCCTGATCCTTCACCAGGGCTTATGACCAAGTTATACATCAACAATATTCATACCGAAGAAAAGTAAGCCCCGTAACTTGGGAAATTAGTCGGCATTTTCCAGTAATCTTGGTATAGCAACCTAGAATAATTCATTACATATCCAGGTTCAGGCAATATGGTTTATGGGATAGATATACAGATTTGTATCCAACCGAAGATCTGATTTACATAGTGGGGGTCAGCGATTATCGTAAAGATTGGTTCTTTGCACATGTAACCAGGTACATTATTAGTTGCTTATTCGGTTGCTTTAGATTATTTATTTGTGATATGATTTGGTTAATGAAGATCAATGAAATTTTTATCTCCAGGAAAGAGGAAAAAGATTCCCGCACAGCAACGACATGGAGAATTTTATTTGATGTACAAAATGTGCAGATGACAGAAACTTACACGCTCAGGCTGGCACTTGCTTCTGCTAACTACGCTGAAATCCAAGTATGGAATATTGAACTCATCAGAAATACATACGTAAAATAGACCTATATATACTTGTAGACATGAAATCTTTGTGTCACAAGAAATACCAGCAAAATGGCATTTGACATATCCATCATAATTTATTTGACTGTCTATTGTAGGTGAGGATCAACAACCCAAATGTGCAGCGCCCTCATTTTACGACAGGGCGGATAGGAAGGGACAATGCAATAGCAAGACACGGGATTCACGGGCAGTATTTGTTGTACAGTGTGAACATATTGGGATCTCAACTAGTAAACGGGAGAAATAAAATATATCTTAAGCAATCCAGAGCTGATAATTCTTTCACCGGAGTCATGTACGATTATCTTCGCCTGGAGGGGCCTCCTTAATCCTCCCATTAGTAACTGTTGATAGCAATTGTACAGATAGTACATTATTATTTGGGAAGTCCCTAAAGAAGAAGAGCTTGTGATTTTTGTTCCTATTTTTTCTATTTGTTATATTTTCTTATATGCATAGGTACATAATATCATTTTGTTTTAGTGACTCTTAGTTTTTTTTTTTGATAAAATATGGAAACAAAAAGAACGATTACATATTGTCTTTAACTAATAAACGGCTAATGCTAGGAGATGGAGGGAGCTCCCAAAAGAGTTCCACATCTCGACTAACACTTTGACACTTCGATAAGGCATCAACAACTAAGTTAGCGCTCCTTGAAATCCATTTAATAATGAAGTTCCATGGCTTGTGGAGATTCCTCTTGCAATCAATAACAAGACTTCGAAGATCTGAAACCGGATCAACCTCTCCTGTAATAAGCTGATAAACAACATACGAATCCGTTTCAACCTCAAGCTGCTGAACTCTTCTCGCCCAAGCTAGTTCAAGACCCCTGGAAGTGGCTCTCAGCTCAGCCTCGTCTGGAGTTGGTGTAGGAATGTGGAAAGAGAAACCCCAGCACCAACCGCCCTGATCATCTCTGAGTAAACCAGCACCAATACCACTGTTTAATTGCCTCTGGACACTAGCATCAGTATTAAGCTTGAACCAGCCAGCCGTAGGTTTCTGCCATTGCATGGAATGCATGGATTTTCTCTTGTTTCTTCTGCCTAAATAGAAGTCCAAGCTAAGATGCTTAACTTGACAAATCCTGCCCTGGATAGTGATATATTTCTATGGAAAACTTTGTTATTTCTCTGTTTCCAGCAGACCCATAGAGTAGAGATGAAGATCCATTTCCAACGAGCACCATACTTGAGAGAGTTTATGAAGTTCACTGTCAACAAATTCTTCTTGATCCATTTATCATCAGGCAAGCTATCAAAACTCATCAGATCATCAGGATGTATAATGCGCAACCAGATGTCTCTTGAAGATTTGCAATGTCTTAAGAGATGTATACCTGTTTCTTCAGGATAATTACACATGGTACACATGGCAGTTATAGCAGAATGACATCTAAACCTCAGGGCATTGGTAGCTAATCTTTCTTGGCATAGTAACCAAAGGAAATGTTGGAGCTTGTTACTGATATCTATTTTCCAAATCAAGTTTACCTTATGGTGTCGACCTCCTGGAGAATAATATCTAGATTGAAATAACCTATAAGTTGATTGACAGGAGAAGTCACCATTGGAGGCGCCCTCCCAAATGGCTCTATCTTCTTGATCAGAGAGGCTGATAGAGCACTGCTGGATAGATTGAATAACAGGTTGAGGAATGAGGGTGATCAGGTTATCAAGAAACCACTGACCATCCCAACTCAGTACTTCATTAAGCTTCAAATTTTTTTCAGACGGATGAATGCTGAGATTTTCCTCACTGATGCATCCTGAACCCCTCTAGTTGTCAAACCAGAAAGAGATATTGTTACCCTTCCCCACTTCCCATCTAATATGGTCCTTCATGAGATTAAAAACTTTAAGAACACCCTTCCAAGCAGGGCTATCTGAAAACTGAGTGGAACATTGAGAGAGAGTTCTGCCTTTTAAGTATTTGGCTTTGATCAAACTGTACCAAATAGACTCATCTTTCCTCAGGACTTTCCATGGCAGCTTTGCAAGAAGAGATTCATTAATGGCTCTTGCAGTCCTAAGCCCTAGGCCACCCGCTTTCTTGGATCTTAGAACGGTCCTCCAGTTCATCAAATGGAGTTTCCTCTGGTTAAGGTCACTAGACCACAAGAAGGCCATGTTCAGTCTATCAAGCCTACCACAAACATGTTAAGGTAGATAGGAGGATTGCATTGTATAACAAGCCATGGCTGAGGAGACTGAACTGATTAAAGTTTCTCTCCCAGCTAAAGATAGCAGTTTGCTCTTCCAAGAGGCAAATTTACCCAAGACTCTATCAAATGTATCAGCATAATCCACCCTACTGACTCTGCCATGTATCAGCTTGACTCCCAAATATTTCCCAAGGTTTCTTGTCTGACCAAAGCCCAAGACTTCACTGATATGTCTCTTTATATTGGCCCCATGAGTCTTTGAGAAGAAAATCTTGCATTTTTTATGACTGAGCCTAAGACCAGAAGACTCACAGAAGAGGTCCAACACTCTTTTGATAGTAGTTCCTATGGTAGCTTTTCCCATGATGATCAAATCATCAGCAAAGAACATGTGAGACAACCTGGGTCCATGTCTGCAAGGTGTAATGCAGTGCCATGTACCCTTCTCCACTTCCTCATTGATGAGGTATGATAGTCTCTCCACACAGAGGACAAAAAGGTAGGGAGATAAGGGATCTCCCTGCCTTAGACCACACTTATGATGAAAAGGAGCCAAGGGAGAACTATTCCATAGAATACTGGTAGAAGCATTCCTCACACAATACATGATGAGAGAAATGAGAGCAGAAGGAAAATTAAAAGCTACAAGAGTGTTTTCCAGAAAGGACCAGCTGACCTTGTCATAAGCCCTTTTTCCAAGTACAATTTCATTATCGTGCTCCCAACCTTATTGTTTTTCCTTTTTCTGAGAGAGTGAAGGACCTCTTGAAGAACAACAATATTATCCTGAGTTGATCTCCCCTTGATGAAACTAGATTGTGTAGGGGCCACCAGATCAGGCATGATTTTCCTCAACTTCAATGTGACACATTTAGTAATAAGTTTGTAAACCACATTGCACAAAGCAATGGGTCTGAACTGATGGATTCCCTCTGGATGATGAACCTTAGGGATCAGGCACAGAAAGGCTTTACAAATGCTTGCATAAAAATGACTGGATGTGAAAGCAGCTTGGACAAAACTAACCAAAGAAGATTCTAACCAGTCCCAATTTTTCTGAAAAAAACTAGCATTTAGTTCATCTGGCCCAGGAGCCTTCAGAGGGTGCATAGAGAAGAGGGCTCTCCTGATTTCCTCAGCAAGTAAGGGGCTACTGAGGTGATTAACATCATCAGGTTGTAGAACTATTTGGTAGGCAGAAGTTGGAAGAACTCTAGCATGAGAAACAGGAGATGAACCAGAGAACAACTACAAGTAATACTGTCTGGTGTGGTCTTGCAGAACCTTTTCCTCATGTTCCCAAATGCCTTCAATCTTCAATCCCAAAATCTTATTTCTTTTCCTTATGACCATACTAGACTTGTGGAAAAATTTGGTGTTCCTCTCACCCTCTCTAATCCAGTTAATCCTTGATTTCTGAAGCCAGAAGATTTCTTCTTGCTTGAGAATCAGATTATACTCTATTAGTAGTTCCTCTTCCAGTTTGCATAACTCAGGTTGAGGTCTAAATCTAAGAGACTTCTGAATCCCCCTCTTCTTTTTGAAAATATTCCCAAAGTGATTCTGATTCCAAGGGATCATTACTTTAGGAACTGCCTTGATGGCTTCCAAAAGGGAGTTGTGCTCATTCCAAATGCTCTGAAGGGTAGGTTGACAGTCAGGACTGGTAAACCACATCTCTTCAAACCGAAAAAGGTTTCTCCCCCAGGAACTTCCCATTACCATTACACCAAATACCAACAGGGTGGTGATCAGAGTGGGTTCTAGGAAGATTCTCAACAATGTAATCAGGGAACATATCCAGCCATGACTGATTAGCTAGAGCTCTATCAAGTCTGGCTTGAATCAGGGCTCCATCTGACCTCTTGTTAATCCATGTAAACTTGGGACCAATAAAACCAAGATCTTGAAGGTTGCACCTCTCCAAAAAGTCCTTGAAGAACTTTAATCTATTTAGAGCCCTTGGAGTACCTCCTCTTTTTTCATGAGCAAATAAAATTTCATTAAAATCCCCATATGACCAACCAGGGAAGAGGATTACTATTCGCTGAGGATGCTAATTCATCAAAGACTCTAAGCTTAGCAGTCTTCCTAGGCTGAGCATAAACCCCTGTGAGCTTCCAATGATTTCCAGTGATAGGTATAATAATGGCAGAGATAGCTTGATCATCCACATCAGTGATTTCTACATCCACTTCAAAGTCATTCCACAACATCCACATGCCACCAACTTGACCAAATGATGGAGCAATTTAATAATTGTTGTAACCTAAGTAGGGAACTATATCCCAGGCCTGAGCCTCATGAACTCTAGTTTCTAGAATGAAAATAACAGTGGGGTGATGAACTCTTACCAACTCTCTGAAGTTTCTTCTAAAGTCCTCATCTCCTGCCCCTTGGCAATTCCAGTTGACAACCTTCATTTCTGCATTATAGAGATGAGTTGGATGGACTAGATTCTCAACAGGAATCCTTGTCCATATCCCCAACAACTGTCTCATTGTCTCCATGAGAAGTGTTCTCTGTCTGTTCATCTCCCAGGTGGTAAGTTCTATCCTCTCCCACCAAATGTGATTCAGGTTTAGATGTTCTTCCCTGTGAACTTGAATCTGAACCCCCCAATGAGTTGGAGGGATTGTTGTTACTAGCACCAACATGTCCAGGACTCCAATGTTCTCTGTGGTTACTGGAGCCTGAAACTGACTGTAGAAGGTGTGAAAAGCCCAGGGGGGAATCCAGTCCCACTCGTTTAGCATGTCCTCCATTATTAGGTGATGATTTCTGATGAGATTTAGATTTACTAATGAACTCTTTGGGAGCAGAGATTAAAGGGAAGTCAGAATCCAGAACAGCAAAAGGATTGTTATCTGCTGGAATGTTGGAGTTAACTTGATGGCTTAAATTTGTGACTTTTGGTCTCCGCTTGACCTTAGTAACTATTGCACGTTTTGCAACAACCGCTCCAGTTCTCAGTTGAGGGTTGAGAGAGGCTGGGAGTATTCTGCCAGATGCATTACCCCTACTACTCGGGGAATTAATTCCATTAGCATTTAAACTTCCGCTACTGACCTTACTAGGATTAGTTGACTTAGATGATTGCTGTTTTAATAACTGACTTTCCTCCTTAGAGGATTTAGACATCGCTGGATTCTTATTCTTTTTACTCACTAACATCCAGCTTCCATATTCCTTATTTCTTGCCTTATCAGTGAGCCAAGCTTCCTTATTCTCAGCAGTAGCACTGTGAGAGCCATTCACTTCTGTCTCAACCCCTCCCATTGCATTGGTCTCCCGAGTTTGATGACTACATGCATTTTTAGAGTGACTTATTTTCCCACATGCATAGCACAATGAGGAAATATTCTCATAGACCACCTGATACACCTTGTTGTCAATGGAAAGGCGAAGTTCAAGGGGCCTGTCAGTGCAGACTTGAACGCATAACCTAGCAAAATTACCCCTAGTTGCATTGAAGGTATTCCCATCAATATTGATAGGTTCGCCAATACATGAAGCAAGATATTGGATAATAGATTCTCTTAAGTATTCAACTGGTAGATTTAAGGTCCTAATCCAAGAGATGGAACAGTTGATGGCATCTGTATCCGCCCTGAAGTTAGGACACCATTTTCTGATTGAGAGAAAACCACCAACGAGTTGCCATGGTCCTTCTAACAAGATCAAATCTCTTTTGCTTGGGATTAGCCCTTTCATCACATAACAATGAGATCAAAATTATTTTGTAGTTTCCACATCAAATCGAGTCTGGTATGGAGGGCCTTATAATACCACGGTTTTCCCGTTATCTTAATAATAATAGCATCCTCCCATTGGTGACGCATACGTTCCTTAAGTTCCTGAGAAATGTGAACTTGTTTAAATGGAACTTCATCGCTTTCATCGCTTGCATCCATGATGCTGATGAATTTGCGTTCCTCCACAGTTTTAGAACCATCAATTCTTACATCATGCCTGAAGGGACGTTGCATAACCATGTTGGCATATGAAGTTTGTCCGGATTGCGCATGATCATTCGTAACATTGACATCAGGCGCGGGTTGCATATCATCTGCACCATCAGTAGAGTGTCGTGATCGCTTCTAGAGTCGTGTTTCCTCTTTTCCTTTGGAAGAAGTGAAGACATATATAGGATTATCATGTAAGTTTGGCGGCGGCAGCGGAGGAGGGCCATTGGCGTCCATGTCCGAGACATCATCGTCCATGGCGGGAGTAGCAGTTATGGCAGTTTTATAGCGGTTAGGAACGGTTATTTTCTTTTCGGATGAGAAGCTTAATCCTAATTGGAGTTAATCTCTTCTTAGTCATTTTTTTGATCATTAAGCGTGTTGTATTTTTTTTGAAATCATGAATTTGGTTTACATTATATATGGCCGAAAACCGTATTAGCCGAGTTTAGACGTGATCGGGAACGCGATCAGTTAACTTGTTTCCTGGAATCAAAATAACTCCATGTTGTACCAATAAACCACATAAATTTGAGAAATTAAACATCAATGTCAATAAATAAATGTTCACTAAAATCTGTAAACATCACCTACTTTGTAAATTTGAAATAACTTGCATCTTAATAATCTGAAATATAACACTACAGAATATGCTACTTGACTTTGTACTACTAAACGTGGGATGACCAGAGTCCATGACATGATAATCATCAATATATATACGTTAGGGAATCGGGTAGATGCTAATATAAAATCAGAATATATGAATCTTAAATTACGAGTAAAAGACACTTTGCACCATGGAATTGTACATTTTAACACATTTTACCTTTGAATTATAACAGACACCACACTGTACATTAAAATTGTAATTGCATGACATTTTGTACCGCAATATGTATTTTGTTTATTTCCTAGGGTAAAATCGTCTTTTCTAGTTTAATAAAATGAAATTGCACTTTGCACCCCAAAAACAAAACATTATTTACACCATCAAAAATCTGAAAAGGAAAAGACAATGGGAGATGATAAATGGAATAAAATCACTCAACGAAGAACATGTGTGCAAAGGACAAAGCTGGTTCCAGCGCAACGCTGAACCAGCCTAATGTGAAGTGTTTCGTCAACCTAACAAGTTTGCAGACAAATACGCCCCAAATCAGTGGTGCCGTCTATGGGAACACACTGTAATGTACTTGAAAACAAACACACAATGTCAAATTCAATCGAGTTCATAAAAAACAATAGCACAGATGATTGAAACGCCATTGGACCTAGACTCTACATAAAGCACATTCTTCCACAAGGAGCTCTAATCCAAGAGGATGATGAGGGATTCTCCAACCCCATTCACTTATATTGATCCTTTTCTTACTTTTGTTTTCTTGATGCTAGGATAATTCTAAACAAACACAATTGCAGTAACAACTGAGAAGAACTCCTGTCGTGGTGACAAGTAAGTACACTTTAGACAGAGTCTGAATTGCCCGTAAGTGGTACCAAAGAATTTTATCTCCCAGTGGTATCAAAGATTCTTACCCGTAAGTGGTATCAAAGAATCTTACCCGTAAGTGGTACCAAATAATTTTATTCTCATGTGGTGTCAAAGAATCTTACTCCTAAGTGGTATCAAGAATCTATCGCGTAAGTGGTATCAAAGAATCTTACCCTTAAGTGGTACCAAAGAATTTTATCTCTAAGTGGTATCAAAGAATCTTACCCGTAAGTGATAGCAAAGAATCTTATCCGTAAGTGGTATTAAAATAAGGAAAAAAGAGAAAAAGAAAGAAAGAATTATACGCTACCTATATATTATTATGCCAAAAATGACAATGCAATCTACCTACAACATGCCAGAAATGGCAGAGTAACATCTATTGTCAGAAATAGCAGAGTAACATCTACCTATACGGTAACATGCCAAAAATGGTAGAATAACACCTACCTTTTGGTAATGATACATGTGTAAAATATCTATATTTGACATTTGAATATGAATGATATAATGCTTGATCTTTGAAGTTTTATGTATATTTTAGTTACGTTTTGTTTTATTTCAGGACTACACTCAGTTGAGCCAAACCATAATGATTTAAAGGAAAATTACAATGTTTTGGAGAATTCGTGAAAACAAAGAAATTGAAGCGCTATAGCGCATTAAAATCCCAGAGTGGGGCGAGCCAGCAGTAGACGCAGAAAAGCATCGCACCAAAAAGACATAAAAGAGCGCGATGTGAGGCGCATAGAATAAATAAAGGCAGAAAGCTATTAATTAATTAACTAACAATTAAAGATCTAAACTAGAATGCTTAAAGTATGATTAACTAAAGATTGCGATAGGAAAGATTCGTAAATGAACTAAAACTAAACTAACTAACTAATACAAAATTTAATTGATTGATTGATTGACTCCTATGTAAGGTTGTAAAACAGATTAAGGAAAATGTATCTAAGAGATGGATTTCATTAATCTCGGATGCATGTACTTCATAGACAAAATACCAATGATTCCTATGTAAGACGCTATCTATTGATGATTGTTTTGTTTCCAAGTTGATGTAGTAAATTAGCAACCTTTCGACGTACTAAAGAACCCTATAATCCCTAATGATGTCAGACCGTTAAGCACTTTTCCTTCACCATAAGTTCACCATGTCATAAGATCCATACATTATTTAGAAGTGAATTATAGTTACCAACTGTGATTAGATTCCACGAAAACGCTAATGGCGAAGGTCTAAAGATTTACTTTCCTGATCTACTATGGTAGTGTTGCATTAATAATCTCATATGCATAATTCAACATAGTACAAGGTTGTTCAATATCACTACTCAGCCTCATAGCAACACATGCATCAAAACAAACCAAGTAACATAAGCAATAAATAATATTCAACAAAACTAAATCATCAATAAATATAATCAAAACATAGGTTCAAGGTGCATCCATATGAGATTAACTACATCCTCCCTCAAATACTGAGAAGATTAGCTACTCATCGTCATATTCAAATCACAATAATTCCTCACATATTATTCAAATAAGGAAAAAAAAGATTAAACTCATTATTTTCTCTACTTTCCTCTGATTGCTCACTCTTGTTGTTTATACTTCTCCTTCCACTATGATTTTAGTATTACAAACGGTAGAATTCCTGTTATTTCTCTAACCCTTAGAATGCTCTCTAACTCTTTTTAGTGGTGTTTTTTGCATTAAAAACTGATACCCTAGCTGCTGATTGTAGCCGTCTTTTTATAGTTTTTCTTCGCTCTGGGCCTCGTTTTAAGGTTTCTAACTCGGCCCAATTTTTGCTTTGATCGCGCGCCACACTATCTATTCAACTTTCTTGTACGATCACGCTCCTACACACCCTACATTCTGTTTTCTGGTCCCTTGAGTAGCGTGGTTGGTAGAGACGTAGCTCTACTACCCATTGCTACTAAAAAGTGTTAAAATCCTCCAAATAAGCATCGTTTTGCTCATACTCAACTCAAACTTCAAAAACAATGAACCAATACTAAAACTAGTGAAATTGTCACAAGGATTGTACAAAAACCTAAGAAATTAGGTACTTAAATCACTATAATAATTCTCTTACCAGGCTCTTCGCCCTTGAATAACGTTTGTTGACATAAAGCCAACTTTACGAGCAAGGGCTCGTACGGCTCTTTGCCCTTGTACAAAATCTGTTGCCATAAAGCCAGCTTTACGAGCAAAGGCTCGTAGGGCTCTTCGCCCATGAATAAATGATGTTGGCATAAAACCAACTTCACGAGCAAAGGCTCGTAGGGTCTTCGCCCTTGAATAAAATCTGTTGGCATAAAGCCAACTTCACGAGCAAAGGCTCGTAGGGCTTTTCGCTATTGAGTAAAGTTTGTTTTTCATAAAGTCAACTTCTTGAGCAAAAGCTCGTAGGGCTCTTCACCCTTGAATGAAGTGTGTTGGCATAAAGCCAACTTTACGAACAAAGGCTCGTAGGTCACTTCGCCTTTGAATAAAGTTTGTTGGCATAATTCTAACTTCACGAGCATAGACTCGTAGGGCTCTTCGCCCTTGAATAAAGTATGTTGGCATAAGCTAACTTTACGAGCAAAGGCTCGTAGGGCTCTTCGTCCTTGAATAAAGTCTGTTGGCATAACGCCAACTTCACGAGCATAGGCTTGTAGGGTCTTTGCCCTTGAAAAAAGTATTTGTGACTAAGTCACATCCACATGTTGGGTTTATGCACTCGAGTGCGACCAACTCTTGTATATGGCTTTTACGTGACTAAGGTCACAACCATATGTTGGGTTTAGGTAATCGGGTGTGACCAACTCTTGAACATGGTTTTATGTGACTTGTGTCACAATCATATGTTGGGTTTAGGCACTTGGGTGCAATCAAATTTTCGTCGAGGTATTACGTGACTAAAGTCACAACCTTTTGTTGGGTTTAAGAATTGGAGTGAGACCAACTCTTTGTCAATGTATTACGTGACTAAAGTCTCAAACTTTTGTTGGGTTTAGGCACTTGGGTGTGCAACCAACACCATATAGTGACATTATGTGATTGAGTCGCAACCATACGTTGGGTTTAGGCACTTGGGTGTGATCAACTCTTGATCAAGGTATTACGTGACTAAAGTCGCAACATTTTCCTGGGTTTAGGCACTTGGGTACAATTAACGCCGCATCGTGGCATTACGTGACTAAGTCACAACCATATGTTGGGTTTAGGCCCTCTGGTGTGACCAACTTTTGAAAATGGTTTTACTTGACTCGGGTCACAACCATATGTTGGATTTAGTCACTTGGGTACAACCAACGCTTTGACGTGTGACTAAAGTGAACAAAATGTGTTGGGTTTTTGCACTTGGGTGCAACCAAATCTTGTGTAATCTTGCTTCAAATTATGAAGTCTTAGTGGTAGACCTAGCTATATGGTGCTACTCCTTCATTTTTTCATCAAATAACAAGACTAGCAATTTTGGCGTTGTAAGGCGTAGTGGTGTTATTTCATTCTTTGTATTGATTATGCCCTCGTCGGGTCATCTTCATGGTGGATGTATCTTTCCACATGTTGAGCTAAGTTGACATTATTTAAACGTGAGTCCCCCAGTTTAAGCATTTGCATTCCTATGGATGTGGCCCCATTGATGCATAAATTTCATACTACAACTAAAGCATTCCTGATTTCATGCTTGGATAATTAGTCTCACAATTCTGATGTCGTAGAATATGGTAAATTACTTGTTCGTATAGCTCGATCTAGCGCAGACACCAAGTAGGTGTGTTGAGCAAGATTTGATCTCGTATTTTGCTTGATAGTTACTCGTGATGTGTTGTTTATGGCATTGTGTGGGTCTTCATGCATTGTGGTTTACTCCATAGCTCCTGCCAGCTCTATGTAGTTCTCTTAGGTTTTACGCAACTTGCGCTACCCCTCAAATTTAGCGTGGCTTTCCACAATCTCGAGTACAACATATTTCAAGGATGTTATACACTTAGATTCAACCATGGCACTGTTGATCTTATATGATTTTATGCATCTAAGGCAACCAAATTCTTCTATGGGTTTATGCATTTAAGCAACCAAATTCTTGTATAGCTTTACGCCTCAAATGCAAACAAGTATTAGCTTCTCCCCTTGGTCAAACGGCTTTGCTTGCATGACTTTACGCATCTAAGGCAACCAACTCTTTGCCCGTTAGAGCATTCTCATACAAGAACCCACAACCATGTGCGACATGTCACCAACAAGAAACAATGCGAGGTTGTTATTGTGTAATTGTCCTTTGTGTAGCACGTGTAGGGGTTTCCCACATATAGCACCTCTGGGGTGGGGTGTTTTTGCTAGTCTTGGGTCGGCGACCTAAACGTGTTGATGTGGAATGCTTGACGTGCTAAAAGTGTTGACGTGGAAACGGTTGACATGGAATCGATTGATGTGCTGCGATTGACGTGCCTCGGGTCGGCGAGCAAATGTATTGACGTGGAATGCTTAACGTGCCAAAAGTGTTGAGGTGGAATGCTTGACATGCTTTCTCTCACTAGAATTTAGAGAGAAGTCAGAGCATCCAAGCTTCAACCTCCAAAGTGAATTACGCCTCAAGTGTCCAACTCCCCAAATGATAAAGTGAAGGGGTGTTTATAGAAAATGAAGAAGGGTAACGCATGAGAGAGCATGCCAATACACATTAAAGGTGAAAATGAGAAATGGGTGCACCCACGCTACACCAGATCGGGACCTAGTGTGGCCCAAGGACCAACGTGCCACCTGGCACGTTGGATCTTGACTGCCGTACCCCGATTTGACCGATGTGGCTTCCATTGACTTAAGTGGCCCCAGTTTGACTGGCATTGCCCCATTTTGACCAATGTAGCCTCGGTTGATCGACGTGCCCCGATTGACGGATGTGGCCCAATTTAAACAATGTTGCCTTAGTTAACCGATGTGGCCTCGATTGACCGACGTGTCTCTGGTTTGACTGATGTGGACTTCGTTGACCAACGTGGCCTCAGTTGACTAATGTGGCCCCGATTGACCAATGTGACCCCGGTTTGATCGATGTGTCTTGGGTTAACCGATGTGGCCCGGTTTGACCGACGTGGCCCCGAGTGACTAATGTGACCCGAGACTCCCAATATGATCCCAGATGCCCGACGTGACCCAGAAAGCTCGACGTGGCCGGTGACGCCTGATATGACCCAGGACGCCCGACGTGACCAGGGACGCCTGATATGATCCCAAAACATTTGACATGTCCTATGATGCCTGGTATGGTCTAGAGACGCGTGACGTGACCAGGGACACCTGATATGACTCTGGACGCCCGATATAACCCAGGAAGTACGAAATGGTCCCGGACTCCGGACATGACCCAGAACGTTTGACGTGGGCTTCACTACCATTTTGATAGTCATGTCAATCGGACATCGTCTCGGCATGTTTTAGGCTTATCATGTTGGATGTTACTTACCTTAACGCCCGTGGAGATCCGAATAAGCGTCAAAGTAATTTGTGTTTTTTACAATAGCAAAATTATGGCACAGTAACATGGTTCCTTACACAGTATCCCGTTAAACATAACAAAATACAAGTTATTGTGAGGCACCATGTGTATTGCAGATGTTTGCACACAATTTTGAGATGACATGAATGAACAAGTACCCCACTAATATGAACAAAGATGAACCGGATTACAAAAACAAGTACCCACACTGTAGCCCACCTCTTAAGACGCAGAAACAAATACATATGCGATAATCTGCCTCTTAAGGCGCAATAAAGCACCCAAGCGATACCCCAAATCTCAACGACACATTATCGTTGCTAAATATCTACTATAAATCTAGCGCGAGAGCATAAAGTTCAAGCAGTTAGCTAGTTGCCTACTCTGCATAATGATAATAAACTGAAGATAACACATATATAATGACAGGACACTGCTAGATGCTCAAAAGCAACATGATAATACGATTAAATAAATAAATCATTCATGACATAAATTTTTGGCAATGTCATTACATTTCTCACTGTAATGAGACTACTGTTACAAAGAGTAATACGCTCATTATTGAGCCAATCACCATACGAATCTTTGGATGAGGCACGGGTCAAGACAAACTTGAATTGTAAAAAATGTCACAGTTGCAATTATTACTACATGTATCTCCACCATCAGGGTCAACATCTTCCTCATACTTGGTCAATCCATTAAAAGGTAATCCATTGTAACTGGTATGATATAGCTTTACCCTTCACGATGTCATCAAATCCAAAATGAAGTGAGGGCATCCGATAAATTCTCATCACTAATAAATGAAAGATGATATAAAATCCCCAATGATACCACTGCGACAATAAGATATATAATGCAAGGTTCAAAACACAACAAAAATCCCTCTAAAATTCACACACTTAGGGTAAACAACTATAATTTACTAAATTTTGTAAATAGCAAGTAAGAACCTTAAAACCCACCTTCTGATTAACGAGAATTGCAAGCTCGCACAACAACGCCTAAGAAAACGCATACATTGATCAGTCAAAACTATTAAAAACTGGTTTTTTTACAAGTACAATTGTTGAAATTAGCAATAACATATTGAGCAGAAATTCTCGATATATTGAGACATCGAGTTATGGCGCAAATTTTGACGTGAACCATACATATTGAAAACATATCGCGCAAATGACGTCGGGCAAATACGTCAAAATTACAAATCCTTAACATGGAGGTGTATTCGATATACATTTTCCAAAAATAGCAAAATCACCCATGAAATCAAATGCTTTCTCTCTCCTCTCAACCATTATTTATAGTGGCTTGTAGGCGAAAAAGGCGCATTAATTAACACTCTTCTATATTCTATATATAATATGGCATACTCGACGTATAACTGAAATATCACGTCGAGAATGCACATTTGATGTGCGCTTCATTTCGGAACTCATATATTCGACATATAGTGATTCGATATTTTATTTTCATATTTACTCGACAAAGGCAAATATCAAATTATGTGACTCGATATAACATCCATGTCGAGATCCCTTGCTCGATATATCCATGTCCCAATATCATTTGTATATTCGATATCATGCATATTCGAAATCTTCCAATTTCGATATCATTCCTACCTCTCCCTTAGGGCGAGGAATCTCGAAAGGAGGTAGAACCTTAAACACACAAATGTCATGCCTAACATGCGAGATTATTATTACACACGCAATTTGGCACCAAAAGGACTAATAAATGGACAATAATATTGTCACGAGTACCTCCGATGAGTTGTACCCACTCCCAACGAGGAGGCCCATCAGGTGTGACCAATATCGCTCGGTTACTAACTCAAAGCGGTATGATTGGCCATCCGACGAGGGCACCTAAGCGTCCCTCGAAAATTCACGATGACTTAAAACCAGATATCAGGGTGGCCTCGGATAAAAAGCAAACCCGGAGGAATCCACCTGATTCAGATATCCATCACGACACCGAGCAGGGCCCCAATGGACAACAGAGTCCCAAAACCTTGACAAAAACCCTTCCTTGCTATACACTCCAAACACGAAAGCTCTCGGAACACTACTTCCGACGACCAGCCCAGAAGTCAGAACTTTACAATAACTCAACAACTACAAAACAATTCTCTCCGGACACTCGGAGAAAGAAAACACCTACCAAAGATAGCTCAAAACCTCTCGGAGATCAACCATGAACGAACACCCCTTGGAGAATCCCCTGAAGCCAACACCCCGAAATACACATCTCTCGGAGAAGCACTATCACCAAGAGAACACTCAAACTCAGCCCTCGAGTCTCCCTTTGACGTAATGAACTCTCGAGAGCCAAGAAGACAGGCTACACCGTATCCTAAAAAAGACCAAAGCCCTCGGAAGAAGGAAAGATACAGTCAGCACTCAAGACAAACACGTTATCTTATTGGTTGAATAAACATTGTAACACGTGTGAACACCACCACATGTGTAACGACACCTGTAAAAGCATGCACTATGACACCTGCCCTTACCAAAATCTATATAAAGGGGAGAGACAGAAAAGGAAAGAGAAGGAGGAACAACTCGGAAAAGAGAGTGGAATATAGTTAATAAAAGGAAGGAAGGTCCTTGTCAATTTCTCTCTCTTGTTAGCATAGCATTTAGTTTCTGAACCACGGGCAAAGGCGTTCCAACCCAAATAAATAATTCAGTTAATAGGAAATAATTCAAAACCCGTTAACACTTAGTTAAACTCGAAGTAAGCCTTATATCAAGCAAGTGTCGTATATTGTCCAAATCGACATCATAACGATATTGACGTCGAGTATCGTACTCGATATATGGCAATACATATTATTTTAATATTTTCCCTTTTCATGATTATGTCGAGCATTGTATCCTCAACATATCGATTTATTTTCCTCGACATCCGGGAAATTTGGAAGTTGGACACAACCGCAACATCTCGCCATTATTACTATCAATAGATTAGCCTACTTTGAAAGGCTCGAGTGCCTCACTACAAAAAGTAACATTAATGTACGGTCGCTTAAAGATCATGCTTCAAAATATTAGTGATGAGCAATCTCTAAAAATATAAACCACCCTCCAACTACGCTACGTATTGGTAGTAGCTCAAAACAACCTTTTGAGTTTTAAAAATGCTTGAAGCTACACGTTATAATATTGTTAGCTACATGACTACCCAATTAGAGTACAATGCAACATATCCTACACGGTATCCAACTCGTTTACCTCTCAAGGTACCGTATAATATACCCTATGCACTTAGCTCTATAGATACGATGCAACCCAACATATTTGGTGTTTATGACGTATGGCATACTCAACTTGATGTCCTAGATCCTATCTCACAAGGCATAACAAGATATCATTTGTGATACGATGCCGACTACATCTACCTATAAAGGTACCAGAAGGAAACTCATATGCTACCTCTAACAAAGCTCAACTTGACTAACTCAAGAAGTACCGACAAAATTTGAGTTGGTTAGGTACCTACCTCACCCTCGCAAGACCCAACCACTCTAACACTGGAAAGAGCATTCAAATATTTAAACATATCACAAATTATTATGAAGGTAAGATCATAATAAGAAATAAAGAACATTTTCCTCAATGACCCTGAGCTTTTGGGTGGCATGTCGACCTGGTGCAGGGAACAACCTCCTCGTGGTCAGCATTGCTCCATACTCAGATAGATTTGTTCTATATTATTTATTACGGGCACCCTTGCCCCTAGATCCATCACACTAACTAGTCAAGCACCCACCCAAGATACACATGCTATTAGGCATAACCCTCTTGCGACCACTAGTCGCATCCGCCTTCACATCATCATTTACATCAAATATAGGCGCGCTACTTGAACATGTAGTAAAGTTACTCATACATGCGTCACACCTTGTATCCGTAAGTGCTGATTTTGCTATCCACTAAGATCTTGTAACGACTATTTCTAAACTCACATTCATGTCATCTATCCACGCTATTTGTTCCACAAACTCACCAACCACTCCTCAATATGTATAATGCATAACATAACTTCTCATAATAACTCTTCTGCATTTCTAGAATGGTTATACTGAAATGCACTTCTTAAAGTGACTATCTAGAGACAATGCATCTTAGAGTATCAACTCTCATCAAGTGACAACCACCCCATCAGAGTTTTCTAAATGACAAAAAACTCTAATGAAGGCTATGACACGCATATGTAATCTTTTGATGTAGGACAAGAAACCCCATATTTTGAAGAAATTCATAATACATCAAGGCACGCATGAAAACTACTATATCTTATGACTCAGTGCTCTGTTTTTGGCCAATGAGATATCCAATCAAACGTCTTTTAGTTATCTATTGTCAGATTTCAAATTGTATTTAACACTTATCGGGCCGAGTCCAGAAAAAGATATTCAGTACGTCTGCGCAGATAATTTGTCTTGGTGCTTAAGTTATTAGTTTTCTTTTCGAACTAGAAGTTGTTTCCTTCTTTAATTACACTAGTTGTTTTGTAATAGGAGTCTATTTTTGTTTTTTAGGTCTTATGAGTTATATATATAGCTCATTAGAGGCTTTTATTCATCTTTTGATTTATTCAATAAAATCATAATTTTATTCCAAATCCTAGTGGATTCTAGAACATTTCTTCGTTAATACGCTGATATTTTTGAATTATCACGCTTTTGGTCTGTGTGAAGTGGTATCTAGAGCGAGGGTTTGCCTTGTTCAATGGTTGTGATATGCAATTCTGGAGAAAATCCTAATGATGCTCGTTAGAGAAATGCGAGCACGCTGGCAATCGCAAAATTAAATAACTCAGTGGCATAACTAGAGACAACGTTTCTACAGTTTCTTACCACCCAAGTGAATCAAAATCCCAGGAGTGACATACCGAAAATAGAAGCATCTGGAATTAGTAATTCTACATTTCGTAGGAATATTAAAAATAATCAATCACGAGGTAACTTTGATACCCAACCTGAAATTCCATTGTTCTATAGAAATTTAGAGATAGAAGATTTTTTGGATCAGATGTTGAGTGGTACTTTGAATTCATTGAAATTTTTGAATATCGACAAGTGAATTTGGTAGCACATAAACTAAGGAGTGTTTCTTTTGTTTGGTGAGAAAAGTTGCAAACTCATAGAAATCATCGAGGAAAAGCACCAATACAATCGTGGAGAAGGATGAAGAAGATGCCGATGAATCGATTTTTAACGCCTGATGATGAGCAATTTATTGTTCAGAGCTACCAAAATTATCCTCATGACCAACTATCATCAAAAGAGAATCCATAGGATGTATGGCAAGCTATGAAGAAATAGTCCCCTATCCAAACATTGAACTCGGTAAAGGTAATGGATGATTATTTTGAACAAAATAATTTTGATAAAAAATTCGAGGAGTTTCAATGTGTAGAAGTTGTTGAAGATGAAGGAGAAATAAAGGTGTAAAAGTAATCGAAAAGGAAGAAGGAAATGTTGATAAGAACGAAAACGCCTTTGTGTTTACGGGTATGGCAACTAAAGACCTTGTTGAAAAAGTTCATGATGTGGAGATTGAAGTCATTGTAGATATCAAGACCGAGAATGAAGAATTCAAGATACCCGATGATATGAAGAATCATTAAGAATGATTGTATGTAGGAGAAAAATTGATCTTGGTATCATGTCATGATTATTAACACACCTAGCTCGAAAAACTATGTTTCATACGAGATGCTAAAGAAGGTTAAAGATAACGTTATATTGTTGATTGTTAAAGATGATTAGGATTGTGGTGTTAATTTGATGCATTTTTTGTTCATTTCAAGAATTAGGTATTCAGGGTTCGTGGAATAATTCGATTTGGGGCTAATTTTTGGCTTAAATTGGGTTTGAATGAGTTAGCTCTTGAAAATAGGTGAACTACTAATTTTACCCCTCAAGGCTGACTTCAGCGATGCGTCATTTAGTCGAATAGTGACGGTTTTTGGCCGATATCGGTCGAAATGAATGTTCAGACCGTCAAGTGTAACAAAATTAAAAGTTTAGACCGTAAAGTGTCCAAACTGAAAGTTTGGATGGTAACTGTCAAACGGGCCAATGTTTGTATAGGTAGCTGAAATTTTCCAATTTTTATATAACGAATTAAGCATCTTATGATATGGCATTGGAAAGCCACGAATGACTAAATTGTAATGCAACAAGCGGATTGCAATTTATATATTCTGAGTGAAAGTAATGCCCAACATGATGGAACTGCGCAGATATGCGCGAGCACATCGAGTTTTGACCTAAACTCGACATAGCCCAGCCTTTTGCCTATAATCACCCATCCATTTTCTATAAAGTAGAAAGCGAAAGTCAGGGGAGCGCTCTACAACCCCTATAATGAGCATTAATGCTCTACGTGTAAACATTGACATCTTAAATTCAACATAGAGGAAATTACATATGTCCTTTCGATATGCCTTTTATCAATAGAATTATATTTGAGATATGGTTCTATAGGAAAATGAGGATTGAAGTTTCGACCTACGTACATTGAGATACGGCCTAAACCGTGCGGTCACGCAGAAATGCTTGACATGCAGAATATTCGACGTGCCTTCGACATATGGGAATTTCGATATCTCCCCTTGATATGTGCCTTGTATCCATGGAAAGATACTCCACATGTAGCGTCGAGATTCGGTCCAAACCGTTGAGCCGTGCGTAAATACTCGACATACATCTGAATTGAGTATTTATGCTTGATATTCCTATCTTGAGCACTTAAGCTCAGCATATGCCTTATACCTAGAAGGCTAAGGGAGTATATTTTCCGTATCAAGAAGCGGATCGAGGTTTCGATTTACCTACAAGGAGATATGGTTAAAACAGTGAAGTCGCACAATGTAGTAACAAGTGAATCACACAGCCCGATTAGTGCTTGGTCTTCAAAATAGACAAATGAACTACGTTCGGCTTGATACCTTGAATGGGATACATAGGCAGCGTGGGGTGACCCAAGTCCAAATCAAAATCATGAAAGATCCAACCATCCTCTCACCACGTTGCTTGGAGTACATGTGTGCAAATGACAAAACTGGTTTCATCACAGCTCTGAACAACAGTGTTCGGTCAACCTGCCAAGTGAGCAGACGAATACGCCCCAAATCAAACACAATACTACATTCTAGACTATTGCCCCCCCATGGCTACATCACTTTTATGTACCCTTTGTCTTCTATTCTATCACACGTTTTACATTATGTTACCCTTTAACGGAAAATTTACACGTCGTCAACTTTTTTTTGTTTTTTGTTTTCTAAAACAAAGAAAAAAAGCAGCACACTGCAATTGAATTGGCTGAATATATAAACTTTTTACTGCACGTTTTTAATTCTCAATTTTCTATAATATGAGATATATTTCTAATAAATATTGGCTTTGAACAGTCTGTTTCGCATGGTATCTGAAATTTATTTAGTTACATTAGGATGTGGGCGAACGTGCAATTTATTTTATTTTATGGAAGAATTATTATTTCTGCCCATTATCTTTTTTTTTTTCAAACTTAAAATGCTCGTTTTTTCAAAACATGCTAAAAATGCCCGAAGTGAAATTTTCGGACAAAAAAGCCTACGTGGCTGCCTAGTCAAAGAATCACGTTGCCTAATCAAAAAGTCGCGCCCGACACCTAGGATTATTTTGTCTGAAAAATAATGCTAAAAATGCCCTGTATCTTTTAAAATTTCTACCAAAAATGCCCGAAGTGAAATTTTTCGGACAACGCGACTTTTTGATTAGGCAACGCGATTCTTTGACTAGGCAGCCACGTAGGCTTTTTTGTCCAAAAATTTTACTTCAGGCATTTTTAGTAGAAATTTTAAAAGATACCTGGCATTTTTAGCATGTTTTGAAAAAACGGGCATTTTAAGTTTGAAAAAAAAGATAATGGGCAGAAATAATAATTCGTCCTTATTTTATTTATTTATAAAAGATGATGAACTTATAATTTTTTTTTTTCGCAGAAAGTTAAAATATTATTGAAGCCCAACTCGGAGTGTATACAAGATAAAGGGGAAATCCCCCACTTGAAAGCACAAACATTACATATTCACTAATCGAAACCATCTAGCCAGGGGATACCCGAGCTCTAGACTAGGTCTATGACTCGCAGTAAATCCCCCAAAACTACAACACAGTCAGCTCTTCAATCTGTGTCCCTATCAGTAGGCAATGATAACCCTCCTCTTCTATGGCTCTAGTCCATGACTGTGACCACTCTCCCAGCTATCAAAGTGTAGTCTTGGTCAGCCTTTTATATAGATGGCCTGCTTCCATCAGATTAGTGATCTCCTTTTGGGGGGTTGGAAGAGTGTAAGGGTGTACCTGTCCACTTCTTGGTCACCTCCAGATCACCTGCATTTTCAAAGAACAAAAGCCCACAGAATATCCTATACCAGCAGGAGTTAGTGTAGATTTCAATTCATTTTTATAATTCTTGGAGCTTATTGCAAACAGTCCTAGTGATTCTATTGCTCTTACCCTTCTGAAGCCTGCTTGCCAAAATATATTCAATCTCTTTACTAACCTGTTCCACAGTCATTCTCTTACCATCAAATATAGCTCTGTTTCTTGCTTTCCATATAGCAGCTACAATTTCCCCCACTGCTGCTGCTCTTATGTTGAATATAAGAGTTCCCTTCCCTCCAGATTGGTTGAAGGATTTGATCCAGTGTTCCATATCTTTTTGGCATACCCTCATTCCTGTACTTTTCATTACTATGCATAGCACTTTGTAAGACCATTCACATTGGAAAAATAGGTGTTCCAGTACACATTTGAAATCAGGCAATGTAATAAATTTGCTTATTCTATCTTTTGTGGTTAATCTTTTTTGCACTGTAAGCCAATGTATAAAAGCTGCTTTGGGGGTAGTACATGTGTTCCATACCTGGTTCCACCATCTGACTTCTGGTTTGGTTGCCACAAAGTGGGGGTACAAGGCATCTGGTCCCTTCAACTTTCCTTCCCTTACTTCCCCTTCTTGTCTTACTAGCGGGAAGTCTTCCTTTATTTTGTCTCTCAGGTCTAACAAGTGTTTCCACCATGGTGAGTCACTGGTCTTTTTCTCCACTTCCCATATAGTCCTATCCTTCAGTTTATAAGCCTTGATCCACTTCTGCCAAATAGTCTGAGGGCCCTCTGTGTTATGGAGTTTCATCACTTTCATTGCTAGCATTGTTTTATTCCAACCTAACACATCTTTAATCTGAAGTCCTCCTTTCTTATAATCTTAACATATTGTCTTCCAGGCCACTGTGCTCTTCTTTCCCTCTTCTTTTCCTAACCATAGGTAGTTTCTGCATACTTTTTCAATATGTAGGATGATTCCCTTTGGTATCACAAAAATGTGGCTCCAGAAATTTTGGATGCTCATCAACACTACCTTGACAAGTTGGAGTCTCCCTGCATAGCTAAGATTCCTGGCTTGCCAGCCTTGTATTTTCCCTATCATTTTTTGGATTAGACTTGAATACTCAGCAATCTTAAGCGTCTTAGGACTTAAAGGTATCCCCAATTATCTGATTGGGAATCTCCCCTCTTGAAATCCCCAGAGCTTCCTTATTCTCTCTCCCTCTGCATTCACAACTCATGCTAAAAAGATATTACTCTTCCTTTCACTTATTTTCAGCCCAGACATGTCAGAGAATTCCTGTAAGGTGTCCTTTAGTATGTGCATTGAGTCCCAATCTCCCCTACAAAATAAGAGCAAGTCATCAGCAAAAGCCATGTGACAGAGTTTGATGTTAGCACATTTAGGGTGAAAATGAAACTTTCTGTTATTGTTAGTTCTATGCCTAATAAGTCTAGCCAGATAATCCATGCAAAGAACAAATAAGTAGGGGAAAAGTGGATCCCCCTGTCTTAATCCTTGTTTACCCTCTATGTTGCCTTCCAAACTTCCATTAATACAAAAAGAAAACTTAGGGCATGTGATACACAACATGATCAGGTTAACAAATTTATCATCAAAATTATAACTCCTAAGCACTTTTTCAAGGAAGGTCTAGTTCACAGTATCATAAGCCTTTTGGATATCAATTTTTAACATTCCTCTAGGAGAGATATTTCTTCTGCCATATCCTCTAACCAGTTCTTGGGCTAAGTAAATATTCTGAAAGATAACTCTATCCCTAACAAAAGCAGATTGACTAGGCAGAATTAACTCAGGCATCATGTGTTTCATCCTATTAGCTAACACTTTTGTGATTGTTTTATATATCATATTGCAACAAGCTATAGGCCTATATTCTGTAATTCTAGTAGGATTCATGACTTTGGGAATAAGACAGACAGCAATTGTGTTTATTTGTTTGAGTAACTTCCCTGATTGGAAGACCTCTCTCACTGCTTCACACACCAGCTTGCCAGTGATCCTCCAGCTGGTCTTGTAGAATCCTGCACTCATGCCATCAGGTCCTGGCTTTTCATGTCATTCATCTTGAATATGGCACTCTTTATCTCCTCCTCTGTGCACTGTTCTCTCAGTCTTATGTTCATCTCATCTGTCACCTTTGGTCCCAAGTTGATAACAGTGTTATCTAACTCCTTTACCTGCACATCAGTTCCCAACAAGTTAGTATAGAATTTAACAATATGGTTTACAATATCTTCCCTAGTGGTAATAAGTTCTCCCTCATTATCAAGCAGAGCCAGAATGCTATTGTTTTTCCTTCTGATTTTGATGCTGTTGAAGAACATTCTAGAACAGCTATCTCCATCTCTGATCCAATCTAGTTTTGCTGCTTGAGTGACTTGACTCATAAGGTATCTTTTTTTCTCTTCAAACTGCTGTCTAAGGTTCTTGATCTCCTCCTGGTTGCCTCTGTTGGTAGGATCTCTCAGACTTTCACTTTGCTTTTTCTTCAGAGCTTCCAGACATTCCTCCACTTGTTTCTCCAGATCTTGAAATTTTCTTGAGTTAAGGAGTTTCAGCTTTTCTTTAACTTTTTGGGTTTTCTTTACTAGTTGGTACATTTTGCACCCCTCTATCTTGTCTTTCCATGCCTCCTCCACTAGTGGTATGTAATCTTTGTCTTGAGCCCACACATTCTTGAATCTAAAAGGAATATTCCTTTTATTGTTATTTTGGGACATTCTAATATATCCAGCAGCATGGTCAGACACTCCAGGGGGGAGGAATGCCACACTGGAGTCATATTTAGCCATAATCCAGTCTTGGTTAATGAGGACCCTATCTAATTTACAGTACGTATGACCATTAGTCCATGTAAACTTTGGTCCACAATACTGATGGTCTTGTACTTTGAGGGTATCCAGAGCTTCTTTCAGTTCATCTCCTATAGGTTCCTCACCCCTCTCCTCATTCCACTTTTCCTCTTTGCTCAACACCACATTCCAATCTCCCACCAAGATCCAAGGATCCTTGATCTGTTCACTAATCCCCTTCAGGTCTTTCCATAACTGTTTTCTGTCTTCTGTCCTGTTGTGTGCATAGACAAATGTACAGTTGAACTCCCATTTTGTATCTCTGGACCTAACTCTACTATGAATCATTTGATCTGATTTTCTTTCTATTCTGATATCAACCTTGTCTTCTTCCCAGACTAGTAAGATTCTGCAGTTTTTCCCCATCTCAATGTTGCTTTCTATTTGCCATTTATTTTCAAATCTTTTTCTGATTTTTTTGTACACTTCTTCCTTCAATCTGGTCTCTAAAATAGCTCCAAAACTACACTGATACTTATTCATAGCTTGAATCCAAGCTTCTTGCTTGAGAGGATCATTCAGTCCTCTCAAGTTCCACCCACAAAATTGAGATTATCCATTTGGGCCATTGGCCCTCTTTGTTCCTCCTCCACTTTTCCCCTGGGTTATCTTCCCACTCCTCTCTGCCTTATAATTTTCAATTCTCTTAGATTTCTTGGTCCCAACTTTTTCCCAAATTCCCTGTTCTTCCTCTGTGTATGTCTCTTTCTGATGTCCTTCTCTATTTCCTTGTCTTATAGTCCCTTCCTATTGCTTTCTGTTCTGGCTTTGACCCTCCTTCTTGTCTTGTGTTGCTTCTTTTGTTCCTGTTATCTCCTTCTCCTCACATTCCTTATCCTTGGTATTCCCATTAGTCATTTGCCCTTTTTCCTGCATATTCCTCCTCTGATTTTCTTCTCCATCTCTTGCTATTCTCTCATCTCTATTTTCAAGTAGCTTTGGTGGCCTACTGGTTTTGTTCTGGTCTACATCTTCCTCTACCTCCACTTCTACTATCGTGTCTTGCTTCTGTTTGTTATTCCCTGTTCCTCTTCTGTCACTTATCTGCATATTGTTACCCTCGTCCTCTATTTTCCTCATCCCTATTGTATCACTCTCCTTCTCTTCTTCTATTATATCCTTTCTTACCCACTCTTCTTTTGGCTTGCAATCCCTTATCCCATGACCAAATTTGTAACACTTAAAACATTGATAGGGTTTCCCTTCATATATCACTCTCTGATCATACACTTCTCCAGTTGGTCCTCTCATTTGTATCTTATCAATGATTTTCTCCCCTGACTGTAGCTCAACCATTATTCTAGCATATGCAAGTCTATCTCTATTTTTTGTCATTTTATCAATGAAGCAAGGTTTGCCAATAAGGCTTGCTATTTTACCTAACATTGTGGGTGACCAAAATTGCAGATCCAGCCCTGGTAACTGCACCCATGTTGGGTAGTCCTGGAGAGTTGAGGCATCAAGTGTTTGACTAAGTTCCCACTTCTTCAGCATGAACATATGTCTCCCTTTAATCATCCAAGGCCCTCCTCCCAGTATATCCATCACTTGTTCCTCTGATTCAAATCTGAATACAAATATATATTTGTCTGCAACATGAATGGTTGGTTGGTGTGACCACCTCACCTCAACATATCTTTTCATTGCCTCATAGGGGATATTCGTTCTATTACTTTTCCATACATTGCGTTTCACCAGTACTCTCGATTTTCCTGCACATCTTCAATAGTGTACTCTAGCACGGTTCTATCTGCAGGTTTAGTGTACTGCACCCGGCACCCGTTCTCCGGTCGTCTGTTACCGGCGAACAGCTCATTCCATCGTTTCGTTTGCTTTGCTGGGTAGATTCCAACGTCCTTGTGACCTTGTAGATCTGGATATATATCTTGGTAGTCTCTCTCCTTTCGTTCTTCTTGCTTTCCCCCTTTTCTAGTCCCTAACCCTAATTCTCCTTTTTCTGATTCTGATTCTGTTTCATGCTCCAAGTCTGCCGTGTCCTCTCGATTCTCCTCATATCCCTCTTGTTCTTCTTCACTCAGTGTTTGTATTCGCTTCTTCGCCATCTCTGGCAAAGGAATTTTGTTTCGACGCTCAAAATTGCACCTAAATCGCACCTTAGTGTGTGTTTTTTAGGTGACATCAGCCCTCAGGAACTTTTCTGTGCTATATTATTATGAACTTATAAATTTTTATGTCTTAATAACAACTTGATTAACATTTCACTCATCGTTTTCCTATTATTGCCCTAAACTAGGAGTTATTTAAAATAATTTACTAACTTTAACTATTTAAAATTCAACGCCTAAATTAAACAGGCCAATTTAAAATTAACTAAAATGTTAGATTTAGCGGGATGCACTGAGAAGAAACAGTTTGTATGGACTGGCCAAGTGGAATATTGGCCGAAGGTCAGCCCAACAGCTTTCTAAACAACTAATATTAAAGTCCAAAATACCATATTTATTTATTTTCCTTATCTTTTGATATTATTTTGTCTTAATTCTATATATATATATTAACTCTAGCCAGACTCCTGTCCGAGTTAGAACTTCATATAACGATCGACTCCTCTGGTGCCTCAGTAATATATTATCGGCACTTATATTTGGTGATTCCTATTATTCTGCCAAAAAATCTTCAACTCTAAATACCTAAATATCGAAAACGCACAACACTATCTCGAAGTCAAACTTCGGGTCCGTTAATTTCTTTCATTACCAAATATATATACTTTGTCATTATCCCAGTTGTAAATACCTTAGGCGTGATTTCAATGGCTTAAAACTGCACGCAACTCTAATTCGTGTTATACTATGATTCTGGGATTCTATTCTTAATTGTGATATCTATGAATAACGAAAAACTAGTTTTTAACCGAACCCATACATGAAAAGGAGTTGGTGTCCATCAACTTCTTAAAAAACAGTATATATATACATGGTAGAAAATAATAAGCTCTTGTGGTAGATAATTTGTTTCAAATAATCTACCCAAAAGGTACGTATCCATGCGTTGGATATATGTGTTCAATTTCCGTTACGTGTTCTATGTCCATATTTATAATCTTTCATCTATGTTTCGCTCACTGTTATATATGTGTTTGTTATAATTATATATATGTCGTTACAATTAAGCAGATGGTGATGAACATGAGGAAAAGTCGAAGGGAGTTATCAATGGGATGGATCGGAATTGCATGTTGTTTCTTCTTGCTTGTTGATTCTGCGGCACCAGAGAGGTATAGTTATATATTCTCTTTACAGAATTAATTTTATATTCTGGCATTGATTGAGAGTTGTGTAATTGTTTTGTTGGAAACATATTCGCATATATAGAAACATTAGTTAAAACCTGCATAATTGAGTTTTTACTATTACTCCAAATTTACGTTAGAACTTGGCAAACATACATTATTATTGCTTATGTTATAGGTTTGCTTGATAATTTATAACTAATAAGATAGTTCTCTGGCACGTCTAAATTCACTATATATGCACAGTTCAATCTTAAGTAATTCAAATAGTAGCAACCGCAGTTTGTGATCTCAATTAAGACAAATCTAGAAAAACGTGGAAACGAGCACATAAATTCTCTTTTTCTACTTTTTAAATTTTGTTCACAAATCATAATACGAGGAAGTTTTTGGTTTGCCTTCCTAGTTTATTAATTAGATCAACTTTCTGCATAACACTTGAGATTATCTTATCTAGCTAGTCCTACAAACTAATTAAGTTGTAATATGAATAACATTAACAACCACTATGGCTCATATATAGTATTTGGTAAGAGGATTATGGAGTCTTAATTAGTTACTTTCCTTTATCATACTGCAGCCATAATGGACATTAGTTCCTGATCGATTTGAATGACAAACATTCCTACGACAAGCATGACTTAATTTGTTGGTATTATATACTTACGTACTATGTGCGAGAAATTGAAATTTCATATTGTTTTCAGAACCCAAATTAATCAGATCAATGAATTACTGAAGCCATCATGAGCGTGGCTTTTTCGGCCAAGATTTTTTTTTTGGGTTCATACGCTTGCATTTTTAAAATTAATAATAATCATGATACATTCATACTATATATGTAATTCACATACGCATTAAGTGTTTCCATAGTAAATTATAAAATTAGTGTCTTATTTTGACTATCAACGCGCGCGTATGCAGGTTGTTCGAGTCGTCATCTCCTCCACTGAAGCTTCATGTAACGGATAACCATGTAAGTTTGGAAGTTCGAATGAATACATTTAACTGCTTCATTCACAAATGAAATAGTCCAAGAAATTCCCTAAGTATCTGAATTCTGAATTAATTCAAAATAATTTTTGCAGGTGGAGATGGATAACGGAATAGTTACAATTACCTTATTGAAGCCACAGGGCCAAATTGCAGGTGTGAAATATAAAGGGGTAAAAAATGTCCTGGAATCCCGCAATAAAGAGAAACAGAGAGGGTAACTGATTTTAATTTATTGAACAACGGATGAAGATCATGCATGTTACTTATTTACTTAGCATAACTCCAAATTAATCCATATTGGAAATGCAGATATTGGGACATAGTTTGGGGCAGGCCTGACATTAGAAAAGGCTCTTTTGACACGTAAGATTTCGCGTTTGAACCTTAATTTGGGTTAAAGTTGTCAAGAACCGAACAATTTTTTGGTAATTAGTTTCTAACAATGTCCCTTTGTCCCCTACCCTTGTGCAGGCTGGCAGCAACGAGGTTCAGGGTCGTGGCAAACACCGAAGACATGATAGAACTCTCGTTCACAATGAACTGGAACGGTGAACATGATTATCCTCCTCCTATCAACATTGACAAGAGGTGTGGTTTTACTTGCGGTCAATACTTGTAATCAACGAGAAGACCGTGTTTAATATAGTTCTGATCAAACATTGGTTGAGTGTCATTTGTTTTTGATTGTTTATCAGATTTGTGTTATTGCGTGGATCTTCTGGTTTCTATTCGTACGCTATATTTGAACACATGGAAGGATGGCCACCTCTAACCCTTTCTGAAACAAGAATCGCTTTCAAGCTTGACAGAGAAATGTAAGGCTTCAAACTTATGCGACACCATATGAAATTTTTATCACTCTTCAGAATATATTTTATTTTTACCAAACTTATTTGTTGTAAGATATCGATTTTGGTTTACTCACACACGAAATGTTTTCTCTAATCGAAATTGGAAAAATAATTCAGGTTCCATTATATGGCCGTGTCAGACGACAGGCAAAGGATCATGCCGAGAGCCAGCGACATTCATAATGGTCGTCAGCTTGCCTACAAGGAAGCTGTTATATTAACAAATCCTGCTGACCCTCAACTCAAAGGAGAGGTTAGAATGCTGTCATAATACTTGTTATTGTTCCTGATTCACTTGATCAACATCTAACAGAATCCCCACCGACATTTACACGTTATTGGTTATAAAGTTTAATAAAATCTTAGAACTATGTTTAGTTTACTCTGAATGTCATCATAGTTTCAATATTATTAATGAGAACATGGCAGGTGGATGACAAATATCAATACTCGTCCGAAAACAAGGATAATCATGTACATGGGTGGATTAGCTCTAAGCCGCACGTTGGGTTTTGGGTGATAATGCCAAGTGATGAGTTCCGTGCAGGTGGCCCTATTAAATCTGATCTTACGTCCCACGCTGGCCCGACCTCTTTAGGAGTAAGTACTAATACTTGAAAAATGTGATTTTACTCTTCAGAGTTTGGAAATTTATTTGATCAATTATCGGGCTTAAAAGCGCTAATACTCACAAATTTAGCTATTATGGCCATGATTATTAATGTGTAGATATTCTTCAGCGATCATTATGCTGGTTCAATGGTAATGGGAATTAAAGTACTCAATGGAGAGCATTGGAAGAAAGTTTTTGGGCCGGTTTTCATATATTTGAATTCAGATTCAGGCAACAATCACACTACCCTTTGGGAAGATGCCAAAAGACAGGTATTTTTAAGCAATACTAGGACACAAAGTAATGGAAACTATAATTACCTTCGACATTCATAGCAGAATGCTAATATTAGACTATATTTTTACGTAACAGTACTCAGTAGAAGCCAAGAAATGGCCATACGATTTTCCAATGTCGAAAGATATTCCTCATCTAAATCAACGAGGTACCATTAGTGGCCGATTATTAGTTCGTGATAAGTACATTAGTAGGGAACTCGTACCTGCAAAATCAGCATACATTGGACTGGCTCCACCGGGTGATGCCGGATCTTGGCAATCAGAGTCTAAGGTTATACACTATTTCCCATAATTTCGTCAGTTTACATGTTTGATTACTTCATTCAAACTAACCAACCATTTACTGTTTTTCTCAGGGCTATCAATTTTGGACCCGAACTAATGAAACAGGACACTTCACCATTGAGGCTGTTCGACCAGACACTTACAACTTGTACGCTTGGATCCCAGGGATCATGGGAGACTACAAACACAATATCAACGTAATCGTGAAACCAGGTCCTCTATATATTCCCTAAAATGCATTTTCCTGTTTATTTCTCTATCTAAGTTTACTAACTACGGACAATTTAATTAAGCAGAACTCTTGACCCCAGAATACCATTTTATGTATGTTTCCAGGGTCTCAAGTTCAAATGGATGATTTAGTTTATGATCCTCCAAGAAATGGACCAACCTTATGGGAAATCGGAGTCCCTGATCGCACAGCTGCAGAATTTTACATACCTGATCCATCACCAGGGCTTATGAACAAGTTATACATCAATACTACAAAAGACAAGTAAGCTCCATAACTTCTACATCAATTGACCTTTTTATGATGAATTTTCGTACATCATCTATTAACAGTTAAATTACTTTATAATTCAATTATGGGATATGTCCAGGTTCAGACAATATGGTTTATGGGATAGATATACAGTTTTGTATCCAACAGAAGATCTGATTTACACAGTGGGGGTCAGTGATTATCACAAAGATTGGTTTTTCGCCCATGTAAACAGGTATGCTGTTATTACTTTAATTGAAGTGTTGTTGAACCATTATTCATTTTTGAGATGATATTGAATTAAACTGGTGTATCAGGAAAACAGGAAGAAAGTCGTACACAGCAACAACATGGAGAATTGTATTTGATTTAGATAATGTGAGAAGGAATGGAACCTATACACTCAGGCTAGCACTAGCTTCTGCCAACTTTGCTGAACTTCAGGTATGCAACATCAAACTCATCTTTCCATCATCTTCTCATTTCATACATATATATGTACATACATGTATACACACACAGCCGTATTCAATAAATTTTTATGCTTGAAATGTATAACAATGAGATTGTTGCTGTATTTGGTGCCTTCAAATAACAGCACCAGTGACGCCTATTATTTACAAAATTAGCAATGTCATCCATAGTACACACAAGTTTGTTTGATATTTAAATGATATATCTCATTTATCTGATATACCTTTTATAATGTAGGTGAGGATCAACAACCTAAATGCAGGACGCCCTCATTTTTCAACAGGACGGATAGGAAGGGACAATGCAATAGCAAGACATGGGATTCATGGGCAATATTTGTCGTATGGTGTGAACATCGCGGGATCTCAACTAGTAAACGGGAGAAATACAATCTATCTTAGGCAAGCAAGAGCAGGTAGTTCTTTCACCGGGGTCATGTACGATTATCTTCGCTTGGAAGGGCCTTCGGAAGACTAACATTAACAACTAGAGATTGCTGACTTAAGAATTCAAAAGTTTACAGATAAAAGTACATTTTTGGGGTGGTATAGAACTATATACTTAGGAAAAGTTTTCCATGCCCCCAAAGGAGAACTAATGACTTTTTCATATTCTTTTTTTCTACTTATAGGCTTTCTTTTCTTTCTTTCTCAGATCAGACAAATGGATTCAAGCATCGTTTTTGTTATACGCTTTTAGTCTTTTTCCTCATTGTTTTATATTATTTTTATTGCACATAATTGTTTGAAAATGTTTTATACGTAATTGTTCGCTAGGACAGGGCCCGGGGCATTGTTTTCAAAAGCGACCCAGTATCAATTACTGGTCGGAGCGTTATGCTATAATATTGAATTATAATTTGTAAACATTTAAATTTATAATTATACCATTATATAAAAGAAGCCATGTTTAGACCAAATTTTTGATTTCCTTTTTTACCCTTTACACACTATGAAAGTTTATTATTAGTGGGATATACTGTGATTTACTTTATCTTAATTATTATTTAAATATTTTTATTAAAGGAAACAATCAATAAATAATCTCTTACATAAAAAGAAGGTTAGGATATGTGAATTTTTGATCCATATTTAAATTAAAATATCTCATATTTAATTAAAAATTAAAAAAAGTGATTAGTTGTAAAGGGACCGCGTGCCAACTTTTCTAGTTCAACTAAAAGAATATTATACCAAAATCCAATATAATGTGTTTAAGGCGTTCTATTGGTTAATTACTAATTAAGCGTTTTTGATTAAATGAAAATATGGAATAGATGAGAGTTAAACACAATGATTATCAAAACATGCACATGTACAGGTAATTATTCTTTTCGCAATCAATCAAATAATAAACAATAATACTTAACATAATTATTTATAGATGACTGTAATCATCAAGAATCAATAATTAGTTTAATTTCAATTATCAACCATCATTAATTAAAATCTATTTATCACTCCAACAAAAAAGTCAAACACACGGCGCAATTCACTCCAAAACAACAACCATTAAATTAATTAACAATAATTTACATATTTCCTTTCAATTGTTTATGCCCAAGTTATTTTCCAAATTCTTTATGTTTCCTTCGTTTTTTCATCAATTGATTGATCTTCTTTTATTTCTCGTATATCACCGCTGTTGTGGGGTATTTTTGTTTGCCGACTAAACACGCTGACTGAATCGTCCACGTCTGACAGAATCAGGGCTCCACTAGCTCGAGATCCAGCTTTTAATTTGTCCTTTGACGCACCTGTACCACAAACAACAAACGTAAATTTGTCGGTAACCCCGGCGAAGGCACTCCGACGCTCAAGTCAGTAAAAGCCTAGATAATTCGAATAGAGAGAGAGAGAAAAAAAAAACTCTTGCTTAGAGACAGAAAGTAGAATGTGAACTGTGTGTGAATTTACCTTAAGGGGAGAGAGTATTTATAGATACATCTGGTCCAAGTTCAAGTGTGTAACCTTGCTACCTTACTAGCATGCAACCGTGTTACTAGTAGTATGCAATTGTGCTACTTTTAATTCAACCTTGTTATCTTGTTATCATGCAATTGTGCTACTTTTAATTCAACCTTGTTATCTTGTTATCATGCAACAACGGAACCTTGTTAGTATGCAACTATGCGACAATGAATTCAAGTCTTCAATTACTTTGAATATTTCAGGCGTCGTGAACTTCAAATGCCATGCGTTGGCGACGTGTGAACTTGCTATGTGTCATTACCAAATTATGGCATACCAACCGTCACCCATCGGAAAAAATTAACGATGGCCAGTGACAAGAGTGTGATTGTTGCTGTAAAATAGCCTTTACGATTTTGTTTTTCAAAATAGTAGGCAAAAAGTTGATTTTCTTGAAAAATAAATGAGGGATGGAAAAAGAAATCACCGAGCCGGCTGTTAGATCGTCCTCCGACGGCAAAACAACTGGTTTTGGGTCGATTTTCACCGATTCTCTGTCTGCTCGTCTATGCCAGGCACAACGGGTGGCTTCACTAAGAATGTCCTTTGATTAGCAGTCAAAAAACCATTCCGCTTTTAAGAACACATGGGTGGAGCTGTACTACGTTTAGATACTATACCATACTATCTCTAGTAAAAGGATATACACTACAAGAATTTTGGGCCATCTGCAATCGCACGGGCGGTTGCAGAAGGCCCATGGGCGGTCGCCCGAAGGGTATCTGCGACCGCCGGAGCGGTCTCCGCGTCGGTCGCGGATACCCCTCGTCGTGGGTACCGGGCGACCGCCGAGCGGTGGCCCTTCCTTGGATTGCAACCGCCGAGCGGTCGCCCCAACCGTTGGCAACCGCTAGGCGGTCGCCCCATAATTGGTAACCGCTTGGCGGTCGCCCCTTAGAGGTGGCGACCGCTAGCCGGTTGCTAACCGTAGGGCGACCGCCTAGCGGTTGCTAACCGTAGGGCGACCGCTTAGCGGTTGCCAACGGTAGGGGTGACCGCCTAGCGGTTGCGAACTCAAAATTTTCGAAAAACTCACAACCGCCCGGCGGTTGCAAATAATATTCATCAAAACAAAAAAAAACAATAAAATTCTGGAAATTTTCTAGAAAATTATTATTTTTTTGTTGAAATTAATATGGTGAAACAAAAGAAAAAGATGTGAAACAAAATGAAAAGAAGGGAAACAAAACGAAAAGAAGAGAAACAAAAAGAAAAGAAGAGAAACAAAAACAAAAGAAGAGAAACAAAAAAGAAAAGATGTGAAACAAAAGAAAAGATTAGAAAAAAGTGTTATGTTTTGGAAATAAAAAAAAAAGTGTTTGGATTTTTGTTTGAGATATAAAAGAAAAGAAAGTGTTTGGGTGTTTTGTTGAAGATATAAAGAAGTTTTTTGAGTTTTTGTGGATTGAAAAAGAAGAGTGTTAGGTATTTTGTTATGAAGATAAAAGAAAGTGTTTGGTATTTGTTGAAGATATAAAAGAAAAGAATGTGTTGAGTGTTTTGTTGAAGATATAAAAGAAAAAAAAGTGTTTGATTATTTGTTTTGTAGGTAAAAAGAAGTTTTTGGGTTTTTTTTGTGGATTGGAATAGAAGAGTGTTTGTGTTTTGATTTGAAGATAAAATGAAGTCTTGGGTTTTTTTTGAGAGTGTAAAAGTTGTGAATGAAAAATTAGGGGAAGAATGGTGGGTATATATAAGATTTGGGTGAAAATTTTGAATTTTCGTGAAAATTTGAATTCCCCCCCAAATTTCAGCAGAATTTGAAACCGATCGGCGGTTGCAATGTATTGAAAATTTTGAATTTTCGTGAAAATTTGAATTTCTCCCCCAATCTCGCACAATTTCAGCAATATTTGCAACCACCTAGCGGTTGCAATCGCAACCGCTGGGCGGTTGCGAGAACTGAAACCCTCGCAACCGCCTGGCGGTTGCAAGAAGCACTTGCAACCGCCCAGCGGTTGCGAGAACTGAATATTCGAAATTAGTGATTTTTCGTAAGTATCTTGATGTGTTTGTGTTTATTAAACTCAAATATGATTATTACATGTAAATAGTAGTAGTAAATAACTACAAAACTAGTAATTAAGTTAGTAAAATAGTAGATTATGTGATTAGGCGAGTTATCAACGATACACCTATATATTATGTTCAACAACTAATCATCACACTTAGTTCTTAATGTTGTCCCTAAGCTTGATTTTCCAATAAAACCTTATAATTTCGCTTGTTTTAACTATCATTAGGGTAATTATCAATTGATGAAACAACGTAACACAACATATCATCCAAAATAATAAAAAGTCAAGTATGAATATTATCAGCAACCGCCAGGCGGTTGCCATGTAACCTCGCAGCCGCCCAGCGGTTGCGAGAAGCCCTTGCAACAACCCAGCGGTTGCGAGAACAGAATATTCGAAATTAGTGATTTTTCGGAAGTATCTTGATGTGTTTGTGCTTATTGAACTCAAATATCATTATTACATGTGAATAGTAGTAGTAAATAACTACAGAACTAGTAATTAAGTTAGTAAAATAGTAGATTATGTGATTAGACGAGTTATCAACGATACACCTATATATTATGTTCAACAACTAATCATCACACTTATTTATTAATGTTGTCCCTAAGCTTGATTTTCCAATAAAACCTTATAATTTCGCTTGTTTTAACTATCATTAGGGTAATTATCAATTGATGAAACAACGTACCACAACGTATCATCCAAAATAATAAAAATGCAAGTATGAATATTATCTGCAACCGCCAGGCGGTTGGAGATATCCAGTATTCGCAACCGCTAGGCGGTTGCCATGTAACCTCGCAACCGCCCAGCGGTTGCGAGAAGCCCTTGCAACCGCCCAACGGTTGCGAGAAGCGATCGCAACCGCCTGGCGGTTGCAAGAAGCACTTGCAACCGCCCAGCGGTTGCGAGAACTGAATATTCGAAATTAGTGATTTTTCGGAAGTATCTTGATGTGTTTGTGTTTATTGAACTCAAATATGATTATTACATGTGAATAGTAGTAGTAAATAACTACAGAACTAGTAATTAAGTTAGTAAAATAGCAGATTATGTGATTAGGCGAGTTATCAACGATACACCTATATATTATGTTCAACAACTAATCATCACACTTAGTTCTTAATGTTGTCTCTAACCTTGATTTTCCAATGAAACCTTATAATTTCGCTTGTTTTAACTATCATTAGGGTAATTATCAATTGATGAAACAACGTACCACAACGTATCATCCAAAATAATAAAAATTCAAGTATGAATATTATCTGCAACCGCCAGGCGGTTGCAGATATCCAGTATCAGCAACCGCAGACGGTTGCCATGTAACCTCGCAACCGCCCAGCGGTTGCGAGAAGCCCTTGCAACCGCCCAGCGGTTGCGAGAAGCTCTCGCAACCGCCTGGCGGTTGCAATAAGCACTTGCAACCGTCCATCGGTTGCGAGAACTGAATATTCGAAATTAATGATTTTTCGGAAGTATCTTGATGTGTTTGTGTTTATTGAACTCAAATATCATTATTACATGTGAATAGTAGTAGTAAATAACTACAAAACTAGTAATTAAGTTAGTAAAATAGTAGATTATGTGATTAGGCGAGTTATCAAGATACACCTATATCTTATGTTCAACAACTAATCATCACACTTAGTTCTTAATGATGTTCCTAACCTTGATTTTCCAATAAAACCTTATAATTTGGCTTGTTTTAACTATCATTAGGGTTATTATCAATTGATCAAACAACGTACCATGACGTATCATCCGTAATAGTCAAAAATCAAGTATGAATATAATCTGCAACCGCTAGGCGGTTGCAGATATCTTGTATCAGCAACCGCCAGGCGGTTGCTATGTGACCTCGCAACCGCCGAGCGGTTGCAAGAATCCCTCGCAACCGCCCAGCGGTTGCGAGAAACCCTTGCAACCGCCCAATGGTCGCCACGTCTCAGTGGCGACCGCCTGGCGGTCGCTCTGCGGTCGCTGTTAATGGCGACCGCCCGGGCGGTTGGGGGGGGGGGGGGGGGGGTTGCAGTAGTGATAATTACCTGTACAAAATTATAGTTTTGGTCAAGTTCTGTAATAAGAAACAAATAAGATTTCTATTTGTGACGCTAAGTGATAACAACATACTTCATTTGAGGGTTGTGCACCCCACCTATACTACTCTTCGGTTTATTTTAGGCTCCGTTTGTTTCAGCGGAAAATATGAGAAAAGAAAAAAAAAAGATAAATCTTTTTCCTACTGTTTGGCAATTTAAGATTTTCCCGGAAAACAAAGGAAATCTTTGGAAAATGTAGGAAAATATTTTCAAATTTTCCTTCTATAAGTAAACCTTGTGAATTATAAATTTTATCCTAAAAGATTTGATTTTAATCTTTCTTCCTACAAAAAAGGTGGGAAAAAACTTTGTTTTAATATATTCTAAATCTTTCAAAAATTTTGAAACTTTATGTTTTTCCCACTAAAATGAAAATTTGAATTCTCGTTTAGCTCTATATAAAGTTATAAACACATCCAATAAACTATTGAATCTTTATTATTTATGGTCTTTTTTTTTTGCATGAGTATCATTTATGTTCATTGATTTTTGAGTTAATTGGAAATAATTAAGATATTAAAATATATAAAAGTAAATGTAATTATGATAGTATTTATAAAATAAAGTTATGCAAGCTATTGGTTTATGTAAATTTATAATTTACATAAAGTAGTTTTAAGGAGAACTTCAAAGACAAAAAATATTAATTAATTTTATAGAATTTTTTGGTCTATTACTTTTAATACATATTACAAAGCATTAAATATTATCATGGTTTTTAAACATTTAGATCAACAATAAATACAAAAAGCATTTACACATAATAATAATTTTCCCTGGAAAATTATTATGAGCCAAACGCTGGAAAATAAGAGAAATTTTTTTATTTTTCCTAAGAAATTTCCTGGAAAATCTTGTTTTCATCATTTTCCTTATTATTTTTTTTTGTTTCCCATATTTTATGGGGAAACAAACGGAGCCTTAATTGGTGAAATCGTCATGATGTGAAATTTTAACTAGAAATTATGGCACGAGATAGTCGCGTATTTTATTTTTAAAATTAAAATGTACCAAAGATCTTTGCGATATAAAATTGGATAGCATTTTGTATATAAGTATAAATCAAAACATAAATAGGAGAAATCATACATAATATGTAAAACTTAAATAGAGTAAATAATGTAGTTACAGTAGTGTAATTTACATTATAATATTAGATTTGAAATGAACGATTTATTTTGTGGTGTGACTTATTTTAATGTCAAAATTAGAAATCAAAAGTTTGGTATACCAATGTGTCTAATACCACTGTTGGTTTATTTAATAGTATAGATTAAACGAAATCGCAAAGTCACTATCTATTATAAGAGTTGGTCTGCATCAAGTAAAACATCATTTCTTTGTGTATGTTATAAAAATTAGTCGTGTAGTACGTAATTAGAACCTAGATCTCTCTGTAAGTCCATATTACGTTCAACCACGACAAAAGTAATTATTTATTTCATTATTTTTACGAATAAATGCACCAAACCCCCTATACCCTGGATCCTTTGCCAAATACTATGGCTCGCAACTATCCAAAATTGTCTTCTTAAAGCACATATAAGCTCTTCGAGAGGATCGAGACTTACTCACTTAGACGACATCCTTCGTCCTTCGCTCTATCCAGCGGTATGGGGGTTCACAGGAAGATCCTTAAGATCTTGAATGAATACATCTCTTCTGCGTCCTAAAACAATTTGCTATATAACAAACGTTTTTGCTCGATTGCCCATTCAACTATAAAATGTGTGAAGAGTACCTCACCTTGAGTTTGGCATGGGCATCTTTATCTTTTTAACAATATTCGTCATATATTTAAACTTCATATTTCTCAAAAACCAAAAGTAAACGTAAATTAAATTTCACGTGTAACAACTTAGAATTTGGCGATTTATCACCACTACCTAATTCTTCTCGATGAGGAAGCCTGTGTCCGAAAAAGAAAAATGTCGACGAAACTTTTCCAGCAACACGTCTATTTGTCGTCGCTCCTCCATCATCAATAGCTACTTTTCTTTTTGCAAACTTTATTTTCGACGAGGTTGTTCACCTCGTCGAGACGATTCAGATGGGAGTGATGGTATCATGAAATTCAAAGTTGTTACACGAAAAATTTAAGTCATGTTTAAAAAATATTAGAAAAAAATATGAAGAACAATTTGAAGAATTCATTATATCTTCAAAGTGTTGTTCATGTTCTTCGATAATTTCTCAAACAATATTAACTTTTTCGTGTAACGGTTTTAAGTTTTACGATACCAACTTCTCTATCATAAGTGTCTTGACAAGATAAAGGTTGTGACCAAGAAAAAAAGATCGGCAATATTCCCAACAATTCGCCTTCTTGTCGTTGCTTCGCCGCTATCGATTGCTAGAAAAAAGAATCACAAATATACTCTTCTCCTAGTGTAGATGGTTTTAATGGTGGTGATGCTATTGCAAAATTTAAAGTCATATACGAGAAATCTAATTTAAATTCAAGAGTTTTTAAAATTTATGGAGAACACTTTGAAAATATGATAAACTTTGTAAAGATTTGAAAATCTCAAGAACAAAATTGATGTAAATGTTATGGTGCATTAGTTTATGGGAAATTGCCTACAAAGTCAATAGTTAAGGGGATGTCAAAGATGAGTTTACTTAAGACAAAAATGCGCTTGTCCAAGTCAACATGGGTACTTTGCACACATTTCATAGTGCAGGGGGCAATCAAGGGAAAAGATTAGTTCTTAGGGTATGTGGCAAATGACCCAATAGTATAGGGAATGTGGTGATTTTATTCCCTGTATGTATACCAAGTGGTATGAGTAGGAGTAGGAGTTGTAGGACTATGCATTTAAATGTAAGCAGATAGAGTGATCATATTGTTTTGGCGTTTTGACTATCAGATTAAATGATTGAATTAATTTGGCGTATATGGTCTGGAAACCCGAAAAACAAGGATCAAAACGCCTTAATTTTGTACCTCAAACCAGAAGAAAACTTAATTAAACACGACTACAACATTGTATAAAATTTGATGTTTCAATAGTTAGATACTGACTAGGATGAATAAAAAAATTATTATACTTAACTTTTCTTTTAGTTAAATCTTGTGTTCTTATAGTACTTAGTTAATTTAGTATTTGATATGGGCTTTTCTAGTTACCAGGTAAACCGGTCCAACAAACAATTGGGCCAAACACAAAGATCTTGCTAATCTGCTGCATATCGAAGGCCCAACCTCGATATGCCTTAGTATATTGAATATCCACATTCGACATGGTACTGCTCATTCCAGAAATCGCGAGAGTGGTCCCCCGCGTTCCGAGACCTATATATACCCCCCGCTCCGCGTTCCAAGCTAAGCTCATTAATTGTTTTGCACTGTTCACACATCGATATCGAATATTTGCTATCCAATATATCCCTTTCACCCAATATATTTCTTTTACCCGATATACTTAATTTACGCGATATACCTCATTTATCCGATATACTTCCTTACTCGATGTGGAGATGATACTCGACACCTCATGACCCTGCCTGGCATCCAAGCCGCCCAACATCCACGTTGCTCGATATCCGTATTCCCCGACATTCATCAGTTTCGATATCCATCATATTCGACATCTACAATATTTAGCGTCTCAGATTCGACGTGGTTTGACGTCTCAGATTTGACATCTACAATGTTTGTAATAGGTTCATGGCTTATCCTTCTTTTAAAATCTAAAAATTTGTACCAAAATATTGGCGCCGTCTATGGGGACACCATATTTCCCAGACGAAGACGCTAGGATGGCATGCAACCAATCACGATCTCAAAGACCGCCTATAGAGAATTCAAGTGTTGGAAACGTTCATGTGGACCGACCACTGTCCGACCCTACTGTCGATGAACCAGCTAATAGACCGCAACCGCAACAAGCTCTGGCGCCCGCATCCGCGACCCTATCCGTGGAACTGTCCCCAGAAATGACATATCAATGCTATTCTCCAAGAAACTATGACAATAGCTCTAGCCACGACTCTTCCGCGTCATCAGGCTCCTGATGCTGGAATTTTGCTGCCACGTCCACAAGAGTCTAGGAGGACGTGGGGTTCTGCTGAGAGAACTAGAGGCCAGAACTATAAGGAAGAAGTTGAATCCAGGAGGGACCGTCAGGTTTCCAGACACTCAGGAGAGAGAGCCCCCAATCCTAGAGCAAAAATGAGAGAAATAGCAAGAGGAATGGAACAACTAAACAAGGAAAATGAAGAGGTGCATCACAGACTAATGCAAGCCTCGTGTCACCAAAGGCTCACGGCATTTTGTGAAGAGATTGAAGCTGAAGCTCTGGATTGAGGGGGGGTCGGGAGAAGATCCCACAGTTCCAGATATATGATGAAAAGAGTGATCCCCGTGAACACCTCTTTTATGTTAATGAAATACTATCTCTACATGGATTTTCTGATAATGTGCAGGTACGCATATTCGCTACGACCCTATCGGGAGCGGCACTAGACTGGCGTGGATTTGCTGAGGAGCTACGAACAATTGAGGAAAAGGTTTTAGAGTTGGTTCTCGAGCCAAAAAAGGATGCACACTAGTCTGAGTCACCTGAACTTTGTCAAGCAGGAAGACAAGGAAAGTCTAAAGGATTTCATGAAGAGATTAAATGAGGAGCGCCTCAAAGTGGATGAGCCAAAGGACAAGCATGTAGCCATCATACTTTTGAATGCGACTAAGAACAAGATGTTCGCAGCTACCATTCTAGAGGAAGAGCTAAAAACCATTGACCAGATCAATGAACTTGCCTATAAGACGATCTATTGTGACGAGATGATAGCAACCAAGAAAACTCATAGTCAGGTACAGAATCACCCCAAAGGAAGAGAGGGATGGAACAGAGACAAAACTGACCGCCATGGAGGCAAATCCCTTATAAGGTATACTACCTGAACAAAGATATCTTGACGGTGTTCGCCATAACACAGAAGAAGGGATGGCTCTATGAACCAAGGAAGTTGAAAGACACGCCACAGACGAGGTTCTCAAGTAAGTACTACAAGTACCACTGCTAAAGAGGGCATAACACAAAGGATTGCAAAGATCTCAAGGATGAGATAGAAATGCTTATCCGAGAAGGTAAACTGGAAGAATACGTATGCCACCATAAGAACTTGGATAAGCAAGATGTGAGGGATAGGTCTCTCTCACCACGAAAGTACAAGCAGAAAGCTATTAAGGCACCTAGCTCCCATAATCATGGTGACGTGAAATCACCCACTAGGGTAATGATCACTATGATAAATGTAGGACCCGTGGGCGGTGACTTCAGCAACGGGCAAAGAAGATAACTTAAGAGATATGGAAGGATAGATACGTGGGTTTTACTACACTACTTGAGATCAAGGAATTGCTGAGGAAGATATCACTTTTACCAAGAAGGGCCAGATGCAGCTCACCCCACATGCTATCCAAGCAGGTAAGCTAAAGTGTCCCCTCATAGTTAAGCTGAATACTGCTAACTATGGAGTTTGGAAAGTCCTCATTGACAATGGAAGCTCGGGGGATGTGATTTTGTCTCATGCCTTGGACAATATGGCGCTGGGTCAGAACATGATTGAACAAATCACTACCCCTCGTAGTGGGGGGGAGGGGGGAGTTGTGAGGTCCCAAACTCCAAAGTCTGGCTTAGGTCCCCGAATAAGATTTGCAGATTTTCATCGAACCTTAACGCTACCTTAGCGAGTCTCACTAAAATGAAACCATAATAAATCCACATACAAACTTATTTATTATAGTGGAAGCTTTCAAGATTTATAGAGTTTATTATTACAATCCAGACGAAACTCAAACCACCGAATACGTAATAAGACACAAAATTATTGGCGATTTATTTTTATTGTCACACACTTTTGATTTATTTAAAATTCCACACGTACACAGTAGTTTAATCCAGCTGCCTTGCTAAGCCTTGCTTATTCTGAGGAAGGGACATAGAAAATGACAGGAGATGTAAGTCTTTGGTGACTTAGTGATATTTTTAGTAACAATAATAGATGTAACAAATATATGAAATTTGATATGATATTAAAAGAAAACATTAGAACTGAGAGGTAAAGAATAGCAAACGAACAATAATATAATGAACTCGTGCATTTCATATAACAGATTCAACCTTATTTCATCCAATATACAACCTTTTACCTCCCAAGGAGGAGCGACTTCACAAATAGATCAAGATACATGCTCAAGTATATTTCAACCTAACAAGCGGTTACAGCCAACTCCTAACTGCAAGCGGCGCCTAGATAAATAGGTATCGAGAGAATTTACTTAAATCGACAACCCTTGTTGCCCAGCAGTAAACCGTCTCAATCCCTGCGCTCAACTTCCCAAAGGCGTCCCAATGGGTATAACCGATAAACAATAAGCTAGTAACCCCGACAGTGTCTGTTGCTTTTGAGCAACATGTCCGGAACATAGTTCGTTGCTCGTCGCACAGTTCAAGAACCAACATGTGAATGTTCGTTGCTCGTTGCACAGTTCAAGAACCAATATGTGGATTATCATATTGGAGAAATTATTGTAATTATGAAAAAGGATTAAGTATTCATGGTCCAAAAATATTTCAACAGTAAGCAAAAGGAATAGGTTACGAAATGAAATCATAAAAGAAAATGATTTTGTCGAAGAATAAGTTGTTCTCAATTTAGAACCAAGAATCACAAGTACTCAGTCCAAGATCCTCAGGCCGGGTGCCAAACAAGTCTTAAAAGTAATATAATCTCACATGCGACAGTAACTTCGTGTTCGGGAAATGTTGCGCCATCTCCTAAATAAATTTAAATGCGTTAATAAGTTTAAACCAGATAATTAACTTTTATAGTTTGTTATTTTTTTGTCCTATGTCCTTCTTATCTTTGATTACAACTAAGTCATGGAATAGAAATAGGACAAAATATCACATTTGAACTCGGTTCTCGTTATTTCACCGTAAGATTATTAGTTTTTTTTTGTTAAAATCCATGTATGAACTATTTGGGCAATCTTATTTTATTTTATGTTTACCTATTATTTATAACACAAATAACTTTTATTTTAACATGAGACTCATATGTAATAATTTACTACTTATTAACAATACATATTGTTACATATATAAGGAATCACAAAGATATACTTTCGTAGAACTAATTTAAGATGAAGCTTAACTTGGAAACAAGGTTATATGATCAGGTTATAAATTAAACCATAACACAATTTCACACCTTGATTTGGAATTAAGGAGAATTTAAGTATGAATATATTCCTACAACATGTAATTAAAAAAAAATCATAATTAATACCTATACTTGACTAAAACTTATAATAATTGGGTTTTAACATATCTTCATGACTTTATTAACTATTACATATGATCAATTTTAAGATTGGTATCATTATGCATATATTAATTTGAAGAATCAAAAGAGACATGCTATTTACATCTGAAAATTGCAGTAAGCTTAAATTTACCTTTAATCGACCCTTGTAATCAATTGCAATTCTAAATATTTTTGAGGGCTTTCATACTAAACGCACTTAGAAAGATGAGTAAAGAGCATTTTTAAAAAATATTAAGCCTTGGTATTTTTTCTATATTTTTCAAGTTTAGGGGTAAAACTGGAATTTTTAGGTAAAATTAGAATTTGTGCTTTTTCTCACAATTTTTGAGTTTAGGTACATCTGGAAAATATTTATATGAGTAGAGGACGAAAATTAGGAGAACTTTGGTGAAGAAATCATGTGCAAACTCATAGGAGATTTTGGTGTGAAATTTTACAAAGAACTGACTTGTATTTATAGGCAAACTTACATGATTGAGGCAATTAAATTATCAATTATTTAGATGCTATTTAGATTATTATATTCAAGTAATTTACTATACTTTCTCCAGAACTTTCAGCCAACTTTGATGTAACAATTTTTTATTCAAATATATCTTATTATAAATTATACGAAATTATTATTACGAAGACTTTTTCTTCCATTCTTTTAATGTTTGGACCTATTATGGTCCTTCATGTCTCAACAATTAATTCTTGGGGCCCTAGTGAAGAAACAAAATATGATTTCAATAATTATTTGTTTTTTTTATTATTTTATCTAAATTTAAATTAAAAGGATTAGGTCAATATTTTAAAACATTGGGGGCTAAATAATGATTTTTAAAAGATAAGGTCTAAAAAGTAATTAACCAAATAATATTTTTTTCTTTAAGAAGTATCTATGATACTTATATTCTTATATATATATATATATATATATGTGTGTGTGTGTGTGTGTGTGTGTGTGTGTGTGTACTAGGAAAATTTAGAGATATTACAATCTCCCCTCCTAAAAGGAATCTGGTCCCCAGATTTTTAACCTGAATCTTCGAAGAGGTACAGGTAATGTTTCCGCATATCTTTCTTAGGCTCACACGTAGCTTCTTCAACATGATAGTTTCTCCATAGAACCTTCACAATTTGAATTTTTCGATTCCGGAGTTCTTGAAACTTTTTATCAAGAATCTTGATGGGTCTCTCCTCGTAGGACAAGTCACTCTCGATTTGAATAGCATGAGGAGTAATGATATGAGATTCATTAGGATGATACTTCTTCAACTTAGATACGTGAAACACGTCATGAATTCCTGTTATATTTTGAGAGAGTATCAATCGATAAGCTAAGTTTTTGATCCTTTTTGAGATCTCAAAGGGTCCTACATAGCGTGGACTTAACTTTCCCTCTTTACCAATTCTTTTGAATCCTTTCCAAGGTGATAGTTTGAGAAAAAACATGATCTCCACCCTCAAACTCAAGGTCTCTCCTTTGCTTGTCGGTATAACTCTTTTGGCAATCTTGAGATGCCTTGATCCGCTGCTTGGTTAGTTGGACTTTATCAATAGCGTGCTGTATAATCTCATGCCTCGTAAGTCGATGAAGACCATCATGAATAGTTTGGCATTCATCCAAATCCCAATGAATGGGCGATCTACATTTTGTACTGTATAAAGCTTCATATGAGGCCATTTGGATAGAAGCCTGATAACTATTGTTGTAGGCAAACTCTACCAAAGGTAGATGTTTGTTCCAGGCTCCTTTAAAGTCAAGTACACATGCCCGCAACATGTCTTCTAGGAAACAAAATGTGCGCTCACATTGTCCATCTGTCTGAGGATGGGACGTTGTGCTAAATTTAAGCTTAGTCCCATTACTCTCTTGTAATTGTTTCCATAGTCGCGATGTGAACTTGGGATCCCTATCAGACACAATACTTATTGGGATCCCATGCAGTCTAATTATCTCTTTCTATAGAGATCGGCCAATACCCCCACTTTATAATGGGTTCTAACTGGCAAAAAATGGGCTGGTTTGGTGAGTCTATCCACAATAACCCAAATGGTATCATAACCTCCTCTCAGAGTAGGAAGGCCAGTTACAAAGTCCATGGTGATGTGTTTCCACTTCCAATCGGGTATAGGAACGGGTTGTAGTTGATGCTCGACCTTGATTAACTAGCAAGTCATGCACTTTTTTACGAAGTCTGCAACATCTTTCTTTAATCTATTCCACCAAAAATGTCTTTTAGGATCTTGATACATCTTGGTATGAGCTTCTTCTAGTAATTTAGTCCGTATTTTATAGGGTACACATATGCGACTTTGTTACATCAACAACCCTATAGATCCAATGTGGAATTTAGAGTCTTTCTTAGATTTCATCAAGGACTTCAGTTTTTCAATTTCCTCATCTCCTTGTTGGGCTTTTAAAATTTCTATTTGGAACTCTGGTTGAATTATCAACCCTGCTATGTGTGCTTGTGATTGGATCATAATGCCTTCTTTCCTTACCATCAAGTGGTCTAGTTTCGCTTTTCTTCTCAAAGCATCCGCTACCACGTTGACCTTTCCAGGGTGAAACAAGATGGAACAATCATAATCTTCTAGGAATTCCATCCACCACTGTTGTCTCATATTCAAATCATTTTGGGTAAATTTGTATTTCAAACTTTTATAGTCTGTATATACCTCAATAGTTGTCCCATACAGATAGTGTCTCCACGTTGCTAATGCAAACACAATTGCTCCTAGTTCCAAATCATGCGTCGGGTAGTTTTGCTCACTTGGCTTCAGCTTTCTCTCGACGCATAAGCAATGACTTTCCCATTTTGCATTAATACACACCCTAAACCCTCTTTAGATACGTTTGTGTAAATTACAAACCCTTAAGAGCCTTGAGGGAGGGCTAAAACTGGTTTTGAAGTCAATCTCACATTCAACTCTTGAAAGCTTGCCTCTCACTTTTCATCCCAATGGAAAGGTTGGTTCTTTTGAGTTAGTTAGGTGAGTGGTGCAGCTATCTTTGAAAAATCCTTAACAAATCTTCGATAGTATCCTGCCAAACCCAAAAAGCTACGAATTTCTGTAACGTTTTTTGGGTTGTTTCAGTTTAGTATCGATTCAATCTTAGAAGGATCAACTTCTACTCCTCTTTCAGAGATCACTTACCCCAAGAAAGCTGCTCGTTCTAACCAAAACTCACATTTACTAAATTTGACATAAAGCCTGTTGTCTTTCAGAACTTGCAGCACGATTCTTAAGTGGTGTGCATGGTCATCCTTGGACTTTGAGAATACAAAAATATCATCGATAAAGATAACCACAAATTTATCCAAATATGGTCGAAAAATCCTATGCATCATATCCATGAAGGCTGCAGGAGCATTCGTAAGCCAAAAACGACATTACGACAAACTCAAAGTGACCATATCTAGAATTGAACACAGTTTTGAGGATATCCACCTCCCGAATCTTTAATTAGTAGTAACCTTTCCTCAAATTCAATTTGGAATAAACTTGTGATCCTTGTAATAGATCGAATAACTCGTCGATATGAGGTAGAGGTTACTTATTTTTTATGGTAACCCTATTAAGACTGCGATAGTCAATACACAGTCTTAGCGTCCCATCTTTCTTTTTAACAAACAAGACTGGTGCACCCTAGGGTGATGTACTCGGCCGTATAAATCCTTGTTTTAGAAGATCTTGCAACTCGATTTTTAACTCCTTTAATTCAGCCGGAGCCATACGGTATGGATTTCTTGAAATAGGTGTGGTATTTGAAGTAACTCAATAACTAACTCTATCTCTCGATCAGGAGGGAGAGAATCTAATTCTTCAGAGAATACCTCTGGATATTCCTTAGCCACCGATACATTTTCTAGCTTATCTGTATCTTTGCGTTTATTTATTAGATAAACTACAAATTCAAAAGCTACAACTCGAATGAATCTTCTAGCTTCAACAAATGAGATACTAGAAATTGAAGTGGGCTCTGGAGAATGATCCAAGGCAACAGTTGTACCCAACTTTATCTCTTTAGTATAACAATTTACCTCAGCTCGGTATTTGTACAACCAATCTATTCCTAAGATTACGTCGTACTTGTACAGTGGAAACTGTATTAGATTACCGGGATACTCAATCCATTTATCAGGATCAGACATTCTTTATACATGATATCAATTACCAAACTAGCACCCACTGGTGTGCTTATCTCAATTAGGTATGGTAAATGCTCACTTTGAAGAGATGAGCGTTTAGTAAAAGATAACGCAGTAAAAGAATGGGTAGCTCTGGGATCATATAAAACTTTCCCGACTTGGTCGAGTATTAGAATGTTACCTTCAACTATTTCATTTGGGTCAACCTTCTCTTTAGTTGCTTCTAGAGCGTATGCACGGGCTTGAATATTTGGCTTCCCAAATTGCGATGGAGCAATTGGAGTCGAATTCGCTCTTTTAGGGAAATCCTTAATAAGATGTTGATCACGACCACATGCAATGCATCTTCCATGCTTTTTCCAGCATGCTGCCTCGTTATGGTTCAGATTTCCACAGAACACACAAGGCCCTTTTGGAGATGCATTTTCCTGAGACAATGGAGCTTGTTGCGCTGAGTTGATTGGTTTAATTTGGTTGTTGGGGGATGCTTATTACCATGGCTAAATTTTCCTCCACCTTGAGGTTTTCCATCATTTGATCGGTTTATTTTTACCATTTCTTCAATCATCACAAGTTCTTTTATCTCGGCTTCCAAACGAAGTGCTTTTTCTACCGCCACATCATAGGTAGTTAAATCGACTGAAATCACTGCCCAACGGATTTCTAATTTCAGCCCTTGAATAAACATTCTTACCCTTCGCTCTTCATCTCCCAGATAGTGTGGCGCGTATTGAATTAACCGAGTGAATATAGCCTCATATTGAGAAACATTCATCGACCCTTGTATTAAATCCAAGAATTCATTCTCTTGACGAGTTCACACCACTTGAGGAATATACTTGTTGTAGAACTCTTTGACAAAGTTATTCCAAGTGTGTGGAGGTTCATCATCCTTCCATCATTGATCTAATATGCGCCACCAGTAACGTGCAGCATCCCCGAGACGAAAAGCGGCAAAATTGACTATCTTTTCTTCAGTATAATTGGTAACACAAAGGATCTTTTCGAGCGCTTCGATCTAAGATTTAGCTATGCAGTCATCAGACTCCCCTAAAAACTTAGGCGGTTGAATGCGAAAGAGCCTTTCAAATTGTTGCTCTTCTGAGTTCGAATTTGTCCTATATGCATTTGCTTGAGCAATTTGCATAAGTTGGTTTTCCATCATTGCATACATTGATGGAACAGTTTGGCCATGCTCTAGATGCATTTGCGTTTCAGTTGTTTGACCATTGGTGGTGTGATCATAAAATATTCTTGCATAAATAATAAGATAATTATTTCACAATATTACCACACTTTATTTTACATATTTTCACACTTGCACATAAGTCACATATTACAAAGGGAGTTTAAGTTATTATGCATCATACAGTAAGACAAATATAATATTGCACACAACTTATAAGTACTACGTGTATTAGCACACTTCTCAGGTATCTAAGAACCGTGGAGCCATTCACGCGTTCATATTTTCGTCAGGTTTCTCTAAGAGCCAGGTGTTGGGATCTTCCTCGGGTTCCTCTTCTGTTTCCTCTTCCGGTTCCTCTTTTGGCTCTTCCTCAGGTTCCTCTTCTGGTTCTTCTTCAGGATTTATGGGTATCCCCGTAGAGCCATCAACGTGCAATATACCGCTACCATCCATACCCACCATAGGTACTCCATTTACAGAATTAGTAGGAAAAACATTCATGGAGAATGGATATACTCTTTCCATAACCTCCCCATATCCATGTGAGATTATATCATCAATAATGTTAATTTCTTGGATCAACCAATCCTTAATATTTGGATCTAGTGGTAATGGGCTCAAAGCACGAAATATGCCATCTAGGTTTTGTCCAAGTTGGTCTAAATGACTCATATCATATTTGTGCATCATTTTTTGATGGATTATCATTCTATTGTTTTCAACTTCTAGGTGTGTGATATACGAGTTGCAATATTCTCTATACATTAATTAACGACCTTTTGATTTCTATATTGATCATCGTAATACTCAATATCGATATCATACTCGATATCTACCTACCCGATATTCGTACTTTTAACATACTGTATATCCAATATCTTAGACCTTCGATATACTTTTAATTCGATATCTGCACAAGTTTGATATCTACTAATTCCGATGTCGAAGACCTTCGATCGAGTCACTAGAAAATAAATACAAAAGCTATCTTTGACATGGTCACAATGACAGTTTACATCCCTGACTCAACTCTAGTCAACTTTCGTATTGGGGGAACAACTCGCGCAACAATTTCAAATATAAAAATTTACATCTCGCTTTGAGTCCCGAATATAAACTAGGAAGACATGAGGTACCAACCCTTGACTTTACAAGTTATCATCTACAATAATAACTCCTAAAATGGAGGACTACATGATATGAGTCTTTCTAGTGACCCAAAATGCCACCCCAACAAATCGTTGGGCAAAACCCAAAGATCTCGCTAATCGCTGCATATCGAAAGCCAACACTCGATATGTCTCATATATCAAAGACCCACATTCTATATGCCTTACTATACCGAATATCCACATTCGATATAGCACTACTCATTTCAGAAACCGCGGAAGTGGTCCTCCGCGCCCCGAGATCTATATATACCCCCTGCTCCGCATTCCAATGTAAGCTCATTAATTGTGCTAAACTATTCACACATCAATATCGAATATCTGCTACCCGATATATCCCATTTGCCTTATATATCTCTTTTACCCGATATACTTCATTTACTCGATATACCTCACTTACCCGATATACTTCTTTACCTGATGTGGAGATGATACTCGACATCTTCTAGCCCGACATCCACTCTGCCCGACATCCCAGCCGCTCGATATCCACGCTGCTCGATATCCATTTTCCTCGACATCCATCAGATTCGATATCCACAATACTCGACATCTACAAGATTCGACGTTCTTGGGTTACTTTCATGGGCCTAGTCAATTGGTGTTCCGAACGAAGTTAGTCTAGACACTTGTATAAGTTATGGATTGACGTAGTTTATAATAGGTTCACGGTTATTTCTGTAATTTTGCATTTCGTCTATAATCTACATACTTGTACTAAACTAGTATTAGTCCTATGATTCTTGTTTCCTACTCAATTTTAATGTACTTTTATATTTATTTTGGTTTAATCAATGGACTTGGCTATTCAATTTGATTTAGTTATTGTTACAGTTGACGATGGGTTTCACCCATCAGTCATAATCAAAAACTATTTGATAACGAATAATACTTTGGGTTTGGTAATTTCTAAGTTAGGGTGAGAGATTTGGTTTAGAACACGATTTTTTTGATTCAAAAGAAAGTATAGAGTATATTTAGTACTTAACGAAGGGGATTTGGGTTACAAAAGTCTTTAAAGTGTGGAAAGGAAATAGAGAACATGAATAATATAAAGATAGACATATTTCTTTGCTAAACAAGAACACATGTGAGTTGTTTGAATCTAATTTGGTTTTAAATGAGGGATTCCTTCTCTATTTATAGGATTTTAAGGGTATTATGAAAGTAGCAACTTGGCTGTCTTCATTCATGAGTATGGGCATTCATTAATGCTACCTCATGGGAGATGGATCTATTGGTAGAGTTTAAATGTGGATCACCTATGAATTTTGAGGGTATCGTGCTAATAAAGATGCAAATTACATTAATGCACGCGTGATCTTCAAGTAGGTCATTTAAAGCGCCAAGCTGCATTAGATATCCTCCGTGCCGCTCGAATGAATTTACAATATCCGCTTCGAATATAGGGATGTTGGTGCCTTCCTCATATGAGGGGCTAATTTTGGAGCCTTTCTGGAAGCTTTTATGGTGTTTTCTCTTTCCAGTGTATTTATGCATTATCAGATGGCCCACAAGTCTACTGGTTCGTGAGACACGAAGTAGGAGACTTTGACTAATTTCTCGTAATATTAACTGATCTTCTGTTGGCCCGATGATTGTTCAAAGTTCTTTATGCAGGCTTCGTGTCTTTTGTTTGCACCGTCTTGCAAAGTTTTTTTCCCTTATAAGAGGTTCCCATGAATTCTTCAAAGTAGAATCTGCACCTTTGGGTGGAGGGTTTTTGGGAGACTACTTATTCCTATAGGCCTAAAAAAGTTGGAATGATTAGTTCGTGCTATAGAATGTTTCAGACCTTTAGCTGCAAATGGACGTGCACCTTGCGTAATAAATTGTTATGTGGTACGTTTAATTTTGTATCTTTAGGACGTAAGCTATGCGCTTTAGTCTCGAAGGGAAATACAACCTTAAAGGTAGTGCATTTGAGCATTTTTCACATTTCCAAGGTGATCAGACGGTTTTTTATCCTCCTCGTATCAGAGCCTTTGTGGAATAATCTACGGCTAGGTATCGGCTCTGACATTGTCTACGACAATCTTTCCATAGTGGATAGACCATTAGAACGTCGCATGAGATCTTGTCAGACCATTATCCTGAAGCTAAGGGAGAAATCTTGAGGGTACTCGTTCGACAAAAACATAAGACCATCACGCGTGTTCTGCCTTATTATGATCGAGAGAAAAGCTTGTTTGTTTTTAAAAAACATTTATAAAGTCTTATTTTGACCGTTGTCTGAGGGTTTTTGTAAATATAAAACTTCCTAAGATTCAATGTGTTCTAGTAGCGGGTATTCTCTTCCTTCAATGTCCTGGAGAGTGTATGTGCCTGGTTTAATTACTTTCGCTCTCTTGAATGGCCATAACCAAGCTAGATCTAACTTCCCAATGGTTTTGGATGCTTCAGTTTTATGCATTACCAGGTCTCCTACTTGGTATAGCCGTGTCTGAACTTTTCGATTATATCACTCTGCCATTCTTGCTTTGTAATTTTCAGACCGTTCTGATGCTCGTTCCATTTGGTTAGATGTTAGGTATAAATGAAGGGCTAGGTTGGATTCGTTATTGACTTTGCTATACCCCTATGTTTTCCAAGTAGCATGTACGATTTCAGCGAGGATAAATGCTTCATGTCTGTAATTGAGGCTGAATGGGGTTTCTTCTATGGTTGCCCATGCGGTGGTGTGGTAGGTCCATGGACTCCGAGAAGTTCTTCAACTCACTTATTCTTTTGTCCTATCAATATGGAGCGGAGTGTTTTGATGAGGGATTGATTGGTGACCTCTACTTTCTCGTTGTCTTGTGGATATCCTACTAATGAGAGTCGATGTCGCAGATTCCATTTATCGCACCATTTGTTGAGTTGGTCGGATCAGAATTGTAGACTATTGTCACTGGCCAGCAACCGTGGGATGCCGAAACAACATATGATGTTCTTCCATAAGAAGTCCATTACACTTGAGATGGTAATTTGCACCACGGCCTCTACTTCTACCCTATGTCACATAAGTCGTAAACGCGAGCGCGTGCGTGTGCGGGTGCGGCAGTTCGCCTATTTTCAAAAATTCACTTTTTAATGCGCCTCTAATGCGTCTATTAAAAAAATATTATAATATTAATAATATTAATTAAATTTTTAATATTAGGTAACAAAATGATTATTTCCACCAAAACAATACTAATCATAAACAAGATAAGTATTTTCATTCATCAAAATGTCAGTTTGTTCATCACTGCATCTAAATTACTTGCTATTACATTCAGAAAATGAGTGACGTGGTGACATGCTATATTTCACTCACTTGCAAGCATCAACAAAATATATTATATATTAAAAACTAAACTACTAGTATTTATTATTTTGCTTACTTTTTATATTTATATCTTAAAAACTAAACTACTATTTATATTTATATCTTAAATTTTTTGATATTATACTATTTAAAAACGTGATAAAAAAAAAAGAAAATTCAAAAAAATAAGAATTCCATTAATTAAACTAGATTTTTATTTAATCATAATTCAGAAAAAACTTCATCTTGATCAAACGATATAAATTTTCAGAAATTAAATTTTTGCAACAAATCTAATTAATACTTTTTAAGCTTGATGTTTTAATTCGAAATAGCTTTAAACTAATTATGTTTGTTGAAAATATTCTGCTTTCTGAAAGTATATGTAAAATTTTTGTAGGTAGAATTATTCTATTATGAACGAATTATTAAAAATGCCCATTTTGTTTGCCGTTTTGATGAAAATGCCCTAAAAATTCTACGTGGCGGCGATGTGGCCGCCACGTGGACCAAATAGCCCGAATAAGAGAGATTGGGTATTTTTGACAAGGTATACATATAGTTACGGGATATTTTTGAAGCCCAAAATTCTTTTGGGTAGTTTTAGAAAAATAGCAAACTTAATGGGTAGATTTAAAAATTCCTCCAAATCTTAACTATATATGATTTTTGTTCATGTGAATTTCAAAAGTAAAAAAAAAGGAAAAAAAAAGAAAAAAAAGGAAATTTTTTGCACAAATTACGCATTTACATTTAATTCGCGATTTATTAATGTTTAATTCGAGCACTATCAATGTATAAATCACGAATTAGAATGTCTTAGTTCGCGAATTAGTATTTCTTAGTTCGCGAATTAGTATATCTTAATGCGCGAATTAGTAAATACTAATTCGCACTGGAGCGCCGCACGCGCACTCAATTCGTGAGTTCGCGAATAGTGCGCTAGTGCGTGAGGGGGGTGCGCGAATTATGTGACCTAGCTTCTACCCATTTGGCAAAACAATCCACTACGAGGAGGAAGTACTGCCTTTGGCGTTTTTCTTTTGTCAAGGTACCTACAATGTCGATGCCCCATTTATCAAAAGGGAAGGGTATCATAGCAGGCTCCCACGGTGTTGCTGGCGTATGATTGACTCTCGAGTATCGCTAGCATTGCTTACATGCCCTTGCATATTATTGGCGTCACGTGTTACAGTGGGTAAGCAGTACCCTTGTGGAGTATCTTGGCAGCCAGGTTGCGGCTCCCTGAGTGATTCTCACAACTTTCTTGGTGGATTTCTTTCATAACCTTGAAGGCTTCTTCTTCCCCAAGGTATCGTAAATAGGGCTGGGAAAATTATTTTTATAGAGCATCCCATCTTTGAAGAAACTGACTAACTCTTTTTTATGGCGTCTCCGGCTTTCCCACTGGGGATGGTGTCTAGATCTCGTAGGTATCCTCTAACGCCCCGAAAATTAGGAAAAAAATAAATTTATAATTTAGTCTCTGAACTTAGAAGTTAGTCTTTTATTATTTTTATGGGCCTCTAATCCTCATATATTGAAATTTTAAATATTAACCAAGACGATCGAATTACCTAGAAAAATTACATAAGAAAATATGTATATAATAAAGAAATCTAATTATACTTTTTGAATCTTAATTATAAATAATTGAGGGACTTGATATGCAATTAATTAATTGATGGGATAAGCCATGACATCCTTAAGAGCACGATTGAAATCAAATTTTTGTGAGTTATTATAAAACATTCATGGTGGGACATAAAAATTAATTATTAAACTCTCATTTTCCGCCTATAAATAATCACTCATTCTTCAACAATTTCTACAGTCCAAACTAAGCCGATTCAGCCAAAACTTAATGAAATACGACTTCTTTATTTTTGTGTTCTCATTTGGAGAAAAAACCGTTTCATAATTTTTTATTTTTATCTTCAACCCAAAAATACCCCAAAACTCGTACTGTCCGAAATTTCCAAATTTTCCCCTAAACTTGAAAAATAGAGAAAACATATCAAATCTTAATATTTTGGAAAACTGTTTTATACATACCTTCATACGTGTGTTTAGAACAAAAGCCCTAAAAAATATTTGAAATCACAATTGATTAAAAGGGCGAATTTAAGGTAATTTCATGTTGGCTACAATTTTTAGCCTAAATAGCATATCTCTTTTAATTCTTCAAATTAACTTATGCGTAATGATACCAATCTTAAGTTTACCATGTGTAGCACTTAAGTAAGTCATGGAAATAGTTTAAAACCCGTTTGTTATAATTCTTAATCAAGTATGGGTATTAATTATGATTTTTCTTCTAAATACATATTGTAGAAAATATATTCATGCTTAATTTCTCTAAATCCTCTTAAGGTGTTGAAATTGTGTTATGATCTAGGTTATAACCTTGTTATATAACCTTGTTTTCAAGTTTCATCCTAAATTAATCATATGAATTTGTATATTTGTGATTACTTTTTAATGTAACAATGTGGTATTGTTAATAAGTAGTAATCCTATGAAAGTTCTATAAATTATTAGGTACGGGTATCATGTTAAAATATAGAAGTTCATATATGTTATAGCTGTTAGGAAACCTTAAAATAAAATAATTACTCCTAAAAGGTTCATCTGATGTTATTAAGAAACTAATAACTTTACGGAGAAATCGCAAGCACCGAGTTAATATGTAATTATTTTTTCTATTTCTATTTCTTGATTGGGTTGTAATCAAATATTAAAGATAAAAAGGACATGCATGAAATTACAACAAGCTATACAAATTAATTATTTGGTTTAAACTTATTAACATATTTAAATTTATTTAGAAGACGACGCAGAATTTCTTGAACACGAAGTTACTGTCAGATGTGAGGTTTCATTTTTGATTTGTTCTAGCCCCGTTTGACATCTGGCCCTGAGGAACTTGGACAAAAAACCCACTACTTCATAATCATGTTTTGCATCTCCTCTCATAACATGATTTTCTTACTCCTCGTCAAATCATATCCAATCATTTATAATTTATCATATCAATTTATAGTCATGGTAATTCTCCGATATTACAATCTCATATGCTGGTTCTTGAACTGTGCAAAGAGCAACGAACTATGCTCGAGACATGTAGCTCAAGGAGCAATGAATATTATCATATTTACTAGCTTATTTGTTTATCTATTATACCCATTGGGACGACTTTGGGAAGTTGGGCCCGGGGATTGAGTTGAGTTACTGCCAGGCAGTAAAGACTGTCGGTTTAAGTAATTTCTCTTGATACCCAACTATCTAGGTGTCGCTTGCAATCAGGAGTTGGCTGTAACTCGTGTGCTGGATCGACTTGTACTCGAGCATGTCTCTTGATTTATTTGTGAGGTCGCTCCTCGTGGGAATGTATAAGGTAAAATATTAGAAGTCATAAGGTTGGATTTGTTTATTGCTAAGCACAAGTTAATTAACTATTCTATGAAAATTTCAGTACCATTGCTACATCAAATTATCTAGTTGAACTATTTCTACCGGTAAGATCACTCCTCGAAATATAACCAGTAAATCACAATTAATTCTTGCATTACCAGTTCTTTTATATGAGTCTCACTAATTCATTAAAGACTTATTTCTCGTTTCTTCTGTCAATTTCTCCGGATAAAATCAACATGGCAGCATGGATCAAGTGAATAATTGTTCAAGCGTGCATTTTAGAATATTCGTGTTTTGTCACTAGTGCATAACCATTAAAATAGTCACATTGTTTGTAATACCAAGACTTCCACTGTATATATCAAAATATATTTTCTAAAACGTGTACGGTCTTGATCCTGAACAACTGAGAGCCATTCCTATGAGTTGCGCTTTAGCGTGGAATGGATAAAGTGGCTGGCCACCACTGAACCAACTCGAATTGGAGCATAGCTCATGGGGTACGGTCATCACATATCCTTGGGTTTCCTCCATCCATGCCTGCTGGATAGTGGTTGCAATGGGCATGGCCTTCGTTTCCGCCTTTAGACCCTCGTTCTCTATTGTCCTTCAGGATTTTACTAGTGTCATGGTACTAGCCATTTGGGCTAGAGCATCTCTTGTACATTAGCCGTTCGAGGGATCTGTATTAACTCAAAAGAGAAAAAAGGCTTCCATGACTTTTCTGACCGCCTTGACGTAGTCTTTCAGACGATCCTCTCGGGTCTCATACCCACCTTCGACTTGTTGTAACACCACTTGTGAATCACTAAGGATACATATCTTTTGGATTTTTATTTCTCAGACCATTTTCATGGAAATAAGTAGTGCTTCATATTCCTCATCGTTGTATGATACGGGGAATTCCTGACGCATGGTGTTTTTTCTAGTCTTGAGATTACTCCCTCACCAGACTCTCTCGCACCTTATGGGCAATACGAGAAGAGCTTTTGCTTCGACGGAAACCTTCACTTCAAGGAACAAGGTTAGTCAATTATAGTTTAATAAGTAGATAAACTAAGGGTAGGATACAAGGTGTTGCGACTGAACTAGACACTGGGTCAAGCTGCCTACGTATCTCTCCAAGAAGACATAATCAAGTTGGACTTAGCTCAATATCCTTGGACGCCTTCACAAGGCTGTCTCTGATATAGTGCCTGCCAAGTAGCATTTAAGTGTGTGTAGATCATGTAGGTGCATTGAACGACCCTCAAGGGTCTTTTTCATAGGCGAGGCCCGATTGGCTTTGTAGTCTATATTGTAGGGCATAGTGTATCGCTTAGTGGTCATTGATGTAGCACAAGAGTGCTTTTAGTCATAGAGCTCCATAGAAGCTCAGGATTAGGGCGTCGACTGATTTATACTATGCAATAGTCAAATCAAGCCAAGGTTCATATTGTTGATGTGCTTGTTATATTTGCTTGATGTGTCTTTTTGTGATGTGCTTTGCTTGACGAGCCTTGGTTTGACATGCTCTAATTTGACGTGCTTTGTTTGACGTGGCGTGGTTTGACGTGCTTCTGTTTGACATGCCTTTGTTTGAGTGCTACAAGGAGACGTGCTCTAAGATGCGAATCCGTCAACCTTTGGAAGTTTGACGTGCCAACTTATGAGTTGGCGTGGACGTTTGGTGTGCTTTTCTTGAGAGAAAAAGCACACACCCTTGAGCTCCCAAAAATCCACCCCCCCCCCCCCCCCCGCAAATGAAGAAATTATGGGGTATTTATAGATGAGGATAAGGCCTTTTAGTGTGGGGACTACCCCAAGGTAGCTTGGGTTGACTGTTGTCTGATCCGGTTAATGTTTGACCAATGTGCCACGTCAATTGATCAACGTGGCAATAGATCTTTCGACGTGGCATGCGATCATCTGACGTGCCATGTCGGACGATGTCCGATATGGCACGTCGATCTTCAATTCAACATGCCACGATATGTTGACCTTTGATCCGACGTGCCACGTCAGACCAAAGTCCAACATGGCACATCGGTCTTGTGACTAATGTACCCCCTTTCGGGGGCACACGTGGCACGTCATTTTAAGTTGACGTGTTTTTTTTTGGGCTACGTCTATGCGCGCGACATGCGCCCAAAATGGCTTAAGACTACCGTGTATCAGGCTATTCAACACGGATTTATGCCATTTTGAGGATCTAGTCACTTGGACATCGTCTCGGCATGTTTAGGATTTACAGATTGGGCGAGAATTGCCTTTTCGTCTGCTTGGTTCTATGTAAGCGTTGAAGTGATTCACATTTTTAAGGTAGTGAAATTATGGCACACCTGCTGCAAACTCTTTGTCGCTACTACGAGGGCATAGGCTAGTTTGTCGATGAGAGGATATCAAAGAGTTGTGTCTTTGACCATTCTCCCCGTGTAGTAGATGAGCTGATGATCTCGCCCTTCAGCCCTGACCAAGATGGCACTGAATAAGTCCCGCCCGACGGCTAAATAAACATAGTCACTCGTTTTCGACTAGTTTGACAAGTAAGGGGGCTTACGAGGTATTTTTTTGAGATCCTCGGAGGCCTTATAGCCTTACGCATTCTACTGAACGTCAATAAATTCCCTGATTATTTTGCAGAACGATAGCTCCCGCTAGACGGCCTCGTAGATGAATCGATGCAAGGGCAGCCACTCTTCCATTTATCTTATGTACCTCTTTCGACGTTCAAAGGGGGAGGGGTATGTATTATGGCTTTTACCTTCTCGGGGTTAGCCTTGATCCCTTTCTGAGTTACCATGTAACCGACGAACTTACCTCTCCTGATTCTGAAGCATTATTTTTTGCATAATGTTCATGACTTTGGGTAGATCTTCGGAGTGAGTTTTGTCTTTTGGGCTCTTGATTATCTTGTTATCGACGTAGACTTACATTGTGTCACATATGAGGTCAGGTAACATGGTGTTGGTCAAGCGTTGGTACGCGGTTCCCGCATTTCAATGTCTGAATGGCATGCCAAGATAGCATAATACCTCGTATTCGGTGATAAAACCGGTCGCCTCACAGGCGTTGCCAACCATCAGTATCTGGTTAAGACTTTGGTCTCCGTCCATTGTGGAGAGTAATTCACACTTGGTTGTGGAATCGACCAGTTGGAAGATGTTTGGAGGGGGTAGAAGTCTTTTGGACAAGCTTCGTTCAATTTGGTGAAATCTATACACATTCGCCACTTCCCATTAAAATTTGGTACCAAGACTGCGTTGGACAGTCATTCGGGGTAAATGACTTCCTTTATGTTCCCAAGCGAATACGTGGGTGTATTTTCACAAGATTAGCGTGACTTCTTGTTCTACTCTCTCTTCTATCTTCGTGCCCATCTCGACCTTTGGGAAGCTAGTGAGTCACTATCTCGACCATTTTGAGTTCCATCCGCTTTCACTTTTACTTACTCTGTCTTTCGTCGTTTGTGTATCCCTAATTGTTGATGTGACCGCTATGGGGAGACCTATTGGGAGATAGCGCTCTTCTAGCTTACTCGCACCTCCTCCGATCCCTATGATGGTCAAGAACTTGACCTTAAGGTGCATGGTGGATTGTTTTGCTTGGAAGGTCTATAAACTCGTCCTTCTGAATATGATGTTGTACGAGTCTACTAGAGCCTCGACTCTATGGAAGGTGACAATTTTGATCATTTGTCGTGGCTTCATTCCACATGAGAGGGTTCCCAACATGAGGAGCAATTCTCCCGCGAACCGTTGTTATGGGATCTGAACTAGTGCTGCTTAGGCTATGGTCAGTCCCAACGAGTGGAGTGTGGATTGGTACATGATGTTGAGAGCAATTCCTGCATCGATGAGGATGTTCGGCCCATTTTACCTCGTATGAGGGCCTGGATGACGATGGATTCCTCGGGAGGATATACAACTCCCATCATATCTTTGGGCCCCAAGCCGATGACTAAATCTGAAGGCTTTTGTGGGTTATATCCCGTGGTTCCTTCTTCGGCTGTTGATCCTCTCCTTGTTTTTAGGTTTGAGGAAGGCTTACATTCTTTTATCATGTAAATCGCCATTGGGGTCTCTGTGAATTGTTCTCAAGGAATCTTTCTATGGTGTTCCAATTTGATAACACAAAATTCTCTAAGTTGGTTAATTTTTAAATTATTGTGAGAGATGTGGTCGAAAACGCAATTCTCGTGATTCAAGGGAGAACTTATATAGTATATTTAATACTTACAGAAAGGGAATTGGGTTACGAAGGCCTTTAAAGTGCAGAAGAAAATAGAGAGCATGAATAATATAAAGAGAGATATATTGCTTTGTTGAACAAGAACACAAGGGAGTTAAGTTAAGCTGGGTTGGTTACAAATGAGGAATTCATTCTCTGTTTGTAGGTTTTAGAGGTGTTTGGGAGTAGCAACTTGATTGTCTTCAGTGACGAGTATGTACATTCATTAATGCTGCTTTCTGGTAGTTGAATCTACTAACAAAGTTTAAATGCGGATCGCCTGTGAATTAAGAAAATATCGTGTTAATAAAGACTGACATTCCTTTATTGCACGTGTGATCTTCAAGTGGGGTCTATTAATGCACCATACTGCATTATAGAGATCCTTCGTGCCGCACGAATAGCTTTTTACGATCTTCCCTTAGAAATAGGAATGTTGGTGCCTTCCTCATACTAGGGGCCAATTCTGGAGCCTTTCTAGAGGTTATTATGGTTTTTTCATCTCTTATGTATTTATGCGTTATAAATGTTCAATTCAAGCATTTCTAGAGGTTATTATGGTTTTTTCATCTCTTATATATTTATGCATTATAAATGTTCAATTATTGAATTGAAACATCAATCGACTTAAATTTTGTCAATGTTCGATCTATTTTACACTGCTACCCAGCAGAAACGAATTACTCGGGAATTAAACTGACCAGGATTTATGTGCTTGTCATGTCTGTATCATTTTCCCCATGCGTCGCACGAGGCTGTTTGTCAATTATTCAACACTTATTAAAATATGTGATTGCATGGCGAACGGGGACGCTATACAACAATTAGTTTATAAGAAGCACGAGGATGTGCAACGTGTCGGAGAGAGAAGGGTGCGCATTGGGCCACCCTCGCACTCCGTAATATTACTTATCTGTTATTACATGCTTTATATCATTTAATTTTTGGTTGCCACGCATAAACAATCTTTAATTGTGTATTTTCTCTATCTTACTTTTTCTATTTTAAGTTCATAAAAATTAAAAAGTAACAAAAAGCGATAAGTTCATAAGTTTAATTAATCAATCGCTCTTCCCTGATACCAAGAACAAAATCTCTGTGTATGTGAACAAAATCTCTCTCTATGTGCCTTTATTTCATGTTTAACTGAGTTATTGCTTCTCTCCTTCAATTTTCTCTTTAGTTTTGATTTTTTAATCCACCTTTCCTTAACAAGTTTGCTTGTTAGTCAGCTGTTTATTTTAGGGGTAGTACAATCAATTCATTCATTAAATATTATTTATTTAGCAAAAAAAATATTCTAGCTAGATCTACTAGATCTACTTAGAGAAATAAATATTAGCATCAATTACATTGAGTGATGGCTCATTTTATTAAAAATATCAATTAATTAATTAAATAGATAATATGATAGAGAATGAAATTTAATTTAGTTAATTGTGTTCTAAGTTCTCCGTGTACGCACGAGCATTAACTCAAGTGTAAGTTTAAACACATTTTTTTTATTATTTTTTAGATAAATTATAGTTTTTTTTATATAATGCAACTAAAATAAAATTAAACCAATATGAACTGATAAATGACCATGATAAATAATTGTATGTAAGTTAATATAGAATTTGAAAATACATCTGACAGATATATTAATGTGGAATTATAACCGGTAACTTCTTATGAAGATATATCTATCTCGTTTATGGTTTTTTTAAAGAATTATTAATGTACTATTTAATCTATTTACCATTTTTAAACAAACCGTATTAACAACGACATTCTTGTTCAAATCACACGTTTCTTTTTTAAAGTTCTATACATCAATATGGTTTTGTATTTGTTTTTGTAAAAATAGAAGAATAAAATTGTGTACAAATATAACACGTTAGGGGTGTTCAAGGTTCAATTTTTTGAATCAGGGGTGTTCAGGGTTCATTTTTTTGAATCATTGGTTCGTCTTTCAAGGAACTTGGATTATTGGTTAGCTTAAAAACAATAACCATTAACCGAACCAATAGAGTAGTTTGCATTTCTTAAAATCGTTTGGTTTTGGTTATGATTTCGAGGTAACCAATCACAACTATTTCGAAAAGAGAAAAAAAACCCATTTACTAGATATATACTATTCTTTCAAGAAATTGAATATATAAAATTAAAAATTTAAATAAAAATCTATTTTATATTACAAACTTGTCTATTAATAAAAAAACAGGGCGTTTTAAATATAACACATATATACTTGAAAATCATCTCTCTAAAAAACATTACCTAACAATATTTGTAACACTTATTCGACAATTCATTCATCATAATTAGTAAATCACATTCATATATTTATTCATTCTTGTACATAATGCATATCAAACAAATCATCCATCAATTCATAAACCTATCACTCAAATATTATTATATTACTTTGAAAACTTCCCACAAAATAAACAAATAAAATAACAAAGTGTAAGTCATGTTCAACAAAGTTACCAAAGAGTGGGCCTTGCGAAATGGACCTCCAATTTCATTGAAAATGGGCATTTTTTGATTAACTCAAGTTAACTAGGGTGCGATTGTGAAAGAACTTGATTTTTTTTAAACTCCAAAAGTGATAACTAAAATCGAACCAAGTGGCTAATTTCGGTTACGCTTCGGCCTAAAACTTTAGTTAATGTGTTTTTTTTGGGATGGGCCTAAACGTGAACACCCCTAAATCTGGTCAACTTCTTATGTTGTACTATATTATGTTTGGTGAGGCAGTATCGTCCGGACCCGTGTGGTCGGGATATTCCGGGATATCGTTACTCAATTATTTTTATTCGGAACACCAATCTCGAATTTGAGGAAATGAGGCACAACTATTTTATTAAGGACTTTGAATGAATTACAAGGGGTCGTGTGGTGACACAAATTTGAACTAGAAGAGTGTGATAAATTCTAAGTACAATAAAGTGTATAAAATTGTGGAAAATGCTTGATTTAGGATTTGTGAAGAGTAGTTGTGCTTGAAGGTCTCTCTCCATTTTTCTGCTAAAATAAGGGACTATTTATAGTGTTAGTCACATGAGTCTTTGGCCATGAGGGTTGGTCTCCCCGTCTTAACTCCGAGTGGTACTGGTAGCCAATAGCATGAGGGTCTTTTGTGCCAATAGAGGTCATCTATCAGGAGGTGACCAATGACGTGTGTAGACTGAAGTTCGTCTGAGCGGGTAATAATGGCGTCTGCTCCAATGGTCTTCAAATGTGGCATTATGCCAATGAGAGGAGATTGGTCTGCCCCAATCATTGATCTGCACCGGTAAGATTTGTCGCTTTCTGCTCCAATGAATGATTCGGACCAATGTGGTGTGGTCTTTCATCATAATTAGGATGGTTGGGAGCTATGTTGAATGATGGTGGTTGGCACATCTTTCGAGTGGGATCGTTGGCTAGGGTCTGCCTGGACGATCGAATAACCTTGTTGGTCGTTTATTCTGAGTAGTACTGTGGGGGTTTTTCTTCGTAGTTGTAACATTGTTGAGTCGTCTCCATTAGTCGAAATATTGATGGGTCTTGACTCTTCATTGAATTCACTCATGTCCTTAACGTTGTTATGTGCTCCTTCTTTCTTAATATTTGGCTAAGTGTTGGATATCGCCTCTCGGGGGTCCGAAGGGTACTTAGAGTTTCACAAGTGTTTCTTCCTCGGTCTGGGGGGTCCCGAAGTCTTTACTTGTGGGTACCCAATTTTGGGCTGACACCAGGTCGTTGGGATTGGTGTATCTGAGCCTTTGGGTCCGAACTCCATCCCTTTTGAGAGCGTAGATCAGACGAGACTCGTCGGTACCTTCTCCAAGTGCGTGGACCTAATACCCTCTGTGGGGTGTTATTAGGTCGTGCCTCGGGGGTACTTGCTTTGAATTCTGGATCGTTAGCCCTTACTCGGGTAGCAATTGGCCATGTACTAAACGAAGAATTCCACTAGATGGGCAATCGTTTTTCATGGGGTACCATTTTTCTGCCCATATCTGAGGGTGTGGAGGATTATGCATCATCAGGAGTCCCCCCAATTTTGAGTGTATTTCGTAGAAATCGCTTGGAAATTATTAAATGAGCATATGTGCTGTCGGACAGTTTCTGCAATTGTGGTCCTGTATGCTCCACGTGGCGCTGAGTTGGACACGCGCTAAGGGCGTCGTTTGGGCTTTCTTGCCTATAAATTGAGGGGACTCAGCGTGTTTTGTCTACATTCATCCGATCCCTTTTTATTTTCCCTCTCTCTCTCTCTCTTTATTCTTCTTTCTAAATTTTTTTTTGCTACTTTATGACTTCAATGAGCAGTTTCGACGAGGAGGTGACTGATGCGAGAAGACGCCGGGTGGCATCAGACGTGGCGGCGACGGAGGTGGTGTTGTCGCCTACTACGTAGGAAGCATCACCGCGTCATTGCATCGTCTTTGGAGTAGTGGAGGCGTTCGCAAAGAAGGCGAAGGAGGTGGTTGTGGCGGCGCCACCGCCTAGGGTTTCGGCTGGAGACGTGCGGAGCACGGTGAGACCTTGTGAGGAATTCAAGGCCGAGTACCAAGTACGGGGTAGGCACTGCTTGTCTGGATGTTGTGGTACCTCTGGAGGATGAGAGGGCTACTTCTCACCGCGAGGGCTATTACATCGCCTACTTCGTCCAGTTCAAGGCGGGATTTTCTATCGGGAGGTCTTTATGGCATGCATGCTCTGCTCGAGTCAACATTCTCCGAACATGTAGTCAGCTCTAGTGGCCTTTGCCTTTATCTGCGTGGCCTACAATCATCCCTGCTCGATGCGCAGGGTTTTCAGGGTCTTTGACTTGGCGAGCTCCTTTGTGGACAAGCTCTTCTATACTTTCACAATGCGGAAGTTGACAAAGAGGATTCTCCACGAGCTTCTAGAGACCCATAACAGTTGGAAGGGGAAGTTCTTCATTCGCCACACCTCACAGGGCCTTCTGGCCGATGTTTCAAGGGAGTGGAACATACCAATCCCCAGATTTCGACCGATTTTGATATCGCGGAGGCCACAGACCAATTGTTGGATAAAGAATTCTTTGAGCAGGGTTTTAGCTGGAACATGATGTAGGGGGTCAAGGTATTTTTGGCCCTGTACGAGGATTTCATAGCCTGAACGATGTTCTGGACTGTACGGGGGTCATTTCCTAGTCAAGTTTTTATTCATTGTTGAATCGGGTTTTTGCTATTCTGTTTTGCATAGGCTATCATGGTGAAGTTGAAGTGCCATGCTCCTTCTCCACGCCCTTCCAAGAAGAAGAAGAAGAAGGCTATTGCCCCAAATCCTCAGAGGATCAAGAGGTCTAAAACTTTGGCGGCGTCGGCAAATGATTCTTTGGAGGAGATGAGTGCCTCTCGCGATGCCACGTCCCATATGATCCAATCAGTGAGGAGGGAACGGGCTTGGTAAGGAGGAAGCAACATCTGGAGCAGCCCGAGGTTTCTTCCTCTGGTGCAAATAAGAGAGAGTCACATGCCCTCTTGCTTTTCTCCTGGTTCCTTAGTGAGGCCTAATGCAGGCGCTGAGTGGTTGGCGGAAGGGTATAAGGATGCACTGTTGGCTGACATTGGTGGGACCTCGACGGGTGAGCCGTCGACGCCTCAGCCCCGACCACTAGGAGTGAGTCAGTGGCTGAGAGGTCTTTGTCTACTCCACCCAAGCATCACGAGGCCGAGTCCTCGGGTCATCCGATGGTGGCTTCTACTCGGAAGGCCGGTACTTGGGGTCAGGTTACCCTTTCTCTAGTGTAGTCTCTTTTGAAAGGTGTCGTGGGCTTGGGGACCCAAAGTCTGGGTCTTTCTCACGAGTTGGCTGCCCTGGGTTCCTCTTCGTCCTCTTTTTTCCTCAGTGCCCAGAAGCTCAGCCTGGTTGCGCAAATGTGCGCGACCTTAGTAAGTGAAATTGTATTCGTGGCTGGAGATGCGGACATTCTTCTTATTCATTATGCAATTTGTTGATGCTCCCATTTGATGCTTCCAAGCGTTAAGTTTTCAGAGTCTTTATTATTTTTTGTGTAGGTAACCACGACCATCGAGTTAGGCCGCCGTTGTGACTATCTTTGGGTGAGCTTTTGTTGGGTGACGCGTTTGGGGGAGTCTTGTGAGAGCTCCCCGCTGGGGCTCCGAGGTGATGTCTCGCAGGAGGTACTAGGGGCCAATTTTGATGGTTGAGGTTACTTTAATTAGAATTTGTTTTGAACTCTTCACACAACTACATGTGAGCATCATGGGTTTACTTCGCAGGCGGATGGTCGAGGGAACGAGCTTTGAGATGGTCATAAATATGAATCATCCCACTTTCTTGTCGCTTCAACTGTTCATCTTGAGAAGGGGTGCCCATTTAATGCGAAGGAACGTGGGAAGTTGGGGCGCCGGTCTAGCTTCCCTATGGGTTGCAATGATTCCGGGAAGGTGGCGGTTTGGCTGGGTCTTGAGTGGGCAACCAAAGGGTCCCACCATTTGAATCGTGGGCATGGAACCGAACTGACTCTGGATATAAACCGTTTTTCTCGCCTATAAAAGCGCGGCCACCTTCACCCTTTTTGTTCACCCTTTTTACTTCTAACATTCTCAGCAAAAAAGAGATACTTTCTGCAAAAAATACTCCTTCTTCTTTCGGCAATCATGGTTTCTCAGGCCACCACTGTTTTTTCCAGCGATGATGATTCATGCAGTTTCTTAGCCTCTCCGCTTTTTCCTCAGCGGGGTAGCGCTGCTGCATCCCGACGGAGTCGCTGCCGAAGGGTTGCGTGTTTGCCGTCTACCCACTCTGCTGCAAGGAAGAGGACTCGAGGTTCTCCTGCCGGTGACCACGTCGCTACTCTGCCAATGACAATGGTGGACTGAGTGTTCGCTGTATTTGGTCGTCGGGCTCCTTACCAAAATCCGTCCAGGGCGCCGTGTTTGTCCGAGAGAATCTGGATTCCAAGCGTATGAGTGGTTAGCTCCGGGTCAAATCCACTGCCTCATTTATGAATATGGTGGAGGTTCGGGCTTTGCTAGCGACCTCTGACATCCCTTCCAACCAGGTGGACATGACCATCCCTTCGAGTACTCAAAAGGCGTACGACCCACCCAAGGGCTACATGACCGTATACGTGGAGCAACTACACTACGGTCTCTGCTACTTCTTTGATCCAGTATTGGGGGACTTTTTCGTCTTCTGGCAACTGTTCCCTATTCAGTTGATGTCGGTCTCGTACCGTCACCTGGGGGGTTTCATACTATGCTGCTATTTAGTGAACATCCCCTGCACTTTGTAGACTGTGGTGGGGGCGTTTATGCTGTGGGCAACTGCACCTGGCTAACCGTTCTTTTCTCAGTCCATTCGAGACAGCAAGCGGTTGTTTATGACCTCAACTGCTAACGGGCCTACCAGCAATGAGGACTGACGTCAGAGGTACTTATTCATATCCCCCGTTGGAGAGTTGGGCACCGAGTGGGAAGGCATACCCCGGGTATGGGAGGTTAGGGTATGTCTATCCCTCTTCCAAGGTGTACACAGGGACCGCTGCCTACTGAGAGCACATGGATCTTTTTACGGTCGCTACGACGTGTCCTCGATGCTTAAAATCTCGATGGTTCTGCTTATCGCGGGTTTGTAGGACGGGTTGGTAGGCGAGCGTCCTTCTCTGGCGATTGTTCGATACAACTCAGAGGTTCGTAAGTACTTGTACTTTTTTGAAAAATAAATCGAATGTGCTTTGAAACCCTTATCCGAGTATATACAGTATACTCCCTTCTTTTCTTTCCTTTCCTTTTTTTTAACTGACTTCCTCTACCTTTATTTGCAGGTGCGGAGATGGCTTCGCATGCTCGCCGCCCCTTTCGAGGAGATCTTTTGTATCTGACAGACATTGACTCCGACCTATTCGTTTTGGAGGACCGAGGTTCATTGGGCAACTTTGAAAGCTCATAAGGTCATCCGAGGCTACGACTATCGAGTCCTCAAGCTCGCTGGATAGCAAATACTGCTCCGAGGCACCCAGAAGTTCATCTGCTGCTGACATGGACGTGGTCATGGCAGAGGTAGAAGATGAGGCTAACTCCAAGGGTATGCCTCAACCTTTGGACTTTGTCATGGCTAAACATTTTTCCAATCATTTCATGCCCCACTTTGGCACCACCCTGGATTTTGCGCCGTTGCCGATTTCTTCTTTTAATTTGGCAGCTCGGGCCCATGCTGTTGGGGGACCTTCAAGGAAATGGGATGGGGGTGTGTCAGTTTCCAAAAAGGAAAGGAGGAAGGGCGTGATCGACCCCTTTCTCTTGGTAAGGATGATAGCTGGCAGAGGTCTCCACCCAAGACGGGTACAATCCAGCTGACTCCAGAAGAGGAAAAGCTTCTCCGTACTCCCGCTCTCCCATCGATTTTTATTTAGGGTTATAAAGATCATGCCTACTATACCTTCTTTGTGGGCAGCATCGTTAATCTTGGGGATCGCGAGCTTCTGGAGGGCTTTGATGGCGTGGCTCTGTGGGAACAATTATGCAAGAGCATCTGCGAAGTAACGCCTTTTGCTTTTGCATATATTTTGATTTTTTCCTGCCTCGGGTTTTCTAACCTTGCTTTCTCTTTTTCTCTGCAGCTTGCAGTAGTCGGAGATTCCTTGGGCACATATCGGCCCAGCCCGATGGTCCTGAAAGCTGTGGTCGAGGAACGACGCTCTCTGAGCCTCACTTAGGAATGCTCATGAGGAGGTTGCTCAAGTGTAGATAGCTCTGGAGGAGGCCCGTGGGCGTGCGACCGAAATTAGAGTAGGATCGGAACTTGGGGGAACTAAATAGTTGCCTGTAGGAGGCTATAACTAAATTCCGATGCCAAGGCCGAGAGGTGGGAGGAGAGGGCAAGAGAAGTCATCTGGGCTGCCGAGGAGGTCCACGTGATGCGCGAGGAGCGGGATCGTCTGTCCTGTCAGCTTGAGGATGTGAGGAGTGAGCTTAAGGTGGGTGTTTCCAGTAACTGACTAGACTTGACCGGGCCTCCTAGGAGCCGAGGTGTGCTGGCTTCCGAGTCGAGGGATCTCGTCTGAGTGGGTTATGGAGTGGCAATATCCACCTTCGTGTTTCACCTCGGTGTGCCCCAAGCTCTGGTGCTGCCTAGTCTGGACTTTTATTCCCCTTCTTCTTTTGCTGGTCCTCCCTCCGCCTCTCGTAGGGCGATCCCCCAGCATAGTGTGGATGCCCGACCCAAGTGAACTCTCGGCAGAGAAGTGTCGAGCTTGGATCAAGGCCGAGAAGCATCCCACAAAAGAGTAGTATTAGCCGGGCATATGAAGCCCTTGTTTTGTTTTAGACTGCTTTGTATGGGCTTTGTCCCCCCAATTCTCGTTTTTATAGTGGTCCTGTTAGACCTGTTAGCGGAATATTACTTTAAAGTTCTTTTTGGTTCTTTAAGTCGTAAGATTTATTTTCAACGTAGTTATTTTATTGCCGATAGTATGTTTGCTTTGCACGGGTATAACCGTTCAGTCAAAATACAAACATAATAACTACGTGAACAAAATTGAGTTGCCATAAGGGCCGACCACATAGCGTTCAAAAATAATATTTCTGGAGATTAGGCTATTCCAAGCTCGATTGAGCTCTTGGCCTTCCATGTTTTTGAGTAAATAGGTAGCTGGCCCTTGGATCTTAGAGATCTGGTAGGGACCGCTCCACTTTGGGTCCAATTTTCCAACGTTCTTGGAGGCTTCCTCTCTTTTTAGAACTAGGTCTCCAACTTGGAATGATCGGGCTAGGACTCATGCCTTGTAGAATTCAGCGTGGGTTGCAGCTCGGATCTGCTTCTCCTCCAAGAGGTCTAGGGCTAGGGCGGCACTACTTTGGGCATCCTTGTATTCCTTAACCCGCAGACTCTATTTCACGTCCTCGAAGAGGACTACAAACTATGTGTCGTACACGAGGCTGTAAGGGTCTCCCCTGTGACCAACCGTGGAGTAGTGCGACAGGCCCACAGTACTCCAGGGACATCTTCTACCCACTTAGACTGATATTTGTCCAGGCGGGCCTTTAACATTTTTTAGAGGGTTCTGATGGTTACCTCCACTTGACCATTGCCCTGGGGATATCCGACCCATGTGAAGCGTTGCTTGATTCCCCGCTTATCACACCATCTTTCCACAAGGTTATTGTGGAATTGCAGACCGTTGTCGCTTACCAGCTGCTGTAGAACCCCATACCGGCTCAGAATATTTCTCCAGATGAAGTTTATCACGACATGGCTGGTAATCTTGGAGACCGGTTCCACCTCGACCCACTTCGTGAAATATTCTACTCCTACTAGCATGAATCTCTTTTGGCCTTTATCAGGGACCACAACTCCTCCGATGTCTATCCCCCAACGTGCGAACATGCAGGGGATGTTATCTAGTTCCATGGGGGTGTGTAGCTGGCAGCCCCTGCACTTTCGAGCTGCCATGGTTGGCCAGTAGTATCATTGACGAATGATTTTGGCCGCCATACTCCTTCCTTCCAAGTGGCTGCCTTAACATCCGTCAGGGATTTCTCTTAGGATCTGTTGTGCCTATTCTTTGTTTACACATCGAGATGTCGGGTAAGACCATGAGCGCCGGAACAACACCCTAATTTGTATGAAGTAACGAGCGGTATGGAGGTACATGGCGCGTTGCTTGACCTGATCGTGGGTGTATTTTTTGGGTTTCTAGATGAAGTCGATGATTTCCGTCATCCAGTCTTCCTCGATGGTCGCCACCATCTAGACGTCCCTTTCCTAAACCTGCCTTTCCGACTGGTGTGCCACGAAGAACGTTATCCTCTGAGTACTAAGAGTCTGAGTTTGGCTAGCGAGCTTGGATAGGGCGTCTACATCTTAGTTCTTCGACCTGGGAATCTGTTTGATCGAAAATTCTTGGATCAAGGTTGTTCTCGCTAGGACGGCCTCGAAACATTTTTTTCATATTTTCTTCACGCGGATCTGTTGGACCACGGCTTGAGAGTCACTGTGGACGGGTATTCTTCTGATTTTAGCCTCGTTAGCTAGGCGGATTGCTAGCAAGAGGGCCTCATACTCGGCCTTGTTATTGGATAGGGTATACTTCAGTCGTATGGCGAATTCCAAGACGATCTTCGGCTCGTCTGGAGCTATTTTCCTGAAGATTATGCCCACTCCCCCGTGAGTGTTAGTAGATGACCCGTCTATGTGGAGATGCCACAGGGGTTCGGGCTCGTCTTCCTCGTGTTCCTCATACATTTTGTTGACGAAATCAGCAACTACTTAAGCTTTTATGGCTGGTCGGGGAGAGTAGGTGATGTCGAACTCCCCTAACTCTATGGACCATTTGGTCACCCGCCCTGAGACCTCCGGGTTATTGATGATGTTTCGGAAGGAGGTGTTTTGTGAGCACGGTGATCGGATAAGTTAAGAAATAAGCCCAAAGTTTCCGAGCGGCAGAAACGAGAGCTAGTCCGACCCTTTTGATGCGAGAGTATCGGGTCACTACATCCAAGAGGGTCTTGCTAATATAGTAGATAGTAAGTGCTCCCTTCCCTCAGCTTTGACCAGGATGGTACTCACTGATTCTTTTCCAACGGCTAAGTATAGAAAGAGCATCTCTTTAGGGATGAGTTTCACCAGGAGGGGTGGCTTGACCAGATATTCCTTTAATGCTTTGAAGGCTTCTTCGCATAGGTCAGTCCACTGGAAATCTTTTATTTTTCTGATTATTTTGAAGAAAATGAGGCATTTCTCCGAGGAGCGAGAGATGAACCTACTTAGTGAGGCCATTATGCCCGTCAAATTTTGTACATCTCATATGGTCTTTGGAGATTCCATGTTGATAATGGCCTCCACTTTTTCTGGATTGACCTCGATCTCTTTCTGGGTAACCATATATCCTAGTAACTTCCCTCCCCAGATACCGAAGGAACACTTTCTAGGGTTGACTTTCATCCCAAACTTGCCAATGATTTTAAAAGCTCGGGCGAGGTCACGAGCGTGATATTCTTCCCTATGGCTCTTTACGATCATGTCGTCGACATAGACCTCAATTGCTTCTCTGATCATCCCTTCGAACATGAGGTTGACTAGCCTCTGATATGTGGCGCGACATTTTAGAGCCCGTAGGGCATGACCAGGTAGCAGAAGGTGCCAATGTCCGTGATGAAGCCGAATTTCTCTTGGTCATTGGTCGCAATTGGGATATGGTTGTAACCTTCATCACCATCTATGGTGGATAGGAGTACACAACCTGTCGTGGAGTTGACCATCATATCGATGTTGGGGAGTGGGTAGCAGTCCTTAGAGCATGCGTTGTTGAGGTCGATGAAGTCCATGCAAATTTTCCATAGGCCCCCTGTTTTTGGAACGAGAACTACGTTGGCCAACCATTTTGGGTAGCGTACTTCCCGAATTTGGTGGAGGTCTATCAGACGTTGGACCTCTGCCCAAATCACCTTGTATCATTCTGGTCCCATGTTTTGTTTCCGCTGTTAGACCAACTTGGCCGTAGGATACGTTAAGCTCGTGGACGCATATCTCTTGGCTGATCCACCTGAGGGGACCGTTTTCCAAGAAAAAAGATGGTGGAATGACTTGAGTGTGGCCGTGATAGCCTTTTCTATGTCTTCCCCGATAGTGGTGCCGATCTTAAGGATTTTGCCCTCTGCTCCATCTACCAGTTCTATCATTTTGACCTCATCCGCAGGCTGGACCCCTATGCGGGCTTTCTTGGCCTGGGGTTCAACCTCGGGAGGGTCAGATTTGATAGGCAAGGTGTTCATGCGGCATTCAAGAACCAGAGTCTGATCACCTTTACTTCCTCTACCCTAGAGAGTGTTGGGAACTTAATTTTGAGATGAAGGGTGGATGCAATTGCTTCAAAGGCTCGGAGGGCCGGCCGACTGCAGATGGTGTTGTATGTCTGGGAGGGAGCGTCCACTACTCAGAACTTTGTAGGCTCAGTGCGGTAGGTAGCTCCTTCTCCCCAAGACATATGCAGAGTTACAAGTCCCACGATCCGGCATTGTTCTCCTGAGAACCCAACAAGAGGAACCTCTACTGGCTCCATTTGATTTCGAGAGATGTCTAGGGCAAGGAACGTAGGCATGAAAATGACATTGACCGAGCTCCCATTGTCCACAAGTATTCTTCTTACTTCTATTCCAAGTATGATGGTTGTGACCACGAGTGGATCCTCGTCGGGGTATACCACACCTAGGAGGTCGTCTGGCCCAAAATAGATGACAGGTTGGTTTACCACTCAGGCAGAAAAGATCTCTAGCTTGCTGACAACGTTTCATGCCTTTCGAATGTAGTTTCGCTTTTCTTATTTGGTCATAGAGAGGACTCCTCCTTCAATCATGTTAACGGTGCAGCCTGTATGGGCATTGTTGTGATAGGTGCGAAGAGGTGGAGGTAGCCGTTCCTACTCGTGGGCCTTTTACTCGCTATCCTCGGAGGTATCCGTGCGCTTCTTTTTGCTCTTAGGCATCTCTTATCGCCCTTGCTTCCCTGCGGGGTTGCCTCTGTCGGGCATCACGTATTTTTCTAGAAAACCCAGTTTCAAGAGCCTAGAGATCTCCTGCTGGAGGTGGATACAATCGTTTGTCAGGTGTCCGTAGGCTCAATGATAAGTGCAGAACTTTTCCATATGTTTGAGCCTTTGGGGATCCATTTGAAGGTACGGTCTCCCCCCATGATGGCCATGACCTCAGTGGGAGATATTGTCATGTGGGGTAAGGGTACCAGATCCAAGTTTTTCTTGACTCTCTCCCTCTCTCCTCCGTCTTTCTCATCCTTTTTCTCTTTACCTCGGCCGAATAAGGGGCTTGCGGCCCGAGAGGCTTCTGTCGCTTCCAGGACTCTCCTTGTTTCTTATAGCTCCATGAAAGACTTGGCCTTCTGCATTAAGTATTGCATGTTGGTTGCTCGATTCCTCATGAGGCACGTAATGAAGTCTCCTGGTAAGAGTCCTCGAACAATGATGTCGTAGAGCATGCCAGGCTTGTAGGGGGCTACCTTGCCTACGGAGTGTGAGAATCGTCGCATGTAGACCCTGAGTGGTTCATTCGCATTTTGTTGTATGTTAACTAAGTGCCCACAGATCTTAGGAAAGACCTTGTTGCACGAAAATTGCGTGACGAACATCTGGGTTAGTTGCTCGAAGTTGTGGACCGTTCCTGGCAGAAGTTGGGAAAACTAGAACTGGGCTAATCCTATGAGAGTCGTTTGGATGATTCGTTACATGGCGTGGTCGGGAGCCGATGCGAGGTCCATGCATGCCAAGTATTGGTTAATGTGGTCACCTGGATCGCGATCGTTGCTTGCTTCAGAGTAGTTCGGGAGCCCTGCCAGCTTCATAGTGAGGGGAATAAGACGGTCAACTATATGGGGTGCGAACGGTGTTCGCCGATATGCCGCCTCCTCCCCTGGGTTGAGGTTGCCCCGGAGCTCGTGTATCTCCCTTTGTATTTGTTCCATTATCCCTCGTAGAAGGGCCTCTGGGGTCGGGAGCGCTGGCGCCTTCCCATGGGCGCGGGGTAGTAAGGGTCTGCAGGTCAGGTGGGTTCCAGGCTACCCCTTGAGGATGAGGCGGTCGTCTAGGTGGCCATTTTTTCAGGGGTGCATTTACCGAGCTTACCGTATGGAACAATGGCGGTCCCCTTCTGCGGCGAGGAGGAGAGACGTGGGCATCACTGTGTGACAAGTCTTCAGATCGAGCCCGCGAAGGTGGCACCGATTGATGACGCGGAGGGTTCCTCTGCTCCTCGAGGCGACCCCTGTTACGACCTCTACCGTTCCGAGGCTGTGGCTTCATTTTTGATGAATCATGTGAACATGTTACGGTACATGTCCCAGGGTACCTGCACATAACCCATGGCGGGCCCGTCTTTCGGTGGTACTAGTGCGGTAGCTTGTGGCATCGGGGCGACATTAGCAGGTGGCACATGCGCGATTGGAGGGAGCGAAGGACCATTACGCTCTGTCATCGCTTCATGAGGGGGTAGAGGGCTCTGCTGCCCCTATTTTTTAGTGTCATGATTTACAATTGACTCGCGTTCTGGATTGGATTGTGATGACGCACGGGTTGGTACTTTTCTAGCTCTTTTCTTGGCCATGCAAATATTTTTAGAGAACTTAAGGCGTTCCCACAGACGACGCCATTTGGTGAAGGAATATCGTTCGGGCCTGTGTGGTCGGGATATTCGGGGATATCGTTACTCAATTATTTTTGTTCGTAACGTAAATCTCAAATTTGAGGAAAGGAGGCACAACTATTTTATTAAGGACTTTGAGTGAATTACAAGGGGTCGTGTGGTAACACAACTTTGAACTAGAAGAGTGCGATAAATTCTAAGTACAATAAAGTGTATAAAATAGTGGAGAACGCTTGATTTTGGATTTGTGAAGAGTAGTTGTGCTTGAAGCTCTCTCTCATTTTTCTATGGAAATGAGGGACTATTTATAGTGTTAGTCCCATGGGGCTTTGGCCAATGAGGGTTGGTCTTTCTGTCTTAACTACGAGTGGTACTAAAGCTCGTCTGGACGGGTAATAATGGCGTCTGCTCCAATGTTCTTTAGAGGTGGCATTATGCCAATGAGAGGAGATTAGTCTGCACCAATCATTGATCTGCACCAGTAATATTTGTCGCTTTCTGCTCCAATGAATGATTCGGACCAATATGGTGTGGTCTTTCCTCATAATTAGGATGGTTGGAGCTATGTCGAATGATGATGGTTGACACATATTCTGAGTCGGGTCGTGGGCTAGGGTCTGCCTGGATGATCAAATAACCTTGTTGGTCGTTTATTCTGAGTAGGACCGCAGGGGTTGTTCTTCGTAGTTGTAACATTGTTGAGTCATCTCCTTTAGTCGGAATATTGATGGGTCTTGACTCTTCCTTGTATTCACTCATGTTCTTAACATTGTTATGTGCTCTTTTCTTCTTAATATTTGGCTAAGTGTTGGATATTGTCTCTCGGGGATTCGAGGGGTACTTAGCATTTCGAGAAGTGCTTGTTCCTCGATTTGGGGTGTTCCGGGTTCTTTCCTTGTGGGTACCCGAGTTTAGACAGGCACCCAGTCGTTGGGAAGGGTGTATCCAAGCCTTTGGGTCCGAACCGCATTCCCCGTTGAGAGCGTCGATCAGACGAGACTCCGGGGTACCTTCTTCAGGTGTGTAGACCTAATACCTCTATGGGGTGTTATTAGGTTGTAGCCCGAGGGTACCTGCTCTAAGTTCCGGATTATTTGCCCTTACTCGGGTAGCGGTTGGCCGTGTCCTGAACGTACCCTTCCGCTAGACAGACACGTCTTTTTTGGTCTCCCCCGAGCTCTAGTCGTTTGTCCTAAGTTGAGATTTTCAACTCTTCGTACCGGTGCATCTATGGGTCTGTGTTTAACATGCTCAATCCATCTTAAATAGTTTTCTCGCATTTTCTTGTCGATCAATTTATGTCGAATATCTTCATTGTGCACCTTATCTCTCCTAGTGTTAACGCACATCCACCGTAGCATGCACATCTCTATAACATTCATCTTTTGTGCATGAATTCTGTGCAGATCTTCAAATAGTAATATGATATATAACTAATAACGAAATGATAAGCTACTAGTTTTGATATAAAGTTTCAAAAGAATTTAAGATCTACAGATAACTAGTTATCTAAAGCACTTATTAAGGGCACATTTGGTTACCCTTTTCAAATAATCTCACCATTAGTAATGATGTGATTTGAATGGGGCTCCCAGTTCCCAAACTCATGCTTTGTTGTCAAATTCAAATAGGTCAATGCCAATGTTATATATACTAAATTCGTATTTGGATTGTAGTTTTAAGCGGTAGATTGCATTATAATTCTCAAATTACCCTTACTTTGTTAATTCATTAAAAAAATCAATTTGGATATTTTTACTGTAGAAAACCTCTGTATACATTAATTCACATAATTTCTTTTAAACTTATCATGCTAATTTGCAATTTTTTAACGCCAAAATTTTGCCCAAAAAATCTAGTGTTAGCGCCAAATAAATTCGACGTAGTTTTTAAGATAAAAAAAAAATCTCCATTTCAAATCTTTTTATCATTAGCGTCAAAGTATTTTAGAAAATGAGAAGATTGATGAATATATTCATTAATAAGAAAAGGAAAGAGATTAACCAATAAACATGGCAGTGTTATATATTTTTTGAGTTGAATCTGGACAAAAACAAATAGTGCCAATTGCATGAAAAGAACTGTCGTTGTCACCTACAATTGCATAAAGTAATTGTTAGATTGATTCATGATGAATTATATCAAAAGAAAAATTAAATATATCTCTGAAAAAAAACTACGATTTCGTCAAGGATTCAAACTATGAGAGAGATGAATATCATGGAATATATAGGAACATAATTTAGAAATCTTGGATGAGGGAAGAAGAGATTTTCTCCTCCAGCAGATTTGATTTTGGAGGGCAAGATCAAGAAATAAAAATGATAAATGGAGGATAAAGTTGGAATGGAAAATAATAGTTGTGGCTATGATTCTGAAAAAGGGGGTGGGGGCTGCAATTCCTAATATGGGTTAATCATGAGATTTGAAGGATAATTGCGGGCTTCCTTAATTATAAATTGACAAATCCAAATATGCGTTAAAGTTAGATTAGGCTATTAATTAAAAAATATTATACCATCCAAATGTGCCGTAAGTATTTTAATAAACGAAGTCTTATTCAAATTGGGTCATGTTAATTTTTTTCTCTAAGTAGCCTAGAATATATTATTTGCAAAATAAATAATACTTAATGAAAGAACAGGCTAAACTACCCTTAAAATAAAAAGTTGGCTACAAACTTGTTGAAGGGTGGATTAAAAAGTTAAAACTAGAGGGATGGAGAGAGACGCTACCACAAAGGAGGTATAGAATTAGCGAGAGAAATAATAAATGATTAGTGTAAAAAAATTAGATAAAGTGAACAAAGAAAGAAAAAAAAAAGCCAAGCTAATGACCACAATATCTTAGGAATCTTTTTATTACATGTGGCCACGAAATTTACGAGATTTACTCGACCCGTTTGAGGATAATATTTTATTCAATGTTTTTTATTTGTATTAGGAGTTTAATTTGTGTTAGAAGTTTTCAAGAGCAGGGCTTAATTTGTATTAGGAGTTTTACAAGGATTTTTCATATAAAACACAATAGAGTTACAGTTAAAGGTGTGGTCTTCTCAACAACTATAAGTACCTGACGTTTCACATAAGCGTACAATCACATTCAACTTCACAAGCCTTCTGTTTCGATAATATATTCAATTAATGGCGGCATCATCATCACCAGAGACAGAGCATCCAGTGAAGGCTTTTGGATGGGCTGCCAAAGACACATCCGGAACTTTTTCTCCTTTCAAATTCTCAAGAAGGTACGTAAACATACACTCTCATATTTTATTATATAAACAAGTAACTAAGATGTTATTCATTTAAATATTCTAACAGAGCTTCAGGTGTTATTTCCCTACTTGAGCTGCGTATATATGTGCATTGGCCTAGTTAATATTGATTGGTTAATTAGATGCTGAAAACAAGACTTTGTATAGCTTTGTTACGTAAATTAATATGAGGATAATAGATCTTATAGAGTGTAACAAGTTTGTGACAAAGCCCCAACTGCGAGGTATGTATGTACCTAGACTTGGCATAAGAAATAATATTATGGCCACCCATAAGTTTTATGCCATATATAACATATATCATATTTGTTAAAAGGTGTAACAATTTTATAGTCAATAACATTTAACAACTTGAATTATATATGTTTACATTATTAACAGTTAACAGTGGTTATTATAGCAATTCTAACTTCTAAGGAATTATTTGTTGTGTAACATGAAAAATAAATATACATGTATATGGTGCAGGGCTACAGGGGAGCATGATGTGCAAATGAAAGTTTTATACTGTGGTGTTTGCCATTCAGATCTTCACATGGCCAAGAATGAGTTAGGTTTCACCCAGTTTCCCATGGTACCTGGGTAAGTATATACGTACTACTCATCCAATGTTGTACATAATAATAAGTAACAACTGGGGTAATTGATCGAGGCTGTTGTTGACAATATATCTTCAGTAGTCACAGATAACTACAGTAAAACAATCGCGAAAAAGAAAAAGAAAAAAAAAACCCTATACAACGCTACCAAATGCTTAATTGCCTCTGTTTTGTGTCTCTGGTTTGAACAAATAAAAAGGAAACACATTTAGACTGTCAACAACATTGATGTTTTGCATATATAAAAAGTTTATATTTTGATTCAGGCACGAGATTGTAGGGGTAGTGACTGAGGTAGGAAGCAAGGTGGAAAAATTCAAGGTTGGGGACAAAGTAGGCGTGGGATGCTTAGTTGGTTCTTGTCGCCAATGCGATTTATGCGAGAGAGATCTCGAGAACTACTGCGCCAAACAAATTCTTACCTACAGCATGCCTTACCATGATGGCACCATTACACAGGGAGGTTATTCAGACATCATGGTCTGTGACGAACATTTTGTTGTTCGTTGGCCCGAAAACTTTCCACTTGACATTGGTGCCCCTCTCTTATGTGCCGGGATCACTACCTACAGCCCGTTGAAGCACTGTGGGCTGGACAAACCCGGAATGCACGTTGGTGTCGTTGGGCTTGGTGGACTTGGCCATGTGGCCGTGAAGTTTGCTAAGGCCTTTGGCTGTAAGGTGACCGTTATTAGTACTTCTGTCGGTAAAAAGAAGGAAGCTATCGAGCATCTCGGTGCGGATGAGTTCTTGGTTAGCCTTGATCCTCAAGAGATGCAGGTACAAATTTTTCCTTATTGATTTCTCCTCCCTTTAGTAACAACTAGTTTTGTGCATAGTATAATACTGATTCCGAAATTTTTCACTTGTAAAATTTAAGAGTAGCTTGTTCTCCCTTATTTGTTACGAATCGATTATAAGTTCAGTTGTCTAATTGTGAAAATTATATGTTTGCATAGTCTGCGGCAGGCACCATGGATGGAATAATTGATACTGTGTCTGCAACACATTCTCTTTTGCCATTAGTGAGTTTGTTAAAGGTTGAAGGCAAGCTTGTTCTGGTTGGTCTTCCAAAAAGCCTTGAAATTCCTATTTTTCCGCTGCTTATAGGTAATTAACCTGCCCCCCTTTCTCTCTTCCTTTTACTGTCTTTTCTACTCCTTGTAACTAACCTTTACATATATTGACATACAAGTACTTGCATACTTATTTTTCTAACTATTTGTTGTCTCATGCATGGGATATAATGACATACAAGTACTTATCTTACAATATCATCGTAAGTGGCATATAATCTAATGATACAATTAGACTCAAGCTATATTAACTATCATTATTCTTTTTAAAAAAACTGAACTCCTAAATGAGGTAATCATGCAATACGAACTTTTCAGGGAGGAGGGCGATAATCGGAAGTGCAACCGGTGGATTGAAGGAGACACAAGAGATGATTGATTTTGCGGCAAAACACAACATATTACCGGATGTGGAGATGATCTCGATGGACTATGTGAACACGGCCATGGAACGTCTCCTGAAATCTGATGTGAAGTACAGATTCGTAATAGATATTGCGAAAACGTTGAAACCCGAGTAATGCTGTTGCTTTTTTGTTGATTCGGAGGTGGAGTGTCAAGATGCTTCTATTGATTACTGTTGATAACGGCTTATTGATTTGCTATTCACAAAACAGAATTGTTCTAATTACATATCGTAGTTTTTTTTCTATTTATTAGCAGTATGTTGTGTTTGAGTTTCATTTTGGAAATTTCTTTTGTTGCTGCATCGTGTTACATACAGTCACCAATTAATCAACTAGATCATAAGTTCATAACAGTAAAAGCAACCTTGTCTTAACTACAATGACTCAATGAGAAAACAATTTAAATAGCATGCAAACGCAATTAGTACCCTAACTATCAACTTGAATTTCATGTTTTTATTTTCTAAGCCTAGGAGCAAAATAATGAAAATAAAAGTACAAGAAGGATTGGCAAATGACCATAGGTCTTCTACCTCATGCAGAGGTCAACGCGACGGGCGGTTATAGCAGGTATGATAAAATTTTCAACCAGGTTCCATAAGAATTTCAACCCAATCCGACACAAGGTTACTAAATTTTCAAACTCTGTCCCCGTTGCTCGGGAATGTGAAAAAAACAAGTTGTGAACTTCTCCACTAGCCTAAGATCACACACCTTATTGAAAGATTAAAACAACAGCTTCTATACTAATGGAAAGGAACAATTAAGTATTGGAAAATATTTGATACAAGGAAAGGTCTGATGTTCCTACTGAAGTGATACTAAGGTCTCTAGATTACATTAGTAAAATGAAGTACTGAAGAAGCATCTACATTAACTTAGTATTAAGACTTGAAGAAATCGAAAAGACATCAAACCTACTTTATTATTCCAACAATCTCCCCTAAAGAGACTTTTTGAAAATCAGACCAAGCCTAGAACGTAACTCTTCGTATGGACCTTTCGAGCTGGACTTCGTGAAGATATCAACAACATTCTTATTACTGTGCACCTCAACATTCGATATAATGCCATCAAGAACTTTTTTGCGGATAGAATGATGCTCCAACTCAATGTGTTTAGTTCTTGCATGACATACCGGATTGGAAGCAAGCTTAATATCGCTTTGGTTATCTCCATAAAGTGTAGTTGGTTTTTATCAGCTCAGTAAGAATCTCTTCAAAGAGTCTTCGAAGCCAAATACATTCTTGATCTTCCAGTGATGCTGCCTTATATTCTACCTCAGTAGTTGAAAAAGTGAAACAAAGTTTTGTTTTTTACTACACCAAGATATACTGCGCCAAGATATACTTGTAGTACCACTAAAGAAGACATATCCAGATGTGGACCTTCGATCGTCTGTTTCACCCCCTAAGTCAGCGTCTACAAATCCAATTAAGGATAAGTTTGCTCTCTTTCTATAGAACAACCCAATCTATGTTGTTCCATTAACATGCTTAAGATTTCACTTAGCTGCTGCCAGATGTGGCTTCCTTGGTGATTGCATAAACCTGCTCACCACCCCTACTGCAAATGCAATGTCTGGTCGAGTGATGATAAATAGACTAGAATTCCAACAAGAGCTCGAAATGAACGAGGATTTTCCAAATGAAAACATTCTTCTCATTTCAACTCCACACTGACTTCAAGTGGAGTTGAACATTTCTCTTGCAATCTGATAGAAATCTGCCAATAAGTTTCTTGGCCCTATTTTCTTGAGTGACAAAATTCCATCCTTGAAGTTCTCAACCTCTAAGCCAAGAAAGTAGTTTAACGCTCCCAAATTTTTCATGTCGAAGCGAATCTTCATTTGTTCTCGCAAGTTGACGACAAGAAACATTATAATAATATCGTCGACATACAAAAGAACAATGATGTGCAAACCTTAATAGTTTTTAACAAATAAGCTTTGATCAAAATCTGAAGCATAGTATCCACATAATTGCAAAAACTCAGCGTTCTTTCCATACGAAGCTCGTGGAGCTTGTTACAACCCGTAAAGTGCTTTATGGAGCTTGAAAACAAAATTAGGATGTGATGAAGAAACATACCCGACTGGTTTCTCAAAGTAGATATTTTTATCAAGCTCGCCATACAAAAGTGCGTTTCTCACATTAAGTTGCCATAAATTACAATCCTTGCTTGCTACGAGTGATATAGCAAGCCTTACATAAGTCATTTTTGGTACGGGACTAAGCAATTCTTCGTCCTCTCCATATTTTTGTGAGAAACCTCGAGCGACCAGCCTTGCTTTGAATCTGTCCACTGTACTATTAGCCTTTCTTTTAATTTTATACACCCATTTACATGAAATAGGTTATATGTCTTCTGGTTTTGGTACAAGACTCCACATTTGATTCTTTTCTAGAACACTTATTTCTTCATCAATTGCTTGTTCCCACTATTTCATGCCTCTAGCCTCTTCATAGCATGAAGGCTCTTCATCATCAATCGGTCTAGCATAATAACAAGCGTAGGTGCTGACAAAATTTTCATCTCGATAGTGGGACGGTTTAACTGTGTGGTCTTTGATTCGCTTCTTCTCCAGGGTCTTGTTGGGCATCATTTTCCTTTGGCCTGGAACTCCCCCTTTCACTCAACTCATTTGTTAAACTTGGAGGATTATGAACTTGAGACGAAGTGCTTGATGGCCAAGACAAATTTGTCACTACTTGTTCTGAGTTTGCGTGACCCAGCTGCTCTTCTTTAACCTTGTTTTGCTCATAAAAGGTAGACATTTCTTCTAAAATAACATCCATGGAGATAAAGAATTCGTTAGAATAAGGATCCATGCACTTCCAACCCTTTTTTATTTCATCATATCCCACGGAAATACACTTTCTAGCCATGGGGTCTAGTTTGCTTCTTTGTAAATCACGCACATGAACATAGAAAACCGATCCAAAACCTTTTAAATGCTTTACATTTGGCTTTTTATCGAACACCAACTCATAAGGAGGTTTCAAGTTTGTCAGGCTAAGGGGTGTTCGATTAATGACATAGGCTGCACATTTCATTCCTTCCGCCCACAAAGCTCTAGGTAGGTCTTTAGCATGCAACCAACTTTTGCAGGTCTCCACTATATGCCAAACTTTTCGGTTTGCAACTCCGTTTTGTTGTGGAGTTTCAGCACATGTGAGTTCTCTTTTGATACCATGTTGACCAAAAAAAGAGAAAAAAACTCAGCAGAAGTAAACTCCCCGCCATTAAGCACTTAATTGTAAAATAGAGTTCTCCTTCCATGGTTTCTCTTAATTCAAGGAACTTGGATAAGACTTCTGATTTATTTTTCACAAAGTAAACCTATGTGAACCTTGCAAAATCATCGACAAAAACCAATATGTAAGAATACACGTAGTAGGAAGGCATCCTTATCAAATGTGAACAAGCTCCAATACATATTTTTATCTAGAACTAGACTTATCAAATGGAAGGCGATGTGCCTTTCCATATTGGCATCCTTCACAAACTCTTTTGCTTCCACAATCAATTGAATTTGGTAGTCCAGTAACCAAATTCTTTTGCACCTTAACTTTCAACTTGTTCATGTTAAGATGCCCTAACCTTGCATGCAATAAGTAAGTGTTTTCACTGCTGCTCATTTTATTTATGTTAAAAGATGAAGCAAATAGAATAAATAAATTGTCAACTCTCTTATCGATGTGGATGACTTCCGCCTTTAGTGCCTTGATGTTGCAGATGAATTTCTTCTAGTCCAAAACGTAGATAACTCTGAGTAATCCACAATATTTACAACATACTCCCGGTACATGAAAGACACTATTTAGTATGATAGAGTCATCCACTTTTTCATCAATGACAACAACACCTTCACTTTTCACTGGATGTACTGTTTTGTGTGTTCTAACAATTGCTTTATTACCATTTATGCACGAAAATTGGCACGCTTGGTATCGTCCCCTATCATGTAATGGCCGCAAGCAGAATATACAATCCAATCTTTGGAAAAGTTGATTGAAGCCAGTGCATTTATCGATTTCTTTTTGGCAATGAAACACCTGGTCCAGTCCTCTTCAGTCTTATCTGCTTCACTTTTCTTCTCGGACTCAACAAAATTGCTATGATTCAACTTAGTCCGACACATTTTCTTTTGTGTACAAGTTTGCCGCATTGATAACATTTAATTAACTTCTTATTCTCCTTAGTGGATGTTGCTCCCTTATCTGATGTGGCTTGTTCATTTTGTTTTCATGGAAACTCTTGTTTTGAGTGAACATGATTGTTCCTTATCCATCTTTAGTAGAGAGACCATACATTAGCTTAGCCAATGTCTCTTGTGAAGATAAGAGATTTTTAGATTCATCTGAGGATGGTTGTAGAGCCCATCCTTGTATATGTTACATATGGAATATACTCTACCCTTAATCCACGAACTATACAACACCGTTGTCTTGCTTCAGAAATCGCTTCTTCTGGATTAAGGAGTGATATCTCCGAACACAAGTTCTTATTTTCAGAAAATACGCATTAAGGGAGAGATTCCCTTGCGTGGTGTTTGCGAACTCTTTCTCCAATATTTACAGTCGAGCCTTGTCTCTTTAACTAAACAATATGTAGAGGGTCTCCCACATCTCCCTCGCTGATTTGCAGACCATTATATGCTCAAATAAGCCATGTGAAAGTGATCTTTTTAAGACAAATTCTACCTTAGCATTTAACAGCCTCCATTTCTTCAATGCTTCAGCATTTTTGGTTGTATCTGCTGGAGCAGCAATATTGTTTCCATTAACAACACCCCACAGATCTTCTCCCATAAGATATGACTCCATACAAGTCCTCCACACTTTGTAGATGGACTGATTTAGTAGTTCTATCCCCAATCCCCTAACAGGTCCGTTCATTTCCATCTCTAAAGAACCACTCGAATCCTTCATCCCGGTATCTTGCGATTTAGCAACCTAAGCCTTTATGGCTCTGATACCATGTAAAAAACCAAGTAGTGAAACTTATCCACTAGCCCAAGATTGCATACTTTATTGAAAGATTAGAACAATTGCTTCTAGATTTAAGGGAAAATAACTAAGTATTGGAAAGTATTTGATCCAAGTGAAGGTCTTTTTGTTATTTCTGAAGTTATGTTCCTACTCATGACATATCTAATTTAAAGTGCTAAAAATTGCTTTAGATTGCAGTAGTAAAAATAAAGAACTGAAGAAGCATCTAGGTTATAGTAGTATTAAGACGTAAGAAAATCAAAAGGATATCATTAAAGAACTGAAACCTTGTCCCTTGAAATACGCATGCCGTAGATCTGGTTTGTCTCGCCAAGATCTTTCATAGAAAACCGTTTAGACAATCGTTTCTTCAACTTGTTCAACTCTTGAACATAAGCACCAACTATCATCATATCATCAACGTACAATAGCAATATAGTGAAAGAATTGTTGAACCTCTTGAAATAGCAACAATGATCAGCATTGCACCTACTAAATTCAATACCATGCATGAAACCATCAAATTTCATGTACCACTGGCGTGGAGCTTGTTTAAGGCCGTACAATCTCTTCTCCGGTTTGCAAACAAGCTCCGTGTTACCTTCAGCCAAGAAACCTTCTGGTTACTTCATATAGATGTCTTCTTCAAGGTCACCATGAAGAAACACCGTCTTGAAATCCATTTGTTCTAGCAACAAATTCTCCACTGCAACTATACTCATAACTATTCTAATAGTTGTCAGCTTCACCACCGGAGATAACATATTTGTGTAATCAACGCCTTCCTTCTGTTGAAAACCCTGCACAATCAATCTTGCTTTGTAACGCTTGTTTCCATTGGATTTTTCTTTAATTTTGTACACCCATTTGTTATGCAATGCCTTCTTTCCCTTAGGAATCTCCACGAGTTCCCATGTGTTATTCGCCTTCAAGAAATTCATCTCATCTTCCATGGCAAACTCCCACTTGCTCGAATCAACACTCTGCATTACTTATGCGTTGCTCTACGGATCGCCAATATTAGTTTGCAAAAGATAGTATATAGTGGAGCCATATCTCTCCGTAGCTCGGCACTGTCTACTTGACCTCCTCAACATAGACACTGGTGTCTGAGGTTGTGGCTCAACATTCTCATGTTCGTGCAAGACCTCATCTTTATCTGGATTTGGCACATCGAAATCCACAACATCCGTTTTATCATCCCAAACGTCATCATTGCAAGTAATTGGCGCACCCAATATATCTTTGTACAACACATGCTCATTAATCATGACATCTTAACTACGTATTACTTTCCAATTTTGATCATCAAAAATCTATAACCATAATCATCACCACCATATCCAATAAATGTACCCTTCACAGATTTAGCATCCAACTTACTTCTAGTAGCAACGTCAATATGAACATATGACACACAACCAAATCCTCGCAATTATGACATGTTACCTCCTTACCACTCCAAGCCTCCTTCGGAATACCATACCTCAGTGGAACAGACGGTCTTTGGTTGATTAGAAATGTTTTAGATAGAACATTAAATGAGAGGGCTAGATGCATGAGATTGAACAGTAGATTACCGAAAGGGTTTTGGGCATGTGGAGTTGACTTCATACGCTTTGCAACCCTGTTTTGTTGAGGGGTCCCCTTAATCGTCTTCTCCATGCGAATGTCGTTCTCTGCGCAATATTATATGAACTCCGCAACTTCATACTTGCCACCATTATCAGACCTCAAGCACTTCACATTCAGACCAGTCTCGATTTCTACTCATGCTTTCCACTTATTGAAGACATCAATAGCTTATGATTTATACTTCAAGAAATACACCCATAATTTTCTCGTAGCGTCATCGGTGAAAGTCATGTAATACAATGCTCCACCAAGGGATGTGACTGGCGTGGTCCACATAAGTCACTATGTACCAGCTCCAACTTCTGCTTCTTCAGAGTTCTACCATATCTTGAGAAACTAACTCTCTCCTATTTCCCGAACACACAGTCCTCATAAAGACCCAGGTGAATTGTTTTCACACCCGACAGCTTACCCTTCGAACACAAATGCTTCATCCCTTTCTCACTCATGTGGCCAAGTCAACAATGCCATAATTCAGCATCACTATGTGCATCGACAATTCCAATGCTTTCTGGTTTGATGTCAGACATATATATGGTGCCCTTCTTCAAACCCCGAGCTACCACCATGGCTTATTCGATAATTCTCCAAGCACCTGAACTGAAGTTAACATCATAACCATCATCATCTAACTACCCTACAGAGATCATATTTCTCTTAAGGCCAGGAATGCGTCTCACATCACGCATCGTCCAAGTGCTTCCATTATCAAATTTAACATGAATATCTCCCTTCCCCACGTCATTCAAGGGGAAATTATTTAGATAGACCCTTCTGATATTTCTAGCAACATAATTCTCTATTAAACTGCTGTTAGGGCAAGTATGAAACAATGCTTCAAAATATAAAACTCAAGACTCCATTGGACTGTATACGGTTAGAATTGGTGCATCACTATTCTCTTTTGTGGTTGTGTTTGCTGAGTTTTCATGCTTCTTTGGTGCTCGACAATTAGCTTTGTAATGACCCTTCTTTCCACAATTCCAACACGCATTACAACTATTGTCCTTCATCGACTTCCTCGATTTCGATCTACCCCAATTCAAAATTGAGCCACGTTGCTTTGATCTACCTCTAGCCTCCGTACACAAAACTGACAATCAGGTCTCTCACTTCGTCATACTTCAACCTCGCCTTCCTGATTGATGCACTATCAAACGTGACTGTTCCGCTCCAACTCTGGTAAGGAGGACAACAAAATAAAGGCTTTGGCTTTGTCGCCAAAATCAATTCTGACCAAGTTTAACCTTAACACAATCAAATTAAACTCATTAAGATGATCTGACACCACTGTGTTCTGTTTCATCTTCAAGTAGAACAAATGTTGCATGAGATGGACTTTGTTGGTTGCTGATGGTTTCTCGTATATGTCCGTAATAACCTTAAGTATGCCTTCGTGGTTGTCTCATTCGTGGTGCAGAACGCCACATTTTCCAAAAGTCAACTGAACCACGCTCATCGCCTTTCTCTCAAGAACTTTCTAGTCTCCATCTGACATCTCTGTTCATTTATCTTTCAATGGTTTCCACAGATCTTTACCGTATAATAAATCCTCGACCCACATCCGGTAGAACTCATAATCCGACCCATCAAATTTCTCGATTTTTGTTTTACCTCCGTCCATCATAAAATTGTACCGTCCCTCAGAACCTGATGCTCTAGTACAACTTGTTGCATAGCTAAAAAAATATAAAACCACAACAAGAATATAAAAACATGCACACTCGAAAGTGATAAATAACAATCAGCATGCAAGACACAACATGTTTTCCCAGTTTGACTATGTATACCTCTTGGGGCGATTCAAGTCAGGATTTTTGCTATGATGATGATGAACGATTTCCGATTACATATAAGATACAATTGTGCCTCACAGATTAAGAACAATTTCTCACAATGTCTCTCAATCTTACAATATTTTTCTCTCTTATTTCTCTCTCTCTCTCTCTCTCTCTCTCTCTCTCTCTCTATATATATATATATATATATATATATATATATATATATATATATATATATATATATATATATATATATATATACCGCACGCTACAAAGAAGTCCAAATTACATATTTATAGCTGGTAGGGCATCAAAATCGAGATACACCAAAACTGGATGAAAATTGTGGCGCGCAATCTGCCATAGCGCGTCAGGCGCGCGATTAAAACTTGCGGTGCAGCTCCCATAGCGCCAGTCTCTGGAAGAACTGCAATACGTAGTGCCACCCTGGCGCGATCAGACTCTGATCACACCCCATAAGCGCGATCACTGTCGTAGCGCTCCACTATAGTGCCACTCCTTGGTCGCACATCTTATCTGCTCTTCATTCTCACTGTTGTTTGAACTTTAGTCTTCAGTTTTAGTACACCGTTTTTACTTGCTCAGTCTCCATAATCCTAACATAATTAGTGTATTGCGATCTGCAATCTTGAATCTTGAATTTACATATGTGATTTTCAAAACTAGTGAAAGAGGCAAATAGATACATAAACATATACTAATACATGTAGATACACACACACGCCCACACACACACATGTATATATATATATATATATATATATATGTGTGTGTGAGAGGCTAGTGCATCATGGACATGCAAGCTAGTAAAAAATAGTTTGCGAAGGTATTAGAGATGTTTACTTGTATTTATTTATTTCCTCTTTTAATGTAATTATCTCTTATATAAATAAAATGTCCAACTCATTCACAATTTGTTTGTAAGATTTATTTTATCTTACATGGTATCAGCTTACGGGTCTCTAACCCTAGCCACCACATCTCTCTATATCGTCGGCTTCCTTGCGACCATGATCCATATGAACACGATTTCTCTCTCCTCTACAAATTTTCTCTTGTGGAGGAAGCAAGTTGAATCCCTTCTTTGGCTCATAACGCCGTCCACTTTTTCGATGGCTCCATCGCTCCTCTGGGTGCATTTATTCCTTATACCTATGCTTTAACGACTTTTTCTAGTCCTTTTTGTTAGCAAGAACCCATGTCCAACCCTTAATTTTCTGCATGGCAGTCTTTAGATTGGAACGTTCTCAATCTCTTACTCCATACATTGTTTAATGAGGCGCTTTCCAAAAATCTTGATCATAACTCCGCACAGGGAGTTTGGGAGGTGCTTCATCAAGCCTATAGTTCATACAATAAGGCATGTGAACCTCACCTTTGTGATGAATTGCAATTGATGTGATGTGGGACAAAACGGTGACAGAATACTGAAAACACTTTCGTATAATCTGCAACTAGTTGGTTGCGATCGGTGCTCCAGTTGCAAATGATGACAAAGTTCATTAGTTCCTTCGAGGATACGACCCACATATGCTAATTTTTCTATGGGTCAACTTGATCAATTCCCATTTTCGTTGTTTGGTATATTCTCGCCAAAGCTGAGGGTCAAGGTATTTTCCAAGTCTCTCTGGACGAATCCTCTCCACTACTCGTTGCCCCCTTTGTTGCTTACCAATCCTTTCGCTCTTTTGTTGGATATCAGCCCCCTCATGGCAGCGGTTTTCATGGTCGAGGCTCTCCTGGATCTGGTCCTGGTCGTGGTCGACATGGTCAAAATCGAGGGAGGGGGACGTTCATATTTTCCTGGTTGTTAAATTTATCGTGAACAATGTCACTATGTGGATAAGTGTCCATCGCGTTGGGAAAAACCATCTGAATCTGCCAACTCTTTTCCGACTAATTGCTCTCTCAATCCATCCCATCAATTCAATTGGTTTCTCACATTGTTTCTTTCTTGTCTCATCTAACCGAATCTCAACCTTATACTGGTAATAAACGTGTTCTCGTGGGTAATGGTGTCGTATTAAATATCACTCACATTGGCTCTCGGTCTTTTAGTGACTTTGTTAGCTTGTTGGATGTTTTGGTTGCAACTTTTATTACTAAAATTCTGATTTGTATTAGCAAATTAATGAAATATTATGATGCTAAATTCGTGAATGGTTCCTTACTCTTCAGAGTGGAAAAATATTAGTCATTCTAGTGAATGGTAGAGTTAGAACGGCCTTTATGTTCTGGAGCGTGGAGTTCAACCTTGATTGTTACTCTCTTGTCTCGGCTGGTGCATGGATCTTTTGCATTCTAGCACTCTAGATTAGGCCATGTCAATTTTGATGCTATTTCTCAACAAAATAAATAAGGTTATTTGTCACTTTCTTGTTTTGTCGTCGTTAGTTAGTTGTACTGCTTGTAAGCTAGCGAAGAACAAACGCTTAGTTTCTCATGATAATAATAAACGTGTTTTGGCCATTTTGGATCTTGTTTATTGTAATTTATGGGGGCCTGAGTCTGGTAATGGCTACTCTTATTTTTTTGTGTTTGTGGATAATTTTTCTTGCTTTACGTGGTTTTATCTCTTGCGCCACAAATCCGATTTCTTTGATATGTTGTAACAATTTAAAATATTTGTGCAAAGTGAGTTTGCTTGTCATATCAAGGCTTTTCAGAGCAACAATGACACAGTACTTCCAAACAACAAAGTGAACTTTTTTCCTATTCGGGTATTTTTCATCGGTTCTCATGTTCATATACTCAAGCACAAAATGGTGGAGTGGAGCATAAACATCACCACATTGTTGAGTGATGTCTTTCTATGCTCTATCATTCGTCTGTTTCTTCTCACGATTATTGGGTCGATGCATTTACCACGACTTTCTACATAATAAATTGGGTTCTGGCTAAATCGCTCTTTGACTCGTCGCATTTTGAGCTTTTATTTCATGTAGGTCCAAATAATCTGATTTCTGCCCGTTTGGATATAGGGTGTTTCCATATCTTCGGCCTAATGTAAACAATAAATTTAGTGCACGCAGCTCGCCATGCATATTCTTGGGTCATAGCATCTAACACAAAGGGTTCTAGTGCATTGATTATGTCACTTTTCGGATCTACATTACTCATCATGTTCAACATTGTTGAACTATTTTTTCCCTTTATAGGAAACACCTCGTCTTTTGGGGCTTCTTCTTCCAATGTGACCTCCTTTTCTGAACCCTTTATGGCGCGTCCTCTGCTTGCATTACCTACTCCAGCTGCTACTACAACATTGTTGGGTTTGTGTTTACTGTTATGCGCTTCTTGTAAGGTTTTAGAGCCGCATTTGGTTGTTTCCCTTGATCCGCCATCTCCGTCATATGCAACCGATCCTTCTCATGTGGCTTCTCCTCCAGTTGTGCCACCTCAACAGATATACCTCTTCCACATCGCATTCACACCAGTGCGTAAGACTGCATTGTTCGCCCGAATCCTCGCATTCCCCTTTGTTGAATTCTGGAAAAGAGAATTTTGTTCCATAATTCCTATTACAACTAGCATCTATATGTACAAATGGAATATTTAATATATAACAACGTGACCATACCTTATTACCTAATACTACACCTACCAAATTAACAACCTGACATACTAATAAATCCATCTATCTACAAAATATAATACAACTCTCTTTTTCTACACTCCTCCTCAAGCTTGAACTATACATATTGTACATTCCTAGCTTGGAACTAAAGTCTTCAAAATGTACTCTGTGTAGCGCCTTACTCGGAGTATTTGCCAATTGTTGTTGGGAAGACATGTATTGGAGGCTGGCCACTTTTATCTCAATCTTTTAATTGATGAAGTGACGGTCTACTTCCATGTGTTTTGTTCGGTCATAGTGAATGGGGTTCTTAACTATGCTAATAGATGCTTGATTGTTCGGTCATGGTGAATGGGGTCTTTAGCTATGCTAGTAGCTGCTTGATTGTAGAAAAATAAGTTGAGAGTTGAGGAAACTTCAACTTGGAGTTTAGATATCAACCTTTTCAACCACATACCTTTGCATATTTTGTGCGCCATCGAGCAAAATTTATCTTCAACACTGCTTGTGGACACTACATACTATTTCTTACTCTTCCATTAACATGTTTCCCCATACAAATGTACAATACCATGATGTTTATATCCTATTAGTGAGCGATCTGACACAATCAACATCCGTGAACACCTTAACATCAAGTTCTAATTTTTTTCTTAATAGCAACCCTTTTCCTAGTGTGCTTTTGTGGTAGGGCAATACACGAAAAGCAGCTTCCATGTGTTCTTTAGTGGGCTTATTTATGAACAGGCTTATGACACTCAAGAAGAACCCGATGTTTGGCTGTGTGTGAGAGAGATAAATAAGTTTTCCCAAAAGTCTTTGATACTCTCATTTCCCGATAAGAGCATTATTAGGATTTGATCCAATCTTATTATGAGGATCCATAGGCGTATCGGCTGGTTGGCACCCTAAAATTTACATTTCCTTGAGAATATTGAGCACATAGTTTTGACGAGAGTGCCCATTGTTGGATCATGCTACTCCCATACCAAGGAAATACCGTAGGTTATCGAGATCTTTAACATCAATGTTTTAGGATAAAAGATGTATAGGTGAAATGACCACCTCTTGATTGTTTCTAGTCAAGATAATAACAATGGTGACTTTTCCTGATACATGTTTCACAAAAAAGTATGATTAACTTGGGACATAGAATACACGTTGCCATTGATTACTTTAGAGAACCTATCAAACCATGCTCGTGGTTATTGCTTTAAGCCATAAAGAGACTTGCAATGCATAAATACTTTGTTCATTGTAGTGTTGGTGTTGAAACCAGGAGGGTTGTCCATATACACCACTTTTTCTAGGTCTACATCTAGGAAAGAATTTTTAATATCAAGTTGGTGCAGTGGTCAATCTAAGTTGGAAGCGATAGAGAGTAAAACTCTGATTGTATATAAGTCACCGACTGAGCAAATGTTTCCTGATAAATAATTCCATATGACTGCGTGTAACCTTTTGTAACCAAATTGAAGCTTTGAATGCTACCGTCATATTTGTGCTTCATAGAAAAAACCCAATTGCATCCCACAGTTCGTTTTCCTCTAGAGAGCGCACCTAATTATCACGTTTGATCTTCTCAAGGGTTGTCATCTCCTCTAATGTTGAAGCCTTCCATTCAGGAATATAGGGCTTTTTGTACATAATTCGATATTTGAATATGATCAAGCTTTGAAAGATAGGTTTGGTAGTCAAATGATAAAGTTTTGAAGGAGAGGAAATTCTGAATTGGATGTGAAGTGCACAAACGGCTCCCTTTTATGAGAGTTATAGTTAAATTCAAGTCACAATCTGTTAATTCAACAAGAGATGTATCTTGCTTAAGTTAAGATGATGAAATTAGTTCCGATTCATGGCCTTGTTGAAGTACAACTGATGTTCTCTCCTCTAAGTTTCTTTTCCTCTGAACATAGACACGAAGATCATGTGTTAGGCTTTGATTTGGTTCATTTAAAGTATGTGTTGGATCGGGTGCAACTGAAACATGCCGCTAAATAGGTTCAAATATAGGTTTCTCGAGTATAGGTTGCTGAATAGGCTCAAATATAGGTTTCTCGAGTATGGGAGGCTACTCCAGCGACTTTCTGGTGACATGAGAATAACACTTGTATTCCTTTTGATGAGAAGAATAACCTACGAAGAGACACTTTGTGGCTTTTGGATCAAGTTTACTATGTTGATGAGGATGTATATGGACGACTATGGTGTAGCTTAACACTTTACGAGAATGGTAGAGATCAGGTGAGTATTTGGGAATGATTCAAGTAGGACTTGACAAGATGTATTGAATTTTGCGACACGTGAGGGAAGATAGTGTTCGAACAACATAATTTCCAGCAACAAATTTCAAGTAATTGCCAATCAGCCTCCGCCAATTGCTGGGGTTTTTTTGCTGAAATTTTTGGTGTTCATAAACCATCTTTCCCTCGTCGAGACGGTTCCAGTAATGGTTACGGTATCATAAAATTCAAAGTCGTTACACGGAAAAATTAACTTAATATTTAGAAAATATGAAGAACACTTTGAATGACTAAGTGTTCTTCATATTTTCTAAAAATTTATTTAAATTAAATTAAATTTCTCGTGTAACAGCTTTTAACTTTTCGATACTGTTACCACAATCAGAGTCATCTCGATGAGGGAATTGTGTCCTACATTTCTAAAATTTGGACAAATTGCCCCTGCCAAAACCCAAAACCCTGAAGATTTGATGGAACACTTTGAAAAAAAATCATTTTTTGGTGCATTAGTTTAGGGCGCAACCAGAACAAAACAATATTTAAGAGGGACTATTAGATGGTCAAATATGGGTGCACTACTTTTGAACAAATGACCCTTTCCTAGAACATATGTCTGGCACACATCCATGATACTTTCAGCAAAAAAATTGGTTGAAAGTCAAACACGGTAAATTGTGACAAAATAATATAGCAATTAGCAATAGTGTAGAGGCAGGATGCATTCATCCTTCCCTCTAAAACAATTTAACGGTCTAATAAAAGAGAAGGATGACAACATCCCCCTTTCTACAACAACTTTGCCACTGTCAATTATCTTGCTAGCATTTGGTTTTTGACGAAATCTTTCCCTTGTTGAGATGATTTTGATGGTGGTGACGATATCACAAAGTTTAAAGCTGTTACATGGAAACTTCAAGTTAGGGGCAAGGAATTCCTAGAACACTTTTAAGATTTGGTGAATTCTTTAAAAACTTGAAAAATGTGCAGCTCGCAATACTATAAGTGTTGGTTTTCACGCTACTTGAGGTGCTCTTTTAGCCGACACTGTGGTGGACTACAACCTTTCACACCACTAGGGGTGATCATGTAGATGACACTTCTTGGAGTGTAGCTATTTAGTTACAGCATGTGGTGTGATTCTAGCTTAAACTGCTTTGAGTGTAGTTCTTCAATACAACTTGAGGTACGAATCCATCTGACAATACTTAGAGTGTAGCTCCTTGATACCACTAGGGGTAATATTTTTTCGGGCAATTCTTGGACTGTTTCTCTTTCATACCATTTAGAGTAATATTTTTGCTTACACTACTTGGGGTGTGGCTCTTTGATACCACTAAGAGTAAGACTTTTGCTGACATCGCTTGAAATGTAGTTCTTTGATACAACACGGGGCAAGACTTTTTGTACTACTTGGAGTGTAGCTTTATGAAACCACTTAGGGTAAGATTATTGCTCACAAAACTTGGAGGTAGCTCCTTGATACCACTTAAGGTAAGATTCTCGCCGACACTGGTTGGAGTGTAGCATTTTGGCCACAATGGATTTCTATCTTAGTTGGTACTGTAAGAGTTTGTAGACGCCAGATCATTAGATAAGAGAATGACATTAATCAGAATTAAGATGATCAAGTATTAAAGACTACGGTTTTAGAGTCCCCTATATGTCTTCTGAATGGCACTCCTTATGGAGAAATGAGCTTTATGTAAAGTCTAAGTTCAATGATGTTTCGATCATCAGTGTTTTGGTTATTGATGAAGTTCATTCATGAAGTTGTGCTTCTTTGGAGAGGTTTATCTCCAATGATGTTTTCCCCGGTCACAGTGTTGATATGACTATTATTGGTAGTGCAAATAATTGTTGTTTAGTGTCAGGCTTCATGTTTCCACCTCTGTAGGTGTTCCACGAAAATGATCTCATCCTAATTGTGTTCCTTTAATTAATCTATCACTTGTTTAGATCTTGATTTAGCTAATTATTTCTTTGGCATTATGTGCTTGTTTTCAAATAATCAGTGTGCTCACCAAGTGAGCAACTGATTTGGGGTGTTATGTTTACTGATTTGGTAGGTTGATACGATACTACACATTTGGTTGATTCATAGCTTTGCTCGAACGAGCTTAGTCCATTGCACATCAGCACTTTGATACATGGCGTGTGTAAGTAGTATGCAATGAATAAGCTAGAACTACGTTTTTGTAAGTGTACGTTCAAGTGATAATAAAATTAAAAATAAACTATGTCCCAAGTATTGAATCCCAATAGGTTTGATGATTATATTCTAGAATCAACTTAAATGTAAAGACAAAAATACAAACGCAAATTAAACTATTAGAACTAAAGAGTAAATTTCAAAGCTATTATAATTGACAAAATTGTTGAAGATTGATCGATGATTGATTATGGTTGTAAAGAAGATGATTAAAAATGTGTTCAAAGTTCGGTTTCACCACAGATTTACTTAGAAGTTCATAGACAAAACACCTATGTTCCTTTAATTTATTATCTTATTTGACTTCATTCGGATCTAATGGATATGTAACATACAGCCAGAGTTATCCTTACTATAAATCCTTAATTCCCTAATAGCCTAAAGCATTAGCACGAACAACACGATTGTCAATCAGTTTAGAAGAGAGATTAAGTTTGCAATCCAATTTACTCATCCACTTGTGTTAACAAAGATGCACCTAGCAAAGGCATGTATTTGTGTGATACGTTATTGTGTATGTATTCACGTAAGGTATCCATAGTCACAAAATCAATTCAAACATGCATAGTGTAACACCACCACTTTGGCTTCTCAGAAATCCATATTAGCTACATCAATCATGGAACATATAAAACAAACCATTCTAGACATGTTGGTAACTCAAGTAAACTAAAGACTCATATTCATAAATTCGAGTTAATCCCTACTCCAAACACGAAGTAGTTTAGCTACTCATAATCTCAAGTCAACAACAAATAAAAAGTAGAACAACAAAATTAAAGAGATATAAAGATTAATAAAACTCTCTGATCAAGTGGAACGTGGATGATTTCAATCATGAGATCTCCTCTTCTTTGCCTTTTTCTTCACAACTCATGACCTTGAGACTTAAACTATGGAAGATTAAGTTGATTTAGCATTTCTCTTAGACTCACTCTTCACAAATTGTCTCACTTTTCTTTTCTCTGTTATTTTGTTGCCTATTAAAGTATAATCTCAATTTGCACATGTTTTGACTTAGATAAGCTCATTTATTTTATATATTTCGTGTTGCCTTAGCGTTGATCTTATGTTGTTACTTAAATTTTGTGATTTGATAATTTTCTCTAAGTCCCGCTGGTCGTGTTGCTCTCTGGTGTCGTCTTGCATCACGTCACAATCATGGCATTGGTCAAGCTGCTCTCGTTATGCTGGACCCAACTTGCATTACATGTGTGGCACGACTTGTGTTCCATCTGGCGTCTGCGTGAACTTGTGTTGCACTCCTTTTTGTTGCATTGTAGCGATACGTTGTGGTGTTGTGGTGCCTCATGTGTAGTCCCTTTTGGTCGTTGAACTCGTATCATCGTGTTTTCTTTCATTTCATGCTCTATTTCCATCGTTTAATCTCAAAACTACTCAAAACTATAAAATAACAAAATTTAATATAAAACACTAGTAACGCTACATAATTGAGCAAAAGAACAAGTAAAAAGTATATTAAAATCACATCGTTTAGACACTCATCACACTCCAAGAAACATATGCAAAATAGGTTAGGCCTTGTCGAGACTTTAGCTTATTTGAGTGACGATAAGGTCTTTAATGATTTTAGACTGGACTTGAGACCGAGCCAAGTTGCCTACATATCTAGTATAGAGAATCAAGCTGACCATTGTTTATTTGCCTATTGTGATGGCCAAGCTTTGATCAGGCTGAATGATTTACTCGCTTCTACATTACACGTATTCATGATTTTTACCCTTAACTCCTTGTAGGTATGTCTAAAACTTTATCTGCCTCTTGATATGGAAACTAGACTCCAATAACTTTCTGGTGATATAGAGCTTATGCCGAATCACAATGTTGAAGGGGCAATACAATGTCTCATTGGCTCTTATGTCGAGATGCTTTGAGTGACTTTACCGTCGTGAACGACTCCTATTAGGTATGTCAAAGCTTGATCTACTTTTTAATATAGAACTTAGACTTTATTAGGTTCTGACTAATAAGGCTTTTGTCGAATAACTACATCAATGTAGCCCATTAATAGAATACTATTTCGAAATGGCCAATAGGTCGAATGCTATGTCGAACTTTGGGTTTCAAAATCTATGTCCCCTCACTTGTGCTAAGTGGGTTGGCCTATTTTCATTTTGGGAGGTTTATGTATATATATGTTGAATTTTTCTAATTCAGCATATTTACCAGTAAGCGCAGTTCCACCATTTCAGCATAACTCTCGCTCTAAACTTCGGAATTGTAATTCGCTTGTTGTGTTGTAAACTAGACATTAGTGATTTTCCAATGACATGTAACTCATTTTCTAATTTTGTAAGTAGAACTAGTAGTATCCAAATAGGTTCATCTATTTCAACTTTCTATATTTCTTATGCTTCTAGACATTTATTTGTTAATCCATGTCATTGGTGCTTGTTCATAACGTACTATTAGGCAATAGTGTATCTTAGAACATATTCTTGTTGTATCTTTCCAATATTATATTAGATGATCATATCTTTGTATATCTTCTGTAATTATCTTCCGTAATTATCTCTGTAACTTGTATAAGTATGTTATCTCTTGATTCGGATCATGCTTTGCAATTTATTTATGGTGATGTTTGGGGGCCTTCTTCGGTTGTGTCTGTTACTGGTGCACGCTACTACTTAATTCTTGTTGATCATTTTACTAAGTATTGTTTGGTGTATATGCTTTCTGCAAAATCCGAGGTCTCTACAGTGTTTGCTCAATTTTGCACTCTAGTTGAAAAACAATTTACCACCTCAATCAAGAATTTTTACTCAGATAATAATGGAGAGTTTTTGGCTCTACTGGGTTACTTTTCTATGCATGGCATTTGTTGGCTCACCACTGCCCCACATACGTCTCAACAAAATGCCACAAGTGAGCGGTGTCACCGTCATATAGTTACAATGGGTCGCACACTTCTTACGCGTGCTAGGCTTTCCCTATAATATTGGGATTATGCCTTTCTTACTATGGCTTATCTATATAATCAGCTCCCTACTCCAGTTTTGGCCAATAAATCGCCCTTTGAAGTGCTCTTTGGTCGCACCCCTAATTATAGTCATCTACGGGTTTTCGGGTGCTTATGCTACCCCTATTTACGTCCTTATATTTCGGGAAAGTTATCACCTCCGTCCCATGCTTGTGTGTTTGTTGGATGTTCCACATCTCAGGCATCCTACAAGTGTCTTGATATTAGTACAGGACAGTTATACATCTCCATACATGTTCATTTTGTTGAAACGAGTTTTCCGGGCAGCCCTTCCTTAAGTGACTCATCACCTCGACCGGTTATGCCCTCCATTTCACCGTTGGCCGCACCTCGCAAGGTTCTTGTTCCTGTGGACACTTCAGTATCACATTATGTTCCTAATGTTAGGTCCAATGTTGGGACATTGCAACCATAAGCTTTTGCACCTGCCTCTACACTTTCTGTCCCCCAATGTTGGGTCCAATGTTGGAGCAACATTGGAACCAGAAACTTTGGCACTTGTCTTTGCACTTTATGTTCCCAATGTTGGGTCCAATATTGGGGCAACATTACAACCAGAACCTCTAGCACCTATCTCTGCGACTTCTGTTCCAAATGTTGGGTCTAATGTTGGCGCAACATTGCTACCAGAGACTTTCATCCCGACTGGTTTGCCTGCAGAACCGCCTTTGGATCGTGCTCATCCTATGATCATGCGTTCTCGCAACAATATATTTAAGCCTAAGGTTTATTCAGCGGTTACCAACCATCCGGTTCAAGGTTCAATTGAACCTACTTGCATCTCTTATGCTATTGCGGATCCCAAATGGCGTGCGGCCATGGATGAAGCATTTACTGCCCTCACTCCGCATGTCACTTGGTAATTAGTTCCACCTCCCTCTGATCGTGGAATTATTGGATCTAAGTGGGTCTTTCGCATTAAAAGGCATCCTGATTGTTCTATTGATCGCTTTAAGGCACGCTTTGTAGCCAAAGGTTTTCATCAGCGACCCGGCCTTGACTACAAGGAGACTTTCAGCCCGGTGATTAAACCTGTCACGATACGAACTATTCTCTCCTTATCTCTCATGCACAACTGGACGCTTCGTCAATTGGACGTTAACAATGCCTTTCTTCATGGCGCTCTCTCAGAGAAAGTCTTTATGCGGCAGCGCTCGGGGTTCATTGATCCGACTCGTCCTCATCATGTATGTCTTCTTCATAAGTCTATTTATGGTCTTAAACAGGCTCCCCGTGCATGGTATCTTGCGTTAAATGCAACGCTTATCTCGTTTGGTTTTGTTCAAACCAAATTCGATATGTCACTTTTTATGCTCTTGCGAGATTCGGTTCGTATCTTTGTGCTTGTGTATGTGGATGACATCATCGTCACCGGTTCATGTGATAAATTGGTTTCTTCGCTTATCACACATCTTACAACCAAGTTTGCGATCAAGGACATGGGTATTCTCTCTTATTTTTTGGGTGTGGAAGTAGTGCGTTGTCGTGAAGGTTTGTTTATGTCTCAACAAAAATATATTCATGATTTATTGTCGCGGCACAAGATGGATGGTGCCAAACCGCTCACGACCCCTATGGCCACTAATCATCCCGCCTCAACGTCAGTCGTGGTTGTTGATGCTACGGAGTTTCGCCAAATTGTTGGTGGTCTCCAATATCTTGCGCTTACTCGCCCCGACGTCGCATTCTTTGTCAACCGCTTGGCTCAGCGTATGGCTTCTCTCGTCGCCACGGACTGGACAACCCTTAAACGTGTGCTACGTTATCTTAAGGGATCTCTCACACATGGTGTTCTCCTTCGCCGCCCCATCTAACTCTCGCTTACGGCCTTTTCCGACTTGGATTGGGCAGGAGACAGTCTCACGGGCATTTCTACTACTGCCTTCATTATTTTTCTTGGTGCTAACCCGATTTCGTGGTGGTCACGCAAGCAAAAGGTTGTTGCTCGTTCCTCAACGGAAGCGGAATATCGTGCTCTTGCCTCTGTCTCGACTGAAGTTCGTTGATTACAACATCTTTTTGGCAAAATCGACACCAGGCTTCCAACTGCGCCTCTTATCCACTGCGATAACATGGGAGCTCTACATCTCTCCTTACATCCAGTGCAACACTCGAGAATGAAATATATTTTGGTGGATCTTCATTTTGTTCGTGACCTAGTTAACAAGGGTCTCATTCGAGTTTCCTATGTTAATACTCGTGATCAACTTGATCTCTTCACGAAACTGCTAGCTCGGTCAAGGTTCTTACTGCTACGCTCTAAAATTTCCGTTGCTGATGGCACGTCTATTTTGAGGGGGCGTATTAGGCAATAGTGTATCTTAAGAAATATTCGTGTTGTATATTTCCTATCATAGATTAGATGATCATATCTTTGTATATCTTCTGTAATTATCTTCCGTAATTATCTCTGTAACTTGTATAAGTATGTAATCTCTTGATCAATAATATTCATTCACTTTCCACAGTAATTATATCTCTTATACATACCACGTATTATTAACTTATTATGCCACAACGCATATTATTGAGAAAAAGTAGAAACTAATTGCAAGAAGATAAACTATTTGGAAAAATCAAATATGTGAGGAGATTTCCAAATAATTTCTTTGTGTAATTTATATTTTATAATAATCCACAGTATTGAATGGAAGAAGTAGATAAGTTACAAATAATTTTTTATTTTGATTAGGGACTTCCTTTTTGCATAGAAAGCTAAATTCTATATTGTCATATTACAATGTTGGGTGTCTTGAATAATATTGGAAAACCTTGTATATACCAGTCTTGCAATTGCTTAATACAACAGATTTAATCAGTCAGCAGAAAAAGTTGGATAGAATTGAAATTGTAGCATTAGGAAATGTTATTTTGCATTTCTGACATCTTCTTATGATACAGCCAGATAAGATATTTTTGCGTGCTCTATGTGAGGTCCGGATCAACGTTAAACGTAGTTATATACATATATGTGGCATGCCGAAACTCTTGCGTTAAATTCCTTTCCTCTCCTCTCATTTGCTTTGCTTTTATTGGAAGACCAAAAAGCATCAGCAGCATCAGTGAGATGGCCAAAAATCCTGAAACAGTGCACCCTGTGAAGGCTTTTGGATGGGGTGCCAAAGACTCCTCTGGCACCTTTTCTCCTTTCAACTTCTCAAGAAGGTAAATCAATTATAAACACAACCCATCTTTAATTAATTATTTCATTAACTAGTATTCTCTCTCACTAAATTCTTTCCAGTATTTTTATTATTTTGATTGATATAATGGTGCAGAGCAACTAGTGAACATGATGTGTAGTTCAAAGTTATTTTCTGTGGAATCTGTCATTCTGATCTTCATTTTGCCAAGAATGAGTGGGGAATCACTCAGTATCCCGTAGTACCTGGGTGCGATTTCGATTCTCTCTGCCGTGTTGTAACCATTATTAGTTACATTTGCTAAAAATGGAGATTAATGTCTGATATATGTGCAGGCATGAGATTGTGGGAGAGGTCACTGAAGTGGGCAGCAAGGTGGATAAATTCAAGGTCGGTGACAAAGTAGGCGTTGGAGGTCTAGTCTGGTCGTGTCGCCAATGTGATCAGTGTACTAACGATCTTGAAAATTACTGTTCCAAACAAATATTGACTATAGGTTTTGTTGATCGCGATGGGACCCCTACATATGGAGGTTACTCGGATATCATGGTTGTTGATGAGCATTTCGTTATTCGTTGGCCCGAGAACTTGCCCCTTGATATTGGTGCTCCTCTCCTTTGTGCCGGTATTACGACTTACAGCCCCTTGCGCTACTATGGTCTTGATAAGCCAGGGCTACATGTCGGCATTGTTGGTTTTGGTGGGCTTGGTCATATGGCGGTCAAGTTTGCAAAGGCGTTCGGTACTAAGGTGACTGTCATAAGTACCTCTACTAGTAAGAAGGATGAAGCTATTGAAAAACTTGGTAGTTTGTGTAATTTCCCAAAGAAGAGTGGTACTTTGTGTAATTTACTCATAGTTGAGGGGTACTTTGTGTAATTCTCGCTATTTAAAATCTTGGTTTGATAAAACAAACGATTGTCAAACATCACTATGAATCAAATATAAGGGATACGGAGATTGATAAGGCAATGTCTCAAAATGTAAGATGAACTTTACCCAATTTACAAGAAACACAATCGTCATTCAATTTTGAAGAACAAGAAACAACTTTAGTAGAGGAACTCTAGTAGAAGTGTGGCCAAGCTGCGCATGCCAAACATCACCAGACTCTTGAGTAGCTATAAAAGTAGGCATGGACGACTCTGGGTGGATAACTTGAGGTCGAATAGGATGGACACCATTTTTACTAGACCCCCGAAGAAGAACCTCCCCCGTTGTCTTGTCCTTAAAACAAACAGAATTGACATCAAAACACGCTACACAATTATTATCACGACAAACTTATGAATATACATCAAATTATGTTTCAGTTTAGGACATGACACACGTAGGGCAACATAAGTAGAGGGACACAAGAAGCAATATTTAAGTTACCCATGTTTTTAATCGGGAGAATGGCATCATCACGAACTACAACAGAACGTGACTCAATATAAACGATTGTATTTGAAAGCTTACCATCTTGAGGGGTCATGTTAGATGCAGCTCCATAATCTGAATACCAAATAGAATCGTTTGTTTTCCCACCAACACACGTGACACCATCAGAAGAAGGAGGGACAAAATTGGTATTAAAACGATGCGGGCAATAGGCAGTTTGATGACCTGGAAACCAACAAAGACCACAAGTATCGGAAGAGGGGGTAGAGCCTAAAATGTCACTAGACGGATTCTTTTCTGCATAAGGAAATTATTAGTACCAAAGAAATGGCGATGAATATGTGAACATAACAAGTTAGAATAAGAACTCATACCATTCACGTGAGGTCTATAATGTTTCATACTCCCTGAATTACTCAGTAGCGAACCGCTATAGCGGCGGCAAGTACTGTTACCTCGACCACGCCACGACCACCCTTTTTCTTACCACGATTTTGTCCACCCTCTGAACCACGAGAAGACGAGGATTGAGAGGAACTAGCAGAGTTGGATTGCACCACAACATAAGCTTGATGATGTGAATTGACCTCATCCAACATGCTGGAATAACGAAGGCGTTGCTCATGCAATAACAATTTGGAACGCAAATAGTCAAAAGTGAGGGCAAGGGGAAATTGGAGAAGAGTGGTGACAAGATTATCATATGCCCGATCTAACCCAAACAAAGTGTATTGGACCAGATCATGCTGCAAAACAGGAGACTGAATAGCAGCCAAAGAATCTGCCAAAACATTTATCTCACGCAATTACACATCCATGAACTGTTGTTCTCCCTTTTCAATTCTATGGAGCGAGCCATACTAGCATGCATGAAACAAGATTTCAATGTATTCCGAACTTTGACCGAAGTGCTCAATTCATGGACATCAGTTAATAGATCACAAGACAAATTAGCAAACAAACAAGACTTAACATGCTGATCATTCACTATTTATTCAAAAACCTGAGGATTTGGAATTGAATTACTGTGTTTATGAAGAATAGTGGATGATGGAACAGAGATTTTTCCTTCAACGATGCCAAGTAACTGATGAGAAAGTAGGAGACAAATGAATTGAGTCTTCCGAGAAAGATAGTCCGCGGGAGCAGCAAGTTGAACTGTCACGAGGTTTGTGACGTTCGACGTTGACAGATGTGGAGATAATGGAGGCATCGGGGGCGATAGAAAATGGCCAGCGTTGTTGTAGAGCGGCTGTTAAAAACCTGACGGAAAACGCGGGGCTGCCCGAGATGATGATCCAGAGCCAAAAAGTCTTGGAGTTGGATTCAGATATGCGGCATCAGAAAAAAGTACTGAACAGCAGCGTTGGGACGGTGGGTTGCTTCGAAAAAAGATTTCGACTGAAACCAAGAGCCAGGTAGATAAAACCTCAAAGAAGGCAACGTTATGCTGTTGGACAGTAACAATGCCAGCTGCTCTTCGAGGGAAGTCAAAACTCCAATCGAGGATGATGGAAAAGTCGACATTGGCGCACGTCAATTTTTTTTTTTTTTGATGGCTAGGTTAAAGAGATTTTAATGGCTCTTATACCATGTACAATGAGGGTGAATGCCCCAACCCTTAGATTGGCATGATATATATATATATATATATATATATATATATATATATATATATATATATATATAAGAGTATTTACAAGTGACCAAATCATAATATAAACAATTACCATAATATCCTAATAATTTCCACGTAATTCTTTGCGTAATTTATATTTTATATTAATCCACTTATTTAACGTAAGAAGTAGGTAAGTTACAAATAAATTTTTATTCAGATTATGGACTTTCTTTTTGCATAGAAAGCTAAATTCTATTTTGTCATACTACAATATTGGGTGTCTTGAATAATATTGGAAAACAGCTTGTATATACCAGTCTTGCAAATAATTAATACAACAGATTTATCAATCATCAGAAAAAGTTGGATAGAATTGAAATTGTAGCATTACACCGGTTATTTTGCATTTCTGACATCTTCTTATGATACTGCCAGATAAGATATTTTGCGTGCTCTACGTGAGGTCCGGAACGTTAAACATCGCTATATACGTGGCATGCAGAAACTCTTGCGTTAAATTCAGTAAATTAGATGCTAGGAGGTAGAGCACTACTCTAACACCATCTCATTTACTGTTATACCCTCTACATTTTCTTTCCATGACTCTCCAACTTTTATGATATTCTTCTTATACCCCCATATATTAAAAGTCTCTAATTTTGATACTTGAAGATGGTATCACAGCCTAGGTATATTTATTTTATGTGGAAAATTATTTGTTATGGTAACATCTAACTCCATTATGAGAGGAGTAATTTACAAACATGGAGAATATATGGGATTCCCCGTATTAGTTCACCTTTGGTGGACACAAGTGTGCGAGTATTAAAAAAACATATCATTGCTTTAACAGAAGAACGCGAGTATCACAAAACAAGAATCCAACACCATGATGTCTTCTGTTGCGACTTAGAAGAACAAGGGAAAGTTTGTCTTTTCAATAAAGCTAGACTAGAAATAGTCAAGCAGCTAGAAATTAGCCTTAAAAAGCTAATAAACAAAGTTCTATACTAAGCCTTTAATTATGCCTGGTATTATCCTAGAACAAGAGCTCTAACTCTTGATGACTAAGTTAGTTAACCTAGCTATTCATAGACCAGACAATCTCCCGGGCATTAGAGCTAAGTTTATAGCTATTAATGGCCTTTCAGCTGAGATTACAAGAATAAACAGATTAATCATTGAAAGAAATAATAGATGAGTAATCTAGCCTTGCCAGATTTTCACGAGCTCGAGACAGATGGCTCTAAACTGTCTCAGGACCTCAGGGAAGTCCAGAAAACAGTCCAAACATATAGAAATCATCAGTACCATATGCCCGAGCAAATACAGGAAATTCAGGACAAGCTTGAAACCATATCCCGGAGACAGAAGGAGATCTTGGAAGGCATTCAAGACATCCAACAGAGAATGAAGAAATTGGAGTCAGTGCCAAGATCATTTGAAAGAAGACGAGGAGGATGGTTACCACCATCATTCGGAAAGGAACCCTTATTACATCAAAAGGGTAAAGCAGTCGAGGTCAAGAAGGAGTTGACCACAAACGAGAGGGTGGAAGATCTGATACGTGGAAAGCCCAACACGTCATGAGATCATGTCCAGATTCAGGCTTGACGAGTTCAACTTCGAAAATCTGCAAGATCTTTCCGATCTAGCAGAATCATTTTCGGGTTTGAACCTCGAAAACGTATGAGGCTATGAAAGTGCAATTGTGCCAAGACAAGATCCTCCCCAGGGACAGTCAACGGTTACAGAAGGCGTTGGATCTTCCATCCCAAATCCAGAGCCAATCCGAGAAGAGCCAATTCGCGAAGAACCCATGCCACACCAGCATGACTTCGTGGCGGGATCCATGTATAGGGCGGTACCAGCCAGATCAAGAGCTAGGAGACCAGATATTCATGGAACACCATATGGGAGATCCCAACTTGATCCGATACACCCGTATGGGCTTATGCTCAATCTTGATATTCTGGATTTCAAGAATCGCGAGGCCCTGATTGATGAATGGGCATCGGCAAGGAGAATTGCAGGAGCAACGCTGAAACTCGACAAAGAAGGCTTCATCATGATGTTACAAATGAGCCTCGAAGGATCAGTCAAGATCGGATGGGAACATGCTACCCCAGAAATCAGAAGTGGGGTTCTATCCGGCGATGCCCTCAAAGACATTGTGGACAGAATGGCGAGACTGTTCAAGATCTACTTCATCGGAGAAGGATACTTTGTTGATCCCCAAACCGGAAGAGGTGACCAGGAAAAGGTCAGAAGATATGAACAAGCACTGTATAGCTTAGAGCTACATGATATATGTAGCGTCGACTTATACATCAAGCTGTTCAACGAGTACAGGTGGAAGAGTCGAATGAATGAGGACACGGCTATCCCCTTGTTTTTGGCCAAAATACCAAGTCCATGGCGAGAAATGTTACTGCGAGAATATACACCCATTGAGGTTGACACATTTGCCCAAAGGATGTCCTTTCTCAAAGTCAAGCTAAGCGAATGGTGCCAAAAGGCAGCAATTCAAAAGAATTTCAAGAGGCTGAAAAGAATCAATAAATCAGCCCGTCTTTGTTGCGACGATAATGACACCCCGACAGTCATTGGTGCACCAGAAAGACATCAGAAAAAGAAACATAGGGATCACCCCTATGAGTAGAAAGGAAGAAGGTTCCATAGACGATCTTCCTGGAGACCAAGGAGATTCTGGTCGAAACCTAAAGTCCGGGGTTACCAATCAGGGCAAAGACCAGGCCCCAGTCGTGGAAGAACATCTTCCAGGCAAGGAGGTACCAGCAGACCACCAACCAGAAGGACTTTCAGAAGAGCACATACACGTGCTAATGAAAGTTTCAAGGACTGCAACTGTTGGACGTGCGGTGCCAGGGGACACATCTCAACAGACTGTCCCGAGAATTAGAAAAGAGGAGTCAGGCAGTTCGAAGCTACACCAGAGTTCGAAGAAGCGGTCTACTTTCAGGACCTCGTTCAAGTATACCAGTTTGAGGATATTCCTTCAGACGAAAGTATATATGAAGAAGATGAAGGACAAGATGAGTCTTCAGAATCGGGATCAAAATCAAACTGAAAACGAGGAGATCTTCCGTCAAGAGATACATGAAGACTTGTCGGGATTCTTCTCACAAACCAGCATTTCTCACAAAGCCTTGATGAGAATCATGCGAGAAGATCCAAAATTGCGAGTTTACGATGGACTCACCATTGGAAAAATGGAAAGAACCTTAGCCCAGCTAAGCTTCAGACAACGAAAACATCACATCATATACAAGGTTACAGCGGGAGAAATTGCGATCCCAATGGAGCTAACGAGTAATGTGATGGAAATGCAGCTGGTTCCTATGAACGAGATTAAAGAGGAACTAAGACGACTCAATCCAGAGGTTGCCCAGAAGATGTCATGGATCCATATCGGAGCCATAAGAATCTTGATCAAGGCAACATTCAAAGAAGGTATCAATTCGCCAACTGATATTGCTATCTTTGACAGAAGAATCCAGAACCTGAGAGATGCCTGTCTCGGAGGAATTTCAGGAAATCTATTTGCTGGAAAGGTGGCAACATTCGTTTATCCGAAGATTGCATACAATCTAGCCGATCGAGATTTCAACAGAGTCCTTACTCTTCATCAGGACTTTAAAAACAAGGAGTTGATGAAGGAAGGGAATAGGCCTTACTCCATTACATACAGCATCTCCTACGCGCTCTCCAACACTCATCATTCAGATCTCTTCCGAAGGAATGAGTTTGTTGAGATACCAGAGATCTTTGAAAAGGTTGCCCATGCAGTCAAACCAGAGATTTCAGATCTACCCCATATCCATGAAATGGATATGATCATTCGTGACCAACCAGTGTTCAATCAGAACACCAGTCAAAGGTTCGAACCCAAGAGAATTTCTTTCCAGGAAAATAGGATGCATAGCCTTACATGGGGAAAAAAGCCAATTGTCGAAGTTGTAATCGAGCCAAAGAAGTTTACAACTAAAGGAGAAGTACAGTGTCCAGAAGGGTGGGGCGAGGTCGAGGTGATCTTCGACACCACACAGAAAGATAATACATTTCCATGCGATGCATTGTATTATCTGAAGCAGCCCTTCGTTGGAAGATATCCAGGAAACCTAAAATTAGGTGGAATGGATTTCATCATCAACGGTCGAGCATGAAAGATCCCAGAACAATTAGTTATCGGGATTGATTTTCTTGAGGATCATAAACCTTGGGAAAAACTTTCAGAAGGAATTGAGTTCACGGTGGAGAGAAAAAGATACAGATTCCGATGACCACTAGCCCGTTCTCAATCTACATCTCGTGGGGATGTTACACGAAAAATACCGAGTTGGATATTTTGCAGCATATATCGATTCAGGAGCAGGGATTTTCACAGCAAAACCAAGAGTTTTCCCCAAGAACTTAGAGAAGATTTACCGGTAATTGCAGGAAGGGATTTCTCAAAGAAGATCATCGTCTTCAGACAAGGAATAAAGCAGGCAGAAATATTAATTGGAGGAGCAGGAGGTACACCGTGGTACAAAGTCAAGAGGCCTCCAATCTATTTCCATGACACCGGAGCCGATATCTTACTCGGCAACAATTTCCTGCAACACATTCAAACGTTTTACGCAGGATAACGAAACAAGACGTCTTATTCTCACAATCACTTGTGATCATAAGATCTTGGTGCAATGATTGACGCAAGCGTTCTATCGTAAATTGCCAATTCAATTTCGCAGCAAGCGTGGTGATGAAGGAAGACTTCTATACCAAAAAATGAGAGATCAAAGGAGATATGGCGAGGCAATCCTACAACTCAGGATTGATAGCCTAGGCGGACAAAACACCAAAAGGATCATAGATGAAACAATTGAGATCCTGAAGGCCAGCTTGGAACCAAGTCCTCACGTAGACATCACTAACGAAGAACAGATTTCGATAGAAGATGTCAAGGCAAAAATTCGGAGGAACTACGAAGAAGATCCTCTGGCATGGTGAAACAAGAATGAACTCAAGGCAACCCTAAGAGTTCAAAAGGGGAAGGAGAATGAGTTTGTCAGATACAGGCCCATCCTGATGAACCAAGATGATCGAGAAGATATGCAGAAAATTCTTAAAGAGCACCTGGACCTTAAGCTTATCTCGCCAGGGGTCTCTCCATACAGCAGTCCGGGATTCCTAGTTAGAAACCACGGAGAAGTCAAGAGAGGGAAACCAAGATTAGTGATCAACTACCAAGGGATCAACAAAATCTTGGAATTCGACGGATATTACATCCCAAACAGAGAACGCCTGATCAACTACGTTCGTAACGCAAATGTCTTCTCGAAATTCGATTGTAAGTCCGGCTTCTATCAAATCAAGATGGATGAAGAAAGCAAGAAATATACAGCTTTCTCCACACCGCAAGGACATTATATCTGGAATGTCATGCCCATGGGTTTGGCTAATGCGCCCCAGATATACCAAAGGAAGATGGATAATCTCTTCAAGGATTATTTCAAATTCATGTTCGTATATGTCGACGATATTCTCATTGCATCAAAGAATGTCAAAGAACATATCAAGCATTTGGAAATCTTCTCAGATGTTTGTCACAAAGAGGGATTGGTGCTATCAGAAAAGAAGGCAGTAATCCTAACAAGGAAAATTGAGTTCCTTGGGATTGAGATTGACGAATCAGGTATCGTTCTCCAAAATCATTTGGTAGAAAAGGTACGTGATTTTCCCGATGACCTCAAGACAGTTAAGCAACTCCAAAGTTTTATGGGGTTAGTTAATTTTGCTGGAATGTTTATTAACAATCTGGCAAGTTACAGGAAAATATTTAGTCCACTGCTTAAAAAGGACGCAAAATTTAGATGGACGGACGAGCACAAGGTAACGATATAGAAGCTTAAAGCTATCTATCAAAACCTCCCCAAACTTGCAATCCCTAATGATGAAGATGACCTGATACTCTATACGGATGCAAGTGATCATTGGTGGGCGGCGGTTCTAACAAAGGTGGAACCAAAAGGAGAAGTGCCATGTCGATACTGTAGTGGTCTCTTTTCAAACGATGAGGCAGTAAGATGGCACATCAACGAGAAAGAATTCTTTGCAGTTCGAAAGGCCTTTAAAAAATGGCCCTTATTCTTACTTGCTAAAAAATTCATACTAAAAATTGATAATACTAGTGTCAAGGCTTTCTTGAAAAATAAAATAGAAAGCAAACCCGAGAAAGCCAGATTACTCAGATGGCAAGCTGAATGTCAATACTATGATTTTGATGTTCAAGTTATCAAATCTCATGAAAATATTCTTGCAGATTTCTTAACAAGGGGTGGAGCCACATGAGGCCGATACCATCCTTACCAGATGGAGGCACCACAGGAAAACCTAGAGGAGCTTAGCAGGTCGATAGACGGTCTAGCAATTAATGCTAAGGCCTCAGGTCATGTACAAGAAAAGGATCTTAATAACGTCCAGAACGCGATAAAGACTGCCTTGTTCGGCAGTACGAGTCTATGGGATAGTCTCATGGACTCCCTACTTAGAGATGCTTCTACCTCTAAGATACAAGCAGAATTGAAAATCTTTACTCTTGATGAGGGCAATTCAAGCAACACAGGACCAGCAGGTGATCCTTTCGAGGAAGACACCACCAAACAAGCAGGTGATCCTTTCGAGGAAGACACCACCAAACGAGATGATTCAAAAGGGGAAAAACCTAAAGAATTGTCTGCTACTGCAGAAGACGAGGTTAATCTTAGACCCAGAATGGGAACTTCTAAGATAAACAAAAACGAGCAGACACCACCTTTGATTGAATATCAAAGAACGTGGGAAAAGCTATACACGAGAATGGGACTTGTCCCAGGAAAATCTGTGGCAGACTGGTCTGGAAAATATCCGAGGATTTGGATACTACCCTGATCGAAACCCGAGCAGGTACGAGAATGGTTTAATTTTGGCTGTATAGCCTCAATCTTTACCGTATCACCAGGATTTCTGGAAATCTCCAGATTACCGGAATGGATTCAAGGAAAGGTGTATGAAACATGGCAGAACAATCATACACTAGAAAGAGGCGATGTTCTGGAGTTGAAGTTTATTTCAGCAGTCCCAGAAATCACAGGCAAATGGTCTTTACCGAGCTTTCATTTCATCAAGCTCCAAAGACCAAACATGAAGGCAATGGACTACATCAAGCCTCCACCAGAAGGACCGATGCTAGTCACCCCAATCTCAGAAGATGACATATCAACCAGAAGAGCTTGGGGGCTTTGGGTCTGTCTCACTGAGATGGACAAAGTCAAGTACGCGTTCAACATTTTTCAAAAAACGGAGAACGGATCGTTCATGCTCAATAGCATGACAAACACGACTACAGGGTTTGCTGAAACGATGTTCGAAAACAAACGACGAACATTGTGGAAAACAGAATTCCGGCAACGGTAGAAACTAGTCGGAAATTCTGTAACATGGCACATGTTGGCAAGTGGGAAGAGAGGATCTGTCCAAAGTGTCACGATCAAAAGGAGCCCCTCTTTAGAAAAAGATTCCCAGTAAAACGTGACATAGGGGAAAACGACAAAGAAGACAATTCGAGACGTGGAAAGATGCCGTGTGGGGCAGAAAAATGGACCAACGCAGCTGGCAAAGCTAAAGTGGCCATGTGACAAGAATCTGGACCACCTCCACTACAATGACAGGTGAATAATGGAGGGACCAGACCACGAGCTGTAGTGGGTCAAAATAATCCACTAAAACAACAAGACAATTATGGAGGGCCAGACCACGATGATAGTGGGAAGAAAAGCATCAAAATGTAGCTGAAGTCCGGTTTTCAAATTCGAGACTCGGCCTATATAACCACAAACTGAAGGAAGCAAAGGGCATCGATCATCCCCTGAGTTTTCTTACAAATAAGAGAGAAGCATATTAATAGTTTGTAATAGTTGAGAGTTTAAATTCTGTCAATAAAACTAATGTGTGTATAAGCTTTATAATTCTCTTCTGAGTGTATGTACAAGAGAAACAAAGCTACTATGTGTAGCTAAACAAGTAACTCCTCTCTAAAGGGGTTATCATTGTTATGTAATAAATAAGTTTCCACTTTAAATAAAATCCGAAGCTTTTGCCTCAGTATGTTCGAGTATTGTGGTTAAATATATCTCTGGAAGCTATCTCTCACACCCGGCGTAGGAAACGAACCGGAGTTGCGCTGCCCGTCGTTGAAGGAACCATTGCAGAACCATCGGTTGCGATCGAGTGGTTGAAGGCGAAGAGTCTTTGTAAAACCTGGTGGGGTACCCGACGGCGTCACGGTCAAAAGGAGGTAATTCAGAGTTTATATTCAGCCATTAATACGGAAGCATGTTGGGCCTGATATGGTCGTGAGGGACTATTTCCATGAATAGAATACTAAAAATAGTACTATTTAATCTATCGGGGTAAAATTTCAATTTCATAAAAAATGGAATCCTTTCTTGCAAATAAAAGGAGAAGGACATTTCGGTAAATGAGATAGTGAGGAGCACTACTCTACTTTGTAGCATCTTGTTTCCCCTTAAATTCCTTTCTTCTCCTCTCCTTTGCTTTGCTTTTATTGGAAGACCAAAAAGCATCAGCAGCATCAGTGAGATGGCCAAAAATCCTGAAACAGTGCACCCTGTGAAGGCTTTTGGATGGGCTGCCAAAGACTCCTCTGGCACTTTTTCTCCTTTCAACTTCTCAAGAAGGTAAATCAGTTATAAACACAACCCATCTTTAATTAATTATTTCATTAACTAGTATTCTCTCTCACTAAATTCTTTCCAGTATTTTTATTATTTTGATTGATATAATGGTGCAGAGCAACTGGTGAACATGATGTGCAGTTCAAAGTTATTTTCTGTGGAATATGTCATTCTGATCTTCATTTTGCCAAGAACGAGTGGGGAATCACTCAGTATCCCGTAGTACCTGGGTGCGATTTCGATTCTCTCTGCCGTGTTGTAACCATTATTAGTTACATTTGCTAAAAATGGAGATTAATGTCTGATATATGTGCAGGCATGAGATTGTGGGAGAGGTCACTGAAGTGGGCAGCAAGGTGGATAAATTCAAGGTCGGTGACAAAGTAGGCGTTGGAGGACTAGTCGGGTCGTGTCGCCAATGTGATCAGTGTACTAACGATCTTGAAAATTACTGTCCCAAACAAATATTGACTATAGGTTTTGTTGATCGCGATGGGACCCCTACGTATGGAGGTTACTCGGATATCATGGTTGCTGATGAGCATTTCGTTATTCGTTGGCCCGAGAACTTGCCCCTTGATATTGGTGCTCCTCTCCTTTGTGCCGGTATTACGACTTACAGCCCCTTGCGCTACTATGGTCTTGATAAGCCAGGGCTACATGTCGGCATTGTTGGTCTTGGTGGGCTTGGTCATATGGCGGTCAAGTTTGCAAAGGCGTTCGGTACTAAGGTGACTGTCATAAGTACCTCTACTAGTAAGAAGGATGAAGCTATTGAAAAACTTGGTGCTGATGATTTTTTGGTTAGTACAGAACCCGAAGAGATGCAGGTAGTTTATTATTAACTTTCTTGCATGATGTTCAATAAATTAAATAGACCTTGATCTGACAATATACGATGAGTTTCATTTCGCCTATTTGTTATTTGAGTGTTGCAGGCTGCAGCTAGCACTTTTGATGGTATCGTTGACACGGTATCAGCAGATCATGCCCTGTCACCATTGCTAAGTTTGTTGAAGCCTCATGGGAAGCTTGTCTTGCTTGGAGCTCCAGAAAAGGCACTAGAGTTGCAAGCATTCCCCCTGCTTATAGGTTACTATAGATGCATGCCCTTAATCTGTCAATTAATTAATTTTTTTTTCTTAATCTTTTTATTATAAACAAGTCCTACGTACATTGAAATTAATTGTGACGATCGAACTATGTAATAGGAAGGAAGACGGTGTCTGGTAGCGCAATTGGAGGATTGAAGGAGACGCAAGAGATGATTGATTTTGCGGCAAAGCACAACATACTGCCAGAGGTAGAGGTGATCCCAATGGACTATGTGAACACGGCAATGGAACGCCTTCTTAAGTCTGATGTTAAGTACCGTTTTGTTATTGATGTTGCAAATACATTAAAACTTGAATGAGAGTAAGGTCTTTAAATTTGTTCGTTCCATCTGCAAAGGAAAATAAGCGATTGGAGTCTTCAACAAAATAATGTGATCAGATGTGCTTTATCATTTGTATGTTTGGTTAGTCACTCAGTGCTAAATTGTCTTGTTTCGTTGGTTTTCTGCCTCCTATTCTTTCTATTAGTAAGACACATATCCCTCATTCTCATATTAACTATGTTGTGTCCGCGATGGCTTTATAAACATGAAGTAATGAATGCAACCATGAATGACCGAGTCCGAAGAAGCTCTTTCCCATCTTGATCAAGTGATCCAATTTTGTCACTTGATAATGGTTTGAATATAACATTTCAAAAACAAACTTGTATTATTCAAAAAAGGGATAATTCCATCAAACCCCCTGAACTATAACGATTTTTGGACACCACACTCTATCAAACCCTCTGAACTATAACGACTTTTGGACACCACACTCTAAACTTTGTTAATAAGGATTTTGCCCCCTAACATTTGCCAACTTGTTTGAGTTGTCCCCTGACAATTTTCCGACTAAAAAATCGCCAGAATTTTTTTTTTAAATCTTCTCCTCGTCAAGACGGTTCCGGTAGTGGTGATGATATCGAAACATCCAAAGCTATTACACGGAAGATTTAGTTTTAATTTGTCGAATTTTCGGAAAATGTGATGAACACCTTCAAGTGTTCTTCATTTTTTCCAAAAGTTCGACGAAATAAAACTAAATTTCTCGTGTAATAGCTTTGAATTTTGTGATACCGTTACCACTACCGGAACCGTTTAGACGAGTAGAAAAGTCGATTAGAATAAAAAAAAAAAAAAAAAGTTCGACGAAAAATTTTCGACAATCCGCGGCGGCATAGTGGCGGGTTGCCGGAATTTTTTGTAGGAATTCCTAAATTTGAAATCAATATTCTACTCGTCGAAAATGTTCCGTTAGTGGTGACGGTATCGAAAAACTTCAAAGCCATTACACAAAAAATTTAGTTTTAATTCGTCGAATTTTCGGAAAATGTGATGAACACCTTCAAGTGTTCTTCATATTTTCCGAAAATTCAACGAATTAAAGTTAAATTTTCCGTGTAATTACTTTGAATTTTGTGATACCGTCATCACTATCGGAACTGTCTCGACAAGGAGAAGATTCTGAAAAAAGAAAAAAAACTCCGGTGATTTTTTGTCAAAAAATTGCTATGGAGGCAACTCAAACAGGTTGGCAAGATTAGGAGGTAAAGTGCTTATTTATAAAGTTTATGGAGTGTGGTGCAAAAGTCATTATAACTCAGGGGGTTTGATGGAATTATCCCTTCGAAAAATGCAAAATATATAAATCTTAAATATATGTATATCATTTTCGTTACCCATAAATTAGAAATTGCAAACTTACTTTATATGATGAGATGAAAGGCAGCAAAAACGTTGGACTAGAGAGATAATATCAATTTCAAATTTTAACGAAGGAGGATACCATGAGCGGTTTGAAGAAAGGAAGAGGTGCAATCACGGGTCCCCTTTCTGCGCATAAATGGACCATGTATGCGGTTGTGGTCCAAACGAGGCTGGTTGTCCATTTTAATTAATAAATTAATTTGAGAGCTGATATATGAGAGCAAAATCCTTAAATAAAGAGTAAAATATTGTTCTCAAGTTTACCCTTTCTAAATCAACAATCAAATCATATTCCTTAATATACTCATTCTAGAAAAATCTCTTTTATTAAAATATTGAATAACGAAATTGTGTTTCCTAATTAAAGATAATAGCAGATTATGTTTCTAAAGAATCTTTTATTCAAATAGTTTCAATAAAAATATTTTAAAAAGTTTGATTGGTTGGATAGACAACGTTATTAACTAAAAATTTTGTTGTCATACGGTGAACACATTTATAATTTTTACAGAATATATCTCTTATCTATGTAGCATGAATATTCGTACCCAAGAAAAAAAATGGTGGTGCAATTATACGGTAATTTTATTTCAGTTCTATATGCATGGTAGTCATATGTTCTTCACATATAAAATATGATTATTACAATCTTATTCTTGTATTCATGCGGAAAAAAACTTGTTTATTTTTTTTGATGATTTGAAAATTTGATAATGATCATAAGGTTCATGATTTTATATAAGTATTTGAACTATGAAAATTCTGGAATCCTTTTTAATGCTTTTGCATACTTCAATTCAAACCAACAGCGCAAATAATATTCAGATTAGACAAAAAAAATACATTTTGCGATTTTTCCTTCATATAATTAAACCTTATTTAGATTTTCAGAAATTTAATTAACAGTAATTATCAAGTTATTATTATTATTAAAAAAAATCTTTTTATCGAATAAAGCTAGGATTTAAAAGATTCATTTAGCACAATCAGATCAATTCTAATTGTTTAATGCTCATGGAATTAACTGGTGTGAGTACTGAGTAACACTAATTTTGGTTCTAAAACAGTTTGTGCGTGAATTATGCATATCTTTTCTTTAATTATGTTTACTAATTAACTTAGATATTTATGAAGGGCACAAGACATTTTATACTAATTTGCTCTGTTATTCGGAAATTTGTTCTGACTATATCATCTGCAAATTAATTTGTTTTTTAGCTGCTCGCGTGGTACGCATGCATGATTTCAATTTTGTTTTTCTTTTTGTTTTTTACTAAAATAGTTATAGAAAATTTCGAATTACACAAGACACGTGCATAAGTGAGAAAATATTGTAGTCCAGTGGGCTCAGTCATTGAACTCCGGCATATTTAAATTAAGGTACTTCCAAAATTTAACCAACATACCAGGCCTCAGCGGGCCACAATAATGAGAATTTAGCATACATTGGACGGTATAATTTATTTGTTTCATAAGGTCCAGACTTATAGACTTCAGCTTATTGAGAATTTATTGTATACTACGCAACTCGGTGCACGCGGGACCAGTAGCGGGCGGAGGGAGACGGGGTGCAAAGGGGGCAATTGCACCCCCATCAACTTTTGCCTAATTACTTTATTGGGTCTAGTATAAAAATATTTTTATTGTATACAACTCTCTCATCTATTATTTTGCACATCCCATAATTTTTTGATCCAAAATTTCAAACTAACTCACGAGCCCAACTAGTTAAGAATTTATAATTTTATGGCCTACTTCATTTAGTTACTTAGGGGGTGTTTGGTTGCTGAGATGAGGATAGATGACTGCCCTAATCTCACTTAAAACCAGTTTGGTTTGAATGATTAAAAAAATGTAATTAAAAATGTAATTAACAAAATGTAATTAAAAAATGTAATAAAAAATGTAATTAAAAAATATAATTAAAAAATATAATTAAAAAATATAATTAAAAACATAATTTAAAAAATATAATTAAAAAATGTAATTAAAAAATGTAATTAAAAAAATGTAATTAAAAAATGTAATTAAAAAAATGTAATTAGAAAATGTAATTAAAAAATTTAATTAAAAAATGTAATTAAAAAATGTAATTAAAAAAATGTAATTAAAAAAATGTTATTAAAAAATATAATTAAAAAAATGTAATTAAAAAATGTAATTAACAAAATGTAATTAAAAAATGTAATAAAAAATGTAATTAAAAAATGTAATTAAAAAAATGTAATTAGAAAATATAATTAAAAAATGTAATTAAAAAACGTAATTAAAATAAATTAATTAAAAACGTAATTAAAAAAATGTAATTAAAAAATGTAATTAAAAAAATGTAATTAAAAAAAATATTTTACTTCAAATTAGTTAAGGACATAATTAATTGTGAATATTGCTTGGGAGGTGAACGTGATATTTTTCGAAAAAAAATTTGGTGTATATTTTCTTAATAAAATGGGGGCAATAAGGTAATTACCTGCAATATCCAGAAATAGCCGTTGCACATAACATGAACCAAACACGTTTTATAAATTAAGATAAAATAGTAACTTTATTCAACTCTCCAACCAAACACGGTTACTGTTACGCATATGAAATAAAAGACTATTTTAACTGAGTAATAGTTAATCTACATATATAACTGTCTCTGCAACCAAACATTATAGTAGGCATATAAAAAGCTCACAACTAGTACAAAGTGTAAATAGTTAGGACTTGGCCCTACAATTACTAATGAGCTGCACACAATTTGTAAAGATAATAAGAGCATGTTTGGTTTCAGGTATTACTTAATACACGTATTGACAAAAAAATGTTTTAAAATGTGAATAATTTAATCCAAGTTACTTTAATATACAGTTGGTTCTCGTGACTCATATACGAATTAATTAATACAATTTTCTTAAAAAGCGTTTGGTTTGCACTACTAACACAAAGTAAGATACAGATTGACTCTTATGCCCCTTACTTACCACACAAAAGACTTATTTTTGCCCCCGTCACTCCAGTCTCAACTCCCCCAAATCAGCTCTACATCCAAACCCTATATCACAATGCTAATGTAGATTCAGTATCACTGCGTCCGATTCTATCAACGATAAAGAAACCCGTTATTTTTTCGAAAGGTAAACTTTATTCCGACAAACCCCATTTCTTAATTTCAAAGCAAAGAATTAGGGTTGTATGATGAATAATTGTACTAATAAGTTTTGTTTTGTTTGAAGTTCGTTTCAGGATCAATCCGGCTTGAAGATCTCGTTGGCCTGTTGTTTGAATTCGACTCGCATTCACATGTATATTTCAATGTACTTGGCTTTGTGTTTTAACTGTGGTTTTGGTTTTGTTTTGTGTATTTGAAATAGAAACTAGAAAGTAATGACTTTGGTAATTTGCATGTGTGTTTTAGTTGCAAATGGTTGAATTTGTTTTCCCAAGTCATCTCTATGTGACGATTGTCCCCGCTGCAAATCAATCTCATATGTGTTACGAGCTGCGATTTTTTATGTTTGATATGTATTGTCCTACTGGTTTTAGTAATTATGTTGTTCTAACAGTGTGTGCGGTATTAGTGTAGTTGATTGATTGGTTTGAAAGATTTGTTTTGGTTTATGTTTTGCCTAAATTTAAATGCGTGTGTTGTAGATGATGCCTTCTCATGTTGTCCGTTGTTCGTGCGGTAGAAGAACCATGCATTTTCGTAAGGCCAGTGACACCGCCAATGTCCCTGGACGATACTACAACATTTGTCCCTTCAACAAACAACACGATGATTTCTTCATTTGGGCTGATTAGCTCACCCACCCACGATACAATCATGGCAACCGATTTTCTATTACAACAAACAATCACGCAAACACCGTCAATCAGAATACTTACGCAAGTGAATCATTTTCAGCATCACCTCTTGGACCTCATATTCACAACACACGGACTTCCTTCCTTGACCCAAGCTCTTCTTCTATTGTGGATGAAACTCAACCTAATTTATCTAGGCAGATACTAGGCTTAGTCCTACAACCTAGTATACACGGGATAAATGATCGATTACTCACTAGAGCGGCGGTGATGTGTTATATATTAGCTTGGTTGATAGTCTTTTTACTTCTACTTGTTGTAATTCATGGCATCTTATTTTTCATGTTGCGCTAGTTTAGATTATTGTAATGCTGATTTTAAATTAGGTTTGTGCTATGAAGTTGATGTATTTGAACCTTGTATCCCTTATTTATTCTCAATGAAATTGCGATGACTATTCCACCTATTTATCCATAATTTGTTTATATCTTGTTCATATATATATATATATACATATATATATATATATATATATATATATATATATTTCCTGATTAATTGGTGTGTAGGAGTATGTCATATACGTGTAGTAAGTGTGACGACGACGGCATGAAACAGTGTAAAGCACTTACTAGTCTTTGATCGGCGACATGAAATAGGTGATACGCAAAAAAATTCCACTGCCAGGAGATATGAAAAGTGATACATGATACAGAAGAAAGACACTTAATCTGAACTGGTGTTGCCCTGATGCATGTCATTGGAAACAAGATGGTCTTTAATATCATCTCGACCAAATTGAGGTATATTATCATTTTCACTTCTTGGATAATAATATTTTTATTTTATGAAATTAATATCAGAGAATGTGTTTGTAAGAAATTTCTGTTGTTGCTCTTAAGTTATGAACTGAATCACATAAAATTGATGAAGCAATATTCTTACGACTCGACTATGCTCTTGACCATATATAAAATCATAATTCAGCATTGAAGTGTGGTTGAATATTAATAATAGTTAGAAGCTCAGAAAATGTGTTCTTAGTTGCAAATGTTTTTCAAGTATCAATTATTTCCTAATAATTGGTTGCCCAATAATGGATTCAATGTGGTTAGTAGCTCAGAAAGTATATCCAATGTTTTTCCAGTACCAAATATTTCCTAATATTTGGTTGCCCAAGTGATGGATTTAATATTTCTCTACTTTCTTTATTTTATGTTGTACCACTTATGTTTCAGTGGAGTAGGAGTGCATCATAGACTAGTTTTAAAAGGGCAGTGTATTTTGATTGGCTCATTGGGCATTACTCTTTTATACCTTGACCAAGGTGTTGTTAGCATGCATACAAAACCATATGTCATGCCTTATAACACATGCAACAGAGGTGCCTTGTAAATTATGAAAAAATAGATTCCCCTGGGTATATGAGATATTAGTCCAGGCCTGATATCTTTTTTGGTTGTTGTTTTGTGCTTTTTAAAAAAAAAAATGGTAGAAATCTTATTTTGTTTGACACCAGTGTACTGTTGCTGAACCTCCAATGCAGAATACACACAACAAATACATGTATATCACATAGCTAAGTATATCTATAAATATGTCCTGCAAAAATGCTACAATCAGAACTCATCTAACCTTCTCCAAAAAATTTCAGGTTTGTGTTAAAATGATACCCCACGCAAGTAAGCTGCAGAAAAAGGTCTTTTACGACGAAGAATGGACTGCCGAGCAAGATGAGACATTAATCCTCGTTATGAAGAAGGAATGCGTCTCTGATAAAGGGTGCGTTCCTCTTAACAATTCAAAGTACGTCAACATGATCGTGGGCAATGCTGCAGACACAATCAACTACATTCGCAATACCAGTTTCACAAACGAAGAAATACTTTTTCGTTTTGATCATTTGCAGGACCGCCATTGTTGTTTCAAAAAACTATTAGGCCACCCAGGTTCGGTTTGGAATCTGGAAGACAACACGGTATATACGCCGAAAGCCGTTTGGGAGCAGTTTAAGGAGGTATATTGCTTGTCTTTTTACACATTAGATGTTACTATAACTGTGGACTAATTATTTTTTAATGGTATCCTTTGTGCAAATGTAGAAGAGTGATTTGAAGATGTGGGAAGCTTACAAGGAGCATGGTGAGTTTGCTTGGGGTGATCTGGAACAGCTTTTCGGTGGAATTAAGATACGAGCACGAGTCATACCTACACGCGAGTACTGTGAAGCCCTACGTTCGACAAGCGAAATTATAAACGCTGGAAGTAAGATCATTATCAGGTTATAATTGTTATACGATTCCTCTCGGTTTGAGTTTTCTTATTTTTGGGTAACTAACGATAAACTTGTTGATTGTAGGGTCTAAACCCGTGAGCACTCAAATCCCACCAGAAGTAAATGGAAGTACCGCATCCGACCACTTGTCCGACACCAATGGCCAACACCGTAGGCTGCCTAAGGTTAAGACAAAGGCTAATGTAATCCCCAACTACTTCGGAGAGCCCACAGCCTCAGTTCCTTCGTGCTCGGTAAGTCATTTGACCTTTAAACCATTGATGGCCCCTAAGATGAGGATATTTGTGTGTCTCTTGGTCCGGTTTCATTGGAACTTTAAATTTGCATGGTTTCGTATGTCCGTTGCGTAATTTATATATTTTAGTAGTGCCGTTTCCTAGTAGTTTGTTGTTGTTGTTGCTCGTTTGGGAGTCTAGTGTTGTTGCTATTTCGTAGTAGTTTGTTGTTGCTGTTGCTCGTTTGTTGTTCGTTTATGTCTTTTGAGAGTCTATTGTTCCTACTTTCTCGTATTGTTTAAGAAAGTTTTCGATGACATTATTATTGCTCACAATTATAGCTTATTTATTTTGCCTAAAGCTAACTCATTTGTCATATGATAATTATATTCAAATATGATGCATATCAGAGGGCATAAAATTTACTTTCATCTGATACGATTCTTCGCAAACAAACACAACTATCATTGGAAAATGAATATCTCAATTGCATTTTCACAGTTCACAACACATAAGATATGGTTCAAGGTAAAATAACCACTTCACTTAACTCAAGGAATAATAACTAGTGAAAACTTGAGATAACATACTCAAGATCTAAATCAAATATTAGAGTTGACAACAACTGGGATGTGCATGATAACATGATTTTCAGAACCCCTGATCCAAAACATACATAATCTAACATCGATCCCTCATTATGATCTAACTACAAAACGCAATATAAGTCTACAAAATACATTATAATAAGAGGGGATGCACAAAATAAACTTAAACGAGATAATTGTTCTACACAGATCAAGAAGTATCCATCAAAATAAAAGCCAATAGTTGAAAAGCTTCATCAAGTTATAACATCCATTGTAGATTACTTAACTTCAGACCCTTCCAACCTTCTTCTTCATTATGTGCTTCAAGTACTTGACACGGGAAGCTTCGGGCAAACCAAAAAGAGCATCAGCATCCTATGGAGAGTGTGCCAGCTTATGGACTATTTCAATCTTCTGATCTTCATCAAAGTCTTCCATTTCAGCTACAACACCATAAAAAAGACTTCCATTGAGTTGTTGCAGGATCCTCGGTTACCTTAGGTGCAATGCACATCTGAGCAATGCGATCCATTATGTCATTGGTCGCCTTTATGAATTCATTAACATAAGCGGGGACTTGAGGTGCACTATCCTCAGCAGGAAGCGACTCTCTACGACGTTTTTGGCCCTTCTCCTTCTTGATTCTCTTCAAAACTTTTTTTGAGGAACACTTCGATGGACCTGCTGATGTAGGAACATCATTATCACCATGCCCCTCATCCATGTTGAGGCTCTTCATCATCCTTCCCACTCATCAGGTCTTCCATAGTAGCAGTTAGGTCCTTAGCAGCTTTTTTAGTAGCTTTATCCTTCCCGAATATCTTGGCCCAATCATCAAAGTAAGGGAAAGTCTTGTCCTTGTATTGCACCATATATGGGTGTACCTGGGGTGAATTGTAAGTTAGAAAACAAGTATTAGAGTCTTGTTTTCTGTGTTTCTCTCTCAGTTACAGATATATGTATATATAATTCATATATATATATATATATATATATATAAAATTCAACATTTTAGGATCATACAAGCAATTCAACGGGCAAAAATGATGACTGATCATTGAACTTATATCTGGTAATGATACATAGATCTAAATGTAGAACATATATATATATATATATATATATATATATATATATGTGTGTGTGGTGTAGCATTTAAATCACAAAGATATAACAATCATTATATAAAAACCGATTAGTCATTTGCCTTAACCATTGAAATTGTACAAAAATGTTAATTAATGAACCAAATATTTAGCCATCCACGGAAATCAATGTCATAAAACTAACATTCTAATGGTTAAAAAATTGTAGTTAGATAACAAATATATATATATATATATATATATATATAAATATATATATGAACTGGTGTGCACTAATAATTGAGTGATTAGAAGTTCCCTGGTTCCAAAACATTTGGCTCAACAAGGACAATCATGATAAGTCAGAAGCTAAGGTAGGAAATAAAATTGAAGTTAAGAATCAAATATTCATAGATTAACATTTGAATCACAAAGTCCTAACAATCATTATATAAAAATGACCAATATATTGACTAAGAGCTGGTAATGGTACAAAATACTTCTGGGACCACAAGTAGAATTCAATGTCATAAGAAATTATAATGTTTTAGAAAAATGAAGTTATGTATGAATATTTTAACCATACAAGCATTTTCAGTATAATAAAAATGACATATCTATGAACTAATGTCTTCCAATGGTTTAGAGAATTCAATTAAGAAAAATAATATATATATATATATATATATATATATCAAGATTTATAAGTTAGGACTATCATTATTAAAAAATGACATATTATGTATTGACTCATACCTTGTAATGGTTAAAAAATTGAATATTAAAAAAACACAGGGGACCATGTATATAGATCAACGGCCACTTCTTCAAATCATAGTGGACTAACAATATCAAAAAAAATGTCATATCTTTTGATTTGGACATGGTAATGGTACCCAAAAAAATTGAAGCTATGAAACAGAGGTGTAATTATTTTTATGAACAGACTAGGCTATGGACTTTGGCATTTTAGGGATTCACAAATCTGAACTTAGAAACAAATATATACATATGAAAATAGATAATATAGGACAATTAATATGAAATCAATAACATATCTATTGCTTTATATGCCTCAGATGTGCACTGGATGGTTTTGGTGATTGGGCATAGCCATGAACCACCTCATGTTACATCAAACATCAAATATAAATACCCTTACATACGCTTCCAGACCGTCATCTTTGACCTCACTTGTGGATCAGCATGCACAGTTGATGAAGGGATGATCTTCTTAATAGTAGCCTCCAACTTCAGCAAGTATCCATCTCGGAAGGCATTATCGATCTTTATCCCCTTACCCTTAATATCCTTCAAGGCATCAAGGAGAGCGAGCTCCTCATCTTTAGTCCACTTGTATCTATTCTTGGTTACCTTAGCTTCCGCAGGAACTGGGGCTGAGTTACAGCTATAGGCAGCCATCACTACATTATATAAAATACACGAGGCATCCAATCACGCAATAGGAAGAAAACTGCATCATTTTCATTAATTTCAAGCATATAAGTAGTAGATCAAATACTTGCAAGCAAACTTGTAACAATCAACACAATATAATTGCATTTACTCAACAAGTCCACAACATTATATAGCAACCACACAAGGGAAAAAAGTACATTTCAACACAAAGGAAAAAGAACTTAAAATGTTTCTTCATCTCAAGAACACAACACAACCAGCTTTTCTAAGCAGTATCCAGTGCATTTCATTCTCTTAACCCCACTCCCCCCCCCCCACAACAAAATCAACGGCGGCGCGAGGCTCTCTAGTCATTCCACATCTTTGCCGCGATATCATCTCGAAAAATCCCCCATGTCGGCGTACTCTGCAGGCCTTCTATGTAATCTGTTGGATCATCGTCATCATCGTCAGAGCTCGAACTATCAGAAGAATCTTCAAAAGGATAGTTAGGCATTTGCACTTTTATGAAGTTGTTCAATAATGCCCCTGCCATGACATATTTTGGATCTTCAATTGTTAAGAAGACGCACGTTTCAGTATCTTCCATTGATTTTTTAATTTGGCAAACACTTGTTCAATTACACTCCGTGCACGTGAGTGTCTCATGTTAAACATTTGTTCCTTATCTTGTGGTACGACATACCCTTCTCCCCACTCCTTCAGGTGATAACGCCGACCTCTATACAGAGCCAAAAAGCCATCGCAATAGGCATAACCGGCATCCACCAAGTAATAGCACCCTAGTAATTACAAGCAATTAGAAAATATATAAGGAATATAGTAAACAAGAATTGTTCCAGCACTTTTGAAATAATTTAGATTATAACAAACTAATACCTTGTGGAACTCCTAAACCATTAGGCAGACGTCGGTAAATTGCATCCCTAAGTACCCTTCCATTAGCTGCGGATCCCTCCCACCTGCACAACAAATAAACAAAACTCATCTCAATGTTACACACTCCAAGAACATTCACTTACAGTCTACCCTTGCGAGACCTGTACTTTGGTTGGTTGCTCGTCGGGACTGTGACATCAATCATTGTCCCATCTAAAGCCCCAAGGCAACCCTTCAATGATATTATACATATTAGTATATGTATTGATCAAGCAAACAACCAACATAATTATATACACATGAATAGGTGAATTATAGAATAGAATATCACCTTAAAATATTTCCACGGCTCTTCGCAATTGTCGTTTTCCTCTGATATCGGCTTTGGTTTCACAAGCAACAAATCACTGCACTTTATAAGGGCACCTAATGTTCGCCTGAAGTACCGGCTAATGGTTTGTGCTGATCTATGCCAATTAAATCCGACGGTATGGTTGGTGTCGTGGTGTGCAAGTATCTTGATGAACAAAGTTACTTGTTCGTGCAATGTCACAAACTTCTCATCTCTCAGCCCCCACCTCCCTAAGGAGCCAAGAAAGCTTTATAAAGCAATTTCTATCCATCCTAAGGTTCGCTACGCAATATGCATCATTCAAATCAGTCATTCTCTCCATGTGAGTATCAATATCAACAATCTTATCCAACATGCTGTATCGAATTACCCGACGACACTTAGACCTTACATTTGTTTCATGGTTGTGCATCATGATCATGAACATAACTACATGGGCTCTCAAAAGTATTAGCTGCAATAGTACTAAAATCATTTTTTCCCTTCATTCCTCCATCTGGAACATAAATAACATACAATAGGATTGAGTTTAACTTGCACAAATGGCATCAAACATATAGGCTCATCACCAAAGGCATGCATACTCATGTTACATATGACTAACACCCACAAAATAACAACACACTAACAACAGGTGGATTCAATTACATTTTTTCCATGGAATAATACATACCAAACATGCATAGAACCATGCTATACCTTTTCTCAAGGAAAACACCAACTAGTAGGAACTGTAATTATGCACAATGAGCTGCGACAATACAATAAAGTAACAACATGCAGTTTCAATTTCACTTTTAGTTATGAATAATACATATGACATGAATAGAACCATCATATACATTTTCTCAACTATTGTTATTCCAACTAATAATGCATAATGAGATGCAACAGTACCTTGTCTTTGGCCTCTGCTCCTTCTTATGCTTTATTCACTCATTCTTATGCTTTATTCACTGCCACAGATTTAAAAATGGTTGAGTCAGTCAAAACCATAGATAAATCTAAGTAATTATAAGTAGAAAAAACTTTTTTCATAGCATTAAGCTCTGGCATCTATCTCTTCGATACAACTATGAAAACAAACAGAGCCGCTTATAAGATTTGTAAGAATGCATGCAAGACCACTCGGGTTAAACACATATCACCCACTAAAATCCTTATCTTTTTCGAATTACCCATGAAGCCAGAACATTTTTCATAGCATAAAACTCTTGCATCTCACTCTTCGATACAAAGGTGAAAAAAACAGAGCCTTTTTGAAAGTTTTTTGTAAAAATGCATGCAAGAACTTTTACAAACCCACAAACCCTTTAGCTTATTTTTACAAACCCACAAATCCATCGATTTGGAAGAAGAGCCGCTCGAGAATAACAGAGTCGCTCTATTTTAAACCCTAAAACCCTTATTTTTTTTGAATTACCCACAAACCCACGACGTCAGCAAAGCATTCAGTGGTTAAACACGAAAAAACGCATAAGAACTTGCAAAAGTTTTCCCAAAACGATACATGCGAAATGTTGCGAAGCTCGAATCGACTGCACCTATGGAGGATTTCAAACAAAATACAGTTAGTCAGGGTTAGAAACGATGAATTAAGAGAGAAAATGAAGAAGAATTGAAAAATCGCCCCACTACCTTAATTTAGGGTTTCTGCTAAAGTGTGTTCTCCCCCCCCCCCCCCCCCCCCCCCCTTTTAGAGATTTTTTGATGTTGCTAGAACGATTCTGGAAAACGTACAATAAGGGCAGAAAAGTAGGGGTATTGTAGACTTTTCACATGTGGGTCAATCCTTGCATTATTTAATCACTGGGGGATGTGGGATTATAATACTTGAATAAAGGTGCTACAGTGCCGGGCTATCCAATATTAATTGGTAAAAATCTTGGAAATTTTATATCCATCAAACCAAACTACAGATTAACAAATTTTCAATTTGGATTAACAGCTAATCCAGCGAACCAAACACACTCTAAGTTTATAACTAATGCAACATCATTCACAATAACTCATTTCGACGACAATAATTCTTTAATTTTTTTGAATTAATTCTTCTTTTTGTAATTAGTCAAGTCTAATAGTAGTAATTCCTTATGTTATGTTATCACAATTAATACTTTTGTGTTTATTTTTTATATTTGTAAAGGTCATCTCTATTTAAAGTTCCTATAATTTTGTAGCACATCTAATCTAAAGTTTTAATGCAGATTTCATATCAATTAGTTAGGCAAATATTTTATTTCTTTAGAATTTTATTTGTTAAGGTTGAGAAAAATATATAAGATTAATTACGCACCTTTTTACAAGCTACCCGAAGCATGAAAAGTTGCATTAAACTTCTTAATCTATTTGTTTTAAACAGTTTTGCAACTTGACCAAGTTTTGTGGACAAATGTGTAGACACGTGTCTGTATTAAACGGTTAATCTACGACTTAGGGGGGAAAACTATTCACAATCAATAGGTTGAAGAGTTTAATATAATATTTTATACTTGTAAGAGTAATAACTTGAAAAAAGAAGAATAGATTGAAGGCTTAAACTCATTAACCATATATATATGTATACAATATTTAAGTAGACATTATAAATTTCTTTTTTATAATCTCGCACCCCCACTCTTAAAATCTTGCCTCCGCCCGTGGCGGGGACCGTGTGCAACGTTGTCTTTGATATAAAAATAATAATGTCACATGTTGCTTGTGCACATTATTAAGTTTTAAAACTTGACTAAAGAATATGTGCATCACATATTAATCATAGTTACAAAAAATCAAGACTATAACCTCAACTATTTTTACAAAGTGTTGTAAATTTATTAGTGCAATTCCAATATCAGGCACACTCAAGATATAAGGTGTGATGGCGTAAAGGCATTGGTTTTAAAAGGAAAATTGTAGTAGCGGTTATCTCATGCTAAACATAAAAGTACTTACAATATTATTTTTGAAATTTTAAGATATATATTATCAAGAGTGCTCCTAAGTTGTCATTTAATTGTGTACAAAAAAAATACTTTAAGCACATCCCTAAATAAATAGGTGTCCAAGTTAATCAATTTATAGCGCAAATTTTATTGAGTTGTTGCACAAATCACAAATTATAGTATGAAGGTTCGGAAATTTGTATGACCCAACTAAAAGGGACAAAGCATGATATTTCTCGATTCGAACTTGAGAACCGAAGGTGCTATTTTAACATCAAACTTGAGATAAATAACAAATTTCTTCTTAAGAGTTCTGGAGCGTCATCCAAGAAACCTGCAAAATAATTAGAAAGTTTTGTGTAAAATAACACAAAAAATTAGAGAAATCATAAAAAGGAAAGGATAAAAAAATTATTTTTGCTTAAAAGAGAATCTAGAATAGATAATATTAAATGTTTGGGAGTACAAAGAATTGAATCAAAAAACGAGTACAATAACCAATAATCAAATTGATTGGTATAATCTGATTTGTTATGTAACGTCAAAATCTCGTTCCAGGATAGAAAAAAGGACAATTCGGAAATAACTCAATAAGTTTGATTTATGGAAGACTGATGAAATGAAAAAAAAAAATAGAGAAGAATTAAGTGATAAGCAAAATATTCAAAGAGAACCAGAAAATGATAAGAGTATTGATAATGTTTTATGATATTAATCTCCAACATATTGAGGAGGTGAATTTGCAAAAACCGAGTTATAGTCCCGTAGTGGGAATGGGGGTTACTTAAAAATTAAATTTTACTTTTTTTTTTTTGCTAGAAAAAATTAAAGTTTACTTTATTATAATTAGATCAAACTTAATGCAAATTGAAAACTCGCCTTAGCTTATCGGCAATTTGGCATCTGTTTCCTAGCAAAACATAAGTCCAATAAAATAATAAAAATTAGGAAGAAATTAATGGAAAACAAAGTTAGTAAGAGCAAACACTAATTAACGTACACTAATTAACGTAAAATATTGTGCAATGAAATAAAGACATGATAAGAATAAAAAATATTCTAATATCAAATCTATATGAACGTATTATTAATCTGAAAATATAAGTCTTTTTACAAAAATAAAAATAAGAAGAAGAAAACAGATTTGAAAGAGATCAAATTCAGGGCAAAATAACTCGAATTCAGATTCAACTCGAATTCGATGCAGAATAACTTGAATTCCTCAACTCGAATCCAGCCTTCAACTCGAGTTCAGGGCAAAATAACTCGAATTCAGCTTCAACTCGAATTCAGAGCAAATAACTCGAATTTAGTTTCAACTCGAATTCGATGCATAATAACTCGAATTCCTCAACTCGAATTTAGGGCAAAATAACTCGAATTCATCTTCAACTCGAATTCAGAGCAAATAACTCGAATTCAGTTTCAACTCGAATTCGATGCAGGATAACTCGAAATCCTCAACTCGAATTCACGGCAAAATAACTTGAATTCAGCTTCAACTCGAATTTAGAGCAAATAACTCGAATTCGATGCAGAATAACTCAAATTCTTCAAGTCGAATTCTTCAACTCTAACAGAATACCTCTAACTCGAATTAGGTTAAAGCTCCTTCAAAAAACGTACCTTAATAATGAAGATTAGCCGGGTATTTATAGGCAAAAAATTTCTATAATTATCGGTGTGGGCCGCGCTAATGGGCCTCGGCCTTTTAGGCCTGATTGGTTGGCTTCAACTCGGATTAAGCCTTCAACTCGAACAAAGACTTTTAACTCGAACACATGCTTTCAACTCGAACAAAGGCTTTCAACTCTAACACAGTATTTCAACTCTAATAAAGGATTTCAACTCTAACACAACATTTCAACTCTAACAAATGATTTCAACTCTAACAAAGGATTTCAACACTCACAAAACATTTCAACTCTAACACAACATTTCAATTCTAACAAAGTATTTCAACTCTAACAAATGATTTCAACTCTAACACAACATTTCAACTCTAACAAATGATTTCAACTCTAACAAAGGATATCAACTCTAACACACCATTTCAACTCTAACAGACCATTTAACTCTAATTGGGCTTATAAGTCAAATTGAGCCCAAGTGTTGATTTAGGGCCCAAATTTGACTTATTAATCTAATTTCAATATTTTTTTTATGGTTCGCCCGTCATCGATTTGCCACGTGTCACGAGCTTATAGGTCGCATATTATTTGGCATAACATAAGTCCCCCAATTTGCACGGGCTCGTGGTACACGAGCGTTTGCAAATTTGATGCTTCGATCTTTTTTTTGGCGCGTCAGATTTTTATTTGACCCTTCATAAGTCTCCCAATTTGCATGGGCTCGTGGTACACGAGCGTTTGCAAGTTTGATGCTTCGATCTTTTTCTTGGCGTGTTAAATTTTTATTTGACTCTTCATAAGTTCCCCAATTTGCACGGGATCGTGGAACACGAGCGTTTGCAAATTTTGGTACTCCAATAGTTACTTTCTTAGACTTGCATTTTATTCTAAGTCTTGTGTTTATCGATGTTGCATGGTTTTGTTGTTATATGCTCATGTTTCTCGTTTATCTATATGATGGGTTCCCATTTCAGTAGAAAGTTGTGGCTTTCCAATATGAAAGGAAGAATGCTCTTCATCTAGCTTCTTCTTTTGCTGAGCCATAATAGTTAGTCACCTTTATTCGCTTTTCACCTTGTAGGTCTTCACCTTGTTTAATTTATGTAGGGCTTTTATTAGCTCGCCTGCTTTATGTGAATTTCACCAATAGGCTCTTCACCTAGTTTAATTTCTGTAGGGATTTTGTAGCTCGCCTACTTTATGGGAATTTCACCCGATAGGCTCTTCACCTAGTTTAATTTCTGTTGGGATTTTATAGTTTGCCTACTTTATGGGAATTTCACTCAATTGGCTCTTCATCTAGTTTAATTCATGTAGGGCTTTTATAACTCACCTACTTTATGGAAATTTCATCAAATAGCTCTTCACTTAGTTTAGTTTCTGCATGGCTTTTGTAGCTCTTGTGTCTTATTAAAGCACTTGAAAAAGAATTTCATTAAAGCATTCTTCAAGCAAGTATCCTTTAGCTAAGAAAAATGTTTTCTTTATTTCGGACTGCACTTGCAGCCACGACAAGCTGCCTATGTATCCCTTATAAGTGGAAATCAAGTCGAACGTAGTTCATTTTGGTACTTACATCTCACCGAGTTCCAGAGGTTGGAACCTCGCATTGACTCCCACAAGTCGAGATCTCATTATTTACAGAAAAAATATACCTACCAATCTACGACGCTTGCACAACAGGCGCTTTATTTGCTAGATAATCTAAAATTGTCGTCATTCGTGTTCCATCATCCGCTTGCGTAGAAACGACGCAAATTCTGAATGCTCCAAGGCCTTTTCAACATCTTCCCTTCCAGTTTCGCTAAATAATAGTATCCTTTAGTACTAGCCTTGATGACTCTGTATGGTCCTTCCCATGTTGGTTGTAGCTTTCCAACATGCCTTCATGTCGCTTCAATCTTTCTTAACACCAATTCCCCGACTTGAAATTCTCTGAAACATACTTTCTTGTCGTAATATTTTGCCATCACAATCTTATTAGCGAGCGAAACATTGAAAGCTTCTTCCCTGATTTCACCTATCATATCCAAATCCATCTTCCTTAGTCGAGCGACTTCTTCAGGGTTGTAACTCTCCATTCTATGCGTTCTCATTCCTGCTTCCATTGGTATGATAGCTTCAGACCCATACACCAATAAAAATGGAGTCTCTCCGGTTGCTCTCTTTGGTGTAGTCCTATAAGCCCACAAGATTTCGGGCAAAGTTTCTGGCCAATTTCCACCCACTTGAAACAAACATTTCTGCAGATAGTCTTTTAGTGTCTTGTTGCTGGACTCCACATGTCCATTTGCTTGGGGATGCAAAACTGCTGAAAAGTGTTGTTTTATCTTTAGCTCTTTACACCACGATGTATCTCTGATCCCGTGAATTGTTTTTCATCTGATACTATCACCCGTGGAAGACCAAAATGACAGATAATATTTCTCTAGATGAACTCAATTATGTTCCTATCCGTGATTGCCGCTAATGCTTCGGCTTCTACCCATTTGGAGAAATATTCCACCGCCACTACCATGAATCTTTTGCCATTTTTTGCCGCCGGTAGTGGTCCCACTAAGTTTATTCCCCATTGATCGAAAGGACATGTTGCCTCCATGGGGTGTAAGAGTTGAGCCGGACATGGGTCGAGTGAGCATGCAATTGACAACTCTCGCACTTCTTGAAGTTTTCCATCGCGTCCTTGAATGAGGTAGGCCAATATTAACCTTACCTCATAATCTTCTGACCCAATGCTCTACCACCTGCATTATTTTCGCATGATCCTCCGTGGATTTCATCCATGACAGATTCTACTTGATTCAGCGATAAACACTTCAATAATTTATCATGAAGGTGCAACAAACATACAAACGGTTTGTAACAAAAAAAACAAACAAACTTTTCATGATCAATTTGTTTGTTACAACTGTTTTTGCTAAAGGGTTCTATGGAAGTAAACAAGCAGATAGTATTGGCCTAGTTAATGTAGGACAATATCTTGATGAAAAGTATGATGGAGGGACGTTTCCAATCCTCTCTATGTGGGAGCATTGGATTATTGGCAGCTGGACAAAGTAGTACAATAACCGGAACTTATGCTGGTCAGTTTATAATGGGAGGTTTTTTGAACCTTCGACTAAAGAAAGCAGTCCGGGATTTGATAACTCGAAGTTGTGTAATTATACCAACTATAATTGTGGCATTGATTTTCAAGAAATCTGAAGGTTCTCTCGATGTACTAAATGAATGGCTTAACGTGTTACAGTCGATGTAGATACATTTTGCACTCATCCCACTTCTTATGTTGGTGGCCAAGGAGCAGCTGATGGAAAGTTTTAAGATTGGACCTATGCTTGAGGTATGTCAACATTTTGCCTCTTACTCATTCTACTGCAAGCAGGTGTTCTAAAGATCACACAGTGAGAAAAAAGAGTAAATAGCAAGAAAATTAAGTTAAGAACATGGTTATAGATTTAAGATATATTTCTAGCTGATACAGCTTGTATACAATGAATATTGTGCTTCTCTCAGTTCGCAATGGAAATATCTTGAAAAGTTTGAAACTTAGTTTGTTTCCATGAGATGTGTCATCACCCAAACATTGATTCGAGTGCTTGACGGCTTGATCTTGGATCAAAACGGATATTTGATTTGAAGGTTGATGAAGAATGATATGATCTTCGTCTTCAGTTCTTTGAAGAGACTTCAATCTTAAAAAAATGGTGTTTCGAGTGTCTTGTGACTTGATCTCGAATCAAATGGACTTTTGTCTTGAAGATTGTTGAAGAACGGTATGAACTTGATTTGGATTCATTGAATTTCTTGAAGATTGATCTTCCTCGGCAGAAATGCGATCTTCAAGATAGTTATTTGATCAACTTGAAGCTTGACACCTGATCAAACGAAGGTTTTCGTGAAGAACACCTTAAAGATGGATGGATTTGATGGAGAGAAAAACCTAGAGCTTTTCCTTCTTCAATCTTGTGAATATTTTGGTGTGATCTCCTTGCTTGTGATTGGTCGGTTTTATTTTCAAGATAAGCATGGATCTAATTTAGCTTGCTTATCAAGAAATATTTTGATTGGCTAGAACACATCATATTATCCATGTGCAATCATGGCCTTATATAATTTGATTGGTCAAATTTGATGGCCTAATTTGATTGGTCAAAACACATCATCACTTTTCATATGGCCTTATATAATTGGTTGAAATACTCCATATTTTCCACGTGGTTTTAGTTAATTTACTAATTAACATATATATTAGAAATCAATTGAATAATCTATTAATAGTTATAATTTGATTTTGTAAAATCCCAAATTAAAAATAGAAATAATCAATTTAATTTATAATAATTAATTTGACACTTGTCAATATTTAATTGGAGTTGACAAAATTAAATTTTCTACACACATCTGCTCACGTTTTGAAGTTTTGGTGAAGAAAATAATGAATTTGGAGGTGTTTTGCAACTTTTAATTAATCACATTTTTCTCCCTTAAAGCGTTGTTGGTTTATTTGATTATATATTAAAGAGCGATTGGTCATTGAAGAATCAAACTTAATTGGAAAAATTATTTCAACTAAATTTATATTCATATTTGACGAGGAAAATTCGTACATACCAAACTAAACATAATAACAATAAACATTATGACAAATTCAACATACTAGGCAAAAGCAATTAAACTAACAACTCGGACATAAGCAATTAAAAAAAATGTAAGAAATGGAGTTCAAATATATATATATATATATATATATAAATCGAGGGCGACGGGCCACCTGTCGCCTTTAGTCAATGGCTAGGGAAACGCCCGTCGTCCTTAAGCACGGTCAATGGCTAAGGAAGTGCCCGTCGCCTTTGACCAAGGACGACGGGAAAGTCGTCTCCATTATTACTGTAGTTTTCTAAAAACAATCTGAAAAAGGCAATGGCTAGGGATTTTTCTTCGCCAATGAGAAAAAAAGCCATTGACTACGGCTCCCCTAGGTAATGTCCTTCGCCAAAAATTTTGTTTGTTGTAGTGTATTTACCTATAGGCCTGCATAGTTGGCCTCGGTTGGTCAAGAGAGTGTGTGATGTTTGAGCTGAACTATTAGTTTGTTGGATTTGTCATGGTAATGGGTCATATACCTAATCAAAATGTAAATTCTTACTATGAAATTTAAATATTTTGTAATTTTGTTTTCTTTTTTGTTTGCTAAAGACACAATTTACAAGGCTTCTTTCCACTGAATTCACATTTTTTTGAAGTTTAACGATGGAAAGCACAATAATCAAGATTGATTTAATTTCAATATATTAAGTTATTGGTTTCACAGCAATAAATATTCAACATTAACAATGAGGAAATAATTTAATATATTTTTTATTGGCGTAAATTGACAAAATATTGTACCTATGTGGTGTAAATTATTAATTAAATTATCATAAGGTACTATGAGGGAGTAAAGTGACAAAATATTGTACCTATGGGGTGTAAATTATTAATTAAACTATCATAAGGTACTATGAGGGAGCAACAACTGAGTTACCAATGTATTTTAGAGCCAAATATAGCACAAATGTCGAGGATTATCATTAGTTTTGATTTTTGTATTTATGTGGAATAAAATGGGATGAAAATTTCGAAACTCTATGTTTAGATTTGATTTTGGTATATATTTCTATGGGATTACATGTGATGAAGGATTAATTATGTGAAATCAAAAGTGAAACTATAAAACTATATGTTTAGACATTACAAGGAATTATTTGTAGATAAATCAAGCATGATATCAGCATGTGCAAATTTTCTCAAATTGTTATCAATGAATTTTCGAATGAAAGCAGAAGAAACAAGAACCAGGCGGAATTGGTAATCTTCATTACAAATTTTTGTATTGAAACTTAATTTATGGTGCGGCGTGAGAAAGAATATTGATATATCGTATAAACATGTGTGCATGTCTCCGGGTTTGTTATGAAGTTGTAGTTACTTCTCACGGAGAACCCCCCACCACCCCCACTCCCGTGTACCCCACCCTTCCACTCTCACAAGATACATGCACAATACACTCTGTCAAGTTTCAAGCTTCAACTCTTACCTCCTTTGTTGGCTAAGCCAACCAACTAACATACAGTTTCCTATTATTTTATGGCACCAACACGTTTATTTTACGTACACCCTCTTAATTATGTACATTCTTTAATTTATTTTAGTTCAATTTCAATTTGACTGCATGTATATCAATAGATTTGAAATAAATTGCATGCAATCTTTGTTGCCTGCTGGGCGATCGTGCCATATATTTTGTGAAATGTCCAAACTATTTCAAAATAAAATCTTTCAGCAAGGTGGCATACCAATAATTATTATAAGTTCGTAAGCACTTGTTATTTGCATGGTTGCCGAAACACATTATTATTGTGTGGGTCCGTTATGGAAATTGACAGAACCAGTAAAACTGTCCGTTATGGAAATTGACAGAACCAGTAAAACTAACAGGTTTCATATCTATTTGGTTATTTGGTATATAGGGAAACAAAAATCAGATGAAAGTACTTTTAGCTGACATAGAACATTGCAATAGTAAATATACTTGTACTGATTTTATAAGATATTCACGACTCACTTTGTTTTGCGCTAAACAACATAGCATTATACATTCACTACAACAAAACCAATCAATTGCATGGAAAGTCTTGTATCTAAAAATTGGATTTTTCGATGCACGAGCAATTGCATCGAAAATTTTCAATGTAATTGACCAAAAGGTCAATTGCAATTGAAGTTTTAATTGCAATTGACCTTATGGTCAATTGGGTCAATTGCATCGAAAAGTTTGGATGCATCCACATAAGCTGCATTTGAGATTTTTGTTGCAACAGATGCAACGAATTATTCCGATGCAGCGCACGTGGCTGCATCGGAACCTTTCAATGCTATTGACCATAAGGCCAATTGCAACCGAAATTTCAGTTGCGGTCAATTGCATCGAAAATTTGCAATGCAAAAAATAAGCACAGTAATAAAAATAAATTAATACACAATATAGCAAACACAATTTAGTAAAAATAAATTTCATATATGTCCAACTTACTAGTGCCTTTGCGATGTTTTAATATTCTTATATTTTACATTCTCTGCGTATCAAATAATTTGTTAAACATCCTACTTAATAATACAAATTACCAAAGAAGTACCTAATAACCACATTATTCTTTCATTAGTTAATGCAAAACCGCATATATGTATGTGGTGTGAAAGACGAGTGTTTTTTTTTTCTGTAAAAATGCCTTTTGTTTCTTCTTCTTTTTAAATATATGTATATATGACATTTTCTATCATACAATAAAATAATTGTCTTGAAGCTAAATACCGAAGTTTATACCGACATAAATTAGTTATTTGAAATGAATTGAAACAAACTCTGCATAATGGAAGTGCTCATCTTTTTCATGTCGTTCCTTTCTAATTCTACCTTTTATTTTTAAATTAATTTTAGATATACAATGGTGAATGTTTGATAATGTTCTTCTATTGCATTTTTCAAATTAGAAAAACTTATACTTCAATTTACATACAATGGTATCTTTTGGACTTTTTTGAATAAGCTTGATTTGGTAAATAATTAATAGTAGCAAAGGTAAGTGTGTTCTAAACAATAAGTATGTGCGTTCTTTCAAATCCCGTCAAAAAGGGAGTAACGAAAGACGCAAACAAACCTTTTGGGGTGAAAATATAATTATTCAAAAGTTGTAAAACAACTCCAAATTGACATTTCTTTCGCCAACATTTTATAAACAATAAGTAGGTGTGTTCTTTTAAATCTCGTCAAAAATAGAGTAATGAAAGACGCAAACAAACCTTTTGGGGTGAAAATATAATTATCTAGAAGTTGCAAAACAACTCCAAATTCACTTTTTCTTTCGCCAACATTTTCAAAACAACTAGTAGGCGTGTTCATCAAATCTCGTCAAAAACAGAGTAACGAAAGCCGTAAACATACCTTTGTGGTGATAATATAATTATCCAAAAATTGCAAACCAGCTCCAAATTCACTTTTTCTTTCACCATCATTTTAAAAGCAATCAGTAGGCGTGTTCTTTCAAATTTTGTCAAAAATGAAGTAACGAAAGACACAAACAAACCTTTTGGGGTGATAATATAGCTATCCAAAAGTTGTAAAACAACTTCAAATTCACTTTTTCTATCGCCAACCTTTTCAAAACAATTAGTAGGCGTGTTTTTTCAAATCTCGTCAAAAACATAGTAACGAAACCCGCAAATAAACCTTTGTGGTGATAATGTAATTATCCAAAAATTTCAAAACAACTCCAAATTCACTTTTTCTTTCACTAACATTTTAAAAATAATTAGTAGGTGTGTTCTTTCAAATCTTGTCAAAAACAGAGTAACGAAAGACGCAAACAAACCTTTTGGGGTAAAAATATAATTATCTTAAAGTTGCAAACCAATTCCAAATTTACTTTTTCTTCCACCTATATTTTCTAAACAATAACTATGTGTTTTCTTTCAAAGCTTGTCAAAATATGGAGTAACGAAAGACGCAACAAACTTTTTAGGGTAAAAATATAATTATCTAAAAGTTGTAAAACAACTCCAAATTCACTTTTTTCTTTCGCCAACATTTTCTAAACAATAAGTAGGTGTGTTATTTCAAGTTTTGTCAAAAATAGAGTAACGAAAGACGCAAATAAACATTTTGCGGTGAAAATATAATTATCTTAAAGTTGCAAACCAACTCCAAATTTACTTTTTCTTCTACCCATGTTTTCTAAACAATAACTATGTGTATTCTTTTAAATCTCATCAAATACGGAATAACGTAAGACATTAAACAAACGATATAACCATATAACATTATATGAACTTCAACCATAAACTCTAATAAACTCTATACATGCATAGTACTCTATTAAACAAAAATTGTATTTTCACACGTAGAGAGTGTTAAACAACTTCAATTCTCATTTTTTTTTACCATACACTATGTTATTAAAAATAACTGTATTCTTCTAAATTTCGTCAAAAATTGAGTAAAGCAAGACGTTTAAAAAAAAAATGGAGTACAAAGTCTAATTATGCAAAAGATGGCAAACAACTTCAAACTCCGTTTTTCTTTAACCACTATTTTAGTAGCACTTATGAGCCATATTTACATTTAAATTTTGCCCATAACGGGGAACAAAAGACGTTTAAAATACTTTTGAGATCAAAAATATAAATACAAATTGAATAAGTAGGGATTTTTGAAAATAGTTATAAAATAGATGAATGAAAATATTTCCATGCAATAAATATTGCATGGAAATATTTAGTTGCAATATGTACCTATTTCTAGATACAAAATGTATTAATTATATGATGGATAAGAAAATTCCGATACAAGATACACTGCATGAAAAAATCGGTTGCAATTGCTGCATAGTGTCAATTGCAACCGAATTTTTCCTTGCACAATTTCCATTGCAAGGAAAATCTGCAATGCAGAATTGCCTCATTTCTCTTATAAATAACCCCACACCCCATTCATTTCTCATTCATTCTTTCTACATCACCTCTCCTCTTCCTCTCTATAGAATTAGGATTTTAATATTTAGGTTTAAAAAATTATTTATATTTTTAGTAAATTTATATTGTATTTATACGTAATATTATAAATACGTATGTATACAGAATCATATAAAGACATCTTATAAATATGTATTTTATACGAATAATACTTTTAAAATTATAGTTAAATAAAAACATGTGTATTTTGAAAAAATATAAATACAACAACCTATCTATAATCATTAAATAAAATTTTTAAATTATAAAGGGAAAAAAGAATAAATACAAAAGTGGCGGAATCCCACCACTTTTTTTTTTAAAAATATATTTCGAAAATATATTGCAAGGAAAATTTTCCATGCAATATATCAATTGCATCGCATTCTTTCAATGCAAGTCTATGCATTGCAAAAATGCGATGCAAGCTCCGCACCACCCAAAAGCTGCCACGCGGCCTGCTGTGTTGTAAGTTGGGTTGGTGTTATGCATTGGAAATTTTCGATGCAAGCGCTCTTCCTGCAACCGAATTTTGTAATGCAGTGTCAATTGCGTGGAAAAATTCGGTTGCAGTTTTGCAGCCGAATTTTCGGTTGCAACTATCAATTGCATCAAAAATCTTCAATGCAATTCTCTTGCAACGAGCTTTGAAGTATCGAAATGTTGCGTTGAAAATTTTGCATGCAACTGATCAATTGCATGGAAAATATAGGCTATTGCATGGAATTATTTCATTGGGAAAATGGTGTTTTGTTGTAGTGATTGCCATTAAATGGACTTAAAATCAGTCAAGCAAATAATCCTATAGTATAACATCTCTTAATTAACAGTATAATATCCTCTTAGATTTCGCCTTACTAAATTCTCCGAACATGGTGTCTCTCAAGTATCTTGACTAATTGCTAGAAGTTTCCGCTCGCAGTCATAATTCAAGGGCTTCATCTTAATTGCATACTATGTTTTTGTTAGTACCCATTTGGCACTTTATTTTGAACTTATTTGATCGTCTCCGAAATAACTACTTTCGTAAAGCATTTTGTTAATTGCTCATTCTCTTCCAAAACTCCAATTCCATAATATTGAACGAGATTTCTAATAAGATATGACGAAGTCTTGTATGCTTTGACCTCACTTGCTGACCTCCTAGTCGAAGGGCAGTAGCTTGAGCTAAAAAAATTGATTCTTCATCGATCGTTGCTATGATTCACATGTTAAAAATTTTGATTCTTCATCGATCGTTGCTATGATTCACATGTTACAATAGTAGATATAGTAGCAACTTCTTGCTTATGTTGAAAATCTTATAGAATACTACTACGGCAAACAAATTCATGTGCAACACTAGTAGCAACTCTTTCCCATTGATGAAACTGAAATGATCTTTGCTTTGTGATGTCCACGATTGGTTTTGATCCAACCCAAAGTGTATATCTAAGCGTAATTTTACGACTATTCACTGATCAACCAGTCATTGCTAGCTATTTTTACTTTTTTTTGGGACATACTTGATGCCAAACTGTTTTATACCTTTAAGGTATCGAAGTATTTTTTTTTTTGTTGCTGCATAATATAGTCTGAATAAGGTATAAATATTGAGATTGAGCTTATTGAATAGGCAACTTCCCCTGTCGTCCCATATCAACAAGTCTTCCTTAGAATTAGTAAATTTTTATCAACTTTTTGTTCTACATCAATAATTATCAGTTTTACGTTGCATTCAATAAGAGTTGTTATTGGCTTGTTGTTTTGCACATTAGTTTTTCCATAATTTTGGCAAACAAAAAATTATTTTTAGATAAATACTTTACATCTCAATTGATTTTTTGAGTCCCAAAGAAAACTTCCAAAAGCGTTAGAGTAGAACTCCTGATGCAGCGCCGTCTGTGCTACTCATCGTTGTAACAGCGTGGCCAGCTCCCTGATGCAGCGCAACCAGCTTTGCAGTCTACCTACGAGTTGCTGCCAAAATATTGTCTTCACTATTCAGGCTCCACAAACCTAACAATCTCCCACTTGAATATTGAACCTTCTATAACACTCTTCAACGCCTAAACCATCATCCACCTCGTATCCACCGCTAATCCTCAAACTTCTTCAAATTCTAAGGCCAATTGAAGCCAAGCAAAGCTTCAACTTCTCTAAGGTCATAACCTTAGTTAACATATCAACATTATCTGAGTTCTTCGAATCTTCACAAGCTGCAAGACCTTCTTCTACAAGAGATATCGTATGTAGTGAAACTTCAACTAAATGTCCATTGTTCTCGAATTAAACATCGTATTTTTAGCCAAAAAATAGCACTTTAACTATCACCATAGAGAATACCATTCTTCTACCATTTTCCCAATAAACTAAAAAAAAACCTTGCAACCATACTCTTTCTTTGCTAGCCTATGTTACCGCCACATATTCAACTTTTGTAGTAAATAACACCACAATCATCTGCAGCTTGAATCCCTCAAGAAATTGTTGTACCACCCAATGTAAAAACATAACATGTAGTACTCCTTCTCCCACCGAGATCAAAGTGCAAGATCAGCATCAACATAGCCACATCGGTCTGTGTTAGTACCTCCGATACCCAACTCCATGTTTGTAGTGGCTCTCAAGTACCTCAAGATCCACCTCACAACTTCTTGGCGTTGTTTTCCAGGAATGTTAATGAATATGCCCACAACTTCTACTACATGTGCGATGTCTGATCTAGTACACACCATAACATACATAAGACTGCCAACCACCGACGCGTAATCATTCTTTTTCATTTCAGAATGATCCCACTAACTTTTAGGCCCCACTTTCTATAATAGTTTAAATTGACTACTCAATGGAGTACTTACCGACTTTGCACCATCCATACTAAATTCCTTAAGACACTGTTCAATATATTTTGCATGCAAAAGATACAACTTCGCCACCAGTTTGTCTAGAAATATCCACATGCTCAATATCTGCTTTACCTAGCCAAGAAGTTTCATAGAAATAATTCAGACAATTTATTTTTCCCTCTCTTAAACACAAGCGCTCAATGATGCGTGCCGAATGAGCAGTTTTTATGAATGCAATGAATTGCTATGGCTACGTGTTTGCAAGTGCACGGTGAAGTAATAATAAAATGGTAAGAAAAGTTACTAACCAAGTATTGTATCACTCGAGATTATGTATCTTACTTTAGCAAATTGCTTGTTGAACTTAATAAAACTATGCTTTAAATGAAATGGAAATAGAAAGAACATGCAAACTAATACTGTTATTATTGAAAGGAAAGATAAAGACATAATTGAATTGATTGTTTGATTGATTAGGTTGTAAAACAGATTAAGGAAAACATACCTAGGAATTGAACTTAGTTAATATCCAATACGGGTATTTCATAGAACAAACACCAATGACTCCAACTTCCTAAATCCTATTGATGTCAGACCATTACGCACTTTCCCCTCTCCAGAAGTTCACATTGTCAAGGATCCATGCAGAATTTTAGAAAAAACTAGAGTTTGTCTACTTGACCTAGATTCCTCGGTATTTGGTAGTGCCGAAGTTCAAGAATTTGTTTGCGTGATCTACTATGCAATTTTTATGTTAACAATATTCTGTGCACAACATAATACTAAGTAACATCACTACTATGCTTCTCAGAAGCATATACGTACAAAATATATCAAGTAGCATAAGCACCAAATCAAATCCAACAAGAAAAATTCTTAATAGAATTGATCAAAACATAGGTTCAAGGTGCATTGATGCGGATAACTACATCCTATCCCTAAGACTGAGAGAATTAGCTACTCATGATCTCTGTTTCACAACAATAATTCATAAAAGGGTAGTGTAGGAATGGAAAAGAAAATATTGAACTCTGGACCTCAACTAGACTTCGACATGTCTTTCCCTAGATATTCCTTTTCTCAATTTCGGGTGATTGTGTGCTTAAATTGATTACCTTTCTCCTCTAACTTTGATCGCAATGCTTCGAACAGTGGAATTTGATGTGGAATAGTGATGGAAAAGGGTGTAATGTGTTTGAGAGCTATTATTCGCGATGAAAGTTTGATGCCCTAGTTGTTGAACATCCTTCCCATTTATAGTTTTAGGCTCGTAAGTTATATCCCTAGGGTTTCGTGCAAAGAAACCGTTGTAAGTCCATATCATGCGGGTCTAACGCTGGTCGTGTGAGTTGTTCTTTGGGTCGCGCAAGTGGTTTTGCTATTGCGCTGCCTATCGTTGTCCGCTGCCCGTGTTGAGTCGTGGTTCTAATTTCGCTACTGGCCTTGCCATCTTTGCTCCTCATCACTCTCTGTACTATTCCACACTCATTTTTTTTGTCAAATAAGTCTCATTTTGCTCCAACTAGACTCAAGGCTCTAAAATGACAAAACAAGATTAAAACCAATATAAATGCTAAAATGAGTAATTAAAAGTATAAGAAAATAGGTACTCAAATTAAAATAAATAGACGATCATCAAATAACCCTCAAACTTAAACCATTGCTTGTCCTCGACCAATACTCTAAACAAAAGAAATCAAGTTCTATTATTGCCAACATATACAAGTCAAGATTTAGTCTTAAAATGCCACATATGCTTGGAAAATGGAATAGCTAGAATCATACAAGTGAGTCATTACACACCATAATGTAATATTTCGTTGTGCTCAGTGGTGTGGTCAAGTTTACCACATGTATAGAATACAAGATTCTCATAAAGAATTCATGAAATCATAAAGTTTTACATGTAGTTACTTTACTCTTGTTTTCTACCTTTCTTGCTATTCTCCATGCATGTAAACTTCTTGTGTTGAGAATATTTTAGGACTTTACTTGGCTTGTAATGTTAGGCTCGGGTGTGGGCTAAAAGACGAAAAACATAATTTATGAGTTCTATAGATGTTTCATAAACCCTACTCATTTGTTTTTCTTTTCCTCCCTTCTATAATTGTTTTCTCGGCCTTCACATTATTCATGGGCCCTTATCTTTTCCTTGTGTTTCCATTTGTGCAAGTCAAACGCCCCCCCCCCCCCTTGATTTTCGAGAGGCACCCCCAAACTCATAGTTTTGTATAGGGTTATTTTGTGCTCTCTATTATGTTCATCCTCTTTTGATGTTTTAGCCATTTTCATTTTTCGTTATAGGCTCATACTTTTGTTTTTCACATCTTGTCCTTATTCCACCATTCTGTTTATTAGATTTAAAAAACATCTCAAGAAAAGGGTAAGGTAATGTATATATCCGGTTAAGGCTAAGTCAATGTGGCTAGTAACAAAATGCTTATAAAAATGGCTTCAGTGGGGTTATGTGGATATACTTTATTTGCAAAGCATTTTTGGGTTTGAAAACAGATGGCCTATTTAATTTCCCCGGCACTCCAAATCCACAATTCTTTCTAATAACAATAGAGTAAATTACTTGAGTGTCATAATTCCTATGCAGTTCTCCAATTTCTCATAAAATCAATACAATTATCTAAACATCTTCACCCATGCCCATTGTGAATGGTGTATATAAATAAACATGCTTCTAACAAAATTAAACAAGATGTACTCTAATAACACAACTATAATTTCATATTCCAATTTCCTCTTCTAGTAGGCATGTATCATCATTGATCCCAACTTATGCATGCTTTTATTACTTCAAACTTGACTCTCAATAGACTCTAAAAACTAAAAACTTGGAGTAAAATGTAACACAATAACGAAGCTATTCACCCCCCCCCCCCCCCTCCCCCACTCCAACATGCCAACGTTCCCATTGACTCCCAAAACAGAAAAAAGAAAACAAAAATAAAAACAGAGGACTTCCCCGGTATGAATTTATGTCTTTGGTGTGCTTGAGGGTTATGTGTTGAATTCTTATCCGTCTTTATCTTCTTGAAGTTTCTCCGTGACATCATGCCATAGTTTGTTTATGTCTTTGTTGACCAAGTTGTCTCAGCTTTGATTTGCGTCATATGCTCTGCTAAAGTTTATTGCACTATTACTTCAATTGCCCTCGGCTTCTTTGGCGTATCATCACTCAGCTTTGTTCATGCATATCCTTTAAGTTGTTTCTTTGTAATCATATCATTCGCAGTTTCCCTCTTGTCAGACGTTCATGATGGAACTCTTGCCTTCTTGCATAATTTTGTAATAAGGCCTCCATGTGTAATTCTCCTGGATATTTTGGCACTCAGAAAGTGATTGATTACTTCTTCTGTAATCATCACCTTCTTCCCCTCACCATCACGTGGTTCTTCAAAGGGTACCTTGCACTAGCATAAAAATCCAACACCATTTTCTTGTTTACTTCTCCTATTGGTTCTACAAACTCTTTCAATCCTTATGCACCCTTTTTTAAAAATAAATCAAAACCTCTTTCTATGATAAAAGATTTCTTCTTCAATCCTTCTTCTCTACTTGGTGAATCTCCTCTCTTCCTCTTGCTGCTAAATGAGGCGTACGGTGGAGATGAAGTTTCTTCATCATCGGAATATCAGATCTCTCTTGGGCATTTGTTAAGTGTGCTTTTTTTCTGCAAAGCCATAGTACTTGAACAAGTAAAAAGAAGTTTGAAAGTAAATAAATTAGCACAAAAATTATGAAGAGAAAACTAAGAATTCTTGAATTTTATTATGTTAATGAATAATGACATGTAACCCACTAATTACCCATATATATAGTATAGTAATACATGTAGGTTTAGATAGACTCGGATTCCACCCTATAGGTAAATTAGGAGTTATGAAAATATTCAACTACATACTATCTCATGATTAGGTAACTTCTATCATGCAAATCCCATAATTTAAATGAAAATGAAAGAAGAAATAGAGTAAGAAAACATATTCCAGGATCAGCAATGCAGAAAACTATATCAGAGACGGGCGACATGTCAAGTTGTGTGACTACCGGTGTGACTTGGCCGATCTTCTAGTGACCAGCGAAGTCCATGACCCCTGTTGAGCATCACACACGACTAGCGCTGCATGTCGCGCAACTAGCGTGTCCTCTGACTCTTAAAAATGGTATATGTTGCTCTTTATCTTCTCTCGTGAGTTTTTCTGATCCTCATACCTTTCATCACCTAGACTGTTATGTATTTTCTAATTGTATGTGTAACTCATCAATCCTACAAAAATGATAAAAAAAAAAAATTTGACATATTAAATGGACTTTAAAAAAACTCAAAAACAGTAAAATATTTGGTTGCCTCCCAAACAACACTTAGTTTTTATGTTGTCTAGCCCAACGCTACTAGTTCTAAGGTGTGGCTATCGCTCCACCATGGTTAGATGGATGCGCCAAATTCAAATCACATGCCATATTCAGTCCTCATGTTAAATTTTTGAATGGTTGTTCAGTCAGATATATACGAGTTTTCACTTTAATATTAACTTTTTCATGGTTAATATTCAAACTTATAGTTTCTCCTTCTACATCAATCAAAGTATTAGCAGCCGCTAAAAATGGTCTTCCTAAAATCAGTGGAAACTTATACTTTTCACTCATCACGTAAATCAGTTGGAAAAGTAAACTCACCAATTATTACAAAGACAACATCAATAATCCCTTTTTGGTAACTCACACTCCTACCAGCTAACTGTATAGTCAAATCCGTTGCTCTCAAGCAGGCAAGTTCAATTTTTCATAGATAGTGTATGGCACATGATTAATACTAGCACCTAAATCACATAAAGAATGCTCACAATGCAAGGTATAGTGAAACTCCCTAGATCCTTTAGCTTTCTGGGTAAACCCTTTGTTGCTTGAGTTGCACAAACTTTGTGGATCGATAGCTCTTCTATTCTCCTCTCGGTCATGGCCTTCTCACCTAAGTACTTCACCTATACTTGTCTCACCACTTCTTCAAGTGTCACTGATCCCAGTAAGTTAGTGAATACAACTAGAAATTGCTCCACATAATGAATTCTTGAAGGGAATAGGATGGGTAGGTAATATTTTTTCACTAATGGTTTAGGAACGTTACCCAAAACATCCTCTTTAGTGGAGATCATGTTCACTTGCTCTCTTGGATTTGTTTTGTTCAAATAATTAGTTGATCGCTATTTGACCAAGTCGCTTCTACATTGTCTTCAATGAAGCGTCTGTATTTTGACACCTTGCTTCAATTTGTCCAACTCTAGCATCAGTTGTGGCCATGTAATTAAACACGATTCCGTCAAGGTTGAACTTCTTATCATTTGATTGAAATGCTAGCGGTTTTTGACCTCCTCCTTGTTGTTGGTTTGTTGGTCGTCCGGTGAAAAAAATTGGGTGATTTCTCCATCACAAATTATAAGTATTCAAGTAAGGATTGTTTTTCCTCGAATAATTACTCGCATAGTTGATGTTTTCATGCATTAGTGCATTTACACCTTGACATTCGGTGTTTGGATGATTTCATCAACAACTGGTACACACTATGAGTGGTGTATTGAAATTCACCTACTTTAGTTTGGTGTTAATTGACCCACTTGTGCAAATAATTGAGTAATTGCATCTACCTCATGAGCCTCCATTGTTCTGCTCAATGGTGCTTGTTATGTGTTCCACTTTGGTATGTTGGATGTGATTATTTCCAACAATGTGAATGCATCCTCATCAGTCCTCAACATGAATCCTCCTCCACAACTAATATCGAGTGTATTCTTACACCCCTTATTTAATCCAACGTAGAAATGTTGAAGTAATACCTCTTTTTGGAAGTTGAGTTGTGGTCACCTCTTTGTCATGCCTTTGAACCGTTCCCATGCATCGGCTAATAATTCTCCCTCCATTTGACAAAAAGATGACTATCTAACTTCTCATCTCAGCAATTCATGTTGGTGGCTAAATTGCAATAAAACCAGTTGTGCCAATTGCTTCTACGTAGTGATGTTGTTTTTTGGTAATACGTTCAGCCTTGGTTTTGCTACTCCAATAAGTGTGAATAGAAATAGCTCTAAGATTGCGGGGTCTTCTTTGATTTGAAACACCTTACACATCCCAATAAAGTCTTTGAGATGATTGTTTAAATCTTCAGTAACTCCTCCTCCAAATTGACTTTGATCGGTCATATATAATGTCAGGTCGTTAAGCACTTTCTCCTCAACAGAAGTTCACCGGGTCAAGGATCCATAGAGAGTTTTAGGAGATGATTAAAGTTGACAACTAAGACATAAACTCCTTGGTAAACGCTAGTGCCAAAGGTCTATGGATTTATTTGTTTGATCTACTATGTCGGTGTTACGCTAGCAATATCCAAAGCATAATTCAACATCACTAATTTGATTCGAAGAAAAGCATGTGTCAAATATAGCAAGTAGCATAAGAAACATATAATATACAACAAAACAAAGTCTCAATAGAGTTAATCAAAATGTAGGTTCAAGGTGCATCTATAATTAGTTACTCATGATCAATGTAACAAAACAATAATTCATCATAAAATAAATAAATAAAGAAAATAAAAGATTAAACTCTTGATCCGGTGGGATTTCATCGTGTTTTCTCCTTGTGGCTCTTTGCTGTCGTCCTTCAAATGATTATCAGCTCCTTTTGATCACCTCTCTACCTCAAATATGATTGCAATGATTCAAACTATGTAATTTGTTATAAAATATTGCTCTTGTACTTTTCTCTTTCTGTACACTTGTGTTCGATGTGATTCGTGATGCCATAACTGCTGAACGTCTCCTCGTATTTATAACTTTTGACCCATTTTGTATAAGTCGCGCCTAGTAGCATGGCATGTTTTGTCTTTGGCTCCACGATCCGCGCGAGTATGTTCGATATGGCTCAAGTCTCTGGACGTTTGGCATGATGAATGATGTTGAGTAGTCAGTGCGACCTATTGCATGTTGCACATTGTCGTCGGGTTGTTGCGCGAGTTGCGCCTCTTCTGTTGGTGTTCTTCAGGTTATCTGATCGTTGATGTTGATGCGCTGTACAACCTCGTACCGTTACTCGTCGTGGCTAAGTTATGGTTTGAATCCATTATTAGCATTCCCTAACTTTCCCCCCGTACAACCTTGTTCTTCATGCTCTTTTCTATCTAAAATGCATTGTTTTGCTCCCACTCGACTAAAAACTCTAAAATGCCAAAACAAGACTAAAACCAGTACAAATGTCACTTGGAACAATCAAAAGCATAATAAATCATGTACTCAAATCACTATATATAATCATTCATCACTGTGCTCTGCTCGTGCTAAGTCAAGGTGGTGATTCCGCTTATGACCTTGCGATCTTTGCTCATCGTCTCCTTCTATACTATTCCATGCTCATTTTCCCTCAAATATGTCTCATTTTGCACCAACTATACTCAATATTCTAAAATGACAAAACAAAACTATAACCAATAAAAATGTTAAGTAGTAATCAAAAGTATAAGAAAATATGTAGTCAAATTACGATAAATAAACGCTCATCGCCCATTATTAGCCTATCATCAACGTGTAATAGCAACATAAGGAAAATATTGTTGAACTTCTTAAAATAGCTTGCATCTACTAAAATCAGTTTCATTCCTGAAACTATCAAATTTCATGTACGATTGTCGTGGACCTTGTTTAAGGTTATACAAGCCTTTTTCCAATTTAAAAACAAGCTCAATGTTACCTTCAACCAAGTATCCCTCTAGTTGCTTCATGTAGAAGTCTTCTTCCATATGACCATGAAGAAAAGCCGTCTTGATATCCATTTGTTTTGATAATAGATTCTCCACGGCAACTATACTCAGAACCATTCTAATAGTCATCAAATTCAAAAGAGGAGAAATTATGTACATGTAATCAACGCCCTCATTTATTGAAAATCCTCCACAACAAGTCTTGCTTTCTAACGCTTGCTTCCACCGGCTTCTTCTTTAATTCTGTAAATCGGTTTTTATGCGAGACATTATTTCCCTTAGAAACCTTCACAAGTTCCCATGTGTTATTTGTTTTCAAGGAATTTGTCTCATCTTCCATGGCATGCTCCCGTTTGCTCGAATCAACACTCTGCATTGCTTTTGATCAACTCTCTGGTGTACGAGGTCCTGACTCAACAACATCATGTTCCTTCTGAACCTTCTTTTCCTCTCGATTAGACATGTCCAATTCCAAAATGTGCGCCTTGGCATCCTCAACATCAATACGACCAGTAAGTGGTGCACCCAATCTATCTTTCTTCAATGCATGCTCATTAAATATGACATGTCAACTACAAACTACTTTTCTATTTTGATCATCCCAAGACCTATAACCATAATCATCACCACCATATCCAATAAACATGCCCTTCAAAGACTTAGCATCCAACTTACTTCTAGCAACAATATCCATATGAACATAGAACCCACAACCAAATAGTTGTAGATATGACAGGTTACTACTTTACCACTCTAAGCTTCCTCTAGAATTCCATAGTCTAGCGGAACAATTGGTTCTTTCAGTTGATTAAGAAACCAGCATTATCAACTGCATCCGCCCAAAACATCTTCGGTAACCCACACTTCAATCTCATGCATATACCCATCTCATTTAGTGTTCTATTCATATGTTCTACAACCCCATTTGATTGATGGGGTTCCCTTTTATCCATGAAAATGTTGTTCTCTACACAATATTGTTTGAACTCCGTAAGTTCATACTCACCACCATTCATAGACCTCAAACACTTCACAATAAGACTAGTCTCAGTTTCTACTCGTGATTTCCAGTTCTTGAAGACATCAAAAGCTTTTGATTTCTACTTCAAGAATTACACTCATAACATTCTCGTAGTATCATCGATGAAAGTCATGTAATATAGTGCTCCACCAAGAGATGAGACTGGCCCCGGACCGCGTAAATCACTATGTACTAGCTCCAACTTCAGCTTCTTTAGAGTTCTACCTCTTCTTGAGAAACTAACACTTTTTTGTTTCCCGAACACACAACCTTCAGATATACTATTGTCAACTGTCTTTAACTTAAGTAGCTTACCTTTAGCGCACGTAATCTTCATTCCTTTCGAGCTCATGTGGCCAAGTTGATAATGCCACAGCTCAACATCACATTTTTTACCCGCAACCGTAATGTTATCCTTCTTTATTGTAGTCATGTAAAGCGTGTCTTTTTTCAAACCTCGAGCCAACACCGTGGCTACCTTGGTTCTTCCATGCACCCCGAACTAAAGGATAGATGACCCATCATCATCTAACTGCCCAACAAAGATAAAAGTTTCCTTTAAGCCATGAGAATGTCTCAGTCCTGTAGCATCCATACACCTCCATTAGTCGACTAGATTCAAACATCTCCCTTTCCCACCATTTTCAAAGGCTCATCATCGTCAAGATAGACCTCTAAAAATTTTCCAGTAACATAATTCGCCATCAAATTACTGTATGGGCAAACATGATACTATGCTTCAAAATTCAAGAACCACAAATCCAATGGATTGCATACACTTAATATTAATGCATCATTAATATCCTCAATGATTTTGTTTGTTCAGTCTTCATCTTTCTTCGGTGCTCAACAACTAGCTTTATAATGACCCTTCTTTCTACAGTTCCAACACTCACTGGAACTCTTGTCCTCTTCGATTTCCTTGATTTTGTTCTACTCCAATTCGAATTTGAGCCCTTATTCTTCAATCTAACACTACTCTAGTTATTTAGAACTGATCCCGAATAACTTTGCTGACGTACCACCTGAATCCTTTCTACGAATCTCTTCACTAACAATTAGGTCTCTTACTTCGTCTAACACCAGCTTCTTCTTCTCGGCTGATGCACTGACAAAATATTTGTCTCACTCCAAATCTTAGGCGAGGAGGACAGTAAAACTAAGGCTTTAACTTCGTCATCAAAGTCAATTCCAATCGAACTCAAGTAATATGTCATCATCTGGTAGAACAAGCGCCATCTACAAACATTCATTATGGCCTTCGTGGTGTGGAGAGCCACACTTTTCTTCCGAGTCAACCATACCACACTCATCGCCTTCCTATCAAGGAATTTTTGTGTTAAATCTAACATACTTCAATAGTTTCCGCAAATCTTTACCATCTAGTAAATCTTCGACCCGCATGTTGCAAAACTCATAATCTGAGCCATTAAACTTCTCGATTTACATTTTACCTCCATCCATCGTGCAATTCTCGTAGAATTGTAGTGTCCCTCAGAACCTGATGCTTTGGTACCACTTGTTGTGAAACAGATGTGTTGATATTAGCAACAAGAGTGGAATAATTCACAATATACGAAAAGAGATAAAACGATGAAAGCACGAAATTTTAAAGACAGTAATTTTGGTCCAACCTCTTATATGATTTTTATACTTGTCTTGCCATTATGATGAAGCAATGCATGTTAAGAGGTAAGGACAATTTTGTAAATTATGTCACATAACTTCTCAGGAGCGGAAAGAGAAAAGACAAGTTAAATAGTGAATTAAAAAATAAGATTGCACGCGAAGCCACGCGCACACAAATTCTAGTATAGATAAAAGTATCCATGCGCTTCGAAGATTTGAATTTAGGGAAAATAGCCAACTTTGTGAGTTTTTTTTTGTTTTGGATAATTTAGATTTTATTCAGTTAAATTGAAAGGGTAAACTCGAAGAACCCATTGCACTCTCATACATCTTTTTTTGATGTTTTGTTTCCCGAAGGGTTTGGGAGTTGGAAGAGTAGTGTGGGAGTGGGAGGGAGTCGGTAAGTCAGTTTGCATGCAACGTTCACGAAAACTGTCAGGCGTGCATGCTATGTTATACGTTCATTTACTCATCACGATGAAAGGCATTGATGTGATAGAATGTGGTAAGGAAGTGAAATTAACAAGGGCTTGGCAGTTGGCAGGGGTTGCAGTCAATTTGTAGCAATTATTAGAGTCAAAAGTAGAACCAGCAGCTTAGGTTGGAGGCGACAACTTCTGTGGGGTTGGTCAGGTACTACAGCCTTGTCTCTTCCTTACTATGCAACGTTCCTTTTCACTGCAATCCGCAATTTATATATATAAAAAGAAAAAAGTAAATTCATAAAAAGGCCTACGAATCTATTTCTTCTGTTTATTATTTATGTATGTAGCTTGAACATTCTAGCTTTTTGTGGACTGAGAAGCTAAATTCAAGAAGGCCATATTAAATAGATAAAGAAACTCAACATCGTCTGATCAGAGTTTGTTTATGGATGTGGATTTCAAATAAATAACGATGAAAAGTGATCATGGAACGTCCATGAGTATTAAGTACACGCAATACTTGATTGTTTGATATAAAATTCGAAAATGACAAGTTTCTTATTATTTCTTAAATCGAGAAATAAGTTCCGGTACATGTGTAATAATGATGGAAAAATACTTTTATATTTCCGGAACATGCATGAAAATGAAGAAAATAGATTAATTTCTTTGTATTTTTCTGTCCATGATTAAATTGTATATATATATAAATATACTTAGGCGATGCTTTTAATTACTAGAAGCCGAACAGACAATTAATTAACGATTAGCTAGTTTTAGGTGAAATTTAAAGAACAATGTTGGTTATATATATGAAGTCTAGCTAATTCAAACTGTATATAGTTCAAAATTAATTAAGATGATATGCACATCCCTAATCAGGGATTGTGAGTTCATAAGTATATTTATGAGATAGATAGCAATATCTAGTTAATTACCTACACTGCAATTTTAATTTTTTTTATAATTGGCAGTCTTGGTCGCATTTGTTCTCTCTTTTTCTCTTTTCTGTCTTTGTCAACTTTTTCTCTCATTTATTACTTGTTATCTATGTGGTACATTTGGATCTCTCCATTCTGCCTGCTTTATTTTGTCATCTTGCATGGCCACACCACACCTCAAACCCATCACGTTTTTTATGTAACACTCTTCTGATGTCATATGCACCATTCATATTTATAGTTAGAGACTTACAAATGTAACTACTTATTATAAGATAAATTAAGTGTAAAAGTTAACTACTCGATCGCTAGTTTTATTGTTAATTCACACCAAATGTTATGTACAAGAGTTGTAAATTTAATTATAGCATATGAATTGACACACAAAAGAAAAGAAAAGAAAAGAAAAAACTAAACCCATCCCTACCCCCAAACACCGTTCCGCCCCTTGTAACTTTATTTGTACATGGGTTTTATGCATATATACTAGCTAGCTAGTCACATTTCTAGGAGGATCCTCTCATTCTCTCTCCTCTCTCTCTCTCTCTCTCACACACACACACACACACAACTTTATTTATTATTCTATTAGATCTAATAAGCCCCAATCCAATTGAATAAGTTAAGTTAACAGAGCATCTGTTGTGTTTCTTCTTTGATGAAAATCACAAGAGCCCATCAACATCCTCTGATTAGCTATGAACCCCATATATATGCATGAAACCAATGAATTCACCAGTACTATCTTTCCCTCTCCAAAAGGAAACTGAACAACCAGCAGGACACCAACCACCACCACCCATACAACTAATATAATTCATGATTTCTTCTTATATATAGATAGATCTCTTTTTTTAACAAATAATTTAAAGTAAGTTACTAGCTAGTCATCTATTTTATTTCATTCCACCTATTACTAGCTCACTAGGGTTTTCCAGCCCTTGTATCACTCAATTGATGATGTCACCTGATCATAATAATAACAAGAAGGCGGCGGTGTTGGAACCTGCCGGAAAAGAAGAGAGTCAGGGCTCCGGCGGCAAGAAGAGCAGCACCTCCAGGCCTCCACAAGAAGCAGCCCTCAAGTGCCCTAGATGCGATTCGCAAAACACAAAGTTTTGCTACTACAACAACTACAGCCTCTCCCAGCCAAGGCATTTCTGCAAGACGTGTCGAAGGTACTGGACTAGAGGCGGGGCCTTGCGCAGCGTTCCCATAGGCGGAGGCTGCCGCAAAAACAAGAAAACCAAGCATCCTTCTTCTTCTTCTTCTTCCTCTACTTCTACTTCGAGGGATACGTCCTCGAATATCGGTGGGTTAAGGTTCTTTCAGGGTTTGTCCCCAGCAATGGATTTTCAGCTAGGAGGGACAAACACCTCACTTTTCTCGTCTTTCGGGGAAATACAACTACCAATACCAATACAAAAACCAATACCAGCAACTAATTCTGCTGCTAATCATTGCTTTAGCCTTGAGAATCCTTCGCCAACTTGCTCGTCTTCTGTTTTGGGGTTCGGTATTGGAACTAGTTCTCACGGATTATTTCATCAAGAATTGGGAATGGGAGGAGGATCCTTTAATAAGAGTTTCGCATCCTCGACTATTGAGTCTTTGAGTTCAATCAACCAAGACATGCACTGGAAGCTGCAGCAGCAAAGGCTTGCAATGTTGTTTGTTGGAGAAAGAAAACATGACAGAGAAAATGATAATAATAATAATACTACTGATGATCATCATGTCCTTATACCTCCTTCCTCTCCTAGTACCCTAAATCCAAAGTCGTCCCACAATAATCTTTTGTTTCAGAATTTGGATTCATCAAAGCCAGCTGATCAATCTTGTGGAATTGGGCCCTCTATCGGAACCCTCTCAACCGAGTGGTTTTTTGATAATTCCTATGCTCCAATTGCAACAGCAAGCACAAATACAAATGCAAATGAAAATGAAAATGAGATTGAAATTCCCAGCAGCAGTAGCTGGAGTACTGGAATTCAAGCATGGACGGATTACACTCGCTACACAGGCCTGCCCTAAACAAGAAGACTACTTTGTAGGATTTACTTATATGTAAGTCCTAATTAATTAAGTAAATTTTTATTTCTTTTTTGATTTACTATGTGTCATGTCATGTGCTTAATTAATCAAATATTAATCGATGATCAAATCTTTATTAATTGTACAGTTTTAATTTACTTTTCTGCTTCATGTGGTGCAGATTTGATCAGATCAAGATGGAAAAGGGTTACAGAATTTAGACTAGTTTTCAACTTTCAAGCTAATTTTATCATAATTTGATTTTACATGTAATTTGTACTTATGTATTGATTAAGTTTATGCGGTATATTATTAATTAGGATGAAAACATATATCCCTGTTTCTGTTTCTGTCTTCTGAAATTAATATATATATTGGTTTATAATTATCAATTTCTATATATATATATATTTAACTCCCTTGTTTGGTCTTCTCTATATTTTGGTTCAATCTCTTTGGGATTGATGAGAAGGATTTGTACCATTATATATATTAAATGGGATTAATTATTAATGGCGTGTATCTTTGATGGTGTGTCAGTGTTCAGAGCTCTTCTTCACTGCCTCACTGTCGCTCTCGATCGGGTAACTGATCTGAGTCTCCCACTACTGACAATACACACAGATACATATACTACTGATCGATATACAATAGCAGTCAATGTTCAATGTGTGTGTAATGCAATGCAACATAACACACAACTTATCCATGACACTCTCTCTCTCTCTAGCATATGGGCCTGCTTCCCTGCATCTCTCACACACAGACACAGTACATATATAGCATGCCTAGTGTTTTTCTTTAATAATTATAGTGCTGATATTCGGTGTTGGCGGTCTGAAAAAGGACCTAGCTTCAAAATGAATATAACTGTAACACAGAGAAATGACACAGTACTGTATGTGGCATATCTCTAGCATTACCCATTATTAATTGGGATCAGTTGCAAAAGCATTCGTGCTTTTATATATATAGCTTTTGTTTTCATGGAAAGGAGAAACTGGTTAGAAAGTTATATATAGTTGTTTTGTAGAGTAACTAATTAATTATTTGTTTGTTTACATGAAATAAACAATTATTGTTATACATATCTAATGAAATGAGATTATGAATTTATCATTTTCCTAGCCACAATTCAAGTATTATGTATTGCTAGCATTAATGTGTTTCATGATATAGAGGTAAGTGTAAATCACCTATGTTATGTGCCTCTAACTTAATCACGCTAGAGTTGCAGCTTCAAATATTCTTACCGGTACTTGCCGATCAAAAAGAGAAGCCTATTTTTACTGGTTGCTACATCATTAGGTCCGACAAATCAGATCATTTACGGAGTACCTACAGCTCTTTATTATATTCCTGATATCCTGATTGTACGTGATTGAATTGAAGAGTTTGTCAATTGATATTGACCAAGCGCAAATAAATAAAATACAGATAGAACCCTTTTTTGTCAAAATGTTCTCATTACGATCTGTTTGATTTTAGAATAATAAGTTCATATTCACAAAGAATCTACGATTTTTTTTCGTAAATCCTACCTCAAATACTATGTTACAGATTCTTTCGAGAAGTTGATTATGTTTACTATTCTCGTAAAATTAACTACGTCGTCTGTGAATAACATTCATAAATATATTATAATAAGATAGTTCCAGCAGAGATTATTAATACATACTCACTTGGATCAACAAAGATTATATAAGATTTGGAGAAAGTCATAAATATATATAGTTTAACAAAAAGTTCCGCCAAGTATCATGTGACTCCAAAGTCCAAATCCTTATTATCTTTGTTTTCAGTGTTAGGGTTACGGTTTACAAGAAAATTGAGTTACTGATGATGGACGACAACTAGTTCACCATTTAGAAAAGGGTTTTGGATTATGGAAAATAAACCATATATGGTTTATATAACTTGCACGAGATTAGTTTTTGCCTTGTGGAATTTAAGAATTTTGTTATCAGTATTATGGATCAACGTTTCTTTTCTTTTTTTACGAAAAACGTCTCTGTTTTTTGTTCCACCGAAACGAAACACACAAGTATTTTTTAAAGTATTTGTAATTATCATTTTTACGAATTTTTCGAAACATGTCGAAAAGAGCTCAAAACATTACGAGAAGTTTTTAATATTTAGAAGACCGAAACATGCTCCCTAAGCGAAACTTTGATCTATGATAAGTATGAATCATGTTACCTAGCTACTAATTAATAGAAGTATATGCATGCATAATTTTGACATCAAGTCAATAGTTGTTTCTGCCGATGGTCCTAATTAGATTTGTTTTTCGTTCATATTAAAATCAATATGCACTTGAAATATAAGCTTTTTGAAGTCGCTTAAAGAGGTTAAGAATAGTTTTTCCATCTTCGATTTTTGACAAATTAATTATTAACTTTCACATTTTACTCTAGGGTATAAATTCACATTATGAGCAGTTTCAGTCTTGTCATCATCCAAATAGACATCCATCCTCCTCAACAAAGTAACTAAAAGCTAAGGAGGAAGAAAAAAAAAGTAAATTTACAATCAAAATAGACCTGAAAAAGTGTTCAACAACCATATACCAAAAGCTTGTAATATGACCTATACCTTTTTGCGGAATGTAATTGTTATTTTTCATTCGGTCGGTTTTCAATTCTAGATTTGTCTGTATGAACTTTGTTCGTTGCAAATAATTACAAAAATAGTGTTTACTTTTCTTTTTGTTATTGTTCTACTTCTCTTTTTTTGCATTTAATAAATATTTATCAAACGAGAATATTTTGGTGGCTGAGGGAAGAAGGCAAAGGAGTCTGGCGGGAATAACGTGATAGACTACCTACAACAGCAAGAGAGACCTTCTCGTGTTACATGCATTAAGCTTATCTTTGCCCTTCTTCAACTGTTGACAATGTACACCCTACAAGTAAGAATTTCATGATCTGGCTATCAAAACTATATACGTATATCGCACAAATTAAAATATAATTAACTCTTCACTTTTATTTTTTACTTGGATAATTCATAAAAGCTTTAATTACTACGAACGCATCAACATTTTTTACAATTACAATTTTTAACAGATAATCGCCAATGATCGCTAGTATATATTAATCAGTGATAATCTCCTGACTGCAAAATTTCGACCCACATACTCCAACTCTAACTAACTACGGGATATTTGTGAACTGTAATTTCGACCCACATGCTTATAATTTCACGTTTTGATAAATTATAAAGAAAAAATGCTGTCAGGGATGAATGGCTACTTAGGCGCGCGCAAATTAAACAATCTTGAGGAAATTTTAGATTATTGATTATACACATGGATTAATTCAGAGATTAACTATTTTCTAGTTTTTTTGTAAAATGATTATCCATTATAAATATTATGCAGCATCATAAAAAAATATATAATTGATTAATAAATTTATAACAATATAATTTGTATTTATATATTTATGTAACTTATTCTTAGTAAAGTCATGAAATTTAGATAGAACTATACACTTAGCTTGAAGTTAGAGAAACCTTTATTAGTACAGGAATTTGTGTGCATGCCGCTCATATTTCTTCAATATCACTATTTAACTCTTGTCTTTTTCCTTTCCACTCCACTAATAATTAGAAGTTATCTGACGAAATTACAAAATTGTCCCTAGCTCTTGTATTCAATTTTTATGTCTTTGATCTTGTGAGCGTTTGAGATCCTGAAACGAGAAAAATGCATGGATATGCATCACCATATAATTTGGCTGTATATATGAGTTTTATAGAACAAAATAGGCTCACACCATCCGCCCGTTAGATTCATCATTTCTAATTTCAATTTTGGAGTTTACCTGTTTACCATATCATCTCCACAATACGAATGCTTCTCATCACACGTCATGTACTGCTGAACAAAATTTTAACTTCTATAGTATAACAAATTTTTGTTTCTAAATGCTACATAGCCGTCCGTTCTGGACTTCGTTTCAACAGCAATTATTGGAGTCTTCTGCATACGGAGATATGGCTTGGACCATTTTAGTTTTTGATGCATTACGTCCAAGAAACTTGATCGAGTTACGTACATATTTTGTTTTCTAAAAAAAATAGAAAATATATCTAGCAACGGATTATCTCAACTTTCTAACAGTAATCATGTACCTGCAACAAGTTTGGTCGATAAAAAAATTATTGTGCACAATTAATACCACCGACCAATGTTTACTATCAGCGACAACGTTGTTGCTGAAGGTCTAGTGCAAAAAGAAAAAGAAATTTAAAAAAATTGCCCTTTTACGTTAATTTGATACAAGATCGTAGCTTACAAACAAATATAAAAGATTACAAAAATATCTTTTGACCTAATATACAAACTATATCAACTTATCGCTAACGCTAGCTTCTAGGTTAATTTTGTCTGGAACACCAAAGACCGACACTCGGGATGTTTCTGTCTAATGTCGAATCTTCTCAGGATGTCGATAGTGTACAGGTATGTCAAAGATACACGATGTTGGGGATAGTATGGATATCGGGTGCTGTATGGATATCGAAGTTAAGAAATTTCGGAGATGGACTCCATATATCGGGGTTGGATGTATGTCGGGTAAGGTGATATGTCAAAACGTTTGATTTGATGTGTGAATAGTGTTAAACTAATTAATTAGCCAGCCTTGAATTTCGGACCGGGCCTATATATACAAATCGGTGGTGGGGTCTGTTCCCGAGATTTGCGGGGAACCCTGTACCATATCGAATATATCTATTCGATATGAGGCGAGACATCGGGCGTAGATCCCCGATATGCCGTGGGCTTGGGACTGTAAATAAACTATGCTGGCCCATTCACTACAAGAATTGGGCAGTTTTCCCGACCGTATTTTTCCGACCGGAATGCTGTCGGAAAAATTTCTGACCGATTCCGACCGAATTTCGGTCGGAAATGAGATTTTCTACCAGAATTCGGTCGGGACCCTTTGGCGGAAAAAATTCCCGCAAAAGAGCGTTGCCCTAAACTCGTCCTAGCTCGGCCGCACAGCTGGGCCGAGTATTGTCGACCGCACTGCGGTCGGCAATAGCTGCATTCGCGACTGCAATGCAGTTGGGAATGTATTTTATATATACCTCCCTCGCCCTCCTCATTTCCCACACCACACTTTCTCTCTCCCTCTCTCATTTTCGACCGCCCATCAGTAGCAAATTCAGATTCGGTAAGTTTTTTCGTCTTTTCTCGTTTTTTATGATATTTTTATTGTTTCATAATTATTTTATATGTTTAATTGTTTGATATTGTAGAAATTGTAGGCTTTAATTAGGAAATACCTTTAGGAATTGTTAAGCTTTAGGAAATGTTAGAGTTTAGTAATTATTTATGCCTTTAGGAAATGTTTTCGTTATATTGTTAGTCTTTAAACTTTATTTATGTCTTTAGGGATTATTTGATATTGTGTTGTTGTTAGACCTTCAACATTGTTTATGCCCTTTAGAAAATCGAGTTATAAGTTAGAATTCGTGATGCTTTCCGGAAATTACTATAAAGTAGAAATGATTATATTTTTAGAATATCTACTTGGAATTTATGTTTTTAGCTACTCTCGAAATATCTATATGTCTTTTTAGGTAATATTATTTATCTTAGCATTATTTTATTTTATATAATTTTTATATGTGTTAATTTAGTTATTATGGCGTTAATTTTATGAAATGTTGTTAGATATCTTAGAGATGATTGTTTTTATAACATAGTTCATGCCTTTAGGAAAACTATATAACTTAGTAATGATTAAATTTAGGTCATCACTATAATTAGAAATATTCTAACTTACTTAGTACATAGCACTTTAGTCGACGACATGTCGGGCGATCCTCCACTTTCGTCTCGTGATATCGGTCATGGCCAGCCATCGAAAAGAGAGCGTAGTGGTACACCGAGTGCCGCAGGGCCTAGTGCTCCACCAAGATTAGGTCCTCGTCTTCGATTTGTTCATTCGGGCGCTACACCACCCGATGTTGTTGATGCCCCTGCTATCGATCCTGCTGAGTCCCCTCCTACTTCCCAGCCACCTAGGCGTACGACTGGATCGAGCGGCGGTACTCCACCAGATCGAGTAGTATTACATCGACTATATGATGCTCATGCAGTATAGACGCCACCTATGTCATCTGGATCGAGGCGTAGGGCGCCTAGGCCACCATCTACTGATTCTAAAGCAGTGGGTCCCAGCACTTATTCCCCGATAGACGTCGTTAGTGCAAGACCGTCTACAGCGACGCAGCAGCGACCGGGCCGAGGCTTGTCCATAGGCGATCAGGTTTTGTCTGACGTAGAGCCCGTCGTAGAGTTATTTTGGATGAGTACAACGTATTTTTGAAGGGGCGCAAAATATCGACGACGATTACCGAGATCATTAGGTCATTTATGAAGCGTGTGTTCCTTCATACAATGAGGTCAATGAGAACACCAAAGGTCAGATGTGGACTAAGTTTATGGTAAGATTTCAGAGCACATATATATACATATATATATACATAGTAAGATTTTTATTTAACGTAACCTTAGTTAAAAACATTTCTCAAAACATAAAAAATCTTAATTAATTGCAGAAAACATACAACATTGGTCCAGAGGAGTTGTGTCTGGCACATATGGCCTACGAGGCTAAGGCCAGGAAGAGTTACAAGGAAATAGTGTACAATGCGAAGAAGAACTACAATGCAAGGAAGGATGATCTGAAGTGAGCGGGGCGTACGAAGACTGGGTGGATGAACGACAAGTTGGAGGCTGGGTTTGTGAAGCATTGGGAGTTAGAGGGCCATATGAAGAAATCAGAGACATGACATAAGAACAGGCGAGGAGGAGAGGACCCACACCCTGATTGTCCTGTACGAGGGACTCATGCTAGTGGGTCCCTTAGCTACACGGAGATCCAGCGTAGGATGGTATGTCTTATTAAATTCGATTATATACGAATAACTTTTGTCTTAAATTTAAATAGTTTAACAAAAATTTTATGTCGATATGCAGGCGCATTCGAGACCTCGAGAGGCCCATGCACCTCGGCATGATGAGATGTATCGATATCAGCATACACATGTTCGCGAGGATCTGACAGAGGGAGTTCGACGTTGTCGCGTTTGGCTAGACCCCGTGTATAGGGCTATCTACGTAAGTATTTAACTTGTAAAGCATTTTTTGATTACTATATTAACATATGCATTATTAATTATGTACTAACTATTCTATCAAAATGACTAGGATGCCTACATAGGCTTGATGATCGAGAGTTACACGAAGGATCATTCTGACTGGCCTTTCATAGATCAGGAGTTGTGGAGTCGGGCGTCTGGAGGAGTGAAGAAGGGGAAGGTTGCGGGCCTCCCTTCTGAGGCACGTCACGACCAGTTTGGTTTCAGACGAAGAAGGTGCCCGATCAAACACAGGCCTACGCGAGGGCCCTGGAGGGGGAGAACCATCGTCTTTGGACTGCTACTGATCGAAGGGTTGACGTCCTCTTGGATCACATAGAGCACTTAACCCAGCACATCACCGACATGTACTCCTCCTTCTCGACCCCTTTCTACTGAATTTATGTCTTCTGCTCGTCGAGCTACCAGGGTACCGTGCCGACACCCCAGTTCCTGCCATCCCCCCCCTCGTGATCCATTTGCCCCTACTGATCCAGATGCTATGATGTGTAAGCCTGTGTACAAGGATGACTATGAGGATGGCGATCTAGATGACACTTCCGGTGGTGATGCTGCCGATCTTGGTGCTGATGATAGCGCGGGTGGTGGAGCCTCCAGATATACATTTGGCTTTCATGATGAGGACTATGATGAGTAGTAGTTTTAGTTGTTCGTTTTTTTAAAGTATTTAAAATTGTGTTAGTTGTTTGTAATTATGTAATTCGTTAGATGCTTGGACAAACTACTTTATGTTTATGTAAAGGGTTGTTTTATGGTTAATTGTAGAAATATGATTAATATTTTGTTGCTACTTATATATCTGTGTTACAATTTTATGATCAAATTACCTATTTATGAGATGCAACTATAAAAAAAAACCAACACGAATCCAAACTATAATATGAAATTAAATAGCGTGAATCCAAATTTATTATAAAATAGAAATCGACCACTAAACTATAATCGCACGCTATTCATACATACTATCCTCAGACTCTGAGTCACTCATTAACTCTTCCTCTTCCTCTTCCTCATTATCCTCCTCATCCTCGTTGCCCTCATCTGCCTCATCCTCGCGTCTTCTCTTGTCCACCACATCAAATCCTTCGTCGGCCAATTGGATATTCATATTGAATGATGAAAGGTCTACACATAAGTTAAGCCCTTCAGATGCATTCTCCTGTAGCATTTGGTTCGGCATCTCCGCGTCGATATCGTTTGATCCGGCAACTGATGACATATCAATTATGTGTTTGGAAGGAATAGTGGATGCGGCCAACCATCCTCTTTGTCCCGGTCGCCCCGTCGTCTTCTTTTGGATAGGGTAAATAGTACACATGTTTGCTTGGTTAGCAAATACAAATGGCTCATTGGTGCCGAGGGTATGCCTCGGGTCGATGTCAACCAACTTATACATTCAATGCTCATGCGTACCTGCATTTATATCATACCAAACACATTTGAACAAGACTATGTACAAGGGTCTAATTCTGCCCCAATATTCCACCTGTATTATGTCTTTCAACTTTCCATAGAAGTTGGTAGCATCAGATCCTCCCATGTCTCCCTTCACATAAACACCGCTATAGTCACTCTTCTTGGGGCCCAATGTCATATCGGTGTAAAATCTGAACCATTCACAATGTATCCCTCGTAGGTTGCCACTGTATTAGCCGGACATGTAACTAAAGGATCTATTCGTACGTCGCTCTCGTACTTCCCGCATGAATACGTCTGCTTGAACCATGCTACGTACTCTCGTTTCTTCTTGGATTGTATATCCATTGGACTGAGTCTACCACACTCCTCTTCTTCAAACAACCTGTATAGGAAAAATTTCATAAGTCGGTATTCTAGTTGTCTTTAAAGCGTTTAATCATTTCGTTATTACAAATAATTAACAACAACTTACTCGACCCAGTCATCAAGCTCTTCACAGTTTAGAAGTGTGTAAAGCTCTATTTGCTCTATTTCATCTGAAGTCAAGTATCGCCTATTATTTAGTGGCCCTATTGGCTCCCCTTTCTTGTGAAATATTCTAAGCTCATCATCTCACTTCGTGCTATCTAGCGGCTCGTTCCTGTTGAGTTGTTTATATTTAGTCTGAACAGAAACATCCAAATATTGAGAACACATATTGGACAGCTCTATAAGTAGGTATACATTGGCTATGAATCCTTCCACCCTCGCCTTATTTAGTACTGAACCCTTCATGTCGAACATCCGTCTAATACATAGAAATGAATGATTAGGCAAATAATCGATAATTATAAAAGATAATGATTTTAAAAATATAAAACAGTACCTCTCGAATGGATACATCCATCTATAATGGACTGGACCTCCAAGTCTAGCCTCGTACGGAAGGTGTATGACTAAGTGCTCCATAGAGTCAAAAAATGAAGGAGGAAATATCATTTCCATCTTGCACATGGTAACAATAAATGATTCCTCCAATCACTCCATATCATTGGCCGAAACCTCAAAGGCACAGATCACCTTGAAAAAAAGACTAATCTCTACCAAGGTCCCCCAAATCTCGGGTTCCAAGAAGTCGCAAAAGGCAATCGGGATCAATCTCTGTGAAGACGTGACAATCATGACTCTTCATACCATACAATTTTCCTTGTTGTTTTTGCACACATCGCCCCAAGTTCGAGGCATATCCATTAGTAAACTTCATTTTTGTTAGCCAATCAAGCACCATGTTCTTTTGCTCTCTCGTAAGACAATATTTAGCCCTTGGATTTATATACTCACTTCCTCTACCATTTGGTACTAAGAACAATTCTTTACAGTTGATCAACAGCTTAAGATCATGCCTCGACTTAATGTTGTCCTTCAACTTAGCATCGTCCAACACCATATTGATGATGTTCTCAAAAACGTTCTTCTCACAATGCATGACATCTAGATTATGGCGAATCAAGTTTGTGGACCAGTAAGGTAGTTCCCAAAAGATGCTTCGATGACACCAATTATGCGTTGTATTAAAACCCGGAAGCTTTGTGGAGTTTGGCCCAAATCCAACCGATCATAGCCTATCCACAATTGCCTTCATCTCTGCTCATGTCTTCCTCCGAATAGGCGCTGCAAGTATCTCTTTACCCTTGTAGAAATCTTTATTATTGTACCTCCATTCATGATGCTCTGGTAGAAACCGACGATGGCAATCGAACCACGAGGATTTTTCACCATGCTTAAGTGTAAAAGAATCTGTCTCACCCATGCAATAAGGACACTCCAGCTCCCCATGCGTGCTCCACTGGGACAACATTCCATAAGCAGGAAAATCGCAAATAGTTCACATTAGGGTCGCCCACATTTGGAAGTTTTCCTTTCATGAGTTGTCACATGTCCACAAACCCTTACTCCATAAATCATTCAACTCATCAATCACCGGTCTCAGCAAAACATCCAAGTTCTTTTTGGGACTCTTAAGGCTTAGAAAATTAAACTCCGGTCGGATGCATAAATCTTACGGGAAGTTATAAAGGGTCACAAACACGGGCCAACAAGAGTAGTTCTTCCCAGATTGCCCAAACAGTGTGAACCCATCCGTACAGAGACCAAGTCGGACATTTCTAGGCTCTGCTGTAAAGTCTAGATACGCACGATCAAAATATCTCCACGTCTCGCCTGCAGCTGGGTGAATCATTCTATCAGTTAACTGTCGACACTTCAAATGCCAAGTCATATGTCTTGAAGTAGGCCTGTCAAGGGTATGGTATTACCCTACCCTTGCCCTGAATATTAGTTAAGGGTCTTAACCCATACCCTATTGTTAGGGTCTGGGTCCGGGTCCATACCCTTACCCTAAATTTATTTAATTCAGGGTAAGGGTCTAGACCCTACCCTTTTGTGAGTGGGTCGCCGGGTCTTACCCTAATTTTTTTTTTAAAAAAAACAACTATACACTCTTCGCTCTCTTTCTCTCTCTCTCAAAAATTAATACAACCCTATTTTGTTCCCCAAATTCTCTCTCTCTCTCTCTCTGTCGCCAGCCCGTCACCAGCCCCGCTTCTCTGACCTCCGCCACCACCACCAGAAACGACTCCACCACGACACCACTGTTGCTCCACCATGCAATGAACGACACCACTACTGCACAAACGCTCCACGCCCGCTCTACGACCGACGCCACAATGCCACAACTCCACCACTTTCCCCGTCTGAATCAATAAGTTCTTCAAATCTTCCCACTTTTTTTTTTCTTTTTCAATTTATGTCCGATTGAGTCCTATTGAGTTTCGACTAAGTCTAAATCAGTACGTTTTTCAGCTTTTGGTTTCGACTGAGATGAATATTATGATGATGATGATGGTTGCGATTGAGATGAATATTATGATGATGATGATGATGATGATGATGATGAATATTATGATGGTTGTTATCCTTCGTGTAGCTTTTGAAAACCTGTTATTGTGAATTGTTTGATTAGTCTTAACTTGCAGGTTTATTGTTCTTTGATTTTCAGTTTCAAAGGTGTTGGTTTGATGAGTTAAAAGTCTTAATGTGCATTTGTTTTCCTGAAAGTTTATCAGCATGTTTTTTTTCTTTTGTCTAAGTCCAGTAGCTATTATTCATGTATTTTGTGTGAACTAAAAAGGGAAAATGAAATGACAATAGAGAGGCCTCTTGCATTTTTCATGCAGGATCAGTGAATTAGTGAATCTTCTCTAAAACTCTATCACTTTCATTACACATATTTTTTGCAAATATACCAATTGTACTTGTATATCTAATATAATACATCCTCATATAATGGGACTTGTTTATTCTTGGCTTTGTTTGAAGGCCATGAATGGCATAAGGAATTAATTCCTTTTTGTCTCCTTTTGATAACTTTGGTATTTTTTCAGCCCTGACAGTTATAAAGAGAGAAGCCAATTCCCAGTGAGATGTCTTAAATCTTATTTTATGGCATTAGGAATTTGATGTAAATTCCATTTATTTAAAGTGGTGTAAATTTCATTTATCTTTCTTCTTTGAACTATAGGTCTTGTAATGTCATCTCAAGAGAGTGGTAGTGAGGAGAGTGGTGGGAGTTCAAAGGCGGCGATATCTCAACAACGTAGAGGTACAAAGCGAAAGGCCTCTGAAGCATGGAGTCATTTCGAGAGGTCTCTCGTGCGTTCTGATGGAGTCGACGCTGCAAAATGCAACCATTGTAAGAAGATCTTAACTTGGGGCCAGAAATACGGTACGACCCATTTGATGAAGCACTTGATGTTTTCTTGTCCGTGCTATAAATTAGTTGATACTAGAAGTGGTGCAAGGACTGTAAGTCCGACGGCAAAATTTCATTTTGATCAGATGTTAAGTAGAAGGATTATAGCACGTTTTTGCATAATGCATCATTATCCGTTCAATATAGTGGAGCTAGAGAAGTTTGTGCTATTTTGTAAGAGTCTTAATCCTGAATTTGTAGTTCCTTGTCAAGGCACAGTAAGATCGGATGTCATTGATACAGACCTTGAAGAAAAGATTAAGATGCAAAATGTATTAGATGAACTCCAATGTAAAGTGTCCTTAACCACTGATATATAGACCTCAGATCACTCACATACTCTTTATTGTTGTTTGACAGCGCATTTTATTGACGATTCTTGGGTGTTGCATAAAAAGATTCTTGCTTTTAAGGTGGTTCCATTTCCGCATGATGTCAATCATTATATGTGTGTTTAAGAGATTTAATTGTTGCATGGAACTTGGATCAGAAAATGATATCAGTTGTGGTAGATAATGCATCCAACAATAACTCAATGATGACCAAGTTAACGAAATGGCTTGTGGATGAGTCTTTGATTCCTTTTAGTGGTGATTTGTTGCATGTACGATGTAGTGCGCATATATTAAATTTGATTGTGCAAGATGGGTTAAGTATAATTAAGAGTTCAATTGAAAACATTCGAGATACAGTTAGATATTTAAACAAGTCTTCTTTTGGCCATCAAAAGTTTGAAGAATTTAAGCGTCGGCTTAGGTTAGAGGATGCAAGGGCAGTAGCTATGGATGTGCCTCATCGGTGGAACTCTACATTTTAAATGCTTGATGCAGCTTTACCTTTAAAGGCGGTGTTTTCTCGTTTGGAGGTTTTTGATAAAAACTATTGTTATAATCCGCCTGTTGCTGAATGGAAAGTGATTGAAGTTGTACACAAGCTCTTACAAGTTTTCTACAATGCAACTACAAATTTTAGTGCCACCAAATATCCTACTTGTAATGTGTTTTTTCCAGATATTTGTGATATTCACTTGAAGCTAATTGAGTGGGGAAACGGTAAAGTTGATGTCATTAGAAACATATTTCTTCCTATGAAAGAAAAATTTACTAAGTATTGGGAGAAATGTAATTTGATTCTGGCAGTTGGAGTGGTTTTTGACCCAAGGTTAAATATGAGTTATATTAACTTTGTTTATCCAAAGATTTACGGTGACAAAGCAGATGATGAAATCAAAAGAGTTCATGATGCTATAGATGATTTGTTTATTTTATATGGAGGCAGTGTTCCCACTTCATCAACTGGAAATGTTGGTAGTTCTAGTGCTCAAGAGAGTGCTTCTGTTATGGCATTTGAACAACATTGTAACGAATCTCAACCTGGTGTAGTACAAAAATCAGAGTTGGAGACATACTTCGAAGAGAAGAGATTGGTGGAAGGCTAATGCTCTTAGGCTTCCTGTCTTGGGAAAGATAGCTCATGATGTTTTGGTTGTACCAGTTACCACGGTTGCATCAGAGGCGGCTTTTAGCGTTGGAGGAAGAGTTCTAGATGCGACACGTTTTAGTTTGCTACCGAATGCAGTGGAGGCTGTAGTGGTGACGGCTGATTGGATTACATCACTTCCAAGTGTTTGTGAAACAATGGGTGAGTGGTTAATTTTATTGTTTTCTGGTAATTGATCTATGCTTCTTACATTATTTTTTAACTTATTGTAGTATGATTGTTGTTTGGTAGCCAATATAGTTGAAACGAACATGGAGTCTATAGTTGCAATGAACATGGAGTCTGCAGTTCCGGAAACACAATCCCGTGAATAAAAGGGTAAGTTGTGCATTATTTTGTCTCTTAGTTGCAGAGACTCGTAGAGCATTTTCCGGAATCTGGATGTGTGTATTTGTACATGTAATACAAATACTAGTATTGTAGAGCATTGTTGTCCTTTCTTCTCTGGCGATTTATGAAGTTTACTACTAGTATCGGATGACACATTATGAAATATGAGAAATGAAAATGTAAATTGTGTTGAATCAATATTTAAAATATGTGAACATATTAATATATTATGAACTTGTTTGGAAGTCTTTGGTTTTTGTCTTACTACTGTATTCATAGTAGCAGTCTTCTAGACTCGATCAGGGTTTTTTTCTTCCTCTGTTTTATCCTATATCGATCATGAAGAAAAAGCTTCACTCCTGAGAATTGAGATGACTTTTAATATATACAAGATGATCTGCGAATGGTATGTTGGCTTGTTCGTGCTGATCTCAATGCTGATATTGATATAGCTTATTTGATTATCTGCTGGTAATCGGATGCCTATGGCATACATTTGAATTCCAAATATCTTTAAGATATCACTTGCTCTAATAGACACTTATACACATGCGTATGTTTTTTGCACATATAAACATATATTTGTTACATACAGTTGTTTCCACAAGTATTAAATGGATCGTTTTCTGTTGCATGGTTGGCTGAGTAGAGACTCATTCATTTTTTACGGAAACCCGCCTAATATTTTTTGGTTGTTTTATCAGATCCGTAGGAGTCTTACTTCGTTGCTTTTCACAGGTTACACATGCTGGCAGCTTGGCACTGCAGCATACTCAAGGTGCATGGATATATGTCTCGATGTTTGCTTAGACGAGCTTCGCACCCAGCTAGTTGGCCACATGCATGGATAGCTGTAGTGATTGAGTTGTGGCCAAAATTTTATAGTTTGATGATCTGTTTTTTGCTTGTAATGGATGTTGTTTGATTATTTGTAATTTGAAAAACTTCTTATCAAATATTACTGACTTACTTTTTTATATAGCCAAATTGCGGTCAATTATTAAAGCATTATAATTTGTATTTCTATTTGTGAATTATAATACATAAGATAAAGAAGAAGAAAAAAACATGAGAAAAAAAAAAGAACAGATTTTGGTGGGGAAAAAAAAAGAAAAGAAAAAAAAAGCTGACTGAAAAAGTAAATAAAAAATACAACAATTTTGGGGTCAGAGTGAAAAAATAAAAAAAGTTTGGGGGGCACAAAAGTAAAAAAGAAACAAAAAAAAGAAAACTAAAAATTTTGGGGTCAAAATGAAAAAAACAAAAAAGTTTGGGGGCGCAAAAGTAAAAAAGAAACACAAAAAAAAGGTGAAATAATGAAAATATAAGCTACAAGGTATATTTTGTACCCTACCCTCTTAACAGGGTAGGGTAAGGGTCTGGGGAAGCGGGTCTTGAGCGGGTAGGGTATGGACAGGGTCTACAAACTCTCACAGGGTATTTAGAGGGTATGGGTAAGGGTCAGGGTAATACCCTACCCTTGACATGTCTATCTTGAAGTGCCTACAGTATAGAACAACCTCTGTAATCGAGGGCCTGAAAAAAGTACCACAATTTCTTACTTGCGACCCTGGACTTTCTACCAGCCTCGAACCTATATGTCTTGCATATCAGACACGATGTGAGATCCTTGTTGGCATTCTCGCCGTAGTACAAGAAACAAAAATTCCAACAGACGTCGATCTTTTTGTAATCTAAACCCAAATCCACGAGCATCTTATTCATGCCAGGAACTGTATTAGGTAACATTTCCTCAATCTCTGGGTCCATAAGATTTGTAGACAACCTTAAGTACTTTTTGCAAGCGACATTTGGTACTCTGTACATTGTCTTGGTAGTCAAGAACTCGGCAAACCACTGGAGCACAGTCTTCGGCTTCTTACGGTGCATTTGTATCCCTCCCAAATGCATCAATTTGTAGAACTCCTTCGCCTCGGGACTTGGATCTTCGTTGCGCATCTCTCCCTCAACAAATCGACCCTCATATGCATCCACCACCAATTCTCTAAACAAAGTATCAACATGAACCGGACTTTCCACGTGAATACTAGTGGACGGTGATTCAGGTACATACGATGTGGATGCCCTGCCAACCTCCTCTCCATGCAACACCCATGCCCAATATTGATACGTACAGCCCGACTTATGCAGAAGATCCCGGACTACGTTTGATCAAAAAACTTTAAATTGTTGCATTTCTAGCACGGGCACCTAATATGATTTCTTAGATCTAAGTAATCTCTATGTTGCGATGCAAATTGTATGAATGCAAGAACCCCAACCACGTAATGTTGATTCAAATCACCAGTATTACTATCTATCCTATCGTACATCCAAGATCTATCGGCAAGATAATCCACTTCTAATCTAAGAAAATTTAAAAGAAATTGTTACAATAAATTCCACCAATCTATATTAAATTTCTAAAACATGAGTACATATAAGTCAAAAAATACTTACTTGTTGTAGCGTAGAAAATACTTAGATGAAGTATTTTTTGCACACTCACGCCCCTCTTTGCATTTACCGCAATATCTAATAATACACAAACACACATATATATAAAAAAAGTTAAGAGTGACCGTTTAAATAAGAAATTATTGAGAAAACAAACACAAAATAATTATAACAAGGGAAAATCGCGAATACCTTACAAATGAGGAAGAATTGAATGATTTGACAATTGGAATGGGGTGGGTATTTATAGGGACATCCGGCCACTTTTCCGACCGGATTCTGGTCGGAAATAACAACATTTAGGCATTTTTCCGACCGCAATGCAGTCGAAAATATTAGGGTTTATAGTTTAGGGTTTAGGCATTTTTTCGACCGCATTGTGGTCAAAAATGGTTGAATTTCTGACCGAAATGCGGTAGGTAATAATATTCATATTTTTTATTTTTCCATTTCGCTCTCCAATTTTAGATAAATTGTTGGTTTAATGATCAATTACAACAACATTAGTTATATATAAGTTACAAAATAAAATAAAATAGACTTATTTTTTCGCAAGTTAAATAATCATTTAAAGCGTCGGTTGATAATGTCACTTGTAAATACATTAGTATATTTTGCTAATTAACTACTTATGATTATGTTAATTGAATGTAACATCTAAACACACACACACACACACACACACACACATATATATATATATATATATCACATTTGCCTTCTCAATACTAACGTCTCTAACGAATACTAATCGCAAATAAGAGATTACTTTATACTACGTATGATTAATACATGTACAACTTCAAACAAATTTAATAGTAATCTTACTATGTTAATCAATATTAACTAAATACTAATTCAAAAGAACATTAAACTAAGTAAGTATTATTTCAATTCATGTATTTTTAGTAAAATTCTATAGTTAAACTCACAAACACATCAACATTTTTCTAAATCAAGCAAAAGAAAAACACTATTTTCGACCGGATTCCGGTCAAAAATAATATTCATGATTATTTTCGTCTGAATAATATTCATAATTATTTTCGACCGGATTCTAGTCGGAAATCTGGGCCGAAAATAATTTCCGACTAGATTTCAGTCAGAAATTGCGAAAAAATTGACGAATTTTCAAAATTTTTAAATTTCAAACTTTTTTCAACCGGATTCCAGTCGAAAAAAACAAAAATTTAGGCGCGCTTAGGTGGAAAATTCAAATTTCCCGAAAATTCAAATATTTTCTCCAAATTCTATATATACACTTCATTTTCACCCCATTTTCATCAAAATACTCTCTTCATCTTGAAATATTCTCCACACACAAATATTTCACCAACAAATTTCAAACGTAAACTCTTTTTTCATCTTTAAATACTCTCAAAACACAAATATTTCATCTTTAAATAAAACACTTGTTTCTTCCTTTCATCTTTAAAACAAACATTTTTTTCTTCCTTTCATCTTAAATAAACACTTTTTTTTTTCTTTTCATCTTTAAAATAAACGTTTTTTTCTTCCTTTCATTGTAAATAAACATTGTTTTACTAACAATCACTTTTAAGGTTTTAGATTGGTGCAATAAATCGAAATATTTCAAAAAAGCAAACAAATAATATTCCGGTAATTATTACCGGAATATTATTTTTATTCGGTTGAATATTATTTCCGACCGGAGTCCGGTCGAAAATACCTTAAATGTTATTTTCGACTGGAGTCCGGTGGGAAATACCTTAAATGTTATTTTCGACCGCGTCCCGGTCGAAAATAACTTGAATGTTATTTTCGACCGGTATCCGGTCGGAAAAAGTTGAAAGCTCTTTCCCGACCAGAGTGCGGTCGGTAAAAAAATACTCTGACCGAAGTCCGGTAGCAAATGTTTCGACCGCGGTCCGATTAGAAAACCGGTCGAGAAAGGTCCCGACCGAAGGTCGGTCGGAAAAACTGATTTCTGACCGAATTCCGGTCAGGAAAACTTTTCTGACCGTAGCATCCTCGACCGGAGTGCGGTCGGAAAAAGGTCTTTCCCGACCGGATTCGGGTCATTTTCAACCGGATTTCCGGTAGAAAATGACCCGCTTTTCTTGTAGTGATCCTATTTCGATATGAGATAGTATATCGATTATGTTTGTACTTAGCCAATTTTTTGCAAATTTGAATTGACTTGCTTAATGAGCTGACATTTCTTTTTTAGGTTTTCTCACCGAAGAGTTAGTCATTGCACAAGCAATCAAAAGTGGGTTTCCCGATCTAATTCAGAAGTTGTAGGCTTTTGTAGGTATTTTTATCTAACTGCGCGAGTTTAGAGGAATATTTTGTACTTGCTAGAAAAATTTCTGAGCCAAGAGAGTTTAGGTCAGTTGCTGAGGTTATCGCATGTGTTCATGAGAATGAATTAGTAGGCGAGAATGCTAGTCCTCTGCACCCATTGGGATATGTGCCGATGTCCCAAAGTGATAATGATATGTGGGACTCCAATAATCTAATCAGTGATTCTATAGGAATGAGAGGGAGGATGATAATTCAGACGAGGAGTCTGGAGAAGAAAACGAATACGGCTTGGCCGAGGTGGGCGTGGAAAGATGGTATAGGATGCGAGAGAGATACCAAGATATCGTATCTAGCGTGCCGCATAAACCTAAACACTATTACAATAATTACGACATGGGGGATTATGACGTAAGATTCCCCGAGAAAGATGAAAGGATGCACACCCCTCAAGCGGGTCATATTACCGTGAATGCCAAGCATTTCGTCAATGACTTGCGATTTCCTATTAATCCACTAATCAACACCTTGCTGAGCAGAAAAGGTGTCTACCTAGTTCATTTTTTGATGAATCTGTTTGGGGCTTTGGTAGAGTTTATCTTGGTGATGAAGGCTCTTAACGCCCCGTGTGGAGTTAATGAATTCTGGAAGTTATTTACGATGGTCACGAATAAGAAGGCTGGGAAGGGGTTTTACTTTATGAGAGAAAATGTTGGTTACAAATTTTTGACTGCCACCCAGTCTGGTTATGGGGCGGGCAAAGAAACATTTATTTTATGTTAAAGGAAAGACTCCGGGGGAGTTTGATCGTTTGCCTAAAGTTTGGTCGAGGGCTAAAAGATTTGGTATCCCGGCGGGCCTTGGGGGTCCAACATGGGGGGAGGGTTTCTTAGAAGAATTTAGTTAAGTATAATTTTGACAACACGCTCTTGGTAAAGGATGATGTCGTGAGAGCTAGTGGCTTATCGCTCAAGCCTTATAATTGTCCCCATAGCTTGGGTATATATTTAAAGATGCATTTCTTTTTTAGCTTGTTTAAGCATGTATCTGAGCTCCTGTCATATCTTATGAGTCTAACTTACTTGTTACATCATTTTTGCAGTCACTTCCTTGATGGGTCTTCAAGCTAGGATGCAATAATACGTCACCTAAAATCGGACCACTAGTTCTGCGACGGGCACTCGGGCTGTTGGGGCTGATCTCAATGTGCTCAAAACTCGTTGGCGGACTATCCACCGCACTCAGGCAGGAAGATTGGTGACTCTCAGGGCGACAGGGCAACCAGCCCACAAGATTAGGGTGAGGATTTCACCGACGTTTTCCTAGGTGACGTAGGAGCCAAGTCAAGAAATCCTCAGGCCACTCCCGATCATCCCAGTACGAGCTCAGTCTTGGCGGGATAGAAAAGGTTGTTCCCTAGAGGGCTCACCACCCCTCACGCATCTTGTCGTGCTACTCTAGATCCCAGCACTAAAGTTGGATCTTATGAGTTTAGTGAGTGTGAGGTCGTTCGTGCTATGGGAAGGACTTTCCCCTTCGTGGAAAGGACTCCCATGTTAGGGGAGCAAGATCGAGCAACCGTTGCGCGACATGGCATTCATGTCTTCCAAGGTGTAAGTGGTAGAATTAGTTTTTATTTAGTTTTCATCTTCATTAAGTAGTGTCAGATGTCAGTTTTTTCCTTGACTGGTTTGCTATCAATGGATTTTACTCAGGTGGGCAAATCTTTTTCCTCGAGTCTGACTGTGGCAAACAACGGTGATGCTGACAGGGCAGAGGCAGTAGCGCATATGGCGGCAGACATAGATATGATGGCCAATTGTGACCCGATTATGGCTGATAGGGTGACTGCAGAGAAGAACCATGCCCTGAGTCAGCTTTATACCGCCAACCAAGTTCTCACGTCTTCTTGCCGAGAACGAGAAGCTGAAGTCCAAACTTGATCAAGCTAAAATAGACGTCTTTGTTAAGAAGAAAAGCAAGGAAACTGTTGAGCTTCAGCTAGAGGAGATGAAAGTTGTTTGCACCTTCAATCGAAGCTTGTTTGGGGGCTCTCAGATGCCTCCGGTTCGAGGTAGAACTCTTTTTAAGAGGCTTCCACTCTTATATCTTTTTTCGATAACGGATAACTTTGGATTTAAGCATATTTTTATCATGTTTCCCATGATCCATCCCTGAAGATTAAACGGCGCATTGTGACTCAATTAATGTTGAGTAACACGTACAAGGGAACTAATGCAATGTGCGGTTGGAAAGATCAAAAAGAGTTCAAAGAGGCAATCGTAGGGCAGATTGAGATGCTAAACGAATTTTGAGAGGAGTTCGATGCAAGCCAACTGGATGCGATGCGCAATCTTGATGGTAAACCCTTTGAGGACTCAGAATCTGATGTGGATTCCAAACCTGATTCCTTTTCAGAGATCCTGAACCAGGATAGCTTAGTAATGATTGGTATGAAGGGCGCGCCATCATACCCGAACTGAGAGTCATTTTGCGCTGCGTCGCCTTTTCATTTTTTTCTTTGTCACTATTGGATAATTGTGTTTTCTTGAGTATGTTTTGATTCTAATTTTTGGATAAAATTCGTTGTTCTAACACTTGTTATCATTATTGTGACTATCTTTTGGATTAGATAGTTTATTTTAATGTTATATGATTCTGCGTTTTATTATTGCAATAGATACACATGTTATTTTTTCATTCGGAAGATTGGGAGTATCCATTCATGTTGAAGGGATTGTCCGTCCTATATCTTGTGATAAGAAATGAGTTTATCATTTCTCGTCGTACCCTGTAAGATAGGAAATAAGCTTACCGTTTTTCGCTATGCCCTGTATGCTAGAAGATAGGTCTACCCGTTAAGGTATTTTCTGTTGTACCCCATAGGATAGGAGATAAGTCTTCACATTAAGGCATTTTCTGTTGTATCCCGTAGGATATGAGATATTTTTACCCGTGAAGGTATTTTCTGTTGTACCCCATAGGATAGGGGATAAGTCTACCCGTTAAGGTATTCTCAGCTGTACCCCATAGGATAGAAGATAAGTCTATCCGTTAAGCTATTTCCTCTTTTATCCCATAGGGTAGGAGATAAGTCTACGCGTTAAGGTATTCTCTGTCGTACCCCGTAAGATATGAGATAAGTCTACCCGTTAAGGTATTCTCTGTCGTACCCCGTATGATTGGAGATAAGTCTACCCATTAAGGTATTCTCTATCATACCACGTAGGATAGAAGATAAGTCTGCTCCTGCAAGTACATTAACAATATATGAGATATATAACATTATCAAGATAAAGATTAACGATAGATGACGGCTGAGAACCAGGTAGATTCTGATTCGCCTACATATCCCATGATACGGGAATCAAGTCGGCATAGCTTCCCATATTTTAATTACATGCCACCCCATGTAGAGCAATTTAGGGAAATTCAAATTGTTTGAACATAATTAAAAATGCAGAATTTTAGAAAAAACAGCAATTCTGAGATGTCTACTCCGCCATTTGTTGAACTCCAGGTGCAACAGCCTCTGGTTCTCCTCCTTCATTGATCTTAGGAAGCTTAAGCGATGCGATATAGCACAGTCATGCCTCATTGTGGTTACCTATAATCTCACCGAATTCTCTAGAAGTCGAGAATTTCATTTTTGGTGGTATGTCGATACCACGACATGTATCGCATTGAGAACTTGTCGCTCTATGATCACATTGAAAGCAAATGGTTGGTCGACGATCACATACTAGACGTTGAGGGTCCTCCTACACGGTTCCTCACTAAACGACATTGTAAGTGTGACTTGTCCTAATGGGACGACCTCAGCTTCCCCAAAACCCATGAGGGATATATTGACATTCTCAATCACATTATGGCCCAATGACATCTTCTCCAAGGCATGCACGAATATCACATTTGTTGAGCTTTTGTTATCGATGAGAACTTTCGAGACCCCATAATTAGCAATGTCTAGTTTAACAAGGAGAGGGCAATTCAGATTACCTGAGTGGATAGCTTGCGGTGTTAGTTGCATCAGATCTCTCTTTGTAAAGGTGATCTCTTTATCAAGCAGTTCCTCTAGTTTAAATGGGGTCGTGAAGCCCGCATATCTTTCGTCATGTATTACTCGCATGATCTTCTTACGTCCAATGGTAGAATCTTCCCTTGCTGGACCTCCGTTGATCATTGTGATCATCCCCCTTCTTGATGCATTGACAAATTCGTGCCCATGTCCGCTTGGAGCCTCATTGGCCTTATGTTTATTCTTTCGCGGGGAGCGGGATCTGTTTTTGTCTTCACGCTCTCCCGAGTCCTTCAAATGGAGGACGTATTCAATAAACTTCCCTTCTTGAATGAGCCTCTTTATTGCATCCTTTAGATCCTTGTAGTCTTATGTATTGTGCCCTTCTTGGCCATGGTATTCACAGTATTTCTGCAAGATTTGGTCCCTGGGGTCTCTTTTAGTTTTCTTGGCTCATTTAGAGATCCGTTCCTCTGAGCTACGCAAATACAATCCTAATGTCCCTTTTCAAGGGTGTGTATCTCCTGGGAGATTTGTCTCTACAGCGGTCATTCATCTCCTTGTTCCATACTTTCTTTCCCTTGGGCAACTCTGTGTCTAATCCGGTGCTTGCTTTGTGGTCATCATCTTATCGTGGAAAATAGTTTGATATGTTAGTGCATTGATCTGTTCTATAATCGTAGGGTTTTCTCTAAGAAGATTGGCAGCAAATCTTTTATGTTTCGTTGCGTTAAAGAGAATGAGGGCCAACTGATCCCCTTTTGGTTTGTCCACTTTCAGTAGTTCCTAATCGAATCTTTTCATAAAGTTCTCAAGACTTTCCTTCTCATCATGTTTGATTGAATTGAGGTGGGTCAGACTACTATGCATGATTTTCTGGCTCGAAAATTGACTCTCAAACCTTTTCCTCAGTTACTCGTAGCTTGTTATTTAACCCACGGGTATCCTTGTGAACTGATCTAGTGTCGAACCAGACAAGGTTGTAGCAAGTATATGTGCACGCAAATTATCAGAAAATGCATGTAGAGTTAGTATTCCATCTACATAAAATAGGTGTTCACATGGGTCACTTTTCCTATCATAAGTCTTGAGTTGTGGAATCTTCTCTCCTCTGTCCAATGCTTCGGCCTCAATCTCATCACAAAAAGGTGTAAGCCTTCGGTGACTAGATGTTTGGATGAGTCTGCGGTGCACTTTCTTACTTTCTTAGTTCAGTTGTTCCATTTTTCTTGCCATCTCCCTCATTTTTGTTGTGGAATTGGGGAGTCTCTCCCCTGAGACTCGGGAAACCAGGCAATCCCACCTGGATTCTACCTCTTCCTCTTGGTGCTGAGACCTGGACCTCTTGGTCAGGCCCCTCGTCCTGGACTCTTAAGGACAAAGTGGCAAAGTACCAACCTCGAGTGCATGTTGATGGGCTATGGAAGAAGTGAGGGCCGCAGTCACGATCGTTTGAACGATAGCATTGATCTGGGCGATCACTTCTAGTGGTAGAACAACGGGTACTGCAAGTGCGGGAGCCGGTGTTGGGGCCTGATGGGGAGGCGTGGCGTGCTGTCGTTGCTCGATTATTGAATCTAGTAGTGGTCCACCAATTGGAGTGTTCTTAGCGGTCGAATTTTCCATTATTTCCCTCTAAGATTGCGATCGAGTCTTTCGTTACATCCTAGCATCCTTGTGTGGGAATGTGATGTTTCCACAGACGTCGCCAATAATTTTGTTCAAGATCACATCATACAAAAATATATAAAAAATATTACAGAAATAGCCTTTGACCTAATACAAACTATGTCAACTTATCCCTAACGCTAGCCTCTAGGTTGACTTCGTCCGAAATACTAAAGACCGACACTCAGGATGTTTCTATTTGATGTCGAATCTTCTTATGATATCGAATATTGAATGATGTCGAAAGTGTACAGGTATGCCGAAGATACACGATGTCGAGGATAGTATGTATATTGGGTGTTGTATGGATATCAGGTGATGTATGGATATCAAGTTAAAAGATATCGAAGATGGACTCCATATCGGGGTTGGATGTATGCCGAGTAAGATGATATGTCGAAATGTGTGAACATATCGAAGGATAACGTTCGATATATTGTGTGAACAGTGTTAAAATAATTAATTAGCCTGCGTTGAATTGCGAATTGGGCATATATATAGATATCGGGGGTGGGGTCCGTCCCTGAGATATACGGCGAATCGTGTACCATATCGAATATATATATATATATATATATATATATATTCCTTACGAGGTGAGATCTTTCATATGAGGTGAGATATCATGCGTAGATCCTCAATATGCTCTGAGCTTGGGCCAATAAATTAGTTGGGCTGGTCCATTTGGTAATTATCCATATCATACGTGTCGACGATAGTAATATAATATTACCACAAGCAAATCAGACGAGTAAAAACCAACTGTCACATCTTTAACTTTAAGAGAACCAAACCCGTTAGTCGATTTAGTTTCCAATAGGGTGCCTAAAGCGAGTGAGTTGGGTATGATTTAGTTTGGCTTTAGAGATTCCACTTATTATTAGCTTATTGACCCACCATGTATTTAAATTGACATGCTGAGTTATATGTAAATGTAATGATAATTGAATGTTTGTTATGATATGTAAATCATTGGTAAAGCAATGTGGATGATTATGATATATAAGTTGAATATGAATGTAGTTGATGTCTTGAATTAAGAACGTTATGATATATTAAGATATCATTATCGTGATTGTTAAATAAGACTCATGATGAGGTTGGAGTAATTAACATATTTTATATTTAATGCATAATTAAATATTTGACTATATTTATGTTTTTATAAGCTTTATAACAAGATTTATGTCAACTTTATATGGATTTTTTATTTTTTTAAAGCAAAATATATTATCACTGTTGGTCGAAAATAACTAGAAAGAAAAAACATGTACATATAGCATCAATTCAACCTATCAAAAGCTCAAATCGATAAAAAACGCCACTAATAAAACCTGAATGGAAAAGAAAGAAATTGGACACCATTTCTGTAGGCAATCAGCGGCATGTGAGTCCACTAGCATAAAACCAATCGCGACTTTGCATAGCCGTACGCGCCAACTTGTATGTTTTTTTATTCGCGCCGCGGGAGACCCATTCAAAAACAAATAATGCTCTATTCTCGAACAAACATAGGATATTCTTTCTCATATTTGCTTACATTACTTCACAATTCGTTGAGCTCGACACATCGTGTATCACTTGAAGGCAATGGCCTTCAAAAATTATCTTCTCCGACCCTGACTTGATCGTCAATTTCACTGCCAAAAATAGCCCAACGCCTCGCAATTTGAAGGGCCAACGTTACCCTCAACTCGTCATTGTACACATGCTAGCCTCATCCCATCTGCACTCTGAGCAATTACCCCGATCCCATGCGATCCCGTCTCTGCGAATACAACCCCATCCACATTGATTTTAATCCAAGGAAAAAAAGGGCGCATTCCATACAACGTCACCCTAGTCATGCAATTTAATCAGCCTCAAACTATTCCTCTCGACCAAGCATGTTGGAATAAGCTAGAAAATTAATGACTTTTGGGGGATGATTGTGCCTTTTCTCCCACCAACACACGGTTTTGGTTTACTCCTTAAGGCCCAACACGTAATGGCCACTTTTTCTATTATTGTCACATTACCATCCTTCTCAATTCGACGAATCCATGCAACAAGTTTCTCTTCCTCGTGCTATAAAAAATACCTTACAATATTTGACAATGCCCACACTTGTCGCACCATATGGCAGTTTCTAAAACAATGCTTAACATCCTCTTGGTCATTGTTACAGAGTACACACCTTACTTCATGCGCGATTTTCCATTGAACGAGCACCCTTTTTGTCTGCAATATATTCAGACACGCGCGCCATAGAAATAAATTCACTTTCCTTAAACAGTCACACTTCCAAACAAACTCCAATCTTGCGGCGCACTCAGGCTACTACCTTTCCCATTATTTTTAAGATGAAATCCCAACTTGCGAATAAGGTGGTACACACTTGTAATAAAGAATAAACCACTACTATTGTAAAGTCACACTCGTTTATCCAGGTTTAGTAGGCTCCCTAATAGAATAGACGAAATAATCTCGGCATCCTATGTCCATAAAATCTTTCTAAGATGCGCACTACCCCCACACACCTGATTCATCATCAATAAGTGAATTAATGTACAAGCTCGTTGCATCTCGTGGTGGTGGTGTGATCAAGCCAAAAGAAATATGTTCTCAGAATCCAAGCGTCATCCCGTACAGAAATATCCTTAGCATCACCCACTCTCCATCTAAACTCTTTAGCAAGCATAAAAATATCTTCATGAATACTGATGCATGGAACAACATGTAGTTTCTTAAAATGTATGCAAATAAATTGCTACGCCTATGATTTCTAAAGTATACAGTCAAGTAATATAAAATAGAGAGTAAATTAAGTATCGATCCCACGGAGATTGTGTAATTATAGTGTTTGCTTAATAGACAACGGTAAAACAAATAATAAATACGATGTAAATAATTCAAAAGTAATTAAATAACAAGGGTTGATCAGATTGATAAAGTGTATTTGAAGTTCGATTTCATAACTATTTATTATGTGATTATAACAACCCACTAATTCCCCTTTAGTTAGTTAAACACATATGCTAAGCTCATATGTGTTCAATGACTTACCGGAATTCTAGTGCGATGCTATTGACAACTAATTCCATCGCCTCCCTTTAAATATATTATCATTAGGCCATCAATCCAAAAGAAGTATAGTTTGGTACCAATTCAACCTTCTCCAGTGTTAACTATATTAAATAATCAAAGACATGAGTTCGTGTGATCTGGCTTATGTGTAAGTTGTGTTAGCCTACTTCTAGCACATAAATCAAACATGTAGTTTAGCCACGAGGCACGTTAGTGCTCATCAAGTGTATAAATCAAACATATAGAATTTATAACAAATCACATCTAAACACATAAGACTCAACATGAATTCTTAACTAAAGGTTCATTGTGTATAATTAGTCATTACTCCATTCTCCAAATACAGAGAAGATTACCACATGACAATTACAAGTTCAACAATACAAATGGAAGAAAATATCATAATAAAAGAGTACAGAAAAAATAAACTCTCAATCCCGGAGGGATTTGGTGTCTATGTATTCAATATCCGCTGTTAAGCTTGTTCTGGTTGGATCTTGACTTGAGTCCTCTTCTCAATGATTTCAAAAGATGTGTTTATTGTAGTGTAAGACTCCATAGATACTTATAAAACATGCATCCCTAGTTCTCTTTATAAGTAATGGTTGTTGGGCCAAAATCAGGGCTTCTGTACGTTTATGGGTCATGTCGCACGGCTTGCAATGTAGCACGAGTCATTTCTCTCGTCTGAGGCACGGGTAGCACCACCTTCGGCATGATGGGTGTGGGTCACACCGATAGTGGCGCGGTCGCGCGGAGTCATGCAACTTGACATGTCACGCGACTCTTTTGTGCTCTGCGAGGCTTCACAGTTTTGACTATAACTTCTTCCTTTGTGTTATTCCATGCTCATGTTCCTCAAATATCCTTTGTTTTGCTCTGAATCTATTAAAAACTATAAAATGACAAAACAAGACTAAAATCAGTAAAAATGCTATGCTACGAGAAACAATCAAATTACAAGAAATCAGGTACTCAAATCACAATAAATAATCACTCATCAAGAGGTTTACTAGATTTTAAGAGGAACTGAATGCGACTGATCGACATATACAGGGAATCTCCTTCGGAGACATCGTCATGTTTTAAATAAGCCATGGTTGTGTTCTAGGGATTTGAATTAAATATTATGTTGAGAAGTTGGGTGGTAACCTGCGACTTAGTAGCAACTTAGGTAGTTTAGGGAAGCTCCTGATGATACAAAATTTAGTGAACTGCGTTTTGAGGGGAATAGTTCACGTTGTGCAATAGAAAAGATGAGTCGTGTACTGTTTGATAGAGAATTGATGGAGCTTGTGTAAATACAGAATGGAGGGAAATATTTAAAGAGACAAAATTTAGCCATGTTTGTCACCGAAACTTATAGCATGCGTCTGTACTTATACAATGCACCAAGTAGGAGAATGAAAGCAACAAATGGCAAAGAAAGAAAAAAAATCTGATTTGAGGTCGCTTGGATTGGTAAATGTGAGTGTAAACATATCATTGAACAAATGTGGTCCGTGAATCATGAAACAACAGATGATGCGACGTCGAGGAATAAATTGGTCGAGTGTTGGGTTGGCTTCGTAAAATGGAGTGGGAATTTAGGGAAAGATTACAAAGTAAAATCATATCATTGAATGGGAATATCCTTGAGTTACGCAATGAAATTATCACGGAGGACTCCAAAAAGCAAGAGATAGAAATGAAAGCTCATCTTGAACAATTACTTGATATGGAGTTATATTAGAAACAACGGGAGAAAGTTCAGTGCCTTAAGGCTTAGGGAGGGTGATAAGAACACGAAATATTTTCACCGACATGTGAGTGAGAAAAGTAAAATCAATGAGGTTTGGGGTTTACGGAATTTGGCAGGGCACTGGCATGAAATTTTGAGGCAGATGTAGAGGGTAATTGAGGAGTACTTTCAGGGTATTTTTCGTTTAACCCACCCATAAATTGAGGATATTGAAGGCGTTACCCGTGTAATTGATACCAAAGTAAGTCAACGTCTTCTTCAAGCATTCATGGGCGATGAGGTAAAAAATGATTTATTTGAAATGTACCCCTTGAAAGTCCCTGAACATATTGTTTTTCAACTCAGTTCTATCAAAACAAATTGCACATTGTTGGGTCAGATGTCATTAGATTCACTCTTGCCTTCTTGAGTGGTATGGGGCTTCTGCCTAATTATAAATTTACTCATATTATTCTCTTACCGAAGTGTACTAACTCTGAGAATATGCAGCAATTATGCCCTATTAGCCTTAATAATGTTAGCTTTAGAATTGCATCCAAAGCCATCGCTAATAAGTTAAAGCAATATCATCGCACCATTTCGTACAAGGGAGGCTGATAATGGATAATATTCTTGTGTCTTTCGAAGTTAATCATTGACTCTCAAGCTAGATATGAGCAAGGTGTATGACAAAGTCGGGTGGCCTTTCTTGATAAAAATAATATTATCTTTAATAACACTGTAATTTAAAAGTGTATATAGTTATATTTTTGTAATGTAACTTGTTAATGAGAAATTTATAATTATTGAGATTATTAGCTTAAATGAGAGGGGAAAAAAACTACAATAACAAAAATCGCATTTTAACTAAAATCATATTGAGTTAGATAATATAATATTTTATATCTCACAACGTAAATCATTGCGAAAGTTGAATTCGAATTACAAAACTTGTTAATATTTTTGAGTAATACTCTATTTTGACATGTAATGGCGGTAACGAGCAGGTGACAAATTATACCCACAAGTTGGCATGTAGTGGGTGAGTAGTTAAAAGGAAAAAACACAAACCGCAACAATGTTCAAAGAATATCAAGTCATGCGGGTATGAGTGGGTGCCGACATATGGACGAGTGCAGACGGGTGGCCTTTTTCTTGGACCCCTACAAAGAAGCGTAATAATAAGGGGGAAATGTGGGCTTTTTGAAATTGTTTGCAACTATTAGTCTCCTGACAATAAAATGTACTCCAGTAGGACAACTATTAGTCTGAGATTACATTTGCACACTAGTTGTTGACTTATATATAAAAGGTTTTTGGCACAACACTCCTTCGTAATGTGCAAAAACAGCAAATTACCTGTAAAAAAAGAAATAAGCATATTTTTATTATAAATAAGCATATTATTATGACAAGGGTAATTTGCCATTTACTCAATTATAAAACAAAGTTAGAGAAACAAAGTAGCACATAATTAAGAAAGGAGAATGCAAATGCAGTGTTGTAACAACAAGTTGTTGTTGATCTCAGCAGCAGCAGCAACAACAACAACAACATCCAATAATTCTCCGCAATTGAAATCTAACAAGATTAAGATTAGATTTCAGTATCACAACACAAACACAAACACTGGTCTTGTTCATATCCCCAAAGCTTATCAACATAATAATGCATCCCAAACTCTTCATTTACCTCCAAATGTGAAAAGTATTACAAGCACTTCCAACCCATTTGTCAAACACTGCGTCAAACTCCGCCAGAATTCCTCTTACCGCCACTCTCACACCTCCGTGCTTGTTGTCGGCATTACTCCCATAAGGTGTTTGTTGTTTTTCCTCATTCAGGTTTCTTGCATATTACTGTTTTTAATTTCTTTTTGTAAGTCTCTGGTGGTTGCTTGGTGTTACTAAATTCGGTTAGAGGAAATTTGTGAATGTTTGCTAGAAATATATTACATATTGACTTTACTTTTACGGAAATCTTCACAAACCGAAGCTCTAAGAAATTCTTGTGGATTAAAGAAGTTATGGTTACCCAATTATTATTATTTGGTGCAAGTATACAATGGTTTGACTACGAAGCTTATATTTGCAATCTTCAAAGTGGTGGACTATTTGACATTGTGGAAATGGCACAACTCAAAGTGGTGAAATGCATCGCAAAGTGTTGTGTCACGGGTCTCCAGAATAGTATTCAAGGTCGTAAGATCTTGTTCATATTGCATGTTTTAACTCTCAGAAAAGGCATGTAGTGGAAGTTATATTTTCTTTTGTTTCATCATTGCAAATTAACTTTAGTTGCATTACTTCGTCATGATATGCATATAATAAGTATCTCGCTTCCAAACGGGTGAAAGATGCGAGCTAGAATTGAGTTAGAGAAGGGGAACAGCCAAATTAGCGATGCATAACGTAAACCCATCACTGAGGGATATTCAACTTCAAAAGAAGATGCACAGGGTAGGTTTGTGCTTGTCTTGAGTGTGGGGTATTCATCTGTTTGTTGCTCTTATATTGTGTTTCTTTTATAAGCTGCATTTTGAGTGCATGAATCGATGTAATAGGTCTCTATAATGAGTGTAGGTGAATTACATGTGAGTTAAAAGTTTTTTGAGTGTAAAGTAAAATATCGAGTGGAAAGTAAGTTTCTATACAAAGGGTTTAAGTGCCAGAGAAAAACATTCTAGAGGAGCTGTAAGAAGCACTTTTGTGCAGATTGGAGGCATGAGAATGTGAGCAAGATATTGCTAGCTATTATTTTCTTTTTTATTTTATGGAGATGTAAAGGTACATTATGGAGATGTAGAAGCATTTTATTGCGAACACAACATGGAGAAGCATTTTCTTATTATGATTTGTTGTATAACGTTTTTAAATCTATATGACATTATCTTTTGGAAATGTTTTTGTTAGCAATAATTTTCTCTTTTTATTTTATGGAGATGAAGATTTGTAGCTAATGTAGTATGCAAAATTTAAAGCTCGTGGATATAAGAGAGGAGATGTTGCAACAACCATTGGATTAGAGGCAAGATTGACCAAGTTGTCTTTATTCCCTCCTCCATTCCAGCAACTGAATGCATGTTAGTGCCTTCGATGCTCGTATGCCAGAATGCTAGTCATTGCTCTTGTTTTATTTCAGCACGTATTCCATTGGATGATATATTTAGGTTGCTGGTTGTATGTAGCGTGAACTTTTGATTAAATATTCAGTTTCAGATCATTTAAAGCTTTATCTTTTTGTTTTGCCGCTAACTGCCGTGAGGCTCTTTTATTCTGGTGTTTGCTGATGCTTCCTTTTTCTTGGAAGTTTTTCCATGAACCTTCTAGTGCCCCATAATCTCATTTTTATGCAAAAATATGAAACTGTTATACTACATGGAAAATTGATAACCTTGATTTTTTGGTGACTCTTACAGCGAAATATGCAGCTTTCCTGTAACATTCTCGGATAGGCCTATAATTGAGTGCTTGATTGTACTCGAAAACTATGACATCCCCGAAGAAATACATAAACATGTCATTCGTGTAGTTCGTGTTAGTTCAGTGGTAATAAAAAAGATTTCTGGTGTTCAGTCCATAGATTCTGTGGAGGCCATTGCCTTGGTGAGGATTCCTTCAAACTTTCGAAATATCAGCAGCAGCTTACATGAAGAAGATTGCCGTACATGGTTTTCATTTCCAAATCGGATCCTAGTTCTTGATGGAATCCAGGTGGGCATATGCTTTAGTTATTACATTTAAGTATCTTAATTGTCCCTTGGACTGATTTTGGCAACCTCAAAATGTAATCAACTGTTGTCCTTAATAAACGTGGAGGAATTTATCAGCAATCTATTTACATCTTCAAATGTATAAGACAAGATTGCCTGTCATTGATAAAATAAGAAGGACAAAGTGGAATTTGCTTTTACTTAGTCAGTTGTTCTTCAAAAACTTCGTAAATTCACGAAGTGAAACATTGATTTCTTTAGATGAGAGTACAGTAGGATTGAGTCTTTGCTGTCTCCATTTCAGTGTGATCTCTCTGAACTGATTGTTTATTCTATCATGGCAGGATCCGGGAAACCTTGGCACTCTACTTCGATCAGCTGTGGCATTTAGATGGGTAAAGACCCGTTCCTTATCTAAGGTTTTTTAGTTTGTGGATTTCTGGATTAATTTTCCAATTTTATCACCCTTACTGAAACTTTCCTATTCATGAAAACTATTAGGCTTAGGTAATGATTAATGGTTTGTTCTTGCAAAGGGTTTATATAAATTTTACATCTTTTGTGTGCCCTCATCAGCTTCCCAAGGAACCTTGACCATAGTTAATTTCTTCTGCAAGTAGCAGTATCCATGAGAAGATTCTTAAAAACTTTTCAGCTTGGAGGTGGCATCTTATGGTTATAGGCTTTGCGTGACTTCTTGCTTGTTCTGGATTAGGAATAATTATATCTTCACTACCAAATGTTTTGGCATGATTACAGAAACTTTCCCAGAGTTTCGAAGAAACAGATATATCTTTCAAATTTCAAAAAGCTTTATTAAATACAAATGCACCCCACATCTCCTGAAGAAAATTACTGTGAGGCCCCTTTCTTTTATGTTTTTTTCATGTTTCGAGGGGTGTCATACTTATTAAAACATCATGAGATATTGATGTAGCGAGATCAAACTTCTCTTGCGCAGATGTAAAGTGTTAACCAAGCTCCCCTACAGAGTTGCAGTCATCTGAAACACAAGGAACTCATGAGACTGTAACCTTTTCCCAATCCAAGTTATTGGGAAATAGTTTTGCTTGTGAAATATTAACCCCTACAAAGCTTCCCACCACCTGCTGTTACAATTATTTGATTCACAGACTAGCAAACTCAATCCAGAACATGAAGCCGTTACATTAGAAGTCTTGATTTCTCAAAAAAAATTCGTTAAGCCTTAAATATATATAAAATTTTATGAGTTCAACAGGGGGGAATATTTCTACTTCCTGGCTGTTGCGATCCGTTCAACGACAAAGCACTCCGTGCTTGTCGGGGCGCCTGCTTTCAAATCCCAATAGTTTGTGGTAACTGGACACACGTGGAAAATCTCAGTGAAGCATTCGGAATGAAAATGTATGCTGGCCATCCTGCAAGTGGTAACATGAGTCAAGTCATGAAGCTGTCTAAAGATTTTGCTGATTCAGTAGCAGATTTGCCTCTATGTCTTGTTTTAGGAAGTGAGGGAAATGGTCTTTCTGAAATTAGTAAGAAGTGTTGTGAGCTTGTCAGTATTCCAATGGCAGGTGACTTCGAGTCTTTGAATGTTTCTGTTGCTGGCGGTATTTTGATGTATATGTTGCAACGTGAGAACGATAGAGATGTTTGACTGCTAATACCACATTTTTCTGGTTCTGTATCATTCTAGCTTTTATTTTCATTCTGTACTGTGAAAGTAGTGGAAGAGAGTAGAAGGTGCATGCAAGTTGAGCATGCATAGAGCATATTATGGCTTTCGAATTGCAAAGTCAGGTACTTTTTTCTTGACAAAAAAAAAAAAAAATCAGAAAATCACAAATCGGGGATGAAACAAATTAATTTGGTGTTGAGTGACATAGAATCGAGTAGTTCTCTCATGCTATTAGGAAGCCCTTGGTTGTTCACCGGATGGCGAATGGTAGTTTAGAAATCTATTAGTAAAAAAAGATTTCGTTCAAAATAGATAGTAGTACTAGGGGTGGGTTCGGGTAGGTTCGGACAGGGTACTCGAATACTCGGGTAGGGTAAAAACCCTACCCGAAACCCTATCAAAGTTTAGGGTACCCAATTTGATTCGGGTACCCTAACATTCGGGTACCCCAAACTTCGAGTTTGGGGTACCCGAAGTTGATCCAGTGGCCATTTCTATGGCCACTGGATGGTCGGGTACCCGACCGGGTCGGGTACCCCAAACTTCGGGTTGGGGTATCCGAAAATTGTCCATGAGCCAAAAAAAATTGGCTCCTGGATAGTGGCCAGCCACTGCTTCCCCTGTTTTTGAATTGAAAACAGGGGATTTTTTAAACAATTCCTGTTTGCAATTCGTTTTTGCCTCGTTCTTGTTTTACTAAGTCATCACTCATCAATAATTCGCAAAAAAAAAATATTCAATCTAATCCAAAACAACGAGCAATCAATCCAAAACAACGAGCAATCTAATCCAAATCAACGAGCAATCAATCCAAAACAACGAGCAATCAATCCAAAACAACGAGCAATCCGAAAATATGCAATCTTACAAATTCAAACAACATCATCAACAAATCAACATAAAAATTGTTCATTCGGCATCGACACGACGACACCTAACTCCCTCAACAAGTCTTCACTCTTCATCATTCAAGGATCAAGAATCGAAGCATCTTTACCCAAATCGTTAAATTCTACAATAACAATTAAAAAAATCATTAGTATTACCAAATAAGTCAAATCAAGAGTATACATATCAAATTTAAAAATTGATTTAAAGAACAATAAGAAAATGATATTACCTTCATCCCATTTCTCCACCTTGTACAAATTCTCTTCCACGTTCAAAGGCACATAATCTTCGCGAAGCCAATCTTGGGCACAAATGAGTGCTTGTACCATCTTGGTAGACAACGAACTCCTAAATGCATCTAGCACACGCCCTCCCGTGCTAAATGCCGCCTCAGAAGCTACCGTCGAGACCGAAACCGCTAGAATGTCATGAGCCATCTTGAAAATGATTGGATGTCGATGGCTTTCTACTTTCCACCATCCCAAGATATCAAAATGTTCAGATGTATTCCTCGTGACTTCTTCGGCCATATACCTCTCAAGCTCAGACTTCTCTTGTGTGTTTATTTATGCCAACATTGTCTCAAAATCGAGTTGCACCGAATCATAAGCTTGTTGGCCATCCTCCGATAAAGAAAAGTCATCCATACTTGTACTAGATATGCCATGACTTTGACCTTGAGTGGAAGGAGTAGAACTCCCATAAACTCGATTGTACTCATTGAATAAAGATTCGAAGCCAACACGAATTGAACTCGTAAGATCAGTTACTTTTTTTGGAGGCAGCTTCGAAAGATCTTCAGAATACATTTGCTCCAAAGCATAATTCAAGTACACCCATTTGGAGCGGGGATCAAGAAGCACGGCATAATAAAGGGTCTTGTTCATCTTCAATGTATCCCCCCCCCAATATTTGTCAAATTTTTCTCTCATTGCATGTGCCATTAGAGTCAATTGCTTCCCAACGTTCCCTTTCGCGTACCTGTTAATAAGAGTATGGATTGCACAAATCTCTTTGAAAACGGTGTTGGATGTAACATACAAACTTCCTGAGACACGGTTGGTCAAGATGTAGAATGGCTTCAGAAATAACATGAAGTTAGTTGTCCGTTCCCAATCCAATGCAACTGGAATTCTACCATCAATCAACAAATAATCGGTTTCAATCCACTACTGTAGTACCACTAAAAATAAGGGAACCCTAGTTTATAATTAATCACGAAACCAACAATTTGGCAAGCTTTTAAAACCGAAGGTTTCATTATATTTTTTAGAATTCGGTTGACTAGCTAAATTATGTTGCTAACTTATTAATCATATTCACATAGTGAATTTTCTATGTTACCTGACATGCCCAATTTTGTTTTAGGGAAAATTACATTAAACCCCCCATCGTATAGTCCGATTTGCAGTTAACACTCTTAAGTTTGTTTTGTTACGGTCAACCCCCTATCGTTTGCCGAAATAGACACTTTGCCCCAACTCAACATTTTACATTTTTTTTTCAGGAGTATTTTCGTCAAATGTTCAAAAAATTAAATATTTTTTAAAAAAATAAAAGAAAATTAAAGATTTATTAATTGACAAAAAAAAATTATGGCAATTTTTTTTAAAGAAGCCTAAATTATTTTATTAACACCATGGAACTTAAGCATTTACTTTGGAATAAAATTATTTTGGAGGAATGTTTTACAATTAACCATATGAAAAAAAAATTGTCTAAATATTAGGGATGGGCATTTTTTCGGGTACCCTATTCCCGAACTCATCCTGATCGGGTATTACCCGAGTGATTCGGGAAAAACGGGTTCGGGTACCCTATATCGAGATTTTTTCGGGTACCCTATCGGATACGGGTAGGGTATCGGGTAGAAAATTCCCAATACCCGTATCCGATCGGATACCCTATTATATATACTATATATTTTTTACCAAACTGTCTTACACACACTTAACAGTGACTTCACACACAAAACCCTCTCTCTCTCACCAACATTGCGCCAACAACAATAAAGTTATTTGCTTATTATAATTATAGATACATTCCCACACACAAAACTCTTTCTCTCTCTCACCAACACTGCGCCAACAACAACGTTATTTGCTTATTATAATTATAGATACATTCCCAGAAATTTGTGCACAAAAGGGAAGTATTAACCAGCTTTAGGCAAAATCGAAGCAAAATCACCAAAATAAATGCAATTAACTTTTGCTTTCTTGAGATACAACCCACATGTTTAAAGTTCTTTACTACACGCCAATCTATCAAATTGTCTTCAACTCACTTGAATGAAATCAGAAACAAAAAGATTGTCAGTTGCTAAACTTATATAAAATTGAGCTAAACACATCTGCTTCGCTTAATTATACAATTAAGATGTTTTCCACTTGAGATGCCCAACATCTGCTTCGACTCACTCTTTTTTTTTTCTTTTTCAACCTCTCCTCACCAGCTCGCCGACCGGCGACCACCGCTCCACCGGTAAGTATGACTCACTCGCTCTCCTCACCGTCGCAGACTCTCCTCACTGTCGCAGCCTCTCCTCACCGTCGCAGCCTCTCTCTTCGGCCTTCGCCATCGACTCACTCATTTTTCTTTGTTTTTCAGCCTCTCTCTCTCACACCGTCGCAACCCACTCTTCGGCCGACCAGTTTTCCCCTCTCACTTTCTGCCAATTTTCTCCTGTTTTCAGTTTGTAAAACTGAAACAGGGGACATGCGGGTACCCTATATACCCGCATGTACCCGAACGGGTTACCCGAAATCGGGTATCCGACTCAATCGGGGTCGAAGTCGGGAAGAAATTTCCAAATACCCGACCCCGAATAACCCGAAACGGGTATCCGATCGGATCGGGTATCCGACAGTGCCCACCCCTACTAAATATTTTTTTTAAAAATTGTTGAAAAAGAAGCCTAAATTCCTTGGTCTTAAAAAAAATAAGAAACTAAAAAAGTGGGTCAAATTTAACAAATCTTTGATTTTGTCTTAAAAAAAAATAAAAAATTGCCAAAAAAAAATTGTCGATTAATAAGTCTTTAATTTTCTTTTAAATTTTTTTAAAAAATATTTGATTTTTTGAACATTTGACGAAAATATCCCTGAAAAAAAGTGTAAAATGTTAAGCTGGGGCAAAGTGTCTATTTCGGCAAACGATAGGGGGTTGACCGTAACAAAACAAACTTAAGGGTGTTGACTGTAAATTAGACCATACGATGGGGAATTAATGTACTTTCCCCTTTTTTTAACTACATAATGATGCGATTTTTTGTGCTCTAGTTGTCTGCAAAAAAAATAGATGTTATTCAAGGAAATGTGATTTGGTTATTTTTTTATTTAAAAATTACTTTCACTTTCTTGAACCTGTTTGCAAAGGAAGTTGCTTCAACAAGGGACACAGGTTTAGGCTCTAGTTGGATCAAGACGAGGAAATGATTTATAAGTTGAAATCTCAAAGTGGCATGTTCGTTCCTCCAATTTGACTCGATGTCCCGGGAGCAAGGATGCATCCATAATGAAATGAATTTACTTGCTAATGCGATCATGAGTTATTGTGAAAGGTTGTTTATATGGATTGCCCCTTGCCTATTTCAGTCTCAAGATTATGATAATGTGTATGTATTATAGTTATGTTATTTGTACACGAATGATCATGGTAATGCTGGCTAGGAGGTATTTATAGTGTTTACATGAAATTAAGATAATGGTTTTAATATTGTTCGTAGTTATTGAGGTTAATAGATGCGTTCAATTCCATGCATCCACCTCTCTGCACACACATTATCAATTTTCTTTTGAAATGGATAAGTACAACGCCGTCCCGTTGGAGGAAAATAATAGCTTCACTTTATATCACTTAACATGTACATAGACTCTATATTCGGATAATAATCATACTATATGAAACTTGTATTAACGGTACGTGCATTAACGGTACAAATGAAAATAATTTTTTTAAGAATTTGTTATGGTATGTGGAAAGGCACTAAAGTTGTTGTTTTGTGTGGCACCAAATCACAACCTTAGGGGGTCGGGTTTACTAGGTTGAGGAAACCTATTTTCTCCATCTAAACTCATAAGTTATACCTATATTTGTATAAGTAAGTTCATTATTAAAGTAATCATCTATTACAATTGTAATATTTACGACAATATTATTGATGATACAATTTCTCCTACTTGCTAGCGTTAAGAGAGAAATCGAATCGGTTTTGTTTGGAATGTCAATCTCGACTCGAGAAAAAATGTTGAATATTTGGAGATTTACGATTGAACTCGGATGGACTCCGAGCTGCCTACATAACCCTCAGTGAGGAATCTAGCCATACGTAGTTTGGATATTTTTGTATGGTATTATTGATGAAAGAATTGTTGTTTTTGTAGTTGAGAGAAAGGTGTTTGAAGTGTTATGAGGTGGATTATGTGAGTATGTGATATGGAGTGTGAATATAAAGGTACTTGTATTTTTGCGGGGAAACAATGTTGCGTGTAGATTGAAATAAGGTTTTCCTTTTATAGGAGTTTCTTATTGATGCATAAAAGACAAGTGTTATGAGATGATGTGCCAAGTGTGGTGTAGAGGGGAGGGAGGTATCCCAAAGAGGGGAAGGAAGTATCCCCGAGAAGAGAGGATAGATCCCTTGGAAGGGAGGGCGATATCCCTGAAAGGGGAAGGAAGAGGGGAGGATGGATTCTCGAGAGGGGAACAAAGTATCACCGAAAGAAAATGATGGATCCCCTGGACGGGAGGAGGTATCCTCGAGAGGGGAGGATGGATTTTTTTTTGGGGCAGGATATGAGGTACCTCGAGAAATGAATGAAGTCTCCCCAAGAGGGAAGGAGGTATTCTCGAGATGGGAAGGAAGTATCTCCGAGAAGAGAGGACAGGTCTCCAGGAGGAGAGGATGGATCCCCAAGATGGAAGAAAGTATCCCCGAGAGGAGATGATAAATCCCTAAGAGGAAGTATCCTCGAGAGGGAAGGATGGATAGGGGTAGTGCCTCTAGGGAAAGGTCCTAAAGGTGCTTTAAGTGATTTTTAGAAGGGAGTAGAAAGTGTTCCTTAATCACGAGTTGGTAAGCGAACCATCGTATCTATATTTCCTTGCGTCATCAATTATCTTTAATAATAATGAGCTTATAATTTTTTATTGTACAGTTTCTTGTTCAGAACACATTCTCGAACATTTAAAAACTACAAACAAAAATGCTATTGTAGAGGATATACTTTTGATATTTAACTCTTTCACAAACAAGAAACAGATAAATATTTAAATTTAAGAAATTATTGCAACTAATTTTTTATATAAAATTGCATAACAAAATAAACTAAGTCGAGATGCAGAGACTATTGTCTGGTAATCAAACTTACATTTCTTTATGTGGCCATGCACTAATTCAGGTAGTAAACTGTAGAAATGAAAGTTGTAGCATTTTATATTTTGTTGTTTTTTTGTCCTCTCCCTAGTAGAGCTCCCTCTATGTCTTAAAGGTATATCTGTTACAATCTGATCTTAGGTTTTTCTGTCCTTCCTCAACCACCACTCTTTCTGCTCCCTCTCCCCTATTATGTCACCTTATCTCCTTCCTCTCTGATTCCCCTTATCTCCTTCCTCTCTCCAATTCTGTCATCTCTCCCTTTCTTCCCCATGGACTCCATCACCCACCAAACAAACCAACTCCAATGCTCTGAATCAGACTCTGCCTCCTCACCACCCAATAATCATCCCCTACCCAGCCTTACACTGGTCGAAAAAATCATATCCGACAAAGAAGTCAACATGAGAATTGCCAGAGCCATGATGTTGAAGGCCTGGAAACCATAAACCACTATTGACACAATTGTCCTCGGGGCAAATCTGATGGAGGTTCATCTTCACCTCTCAAGAAGATTTCAACCATGTTTTGTCATATTCCCCATGGTGTTTTGGTGGCCACTTGGTATGCCTCAAAGTTTGGCTGGAAGAATAGGCTCTCGGCAATTTGGAGTTTGATTGTTCCCCATTTTGGATTCACCTATACAACTTACCTGCAACTTACCTGTTAAGAACGTCCACCATGAGTATGCTAAGAAGATTGGGAACGATCATAGGCTGTTTATCAAAGCTGACCTAGGAGTCAAACAAAAAAGATGGAAAAAATCGTTTAACTGATGGTTGAGGTGGATATTCGACTGCCGATTCATAATGCTATCACCTTTAAAGGAAAAAATAGAGCCATGGTATTTGCAGAAGTTCGTTATGAGATGCTGCCAAATTTTTGTTTCTATTGTGGTATTATTGGGCACCAATACGCCGGATGCAAGTCAGCTACCCATACCTCTCGACTTACTCATGTCATTCGAAATATGGATCAGAGAGAACTTAATGTTCATCCCAAACCCTAGAAATCCATCGCCAAACTCGTCCCTCATGAACGTGGTAAGTGAAATTCCTTCTATGTCCCTTGTCAACGCTCACCTTGACACAAACTGAGGTGCAATTTTGGCAAATCCAGAAAATCACCTACCCCCTCAGAACGACAAAATATTGCACACCCTTAAACCTCTAAACCCTTTTGCCATTTGGCCCTCTCATATCCAGCTAAATCCCCACTCTCATCAACCTAGTTGGTCAGCCTTATCAACCTCATGTCACACACTCCTTCTGCCCCGTCAATCTCACCATCAACCTTAGCCCTCTAAAATGTTTTCCTGCTGAAAACGACCAAACTCTTACCTTGGTCAAACCCACATGGGTCTTGTTCATCAGAGATAACGTTGATGACCCATTTGATTGGCCAGTTGTTAAAGGACCAGCAAATGGTCCTACTTTCCCCACCTCTCAGCCTGCTCTTCCTGGGCTACACAAAAGAGCTAGTAGCCCTCTTGAAGGCCCTTGGTCAAGATATCTAAAAAAACCCAAGGCTCACTAGATTCCACTCTCATCTCCCAACCAATCCCCTGTCAAATGAGTTGCTTTCCCAACCTGAAACATATCCTCACTTTGCTCCTCCACTACAATTCACTTTAGCGTCACCTCTAGGGGTGGGAGGGCCGGGTCGGGTTCCCGCGACCCGACCGGATTTTCCCCGAGCCGGGGAAAATCCGGCACGAAATCCGACCCGTTGCTGCGGGAGAAATCTCCCGCAGCAACACCCGCGGGTCGGGTCGGGAGCTGAGGCTGGCTCCCGATCCGACCGCGGTAATCCGCCATGACCAGAAGGTCTTTTTTTTTTCATTCTGCTTTCTCTTGTACACTGACTTACACAGACATATACATTGGAGTCTACTTTTTACTTTTGCTTATTTTAATTAACATTGTTGCAGTTTTTTATTTTTTCGTCCGTAACCTGCATTGTAGCACAAATAAAAAATATTAGTTTAATTTCTTTTTGTTTCTATTCATTTGGGGTCATGTGCAAGGAGCTGGAATCAATATTATAAAATTATGCTAATTACTTTATCTCTCTTCTAAACTCTCTCTCTCTCTCTTCTTCATATTCTCTTTCTTCTTCTTCAAGCTCAACTCATTTTCAGCAACAACTCCTCAAAAATCTGTAACAGATCAACAAAAAAATGTAATATAATTAGTTCCAATCATAACAGGCTTGTACTCCTTTATTATACAACAATAAAGGAGTCGAGCCGCGCCATCTCCGCCGCGCCATCTTTGCCGCACCATCTCTGCCGCGCCACCTCACCGACGCCGGCGCCGACACCGCCGCAATTTTTCGGAATTCCGGGACCCCGACGGGACCCCGAAATCCGCGGAACTCCCGCAATCGCGGGAGTTCCGCACTCCGCGGTGCGGGTCGGGAGTCGCGGCGAGCTCCCGATCCCCGCCGATTCCCGATGGCCGGATTCCCGATCCCCGCGGGAATCCGGCCCAACTCACCCCTAGTCACCTCATCCTCAAACATCTACTCTCTCTGCCCCCTCGCTGTCGTATATCCGACCCCAAAAAAATTGCCAAAGGTAATCACTCCTTCTCGGTCCCAATTAAATCCACCTCGAGTTCTGAAAGTTCCACAAACTCTCGTACAGAGTCAAACTAAAACATCAACTCATCTTCACTTGGCCATGGGGGCTTAGGGAGTAATGCTATGAATAAACTCGCGTGGAACTGTCGAGGACTTGCCCATCCGATATAAAGCAAGAACTTAGGGCGCTTGTACATAAATTCTCCCATGGTATTCTAGTTTTGCGTAAGATCAAAATCGCAAAAATCTCCCTTTTTCCTCTCTTCTCTCAATCGCTTAAATCTCTTTTCTCAGATCTTGGTCCCCCCCCCCCCCCACCCCATTGGGATTGCGGGGGAAATCCGTCTTGATTGGAAACCTTCAATTAATATTTCCATTATGATGCACAACCCTTGCATCTTCCATGCATCTTCCATGGTACTGTTGGCGATACAAAACCATGGATGCTTACTTTTGTCCATGCCCCCGCCCCTAAGATGAGAAAGCTAAATTCCGGGATACTCTCTAATCCCTTGCTACCACCCCTGATGGCCCATGTGTAACATCCCTATATTTTCCTAGTATATATATATATATATATATATATATATATATAGGAATTATTCCATCAAACCCCCTGAACTATGGCCACTTTATGGGTTCAGGGTCAGATCTTTATTTTTAGACCCAGTGAGGTCTAAACTTTGGTAGTTTGTGCGAATTGACCCATTTTCTAGTTTTTGGCAATTTTCCAACCAAAAATCATCGAAAAAATTATTTAGGGTTTGACTAAAACCTTCCTCTCGTTGAGACGGTTCCGATGGTGGTGACGGTGGCGCAAAATTTAAAGGCAATACACGAAAAATTTAATTTAAGTGTATTGAACTTAAATTAGAATTCTCGTGTTATAACTTTGAATTTTGCAACACCGTCACCACCATCGGAACCTTCTCATCGAGAGGAAGATTCTAGTCAAACTTCAAATAATTTTTTCGGTGATTTTTGGTCGAAAATCACCAAAAAGTAAAAAATGGGGCAATTCGCACAGACTATCAAAGTTTAGACCTCACTGGGTCTAAAAACAAAGATCTGGCCTTGTTTGCATAAAGTACCTATAGTTTGGGTGGTTTAGTGGAATAATCGCATATATATATATATATATAAGAATATAAGTATCATATAGATACTTCTTAAAGAAAAAAATATTATTTGGTTAATTGCTTTTTAGCCCTTCATCTTTTTAAAATCATTATTTGGCCCCAAATATTTTAAAATATTGATTTAATCCTTAATAATTATTGAAATCATATTTTTTCTTCACTAGGGCCCCAAGAAGTAATTGTTGAGACATGAAGGACCATAATAGGCCCAAACATTATAAGAATGGAGGAAAAAGTCTTCATAATAATAATTTCATATAATTTATAATAGGATATATTTGAATAAAATGTTGTTAGGTCAAACTTGGCTGAATTTTTTTGAAAAATCACAGTAAATTACTTGAATATAATAATATAAATAGTATCTAAATAGTTGATGGGTTAATTATCTCAATCATGTAAGTTTACCTATAAATACAAGCCATTTCTTTGTAAAGATTTCACACCAAAATTCTCTATGAGTTTGCATATGATTTCTTCACCAAATTTCTCCTAATTTTCGTTCTCTACTCATATAAATTTTTTCCAGAAGTTTCTAAACTCATAAATTGTGAGAAAAAGCTCAAATTCTAATTCTTCCCAAAATTTTCAGTTTTACCCTGAACTTGAAAGATATAAAAACAATATCAAGGTTTAATATTTTGTTAAACTGCTCTATACACATCTTCGTAAGTGTGTTTAGGACAAAAGACCTAAAAATATTTGGAATTGCAATTGATTAGAAGGGTCGATTAAAGGTAATTTTAAGCTTGCTGGGATTTTCAGCTCTAAATAGCATATCTCTTTTGATTCTTCAAATTAATCTATGCATAATGATACTAATCTAAAAATTGATCATATGTAGTAGTCAATAAAGTCATGAGGATATGTTAAAGCCCATTTATTATAAGTTTTAGTTAAGTATAGGTAGTAATTATGATTTTTCTTTTAATTACATGTTGTAGGAAATATATTCATACTTAATTTCTTCTTAATTCTAAATCAAGGTGTGAAATTGTGTTATGATCTAATTTATAACCTGATTATATAACTTTGTTTCCAAATTAATAATTAAGCTTCATCTTAGTTCTACGAAATTATATCTTTGTGATTCCTTATATATGTAACAATATGTATTGTTAATAGGTAGTAAGCCTAGGAAGTTTTATAAATTATTAGATATGAGTCTAATGTTAAAATTAAAGTTATTTGTGTTATAACTAATAGGTAGCCGTAAAATAAAATAAGTTTGCCTAAATAGTTCATACATGAATTTTAACAAGAAAATAATAATCTTACGGTGAAATAACGAGAACCGAGTTAAAATGTGATTTTTGTCCTATTTTTATTTCTTGACTTGGTTGTAATCAAAGATAAGAAGGACATACGAGAAAAAAAAACTATAAAAGTTAATTATTTGGTTTAAACTTATTAACACATTTAAATTTATTTAAGAGACGGCGCAACATTTCCCGAACACGAAGTTACTGTCGCAGGTGAGATTATAATACTTTTAAGCCCTGTTTGGCACCCGGCCTGAGGAACTTGGACTGAGTACTTGTGATTCTTGGTTATAAATGGAGAACAACTTATTCTTTCAAAATAGTTTTCTTTTATGATCTCATTTCGTAACCTACTCCTTTTGCTTACTGTTGAAATATTTTTGGACCATGAATTCTTAATCTTTTTTCATAATTACAATAATTTCTCCAATATGATAATCCACATGTTGGTTCTTGAACTGTGCAATGAGCAATGAACTATGTTCGGGACATGTAGTTCAAAAGCAACGGACACTGTTCGGGTTACTAGCTTATTGTTTATCTGTTATACCCATTGGGAAGCTTTTGGAAAGTTGGGCCCATGGATTGAGACGGTTTACTGCTGGGCAGCAAGGGTTGTCGGTTTAAGTAAATTCACTCGATACCCATTTATCTAGGCGCCACTTGCAGTTAGGAGTTAGCTGTAACCGCGTGCTAGGTTGACATGTACTCGAGCATGTCTTTAGATCTATTTGTAAAGTCGCTCCTCGTTGGGAGGTAAAAGATAGTATATTGGATGAAATAAGGTTATATCTATTATATGAAATGCACGAGTTCATTATCTTATTGTTCGTTTGCTATTCTTTACCTCTCAGTTCTAATGTTTTCTTTTCATACCATATCAAATTTCATATATTTGTTACATCTATTATTGTTACTAAAAATCTCACTAAGTCACCAAAGACTTACACCCTGTCATTTTCTCTGTCCATTCCTCAGAATAAGCAAGGCTTAACAAGGCTGGTGGATTAAACTACTGTGGAAGTGTGGGGTTTTAAATAAATCAAAAGTGTGTGACGATAAAAATAAATTCCCAAGAATTGTGTTTTTTATTACGTATTCGGTGACTTGAGTTTCGTGTGGATTGTAATAATAAACTCTATAAATCTTGAAAGCTTCCACTGTAATAAATAAGTTTGTATTTGGCTTTATTATGGTTCCATTTTAGTGAGCCTCTCTGAGATAACGTTAAGGTTCGAATTGGAAATCTGCAAATCCTATTCAGGGACCTAAACGATACTTTAGAATTTGGGACCTCACACCATGGGTTTTGATCTGCGATTTCAACCTACTGCAAGGTAGAGGAAGAGCATTTACTGGGATACGGGTTTCACCAGGAAGGGTGGCTTGAAGAGGGTCTCTCTTAATTCCTTGAGCGCCTCCTCACAACGGTCGGTCCACTGGAAGTCTTTCACATTTTTGAGAATCTTGAAGAAGGGCAGACCTTTTTCCGAGGAGCGGGAGATAAACCTACTAAATGAGGCCATCCTTCCAATCAGCTTTTGCACCTCCGATACCGTCTTTAGAGATTCCGTGTTGAGAATGGCTTCAGCCTTCTCTGGGTTGACCTCTATCCCATTTTGGGTGACCAGATATCCTAGAAATTTCCCTTCGTGTGCCGAAGGAGCATTTCCGGGGGTTCACCTTCATTCCGAAGCGGTCCATGATTTTGAAGGCCCAAGCAAGGTCTCGAGCATGGTCTTCCTCTCTTTGTCTCTTTACGATCATGTCGTCGACGTATACTTTCATGGTGTCCCCGATCAGTCCTTCAAACATGAGATTGACCAGTCTCTGATACATGTCCCTGGTGTTTTTTAGCCCAAAGGGCATAACCATATAGCAAAAGGTGTTGATGTCTATGATGAAGCTAGTCTTTTTCTAGTCGTTGGTGGCCATTGGAATCTGATTATAGCCCTGATCTCCATCCATCATAGACAAGAGTGCGCACCCGGCAGTTGAGTCGACCAGCTAGTCGATGCTTGGAAGTGGATAGCAGTCTTTGGGACATGCATTGCTAAGGTTGGTAAAGTCTATGCACATGAGCCACCTTCCTTTCGTTTTTGGGACGAGGACCATGTTGGCTAGCCACTCTTGGTAACGCTCCTCCTGGATTTGGTGGAGGTCGACTTGTCATTGTACTTTTCGCCCGGATAACCTTGTTACGCTCAGGACCCATGTTGCGCTTCCTTTGTTGGATGGGTTTGGTCGTGGAGTAGACGTTTAGCTCATGTACACAAATTTCCTGCTAATTTTCCTGGGGGACCGTACTTCCATGCGAATAGGTGATGGAACTGTCTTGAGGTAGTTGTGATAGCCTTTTCCATATCCTCTCTGATATTGGTGTGGATCTTCACTATTTTTCCCTCGGCCTCTTCCATGAGCTTTATCATTTTGAGCTCTTCCGCTGGCTGGACGTGAATTTCCTCGGTTTGAGCCCTCTTGGTTGGAGGCTCCTGGACCAAGGGCTGGGGATCTGGTGGCAAGGCATTCATGCAACACTCTCGAGCCTGGGTCTAATCTCCCTTAACTTCTTCTATCCCTGAGAGGGTAGGAAATTTAATTTTTAGGTGAAGGGTAGAGGGGGACCGCATCAAAGGCTCGAAGGGATGGTCTGCTGCAGATGGCGTTGTATTTTTGCGAAGGAGACTCTACTACCCAAAACTTGGTAGGTTTGGTGCAACATGTTGCTCCTTTTTCCCCAGGACATTGGCAGGGTTATGAGACCTACTGTCGGGCACTGTTCCTCGAAGAACCCAACGAGTGAGACTTCCATGGGTTCCATCTGATCTTGGGGAATGTCTAGGGTGAAGTAAGTAGGTATAAAGAGAACGTTTACCGAACTTCCTGTGTCAACGAGGATTCTCCGGACTTCTGTTTTGAGTATAGTGGTCGTGATTATCAAGGGATCCTCATGAGGGTATACGATGCCAAACAAGTCATCGGGCCCGAAGGAGATGATGGGTTGGTCAACGAGTCAGAAAGCGAATACCTCCAGCTTACTATCTACGTTCCGAGCTCTACTCATGTAGTTCTGCTTATCCTTTTTGGATGATACATCCATTACTCCTCATTCGATCATGTTAATCGTTCTACCAGTGGGGGCATTATCGCGATAGGTTCGAGGAGGAGGGGGTAACCATGCCTCGACCAGAGGCGGGGGCTCACTGTCTTCAGAGGTATCGGAGCGTGGTTTCTTATTTTTGGGCTCTTGCTCCCGAACTCTTTTTCCAATGAATGCCCCTCTGTATGGCATTACGTATTTCTCCAGATAACTCAGACCTAAGAGTCAATTGATTTCCTCTCAGAGATGGTAGCAGTCATTGGTGAGGTGTTCGAAGGCTCGGTGGTAAGTGCATAATTTCTCGAGTTCTTGTTCTTTTGAGGGTTCTTTGGGGGATGGGGCCATCTAAAGATGCGGTCTTCCCCCATGATAGCCATAACTTCCACGGGGGTTATCTTGATAGAATGTAAGGGCGTCGACTCCAAGTTTTTCTTCCTCTCTCTTTCTTACCAGTGTCTTTTTTGTCGCTTTTCTCTTTCCCTCTCCCCGTGGCCGAGGTTGGGGTTTTTGCTACTTTAGTTACTTATATGGCCTTTCGAGTTTCCTCCAACTCCACGAAAGACTCCGCCTTTTGCATTAAGTCTGCGAGGTTCTGGGCTCGCGTCCTCATGAGATAGGTGGCAAAATCTCTGGGTTGAAATCCTCATAGCAGAATGTCGGACAACATTAGAGGGTCGACATGTGTGATATCAATGACTCCCTTAGAGAATCGTCTCATGAAGTCGGAGAGAGGCTAGTCTGGCTTCTGTCGAATATTGAACAAGTGCCCGCATATCTTGGCGTAGACCCGGTTACATGAGAATTGCCTTACGAACATCTAGGTTAGTTGTTCGAAGTTGTGCATTGTTCTTGGTGATAATTTGGAGAACCAGGATTTTGCCCGACCAGTGAGGGTCGTTTAGAATATGCGGCATAGTGCATAGTCAGGAGGGGATACGAGATCCATGCATGTCGTATACTGATTAATATGGTCGTGAGGGTCCCGGTCGCTTCTTTCTTCTGTGTAGGTTGGGAGCCCAAGTGGCTTCATCCCAGGAGGGATATGAGCGTTGGCTATGCGGGCTGTAAACAACGATCCTCTGTAGGCCACTCTTCCCCAGGGTTGATGTTACATCGAAGTTCTTGCAACTTTATTTGTATTTCCTCCATCATGTGCCTCAAGGGTCCCTAATGGGTTAGTGAACGTCGGTGGCGAGGTTCAGTGACGTAGCCTTTTGCCGGAAATTGGTGATTCCCAATTGGTTCCCTTCTCCAAGGACGGTGCCCTGATGCTCGGGTTTCTGGGGGAGTGTCCACCGAGCTTCATGAGTGTGAGGATGGTGGTCCATTTCTCTAACGTGAAGGAGGAGCGCCATAGGTTCCGCTATGGTGAGAGTCGTCAGATCTTGCGTTTAAGGCTTATGGGTGGCCGGGTTCGGAGCTGGGCCAGCTCGATTTTGAGCGGCATCGCTATGAGAGGGGCTCTGCTCTGCTTCGGCTTCTGGATCATGGTTCTTCATGTAGACGCAGGTACGGGCAAATTTTGACTATATCTGTAAAGCTTTTTTCTCTTTTTTCTTTTGTCGTATGAGGTTTTCTCAAGCTTATCTCAGGGACTCTTCGACGTATGGTGCCATTAGGTGATACAATATCATTTGAGGTCCCAGAAATGGGGGAAATCGGGGATACAATCACGGGTGTTATTCAGAACGCCAATCCCGAGCTTAAGAAAGAAATAAATGTAATTTTTATTAAAGGAATAGAGTGAATTACAGCGGGGGGTCATGTATAAGGGAAGTGGATCTCCTATTGTAGGGAGCACTTTCAAGTGTTTTTTCTAAGTACAAGAAGTGTTGTGATTAGTTGCTTGTAGTGAGCTTGGAGAGTTTTTTCTGATCTTGTCCTCCTTTTTTGTGGTGCTGAGTGTGGTGCTCTTTACAATGTCGATTTTAAGGTCTTCTGTCCAGTGGTCATCGGTCTTCCTTCATAACTCTAGAAATGGGAGTGACCAATGCTATACAATGTCTTCTACGCCAATGAAGGTGGTCGGTAAGAGTTGCTCAATGATGTGCGTTTGATGGGGTCTCTCTGACCGGATAATAATTATGTCTGCTCCAATCGTCTTGAGGGATTTTCTGAGCCAATAGCGATAGGCTAATTCTGCTCCAATTGTCGTTCTGGATTTGGGAGGACCGATGGGGGTTGCCGCCTGCATTTCTTTAAGTCGAGTCGTGTCCGAGTCGTGCTTCTCTCTAAGTAGCGTAATCTCTGAGCTATTGGTGATAAACTCTCTGGGTTGCGTTATCTTCAGGTCATCATTTCTGCTTTACTGATGAGAGATCTTCCCTCGTATGACCTTCCTTGTATCCACCATTTCCCTTGTTATTTTGTACTTATTTCCTTTCTCAAATTGATTTGGCTAAGTGTTAGACGCTAACGACTGGGAGTCTCTTATTGCGAGACTCGTGGGATACGGGTAGCGGGAGTAGCTTACTGATGAGTCGTTTTGACCTGGGGGGAGAGGGGGGACTCTTTAGATTCTTAGGGGTACCAGGTAGTGTGGGTGGCTCTAGGCGGATGAGTAAGGTGTACCCGGGTCTTTAATCCAGACTATATACCTACATTGGGGCGTTTAGTTGGTCGTGACCCGGGGGTACCATTTTCCGACCCTTGGTCATTTTTGTTGGGTACCCGTTTCTGGGGACGTGTAGGAATATGCACCATTACTTTCCTATTCAGTATTTGTCATGTTTACTATGTGGGAATAATGTTGAAAATTCCCAGGATATATTTCCTCAATGTTTGTACACTCATAAGGTATTTTTTGCATCTAGGTGGAATTTTAGACTTGATTATGAAGCTCACCGTGACATGGGATGTTGGATGGAATCATTGTTTGATCCAAATTCTCCCCTGATCCCGCGTCAATTTCAGCTGGAATTCGTAATTTTTTGCCTTTATGCTTGGTCTTCAATCTGGAGAAACTGGAACACTGTGCTTCACTCCTCCTATCAACCTGTAGCAGAGATCATTACAGCTAGGAATGTAGACCGTTCAACTAATGAACAACACAAAGCTTTGTTTTGCATTAAAAAGTTCTTAACTCCAATGCACCTCTTTCATATTCATGGAAACCTCCTCCTATTAACTTGATTAAGATCTCATTGGATGCAAAATTTCAGGATAGGGAAGCATGTATTACTTTTCTTGCGTGTAACCGTTGTTGTGGAATAGTTGGAGCTTATGCCGAAAACTTGTCCTCCTTTGATCTAACAACAACTGAAATATGAGCCATTCTTGCAGCAACCATATTTTCTAGAGATCGCAACTTATGCATATCATATTCGACTTTGATTCATTAGATGTGGTAAATCTCATCTCATAATCCTCTTCACCTGCCTTTTGGTCATCAAGAGAAGATATTGAAGAAATTCGCATTGTTAAGGTGCCATGATACTACATAATATAGTAACAATACATGTCATGTCACGTGGATGCTACAATTGCAAGGACCACCAATATCTGTGTATGATAAATAGGCACCCTATGATATATAATTGGAAAGCCACAGATGTCTAGGTCGTAATTCAACAAGCGGATTGCAATTTCGAGGTTCAGAGTAAAAGTTATGCTCGAAACGATGGAACTGCACAGATCCTGACAGCATATCAAATATGATGTCGAATATCATCCTCGATATGCCATTTTCGATATATCAGGCCTCTTTTGCCTATAAATACCCCTCCATTTGGCCATATATCAGGCCTCGAACCCCCCCCCCCCCCCCCAGCTCTTATGTTGAATATATTCGACATCACACCCGACATGTGATCTCGAATGCCATTTTCGATATCACATTCGACATGCAACAGACCCAACATTGTATTCGACATAGAGAACGTTTTACATGTCCATTCGATACGTGCCTTATATGCTTGTAAAGCTACGAGAGTCTAGTTTTCATATCAAGAAGCGGATTGAGGTTTCGATATACGTACATCGAGATATGGCAGATATCGTGAGGCCTTGCTGAAATACCCGACATGATATTCAATATAGAGGACGTTCAACATGTCTCCCCAATATGTACTTTATATGCTTGAAAATCTAAAGAAGTCTACTTTCCTTATCAAGAAGCGGATCAAGATTTGGACCTTCCTACAAGGAGATATGTTCAAAACTGTGAAGCCGCTTAATGCAGAAACAAGTGAATCACATAGCCCGATTAGTGATCGGTCATCAGAATAGATAAATGAACTACATTCGGCTTGATTCCCTCAAGGGGTTACGTAGGCAGCTTGGGATAACCCGAGTCCAGTCCGAAATCATTAAAGATCCATCTGTCCCCTCACCACGTCGTTTGGAGTACATGTGTGCAAAGGACAAAGCTGGTTCCTGCGGAGCCCAGAACCAGCATGATGTGGAGTGTTTCGTTAGCCTGCCAAACCAATCGACGACAACGCACCAAATCATGCCAAGACCTCGTAACAAAGATGCACACAACTTGGCTAAGTGGACGAAGATTAACTTTTGGAATGGTTTATTAGCCATTTCATCAGTGCCCCCAATATGCTTGATCCCCCTTCTCCCATTGCAGCTTTTTGCGAGCATTGTCATAACTTTTGATCATTTTATCTTTTATTATTATCATTAATCTTTTAACCAAAACACACACAAAAAAAACTGTAGAAATGAAAGATAAAAAGGGAAAGTTGCTTATTCAGTCGCTAACAAAAACTAAAAAACCAGGCTCATTCTTCACTAAAAAAAAACTTCAAGAAATGATCGATTTTGGGTAAGAAATATATACCAAAATAGAGCATAAATAAAAGGAAAAATAGAAAGAAGAAAGAAAGAAAGAAAGAAAGAAAGAAAGAAAGAAAGAAATCGTGTAACAACAACAGTCTTTCAACATTGAATCAAAAGATTAGTCAAAAAATAATTATGAGCAACCCAACTCCCGCACCAAAACCTACCAAGATTCAGCTGGCGGCGACGGAGTTCGTCCCCCTGGACGAATTCATCTTTACTGCGCGGCAAGAAAAATGCTCTAGAGCAGGTGAACAGGATATCGACGTTGGCATGCATGATTCGAACGCGACAAACCCTAACCCTAATTGGGCGTTGTCGTCGTACGTGGCGGTAACGAAGCTTAAACCTAAACAAACGATGCGCATTTCGACGAGGCCAGAATTGGCGAGATCCGTCAACACCTTACCTTCCATGAACCAACATTCGCTCTCCCCGTAATGAAGGTCATTCTGTCAAACGAACTTGAGGAACTAATCTCTAAAAAGTGGAAGGATATGCTCATCATCAGAGTTCTCGGACGTCCTTGGTAATACAAAGCGCTCACATCCAAACTGGACCTCATGTGGTCGCTCACAATGAATTCAAACTCAAGGACCTCGGTCATGGATGCTATTGTTTGAAAGGCTTGACCGCGGCGAAACGGGAGATAATTCTTACTGAGGGACTGTGGCACTTGGCGGGGAGTTTCCTCTCCATCCATACTTGGTTTCCGGATTTTAACTCTGACACCGACAAGATTGAGAGTGCTATCACATGGATCCGTATTATGAACCTCCCGATGGAACTACTCTCGAAAGAAGGAATCGTATGGATTGGCGAGTTGCATCGGGGAGCCTCTCAAAATTGACAATAATACACTACACGCGACGCAGAAAAGGTTCGCGAGGGTTTGCGTCCAAGTGATCACGAGTACTCCCTCAAATTAGCTATAGGTGTTCGCGAGAAAGTGTACCAAGTGGTGTACGAGAATTTGCCCTCGCTGTGCTACAAATGTGGTAAAGTTGGCCATCTTGACTCGAAGTGCACCGTTGAGTCTTGAACCATATCGCAACCGGAAGCTACGGAGGTGAATCGGTCACAACCAATGCTGGATGAGAGGTCGACTTGGTTAGTTGGGAAAATTCAAAACAACAAATTGGGTGACTGGATGAAAGTAACTCGCAAGAGGACTCCCCCGCGCCAAAGCGCGGAAACAAATCTTATAAACCTGACTATTCTGAAATGACCGACTACCTCCACGGTCGATACACAACTTACTACGCAAGCAACACTCCCCCCACACCATGGAAAACGAGTCCTGCCAAAATACCTTAATGTGAAAGTTGGACTGGAAACACCCACCCCAACTAAGGAAATAATCCTTAGGAAACCCGTTGTGACTAGGAGAACTACCAAAAATAACAATAAGAGTCCCATTAGGAATATTAATAAGTTCGCTGCCTTGTCTAAGCTAAAAGACAAAGAACTCGTTATTATTGAGCCTTCACATCATCCATTGGACTCGACTAATGCAACTGAACCGCGAGATGGACGAGACGCATTGGGACAATTTACTGTTAGGTCAGTGGTAATTATTGGAGATAGAAATGAGACGGGTACACTTCAACCCGCCCATGTGGACATCTTGCACGCTGTTAGAGGACCGTTTGATCGAGATCTTAGAAATTTTGAGTCAGCTTTAGGAAATCGAGATAATGACATACTGGACGCAGAGAGAGGACGATATAGCTGCATGGTGGCAGAGAGTACAGCTGAGTATGAGGGAAACTGAGAGACATATGGCTATGGCAGTAGAGACAACGCATCAGATAGCTGCGCTATGGAGGGGATCCGCGATTGATCACTCGATCGAACCTCACCATCTTTGCCAAGTGAATATGAAGATCATATCCTGGAACTGCTAGGGGGCAGAACATGTCGACTTTAAAAGGAATTTCCGTGAACTGGTTCGATCTCACGGGCCAACTGTTGTGTTCGTACTCAAAACAAGAGAAAGTGAGGAGAGAGCGAATGAAATCGCTCTACGGTTGGGGTACTCTAACTACATTCTAGCCCCGACTTCCGGCATGACTGGTGGTATTTGGATGCTCTGGAACGAGGCAGAAACCAATATGGAAATTACGGACGTGGATGACCAAGCAATCCATGCTATTATTAACCCAAACTTGCAAGATCGATGGCGAGTTTCTGGAGTGTATGCGCAGTCGAGGCGCAACGCTAAGGTGCGGGTGCTTGAGAAGTTGGAAACAATGGCGACAAGCTCGAATATCCCGTGGCTTGTTACAAGGGACTTCAATGAAGTTAGTCATGCACATGAGAAACAAAAGGGTAACACGAGAATGGTTCGCCGACTACAATTCTTCCAAGAGTTCATGAATAATTGCTCACTCTTGGACCTTGGTTTCGAGGGACCGCCGTATACGTAGACCAACAACCAGAATCCGGACTCGTTTATTCAAGCACAGATTGATCGTTTGCTTGCTAATCATGCATGGGTGACACTATTTTTGAATAATCAAGTCGTTCACCTCCCCAAAACCCACTCTGATCACCATCCTCTCATTACCTACTACAATGGGAAAGAGCCTAGGAAGACTGCGCGGCCGTTTCGCTTTGAGGAAATCTGGTTCACGAACGAGGAGTGCGAGAAGCTTCTGAGGGGTATATGGCAGAACAAGCCAAAGATATTGGACGCAATTGAAGAAGTTCCACAAGTTCTGATCCCGTGGAACAAGGAGAAATTTGGCAACGTGTTCCACAAGAAAGATCGACTCACGGCCCGTCTGAATGGAATTCAGAAATCGCTTGGACGTCGACCATCGGTATTCCTCCAAGATCTTGAAAAAAAACTGGTGTAAGAGTACAACGAGGTCCTATGACAGGAGGAAACATTATGGTTCCAAAAATCAAGGGTCCAATGGATCAAAGACGGGGAACGTAACACGAGTTTTTTTCACAAATCTACTCTCATCAGTAGAAAGCGCAACAAAATTATGATGCTGCGAATTGATGAATTGATGACGTTTGGGAAAAAGATGAGGCTACGTTACAAGCGCATGTCTGAGACTACTATACGAGATTGTTTGCAAACATCTCGGATTCAGAGGAAATCAGCCAACACACGCTACCATGGACATGTTTTCAAACGTTCCTATCTGACGACGATGCCAGCGCACTCATAAGGGTCGTGGATATGGTGGAACTGAAACAGACGATGTTTGATATGCATCTGCTAAAGGCACCAGGGCTTGACGAACTTCACACGGGGTTCTTCCATAAAGGGTGGGAATGGATGAGAGCCTCCTTGCTCAACTTTGCTGCTAGGGTATTCCGTGATCGCAGGTTTGATCCCAAAATCTGCGAGGCGTTCCTTTGCCTCGTCCTGAAAGTCAAACACCCGGAGGGTTGCACAATACCGGCCTATTGCCCTATGTAACATCATTTACAAGGTCGTTACAAAGTGCATCACAACACGATTAAGGGAGCTAATGCCTACCCTCATAGCACCGACCCAATCAAGCTTTATTAAAGGAAGGAGCACGTAAGACAATATTTTTGTGCTACAAGAACTCCTACACTCCGTGCAAAAAAAAAGGTTGGTTGCATGATCATGAAATTCGACCTTGAGAAAGCTTATGACAAGGTGAATTGGGATTTTCTTGAAGACACCTTGCGCGTGTTTTGCTTTCCGGAGGAGTTAGTGGAGCTAGTTATGTTTTGTTTTATGAGTACGTCGACAAGAATCCTTTGGAACGGGGCTCCATTGGATCCGATAAAATACACATGTGGTCTTTGTCAGGGTGATCCATTATCTTCTTACTTGTTCGTGCTTTGTGTTGAACAACTCTCGTATATGATTAATGAAGTCGTTGAGAGAAATAAATGGACGCCTATCATTCCATGCCGCGGGGGTCCGAAGATGTCACACATATTTTTTTTCTACGACTTGATACTTATGGGAAAGGCCATGTTACATACGACGCGCACCATCAAGGTCGTCCTTGACAAATTTTGCCTTGCTTCCGCCCTCAAGCTCAGCCCTAATAAGTCGAAGATTTTTTTCTCCAAGCGAGATGGAGCATCGATTAAACGTGCAATTAGCGAAACCCTGGGGTTCGGTCAAACGACTCACCTCGACAAGTACTTGGGGGTTCAGCTCATTCACGGCCGAGTGAGTCGGGATACTCACGTGGAGATGTTCGATAAAATTATATCACGGTTCAGCGGTTGAAAGCGTTAACTATATTTCTCGGTGAGTGCGCGACACTTATCCAAGTTGTATCGTCATCCATGCCTATCTACACTATGCAATCCGTGTGGTTACCCGAGCATGTTTATGAGAAGCTTGATAAACTCAATAGGGACTTTTGTGGTCGAATGATATTTCCAAGAAGAAGCTCCATCTTGTAGGTGGCAAAAAGTTACACGACCTAAGAAAGAAGAAGAGTTAGGGATACGTCGTTCTCGTATTTGTAATGAAGCGCTCCTTGGTAAGATCGCGTGGCGCATTCTCAGAAGTAAACACACAGTTTGGGGGTCCCTTGTCGACGCAAAATACTTGCAGTCCGCAAGCATCACGTGTTTAACGACAAAGCAAGGGGATAGTGCGATTTGAAAAGGAGTCATGCGTTGCATGGGATTAATGCGCCCTTTTATCCGGTAGAAAATTGGTGATGGAAAGCGGATATCTCTTTGGTTCAATAATTGGAACGGGTCACGAAGGCTTTGCGAGGAGGACTTCGTGATAAGCAACGCGGATGTGAACGTCAAGATTAGTGACGTATTGGATGAGGATGGGAATTGGAGTTGGGATCGGTTGGCAACGAGTATTCCTCCACGACTCCGAATTGCGATTGATGTCAAAGGATTTCGGATCTCGAGGGTGGAGGACAAAGCAATATGGACAGAAACATCTAACATAGAGTACTCTTGTCGCTCCGCTTATATGACGTTTCTCAAACACTACATGAATGATGCGCAACCATGAATTACTTGCAACTAGATTTGGGGGGGTTGACGTAAGTAGCAAACTCCAATTTTTCCTTTGGTTGATGATGCAAGGCCGATTGGCAACGAAGCACCTTAGGCGAATCCGCAAGCTGGCATCATCTTCGCATTGTATGGACTACTCCCATCCAGATGAAACGAAATTGCACCTCTTGAGACACTGTCGCGCAACACGAGCAGTTTGGAACAAAGTGTTATCCGAAGCGAGCTTGACTACTTTGATAGCTTGACAGGTGAGGAGTGGATTAAAACCAACGTACTTCGGGCGAATTTGAGACATAACATCAATACAAGTGTGAGTTGGGCGCAAATATTTGTCGCCTCAATTTGGATTATTTGGAAGCAACGCAATGCGTTAGTTTTTCGGGGGTATGAACGACAATGTGAATGCTCGAGTGTTCCAAATTACGATGCTTAGCAATGATTTGGAGGCGGGACGTAGGAAGCTAGGGCCGAAGTCTAGCACGAGGAATGACAAGTGGACCAAACCGGAGGCGGGATGGGTGAAGCTCAATGTTGACGGAAGCCGTTATTCAAACGAGAACGTCGGGTTCGCTGCTAGGGTCCTCCGATCCGAGCACAACAACAACAACAACAACCAAGCCTGTAATCCCAATTAAATTGTGGTAGGCTATATGAACCATGAATGAATCACGTCGAGTCGTAAACATGAATCTTCTGCCTCCATAGGTTTCGGTTGACGAGCATGTCTTTATTTAGATCTTTTAGCTTCATGTCGTTTCGTATGACCTCCATCCACGTCTTTTTCGGTCTCCCACGAGCTCTAGCCGTCTGTTCTAAGTCGAGATCTTCAACTCGTCGTACCGGTGCATCTATGGGTCTGCGTTTAACATGCCCAAACCATCTTAAACGATTTTCTCGCATTTTCTCGTCAATGGCCGCCACACCCAATTTATGCCGAATATCTTCATTGCGCACTTTATCTCTCCTAGTGTTACCGCACACCCACCGAAGCATGCGCATCTCTGTAACCGAGGACAACGAATGGATTTGGGGCTTTCGTAAGAGATTGTTGGCAAACACCGTGGATGAGGTGGAACTTGAGGCACTTTACATCGACATGTCAAGGGCGTGGGATCAACGAAGACAACGTTTGGTTATTGAGACGGACTCGCAACTTGTGGTTAAGCTTGTTACGAGCGAGATAGCGACGAATGCGTCAAATGCGAGCTTTGTGGACAAATGCATTGAACTTTTACATATGTCGTGGTGTTATGGGGGGGACGCGCCTAGGCCGCTCCTCGACGTCGTGAAGGCCCCGTCGGGCCGACCCGGCGGGGTGTCGCAAGAGTCCTATACGAACGTGGCCAAGATTGAAGATTGAAAGAATAGTTGTGTAGGACTATTTTGTACTTGTAATTTGTTCAGTTTGTTTCAGTTTCCTTGTAAGTTATTTGGGGTGGGGTGTTGGACCCCACCCAAGCAGTTAGCACCCTTTGTAAGCCTGTTGTTGACATGATTAGCGAATTACGCTAAACACTAATGTCAAGAGAAGAAAAGAAAGTTGAAAAGCAAAGCATTTGTATTGTTATTGTAATTCATTAGTATATTCTTGATATTGACATCTAATAGCAATTCCTATTCATGTGGAAATGGTGAATGATTGTTACGCCTTCGGTTGATTGTGTTGTTGGTTAACGTTATTGTTGGTTAATGTTGTTGGTGAATGTTATTGCTGCTTAAAGTTACTGTTGATTTAAGTTGAGTTGTTGGCGGAGTAGTCTGTGGAGGACTATTGGCCGCACGGGACCCTTTTATTCGGTTAATCAAAAGACGCCCCGTGACAGGTGGTATCAGAGCCTCGGCTCCTGGTCCATCGAGTTGAGGCAATGTCGGGTGAGGGGACATATTCATTACCGGCGCCCCCTCAGAATGCGAGGCGGGACGCCAAAGAGCAACTTGCGACTCTCAATGAGTGGAGCGCGCAAGCCGGGCCGAGAATAGAGGCCTTAGAGGGAGAAGTGGAACTTGTGAAGGGTGAGAATCAAGACTTGACTTCTCAGCTCGAACAGAACAGAGAGATGGACAAGGAGCTTATGGTTGCCTTGGAAGCCCAAGGGGCAAAGTTTGTCGCCCAAGAGGCGAAGTTGGATGCCGTAAACCAAACATTGATGACTCTTCAACGTGCTGTGAACAATGGGCCGTCTGGAGCCCAGGGATCGGGAACGAGAGCCCGGATTCCAGAACCTCGTCTCTTCGAGGGTATGAGAGATGCCAAGATTGTCGATAATTTTCTATTTGATCTGGAACATTACTTCGACCACTGTAGAGTCGAAGACGATCGACAGAGAGTGACTACCGCCGTTGGCTATTTGGCGGAAGATGCCAAGTTATGGTGGCGTAGGGTGTGGGAAGACATCCAAGCCGGTCGAATCCAAGTGGATACGTGGGATAAGTGGAAGGAACTGTTCAAGCAACAATTCTTCCCCGAAAACGTGGACTATAATGCTCGTCGAGCATTGAAGGAGTTGAAGCACACCGGTTCGGTGCGAGAGTATGTGAAAGCCTTCTCTGCTCTCATGTTGGTGATTCGAGATATGTCCGAAAGCGACAAATTATTCACATTTATGGAGGGACTGAAACAATGGGCGAGACTCGAACTTCAACGTCAGCGCGTGAGCGACTTGCGTTCGGCCATGAGTGCGGCCGAGTGCTTATCAGATTTCCAGGGCATGGAAAGGGAACCAAGAAGGGACAGTCGCCCGACTCCAGGTTTCACGACCCCTAATGTTGGCGGCGGACGGGGGGCACCGAGTTATGGGAGGGGCGCGGGTGCTCGACCCACCACTAGTCAGACAAGTAACAATAGGGGCAAGGCCCCCGTAGAAGGACGCCCATTTTCACAACAACGTCCACCTGTCTGTTTTTGGTGTCAAGACCCGCATTTTGTAAAAGATTGCCCGAAGAAACAATCTCTTAACGCGTTGGTAAGAAGCTTGCCGGACGCCCCGTCTGGGACGAGGGCGGATAACTCGGCCTATGAGGATCATGAGGGAGACGCAACGGACAACCCTCAGAATCTGGAGGGAGATGAAAACCTGGGGGCATTTTCGCACTGGTGCAATGCCCTTTCACACCAATTAGCAAAGAATGCTAAGAAGGATGTGTATATCCCGCCTAAAAAGAGAAAGGGACTGATGTACGTAGACGTGAAGATTAATGGTAAGCCGCTCCGAGCCATGATCGACACGGGAGCTACGCACAATTACTTAGCTAGTTCTGAAGTGACGCGGTTGGGACTAGTGACAGAGAAGGGAGTCGGAAGGGTCAAGGCGATTAACTCACCCGCCCAACCGATCGCAGGTATAGCAAAGTCCGTGCTGCTTAAGATGGGACCGTATGAAGGGCGAACCGATCTAGCGGTCGTCGCTATGGATGATTTCAAGCTTATCTTAGGGCTTGAGTTTTTGAGGGATACAAGGACGGTGATAATACCGTTTGCCGATGTATTGTTAATGATGGGAAAGAACCCATGTTTCATTCCCACCATCGTAGACCGGACAGGGAGGGAGAACTTGTCGGCTATTCAGTTTGAAAAGGGGTGCAAGCGTCAAGAACCATCATTTTTGTGTGCCCTTAACCTGGAAGAAGTGGAAGGGTCTACCGGACCTATTCCATAATCGGTGAAGCAAGTCATCCAAGAATTCGAAGACATTATGCCGGAAGAGTTGCCGAAGAAATTACCGCCCAGGCGGTCGGTTGATCACGAAATCGAGTTAGTGTCGGGCACAAAACTGCCCGCCAGGGCACCGCACCGATTGGCACAGCCGGAACTCGAAGAATTGAGGAAACAGTTGAAGGAGCTATTGGATGGCGGCCTCATCCAACCGGCGAGATCACCATATGGAGCGCCGGTTCTTTTTCAGAAGAAAACGGATGGATCCCTACGCATGTGTTGCGACTATCGGGCGCTGAATAAACTTACGGTGAAGAATCGATACCCTATCCTGCTTATTGGCGATTGTTTTGACCGATTGAGTCTGGCCAAGTATTTTACGAAGATTGGTCTGAGATCCGGATATTGGCAAGTACGGATCAAAGAGGGGGACGAGGCAAAGACTACTGTTGTGACGAGGTATGGGGCCTTTGAATTCTTAGTGATGCCATTCGGGTTAACGAATGCCCCTGCTACTTTCTGTACGATGATGAACCAAGTGCTACAGGGGTACATCGATGAGTTTGTCGTGGGATACTTAGACGATATTGTGGTCTACAGTGAATCTTTGGGCCAACACATCGACCATATGCGTAAGGTATTCCTTCGCCTGCGTGAGAACAAGCTCTACGCCAAGTTATCTAAATGCTCGTTTGCGCAGTCGACCATCAGTTTTCTAGGGCACATCGTCGGACATGGAAGCATTCAGATGGATCCGAAGAAAATACGGGCCATCGAGGAGTGGCAACCCCCACGAGACGTTCCGGGTCTTCGCTCGTTTCTGGGGCTAGCCAATTACTATAGGAGATTTGTGGAAGGGTATTCGACTATTGCGAAGCCTCTTACAGATCTCTTAAAGAAAGAGGAAAAGTGGGAGTGGTCTGCGGAGTGTCAGACCGCCTTTGAGAAACTGAAGAAGGCAGTTACGACGGATCCCATTCTTGCCCTCCCCGATATGTCGAGACCATTCGAAGTGCAGACCGATGCATCTGACTTCGCTCTGGGGGGAGTTCTAGTGCAAGATGGACACCCCGTCGCTTTCGAGAGTCGAAAGCTGAAGGATAGGGAAACGAGGTATACGGTGCACGAGAAAGAGTTGTTGGCCGTAGTCCATTGCCTCCGACTTTGGCGGCATTATCTACTAGGTTGCCCATTTATCGTCAAAACGGACAACACGACTGTGAGTTATTTCATGACCCAAGCCAATCTAACAGGGAAACAGGCCCGCTGGCAGGAACTATTAGCGGAATTCAACTTTACATTGGAATATCACGCTGGTTCGGGTAACCAGGTTGCAGATGCCCTCAGTCGAAGAGCCGACTATGGGAAGATGGGTAGGGCGGCAGCGTTGACAACAAGTTCTGTCACCACGGATGTGAAGACGCGAATTCGGGATGCGTTACCGAGCGATCACTGGGCGGAAGTGATTATGAAACTGGTCAAAGCAGGGAAAGTTCGACAGTTTTGGATAGAGGACGGACTTCTGAAAACTAAGGGTAACCGACTTTATGTGCCTAAAAGCGGGAACTTGCGGAAGTTTTTGATGGCGGAATGCCATGATACCATGTGGGCCGGACATCCGTGGGAAAAGCGTACATTGGCTCTTATTCAACGAGCCTACTATTGGCCCAATATGGAGGACGACATAGACACTTATGTTCGCACTTGTCTTGTGTGCCAACAAGATAAGCCGGACCGTAAAAAGAAGGCGGGATTGTTGGAACCCCTCATTGTTCCTACAAGACCATGGGAAAGTGTATCGATGGATTTTATCTCTGGATTGCCTAAGGTGGGAGACTTAGGGACTATTTTCGTGGTGATCGATCGGTTTTCCAAGTATGCTACTTTTATTCCGGCACCCAAGTATGTATCGGCAGAGGAGACGGCACATCTCTTCTTCAAACACATCGTCAAGTATTGGGGCTTGCCGAAGGATATCGCCAGTGATCGGGATTCTAGGTTTACTGGCGTATTTTGGACGAAGCTGTTTCGACTACTCGGGTCAAAACTGAATATGAGCTCCGCTTTTCATCCACAGTCTGATGGCCAGACGGAACGTTTTAACTCTATGTTGGAGGAATATCTCCGACATTTCGTTCATGGTTCGCAGACGTCATGGGTGAAACTATTGGATGCTGCTCAATTGTGCTTCAATTCCCAAAAGAGCTCTTCTACCAACAAGAGTGCTTTCGAGATCGTCAATGGTCAACAACCCCTGCTTCTACATACAGTGGATTCTGACCTATTTGCGAGGTCTTCTTTGGCGAAGGAGTTCTCGAAGGAATGGGAGATGAATGTGGATATCGCAAGGGGGTATTTGGAGAAGGCACAACGACGTATGAAAAAACATGCGGATCAAAACCGTCGTTTTGCCGAGTTCAAAGTGGGAGATCTAGTGATGGCGAAGGTTCCCGACCCTCGCGCATCCAAGGCGTCTAGAGGGAAAGACTCTAGACTCATGCATAAGTACATCGGGCCAATTCCTATCATCAAACGAATTGGAAAAGTGGCCTATCGTGTTGCTCTTCCTTCTTGGTGCAAGGCATATAATGTTTTACATGTTGGGTTGCTAAAGCCTTATTTTGCAGATCAGGAGGATGATTCCCGCAATCAGCCGCATCGGCCAGAAATGAAGCTGAAAAATGTTGCGAAGAAAGTGCCGGAAGCCATTTTAGATCACCGAGTCTTGAAGACAAAGAAGGGCAACGTGGACGAATACTTGGTGAAATGGACCGGATGCAGCAGCGAAGAAAACACTTGGGAAAGAGCCAGAACCCTTACGGCGTTCAAACATCTCATTCCAGGACAAAGCAGAGCGCCGAGGATGTCGCTAACTCAAGTGGGGGAGGATGTTATGGGGGGGACGCGCCTAGGCCGCTCCTCGACGTCGTGAAGGCCCCGTCGGGCCGACCCGGCGGGGTGTCGCAAGAGTCCTATACGAACGTGGCCAAGATTGAAGATTGAAAGAATAGTTGTGTAAGACTATTTTGTACTTGTAATTTGTTCAGTTTGTTTCAGTTTCCTTGTAAGTTATTTGGGGTGGGGTGTTGGACCCCACCCAAGCAGTTAACACCCTTTGTAAGCCTGTTGTTGACATGATTAGCGAATTACGCTAAACACTAATGTCAAGAGAAGAAAAGAAAGTTGAAAAGCAAAGCATTTGTATTGTTATTGTAATTCATTAGTATATTCTTGATATTGACATCTAGTAGCAATTCCTATTCATGTGGAAATGGTGAATGATTGTTACGCCTTCGGTTGATTGTGTTGTTGGTTAACGTTATTGTTGGTTAATGTTGTTGGTGAATGTTATTGCTGCTTAAAGTTACTGTTGATTTAAGTTGAGTTGTTGGCGGAGTAGTGTGGAGGACTATTGGCCGCACGGGGCCCTTTTATTCGGTTAATCAAAAGACGCCCCGTGACACGTGGGCAGTAAAACTGGAGTGGATCCCGAGCTCAGCAAACAAAGTTGCGGACGCGTTAGCAAAGAAACATGCCCATGGGGGAGATGAGGACGTCGTATTCTTGGATAGACCGCCTCAATTGGTAGCTAGTTTGCTTAGTTTAGACATGGCCTAAAGCCTTTTATTGTATTTCCTTTCTACCCAAAAAATAAATTAAGCACAGTGACAGAGTCGGAGGAATGTCGGCGGTGAAACCCTCTTCTCAGCCACCGTCAGCAGCTGCTATTAAATTCTCCGTCCGTGGATCTGTCCTCACTCTCGCAATCCTAACACTCCTTTCCTTCACTTACCTCTTCCATTCTCCTTCTCTCCTTACTACTACTACTACAACCACCACCCCCAATCCACGCACTGTACAAGTACAACCCTCTCAGCACAAGGTACTACTACTACTACTACCACCTTATTCCTTTGATTCGCTCTTGTCTTTGCCTTTAGATTAACGATTTGCTGAATTCTGAAGGTTAAGGTTACTGACGTCGGTAGATTAGTTGAAGACGAAGACGATGATGTTTACCACGTGCCTAAGGTTTTTAGGTTGAATTATGAGGAAATGCTGCGTAGATTCAAGGTGTATATATACTCCGATGGCGATCCTAAGACCTATTACCAGACTCCACGTAAGCTCACCGGAAAGTACTCCAGTGAAGGCTATTTCTTCCAGAATCTCAGGGAGAGCCATTTCGTCACCGATCATCCGGATCAGGCTCATTTATTCTTCATTCCCATCTCTTGTCATAAGATGCGAGGCAAGGTACTAGTACCATCACTAATTTTTCGTCACTAATTTTTCGATTGGGACTCGGTTTGTTGTATGGCAAAATGTGTTGTTTCTTTACATATTATTACTCTGTGCAGGGTACATCTTACGATAACATGACGATTATTGTTAAGAACTATGTCGAGAGCTTGATTGTTAAGTATCCATATTGGAACAGAACCTTAGGTGCAGATCACTTCTTTGTCACTTGTCATGATGTTGGTGTCAGGGCCACTGAAGGCCTCCCTAATCTTGTCAAGAACTCTATTCGCGTTGTTTGCTCCCCTAGCTATGATGTTGGATTTATACCGCACAAAGATGTTGCACTCCCTCAGGTTCTTCAGCCATTTGCCCTGCCAGCTGGAGGAAATGACGCGGAGAATAGGTATTATTTACAACAAGACCCCTAATTTGATATGTGATTATTAACATGCCCTATTACTGATGTATTTTATTCTTTAATTCCTGTACAAGTGCCTAAGCTTAGCCGTACTCGTCGTTACGAGGACAATACTAGAAAACTACATAATTTTTCTGCCTAATGAAGTCTTCCTGCATATTTGTGTGAGTTCACGTGTTTGCTTTCATCTACGGTTGGAACAAATAGTGGTCCGTGGAATCATATAGAATATTAAAGTACATGTTATGGTTTCCCAGAAACAAACTTTGTTCATGTCAAAAACACGAACTTTAAAGTTGTATCATTCCCTTGAGTAAAATCTTTTTCTCCAGTCCATGAATCGGATCTAATATTTTAAGTTTAACCAACTATTGGCCCTGTTGACCTCTATGTGTCTCCCCCTCTGCCTTGACTAAAGCAAATGAAAAATTGAACATCATAATTCGTGAAATCTGCATGAGTGCTAATGTCGGGAATGGAAACTTTTGAATATTTGGCCTCTTTGAAGAGAGAGATATATCGACCAGTCGAAAATTCTGTTTGGTCTTTGGTGCTGATGCGCCCTTATGCGCATATCTGCTCTATAGGCACCATCATATCAACTTGTCTTCATGAATTTAGGAACCATATGGTTTTGTATCACTTCCATTGGGGTAACAAATGGAAAGACTTGAGTAAAAAAGCAGTCTCTGCAAAAAAAACCATACCTTTTCAACATTAAGGAATAGATAGTATGAAGCTCTTAACGGTATTTTAATGTAAGTAAAATCTTGGCTCCCTGTTCTTCCTAGAGATGGCATTTTTTGGCTAGTTAATTTAACTCCGACTAAACAATCATTTTAACTTCCAACTTCTTCTTTTTTTCATGTTGATTTTCTTTGTAACCCCTAATTGGGCCAGTTCGTCTTAATTTCTTTTTGTTTATAATTTGTCAGTTTTGTTAATTTTTGCCTTAATTTACATTCCTTGAGGTGTTTTTTCTCTTTTTTTTTTTTTTTTTTTTTTTGGATTTGGGGTGGGGAGTGGGTGGCAGTTTGAGTCTCCATCTATAACTGCATTTGATATACATGCTGAAGCTGGTCGGTTTAGCTCAAAATTTGGAGGAGGCTTGGCCGTGCTTTTCTCGTTGCCATTTAACATCATATTTTGGACTCGCTGATTGTAAGAAAATGCAAAAGATTTTGAGATAATTATCCTTTTCAATGTTTTTAACTATAAGGGAAATTCTGAATATTGGAGATTATTATTCTTTTTAGGTGTATAACTATACTGTCCTCCGAGGGAGAAAAGGATCTGGAATCCTATTGTAGAGTTTTTTCTCTATTTTTCTGCTGAATTCCTCTCTAGTTCAGAACTTTGCATCAAGAATTTTGGTGGGTACAACACGAAAGATATCACATCTCAATATTGAAACAAGAAACTTTTGTTATAGAAATTCTTAAAGTGTAAAAGCGCCTTTTGCATCAGTCCTCTCTTAATTAATTTATACGACCAACAAAAGCATAGGTCAGGTTTTGGAAATAATTACACTCCCTGGTATATTTTTACTTAATAAAGCATTTGCAAATAGATGAACTGTGTTTTGACGTTAAAATAGATATGAATTTGCTCTTCCAGTTATGATATTTATTCAAGTTTCCGGTAACTAAAGAAAAACAATTTTTGCAGGACAACTCTGGGATTTTGGGCAGGGCATAGGAATTCTAAAATTAGGGTCATACTGGCACATGTATGGGAAAATGATACAGAACTTGATATTTCAAATAACAGAATTAGCAGGGCAACTGGACCTCTAGAGTACCAAAAGAGATTCTACAAAACAAAATTCTGTATATGCCCTGGTGGATCTCAAGTCAACAGTGCTCGAATAACAGATTCTATACATTATGGATGCACACCTGGTAAGAACTCGGCTATTTTATGCTTCTTAATGGCCCTTGTATCCTTCTTTTCAGCCATACATTACAGATATTCATAAGATATTTCAATATAATGAGTCATCTAGTGCCTTTTGTATGTAGTTGGACATATAGATGTTTTCCATCAATTCGACAAACTGTGTTTTGCTTGTTATTTAGTTTACTGATACTTGTTAAAGAAACTATGCAACTATAATCAAGTGAAACAAGTAGCTGTAATCTGGTAATGCTTTGTCCTAGTTAGCAGGGATTAGATATTATTACAAGGCGGCATTATTTCCTACGCGGTTCCCAGAAAGGGTGACTACCTTTTTTTTAAATGATAAGGTAGAAAGGCTGATGATTTGATATTCTACTGTATTTCCACAAATGAACCTGCCATTACAATAAAGGTTGCGTATTTCTGATCAATAAGTTGGGTGCTTAATCTGCCTACAATGAGCCGGAATGGGAATGTGCCCCAGTGCTTAAATATTAACTACATAATAACCTTACTGGATCAAACTATTTTTATGTCCATATACTGTAGAAAGGGAAGGAAAAAAGTAAGATCAGTCAGTTTGCAGAAATAAATATCTCAAGACTATGCATAACAGGGTGGTTATATTGGTGGGTAACTACTAACTAGATTAGGTAAATTTGTTAAACAAGTTAATCTGGAAATGTAGAATACCTTTATATTATTCTTTGGGTAATCCCATTAAAACCCCTGTACCTATAAGGACTTTTGCAATGTGCACCCGGACCTTTTAAAAAATGAAAACAGCCGCCCAGACCTATTTAACCGAACGAAAATGCAGAAATCGAATAGCCGGCCAGCGGTCCGGTGGAGTTTGCCCATTTTTCAATAGATTAAGCAGTGGTTTTCACCTTTTTAAAGGTTTGAGTGGACATCATGTAACACCTTATAGTGCAAGGGGCTTAATGGTGTCACCCTGACACTTTTCTTTTGCTTTATGTTTAAACAAGCTTCATACTTGGATTATGTGCTTTCATTTTATGACCTTAAAATACATGCACCAAGTTTTTCTATTAACCTCATTGCATGAGGTTCAAATACTCCTAACATAAAATGTTTTATGCTCGGTACAGTTTTTCATGTTAAACCAAAAACATTGATTTTCTTAGTTAGGGTGTTGATGGCTATGCTTGCTTCATATTTACACTTCACATCTTAAAAGCTTCTAAGATGCTTAATTGATTTGATATCCATTTTCCTTGACAAATATAAATTGATGCTCGACTGAATGTTAGATAATTACTATGTGAAAGTTGACGAGTCACGAAAATGTTGGTGGCTAATGCACAAACTATGTCCCAGTATATTACAAGTATAATCTGAATTTACAGCCATCAAAATAAGTTGACAATCATAGATGTATTAGTTTTTTAGACCAAGTTATTCATTTCCGCTTGTATTATGATTCTATGGTGGTGTTTGCAAATCCTAGTGGAAAAGTAGAAGTTCACAATTTTAAGTTAAGCTAAGTGGGTGTTTGCAAGAGCTTATAGAAGCTCCTTCTTCCAAGCTTTTACTTAAAGTCACTAAAAGCTCATTTTGACTTAAAGCAATGAGTGTTTGCAATCCTTATTAAAAAAGTAACTTAAAGCCGTTTAAATTCATTTTGTAGTGTTTGCAATAATAAGTAAGAAGCAGCTTTTATAATGCAATAGGACTTAATTACCCTTATTTATCGAGCATATAAATAATTAACATACACTTACATTAGACAAGTATACATTTTGTTAAATAAAATAAAAAATATAATTTGGGAATGACGTTGAATATGGAAGAGAAAAGATTGAAAATATTTTTTATTGTTGAAAATAGATGAGAAAGATTATAGAATATTTTTTCCCCTTAATTGTAGGGGTATATGCGGCACTTTGAGGGGAATTAGGAGAGAGAAATATTTTTATAATGCTAATAATTAAAAGGAGCTTTTAAAAACACCCTCTACCCAGCTTGTGTGCTTGTGCTGTTTTTGGCTTATTTTAAGACAAGGAGAAGCAAAAGTCCTATAATCAAATACTAATTTATGGCTTCTCTATAGACAAAAGCCCACAAGCTCCTTTTAAAAGCATTTGCAAACACTCTCTAAAAGTACCCTCACACCAGCTTTAAGATTGTGGGGGTTTTCAGCTAAAAAAAAAGTTTTGTAACCAAAAAAGTTAGATTTGCAAACACTCCATATTGAGCCATGTGCTTCACTGTCTCTTTTCAGAAAAAAATCTTTTTTCTGTATTTGGCCACTATGCTATGGATCCGTTTCTTGCCACTAGTGCACAATGGTTTGGCATTGTTAGTCTTGCCTTCAGTTTTTCCCGTCCAGCTAACTAAATCTTCTCTCCGAACTATGAATGACCCCAATTTTCCTTCATTCTCACCTTTTTTGGCATATCCCAAGCACCCTCTTCCGTATGAAAATGATTGTTTCGTATTTTAATATGCTCTAAGTCTAGGTTGACACCAGCTTAATACTGCATCCAGGCTTTGTGTTAAGACGGCCCTGGGCTAAATAGATTGCATATATTTGATATAAAACCTATAATATATGAAAGTCAATTTGCAAAGTCATGAGAAAGGACTAAGTCTGTGAACCTCAAGTGGTTGCACTGTGGATCAGTAGTCTTGGCCTTAAAGATATGTGCTGAGGTCGGTTGGCTCCTATTGGTTTCATTTGTTTGATCTATGATGTAGTGCAAGCATTACATGGTTAAAAGTGAAGTTTCTTATTGTTATGAATCCTTAAAAGTTTGGCTGATCTGTACAATTGACTATGCCCTGTCTAATTTGTCTTCATTCCTTCAGTATTTTCATTCAATTTCATAGTCTCCTAATATTTACATATGGGTGTGCAGTGATACTCTCAGATTACTACGACTTGCCTTTCAATGACATCATAAATTGGCACAAGTTTGCTGTTGTGTTAAAGGAGAAAGATGTTTATCAGCTTAAGCAAATTCTTAAGAACATAACTCAAGAAGAATTTGTGACATTGCATAACAATTTGGTCAAGGTACGTATCTACATTTTACTTTTGCAACATGACAGACCCTACATTAAATTACTGTTTATTTTTCTTTTTGTAGTATCGGTGACAATTCATGTGTTAAAATCAATGCTAGTGCTCATTTCTTTGAACATATAACAAAATTTCCTTTTTGTTCCAGTTGTTAAAGTGTTTGTACCAATGTAGAAAAGGTATGCTGATTTATATTTATTCAATATGGTAATACCTACCTCCGTTGTAGTTAGTTACCATCCTCCAACAATCATTATGGCGAAAAGCGCCCCTCAGGTTTACAAATCCTTAAATTTAAGGTATCAAGTCAGTAATTTTTTAAAATGTCGGCGAAATATGCTAAATATTTTTTTTTCAGCATTAGTTACTGGTTGCACTATAATCATCACTGATATGGTAAGGATGTAAATGTTAGATTGTTTTATTCATAAAAAGACAATGTTAGATTTATTTTTTTGAAACAAATGTGCTCTTTTTTTTTTCTCCTGTCGTGTAAAAAACATTTTGGTGATATCAAATGACTACTTTAGTTTTAATTATATATTAACTGTAACTTTTTAGATGTTAGGTTCATCATTAACGACAAAAAATAGTACGCTTTCTTGATTTTCATTTATATTTTATTTGAGTTAAAGCCAAAGGACTTCTCGTAATTTTTCTAGGTTTAATTTAATGAATTAAGTATAATTTTTTGAATCAAATACAATAATAAAGATTTTAAAGAAAAAAGAGAAGCTTCGACTTCAAAAGCTCAAAATAAATAAATTAAAATAAAATAAACAGAAAATGAGTAATAATGTCTTCCTTTCGTCCACCCTCCAGCCTTACACAACCATGCACTGGATCCAGTGTGATACATATGGAAGAATGTTCTCAGATTTTTATTTTTATCAAGGACATGATTATCTTTACAATTCACATGCTTCATTGGCGCTAGTATACAGTAAACATTTGTCAACTTGAATCTATAATCCTTGGAACAGTGGGTACAACTCCATAGTTCATGTTAACTGATATCACAAAAGGCTTAGATAATTATGATAGTAAGGGACGGCATCGCTAATTGTAGTTAACCACATAGGTGGTGTAATTATCCTTATTCAGTTTTAGCTCGAAAACGATTTGAGAGTTTACAAATATTCTTTGATTGTACTATGACCAGGTTCAGAAGCACTTCCAGTGGAACTCACCTCCCATTCGAGATGATGCTTTCCATATGGTCATGTATGAACTTTGGTTGCGGCATCATGTGATCAAGTACTAACTTCTAAATATCCCTCTGTACGAGCATCCCAGGTTCAGGCGTTGTGCATATTACAAGTTGTAAACTAAGATGGTACAGAACTGACTTCACATTCTTTAATTATTGCATCTCTACTGATCATTCTTTATATAGGTGAACGAATTGTGTATCTCAAGTGCTTTGTTGCCTCATATAACAAGATGGATATTACTGCTGCAAGATTAACAATTTTATCAAAACTTATCTCTGCACATCTGAATCATGCGAGTTTTTCTTCAAAGTTGAAGATCCCTCTCGATATGCTGTTATTGAGTATAAATGTCTCCCATTTGCAATGCAAATGCCACATTACCTGTCCCTTTGTCATTTATCGTGTTCTCCAGAACTTGAACTGATGATCTCCAGATGATTTACGGTAGAATTTTTTTGTACTTAAAGGCTAAAATATGGTAAGACAGCATGCTGGGAATATCAGTTTACCGATTGCTGCATTGCAGCCCAATGGCTGGTATCCTTTCTGGTAATCTGCAGAAGTATATATTGTTCCTAGGGTCCATGGGATCATGACTATCTGTTGAAATAGCTTGAAGTTATTGATTAGGAACTATATAATATGCGGAACTTGGCTATCAAGGAGTTATTTTACTCACCCATGATGATGTTACTTCGTGTGAACCTTCGGTGGCAGCTCAAACTATGATAGATTCTCAGTGTTTTGGGGAAAAAAGTTTATATAGTTCTCAATAAACTTAATAATCAACAGTAAACGTGTGAACGGAAGCTCATTGGTCCAGACCATTTGCCACATTTTGCAGTGCGAGGCATAAGGAGGACTCATCTATTTCACCCATACTCTAATGACGACGGGCCACGTAGTATTATTCTCTACAGATAACATTTTCAGGATTCTTTTTAAAAGATTTCATGTGATTATCGGCGTAAAACCTCGTCTATTATGCCAATCTATGTCTTATTGTCGAACTTTCTCTGCATGTGATGGTTATAAGGCAAAAATGTAACAATTTTTATCACACCCACATATTATGTATGCTTGTTTTATAGCGATAAATGAAGTAGCGCACGAATCGCAAAACAGGATTTGAAGTTGCAACTGAAATCTTTGGTCCTGTGTAACAGTATATTAGCCTCACTACTCAAGTGTCAGGACTCCATATGTTAATCTAAACTACATGACACAAATGACACCGGTTACGACGGGTATTTCAACTGGTGATTAACATCCTGTAAGCTTTGTGCAAAACATGTCATGGTCGATAATTTGGTCATATTTCGTCTGGGTTACAATACACCGAAAATATAATACAAATGAGCCTGAAATAAATTAAACTATGCTAACCTATTACAAGAAATATGACAAGCTTTGTCCGGAGCACCTAACACACGCTAAGAATCTAAAATGACCAAGATAGCCAAACTATCGAATCTAGGAATAGTCGAATGATCAGTACTTCGATGCAGCGGTAACAGTCGAATCTGGAAATAGTCGAACGCCTATAGGTTCAACTCTGAAAATTCTCGAACGGACAAGCAGGTTGATATCAATCGAATACTAGAACAGATCAATCGAACTTGGTGAGGCAATATCGTCCGGCCCCGGATAGTCGGGGTGTTTGGGGATATTGTTACTCAAGTATTTGTGTTCGAAACGTCAATCTCGAGTTTGAGGAAAGGAGGCACAATATTTTTATTAAGGACTTTGAGTAAAGTACAAGGGGTCGTGTGGAGTGCACGAGTTAGAGCTAGAAAAATGCGATAAATTCTAAGTACATGTAGAGTGTCTGACAATGGAGAATATTGTTGTTTTCGTGTGGAGAGGATTAGTGCTTGAGTTGGAGCCCTCCCCCTTTGCTGAGAAAGGGGGACTATTTATAATGTAAGTTCAAAGGTCTCTAGCCAATGAGGGCCGGTCTTGCCGCTTTTGCTGGTGCCCAATGGAGTGGGAGTCTTTTGCGCCAATGGTCTTCGGGGATAGTCTGAGCCAATGCATGCAGTCTGGTTTGCACCGATGAATAGTCTGCACCAATGGTGTTTGTTGCTTTCAGCCCCAATGAATGAGTTGGACCATTGGAGGGATAGTCTTTCCTTGTTATTAGGGTAGTCGCAACTTTGGGAGAGTTGGACCAATGAGAGATGGTATTTCCTCGTTATTAGGGTGGTTGTGACTTTGGGAGTGGTGATGACGAATAGGGCGTCTTTCGAGGTGAGTCGGAGCCTGTGGTCGATTTGGTACGTCCTTGCGGGTTGTCTTGTTGATCATGAGTTAATTATGGTGGGTCTTTGACCTTGCCTTGTCTTTACTCATGTCCCTAATGTTGGTTATGTGCTCCTATTTCCTTAATTTTGGCTAAGTGTTGGTGACGGCTCCTCGGGCACCTCGTGGGGTGTCGATTACTCCGAGAGCGTTTAATCTTTTGGACTGGGGGTCTAAGGCCGTTTTGTCGTGGGTACACTGATCTTAGATAGGCCTTAGGTCGTTAGGGGGGGAGGGGGACGTGTTCGAGCCTTTGTGGCCTCAGCTCATCCCGTCTAAGAGGCATTGGTTGGGTCTGGGGGTACCTTTCTCCGAGTGTTTAGACCGAGTACCCTTGGTGGCTGTTTTAGGGTCGTGACTCGGGGGTACTGCCTCCAGAGTTTGGACCGTCCACCTTTATTTGGGCAGAAGCGGGTCGTGGCCGTTACGTACTTTCCCGCGAGACCGTGGACAATTTTTTTGTGGGGTACCCATTTTTCCACCCCCCTCCGAGGGTGTGGTAGATTATGCATCATCAAGAGTCCCCCCAGTTCCGAGTGTATTTTGTAGAAATCACTTGGAACTCATTAAATGAGTCTATGTGCTGTCGAGTTTTTTCTGAAGATGTGGTTCGTCTTGCCCCACGTGGCGCTGAGTTGGCCACGCATCAAGGGCGTCGTTTCAGCTGCTCCGCCTGTAAATTGATGAGGCTCGTAGTGATTTGTCTTCATTCACCCGAGTCTTCTTGTTTTCCCCTTTCTTTTCTCTCTCTTTGGTACTTTGAATTTTTGTCAACGATCTGATGGCTTTTGCGAGCAGTTTTGGCGAGGAGGCGTCCGGTATGGTGCGACGACGGGCGACGTCTGATGTGGCAGCGGGTGGCGTTGTGGTGTTGCCTTCTGCTGAGGAAGCATCGCGATGCCGTCACGTTGGTTCTGCTTCAGCGAAAACTTCTGCCAAAAAGACGAAAAGGTGATGGCGACGGCAGCGCCAGCTAGGGTTTCAGCTGGTGGTGTACGAAGTCTGGTGAAATCTCTAGACGAGATCGAGGCCGAATTTTCCAAGTATGAGGCGAGTACTGATGGTCTGGAGCTTGCGGTACCTCGAGGTTACGAGAGGGTGACTTCTCCTCGCTCCGGCTACTACACCGCCTATTTCGTGCAGATCAATGCGGGGCTGAGATCTTTCCTCCCTGTTTTTTATCGGGAGGTCTTCAAGGCTTGCATGCTCTGCTCGAGTCAGCTTTCTCCTAACAGATGGTCGGCTCTGGCGGCGTTTGCCTTTATTTAAGCGTCCTACGCACACCCTTGGTCGATGTACAAGTTCTTCGGGGCCTTTGATTTAGCGAGCTCGTCGTCAGACAAGCTTTTATACACTTTCACCATGCAAAATTCGACGAAGAGGATTCTTCACGACCTCCCGATTTCCAAGAAGAAGAGGAAGAAGGCTATTGCTCCTAAACCTCGGAGGGCAGGGGGGTCAGCTACTTTCAACTAACGAGCCTTCTAGAGAGAATAGCGCTTTGGCAGAGCCCCCCTCTCGTACAAGCCAGTCGAGTGAGAAAGAGATCAAACTGGTCGAAAGAAAGAGCCATCGGGAGTAGGCCGAGGTCTCCTCCAAAAGTAAGGTGATCTTGGTTCAGGATTCTGAGGACGAGGGTCCTGTTCTGGCGCAGGTGGGAGATAGTCCCACCGCCTCTCGTCTTTCCCCGATTGCACAAACGGGGTCTGGTGCAGCCGGAGACTGGATCACGCTGCACTATTCTTCGGCCATGCGGGCTGACATTGGTGGTACCCCCCAGGTCAGCCTTCTACTCCCCAACCCCCGACCGCAGGAACGGAGTCGGTGGCTAAGAAGTCCTATTCGCCCCATCCCCAAAGTCATAGAGTTGGGCCTTCGGACTTCCAGGTCGCTCCTACTAAAGAAATCGGAACTTGGGGTCAGGTCACCTTTCCTCCGGTGCAATCTCTTTTGAAGAGTGCGGCGAGCCTGGGAGCTCAAACTCTGGGTCTTTCCGACGAGTTGGCTCGTCTTGGCTCTTCTCCGACCCCTTCTCTGCTGGATGCCCAGGAGTTGGTATTAGTTGCGCAACTGTGTGTAACCTTGGTAAGTGATGTTGTAAGTATGTTTATTTTTTCATCTCGAGTTTCTTCGACTCACACTTGTTTTTCTCGGCAGGCCTCCGTTGGAAGGAGAGGTCTGTCTCGGTTCTACGAGGAGGCAGCCCGATAGAGGGATGCTTTGGTGGGATAGTATAACATCCCCCTTGAGCAGTTCCACATCATCATTCCCTCGGAGCCGCATAATGCTTTCGACCCTCTCGAGGGTCACATGACGGTATACGCGGAGTAAGTGCGTTACAAACTTTGCTATTTTTTCCATCCGGTGGTGAGGAAGCTCTTTGAATTCTGGCAACTGTGTCCGAGCCAACTGACTTCGGCTTCCTACCGTCAACTGGTGGGGTTTATCCTCTGCTGCCACCTGTTAAACCTCCCATGTACCCCTGCGACTGTGGTGGGGGCGTTTATCTTGCGGGCCACCGCGGTTGGTTCACCCTTCTTTTTCCTCTCGGTGCGGGATAACAAGCGGGTGTTTTTGATTGCAGCGACCAACGGTCCTGCGAACAATGATGATTAGCATCAGATATACTTTTTCATGGCTCCCTTGGGAGACTCGTCGACTCTTTCAAAAGGTGTGCCCCAAGTTTTGGGGTTGGGTTATGTTTACCCCTCCTCGTTAGTGGCTTCACATGCTGCTTCCTACTTGGAGGAGAGAGGCCTATTCGACGGCCTCTACGACGTATCATCGATGTTGAGCAATCCCATGGTCTTGCTTCTGGCCGGTCTACAAGACGGGCTGGTGGATGAGCGTCTTGATTTGCTATTGGTCGTGGGACCTCGTTAGGAGGGAGTGGAAGGCTCATCTCCTTCTCTGTTTCATTATCGTGATTCTCCATGTATTCGACTTCGGCGTGGGATCGTGAGGACCGTGAGGATACTCGAACTGGTACTCTTCTAGCTCTTTTTATGGCCATGCAACTTTCCTCAAGCTTTTCTCAGAGAACTTTTAAGGCGTTCTCACAGACAGCACCATTTGGTGAGGGAATATCGTCCAGACCCGTATAGGCGGGGTGTTTGGAGATATTGTTACTCAAATATTTGTGTTCGGAACGCCAATCTCGAGCTTGAGGAAATGAGGCACAATATTTTTATTAAGGACTTTGAGTAAAGTACAAGGAGTCGTGTGAAGTGCACGAGTTAGTTCTAGATAAATTCTAAGTACAAGTGGAGTGTATGACAATGGAGAATATTGCTTCTCTCTTGAGAAGTGAATGAGTGTTGGATTATGAGCTTGTGGATCGTGAAAAATGACATGTCTTCTTTGCTAAAAATGGGGGTTATTTATAGTGTAAGCCCAAGGGTCTTCGGCCAATGGTAGCCAGTCTTTGCCGTCGTCGTTGGTGCCCAATGGGGGCGAGGGTCTTCTGCGCCAATGGTCTTCGGGGATAATCTGCGCCAATGCATGCAGTCCGGTCTATACCAATGAATAGTCTGCATCAATAGTGTTTGTTGCTTTCTGCCTCAATGAATGAGTTGGACCAATGGGGGGATGGTCTTTCCTCGTTATTAGGGTAGTCATGGCGTTGGGAGAGTTGAACCAATGGGGATGGTCTTTCCTCGTTATTAGGGTAGTCATGACGTTGGGAGTGGTGATGACGAATAGTGCATCCTTCGAGGTGAATCGGAGGTCGTGGTCGATTTGGGACTGTTTTTTAGGGTCGTTCATCGTGAAGGAGTCTCAGGGCTGTTCTTTGATCATGGAATGCTGATATGAGCTTATGGTGGGTCTTTGACCGTGCCTTGTCTTTACTCGTGTCCTTCATGTTTGTTTTGTGCTCAATTTCTTCAATTTTGGCTAAGTATTGGTGGGGGGTCGTCGAAGGCTCCGAGGAGAGTTGCTCTTTGGGCTGGGGGGTTTTAGGGAGATAGTTGTGGGTTCCCTGCTTGTAGATAGGCCCTAGGTCATTTGGGGGTCGTGTTTAAACCTTTGTGACCACACCGTATTCCCTTAAGAAGTGTTGGTCGGATCTGGGGGTACCTTTCTCCGAGTGTTTAGACCGAGTACCCTTGGTGGGTATTTTCGGGTCGTAACTCGGGGGTACCGTCTCCGGAGTCCGGGCCTCCACCTCTATCCAGGCAGAGGCGGGGTCATGGCCCTTACGTACCTTTCCGCAAGACCGTGGATAATTTTTTGTAGGGTACCCGCTTTTCCGCCCTCTTCGAGGGTGGGATAGATTATGCATCATCAGAACTCAATAGCAGTTGAACAATCGAATGGGCTGGTTCGATTGTTGTAGGGTTGGTGAACATTAATTAATGCGTGACGTTAATCTTGGAGAGCGTGGTATTTGTAGATCCCTGGTTGCGGGATCCACTCAGCGAATGGGCAATAACAATTGAACGTATTCGTTCGATTGTCTCCAGAAGAGTTGAACTACCTCGGTTCGATTCTTTCTTGTATGATGATTGTCCCTATTCACTTTTGGGCCACCTAAAACCACTCCTACCAGTCGAGTTTACACTATAAATGACAATTACGTGATGACTGTACCTATAATATAGTTACCTCATTATTATTTATAATGTTATAAATCCAAGAGAATCCTACAAAATTGCTACACGGATCGACACCTAAAATCCCAACTGATTGCAACCAAAAATGAATTTTGTTTTAGTGTGTTATTTTAAATCTTTTTCTCTCCATCAAGTTTGGGCCAAGCAGCAGAAGTGTTTGGGGCCGGCCCAATAATCAATATCTCTCTGCTATAAAGTCATTTTCACTTGAAAGCTTAAATCTCAAAACCCTAGCTCATCATCAGGCATACAAGCAGAGCAAAAAGCAGGGGTTTTTCCTCCTGCTTCCAAAATTTAACCGCCATGGAAGTCGAACCAACATCGGCACCGGCGCCCTTGCCGGCGAAGCAACCTGAAGCAGCTGTTGAATTCACGAAGAAGCCAAACTTTCGGCCTTTAAAAGCTCACGAAATCGCGGACGGGCAAATCCAATTCCGCAAAATCCCGGTGCCACCTCACCGTTATACCCCTTTGAAGAAATCATGGCCGGAAATCTACACACCGATCTACGAGGAAATGAAAATCGACATCCGCATGAACCTGAAAGCCCGGCGGGTGGAGCTGAAGACCCGTTCGGACACACCTGACGTGAGCAACCTCCAAAAGTGCGCGGACTTCGTGCACGCGTTCACGCTGGGGTTCGAGATCGCGGATGCCGTAGCGATGCTCCGTATGGACGAGCTGTTCGTAGAGACATTCGAGATTAAGGATGTTAAGACATTGAAAGGTGAGCATTTGTCCCGTGCCATTGGGCGGTTGAGTGGGAAAGGAGGGAAGACCAAGTTTGCTATCGAAAACTCGACGCGGACAAGGGTCGTCATCGCGAATACAAAGATTCATATACTTGGTTCCTTTGCCAATATTAAGGTCGCTAGGGATTCCCTCTGTAGCTTGATTTTGGGATCCCCGGCTGCTAAGGTCTATTCCAAGCTCAGAGCTGTTAGTGCTCGTTTGGCTGAAAGGTTTTGAGGACGAATGACTTTTATTTAATCAATCAATACAACAACAATCATGTTTGTTTTACCTTTCTTTCAACTTGGTAGACTTGTTTGTTAGCCTGCATTGCATCTTCTCTTGTATTCGGCATGAAATTATTTACTTAGTTTCTTTAGGAGGGAGTTTTGGTTCTCCTTCTATTCTTGTTTATGATGATGATGTGTACTTGGAACTATATAATATAATAGTTGAGGATTGAACGTTTTGTAGCAGCCAGCCAGAGCTAAAACTGGGAAAGTGTTCAATCAGATGCCTTATGTTGATATGGCCAAAACTTTCTTGAATGTAATAAGAGAAGAAACAACAGACAGACTCCAGTAAGGAGAAAATAACTATATCATTTTCTCTACGTTTCTTGGTATAATTAGCAACTACATTTTGGTGACCGCTCTCGATCTATACACCTTAATCCTTTTCTCCATAATCAACTAATGTTTAAAACTCTACAAAAACAACATTCATTGTAGAATGTGGATGATAAAGACTTTAAGGCCTCTCCAGTAAAATTAAAATTATCAGCATCCAAGAGCTGAACACATCATCACTAAATTGGCATAGAGACCGTCTAGATTTGTCAAAATCTCCTGTTATCCCCGTGACTCTAGCAATCTATGGCACAAACAATGGAAGCAAGCTTATTGGGAGGGACCATTTCTCCATTGGTGCGTGGCATCCTTGCGTAGGGCGAAGATAATCTTCTCTGTATCGTTGTAGTTTTATCTTATTGGAAGGGAAAACATAAAACTAGATGCCATAAAAATGAAAAGCTCGAGCTCGCACGAGATGAATGCAAAAGATCCAGCACTATAAAACGTCATGGACAATTATGTATGCACCCGGTGAGGTGGAGAAATTGCCTTATGAGGTTTGATCAACCAAAACGGTCAACTCTTTTGAAAGCACGTCAATTGCGTTCCTTTGATCAAACAAACTACAAATTCTATTTCCCTTTTGTGTATGCCATATATTATAAAGTCCCGTAGGTTTCGTCCTTTGACAAATATTGCAGCACTGATCACTCATTCCCTTTCTTTTACTGGCAACGGGAGCAATAATCTCTCTGTAAAATTATTTCATGTTACAGTCATCACAACTTGTGAAATCTTATGGTTTACGAATCTATTTATCTTAAAGCATTTGTATATAATGTAGCTCAATCAAAGAGGCCATCGTTAAATCTATTTAACAGCGAAAAACATTCCTTCCTACGTGGTTAAGGGAATCTCACCCATTCAAGGACATTCACCAAAAGGCCACATCAGTGAACTTGCATTGTGCTCTTAATCACATCGTTGGTAGGACAACATGGTGAAAGAAACGCCCAAGTGCAAATTCCCATGCCTTTGTTACATATTACTACAAGAGCTTGAAAAAAAAAATATCGGTTAGCTCAACATACACTAGGATTTGGACTACTACACTCGAAAAAATACAAAGAATAGCATCTTAAGTTCATCCCAATGTTACAAAACTATACCTTGAGACTAGACCTATCTGTCACTTCCTACCAACCATTAGCGAAAGACTCATAATTTCTCAAATCTCAATGGAAGTTCTACAATTTCAACTGACCTCAACAAACAAAAATGTACAACAAAACCATGCCCTGCACAATTTCAAAGATTTCTTGAACATAATACTTGCAGCCAAATGTCATGAGCTGACGACTCCTTTCGCGACTCAGCAGAATTACTTTTCACCAGTCAAGTACTCTTCTACGACAACCCAATGACCTAATGATAAGAACTAACCTTGTCTAAACTCTCCGTACATCATATGAGTATATGACTTCAATCAAGAAGGAACCGTTGTTTCTTGGCATGATATTGAGTGAATTAAGTGACTGGATCTGATTCTAAGACTGAAGCAAGGAACAAGGGAGAAAAAGACAATTTAACTCATTTCACTAACGTATTTATCTACTTTTACAGCATATACCAGGGCTCTATCTACTTTTACAGTATATACCAGGGTTCTCCAATCCACTCAATGATCACCCCTTTGGTTTGTTGACAACTTACTTCACTGTTCCTAAACTACAGCAAAAAAGTTGGTTCTACTTGAATGCAACCACCTCGATCGTGAAATCAGTCTTCAAGTAGTCTTTTTTCCTTGATGATGTTTGAAAGCTTAGTGTAAACCAAAATCTATAGAAATGAGCTATGTCCTCCACCAAGGGCTACTCTAGGACTGAAAACAGCAGATATCATCACATGGGGGCAATGTGTAAAACCAATGCTCTGAAAAAAGGAGAGTTTTTAATAGCTTGTTAGTTCCCATAGAAACATGTTTACTAGATGGTAACAACAAAAACAATCATGTAAACCAAAGAGTTAACACCACAATTAGCTAATGCTATATGATAAGAAAAATAATGTAAGATTAAAAGAGATCTAATACAACAGGTTGAGCCAATTTGCTGGGGTAACATTTTAACTCCCATCGTTATTGGGAAAAAAAATGCTACACATTTTAGCTGGAAATCAACCTTCCCAATTTTTAGCCAGGACTTCATTTTGTGTTGGTAGAGATGACAAAGGCTTGAGAGACTCTATAGAAGAACCACTTACATAAGAGAATTTGAACTGATTGCAAGGACTGTGACATAAATGGAAACTGCAATGAGATTTTTTTTTAAAGTTATAATTCAACGAGAAATGAAAAAGCCGAGCTATGGGTTTACTTTTCTTTTAACTTTTGTGCGGCTATTAAGAGTGACATTTTAGGTGGTATGCCTTTGAGCAATCATCATTAAGTCACATGATTATAGATCGATTGGCCAGTATGATCAAAAGAGCAGACAGGGAATTAGATACCAAGTGAATATATATGCACAGACAATCAAGGGGTGGGTGGTCAAAGTGAGCGGCAACTGAAAAGGCACAGGACAAGCAAGGATGGTAATTGAGTTGCAATTGAATGCACACAATAAGGGAAGTGAGTCGACCAACCAAACACACATTAACTAAACAAGTCAAGACCGGAATACACGAGCACTACTGGACATGAAATTCAGTGTTCCACTATTAACAAACATCCCAACATGCTTAAAGTCAACGTCATGTGTATCTTATCATAAATAATAAGAAGATAAAAAAGAATAAAAGATAGTGATGTACCGGAATGCTCAGCGGAATCCCTTTAGCATTAACTATGATGGGCAAGCCTCTTCTGGCAGCGACCGGAATAAGCTTTACGAGCGCAAGAGCTTTTTGTGCTGATAATATAGCATAGTCTAGGCAAGACATTGTTTTCCTTGGTACTTGCTCTGCATTTGGAGCTGGATGATGTTGCAGTTGAGAAACTTCCAACTTCATCTTCTTAGACAATTCTGAAAGATAAATCCAGTCGTCATCAATCATGTGGCGCACCTCAGCCACCATCTCGTCACCAAATATACACGAACAAGAAACGCATTGATCCTCTGGCCCCAGGTCATTGTTTGAGAAGAACTCACTGACGGTCACTGGATTATGAGGAGTTGATTTCTGTGGCTTCCAATGGAGCATAAATCTATCCATGAAATATCCTACTTGCCCAGGATAAAATAAGTTACTCTGAATTCCACCTGAACGTACATCCTTCGATACATATTCCGGGACTTTTTCATCTTTGGACTTAAATATTTCAGTTTCTTCCTTTTGCAAAGAAACAATACTCTTAAAGGTAGAGTCACAAAGGATGCCAAGCTTTTTTGCTTCAAGTAAAACAGATTCGGAGGATGTTGCATCCACGAATGCCACATCTGAAGCACTTGGTATAAAATTATTAGAGTATGCTCTACTATCTGCCAAAACCTGCTGTAACTCTCTTGTCGCAAAGTGATTTTGCCCTTCTAAAGAGTTTGCAAGATACAAGTCCATCTTAGGAGGCAAAGATGAATTGACGGCACAACATACCAGGACCTTGGTGCCTTTGGATCCAGGAGCTGGACAAAGATAACAGTTGGCCACTGTAAGAGAAGTCTGGAAGGACGCCAAAAATTCTCAATAGTCAATTAAGGGCAACGTTAGTTTTTGTAATATGACATAGGCGTGCAGAGAGAGAAACAAACTTGGATAATACTATTACAATTGCAGAGCAAATAACGTCAAAAGCAAAAAAACATATCCTGCTTAATAGTTGCAACAAGAGTAGACTAACCTTGCATGGTACAGTACGAAGGTACTGAAATAGCAATTTTAATGCATTCCCTCGAACTGGCCTATGTCTCTGCGAGATGAACTGAGGTGTTCAAAGCAAATGGCATTAGTAATAATGTAATAAAACGAGCTACATAACTTTCTTAATGACGCATTACCGTCCTAGTTATCATTACCTGTAAAACCATGGCAACAAACTTTGCAAGGAAAATATCCTTCACGTCCATTGAATTAAGATTTACTAGATCAATCACTGCATATCCATGCTGCATTGATATAGGTGGAATGAGGTTATTTGAACAAGTAATACTGCAAAGTATCACATTAAAGCCGTCGGTCTCATTTCTTTATTGTTTTAAATCATGCAACTCATACTCTTTGCTATTTGTTTTGATATCACAAACCACCTTCAAGCTTCAATTGATGTCAACAACACTCCTGAGATATGCAGTCACGTTTCAACGGTTTCTGGGCAAAGTGCTAAAAATTTTATGGGAGTTACTGACATCAAAGCTGGAAAAAATATCTAATTTGCCCCTTAACTTTGATCTTGACTTGATAAAGTAAGTAAGCTTATTGTTCATTGCTCTAATCCTGTTGAAAAACAAATTTAAATACTTATTGAGACAATCGCTAGCAGGTTTAGCCATAAATAGATTTGGAAGTGTTTAATATGAATCTCTTAAAAAGAATTAGGTTTGTTTAGGGGCTTGAGCGGCGGGGGAGGGAGCAGCATGCATGAAGGTTTTTGGATGGTGTTAATGTCGATACGTATAATCATTTATTCTAACATGACCCACTAATTTCAGTTGCTTCACCTTTGAAGTATGCTTGTAAGCATGTGAATGTGTGAACTCTCTCTTATTAACACCGGAAAGGCAGAAAAGGTCTTTGTATAAAAATAATAGTTTCCTTGATGGCAAGTGGCAAAAGTACTCAACTTGCATAGTTATTAATATTCCGATAAACCTGCAGGTGGTGTGGGAATGTTAGGTGTGAGTGTCATCTGTGTTTTCTCCTTAGCATGATTTTCTGAAGAATATCTAAATGAATTTCTTCAAGTATTCATACACTTCTTACGGTAATGAGGACCAGTTAAAAGTGTAAAACCAAAGAGCAAGTTAACAAAAGAAGATACATACAGGAATTATGGTGACAGCCTGATTCATCATCAGGCGACAGTGTTCGTCAACATGCAACCGCGTCCGACGACATGCTAATATGACTGCTTGCAACTCGGATTTAAATATTGCTGATGCAAGACACAAAAGCATTATTAGGAATTATTGAGATTGAAAATAAAAAAAGACAAGAGTAGACAGAGCGAGCCTTCATGCCACATAGTAAAATCTTTTACTAACAATTCGAGTCCATAACTGAAGATACATTTTTGATATAATGATAGTGATATCATCACTCTTGATCAGGCACCATGTAACATCAGCTCGTAAAAGTGTCTCTACTGATATATATGTGTTTCAGAAGTAAGAAAATAAGGAGAAGAAACAACAAATATTTTATGGAGCTTCCAGGAATTATAATTTAATATATCTAGGAAAATATGATCAAGAAGTCAGTATCCAAATATCTTATCATTCATTCTTCAGTTAATGCAACAACTTACATGACGATAACTCCCCTAACAACATTCTGATCCTATTGCGAGCGAATAACTGACTCCTGTTTGTTGGATCCTCCACCCACTGTTGATTGACAGCTCGGCATATCTGCAACATAAGCAAATAATTCTACAGATAGCTCAAAAAGAAACCAAGAACAAATACTAGTGGAACTAGACACGAAGAGAAGAAAGCCAGAAGTCATTTCTGTATAATGGACATTTGTGCAAGTCTTACATTGTACATGTCTTCTTTGGAGAAGTCTAGAAGTGGTCTAACCAATAAAATACCATGAGAGTCTAATCCGTCTCCACTAATTTTAGGAGACTTTGAGAAGATCTGAGAAGTAAAAGCCATGCAAGCAAGCCCAAGCACACCACTATTACGAGATAATCTGAGAACAAATAGCTCCGCCTGCATCATTCATGTACATAAGAAATCAAATTCCCTACCGCATGCTATAAGCATTTATTTGATGAGTGGAGAAACACAAATATCCACAGTAAGATTAATAGAGGTAATAGTTTTGGCAACTATGACAAGGAATATAAAAAGTAAGTTAGACGGAAGATATTGCAAACCTGGTCATCTGCATGATGCGCAACCAGCAATACGCCAATCTGCTGTTGAATACATATATTCTGTAAAATTTCATACCTGGACAAAAGGGGTTAAGGATAGTCAAGAAAAGAATGTGGTATATTCTTGTTTTCTCTTTATGAGAAGGGATAAGTAGGTGGGGGAAAAGAAATAACAAAACGACCTCTTATTACGAGCTGCTTCCTGCAAGTGACCAAGCTGAGGTTTACCTTCAAACCAGTGGCAGCACGCAACTTCACATTTGATCCCTAAAGAGAAACTAACATTATCTATAAATTACTGGTGGGTAAAAAAATCAAGCTACGACGAAAAGAGATGGTTACTGACCCATATGAAGAAGGCGATTGGAGACAAGTTTAGCTTCGTGGGCACTTTCAGGTCGCAATCCATGATCAACGACAATTGCTAAAAGGCCGTCTACCAAGTTCCTTGTTCCATTGGTACAAAATTCATAGTTATGAGTTTTCCAAGCAGCAGTTAATATGCATAGGGCGACGCTATCAGGGCCACCAGAAACAGCCAAGGCTGAACAGAAAGAATGTGAAAGCTAAGACATAACAATAATAATAATAATAATAATCATACATGAGCCGAGCCAACAAGGAATTTATGAAATGACTGATTACTAACCAATACGGTTATGGGGTTTGAGACCAGCCATGGCCATTCTTTTGGCAAACTGGGAGAGGGAAAGGGAGAGGGAGAGTTGATTACTGCAGAAGAAGCGGCGATGACGTGGACGAAAGATTAGTTTTCTTGGTGAAATGAAAGGCGGCATAATAATAGCTGGCGGCATCACCAGGAGGCCTCGACCCGCCATCCACTTCATTCAAGGGATATACCAAACCAAGGCTATGCTCACGACAAAACCTCTCACTTCACTTCACTTCACTTCCTTTTTCTTAATGGAGAGGAGAAAAACTTACTAACGTCGGACTAACTACCACAAAGCCAAGTTACTCGATCCAATTTCTGCCGCTTTTCTACCCTAACTAATTCAATACAAAATAAATATGAGCACAACACAGAGATTTGCCCCCGGATTTTCGGCAAATTTCCATCGCTTACTAATCATTTTGTTTTTGTATTCATATTAATATTTTCTCTTCAAACTAGGTAATCATTTTGTTTTTCATTCATCTTAGTATTTTCTCTTAAAACTCGGATTTACGTACTACTTAGAGGGGGGATATAATCCTCAACTCTTACTTTTTGTAGTGATGATACTTGGTAATTTTGTCTGTTGATTATAATCAATCACTTCACGTCAGACTAATCCAAGTTCTCTTATTGGTCCTGAGTTAGTTTTGAGTTCGAAAAATCTGCACTGAAAAACACGACGTGTGAACTAGGTTGGGACTGACCCATTGTAGGGACTCTGGTGCCTAAGTTAGTTAATGCTCGTTGAGGGATTAGATTATAAACAAGTTGTAGCTCAAATACGATGTAGATAGAAAATAGTTCAGTAAGTGGAATGTATCTTCTGGGGCGGACAGAAAGCGACTAATCTGGATTGAGAGTTTGTTGATTTCAGATTGAACTTGGAACTAAGCCAAGCAGTCTATACATCCCATGGAGGGAATCAAGTTGAGCGTAGTTCATTGTTTCTATGTACTTGTCGATCGGTGATCGGAGGTGAAGGTCGGACCTTCGCGGTTGGACCTTTGCACGTCTGATAGATGATTGAGCACTACGCGACCTTACGATTTTGCCCATAACTATTTCGTTGGAGATCGAATCGATGATCCGCTTCTTGGACTGGAAACTAGACTCAAATGGCTTTCTATTGGTATAAGCGATGGCATATCATTCTGATAATCAGTTCACCTAGTCTGGTCAATTCATAGGAGAGGATATCGTTGATGGACGAGTTCAATGAACTCTTTGCGTATGAGCTCCATAAGTATGGACTCTTTACGTATGAACTCTTTATGTACGAACTGGAGTAAATGAATACATATGTTCGTCCATTTTGATGACAAAATGGACTCCCTGCAAGTAATGCTTCCATTTTTGCACAACCATCAACAGAACAAGGAACTCCCTCTCATAAATGGAGAGGAGTTAGGTTCTTGGGGCATAGTACCCTACTAACATAAGCAATGGGTCTTCCATCTTGCATCAAAACAACCCCCAATCCCCTTACCACTAACATCAGTCTCCACAATAAATGTTTTGAAGAAATCTGGTAAAGCCAAGACCGGTGCAGTTATCATGACACCTTTTAACTGAACAAAAGCAGCCTCTGCTTTCTCATTCCAATGGAAATTATCTTTATTTAGTAACTCAGTAAGAGGCCTGCTAATTAGCCCATAATTCTTAATAAATTTTCTATAGTAACTAGTAAGGCCCAAGAAACCCGTCAAACCTTTAACAGATTTAGGCCTTGGCCATCCCACCATACTATCAATCTTACTAGGACCTATAGCTACTCCCTCTTGAGTAATAATATGACCAAGGTATTCCACGTGACATTTGCTAAAGTCACATTTACTCCTCTTAGCATACAACTGATGTTCCCTCAATAGGTTCAAAACCACAGTTAGATGTTGAATGTGGTTGTCTCAATCTTTACTGTAGACCAAAATGCCATCAACGAAAACTAAAATAAACTTCCTTAAATAGTCAGAAAAACCAGATTCATGAGTGATTGGAATGTTGCTGGAGCATTGCAAAGGCCAAAAGGCATCACCAGGAATTCAAAGTGTCCATGACGTGTCTGGAAGGTAGTGAGGTATCTATCCTCTGGCCTCCTCCTGATCTGGAAATAGCCTGACTGCAGGTCTATTTTTGAGAAGAACTTGGATCCATGAAGCTCATCCAGTAGTTCATCAATTACTAGAATGGAATAACCATGTTTAATGGTGAGGGAATTCAGGTATCTGTAATCAACACATAACCTCCATGTGTTGTCCTTCTTCCTTACCAACAGAACATGGGATGCAAACGGGCTCTTGTTGTGCTGCACTACACCCTCCTTAAATAGTGTCTTAAATATATTCTCAATTTCCTCCTTTTGAGAGTGAGAGCATCTGTAAGGGACCTGTTGTTTTGAATGCTGTCAGATTTAAGCACAATATGGTGTTCAACAGTTCTACTAGGTGGTAACCCTTCAGGTTCATCAAATATATCCTTGTAATCATCCATTAAGGTAGTTAAATCTTCATTCTCAAACTCTCCTTCAGACAACACTATAATAGCAAGCACATTTCCCTCCAAATCCTCTTTCTCAGATGTTAGTAGCTTGGACATGGCTTGTCCAGAGATCATGTGACATCCAGCACCAGGTGTAAGTGCCTGGAATGCTACTCTCTTTCTTTCTAACAAGACATTTTAGCAGTTATGTCGTGATAGTCGAGACTAATGGGACAATCTTTTCTTAACCAGTCCCCTCCCAATATCATGTGACCACCTCCTATGGCTAGCAATCTGACAGAGAAATGAAAAGCATGCCCTTGCATGGTCCCGTGAAAATCCACAGCCTTGTGGTCATTGACCAACTTTCTACCATCTGTCATTTCTCAACTTGGCACCCTAACTTTTTGGCAAAAGTAGAGTCAAGAAAACTATAAGCAGCCCCACAATCAATCAAGATAGGTATCATTTGCTTCCCAAAATCTCCAGATAATCTAAATGTATTCTCATTGCCCTTCCCTCCAATAGAATTCACAGCCACTTCCACAGTGTTCTACTGTCCCCACTGTTCCAATTCAGAATCCTGAATGAAGAGGGAGTTCAAGTAAGTTGCCTCTTTATCAAGGTTTAGTATTAAGTAAAATTGTTTGGCCTTACACATGTGCCCAAAGGTGTAATGCTCATCACAGTTAAAATAGAGGCTCGTGGTCCTCCTAGATTGCATTTGAGCTGCTGTTAATGGTTTTCAATTGGGGTTTGAAGGTACTCTAGTAATGGGCTTAACTGGTGTGACAGTTAAGTCAGAGGGTTTCTTAAGGGTGAAGGGTGTAGAGTAGGGTTTAGACATGATCCTCTTTGTAGCTTCATTGACCCTATCCTATTTAACAACAATATCTATTGTTTGCTGTAGGGTGTTAGGACTAAACAGGGATACCTGGTGTTGTAGCTCCTCAGTTAAACCACTTACAAAACATGCTACATAATAGGCCTCATCAAATTTCCTATTGGAAACAATGCCCATGTAAAGTTTGAGCTCTTCAAACTTCTCTACGTATTTCTCAAGGGAGTGGCCATGTTTCAACCTATTAAAGTCAGCAATGACATTTTCTTTCTTTAATTCCTCAAACTTAGTTGAAACCTCCTTCATAAATTCTTCCGAGTTCATACCGAAAAACTTTGTTCTATAATTTTGGTACCACACTGCTTCTTTACCATCAAAGTATAGTGTAGCCATATTTATCTTCTGTACATCAGAAGAACAAGGCATCATCAATTCAAAATACCCAATGCATTTAACCATTCAATCCCCAGCATTACTACCATTAAACCTTGGAAACTCAATTCTAGGATTAGGCAAAGCACACCGGTGTGCATTATTGGTAGATTTAGGGCTAGATTTGTCCATATTTACACTATAGGATTGACCTTCTCCTCTCCGGACCGAAGGTGTCTCCCTCACAGATTGATTAAATGGTGTCAACATTTGGGGCAATTGGTTTTGTACCCCATTTAATGCAAGAGTGAACTCAACCTGACGTTCTTCGGAGTGTATCATGCGTTCATTAAGTTTTTCATTCGATTTTAATGTGCTTATCATCCAGATGTCAGATATGATCATGGATCAGGTATTGATCATCCCGATCTGGTCCTGGATGCCCAACTCAACAGATTTGCGCCTGTTAGTTTCATTTTGCAGTGTTTGATCCAATTGTTTCTGTGATTCTTATAAATCCTTGAGTCTGGTGTGAACCATGGTGTCCCACTGGATTGAACCAGCTCTGAGTACCAAATGTAGTATTTTTTTGTTGATTTTATGGTGTTTTTTTCTTCTTACGTGCAGGTAAAGGAAGAAAGTAGAGAAGATAAAGTGCAAAAGAAGATAAAGTACTGAGATATTTTCTGACATTTCCACTGAAATGATAAAAGCAACCATATAAAGTGCATATGAGACTTCATGACAAATTAAGCTAACAACAGAGAGTAGAAATGGAAATATGATGAATTGTAAAGGCTGGAATTGAAAGTGCAGAACATAAATAATGATTATATAAAACAATAATTGAACGCCCAGATTTTTTCACGTGGCTGCAATCCTAGCCAGTCTTTTGAAGACCCAAAGTGCTGTCGTTTCCTTCTCCTTTAATCTTGTTAATCTCGATTGCTCATTTGCAAAGATAAGGTTTTTCTTCCTTTTTGATTTCATCTTCAGTTCCTTTAATTTCCTCTTAATTCACTGATGGATTCTCCTCTTCTTTGTGCAGGGTCATTACATCTTGAAGTATGAGCTGAATACTCAATACGTATGAACTGATTTGAGAGTTACAGATAAAAATCCTACTTAATGAGGATTAAAATGGTATTTGTAGGAGCTTGCTGGTCTGTTCTTGATGGGCTTAGACCCCTCTTGTTTAATTATGCGCGAGTTTACTAATTTGATCATAATTTCTTCAATACTCATCGGAATTGGGATCCATTTTTTGTGTTAGAAACTAGACATCCGTGTCTTTCCACAGGGTATGGCTCTTGGCCATTTTTTTTAACTCAATCTATATTGGCTTGTCGTTTTCAAAGCCCGCACGAACACATGGCATTACATGTGAGTAATACAAATACAACAAAAGTCCTCCAGTTTGTAAGGTGGTCGCAACAGAAGAGAGCCTTACAAACTTATATAGTCCAAAAGCCATAATTTGCTTTTCTAAAAATAGTTCTAAATTATGTTGAAACCACAATACGTCAAAAATATACTGTCAATCTTGATGCCAAAAATGCTCTTTATGTCGAAGAGGCAAAGCATCTTGCATAAGGGGCGCTTGAGGAGTAGAATGAGCTAGGCTTGGAGACTTAATAAGAGGCCAATAGAGTATCAAAGGATGCCGCAAAAGAAACTTTGCAAAGAAGCACAAGCTACTGCCGAAGAGCAAAAGAAAATATGCAAGGAGGCTCAAGCTGTGGTCAAAGAGCAAAGTTAGTTATGCCAGGAGGCAGTTAATGAGACACCTAAGGCCAATGAAGAGCCCAAGACCGCTCGAGCTGAGCTTGCAAAACTTCAGATTGGTCATAAGTCTATTGTGAATAGGCTCGGCATATGGAATAACACCTTCAACAAATACTGAGTGGCCGATACGGCAAATGTGTGGGAAGGCCATAAATTGAAGGTGATCATTTTGCCTTTGAAGGAACAACTTGAAACTGACGTTGCTGCTACTGATGTCACCCTTCCTCCTGATGATGCCATGGCATCCGACAATGTTAGTTTTCATGTTTTTGCTTCCGAGATTGTGCCAGCTACAACTCTTTCTACTGCTTCTTTCGTAGAGGCAGCAGTTGCGGTGGTTTCTCCCTTGACTATTCCTGAGACAGTCACCACTTCAGAGACAACATTGACTACTGGTCCAACTTCTTCTGTTTCAGAATCTCATCCTTCTGATCTTGCTTTCTTCTTTTCTTCATCTTGCTTTCTTCGTTTCTTGATCTTGCTTTCTTCTTTTCTTAATTTTGCTTTCTTCGTTTCTTGATCTCGCTTGTTTAGTAAAGTCCAATTTTTGGCTAAATCTTACAGGTGGCGGCGACGTTTTCTTTCTTTTTTTTCTTGATCTTGTTTTTTTTTTCTTTCTTGATTTTTGTTCTTCAATTTGTTTAATTTGGTAGGGTTTTTGTTGATTGCCTACTTTATGGGATGTTCGCTCAATAGGCTCTTCACCTAGTTTATTTTGGTAGGGCTTACGTTGATTGCCTAATTTATAGGATATTCGCCCAATAGGCTCTTCACTTAGTTTATTTCGATAGGGTTTACGTTGATTGCCTACTTTATGGGATATTCGCTCAATACGCTCTTCACCTAGTTTATTTTTGGTAGAGCTTATGTTGGGCCTACTTAATGCAAATTTCACCCGATAGGCTCTTCTCCTAGTGCACTTTCATCAGCTAGTGTTATTTTTGTGTTTTCACTTTTATGTGTCTTGCATTAACTTTCTTGTCTGTAGTTTGTTCCAATATGTTAGCAATCATTAGTGTAGATTTGTTTGTAAGTAGAGTGTTGACATTGGTGCATTTATGGTCATTGCTTGTTGTGTTTGTCGAGTGCTTGTGGCTTCGATTCATGGCAATGTCATCCAAAGGCTTGTTGCATGTGTCTTTGTTGAGCACTTGTAGCTCTAATTTCTGAGAATTTCATCCAAAAGCTCGTTGCATGTGTATTTATCAAGCATTGGTGGCTCTAAATCTTCATTCCTCTCTAGCGTTGCTTATTTGCACGTCTTGCCGAGATCTGGTGCCTTAACCTTGTTCAACGTGTTGCTTGTATGCTTTTTAAAAGTAATCAACGTTGATTGATCCAACTTGTGTCAGATTGAAAAACAATTATTTGTACATTCTTAAGTAAAATAGCAATGCTAAGAAAATGTTTATATATATATATATATATATATTAAGACTGCACTTGGATGCTTATCGATTAAGTTTTGCAGATAATTGTAGTCTCAGTTGAAATTAGTTTGGTGTTCTTGCGCTCTATAGCTAGAGTGTAGTGACAAGTGCCTCTTATGCCTTGCATGAAATTGCCTTATTTTAGATACTGAAATGGTTGTTTCTTAACATTTGTTGACATGGTGGCATGATTTTTGTATATGTGATCGTTGTTACATGCATAGTAACAACAGATTACAAAGTTTTTTTTTCTCATATGGCGAGTTCCCTAGTTTTGTATTGTGGTTAAGCTAATAATGATGGACGCACCAAGATGTCAGCTTCTCGACAGCCTGATTGTGTCTGATGAAGATTTTTATCTACCATCACTTTACAAAGGTTGGATGATTTGTGGCGTGTCTTGTGATATGCTTGTGAATGCGTTCTATCAGCTTGTGTAGAGAGATGAAATGGCAAAACACCTCTTGAGTATGAGCTTGAGAAGACTTAGGGTCAACAGGTTCAATCTGTGGAGAAGATTCTTGACGTTGTTGAGTAGTTGCGGTGGCGTTGGACTTTTCAGTTGCTCTTGTAGAACTTAACATAGTGATGAACACGAGTGTTTCTTGTATTCTGCACTTGGTGGTTTCCCACAGGCGGCACCACTAATGCGAGTGATTTCGTCTTCTGACTAAGCACTCCACGTCAGACTATACCCCAAGCTGCCTATTAGTCCTAAGCTAGCTATGAGTTCGGGAAACTTGCACTGAAAACACGACATGTGAACTAGGTCGGGACTGACCCGGCGTAGGTGCTCTGGTGCCTAAGTTAGTTAATGCGCATTGAAGGGTTGGACTATAAATATATTATAGCTCAAATATGATATATATAAAAAATAATTAAGTAAGTCGAACGTATCTGCTAGGTCGGGCAAAAAGCGACTGATCTGGATTGAGAGTTTGTTGGTTTTAGGCTGAACTTGGAGCTAAGCCAAGCTACCTATGTATCCCATGGAGGGAATCAAGCCAAACGTAGTTCATTGTTTTTATGTAGTTGTCCATCGTGGTAGAAGGTGAAGGACGGACCTTTGCGGTTGGACCTTTGCACGCCTGATATTAGTTGATGGCTCGGTCTCTGCTATTGATGATTGAGCATTGCGCGTCCTTACGATTTTGCCCATAACTATTTTGTTAGAGATCAGACTGATGATCCTATTCTTGGACTAGAAACTAGACTCAGAGGGCTTTCTATTGGTATAAGCCATGGCAGTTCATTCTCGGAATCAGTTTACCTAGCCTAGTCAGTTCGTAGGAGAAGATATTGTTGATGGACGAGTTCGTGCATATGAACTAAAGTGAATGAACTCTTTGCGTATGAACTCCACAAGTATGGACTATTTATGTATGAACTGAAGTGAATGAACTCAATACATATGAACTCTTCAGGTATGAACTGAATGTGAATGAACCCAATACGTATGAACTCAATATGTATGAACTCTTCAGATATGAACTCAATACGTATGAATTGATCTGAGAGCTCAGAGAAAATTCCCACTTAATGATGATATGGGGTATTTATAGGAGCTTCTTGGACTATCATTGATGGGCTTGGACCCCGCTTGTTCAATTATGCGGGAGTTCACTAATTTGATCTTAACTTCTTCAATACTCATCAAAATTGAGATCCATTTTTTGTGTTAGAAACTAGACACCCGTGTATTTCCAACGAGGTATGGCCCTTAACCTGATTTTTTTAACCCAATCTATCTTGGCTTGTCATTTTCGAAGTCGCACAAGCACATGGCATTACATTTGAGTGATACAAATATGATACAACAAGTAGTCACCACGTTATTTTTACTGTTAATTCTATGAAACTAGAGAAAATAGTTGAGTTGGTTAACTAATGGGTATTTAATACTTTCATGTATTATTCATTTTTCATACAAGCATCCATTTTGTCAAAAGAATAAAAATAACTAATAATACAGTGCAAAATTAAAGAAGACGAGAAATGTTGAAGTAAGACGAAATGAAGTAAAAGAAAAGTGAGGAATTTGATCTAAGTGAGGGAAAGGAAAGATCTTAAAAAAAATTGATCTTAGAAGAAAATAAGACAACATGATAAAACATAAATATACTAGTATAATTACAGAGAGAGAGTTTACTAAAATCAGACTATCACAAGGCCAAGTTAGTTATCCAATTTTGACGAATTAGTAGCTTAATTCAATAGAAAATCGAAAAATGAGCAAGGAATAGGGATTTATCATGGTGTTTTCTGAATTTTTTAAAAAACAAAACCGCTTAGGCCCTCAGATAGGCATATATTTTACTTTTTGTAATATTTAACATAGTTTTTTCTCTTTTCTATAAATCTAGGAGTTACATCCTACTTGGTGGGTATTTTGGTCTTATTTTGTCTAGGTTACAATACATCGAGAAATCGATACAGTGGGGCATGACTTAACCAAAATAATGCTATCCTATTACAATGAACGGACTAGCTTGGTCCGGAACACCTATCACACAAAAGAATATGTAAGATGACAGGAAATAATCTCTAAATGACCAAGTTGAGGGAACAGTTGAACGAGAGACATTCGATGCTCTTAGAGTGTCGTATTGCGGACGTTAGACACTTGTGATATCGGACTAAACTTGGGAACTTGCCAAGCTGCCTACGTATCCCATTAAGGGAATCAATTCGAACGTAGTTCAATTGTCTCGTTTGAGCTGCCTCTCTATGGTCGACCCCTGATAGGGCTGCTTGGTTCATTTGGTTCAGCATTGGAGCGACTGCACGGTTTCGATCATATCTCTTTGAAGGATGATCGAAATCTCGATCCGCTTCTCGATTAAGGACCGTAACTCATGTATCTTTCAGGTCACATAAGGGTTCAATCTTGGTGAGTATCGAATTGCCTTGGTTCGATGCATCCATGTCAAACAGGGTGAATTCGAGACTGCTTTGCGCGACTCCACGGTTTTGACCATATCTCTTTGTAGGATGATCAAAACCTCGATCCGCTTCTTTATTCGGAACTCTGACTCTCGTGGATTTCTGAGCATGTGTATCGAATTGGCTTGATTCGATGCGTGCGCATCGAATTCGATCCCTCAATGTCGAATTAGGTGAATTCGATGCGCTGTGTGCGACTTCACGGTTTCGATCACATCTCCCTAACGGATGATCAAAACCTCGTTCCGCTTCTTGATTCGGGACCCTGACTCTCATGGATTTCTGGGCATGGCATAAAATTGGCTTGATTCGATGCGTGCGCATGTAATTCGACCCCTCAATGTCGAACTGGGTGAATTCGATGCGCTGTGTGCGACTTCACGGTTTCGATCATATCTCCCTAACGGATGATCGAAACCTCGATCCGCTTCTTGATTCCGGACCCTGACTCTCGTGGATTTCTGGGAATGCGCATCGAATTGGCTTGGTTCGATGCGTGCGCATCGAATTCGATCCCTCAAAGTCAAACTGGGTGAATTCGATGCGCTGTGTGCGACTTCACGGTTTTGATCATATCTCCCTAACGGATGATCGAAACCTCAATCCGCTTCTTGATTCCGGACCCTGACTCTCGTGGCTTTCTAGGAATGTGCATCGAATTGGCTTGGTTCGATGCGTGTGCATCGTATTCGATCCCTCAATGTCGAACTGGGTGAATTCGATGCGCTGTGTGCGACTTCACGATTTCGATCATATCTCCCTAACGCATGATCGAAACCTCGATCCGCTTCTTGATTCCGGACCATATAAGGCCTCGAATAGGGGCATCGAATTGGGGCATCGAATTTGGGCATCAAATTTGGGGTATCGAATTTGGGGCATCAAATCGACTTGGATTCGATGCGTGGCATCTCCGTCGGTCCCCCCTACTTGTGAGGAGTGAGAGGGTATATATAGGCATGATTAGAGGGGCTTAAAGGTCATTTTAGGACCACATCGAATTGTACAAATTCGATGTGCTCAATCCGCATCGAATTGTTCAAATTCGATGTGTTCTGCGCAGCTTTACTATTTTGAGCATAACTTTCTCTCTGTACCTCCGAATCGCATTCCGCTTGTTGTGTTGCGACCTAGACTCATGTGGCTTTCCAATGACATATTACTAAATGTCTAATTAGCTATAGAGATATAATGTTGACCAAAATACGGCTAAATTAACTTTACCTCTAAGCCTCCTCGACACACACCGGTCAATTTCGTGCCATCGTGGCTTTTCTTTGACATGACACATTATACCATATCACTAGTCCCCCAGTTTGGAGTGTGATTTTGGTACATAAGCATACTTCAAACTATAATGAAGTGCTAGAGCCGTTTCGCCTCAGTTTTGGGGTGATTAATGTCATTATGCACCAGTGACCGAATAAGCCCACATCATATAATCCCCCTAGTTTGGGAGACGGTGTCGATCAGAGAGTGGGTGCCAAACTTATAAGATGTACTCTTGACTTACCCCTTTATGCTAGTTATTTTGTTAATGCTGAAAATCATGCTCCTGATTGGGAGGCGGTCTGATGTGTGCGATTAATGCTCTGTGGAGATTAGCGCTCGGAGGTGTGCGCGCTAGGCCCGTAAGGCTCAGGTGCTGATTGTAATGAACAATTTCTAATTTGCTATTTTTGTGGCGCTGCTTTGCCTTTTTATTAGTCGCATGGTTGTCATTTATGACTATTCATTTGTTTGTTTGATCGAAGGCTCGTAATCGTTGCCTTTTCTTTCAATTGCTATCGTTGCTTTTTACTTTATTTTGACAACTCGAGGATTCTTCCATAGTCACAGAAAGTTATTGTTGCTGTTAGGTGTTTAGGAAGTTGCGGTATCATGCCTCTTTTTAGACAGAGTCTCCGTCCCCTTTTAGTTATTTAGGGCGTTGAGGTATCTCGTGTCGTTTTAGACAGAGTATCCGTCCCTTTTTAGTTATTGCGAATCCCCTTTTTAGGTCCTGCATGACGTTAGTTTCATGCAAATAACTCATGGTTCCGCTTTGTTTATGCATATAGGCATAATCTGATCAATTCTTTTCATTGTTCTAATGCATCTTGTCATTCTTATGACATATTCTTTTGCCGCCAATAGGACGACTCTCAATTCTATGAATATCGTGGTTTTGTTGCGAATTATGACAACGCACCTAGTTACATTTCCGTCTTCGGGGATTTGGCAATAGTTATGATTGTGAAATGATTTCACAAGTCGCTAGTCTGTAAAGATCGCTAGGCATTCAACTCGTAACGAGCTTGCCATTGAGGTTCCGGCGAGAATAGCTTTGTATTCTGCCTCGTTGCTGGTTGCAATAAAGCTCGACCTTGGGTGTGCTAGCTAGTTGTATGATCATACCGGGTTTTTACCTCCAATTTTGATGTTATCGCTGTTTCGACAATGTTGTTGATAATAAGGTGACAAGCATAATGAATTCTGACCTCGGTTACCCTTTGCCCCAGTGTTGTGCACTGATTTTGCAGTTATGTTTGGTTTAGAATCTTTATCTATAGTCGTGAGACTTTATGGGATGCATTGCCTTTATTGAGGGCGAAAGCTTTACATGATAGGCCGAATCTGAGCTGTTAGATCAATGCTAGATCGAATCTGATGAATCTCTAAATCATCCGTACTGAGACTATTTGATAGTCATTTCATGTTTGAAGCGGAAACAAATCGATAGTGTTAGTTCACCATATCTCGGAATTGGATTGGTTTGACTTATGGCATACCTCGAATGGATGGAATTCGATGTCACTGCACAATCTCATCCTAATTCGATTTTGAAAGTTATTAAAAAATTGAAGTTTGGATGACCACCATCGATTGAATGTGTTTGGATTCGATCGACACTCTGACGGGTCTTCTCTAATGAACAATTTGGTATGTCTATTTTGGCGTTGCGTCACCATGATGCTTTGAACATTGATTTTCAATGGGTCTATGCTACTTTCTTTTTTGCGGTTATTTTCTTCCAGCGGCATTTTTTACTATTTCTATGTTACTTGTCAACTCAATGCCACGTCATGTTGCAGAGTTGCTATGGCATCTTTTGCTAAGTTAGTTCAATATTCACATCATTGTTTTGAGGTTTTCCATCCTGCAGGATTTCTTTGGGTGCACTTGCCACTTGTGGGCAGAGTGTATATCCCATTTGTCTTTATTTTTGTGGAACTTGTTGTTAGCGCTTTCACAATTTACTTTAATTTTAGCAATTCATATGCCATATTGCATCATGCGGTATCGCACGTGTTTCATTTCTTTCTGCCGCATCGGACATTTGTTATGTCGGCGTAATCAATTTCATTAGATTTTTCATAGACAGTTGTCTGTTGAGACAAACTTCCTCATCTCGTTGCTTTATTTTTAGGGATTTAATGGTTAGCACTTGTCATTTGAGACAGAGTGTCGATCCCGTTTCTTTCTCATCGCGAGTCTCCTTTAGATCATGGATGGTGTTATTTTTATGCAAATAATTTCGCAATGTGTGGTTCTGCTTTTGCTGCATTTGTGAAAAAAATGCTGCCATCGTTGCTTAACCACGTATGATTAGCGTTTTGAGGATTATGGCCTCACTCGTGTATAGGTTTTTGATATTTTTGATTGGTGCGTCACAACTGCTGCATTAGTGTTGTTGGGTCGTGTGAAGGCGCGACGTTTATTCGTCCAATAAAGCTTTGCAGTTATCTTTTGAGTTAATCGTTGCTAACTTTGAGAGGTAGACATGTTAGATAACACGTAGGTTATGTTGCTAAGCACCTCGATCAAGCGAGAGATCGTCTAGACGGAGACCTTCGACTATGATAGAAATGATATATAAATGATGGATCTAAAGCGATCTAGTGTTGAATTTCTCAAGCTTCTTGCATTGATCTTGCAGTTTACGCTTGGTAGAGATCTTTGTCTATCTGGACATTGTGTGGCATTTGTTCGGATATTTTGTTGCATTCTTGCTCAATGATTTCTCGTGTTCTGTTTATGGAACTTTGTGTTGTCACATGTTATTGCTCTTCGACGTTGACGGCTAATTCAACGAATGGATATCTGCACCTCTTAAGGTGATAATCCTTTTATAGTAGTCTAAATATGCACTCATTTGGGCAGATTTTCATCGTATTAAGCTGGGTAGCTGACGTGGTGCTGCTTTGGACACGTTCTCATTGTATTGTTATAATTAGATGTTTATCGTGTTGTTTTGGATGGATTTGCATCGTACCATGCTGGATAGATGTAACTGATTTACCACGTGAAGTCTATTGCCATATCCAGCCTTTCAGGCATATGGATATGTTGTTTGCATCATGCTTCTACTAGCGAATGTCTATCCTTTGCGATGTCTAATATGTTTCAGACCATGATGGACTAATGTCCATTTTTGATATATTCCATTTATTCATCTGACCACTTCGGGCCATTATTTCATTTTTGAAATTTTAGGTTAACGTTTATCTTGTCGGGCTGATGCTTTTGGTGTTGCTTTGGACAAGTTTGCTTCATACCATTTCATGTAGGTTTGCACCGTGCCGCTTTGTGTGGACATTCTTGGTGCCACGCTGGATATGTTTGACGTACCACATAGGATCAGATTCAAGGAAATTGTGCCAATTTCGCTCGTTCGGTGGGTGTGATCATTCGTCAAGAGTCCCCCCAGTCTTCGAGTGATTAGCAGTATTTAGGTTACATTATTTTGACGATATTAGGCCTTTTTGTTTTGTATAGAATCTTTGTAACTTTTTCGCAGTGGTTTTTGTATAAGACTGATGTTATTGATTGATATCATAATCTTTGATTTACGTTTTACTCGCATAATGTTTCTTCCTAATGCATTCCCAAGTATGTTATCTTATTCATTTGCTTGTCGTTGATTTAGTATTTATTTGATGTTCAATAATGGTTTTTGATGTCATGGTGCATATCTAATATTATGATTGTGCTTGCCATGAAAAATATGAGCACTTTGAGCTGTTATTATTATCGTTAGGACATTCATGTTTTACCTGAGAGATCGGATCACTTGGGCCTTTATCTCGCCGTTCTTGCATGCGGGGGTGGACCACTTTGGATTCTTATCCCTCCGTCATGTTCTTCCTTCTTGCATGCGGGGGTGGACCACTTTGGGCCTTCTTATCCCTCCATCATGTTCTTCCTTCTGGCATGCGGGGGTGGACCACTTTGGGCCTTCTTACCCCTCCGTCATGTTCTTCCTTCTGGCTTGCGGGGTGGACCACTTTGGGCCTTCTTACCCCTCCGTCATGTTCTTCTTTCTGGCATTCGGGGGTAGACCACTTTTGGGCCTTCTTACCCCTCCGTTATGTTCTTCCTTCTGGCATGCGGGGGTGGACCACTTTGGGTCTTCTTACCCCTCCGTCATGTTCTTCCTACTGGCATGCGGGGATGGACCACTTTGGGCCTTCTTACCCCTCCGTCATGTTCTTCCTACTGGCATGCGGGGGTGGACAACTTTGGGCCTTCTTACCCCTCCGTCATGTTCTTCCTACTGGCATGCGGGGGTGGACAACTTTGGGCCTTCTTACCCCTCCGTCATGATTCTCGTGTTTGTCTTGTTGCTGAACTTCTTGGTTCCTCATTTGGTGTTTTTTAGCATCATTTCTATAAGACTCCACCTGCGTCGTTCACGTAGATAGATACATTTAATAATTTGGAAAAAGTTGGACTCAGTTTCTTACCGAGGGGTCTACGCTTCCCAGTCTTTGCATGGGACTCAAGCCTTCGCAGCTCATACAATTATTTAGCCGCCAGTTTTTTTTTTTTTTACTCCTATGCATACTAGCGTTTAAGATGTTGCACATTCCACGGACGCTTCTGCTGAACACCCTGCATAGTCTCCAAGTAATTGCATCCCCACGAACTTGCTTGTAAGATTTTGGAAGGCCCCTTCCAATTCGGTTCGAGCTTCCCTATATGCTGTTTTGCCGCAATGCCTCTCAGGACCAAATCTCCTACCTCAAAATTTCAGAATTGGATTCTGTTGTCGTTACTTTTAGCCATTGCTGCTTTTAAATGCTACAGTGCGTTGGTACGCATCTTCTCTTGTTATATCTGTTATGTCAAGATCCATCTGACGTAAATGAACTGGTTGTTCGGGATCATAGCCATGAATCTTGCGTGTTAGCAATCCTATTTCGGCAGGCAGTACAACCTCAGTGCCGTAAACAAGAATGAAATGAGTTTCACCCGTCGATGTTCTTGTAGTTGTCCTATGTGCCCATAATATTCCTTGAAGTTCCTCTGGCCAGGTTTTTCCTCTGTCTCTCATCCTCCTCTCGAGATAATTTTTCAATGTCTTGTTGGTGGATTCCATTTGTCCATTCGACAATGAATTGCATGCCATTGTCCAAATGTTCAACATTTAGCCCCAACGCCAATGTAATTTATGCTATAACCGCTTCATACTCGGCCTCATTGTTGGTCACCATGTGATTCACATTAATGGCGAATTCGAATTCTCTGCTACCTGGAGATAAGTGGTGAATCCTAAGCCCTTCTCCATAACTGGTGGCAAATCCATCTGTATGTAGTATCCATGTGGTGGTGGCCCTGCTGGTTCCTGCTGGGTCTGATAATCAATGCAATCCGACCTTCGATATTACATAAGAGTGAGATTCTTCGATATCACATTAAGGTAAGACAAATCATGACACTATTCGGGGTACAGTCGCTTGTCTGTGTAGGATTGGGATTGAAGAATCCCTAATCACTCTCCGATAATGTTAGTTTTCTTGGTTGAATTGCGGAATTGTTTATTGCTCTTAGCACCACTCAGTGTTTGCTTGGGACTGAGTTTCATATTATCAACTCCGTAGTTGTTTCTCGATCTCGATACAGCTATTGGGACTCTTCGTGGTTCTTTTCTCATTGGTCCATTCCCTTTCTTGGCCATTTTACCTAAATAGACTCTTTAGCATAAGCGAAATGGTGTTCCCACAGACGACGCCAATATTTTGGTCTTATTTCGTCTATGTTACAATACACCGAGAAATCGATACAGTGGGGCCTGACTTAACCAAAATAATGCTATCCTATTACAATGAACGGACTAGCTTGGTCCGAAACACCTATTACACATAAGAATATGTAAGATGACAGGAAATAATCTCTAAATGGCCAAGTTGAGGGAACAGTTGAACGGGAGAGATTCGATGCTCTTAGAGTGTCGTATTGCGGGCGTTAAACACTTGTGATATCGGACTGAACTTGGGAACTTGCCAAGCTGCCTACGTATCCCATTAAGGGAATCAAGTTGAACGTAGTTCAATTGTCTCTTTTGAGTTGCCTCTCTATGGTCGACCCCTGATAGGGCTGCTTGGTTCATTTGGTTCAGCATTGGAGCGACTGCACGGTTTCGATCATATCTCTTTGAAGGATGATCGAAACCTCGATCCGCTTCTCGATTAAGGACCATAACTCATGTATCTTTCAGGTCACATAAGGGTTCAATCTTGGTGAGTATCGAATTGCCTTGGTTCGATGAATCCATGTGGAACAGGGTGAATTCGAGACTGCTTTGCGCGACTCCACGGTTTTGACCATATCTCTTTGAAGGATGATCGAAACCTCGATCCGCTTCTTGATTCGGAACTCTGACCCACGTAGCTTTCTGGGCATATAAGGCCTCGAATAGGGGCATCGTATATGGGCATCGAATTTGGGGTATCGAATTGGGGCATCGAATCGACTTGGATTCGATGCGTGGCTTCTCCGTCGGTCCCCCTACTTATGAGGAGTGAGAGGGTATATATAGGCATGATTAGAGGGGCTTAAAGGTCATTTTAGGACCGCATCGAATTGTACAAATTCGATGTGCTCAATCCGCATCGAATTGTACAAATTGGATGTGTTCTGCGCAACTTTACTATTTTGATCATAACTTTCTCTCTGGACCTCCGAATCGCATTCCGCTTGTTGCGTTGCGACCTAGACTCATGTGGCTTTATAATGACATATTACTCAATGTCTAATTAGCTATTGAGATATAATGGTGACCGAAATACGGCTAAGGTAGCTTTACCTCTAAGGCTCCTCGACACACACCGGTCAATTTCGTGCCATCGTGGCTTTTCTTTGACATGACACATTATCCCATATCAGTGGGGGTGTGATTCTAATGATTAAGACTACTTTTATCAGTTATCTCATTATTCACATTGTTAGTTTTATGAAACTCTCGAAAACAGTAGAGTTGGTAAGCGAATAAAGTTTTATGAGAGATTTCCTCTTTTTCTTCGTTGGAAGATGATATAATTTCTCCTACGTGCTTAATATAGGGGAGAAATGTATTACAGGGGTCAGAAAGCGAAATGCCACTCGTATCGATTTTGGTTGTTTATTTTTTCCTGGCCGCCTTGGCCAAATCACGAGTGCACGGCGCGCAGCTCCTGACAACTTCCCCAACTTGAACGGCCACGAAGGGCCAGCATGCACCGAGCAAACAAAAGGGGCACACTCCTACGAATACCTGGCACGCCGCACGCTCCCATTCGATAAAGCTTGTCCTTTATTTTATATTTATTATTATTATCTATACTGGTACTCGTGAGAAAACTAGCAAATATTCGTAGATGAGGGGGTTTACTCCACTGTTTTCTCTTGGACAACATATTTAATTAGCAGAGTCCATACGTATTAATTCGTATTAATTCGGTTAAACTGTTAACTGTTTTCTTCTATAATTGTGTTTCTATAGTAGGTATAGAATCACTTTTACTTATGTGGTTGCTGACGATACAGTACATTTACAAATGCAATGTCTTAGTGTTACATGCATATATAGAGCGGATTGTGTACTACCTTTCTTTCATGTACAAAATAGTTTTCAAGATTCCTTTGAAACTATAAACTTTTTTTTTTTTTTTTTTGTGTTCTAGGCACCGTTTCAAATAATAAGAATCATTCTATTGATGCAAACTTCATCTTGCAATTTATTTACATCAATATTTTAGAACAAACAAGGAACATCCCATATTCATTAGCCACTTACACTGCAAAAAAGAATATATATGATTACTCCTTTTGTTATACTCCATTCTCCATTTTCCACTTTGAAATCTTCCTTCTGCTGCCCTTTAATAAGTTAGGCAGCAACAACCAAAAAACAAATCTCGAAGAAAGTTTAAGACTATCTCCATCTTCACCGAGATCATAACAATACTGTCAATCTTCTTCATTAATGCATGATATCCTATGCATATGCATAGCTTCTATATAAGTTCATCCCATAACATTAATCGGCAAAAATATTCGTCGAAAAAATTAACATGGAATATTAGTTACTCCATTACTAGTTCCATGTGACGATTCAGGTCATTAAGATAAGTAGTAGAAGTGTAGCCCTCCAAGTCACAAGCATCCAACATTAGAGCTTTTCCGCCCATTGATTTTTGCTTGATGTCTAATTCTACAGTTTCACCTTTCAATAGCTTAACTACCTACAAAAACACAAGAATGTTAATTTTGAGTTTGAAAAACTTTTATACAAATTTAAGAGAAAATGACTTAGGCACCCTTTTCATGTTGGGACGCATGTTGGGTAAGTGATGAATGCACGTGGAAGCCGTGTACATGGCGCGCTTCATCTCTGTAATATCGTAAGCATCGCCTAATCGGGGATCTACAATCTCTTTGACGTTATTTTTCTCCAATAGTGGTTTGGCCTGACAAAAAAGTCCAACTTCAAACATTTGGGCTTTTGGTGAATTAATGATAAGTTAGATGGCGTTACTATGAATGAAGATATGGAACAGTCATTAAGTATCAAAATAGGGGAACCCTAACATTTTGATGCGATCATCTGTAGTTACGCAAGAAATATTTCCTACATCTAAGAAGTTAATTATAACGGTACAAATAATCAACATAATTTAGGACCAAGTTACTCTTCCACATGCAATGATTGCCACTGCAAATGATATGTTTATTGAGTAGATGAAAGGATATGTAATCTATTTGTCATTATTAGAAAATACCGTAAGCAACGAAGTAGACGAAATGATATATTCATTAAATCATACCCACATAACAATGCTTTGTTTACTAGAATCAACTGCTTCACGGCCAGTTATGAGCTCCAGCAATAGAACCCCAAACGCAAATACATCAGTCTTCTCATGAACTATTCCATGCATGAAATACTCTGGAGCCATATACCTAATTTTCCATCCACATAACGTAAATGAAATTTTAGACATGTGAATAAAAAGTTAATAAAACATGTAGATTTTTGCAGTCAACACTTCATATTGTAATAAAAAGACATAATTAGATGTGAAATAATAAAACAATATTCTCATCAAGACTTGCATTGTATGTGCAACTGCATTCCAATTCAGTTATGGATAAATGTCACAATGATGTAGCATTATAAAGACATGAAATGGTTTGTATTGGAACTTCACATTTATCCTTATTAAGTAAAACAAAAAAAAAAAAAAAAAGTGAAGACTACCCAAAAGTGCCTTCAATTGGAGATACGACATGATGAACCCATTTCTCTGGAAGCCATTTTGCTAATCCAAAGTCAGATATCTGCATAAACAAAGTAATAACTCGTTCTGTAGTCTTCATTGTGTTCACTGCTACAAAAAAAATAAAAATAAATTTATATGATTAAACAAAATTCTTAAACCTGAGCATCATAGTCTTGGGAGAGCAGTATGTTTGATGCAGTTATATCTCTATGAACTATACGCCTTTGACAATGAAAATGCAGATACTCCAATCCTTCTGCTAATCCAATAGCTACCTTGTACCGATGTCTCCAGTCTAGACAGTCTTCAACACCTGGACGATTAATATTCAACTTCACTTCATCAAACAACGTATACACATATAAACATTATTTTCATCAAACAACGTAAGTGGGATGGAGGGAGAGAATTATGACCATGTAGTACAGTAGCGAGACTTCCATGCGTACAGAACTTGAGGACGAGGTACAAACCATTTTCTGAACTAAATCCGATCAATTTAGCTGCGTTAGGGTGGTCGATGTGAGCGATGATGCCCAATTCGGTTAAAAAATCACCAACTCTATCTTCATCGTCCTTTTCTTCTTTAGTTATTTTCTTCACTGCCACAATTTGCCCATCTGCTAAGCGCCCTTTGTATACATCTGCATGCCCTCCTTTCCCGATCAACTTATCTACTCACTCAAAATATACATTTTATCTATTAGCACGATCGTGTTGTTCTACATAACATACGGTATAAATCAACAAAATCCCTATGTACGTACACGTACCAGGGTTAAAGTCATCAGTAGCTTTACTAAGCTCTTGATACGTAAAATTTCTCCAACTTGGTTTCTGCATCACAAAACCTCCACAATCAATGGCTTCCTCTGCACTATGGTTTCTCCCTAACTTTCTCCTTAGCTCCAACTTCGACAAATCATTTGCATGTCCGCCTAAAAATGGAATCATCGAGAGTCTTCTCTCGGACCTCTTCTTTATATGTCCTATAAATTTCTTTAAATGCAAATTTGCATTCTCGAATTCACCTCCGATCCATTGAGATTTCTCACTTCCAAAGCTGCTACTCTCAATGCTACTACTGTCAGAATTCGACCTCGATACTGGAGTTTCCCATACACCCCTTGGAGAACATTGGTACCCAGATTTCTCTGGTTTCGTCTCTGAAGTTGATTTTTGGCTTTCTACATATACTTGTACATATAAAAACTCATATCATATATCGATCAAAATCATATAAAGTAATAGTAAAATGAGCTTACCATTCATCGTCATGGTTAAAGTAGAGTCTGGCAATCAAAAATATTTATTTCAAAGTTTTAGTTTTAAGTTGAATGATTTTGAAATTTGCGGGAGATGGTGAAAAAAATCTGGACAAAATCTCTCAAGATTTTAATATTGAGAAGTCCTCATTTTTCATTCCCATCTCCTGCCCTGCCTAAAGAACAGAGGAGAGAGAGAGAGAGAGAGAGAGAGAAAGAAAGAGACAAAGATAAACAAACAGGGGAAGGAAGGGCAAGGAGAGAGAGAGAGAGCAAGAGAAAAAAAATGAAACGAAAGAAATGAGAGACAGAAGAGAAGGGAACGGGAGGAAAGAAAGGAATGTGGAATACCATCTGAAGGTTGATATTGTTTGAAGAGTAAGCGAGAATAAAGGAGAAATTGACTAGCTTTGTGGTAACAAAAAATAACGCTATTTTTTGTATCACTCACCACTATAAAGTATAAACTATCAAATAATAAGATTTATGAATAATTGTCAGATATATTCTTCTCAATCAAATTTATAATATTATTCTTTTCATAAACCACTTTTGCGCTATTTTAACTAAACATGTATATATAATGCAAACAAGTAATTACAGTGACACTCTTGAAATTTGGTATAATTCCATAAATCTTCGATGTAGATGGAGAAGTTACAATGCCCCCTCAAACTAATAGCAATTCATATGACTAATAGATTTCGTAAAAAGATCACTTTTTCCTTAGCAAATTTAAACACTAGTAAATTTAGATAAAATAGTGCAATGAAGAAACAAAGAAGACCTCATCAAGTATAACGAGGGCGCTGGCGAAGCAAGCCTCGAACGAATTATCCGAACTCGGAGATAAGAACCTGATATGGATAATTCCCATACTGAGCTGGCCTATGGACTAAGCCCATGTTCAGCTATGTCGGGGATGGCCTCCGATGTATATATCGAATGTAATATTTGATATAGTACAGATCACGTGTGCGGTCCCCGCATTCCGAGATCTATAAATACCCGGGTTCCGTACACCCGATATTGAGTATCTCCGATATCATCCTCGATATAGCACCTGATATATATCTTCGATATATATCATCGACTTACTACTTGACATCATACCCCGGCATCATCCCCTACATGTACTAATCCCCGACATAGAAGGTATTGGATATCATCTCCGATATCACCTTCGACGCCACATTCGACATCGCCCTCGACATCCAGCAGTGCATCCCATCGTTAGTCTGAGGTGTTCCGGACCAAGTCTACTTAGAACTAGTCATAGTTATAATGGGCCTAGTTTGTAATAGAATCGTAGCACTGCACTTGTAATATCCCACCTCGTCATATAAATACGATCTATTGTCAAATTAGGGCGCCGTCTATGGGAACACCACGTTCCCAGACGAAGATGCTTGGATGCAGCGCACGGTGACCCGATTGCTGCTCTGGGGACTTTCAAGCGACTCTGATTGCTGCTCTGGGGACTTTACATCCACGCTTGATCAATCATGGCGCCAACAACGCGCCTCTTCAACCCCAGGAATCCAGAACAAGAGGCCCTGGAGCTGGGGGCAAGGCACATGAGTGTGAAGACGCATGAGAATCTAGGAGGGAGCGCCCATGGTCGAGAATTCAAGTGGAGGACGGTCTCGACCCAATGATGGACATGAGGAACATAGCAAGAAGGATGGAGTAGTTAGACCACGAAAAAGCAGAGGTCGGTCGGAAGCTAGCATTGGCATGGGGCCATAAGAGGTTGACCCCATTCAGTGAGGAAATTAAGTCGAAAGTGCTAGATAAAGGAGATAAGATTCCTATTGTTAAAGCATATGTGAGAAGAGCGACCAATGTGAGCATTATACTTTGTGGATAGTATCTTGAACCTGCACAGATTTTCACACATGAGCGTGAAGACGCAGGAGAATCTAGGAGGGAGCGCCCATGGTCGAGAACTCAAGTGGAGGACGGTCTCGACCCAATGATGGACATGAGGAACATAGCAAGAATGATGGAGTAGTTAGACCACGAGAAAGCAGAGGTCGGTCGGAAGCTAGCACTGGCGTGGGGCCATAAGAGGTTGACCCCATTCAGTGAGGAAATTGAGTCGAAAGTACTGGATAAAGGAGATAAGATTCCTATTCTTAAAGCATATGTGGGAAGAGCGACCAATGTGAGCATTATACTATGTGGATAGTATCTTGAACCTGCACAGATTTTCACACAACATACATGTGAAGATTCTGGCTGCGACGCTAACTAGATCAGCCCTTGACTAGTTTACAAGGATAGAGGTTGGTTCTATAACCAACTATAAACATATGAGACAAAGGCTAGAGAGCCAGTTCCCCAGCCAAAAGAGGATGCGGACAAATATGAACCACTTGAATGCAATGAAGCAAAGAGACAAAGAGATCCTGGAAGACTTTATAAAAAGGTTCAACGAGGAGTTGCTCAAGGTTGATGAGCCTAAGGGCGAGCAAGTGGTCTTCATCCTCTTCAATGCAACGACGCATAAAAGGTTTGCGGCAAAGCTAATCAAGATCAGATCTCCTACAATTGACCAGCTCAACGCACGGGCTTATGATACTGTGTATCAGGACAACATGATGGCAACCAAGCAGATTCTGAACCAGGGGCAAAATCGGTCCAGAGGCAGGGAAGGCTGGAACAGAAACATGAGTGGCCGGGACAGATCCCCGTAGAGGTATACTTCGTTGAACCAGCACATCCTCACGATATTTGCAGTGGCACAGAGAAAGAAATTGCTGAACCAACCAAGAAAGTTAAAGGAAACCCACGGGGACTAAACACTCAAAAAGATATTGTGAATATCATCGCCAGAGGGGGCACGACACTAAAGAGTGCATAGACTTAAATGATGAGATTGAGCGGCTCATCTGTGAAGGAAAATTGGTTGAGTACGTTTGGAATGCCAAGGATTCAGGAGATCATGAGGAGAGATCTCGTTCTCCACGGAGGAATAAGCAGAAGGAAATTGAGGCCCCAAGCAGACGTGGAAGCGCGATTGTCAACACGCCATCTAGAGGAGTGATTAACATGATCAATGTCGGACCAACATGAGCAGATTCCACCAACGAGAGGAAAAGGATTACCAGAGGATTGCAAGAGGACCGATATATTGGATTCACATCACTCTTTAGACAAAATGCCCGATGAAGTCATTAATTTCTCAAGGAGGGACCTGGCGGATCTGTTACCAGAAGCTATCCAAGGAGGTAAGCTTCATTTTCCCCTTGTTGTTAAGCTTGATATTGCCAGTTATGGTGTTTGCAAGGTTTCGATAGACAATGGGAGCTCTACCAATATCATATTGGCGCATGTGCTGGAGAAGATGGACCTGGGCCACAATGTAGTGTAAATTTGCACCCCTTTGGTTGGCTTTGGTGGAGCTGAAGTGATTCTGCTGGGGCAGGTGAATCTGCCAACTTCCTTTGGAGAAGAGCCATACAGTAGAACCGTCAATGTCCAGTACACTATCGTGGATCACACCTTTGCCTACAACATCATCATTGGCAAGCCAGCCTTGAAAGTGATCCGTGCAGAGGTATCCACATACCATCAAAAAATGAAGTTCCCTGCACCCGCAGGTGTTGGTGAGGTCATCGCCAACCATGAAGAAGGATGGCTTTGCTACATAACTTCCCTTGCACTTCCTTGATAAGGGATGCTAGAGGATAGGTGGCTATCGATGATGATAATCAACAGATGGCGAGGTGACCTGCTCTTTAAGAACATTGAACTTTCGTTAAGATTGAACAGTTTAAGTTTTTCCTAAATTGCCCCCTTGTTGGGCTGGTTTGTAAATAAAACAAGGGGAACTACGCCGGTCTGATTCCCATATCACGTGATACGTAGGTGGGTTAGGACTTACCTGGCCTCGATCGTTATCTATCGCTATTTCTTATCTTCCAAACGATATATATATCTGCACTTCAGTATTGACAAACTAACAACATGAACATATTCTACGGGATATAACACAAAAGTCCCTCAAAACGGGGTTTGAACATATCGTGCCCGAAGAGCACACAGATTAGGACATGTCCGTCACTTGGATATCCTATTACTGGAATTACGTATTGATATATCTTTTGCAAATATTGCTATTCTCCGTATCAATGACAGGTACAACGACATCTCTTGGCAATAAAGGGAAGGATAGAGTACATCCTTTATCAATCACAACACGAAGGAGATGAAGACAAAGTGACTCCGATGCCTTAACGGGCACAAGGAAAAGTACCTAAAATGGTCAAATACCTGCTATCCTATGGGGTACGGTATAAATATACTCTAACGGGTAAAAGACCCCCTATCCATCGAGATAAGGAGGACAAAAGAAATGAAAAGACCCCCTATCCATTGAGATAAGGAGGACAGAGGAAAAGAAAAGATCCCTTATCCATAGAGAAAGGATGACAAAAAAGAAAGAAAAGATCACCCTATCCATCGAGATAAGGAGGACAAAAGAAAAGAAAAGATCCCCTATCCATCGAGATAAGGAGGATAAAAGAAATGAAAAGATCCCTTATCCACCGAAATAAGGAGGACAAAAGGGAAGAAAAGGTCCCCTATCCATTGAGATAAGGAGGACAAACAAAAGAGAAAGAGGGAAAAGACTCCCGCTTATCCAGGCAACAAGTACAAAATAATTAAGAAAAAGAAATTCTTCAGAATAAAGGGCGCTACCAAAAACTGCAAGCATACATTCGATATCCAAAATTACAGAGAAAAGAAAACAAGTACAGGTACAAACTCCAAAAAGAATATGACAAACACATATCTCACAGAGGATACTTAGGGGCACCCTTGGTATGAATTAAGACAAGGCTCTTCTGTTGCAAAATTTCAGCGTAATCGTCTAGGCCAGAGTCATCACCATCATCCTCAAGATCCGAATCTCCGAGGATTTGCCCATCTGGACCTAGAAACGGATTGAGCAAGCTAGTATCGAATCCCTTTCTAAATCCATTCTGCAGTTGGGTTCGACAAATGATGGCATCTTTGGCCATTTCTCTTTCTTGAACGCCTAGCTCTGCACATATCTCTTTAAAAGTCCCGCTCAAAGGAAACACTTCGCAATACTCACCTTCTGCTCCCGTGTGGGCGCCTAGAGAGACAATACAGGGTGCTATTAGCAAAACTGTCCCATGGGTAGACACCTTTAGAAAGTGGCAAGAAACATTACCTGGTACCAGATAGCCCTTTCGGCACGGGCCAACTCTCCTTGAACACAGCGAAGCTCTACCTCTGCGACTTCCCATTTCTCCTTCTCAGACAAGATGGAGACATTGGCCTCATCTGAGGCCACATTCAACTCATTATTCTGTGTTAGAAGAGTTAGGACATTCGCCTCACACTTGGCAAGTACGCCCATCACCTCATCACGTTCGGCTACTATCTTAGCCGCCTCGGTACTGTCATAGTTACCCATCTCCTCTAGATCAACAACCATCCATGCAACAGACTCAGCCTTATCTGGGTTACCATCACAAGCAACCCTCAAAGTATTGGAGAGGAACTTGCTGACCTGTGCCGCGCAAAGTTAGTAATTTCTCCTTGTTATAGCCGAAATGAAAGGGGGCAAACACAAACTTACCGCTTGGAAAATGGCACTCACTCCAAATGAGGTGCCGGCCCCAACCGGGTCCAGAGTTGCCCTAGAAGGCTCGGGCCCTTCTGCTTAGTGTGGGTAGGGGTCTGGCTAGGGACCTCCGGAACTGGGATCCTGCTTGAGCCAGCCTCGGCCCCACGTTGCGAGGGAATATAGCTCCCAACGACTCCACCAGCCCCACCTTCGGTATACCCTTCAGACCAGGGTTTTGAAACTCGGCCTGGACTGGCCGGTTTGACCAATTCGACCAAGAATATGTACCTTTTCGGGCCGGTTCTACATCTCCAGCGGCCTGCAGGCGGCTGAGGGCGAACCAAGCAACTTTTTTTTAACGCGATTTGACATATTTGCCTCTGATTCTCAACATTTAACAAAAGAAAAAAAATCATACTGACTCTACCCTTGTATTCTTCCCGATAGAAAGGAGAAAAACAAGAAAAAGGGGAAAAAAACCTAACTTGCTCTACCAAATCGGCATCGAAAACCGCCAAGCGCCGCTGCTGCGACTGCTCTACCAAGTCAAAACCCAACTCGCAGGACCTTCGAGCACCGCGCCGGACCACCACAGGCAGCTCTCTCTCTCTCTCTCTCTCTCTCTCTCTCTCTCTCGATTTTTGACACTTTTCAAGTTTTTCATTCCTTTTTGGGATTTAATTACTCATTCATTGTATGAAACTATGAATTTATGTGCTTATTGCAAAAAGTAATCAAAACTAAGTATGGTAGATGAGTAAATGAGTTTGTTATTTTTTTTACTAAAGTTGGCTTTTTAATTATTAGATTTGTATTTTAGTGATGTATTACATGAAAATTAAGTACTTTAGTAATTTAGTTGATGAATTAGGTAACTTAAATACAAAATGAATGTTGGTTTAGTTTGATCATTAATATATGAAGTTTTGAACATTATATTACTTGATGTTTACTTTATTGATTGATTTTTGATTATGAAGTGTTTCTTGATGGATTTTTGATCATGAATTGTTTCTTGAATCTTGCTGGATTACTTGAATTGCGTGATGGATTACTTGATGAATTGGTCAAATTAATATAATTGTTGGTTAATTGGTTTAGTTTATGGTTTGAGTCATTGATTATTTGATCCTTACTAAGTTTAGTATTTGTGTTTCTTAAATATGAAATGGCAGAGAACATTTCAGAGACTCCACAATCCGCTCTCCCTACAACCGCAAGTGATCCTACATCACAACAAAGTACTTACGTTCCAAATGTCCGTCGTAAGAACGACATAAGATGGCGCTATAGCACTGAGTTAGAGCCGGAGGGCAAAAAAAAAAAGAATAAAATGTGATTTATGTGGTGTTATTCTTTCAGGCGGGGGAATTCACTAGTTTAAGATGCATCTCGCGCAAATCCCAGGCGAAGTTGGAAAATGCCTTAAGGTTCCTTCAAATATGCGATTTGAAATTAGGGAGTATTTGGACGAGTCAAAAAAGAAACAATCATCAGTATCTGTTAAAGTTGAAGGAAGTGATGATGAAATTGAAACTCTTGTGCATAAGTATGACAATGGTAAGAGAAAGAAAACAAATTATATAGGAAGTTATATGCAAGATACTTCTCAACCTTCTATAAAGACAAGTATTCTAAGTAAAGAAAAAGTTTTCCATACAGATTTGGCTCTAGCTACGTGGTTTTATGATGCTTATATCCCTTTCAATGCTGTGTGTTCTCCTTTCTTTGAGCAAGCAATAACTAGAATAGTTAATATGGGCACTGGGTATGTCGATTCTACTTATCATGCACTAAGAACTACATTGCTTGCAGATGTGAAGTCTCAATCACAGTTGGAAATCGATAAACTTAAAAAAGGTTGGGCTTCTTCTAGTTGCACAATTATGGCTGATGGGTAGACCGACATGAGACATAGGTCATTGATTAATTTCTTGGTTTATTGTTCGAAAGGAATATCTTTTATCAAGTCTGTGGATGCATCTGATATTGTGTCTAGTTCTGAAAATTTGTGCACGTTCTTCTCTGAGGTTATTGACTATGTTGGTGTTGAAAATGTTGTGCATGTAGTTACTATAATGCAGCTAATTATAAATGAGATGGATCTTTACTTGAAGAATAGTATATGTCATTGTTTTGGTCACTATAGGAGATCCCTCTTCACTCCTTTGGGATCTCATCACCCAAGGGATTAATTCTCAAGAAATATTGCCTAGAGTAGTATATGGCCAAGCTCATAGGCCATTCTAAAAGCTAGAAAACAGGGACATGACCTCTCAGTCAAGCAAACGCAAAAGGGTTTCCCCCTTCCCCATCAAGATTGACTAGCGTTCTGGTCGCCAAGGTCGCCTGTGCTGCCGACTAGGGATCGCCTCACATGGCGCGGGCAAAGCCGAAGATGGATCCCTGGCCAAGGTTTTAGAGCGGCAGAAGTGTCTAGACTAGTAAAGCCGACATCCGCATCCTCGTAGTCCGAAAAGCGCCTGATGTTTAGCCCTCCAATCCTGAGAATCTGCCACCAGCTAAAGAACAAAATTCTCGACGAACAACAAACAAGGGAGAAACACACCAAAAATACTTACCCCTTCCAGAGTTGGCCCCAAATGGCATCTGAGTTCTTCAATTCCATGCGTCAAAAAAAGTGGACTACCCTTCCATTATGCCAAAACGGTGTTAACCTGCGAAGCCCCCTTCACGAAGAGAGTCTCCAAACATTCCAAAGGCATCCACCGTTAGAGAAGTGGCGACGTCTGGCTGGGGACATCCCTCTTTACCCCGTCACTGGTGAAAAGGTTCCTCCGCCCTCCTGTTGATTCCCCGCTACTAATGATTACCGCCCCAACTCGAGAATTAAAACTAGATCTGAAGCCCCCATAGTCGCCTCATCAGCCTCTGTAGATACATAAAAGGTAAGAGATGCAACCAACAACCCGTTAGCGATATTTACAAAGACATCCGACATGTCCTTGTCGGGAAGGGAACCAACCGAGAGGCTAGGCTAAGGCACTCCAATAACCATCTCCCTCAGAGTGCAAAGAATAACCCCAAGTTTTTTATTTCACGACTCCTCTTCAGCGTCCATGCGAGCTTCTGCTCCCAGCACGCCCCCTTTGTCGGGAGCCCTTCTCTCCTCCCGGTCTCTCTTCTCATCCCCTTCAAACAAATGCCCCCATATGCTCTGATCTTTCCCTTCACTTGGGAACCACCTTGCAAAGACATTCTATTCCTCTTCATATCCTTCTTTTTCTCTTTCTTTTTCTTTGTCTTCTTTTCAGTCGCGCATGTTTCTCAGCCTCGATAGTAACTGCCTTCTCCTCAACTTCTTTGAACCTGCGAAACGGTCCTTGTCACCCAAGACCAAAGCATCCTCCTTGTCCTCCTTGATATAAGCCAATTCTGCTGCACTCCCCTACTTTAGCAACTTGACGTTTATACGAGCACTTGAAAACATCACATCAAACAAGAATAGGGGAAAAACTCAGTGCAATCGCATAACCAAAAGGAGAATGCTATTTTAACCTAACGAGATTCCACAAAAATAAAATCTCTTACCAATAACGTCGATTCGAACTTGAGGAAGCATCTAAACATTTGTATTCACCAACAAGAACCCCCTCTTCTCGTAAGAGAAGTTGAGGGTTTTCCCCTCCAAAAACTTGACAGCATCATACAAGATATCAAGTAGCCCTCGACATTTATCTCCTTGGCCAGAGCATCTAAATGGCCCACATCTTGCACTATGGGCTCCTCCTGCCACGTATACGGAACCCCCCACACAACGCGAGTTGGGCTAATGTAAAAATATCGAGCCTTCCAATTCCCAAAAGATGAGGATGTATTGTCCAGGACGCGGATGTTGGCATTTTGAGGGGTAAGGTAATAAAAGGGAGGACCGGAGGGCGAAAGACTTACCCATTACACCGCCAGAAACCACTCAACCGAGCACACCACCCTCCTCATCAAAAAAAAAAAACAAACACTAAATAGGCCATATATACCTATCCGGCGTCACATGGATCAGAGAAAGCTCACAAGCCCTAAAGACTTTGTAAAATAGAGGAATTAGTGCTCATAACCCCGCCTTAATCTGCGTTGCATATATTGTAGCATGACCAATGGAAGGTTGTTAGCTCGCTCCGTAGAAAGAGGGACATGGACTTCGACCATTGAAGAGTCAACTACAAACTCCTCTAGCTTGTCCCTCACATACTTTTCAAAGGTGGTAAAGGGTATCTCGTCCATTTAGGATCTACCGCTACCTTCACCACCCTCTTCCTTCTTGAGGATGACCATCTGCACTGCCCTCCACTAGAACGAGTGATGAATGTATAAAGTATGCACATTTAGACTTAAATGTAAGGGGCTAAATGTATAATTACTTTAGTAATTAGGATATTTCAGTACGTTTTTGTGTATTTCAGGTTTTTAGAGATGTTTGATGAAAACGGTATTTTCGTGGAAAAATGAGCTAAAAGAGAATGAATTCACACAAGGCTATAAAGGAGGACCAAATCAAGACCCCAATAGATGAAAATACAAGTGATTCGGGCAAGGAACGATGGAAGAAGAGCCAAAGAACCAAAAACTATACAATTAGATGAATTTGAATGAAGCCATTGATTCAAATACATTGTGACAGAGTTACAGTAAGAATAAGAGTTCATGTCTTATACCATTGTAAAACCAAGGAAGTCAGTATTCCAACGCAACAAGCGGATCTAGATTTCGACATCTAGAGAAGAAGTTATAGTGTAAAACACTAAAGTTGGACAAAGCAGAAGAGAGATGCGCGACATGAAAAGCTAGACCCCGCGTGATGCGCCAATACCTGTACAACCCACACGCACTAGACAGAGACCCACGCTATACCACTGATACATGTGCGATCCGTGCCACTACCCGCGTGACATGGCCCAAAAACATACAAAAACCCTGATTTTTGGCAGAACAACTACTTTTGGCTATAAATAGCACTAGGGCTACGCAATTCTGAGCTGAAACATAATAGTTAAAACACACTAGAGAGACACCACACAACATTTTGTGAGATCATTGAGAAGAGTATCCAAGTCACGATTCAGCCGAGAGAAGCAAAGCAACGGAGATTGAAGAATGAGTTTATCTTATCTTTATTCTTTTATTATGATGTTCTCTTCTATTTGGTAATGTTGAACTTGTTATTGTTTTGTAGTAATCTTCCCGTATTTGGAGAAGGGAGTGATGACTATTTATGCACAATGAACCTTTAGTGATGAATTCATGTTGAGTTTTATGTGTTTAAATGTGATTTGATTTATATTCCACATGTTTGATTTATACACTTGATGAGTGCTAACGTGCCTCGTGGCTGAGCTACATGTTTGATTTATGTGCTAGAAGTAGGGTAACGCAACTCGCGTGTAATCTAGATCACACGAATCCATGTCGTTGATTATTCAATATAGTTAACACGTGAGAAGGTTGAATTAGTTACCAAACTTTACTTCTTTTAGATTGATCACCTTAGTCGCAGATCTTTAAGGGAAGGCAAGGGGATTGTAGTAGTCACTAGCGTCACATCTAGAATTCTGGTAATTTATTGAACACATATGAACTTAGCATGATGAAACTAGTTAAAGGGAAATTGGTGGTTTGTCTATGAATCACATAATAAATATTTATTAAAGGCAACTTCAAATACACTTCATCAATCTGATTAAATCCTTGTTATTTACTTGCTTTATTAGTTATAATCAAAACCTTCTTATTATTACTTTTATTATTTTTATTAAGCAGACACTATAGTTGTACACTCTCTGTGGGATCGATACTTGGTTAGTAACTATACTTACCATTTTATATTACTTAACTGTGCACTTGTGAATGCGTAAAAATTCATTGCATTAATAAAACTTCTCACTCGCCACGCATCAACGTGCACCACCATAAGATAAATCATCTACATCCGTCTGAACAACAACCAAATCAACCAGAACAACCTCAACTTCCCTCGAGGAAAGTATGACAACAGCAAGAACAGAGGAAGACATGTTCTACTCAAAATTCGTTTTCAAATAGAAAGAAAGGAGAAAAACGAGAAAAAAAAATCACTAGGAAGATGCTAACAGAAGGGGAAGATTAGTCGCATAAAATGTTTGAGATATGAAAAACCGTAAGTCACACCCCCTTATATAGATGGCTAGACAGTGTCATTAAATTCCCGCCCAAATACTAGGCCCAGAAAGGGGAACGTGGAAAGATGAATTGAACCCTAAGAGTCGCACCTCCTCCAAGGGAGGTAATTGCCAAGAATTAATGCATTCCTCCCAACTGACGGAACCAAACAGCCGCAACGTTCTAATATTAAATATTGAGGGAGCACAACAAAATGTAGAGTATAGAACTTGGGGAGTAGCGAGTGATACCATATGAAAAGAATTGAAATCACCCGAAATAAATTGCATACACATAAAAATTATTATATAATCTTGAGAACAAGTTGAACGTTTGCCAAGAGAAAAAGGCTCAAGTTTTTTGTTCAAAATAAAGTAGTTAAGTTAGAAATTCGAACTCTCCTTAATACAAGCTTTGAACTTTAATTATGTACAATCTAGAAAGATAGCTACTAAATGGCCTTACTAATTTTAAATATAAAAAATATCAATAAATATATTTAAGTATGTATCATTTTAACTTTTGCATTTTGCTTTTCAAAAATAGCAAAAGAAAAAGAATACTTTGATATGTTAATTATAATTTTACATGATTTTAATCGTTTGAACTACACGATAATCACAATATAGTTTCAATACATAAGGTCAAAGAGAAATACCTCCGTTTATCGTGTCGTGGTAGAAATTGGATGCGTGAGCAAGAATGTCCACGGACCTTCAACGAATTGTTTTTAGGAAGATTTGGATTTCTCTCTTCTACCTATACACTTTATTTATTTTTTTCTTGAGTATGCTTTATGATGGGTAAAGTCGTAGTATATATAGGTGAATAGAGGACCGAGTTCCAGGTATGATTTAATTAGGACTTAATCTCGACCGTCCATCAAGGGAGAGATTAATTGGAAAATAACTCTATTAATTAATCATAATGTAATTAGGTAACTAGAATATAGAATTAACAATATGCATAGAAAACTAGGATTCGTTAGACCACAATTATGGAAAGATAAATACTATAAAGATTTATCTTACAGTCTCACTCTTGGTCCTTAGGAATACTCATTAAAGTTTTCATTTGGAAATCATAAGGCGCACATAAAATGTTAAAACTTTTCTTTATCTAGTTGTCATAAGTGCCTTGCTTAATCAAGTAACTAATAAGAGTCATTGCATACACATTATTTTGCAACATGATTCCTTCCATGTACCACAATATTAACAACAACCATAATTAGGCCATTAGTAAGAATTTTTATAATGGTCCCATAATGTCTTAAACAAAAGACAAATTTTGTTATCATAAATCCAAGAATAACATGTGTACACAATGGAAAAACAAAATTAAAAAGATGTAGAAGTTCAATAAGAGCTCAAATAAATTGGCAAATACAGTAATAATAATAATAATGAATAATAAATTGCATAAATTAACTAGGAACTATCTTCAAGACCTATACTGGTAGCATGTTTCTAAAATGGTTTTGGAGGTAGTCCTTTCGTAAATATATCTGCAACCATCTCATATGTGCCTAAGTGACCAATGACAATCTTTCCTCTTATAACATCTTGTTTCAGTGATAGATATTTAAGTTACATGTGTTTTGATCCCTTAGATATCCTGTCATGCTTAGAGAATTGAATGACAGCTTTATTGTCACAGTAAATAGTCAAAGGCCCAGAAATAAAGCTCAATGACCCAAATTGACAAAAAAAATCTGCAACCATGCTCCTTCGTTTGCAGCCTCAAAACATGCCACATATTCAGCTTCCATAGTAGATGTGTAGAGCAACTCGAGTTTTTGGCTTTTCGATGATTTGCACCGCTAACTAAGAATGAGCATAGCCAAGAGTGCAATACCTAGAGTATGAACACCCACCAAGATTTGAATCAAAAAATTCAACCATCTGTAGATGTGTTGACTTTCTATATGTGAGCATAAAATTTCTTGTTCTCTTTAAATATCTCAGTACTTTCTTTGCAGCTTTCCAATGGGCGAGTCCTGTGTTACTCTGAAATCTACTTAGCATCACAATTGCATGGCTAATGTTGGGTCTGGTGCAGACATGTGCATACATCAAACTCCCAATAAGTGAAGCATAAGGATAACTTTCCATATCTTTACGTTCTAGTTCATTTTGCAGACATTGATCAAGATCAAGCTTGTCTCCTTTATGCAATGGAACAACACTAGAAGAACATGCCATCATGCCAAATCTCTCTAGAACTTTGTCAATGTATGCTTTCTGAGACATACCTAAAATATCAAGTGATCTATCGCGAAAAATTTCTATTCCAATCATATAGGACGCCTCACCCAAATCTTTCATTTCTAAGTTCTTAGATAGAAAACTGATGTGGCGTCGGAAGACATAAGGAAAGATGAAAAACACAAAAATCAAAAGCTCGTTGATTTCGCAGAATGAGAAATTGACAAAAACTGAGAAAACTCTCAAGTTTAGTTTTTTTTATTCAGTCAACAACTGACTACAATGATTCAAAGACGATTAACTTATAAAGTGAAAACCCTAATTAAGAAAAATACCAAAATTACAAAAGACTCTTAAAATAACTAAATAAAACATAAAAATCCCGCTGGAAATAATAAACTGCAAATTTGACCTTCTAAACCTTCGACTTTGACTAAAATCACGTGGGCATAAGGACTTTAGTCTTTACATTTTGCTTAGGAGGTCGTTTCCACTTGGAAAAGTGGTATCGTTTGTCAAAAACGGGCTCTGTTGACTTTCTGATCAAACTTCGACTCATTTGAAACTTGAATAGGTTCTTCTCGATCTTGAAATAGTCCATTTTCTGCGCTTCATCATTTACATCAATAACACTTAGTCTCACATAAAAGATCAAGAATCACTATTGGCTAATAGAATATCATCAACATACAGAACCAAAAATATGAACTTTACTCCCACCGATCTTGAGGTATATAGATGGATCAACAATATTTTCTTTAAAACCAAAGTCAGTAATGGTTTTATTTAACTTTAAATCCCATTGCCTCGAAGCTTGTTTCAGTCCATAAAGTGATTTCTTAAGCTTGCAGACCATGTCTTCCTTACCTTAAATTATGAAGCCTTCAGGTTTACGCATATAGACTTCTTTTTTCAAGTCTCCATTAAGAAAAGTTGTTTTCACATCCATCTGATATAGCTCAAGATCGTAATGAGCTACTAATGCCAATATAAATCTAAGAGAATCTTTTCTAGACATAGCAGAAAAGTCTTGGTGTAGCCAATGCCTTCTTTCTGATTAAAACCTTTGGCTACAAGTCTAGATTTATGACGTTTAATATTGTATTAGAGTCGTGTTTGGTCTTAAAGAGCCACTTACACCCGACTGGTTTGTGTTCTTCAGGCAATGGAACAACGTGCTAGACTTCATTTTTATCCATATATTTTATTTTATCTTTCATGGCATCAATCCAGATACTAGAATTAACATCTTTAATGGCTTGTTTGCATGAAATCGAGTCTTTAAGAATCCCAATATTAGGTTATACTTGATAACGTAAATAATCATTGGAAATAGCAGATCTCCTCTCACGAGATGATCTTCTTAATGTAGGTTCCTCTGGTTCTTCATCAATATGATCATTAATGATAATAATCTCATTATGGAGTTGGGTATCATTATTTGGGTGCTCTTCATTGTCTAAACCTTCGATAACAGCAAGATTCCCAACATCTTCAGGAAAAGAGGGTAAAGGGATAGGCACACCTATTTATTGAATGATTACATCTTGTATTGTATCGCTCCCATTGATTTTGCCATTCTCATAGAATTTAGCACTACATGTTTCTACAATTCTTGTACCATGGTTACTATAATAAAATATATATATATATATATATATATATATATATCATTTAGACTTCTCTGGGTAACCAATACACCAATAAAGAAACCACTAGTCGGTCTGAAGTCCAAGTTCTTTTCATGTGGGTTATAAATCCCTGCTTCAGCTGAGCATCTCCAAATTTGAAGATGTTTTATACTAGGTTTCCAGCCTTTCCATAGTTAGAAAGGGGTCTTTAGAACTACTTTGATAGGAACTCGATTTAAAATATAAACAGTTGTTCTTAAGGCATATATCCACAAGGATATTGATAAATTATCATGACTCGTCATAGACCTATCCATTTCCATATAAGTACGATTTTGCCTTTCAGCTACATCATTTTGCCGTGGAGAACCGGGTGTAGTATATTGAGCGACAATTCTAAGATTTGGGAGAAGTTTTGCAAAAAGTACAGGATGTTGTCCTGTTTCATCATACCTTTCAAAAAATTCACCGCCTTTATCCGACCTTATGATTTTCACTTTTCTATCTAATTGTCTTTTAACTTCAGTAATGAATAATTGTATAACATTCATTGACTGAGATTTTTCATGCAATAAATAGAGGTAACAATAACGTGAAAAATCATCAATAAAGGTAATGAAATACTTTTCACCACCAAAAGCTGGAATGTCAAAAGGTCCACATATATCTGTATGTATTATTTTAAGAAGCGGGTACTTCTTGTGGCTTCTTTCTTTGCGTGTTTTGTTTGCTTTCCCTTAATGCAATCTACACTTGCTTCATGATTAGTAAAATCAAGACTTGGAGGAATTTCATCTTTTACTAATCATTTGATTCTTTCACTGAAAATATGTCCCAAGCCTTTTATGCCACAAGAAATAAGAGTTATTTTTAGACGACTTATGTTTTGTTTCATCATTAGTATGCAGAGTGAGATGAGTTTCAGAAGATTGAGTAGCACAATTAAATCTATAAAGCCCATCAATTAAAATTCCAGAACCAATATAACTAGAATTCAAAATTAAATTAAAACAACCATTTTCATGGTTAACTTTAAAACCACAACAGTCAAGTTTGCTTACTCAAACTAAATTACGAGAAATAGAAGAAACATAAAGAGTCTGAAATAAATCTAACTGAAATCCACTATCTAAAATGAGACGATAAGTTCCAATAGCTTTAATTGTGGCTTGTCTCGGTTCTCCATGAATAAGAAGTTTTCACTTGGGTTTGTGGTTTGGGTTGTAAGAAATCCCTGCATAGAGTTTGAAACAAGAACATTAGCACCAGAATCAATCCACCAAGTATGAGGAAAAATATAGGAATTATTTGATTCAGAAAAACTTACGAAATCCATAGGGTTGCTTTTCTTTTCGAAATGTACCCTTCTTTTATGACAATCTTTCTAAAAGTATTCACTCTTTTTAAAGAATTTGCACTGGTCAGCTTTCTTTGCCTTTTTCTCTGTTGGTTGATTAGAGTCATTCACTTTGGGAGGTGTTTTTTTTATGGCTTGAGTTGTGCATTTTTCCAGCCTTGGATCCAGCTCCTCAGACAAAGTGTGCAACCCTAATAAAGTTTGAAGAGAGCTTATGGCAGACAAGTCCCTTGCTGGGACACTTATGGCAGAACTAACAACGATGAAGTTTGATGGCACACGCTCTATGCATGACCGCTGCACAAAGATTTATCTTTCCTGATAAACACATTTACTATTTTGTTTTTGGGTAACACATTGAAGAATTGGACTCATAATTTACATCTTATTTAATCATTACTACTAATCAACATGAAGAGTATATATATATATATATATATATATATATATATATATATATATGCCTGCACATGTATCTATATCTATATCTATATATATATATATATATTCATACACATCTTTAAGGCCAATAATTTTGGTCGTCAAACTTTTTGTTACTTGTTCTGCCTTTTATTTGTTGTACAGTTTTGCGCTCTAGATTCTCTTCTTCACATTTTTGTCCATTTGATTGGCATTTTACATTTATGCACCAATTTCTTACTTTGTCCTAGTTTTTTTTCTTTGTCCTAGTTTTTTTTCTTTGTCTTTGAGTAAGGCGAAGCCGCATATTTTGAGTATTTAGATTCACATGCCTCTTTCTATTATGTTGTTATGTAGTAGGCCCCACAACAAAATTGTTTCACAATTGTTCGACCACCAAAATTGTTTTGTTTTGCTACTTAATGAAACACTTATCCTATTTGGACGAGGTTCTTTGGGGTTGGGGGGGGGGGGGGGGGGTAATAAGAGAAAATAACGTTCTTAGAATTTAAATATTTATGGCGTGCTAAAGTTACCGAGATTACATAAAAACCCATTGAACTATTTCTAAATGCCCCCAAAAGGTTTAAAGTTTCTTACAAAAACTACAAAGCCAACCAATTTTGAGCCATTTTATGGTTCATTCTTAAAAAATAAAAGGAAAAAGGCAGACCACCCCTTAGTTTCGGCCGTTTTGCACTTTGCCCCCCAGCTTTATTTTTTAGAACTTTGTCCCCCAGCTTTGTATTCCGTCCAATGTTACCTCCAACGTAGCATGACCGTAAAAAAATGAATATTTTGTTATGACCATCCACGTGAGGCATGGGTGTCAAAATTTAACAGAATATTCATTTTTTTACGGAATATTCTCGTGGGGGGTAACGTTGGACGGAATACAAAGCTGGGAGGGAGGGGGGTGCTAAAAAACAAAGCTGGGGGCAAAGTGCAAAATATCCAGAAGCTAAGGGGGTGGTCTGTTTTTTTCCCTTAATTAAAAATAAAATCAACCTTTCATGTATGTGCAGTCTATTTTGAAAGTCGGACGCTTTTTTTCATTTACTTTTGGTTGTTCCATTTTGGCCCTATCATATTGTTGATTATAAGTTGATTTTGTTGACTGTACCCACATCTATCACTTAAAATTTATAGAATTCTGTTGAATCTCCACTGATACGGTTCCCTCAAATTTGATATGACTCCGATTTCTTTGTGTTATCCACCATCTTCTTGTATTATATGTGTATAATTAATTATTATTGGTTATTGATATTACATAAATATACCAGGCATGAGAAAAGATCAGAATACCCCGAGAAGAATAGGGCCTCATCCAAAGGTCTTCGTAGACGATACCAACCGCGACCTCATACCAGAAAAGGAATCATTCGTACCAGACGAAGGATCACCAATACCATCCAATTGGATCAAGGTCACGCGTGTCATAAAGGAATGTCAAACTTTATTAAGCACGATATCCCCCTTAACTCATGGACGGCCCATATTAAAGCACTGTCATCTGATCGGTCAACCTCGAAGAGGCACTTATAAGTGCTCATCCTCCCTATTGATGAAGGACAATTTGCCATTCCCATTTGTATATGCTAGATCCTATAAATAGAAGGATAAATCGACATTGTAAGGACAACTCAGATTGAGATAACATACTTGTACTCTATACTCACCTAAAAGCAATATTGTTAACGGGTTTGGAGTTACGACCTAATTAACTGAATTATTTATTTGAGTTGGAACGCCTTTGCCCGTGGTTCAAAAACTAATCGCTATTTAAAGAGAGAAAAAATGACAAGAACATTCCTTCCTTTTATTCACTATGATCCACTCTTTTTCCGAGTCGATATGCGTATCTCCGAGTCTATGCGTGTGTTTTTCCTTGATTGTCCGGCCCTTTTTCTTTCCCTTCTTCCTCTGTTTATATAGAGTTTTTAGGGACATGTGTCGTTATGCATGTTTTTACAGGTGTCGTTATGCATGTGGTGGTGTTCTACACGTGTTACAATGTTTATTTAACCAATAAGATAACGTCTATCTTGAGTGCTGACTGTATCATTGTTTCTTCTTCCGAGGGCTTTGGTCTCCTTTGTGACAAGGGGTAGACTGCCTTCTTTGCTTCCGAGGGCTCATTGCTTCTAACGGTGACTCGAGGGCCAAGTCTGGGTGTCCTCTTAGTGACAGTGCTTCTCCGATAGGTGTGTATTCTGGTGTGAGTGGTTCAGGATATTCTCCAAGGGGGCGTTTGTTCATGGGTTGATCTCCGAGAGGTTTTTAGCTATCGTGGGTAGGTGTTTTCTTTCTCCGAGTGCCCGGAAAGTGTTGTTCTGTAGTTTTTGCGTTATTGTGAAGTTCCGTCCTCTGGGTTGGTCGACTGGGGTAGTGTTCCGAGAGCATTTGTGTTGGGAGTGCATAGCAAGGAAGTGTTTTTGTCAAGGTTCTGGGACTCTGTTGATTTCCGAGAGCTCCAATGGGCTTTGATAGATTGGTTCTTTTAACTCATCCTTTCCGAGGGTTCATACTTCTCGGAGAGGCAGAATGAGTGGGGCGGAGTGTTTGTCCGATGATGCGGTAGTTCCGATAGCGGTTAGTCTGTAGAATGCTTTCTTCAGATGTATATTCCGATAGGTATCTGCCTTGGTTACGGATTCCGCCTGTTGGGCCATTAGGCATGACTTTGCTCCAGTATTTGGTGTTTGGAGATGTGTTCCGAGGGCGCTTGATGTAGCTAGGAGATATTTGGGTGTTGTTCTCGTTTGTCGATCCTCGGGGGTCTTCCGAGGGATGCTTGGGGTGTGATACCTGTATCGTGAGTGCAGTTTGCATAATAATATATCTGGTAATTCCAGTAATTGATTTATTGTCTACTTTAAGCAGGTGAATTTCCATCCTGTTAACAAACCCTCCCAGCTTTTAGTGCAGTTGGTCATTACAACTGCACTAGAAACTTAATAGGTCGAAGGGTACGAGGGCTCGGGTATCGTAGATTTTGTCATTTATTACACCGGGAATGTTTCACAAGGCCTCGTAGAACTCTCTGGGGATGTCGTAGACATTCTTCAGGGACATTTATGTCTTTGTTCGACGTTTCCCTCATTCTTGGCATTGCCTTTAAAAAGGTGGGAGGAGTATCGTGATTACTCTCTCCGAGGCGAGTTATTCCCGATGTATTCTGAAAAGTGCCCTCGTTAGATCAATATCGGGGCATTAATTAATGTTGTGCTATTTAATGGTGCTATTTAAATGCAATCAATGATAATTTAATACCACGTTTATGTATTATGCGGAAATCGAAGCGTCCTGACCGTTGTGTTTCCGTTAATCGAGGAGATGTGATAATAAATAGCACTAAGCACGACTTTTAATCGTGTGATTTCGCAGGAGGTGAAGACCTTTTTGTTCTAGAAGGTGGGTCGCTTCCTTTGGATCCCGCCCCTCCTCCAACTTTTGATACAATGAGTCTACTGGACGAGATTCTGGCTGCGGGTCCCCTGCTTACGGGTGCTCCCTCATCGAGACCACTCGCGGCCATCCAATCAGATAGTCCTGTAGTCACTCAGTTTCCACTGTCGGGGGGAGTACCTCCAGGGAGGCCTTCGTCTTCTAATGCTCCAGGCTCAGGACGAGAGCCTAGTTCCGAAGACGCCCAGGTGGCTCTCGAGACTGTCACTTGATATCTAACAGCTGCCAATTCCCTGCCAGTGGACGGGTGGCAATTCGTCCGAGCTTGTACCAACAACGTGGCTATGTTGGTAAGTTTTTATTTATCTAATTCGCTTAAGATCCTGTGTCGGGATCTTTATTCTCTTGTTTTGCTTTCTTAGGCACCTAAAATGCTTCCTCTTCTGTTACTCGAGGTCGAGAAGTTGCAAAAACTGACAACCGCAGCTGAGGAGAGGTCTCGGAAGCTAGAGGCAGAGAACAAGGATCTCCGAGAAAGGATGGGGAAGTACGAGGAGGCGTGGGCCATGCTTACGCAGCAAAACCAAGACTTGAGGGGGGAAAATAAGCAGCTCCACTCTTCGGTAAAGTAGATGGAGGCCTCAGGGCTTGTACTGAAAGACAGGGTGACCTCCCTCGAGGAGGAAAAAGCTGCTCGGGAGGCCAGGCAAAAGGAGTTAGAGCGGGATATGTCTCAGGCATTGGGCCAGGTGGACACTCTTAACGAGAAGTTGTCACAGGCTAGGGTCCCGGGGGGCATCACTTCCGATGAGGTGCAGCAAAGGGTGGATGCTCCTGTTAAGCAAGCTCGGGAGGACGCCACTGCTCAAGTGAAGGAACTATACATCAATAAGAACCAGGGATACTTAGCAGGATATGCTATGTGGGGGTTCCTTCAATGCTTCGGGCAGGTGCGCAGTAAGGTAGCCCCCAATTTAGATCCGCGGGTAGTCAATATTGCGGAGATGCAGAGGCCTACTCTGGAGCAAGCCTACGACCTCTTTAAAAAGAGTAGCTCTCAACTTCCTCCCTCCTCCTCTTCCCCGACTCGGTGCCCTTGGCAGCGGTACTTCCGCGGCCTTCAGTTCACGCCCCTCTCCGAGTGGGGGTCCAGGCTGTTTCCTCTGGCGTTCCTCCTCCTACGAGTGCTCCGGTTCTTCCCTCCACAACTGAGCCAGCCCCCGTCACCTCGAGTGCTCTACCCCCCCCCCCCCCCCAGTCTTAGGGGTTTTTAGTTCGTTTTTTCTCTTAAGGACCATTGTACTTTTTATTATTATGTGTAGTGGTATTTCTATTTCTCGTTTGGAATGAAACATTTCTTGTTTGGAATGAAACTTCTTTTCCGCGTTAATAGCCACACAACTTTACAGCATATTATGAATACTTGGTCCATTTCCTTTAATTGTAGAATTTTAAGATTGAGTTTACAGAAATGAGATAACATCTCACTCTTACTGGCCAAACAATTTTCTTAGCATAGCGTGTCCATTTGCAGTGCAAGTTTGGGGAAATATACTTTCCTAAATAGGAGTATCCCCTGACACGCCCTCGTAGCTTTTTATAGTATGCTTTGGGCAGCTCAACTTAATTCGGTTATTCAAGGAAAAGGGTCCTAAGTATATATAGGTGCTTAGAGTTTAGTGAATATTTTCACGTCCTTTCAAAGAATCATTCCAATAGAATTGTTTATATCCTCGTCACTTTTAATTATGTAGACTTTTGGAAAGCCTTTGGTGAGAGAGTACGAATGAAGTTTCCCAGAGTAACTGCTCTCAGAGATATTCTCCGAGACCACTGGACCATGTCTTCCCCTCTTCCCACAAGTTTTGTATCGACTCCGCGCAAGTATTTACATAGTAAATTAGAGAATCTTATTATTTTTCACGAGATATCCAAAACCGGAATCGAACTACAAATAGTGAAGGAAAGAAACTTATCTTTGGTGCGTATCGTTCCATTGCTGTAGCACCTGCTTTCCCTTTCGGTTGTGGCAATGATCCCACGAACCTGCTTAAGGGTTTAATGACCGCGAGAATAAATTCTCCCCGATTGGCATCTCTTTTGAATGCTCTTGAAGACAAATCTTATGGCGTTCCCACAGACGGCTCCATTTTGTTAACGGGTTTGGAGTTACGACCTAATTAACTGAATTATTTATTTGGGTTGGAACGCCTTTGCCCGTGGTTCAAAAACTAAGCGATATTTAAAGAGAGAAAAAATGACAAGAACATTCCTTCCTTTATTCACTATGATCCACTCTTTTTCCGAGTCGATATGCGTATCTCCGAGTCTATGCGTGTGTTTTTCCTTGATTGTCCGACCCCTTTTCTTTCCCTTCTTCCTCTGTTTATATAGAGTTTTTAGGGACATGTGTCATTATGTATGTTTTTACAGGTGTCGTTATGCATGTGGTGGTGTTCTACACGTGTTACAATGTTTATTTAACCAATAAGATAACGTCTATCTTGAGTGCTGACTGTATCATTTTTTCTTCTTCCGAGGGCTTTGGTCTCCTTTGTGACAAGGGGTAGACTGCCTTCTTTGCTTCCGAGGGCTCATTGCTTCTAACAGTGACTCGAGGGCCAAGTCTGGGTGTCTTCTTAGTGACAGTGCTTCTCCGATAGGTGTGTATTCTGGTGTGAGTGGTTCAGGATATTCTCCAAGGGGGCGTTTGTTCATGGGTTGATCTCCGAGAGGTTTTTAGTTATCGTGGGTAGGTGTTTTCTTTCTCCGAGTGCCCAGAAAGTGTTGTTCTGTAGTTTTTGCGTTATTGTGAAGTTCCGTCCTCTAGGTTGGTCGACTGGGGTAGTGTTCCGAGAGCATTTGTGTTGGGAGTGCATAGCAAGGAAGTGTTTTTGTCAAGGTTCTGGGACTCTGTTGATTTCCGAGAGCTCCAATGGGCTTTGATAGATTGGTTCTTTTAACTCATCCTTTCCGAGGGTTCATACTTATCGGAGAGGCAGAATGAGTGGGGCGGAGTGTTTGTCCGATGATGCGGTAGTTCCGATAGCGGTTAGTCTGTAGAATGCTTTCTTCAGATGTATATTCCGATAGGTATCTGCCTTGGTTACGGATTCCGCCTGTTGGGCTATTAGGCATGACTTTGCTCCAGTATTTGGTGTTTGGAGATGTGTTCCGAGGGCGCTTGATGTAGCTAGGAGATATTTGGGTGTTGTTCTCGTTTGTCGATCCTCGGGGGTCTTCCGAGGGATGCTTGGGGTGTGATACCTGTATCGTGAGTGCAGGTTGCATAATAATATATCTGGTAATTCCAATAATTGATTTATTGTCTACTTTAAGCAGGTGAATTTCCATCCTGTTAACAAATATATTCCAAGTAAATTACATTGACATAAGAGACCAATTGAATGCGCATTGACAAACTAGAGGCAAGCTATCAAATCCATAAAGGGAGCCAAAATAAAGTGTGGTGAAGCCCAAAAAGCTCTTTATTCTTTAAGGAGGGTTAACAAAAAAAATACAAAAAAGGATTCCCCTCCAAACCACATCGGAGGAGTCAGAACTAGATCCTTCATCCCAACCACTCCCCACATCATCAGGAATGACAAGCAGCACGTCTATAGCCGTCCACAACAAACCCGAACGGGATCCACCGATAGGTGGTGCGGTCAAAACTTTCCTTCAAATAAGCAACCAAGTCTTCGGCAATATGAGCCTGATGTACCTCAGAACCCCTATACTCCTCTATAACTTGGGACATGGCCTGAGTAGTAGCTTGCTTATAGGATTGAGAAAGGTTTTCTTGATGAAGGTCTAGGTGGCTAACTTTCTAGACTTTCAACAAACTTGCTCGCGGTTTTTGTCCAGCGAGTTGAGAGATCATAGTGCGAAGATTTCACATTTCTTAAGACGTACAGAGAGTTGCACGATGATGTTACGTGATGATGTTGCGCGATGATGCTGCGTGATAGAGCTGCACGATGTGTTGCATCGCGCCACTCCTCCTTGCTCCAAAACTGGTGTTGTCCAATGTTCTGCGAAAATTAGACTCCTTTCCATTATATCTTCAAGCTTTTTCATGCTATCATTCTCTTACAGCTTCCTACAAACACAATCACAATTGACATAAATCAAATAATCCGAAAAGAAACTACAGTATAATAAAATATAATTGACTCAAAACAATAAATTTTTGGGTTGCCTCCCAAACAACGCTTAGTTTTTACGTCGTCTAGCCCGACGCCATTTTAGTCTATGGTGTATTAATCGCTTCATCAAGGTTAAAGGGATGCATGAATTCTTCTTCATTAACTATCCTCTTGATTGGTGGTTCTTTTGGGTAAACCCTTTTTTCAACCTTAAAACTAACATGTTTGTTGTTAACTTTTAAAGTGAACGTTCTTTTTCCTACATCAATCAAGGCATTATCAGTTGCTAAGAATGGTCTTCTAAGAATTAATGGAAACTTATACTTTTCAATCATGTCAATAACCACAAAATCAATCGAAAAGTAAATTTACCAATCTTAACCATAACATCTTCTATTACCCCTTCAAGATAACTAAAACTCCTATTAGCAAGTTGAATTGTTAAATAGTTGCTCTCAACATAGGCAATTTCAGACGTTCATAGATAGTGTATGGCATAAGATTAATACTAACACTGAAATCCCTTAGAGAACGTTCAAGAAAAGTATCAATAATGGTGCAAGGTATGGTAAAACTCCCTGAATCCTTAAGTTTTTCTGTCAATCCTTCCACTGCTGGAAGTGTAAAAACTCTTTGGTCTCCAATCTCAGCCATTCTTCTCTTTAACATATTCACGTCTCCCATATATTGAGCATACTTCGGTACTTGCATTACTGCTTCATCAAGTGTCATTGTTCTAGATAGATTTTTAAAAACCATAGCAAATTGTTCCACGTGATGAATTCTCGAAGGATATCGTATAGGTGGATAACTCTCCATCATCACTGGCTCAGAGACTTCACGTACAATGTTTTCTTCAGCCGAGACCATGTTTACTTACTCCCTCATATTAGCTTCAATTTTACTCGGCAATGCTCCATTCGGTCGAGCGCTTAACTGAGTTTCAATCAGGCTAAGTTGTTTCTCAATGTTCATTTATTAGATGTCAGTGTTTTGACATCTTGCCTCTATTTGTCTCATTCTTGCATCTGTTTTCATCATATAGTTATACAACATTTTTTAGATTCGACTTCTTCTCGGTTGGCTGAAATTCGGTTGGCTTTTGAACACCCCCTTCTTGTTGTTGGGTTAGTTGACCTCCCAAGAAAAATTGGGATGATTTCTTAATCTTAGATTGTAAGTTCTCGAATAAGGATTATTTTGCCTCGAGTAGTTTTCAGCATAGTTAACTTCTTCATGCATCACAGTATTTACTCCTTTGCATTCATTGATCGGGTGACTTCCTCCACAATTTTTGCACATAATGAGTGGTGTATTTCCATTCATATGCTACAATGTTGTGTTGATGGCGTCCATTTGAGTTGTTAATTGAGTAATAGTGTTAATCTCGTGAACTCCCATCGTTCTCTTGCTAGGACCTCTATCAAGACTCCATTTTGATATAGTTGATGCAATCATCTCAGGTAAAGCAAACACATCTTCATCCGTCCTTTTCATAAATCCCCCTCTTGAACTAACGTCTAGTGTATTTTTGCATCCAATGTTCGGACCACACTAGAATTGTTGAAGTAGTACCTCATTAGTGAAGCTATGTTGTGGACATCGCTTCAACATGCCTTTGAATTGTTCCCATGCTTCTGATAGTGATTCAGTATCCAGTTGGCAAAAATAAACTATCTCACTCCTCATCTTTTCAGTCTTTGCCGGTGGGCAAAGATGTTGTAAGAATAGCTATGCCATCTGCTCCTATCGTATTACTATTGTTTGGTAGCTCGTTCAACCATCTCTTAGCTATTCCATGCAGAGGAAACATAAATAGTTTCAGAATTGCTCAATCAGAACTGAGTTAATTTGGCCATTCATGGAGAATATGGCTGATTTGACTGGTTCATGATCTTCAGTTGTAACAATACATGATCCCGTCCCTTCAAGCCCTAGCAAGACCTCTTGACTTGTCAGTCGAATAAAATATCCTCCCCTCAAATTGTGTCCAATATTTTCTTCAGTCGGTGCTCCTTGCTGTGCGGTATCATCTCCAACATTTGTCATGTTTCTTCCTTGTTTCCGGTTACATATGAAATTCTTTCTATTTCAGGATCAAATAGTAATGGTGTTACGTTGTCTCTTCTTGCCATGCACCACTAGTACCTAAATAAAGAATGAAAAAGTAAGTGTTCCTCCAAAACCAACGATAAAAGTCACTAACAACTATATCCGTTACTCCCCGGTAACAGTGTCAAAAACTTGATGAGTGCGCATGTTTCTTTTGTATTCTCAATTATCTCAATGCACACAAAATCGCAAGTATACGAGTCAAGTAATTATAAAATGGTAAGTAAATATAATTTTCCCAAGTATCGAATCCCCGGAGGGTAGGTATTTGCCGAATAGTAAATTTTATTGCTGAAATCTTCTAATAGTGTCACTGTTATTAAAAGAGTGTGGAACTAAGCTATAACAAAATTAATGCTAAACTAGAGATGCAAATTAAAGTACTGGAAAGATGTAAGTAGAGGATGTAATTAAAATGATTAACTAAAGATTAACTAACTAAGTAACTAGAACAAAATTTACTTGATTGATTGAATGCTTGCTACGATTGTAAAACAGATTAATAAAAGGCATTTAAGGATCAGATTTCATTAATCTCGGATACGTGTACTTCATAGACAAAGTACCAATGACTCCTATGTTTGCCTCTATCTATTGATGGTTATTTTTTTCTCCAAATTGATGTAGCAAGCTAGCCACATTTCGATGCACTAAAGCGCCCTCTAATCCTTAATGATATTAGGTAGTTAAGCACTTTCTCCTCACTAGAAGTTCAATATGTCATAGGATCCATACAGTGTTTTAAAATTGAATTGGAGTTACCAACTATGATTTAGATTCCATGAACACGCTAATGTCGAAGGTGTAAAGATTTATTTGATTGATCAACTATGCTAGTGCTGTGTTAACAGACTTCTAAACATAATTCAACATAATACTAAGTAGTTTAACATCACTATTGTGCCTCATAGAAACGAGTGCATTAAACAAACCAAGTAGCATAAGCAACAAATAATATCCAACAAAACAAAGTCATCAATAAATATAATCAAAACATAGGTTCAAGGTGCGTCCAAATGAGATTAACTACAACCTCTCTCAGATATTGAGAGGATTAGCTACTCATAGTTATAGCCAAAACACAACAATTCATAAGTAGATTAACCCAATAAGGAAAAGAAAAGATTAAACTCATGATTCCCTTGTTGCTCTCCTCTACTCTGATTGCTGCCTCCTTGTGTTCACCTTCTCCTTTCAACTATGATTGTGTTGCTAAGAGTGGGAAACTTCTTCTCTTTTCTAAACCTAGGATGCCTTTTTGTATGACACTGTAGGTGTTGTCTCTCTCTGTAAGCCTCCCTCTTGCTGCTGAATGAATCCTCTTATTTATAGTTTTTCTTCACGTTCTGGTCTTCTTCTAGGGTTTATGTCGTTCAGGCCCAATTTTTGATAGTTGCGCAATTAACATCGCGCAGCTGTTGCGCGATCTTATTTTTTCAGCTCTCTTCTCATCACACTGTTCTCTGCCTCCTTTCTGCGATTTTCTTCATTTGCTCTGCATTATGTAATTGGTAGCGCTATAACCCCTTTGCTCCTTGTTATCGAAAAGTGATATAATCCTTCAATTAAGCATCGTTTTACTCCGACTCGACTCAAACTGCAAAAAATAATAAAACAATACTAAAACAAGTAAAATTGCCACTAGGAGTTCACAAAAGCATAAGAAATCATGTATATAAATCACTACTATTATCCTCTTATCAGATACCCTTCTCATTCTTCTTGTTCTGTGGAAAACCCGTAAATGCGACCTCCGGTATGCCCCATGAGGTTGAAGAATAAGAGGATTTAAGGACACACCAATTTTTCCTCTTCGACGAGAATGTCTCGGCTGCATCAGCCACAACCGAGGCTACCTCTAGGGAAAGTGATTTTTAACTTCACGTGCGATCCAGGGGCAACAACTTGGGGGAATCAAAACCAACCTTCTCGGGAGAAATCACCCTCTAAAACTGCAAGAAGAAGCATTTGTTCCCCCAAACTGGAACAAAGGAAAAGCATAAGGAGAAAGGAGAAAACAACCCAAAAATGGAAGAACAACGAATTTTGATGGGAAACTTACGAAAGTAAGTATCGTGGCGAAGATTGTTGGTCAAAGGAATGTACAAGCTTACGGGTCTCTGAAGACCACCAAGCATAGATAACACAATATCCTCGCGTAACTTGACTAAAAGGACCAATCCGAAGAGCTCCAAAACAAAAGGAAGATCCCTCACAGTCAGGGTCAACCAACCGAAGCATCACCTCTCTGAGGCTTCACAAAAAAGAAACAACACTTCCAAGCATCGACGGAGGAAGGCTTTGTGTTCAAAAATTGAGCTTTCTTACGAGGAAAGAAATGGTATATGGGAGAGGCGGTCGTGTAAGAATAAAGAAAAAGTGAGAATAAAAAAAAACTGCTTCAATCAGACCCCACCTCTCAAGCGCAAGGGAACGCAAGAAGCAACAGATGTCACCGGAATTGTCCTGATTTCAACTATCTCAGAGTAAGTCGGGACATTTACAGAAGATTCTATCACAGTAGAAGATGTAGGAGCACAAGCAAGGGTAGCCATTTCGGCAGAAAAACAAAAGTTCAAAGAAATGGTGTGGGAATAAAGAAAAGTTGCGATAATCAGAAAAGATCTATTCCAGATCTTATATGCACCCACTCAAAGACAAAAAATAAGAGCAAACGACCATATCTTCTCCTTAAAAACTATCGTCCGATCAAACCGCGTGTCACAAATCAGGTGAGATGGAAGCGAAGAATCATCTCACTCGTGCACTACGAATACTAGAAGACACGTTATTACATGTACTAAAATCAAGCAAGGAACAAATGAAACCGAGACAACAGACTTGGGGGACATCTCATAATGCATAAATACACTGGGCATGAGAAGAGGCTAGAATATCCCAAGAAAAATAGGGCAAAGGTCTTCGTACCAACCGCGACCCCATACTAGAAACGAGATTACTCGTACTAGACGAAGGATCACTGACACCATCCAATCGGATCAAGGTCACGCGTGCCATAAAGGAATATCAGACTTTATTAAGCATGGTATCCCCATTAACTCACTGGCGGTCCATATTAAAGCACTGTCAGCAATCCATCCACCTAGAAGAGGCACTTTAAAGGCACATCCTCCCTCTTTATGAAGTACAAGTTGTCATTCCCACTTGAATATGCGTGATCCTATAATAGAAGGATAAATCGACATTGTAAGGACAACTCAATTGAGATAACATACTTGTACTATATATTCACCTAAAAGCAATATATTCTCCTTATAAGCCCCCGCAAGGGTGGGCTAGTTGGTTAAAGAGGAGAGACTTTCTCTCATTGGTCTCATATTCGAATCTCACAAGGAGCGGCCTGATTCTATGCCTTCTAGGTCTATGTCTGTCACACATAGTTAGCCTAGTGTGATTTACCCGATTGGCGAGGTTTGGAGGCTATTGCGTCGACTCGCGAGTTTACTTAATGCGCATCCGAAAGGTGGCGGCTATGGGTTCCCACGTCAGAAAAGAAGAATTTATCTAAGTTAACTCTCTTTTTTTCATTAAATGATCTTCATAATTCGGAAATCATCCCCTTATTTATGCTCTCATATTCATACACTTTCTCTTTACGAATCACGAGAATTGCGTTTTAAACCACATCTTTGTGATAATTAGGAAATTACCTAACCCAATTAATTCCGTGTTATCAATTATTAAACAACTGCTCCTTCACTTCTTGATGCTATAGAAAAAATGGTGATTTTTTGGTTTCAGTTATGCCGCCTGAATTCTATAGTAGGTAAAAGACCACTTAAAATTCCCGCATAAAAAAATATTTTACCGCTGAATAAAGAATAGGAACTTTATAGTGAAGGGCTTTCTTGTCTAATTTGTTTTGTCTACTTTTTCGTATTTCTTTTCGTTATATGCATAAAAGCACATGAAATGAAAAAAAAAAAAACAAAAGAGAAAAAAACCTCAGTAACTGATAAATATCACAAAACCACCAAAAAGTTCAAATATCACACTCAGTTCATACATTTTAAAAATTATACGAGAGCCCCACACAACTTATTTGAAGACCACCAAAGTGGACCATTTTTGTTATTAAGAAATTGACTGTCAGTTAATGGATATGATAACTTGACTTGTTCGATATTTTCTTTTGAGTTTTATTGTTGCTTTTAACTACTAAATTTATTTCCGTAATATGATTGTAGTTATTTTAAAAGATGTTTAGTCATTACCTACATCAATCGTTTAAGATTTTGACTCAAATGCATACATACATTACAATTTAATAGTTATCACGTTTGTGCATTTTAAATAAGTTATGATATAAAAAAACCAACGTATTCTTAGCCCATATCAATTAATATGTGAGTGAGTTAATAATTAGGACAACTGCAACTTTGACATAGATAATGATTTGGTGCGTTATCGCCTGCTGACTTGACAGACTAACGAAACACTCCACATCATGCTGATTCTAGGCTACGCTGTAACGACCTTTGTCCTTAGCACACATGTATTCCAAGCGACGCGGTAAGGGGACAGATAGATCTTTCATGATTTTGGATTGAACTCGGGTTATCCCAAGCTTCCAACGTATCACTTTCAGGGAATCAAGTCGAACGTAGTTCATTTGTCTATTCTGATGACCGAGCACTAATCGGGCTATGTGGTTCACTTGTTTTTGCATGGTGAAGGTTCACGGTTTTAACCATATCTCCTTGTGGGAAGGTCCAAACCTCAATTCGCTTCTTGATACGAAAATTAGACTCCCTAGGCTTTCCATGTATATAAGTTACATGTCGGGAAGACATGTAGAATGTCCTAGACATTGAATATTATGTCGGGTATCTTGCATGTTGGGTGTGATGTCGAGGCCTCACCATATGTACGTATATGGAAACCTGAATTTGCTTCTACATATAGAAAGTAGACTCCCTTAGATTTCCATACATATCAGTTACATATCGAATGATGACGTAGAATGTTCTCTATGTCGAATACAAGTCGAGTTTGTGCATATCGAATGTGATGTCGAATGTGATGCCAGATGTGATGTCGGGGGTGACGTCGGGGCCTATATCAAATATATTCGATATGCTAGGCGTTCCATCCCCCATTTATGGCCAAATAGAGTGGTATTTATGGCAAAAGGAGCCTGGTATGTCGAAAATGGCATATTCGATATGTTGTCAAGATATGTGCAATTTCACTGTGTCGGACATAACTTCCACAGACCTTGGAATTGCAATTCGCTTGTTTCGTTACAACCTACAATTTCACTGTGTCGGATATAACTTCCACAGACCTTGGAATTGCAATTCGCTTGTTGCGTTACAACATATATATCCGTGGCTTTTAAATGATATATCATAGGGTGTGTAGTTTATTATACACAAATATTGGTGATCCTTGCAATTAGGGAATCCACGTGTCATGACACGTATTGTTACTATATTATGTAATATCAGTGGTCCCCCAGTTTGGAGTGTGCTTTTCGAACATGAGCATACTTTAAACTCTAATTGAATGATATATTTATACATACCAGTAGTCCTCCAGTTTAGGAGTTATCATTGTAGATGATAATTCATAAACTTGATTTGTATGCTCGAGTATTTTATTAAGGGATACCCTTCATTCCCCCAGTTTTCGAGTTGCATGAACAACGAATTGGGATAGTGAAAATAGAGCTCGGATACTTCCCTATTTTCATGGATAATTTGTTAATATGGAAGTCAAAAATTCTACGATATTGGGTGGATATCGAATATACGTTTTTGATGTCTCCCTAATATATAAAACCATTTATTGTCGTCGGGGCTCACGTGTGTTTATTATATAAGTTGCTCCTTACCTCTTGTCCGAATGTTATTATTCTATTGGAGACCTTTTTTCATTTTGGCCTAGGATATCGAATTCCCATTATATCGAAATAACAAAGTATGTCGGGTTTCGTTTCATGACAATATAGTGACAATATGTCTTGGTAGAGGGCAGTGTAGAACACGAGGAGGTTGTTCTCTACACTAGGCCATCGTGGCCCCCCAAAGCATTAATCCTAGAGGGGTTTTCATGTGCGAGGTTGTATGTGATATAACTTGCGATTGTGTATATATGACCGTTTATGGAAATGTTGTTTTTACCAACCTTGGGTTCTTTACTGCTTATTATGATTTTGACTTCATAACAACTTGGGATATGTGAAAATATTTGAATGCTCTAGCCCGGCCATAGAGTTAGTGCGGCGGGGTCTCACGTTTGGTGAGGTGGTACATAACCAACCCAAACTTTGTAGGTACCTCTTGAGTTATTCGAGTACTTTATCAGATGTAGTATCTGACTGCACTTCTATTACCTTTATAGGTAGATGCAGTTGACATCATATCACAAATGATTCTTGTTATACCTTGTGAGGTATAATCTATGATAGCGTGTCAGTATGCCCTATGGCATAAATACCATGTAGAGAATATTTCGTTGTATCATGCGAGGTAAATGACTTGGATACCGCGCAAGGTATGTTTCGCTATACCATAATTGGGCAGTTTCTAGCACAAGCTATCGTAGAATGTAGCTTCAAGTATTATTACATCTAATAGGTGCTTTTGAGCTATCATCAGCGCATAATGTAGGTATGATAATGCTGAGCCTGATGGAGTTGTCGAGATTCTCAAGAAAAAGAGTCTCGTGTTGATTGGCATGAAGTGTGTTCCGCAGTGTCCAAACTGAGAGTAGGAGTGGCTGTTAGGGTATTCCCTATCATGTACCGTAGGATAGGAGATATCATTTACCGTTTGATGTATTTTCTGCCTTTTCTCGTAGGCGAATCGATTGATAGTAAAATGCTTGAAGTCAAGCAAGGTTGCAGCGAGAAAAAATCATATGAAACATCATTTGGAAAAGTTAAAGCCCGTCATGGCAGACTGGAGGCTCCCCAAGCCAATGTTTGTAAATGAAGGTTATGTCCATATCATTTATAGGTCCAATGAGAAATGTCAACATTCTCTCCAAATGTAACTTAAACATGCGCTTTGTCAATCTTCAAAGAGGATAAGATAAGTAATGAGCGATAAGTCACAGTAAGAAAGGCTTTCGGCTATAATAATTGTGAAAATAATGAATGTGATGATGGACGCATAGAAGTTTCTTGACATTCTTAGGTCTGTGCCTAGTGCGTATTAGATCGTTTGCTTGTGCTACTAAGGGTTGTAGGTTGGTCAACCTTTGAAAGAGTTGTGTAGTTTACCCTGATGTATAGCATATTGTGCTGCTTGGAATGATCTTTTGGCTAACACTTCTTGTGCTTTGGAGCGATTTTATTTGAACAGTAGTTGCTCATTTGAGCCTTGCATTATATATCTTATTGTCGCATAGGTATTATTAAAGATCTCAATAACGATGAGAAGTTATCGTAGGTGTCAGCTTCATTTAGAAATTGACAGTACCTTAAAGTGTAAAGTCATATCGTACCACCTAGAGTGGATTGGTTTTGAATTGATTGACCAGTATAGCTAAGATGTTAACCCTCATAGTGGATATACATGATGTAATCATTTTGCCACATGTTTTAGCATTTTATCTTTTTCTTAACTCGCATCTCGCACGTGATAATGAACTTGTTTCACATTGTAATATTAGTCGCAGTACAATGACAGATGTAACGTTATTACCATAAAATTATGGTATGAATGTGTTATTCATTTAATTTTATTATTGCGTTGCTTTTGAGCGTCTAGTAATATTTTACCATTATATATGCAAAGTAGGCGTCTAGCTAATTGATTGACCTTTGCATCCTCAGGCCGGATTTAGATGAGGCATTTGGCGATGATTATGTGACCTTGAGAGGCGGGGTCTCATTTACGTGCTTTACTGCGTCTTAAGAGGCAGGGTACCACATATGTACTTATTTTTACGCCGTATGAGGCGGGGATACCACGAAGGAACTAGTCGTTGTGCTTTAAGAAGCGGATTACCGCGTGGGTACTTGATGTTGTAAACTAGTTCATCTTTGTTCATTTTTGTTTGGATTAATACAAGCGTGTCATCTCATATTTGTGCACGAATGTTTGCGATTCACGTGGTGTCTCAAAGTAACTTACTTAATTGTAATATTTATAGGAATACTATGTAAAGAATCATGTATTTGATTTATTGTCATTTCAATTAGGGTACCTCGTGGGTACATGATTCATTGTCATTTAAGGCAGGGTACCGTGTAGGTACATGTTTTGTTGCCGTTTTAGGTAGGGTACCGCGTAGGTATGTATATCTCTGCCGCTATAGGCATGAAACTGTGTAGGTAGATGTTGCTCTACCATTTCTAGCATGTTACCGTGTATAGGTACACGTGATTCTTGCCATTTCTAGCATGTTTCCGTAAAGGTACATGTAACTCTTGTCATTTCGATCATATTACTGTATAGGTAGTTGTTACTCTGCCATTTCTAGCATTTTACCGTATAGGTAGAAGTGACGCTACCATTTCTAGCATTTTACCTGATAGGTAGACGTGGCTCTGCCATTGCTGGCATTTTACCGTATTGGTAGAAGTGATGCTGCCATTTCTAGTATGCCTCATTTGTGTTGTCGACATTATCCGTTTCCTCGTTTGAGTACGTGAATAAAAGAGCATTTCAGAGTCTAGTTAAATATTTTCTACCATATCCTATAGGATAGTAAATAAACAAATTACCTGTTAAGGTGTTTTCTGGCTTTTTCCCATAGGATATGAGATAACTCTACCATTTTAAGGCATTGGTTGTATTGTCTTGTAGGACAAATATAAGTCTACCTGTTAAGGTATTCTCTGTCGTATCCTGTAGGATAGGAGGTATGTTGACCTGTATCAGTAATCGAAGATAATGTAACCTTTGTTGTTGTATCACCGTATCCACCACTAGGGTATATGGATATTCATCGTTGTAAGCGATATGTCCTGAGGGCGAGACCTCTGTGCTGTTTTACCAGCATCTTTGCCGTGAAGGCATATGGACAGTCATCTTTTCAAGAGAATGTCCTGAGGGCGATACCTCTCTGCTGTTTTACTAGCATCTTTGCCGTGGAGGCATATGAATAGTCGCCTTTTCAAGCGATATGTCCTGAGGGCGATACCGATGTGGGCAATACATCTTTGCTGTTTTACCAGCATATTTCTCTTTATCCTCCGTATCTCGATGGATAGTGGATCCTTTTTTTTTGTCTTCCTTATCTCGATGGCTAATGGATCTTCTTTTCTTTAATTTGTCCTCCTTATCTCAATGGATAGGGGATCTTCTTCTCCTTGGTTTGTTGACGGGGGATGTCTACGTTCCTGTCCTTTAAACGGGTAATAATATATGCAAGGATATATCAATATAAAACTTTAAGATACATAACGCCCAAGAAACGGATAACATTCGATCTGCCTACCCTTAGGATAGGAGATACTTTAACCGTTTTTAGGTATGTTTCTGTCTTATCCCGTAGGATATGTTCGCTCCTGCACCCAGTCTAGTAATATGAAAGAGAGAGATACATAACACTAGCAAGATAAAGATTAACAATAGATAGCGGCCGAAAACCGGGTAAATCCCAGTTCGCCTAATATGGAGGAAAGGCAATTTAGGAAAATATAAATTCTTCCAACATAATTAAAAGCATAAATTAATAAGGCCAAGTAATTCCTGGGCCATCACTCCGTCGAATCTGAAAGACATCGAACCTAATCCGGGATAATATCAAATTTGGGAGTATATCGAATCTGAGATAATATCAAATCTAGAATTTTATCGCATTTGGAATTATATCAAATTTAGGATTATATCGAATCTGGAATTATATCGGAGATAGGAGATATCGAGTGTATATATATATCGGGTAAGTTATGATATCAGGTATGATATGGGGCTTAAGAGATATCGAAGATAGTCTCTATATCGGAAATGGTGTATATCAAAGGTGGATGTTTATATCGAAGGTGAGCTCGATATCTAAAATAGGCTCGGCATCAAAAATAGGCTTGACATCGAAAATAGGCTCGACATAAAAAATTGGCTCGACATCGAAAAGAGATTTCAATATCGAAAATTGGCTCAACATCGAAAAGAGATTTCAATATCGAAAATAGGCTCGACATCAAAAAGAGATTTCGATATCAAAAATAGGCTTGACGTTGAAAAGAGATTTTGATATCAAAAATAGGCTCGACATCGAAAAGAGATTTCGATATCGAAAATAGGCACGATATGTAGGTGAATAAGTATAACGTAATTAATTGCAGAATATGTAGGTGAATAATATAATGTAATAAATATAGCTTATCTTGATTGGCAGAGCGGGGTATTGGGTGCTCGATATGCTCCATGGTTTTGATGAATGTGGGTCAACCCAGGATCGTAAGAATGAGCTTCATATAAGGCATAGGTCTGATGGCGCTCCAATCCGCCATTGTTCTTGATGAACTTCATTAGATTTTAAGGTTGCGTGCTTGTTTGCAAGTACATTCTAGTGTGTTCCCACAGACAGTACCAATAATTTGGTGCGTTATTGTCTGCTGACTTGGCAGACTGACGAAACACACCACAACATGCCGATTCTAAGCTACGCTGGAACCAGCTTTGTCCTTAGCACACATATACTCCAAGCGACGCGGTGAGAGGAAGGATATATATTTCATGATTTCGAACTGGAATCAAGTTATCCCAAGCTGCCTACGTATCCCTTTGAGGGAATCAACCCGAACGTAGTTCATTTGTCTATTCTGATGACCAAGCACTAATTGGGCTATATAGTTCACTTGTTTCTGCATGACGTGGGTTCACGGTTTTGACCATATCTCCTTGTAGGAAGGTCCAAACCTTAATCCGCTTCTTGATATTGAAAGTAGACTCCCTAGGACTTCCAAGCATATAAGGTACATTTTGGAGAGACATGTAGAATGTCCTCGACATCGAATATCATGTCGGGTATCTTGCATGTCGGGTGTGATGTCAAGGCCTCATCATATCGGTCATATCTCGATGTATCTTCTTATGGACAGTAGACTCCCTTAGCTTTCCATACATATAAGGTACATATCGAATCTATACGTAGAACGTTCTCTATGTAGTATAAAAGTCGGGAATGTGCATATCGAATGTGATGTCGAATGTGATGTCGGATGTGATATCGGGGTGATGTCGCGCCCTTTATCGAATATATTCGATATAGGGGCTGTGGTAGGGGTCCCTAGGCATTCTCTCCCCCATTTATGGCCAAATAGAGGGTTATTTATAGGCAAAAGGGGCTTGGTATGTCGAAAATGGCATATCGAATATGATATTCGATATTATGTTGTCAAAATTTGCGCAGTTCCACCATTTGGGGCATAACTTCTACTCCGGACCTTAGAATTGCAATCCGCTTGTTGCATTACGACCTAGACATCCGTGGTTTTTCAATGATATACTATATGGTGCCTAGTTCGTTATACAAAAATATTGATGATCCTTGTAATTGTGGCATTCGCGTGACATAATAGGTGTATCTCTCTTCTTCTAACAATTCAGCTTCTACAATGGAACTTTAATCATTGAAAACTAAATTAGCAAACCTAGATAATTTGAAGAAATTCTTATATTTTATTTCTTAGAAGTACGCTCATTATATTGGCTAAACATAAGAAAAGCGTATATTAGAAGAAAATTGTTAAGAGTCCACCCAACGCTACAGTACTAGTAGCCTTTTTTCTGGATTCACTCCTCGTGGCATTCATAAGCATGTATTACGATTTAAGACTTTTCATCTAAAAACAGCATAAGTTTTGCATTACCAAGCTAATCCGCCCAAAACACTAGCAAGGTTGCACAAACAAAGTTAAATATATATAAAGCAAGAATGTGGGAATGTTGAGAGTTTTATTGCTCAACTATTTGAAATAATTCGTGTGACACTCTTTTGGAGGCGCATTTTGATAATACTTTCTCAACGTGTGGACATCTGATCTAATGGTTATATCTTATTCGGTACAAACAAAGGCAGAGATTGGCCAAACTCGTGTCACCTCGAAGGAAAAAATTGTAGAATTGAAAATCTTTGAGATAAAGGATTGAAGTATTGAGGTAGTTTGGTAACAGATTGTTTACTACTGATGAAGTGCGAGATTACAATGATAAATAATCAATCTAATACAAACTATGTCAATCTAACACCGACGCTAGCTATAAGTTGACTTTAGTGTGGAACATCTCAGAGTAACGCTAGGATGCCTTGCAGGATATAGAAGGAGAAGATATATCGAATACATGGGGATATCGAATATCTTCTATGTTGAAAATCTTGCGGATATCGAGGATGTGTACATGTCGGGGTTATAAATGTCGGAGGTAACTCTCGAGTGTGTATATCGGAGATGTATATCGGGGTGTATGTCGAGAGGGTACTCGATATCAAATATGTGTATTCGATATGCTGGTGAACAATGTAAGGTAATTAATGAGACTTGCCTTGATTAGCGGAACCCAGATATATAGGCCTCAGGATGCGAGAACCGCACCAGTAATTCTCGACGTACGATGAACCATATCGAATATGAATATTCGATATCAGCATGTATATCTGTTGTCAATCCTCGATATACGATATTCTGGGACGACTGTATGTTGAGCCAGGCCCATATAATTAAGGCGGACTAGCACAATACAGATATTACCCATATCATGAAGTTAGGCACAACTTTTATAACGTTTCACAACATAATGTAGCTTAATAGACTATGTAGAGTTTGGGTTATTTACCAACAAATGTATAGAACTTTATTTGTACTTGTTAGATCAATTAGTTCTCCAATGTTTATTGGAGATGTGGAATAGTATAAGTAAATAGTGGATCAGGGTAAGAAGGCATTCAAAAATTCAAGTTACTACTAAGTATTTTTTTTAATGTTATTTTCGTTTGTTAACTCCAAAAATGATAGAGGCTAGTCACATCACGAGAAAAAAAAAATGTGTGTTATATTCTGATTTAGACAATCGATCCACGTAAATTATTTGGTACTTTATGCAGTTAAATATTTGCTTCTTCATCCTTGCCATGTTGGTTGTATTACAAGGACCTTACGCCTAACGTCTTTTAAAACGTTATTGCACTCATATTTATTACTTTGGAAAAGTGGAGTGTTTGGGGTTACATTTTGAAAGTGTAATGCTTATATATTACGCGGTTTTTGATTTTATTATGAAAGAATAGCTCGAGTTGTTACACTACAAGAAATAGGGGTCAATAAAAAAATTAATGGCGATGCGAATGTGCGCGGCCCGCCCCAAGCGCTCATTGGTGAAAAATTGTCGTCGGAGAAGGCGCAGACCCCGACGAGTAGAGCGGTCAGTAAGTACTGGTGGAAGAGAGACCCGATCAATGACGTTACTCTCTACCCTGGCCACCTCTGCAACACGACCTCTGTTGCCATTAGCTCGTCGTTGACCAGCGATCGAAGGTGGCTAAACGGAAAGGTTTTCCAGAAGCGACTACCTCCAGAGGTTGTGGACTCGGTGTATCGTTTTTTTCAGTACTCTACAAATCTGAGATGCACTGTTCGTTTGGCTTCATTTGCTGGTTTGGCATGCCTAGGTTTCATGAAGACACACAGCAGATCATTTTGTGATGACACGCGTGACTGGTCCTTGGAAGAGGGTAGTGGGATCCTCGAGAAGGATTTGCTCCAGGAAGATTTGGATGAGATGGTCATGGAGGAGCTCCTCGCGGAGCTCCGCGAGTCGATGCATAATAATAGTAATCCATGGCCACCAAAATTCGATCGTCAAATGGCATTACCCATGTCACCATGGGAATTGGGACGTGAGGGTGATGAAAAGTTGCCTGCCCTTCTACTGCTTCATGAGGCCTGGAATCACTATGAAGAATTTAGAATTGTTTGGGATGGGGCCGATCGTTCTGCAATCGAAAGCATTATAGGGATATACACTTATGTGCATCAGGAGTAAGTTCTGTTGGTGTCCAGGTTTGAAACCTTGAACAGTCTGTTGTCCAAGATCGAAGTTGAGGCTCGTAAGATGGCAGATCCAAAAGATTGTGGCTTGATTAGATCTTCGAGATTCTCTTTATTGGTTAAGGCCCCAGATAGAGAATTGATTCTTCGTGTATATATGGAGGTTGGGGATATGGCACTTAGGATGTTGCAAGCTGTGTACACTTTTTTGGAAGCTTCCCAGCCGTTATCCTCTGAGTTAAAAAGGTTACAAAACAACTTCGAGAGGGCCATTGATGAATTTGGATGGGAGTTTTTTACAAAAATGAACGAGGAATGGTCTTTTGATGAAATTATGCAAAGGAATTAGTTTACTTGAATATATTTGAGTTGGTAGAGTATTAAAATAGTATGACGATGTGTCTTTGTAAATGACACATTAGACGAACATCGGCGATGTATTCTGAAATATGTTGATTCAAGAAATTGCATTTATGTACTTGTTATATTCTTATTGTACGAACTACAGTAATTTTTAAATCAAGTTTACAAGTTGCTGGATTTAAAAAAAATAGGGGTGAATAGGGACTGCCCATGCAGTCCCTATTGACCCCCATCCGGCCACTGAAAGTCAATAGCGACCGCATTGCGATCGCTATTGCCCGATCGCTACTGACCTCGGTCACTTTCCATCAGCGACCGAATTTAGGTCACTGATGAGGGTCAGTAGGGACCGCAAAATCAGTGACCGCTTTGCTTTGCGGTCCCTATTACCTTAACAGCAATAGGGACTGCATCGCGGTCCTTATTGTTTTAACAGTAGCAGGGACCGCAAAGTAGTCCATATTGTGTTTTAGACAATAGGGACCGCAATGCATTCCATATTGACTCGAGAGCAATAGGGACTGCAGTGCGGTTCCTATTGTAGTTTGGACAATAGGGTCCGCTTTGCGGTCACTACTGATGCAGTAATAGGGACCGCAATGCGGTCCCTACATTTTTCGGAATATTATAGTTTTTTTTGTAGAAATATTATTATAAGAAGATCAAAACAATAAAAGAATAAATGAAAAGTTAATATAATGACATGAAAGTATTAACAAATATAAAAATATGAAGAAAAATGACTAGTAATAGAAAATAAAATGTGTAAATCCAAATTTGAAGGAAAAGAAAAATGACTAATAATAGATGAACAAAAAATGAATAAAAAAACAAGTGAAGGAATAAAAGTAGATCCAAAATAATAGAAAAGAACGATTGTGTGTAAAAAAGAGAGTTTGTGTTGGTGATTTTGTTTTGGATTTGGAAAAAGAGAAGAAGAAAAGTTTTTTGTTGGAGAAAAAGATACTTGTTTTTGTTGGAAAAGAAGATAGCGGTGGTGATTTTTGTTTTGGATTTGGAAAAAGAGAAGAAGAAAAGTTTTTTATTAGAGAAGGAGATAAGTGTTTTTGTTGGAAAAGAAGATAGTATTTTTGTGTTGGATGTTTTTTGGAGATTAATGATTATATATAGAGGTAAGGGTGAAATTTTCAGATTTTCGCAAAATTCAAATTCTCCCCTCAATCCTGCCTAAAATTTTCACCAAATTTTCAAATTTTCGACTTTGTATGCGGTCACAAAAAGAAATTTGTGACCGTTGTGCGATCACTAATATTAAATAGTGACCGCGGTGCGGTCACTATTATGCTAATAGGGACCGCACGGCGGTCCCTACTAATATTCATCCTTTAAATTTGAAATTTTTTTTATTGATGTTGATGTATTTGTGAATTTTAGCAACCAACCTCATTATAACATGTGAATAGAAGTAACACATGATTGCAAAACTAGTAGTTTAGTTGTGAAATAATAGGTTGAATAAGATTGAGCGAGTTATTAACGTTCAACATATATTTCATGTTCTACAACTAATCATCACTAGTTAGTTGTAGTTGTTATTCGTTTTTATGCTTTACTTCACTAATGTTAGCATAGATATGATTATGAAGTTCAATCATTAGATCAACTAATCATTATGCTTATATATGTGTATATATAAGTTATAAGCATTATGACATTTGTCGTATAGTAAAAGAATCTTCAAAACGGACCATTCCCTCTACATAATGTTTGGATTTACAATGCGTCGTTGTAATTATTGTTATTTTAACTATTACAATGGTAAGTATGAACTAAACAAACAACGCGGCACCTCAAATCATCATAAAATCAAAATTTTAAAGTATGAATATTAGTAGGGATCGCTCGGCATGCGGTCTCTGTTGGGTCAATAGGGACCGCTAAGCGGTCACTACTGCCTCAACAGTGATCGCCAGGGCGTCCCTACTAATATTCATACTTTAAAATCGTGATTTTATGAATTGATTTTGATATGTTAGTGGTTCTTAGCAACAACCTCAATACTAAATGTGAAATGAAGTAATTAATGGTTACAAAACAAGTGATTGATTTATTCAATATTAGATATTGAATGTGATGGAGTGAGTTATTATTTTTGAACCTATTTTTATTATCGACACCTAATCATCATCTACACCCCTAGTTGTTATTGTTTATTATGTGTAAATATGGTTGGTTTAACAATGAATAGGATAATTATGAACTACACAAACAACGCGGCACCTCAAATCATCGGTAAAATCTAATTTTTAAGTATGAATCTTAGTATGGACTGCCGAACAGGCACAAATATGGGCAATAGGGACCGCAAGGCGGTCCCTGTTGACAACAGCTAGTATCAACAGGGACCGCTTGGCGGTCCATACTAATATTCATACTTTAAAAATTCTAATTTTATGAATTGATTTTGATATGTTAGTGGTTTTTAGCAACAACCACAATACTAAATGTGAAATGAAGTAATTAATGGTTACAAAACAAGTGATTGAGTTATTCAATATTAGATATTAAATGTGATGTAGTGAGTTATTAATTTCGAACCTATTTTATTATCGACACCTAATCATCATCTCCACCTAGTTGTTATTGGTTATTATGCTTTAACTTTACAAATTAAAGTATTTGCATCATTACGCGGTTCAATTAAAGTATAAATATATGTACTTATACATTTTATACATAAATATATATATATATATGATCGTCGTCATTGTATAAATTAAGAATTTTTAAAATGGGTCGTCCCCTATATAATGTTTGGATTTGCAATTAAAGATGTGTAAATATGGTTGGTTTAGCAATGAATAGGATAATTATGAACTAAACAAACAACGCGACACCTCAAATCATCATAAAATCACTATTTTAAAGTATGAATATTAGTAGGGACCGACCGGCAGTCACAGTTGAGTCAATAGGGACCGTGAGATTGTCACAATAGGGTCAGTAGGGACCGTCAAGCGGTCACAATTGACACAATTGTGACCATCGGGCGGTCCCTACTAATATTCATACTTTAAAATCGTGATTTTATGGATTGAATTTGATATGTTAATGGTTTTTAGCAACAACCTCAATACTAAATATGAAATAAAGTAATTAATGATTACAAAACAAATGATTGAGTTATTCAATATTAGATATTGAATTTGATCGAGTGATTTATTAATTTTGAACCTATTTTATTATCGACACCTAATCATCATCTACGCCCTAGTTGTTATTGGTTATTTGCTTTAACTTTACAAATTAAAGTATATACGTGGTTCAATTAAAGTATTAATATATGTACTTATGTATTCCATATATATATATATATATATATGATCGTTGTCGTTGTATAAATTAAGAATTTTCAAAACGGGTCGTCCCCTATATAATGTTTGGATTTTCAATTAAAGATGTGTAAATATAGTTGGTTTAACAATGAATAGTATAATTATAACTACACAAACAACGCAACACCTCAAAACATCGAGAAAACCTCATTTTTAAGTATGAATATTAGTAGGGACCGCCGAGCAGTCACAAAGATAGGCAATAAGGACCGTTGGACAGTCCCTATTGACAACAGCTAGTTTCAACAAGTGGTCCCTATTGACTATTGTCAACAGTGACCGTTTGGCGGTCCCTATTGATTGTCAATGGCAGAAATATTCGTCAATGGGCCTAGTGACCGAAGTTAGGTTATTGAAAGTCTTCAGTGACTGTCAGCGACCTAAGTTAGGTCGATGTTGCCTTCAGCGGTCACTGAAGGCTAGCGACCTAACTTCGATCACTACTAGGTGGTCCCTAAAGACCGTCTGGTCTTGTAGTGTTAATGTATATAGGGCTAAATTCATTTGGTACTTACTACTTCTTATAGATTAGTCCCTGTCTTTAATCAATTGCAGAAGATTCTTTTGAATTTGAGATAATCAAAGATTACAAGTATTTATTTTTGTTTTTTTTAAAAAATAAGTTTCTTAGTTAAATAATGTCTTTCAATATCAATAAATTGTACTTACAAACGTCCTATCAAATTTATTTATTTTTACTTTCAAACGGGATATACACCTAAGATTGGAGTGAATATCTAATCATATATATTATCGGTAACAACATGATTAGAATTTTTAATTCTTTAACACAAAATATTTATAATCTTACAATAATTAACCTATATACACGTGTCACTCAAAAAGTTATTTTGTAAAAAAATTGAGCAAAAAGTATATGGGAATATACAACTTTTTTCCTTGTTTATGGGGCGTAATTAAAATTCAAATATACGTATCAAAGATAGTATTTGAGGGGGAAAATGTCAAGTACCCCTTTTGGGAAAATGAGATTGAGATCAAAAGTGATAACAAGTTTAAGAATTTGGATTTATTTTTTTGCGTATTCAAATGATACCAAAAGTGAAAAAAAAAACTATAAAAGTTTGTCCAACCGCTACAAGAAATGGCGCCTTTTTCCAACCGGGAAAAGAGCAACCGCTAGCAACCGCATTGCAATCACAAAAATTAGTTGCGACCGCTATTCGGTCACAAATTCTTTGACGGGCCAAATTCCCGCCAAAGGGCCCCAATAGCGACCGCAGTACGGTCACTACTGGAATTTGCGACCGCAATTATGTCGCAAAAATTGAAAACTAGCAATAGCCACCACATTCTGGTGGCTATTAGGGTCATTTGCAATTGCATTTCGGTGGCACGTTCATGTTATTAATTTACGTATTTCTCACCTTTCTAACTAACAATTGTAACAAATGTCAATCACATATGAGAGAAGTATTCCACTACGTATGATTAGATGTAGAAGATAAAAGAGTTCAATAATTCATAACTTAGTTAATCAACTATAACTTACTATATTTATAACTCAAATACTACTAAACTAATTAAATATTACTTCAATTCAAGTTTATTAATGAGATTCTTTATTTAAAATCACAAACACATCAAGATCGTATTAAAGAAACCCAAAAATTTAAAGTTTTTTTATAAGTTGTGACCGGAATGCGGTTGCGAATAATATACATAGGGGCAATAGCCACCGCGTTCCGGTGGCTATTGGGAGTCATTTGCAACCGCATTCCAGTGAATTTACGCATTTTGCACCCTAATTGTAGACATATTGTTGGTTTAATAATGAATTAAAACAATAACAAGTACATATAAGTTAAACAAACACAACAAATTAGTTTCGTTGCACATTAAAAATCATTTTAAGCGTCGATTCATAATGACACTTTTAACTAACTATAATGGCTATATTCGTAATGACTACGTGTGTATATATTAATTAGATGGACATTTGTAACATTTATATAAATATCACTATAGCATCTATACTAACATTTGTAACAAATGCCAATCGCCTATGAGACAAGTACTCCGCTACGAATGATTAGACGTAGAAGATAAAAGAGTTTAATAGTTCATAACTTAGTTAATCAACTGTAACTTACGGTTTTCATAACTCAAATACTATTAAACTAATTAAATATTACTTCAATTCAAGTTTATTAATATGAGAGATTATTTATTGAAAATCGCAAACAAATCAAAATCATATTTAAGAAACCCAAAAATTTAAAGTTTTTGATCAATTGTGACCAGAATGCGGTTGCGAATAATATACATATGGGCACTAGCGATCGGAATCCGATCGCAACTAATATTCATGGGTATTTGCGACCACAATTCTAGGCATCAAGTCATTTGCGACAGCAATTTTTGCCAAATTCGGCGGACAATTTGAAATTTCGAAAATTTGAATTTGTTGCGACCATGTTCCGGTCGCAAATGACCCTAAAATTGGTTGGTTTTGGGGGGGGGGGGGGAGGAATTCAAAATTTTCACCCTAAAAAATCTATATACTTCATTCTTTCACTCCCATTTCACAAAAAAATACCCAACACTTTTACTTTTCTCATCATTTCTTTTCTTCCATCAATTTTTCTAAATCTCCAAACACTATTATTTCTTCAATCATCAAAAAATACCAACACTTTTACTTCATTTTTTTTCTTCAATCAATTTTTTTTCTAAATACCCAACATCAAACTCTTCATTTCCTCACACTTCAATATCTTTCTAAAATCTTTAAACTATTTATTTGTTCACAAAACCAAATACATATATATATCTTTTTCTTCAGATAAACACTTTTTCTAACATATCTTTAATTTCTTCAAAATTATGTGGCTTACAAACATTTTCTTTGTTTTTAAACGCAACAATTCATAATTTTTTTTAAAAAAAAAAACAACAATATTCCGGTAAATTCATTACAGAAATATTATTGTTTTTCTTTAAATTCTGTTAAATGTTATTAACCACCGGACTGCGATCGCTAATACCTTGAATATTATTAACCACCACAATTTGACCGCAAGTTAATTGTGACCGCAATGCGATCACAAAACTTATTAGCGATCGAATTACCGTTGACCGCAATGCAGTCACTAATAGTAGTTGCGACTGGATTGTTGTTGCAAACTTTGCGACCGAAATTCGATCGCTAAAGACCGATTGCCACCACTTTCCGGTCACTAAAGTTTTAGCAACGAAGGCAACTACGATCGGACAATGGCGACCGAATTTCGATCGCTATAGAGTCATTAGTGATCGCAAAGAGGTCATTAGCGGTCGCTAATGACTAATTCCAGTGTAGTGAACGTCTGGTTTTGGTATACATGTGAGATGTAAAGTAGAATAAAAGATCATTTAGCGATCAATGACAGAGCATTCTTATGGGACTTAAAGTGATGAAGGAATAATTTTATGAGACCAAGAGTGATTCATTGATTAAATATTTTTGTCCGTTAATGAACAAGACTTCATATGAAAATATAAATACTTTAAAATAGATGAGTGGAAATTGTAGAAGTTATTTTTAGGAACACAATCTTCTCTATTATATATTTTCACTTAGACATCTTTGATTTTTTATGCTTGAATTTTGAGCTATTTCTATCTTTATTATGTGATGTGGGGTGTGTTGTGTGTATGTGACTATGTGTATACAATTATTGAGATTCCAGATGGGGAGAGTAGAAACGAAATACGAGAGAGTAGAAAGGAAGACGTTGAGAAGACTATTTAGGCGTGACCGAAAATGTATGGTTGATCAATTTTACTCATTAAGAGGCACCACAATAAGACCCGAGTAAAATGCAAACATTTATCGTGTGTTATTTCGAATTAGAAAAAAACTCCTTGTGTTATTTTTATTAGCAAAAACCTCCCCGTGTTATTCAAAATTTAGCACACTGCCCCTAAATTAACTTTTGCCTTTAACTTTATAGAAATTGCCACATTTACCCTTGTGTAAAGCCTCCCCCTATATATTAATTGTATATTGTAATTAATTAAAAAAACAAAGAAAATATAATTTGTTTACGTATAAATACCATGTTTAAATTTTTTGGTTATTAATTAAATTGACGAAATGTTTACTGAAGTGGATTTTAGAGCAATTTTTTGAATTATCATATAATTAACTGATGTTAAAGTAAAACAAATGAAATAATAAAATAAAAAAAGAAACTAATAAAGATCATCTTTTTCATCTCTCATCCAGAAAACAAGAAGATTGGAGAAGAAGAGAAAATGAAATTCAGATTTGTAAAGAGTAAAAACTACATCTTATTTGAAAGCAGATCCGACTCCTAAGGTGCCACCCACCGTCGACGGCTTAAGGGGAGGGGGAGGGAGCTGGGAGGCGATGCGGTGGTGGGGTTTTCCAAATATTCAGCTACCATTTTCCTTTTCTTTTTCTTTTTTGTGTTTTATTTTTAAAATTTGTTTCAAAGAAGGGTAGAATAGTACTTACAAACGAAAAAATGTAGAACCAACTGCAAATCTGGCGCGTGTGCTACACTACACCATTGGGCTTGAGGGAATTTTTGGCCTTTGGTTGTTACTATATTATGTAATATCAAATAACATTATACCCTTGAGATTCTACTATATTATGTAATATCAAATAACATTATACCCTTGAGATTCAAAAAACTAAGGGACAAGTTGCAAGAAGAAGATGCATGCCTAAGACAATATAAGTTCATTACACCCGGAATTATTACAAAGCCAACAACAAACCATAACACGATGAGGACATTCATGAAAAGAAACCAAAGATACAAGAGCGAAATCTATTGTATATTTGTTCATTATCGGAATATTATATTGGTTCATTATCGAAAAATTATATTGGATTGCTTTAGACGAGAACAAAAAAGCAACAAGATTTTGTAAAGAAAAGGACGAAATATTAAAACTGCCCTATAACTTTTTTTCAAAACTAAAAATGCCCATTTTTTTCGGGCCTTGCAAAAATGCCCCGTAAGTCTTGAAAAATCTTGCAAAAATGCCCGATTGCCTTATTTGGGCCAAAATTGCCTACGTGGCGGTACAGTGGCTGCCACGTCAACGAGTTGTATTTGCACCCCAAAATCCTTGTAACTTTAAATATTGTATTTTGCACCCCAAAATAAATTGCACTTTGCCCCCAATATATATATATATATATATAAATAAATAATAAACATATATATATAATCATTTGTAAAAGAATAAATATTATTTGTAATAAGAATAATTTGTAATATTATTTATATATATATATAAATAAATATCATTTGTAAAAGAATAAATATTATTTGTAATAAGAATAATTTGTAATATTATTTATATATATATAAATAAATATCATTTGTAAAAGAATAAATATTATTTGTAATAAGAATAATTTGTAATATTATTTATATATATATATATATATAAATAAATATCATTTGTAAAAGAATAAATATTATTTGTAATAAGAATAATTTGTAATATTATTTATATATATAAATAAATATCATTTGTAAAAGAATAAATATTATTTGTAATAAGAATAATTTGTAATATTATTTATATATATATAAATAAATATCATTTGTAAAAGAATAAATATTATTTGTAATAAGAATAATTTGTAATATTATTTATATATATATAAATAAATATCATTTGTAAAAGAATGTAATGGAAAGAATAATTTATATTCATTTGTAAAAGAATGTAATGTAAATATTCATTTATATATGTAAAAGAATAATCATTTGTAATATATATATATATAAATAATATCAACATATATTATTATTTATACTAATTTATAAAATAATAAATATTTTTAACATTATGCAAAATAAATAAAAAACAAAAAAAATTAAGTCACCCCCCCTTCCCCCGCCCCCTTCCCCCGCCCCGCCCCCCTCGGAACCCCCCGCCCCGCCCCGCCACCACCACTGCCAAATCGCAGTGGTGGCGACCACGATTGCAGTGGTGGTGGCGTCAAATCGACGCCACCACCACTGCAATCGTGGTCGTTGGTGGCGGGGGGGGGGGGGGGGGGGAGGGGGTAGGAGGGCGGTAGGGGGTCAGGGGGGTGCGGTATATTTTTATTTTTTTTTATTTTTTTTGTGTTTTATTGTTATTTGTTTTATTTATATATATATGTTTATTATTATTTATATATAAATATATATCTTTATAATTTGTATATATATGTTTATTATTATTATTTATATATATGTTTATTACTATTTATATATATATATATATATCTTTATTATTTATATATATATCTTTATTATTTATATATATGTTTATTATTATTATTTATATATATTTATTATTATTGGCTGAAAATATGATGTGGCAGAGCTATTTTATGACGTGGCGTTGACTGTACCGCCATGTAGGCAATTTTGGCCCAAATAAGGCAATCGAGCATTTTTGCAAGATTTTTCAAGACTTACGGGGTATTTTTGCAAGGCCCGAAAAAAACGGGCATTTTTAGTTTTGAAAAAAAGTTATAGGGCAGTTTTAATATTTCGTCCTAAAGAAAATTATATTTGGATCAAACCTTTTGTTGCTGTTGATCTCATACGATCACCACATATCTTCGTTAGAGTGAAAGGCTAATGGCACAATTAAACAACTATACAAATTATTAAAAATAATAATATTAACCATAAAAGCAAGATGTATGATATTCGAAAAAAAAAATCTACATTGGTACCTTAACTTGTCTTCTTATCAGACTTGACTTGGTACCATAATTTATCCAACCTCGCACATTATACCTCAAGTTTGCATTTTTCCTCAAATCTGGACCCCGTGACGGAGCTGCACAATCTCCATACGTGGATCACACCATGGCCTGTGAATTAAGAATTTGAACTTTTTTTATCACATAAACCTGCTGATTGTATTAGCAACCAAAAAAAAAATCAAAAAGAGATAAATAGACATAACAATTTTTAATAAATATTCCTAAAGATATTCTTAAAATAAGAAAATTAAAAAAATATTAATAAACTTTTATAATATTAATTTGCAAGTTAATTTACAAGCGAATTGAGAAAAAGGGGGGTAGGGTGGTCAAGTGTGGTTGGGGGTAGCGTCCATGAGGTCGGGGAGGCTTTGGGAAAGAAAATAAAGTTTTTATGTAGTTAATTAAAATTTAGTATACATTTTATTGTTATGTCACTAGTATTCTAATTTTTCAAGAATACATATATTCAAAATATAATTAATTAATTTATAGATTTTTAAAATTTTATTTTTACTGATATTTATTAAAAATTTGTTAGGTCTATTAATCTTTTTTTTATTCTTTTTGTTTATTAATAAAGTCACGAGTTTCATGTGGCAAAAAATCATTAAGATCCCTAGTTTACAGGTCAACTGTGGTCCACGTGTCTATTAGGGGCGACAATTGTGCAACTTCGCCACGGGGGTACCAGGTGTGAGGAAAAATGCAAACTTGCGGTATCATTTACGAGGTTGGACAAATTAGAGTATCAGACTAAAGTCTGCTAAGAGGATAAGTTAATATACCAACATTGATATTTTTCCTATGGTATTCCAAATTGCATATAAACCTTAAACTTATCATACATGAATAATGATGAAGCTTGAATTTCCAAATTCGTTCTCATGATTCAAAAAATATCAATGAAAGTTATAGATAAAAAGAAGAATCACACAAACTATTCTTGAGGCGAAGGTAGTTACAAAAATACCCCTCAAATTTTAAAAATTACACAAACACCCCTAATATTTAAAAAAATATACAAACATCCATTGTGGTCGATTTTTGTTGAAAATTTTATTTTATTGAATATAATCTTATCCTCCTCATTTGTTATTTTGCAAGAGAAACAAAAAACAAACGGAACTTTCTTAGAAAATAAAAAACAAGCTTCATCTGGTAAGTTTAAAAGACAAAGAAAAATAAAAAGACATGAAGAATATTTTGAAAGTTTTAAATAAATTTTGTGTACTTTTTTTATTTTCTAGCTGAAAAGTTTGTTAAATTATCTTAAACCTTCTCATATAAAAAGTACTTGTGGGAATCCTCCAATATGTCTGTCTTTCATAAATAGGAAAAGAAAGAAATAACAATGGCGGTGTGAATGAATATCAGCATCAGCATCAGCATCAGCATCAACATTAAGAATGGAGGTCGATGCCCGGTTACAATTGGCCATACTAATCCTAACCCTATGCATATTCTTCATCCTCCAAGGCATCCCTAAACGGGCCATAACCAAGCTCCGATCCAAGATCCGACCCAACAACCAGGCCAACCGGCACTTCATCCAGGGCGCCCAGTTCCTCTCCCGTGCCCGATCCGCCCGCACCAAATCTGCCGCCGTCAACCTCGCCAAATCAGCCGTCAACGAGGCCGACAACGCCCTCGCCCTCGAGCCCAGAGACCCCGCCGCTTACATCCTCAAGGCCATGGCCCAAATCCTGTTGGGTTACAAGACCTCCGCCCTTAAGTCGCTTGACTCCGCCCTCTCTCCGCCCGCGGTGAAGATGCTCTCCGGCAGAGAGAAGGGGGACGCGCTGTTTAAGCGGGCGGAGCTGCAAATCGGGTTGAACCGGAAGAGACGGGTTGACTCGGCGATTGAGGACCTAGTTGAGGCGGTTCGGCTCAGCCCGGATCATCCCAAGGCTTTTTGCTTGTTGGGTCAGTGTTATGAGATGAAGGGATTGAGACATGAGGCTAAATTGGCTTTTGATGATGCCTTGAAGCTTGAGCCCAGTTTCGAAGAGGCTCGTACTGGTCTGGGCCGTGTCGTGACGCCTGATTGATCGATTGATTGATTGATTGATTGATTTCCACAACACTGCTGCTTTCCATTTTCTTCCTTTTTTTGGTAAGGTTTTAGATGTTGTTTTGTGTATTGAAGATTTTGTACTAGTTTGTTAGACATCATCAAATCAACTTACAATTGTATCAATGATAATGGAAAGATGAAGAGTAGGTTCCAAAGAATAGAAAGAGCATGTCCTAATTCCACAACCAAATAAAACTAGAAGGTTTCTTCCAGCTTAAAAATAATTACAAGAATCTGGTTTAGTTTACAAATTACAACTCAAGCAATCATGCTGCCAAAATTGAAACAAAACAAACAAAAGGAATAGAGAGAGTGAGAAAAGTAATAATACCCACCTACTTTTTGATCTATCTCGCGTATACCAACTTCAAGAAATGGGCAAGGAAATTTAAGAATCAATGGCTTCACAGAGGTCCAGATTTAAGATTCTGGTATCTTCTATTACTAGAGAAAATAGAGTACTTCTGTTTCTTTGGTTTCGTTCCGAAGATAAAGGACCGTAAAGGGACTCGGTTATGGCTCATGGATTGCTTCAACTGCGGCTGATCACTCGAAATACCAAACTCCTCGTTCAGCATTCTTGTCGTCTTTTCGATTTCCATTTGAAGTGTTCTCACATGATCTAATCCCGCCTGTAGTTCTTCTCTCACCTTATTGTTTTCATGTTTCATGTTCAAAATCTCACCTTGGAACTTTGCTGCCTGATGGCTACTAAATCGTATCTCATCCTCCTCAACCCCTTCCTTTAAAGCTTTTGTGATTTCCTCTTGGATACTACACAATGATGCAAATCTTCGTTTGAGTTCGTCTTTCAAGGACGCACTTTGCTCTAACCACACCGTTAGTTCTGTCTGAATCTCCATCAAGTGTTTGTATACGGGACGGACTTCTGATATTATCTGTGTCGTAGTGCTTCCTTCTTGCTTCTTCTTCTCCTTTTGTTTTGATATTTCGTCCTGCAGATCCTGAACTTCCGTCTTGAACTTCTGGATTTGATGAAAGGTTGTGCTGAATCTCAACCAGAAATCTAAGTTCTCTTCAAGGATCGCATCAATTTCCAACCGGAACTTCTCTTCAACTATCGACACAGATGAAGTTGTATCGATAAAAACCAACTTTGTTTCGTCTTCTTTGTCTGAGTCGGGAATATCCGAAGATTGATTTACTTTTGAATCCTCATTTCCTACACTTGGTCTAGTGCTCGACTCTCCAACAGAATTGGAGTTTGCAGTGCTGTCTTCTCCTTTAACTTGCTGATTTAAGTTCAACATCTGGCGAAGCTGTTGAATTTCTTCATCCCTTTTCAGAATAGCTTTCTTTAGTTCTCTTATTTGTAATGTAATTTCAAATTGGCTGTCCCTTTCTTTCTTCTCAATTTCATGAAGCTTTTTCTTTACCTCCTTATAATTCTTGAGAAGTGTATTGTACTCTTTGAGCAGAACTTTGTCGGGATCCTCCATTCCACTCAAGAGCATTTGTTGCCAGTTTAGCTCTTCTTCTTTCTCCATCTCTCCTTGTGCTTCAACACTAACTGGACTGTCACAATGATCCACACGGACCTCTTCCTTTGGCTTTGGATCCAAAAATGTAACCGTCCTTTTAGTTGTTTCTATGACTTCTTGTTTAGAAACAAATGATACAGAATCCTGAAAATTACTCAAATCTACTTCTTTCACTTCCTTTATAACTTCTGTCTTGGAAGCACTGGAATTTTCAACGCCATCATTAGCTGCACTTGGCAAATCCATTTTATCTTCAAAACCCTCCTCCACCGTAGCTTTCGAAGGAGATACAATGCTATCTTTGCTATCATTTGATGAAGAAACTTTCTCCACCTCTTCATCTGGCGTTACACTACCTAGTTTCTCCGACAGGTGTTCGAGATTAGAACGAGCTTCAGAGAAGTTTGTCTCAAGGTTAGTGTTTTGACTTTCTACGTTCTTGTTCAGATCCTGAATCTTGGTCAGTTTTTCCTCGAGTTGTTTCACCCTGCTGCCCAAATTTTGTGAATCATCAATCAAAGCCTCTTTTTCATCTTCCAAATTCTGAATTTGTGCATGGAGATCATCAGCGTCTGTTCTTAATGTACTGATGAGAACAGTATGAGATGACATTGCGGTTTCCAAGCTGAGCACCTTAGTGACTAACTCATCAATCTTTTCTGCTAGTTCAGTCATTGTCAGAGATGAAACTGAGTTCAAACTCAAGTTTTCTATGGCTTTGTCCTTTAACGGCCCAACTTTTGCCATCTCTTGTATTTCATCACCAATGTTTTTCCCTGAGGCTTCTGAACCTTCGACAGCCTTAACTATTTTTTCATCTTCACTCAGCTTTTCTTCCTCAACTTTTCCATGCAATAACTTCTGTTTGAGAGACTTCAGACGCAGAGAAGCAGCTTCAATCTTCTTATATTCTTCCCTTGCTTCTGCTACGGACTTCTCTTGTTTCTCCTGCAACAAAATTAACGTTTCTTGGCATGACTTAAGGGCAGCCTCAGCCATCAAAGACCTAGCCTCATCATCCTCAATGACTCTATCCACATTAAATTCATCCTGCAACAAGCACACTTTTTGCTGCATCTCCATGATTTGATTCTCAATTTCCCAGTACTTTGAATGCGAACTCTCGTAGGAGCTCTTGACAAACTCTTTACCGGTTTGCAATGCTAAAATATTTTTATGAAGCTTGTCAATCTCATCAAGGGCTTCATCCTTGTTCAGACCAGATTTTACAACTACTTTGTTATGATTCTCTGATGACTTTGACGATTTCTTGGCTAGAAACTGCTTCGAAGCTGAAGTACTTATGAGGCCCTTATAATCTTTACTCGGCGCCTTAGGAACACTCGGAACACTTCCCATATTCAGTGGAGGCATTTGAGAATCCTTTGGAATTCTTTGGGCGGGAGAGTCTTCTCCGTCATCCATAAATGGAACTTGTTCTGGACAGACGGTTGCAATTGTATGGTTGGCATTTTGCAGTTCCTTAGATAAGTGGTCATAGCGGTCAGCCAAGGATCGGAAAACTTTGTAAGCTTCTTCGACAGAGTTTATAAGCTCTGGCCTTCTCTTGTAGTACATTTCAGCCCTTTTGGCGAATGAGTCTCCATCCTCTTCAATGAGCTTGAGCATTCCTTGAACTTTCTCTTCCATATCTGCATTGTACTGAATTTTGTTACAGCCGTCTTAAGTTAATAACACATGCTATGAATTTGAAGACACAAGATAATAAATTCCCCTTGTACTTGTTGAGTTATTGGGTGGTACCATCAATACTTTTTGTGCCCCATTTTTTTTTTGATGATTGATTTTTCAGCAACTACTTTCTCATTCATTCAGCCATAGGTTTAAAGGAGAGACTAGTACATTCAATCCCTCTCCCCCAACATTTTATATATATGAGATACTCATAATAAATAAAGAAATAGATCAGCAATCCAAGGATTTATGAATAAAGCAGGTTCATTAAAACTATGCAAAGCTAGAATTCCATAACTCATTTTAGTCGCGTAAAACTATATAGTAAGAAATATGAATAAAGTAGACTAGCGTATGATGTAGGTGATCGTATTTGTAATAGTACACTATTAGCAAATATTGACTGTTTCAGAATCCCTCATCGGAAATTTGAGACTATATAATGATCAAAGAAGAGCAATATCTGTATCCATTAAGGTAACGATAAATTTTCACATATGAACCCGAAATCTGGGATCCATCACAAACACATCATATTGCAACAAGAAAATCTGGGCCACTAATTTAATTGATTACCCTGAAGGCTCTGTTCGAGCCATTTGGATTGCTTGGTCCTAATGTGGCTGGCCCACCACCATGAATATGCATTACTTGCTGCTCTCTGCAACATCCTCTTTTGTTGTGTTCAATAAAATTATAACAATGTATAAATTATCTTCTTTTAATAATGATGATATCCAGGACCGAAACTCTTCCTCGTTATCATAACAGACATTATTTGGAGGAAGAAAGAGTTTCAAAGGAAGAAAGAGAAAAGAAATATTAATTGGAGGAAGGAAGCAAAAATAAAGAAAGAAACGATTGATCTGTTACTGGCTTAACACTACAATTATGGTTTGGTTGGTTATGAGTTAATCTCGCTCCATAATCAGTGTTATGCCCATGACCTCTCCTCCCTTTGCCTTGACAATAATAATAATAATATTAATATTATGATTTGATTTCCAACTAATAAATAATTAGATCACCCGTTATTCCATTCAACGTGGCGTCCACTGCCATTCAACAGCTTGGCATTCATTTCTCTAATCAGCTCAAACCTCTCATCTGACAGGTGTCAACCTTCCTTGTATTTTATTATAGTTTACAAAAGAAATCCTAGAAGAAAGAAAGTGTTATAAAAAAGAAAAAGTGGAGGTACTACATATAAGACCGAGTGATGTACTCAATCACACGGTCAATCAAAATAAAACCAATCATCTAAAGGGGTTTATAGGAGCATCCCGAATATTTAACCGAATCGGCTAGGTAAGTGTCATCAAAATTAAGGGGCGCTTTCCCGCAAATGTAATGACCGCCCGTGAGAGAAAGGTATCTAGAAGTCACACCCAAAGACGAAGTGTACAATCCAAGTACTCTCTCCCACTTAGGGAGACAAAGACATTTCCGAGATAAGCGCGTTTCCCCGAAATTGTGTACACCGCCCGTGAGAGTAAGATACTTAGAAGTCACACCCAATGAGGGACTATGCAATCCAAGTACCCTCTCCCACATAGGGAGGCATAGGCAATTTCGAGCGAAACAAGAGATAATATCACTATTACAAAAAAGAGCATATCTCAAAAGTGGATACCTCGTAAGATAAAATAAGCTAAAAAAATAAACAATAACTTACGACTTATTACAAGGAGTCTTCCATCTAAACCTATCAAGTAAGATCCTTCAATCAAGTCTTCGAAATTGTTCTTTGTTAGCTTCTCCAATCTTCATGAATTAGACTTGGGATTGCGAAGAGAGGTCCAACTATGCTTGTCCTTTTCAAGTAACACCCGAACCTTTTGACTCGCCAAATTGCTCGGATATCGGCCATTAATGCGGAGGATGCACGCCTCATTAGCAAGTTGATCCGCTACTTGGTTGCCTTCTCTATAGATGTGGTGCATGGAACCGTTAACCAAAACCAAGAGTGTGCGAATCTCCTCCACTTGTTGAATAATCTTCCACGGGCCTCCCTTCCTAGCGTTCACAATAGGAATGGTAATAAGAGCATCCGTTTCTATATCCACATCATGTAAGCCGAGAGTATGACAATATTTGAGGCCTTGATGAATGGCTAAGAGCTCCGCTTCCACATTAGTCATTGGCTCCAAAGCCACATGATAAATCCAAGCACAATTACCTAAATGATCGCGAAGAACCCCTCCATCCCCGGCCAATTCGAGATTACCCTTCGAGCTTCCATCCGTATTAAGCTTCCAACGACCTTCTCTCGGCTTCATCCACATAACCACAATGGGGGTTTGGGACGGGTCCTTGTAAGCTTAATCCCCCACAACTCCACATACTTGGAGCCTTGCCATAACTTCTCACAACACGGTTTGATGGTGAATAAATCAAGAACATGTCAAACAACCTTATGACTAATAACCTTAGCATCCATAGGGACACCATCATGTCGAGCCGCGTTCCATGCCGTCCAAATGTACCACAAAACAAAGATAGGAACAAGAGTGCGAATGTGACCGGGTGGGGTGTGATGTCGCGCATTTATCCAATAAGCAATTAAATTTTTCCAAGAGATAAAAACGGGTTGCTTAATTTGGAAAGTGCAAAAAAAATACGACCATACCTCTTGAGCAAGATGTCTTAACCAAAACACGTGATCCGTAGTTTCAGCACTCAGACACCAATTGCGTTGTGAGATTATCTCCATGCGTTTTGCAATCTTTTGATCCGTAGGGAGGAGGTTTTGCACATAACGCCAAGCGAAAAAAGATATATTTGGGAGGAGGAGATTGTGCCAAAGGAATCTATATGTACCGAATGGAGCATAAGGTTCGGAAATGGAGAGCCGGGCGGATCTAGTAGAGAAAAAACCATTAGCGTCGAGCTTCCAAAGCGGAACGTCTCTACCCTCTTGCCAAGTGGGATGGCCTGTAACCCTCATGACTTCATCATCCACCAACACTTCCTCCAACTTCACAATATACCATTCACCGTCCAACCAAAAACCCGAGAATATGATGTAACATGAGCACCATCACGGGGTTGGAGTACACCACCTTTCAACCAATGATCAACCCAAAAAAGGGAAGTATCGTTCTTGATATTTCAAAAGATATGCGGTTGAGCTTTAGGGGCCGACTTACTCAATCTCTTCCATCCTCTAGATTCCCAAAGGTTGCTACTAAAGATCGGCTCACGTATAGTATACCTTGTCATCATGTATTGTGCCCACAACGAGTCTTGCAACCTAAACCTCCACCAAAGCTTGAGACCGAATGCTTCAACTAAGCAAGAAAGTGATGAGATATTAAGACCTCCCATTGCAAATGGTTTGCAAATTCTTTCCCAACTTCTCCAATGTAGTCTTCTTTCCTCAATGGAGCCCCAAAGGAACCGAGCAAATAACATCTCCAAATCATCAAGAACGCTCGCCGGAGGTTCGAGAACTTGACAAAGATAGACCGGAATAGAGCATAGGATACTTTTGATAAGGGTAAGACGTCCGCCAAAATTAAGGAACTTCAACTCATAACCGCTTATAAGGCCACAAATTTGGTCAAGCCACCTAGTGAAATATGAGTATTTCATTCGACCACGAATGATAGGAGCACCAAGATAGGTCATGGGGAAATCACCTTTCTCAAAGCCGGTAAGATCGTGAATAGCATGAGAGTGCGAACCATTAACGTGAGGCGAGGGGATGAAGCAACTCTTGGCCACATTGATAAGTTGACCCAAGACCATTTCGTAGAGATGTAAGAAATCCATAATCTTAGCCATATTGTCCATCGTCCCCTTCGCAAATATAATGCAATCGTCTGCATAGGACAAATGTGACACATTAATATCGCCCCCATAATTGAGCTAGAGATCTTGATTCCATTTATAAAGTTTGTTGAACCCTCTAGATAAGAACTCGGCAGCAATAATAAAAAGAGCGGGAGAAATGGTGTCACCTTGGCGAACTCCATGTTTGGACTCAAAGAAACCATGGCTTTCTCCATTGACAAGAATGGTGAAGTAACAATTCTCAAAGTAATTCTTGATGAGCCAAATCCATCTTCGAGAGAAACCGAACTTTATGAGGCATTGGTACAAAAACCCCCAATCCAATCGGTCATAAGCCTTCTCCATGTCAAGCTTCACCACTAAATTATACTTGTTCCTATGACTATTGAGATTCTTAGCCAACTCTTGAGCAAGGAGGATGTTATCTCCAATTAACCGGCCTTTGATAAATCCACTTTGATTGAGAGAGACAATGTTGGGTAAGAAAGAAGCTAAGCGATCGTTGAGGAGTTAAGAGATGATCTTATAGCCCACGTTACAAAGACTAATCGGTCTATACTTCTTCCATTCCGTCGGGTCTTTCTTCTTTAGAATAAGCACAATATTAGTAGCCTTGAAAATGCGAGGAAATGCGGTACCACGGAAGAAATCCAACACCACCTCAAGGATATACTCCTTAATAATATCCCAACACGATTGGTAGAAATGAGCATTGAAACCATCCGGACCCGCCACACTATTCGGGCTTAAACCGAACACAACTTCTTTAACTTCTTCAAGATTCGGGGGGCGGCATAGACAAATGTTGTCATCGTCGAAAATGAGGGTGGGGATAAAATTAAGATTATGGCATGCTGGAATATCAATATGAGAAGCAAGAAGGTGCTCGTAGTACCTTACGGCCGAGTTGCCAATCTCTATCGGGTTTTCCACTAACACTCCATCTTCATGAGTACGAAATATTTTAGCCCTAGCTTGTTTCTTCTTTGCCATAGCTTGAAAGAGCCTTGTGTTGCGTTCCCCTTCAATAGCCCATTTGCATCTAGCTCGTTGTTTCCAATATTCCGATTCCATAATGCGAGTAGATACAAATTCGGCATAGCATTTATTCACCAAGGATTGAGATGTAACATGAAGGATTTCGGCTTGCTTGAGACATTCTTCCTTATCCTTAATGTTACGAAAAATATTACCGAATGCATTCCTATTCCAACTCTTATGCTCCTTTCTTAGTCGTATAAGTTTAGCTCCAAGCTTGAATAGCCCCACACAAGGAGTTGTTTGACCCCAACAATCCGCAACCTTTGAATGGAAGTCCTTGTGCTTGATCCACATATTTTGGAAGTGAAAATTACTCGACATACAAGAGTGATCCCGATCGAAATGGACAAAAAGGGGAGTATGATCCGAATGTAACTGTGACTCATGGACAATACATGTGCTAGCAAATGCCAAGCTCCAATAATAGTTGATGAGAGCACAATCAATACGAGTGTGTATGCCATTGTTAGCCCAAGTGAAGGGGTTTCGTTCATAGCCGACATCTTGCAAACTGCAATCATCAATACATTCACGGAAGTCGTCCATCTCACCAACATGAGGAGGGACTTTGCCCCTTTTTTCCTCCTCCTTAAGAACAACATTAAAGTCACCAACCACCAACCACCAACCGCGGCTTTCGCTCATCACTTCTTCTCAACCCATCCCAAAGTGACTGATGAAGGACCCGAGATTGAGCGGCACAGACAAATGTGCATAATAACGGATGATGGAGGATATTAGAAGAAATGATACAATGTAAAAATTGTTCATGATCCTCTAGAACCTCAATTTGCATATCACTATCCCCAAAAACCCAAATCTTGTTGTTGGAGTTAGAGAAAGCCGACTCGTAATGGAACCTTTTTTCTGAATTTATGCCCATCAAATCTAGCTTTCGGTTCAAGTAGGGCAATGACCTTAGGCTTATGGCGAATGACCATATTCTCAACAAACAAATAACATCAATGAGACGGGGAGGGTGACGTACCATCATGGGAACGCAAATTGCGTTCGGCTTTTTCCTTCTTTTTTCCTTCTTTCTTTGGTTTTTGCTTTTTGATGAAGACGCACCATGATCATTTCTTTTGTTGTTGGAGTCCTCAAGATACTTTTGGCTAATATCCGACTCCTCAACAATCGTATCATCACTCACGGCTTCTTCATCTAGTATGCCAAAGTAGGGAAATTGGTGAGATAGGAGGGGTGGAGATATCACACGAGAAAGTATCCTCTTGAAGACGCGCCCGTGGGGAGAGGACTCTAGATTTAGGTTGATAGTTAGAATTCGAAAACCTAGCTCCATCATCATTAGCATCCCTCAAAATCATATATTCAATCTCTTTTTCTTGAGCCTTTCTCAATGCTTCGACAAGTTCATCATCCCTTAAGAGTTTTTCCTTTCCAACATTTGTCACGACATCAATTTTTGCCAACTTGCGGTGTATTTCTTTATCCACCTCTTCGGCCGCCTTAGTCATTTTTTTTGTGAAATTGAACTTCCTCTTCAACCATGGTGATGGCCTTAAGAGTTCCTTCAGTCAACTCTTGACTTAACATATTTCCTTCTCCATTGCTATTTATCTCCATTGTTCGGCCCTTGTCTTCCTTAATATTGGATTCTTGCTCAAGAATATCGAAAGAATTTGGATCCCCTCTCTTTAAGAGTTTCTTCGAAAATGAGGTTGGGGCGACGTTCCTCATTGCCTTAGCCTTCCAAACATAAGTAGTAGCTTCACTATGTTTCGGTTCTTGTGTACCCTCAATCTTCTCATTAGTCCCTTGAGATTTCTCCACACCGCATTCCTCAAGCCTATGACCCACTATTTGACACTTTCGACAATAGTTCGGTAGATTTTCATATATGATCTTTTGCTTGACGATATCCACGTTCCCATGCACATCTTCTACCCCCATTCTATTTCTTCGTTCAACGGATCAAGGAGATTGACCTCAACACATATTCGAGGATAACTGGGACGTGACATAGTGGCCGCTCCTTCATCGAGCCTCAAGGGTCTTCCAAAATAATAACTAATGTTCATAAGAGCAGTTCTTTCACAGAAATGCATATTTAGGTTTGGTAGACCGATCCACATGGGAGCTATAGGAGGTTCAAGATCGGGGTCGAAATCCGGAGTCCATTTGTAGATCGAGCTATTGAGATCAAGAAAGCGAAGGTTCTTCTTCAACCATAAACGCGTATAGTCCTCCTCCATGGTCAATTTCAACATAACGTGTCGCGGGCCTATTGGACCAAGAGTGTATTTGCCTTTGAGTTTGAGTTTTGCCATCTTGTTGTCGATATAAGTGTAGCTCGGCTTAACAAGAGGGAAGCGAAGGATTAATACAAGCTTAAGCCGCTCATCAAGAGCTTTAGGGCGTGTTTGGTTCATAGTATGTTCTTATACATGGTTATACTATTTGGCTACTATTGTTGCTTTAATTTTATCTCGCTTTTTAGTAACCGTGTTTGGTTCGGTTGTTATCACCAACTGAGAGCCAAAAAACTGATATAAAATAATATCAAGGGGGGGGGGGGGTAGTGATTAATTTAGCCCAGAAAGCCAGCTAATAGGTGGGCCCCAGCTCTTATTTTAGCAGGCCCGTTTTTTTTAACATGCAAACCAAACACGTTTTTAGGTTATTAAACCTCCTCATCTCACCTCATCAAAGCAACCAAACAGGCCCTTAACTTACTCCTTCTTGAAGACAATCATGGATTTTCCTTTGACAAATCAAAAGTCCATTGTAGTGAGGGTAGGATCATCAATAAGAGAGCGGTTGATTTCATATTGTCTCGTGGGAGCGGCCTCTTGCGCATAAGAAGCGCGTCGAATTGGAGCACGAACTTGATATGGTCTAGGATTATCCGATGCTGCATTGGGTTACTTCTCAATGATTGGTGGAGCAAGTGAGGAAATAGGAGCTAGCAATGGTTTTGCAACTCTAGAAAAGTTATTCGAGAGAGGCGGGAAATGGCCGGATCCAAACTTAGATGAACTCGCAATGTTAGAAGCCTTGTTGGAATCCATTGCTTGCTTAGCCTTATCAAGCACATTCATGGCTTGTTTTGCTTTCCCTAGTGTAACGAGCTTCGAATTCGTCAATGGAGCATGCTTAGGATCTAAATTAGCATTTTCCACACTTGCATTAACATTCCCTTTAGCTTGATCATAAGCTATTTCCAATGGAAGATTCGGATTCCCCATGGCCAAAATAGAGGAGGTGGGAATCAAAGAAAAAACTTCATTTTCCACGTTTGATGACGTGGTGCCACGTGGAAAGGTGGGGTCAAGGTTGACCGAAGTCAACTCATCATTGTTGGCACAAGAGGTAGTCATGATAACTTAACAAAAGTGTAAAAGATGGGAGTAAAAGGAGCTAGGACGCGGATTCCCGAAATGGCAAAAACCAACAGCTGTGGCGCCCTGCTATCCGCACCGCAGGTGGCCAAAATGGGTCTGGCGCCTGACAGGAGCGCATGAGCAGGCGACACGGGCTAACATCGACTAGACGACACCTTTTGGGGAAAATGACCACTAGTCCACACTAACGGCTCTTTTTGCATGATTCTAACTGCAAAGTGACCGCAAGAAACTTGGGAAGCGAGCTCAAGAATGTTTTGGTAGTGGAGCTCTAGAAAAATGATCGGAAAAATGCAAAAACGCAAAAATGCAAAAACAAGAGAAAAGTGATCCAAAAGTTCTTTAGAGAACCAAGAGAATTAATCTCACAAATATTTAGCAATAAGACTTGTTCTTTTCCATTGAATAAAGCCGTACATATAGGCTAATATTATAGGAGTTCTAATAGGAAAGAAGACATAGTCCTTCTTGAAAAAGGAATCTTAAATAAACTAGGAAACTAGTTAAATAAAGAAACTAAGCCTCATAAAGGAAACTAACTAAACTAGAAAACTTATTTAATAAGGAAACTTATTAAATAAGAAAACTAAGAAATAAGGAAACTAATAAATATGGAAACTTATTAAATAAGGAAACTAAGCAATCCTAATATAAGTAAGAGTCTTATGGTTCATCTTCAAATAACTCCAATACTCCTATTATAACTAGGAGTCTTCTTCTTCTTGAACTTTGCCATATTCATGCATCTTTGTGGACTTGATGGATTATGCTCAATAGTCCATAACAAATTATCTTTAGACCAATCTTCTTGAGTCAGCCCATTGAGTATTTCCTTGTAGTTCTTACTTTGGACCCTCAAAATTAGACGCTCAAATATGCCTTTTGAAGCTATGTCAATTACTTCATGTTCATATGTTATTAACGCTCAATGGTTATTTCTTGTCATTCTTTACCGTTCAGATCATTTTCGGATTCTACTTATTATTGTTCATTTTATCGCCGAAACCTATAAATCTCACTAAGCCATTAAAGACTTATTCCTCTTTTGTTTTGTCTGTCCATTCCTCAGAATAAAAGGCGACTTACGTGTGGCTGGTAAGAGCGGTTTTTCAAATCAAGAAGTTATTTTGCTAAGTGTTATTTTGAGTATGCATTTCAATAATCATAAAGATTTTAAATAACTAAGTATTGTCACTTTTATTCAACTATGACGTTGTTATTTGTATTTTATCAAGACTTCCGCTGTGATATATAATAAATTGATTTCTTTATGTATGGTATGATCCTCACCGTGAGACATTTTCTTTAGACTAAATTAATATCACGTTTGTTTCTGTGTTGTTTGAACATGTGACGAGTTTGATATTAACTAAATCTCGAGGTGTGGTGCTCACAATACCACCCGCCAACCCAGTAACATGCACAAGTCTTGGCCATCCCTCGAATTGGGATTGAGAATCTAAATCGTAAATTCTCGTGGTGACTTGGGCTAGTCCACTTAGAGGATTGGTCGACGTCTACTACAAGAAATACTCCATATTGGAGGCCCAAAAGTGCCTCGAATATTTCCATAATCGCCTCCAACCGTAAAGATGGGAGGCGAAAACCGCCTCATTCAGATCCCCTAGTAACATACACGCTTGTTACGTGGTTGGAAGCAATTATTTGCCTTCCACGTCTGCAGGCACATAGAAGGCCAAAAATTGCCTCCAATGCTTTGCGGAAGGAGGCGATTATTCGCCTATAGAATTGTGAGCCATAGTTCAGCTACCTAAGCGTTAAAGGCGAACAAATTGTTGCCTCAATAATATGGGATTAAATAAACTTTCATATCCACATCAACTACATGAAGCAGATTTGGATACATAAGCATTGAAGATGATTTATCGCTTGCATGTATACTATTATTTTGTTGTTTTTCATATTTCACATATTAGAGGCGATTTTTACCCTCCAGCAAGTTTACAAATTTATAAAAGAAATAGGGAAAATATTTGCCTTTTTGTTTTCTCAAAAAATTTCATCCCCAATTTTCATCATTCCTTTTTTACATGTAATTAAGTTTTTGAACGGATTACTAATAAGTGATTTAATTAATGTTTTAGTAGAATTATTATATATAAATGTTAAATTATGCATATTGAATTAACGTTAATAACCACACCACATATTATATAAAACATGTATATTTAGATGATTAATGATCACAAAAATATTAATATAACAAAATTCTACATAATATCATTCCAAACAACTAAAATTCGTTAAATAATATTGTTTGACAAAAACAATTAAACTAAGACACAGATATTTAAGATAAATTATTCATATAAAATCTATGAATTAAACCAAAAACTAACAACTTAATCTAAAAAGAAATTATGATTAGATAAGAAATGTGGACTATGAAGAGAAATTTGGGGGAAGAATGAGACTAAAGGAGGGATAGTGTGGTATTTATAGAGGATAGAGAAGATATGAACTTGTTCTGCCCGGAATCAAAGGAGACAATTTTTTGTCTCAAACGTGGCTGTTGGAGGCGAATGTTGGCCTTTGCCATGGTTCCAGTCACGAAGATCGCAGTGTTTTAGTTTTCTTTGCGTATTTGACGCGTATCATGGTTTTCTTTATAGGGGGCGATTTTTGGCTCATTTCTTAAAAAAAAGGTTTATTCAAATTTAGTAAAGAAAATTGCAAAATTGGCACGTAAAAAACATTATCGCCTTCTACCTAAATTAACAATATTATTGCATGAATTTCTCCTATCCCGCTTCATTTCACCATCTACATCTCATTCTCCTCCATTGTTGCATCTTATCCATTTAAAAGAAGAAGAAGAAAAAACCCCATAAATTGCCTCGTATTTTCTAACATCACATCAAAATTATATTGCTTTCATTAAATCTCCAGAAATTGAAATTTAAGAGGTATGTATGTGCAATTTTATTGAATTTTTCTTCTTTAGTGTTTAACTACAAGTTCATCTATTGTAATTTTTTTACTATTGACTGCACCACAAATTGGGAAATAAAGGTGTTATTAATGTTAGTAATAGTCATTTCGATTAAAATTCCTAAAAAAAATGGGTTTGCGATTGTTGATGTAGATATAAAATGTACAACGAATATCATAGTTGGATGTACGATAGAGTGCATAGTGGGGGTTATCATAACCAAAGTTTAATAGAAAGCATTTATAGGTTTCTAGAATATTCATATGCTCAGACTAACCTGCTCGATCGGGAGATAAGTGCCCTTGAAAACATTGTCCAAACAACAATAGACGATATTACGTGTCATCTTTACACACGAGAATTTTTTCTAGATTATTATGTTTGGGTAGTACAAGATGAGTCTTTTGGTGAAACAAACGTGGCGTCAAGTTTGAATATGCCAGAGCAGCCACCTATTCATGAAAGTACTGGTGGTCGTTAAAAGGAACTGACCAACAATGCATTTGGTGGACGTTTTGAGAATATTAACTTCGATCAGGAGGTAAATGAAAAGCCAAACACCGAGGTAAAAGCCTTTTATGAACTTCTGCGATCATCAGATACACGTTTAAGTTCTGGAGATTGTAAGACGGTATTGGAATTCGTATATAAGTTTATGGCGAATAAGACTATGCATAACACGACTACACCTAACTGTAACAAATGGGTAAAGAAAATGCATACGGTGCCGAGTATGAAGGATCATAAAATTCTTGAAGATGTGTACGGGAATCAGATATTGAAAAGGTTAGGACTAAAAAAGAAGGATTACGACGTATGTGAGAAAAAATATTTCTTGTACTACGGGGAGTACGAAACTAACAGTTATACTTGTTATTCGGTGTGCAATGTAGATAGATTCGAGCCCCCACGAAGTTCCAATCCAAGAGCCAAACACATTTTAAAAAAGAAATTGTGGTACTTTCCCTAGACACCTCGATTGTGGCAGCTGTATATGTCGCAAGCAACATCAAAACACATGACGTGGCATTTGAGATGCTACGGACGAAACGATACAGTGATTTACCCCGCTGCTGGTGAGGCATGGAAATCTTTCGATGATAAGTATCCCTCTTATGTTGTCGAGCCCATAAATGTTAGGACTGGTATTTACACTGGTGGCTTCACTACATGAGGAAGCTCTGCTAATTCTTATTCGTGGTGGCCATGTTTTGTGACCCCCTACAATCTACCTCCTCATATGTGCATAAGGCAAGAGTATATATTTTTGTCTTTGTTGATCTCTGAACCAATGAGCCCTGGAAAGAATCTCGATGTGATACTACGACATCTACTTGATGAACTTTGTTCATTGTGGGATAATGGAGCTCAAACTTGCAATAGTTTTCAAAAGCAAAATTTTGTAACGCGAGCGCATTTGATGTGCACAATAAGTGATTTTCTAGCTTATGGAATCATATCTCAGTGGAGTATGCACGGTAAGCTATCTTGTTCCTATTGTTTGGTGAATAAAAGTCTTTTTGACTTCAATATGTCACAAACTGTGTTGGGATGATTTTCATGCACTATAATCATTCGTTTCGCTCAAACGCTACTAATTTCAAAGCTAGGAGAGATGAATTTGATGCACCATTACTTCGAAGATTGGGTCCAAAAATGAAAGAGCATGTTGGGTATCTACCTCATATTTCTTTCAGAGACAATGAACATTTTTTTGAGGGTTTGGGAGGCTCACAACTGGTGTTGCAATGGTATATTTTGGAAACTCCCCGATTTGGAGTCTACTCTTATCAGTCACAACTTGGACATAATGCACTGTGAAAAGAACTTCTTTGAATACATAAAAAATATAGTGATCGACGACCCAGAGAAAATGAAGGATAACTTGAATGCAAGGAGGGATTTAAAAGATTGGACACAACCAGACCACATGATTTCCAGTAACTGGACCTAATGGCTAGCAGTACAAGAGAAAATCAAAGTACTACTTAAGTAAAGAGCAAAAATGATTGGTGTGCGGATGGGTGGGGGAATAATTTTTTCGGATAGATATGCATCGAACATAAATTGTTGTGTCCAAATGCCCAAACTTTGGTGGCAGGGATGAAGAGTCATGTCAGTCACGTATTTATGCTAAGGTTGCTACCTATTGCATTTCGTGACTTCTTACCCAAATTTATTTGGGAGGCACTAGCCGATGTTAGTCTATTCTTTAGATCGATATGTACAACAATATTCATATGCAGCATACCGTATTGAGACTATGGCATACCGCCGTATACGTCCGTCATTGGCACACTTCCCGTCTGTGGCACACTGTAGGGGAACAAACCCATACTCTCTTACCCACCTGGCCCCATAGGCTGCAACATATACTGCAATGGCTGGGTACCCCATATGCGCTCATGTCATCGGTGTACTCGTCTGGTTAAGGGAAGAATTTATCATGCCCATAGATGATGGCTGTTAGGGGCCACTGTCCAAGCCCTGGTACATCATCTGGATTGATGCCTTGTCTGAAACACCTCAAAATAGAGTAACTAGTATCTCCCGTCCCCAGATCCACCAAAACCACCCTCTGGTCTCAACATCGGAACACCAACTCTCCAACCACGACCTCCTCTAGCCATTGTCTCCAGAGCCCGATGAACCACTACCACCCGTTATATATATATATATATATATATATATATATATATATATACACACATATATGATAATATAGGGTTATCTCCTCGAAACCGCTCCTTCGTACATGTTAATAACTCATGAATAAAAAAGAGAGACGATGATGATAAGATGTTCCTCGAAGAACTTATTTTGCAGGAAGAGATCAATTCAAAATACAAATGCTCCCATAAATGTTCGACTTACACCTCCTAAGTACTTGCCACCCATCAAAACCCCCTGCAACTACAAACGGTAAACATGCACCACGGAAATAGAAGGGCCCACTCCAGCAATTTCAAAACCCCCATTTGAGGAAACAAGGGACACCCACAAAAACACAAACCCAATGCGAAACCTTATGCCTAAGGCTAGACCTTTTTTATGTTCGGTCGAAAGAAGTGCAGCGGTAATTAGAATCACCTACCTTAGGAAGAGCATGCCTTACCAAAGCTGCATGTGTTCACCTTGAAAGCCATTAACAACCACAAATGGAAGACGCTTACACCCAACTGGGAAGTTATTAAGTCAAGAATCATCAACCATCTTCCACCCATCGTCGACATGCCTAGATAAATATCTACAAATGAATTGTGTACATAAGTTCACCCTACTCAAATAAGGGACTGGGACCGAACCCCAATGAGCACGCAACCCAAAAGACCGCCTGGATGAAAACAGATTCCACGCACATCTCCCGCAAAATAGAGTCAAAGGTGACTCGTTTTTTAAAAACAACATACAAACAAAATCTAGAGCCTAAGAGAGGGCATAAAATTTGAGGAACCCCAGTAAATGTTTTCATTATGAGCTCAGGAAACGCCCATCCCAATGACAACATTCCCTACAATTATGAAGAAGCATGAGGGAAAAACATATATGCAAAGTAGCTTTACATGATAGGTTCAATAAAAACTGTGTATACAATATGGCTACATCACATCTATAAAAGAAAGGAAAGATCTCGATAGTATCGCTTAAAAGGATAAGCGCCCTCTCTAAAAGGACGAGGGAAGGATCGATCACCAACCATAGAATCACTAAGTCAGTGGGAAAACCAGACATCGTTTGTACCATGTCCTGGCAGATTCCATAACCCATCAGCAAAGATTGACGAGCCCCTTCACTAAATGACTTATTCAAACTAACTGTTACCCCAAACCCTAAGGCAGCCTAAGCTTGAGCCTTCGCTAGCTTTTCCCTAAACAAATGCCCAAGTTCATCATATAATGCTGGTATTCGTCCCACTGTACCTTGGTCGTACAAAGAAGCTCACCTATTTGCCCGAGGCAAAAAAGCAAACTCTCCAGCCATTTCTCTACTTGAGCCAACAACTCGTGCATTAACTTTAACATATCCCTACTCCCATTAGTATCATGGACATGCATGCCCGTAGGGCCTTAACCTTAGCCTCCCTCTTCCCTAATCAACAATGAGCCTCTTTTAAAGCTAGCTGTAGTTCTTGACAACATCTCCGTAAGGTCAAAATATCGAAAGAAGCCGTTCTGTAATGCTCCCCCATGGCCTCCACCAGCAGTAACAACTGTCAATATTTAACAAAGATAAAAAAACAAAAAAAGGAAAAGAAACAGCACACGGGTCGTCATATCTAAAATAAGGAACTGGCATTCCTCACAAACATTTTTGCTAAAAACATCTTGCAAGGTGGAAAAATAAAAAGCTACTAAATTTTTTTATCCCTCTCATTTCTTAAGCCGTAAAGATACGAGCGACAATACTCCAAACTCCCTTGCACCCCCATAAAAAGGGAATGGCCATCTGATGCGTCTATCGAAGAAGGATATCCCAACCCGGCCATCCATGGACCTGATGAGCAAAACGTATGACTAGAACCTTCGCCATATCCTCGGATGGTTGGCCCACAAGACTAGAAAGGCCCCAGCATGGAACAAAAGGGCAAGCTAAAAAGATCTTTGACAAAATGAGTGTAAGAAGAAGAGATAAAAGCTAATGGATCAATCTCCCTCAAAAAAGGCTCAACGGCCATCTCGTCACTCAGACACCTTGAAAGAAATAAACAGTCCTTAGAGAAAAACACTCAAGCATGCACATCCATCTCAGCCCCTGAACCAACAAAATCCTAAAGGAGTATGAGTCAAGATCAGATGCACAAATAAACTCTAGAATGAAATTTCTCCAAAGGATGAAAATGGCAACTTATGAAGTAAATGGTTCGTATGAAGGGATCCTTCGGCCCCGATTTCCAACAGTTTAACAACCTTTAACACTTGAGGGGTTGGATACTTGAGGGGTAGCTCACTTTGAAGGTTGAAGCTTAGTATCTCTAACTTCTCTCTAGAAATCTAGTGAGATAAAGCACACCAAGTATTCCACGTCAACACTCTTTCCATATCAACTGATTCCACGTCAATTGTGACCACATCAACTGAATCCACGTAAATCGTTTCTGCTTCAATCGATTCCACGTCAATCATTTCTACGTGAACCAAAAAAATTATAGTAACTTCTACTATACTTTTCCATAGACATTCAAATGTAAACAATTGGACTTAAGTATGAAAAAGCTTTCACCTGGGATTTGACTACTTCGTGGTGCAAATCGCCCGAGGTCCAAATCCCGAGCCTCCAGGGCTCGATGAATTGCAACGTCGTTAGGCTGTCCAAATGATCTTCGGTCTTAATGACACCCGACAAGGGTTGGTACTTTGACCACCCGGGCCTTGACTACGAGACATACATCCTATGGGATAGTCCAAATTGAGCCTAAGAGCCAGTATAGTGCATATAACTTATGAGCTCGCATTACATCAAACAAGACCCTTCCACTGGCACAATTGAATAATAAACTACGTTGGGCTTGATTCTTTCTTCTCATAGAGATACGTAGGAAGCTCGACCCTGCGTTGAGCTCAGTTGCAAGAATACAACAATCGTATCCTTCCCTAGAATATGTTACTTTCTTATATAAATTGTTTACTTATAACCATTATGTCTTTAGTGCAGGTTTTTATTGAACCAAAAGCTCTTCTTATGTTGCTTATAAGGGGCAAGAAAGTCTGGTGGGGAGGTAATCTCGATACTAGCAAAAACACTCTGCGCCAACTGTAAGTAAATATAGGTAGTTTCTCTATGAACTACTATGGTTAAGTCATTGTAAAATCCAACCTCTAAACAATCTTTTTAATTATTTTTCACAACCACGATCAATAAATTCTAATTGAGTTCAATTTAATTTGGTCAATTGTTTTACTATTTGCTTTCTTTAGTTAATTGTTCAATTGTTTCCTGCATTCAAACTACTGTTTTCTGCATTCAAACTACAATCATGATTTACTATTTTCCGGCATCATAAATAGATTTCCCCTACATTCTAGATTAATCATTTTTTGCATCCTTAGTATAGAAAACATTCATAACATTCATAATCATTCACCACCTCCTGCAAGCGCACAAGTGAAAAGATCGTGACAACCGTTAGTGTCTTGCATTTATGTCATTTACATATTAATCCACCACTCAATTGGGATATGATACTTGGTTCATAACTATACTTACTATTTTATTATTACTTGATTTGTGCACTTGCAACGAATGGGAAACTGAGGTATAATATATTATTGTTAACTGATATTCTTTGAGAGTTACACATCATATCAGAGTTTTCCCCCATCATATATCGTTTGCATTTTATCAATGTTTTTTACTTTCTCAATTATTTACATATACGTTTCTTTGTAGGCTCAATGCTCACAAGTTGAACCAAATATTGGATATTTTGGAGGTTAAGAACTAGGTGAATGTATAACGATTCATAATTTATTTGTTAATCTTCTTTATGAATGACGCGTATAGTTCATTTTATTTATCATATAGAGTAAACTCTATTTGATACGTAACCTCATTTAATGTTTATGATATATAACCTTTGTGTTTATTTGATTCTCGGGTTCCATTGTAGCTTCTTATGATTTTATGAGGGCACAACCAGAAGTTCGTGGCAGGTTAAATCCATTTATTATTTGATAAAAATGTTAGCTCAACCATATAGTCTGGTGGGGTTGATTTAGGTGGCACAAAAACAAACGAGGCCAGCCTGGCCCAATAACAGCCCGAATAGAAAAGAACTGAACATAGGTGGATCGACAGTTCTCAGACGATCGAATGGTAATGTTCGATTCTTATTGCCTTTTTGTAGAGCGGGCCCATATTTTGAGGTCTATAAATACCCCGGATCTTGGAATTTAAAGCACATGATTATTTATTGTTCACCAACCCAACAACAAATTGAACCATGTTGTTCGACTGTTATTCAAGTTCGAGAGTTCTTCGGTTCGATCGTTATCAATCAGTCAGTCTCGTTTGACGGTTTTCAATATCGAATCCAGGACCGTTCGATTGTCATGGAATTTGACAGTTATTCCAACTTCGAACCCGCTCCCGTTCGATATTATTCCAGCATCGAACCCACTCATGTTCGATAGTTTGACAATTTTCAGATTCGATAGTTAGGGTTAATATAATCATCTCAAGTTTATTCAAAAGAGATAGATGAACTACGTTGGAATTGATTCCCTCAGTGGGATACGTAGGCAGCTTAGCTCGTTCTCATGTTTAGTACAAAATTATTAAGTATACAACATGTCGCGATGCTTGGAGTGCAGGTATGTAAAGGACAAAGCTCAATCTAACACAACTATGAATCAGTATGATGTGGAGTGTCTTATTAGCCTGCCAAGTCAGCAGACGAAAACACCCCAAATCAGTGGCGCCTTCTGTGGGAACACACTACATGTACTCGAAAACAAGCTCGCAATCTCAAAGTTAATCATAGTTATATCAAAATCGATGGAACAACTATGGAATCGACCACATGGAACTCGGTGACAAGCAAACAAAGAGTGGTGCTAATGGTAGTAATCAAATCCACGCTACGACCAAGGAAAAATACGCCATCAAAAGAAAGATTAGGGAGGATCATGTCCCAATCCTATACATTAATCATTTACAATTTTTGTTTTAATGCTAATAGATTTCTAAGGAAGCTTTTGATTTATCTTTTTACAAGAAACGACTGATAGGATCTTCCCTTGCGGATACAAACAACTACACTCCGACTAGTGTCATAATTTGTTTTACCCGCAAGTGGTATCAAAGAATCTTACACGAGGGTGTTAAAGAATCTTACCCGTAAGTGGTATTAAAGAATTATTTGTAAGTGATATCAAATAATCATACCCTAAAGCGGTTTCAAAAAATCTTACCTCAAAGCAATTCAAGAGGCTTGCACCTTCTCTACTCAGCATCAAGAGTTGGATATTTTGAGAGAAGATCATTTATTACTGCTACACCTACCTGTATAAGCATCGAACCATGGATTCAATACTTAACTCAACATTCGACAGCTTTCGTTCGACATTCGATAGTTTCCCAATCGATAGATCTAGACTCGACGCTCTTGGTTATTCTAGTCCTTTTTTGGCTACTCTCCGGCATATTAAAGGTGTTCCAGGCAAAGCTAGTCAATTCTTATAATAGCTTAGCATATCTTGGTGTTGTTCCAGCCTGAATATATTCTCCTGGTATGATGAAAGCACTGCCCAAAACGACATAATAGGCATCTACCGATCACGGCACGATGCAAACCTGAGGTCTCAAGATATGGACATCGACCTGATGAGGTCAGATGCAAACCTAAAATCTCAAGAGATGGACATCGGCTATATTACACAAAAAACATATGGACATCGGCCTGATGGGGGACAGATGCAAACTTGAAATCTCAAGAGATAGACATCGGCCCAATGTGGTCAGATGTAAACCTAAGTCTCAAAAGATGGACATCGGCCCTACGTGGTCAGATGCAAACCTAAAATACCAGAGATGTACATTGAGCTGACGAGGTTAGATGCAAACCTAAAATTTCAAAATACGAACATTGGCCCGACGTGATGAGATGAAAATCTAAAATATCATAGATGGACATCGGCCCAACGTGGTTAGATGCCAATCTAAAATCTCAAAGGATGGACATCCCCTAGAAAAACCATGATGCCAACAAAATATCCATATGACTGAAAGGTTGTATATTATATCAGACTTACACATAGCGGATTAGGGACATCTACCCAACATGGTACGATGCAGACAAACCCAAAGCAGTACGATGAACATCTACCCATCACGATACAATGCAAACATATCCAAAGCCACATCAAGAACATCTACCCACATGGTACGATGCAAACCTACCCAAAGTTGTACGACAAACATTCATCTATCATGCTAATAAGCAAAAGCTTCCAAACGCACCGCGGGCATCTATCAAGCATGGTACGAAGAAAATCTACCCATAGAGTACAAATCTAGACTACTATGAAAATGTATCAATACCTAAGAGGTACGAATATCAAATCGCCAAATTAGCCATCAACGTCGACGAGCAATAACATGTAAAAGCAAAAAGTACCACAAGCAAAACAAAAGCAATCATTAACAAGAATGCAACAAAGTATCCAAACAAGGGCGACATGGTGCCCAAGTAGACAAAAATTGAAATTGCATAATAGATATTTATACTTGAGCCTCGGGATTCACGTCTTCCCTATACTGGACGATCACTTCAAAACCAATCTACTCTAAGTGGCATGGCACAACTTCACCTCATTGGTTGTCACCATATCCATCCCAAATGATGGAAAGGCATGCCATAAATTCTCATGACTATTGATAAAGATCTCAACCAAACGTAAACTGCAAAATTAGTGCACAACGCTACACTCCATAGCACATAAGCCATAAGAAACTTGAGAAACTCCTCACTAGCTCGCACCAGATCCCTCACTTACATGTCATTTTTATTGTTATTGTAGTCGAAAGCCTTCGTCAAGATGACCTCTCGCTCAATCGAGGCTCTTAGCAACATAACCTACGCGTTATCTAACGCATCTACCTCTCAAGGTCAACCTCGATTAACTTGAGAAGTACCTACAAAATCGTATTGTGCGAGTAAGTGTCGCACCCTCACACCACCCAGCCACACTAATGCAGTAAGTGACACACAACAGCCAAAATATCAAAAATTAATACACAAGTGAGGTCGTTATCCTCAAAACGCTAACGATACAAGATAATTATTTAGGAACCACAAGGTAACGCAACAATTGCTCCCTCTTCAGACAGCTCAACCCCTCTGTATCGTTGACTTCTGAGGACACAAGTATCATATCACCTTCATGAGTTCACTTTCACGATGAAACTCAACACTAAAGAGCTACAACACAGGAATTCAAATTCCGCTATAGCAAATTCTCTACAAAAGACATGCGGCACAACACGTTGCGCATGCACAAAAAGAAATATGGCTTACAAGTAATAAAAGCAACTCATCTAAATAGTTTAATTATCGATAATTACATCAACAAGAAAATTTAGATCGATAATGAAAACTCTGTAAAGGTCATCTCCCAAGATGCATAAGTGAGAAAATAGAGTTGAGTGATACTCATATGAAAAGAGTGGTAACCTAACTACTCGGCTTCAGTGGCTAAACGGTCACAATCATATATTCAATATTTTTTTTCCTCATTCGGCACATCGCCAAGACTAAGGACTCACAAGTTGGAGTACATTATGCTTGACACCTTGTTATTGACACATTGTTCACATACAACATCATCATTGGTCATCCAGGCCTAAATGGTTTCAAAACAATGGTGTTTACATACCACCAAAAAGCTTAAATTCCCCACTAAGAGCAGTGCAGTTGAAGTCCATGGAGATTATAAAGAAGTATGGGCATGCTATCTAGCTTCACTACATGCGGATCCATCCTTAAAGGTCAATGCAATTAACAATATTCATGTTATGAGAAAAATGCTAGCCCCATAAGGGTCGATTGATGGCAATATTCCTAAAAATATTGTCGAGACAGAGATAACATCAGAGTTGGAGGATAAAAGAATATGTAGAATCATACAAAAACTAGCTAACATAACCAGGGTCAAACCTCTGGGAGAATTAAAAAAAGTATGATTATGTCCTAAGGACGATAGCAAGATTACACGCATCGGCACTACAATGTCAAAGGATATGGAGTAGAAGCTTATCAAATGTTTTCGTGACAACATGGATATTTTTGTTTGGATGGGTCAAGACCTAAATGAACTCGGATAGTATGGTATTGAATACCGCCCGATGATCGCTATCAAGATAGAAGTCCTAGCAGACTCTAAGGCTGAAACCCTAGGAAGGGCACAAATTCCAGAGGCACAAGTTACCTCTATCGACACTGAGGAAGCCATATGGACATTACATGTCAGTGGATCGGGCACTAGTACTGGCGGAGGCACGTGTGTTTACCTAAGATCTCCAGACGTTAGAGAGTTTGAGTGCGCAACAAGCCTTAACTTCATTGTGACCAACAACGAGGCAAAATACAAAGCTATTCTCGTCAGAACCTCAATGCAAGCTCATTAGGAATAGAATGACTAACAGTCTTTACAGACTCACAAGTTGTGGCTAATCCTTTCAACGCCTCCTACGAAGGCAAAAAGGACACAATGATCCTCTATCTCAACAAACTTAAAGAAATTGTGGAATCATTCATGTGTCAGACCCCCAAAGGCGGTAATGTAACCAGGTGAGCTTTCATAATTTGCAACCCAACCACGATCTTCACAGAAATGAGAGTCGTTCTACTAGTGGCAGAAGAATCCGTTAAAGGAAAGACAAGATACATCATAATGATAAAAAGAATCGAGCAGACTACCTATATACTTAAACCGCAAAGCAGATAAACTTTCAAGCGACCAAGTCGTGTCAAAATGGTTCAAATACATTTTTGCCATCCCTAAGATATTATGTCGTATCTACATCACATTTCATGTCGGGCACAACTATTCGACATATACAGAAGTCGCACAAAAATTGAGAATTCACGTAACGTTTGAGAGACGAATGAATGGCGCATATTTCGAAGCCAAATATCACTATTTGGCCCTCGTTCCTATAGATTATGGCTCCCAAATAGGGGGCATAGTTAGAAGCAAAGCACCTTCCTATCTAGGCTTCAAGAACAGCAACAAACATTCTTAATTTTGCATCCACTCTTGAATCAAGACCGACTTCGAGATTGTGGGGACTATATGGTGGGGGTAATTTAGGTGGCCCAAAAACAAACTAGGCCACCCTGGCCCATTAATGGTCCAAATAAAAAAGAATTGAACCTAGGTGGTTCGACAGTTCTCGAACGATCGAACGATAACGTTCGATTGTTATTGAATTTTTACGAGGTCTATAAATACTCCATATCCTGGGACTGAAATCCTATGATTATTTATTATTCACCAACCCAACAACAATTGAACCAGGTCGTTCGACTGTTATTCAAGTTCGAGAGTTCTTCGGTTCGATCGTTATCAATCAGGCAGTCCTGTTCAACAGTTTTCAGTACCGAATCCAGGATGGTTCGATTGTCTTGGAATTCGACAATTATTCGTGCATCGAACCCTCTCCCGTTTGACAGTTATTCCAGCATCGAACCCACTCATGTTCGATAGTTCGACAGTTTCCAGATTCGATAGTTAGGGTTAATCTAGTCATCTCAAGTTTATTCAAAGAGATAAATGAACTACTTTCGACTTGATTCCCTCAATGAAATACGTAGGCGTCTTGGCTCGTTCCCAAGTTCAGTTCGAAATCATTAAGTATCCAACCCATCATGTCGCGATGATTGGAATGCAGGCGTGTAAACGGCAAAGCTGGTTCTAACACAACTATGAACAGTCTGATGTGGAGTGTCAAGTTAGCAGACGAAAGGGAAAAAATCACTTTTGGTCCTTTATTGTGGCAGAGTTACAGTTTTGGTCCCTTATTGTGGTTTTGTCCACATTTGGTCCCATATTGTGGCTTTCTGTTCCACATTTAGTCCTCCGGCAACTATTTCCGGCCAAAAAAAAAATTCCGGTGAAAATTTGGGGATTTTGACCCCGCACGTGTGGTCCCACACGTGTGATGCTTTGACTTTTTTTTTTTTTAAAATAAATCTGATATTACGCTTAAACCCAAAAAAAAAAAAAAAATTTAAAAACTGTGTCAAAGCATTTTTTTTACACAGTTTTTTTGTAAAAAAAAATCTTTTAAAATTTTTTTTTTAAAAAAATTCGACATTGTGTTTTTGTAAAAAGAAAACTTTAAAAAATGTTTTTTTTTAATTTTGACACTTTTGTTTGTAAAAAAAGTTATTTTAAATTTTTTTTTACACAGTTTTTTTTGTAAATTATTTTAAAAATGTTTTTTTAAAAAAAATTCGACACTTTTTTTTGTAAAAAAAAAAATTTAAATTTGTTTTTTTAAAATTTTTGACACAGTTTTTTCGTAAAAAAAATCTTTAAAAAACTTTTTTAAAAAAAATTTCGACACAGTTTTTTTGTAAAAAAAAACTTTTTTAAAAGCTGTGTAAAAAAAAAAATTAATGTTTTTTTTTTACAAATAAACTGTGTCGAACATTTTTTTAAAAAACTGTGTAAAAAAAAATTTTAAAAAATTATTTTTTTACAAAAAAAAGTGTCGAAATAAAAAAAAACCTTTTTAAAAAGTTTTTGTTTTACAAAAAAACTGTGTAAGAAATTAAAATTTAAAAGATTTTTTTTACAAAAAAAAGTGTCGAATTTAAAAAAAAAAAACGTTTTTAAAAGTTTTTTTTTTACAAAAAAACTGTGTAAAAAAAATGCTTTGACACAGTTTTAATTTTTTTTTTTTTGGGGTTTAAGTGTAATATCAGATTTATTTTAAAGAAAAAAAAAGTCAAAGCATCACACGTCTGGGACCACACGTGCGGGGTCAAAATCCCCAAATTTTGATCGGAAATTTTGTTTTGGCTGGAAATAGTTGCCGGAGGACTAAATGTGGAACAGAAAGCCACAATATGGGACCAAATGTGGACAAAACCACAATAAGGGACCAAAACGGTAACTCTGCCACAATAAAGGACCAAAAGTGATTTTTTCCCCAGACGAAAACACCCCAAATCATAGTGGAATTCACATTCTACTAGGATTATTTTTCAATAAATATAAAGTAGTTGTATGATCACTCACTTAAATTATAAAATAATAATTAAGTATTTTTCTTTTCTTTTACAAAGATATGATCAACGCAGAGCAACACAGCGAAGACTTTTTACATTTTAAGAAAATTACTCGATAGCTGGAACTCTAGAATAAATTTTGAACATTATATTTACAGAATTATTTTTAAATTTAGGACGTTTCGGTTTCTTCCTTTCACACTTCATTTTTAAATCACATGTTGATGAATGATGGATTTCTTTATTTACCAAAGAACTATAAATTATATTTATCTACATCAAAATTTAATGCAATGTATGATTGAGAAATTTTATTCTCTTCACCTAGGTTATAACATTAGAAATTAAGTAAATGTATGAACTGTTATTTCTCTACTTTAAAGTGTATATTATGGGATAGAGCCATTTTTATGAAGACTTTCGTTGAATAAGATGAAATAGTTGAAATAAGAAACTTTTGCCTTATTACTTGAGTTATGGGAGTGAAATTATTATTATAAAATTTTATGGGCCATATGTGATTGTTGGAGAAGTAAGCGGAAACTTTGAAAAATTGTAGTACGGCTGCTCCAAGTTGTCAGTTTCTAAAATAAAAATTGTAGGCTGAGAAAGTTTGCATGTGATTAAACAGTCTGTGACATAATTGTTTTCCAAATAAAAACTGTAGGCAGGAAAAGTGTGTCTGTGATAAACGGTGACATAATTGTTTTCCTTTCAAGCTCATACAGTCATACTGCAATTGTTTGAAACTTTTTAATGAAACTTCATTAGATTATAACTGCAAATTGATTACAAATTACAAAAGTATGGCCGGAAAGTCACGTTAAATTTTATTAAAAAAGAAAAATGTTAAAAAAACAATTCATTTTAGTATAGCTTGAAGTTTTGCTTACAGTATTTGAAAAATATGCTCTCAAACTCTCTCAACCCTCTCCCTACCCCTCGCCCCTTAGAACCACTACCACCACCACCACCAGACGCCGACACCCCACCAGGGAGAGCGCCCACATCCCATGTCCCCCCGTGCCCATAGATCGCCAACGTGCGACCGCTAAAAACTTCGCCACAGTCCCTGGAGACAACGGAATCCATCAAGAGCTATAAATCTCGCCTTCTCTCCTCGACCAACCACCTTTTCATCCCTACCTGGCTTCAGACACTGGAAGAAAAAGAGGGGAAAGAAGAGGCGTATGAAACTAGGGAAGAAGAGATGCCAGACGCGGGCCAGCGTATCAACTTCAGCCCTACAGACATGTAACGCCTGAGCGAGCCTTGGAAAAAATCGCTCATTGTGCAAAGAGTGGGCATCACCCGAACCATCCCGGATATGGCGTCCAAATTACAACGCGTGTGGAAGCTCTCCCAACAAGTGGGCCTAACAGAAATGGGACAAGGAATTTACCTGGTGAAACCGAACAATACTGAGGACTATACCATAGCTCTAGCAGGAGGACCTTGGTTCATGTTTAACCATTACCTGGTGGTAAGCCAGTGGCGCCCTAATCTCTTCGTCTCCACAAACATGTTCTACAAGGTATGTACTTGGATTCAACTCCCTGGACTGCCCATCGAGTTCTACGACTTTGTGGCATTATTTCGTATTGCGGGCCTCTTCGGATGCCATATAAAAATTGACGCCCACACTGCAACGCGCTAGGGAATCTGTGTCAAAATAGATACCACGACCCCGTTACCCATGAAAATATATGTTAACAGCCACCCTCAATAAGTCATTTATGAAGTCAAAGCTGACTTATGCATGAAGTGCGGTCATTTGGGCCACAACAACACCAAATGCAAAGAAAACACCGATACGAACGCGCTAATTCCACCTCAGGAATCTACCACGTTAAAATCCAAGTGGCACGTGGTTACTAAACGCCCCCCCCTTCCCCCCCCCCCCCCCCGGCGACAAGGTGGAACGGCACCCCCCTCCCAACCCGAATAGTTAGACAAGAAAATGCACATCTAGTTAGAACGCAACGACAAGACACAAAAGTAATGGCGAATCGGGAAAGAACCACCGCCCAACACCAAACACCGAAGCCCCGCATATGGATGCAAAGAAGCCCAGCCAAGACCCCAGCCTATGTCCAAGATAATGCCCCATTCACACAACCAAGTCCACCCATGTCCGCAGTGACGGCGTCTACGACCGGATTCCAACACCACTTCCGGAATCCAATTCTGAATCAGCACAGATCCAGGAATTATCTCAGACTACCAACCTAACAGAAGATGCCATGTCACCAATGGCAGGTCCCACAGGTGACTACGTGTCTCCAATCATACACGCATGTCGCGCGGGGGGACACGTGTCACAAAAATGTGGTGATCCTATCTGCCCCGTCAGCACCTCATCCTTGTCCGGATGGACAACTGGCGGATAAAACTGTCACTTGTCCACATGAGTCACCTAAAGGTGACACGTGTCCCTATAGTGTAGCAAGCTTATCCGCTACGCCTCAAATAGATAAACATGGACAAGTGGTGATCCTATCTACCACTTGTCGCTAGGTGACACGTGTCACCACATGTCAATCTGTGATGACACGTGGCCAAAAGAGGGACCGTGACAAACATGCATCCCTCAGAGCTGCCATGTGTCCCTACGGGCCCAGCGTGGGCTTGCCTACCCCCACCCACCCCTTACCCCATCCCCGACCTACCCCCACCCTTCCACTCCCACCCACCCCTCCACCTGACCCACCCGCTCCTCACCCCACCCCACCCACCCCTCTCCACCACCTACCCACCCCAATTTAACCCATCTCACCCCACTTACCCCTTCACCCTACCCTACCCCTACCTACCCCCCACCCCACCCCCCACTGCCCGCCTTTTCCCGCCACAACTCATTCGCTGACCACTCCATCTCGCATAACCCCATCACACCCACGCTAAACCCTCCTATTTCTTAACCCAATGAGGACCTCGAACTCCAACATCCCCCTCGGGTCATGCAAAAAGCTCTTCTTACCCAACGAGATCATCAAAAAGATCTCAAGTCCCAACGAATAGCTCTATTGGGCAGCGACCAACTAACTGATCATTGTCCCGACAAATCTCCAAGATACACACAGTCGTTCTCGCAGGGCCGTTACCTGTTCCCCGTTGGGACTGACTCATGTTCCAACGGACGACAAACCCCTAGTAGAGATTGAGATTCACCACACATGCCCATATGCTCCGTACTCGCCCACGAACCATTGCCCCCTCATTTTGCTGGAGGAGGATGCCACGATCAAAGCATTTTTCATTCTAGACCATCAGTCTAGGATCATATTACACATGGCTCATAAATTGTAGTAGGAGCTCCAAGGACGCGTGGCCACATACAGGTTTATACTCGTGACCGCTCCATCCACTACACAGTTCCCACCATTCATCATGAGATAAGCAAGCAGGCCGCTAAGCCATCCATCTTTGACCCTAGTAAACAACCTTGAGTTGAGCAGTGCCCCTCTCCTCTAGTTGCCAATGCGGATCATATGTTGGAATATTAGGGGTGCCGACCACCCAGAGTTCTTACCAGCAGCTCGTGCCATTATCCGCCAGCATAATCTAACTATCTTGATTCTGCTTGAGACCCAATGTCGAGAAGACCGCGCTTTGTGTATCATGCTCCAGCTATCCTTTGATGGCAGCTCTATGGTTCACCCAAAGGTTACTCCGGCGTTATGGGGTTCTATATCATATGCAATAGGTGAAGGTCCAGACCCTTACCAATGATCCGTGTTTGATGCACATAGAAGCAACCTTCCACAATGACCAAACATTTCTACTGAGTGCTATCTACAACCCCCTCAACCAGCCCAATAGGACCAAGTATGGGAATCTCTTTTGTCTTATGCGACTACTGTCCAATCGCCTTGGCTACTAGTCAGGGACTTTAATGCTATTTTACATCACAATGAAAAACACGGAGGGCTCCAAAAAACTTGGTCTTTGATGACCCGGTTTTGCTCGTGTATTGAAACATGTGGCCTCTCTGACATTGGTTTCTCCGGATATCCATTCACTTGGACTAACCTGCGTATGGGCCAGTCTTTTATTTGCAAATTGGTGAGGCAATATCGTCCGGGCCCATATAGTCGGGGTGTTTGGGGATATTGTTACTCAAGTACTTGTGTTCGGAACGCCAATCTCGAGTTTGAGAAAAGGAGGAACAATATTTTTATTAAGGACTTTGAGTAAACCACAAGGAGTCGTGTGAAGTATACGAGTTAGAGCTAGAAAAATTCGATAACTTCTAAGTACAAATATAGTATATGATTATGGAGAAAGTTATTATATTCGTAGGGAGTGGATTGATGCTTGAATTGGAGCCTCCCCATTTGCTGAGAAATGGGGACTATTTATAGTGTAAGTTCAAGGGTCTTTGGCCAATAAGGGCCGGTCTTGCCGTATTTGCTGGTGCCCAATGATGTGAGCGTCTTCTGCGCCAATGGTCTTTGGGGGTAGTCTGAGCCAATGCATGTGATTCGGTCTGCACCAATGAATAGTCTGCACCTGTGGTATTTGTTGTTTTCAGCCCCAATGAATGAGTTGGACCAATGGTGGGTGGTCTTTCCTCATTATTAGGGTGGTTGAGATGTTGGGTGAGTTGATGACGAATAATGCATTTTCTGAGTTGAGTTGGAGGTTGTGGTTGGTTTGGTATGTTCTTGCGGGTCGTCTTGTTGATCATGAGTTGATTATGGTGGGTCTTTGACCTTGCCTTGTATTTACTCATGTCCTTAATGTTGGTTATGTGCTCCTGATTCCTCAATTTTGACTTAACATTGATGAGGATTCCCCAGGCATCTCGCGGGGTGTCGATTGCCCCGAGGGCGGTTATTCTTTCAGACTGGGGGTACCCTGATCTTAGGTAGATCTTAGGTCATTGGGGGGAACGTGTTTGAGCCTTCGTGGCCTCACCTCATCCCGTTTAGGAGGCATTGGCTGGGTCTGGGGGTACATTTCTCTGAGTGTTTAGACCGAGAACCCTTGGTGGGTGTTTTCGGGTCATGACTCGGGGGTACCGTCTCCAGATCCTGGACCATCTACTTTTATTTAGGTTGAGGTGGATCGTGGCCGTTACGTAATTTCCCGCAAGACCGTGGGCGATATTTTTGTAGGGTACCCATTTTTCCGCCCCTCTTCGAGGATGGGGCAGATTATGCATCATCCCGAACGATTGGACCGGTTTTTCGCTAACCTTTCTTGTGTTAAGTCCTTTTCGTCGGCCCGATTTCTCCATCTGGCTTCTCATACTTCGGACCATTCACCCATTCTTCTAGATCTCCTGTCCCGTGAACCCCTTCCGGCCCAGCCTTTTTGTTATGAGATGGTCTGGGATCTTCATCCTACCTTTTTAGAAGTAGTTTTTAGGGTCTGGGAATCGACGAACAGCCCGACCCGCCCATTTTCCATTACATGTCAGCGATTTGCAATGGCTGCCCAAAATTGGGGGGGCTCATAGTAATTTGTTTTCATTCACCCGAGTCTTGTTGTTTTTCCCTCTATTTTATGTCTTTGGTACTTTGATTTTTTGTCAGTGATCTGACGGCTTATGCGAGTAGCTCCGGTGAGGAGGCGTACGGTATGTTGCGATGATGGATGGCGTCTGATATGGTGGTGAGAGGTGATATGGTGTCGCCTTCGGCTGAAGCGGTGTCGCGATGCCATCAAGTTGTTTCTGGTTTAGCGGAAGCTTCCGCCAAAAAGGAAAAATAGGTGATGGCAGCATCGGCGCCACATAGGGTTTCAGCTGGTGGTGTAGGAAGTTCGGTGAAATCTCTGGACGCGATTGAGGCTGAATTTCCCAAGTACGTGGCAAGTACGGATGGTCTGGAGCTTGCGGTACCTCGAGGTCACAAGAGGGTGACTTTTCCTTGCTCCGGCTACTACACCGCCTATTTCGTGCAGATCAAGGCGGGGCTGAGATCTTTCCTCCCTATTTTCTATCAGGAGGTCTTCAAGGCCTGCATGCTGTCGGAGTCAGCTTTCTCCTAACGGATGGTTGGCTCTGGCGGCATTGCCTTTATTTGTGCGGCCTACGCACACCCCTGTACGGTGTACAGGTTTTTTTGGGCCTTTGATTTAGCGATCTCGTCGTCAGACAAGCTCTTTTACACTTTCACCATGCGAAAGTCGACAAAGTTGAGTTCCAATGCAGCTGGAAGGAGAAGTTTTTCTTCGCCCGACCCACATCCCAGGGCCTTCTAGATGACATTCCGAGGGAGTGGAAACTCGACCCTCGAATTCCAGCAGACCTAGACCATGCAAAGGCCAACGAGGAGTTATCAGATGAATGGTTCTTTGATCAAGGCTTTAGCTGGAACAAGATGTCCCAAGTCAGCGTGTTTTCGGGCGTTTATGAGAAGTGTTGCCTAGGCGACATACTGGATTCAGAGTCTTCAGTGGGGAACCATCGTCCTGAGATTAGTAAGTATTTTGATTATTTTTGGTAGATATTTCATCTTCGGGGTTTCTTCATTTTTTGAGTCAAAATATGGATCTTGCAGAGATTATGATGGAGACGCTGAAATGTGATGCTCCCCCTCCTCGTCCTTCTAAGAAGAAGAGGAAGTCGGCTACTTCAGAGGCATTAGCTAACGAGCCTTCTGGAGAGAAGAGTGCTTCGGCAGAGGCCCCTCTCGTATGAGCTAGTTGAGTGAGAAAGAGGTCGAACTGGTCGGAAGAGGCATTGGGAGTAGGCCGAGGTCTCCTCCATAAGTAAGGTGTTCTTAGTTCATGACTCTGAGGACGAGGGTCCTGTTCTGGCGCAGGTGGGAGATAGTCCCACCGTTTCTCGTCTTTCCCCAATTGCACAAACGGGGTCTGGTGTGGCTGGAGACTGGTTCACGTTGAACTATTCCTTGGCCATACGGGCTGACAATGGTAGTACCCCCCCGAATTAGCTTTTTACTCCCCAAACCTCGACTGCGGGAACAGAGTTGGTGGTTGAGAAGTCTTCTTTGCCCCGTCCCCAATGCCATGGACTTCGACCTTCGAACTTCCAGGTAGCCTTTGCTAAGGAAGTTGGGACTTGGGGTCAGGTTACCTTTCCTACGGTGCAGTCGCTTTTGAAGAGTGCGGCGAGCCTAGGTGCTCAAACTTTAGGTCTTTCCTACGATTTGGCTCGCCTTGGCTGTTCTCCGACTCCTTCTCTGCTGGATGCCCATGAGTTGGTTTGGTTGCGCAACTGTGTGCTTGGTAAGTGATGTTGTTGTAAGTATTTTTATTTTTTCTTCTCAAGTTTCTTTGACTGACCCTTGTTTCTTTTGACAAGCCCTCGTGGGAATGAGAGGTCTGTCTCAGTTCTGCAAGGAGGCGGCCCGAGAGAGGGATGCTCTGAAGGGATCAGAGCAACAGTTGAAGGATTGTCTGGCAGCTTCTGAGAAGGCAGGGGAAGCCTTAGTCGGGCGGGAAACAGCTCGAGACTTCGGAGAAGCTGGTGAGGTCGCTTCGAGAGGTCATGGAGAAGACGATAATGGAGCAAGACAAGCGTCTAGATGCTCGCGAGAAGGACGTAAGGGTGATGCTCGCCCGGGTCTTCGAAGGTCACCTCATGTGGGGTTTTCGAGCTTGTCGACAGCTTGGCATCGCGAAGAAATTTTTCCGCTCCGATGTTGACCCTCAGAGGCTGTCTATAACCCGAATGTTTCGCTCGAAGAAGCCGGAGGGTACTCTGAACCTCTTTCCGGGTCGTGTTTTGGCGATATAAAGCACGCATGCCCCTTGTGGCCTTGTTTGCCTTAGTTTGTTTAGTTTTTTTGTCTTTCATTTCCTGGGGTTGTACGGGTCGTCCCCTCCTCGAGTTTTTGATTATGAATGGAACTTTTAAAGTTTGCTGTATACTTTATCGCCGTATGTTTTTGTTTTTAGCCCTTCGAGTGGGCTTTTCCTTTCCTTTTCCACGGGAGGAACTCTTTCTCTTTCTGTTCAACTTTTTTGCACTTACCAGGACCTTGGTTTTCTTATTTTGAGTAATCGCGATCGTCGGAGCTCGTGACTGCCATGGTACCGTTTTGTGTGACTTATCCAAGGTAACCCGTTTTGTGAGGAAGTTAATCGAGCTTTCCCCTAATGGGCCTCGGATCATCACATTGGGTATCGTGCTTTTAGCTCCGACAATGGATCTATGCTTAGGAAGATTTTCGAATTTTTATATTGCCTTGGTGGTCGTGGTAGATGTCTTCTGATGAAGGCGGTCTAATGTACAACTGACAGGGTAGTCGTGGATTTGATGGCCCGCCTTTTCGTTTTCCTAACCACCCATCTTGGGAAGAGATGCCTCATTTATTACGAAGAGACGTGGGGAGTTGGTGCACTGGTCTAGCTCCTCTATGGTGACGTCTGACATGATAGGGTTACAGTGATTCGGGGAAAGTGGCGGTTCATTTTAGGTCGTGAGTGGGAGAATCGAAAGGTCCAGCCTTTTGAATCTTGGGCGTGGAAGTGAGACGACTCGGAATATGAACCGTCTTCTCTCGCCTATATAAACATAGCCACCTTCGTTCTTCTTCTTCATCACTTCAAAACTCCCATTTCCTTTGTAAAAACACTTCTTTCTTTTTCTACAACAATGGTTTCTCAGGCCACCACTGTTTTTTCCAGCGACGAAGAGTCACGTGACTCTCCTGTCTCTCGTCCTCCTCCACAGTGGAGTAGCGCTTCCGCTTCTCGTCAGAATCGGCAAAAAAGGGTTGCTTGTTCCTCTCATGTCCGTTATGACTCACGATGATGGGAGCGAGGTAGTGATGCTGCCGTTCTGCAGGTGATGACGCCATATTGTGTTTTTACGATCTTCAACTGTCGGGCTCTCTATCGGACTGCGGCGGAGGGTGCCGTGTTCCGAAGCAAGCATCTAGACCCAAAGCGCATGATCGGTAGGCTTTGGGTTGGATCCACGCCCTTCGTGATGAATATGGTGGAGATCAGCTCTTTGTTGGGGGAATACAACATTCCCCTTGAGCAGTTTCATATCATCAACCTCTCGGAGGCGCAGAGGGCTTTCGATCCTCCAGAGGGTCATATGACGGTGTATGTAGAGCAAGTGCATTGCGAACTTTGGTTTTTTTTCCATCCAGTGATGAGAGAGCTCTTGAGTTTTGGCAATTGTGCCCGAGCCAACTCACTCCGGCCTCTTACCGCCAGCTAGTGGGGTTTATACTATGCTGCCATCTGTTAAACCTCCCGTGCACTCCTGCAACTGTGGCGGGGGCGTTTATCTTGCAGGCCACCGCAAATGGCTCGGTGTGGGATAGTAAGCGGGTGTTCCTGACCGCGGTGTCCAACGGTCCCACCAGCAATGGTGAGTAGCATCAAAGATACTTTTTTATGGCTCCCCTGGGAGAGTCGTCAGATCTTTGGGATGGTTTGCCCCCAGTTTGGGGGTTGGGTTATGTTTACCCGACCCCCTCGGTTGCTACAGAGGCTACTTCCTATTTGGAGGAGGGACGGCCACTGTGACGTATCGTCAATGCTAAGCAGTCCCATGGTCTTGCTTCTGGCTGGCCTGCAAGACGGGCTGGTGGAGGAACGTCCTAACCCTTTGACACTTCGACAACACTCAAAGTTTCGTAAGTGCTTTTTTGCAAAAAAAAAAATTGAATGTTCCTTGAAACCTCTTATCCGAATATATAAAGTATACTCCTTTTTTTTTTTTACTGACCCTTCATGGTGTTGGTCTGTAGGTGTAGAGATGGCGTCCCATGCTAGTCGGCCCTTTAGAGGTCACATGTCAGCGCTATCCATCGGAGGCTCGAATTTGTCTGTATCGGGAGGCCATAGTTTGTCTACGACCTTGGAATCTGCGGGGTCCTTGGATTCTTTAGAACAATTACTACCCTAAGGCTCCCTAGGGCGGTGTACATAATTTTGGGGAAACGCACTTATCTCGGAAATGTCTTGGTCTCCCTATGTGGGAGAGGATACTTTGATTGCACACTTCGTCTTTGGGTGTGACTTCTAGATACCTTTCTCTCACGGGCGTTCATTACATTTGTGGGAAAACGCCCCTTAGTTTTGATGACACTTACCTAGCCAACTCGGTTAAATATTCGGGTTGCTCCTATAAACTCCCTTAGATGTTTGGTTTTCTTTTGATTGACCGTGTGATTGGGTAAATCACTCGGTCTTATATGTAGTACCCCCCCACTTTTCCTTTTTATAAAACTTTCTTTCTACTACCCTAAGGCTCCCAAGAGCCCACATGCCGTTGATGCAGATGTCGTGATGGTGAAGGCTGACGAGGGGGCTAGCTCCAAAGGTATAACCCAACCTATGGACCTGGTGGTGGATAAACAGTTTGCCTATCATTTTATGCCTCTGTTTGGTACCAAGCTTGATTTTGGGCCCTTGCCAATATCGTTGTTTAACTTGACAGATAAGGCGCATACCGCTAGTAGCCCTTCGAAGAAGAGGGATGGGGATCGAGATGTGGGCGCATCTTCCTCGAGGAAGGATAAGGGTAAGGGGGTGATTGAACCATTTCCGACCGTAAAGGATTGTCGCCTTGAGTCTCCCCCAAAGAGGAGCAGGTTTAAGCTAATCCCGGAGCAAGAAGAGTTTCTTCATACTCCTTGAGTGCCCTCGATTTTTATTGAGGGGTACAAGGACCCGGACCACTACAGGTCTTTTGTTGTCGGGATCTTGAATCCTGGGGATCGTGAGATCCTAGGGGGATTTGGTGATGCCACTTTGTGGGAACGTTTCTACCAAAGCATTTGTGAGGTCTGCCCTTTTTCTGTTTGTGTTTCTCTTATGATGATCATTGGTCTTATGATGGGTCTTTTATTTTGCAGCTTAATGTGCTTGGGGATGCGCTAGGCACATATAGGACAAACCCTCCAACTTGTGATGCAATTCTTGCATTCATTTCATGCCATGGCTGGGCCAGGGGTGAGTTACGAAAAGTCGCGAGTCTTGTTCTCCCCTAATATCCCAACGGGGCAGATCCGTACAATCCTCCACCTCCTCGGCATGGGGACCATGACTACCTCTCACAAATACCTCGGCATTCTGATTTGGCAGGGTCATTTTCGCCCTCGCTTCTTCGACCCCATCATTGATCGTTTCACCCGACGCATTGGGGCTTGGCATACTACACTACCTGTCGTACACCGGTCGTCGGACTCTTATTCAATCTACACTTCAAATGATGCCAGGCTACATCATGAGCATGCTCTGTCTCCCTAGCTCTGTACTCACCACCTTTACTAAGCTATCCAAATCTATCCTTTGGAACGCCGACGTAAAAGACTAGTGTTGTGGCACACAGTTTGCTCTCCCACATACACGGGCGGCCTCGGTTTTTGCCATCTCGAGCAACTGAATGAGGCGCTTATGCTTAAACTTGGTTGGCTTCTCTTGCATAACCCTGAGTCCCTATAGGCCAAGGTTCTGCAAGCCAAATACTACCCCGACCGGAGTCCACTCATGGCCATGATCCCCTCCAACTCAAGTCGTATGTGGAAGTTTGTGGCTCGCCTTTTTCCAAGCCTCCTTTCCTCGATGAGGTGGGCAGAGGGTAACGTGGTGTCCATCAATTTTGGCAGTTATGCTGGTTGGGCGCTTTCACAATAGCGGAGTATGTCTCATCCATTCCCCCGCACCTTCTCACGCTCAAGGTTCAGGACGTCATCCGGCCGCCAGACTCATGGAATCTTTCAACCGTTGGCCCATACCTTCTGCGTGATATCGTGGACCGCATTAGGGCCATCCCATTTCCAAGGGAAGACATCCCAAATGGTACGTGCTGCGCATGGGACCCTGATAGACGATTCATGATCAAAATTGTCTATACCTGGTTAGCCCGTGCGACTTTTGGGACACAACTACCTAACCTGCTATGGGCTACCTTGTGGCAAACTCGAGTTCTCTCGCGAATTAAGTTTTTGGCTGGCTATGGGGACATGAGGCTTTAGCCACACGTGACTTCCTTTGTCATCGACATGTCCCGATCTCTAATATGTGCCCCCTCTGCTACTCAGCTAATGAAACGACAGCCCACCTGTTTGCTGACTGCCCCTTGTTTTCGGACTTCCGTCGGGCATTCCCGCTTTTAAGTCACCCTTACCAGGGGAGAACATCATATCGCATCTTTGACGCATTCCTCAACCAACCATCACTCCCATTGGATGTTGGGCTATGTGGCTTGCGCGGAATGAACTCCTATTCCAGGGGAGGCCAATTTTAACCTGCTACATTATCTCCCTCATCTCACGAACGATATCAGAACTCCCATCTGCCCCGCCCCTGAAACCTCCCAACATATACAGACTCCCTATCTGATGGGACCCCCCCTCCGCGAGGAGTCATCAAACTCAATATCGATGGTTCGGCCTTAGGCAACCCCTGCCCCACAGGTATCAGTGGCGTGTTACGTGATTTTGCAGGCACGGTAGTAGGTATTTTTTCCGAAGCGACATGATGCAGCTCTAATAACGTAGCTGAACTTTGGGCTATTTGCCAAGGAGTGATGATTGCTTCACACCTTTCGATTATGACCCTTATCAATGAAACTGATTCGGAAGTTGTGTTTAGCAGAATGACCAAGGCAGGGCCTTCCGGCCTCAGCAGAGACGAATACCCTACTCCATCATATATGGAGTCTAGGAGGACGAATTTCCAACCTGTTCATCTCGTGTACATATAGGGAGGTGAATAGCTTTGCGGACGCACTGGCTCGTATGGGATCTGACCAGGCCTACGCCGATTGCCCATTGCAGCCACCATTTTCTGCGATTTGGACAAGCTGTCCGCCCGATCTAATGCATATAGCCACTTCTGATGTATAATGTATATATACGCGGTTATCCTGTCGGCCCCAACCCCGTATCCCTATGTACATTAAAAGACTCGGCCGTTGTTTTTAATATATAGTTGTTTGAACAAAAAAAAACAAAAATGTTAATCAAAATCTGTTAATAGAAATTAAATTTTGAACGTGATATTATCTTCATTTGACTCAATTACAATTCCTTTACAACAATTTTGCCAAAGTATAAATCCTTTGCAAGAGGAATTAAGACAAAACTAATGAAAAACAAATAGAAAATATGTTTATCGATTTTAATTTAGATTTGTTTTCACTTCTCTGTTCTTTTTTCTCTTCTTTTAGAAAATTAAAATCATTCAATGAATTTATCAAACTTATTGTTAATTTTTTATTCTGTTTAAATAAACCATACAAAATTCTCCAAACAATATTACAAATAACTTTCTTGCATTTTCAGTATATCACAAACTTTAGATCTTGACAGTAATTGGTGATAATTTCAACAAGGATTTCAGTACATTATTTAAGATATTCAACATAAAACAAATTTTGAGATATATTTTTCTTGTATTTTGGGGAACCAATTAATCATGATTTTTGCACAATCCCCCTACTTTGTATTTTAGACGTTCTAAATAACTTTCTTTAACCTTATTCATAACCTTATTCATAATATGAAAAAGTTAAAATTTGGAAATAAAATCTCACTTTATATTATTTCTTTCAATTTTTAAATCGGCTTGAAGAGTCTGTTGGAGTCAAAAAATGAATAAAATTTGCGATTGGAAATATAATATTATAATTTAAGAATGGTAACTGATGATGCATATCATCCGACCTCACAGCGAGGGTAAGTTCGGGAGATTGATCGAGTTAATTTTGTTCGAAATGTTGAACCCGAGCCTGGGAAGACCTAGCGATGCCTTTTATTGATATTTACGAGAGGGGAAGATTACAAGAGGTGGAACTCGGTCTGGGAGGGGAGAGCTATTAGGAGGATAGCTTCGAGATTACAAGTATGGCTATTCTTTTAGGAGCTAAGTGTTAAGTGTCGTACTAAAATCTAGATGTGAAATTAAATAGAGATGATTAGATTAAAGCTAAAAAGGGAGTTCGTGGGAGTGAGTGAAAGTGTTTTCTTCTACTTAGTTATGTTGTTGTGCGAGTGCTAACAAGCCTCCATTTATAGGACTTCCATGGCGTCTTCGGGCCAATGGATGTGAGTCTTCTGCTGGAAGTAATGGCCTGCCTCGATCAGGTCGGCCAATTAGGGGAGTCGTGTTCTGCGCCAATGGGTGTATCTAGCGGAAGGAGTCTATGGTCAGGCTTCTTATGCTTCAATGTGAGTCGTCGGCTGGGGGATCCAATGGGGTGAGCTTTTCTGCCTTTAGTAGGTGTTGTAGGTGCTCTGGACCAATGGGTGTTGTCGCCCTCGAACCCAATGTCTCGTCCTCTACGAAGGGGTGACCAATTGGGTTTGGTATTCTTCTCATTTGTGACGAGTGGTTGGGAGTTTTGGGAGTAAATTCGTGTTGAGTTCCTCTTCCTAATCTCTCGTTGTTTCCCTTAGGTTTCGTGTTAGTGGGCACCGTTGCTCTCTTCGTTCCTGCGAAGAGGTGAGAACATAATGTTAGTTTATATATTCTAAGTTTTGGCTTACTCGTAATAAAAGTCATTGAAAACTTTGTTCGAGTGGAAAGAGACATTGTTGAGCCCGATGAGGGCACAACCAGAGTGGGCTCCTAGGGTAAGGAGACTTCATGAGGTTGAAGTGATGTTGGTCTTAGTGAGGTTCGGAGTACGAGTGTTCTAGGAGGGTACCGCGAGGGTAACATGAGCGTGTATGATTTTTGGGGTCGTAGTCCCACTGAGGGAAGGGCGTAACGAGGGATATCTGCGCAGAGTGAATAGGCCTCGACTCATTGAGTCTCAGCGGTCTACTCGGATATGGTCCCCGTACGGGTGGAGTCATAGTGTTACCGTGAGGGAGATTTTGACGACTCTACCTATTAGGAGAGGATCGACATGAGCTCGAGGGGCATGACCTGATGCCTTCCTTCGGGTGTGATCGTCGGTTAAGTTTCGAACGTCTTATCTGATATCTTGGGACATCTCTCGCACTTACGAACCGTCCTCTCGTAGAGAAAATAATAATATTTTGAATGTATATTTAAAAAAATCATATAGCTAACTTTTATAGCGTTTAACCCAAAAGAGTAATTTAGAGAGTTTCACATGTTTGCTTTGATAGCAACATTCTTTGTTTTGACTAACCCTCTTATCAAAAAGCAGCGCTCCGGCAATATTGTTCATGGCTTTTTACATTTCAACTGGCCGAATGACAGCAGGTTTTTTGATACGTAACCATCAAGGCGTTTGTGCCTTTACTGAATCTACTCTCGGATGGGCAGCATGCGCTTTGGCTGCAGAGGCCTTAGCCTTATTTTTTGCAATGCAACATGCTAGGAAGCACAATCTTACACTTGTGAGTTTTAAATGTGATGCAGCGGAAGTCGTTAATCAAGTTTCTGTCCATAACGAACTTATAAACTGGAAATGCCGAGCAGACATCTTACAAGCGCGGAAAATCTTTTCCCTTATAAAATTCTGGACTGTCAAGCATATACCTCGCTCGATTAACACTGAAGCCCACGACATTTCTAATTGGAGTATGATAAATAATTGCTACCTTGCTAACTGTTTTGTGTGGCATCAATTATGCTGCATGGTTGTTATTTTGGTCTTATTTCGTCCGGATTACAATACACCGGAGATAATTACAAAATGGGCCTGACAATGCCAAAATAATGCTAATCCAATATAATAAACGGACTAACTTGGTCCGTAACACCTACTGTTTCTTACAAGTATAAAATTGCTCTAGATATCCTAATAAGACAAATAATCGTGTAGATCGAATAGAGGGCGTTCGATGTACGCATCGAACATGGCTAGTTTGATGATGTTGTAAGTCGAACTCGATTGGTTCAAGAGTGTTGTCGGTCGAATTGATGATGTGTTGAGCTGTCATATTTCGATGTTGGTGTGTCGAACTGAGCCAAATCGATGCAGTAGAACCTCGAACAGGAACCGGTTCGATCTTAGTCAACGTAAGATGGGTTTAAGTCGAACAATAAAGTATATTGAACCCTTATGTTCGATGTGGTAGTATGTGTTGTGCGTGTGTATCATGAATCGCCATAAGGTTAACGGGCGGGGTGTTTATAGACCCCGTCCCATAGGACCCTTCAGGCGTTGGAGAGTAAGCGTCAAACAGGCGTCGTTCGATGCTGAATCCGCATCGAACCTTCTCTATTTAATACGCTCATTTCTACGGGCATTCACTGTTGGGCCGACCCAAATGTAGAATTTAGGCCTATCCTAAATAATTCTCATCACATAGTCCCCCCAGTTTGGGAGACGGTGTCGATTAGGGAGCGACTTCCAAACTTAAGAAATCATGTGCCTCGTTCTTATATGCTTGAAATTCATGCCCCCAATTCGGAGACGATCTCGATTACAATTGGCTCCAATCTTGGAGGACTTGATCTCTTTAATCTCTTAAAATTTAATGGCAAATTTTGGGTACATCGAACCCTGGCCGTTTGATGTACTCTGGTGGCAGCATCGAATTTTGGGAATTTGATGTGCGTGCATCGAACGAGGTCCGTTCGATGCTATTGCATCGAATCGGGAAAGAGAGGCGGTGGTGGGTCTATAAAAGGAGCCAATTTCCACCTCATTTTCATTTTTTTTTTCCATGGGAGGTTTTTTATTGCTCTCCATACCGCATCGAACCGTGGGGGTTTGACCTTCCCATCCACATCGAATTCTGAGGATTCGATGCTTATATAATTTTTTCTTTTTTGATAAATCCAGACATTTCCCTATAATTGACTTAAAATGGCGAGGAAAAGATCTGAAAGTCAGAGTAAACCTGTAGTTACCCGAGAATATATATGGTGCTCAGACGGGGAGCGAGGAGACGAACGCATCGGATGTGTGCCCATCATTTGTGGGTATTTCGTTGGAAGGTTCCCCAGAAGAGGGCGCGACGACTCAACCTGCAGTTAGGGCCCCTAGAACTTTTTCTGATAATTGGGGTGTAGGTCATTCTGCTCCTCCACCGGTTGATCGTTCTACGATGAGGCTTGGTGGCGTAAGTGTTGGTACCAGGGTGCCTGTTGTGAGTGACTTCAAGCGTCATGAGGATTTTGTCCCGCAGATATTGGTGATGACTCCAACTGCCACTGGTAGTCATGTTAAGGTTGTGACTAATTCTCAAATCCAAACGATGGAAGAAATTGACGTGGAAGATGAAAGGATTGCTGCTAATTTGGCTATATTCAATGCAAGTAATCCCATGTTCCGGAACGCGCAAGGGCACGATGGAGAGGGTTCTTTCCGGTCAGGAGGTGAGCATTGGTACGCTGCTACCAAGAGGAAATTAGCTGAAGATGAGTGTGCTCAAGAGGCTCAGGACATCCCTCCACCTCCACTTAGGCGACCTCGACCTTCAGGTAATCCAAGACTGGCCCCTTCTGGGAGCCTCGTGATTATGATTTTCTTAATAACGAGAACTCATAATCTTTAAACATTACTCTGAGTGGATATCGATTAAGGGAAATAGTCGGCAAAGATTATGCGGGGCCTATGGCCTCAACTGGATCGTCAAACCGTAATTGATAGGCTAGGATACCGTGATCTGGTGCACATTGGTCGTTTATTTTTTGTTGCCATTACTATAGGAATGTATCGACTGTGTCGGGATTACAGTGGTTTGATTAAGGTACATGGTCAACATAATTTCATTGTCGACAGGCTACGTGCAAGTATTCGTAGTGGTGATAATAGTCGACGCAATGCGCTGAAACGCACAAAAGAATCTGAAAAGGTGGCTGCTAAGGTTGTTCGTGATGCCCAGATGCTGGAGTAACGGCCAAGAAAACTGAGGAGAATGTTGTCGCATTGCGTGCAGAAATAGCTGCATTGAAGAGAGAGAATGACTCTTTGAAGCGTGAGAATTCCTCTCTTAAGGCGTCGAATGACGATGCCGACAAGGTCTGTACTGAATTGGGATGCCAGGCTCAGTATTTGAAATCCGAAGATTACAGGTGTTCTATTGCTAAATCCTTCATACAGAGTAGTGTTTACATATTGCTAGAGTTGCTCCATGGTGCTGCAGACATGAAGTATGGCGTGAAACTTGGCGTTGATCAAGCTGGTTATCTCGGATATCATATGGAAGGTTTCCAAAAAGACATGATGGATGCTAACCGTAGTCCAAGGATGGAGATCTCGGAGCTCAGCAACGAAAGCGAATAGGACCTACGGGCCCCTAGACCCGGTGATCCATTTTATGCCGTGTGGCGTGACCGCAAGGGTAAGAATGTCTCTAGTTCCAGTTCCTTAGATTCGGGTCCGTCTTCAATGCCTGAGGGAGGGGATCCTGGTTCTCCTAAGGGTGGTTTAAGCGAATCGGAGATAGTCAAGAAAATCATCGATGCCGCTTTTGGTCATAGTGATGATGAAGATGAAGGGTGTCCGGAAAATACTGCTCTTCGAGCCGCGTCTAAGTCTACCATCTTCCTCTCGAGTCCTCCTAAGATAGCACGGTCTCAACCTTTGCCTTCAGCGACTCTGGACAAAGGAAAGAAAGTTGTGCCCGTTTCTAATACTTCTGGTCCGATTATGACTTTTTGGAGTGGAATGTATCTTCCTCGAAGTTCTAGAACTTCCTTAACCGGGGTTGTTATGCCAAAATCGTCGTTAAATGACCAATATTTGGTATCTCCTAGTAGATATCAGCTTTAGAGTATCCCCGAAAGAGAAGCTGTTAATATGCCTGAAGATTGGTCACAAGCAAATGAGCAGCTACAAACACTAAGATCGAATGCCACTAGACAGAATTTCTGGGGGACATATCATAGGTAGGTTGAATTTCATAGGAGATGACGAAAGGGATGAGCGAAACATGGAGTTTACAGAACACGGTTCAACTAGCGGAGACTCTTGGAACAGCGCTCACGGAGGATCAAATTCAGGGAAAGTGTGCCAATTATGCACATTTCGTGGGTGTGATCCTTCGTCCGGAGTCTCCCCAGTCTTCTACTGAGTAGCGAATTTTAGTTCATATCTTTTGATGATATTAAGCTTTTTTTTTCTTGGAACGATTTTTTGTATTTCACTTGCAACAGTTCTTGGATGAGACCGATTTTGTAGCTTGATATCATTATTTTTTGATTTATACTCTATTTTTATAATTCATTCTCTTTTTAACCAAGTTCAATGCGCATTTAATTGCTCTTTTTCCGTTGTCAAATTCATAATTGTGTTATGCCTTATAATCATTATCGATCTTGCATTGCATATATGTCATGATGCTTGCGTCGTGCATGAGGGATTCGACCACTTTGGGCAATTTATATTGTCATCAGGACGCTCATGTCATGCATAAGGGGTTCGACCACTTTGGGCCATTTATACCACCGTCATGACGCTCGTGTCGTGCATGAGGGGTTCGACCACTTTGGGCCATTTATACTGCCGTCATGATGCTCGTGTCATGCATGAGGGGTTCGACCACTTTGGGCCATTTATACCGCCATCATGACGCTCGTGTCGTGCATGAGGGGTTCGACAACTTTGGGCCAATTATTCTGATAAGACTCCACCTGTGTAATTTGACGGATAGAAAATATAATTAGTTATTTGAAATGGGCTGAGCTCGATTCTTACCGAGGTGCCTACGTTTCCCAATTTGCATGGGACTCAAACCTTCGAGGTTCATACAATTATTTAACTGTCGGGTGGTATTGTTTCGATTCTTATGCATAGTAGCGTCTAAGATGTTGCACATTCCACGGACGCTTCTGCTGAACACCCTGCATAGTTTCCAAGTAATAGTATCCTCACGAACTTGCTCGTATGACTTTGAAAGGCTCCTCCCATTTCGGTTCGAGCTTCCCGATGTGCTGTTTTGCCGCAATGCTTCTTAGGACCAAATCACCTACTTCGGAGTTTCGAAACTGAACCCTTTTATCATAGCTTTTGGTCATTGCTACCTTAAAATCTATTGTGCGTTGATACGCATCTTCCCTTGTCGAGCCTAACATATCCAGATCCATTTGTCTTAAACGGGCCAATTTTTCGGGGTCATAATCATTAATCATGTGCGTCGGCATACCTATTTATGCAGGTAGAACAACATCGGTGCCATAAACAAGAACAAATGGAGTCTCCCATGTCGATGTTTTTGGAGTTGTTCTATATGCCCACAATATTCCTTGAAGCTCTTCTGGACATGTTTTTCCTGTGCTTCTCACCCTCATTTCAAGATAATCCTTCAATGTTTTGTTTGTGGATTCCGTTTGACCATTTGACTGGGATGATAGACTGAGGTTAGATTGTAAGATATCTTTATCTCCGCGAACCATGATTTAATTTTCCTTCAGCTGAATTGCGTACCATCGTCACATGTAATATACCTCGGAATTCCAAAATGGCATACGATTTATTTCCAGAAAAACTCAATCATATTCTTCTCAGTGATCGACGATATAGCCTCTACTTCGACCCACTTAGTGTAATACTCAACTGCCACTACCAAGTATCTTTTTTGACCTTTAGCCGGGGGAAAAGGTCCTACGATATCAATTCTTCATTGATCAAATGGACATGCCACGTCGATGGGTTGTAGCGGTTGTGCAGGTCTATGAATTAGACGAGCATGGTACTGACAGCTGTCACATCACCTTGAAAAAGTTGTTGCATCTTTTAATAGAGTTGGCCAATAATATCCCTGGCGTATAATTCGCTGAGCCAAAGCTCTTCCCCCGGAATGATTTTCACATTACCGTGCATGAATTTCCTTCATTACGTATTCGGCCTGGGTTAGAGTCAAGCACCTTAGAAGTGGTCCATGGATAGTAAACCTGTAGGCCTTATATCGCATTTTGCGTTGTGCATTTGGATCTGTCGGGAGGATACCCTCCCGAAGATAAATCATAATTTCGTCCTTCCAAGACGGGCCTTCTTGTATTGCCATTATAAATTCCACCCGTGCCTCCGTAGCGTTATATGTTGATATCTCGATCGAGGGCTTGTCGGCGACCATAAGTGTTACTCTCTTCTTTACCAGAATCTCCGAAGAACTTGCGAATTTAGAGAGCGCATCGGCTTTCACATTGTCTTCCCTCGGGATCTGAGTAATATCAACGAATTTAAAACTCCTTGCCAATTCTTTTACCTTTGCGGCATACAATTTCATCGTCTCCTCTCTCGTCTCGTATTTTCTCGAAAAATGATTTGCCACTAAAAGCGAGTCGGTAAATATGTCCAAATGTTCAATGTTGAGTCCGAGAGTCATTTGGTACCGGCAATAATTGCTTCGTACTCGGCCTCGTTGTTTGTCACCATGGAGTTTAGACTAATAGCAAAATTCAAATTCTCTTCGCTCTGGGGACAGGAAATGAATCCTATTCCCTCCTTCATGAGTGGTTGCAGACCCGTCCGTGTGTAGTATCCATATTGTGGTTGCTCGGCTGGTTCCGGCTTGGTCTGATATAGAAAAGATACAGTTTGCGATTTTGACTACATTGTTACCCAATGTCTCAGTCATGAAATCCGCTAAGGCCTGCGCTTTAATTGCAGTTCGCAGCTTGAACTCTAATCCGAATTCACTGAGCTCAATCGCCCATTTAACCAATCTGCTGGAAGTTTCGGGCCTCGCCAACACTTGTTTCAAAGGTTTATCTGTCACCACTGTGATTGGGTGAGATTGAAAGTATGGTCACCACGATTGCCAGTGCGATGGCCACGATTGCCAGTGCGAACAACTCTATCTCCAAGTAGTTCCTTTCTGCCCCCTGCAGAACTCTACTCACATAGTGAATGGGTAACTGTTGGGTTCCCTTTTACTTGACTAGTACCGTACCAATGGCGTGCGAGGATACCGCTAGGTATAGATACAACATTTTATTTTCCTCCGGTTTAGCTAACAGTGGCGGGCTCACCAAATAATTTTTCATTTGCCGGAAAGCTTCCTCACACTCGGGCGCCCTAACAAAATTCTTGCTTCGCTTCATGACTTTAAAGAAATGGAGGTTCTTTTCTATAGAAGTCGATATGAACCTTCCCAAGGCAGTCAATCGGCCTCCCAGACACTACACATCCCTCACTGTCTTTGGTGATGGTAGATCCAACGCCGCCTTTATCTTATCTGGATTGACTTCGATTCCTCTTTCGTTCACCACATAGCCTAGGAACTTCCCCGCTATTACCCCAAAAGTGCACTTCTTAGGGTTCAATTTCATTCCGTAGGTTCTCATGATGGCGAAAGCCTCATCTAAATGACGCGCATGCTCCTTAATCTTGAGACTTTTCACGAGCATGTCATCGATATACACTTACATTGACTTCCCAATTTGATGGTAAAACATTTTTGCCACCAGTCTTTGAAATGTCGCTCCTGCGTTCTTCAACCCGGAGGGCATTACCTTATAACAGTACACTGTTGTATCCGTGACAAAAGTTGTTTTGCTCTGATCTTGTACCGCCATGAATATATGATAAAATCCACTTTTCGCACCCATCATGCTCAACAGCGCACAACCTGCAGCCGAGTCAACCAGTAGGTCTATCCTAGGCAATGGAAAAGGATCCATAGGACAATGCTTGTTCAAGTCCGTATAATCCACGCACATTCTCCATGTCGCTTCTTTTTTCATAACCAATATGACATTACTCAACCATTCTGAAAACCTTAGTGCATAAATGTGTCGTGCCGCTAAGAGTTCATGTACCTCTTTTTCGGCGGCTTCATTCTTCTTCTTGCTAAAATTCTGCGTCTTCTGTCTTACTGGTTTAACGCTCTTGTCTACATTCAACCGATGTACTATGATTCTAGAGTCTATTCCGTGCAAGTCAGAATCAGACCAGGAAAATATATCTGAATTACGCCTGTGACAGTCCACCAAGGCTGCCTCTATCATTTGCTCCATTCCTGTCCCAATCTTTATTATATTTTCGGCGCTCTCCCTGAATAGCTGCACAATCTAGAATTCTCCTAAGGGTTCCATTTTACATTCTTACCATTGTTTCAATAATTGATTTTCTTCTTTCTCCCGTCCCTGCTCCTTAGGCTCGAGTCACTTTTTATTTTCGTCTGTTACCACTCTGGTCTTCTTTCTTGTTTTCTTTATTTCATCTGATCGCGTACGATGTCTCTTTATCATTCTAGCTACTTATATCTGAAAATAATGTAGTCGGTGTTCCCATAGACGGCGACAGTATTTTGGTCTTATTTCGTCCGGGTTACAATACACAAGAGATAATTACAAATGGGCTTGACAATGCCAAAATAATGATAATCTAGTATAATAAATGGACTAACTTGGTCCGGAACACCTACTGTCTATTACAAGTATTGAATTGCTCTAGATATTCTAATAAGATAAATAATCGTGTAGATCGAATAGAGGGCGTTCGATGTGCGCATCGAACGTGGCTGGTTCGATGTTGTTGTTCGATTGGTTCGAGAGTGTTGTCGGTCGAATTAATGATGTGCCGAACCGTCATGTTTCGATGTTGGTGTGTCGAACTGAGCTGAATCGAATCAGTAGAACCTCGAACGAGAACCGGTTCGATCTTAGTCAACGTAAGCTGGGTTTAAGTCGAACAATAAAGTATATCGAACCATTATGTCCGATGTGGTAGTATGTGTTGTGTGTGTGTATCATGAATCGTCAGATGGTTAAGGGGCGGGGTATTTATAGACCCCGTTCCGTGGAACCCTTCAGGCGTCGGAGAGTAAGCGTCGAACAGGCGTGGTTCGATGCGCCCGTTTCTACAGGTCTTCGCTGTTGGATCGGCTCAATATCGAATTTGGGCATATCCTAAATAATCCCCATCAGTTGTAATGGTTGATTATCTCATTGTTTAATGCAATATTTACTTACCAAAAAAAAATGATCATTTCTCACTGCTTCAGAAAATATGCTGTGATTAATTTCAATTGAAGTACAGTTAAAGCTATAAACTTTATTTACTGTATTTAATATAATTCCATCTCCCGTACTTTTTGATTATTATATCCTGTCATTTTGATCTCGTCTATTTGTTATGTCACTTTTCGACACATCCCCCCAACTTAATTTATGAAGCACATGTTGAGGCGAATAACTCTAAAGATGCTTAAAAGTCACCCCCTTTTTATCTTTAGCTTGTGACAATAATCAAACGCGACAAACTAAATTTCGGCTGACAAATTAGCCCTAGATGCAAAGGGAATTGTGGCGGTTGAAAACAACGAAAATAAATTGTAGGCCAATTGCTTAGCTCTTTATCATCACGCCAATAGCACGACAACAATGATTGACAAATTTATCGAGTATCCCTTACTACTTACTATATCTGGAATGTGGAAAACCCCAAATCAAAATGGACATCGATCTCCATAAAAAAAATTATTTTCCAAAAGAAATAGATCAGGTATTCAGAAAGTTTATAAGCAAATCAAGGAATCGTAAAAGAGGAAATGCATTAATTGAGAAAGCAAGAATATTTTTTTAAATCAGACAGATGATTAATGATTCTATCTCTTCTCCAGCTGCAGAATGTGTGTTCAGAATTGATGAAGAATTAGTGGCTAGAAGTCATCCGTCAGTGTATAAAAGATAATTGCCAAAGAGATAAAATATAAAGAAAAGAATATGTAAAGTGGTGGTTGCTTCCTTGCCCATGAACGCAAATTTCAAACAGAGACTGATTAGTTCGTTAACCATCCCTCTTCTAACATGATTGTAATAACAAGGAAGAAGACATCATGAAAGCTCGGAGAGAGAATATAATAGTCACTTTACTTAAATCACTTTCATCCCTACAAATGACAAAGAGCCAAGCACCCCCCTACCACTAAATTTATGAAAAATCATAAAGTTCATTACTACAGTTTCATACATCATTCAAAATTATAAAATTATAAAATTATTAAGTTTATTTGCTTTTTCCTTCTACTTCCTTTTTTAGAAGAAAAAAAAAAGAAGAAGAGAGAAAGTTAACTTTCATAATCACTTTTATTATGCACAAATTCCAAAAGCCCAGCATCACCACTCGTTTCATTCTATATCCAAAAGTTCTGAATTCTGATTCCATATGCAATTACCAATATAGAAATACTAGCAAATGGAGCACGCGGTTCCCGCGAGCATAATTCTTTTTTCAATGTCATTCTATGTGGGTTAAAGAAGAAAATTTATCTAGTTAACATGTGCCATAAATTTAGAGTATAACAATGGAAGAAAAATATATTATAGGGAAAGTAAATTATTAATTACAATGAATAGTGCAATTAATTAGTCTAACTTAATTTGTAAGGTTATTTTGGGAATTTAATAGTATACTTTTACAATATAGCTAAAACTCAAAGGTTAAAGTTGGAAATCAAAAGATTGGTGTCACAATGGGTTTCTTTATATAATAGTATATAGATAGCAAATGATTGACAACCTGATTTTAAGTGGATTCTTGTAGAGCCAAATAAGTGAAAGTAACTTGAATTTTACCCAAGCCACTCAATAAGTAAACCATTATATGTTGGTTTCTTCATGTAGTAAGCAAACATTATTCACAATATTTATCAAAAAAAAAAAACATTATTCACAATCAACAGCAGCAGTAAACCATGTTATAGTAACTAAAGATTGACAGCCTTGTTCCATAAATATTTGATAGCTTCAAGCAGGAGGGACTTATTTACACCAGAGCTAAAATATAAACAGTCCAGGGATATTAACAAGGGTTTTATGTACACTAATCAGTCAGTATTATATCTGAAGAACATGCCACAACGCAATTTTGAGCTCCTTATTTCTTCCAGCAACAGAAACTTCAACTTGGGACAATTCTAAGCCAATATATCACACCATTACGAATCACAAATGCAGTAGTAGTTATACTTAACAGATTCTTCAAAAATTCTGGAGAGACGAAAGCCACTGCTCCATATACTTCTTACCATCTGTCGAGGAAAATGCAAGGAGAGGTTTATTAACATGCAAAGACTAAATTATAACAAAACCTCAGTGTCTTTCAAAATACATGCCTCAAATCCAAATTGAGTTTCAAACTCAAGCAAGTTTCGATCGATAGTCCATGACTGACACTTGAAGCAGCCAAGAAATCAAGAAACAATTCTTCTAAACTCTGATTCAACTATTTCCTAGACACAAAATAGTACTTTCACAATTCCTAATATATTTGGAAAGCAATAAGAATGACAACCTACATCAAGCGAAAAATGATGTGTGCGAATTTTTTTTAAGTAAACGAGGATCCTATAGTTTCACCAAACCAACCCCACGTTGAGAAGTTGAAGCTATACTCACCGAAATCGTTATAACGTTAACATGATTTGTTTATCTATCGTAAAAATAACATTTCCAAAAGCCTATTACCACAAGTACTAAAGCAATTAAAATAACCAAGACCACTTTGTAGTACAATGCCATCACGAAATATTATTTCAAGGAACTACACAACAAAGTAGCGCATAAGTAGTGCCAAAAATAACCAACGAAGAGTACTAAGTGATCGAGCGTCATTGCATCCAATGTAACTTAGGAGAAATGGAGACGCAAATAAATGCAAGCAGAAATCATCAATACAGTACACTAAACTAAGAGAGATTCTATTATATATAACAAACCCAAGTTCTTAGTCTTACCAAGAGCATAATCATTTGGAAGGTTTGTACGAGGGGTGAAGAAGTGAATACCACCACCAGGCTCCTCATCTAATTTTTGGCAATCATGATGCCTATAACAAGGAACCAAGACGGCAAAACTATCGTCGTCGTGGTCTGCCTCATCTTCTTCAGTCTGGAAATCGGGGGCGTGGGGCTCCATCCACCCGATAGACCAGTCGGAGTCATCGGATTCGGAGCCTGATAAACAAACACCATCGGAGGGAACCAAGACAAGGTCATATTCTTTGTCAACTCTCTGGCTCCTGTCTTCCCTGCTCTTCCATTTCTTCTTTTTAACCTTTCTATTGGAGCTGGAAGAGGGAACTCTTCTTGTATCACCTCCTCCTCCTCCTCCTCTTCCTTTCACGGAATAAAACTTCAAACCTTCAGATTCCCCCCTCAAGCCTAAGCCTAAGCCCCAATCACCCAAAGAATTAATAGAATTAATCATGGACCCCCCATTTGAGACTTGGTCTTTCTCTTTCCCACCTAACCACAACCAGGATAATCTAGTGAGAGAAAGAGCCATGGAAATGGAATGGAACAAAGCAAATTTGGGCTCTTTTCAAGATAATTGAAATTATTAATTTCAATCAACAAGAGATTTCAAGAAAATTTGGCACATGAATTGAATAGGTAGTAGGCTGAAGCAGCTTCAACTAAGAATTTTAGGCAAGGTGTGTGTAAGTTGTAACTAACTAATTAATAATAATAAGTTTTATCCAAATCGAAAAAGGTTACTGTCGTCTTCGTCTTGTCCACAAACAAACTTAATCGACATACAACAACACTAACAAATCTAATAAGATTAGAAGACGACTTGTCCCTCAAATGATTCTGAATTAAATCAGGTAAATGATTGACGGTAACGATAGATAAAAGACCCTTTTGTCCCTCTCATCATCCACGCATAAATAAATAAATAAAAAACCGATCTTTTTTGTTTTTTTGTTTTTTTTTTTTTTGAAATTCAAATCAATTCAATTCAAATCAAACGGATGACTCACCGGAACCACCAAAACAAGATCCGGGAAGAAGAAGAAGGAGAAATAATAATTATATATGAAGGAAAAATGGAAACTTAAGAGGAGGCCCAGTATAGTTAACAAAGAAATGGAAAAAAAGGAGAGTATTATTGTTATTATTATTCTCTCTCAAAGAATTCCATCTTTGCTCAAAACCCTCTCTGAGATTATCTCATACGCAACGCCACAACAGCACCACACAGACACAGTTATTAATTTACTTTAATTAAAAATGTGGAGAGAGAGAGAGAGAGAGAGATCAATTATCAACCGAAACCCGGGTAGATGCGTGCACTATATCTTTTTATTTATACACGTAATTACTTTGTCCTGTTCACTTTTCACTAAATTGTGACTTTTCCCCCACCTCAAACATTGTTATTGCCGTTAGTACCCTCTGTTTCTGCTATATTTACCCCTAAATTCACAAATTACTCTCTTCTCTTCTCTTCAAATACAATTTGGTTAGCGTTAGCCCACCATCTCATCAAATATCTTTTATTGTTTATTTTGAATTTAACAGCCATAATATACTTAATCGTTCTAATCTTTCCTTTTTAATGTAATTGTAGTCCCTTTCTTTTTATTCTTTTATGTAGAATTATAAAACAAACTATATAAAGCGTATATATTATCAATTTTTAACATGCAACTTGGGACCTCTTGAGTCTAGAACACCAAATTGCCTACTTCAATTTGCTCGAACAGTAATATTGTTTTATTTCTTTCCTTTTCTTTCGTAAATCAACGTTGGTTTGGTACAAATTCGTAGATTACAAACAAAAATACGAAATTACATGAATAATAATGAACTAATACAAACTAATGTCAACCCATAACTTATACAAGTAACTTCATTCGAAACATCAATTGCCTAAGCCTAGGAATACACTTCTAGTATGTCGAGGAACTAAGACGTCAAGTCTAATGGATGTCGAATATGGGGGATATTGAATCTGGTGGATGTCGGGCAGTTTGGATATTGGGCAGGGTGTATGTCGGACACAATTTATGTCGAGCTCAGAAGATGTCGAGTATTATCTCCTTATCGAGTAAGGGTCGGGCGGAATTGTATGTCGAGCGTCGATGTGAATGTAGGATGTCATATATGCGATATCGACATGTGAATAGTACGGGTAATTAATGAACGTGAAAATTGTCTGGGTGCCCCTCCTTATGCCGGGATGTGAGATCTTGCGTAGGGTGTTGTGTCACCTTTCTGATTTTATTTGTTGTACTTTGAACAATGGTACTCTTGGATGATTGATGGACATTTTGATTGACCCGTTATTACTTTTTGTTTGGTCAATTCTCTGCATTTTTTAATGGGAAAAAGTACGGACTATACCCATCGTTTAGCCTCTTTTACGAAACTATACCCAACGTTTGAATTTTTGCAACACTATACTCAACCTTTGAAAATCGTAACTATACTATACCTATACTAATTTTCCGGCCAAAATTCGTCATTTCCAGACAAAGTGACATCATGTATCGGCAAGTGAGGGGGGTAATATATTCTTTTCGGTATGGGCTCTTATTTAGGAGGGAATAAGCACACAATTCTGTCAATTTTCCCGCACAAAATTGGGGATTCTCATAAACCCTAAAATCTCCCCTCCTCAAATTCCTCAAAATTCGACCGATTCCTTCTCTATCTCTGCCAAATTCCGACAACATCAAAGCTTCTAACCTTATTTCCGACAATGGGTTGGAGAATTCGAGACGAAAACACACTTTTGGCTCAAGGATCCTTGATTCCCGACTATGGTAAAGTTTTTGTCCCTACCAACTTTGTTTTTTTTACTTTAATCATACTACGTTGTTGTCGATTGCAAGATTTGGGTGGTCCTAGGTAAGCATGGGTGCATTTTGCATGGCCGCACATTGTTAGGGTTTTGAAGTTACTTTTGTCTATATGCAGGGGGTGATGAGGATTTTTTTTCAATCATGATTCATCACTCTGGGAATATGGTGTTTCTGGGCAAACCTATATATATAGAGGGACAAATCAGCTTTGTGGACTACTGCACAGCTGATGAAATGTCAAGACTTGAGCTGCTAAATATGGTTGTTGAACTCGGGTTGGGTGATGACTGGATGGTATTTTACAATGATCAGCCAGAGGTGTTTGGTCTTCAGCTTGCTTGCATTACCAATGATGATGAAGCTTACCACATGGCCAAATTTGCTGCTCAACACAAACTGGTGGAGGTTTACCTTATGAAACCACCAACACCAAATGCTGCCTCTCTGTCAGATGATGATAGTGTTGAGTTGTTAGATGGTGAGGCAAGTGAAGATACAGATCCTCTCCCTCCAATTAGTGAGCCCCTTAACTATGGTGGTGATGATGAATGGTTTGGTGGTGAAGAGGATCCTGATGGGTTTGCTGAAGAGTTGGAAAGAGTAGCAAGTCAAGTTGAAGAACTCTCTTGTGGCAGTGACAGAAGTAAGGGTAAACAAGATAATTGTAAGGATAAGGCTAAGGAGAAAGGTAAGGGTAAACTTAGAGTGAAGAGAAGAAGTAGAGCATCTATTAATGCTTTTGGTGAGAGGATAGACAAGACATATGATGATGGTGTTGGACAGTCAACAACTGGTGGACAGACAACAAATAGATCACAGACCTCAACTGAGGGAGTTCCAAGAGAACCTGCTACTACTGAAGAGAATGGTGCTGCATCTGGCAGCAATGTAAGAGATTTGCCAAGTTTTATATTAGAGAATTGTGGGCCACTAGTTGCATCCATAATAGACTTGGTGAACAGTGATGAGAGTGATGGTGAGGTTTCTGTGGGGTCTGATTCTGAGTACTCTGATGTGATGGTAGATGAAGATAATGATCCAATGGAGGAAGCCAATCTTGACACAGTGAATGTTGATCTTGAAAGTGCAACTGTGAACACAGAACCTAGAAGGGAATGGGATGCCAGTGCAGAGCCATCAAATGCTAATGGGCCAAATACAGATGCCACTGCAGAGCCATCATCAGCTGATCAACCTAACACAACTGCCTCTCAATCATGGGTGTCTGATGGCCCCCCTGCTTCCTCTACAGTCACTAGAGAAAGCCTTGTGAAAAAGAAGAAGAAAAGTGGATTACTAGAACCTGTAAGGGAGACTTACAGAAATCATGAAGTCTTCAATCCATTGATTGACATGGCAAATATTGAATTCAGAGTGAAGATGGTATGACCTATCAACGTATGACCAATTCAAGAGTGAAGTCTTCGTGATACTTGGCACAAGAAACCTATCAACGTATGACCAATTCAATCACAACGATTGGAAAATTTGAGGATGTCATCACCTTTGATAAGGCAGGCAAGGAAAGACTTGATCCACAAGTAATGGAAGCAGCAAGCCTGAATTGTCCTTTTGAGGTTAGTCTTTATATCGCAAACTACAACATCAAGAAAATCTTGATCGATAATGGAAGCTCGGTAAATGTTATCTCCTTAGATGCGCTAGAGTAAACTAAACTCGGCGACACTCATATGAAAATAGTAGCCACACCACTCTTCAGTTATAGAGGGTCCACATCAATGTCGTGGGTACGGTTGTATTTCCTACCTCATTTGACACCTCTCCTAAAAGAAGGACTCATAATCTAGAGTTCCTTGCGGTTGATACGCCCTTCGCTTCCAACATCATCCCTAGTCGCCCTGGCCTGAATGATTTTAAGGTAGTAGTGTCAACATACCTCCAAAAGCTCAAGTTCCACACCAAGAGCGGTGTGAGTGAAGTCCATGGAGACTATAAAGAAGTGTGGCCATGCTACATAGCTTCACTTCAAGCAGATTCAACCTTAGAGGTCAATGCGATCAACAATCTTCATGATACGAGGAAAGTGCTAGCCACGCAAGGGTCGACTAATGGAAAAAAGCCCGACATCCATTCCAACAACGAGGGAAAAATGCTAGCCCTGCAAGGGTCAACTTATGGCAATATTCAAAAGGACATTGTCGAGACAGAAATAACACAAGATTTGGAGGACAAAAGACTCCTTAAAATTTGACAACAACTAGCTAATATAACTAGAGTCGAACTTATGGGTGACATAAAGAAAGTATGCTTATGTCCTAAGGAGGATAGCAAAATTACATGCATCAACACTACATTGTCAAATGATGTGGAGCATAAGCTTCTCCAATGTCTCCGTGACAACATGGATATCTTCGACTGGACGAATCAAGTCCTAAATCCACGTATTATCGTACACATGTTAAATGTCGATTCAGAGGCAAAACCTGTCAAACAAAGAAATGCAACATTTGTAAGGAGAAGAATGTGGCCACATATCAAGAAGTTACTATCAAACTTGCCTCAGGCATATATACGAAGTACGCTTCTTGGAATGGCTAAGCAATATAGTTCCCGTACCAAAGCCCAACTTGGATTTGCACATGTTCCCCAACTTGGATTTGCATATGTGCATAGATTACGCTGATCTTAACAAGCATTGTCCTAGGGATCCGTTCCCTCGACTAAGGATAGACTTGCTGGTCAGCTCAACAGCAAGATGTTCTCTTCTAAGCATGATGGATGCTAAGAGTGGATTTCATCAAATGTTGATGGGGGTCTACGATAGGACCGAAACCACATTTGTGACAGGTAGAGGCGTATTGTGATACAAGGTTATGCCATTTGGACCAAAGAATGCTGGCACCACCTTTCAAAGGTTGGTGGCCAAAATGTTTTACGACTACATCGGTAAAATCATGTAGAGCTACATTGACGACATGCTTGTCAAAAGCATCAATGCAGAGGATCATGTTGATCACCTCATAGTTTTCTTCTCTATAATGAGATAATACGACATGAAATTAAACCCAAGTAAATGCACCTTCGGAGTCAACGGAGGTAAGTTTCTCGGCTACATGGTCAATCGAAGGGGAATTGAAGCGAATCCCGACAAGATCAAAGCCATTACCAAACTTCCTTCTCCAAAAAGCATTCACGATGTACAGTGCTTGGTTGGACGCATGATAGGACTTGGGAGATTTATCTCCACCCCAGCCGAGAAAAGCTTACCATTCTTCAAGGTCCTCGAGAAAAATCAGAACTTTGAATGGACCGAGGAATGCAGGCAAGCTTTTTTAGAGCTCAAGCAATATCTTAGCTCCCCGCTGTTGTTGGCTAAACCGGTTGAGGGAGAAACCTTATATCTCTAACTAGCGGTATTTGTGTATGCACTAAGCACTATTTTGGTACAAATGTAAGGCATTGTCCACCAACCAATCTACTATGTCTCAAAGGTATTCCAAGCAGTGGAATTCAACTACCTTGAGATTGAGAAATTTGTGCTAGGTGTCTTCATCACGGCACAAAAACTGCACCCGTAATTTCAATCACACCCCATTGTGGTGTTGACAGACAAACTACTCAAGAAAGTGATGTCTAAGCCCGAGACCTCTGTTAGGCTCGTTAAATGGGCGATCAAACTTGGCTATTATAGTATTGAATACCGACCAAGGACCGTTATCAAGGCCCAAGTCCTAACAGACTTTATGGTTGAAACCCTAGAAAGGATACAAATAACACATGGACCTTGCACATCGATGGCTCGGCTAAAAATATTGGCAGAGGCATATGTGTTTACCTAAGATCTCTAGAATCTAGAGAGTTTGAGTACGCAATAAGTCTTAACTCCATTGTGACCAATAATGAGGAAGAATACGAAGCTATTCTCGCTAGTACCTCGATGGTAAGCTCATTGGGAGTAAAATGCCTGGCAATCTTTACAGACTCGCAACTTGTGGCTGATCATTTCAATGGCTTTTACGTAGCCAAGAAGGACACAATGATCCTCTATCTCAACAACTTTTAGAGGTCGTGAAAGCATTCACAATATACACCATGTGTCAGATACCAAGGAGTGAAAACATTAAAGCTGACGCGCTTTCAAAATTTGCCACTTCGACTGAGGTCTTTAAAGAGAGAAGAATTTTCTTACTAGCGGCTAAAGAATCTTCCATAGGTAAGGTTCGTTATCTCAAAACTTTGAAGAAAGTCGAACAAGTAATGCCAATAGTTTCAAAACCTTCATGAAAGGATGAAATCTACTTATACCTTAAATAAGATAAGCTACCGAGTGACTCTGTCGCGACACAAAGTTTTAAATACAATATTCATCGCTTTACCATCTTAAATGATGAGCTATATAGAAGGTCGTTTGAAGGACCACTTTTAAGGTGTTTATCACCTCAGCAAGCCAAAACGGTATTGAAGGAAATCGATAGCGGTGCATGTGGCAATCACTCATGAGGACACCCATTGGCACAAAAGGTCTTATGTCATGGTTACTACTGACCAACCTTGCCCAAAGATGCTCTCAACCTCGTCGAATGATGCAAAAGCTGCCAATATTTTTCCAAGGTAACACATATTCCTGCACAACCTCTTAGTCCCATGCAATCATCGTACCCATTTGATCAATTGGGCATTAACATTGTGGGGCCCTTTTGGCTAGTAAAGGGACAAAAGAGATTCTTAGTTGTGACAGTCGAATGCTTCACAAAATGGTTGAAGCACAAGCACTTCCCTCTATCATAAAGAGAAACATTATTGATTTCATATGGCAACACATATTCTATCTATTCGGTATACCTCAAGTACTCATCTCAGATAATGGGACTCAATTTGCAGTTTAAAACATCAGAGCTTGGTGCAAAGATATGAACATCACACAACACTTTTCAACGGGTTACCACCCACAAGCTAATGGTCAAGTTGAGAACACGAACAAAACTCTTATTGAGTATCTCAAAAAATGCATGCATGAGTTGAAAGAGACATGGATAGATGCACTTCCCAGAATATTGTGGGTCTATCGCACCACACCTCGTACTTCAATGGGCCAAACACCATTTATATTGGTATATGATTTTGAAGCAGTGATTTCGGCTGAAATCTCTATGCCAACTCAACACATCTTTACCTAAAATTAAGTAGAAGCCACTAGATTGTGCTTTGAGGACTTAGAGTTCATTGGCTCAACACGCGATGAGGCGTTTGAGAAAACACAAGCCTATAAGACCATAACAGCTAAGGCTTATGACAAAAAAGTTTGATTTAGACAGTTCCAAGTGGGGAACTTAGTCTTAAGAAAAATCAAGACACACAAGCGAGTTGGGGAACTCCAACCCTCACGGGAAGGATCATACAAGGTCATTAAAGCTAGCTCAATAGGCTACTAATACCTACAGAAAATGAATGGTCGCGATCTAGCACGTCCATTGAATGTTCAAAACCTGAGGAAAATCTACGCCTAATATGGCATGCAGAATCTTTCGTAGTTCAATTCTGTTTTTGCAATCTCATGAATAAGTGATGTAATAAAGACAATGAATTACGAAGAGTTGATTCCATAGTATACTTGGGATACGTAGGCAACTTGGTCAAAAGCCAAGTGCAATCTAGAATTTAATAAAAAACAAATCTTGCTTGTCTTTGCTATGAACGGGTTTTGTGCAAAACACTTCGATTTTTTCTTTCCAAAGGATTGGGAGAAGTAGCAAGGCACGGCTAACAAGCCCTTAATCCATTTTCAAGGAAAGAAATGAAGGAGTAGCACCCCATAGTTGGGTTACCTCCACACTCAAACTTGAATCAAACGCCTCTATCACTTTTTAAAGGGAAAAAAGAGTAGCATCCCATAGCTGGGCTACCACCCTACCTACCCCTAAGACTTCATATTTTGAAGAGAAAAAAACGCAATACTGTGCAAGGGTGAAAATCTTTGGAGCAAATTGCATATAAACTGCGAATTGGTGAAAAACTTTGTTGCAAATACTTATTCTTGCTCAGGATACAACCTACCAATGTTTCTCGTCGGTGACATATCATACATAGTTGTGGGTGCTCGATTCAGAACGCACAGATTGCAATGGGATGATAGTACTAGAATACGTACAACCACATGAAGCATTGGTAGCACAAGACTTCATAAAACCAAGATAAGCAATGGTAGCACTAGATTTCGTAAAACCAAGCTAAGGAGTGATAGCACAAGATTGTGTAAAACCAAGACAAGCATTGGTAGCACAAGATTGTGTAAAACCAAGCTAAGGAATGGTTATCTTCGAATATGTAACATCCTAGACTTAGGTTATACTAAAAAATGCATAAAACCATACAAATGAGGGGTAGCACTTGAATATGTAACATCCTAGACAAAGGTTGTATTTAAGAAAGTGTAAAGCTTAAAAGAATCGAGCAGCTTTGGAAATCAAGGAATGCAAGAAGGCCTACACAACGCCATACACGACACACCACAAGTTACTAAAGGGTATAATACCCTAAGAGATATAATCTCTTCTTATACACTCTACACGATGTATGAACTAGATCGAGCTTAGCGCTCATCTAAAGCACACTTCTCAAAAGAGGTCGTGCACTAAATACTTATACGCCTAAACTGCCTACTTGGTGATTCAAAAAAATATCGAGCCTAGCTCATCTATACTTACAAGGATGTACTTATCCTTGCATGTTTTATAAAGGCCGTTGGAAGGGCTGTTAATTCAGCTACGTAAAGCCAATGCCTAAGAAACAAAATAACATCTCATCTACACACGATGATCGATAAAATAACATTTTCTCTTTTTACGAGGAATGATAAAACAACATCTCCTCTATACGCGAGGATTGATAAAATAACATCTCCTCTACGTATGAGGATTGTTAAAATAACATCTCCTCTATACACGAGGATTCATAAAAAACATCTCCTCTAATTAAGAGGATAGATAAAGCTAAACAGTCACTTAAATCAACCATTATAAGTTGTCAACAATAATCAACAATAAGCAAAGCTGAAAAGTATGTAAGACTTGTTCAAAGATTTATCAAGACTAAAGTACAAAAAATGCTAAACGCATAGCATCCACAACACAGTCATAACGAGCATAAGTAATATGTCTCAAACCTAATGCAACCAGCTACACCTACAAACATGCAAATATCCAAGCATAACGCCATAAATCGGCATAATAACAAAAGGTCCCAACACCCACAAACATTATCAAAAAGTACCAAATAGAGTAGGGATAATAAGGCACAAACGCCAACATGGCTAAGAACATGGGCTCAATCGATGCATCCACGACATTTTTTGTGTTGATCCTCAAATCTCCCTCTCCCAGCACTGGTAATCTCCAACTCTTTCTGGAATGTAGGAGTGTCCACCAGACATCGGTAACTCTTCTTCTCACGCACTAAGTCTGAAACCACTCACTAGTCACATGTGATCCCACAGTGTCCGACGTACTGGCGCTTGAATCAGATATTGTGATGCTGGGGATATCTTGTTTGATGGAGTAGGAATAATAGAGTCGAGAAAAATACACATGCGGGGTACTAAGTGTAGCGGCAAGTGAAGCCGCATTGACCATGAATATCTTGGTGCACTCCGACAGTACAAATGTGCTAGGAGAAACCGGGTCTGCAGCCTCTGACTCTGCATCACCTCCCTCACTTTCCTTCATATACTCTTATCTGCTTCATCATGACCGGTCATCTCTATGACCGTCGCCTCAGGGTCTATGTCACCTAGCCAAAGGCTACGTCGACCCCTAAGGCTCACAAATGCATCATGAGATGGAGCCTCTAGAATAGCATCGCTGGATGAAACATCATGGACCATTTCCTTTTCACGACGGGAAGCCAAATATCCCTTGTGCTCTAACCTACATAGTTGGTGACCTTGATAGTTGGTCCACCATCCTCGAACAGTACAACATCCCCAATGAACAATTCATACCCTTTCTTGTTGTCAACTAAAGCTCTCTCTTGTGCAATATGCTGCCAGATCTCAGAGACCATGAACTCCAAAACAACCTCAACCTTGCAGTCATCACTCAATGGCTGGAAAGTAACTAGAAGTAAGGAATATATTACACTCTAACATGAGTACATTAATGCAGAAGATAAGTTAAGAAGGGATTTTACAAAAGAAACTCTTACCGCTGCCTGTCCTCTCTTATATACCTCTCTTTGCTCTTTATTAGCAATGACAAGCTCAACCTCAAGCCTTTTGATGGTAGAATCATGCTCCTCCAAAGCAAGTTGACGAGGCTTCTGTATGGAATGAGCGGCAAGAGAATTCTCTTCCAAAGTGGTTCTCTCCTTGAGAGCGACATCTAACAGACCATTCAAATTTTGTGTCTTGAGCATCTGTTCGTCCAAGCGCTTCTCTGCATCCTTAAGTTTCTCATCATGAGCCCTTAAGTTTTTATCAGCATTCATGGCTGCAACGACCTCCCTCTAAACAGAGCTCACGTGCTCTTACTGCTGGGTCAACAAGCTATCATACTTGTTGATAAGAACTCTAGTGGCTAACATGGACTGAAACTGTAAAAAACAAAACAACTAAGTCAATAACTCCAATTAATATATTGATAACAAATGCAATAGGAGTTGAGAAAATATAATTAACATTGTATCACAGTGGCTGACAAATCATCCCAGCCCATATAGCCCTCCAATAGTGGCAATAAACTTGTAGTCATCCAAGTGCGGCAAAATGCTACCTATGTGCTTTAGAGAAAACACATCAGTCAGCTACTCATTGGGTCCCAATTTGGTGCACAAACGCATTATCTCACCAGGATGATCATCACGATCACCTTCAATGAATGTGGTTGTCTTCTAACCGCTAGGACAAATGTGACAAACACAGGCGCTAGGACCTGAAGGTGGCTCAGTGCCCACTCGTTGGTACCCTCATCCGCAAGCACTTTTCCTTTCTCATTTGCCTTAGCTCTGGCAGCAACCTCATATGCCAGTCTTAGCTTTGGGGTCATAAAGAACATGAGTGGGAAACTCTATGGTCATACGGGAGCGGGAAGAGAACCATCTCTACCTCGAGTACCTTCAGGAGCACTACTTGGCCTAACCTCAGGAATAGGTGGCTCAGTCCTATCTCACCTGGCTTAAGGCCATCCCCAACATAATCAACGCCATGGACGGATCCCCAGTAACATGAGGTACATCCTCCTTAATCACAACTTCATAAGGCTAGAACCCTAAGAACCAGTCTCTGCATGAGGTGAACCCATCCTCTTACCTGAGAACCAGTCTCTGCATGAGGTGAACCCATCCTCTTACTAGGAACATCAGATGCATGAGAAGCATCAACCATATTATCATCAACAACCACATCCATCACAACAATGGCCTCTACCTCGGCCACCTTTACCTCTTCCATGCAAAGAGCGTCCACCACGAGCCGCTCTAGCCGATGCGGCAGCATGCCTCAACTCCTGGGATATGTCCCTCAGCATGCTAGATGTATATGATAAGACAAGGCTTAACGACTCGAACAAATTTACCAAAATGCATGAATAATATGTAGAGATAAAGAACATATAAGCATGCTAAAGTGCAGAAAAATTATACCTAAGGGTTTTGTCTATAAATGTCGAGCAGATGAGACCCCGTTGGCTCTCAGTATCTTGGCCAAGAAAAAGTTTAGATGATAGAAGTGCTCCCGCTGCAAAGCAAACAATTTGTTCTTTCAGCCCTCCCTATCATTGGGTCTATGAGGCTAATCATCCACTTCACCTATCTAGTTACGATTGTAGCAGTCAAACTCGCCAGGGACACTCTCCCTAATGAATAAACACTCTTGCTCCCACTTTCTGCCAAAATTATTACATGTACCCTCAAAGAACGCACAATTGCTTTCGCAGAAGCATAATAAAAACCGAAGTTAATCCCTACATTCTAGCTGTAATTCATCCATAACAAATACTAGAACTCCTTGACACTACTAGAGCCCTCGTGTTCTCCACAAAGCCAATTATGGCACCATAGACATTCAGAGTAAACTGAGCGGGGTTCATGCCAATGTAATTTAAAATATCTCAAATCTTGGGCACAATTAGAAACATCAGCCCGCTCAACAGATATGAGGCAAAAATAGTAATATACCCAGCCGGTGGAAGATGCATGCGGTCATCTGGACCGGCATGATAATTTTATACTCACGTGGTATATCATCTCAGATCTAAACGACTTAAGCGTCCTATACGTAGGATGTAAACAATGTATCTTATCAAACGCAATCAAAGTCTGTAAAATATGAGCAGGATGCTCAGCTGCCTCATCACATGCATCATCTGCATCATCCCATGCGTTAGACAATAAACTAAGATTGTTGCCCCCCCCCCCCCCAACATGCTCCTCAAACTCGGCATTATTGCCCACTACATAAGAATCAACCTCATAATCAATGTCGATATCCTCTCTACATGAGGTTGACTATACACTATCTACATCCACTAACACCTCGTTACCCTCGCTAACAGATCCGGATCCAGCATCTGACTTAGAGTCAATACCAATACGTGTATGCATATATGCTAACAAGAAATGTTTTCCAATTCCCATAACTCTTAACTAAAGAAAGTGGGTAAATGTAGTCAATTACTAGAAGTGGGAAGGTGATCAAAAAGCTCATGTGGACCCGAGTGTATCTAACGCCTCACAGGTGAAGGCATCGGTTGATAGTACCTATCTCTTATCGGCAGAGAAAAGTAATGTCGTCTCTCGTAAAAGCTCGGATTTGGAGAGTAGTAAGAGCGTCGATCACGAGAGTACCCAATTTTGACTTCTACGTGCAATTCAAAGGGCGTAAATGGTTAAAAACAAGGTGAAACATGTAACCATATGGGCATGCAAAAAGTGCAAAGGGGAACAAATCCAGAAAAAACAAAACCCAAATTAATGAAACCAACGAAGCGCCGATCTAAGACAATGCCTGATTATCCAACGTGGCACATCGAGAATGCCACATCGAACAAACTGACATGGCACATCTGATTAGGCCACGTTGGATTTAGTCCGACGTGGCACCTCGGAAGAAGGACAGACGTGCACCACTTCACTCTGTCTCCACGTCGAACTATATCCAACGTGGACCACGTCGGTTCAAAAACCAACATGGAGCACATTGGATTGAAAAACCCGATGTGCCACGTAGCCACGTCGATTCCAAACAACGTGCCACGTGGCACGAACCCACACACCTAAAAAAGTGTCGAAAATAGAACAAACGTGAAACGGGGTTCTTATTTCTTCAATATCGTGGAGAAATTTTCCCTAAAGCCCTACTTTCTCTAGATCTAAGCTCTCTCCTCTCTCTAACTTTTGTGCACTTTCCCTCTCTAAAATGAGGCTAATAAAGTGGGGAGTGGAAGACTTAACTTTAAATAGTTTAGCCCTAATGGATCTTAGTTTCCCTTAAAGGCCCATTTGCTACTTCATGTCATCTAGCCCAACCTTGTTGGATTGATAACAAGTGTTAACCGAAATATTTTTACAAATAAATAATTGTACTTTGGCCCCAATTTTTCTACAAATTACGAAAATAAAAAAAAAAATTGATCTAAAAATGCTTGCTAATTAGCACGTGGGACTATAATAGGCTTATGAGTCGTTACACTTACGTATGGGTATGGTAATTATGCATATCCTCTATTAAGGTTGAAATACGCTCAAAAGAGTCGAGCCCATCTCAAACTAAGGGACTTATAGTGTGCCATAATTACGACACCATAGAAATACGATGTTACATTTGGCAATACACAAAATTTAAATGGACGAAAAGGCAATTCTCACTCGATTCGTAAAACCCAAGAATATGTTGAGACAATGTCCAAATGACTCGATCCTCAAGAAGACATAAACCTGTGTCAGATGTCTCAACACGTCTAAAAATAAGACTACGTCAACCTAAATAAAGTGCCACGTCGATCCTAACCAACATGGCATGTCGGACCACGTAAGCCTTTAAAAATTGTCACGTCGACTAGATAACTGACGTGTCACGTCTTACGTGCCACATCTGTTGAAAGTTTGACATGGCACATCAGTTCAAAGATTGACGGTGTGCCAAGGCACGTCAATTCAACAATCGACGTGTTGCGTTGGGACACCTGAAGCGGCACGTCAAGATTTTGATGGCCACGCCGGTCAAAAAATTAACTTGGTTGGTCAATGATTGACCAGGCTGGTCAATGCTCCATTTAGCTCAACATGGGAGTGGTCCACACACCCCAAGTCCTTCTCTTCATCTATATACATCTCCATATTTCTCCATTTGAGGGGTTGAATTTTGGGAAGCTCAAAGGTGTGTGTTTTCTCTCTCTAGAAAAGCACGTCAAACATCCACGTCAACTCATAAGTTGGCACGTCAACTTGTGGCACATCAACTTATAGTACGTCAACTTGTGGCACGTCAACTTATAGTACGTCAACTTGTGGCACGTCAAACAAAGGCACGTCAAACAAGAGCACGTCGAACAAAACTTCGTCAAAACAATGTACTTCAACCATTTTACCTCTACTTTTCCATAGACAGTCGATATGTCAACAATGGCCTAAGTACGAGATGAACTTGACTCCCAAGTCCATGATATGAGCTTTGACTCATGATTTGACCATTCCATAGTGCAAATCACTCGACGTCCGAATGTCGATCTTCTAAGTGAGCTCGATGAATATAAGAGTAGTTAGACCAACCAAATGATCCCTAAATGGGACTAACACCCTCTAGGGTTAATTCTACAGTCGTTAGGGCCTCATCTACGAGATGTACATCCTATGGGGTTGTCCAACTGATCCTAAAGGGCCAGATGAATGTATACATCTTATAATTTAAGCGTGATGTCTTTTAAGACCTTACGCGGTCAAAATTGAATAATGAACTATGTTTGGCTGGATTGTTTCTTCTCAGAGATATACATATGCAGCTTGACCTTGCGTTGAGATTAGTCGCAAGCATGATAAAATCATGTCCACCTCTAGATTAGGTTTACTTTCTTATTAACTATATATTTTTAACATTGTTTCTCTTAGCCCAGGTTCCCGTCAAACAAAAAGCTCTTCTCGTATTGCCTATAAGGTGCGAGAGGACTTGGGGAAGGAGTAATCTCGAGACTAGCCAAAAACTCCACGCCAGTCAGTATAAGGCCCGTGATGGGATGGCCTTATAATGCAAATTATGGGCCTCAAAATGCAGAAATATCATAAAAATATTGTGAAAAGAGCCTAAAAGGCTCTAAACTAACCAAATAGGTTGAATTCACTAAAATAGGTCTAGTTAGGCCAAATAGGTCGAAATCTGGCTATAATAAATTGAATTCAATGATAGGCCAAATAAAGAGTAGAATAAGTTGAGTCACAATATGCCAAATTATTGGCATAAATGAGTCGAACAGGTCGAATAGGTCAAATAAGTCGAACAAGATAATATGAGCTATTGTGATTGCCTCAAAAAACGTACCTTATTAATGATGATTAGTCGGGTATTTATAGACATAATATTTCCTTAATTATTAGATTGGGCTTGGTGGGCCCCGACCTTTGCAGGCCTAATTAACGAATAGGTTAAATTTTCCCAAATAGGTTGAATTTGGGCAAATAGGCTGAACATGCTGGAATATGTCGAATAGGTCGAATTGAGTAAAAATTGGTTGAATTATTTTAGCTGTTTAACTCGACTTACTTTGCGATTTCATTCGACCTATTTTTTAAAGAACTTTTTTGTTATTGCGAAGCCACGTGTCATGCTTTGGTTGGATATACATATTTTGGTCCAACAGTGTATATTATTTTGAGTAGCTGCAAATAAATATACAAACTTTTTTTCTTGCAAGAATATACGGACTCTCAATTCATAGCATTTTAACATGTACAATTCTAAACCAAAAGGGCAATATGGCTTAGTGAGAACTCTTAGTTCAAAATACAATCTTTTCATATAGTAAAATCAAATTTAACATTTCAACGCTACTAGGAGTTGCTGGAGCTCCACTTCACCATGCTGGTGAGCGACTTCTTTACAAGAAACTATGCCCCCTGACATTAACCAAACAACAATTGTTTTGATTCCCAAGAGGGACCACCCTCAAGAACCGCACCACTTTTGGCTCATTGGCCTTTGCAATGTTAGCTACAAAATCATATAAAAAATCCTAATCACCCAACTCCATGCAATTATGGACTCCATCATCTCCCCACACTAGAATGTCTTTGTTCCCAGTTGGTGCATCTCTAACAATGTACTAATCGACCAGTAGCTACTAATACTATCAATAACCGGCGTAGTGGTAGGCGGGGTCTCTTTGCGATAAAGATTGACCTGGCAAAAGCATATGGCCAGTTCAACTGGTCTTTCATAGAGTTCACGCTCCACCACGTGGGCTCTCCCTCTGTTCTCATTGAGTGGATCATGTAATGTGTCACAACGGTAGAATTCAACGTTGTCGTCAATGGCACAAGCTCAACCGAGTGGCATCTGACCAATGGAACTTGCTAAGTCTCGCATTTATCCATAACATTAATTCTGGCCATTTTTGCATTGTTCGAACCAGCCAATAGGGTCCGCCATTCCCCATCCCAGTTACGCGGATGGCTGCTTCATCTTTTGCCTGGACCATAAAGAACCATCCAACTTCTGCTCAAATTTCTGGATTCCTTCCATGCCTTTGTCGGCCCAGATGTCAGCTATGAAAAATCCCCTCTCATTTTTTCTCCTGACATCCCATCTTCCCCCTGCTATCCTAACCACAATCACTAAGCTCTCCAAATCCTTTCTATGGAATGCCGATGCCCACAGTAACCGCAAATCTCCCATTGGATGGCATGCCATTTGCACTCCCTCTGGTGTTGAGGGACAAGAGCTCCACCATCTCACGCAGCTCAACAACGCATTCATGCTCAAACTAGGAGGGAACCTCCTTCGGAACCCTGAATGTCTCTTGAGCCGCGTAATGCGTGAAAAGTACTTCCCTTACCAAAGTCCATTCACGACCCCAACCCCTACCCAGTCCATCCGGGTAGGGAAACCCATCTACCGACTCTTTCCAGCCCTCATTGCCTCCTCGTGTTGGGTGGTTCGAAATGGAGCAACAATTGGTATCATCGTTGGCTTGTCCTCTTCTCTATTGTTAACTATGTGCCATCTATTCCCCCCAACCTCACCACTCTCACTGATCAAAACATGTTATCCACCACCTGGACAAGTGGTACTTTTCAATTGTAGGCTCGCTCAATCTCCGCCACATCCTCGTTCCCCTTGATGACACCCGGACATGGCCAGCGGGGCATGGAATCCGGTGATTTTGAGTTTATTTTTCGCAGTCTGACCTAGACGCGGGATCGTATGGCCTCGACTGTGATGCAACCTCTCCTTCAATGGGTATAAAGACGCTCGATTAGCTTTAACTTGACATCTCATTTATAGATAGAGACAATAAGTTTCGCGGACGTTCTGACTCGATACGGATCCAGCCAGACCCTGGTGGACTGCCTGACACAGTCACCTTTTGTCGGGACTTGGATAAGTTGCTGCTCGGGATGGATCTTTTGTCCATGTGTGGTAGTGTTTGTACGATCGCGCCAGCACCGATCCCGCTAGGGGTGTGCATTTGGATCGGATCGGATCGAATCGAGGCTAGAAGTCGATTTTGATCCTGGAGAAATGAGGATCGAAATCGAATCAATTTAAAACGATTCGATTCGATCCAAAATCATTCGATTTCGATCCGATTCGATTCGATTTCGATCATTTTTTCTTTTTTTTTCTTATTTAATTTAATATCAATGGGACCAACCACAACATTCAAACAGAGTTACTAAATTACAAAATTCACTTTCATATGGTGAGAGAAAGGTGTTACAAATTTACAATTGTATATGTTTCTCAGAGACAGAAACGTGGCCTTCAAATGGACCAAGAAAAAAAAATGTTAGGTATGTGTATATATAAAAGTATAATATTAACATTATATATAGAAATATCTTAGTAGCATTAATAGGCTTAGCTTTATAGATACAAATATAATATTATATATGCTATTATATATTTATTTATTTTTAAAAAATAAGATGAGTATTCGATCCGATCCGATTCTCAGCATCTAAAATCGAGGATCGAATCAAATGGGGGTTCGATCCTAAGACAAAAATCAAAAGTCGGATCAAATATTCGATCCGATCCTCGGATCGAATCATTCGACCCAATTCGATCGATCCAATTCTTTTTGCACAGCCCTAGATTCCGGAGCACTTTTACATTATTTTGCCTCTGCATACCTAAATAAATAAAGTTATATTTGTTGTTAAAAAAATATCAAATTTAACAAACTTTCTATTCAATAGTAAAATCAAATTAAAAATAAGTATCAATGGAGAGTCCTTAAGTAGTTTGGAGTTTGGACCGTTTCATTGGAGGATAATGGTGATGATAAGCAGAGACGCTGACGTGCGGGTATACTAAACCAATCATTGCTTGAGTTTGGAAGTGACACGTAAGGATTATGTGCACTGTAAGATCTATATTTCGGCTATTCGTGTGCTATACTTTTTGTTGGTCACGCATTCATATGATCATGGCCCAACAATATTATATTATGTGAACCACTGGAAATCGTCTTTGCTCTTAATTTTGCCTTTTTTCTTTTTTTCTTCGCATCCAGGTGTGTGATAAAAATGCGCTGAGTGTCTGCGTCCATTGTTTAGGAATTACGACAATACACCAATTTGTCTTACCTATCTCTTTCAGAAATTGATACTATACAATCCCTTATTGACAACCCCTATTATAACTCCCAATTTTTTTTAACAATCATACTATTCTATTTATCACAGAATAATAACTAGCTAACAACTTTAACTCACAATAAAGAAGTAAGTCTATCTCTTAAAATAAATGAGCCATAGAGTGGCAAAAATTATAAAGCCAACGATTTTTACATCAAGAGTATTTGAATCATTAAAATCAGTGTTTTCAGATTCGACCCTGTCACAGAACTAGTGAGACTACTGGATAGCGGATCAGCAGGTTAGACCGGTCGAACCACTGATTGGACCAATTTGTTTGACTTTAGTCAACAGTCAATTGGTCAACTTCAAAATTACATGTTACACACAAATAAAATAAATATTTCATATTTATAGCCATGATACTATTGAACAATAATATGCATGTTTATCGAAAATTTTAATATGAAATTTACTTTTTACGAAAAAAAGTTATATATACATTTATACATGGAGTTTAATTATTATATAGCACATTTTTCTTGAATAAATAATGGCTCATTTTATTGATTAAGGGTTTGATAATTATTTGTGCTAATTTTAAGGCGCATCTTCCCTCAGGTTTAACCCATTTTGCTTTTGGAGAAAAAAATCTTCTTCATCTACCGCATACCATTCCCTTTTCCTTCAATCAATTTCTTCTTCTTCTTTTATTCTTTTCTTCTCTTTCTTTCTTCTAAGACCAAACCGTTCCTTTCTCCCTCAATTAATTTCTTCTTCTTCTTTTATTTTTCTCTTTCTTCTCTTTCTTTCTTCTCATTTGCTGCAAACCATATTTTTTTTTGTTTTTCATTTCTTCCTTTTTTGAGAACTGGTAGAATCGCAGCAGACCTTTTTTTTTGTTTTGTTAAAAAGTTGCAGCAGGGGCATAAATGTAAATTACAAAAAAAGAAAAAAAAAAGGCACACGCTGGTTCGCTAGCCGAACTGGTTGGACGGGTCTTTGGGCGAACTGGCCGAATTCGCCAGTTCACTCACCAGGCTCAGCAACCCGTTTTTCGAGTTGAATCGTGTCGGTAAAGCTAGCGGTTCCCAGTCAAACCGATTGGTCCAGTTCGAATTTCAAAATAGAAATTAAAATAATGACCAAAGGTCTAACACCTTTCTGAAACTACAACTATATAAACTTGAATAAAAATAACGAAAAGTAAAGCATTTACTTGTTTAATTCTTCAATATAATCTATTGGTTTTCACTCTTTCTGAACTTTGACCTATGAAGCCGTGAAGAGATTGCAAGTTTTAGAATTAATAATCACTTATTGCGGCTGAACATAAAGATTATGAAGCTAATTACAAAAAAATTTAAGAGTAATAATATTCTGGCGGCGCAGAAAGATTATGAAGATAACTACGTTGCAATTTTTCTGCTATAATTAATTAGAAAACTGTTTGTGGAATTAGCAAGATCTTTTTAAGAAGATTTATTGTTATCAAATTTTAAACACTTAACTTATATATTCTTTGACTAGGAGCGGCAAATTAAGGAGTTTAAAGCAATTATTTTGGAAGCAACATATATTGTTTAGGCAATATCGACGGGCTTGTGTTTTTCCATTAGAACCACCCATTAAGTTATAATCAAGACTAGAAGTTCCTCACCCATAAAGTAGTATTATATAAATATATTCATACAAATATATTTATTTTTCATGGGTTATATATAATAAAGGATTCAAGCACAAATGGTCGGTGGTATCCAATCCTTCTGCTGCTAAGTTGTTGTTTTTTTATAGGAAAAAATGACAAACGGGCCCCAACGTTTCGTCGTTTTAGCGAAACTATACCCAAAGTTTCAAATTATGCAAAACTATACCTGACATTTGCATTTCGACAAAAACTATACCCAACCTATACTTCCTGCAAAATTTGAATTTTTACAGGGGCAAAATCGGTACTACACTTCTAATTTATAAAAAAAAGAAAAAAAATCATTATTTCACCTATTATTAAATCAAGTGTAATTAAACTATTATTTCTTAAAAAGTATATCTTTATATTAGGGGTGTTCATAAACCCGCCCACCCCCCACCCGCCTAAATCCGAGCCGCACAAACCGCCACCTGCAGGTTTTTATTTTTTTAACTTGTGCCACGGTTAGAAAAGATGGCAACTTGCCCTTGAGCGGGTGGGTTGCAGGTTGAGACATACACCCGCCCGCCATCTGCTCACCCGCATATGAAAGAAAATAAAAAATACATTAGTTCATTTCTCTAAACACTTCAGTGAGAAAAGAAAGTAATTGTGTACTAGCAAAACAATAGAGATAACCGCACAACATCCTAGATCATTTATAACGTAAAATTTTAATAATTTAGTGCGTATTAAGGAAAGACTTTATATACATATAACTAAAACTCGGTAATAATAATACATAAATTGAGCTTGTAAATAGTATAAACATACGAAAGAAAAAACAAGAAAAGGCATGAGTGGATATTTCTTAAATATGAATAATATAGGACATTGCGGCATATAATTTGTGTGTTTTAAAACATGCAAGTTTTTTTTTCTGTGATTTGCTGTATAACATAACCCGTCAATCTGCCCGCACCCGCCTAACCCGCAACCCGCATGATCTTCAAAATATATCCACCCGCCCGGTTGAAAATATTGGTAAACCGTAAGTGTTAGGTATGGTGTCTTTTCTTATGACAAGCCGCCAAAACCCGACCGCGAACGCCCCTAGATTAAAAATAATAAAATATTTAATTCCTTAATATATAGATATATAAAAAAATTATATCTTTATTTCTTAAAAACAATAAGATATTTTAAGGGCTCAAAAATATATTTTAAAGGAGCATGAACGAAAAGCAAGATTATTTCTTGTCTACCCAATTCTCTTCATGATAACAGGAATGCATAACATAGGATCTTCTTCATCCTCTTATAGAGGACGAGGAGGACGAGGCAAAAGTCCAGAATACCTAGGCAGAATAGGAAATCAGAAGCCTATAACTGCTGATCTATCATATAACAAAGAATTCCAGGAGTTCCTGGCCTTCAAGAAACAACAAAAACTGGGTCATACTCAAGAATCTGTTAATAGTCTAGATGAAATAACATCATTTGCCAAAGCTGCAATGGATGAAGATATGCATACTCGGTTTAATAATAATACAAACTCAGAAAATATTCTTCTTCTAGAAGATTCATATTTAAAATGGGAAAATGAACATTGGACAATTGTCCGAAGGAAGCTTGATACAACTTACTTTGTTTCAGGTACTTATAAATCCAGGATGTTTTATGAAACACTCCTACAGCACACATCATCTTGTGAAATATCCCATTTTACAGGGACACAAAAAGAAATTTATAATTTCTCAAAAATAATTACTAAGCATGTCATTCATATTGACGAATGGGGGTCTTCTCCAACAAGAGAAAGGGAGTTAATAAACCTGAATACAAAAACTCCAATTAGATATAACTATTGGGATTATGTTGAGGCGTTCCATAAAATACTCCTTTATGAGAATGATAGGCACAAACATACATGGTTCATACAGATTTGTGGCCATGTTTATAATAAAGAAATACCAAATTGGTTTCTTTCATGGTGGAAATTTTATGGCACCTCGATAAAAATTTTACCATAAAGTTTTAAAGAAAAGTTCAAAATTTGGGTAGATATCTGTCCAAGATTATTGAAAGACAACATAATATTGCTTGTCCTGAAGCAATATTTTCCTTCTATTTTTTCACCGAATTCTCTATTCCATGGATCTAGAAATGGTGTCCAGAAGTTGGCAGAAATGAGGATAACATTCCTTGTTTAATAAAAAAAGGTTATTCAAGATTTTGGGAAAAAATGCTGAAAGTAAATTCGGAAACAAATCAGCATGAAAGTCAAGAAACCTTGCATCAAATTGATGAAAAACTCCAAATTTATCTGAAATTAGCTGAAAGCCAACATAAAAAGGATGTTCAAACTCCGTTAGACTTCATAAAATGGAAAATCCAATTAAGATCAGAGAAGATGGATAAAAGAAGTCTTCTGGTGACATATATTGAAGAAATCAAAAGGATATTTCTAAGGAAATGGAAGAATTAGAGGAAGACACGTCAATGGGATCAAACCCTGATGAAGATTTGCAGGATGCTCAAGATCCTAATAATATTGGGATTAATGATATTTTCCAAATTCTTAAAGATGCTATCAAGGAGACTAAAAGAAGAAATATCTCAAACTTAGACAAAAGCATGTAAGGCACCATAATACCATCCAGAAGATTCTGACGAATGCCGTGACATCACGGAAGCTACTGTAGAAAAGTCAATTTTACTGTAGTACTTTACTTTTAAAAAAAGGTGTTACTGTTTCATAAATAGAATGTAATTTATTTGAAGTCGGACCTTCTATATAAGGGCCATTTCCGTCTCTACTAGAGGATGAAGTTTTTAGATCTCAGTTTTTACTTTCTCTCTACTCTCCTCTTTGTATACAATCTTTCTTATTGTGGAATAAAATCATTCGGATTAGAGTGTATACGGGCTATTGGAGTCCAAGTAAGCTTTATTATTTACTTCTTAATTCTGTTTTATCTTCCTTATCCCAATGATAGGCTAAGTTATTTGTTATGTAATGGATTGAAATCTTAGTATGAATATTTTGGGGAATTGGCAAAGAACCTCTTTTTATTTAAGAACCAAAGAGACCCATCAATGTTTATATCAATTAGTTTGTTACAAGTTCATAACATGGTTTGAATATTAATTTGGCAAGTTTAGATAATCAGACATGTTCTGCACGACTGTTTTCCCCTTTTCTTGCCAATGAAATGGCGTTTGTTGTGGGGAGTTGTTGGTGCCTCATGTCTGGTCTAAACTTTCACAGATTTCTATTCTGTAATATTCCCCATGTGTCACTCTTGTACCTTACACAATTGATATGAATTAAGGTGGTGTTTAAGTGATCCTTGGGTTTAAGTGGTATCAGAGCCATGGACCAGAATAATCATACTTTGGAAACGATCCATTACATAACATTTTTATTATGAATTTACTTGGAAGAAAGAGTACTGTTCAAAACAGTATGAATACAGAATATGATATACCCAACAATTTAGAATTGCTTAATAAGTGGACTATTCCTAAAATAGAGCCCAAAATACTTTATAAGTTAGGGACTTTTGAAAGACTTGGTTTGAAACAAGTTGTTAAAACAACTGAAGAGTCTATTTCTTTAAATAATGAAGAAATGATAATCAAGTTATTGTGTGAAAAAGATATTTTTTATATAAAAACACCCATAAATTTATTCATATAGGTTTAATTCAGATTGCTTTTAAGCCTTTAACTCTTAAAGGATTACCAGAAAGCTTTATAGCAGCTTTAAGAGATGGTAGAAATATAGACTAGAAAAAATCATTAATGGGAATGATACAATCTAGTTTAGCCCATGGTCCAGTATATTTTGATGTTTATCCTAATTTACAATTATCTTTATCTGATGTAAATATTCTGGATGCTTTAACATTAAATGTTAAAACACATGGTTGCAAGTATTTACCAGGAACAAAGGTTATATGTATTTGTTATAGAGTTTATTATAAACCATTATATACTCTAAATCCTCAATGTCGAAAGGTTGATAAACCTTTAAATGAAACCATATTAATAGAATCTAATTTTAGGAAATCTAAAATAATTCCTAGAAGAACAATAAAATGGGATGAGATTGAATTCCCTGAAAATTGGATAATAAATAAAGTTGTTCCTATACAACAACCTCCAATTCAGAATGATTTGTTTAATGTTTTACAATCATCTGAAGGAACTGTACAAATACAGTTTGAAAAAAGAGAAAGTAGATTATCAAAGACTGGATCTTTGAGATCTCATTATTATATCTCTCCTTTAGATTATACCGTGGAAACTCCTTCCAGAGCTTCTATATCTCAAATAAGATAACATGTTCAAACACCTGATACAAATACAGAAAGAGTTCAGAATCTATTTATAAACAAAGATAATATTGTTCATGGTATCTATGAAAATATCCATCATATGAAAGATGCAGATATAAGTGCTTCAGAAATGAACTTCTCTATTTAATGGATTTTAAAACTAAAATCGACTTTAGTCCTAGATCTTTCGCCACGCGAGAAATAAGGGAAGAATTTAATACTTCCAGATGGAAAGAGTTCAGAACATGGTTCTTTGATAATTTTCCAGAAAGTGAGCAAAAGATTATTCAAAATGAATTCTATCAATTCTGTGAACAACAGAACAAAAAATGTGCTTTTGTTCCATGGTTTATCCAAACGTATATTGAAAATTATATTTCGGTGCTAGAAAGGAATTATAAACTCTCAGATGGAAGAGATTTACACGCAATATATCCACCCCAACAACCTTTTCAAATTGGAAAGACAAATTTTCTTGCTTTTGCAAAATTACTGGAAAATGATACGTTACCAGTAACTCTTCAACATTTAAATGAGTTAATAAAACAACAAAATTATACAAATTTATATCTTATTATTATAGGAGAACAAATTACTTCTCTACATAATAGAGTGGAAATGGTCTTCAAAGCCATTAATAACATTAATATTCCTAAATCTGAAGTTTCTATTTCTCAGGATATAAAAATTGCCGCTACAAGCATTCAGCCTCCTCTGATAATTACAGACTTTAAATTAAAGCCTATAGGAGAGCTTGAAAAGCTTTTAGATGAAAAATTTTAAAATTTAAAATTAAACACTTTAAGTTCAGAAATAGAGAAAAATCCAGATTATAAATCTATAATTAATGATCAAATTGAAAAAATGAAATGGGCTGATAGACCCACTCAGAGATTATATTATTACAGGAGACCTTCTCCTGTTGACACTCTACATGAAGAACGAGAATTTGTTGATAATAATTCTTATAATGGTAAAAGCATTTATGAATAAAATATTGATGGAAATACTGATAAACAAATTTATGATGTAGCACATAGAATGTTGATGTATTCCACTATATGCAAACAAAATAATAATACTGATAAATTTGTAGCCCATATGATCATTGTTGGCTTTACAGGTCAACTAAAAGGCCGGTGGGATAATTATTTATCCAAAGAAGCAAAAGTATTTAGAAGCATTTAGAAGTTCAAGAAATCTAACCTTCCACATGTATATGAGCATGTGTAGTCTTGGTTTGTTTACCTTGCAGACAATCACCACAAACCAGTTTACCTGGACTAGTTAGTTTAGGTATGCCTCATACAGCCTCCAGTTTGATGTCTTTTTCAGATTCTTGTAGTGAACATGACCAAGTCTTCTCTGCCAAACTACTAATTCATCAACTTCATGTACGCACTGAGCATCTTCATCCACTAAGTAGCAGTTGTCCTTTGACCTCTTTCCTGTCATAACACAAGTATTAGTATTATCAAATTTAACAATCAAATTATCATCACAGAGCTGGCTGATGCTTATGAGGTTTGCACGCAGCTCTTCCACCAACAGTACATCAGTCAGATGTGGAAAGCCATCTACATTGAGAACCCCCTTCCCTATAATGTTTCCTTTACTACCACCACCATATGTAACCGTACCAGTAGATAAGGGCACAAAGTCCATGAGATTAGTCTTGGTACATGTCATATGTCTAGAACGACCAATGTCAAAATACCAATCACGAGTAAGAGTATGAGTAGCTGAGAAAACAACATTACAAATAATTTTAATTTTAGGAGACCACATTCTGTTCATTGGTGTTGTTTCTGAGTGTTAAGCTAACATCAGAGGGTTTCGATGTTGACCGAACATCAGATCCAACATCACTGCTTTCATACTTGTATTTCTCACAAAGCTTTTTGTACTTAAAGCAGTATGGTTTCAAATGGCAAGGCTGAAAACAATATTGGCAGATATAGATTATTTTCTTAGATTTATGAGAATTGCCATTAGTTTTACAAAAAACTAGCTTTAACAAAACTAGGTATAACACTATCTGACTTACTGATCCTATCTTGGTATCCTAAACCAGTAGTACCTTCATCAAGTTTACTTGTCTCTGAGTTCCACTTGGCCATTGTTCTCCCAGCTTCTTCCAGCTTTATCTCAATTTTCTCCATTTGACATTCTTTTCTAGTGATTTTACATTCTTTTCAGTAACAACTAATGGTGAAGCAAATCATATTGTAATTCAATCGCGAGCTCGCCTAGCAAGGATACGGATCCAGTCAGACTATCAAGTCGAGTTGCTAAAAGCCCAACAAGGGGACGAGGAAACTGAGAAACTCAAAAGAATGTTGAGTGAGAGAAACTCCAAGTATCACCTACACCCTACAGGATTATTGATGTTTCAAAATAGAATGTGTGTACCACAAAAGCTTCGAAATGAGTTGTTGGACGAAGCTCACAAGTCTAAATACACGGTACACCCAGGGGGTACAAAAATGTATCAAGATCTAAAGAAGCATTTTTGGTGGATTGGAATGAAACGAGATATTGCTGATTATGTGAAAAGGTGCATGACTTGTCAACTCGTGAAGGCCGAACACCAGCACCCAGCTGGCAAATTACAACCTCTCCCTATTCCTGATTGGAAATGGGAACAAATATCCATGGACTTTGTTACTGGGCTTCCAACAGTAATAGGCAGTTATGATAGCATATGGGTTATCATCAACAGGCTAACAAAGTCGTCTCATTTCTTACCCGTAAAGACGAGTTATAAGGTTGAAACCTTGGCAGAGCTATATAAGAAGGAGATAATCTGATAGAGACCCCAAGTTCACGTCCAGACTATGGAAACAGTTACAAGAATGGCTTGGAACTAAATTGAAGTTTAGTACTGCATCTCACCTCAGACAGATGGACAATCTGAACGTACTCTGAGAGCATGTGTACTAGATCACAAAGGGTCTTGGGATCAATATCTACCTTTGGTAGAGTTTGCTTACAACAATAGTTATCAGGCTTCTATTGAAATGGCACCATACGAGGCTCTCTATGGCAGGAAGTGCAGATCACCAGTTCATTGGGATTTAGATGAACGTCGAATCTCTTCTGGTGGATTGCATCGAGCACTGAGACACGAGATCATTCAAGAAGCAATTGATAAAGTTCATATTATCAAACAACGCATCAAAGAAGCCCAAGATAGGCAGAAGAGTTATGCTGATAAGAGACGCAGAGACTTGGAATTTGAAGTAGGGGATCATATTTTTCTTAAATTGTCCCCTCGAAAAGGATTTAGGAGGATCGGGAAAGGTGGAAAGTTAAGCCCGCGATTTGTTGGACCATTTGAAGTATCAAAAAGGGTTGGGAAAGTGGCTTAGCAATTAGTATTACCCGCAAGTGTTATTGGGATTCATAATGCGTTCCACGTATCCCAGTTAAGGAAGTATTACCCCGATGAGTCTCATATTCTCGCACCTGGTACGGTTCAAATTGAAAGTGATTTGTCATATGAAGAAAAACCAGTTAAGATTCTTGATCAAAAGTTCCAAGAACTTAGAAATCGGAAGGTGTCCATTGTTAAAGTTCTTTGGCGAAATCACAACGTAGAAGAATCAACTTGGGAACCAGAGCACGAGATGTGGAAACGCTATCCATTTCTTTTCGAGAATCCAGGTATGAATCTGGGGACCAGATTCCTTTAAGGAAGGGGTATTGTCACGCACTGAAAAAAAATAACGTTTTCAATTTATTTTAGTTTAATTTGCACTTTAGTCCTTCAACTTACACAAATTAGAATTTTGACACCAATTAGTTTTAGAATTTGCAAACTTAGTCCTAAATATTTATGATTAGCATATGATAGCCTTTACACAATTTATGTGTTCTTAAACTAGGTTCATAAACCCTAAATAATAATGATTATTTCGAAATTATCTTAAAACATGTTAATTATATAGTTATCTCCTTAATTATGTATATATATCTTTTATATAATAACTATATTTGCATAATAGTTCATCAATTACAAGTTGTGAATTATTTAAGATGAATATATGATCTGAATTTGATATTATAAGGTGCATAAAGTAAAATAAAATAAAAAATAAGTGATAAGGAGACAACTATACAAGTTGCCAACTTGTTACTTTAATTGCCCATGAACCTATCAGCATCTGTCAGCACTCTAGATCTGACTTTGAACAATTTTAGTTGTCATATTACGCACCTGAATGCATCATTTTCCTTCATTATATTCAATCATTTTAGGTCTAGTTTCATAAAAAAATTATTTCAGAATTTTTCCCATTGTCCTTCTACCCTCCAAAGACCAAAACTTTTCATTGTGCAGAAAAACTGCTTTCGAATCCGAGCACTACAAACACCATAATTCATCCAACTCAAGTCCAAAAATTCTGAACTTTTAGATCCAGATTCCCCTTTAAGTTAGGCATCTTTCATAATCAGACACCATTTTCTAAAAAGAAGTTTTTGAAGGCCGAAAGCAAGCAACGGTCAGCCTTTGTCCAGAAAGTCCGAAAACAGCTTCTATCATAGAAGGATTTTTTCAAAATAGTAAAACTCTTTTTTATCACTCCTACTCCAGGCATGTTTTCCTATATATATGTTGATTCTTTAAGAAATATTTAACTATGATATTCATTTCTTTACAAAGGTCAATTTAGTATAAGAATCTATGCATGTCACTATTTTAGTTATTTGTTTTAGAATACTATGTAATATTTCACCAATCTCTTCATATGATGCTTAATCCAGAGTTGAAATGTGAATTCATGATAGATCTACTATATTGAAGGTTATTTAAGCAAATCACTCATTAGATCATAGTTTAGACGGCAAAGATAGTAGTAGCCGAGCATGTTTTATTTTTACTAATGATGATGCATGTTTTTAAGTGATCTTTAGTTAACTTTCATATTAATCATTTGTATGGATCTTTGATGTATATTAGGATACGATTCTCTCACATTTTAACTTAATTAGTATTAAAGGGTAGCCTAATTACAAGTTAGAACAACTTATGAAAAACATAAACTTACTAGCTAATTGTATAACTATTAATACTTTATAAACCTATTTAGGGATTGACGAAGTTAACGAGGACAACTAGCGGCAATTGTGCGGAAAATGTGAGGTTTGATTTTGATTATGTCAGCCCCGTTTGGCACTCGGCCCTGAGGAACCTGGACAGAAAAAGCGTGATTTTTGTTCCCAAATCACGAGTCACTTCTTTCATTATTTATATTGCCTTTATGTTTCATTTACTATTCTCTTTGGCGATTCAGTTTCTTTTATGTATTGTTACATCATGTTCAAATGCTAAATCTTTGACCTGCCAATTCATAATTGTATTACTTGATCTAATATGATAAACTATATATTGATTCTTGGACTGTGCAAATGACCAACGGATATTTTCCGGCTTACTAGCTCATATGATAATATGTTTCACCCATTGGGACGCCTTTGGGAAGTTGGGCCCGAGATTGTGTTAATTTGCTGTTGGGCAGCAAGGGCTGTCAGTGTAAGTATTTTTGCATAATACCCATCGATCTAGGCGCCGCGTATAGTCAGGAGTTGATTATACCCCGCGTGCTAGATAGACGTGTACTCGAGCATGTCTTTTCGTTTTGTTGCGAGGTTACTCCTTGTTGGGAGGTATAAGGTAGTATATTCGTCGATATAAGATTGAATCTAGTTGTTATGTGCACATGTTCATTTCAATTACTTCATGTTCATTTTCATTACTTGATGTTCATATGTTATTAACGCTCAATAGTTATTTCTTGCCATTCTTAACCGTTCAGACCATTTTCGGATTTTACTTATTCTTGTTCAATTTACCGCCTAAACCTATAAATCTCACTAAGTCATTAAAGACTTATTCCTCTTTTATTTTGTCTGTCCATTCCTCAGAATAAAAGGAGACTTACGTGTGGTTGGTGTGAGTAGTTTTCCAAATCAAGAAGTTGTTTTGCTAAGTGTGATTTTGAGTATGCATTTCAATAATCATAAATATTTTAAATAAATAAGTATTGTTACTTTTATTCAACTATGACGTTGTTATTTGTATTTTATCAAGACTTCCGCTGTGATATGTAATAAATTGATTTTCTTTGTGTATGGTATGATCTTGGCCGTGAGACCTTTCCTTTAGGCTAAATTATTATCGAGTTTGTTTCTGTGTTGTTTGAACATGGGACGAGTTGGATATTAACTAAATCTCGGGGTGCGGTCCTCACAGTATGGTATCAGAGCCAATGTTTTAAAAGAAGGTTTAAAAGTCATAATTTTAAAAGTTTAAACCTACTATTTTGCTTAACATAATTTTTTTTTTCTTTATTTGACGAGAGTTTTTTTTCAGTGGTCTAAAAGAATGCTAATCCTAATGCTATACTATTTGGCCATAGTATTTCGTGTTTAGCAATACGTGAACTTTATGTTATATGCTTTTTGTTGTCTTGTATTAATGATGCCATATATTTACCATGAATAATTGACCCTTATTTTTTTTCTCTTATTAAATGAGGTTTACGTACTTACCTTTAAGAACGATTAACTAACAACTCAAACTATATTTTATTATGGTGTGTAGAATGTCTACCCGTTGTACTCGAAATCAGGCTCGTATCGAACCTTCGCAGCCATCTCCAGTTAGTAATGATCAATTCTCAAACCCTGGACACACTACCGATGGACAGGTACCTGAGACGGGTATGAATGACCATGAACAAGAAGCTCCCTCCATGTGTGCTTTCTTTCAGAATCAGTTTATGCAGTTTGCTCGACAACAAGCAGCAACTAGTGGGTCTACATTGCAACCTGAAGATCAACTCTTTGAAAGGTTTCTCCGCTTCCAGCCTCCTAAATTTCTAGGAGAACCTGATGATCAAAAAGCCGAGTCGTGGATTAACGGGATGAAAAAGATTTTCACTGTCACCAACTATAGTGAAGAAAAACAAGTCAATTTGCTGCTTTTCGTCTGGAGCAAGATGCAGCGCACTGGTGGCGTATAGTAGATCAACGTTTGAAGAGCAATGGCACACCTCGCACTTGGGGTAACTTTGTCAAGGAATTTTAGGGTAAATATATTCCTCAAGTGTTGCGGATTCGTCGGGAGAAAGAGTTCCTAGATTTAATTTAAGGACACATGACAGTCGCTCAGTACGAGGCTCGATTCACCCGATTAATCCAGTATACACCTTATTATTTGGCTAATGAGGAGCGGCGTGTGAGAAAGTTCATTGAAGGACTTAAGTTGGAGATCCGTTGGGTCGTAATCTCTGTCGACCTAACAACTTATGAATTTGCCGTGTAGAAAGCACTACGTGTCGAATCTGAGATTAAAGAACTTGTGAAGCTTGAAGAAAGGGTGAAGAGGAACATGCCAGCTTCCTCAATGGCTTATGGAGGAGAAAAACAAAGTAATGGGAAGAAATATCCCCGAACAAACCAAGCCAATATGGTTAAGACGGGCCAGCCGTCCACCGCATCACAAGTTCAGAATATGCCAAAAGGACCGTGTGGATTCTGTGGCCATCCAAACCACCATGAAACAATGTGCTGGAAAAAGAATGGGAGATGTATTGCATGTGGAAGTGATCAACGCCATATCAACGATTACCCTAAAGAACATCAACACAAAAACAAGATGGACAGTCACGGAAGCCTAAGATCCAAGCTCGTGTCTATGCTCTTGGAGCAGCTGAAGAGGATGTTGATCCAAATGCAGTGGTTGAAGGTAACATTTCCATACTTGATCAAGTTGGCAAAGTTTTATATGATCCTGGTGCTACGCATTCTTTTATTGCCTTGTCTTTTGTCAAAATGTTAGCACTTGAATCTGAACACTTACCCTATGATGTCGAAGTGAGCACGCCACTAGGCTTAAGCCTAGTTACTGATATCGTGTATAGGGATTGCCCAATACAGATAGATAAGGTTTTGTACCCAAATGACCTTATACAATTTTCGCTATGAGAGATCCTAGGTATGGATTGGTTGTATAAATATCAAGCTGAGTTGAATTGTTATACGAAGCAAATAAAGCTTGGTACTAATGCAATAGGGAAACAAACCTTAAAGAGCAATTTTATTGCCACCATCTCACTGATTGAAGCTAAGAAAATCCTTAGAGATGGGGCTTGTGGATTCATTGCCTACTTAATCAATAAACCCAAGGACAAGGATAAAATTGAAGATGTACTTGTGGTGAAAGGATTTCCGGAAGTATTCCCTGAAGAATTACAGTCTCTTCCCCCTAGCAGGGAAATAGAGTTTGTAATTGAACTTGTGCAGAAAGTTGAGCCAATCTCAAGAACTCCCTATCGAATGGCCCCTGCAGAGTTAAAAGAATTGAAGATTCAGTTACAAGACTTATTAAAACAAGGGTTCATACGACCTAGTACATCTCCTTGGGGAGCACCTGTACTGTTTGTGAAGAAGAAAGATGGGTCGCTCAGGATGTGCATTGATTACCGTGGTCTCAATAGTGTTAGCAGGTTGGATATTATAACCTAATTAACGGAATAATTTAGGGGTTGGAACGCTTTACACGAGGTTAAAAAAGCGTTGATTGTACAAAGATAGAAAATACCAGAATATTCTTTCCTTTATTCACTGAACTTTACTCCTTAGTTTGGTTTGTGTATGATTGTCTGTCTGTTTTTCTTCAATTGATGACCTCCCTTTATATAGAGTTTATTTAGGGACATGTGTCTTTATGCATGTGTTTTAGTATGGTACAGGTGTCGTTATGCATGTGTAAAAATGTAAAAGAATTAAGATAAGGTATATCTCTGATCTACTAGATGCTGACTAGGCCGATCTTTACTTCTTCCGATGGTGCTGGGGATCTCCGAGGGGCTAGTTTTCATCATTAACTTGGGTTCCGAGGGTTTTGACTTGGTTTTTGAGGACTTCACTTGGTCTCCGAGGGCTTTGACTTGGTCTCCGAGGGCTTGGCGTGGTCTCTGAGGGCTTGACTTAGCCTTCGTGAAGTGATATTTTCTTGTCTGAGTCCTCGTGGTGGGCTTTCCAGTGGCTTTTGTACTTAGATCTGGCTTTGCTCTGTAATCTGGTCTTTGGAGTGATGTTCCGAGGGCAGTTTATGTTGAGGAGTGTTTAGCAAGGAAGTGTTTTCGTGAGATTATGGGACTCGGGGTCCTTTGTGGTCCTTCGTGGTGCATTTGATGGATATCCGAGTCGCATGGATTCATCGGGTTTTGTTATTTTTCCGACGCCACGTGGATATCTTTTCTTCACTCATCGTTGACTTTCCATGGGACGTTTTGTGTCTCCTCGGGCATTCGTTTATGCTGCTTTTAGGTCAGTGACCATGCAGATTTGTAATTCTCCAAGGGCCTCCTCGTGGGAGGTGGTTACATCTCATCGGAAGCACTCGTAACAATAGTATTGTCCGTATATTAATTCACATAGTTAGGATTAATATTCTCTTTAATCCCGTATTTATTTTTTACGGTTAACATTAGCCCCCCAAATTTCGATCGCCTTAGTAGAGGCGAGGGAAATTTTATTTCGTGTCCTCAGTGAGGCGAGGGGCTTTTTATATTTTTTCCTTTAATGTATTTTTGGTATTTTTCCGAGGGAATGTGTATATATTTACAATTATTTAAAAAAAAAAGACGGATCGTAGGGAATTTACCTGATTACCCCTGGGGGTACTGTCTTTAAGCACGCAGAGATCTCGGGGCGTAGGTTGCAGGTTGCCGTTTACCAGCTTCCAAGTTCAAAATATCTAACTGTTGGTAACGGTCAGATTTGTAACGGCGTGGCGCGCGGATGCGGCGGATACGTGGAGCTTTTAACATGCTCCACGTTTGAAAAAGCATTTGACCGTTGTCCCTTTTGGGCTATAAATAGGAGGACTATTCACCCCTCTTCTCACTTTTACCATCTTCTCTTGCGGTAATTTTTCTCCAGAGCAAAAAAAAAAAAAAAACTTCTTCGTCTCTTCTCCTTCTTCTCTTGTGTTTCAATTTTTCAATAATTTCACACGCTCTTCGTCTCTTTTCTTTTTCGGAAAAAACACTTCTTCTCTACTATTTACATAAATGGCTTCCTCCACCAATACCGATCCCATCTCCGCTTCCACCGCCTCTGGAGTCACCGCTCCAGTTGATTCTCTGGCGAGTGTGGGGGGCATCCGACGGGAGTTATCACTCGTAAAAGGAAAGGGGAGACTTCCGCTGTTGTCGAGGGTGGCGCCACCTTCTCCAAAAAAGCTAGGGTTCCTAAATTGAAGAAGGTGTCTGTTCGCGACTTCGGCAAAATTGAGAGGATCCCGAGTGTTGCTACTCGTGAGCAGGTACTGGAGTTATTTACCTCCACCGCAGCCTTCCATAAGAATATGGTGTTCCAAATTCCGACGAAGGACGAAAGGGCATGTCGTCCGCCTCCGGGGATGGTAACAGTTTATTTTGCCCAAGTAAGGTACGGGTGGCGCTCATTCATGCCGTCCTTTTTTTGTGAAGTGTTCACGGCGTGCAATATCAGTCCGAGCCAGATGCTTCCAAATGGGTTAGCTGCTCTCTGTATTTACGTTTTCTGGTGCCAGGTGAATGGAATAGAATGTGGGGTTGACCACTTTTTTTCTATCTTTGACGTGGTGGTTTCACCCAGGGGATATCCATTTTACCACGTTCGTCATCGGGACAACACCAAAAATTCCACGAAGAGGATACTTGATGGGTCGATCAGCTCGCACAGTGTTTGGAAGAACAAGTACTTCTTCGTTGCAGCCCGCCCAAGGCGTATGGGACATGCCTTTCGACTGGAGAGAGGGTGTGTCTCCCCTGCGTACCTTGGATTAGGATGTAGTTTTGTCTCCGGTGATTTCACAGCAACTTCTGATGGAGTCGGACGATTTTCTGATGTTGTTCGAGACATCTGGGCTCCACCACGTGGTATTTACTGACGATGCGATCGAGAGGCCATTGTCCCTATCTTCTGATGCTCTGAACCTTTTCGGTAAGTGTTTTATTTTCTTTCTCATTTTTTCTTTTGACATGTGAATAAGTTATAACTGTTTGGTGGTTCTCGGATGGTGCAGGGGTTGTTTTAGCGAATTATTTTTCGTAATCAGGTCCTGTGGAGCCCGTTTCGAGCGGTGTTTCTGACGTTCCGGAGGAGGGTGATCATGATGAAGAGGAGGTTAATGCTCCCGAGGGCGAGCACATGGGTCCGGAGGCAGGAGGAACTTACGAGGATCATACCCGTCTGTTCTTAGATGCTGCGGGGGTGATTCAGAACGCGGTTCCACTACGCCAAGTGGGCCCTTACTCGAGTTTAGCTCTGGTACCGGTCTCCGGGTCCGACACGGGAAGTTCTATGAGGGCTTCCAAAGAAGGGATCTCTCCGAAGACTGGCGGGGGTGGTTCTGCCCAGAATATTGTGGAGGTGGTGGTTATATCTTCTAGGGATCCGTCTCCCGATTCTCCTCGTGGAGTTGAGCCCATGTCTCCGATAGTTCCGGAGTTCTCGGAGAAGGCAGTGTCTAAACCTGCCCCTCTCGGTACGTCTTTGCTAATCCTTAGTAAGATTTTCTAAACTTTTTGAGGAGTTTTGCTCATATATTGATGCCCCTTTTCCTGGTGCAGGTGTTGTAGATAAGGGAAAGGCTCCGATGGTTGAAGAGTCCACTTTCTTCGGTAAGCCTTCTCTACTCTTTGTATGATAATTTTTTCTAGTTTCATTCTCTCTTCTTATACATGTATGTTATCTCTTGTAGAGGAAGATTTTTTGGCACAGTTTCACGTTCCCGGTCCGGAGGCTTCATTGGGGGACTCCGAGGACATCTAAGGGGAGTTTGATCCCTCATCCGAAGACAGGGAGACTAAGGTGGAACTTTTGAGCTCACTGGTGGGAGAGGCAGGCCCGTCTACTGCTGCTGGAGGTCCTCGGGCGGTATTTACCGAATCGGAGGTGGTGACGCCAATTCCAGGGACCCTTCCTCCGAGGGATCATGTCCCTGTCACGCTTTCTCCGAGGGGCCTCACATTTCAAACTCCATTGGCTCATCGTAATCTGGAAGATCTGCCTTCGATGCAAGTTCTAAAGGATGCTTTCCAGGAGATTCCTCGGTTCTTTGCTTCATCGAATGCCACTTCTATCGATGGGTTCCATTTTATGCACACAAGCCTGAACTGGATGGCCCTTATGGTAAGCTTGGCTTCTTATTTTCCTTATTTCTGTTCTTCTTTTTTTAGGTCATTAGTATTAAATTTGTATGCTTTTTCTTTCCTCTTCATAGGTTGGAAAAATTCGGGACGCTGCGGGGGTAATAGAGCAGGGGTACCATAAGGAGGGGGAAGAAGTAAAGCTTCTCCGAGCGCAGGTGACGTCCCTTCTCTCTAAGGATAAGGAGAGTCAGACGAGGGAGGATGTGCTCCAAACAAGGGTTTCAGATCTCGACTTTATCCTGCAAGAAGCTCAAAAGGCAAACAAGGACTTGCGCTTTCAATTAAAGCGCGCAGATTCTGTATTCGAGCGGATAGAAGCATCCGAGAAGGCTGCCAAAGAGCGGATCACCCTTCTGGAAAAAGAGAAGAAAGGATCCGAGGAGGTTCTCCGTGCTCAAATTGTCGCTCTTGAGAAGGAGAAGGCTGAGGGGCTGGCAAGAGAGAAGGAGCTTCAGGAGTTTTTGGGCCAACTCACCGATAGAGCTGAGTCGGCCGAGGGGAAATTGGCGGAGTTTCTTTCGCCCGAGGAGGTGCAGGCCAAGATTGATGCGGCGGTCCAGTTCGCTCAACATGAGACTTTCAGGCAGCACCCAGAAGTTTCCGATAAATCGTCTCAGGAACTCTTAACAGGTCACATGTTGTGGGGTTATCTTGAGTGCGCTAGATTGGCGAAGCCATTATTGCGGCCAGACGTGGACTTCTCGAAGTCTTTTGACCTACGCAAGCTGAAGAGGCCTTCCTCCGAGGACTGTCGTGTTCTTGTGGGGAGGTTTAGCGGTGTGTTATCCTCTCGGGATTCTCCTGCGCCTTCTCCAATGCGTTCAGCAAGTAGTCCAAGTCCAAGACTCAGTGGCTCCGGAGGGGTGTTCTCACCGATTTCTCGTCTAACTCCGATGAGTACTTTTGTTGAGGCGACATCCCCTTCGCATTCCGCCCCGCATCCATCAACCACGGGGGCGTAGTCTAGGATTTTTATTTTTTGTTCTTTATTTTGATAAGTGTAAAATTTTCAACTTTGTAGTTTTCCTACCTTTTCCACATTGTACGGTCATTCCCCGAGGACTTCTCGGGATTTATTAGTGAATAAATTATTCCTTTTTTGTTCTATTTTGTCTGTTCTGTTACTAAATATTTAGCAACTATAACTATCTGACTTTTATTCATTGCTTAAGGATAAGTTTGTTAAATAAACTTGCTGGCCAAGTAAAATTTGTAGTAGGAGGTGTCTTTATGCATGAGATTTTACCATCCTTAATAGGATTTTTACTTGACACGTGGTTTTAACAATTAATTATCTTGGGCAGCTCATGCTTTTGTTTATGAGCAACAGTATATATATGAGCAAGCACCTAATGAGCTCTATCATATTTACTTTCAAAAAGAAAGATTTCCTTTGGATAGAGCGTTCACTGGTTTTCTTGCAAAAATCCCTTTTTAGCTTTTACGCAGTTCTCCGTGATATTTCCCTTTTTCTGTAAATAGTGAATCTTCAAAAAAGAAGCGAACACTTACCCGATAAGATGATGTCCCCACATTACATGAGAGGAGGTTCCGTTTCTTCTCACAATTCCATTAGGAGCTCGGTTCGGACCCCTCCGTTGGCGTTAGGAGTGCGTCATGCCTCCTCGGCTTGCTTTTCTTCTAGGTGGGATAGTTTGGACGATGATATAGCAGCTCTTTTGGGAAGTTCTTCGAGGGGAGCTGCTGTGAGATCCTCAAATGCTGAGTCCCGCATGATGACTCATATTCGAGAGGTATTTATGGGTAGGGGGTCTTATACTCTGGCGGATCAGTCTTCGGAGTTTGATATGCTTCCGTTAAACTCCATAAAGTTGATGAGCCACGGTCAAACGGGAACTGCCACGAGTAGTGAGCACGAGGGGTCAATTATGACCCTCTTTGCTGAGTATAATCTAGATTATACCCAGTATGATGTGGTTATACCACACTCTGAGCAGAGGGCTTACGATCCCACTTCGGGATTCTTGACGGTGTACTATGACCAAATGAGGTGTGGGATGCGGGTGTTTTTTCACCCTTTTATTCAAACTCTCTTCCGTTATTGGCAAATATGTCCTAGCCAGTTGACGCGAAATTCTTACCGTCACTTGGTGGGGTACATCCTATGCTGCGAGCTCTTGAACCTCCCCATGTCTCCTCATCTGGTGGGAGCCGTTTTTGCCTTGCGCCCCTGTGCGGGGGGACCCCCTTTTTTTAGCTTGGCTTATCGGGATAACAATAGAACCTTTACTCATGTATCCAATCCGCATTCTCGTAGAGGGGATTGGAGGCGGAGGTTCTTTTTCATTCGACCGAGGGGCCAATCAGCAGATTTATGAGAAGTACCTCTCCGATGGGGTCTTGGATACGTTACTCCCAACTCTGAGTCATTAATACGTTAGGAGGAGGTGTTGTTCCATTCTGGGCTATTTTCGGGTACCTATGACATAAGTAGTTTATTAGAGTTCCCCGAGTCTCTGATATTGGCACGTCTTCAAGAAGGGGTGGAGATGTTTAATCTCCCCGCTCAGCCGCTTTTTAGCAATTTCTTCTTTTGTAAGTTTTTCTCCTTGTTTTTATTGTTATGGGATATTTTCTTTAAGCTGATAGTATACTCGTCTTCCCGATAGGTTCGGAGATGCAGACGTTTGCAATAAAGCCTTTCGACAAGGTCTTCTTAGCGCATACGCTAGATGATGGGTATGCCTTTTCGTAGGAGAGTAGCTCCGATCACTCGAGCTTTGACATTGTGACGGGTCCTCCCTCGGAGAGGAGGGATCAGGGGGCCTTACTTGCCGCAGCACCCTAGCTCCCACTGTCTCCGAGGATCCCACCGCTGCTTTTCTTCGGATAGATTTTCCGGTACCACAGTTGGTATCGCGCTCCTTTTCGGGAGATGTTGTAAACGTGGTGGATGAGGGTTTTCCTTCCTCTGTTCTGGGTGGGTCCCATCCCCTCGGGGAAGGTCCTGACCGGGTTGTTCGTCCACCTCTTGAGGGTAATCCTCTTCTAGCGGGGATTCGTCTCCTCAGAAAAGGTGGTTATGTTCCCTCGTCTTCTTCCGTGGCAGACTTTTATCGGAATTACTTGAGCGGTTTGTTGAATGCGACGGACTGTGAGTTAATGAGGACTTTTCCTCTATCCAGTCTTCGGGATCTAGCCTGTAAATATTTGTGCGAGGTATAGCAGTTTTTCATTTGTTCTATTTAATACTAACCTTTATTATCCCCTTGGTGCTAACGGGTTAATTGGCATGTAGATTTACATGGTTTTGAACGCCATCGGATCCCGAAGGGAGTCCTCTTCTGATCCTGACTTGGTATATCGCCGTTGGGATGAGCTAGAGAAGGGTTTACTTGAGACTCACTAGTAGATAACCCAATTGGCTGCAGATAAAGAGGCTGCTCGGGAAATTCACAAGGGGGTTTTGCAAACCGAAAAAGATAAAGCTTGGGAGTTGGAGCATCGATTGGTCCTTGAGAGGGCCCGCATATTGAATTTGGAGAGGAGGATGGAGGAATTAAGGGACCAGATACGGTTTTCCGATGAGTAGTTAATACGTGCTACAAAGGAAAGAGACGCGGTGAATCAACAGCTGCTGGAGACAACTCGTACTCACGAGGTGGCGTTAGTGATGGCCCAAGTCCAAGCAGTGTTGGAAGTGGTGGATTCATCTAGCCCTCATGAGTCTCTTCATAGGGAGATGCGTGATTTGGTTCGTATAGGTTATCAATTGTGCCGAGATGCGGTTCAGGTTCTTCCAGGATTCCCTTCGGGTTTGGTCATTCCTGAACTTAGCATTTGCCAAGTGTTTGTAGAGGTTTCTCCCTCCGTTATCGGGGATCCTGCGGTTCCGCCGGTGGTCGTTGATGACCCCGTTTCTTTCTCCGAGGAGCAGCGCCGCCGATTGGTTAGGGAAGGGAAGCATCCGATGGGGGGCGCTTAAGGGTGTTGTTGTTTTTTTTGTGTTGGTATAAAGGCCTTTGTATAGGATGAAGTCCGATATACCTATTATGTGTGAGGCTTGGTAGTTTGTATCAAATGGCCCCTTGGGTTAGGTTGCTAAGATGACTTACATGTAGAGTCGTCATTTTGTCGGGCAACCTTTTTTCCTTTTGTTTTGTAAGGGAACCATTTATATACAAACAACTTTTTATTTATGTACAGACTGTTGCATTACATTACGCATAGTATTTTCTAAGATTGATGGAGTTCCAGGTATTGCGGAGTACTGCGCCTTCGAAATTGGCGAGAATATAAGTAGCAGGTCCAACGATTCCCTCTACCTTGTAGGGTTCTTCCCATCGGGGGTCAAGCTTTCCTACATTCTTGGAAGCTCCGACCCGTTTCATCACTAAGTCTCCAACTTGAAAAGTTTGAGGTTTTACCTTAGCGTTGTAGTATCGTGACATTCGGGCTTTGTATTCCTCAATTCGGACGGCAATTCGCACCTTTCTTTCTTCACGAAGATCAAGGGCTAGGGCTAGGTTGGAGCTATTAGCGACTTCCTCATATTCTCGGACTCGCCAGCTCTCTATGGAGACTTCTGATGGCAGGACCGCTTCGCATCCGTAGGCTAGGGTGAAAGGAGTTTCGCCTGTGGAGGTGCTTTGCATGGTCCGATAGGCCCACAATATGCCAGATATTTCTTCAACCCATTTGGCTTTATGCCAATCAAGTCGGGCTTCCATGTTCTTCAGGAGAGTTCGGTTAGTTCTTTCCACTTGTCCGTTTGTTTGGGGGTATCCCACCGAAGCGAAGCGGTGTTTAATTTCCCAGTGATCACACCATTTTTCTAACTCTTGGTTCGTGAATTGCAGACCGTTATCACTTACCAGGCTCCGAGGGATGCCAAAGCTGCACATGATATTCCTCCATAGAAAATTAACGATGGCGCCAGCGGTGATTCGGGCCAAGGGTTCTGCTTCTACCCATTTGGTAAAGTAATCGACCGCTACGAGTAGAAACTTCTTTTGGTCAACATCGGGGATGAGTGGTCCCACTATATCAATGCCCCATTTGGAGAATGGACAAGGGGTCAGGTGGGGTTCCCACGGGGCTGCGGGTTGATGGACCCGAGGGGCGTAAGCTTGGCACAGTTTACACCTTTCTGCATGGCTTTTGCTATCTTTAGCCATCGTGGGCCAGTAATAGCCTTGCCGAATCAGGCGTCCGACCATACTTTCGCCGCTGGTATGGCTCCCGCATGTCCCCTCGTGAGTTTCTGCCATAGCTAGTTGGGCTTCTTCTTCATTGAGACATCTGGCGTGGGGGCATGAATATGTCCTTCGAAATAGTATTCCATCCTTGAGGAAATATCGAACGGTTTTTCTGGACATTATTCGTTGTACAATTTTGTCTGAGGAATATCCTTCTGGATCCCGCAAGTAGGTTTTGATGGGAGTTACCCAGCTGGCCGGGGGATCCATAATACCTCTTTGCCCTCGGACTTTTTGGATTCGTTGACATGTAGTAACGTGATCCTTCGGGTGTGGATGGCGGTCGTTTGAGTGGACATTTTAGACAAGGCATCCGCCTCTTGGTTTTCTTTTCGGGGAATTTGGACTATATTATACTCCTCAAACCACTCTTGCCCATGATGGACTACTCGAAGGTACTCCTGCATTCTTTCTTCTTTTGCTTCATATGAACCTTTAACTTGTTGAATAATCAATTGAGAGTCACTATGGAGGAGTATTCTCCTCATCCCTCCTTCTTTTGCAAGTCTCATGCCAATGAGAAGGGCTTCATACTCAGCTTCGTTGTTGGAAATGGGGTAATCAATTATGACTGTGAAATGGCTTTCGCCTTCCACTTCTTGATTTACAAAGATTATTCCCGCTCCCCCGTGTGTATTGACAGAGGAGCCATCTACATATGCGTGCCATAGAGGTTCTTTTTCCTCGGACCCGATGCCAGTCAGCTCCATTATCAAGTCCGCCAGGACTTGCGCCTTGATGGAGGGTCTCAGAGTGTAGGAAAGATCATATTCGGTGAGTTCTACGGCCCATTTTATCAATCTTCCCGATGACTCGGGTTTATTGAGAATTGCCTGCAAGGGGTGTTTTGTCAATACGGTGATAGGGTGTGAGAGAAAATAAGGGTGCAATTTGCGTGCCGTGGTAACCAAAGTTAAGACGAGTTTATCAATTATGGTATACCTGGTTTCTGCTCCGAGAAGAGTTTTGCTGACATAGTAAACGGGGTGGTGTTCTCTATCATGTTCTTTAACTAACACGGCACTGACAGTTTCCTCTCCAATGGACAGGTATACAAAGAGCTCCTCCTGAGGCGAAGGTTTTACTAATAAGGGTGGTTTCAACATATACCTTTTTAGTTCTTCGAGGGCTTCTTCGCACTGGGGGGTCCATTGGAATTCTTTGATGTTACGAAGTATCTTAAAGAAGGGAAGTCCTTTCTCTGCTGACTTAGAAACAAACTGGCTCAGGGAGGCCATCCGGCCTGTGAGCTTTTGAACATCTTTAACTGTCTTCGGAGTAGAAAGTCCCACGATGGCCTCAGCCTTTTCTGGGTTTACTTCTATTCCTCTTTCTGTGACCATAAATCCCAAGAACTTTCCTCCTCGGATGCCAAAGAAGCACTTTCTAGGGTTAACCTTCATTCCAAACTTGTGCATGATGACCAGGGCTCTTCGTAGGTCCTCGGGATGATCTCTGCAGTTTTACTCTTAACCACTGTATCGTCTACATAGACTTCCACCGATTTTCCGATGAGTCCGGCGAACATGAGACTCATCAGTCTTTGGTAAGTTGCACCGACATTTTTGAGTTCGAAGGGCATTACCAAATAGCAGAAGGTGTCAGCGTCTGTAATGAAGCTAGTTTTGTCCTGGTCAGCGGTTGCCATCGAGATTTGGTTGTATCCCGGGTCTCCGTCCAGGGTTGAGAGCAGCGCACATCCAGCAGCGGAGTCCACTAGCTGATCGATACTGGGCAAGGGATAGCAATCTTTCGGACATGCTTCATTGAGATTGGTAAAGTCTACACACATTCGCCATCTTCCTCCATGTTTGGGAACCAGAACCACATTAGCCAACCATTCGGGGTATATAACTTTCCGAATTTGTCTCAGGCTAAGGAGTCGTTGTATCTCCGACCGGATAATTTTATTGCGCTCTGGCCCCATTTTTCTCTTTTTCTGCTGGACAGGTTTAACCCCTGGTTTTATATTAAGAAAGTGCTGGCATACCTTGTCGTTGATTTGTCCGGGTGGTCCCCCTTCCCAGGCGAAGAGGTGATGGAATTGTTTGAGGACGGAAGTCAGTTGAGCTTCTATTGCCGGTTCCATGCGGGTACCCATCTTAACCGCCTTTTCGGGGCTTCCTTCTACCAACTCCACCATCTTTAATTCTTCTACGGGTTGAACCCTTGCCTCTTCAGTTTTGAGCTTTTTATTATTCCCGAGGGGGAATTCCTCCTCTTCCGAAGGGATAGCATTCATGCGGCATTCTCTAGCCTTAGATTGATTTCCTCGAACTTCTTTGATACCTGCGAAAATGGGAAACTTTACCTTAAGATGAAGGGTAGAGGGGATAGCCTCGAAGATTCGGATGGATGGCCTTCTGCATATGGTGTTGTACGTTCGTGAAGAGGCTTCCACTACCCAAAACTTGGTGGGTTCCATTCTTCGAAGGGCTCCCTCTCCCCATGACATCGGAAGGGTCACAGTTCCAAGGGTGTGGCAGGCTTCTCCAGAAAAAACCTACCAGGGGGACCTCAGCCATCTCCAACCTTTCTCTTTTTAGTCCCATAGCGAGGTAGGTAGGAAAGAAGAGTACGTCCACGGAACTACCTGTGTCGATAAGGATCCTCTGAATTTCACATCCGTAAAAAACGGCTGAAATAACCAAGGGGTCTTCATGGGGGTAGATTATACCTGCTAGGTCCTCGGGTCCGAAGGTGATACTAGACAATTTTGCTCCTTGGACGGAGCATACAGGGAGTCCTTGTTCTGTTCGTCGGGCCTCTTTCAGATATTTTTTCTTCTTACCTTGGGGTGTTATCAAGATATCTCCTCCCTCTATCATATTGACCGTTCGCCCCGAAGGGGCGTTGTCCTCGTATGAGTCTGGAGAGGAGGTAAGTTCCAATGTCCCGCAGGTCTTTCTCGGGAGCTCCGTTGTTGGTTCGTGGTCCATCCACTGGATTGACAACGCTCCCTAGTCCTTTCTCGTAACTGGCGATTGGAAGCCGCCTCGCCCTCTTCTTGCTCTGGGCGTGATCTTTTCCATACATTCGGCTTGGGCACCTCGGGATTATTCTCTTTAAGGTAGTTCTGCAAGTATCCTACATCAAACAGACGGAGTACCTCCCTGCGTAGGGTAGTGCACTCCTCGGTGATGTGCCCGTAGGTTTTATGATATTTGCAATATTTCCATGTGTTCCTTTCTCGATTGGGAAATTTGGCCGGTGGGGGCCAGTGTAACTCAGCGCTTCCTCTCATTATATTAAGTACCTATTGGGGAGCGATAGTCATCGGAGGTAAGTGTACGGGCCGCAAAATTTTTTTAAACACCCCTCCCTCGTCTTTGCGGGAGGCGAGTTTCCCTTCCTTACCCTTTTCCTTAGCTTTCACTTCTCGTTCAACGTGTTCACGGTGCTCGTTGTCGTCATGCTCCATACGTCTTTTCGTTCCTTCCGCTTCCTCCATGAGGATGTAAACTTATGCCTTTTTGCATAAGCTCATTCATGTCCGTGACATGATTTCCCATGAGGTATCGAAAGAAATCCCCCGTTCGAAGTCCCTGTGTCAGTATGTCCGCTAGGATGGTTGGGCTGACATTAGGGACATCTAACACTTCATTGGTAAAACGTTTTATGTAACCCCGCAAGGGTTCATCTTTCTGCTGTTTCACTGTGAAGAGATGGGTAGCTGTTTTGGGATATCGTCGATTACATGCAAACTGTCGCATGAATAAGTGAGCTAACCGGTCAAAACTCGTTATGGAGTTAGGGGGAAGGTCGGTAAACCAAGCTTGTGCTCGTCCTCAGAGGGTGACTGGGAACACACGGCATAGGACATGGTCGGGGCGGAGGATAGATCCATTCCGACCAAGTATTGGTGTATGTGATCCTGTGGATCTCTTCCATCCACGTCCCCAGTGTATAGTGGAACGTTGATGGGTCGCATCCCCGAGGGGACATATGCTAGTGAAATTTTGGGGGTGAAAGGGGAGATTTTAAAAGTATGATCTTCCTTAGGAGCCATGGTTTTCTCAATATCGCTCATTTCTTTACGCAACCAATCTTGTATTCCCCATAGGGCATGATTATCAACCCTAGGATATTCCCAAGGACGGGGTATTTCTCCTCCTTGGTCCATCCTCGGAGTTTCCTCATAATTATCATACCTTGGGGATTCTCGTAGAGGTTCGCGGCGCCAGGAGACAGGTGTGGAGCCCCATCCATTGGGGGGTGTCCCTTCTTCCTAAGGAGGATTCCTCCATCTGGGGGACTCGGAGGATCGGTTGCCGAGATTCCTCCGTCCTCGAGGTGTTCTCCGAGCCATGGCTTCTACGAGTCTTTCAAAGATAGAACGGGGAACATTGATGAAATCCTGTGTATCGGATTGGTGGTGGGACAGAGTTTCTTCCGAATCGCCTTGACGGGTCTGAAGATTTTCACTTTCGAACAAATCATCCATAGTAAACAACGCTGGTTTAACACGCTCAAAGGTAAATTTTATAGCATTCCCACAGACGGCGCCATTTTGTTAGCAGGTTGGATATTATAACCTAATTAACGGAATAATTTAGGAGTTGGAACGCTTTACCCGAGGTTAAAAAAGCGTTGATTGTACAAAGATAGAAAATACGAGAATATTCTTTCCTTTATTCACTGAACTTTACTCCTTAGTTTGGTTTGTGTATGATTGTCTGTCTGTTTTTCTTCAATTGATCACCTCCCTTTATATAGAGTTTATTTAGGGACATGTGTCTTTATGCATGTGTTTTAGTATGGTACAGGTGTCGTTATGCATGTGTAAAAAAGTAAAAGAATTAAGATAAGGTATGTCTCTAATCTACTAGATGCTGACTAGGCCGATCTTTACTTCTTCCGATGGTGCTGGGGATCTCCGAGGGGCTAGTTTTCATCTTTAACTTGGGTTCCGAGGGTTTTGACTTGGTTTTTGAGGACTTGACTTGGTCTCCGAGGGCTTTGACTTGGTCTCCGAGGGCTTGGCGTGGTCTCCGAGGGCTTGACTTAGCCTTCATGAAGTGATATTTTCTTGTCTGAGTCCTCGTGGTGGGCTTTCCAGTGGCTTTTGTACTTAGATCTGGCTTTGCTCTGTAATCTGGTCTTTGGAGTGATGTTCCGAGGGCAGATTATGTTGAGGAGTGTTTAGCAAGGAAGTGTTCTCGTGAGATTTTGGGACTCGGGGTCCTTTGTGGTCCCTCGTGGTGCATATGATGGATATCCGAGTCGCATGGATTCATCGGGTTTTGTTATTTTTCCGACGCCACGTGGATATCTTTTCTTCACTCATCGTTGACTTTCCATGGGACGCTTTGTGTCACCTCGCGCATTCCTCTATGCCGCTTTTAGGTCAGTGACAATGCAGATTTGTAATTCTCCGAGGGTCTCCTCGTGGGAGGTGGTTACATCTCATCGGAAGTACTCGTAACAATAGTATTATCCGTATATTAATTCCCACATTTAGGATTAATATTCTCTTTAATCCTGTATTTATTTTTTACAGTTAACAAATAGTGTTACCATAAAAAATAAATATCCTTTACCTCATATCGACGAGTTAGTTGACCTATTGCAAGGTTCAACAGATTACTCAAAACTGGATTTGAGGCAAAGATACTATCAGTTGTGCATCCGAGATGAAGATATTCCAAAAACAGCTTACAATTCTGGATATGGTCACTTTGAGTTTGTCGTGATGCCTTTTGGATTAACGAATGCCCCGGCAGCACTCATGGACATGATGCATCGAATATTTCGGCCATATTTGGACAAGTTTGTGGTTATCTTTATTGATGACATGCTGGTATTCTCCAAATCAAAAGAAGATCACGCCTAACACTTGAGGACAGTTCTACAAGTCTTAAGGGAGAACAAACTCTATGCAAAGTTTAGCAAGTGTGAGTTCTAGCTAGATCAAGTGGCACTTATGGGTCATGTGATTTCCAGCAGAGGAGTCGAGGTTGATCCATCAAATATTGAATAAATCATAACTTGGAAACGACCTGAGAATGTCACTGAAATTCGAAGCTTTCTAGGATTAGCAGGGTACTATCGAAGATTCGTTCAAGATCTCTCAAAGTTGGCAGCTCCCCTTACACGACTAACTCGGAAGAATCAACCTTTTGAGTGGAACGAGAAGTGTGAGGCAAGTTTTCAAGAGTTAAAGAAGAGACTAACTTCTGCGCCAATATTAGCCCTACCCGAGGGATCAGCGAGGATTGTAATCTACACAGATGCATCAAAAGAGGGTTTTGGATGTCTTCTTATGCAGAATGGGAAAGTCGTTGCCTATGCTTCTAGGAAGTTGAAACCAAGTGAAGCAAATTATCCAACACATGACTTGGAGTTGGGGGCAATTGTTTTTGCATTGCCGAAATGGAGACATTATTTGTATGGAGCAACTTTTGAAGTATATACAGATCATAAGAGTTTGAAGTATATCTTTTCCTAGAAGACTATGATTGTTCAATCCTCTATCATCCAGGAAAGGCGAATGTCGTTGCAGATGCTCTAAGAAGAAAAGCCAAATTGAACCAACTTAGAGGCAAAGAGGCAGTAACAACTAATGGTGAAGCAAATCATATTGTAATTCAATCGCGAGCTCGCCTAGCAGGGATACGGATCCAGTCAGACTATCAAGTCGAGTTGCTAAAAGCCCAACAAGGGGACGAGGAAACTGAGAAACTCAAAAGAATGTTGAGTGAGAGAAACTCCAAGTATCACCTACACCCTACAGGATTATTGATGTTTCAAAATAGAATGTGTGTACCACAAAAGCTTCGAAATGAGTTGTTGGACGAAGCTCACAAGTCTAAATACACGGTACACCCAGGGGTACAAAAATGTATCAAGATCTAAAGAAGCATTTTTGGTGGATTGGAATGAAACGAGATATTGCTGATTATGTGAAAAGATGCATGACTTGTCAACTCGTGAAGGCCGAACACCAGCACCCAGCTGGCAAATTACAACATCTCCCTCTTCCTGATTGGAAATGGGAACAAATATCCATGGACTTTGTTACTGGGCTTCCAACAGTAATAGGCGGTTATGATAGCATATGGGTTATCGTCGACAGGCTAACAAAGTCGTCTCATTTCTAACCCGTAAAGACGAGCTATAAGGTTGAAACCTTGGCAGAGCTATATAAGAAGGAGATAATCTGATAGAGACCCCAAGTTCACGTCCAGACTATGGAAACAGTTACAAGAATGGCTTGGAACTAAATTGAAGTTTAGTACTGCATCTCATCCTCAGACTGATGGACAATCTGAACGTACAATTGGATTTCTTGAAGATATGCTGAGAGCATGTGTACTAGATCACAAAGGGTCTTGGGATCAACATCTACCTTTGGTAGAGTTTGCTTACAACAATAGTTATCAGGCTTCTATTGAAATGGCACCATACGAGGCTCTCTATGGCAGGAAGTGCAGATCACCAGTTCATTGGGATTTAGATGAACGTCGAATCTCTTCTGATGGATTGCATCGAGCACTGAGACACGAGATCATTCAAGAAGCAATTGATAAAGTTCATATTATCAAACAACGCATCAAAGAAGCCCAAGATAGGCAGAAGAGTTATGCTGATAAGAGACGCAGAGACTTGGAATTTGAAGTAGGGGATCATGTTTTTCTTAAATTGTCACCTCGAAAAGGATTTAGGAGGATCGGAAAAGGTGGAAAGTTAAGCCCGCGATTTGTTGGACCATTTGAAGTATCAAAAAGGGTTGGGAAAGTGGCTTACCAATTAGTATTACCCGCAAGTGTTACTAGGATTCATAATGTGTTCCTCGTATCCCAGTTAAGGAAGTATTACCCTGGTGAATCTCATATTCTCGCACCTGGTACGGTTCGAATTGAAAGTGATTTGTCATATGAAGAAAAACCAGTTAAGATTCTTGACAAAAGTTCCAAGAACTTAGAAATCGGAAGGTGTCCATCGTTAAAGTTCTTTGGCGAAATCACAACGTAGAAGAATCAACTTGGGAACGAGAGCACGAGATGTGGAAACACTATCCATTTCTTTTCGAGAATTCAGGTATGAATCTGGGGACCAGATTCCTTTAAGGAGAGGGTATTGTCACGCACCGAAAAAAAATAACGTTTTCAATTTATTTTAGTTTAATTTGCACTTTAGTCCTTCAACTTACACAAATTAGGATTTTGACACCAATTAGTTTTAGAATTTGCAAATTTAGTCCTAAACGTTTATGATTAGCTTATGATAGCCTTAATACAATTTATGTGTTCTTAAATTAGGTTCATAAACCCTAAATAATAATGATTATTTCAAAATTATCTTAAAACATGTTAATTATATTGTTATCTCCTTAATTATGTATATATATCTTTTTTATAATAACAATATTTGCATAATAGTTCATCAATTACAAGTTGTGAATTATTTAAGATGAATATATGATCTGAATTTGATATTATAAGGTGTATAAAGTAAAATAAAATAAAAAAATAAGTGATAAGGAGACAACTATACAAGTTGCCAACTTATTACTATAATTACACATGAATCTATCAGCATCTGTCAGCACTCTAGATCTGACTTTGAACAATTTTAGTTGTCATATTACTCATGTGAATGCATCATTGTTCTTCATTATATTCAACCATTTTGAGTCTAGTTTCATAAATAAATTGTTTCAGAATTTTTCCATTGTCCTTCTACCCTCCAAAGACCAAAACTTTTCATTGTGCAGAAAAATTGCTTTCAAATCCGAGCACTACAAACACCATAACTTATCCAAATCAAGTCCAACAATTCTGAAATTTTAGATCCAGATTCCCCTTTAAGTTAGGCATCTTTCATATTCAGACACCATTTTCTAAAAAGAAGTTTTTGAAGGCCGAAAGCAAGCAACGGTCAGCCTTTGTCCAGAAAGTCCGAAAACAGCTTCTATCATAGAAGGATTTTTTCAAAATAGTAAAACTCTTTTTTATCACTCCTACTCCAGGCATGTTTTCCTATATATATGTTGATTTTTTAAGAAATATTTAACTATGATATTCATTTCTTTACAAAGGTCAATTTAGTATAAGAATCTATGCATGTCACTATTTTAGTTATTTGTTTTAGAATACTATGTAATATTTCACCAATCTCTTCATATGATGCTTAATCCAGAGTTGAAATGTGAATTCATGATAGATCTACTATATTGAAGGTTATTTAAGCAAATCACTCATTAGATCATAGTTTAGACGGCAAAGATAGTAGTAGCCGAGCATGTTTTGTTTTTACTTATGATGATGATGCATGTTTTTAAGTGATCTTTAGTTAACTTTCATATTAATCCTTTGTATGGATGTTTGATGTATATTAGGACACGATTCTCTCACATTTTAACTAGTTAGTATTAAAGGGTAGCCTAATTACTAGTTAGAACAACTTACGAAAAACATAAACTTACTAGCTAATTGTATAACTATTAACACTATATAAACCTATTTAAGGATTGACGAAGTTAACGAGGACAACTAGCGGTAATTGTGTGGAAAAAGTGAGGTTTGATTTTGATTATGCCAGCCCCGTTTGGCACCCGGCCCTGAGGAACTTGGACAGAAAAATCGTATTTTTTGTTCCCAAATCACGAGCCACTTCTTTCATCATTTATATTGCCTTTATGTTTCATTTACTATTCTCTTTGGCGATTCAGTTTCTTTTATCTATTGTTACTTCATGTTAAAATGCTAAATCTTTGACCTGTCAATTCATAATTGTATTACTTGATCTTATATGATAAACTATATATTGATTCTTGGACTGTGCAAATGAGCAACGGATATTTTTCGGCTCACTAGCTCATATGATAATATGTTTCACCCATTGGGAAGCTTTGGGAAGTTGGGCCCGAAATTGTGTTAATTTACTGCTGGGCAACAAGGGCTGTCAGTTTACGTATTTTTGCATAATACCCATCGATCTAGGCGCCGCGTATAGCTAGGAGTTGATTATATCTCGCGTGCTAGATGGACGTGTACTCGAGCATGTCTTTTCGTTTTGTTGCGAGGTTACTCCTTGTTGAGAGGTATAAGGTAGTATATTCGTTGATATAAGGTTGAATCTAGTTGTTATGTGCACATGTTCATTTTCATTACTTCATGTTCATTTTCATTACTTCCTGTTCATTTTCATTTCTTCATGTTCATATGTTATTAATGCTTAATAGTTATTTCTTGCCATTCTTTACCTTTCAGATCATTTTCGGATTTTACTTATTCTTGTTCAATTTACCGCCTAAACCTATAAATCTCACTAAGTCATTAAAGACTTATTCCTCTTTTATTTTGTCTGTCTATTCTCAGAATAAAAGGCGACTTACGTGTGGCTGGTGTGAGCAGTTTTCCAAATCAAGAAGTTATTTTGCTAAGTGTGATTTTGAGTATGCATTTCAATAATCATAAATATTTTAAATAACTAAGTATTGTTACTTTTATTCAACTATGGCGTTGTTATTTGTATTTTATCAAGACTTCTACTGTGATATGTAATAAATTGATTTTCTTTGTGTATGGTATGATCCTGGCCGTGAGACCTTTTCTTTAGGCTAAATTAATATCGAGTTTGTTTTTGTATTGTTTGAACATGGGACGAGTTTGATATTAACTAAATCTCGAGGTGCGGTCCTCACACTTTTAGAGCAAGACCTCTCTGCTTGTTAGTAGGCTCTGAATTCATTTCAAATTCTTGTAAAACATTCAAAAGAGTATGAAAAATAAGTAATAATATGTGTTTGGCCTTTTGCATAGCTATCTTCTTAACTTCAAACCTAGGAGACAGAGTTCTCATAGCTTTGTAAACAAGTTGGTTATTAGTTAAGGGATCACCTAAACTTTGACATTCCTTTGAAATATCCATTAGTTTCTCAAAATAAGAAGTGATAGACTCATCATCACCCATCCTAATACTCTCAAATTTTTATACAACAATTTGAAGTCTGGATTCTTTGACACTTGCATCTCCCTCATAGTGAGTTTGAAGAAATACCCAAGCTTGCTTGGCAGTTGTGCAAAGCTGTACTAACCTGAATATTTGTGGATCAATCCAACTGAAGATGGCATTTAGTGCTTTCTCATTGTAAGCTACTTCATTGACTTCTGCTGGAGTCCAATCAGCTCAGGCTTCAGATGTACATCATTGTTATTGTCTCTTGCTGTCATTGGTGTAGTGCACCCATCAATGATTGATTTCCAAGCCCGTAGGTCTAAGGATTTGATGTATTGCCTGAGCCTGATTTTCTAGTAGGCATAGTTGGTCCCATCCAACATTGGTAGATTATTATTTGAGTTGGGATTTGCATTATCCATGGTATGGTACCAAATCCAGACACCAATGAATTAGGTGATTGACTCTGATTTAAATGTGTAGATGTATGGATTGGGATTGGTACCCTTTTGATTCACACACTGTGTTGAGATAGAATGTTGTGCCAACACCGATTGTATTCGGTGTTGTCCCAACACTCATTGTAGAGTAAATTGCAGCAGAATGACAAACACATAGTATTAATTTTAAGCAAGTTATATGCATATAACCTACCGAACCTTACGACCAAATAATCACTAAATATGTATCTAATGATTTTTCAAAACTCAACTGAGTAAGGAACTCAATCCTACTAATCTATAAGCTATAGAGTTTATAGCTTAGCTAGATAAAACTCCGTAAAAACATGACTAATAACAATGACAAGAATATGACTTATCTCTCAAAACATATTCTAGTCTCGTTAATAGTCTTGATGTCAAGCAAGTCCTCTTGTAGGATTTGATCGTCCTGCTCTTGGACGTGATTGACACGAATTGTGATTGCTCTCTTATTTCTTGGATAATTTCAAAATCTCCTTTGATGTCTATCTTCAAGAGATCTTCTGATATTATCTTTAAATTTGATCGGCTTGTCTTCTTTCTTCACATATTAATCCACACGATCCTTAGAGTCCGTAATATCCCGAAACATATCACATATAACTAGAACTTGTGGAACTAGGCGAGTTTAAGAATAAAGGCAAAATATAATAATACAATTAAATAACTCGGATAGTACAGTGTTAAATTCAACGTTGTGCCAACAATAGTTAACAGAATGTTGGACTAACACTTCATTGCAACACTTGCACTTTCAAAATGAATTTAAATGCCTTGTTGAAAATACTTAATATTTTTTCAATTTCAAGAGCTTGCATGTAATATTAAATAAACTAAGTACTATATAAAAAGTATTAAAGAATACAATAAATTAAATTTAATTATTCTCACATAAATTTAATTTTATTGCTCTTATCAAAAAATATTTAATTTTATTACTCAATATTTCTTAATGAGAAAAACCTAGTGGTGTGAGAATAAAAGATAAACACAATAAAATATTGATTATATTTTTATATTACATTATGATTTCTTTAATAATTTTATTTAAAATGTTGTTATCTCCACTTTTAAACAATCGTTAGGAGTGTGTTTCAAACTACATTTAAAAATATTAATTATTAAAGATATTATTTTGTAATATAAAATTATAATTAATATTTTCTACCTCTATGACATAAGGGTTTATCGTTTATTCTCGCACCAAGAGGATTTTTTGTCAAGAAATAATGAGTAATAAAATGAAATATATGTGAGAATGAATAAAATTAATTTAGTTTATTCTTTAATACTGTTTATCTAGTAATTAATTTATCTAATATTACATTCAAGCTCTTGAAATTAAATAAAATATCAAGTACTCTCAACAAAATATTTAAATTCATTTAAACTATAGAATTGATCAAGGGAAAAGTTGGAAACTCATTTACAATTACTAGTCAGAGGGGAGGTCTTTGTAGTTACACCAAACCTCAGGAGGTGTAATTGTAATCATCCTTACACTTACATGTTAGAGGGGAGGTAATTGTAAATACTCAAACCTCAAGGGAGGTATTTGTAATGACACTAAACCTCAGGGAGTGTAATTGTAATTATCCTAATAAACTAATGACCAAAATATAGTTTTGGTCCATTTATTTTGACTCAGTCATAAAAAATGGTGTACCTCTGTTTTTCATATTTTGATCTCTAGAAGGATGGAAATCTAGGTTATTTTAGTCCTCTACTTCGTCAAAGAAGACAAATTTCCCCAAAAAATCATCTTTCACAATTCAAAAAAAAAAAAGAATAAGGAGAAACACACGCAATTAGCAAAGAATTCGAAAACGTTTGCATGAAAAACCACTAAACAATCTAATACAATGTACGGATGTCGTATAGGATCCAAAATACTTTTTGGAGCTCAGACTCAACAATTATGCGGTGCTCAACAGAAATCGAATATGTCAATGATTTATCCAACCCCCGGGAACTGGAGGTGTAATTCCATGAAATTCCTCATTTCCCAGAATTATCGCGACATACGAAGTCCAGCTGCAAAAAGGATCATCGCGGTTGTACATAAAAGTCACAAACATCATTCACTCTTTCTGTGTAATTTGATAATAGATCGTATATTATATGCGAATTGCAGGATTACAATAATAGGATAACCAATCTATCACAAACTATATCACCTATCACTAACACTAGCTCTAGGAAGACTTTAGTCCGGAACACCAAAAGCTCGGAATGAGAAACCTGACTATATATCGAAGGCAATGTTGGAAGTGGGAATATATCGAATCCTGATGGATATCAAATATTCGTGTTGGGTACTATTGTATATCGGGGATGATGTCGAGAAAGAAGGTATATCGGGTGTGACAGATATCGGGGATGAAGGTATATAGGGTGTAGATATCGGGGATGAAGGTGTATCGGGTGTAGTATATCGAAAGTTGTATGTCAAAGATGGTAATGGATATCGAATATGGATATTTGATATCAGCGGGTTGGTAATTGATGATGCATAATCCGCCACACCCTCGAAAAGAGGTCAAACGGGTACCCCACAAAAATGATCAAAGACTAAGGAAAAGATACCCCTGGGTCACGACCATCTAACCTCCCCATTTAGGGCACACGGTCCAAATAACCGGAGAAGGTTATGGCCAGCTAACACCCCAATGAGGGTACACGGTCTAATGTCTAGACTATTTATTGCTTGCGGGGCCCAATTATATAAACTGGTCCCCCACCTTGTCAGTTTGCAAATTATTTTACTGTTATCCCTTTGTCGTTTTGCGGAGCCAGATATCGAATATCTATATCAAACTTTTGAGGTATGTCGGGTCATACTTTCGATATGTGTTGTTCGATATGTAAGATCGATATCTGAATTCGATATCAACAATCGGTAATCGATATGAGAGTTCGATATACGCTTTTAACATTGATACTGGATATCAATATTCGATATTAATTTATTCAATTTTTATTAACGTTGTTTCGAATATTCCCTTGATTTATCAGGTGAATCATGGTGCAAACTAAGAATACACCTCATGGAAACTATGTTGCTTCCCCGCGACACTATGTGTCGGGTGCTCGTGGTGGAGGTACCTCTAAACTGAATCCCTCAGTTTTTAACACGACCACAGATGGGAATCTGCCCCACTCCCATCAACAGGTTGAAGCGCTTGATGATGGACTTATGCGAGTAGCTGGTACTACTGCTAACGTCAGGATTCCTCGCATCCATTTATATGAAACGAGATTCTTGGTTTTCCACTAGTTTCTTGGTAGTTTGACTAGGGAACGATGGTGGTAGTATAGTCGTTGGAACCCGTGTAGAAGTTCGGGAAGGGTTGGCTTCCAATGAGGCGAGGCAACGTGCCATGGTCTCTTCTGCTCATGATGATGCCGCTATTCGGGAGAATAATAGAAACTACGATTTCTTTCATGACCCTAATTCAGATCGTTTAATCATGAGGATAGGTGGTTGCACCTTACGAGAGGAAGATGCAATTGCAAGTCTGAATTGTATATTCCCTTATATCGATCATTAGGCATTAATAGTGGACCTGGGAGCGTCTGTTGTGTGGTGGATGTGTGTAATGCTTTCTTACGTGGTAATGTTCTTGACGTTGTACTTGTACTGCGTTTGTACTTTGGTCCAAGTATGTTGACCTTGTCATTTCTTTGATGTGATAGTTCGGAAATCTATTCCATTCTCTTTTCTGAGATCATTTGATGCTAGCAGAGGTACAATCGGGGCATGATGCAAGAATCGACGAGATGCAGAAGCTAATTGCACAAAGCAATGATTCTCACGACAAGGAAAATGCACGGAAACGTGCAACCGAAATGCGTGTAAGGAAAGCGCATGATGAATCTTTGAGAGCTCAGGTTGAGAGAGAGAAACTCATGAAGGAGCTTGAACAAGCAAAGTCTGAAGCCGAACAGTTGCAACGCCAAAATGGCCTCTTGGAGCGGGAGCAAAATTCATATAGGGATACCATGAAATCCCATGAAACACAAAATGCCAAGCTGTCCGAGCTTCTTGAGTCGGATCGTCATAAGCGAGCCGTTGCTCACGAGTTCCTGAAGTTCTCCACCTTTACTCAAATTGGGCTTTCGAGAGGGGAAAAAAGACTTTAAACTCGGAATGGAGACGACCGTTGACCGAATAAGAGACCTGGGTTTCCTATGGGAGGGTTTCGACATTAGCCTACTTTATCCGAAACTTAGGCCCAATATGGAAAAGCCTGAAGATTCTGCTAATGGTCGCTCTATGCCTCAAGGGACTAAGGATCCGTTTCTGCCTCTATTGAAAGAGAGAGGTTTATGTATGGTTGGTTTTACGCCCACTCTTGGTAGGGAGGTGGAAACAAGTGGTTCTCCTCCTGATGTCATGAAAGAGGTTACTCCCCCCGACGATATACATGAAAATTTTGATAACGTACTCCAAGGTACCGCTGATTGCATGGATGTCGACGAGTTGGAGGGAGGAAATGGTGTGGAGGTTGTGCCCGAGTTGCCGCTTGTTTGGGCTACTGCCGGTAAATATCCTCGGCTGCAATATAGGGTACCTGCTAATCTTAGGCCAGAGAATGATCCTGAAACTGACACTCTTAAATGGTATAAGTATCCAGATGCATTATTGCCTTGGGGAGTGGTTAAGCTTGCCGAAGATATAGATGATGAACCATGGAAGTTCCCCATAGATGCCTCTGAATCTGACTTCTACTCTCTCCTTGCTCTGTCTAGGGAGGAAATTCATCATGACCTCCTTGATAATTACGAAGAGGGTTTCTTTTGAAGTTTGAGTGTGCTTTCTTTCTCGGCGAGGTTAAGAGATAGTGTTGCAACTTCATCATTATCTCTTATGTAGTCATATTTTTATAGTCAGTAGAATTTTTATGTCTACCTATCCTCAGTTTGAAATTTGTATTAATATCATTGAAGTATTCTTGTCTAAATTTTTTATATATCCATCGTGTTTGTAATGCTTTATCGGGAGGATTGTTGACTTAGGTCCTTATAAGTGACCGGTTTATGTTGAGGGCAGGGCCTTTCGCTGTCGTGTCGATTACTATACCACGAAGGTCTATGGACAGTCGCATTTTCGAGTGACATGTCCTGAGGGCGATACCTCTTTGCTGTTGTATCAGCATATTTATCGCAAGGGCATATGGACAGTCGTTTTTTCAAGCGATATGTCCTAAGGGCGATACCTCTTTGTTATTGTAGCAGCATATTTACTGCAAGGGCATATGGACAGTCGCCTTTTCAAGCGATATGTCCTGAGGGTGATACCTCTTTACTGTTGTATCAGCATATTTAGTTTGCAGCGCAAGTATGTTGATTCAACGGGATGGTTTGTAGCATCTTGCCCCTGCATTGAAAGGATAATGGATTTATCATATATTAGTGTTGGGCCGGGGAAGTGGCTGCCTACGTATCCCAAATTGGGAATCAAGCTTTGCGTAGTTCGAATTACTTGATGTGATGCTCTAACAATAAAAGCATCGTAAATGTTGCACGTTCCAAGGACGAGGTAATGGGTCTCCATGTAATCCTCTAGATAATAGTACTATTTGGAACTTGCTTGAATGACCCGATTAGGGCTTTCCCAATTTGCTTGCAGCTTTCCCACGTGCTTACTAGCCGTTATGCTTTTTAAGACGAGGTCTCAAACCTGGAAGTTGCGCAAATGGACCCGCTTGTCAAAAGTCCTAGCCATAGCTGTTTTAAAAGCCATTATAAGCTGATAAGCATGCTACATAGTAGACCCAATCATATCGAGGTCCATTTGACGCAAACGTGCTGATTGCTCTGAATCGTATTTGGTAATCTGATAGGTGGGCATGCCTATTTCCACCGGCACCACTGCCTCAGACCCGTATATAAGGTGTAGAGCACATCCCCTATAGAGGTTCGCGGAGTAGTGCAGTAGGCCCAAAGAATCCCTTGAAGTTCCTCTATCCAACGTTTACCCATGGCATGAAGTCGGCGCTCGAGATACTCTTTCAATGTGTTGTTCATGGATTCCACCTATCCATTAGCTTGGGGGTGTGCCATGGCCACGAAGTGTTGTGTAATCTTTAACTCTTTGCACCATGCAACCATCTCCTTACCTCGAAATTGAGTACCATTATCCGAATAAGAACTAGGGAGACCAAAACTGTAGATTGTGTTCTTCCATATGAATTTGATCATATTGTTCTCGGTTGTGTGGGCCAACGCCTCAGCTTCCACATATTTCGTAAAATACTCAACGACAAGAAAAATGAACCTTTTCTGACCCTTAGCAATAGGTAGAGGACCTATAATATCGATTATCCATTGGTTGAATGGACATGTAATATCTAGAGGCTGCATTAACACAATCCTACAGGCATTATTATGTTGCGTCCTTCTGCAATGTTTGCCAGAAATACCACTGTCTCAAAATCTTCTGCACCAGCGCTCGCCCCCAGAATGGTTTCCACAACTACTGACATGTATTTCTCTCATGATGTACTGTGCATCCACGGGGGATATGCATCTTAAAAATGGACTTTCAAATGATCTCTTGTAAAGCTCCCCTTGGTGGATGGTGAATCTATATGCTTTGTATTTGAGGCATCACCGTGCATTGGCGTCCTCAGATAGCTTCCCATCTTGGAGGTATTGGAAAAATTTGTCCTTCCAACATGGAGTGTCCTCTATAGGATAGATAAATTCCACATCAGCCCAAACCTTGTTGGCTTTGGTAAAACCTATCGTCGGCCTACTAGTAGCCAATAAAGTAACGCGCTTCTCTACGAAATTGTCTGATGAGCTCGTGAACTTTGATAATGCATCTGCTTTTGTGTTTTTCGATCTGGGAATCTGAGTCAAGTTTAACGTGGCGAACTCTGAAGCCAAAGCCTTTATTTTTGCTAGGTATAAGACCATCGTCTCTTGTTTCGCCTCGAAGAATCCTGAGAATTAGTTTGCCACCAACTGCGAATCCGTAAACACCTTCAAGTGGTTGGAACTTAACGTTTTCGCCATCCTTACTCTTATAAGCACTGCCTCATACTCATCTTCAATATTCGTAATGGGAAAGTTCAAACTTATGGTGAAATCAAATTCTCAACAGTTCGGCGATACAAGGTCGATTCCTGTAGCCCCGCCGTTGGCTGTTGATGAACCGTCCACGTGCAGCAACCAGGCTAAATGTCAAGTACTCGGCCCCGGGTCTTGAATTATAGCGAAAATATGGTTGCACGAATGAGCTACACTAGTTCCCAAAGTTTCTGCCATAAAATGTGCCAGGACCTGCGCCTTGATGGCGGCCCGGGGGTGGTATTCTAATCTGAGTTTGCTCAGCTCTGTTGCCCATTTTACCATGTGTCCAGAGGTCTCCAGGCTCGCCATTATCTGTTGGAGTGGTTTATCTGTTACCACGGTCACTGGATGCGACTGAAAGTAGGGTTTCAACTTCCGAGCGTCATTACTATTGCTAAGGTGAATAGTTTGATCTGTAAATAGTTTCTCTCCGCATCGTGGAGCACGCGACTGATGTAGTGGATAGGTAACTATTTACCGTTAACTTCCTTGACCAGGACTGTGCTGATGGCGTTAGTTGAGACCGCGAGATACAGGTAAAGCATCTCTCCTAGGTCAGGCTTGGCCAATAATAGCGGGGTCATCAAATATTTCTTAAGTTGCTGGAACGCCCTCTCACAATCGTTAGTCTATTGAAAATTCGTCGCCTTCTTCAAAACATTAAAGAAAGGCAAGCTCTTTTCGGCCGAGGTGGCTATAAATCATCCCAACACCGTAATGTGTCCGGCCAAATATTGCACATCGCTTACCGATCGCGGTGAAGGTAATCTTATCACTGCTTTCATCTTATCTGGATTAGCCTCGATACCTCTCTCATATAACCCAAGAATTTTCCCACCGGGATGCCAAACGTACATTTCTTGGGATTGAGTTTCATTCTATAGTTCCTCATAATCCCAAAAAATTCCTCCATGGATTTTCCTGTCAGGTTGTAGAACATCTTGGCCACTAGCTTCTGGAAGGTAGCATATGCGTGCCTTAACCCGAAAGGCATTACTAACAAAATCTATTTTTGCTTGATCCTCGGTTGCCATAAATATCTGATGAAAATCACTATTTTCATCTACGAAATTGAACAACGCACATCCACCCGTCGAGTCCACAAGGAGATCGATTCTCGTCAAGGGAAAAAGGTCTCGGGGGCCATGCTTGTTGAAATTGGTATAGTCCACGCACATTCTTCACTTGGCCACTTTCTTTAGCACCAATACTATATTGCTGAGCCATTTTGAGTAACATATCTCATAAATATGGCCTGCTTTCAACTTTTCAATCACTTCTTTCTCTGCAGCTTTGTTTTTCTTCTTACTGAAGTTCCTTTTGTTTTGCCTCACTGGCTTAGCTTTGGGATCGACATCCAATTTGTGCACTATGATCTTAGGGTCGATCCCCTTCAAATGTAAATCCGACCATGCGAATATATCAACGTTTCTCCGTAGGCAGTCCACCAGTACGGTCCTAACACTGTCTCACATTATCGATCTGATCTGCAATGTACGGTCTGGCCTTTCTGGATCAATAATTATAGTAAACAAGTCACCCACGGGCTCTATTTTTGGTTCATTTTGGAAGGGCAAGATCGCCTTCTCCCTCTTGAATAATTCGGTGTGAGTATTAGTCTCTAATCTTCTAGGGTCTACCACCCTCTTTTTCGTCTTCTGCCCTGACTCATTTACGCTCTGAGGTCTCTTCATTCTCTGATTATTCTACGGCTATCTGATCGCAAAAACTGGTGTTCCCGCAGACAGCGTCACTAATTTGACAATAGATCGTATATTATATGCGAAATGCGGGATTACAATAGTAGGATAACCTATCCATTATAAACTATGTCACCTATCACTAACACTGGTTCTAGGAAGAATTTAGTCCAGAACACCAAAAGCTCGGGATGAGAAGCCTCAATGTATATAGAAGGCAATGTCAGAAGTGGGGATATATCAAATCCGGATGGATATCGAATATCCGTGTCAGGTATTGTCGTATATCTGGGATGATGTCGAGAATAAAGGTATACCGGGTGTGATAGACATCGGGGATGAATGTATATCAGGTGCGATAGATGTCAGGGATGAAGGTGTATATACGATGTAGTATATCGAAAGTGGTATGTTGAAGATGGTAATAGATATCGAATATGGGTATTCGATATCATCGGGTTGGTGATAGAATTAAATATCAATCTGTCTCGGTATGCGGGACATGGGTATTTATAGATTTCGGTCATGTACCATAAGGAATGTAATATTCAATATAGTGTTTCATATCGATCCTTATCCCCGATATAGGCATACGAGGTCGGCTATCTGCTGGGCTGGGCCCTTATTATCGAGTGGGCTGGCCCAATGCGAGAATTACCCATATCACTGTGTAACTCAAACTTGCACAATTTTCTTTCTTTATCTCTCTTCTCAATTCTCGGTTTCTTTGTTAGAATATTTTTGTTCATGCTATTGGTTTATCCAAAAGAGTTTTCCTTGCTTGGTCGAATGACGTGTGGTAAATTATGTTGACGCCACGTACCATGTGCTTGTGTGTACGTAAATACGGTACTTCATTAATTCTCCACTCTGTAGTGTGTTATCTGAAGGCGAATGCACTATGGAGTAAGTCAACTCAAGGCCCAGAGTCGTTGTGGTTTGTTACTTTAACTGAGAACCTTGAAAAGCGAGGTACTTGGTGAAGTGCTGATTGTAGCTTCAATTATAAAAGGCGTGTTCATTGAGTTTTGAAAAGGTTAAGTCTTTTAGGATTTTGGAAAAGCTATGTCTCCAATCTTAAGCTTTGAAAAAACTAAGGTTTCCGTACTTGAGCTTTTGAAAAATCTTAGTCTTTAATTTTAAGCTCTAGAAAAGCTAAGTCTTTTGTGAAGATATAGACAAGATCTGCATTTTGTAGTGCCATATGTTGAGTAATTATTGTGGGTCATCGTAGAGCACATAATTAGCTTTGAAAATGTAGCGTATAACTAATCATTGCATGTCAAAATGTGTCATTTTGAAAGAGAAAGCATTATGAAATAGTTGAGTAGCTCATCGAATGTCGACATGTTAAATATAAGTGTTAAAAAAGAAGATATATTTGGCCTCTTTACTTATCATCATTTTACATTGTAAGAAGCATAGTTGTTCTTGAAAACTTAATTAGCGTGCATGTTCAAAATATATTAACAATAAACTTTCTACAAAATCAATATTTTTATTATTCTAAAGTTTCTTTAAATTTGTATACAATTCTTTGGTCCAAAACATGTCTAAAATTGAGAGATGTAATGCTAAAGTGATTGCAGTATGTTTTCAAAAGTCCTATTTATTAAATTTGAAACAAAGTAGATGAAAAACAAGAATTGATTTTAGAAACTTTTATCTAATTCTTGCATTTGGTGTGGTAATATAAAAAACTCAAACATCAGAAATTAATAATATTTACGACTGTTGTAAGTTTATTTATTTTTTAACTTTGAGTAAAACGTGAAAACAATATAGAAATTAGAGATAACATTTAATTAGTTTGCAATGGAAGTCAAGAAGACAGGAGTAAGGCCCACTTTCAGATTCTGAAACCATTTCAGTTTCAGAAGCCCAAGTATAATAACTCCATTTAGTTTTACTTACATTCTGTTTCGTTCTGTTGCTGAAGAATAGGTAAACAAACGGGTGTGATTTGGTTTCGTTATTATTACCTCTTCGTTTAGTTTAGATCTCTATTTTCTTCTGCGATTACTTTTTGTTACAGGTATCTATCTGTATCTCTTAAAGTTATTATAATTTGAATGATGATCTGAAAATATGCGATATTTTTACAATAATTTGTATCTGGTGGTGGTAGAAATTAAACAACAGGCTTCATTGATCGTCAATGGTTTAAACTATTTATTAAGTTATGAGTAGGTTGAGGGTAGTAGATTCAGTTAAAATCACATTGGCGCTTCTGACACATAATACCGGATTTTGGATTTGAGTATTTTTTTTTATTTTTTTCTGGATAACATTTACATATCTCAAAAGTTGAGAAGCTCTCTAAATTTAAATGGATATTCGTTGGTTTGTTTGCGAGAATGTCTAATTTTTGGTGAGAAACATAGTCATAGCCTATATTCTTTATACTAATCCTATGTCGCTCTTTGAAAGTTATACGTGCGCCAGGTATGCATGTGCGAAAAACAGAGGCGCGTATGTTTAGGGTTTATTGATTCTTCTTGTTAGTGTGTGTATCATTTACCAGACAAGTTTTTAGCATTGTTCTGTTTATTTAATGATATGTTGGAGTGATCTCATTCTAAAACGAAGGGGTTTTATCTTAACATCGTACATCAGCACAATGGCTGGCGTTTTCATGAAAGCTTAAGACTAATTGTCTCATATGCAAGCAGACAATAGATCTTGTGAGCCTACATCCCAAGGCTACCTATTTCATCGGTCTCAGGACTTGTTAAGAGTTTCTTATATTCTTAGAAATGAATTTCCTTTTAACCAAAAGAGTTTGTACGAAAGTGTTTTGGATCTATGAGGGTGTGTTTCTGAATTTGGAGATTATTTCGTTTACCATTAGATTTTGTTGAATACATGAGATGATGTCTGAAGTAAAATCATAGTTATTGTTGTTGAGTGTATGAGAAGATGGTAAGTAAGTGTTGATTTGAGAAATAATTATTTGCTATTGTCTTTGTCAAACAGTTCACCGGACTTTAACAAAACAAAAGAATGTGTTTTATTATGATTCAGAAAGTGATATGTTTCACATGAAGTCATACGCATTTTGATGATCCATGTAGCAGCCTGCCAGTTTCTTTTGTCTTTTTCCTTTTTTGTTGTAGTTGAAATTGATTTTTCTCTCTTGCCGTGAACTTATATTCTCTTGGGAGGCTTAGTTTACCTGCTGATACAATTGCATTAGTTCTCATTTACTTGTTTAAAGGATTAGTTTAGTCTCTTATCTTGAATACACAATAGGATTTCCAGGCGGGGAAGACCAAAACATAAACTTTTTCTTGTTCCAGTCTTCCCTATAATTTAATTTCTTGTTGAGCATATTCCTTGTACTAACCTCCCCGAATAACATTTTATGTGACTTACTCATGCAGTTTTTGGTAAAAGAATGGCTGGTAAATACATCATTCCTTCTCTTTTGGGAACCCTGGCCATTGCTTACGTTTGTGACAATTTGATTTCTGACCAGAAAATCTTTGGTGGTAATTACCCGCAACCGATGCTTCATCTCTCTTTGTCAACGGCTGTTTTGCCTTTTTATTGAACACCATTACATTTTCTGTAGGTAGTACGCCCTCGACCGTCACACGTAAAGAATGGCAGCAGGAGACAGACAAAAGGTTACAAGCATGGCCTCGTACGGCAGGCCCGCCGGTGGTCATGAACCCCATTAGCCGCCAAAATTTCCTTGTTAAGAGCAGCCTTGATTAGTCTCATACGGTGTTTTAGTTTCTTTTTGTTTTGCCATTCTTTGTTTCGTTCCTGAGAAACAATAATACCTCCATGGGGAGTGAACGTCTTAAATTATGTTTTTTTTTTATTGCATCTCTCATGTTTAGAGTTGTTTTAGTTAGTAATTGTTATCTAGTACTTGATTTTCCCAGGCATGATGTGCACTGCATTTTACTGAATAATGTTGATTTTGTGAAATAGTTTGATCGTTGGTTTCTCTCCGCTGATTACGGAATCCATTTGAAAGTACGTTTAACAATTATTTTCTTCAATTGTGGTGCAATTGTTTGGGCACATTTTAAACCATATTGCTAAGCCGCATCTTGAGTTGGTGTTTGCTTTATTTGTTGTGTAGCAAATGTTACAAAACCACGACAAGAACAAAGAAATACACATAATCAAAAAGCGATAAATAACAATCAGCATACAAAACACAATTTGTTTACCCAGTTCGTCAATAGACTATCTTAGGGGGCGATTCGAGCCAGGATTTCCACTATGATGATGATGAGTGATTACAGATAAGATACAACATGTCTCTCACAGATTATGAATAATCCCTCACAATGTCTCTCAATCTCACAAGTGTATTCTCTCTTATTATAATCTCTCCCTATCATCTCTCATGGTGGCCACAAGGCCACACATCAGAGGCTAAAGTGATGGGCCAAAATAGATGTTAATCTCTCCCTATCATCTTTCATCTCTTTTGATTTCACTACCTAAAGGCCTTTAAATAGCTATTAAAACGCGTCCTAGGGCATCAGACGAAGATGGGCCAAAATGAAGCAGCCCGACATGTGTTGTAGCGCTGCTCGATAGCGCTGCTCGATAGCGCAGCTACCTGCGCAAGCAGCGCAACTTTCCTACGTTGTTGCGCCACTCCCTAGATGACCTACGGGAGTTCCACCTTCTTGACTTGGCCTGTAGTGCATGGTTGCACATCTTTATCTGCTCTTTGTCTTCAATTTCAGTACACCATCTTCATTGTTCAGGCTCCACAATTCCAACAATCTTTCACTTGGAGACTGAACCAGCCGCACTCCTCCCACGAACCAAGACCTCCATCACATTCATCAATGCCTAGCAACGCCAATCCTTAAACTTCTTTAAAATTCAAGGTCCATTGAAGTACGCACAACCTCAACCCCCTAAGGCAACAACCTTAGTCAACAAGTCTTCAAACTCCCACTTGCATGGATACTCGTTCTTGTGACAATGTCCACATCGCCACGAACTCCCGTTGAAACCACACAAAGCTTCAACTCTGCTAAGGCAACAACCTTAGTTAGCAAATCATCAAACTCCCACTGGCTTGAATCCTTGCTCATGCAGCAATATCCACATCACCGTATACTTGCATCACTTCCACCTCCACGACTAAACTATCTTGTTGGAATTCTCCACCAACAAGATCGATGCCATCCTGGTCGACTTGCATCACTTTTACCATTATGATTGATGCCATCATGTTGAACTTTTACACCGCCAAGATCGATGTCATATTGGGTAATATTAATCACGTACAGAGTTCTCTCCTTGAACCCTCGAGCACAAAACCACATTCCTTGTGATTATTTCCCGAACACCTTGAGCCAAAGGATAAATGATAGTTTTATCATCCATCTACTCCATAGAAATAAGGTTTCTCATTACTTCCGGAATATGCCTCAATCCACGCAACGACCATACAAATCCATACCTCATTTGAATCCTCTAACATCTCCCACGGATGCTTTAGAATCCAAAACCAACAACCCCAATGGACTGCATACACACGAGACTAGTGCACCACCAATCTCCACTCGAACCGCATTCCCGGACTTTGCATCTTCCTCTTTCTTCTTTGGTGCTCTACAGTGCTACCCGTAGTGACCAAATTTCAACAACTCCCACTCACTAGAAACTCTTGCCATGGACTTCTATCCGCCTTTGTCTAGGGTTACAGAATAAATGGCTCATACCTTCACCATGAAAATCAATACTCATCAAGTTCAATATGAACTTAACTAAACAATCAGAAATTGCCAATTTTTTTGACATCTTCAGATAGAACAAGATTTGCATTAGATGAACCTTGTTTGTCGCAGATGACTTCGCCAACACGTAAGCAAACACCTTCAGCGCCCTCACTTTTTGTTGTCTCATCAACTTGGAACGCCCCATTTCACAGCAAAAACAAACGAACGTTGATCATCACCTTCTTGTCTACCATCATCGGTCTGCGTTTGACACCTCCGTCGGTTTATCCATTAAAGATCTCCACAAATCATTACCGGATTGGTAACTCATGGTCTGCAATCTCCAAAACCCATAATTCGACCATCGAACATCTCGATCAGTAATTCCTTTCGTTCAACATACAATTCCCGCATAATTGCATCGCCCCTCAGAACATGGGGATCTGATACCACTTGTTGAGTAGCGAAAAATACAAAACCACAACAAAAACATAGAAATACACATAATTCAAAAACAATAAATAACAACGAGCACACGAGACACAATTTGTTTACCCAGTTCGTCAACAGATTACCTTTGTGGGCAACCCAAGCCAGGATCTCCACAATGATAATGAGGATGATGAGTGATTACAAATAAGATACGACATATGTCTCCTACAGATTAAGAATAATCTTTCACAATGTCTCTCAATCTCACAAGTGTATTCTCTTTTATTTTAGTATCTCCCTCTCATGTCTCATGGTGGCCACAAGGCCACACATCGAAGGCTATAGGATTACATCTTTCCTCACTTCACCTCTTTTGGTTTCACAACATAAAGGCCTTTAAATAACTGCTAAAATGCGTCATAGGGCATCAGACGAAGATAGGTCAAAATTGGGCTAAAACGGAGGAGCAGAAGCTGCGCTGTAGCGTGGCATGTAGCGCGGCTCTATGGCGCAGCTACTTGCATGAGTAAAAAAACTTTACTGCGTTGTAGAGCCACTCTCTAGATAACCTACATGATCAAAGCAACTCTTGCGCAACCAGCGCGACTTCCTGGATGACCTGCGCGACATGGGTTGTAGCGCAATTCCTGTAGCGCCAATCTCTGGATGAGATGCGCAACCAGTCCTGTAGCGATACTCTTTGGATGAGCTGCACGATCAACAGTGCGACCTGCCCTGTAGCGCTACCCCTTGGTTGCACATTTTATCTGCTCTTCGTTCTCAATGCTGTTAGAACTCCAGTCTTCAATTTCAGTACACCATTTGCAATGTTCAGGCTCCACAATCCTAACACTATTTTCATTTCTTTCACTACATTTAAATTTAACATTATTTCGAATTGTATTTAGTACATTCATTTTACCTGTAATTTGTGTACGTACCATGTTATCATTTATACATCGAATGTGGACTTTTTTATCTTTTCCTTATTCTATTTCTTTTTTCTTTGTTGCATTTTTCATTATGCAAGTTACTACAACAAAAATAGGGTGTTGGGACGCTTAAATATTGGCAACTAGTTTTCATATTCGGAAACTACGTTTGACTTAATTTTGTTGGCGGGGGTTGTGTTTAAAAATATATGCAAGAACTGAAAAGTGATTTAAATGTGGTGTGAAAGCCTATTATATAATATTATGAAAAAACAACTCATGGAGTGTTGATGAGTCATACTTTGATAGAATTAAATGTGTTTGGTATTGTGTGAAGAAATGAGGTCAGAAAGTATTACACGTAATGTCGAAGGCAATTGAAATGAAATTCGAACGAGTAGTATGATTGAGCTAAAGATATTAGCAATATATATATATATATATATATATATATATATATATGTGTGTGTGTGTATGTGTGTGTGTGTGTCTGTGTGTGTGTGTGTGTATTTATGTTTGTGTGTATATATTTGTGTGCATGTGTGGAAACCATATTCAAGGAAAGATCTTGTTTGCATGTTGAGTTTTGGTATTCGTTGTGAAGTGTGAACAGTTTAGAACTTTGTTTTGAAGTATAATTTGAGAATTTGCATCTTTCTTAAGAATGTTTACATCTTGGTCTTGGAGGACCATAACATGCCTGAGTAGAGTATCGAAAAATAGTATAACACAAGTTTTTTTTCAATAAACGTAGCATAACATAATGATGTCAGGAAAAGTTAAAAATAAATAAATACAAACAGGGGGTGAGAGAACTCCTCAGCTTCCTTTCAAGTTTTTCAAATCACTGAATATATGAATGGAGTGCAGGATATTTCTCATGTAGAATTTGAAATGTGTGCATCCCACACAAATTAGGCAAGCTGGAAAATCGTTATGGATTTGTGGGAGGTAGAAGAATGTCAACAATCAGAAAGCTCCCGAGAAGCAATTTAACACTACCTCAAAAGGAGCCTCTAAGCTTGAGGTCAATGCAGCATAATTTTCAAAGGTCCATTGTCGCCCTAGACCTTTCGCCAACAACATGATCTTTAGTAAGCATCATCATCATGGTTCATAAGCATATGTTACTCAACTTAGTAAACCAGATTAATTAAAGCTACCAACTTCTTATTGTCCCCCTCTCTCTTGAAAGGAATTGATTTTTCTACTCCAAAAGAAGACATAGCTTGTCCCCAAGGCTCCTATGTTGGCCAGGTTTACACTCTTAAAGACATATTTATCATTCAATATAAACTCAATGAGGAAAGAGTATTCTCCACGCAACCACCCATTGGGTGGTAATATGATTCTTATTAAATCAGAAGACAAGAAAGGTCTCTAAAAATCTAATCAAAGAATCAAGAAACGGTGGGAAGTAATCTTATCAGACATTAGTCCATGATCAACCTATATAAATAGTTAGAGAATTGTTCACATGGATACTTTTTCTGGACATCCCTCTTTAGACTTGTTGTAACAGGCTTGTTGTAATAGGCTCTTTAACAAGATTGTGTGCAGTGTGGGATTTCTTGTTAGGTGGACGACCAAAGGTAGTCAAAACATAAACTTGATTATTTTGTGTTCAAATTGATGAAAGATTTTTTAGTATTGAGATTCTTGAAGAGGTTGTTCCCAATTAACAGACGACGTTCATAGAGTTCAACTTGCAAAAGTGTTTTATCTTGTTACCGACAAAAAGAAAGCAAGGGTATTCCACATTCAATCTTTTTCGATCGATTTCCAACTGAACTTGAAAAGCTTGAAAAGTAAATGAGTAGGTAAACAATCTCAATCAACTCAACGACATCTTTAGGAAGAAACCAAGATTAATGACTTTCAATCAAAATGTAGGTTTCTTGAAATACAAATTGCGAGAAGGGGTCTGCTAAGCACAAATTTCCAAATTAATGTGAAGTTTAAGAAAAAGAAACTAAGTTGTAAGTGTTTTATTATTGTTATTATTTTTAAATCAAATTATTTTTAGTTTGTTAGACATGTATAATATTTGAAAAATTGAGTGCTTGCATGCTATATATTCAAAAAAGTCAAGTTTCCTTATTTGCAAAGATTTGCAAGATTTCATGTGTAGGTAGGAAAGCCTTTCAAACAAGAAGATTGGTGTGAAGGATGACAAAAAAATCTTGCAAGCTTCCTTTATCAACATACAAAATTCAAAGCATACTAGGATCAAAAGATCATGCCTTCAATAAAGAAAGAAGATAAGTTGAGAGAAAGCTGAATTCTTTAAGGCTCTGTTTGGTTGCTAGAAGAAAATGGGAAAGTAAAGAAATGGGAGATTTTTTTTTTATTCCAAATGTTTGGTAACTAATGATTTTCTGAAGGAAAAATACATTTACCTATCCAAACTTTGCAATTTTGGCAGTTACCTATCCAAACTTTCAATTTTTACAGTTTGCGGTCCAAGCTTTTATTTTTTGACACTTGATGGTCCAAACTTTCATTCCGGTGAAACTCCGCCCAAAACGTCACTTTTTGGCTAAATGATGCATCGCTGACGTCATCCTCCAGGGGTAAAATCGATAGTTTCCTTATTTTCAACGGCTAACTCATTCAAATCCAATTTAAACCTAAAATTAGCCCCAAATCGAATTATTCCACAAACCCTGAATAGCCCATTCCGTAAATTAACAACAAATTCAACAAATTAGCGCCACAACCTTAATCGATCAATGTCAGAAGCTACTGTAATGGAGGAATTTGATTGCAGGTGCGGTCGACTCGCGGTTACAAAGCTCTCCTTAATCTATAATAATTTGGGTCGTAGATACACTCAATGTTACAAGGGAGACATAGGATTAAGGCTGTTTGGGCCGGGTCGGGACTTTGGAATTCGACCCGACGGGTTTTCCCCGAATCGGGGAAAACCCGGAAAAAACCCTCCCGGCCAGACCGGGAATTAGGTCCCGGCCTGGCTCCCGCCGGGAGGGAAGGGGATCCAAACCGGATCCCGTTCCCTCCCGCGGGATCCCGGGAGGCTGTATGCATTTTTTTTTTTGCCATTAGCCCTCTTCTTTTTTCTCTGCTTAACAACCTCACGGACATGGCGGTTGGCAGCGGCGACTGCAATTTACATTGAGTAGAACAACAATATTTAATAATTATACTAAGAGTGAGTGGGTGTTGGGAATATTTCTTAACATAGCGTGCGGTTAAACTTTTGAGAAGCAATTTGATGAGTATATTATATTATAATAAAAGATGGGCCAAAAGCAATATAAAAAGAAACTTAAAGAAAGAATAAAATTGTTTCCTATCAGCTGTCCTTTACGCACACACAGAGCACAACTCGGATATAATATTTTTTTTCCTATCACTCTTTCTTCTTTTCCTCTAGTCACGCACACACACACAGTCTGCCACACACACAGATTCACACACACACACACTCATCACCACCGCTGATCTCCCTCCACTCCAACAATATCAAATTTAAGAGGTTGGAAAACAAAAAAAAAAGCTTCCAAACTGCCCCCCGGGATCACGGGATCCCTCCCATCCCGGCGGGACTCCCGTTCCACCGGGAACAGTGTTCCTGGCGGGAGGGACGGGAGCTGTTCAGCAGCTCCCGCCCCGGAAGATCCCGGTGGGCCGGGGTCCCGTCCCGGTAGGACCCTGACCCATAACACCCCTACATAGAATGTGGGTTGTGGTTCTGGGTCGATGAACCCCTTCGTGAGCAGGCAAGAGTGGTTATACCTATTATGAGGAGGAGAATTGAAAAGACCGAAGCCAAATTGAAGGAAATTCAAAAGGGAAAATTTGAACCTGAGTTGCAGCAGAAGAATATTGAGTTGATGTTGGAGAATATTAAGCTAAATAAGAGGAACAAGAGCTTGAAAACCATGCTTCCAATTTAGAGGCCAAAAACAGGAACTTGTGGATTGCTCTCTGTTTTTTTATTTGTTATGTGTTATACTGTAATTTGTTTATGTAGGCTTTTGTTGATTGAAATAGGTGGTTGTGAAGGTAGTATGGTTGGTTGCTAATGATGTTTGTTAAGGTTGAAGAATAAGGTGTGTAGTTTTGAAGGTTGGATGTAAAATCCTTGAATGAAACAGATGTTTTAAGTGTTCCAGGTATTATAAGAAGTATGTAGCTCTTTCTCTTTCTCTTCCTTTCTTTATCCTACCGTGGGTGAGATGGCAAGGACCGGTTGAATGATCTCTTTGACATAGCTTTTCAATCAATAAAGCGGCGGGCCTAAAAGTCACTTTCCTGCTGGAAGCCACTAACCGCCAACCAAACCTTATTCGATAGTGGAGGCGACTAACAACTGGTGGAGGACTTTGTACCATCCATTCCGGTGTGGTTGGATTCTGTTTTCAACATAGCAAAAGCAATATCGTCAGCGTAGTGCACATACCTAATTCTCAATTTCTATTTTGTAAGTCGATGCATGGCTTTTCTACCTTAAGCATGATAATGTAAAATGATATTATGATATGATACAACTCAAGAATCCAATCATGAATCCAACTGCTAAAAACGAAGCATAGCATCATCTCAAACACATAAACAATGGCAGATCATGAGATCATAATGCCTGAATAGTAACATAATCCAAGATCATAAGAGGTAGTCATATGAAAAACAAACATAATCTAATTACGTAAATTCTGATAAAAAAAGGGGCAAACATTGTTCATAAAATAAATAAAAAAATCAAAATCATGAATAAAAGGTAGTTCAACACAAATAGCAAATGAAATCCCACAAATTTAGGTGTTGCCAAAGAAAACATCGTACTTTGACAACATCTTAATCTTTGGGATGGGAAGTTCCTTAATCATCAGACAATAACACATCATGCGGTAGTTTTTGAACCCGCTCTTTGTGAAGTTCTTTTCTAGTTCGGTAGGGTGCATTGTGTATAAAGATTTTTAAAACATAAACCGATTAAACCATTACGTGAATAAACACAGTGGATGATATACTTACAAATTTCACAAGGCGGTCATAAAGTGTGTGACTGAATTCCACCTTCTCCTCCTTCCTATTGTAGCTAATCCCGGGGGTCTTGTAAAATCGGTGGAAGAGCATGAGTCGCATCTGCATAACCCTCAGTTGGTCCATAATCGTCATAGGGGTAACATCCTTCCCCTTGTGTTTGGAATATTTGACCGCCAGATCTGCGTATATCCCTTGAAGTCATCGAAATTGTAGAAGATTTATTGTACGTCCTCCTGAGTTTCATCATAGACATCTTTGATGGACAAGATGGCTGCCATTGGAATTCTATTCTTAATTTTTTTTAGAAGGGTTGTGTTGCATGTGTAAAAATTAGGGTTGATGGTAGATATTTAGTGTAAATGTGAAGAGTCTGAGGAGTTAATGACATACACCGGTCCACATATAATCAAACGGTAATCTCTAACTTGGTGTTTACTCGCGTTTAAGTTTCATCGATCCTTGAGCTCTTAGGTAGTTGAAACGACATTATTAGCCATAAAACAAAAAAAATTGGTTATGTTATCTCACATTTTGATATAGTTCAGCATCTCGGGTGCAATTATTTTCATAGTTTGGACCGTTAAGTGCAAAAATGTTCAAAGTTAAGGTAGTCGCGTGTAAAAATATTCAAAGTTTAGGTAGACGGGTGCAAAAACTTTAAGCCTTTTTTGTGAATTGTTACATAAATTAAACATGATCCATCTCAGAATTATCAGCACAAACATAAATTTCCAATGTCAAATAAAATTTAACAACATAAACAAAAAACAAGCTCGGAATTGTCAACCAATACCAACAAAAATTATACAACATCTTTGACAAACATTGCATACACTAATAAGATTATAGTTCAAAGTAGTATCAGAGTTCAAGACTTGACAATATACCAATTAGTTAGTACTATCTTTCATGCTACTAACAGACATACACTACATAACTCTTTTTGAGACACCAAATGTTTTTCTTAACACCAGGAGGTTTGAACTGGTTTCTTCTAGAAGGAGTGAGAGTCAAATTAGGGGTTGATGAAGGCACCTCTGAGAATACTAGCTGCTTCTTTGTCTTGCTTGTAGGTTTCTCAGTAGATAATCTACAAAACCTCTGAGGTGTTTGGCTTCTAGTTAGTGGCTTACTCTACTGCACACCTCCAACTGTGATTGGAAGAGGAGCTGTTGGTGCAGGATTTCTCCTTGTTGATGGTCTTGGTATAGGATCCATTGTCATAGAAGTTGTAGTTGCAGCAGAGTTACTAACTGGCTTTGGTGGAAACTCAAAAGCTACCTTCTTCTTTTTTGAGGAGCCCCTTTACCTTGTCCTACAATTCAGATAAATATAAGTCATAAAAGGTTTGCTCAAAGATTATTAACATAAGCCCATTTTAACTTGAATGGCATGACTTTGTTAGCTGCAGTTTCTTTTTCATCTCACTTTGAGTAGGCTGATTGGACCTATCCTCTGGAACACCAACATCAACAATTGATTCTTGAGTTGCAACAACCTATCAACATCAATTCCAAGTTAAATATGAATTGTTAAGCTTCACCATTACATGAATAATTGATTGAATTACTATTGTAATCACTTCAGCTTGCTATGTGACAGCTGATCCCTGTGCAGTTTGTGATGGAACTGTATCAGAAGGGACATTAGCATTAGTGGGAACCTCAACAGATGTGGTTGCATTTTTACCTTTTTTCGTCATGCACTTTCCACTCCCTTTTTTGATCCTCCCCCTTCCATTTACCTTGGGTTTGGGCACCCAATGATTGGCTAATGGGTTACTTTTCCTTATTTTACACCCCTGGCATTATGTCCTTCTTGCTAACAATAACCACAATGCATTTTAACACCATCCTTGGACAATCTCCCACTTTCTTCATTTCTCATATGTTTCTCTTTTAGTTCATGAGGATCAACGTTTCTACCATTCTTGTTTGGCCTACCAAACATAGTTTGGAAAGGTTGAGGAACTATCTTGTTCGCCTAAGTTGAAGGCATTGACCAAGTACTCTTTCCTTGCATAGTAGACTGTAGTTACTGTAAATCTTTACATGTGTATCTTTGGAATAATAAGCATGTATGTTTTCTTCTGGTTTCCACCTCATGTGTTTCATTGCAGCACAAGCATGCATATAAAAGATACCTGCCAAATCCCACTTTATACATGTTCATGTCTCCTTCTCCAGATGCACAACATATGTATCACTAAAAGGTGCCTCAACCTCAAACTCAAAGTTCCCATTCCACTGAGCCTTATAACCTGCAGATCTCTCCCTAATCTTATCGATAATTGGCCATACATTTGGAGCAATATGCTTGTTTCTCTTATTTATGGCAATTTTCCTGACACCAGTCCTCTTCATCAATGTTCTTCTAATAGTCTCCATCATGTCAATGATGGCCATACCCTAACTTTGACAATTGTAGCATTAAAGCTCTCAGACATGTTGTTTAGCAGAAGATCACTCTTGCAATTTGTTCTGAAGAATGCGTTAGGCCACTGAGTATGAGGTTTACTTTCTAATCGGTTATATGCTTTGACATCCCTCTCTTTTAGCCTATCCATGATCTTGTTAAAGTCAACAACTTTACTAGCTTTGGCAGCACCCCATAGTATATTCCTCATTGTAAGTTCTGGATGCTCCTTCTTCAGATTTGCCCACAAGTGCAACACACAAAACCTATGATCACAATCAGGCAATAGTTCTTGAATGGCATCCACCAATCCCTTCTGCTTATCACTCATAACAGGCCAGCGATAACTGTTAGAGATATTCAAATCATCCACCAAAATTCTTAAAAACCAATGCCATGTTTTCTTCCTCTCCTTCTCTATTATTGCATATGCAATAGGATATGTGCAATTATTGGCAACCGCACCCACCATTTTCAAAAGTATACCTCCATTTTTTGTCTTTAGATATGTCTCATCCAAGCATATGATAGGTCTGCAACTAGTTAGAAACCCTTTGTTCAAAGAATCCCAGCATATATACAATCTTTTGAACTTACACACCTCACCAACCACCTTACACTTCAACTTCACAGTAGACCCTAGATTAGTCCCCCACAATATCCTCTACATAACTCCATAGCATGGCATATTGGTTTGCATCAGATCCATGAATGTCAGCAAAAACATTCTTCTTAGTTTTGTACATTTGTGCTAGGTTGAAGTGTACACCACAATTCATGTTAGTGATAGTCAGCATGGAGTTGGCAGGCCAGTTGAGATTACTACTGATCTTTGCATGATATTTCTTGGTGAAGAATCTGGTAGTTCCTTGAACTACTTTGTGCTGCCTAAGAAAATCACGTGGTCCCTTAAAAGTCTTTACTCGCATTGTGTCCTCACCGTTTACCCTTGATGCATACAGCTCCCAGGGACATCCATCCTGAACACACTTTGCTTGAACCTTCTTCTGACAATTGATTGGATACTTAACAAACCTCCACTTAACACTCTGCTCAAGATTCTAGTGGTCTCAAATTGCATTCCAAGCTAAAATACAACTTGGGCATGTCAAGTGCTGGATTGAAAATAGAATGTCCTTTGTGTGTAGGTTTTTTGGGTATTTCTTTTGTTGTTTTCTTTGACTTTGAGCCCTTACCTTTGTCTGCAGCTTTTGTTGGTGTCTTATAACTCTTTCCTTTTTCAGCTTGCACAAGAGCATTTCTTTCAGCAACCACATGAGCATTTTTTTAGCATTTCTGGTCGAGCTTCTAACTCCATATCCAACAGCTGGTTCTGGAATCAATGGAACAACTTCATTAGGCGTAGTGCCTTCTACCTCCTCTAACCACATAGCCACATTAGCTCTCATAAGATAGTCATCTTCAACTGCATCATTGTCACTATCCACTAGATAGTCTGACAATTCTGAATCATCACCAATTGAGACTTCACCTTCACTATCATCACTGTCATTTATATCAATTATAGAATCCAACAATGGACTTGTATTGTCTCTTACGCATTGGGGTAGAGATCTCTGGCTAGTTGGTTGTGATGCATTGGGCACACGCTCTGGCTCAGTTGCTGGTGCTCTCTGGCTTTCATCATTTTCCCTTGAACAACTAGGTCGATCACTGCTTTTTGATTTTTTGTCTTCAACACTTGTAATAAATCACTATATCCTCATCAGGATCTTCATTCTCACTTTCAACAACAACTTCTTCTGTCTTATCTTCACCAACATTATCACAAACTCCCTTTTTTTCACCTATGTAGTCCAATCCTTCACTGATTGGAGGAAGTTTTGGTAGTTTACTCAGTGATTGACTCTCATTCAATGGCACATCATCTGTAAGAACATAAACATCAATTATTTTCCTTGTAGAACCCACCAATGCCACCTCCATTACTTCTTTATCATTATTGATTGCAATATAATCCCCTAATATAGATCCTTACCACACAACCCTTCACTTTAACACCAACTTCTTGTACCATGTACATCAGTTCTATCCTCAACATTTCATCCTTAGTACACCAATATATGTAGCTAACTTGTCCCTCTAGATAAACTAATTTTCCCATAAACATTAACTTCCCCGAATGGTGTAGTATGATGGTGAAAGGGTCATATTTGTCCCTTTGTTATCACATGCAAAAAGTTAAACTAATCTCTCAAATATTAAACTAGAAGTTCTGTGAGACCCATCAAATATTAAACTTACGATATTAAAATAAATAAATAAATAAAGATAATTATCATCATATTTATTAAATAAAGTTCTATGAGTTGTAAAGAACATACATAAAATAATATTTCAAAAACTTTGAACATAAGAATATTTGCCAATTTGATATATGTTTTTAAATATTGTTTTAGCACATTTCAAGGTACAATGTATGATCACAAATTTTAAAAGTTAGATTATTAAAAACTTTTAACCATACTTATAATAATCTTCCTTGTAGTGTATTGCGAAATGCATGAAAATACATTTTTTACGTAAAAGATATCCAAGAAAATCTTGTTGTCCCTCATTTTTCTTATTTCTATTTTTCTCTTTTCTCCTACTCTTCTAGCAACCAAAAAAGTTGCAAAAATACCTTTGGCTGTCATGGCGCCACATTGTAGAAGGGTGTCCATTCATGCACGTGCATGGCCGAAGATGCCAACTCGTTGCACAAGGGCTACAAGTTGGCAAATAACGTGGAGTTATTATTCGTCACGTCTATAACGGGGCACCACGTGGCGCCTAATGGCACCACGTGGCACCTAGATGATTCCCTCCCCTCAACCCCAACCCTATATAAGCCCCCACCCCTAAATACCACCCCTACCCTAAACTACCACCACTGCCATCTTCCTCGACCTTCCAGCCACCACCCCCTCCACCCCTAATTACACCACCGCATCCCCGGTTGAAGCACGCCGCCACCTCCTCTCCCACTACTGAACCACCATAGAACCATTGTCGCCCTCCACTACTATCACATCCTCTCTCATTGCCAAATCACTTCTGCTATCCACCACCACCACACCCTACCTCTTCAACTATTTCACCACCCACCCCAACTGCCCAAACACTCTATCTTGATGATGTCCCAAAATGGTGGTACCTCTCATCTGCTATGCAAAATATGTCAACACAGACGTCCCGCTGTTTGCATTCTCCCCTAAAGCTGCTGAGAGCGACCACGTCACCGCAGCTAGAACTACTACCGACACCACCCATACCACGAATTTGTGTTATAGCCATACCCTCCAGCCCTCTGCCCAATTTCCCCCAACAACTCCACCGACGATGATGCAGACCACGAACTTGCAGCCAGAGTGACAACCCGATATCTAAAGCCCTACGCACCATCCCATACCATTGCCCATTAACCTTGATCATCCCCTAGATCGATAACACCATCCGGGTGTACATAACTCAGTCAAAGTTACCATGTGTCGTATTCAACATGGCACATGAGCTGGCACTGCAACCAGATGGATGTCTCGTGCAATGGAAGTTCTATATCGTCACAACTCTCACAAGCCCACTCCCACCCCTGGAGAAACAACGATGAAAATGGACCAGTTTTCACGGTTGCTACCTTCATTGTGTGAAAGTTGTATGAATGCAAAAAATAATAAATGCAGGTCTTGGAAAATATTTGACGTACATAAGTTTGACATATCCAGAATCTTGACGTATCAACAAATATTCGACGAGCAACCTAGTCAATGCTTTCTATCAAGTGTTCTTGACAAAGCTGGTCTCAGATGTCCCGCAAAAGCTCTAGATACTTAGCCTTTTGTATATTGCTTACGTGTAACCCAAACGATGTATCAAACTAGTGGAGTTGTATGTGAGGCCACTAATTCTCTTGGATTAGTTAGGAAGTGAGTAAAGGCAATGAAGAGATTCGACCCCATCACTCGATAGGGCCAGATAAGGTAGAAAATAAGTCGACGGAGAAGAGAGAGAGATTGCTGCTCCAACACCAAGGGGAGTCAAAGTTGGAGTCCCTAAGAGAATTTTAAGACTATTTTTCCCAGTATGGGACTTCTAAGATGTGCTTGGATTGGGTCAACAATGCATCCTGATGTAGAGACCAAGCTAATAAATTGTCTCAAGCGCAACACCAATATTTTCGCAGGGGCTAACGCAAGTATTAAAGGGATTGATCCAAAAATCATCGTGTACAGATTGAATGTCGACGCATCCAAACCTGTAAGGCAAAATAAGAGGAATTTTAGCAAACAGAAGAATGAGGTAGCAAAGGGAAAGAAGTGATAGAGAAGCTTGAGGCTCAGCACATCTTTAAAATTCGTTATTCGGAGTGGTGGAGCAATATTATTTTGGTCCTCAAGAAAGAGGTCACCTAGAGAATGTGTTTTGACTACACCGATTAAAACAAACACGGTCGAAGGGATCCTTTCCCTATCCAAAATTCCCTTACTCGTGGATTCCATGACGGGTCGTGCTCTGCTCATCATGATGGATGCTAAGAGTAGGTTTCTATCAGATATTTATGGCGCATCATGACTAGAGCAAGAAAACTTTCATCACAAAAACACGAGTGGACTGTGATGAGCGTTTATTTAGCGTGATTTAAGTACTTATTTTCTTACACTTTTGATGAATACTTAGTGCATATTTATAGGTTATAGTATTGTTTTATCATTTTTTAGTTTGGCGTCAAGTCCAGATAAGGGGTTGTATTTTGAGTGCTATGGCGCCACGACCAAGTATGGTGCTACGAGAATGGAAAATGCAACCCTAGGACCTCACATGGAGAGCCCAACAGCTGGCCTAGCATGAAGGTGAGGTCGTGCAACACGCACTGGAAGCAGCACGACTCACACACCCTAGGAGGAGACTGACGTGACCAGCGCAACCCGCAGTGCGACTCGTGGGCCACAAGTAGAGGACGGTGCGACCCTGCACTAGGCGAGCGATATGACCACGTGACATGCCAATACCGCACGACATGGGGTAAAATGTACAATTCACTCATTTTAAGTGAGTGTTGAACATTTGACCCAGGGTAACACGACTTGTCTATAAAAAGAGTAAGACAACCAAAACTTAGCGTATTGCAATTTTACAACCTACATGCATATTCTAGAGTTGGGAGAGAAGTGCGAACAGAGTTGAGAGAAACATCGTTGTAACTCCGTGTTCTAAGTTTTGTTCTTACATTTAAGCGTCAATAGTTGTGAGTGAGAAGGCAAAGCAAAAGAGTCTAAAAGATTACAGTGCGTCAACATTCCTTCGGATCTGAAAAGATTTTCTTATCTATGTTCTTTGTTTACGTAGTTTAATTCATTACTTGTTGTTGAACTTATGATTATGAGTAGCTAAACTACTTTTTATTTGGAGTAGCCATCATGGTAACAACAAGTAAGTTAAGGCTGTACTTTCAGTTTCACTAGCCCGCCTCATTTCAGCCCAATGTAGGGGAATGTCGATAAGTGAAGAAACTCCTTGGCCATCTCAACATTATAATATGAGGACTAAATGTGTCTTACCCATTCTTTATGGACCTTGTTCCTACGTTCGATCTCTTCAAATGACCTCTTGTAACAATCCCTCTCCCTACTTGTAATTCCAGCTACACATTTTATGTGATTCAACTCAGCCTGCTTAGCCTCCAGATCTTTTCATATAATTTCCACTTAGCCCAAAATACTCACGGTCTCCTGAACATCTTTCTCTCAGGGGCAATTTTCAGTCCCCACCCTTTTACGCACCTTCACCCGGAGACATCTGCTATGGCAACGTTCTCTTGCATCTTGTTCACAACCTCATACATCATACTGTAATCTTGGAAGATGGCATGGAAGACGTTACCAAGCTACAAACCACAAAACCACCTCAGAGATATAAAAAAGAAATACTCAACATTTCAAAACAAGAAGGTTACTTCACGACAGCAAAAAGCACCCGAGCTAGTCGCGACACGTTCTTTACCCCTATCCTGCAAACAAAGGCCTTACGATCTAGCGACGACCACATCTTCTTTAAACAAGCCATGACATCCTCCTCTCTTAGTGTATAACCAAATATTTTCAAAGTCAGCGCCTTAGAATCATCGTCGTTAAAAGAACTATAGCCCGCACGGCTCTCTGGAGGAATAGGGCGTGGATTACCTAAAGCCCTACTCTGGCATGGTGGTGGGGGACAAAAAGGCTTCAGTAGCCATTCCATCTCGACAACCAAGTGCTCTTCTTGGAGCACTTCCTGAAGTTTTGGGAACCCCTGTCGATGTTCCTTCTCTAGAAGAAAAAGATAGACCAGTGGTCATCCCATGACCAATTCATTCCCTGAATGAACTCGTTGCACACCTCACTAAATAAGGATACCATTGATTATCTGGCACATCAGGATCCAACGAGCAGTTATAGACTGGCTACACACTGCAATGCAATAACGAGATCTTCAACAATACGACGACATACGTCATCTACCATTGTCAATTGCCGCATTACTGATTAGAATTGTTTCGCTTGTGACTCACGGTCGCAATACCATGTTTCAACTTTCAAATTTTCTTATTCGTTCGTAAGTACGAACATGCGACACCCGAATATTGGTTGAGGTTCCCGACATCAATTTATTGGTCCGAACATAAGGACCTTCTACCTGCACTTTGGGAACCCTTATCTCCACACCAACAACTAGCTCCATCAAAGTTGCACACACCCTATTCCAAGTACCAACAACGGGCTCCACCAGAGTCTCACACACCCTATTCCTAGTTCCAATGGCGGGCTTATCACCCCTTTGCACTCCCCTTCCAGATCAAGAAGTCACGAAAAGTCATCGCATTTCTCGGTGACACCATACGTTTGCTCCGAGTAGTTTTCTTACCTCGTGCCATAACCTTAAAAAAACTCGATGTAAGTTTTTCCAAAACATTCTGGCATTACGTCGAATAAAAGATGTTGATTACAAAGACGTGGCCTACTTGAAAAACTCGATGTATAGAAAGTTCGACATTAGAGGCGATTTTCGAAAAATGCTTCTCTCTCAATATAATAATACAAGTAGGGGGACCATTATATATATAAATGATTTCTAACCTCCCTCCACGTGCTTATGCATTTAATGCGGATATGTCGAGCAAAACAATTGAATTTAAAAATTTAACATTCTTCAACACAACATATGTGGGGCATGAAAATTCGATGTACCTTCAACTTGCTCCATTTCTGAAGATTTTTGAAACTTATAGCCCGGTGTAGCCACGTCAGCTACCTTGTGAATGGGGGAGCTAGGAATTAGATGCATCAACAAATATACACAATCACCCAGATATGAGGAATTCACAGCCTGGCCCATGTTTTTTTCTGCTCTATAAATTGGGGGGACCACAATGTACATGAACGATTTGCGAAAAGGCTCGCGACCCCCCCCCCCCCCTCTCCCCAACAAAACACCATTGACTCCTTTGATACTCGACGTATTTGGCAATTATACGTCGAGTATACATATTCGACAAATTTGACATACTCAGAAAGTGCAACGCGTGGTCTCCCATTTCGAGGCCTATAAATACCTCGGACTCGATAATCAAGGCAAGTCATTTATTTCATCCTAACTTCACTGGCTCTTACGTTGAGTATTTATACTCGACATGTTTATCCAAAAACTTGACATATCCAGAAGTTCGACGTATTAACAAATATTCAACGTACAATCTAGTCAATCTTTTCAATCAGGCCTTTTGGACAAAGCTGGTCTTAGAAATTCCGCAGAAACTTTAGATCAACGTATTTAAAGTACTAAAATCTTTCGTATATTGTTTACGTGTATGCCTGACGAAATTATACCAAACTATGTTGTAAACAAATAGTCAAATTCTATCCATATCCTTTGAGAAGTGCCCAGTGCATACGTGGTTTGCAATGTGGAGATGCAAGGCTGCAATTTTCGTTGGTATGTCCTATTAAGGTGGTGTTTGCAAACTCTTAAGAAAAGCTATAATCAGCTTTTTAATTTGAAAAAGTGATTTTGGGATGTTTGCAAATCTAACTTATTTGGTTACAAACCTTTTTAAAGCTAAAAAATCCTACAATCTTAAAGCTCGTGTGGTGGTGCTTTTGGCTTAAGGTAGGTATTTTTAAATAAAATAAATAGATTATTTCAAATTCAAGATTATCTTGCAAAAACTGTCAACATTTAAATTTAAGTGATTTTGAAGCTTAAATTAAAATTTTGAATATTTACTTTTTCACATGAGTTTGCAAACACCACCTAAATAATTCCCAAATGACCAATGACCTGTGATGCACCGATCCCGATACCGATACCAAGACGGCTATGCAGTACTAGATACATATCGATACCGATTCAGATACCGATACCAGTTCTAACGTATTCGATACACCACGTGGCGTATCCCTTAATTTTGAAATTAAAAAAATCTCGATACGTATCCGATACGTTTTTTTAGGCGTATTGGAACTATTATGGGTCTTTTTTTTATAAACTTTTAATATTTGATGGGTTAAATATTTAAATATAAATTCCACCAAATATAAACTAATATAAAAAAATGAAAATTCATTTATCAAGGGCACGATTCAGGTCTCATTATTTTTACAATTATACTTTTCTTTTCTATTCATAATCACCACCACCACCATGCACCATCTTCACCTGTTGTAAAGTGGACCCTTCTCGATAGAGCGAAAAATACGGGAATAATTGAAAAACCGGATAAATAAACGACACACAGATTTTACGTGGAAAACCCCAAATTACTTTAGGGTAAAAAAACCACGGGTAAGGTAGAAGAACTTCACTATGAGTGTAAAATAGGAATTACAACTCTCCGACTTTTACCGTAGTAAAGTCGCACAAACTCTCTATTTTTACCTCACACTTACAACACACTAATAACACTCTTTATATTAATTACACTTAATTATATATAAAGAGAAGAATTGTATTTTGTTGGGATATTTGATTCGAGCAGGAGGCTGCAATTTATAGGAGAAGAGAAACCATGTTTCATCAATTTTTTATTCCCACCAGCTATCCCCCCAGCTATAATGTTGCACTAGCTATCCCACTAGCTATAATGCTGCACTTCCTATTTTTAAAACCAGCCGCACTACACCGCCCCAACAATCTCCCACTTGAAGATTTGATTAGGGACTAATCAGATCTTCACACCATTCTTTCTACCTCGCCCTTCATGTTGCTTACGTCTCCACCAGACCACAAGAGGACTGACACTGAGCAAACTTGTCAGCATTTACACTCTTCGTCAAAAAATCAGCTATGTTATCTTTAGTGTGAATCTTCTGCACATCCACAGTACCCTCCTCGACTTTCTCACGAACAAATTGATATTGCACCCGAATATGCTTTGTCTTGGAATGAAACGCTGGATTCCTTGCAAGATGCAACGCACTCTGACTGTCACAAAATAGAGAAATACTCTATAGTTTGTGCCCGAGTTCCTCCAGAACCATTTTCAACCAAATCGCCTCTTTACTGGCCTGCGTAGCTGCCACGTATTCAGCCTCCGTTGTTGATGTCGCAACAACTGACTGTAACTTCGAAACCCAACTCACTGCACCTCCAGCAAGAGTAAACACATATCCTGTCGTGGACTTGCTTTTGTCAAGATCACCTGCATAGTCAGAATCAACATAGCCCATGACTGTAAAATCCGATCCTCCATAACATAATGCAACATCTGAGGTTCCCTGACTGTATCTCAGAACTCTCTTTACTGTACTCCAATGCTCTCTTCCCGGATCCGCCATGTATCGACTAACTACTCCCACTACATGTGCAATGTCTGGTCTAGTACAGATCATAGCAAACATTAAACTTTCCACTGCTGATGCATACGGTACTCGAGACATCTCCTTCCTCTCTTCTTCACTGCTAGGACACATACTTGAGGATAACTTGAAATTAACAGGAAGAGGGGTAGAGATTGGCTTACAATTCTGCATACTGAACCGCCGCAAAATCTTCAATAGATAGTTCCTCTGAGAAAGCCAAATCTTCCTACAATTTCTGTCTCGGTGGATTTGCATCCCTAGAATCTTGTTTGCTGGTCCTAAGTCCTTCATTTCAAATTCCCTAGCCAGTTCAGCCTTCAATTCTTCAATACGAGCTTTGTTGGGGCCTGAAACCAACATGTCATCAACATACAACAGTAAAATAACAAAGTCATCACTAGATCTCTTGAAATATGCACAAGGATCTGCATTCATCCTGTTGTATCCAAGGCTCATTATGAATGAATCAAATCTTTTGTACCAACACCTCGGCGCCTGTTTGAGACCGTACAAAGATTTGGTCAACCTGCAAACTAAGTTCTCTTTTCCTTCTTCAATAAATCCTTCCGGTTGGAGCATGTAAATTTCTTCTTCAAGATCACCATGAAGAAAAGCCGTCTTTACATCTAATTGTTCAAGATGTAAATCAAATGTAGCGCACATCGCCAGAACCACCCGCACAGTTGTCATTCGGACCACCACCGGGGAAAATATTTCATTGAAATCAATCCCCTCCTTCTGAGCATATCCTTTCACCACCATGCACGATACCTCTCCACTTGGTCATCACTGTTACGTTTAATTTTGTACACCCATTTGTTGCCAATGGGTTTCCTCCCTTGTGATAGAGACACAAGTTCCCACGTCTTATTCTTATGGAGTGCTTCGATTTCCTCCTGCATTGCTGCCATCCACTGAGCTGCATCTGAACTACTCATTGCTTCTTGGAGAGTTGATGGCTCCCCGTCCTCAGTTAAAAGACAGTATGCAACATTGTTCTCCATAGAATAGTCTGAGTACCAGCCTGGTGGTCTCCTGACACGTGTCGATCGACGTATCCCCGAGACTCCAGACTCCATTGTCTCCTCAGGTTCATGCTCTGGTTCGGCAGAACCCTCCTGCTCAGCATCCTTCTAAACTACTACTGTCATAGTTCCTGGATCTTCCCCTGTATTGCTATCATTTTCTTTCTTATCTTCCGTGAAGATAACATCCCTGCTTACAACAATCTTGTGGGCAGTGGGGTCCCACAAGCGATACCCCTTCACTCCTTTAGCATACTCCACGGGCAAGGTAGAAGAACTTCACTATGAGTGTAAAATAAGAATTACAACTCTCCGACTTTTACCGTAGTAAAGTCGCACAAACTCACTATTTTTACCTCACACTTACAACACACTAATAACACTCTTTATATTAATTACGCTTAATTATATATAAAGAGAATAATTGTATTTTGTTGGGATATTTGATTCGAGCAGGAGGCTGTAATTTATAGGAGAAGAGAAACCACGTTTCATCAATTTTTTATTCCCACCAGCTATCCCACCAGCTATAATGCTGCACTAGCTATCCCACTAGCTATAATGCTGCACTTCCTTTTTTTAAACCAGCCGCGCTACACAGCCCCAACACACCCCACCCACCACCATGCGCCACCACAATTATACTTTTTTTTTTCTATTCATAATCACCATCACCACCATGCGCCATCTTCAAACTTGTTATGTTGTTGTTTAACTTATTAGTCATAAATAATTCACGTTTACATGTCTTTTTTCATATTTGATGCATGACTTTTTTTAATGTTAAACATTATTTTCTATATTTCTAATTTTTTTGTTTAAGTTTTAAATTTTACTCCTTGTTAAAAATAAAAAATACATATAATAAATATTAATAATTATTTATATATAGACGTATCATTGCCGTACCGGTATCGGCTGTTTTTAAAAAATGCCGTATTAACGTATTCGTACCGTACCGTACCCGAACCCGTGCAACGTAGCCAATCCGTCCCTCTATTGTGAATTTGTGACTTATATTCCTTTAATTAGAAGTTAGAAGCGTGGTTTATCTTTTTAGTTGGAGAACCAAGGTCAAATGATGTGATTATTTTATTTTATTTTTTGAAAGAATTATGTGCTTATCAACTAACAGTTAAGAATTAAAATTGTAGGGGACACAAACACAAAGCCATGATGGAGTTGGGAATTACAAGAAAAATCAATTGGGTAGAACTAGACTACAATCATTTCATTTCTCCCCTTTATCTATCTATCTATCTATCATCTTCTTCTTCTAACCGTTACCGTTAACTATTACGACAGTTGGAGCCGCAGAATGTGAAGACAAGTGCTCAATTATGTGGATTCAGGAGATATAATGTTTCGTTGGTATGCTTCATTCTTCCTAAATTTATTTATTTTTTAATTTTTTTTTCTGTCAATATGTTGGGTTTTCTATTAGTCTGTGTAATCTTAAAGTTGTGGTTATTATGTTGCCTTTTATTCTAATTTCAGCGACAATATTCATGGAGTTCAAATCTTTCAAAGAGAATACATGGACCACTACGCACCGCCACCTTCCCTTGTAAGAAGAAACAACAGCTTACGTGCGGTTGTTTCTTAAATGCTGGCCCTCCTTTGGATGCTGCCACTTTAAAGCATGCAACATTGAGCTTAGCGAGGTAATAATTACTCATTATAGGCCACTTCTTTCACATGTTTTTGGTATTAGTAACTCTGACAAGTTTAATACCTCATGATTGCATTACTTATTGGTGTAACAAAGCGGAGGTCATATATCTTAAACGATTAGGATAGTTTTTCACGTATTTTTGCAAATCTATAAGGAATTTTGTAGCAAACTATATCTGTACTTAGTGAAAGGTCTTAATATACGCTTTGCAGTGGTTCAGAGTCTGTGAAAGGGTAGAACAATGAAACAAAAAAATAGCTGTTTAATTCTGATGTTTTGTTTCTTCAGATCATTTAACCAATCATTAGGAAGCCCAGTTGTACTCAAATTGGCTGCTGCAGTTGGTACTGTTATTTTTGCCACATGGGGACTTGGGCCTCTTGTGCGACAAAGCAGATCTATATTTCTTCACGTATGTACCTTTAGAGTTCTCTTTGGTTTTCAAATATCAGCAAAGGCTGCAATTTCATTTTTCTTTTCTTTAGATACGTAAGGAGACTTTGGGAACTGGGTATGCCTTCAATAATAGAAATGTACTTACTATACAACTTTATGCAATGCAGGAGAGCGAGAGTAGTTGGAAAGAAAGTAGTACATATCAAGTTACTACCTCATATATCCAACCCCTGCTGCTATGGACAGGAGTAATCTTCATCTGCGGGTTATTCTTTTAATTTTCTTAATCCATTGAGATGGTAAATCAGATAATTCAGGTCATACTAAGTTTATGGGAATACTTTACAGAGCATTGGACCCAATGATTCTTCCCTCGGAAGCTGGTCAAGTTGTTAAAGAAAGGCTCTTAAATTTCATCAAGTCATTGTCAACGGTGCTGGCCTTTGCATATTGTTTGTCAAGGTTGTTTTCTGCCTGTTGACATATGTTATTCTATTAATGCTTTTCCTTTCCACTTTGTTGCTGCTTCATTTCCTGTATCTTTTGATTTCTGTATTAGTAGGAAGAGATATTATTCAGATAATTGTTTTAGACTTTTAGGAACTTTTTAGGCACCTGAATTTTACTTGAATGCTTATTATGCATGCTCCATGTTATCTTCTGACCTTTTGTGCTTCTGGTTCTTTACTATGGAACTTATGATATTAAACGCCTACTTACTAGACAGGTGCATTGCTGCCCCATCTCTCTGACTATGCTGTTAACTGACTGCTGTATCATGGAACTGCATTGATTGCAGCTTGAGCATGTATGTACAACTCATAATTAGTCATTGTTGATAGGAATGTTCTAACATACCCGTAATGTATGAGGACATATAGCTCAGAGTCCGCGGTAATTAACTATATTAAGTATGTTTACTACATATAAGTGGATAAATGCAGAATTCTCATGAGGGCGGTATGCTGTATGTTAAAGTATTAGAGTTGCATCACATTTGTGACCTATTTTGCACTTCCTGCCATTTTGGAACATATAACCCGACTGAGTTATGCTTGCAAGCTTGTGTGGGTCGTGGATCAAGGTAATGAACCATGATAAGCCAGAGAAAGCTAAAAAGAGATAGGTGCATAGACTGTGGAGTTGACTGTGTTTGTAGAGGAATCTTTCCTTCGAAATTTCAGAAAGGATGTAGGATAATTGTATCTATTGATATATAAAATGGAGAATTGATGTGAATTGGTAGTACATTGAAGAAAGAATCGAGTATTCATTCCTCAAAAGCATTCACTGTTTTAAAGAACTGATTAATCAGACGAGAATACGGTTAGAGTCCCATTCTAAATGTTAATGCCGGTAACAACGAAATGTATAGTAAGAGTAAAAACCCGTCGACTTTAAAGATCGTGAGGGTTCAAGACTTGCAACAATGGTGGTTCCTCAGTAAGGGTTGATTATTTCATCTTCTTCTTCATCTTTTTCTTTTTCTTTTCATTTTTCTGTTTTTTTTTTTTTTTTTTGAAGAATGGACTACATCAAGTTAGATCTATTTCTTATGCATCATCGAGCTAATTGTCTCTTGATTTCACGTGTAGTCAAGTTTTTCTTCTGTAGAGGCTTTTATACCTGCTTTATTTTCATTTATAAATTCATGAACAGTTACTTCTGTGATGAATTAATATTATGGATCAGTTTCAAGTGCAATAATTTAATGTTTCATGAAAAAGTTACTTCTGAATGACTAAATATTCTTTTGGTCATGTTTTGCAGTGTAATTCAGCAAACACAAAATTTCTTTATGGAGACGAAGAACCCCACCGGTGCTGGAAATGTATGTTCAACCGTTTCTTTGCAACAGGATATCTGATTCCAATATACTTCTTAATGATAAGCATTCTGTACTATTCTTGGGCTCTGTATATATCTTAGTGAAATAAGAGGCTAAGCGTGCCAATCACAAAGCTTACCACTACAAAGAAGTCGTCTTAGAGGGTTGGCCATGCCAGCCAACACCTATGGAGGTTCCCATAGATTTTACAGCCGTATATCTGGATCAATTGTACTTTTGGATACCCGTACAGAAATATCCCGTTGAGGACTGTTTTGTCACGTATAGCCAACCAATTCTTTTAGATCCTATAAAGTACTAAGGAATAAATTATAGAGCTTTAAGTTGGCCTGGCTCGACAAAAGAAAGGTAGGTGTGGTTAGAATAGAATCCCCAGTTTACTAACATTCATAGAGTTGATTAAGATTTACTGGTAGTCCTTGTAGATCTTGTATCGGACTCCAGCTAGGTCTGGTACCAATTGACCCTACTACTAGTTTTAGCTGATAACTTGCAGCTAAGATTCTTGTTACAAGTCTAACTGTGACGGCAATTTGAAATTTTTCGGTGTAGAGAAACCAATTGAATATGTAAGAACATGCTTATAACGTGAGGTAGGAAACTTGTGGTATGTTTTACGCTTAGATTACTTGGGCATTTAGTTAAATTATGTACTGCTAATTACAGATTTTAGTCTAAAAATATCTCTTGTTGCTTCTCAGCAGATGGGTTTTCAATTTGCTGGTAAAGCAGTATACGCAGCTGTTTGGGTGGCAGCTGTATCATTGTTCATGGAGTTGCTTGGTTTTTCAACACAAAAATGGCTCACAGCAGGAGGTCTTGGGACAGTCTTGCTGACGCTTGCTGGACGTGAGGTAATTAAAAAATTTCTCAACTTGAATATTTCAGTCTATTTTTTCACTTTGGCGCCTATAATAAGAAGTATTTAGTTTGTAAATGCACTATTTTCAGATGCCAATCAGTACCATTTTTTGTGCTATACTCAGATTTTTACAAATTTCCTATCGAGTGCTATGATTCATGCAACACGGCCGTTTGTTGTGAACCAATGGATCCAAACTAAGATCCAAGGTTATGATATTTCTGGGACAGTGGAGGTATGTGGTCGTTCACCTTTGAGACATCCATTAATTGCTTGTTAGCTGAGAATAGCTGGAACGTAATATATATTTGACGAAAACTTATGTTTTGTCTAAAGTCAGTTAATTCCATCAACCAACACCCTATTACCAGGGTCCTCATTGAAATCTGTACTGTACTATTGAATTTTTTCTATGTAGTTGTGAATCATTTTGGCATTTTATTTTGCAGCATGTCGGATGGTGGTCACAGACAGTTGTAAGAGGTGATGACCGTGAAGCTGTTCACATTCCTAACCACAAGTTTACGGTGAATGTTGTGAGAAATCTCAGCCAAAAAACTCACTGGCGCATCAAAACCCACCTAGCAATCAGTCACTTAGATGTCAGCAAAATTAATGTAATGATCCTTTACATTCACCGATTAATTATGCTGCATATCTTGTATTTATTCCATAGAAGAGTTAATGCCTTTCTGTGCAGAATATTGTAGCCGACATGCGCAAGGTTCTGGCAAAGAATACTCAAATTGAACAACAGAAATTGCATAGAAGAGTTTTCTTGGATAATATAAATCCTGAAAACCAGGCCCTCTTGGTTAGTTTTAATTCTTACTATTCTCATAATCTCACTTTTCTTGTGAGGTGATTCTATTTGTTGTAGGATCTTTGTTAAGATATTGTTTTACCTGAAAGAAATAAGCACTTGTTTTTTTCAATCAACATGATTTCTGCTACCATGTTAACGTATCTCGTGCTATGTTTTAACTCATCAGAGAGTAATGAGGCTTTGGTCATTCACATGTTACAAGAAACAATTGTCTGAGTCAGTATAGGTGTATTTGGCGGTGAGCATTATTAATGTACATTTTCTGGACGTAAGAGTTATTTCATCATCCCTATTCTTGTAGGAGGATCTTTGTATTTTCTAGAATATTTTCTAGTGTATTTAGTTTACATGTAAAATGGTTTATATAATAACTTCAATTTGTTTTTTGTTTTTTTTTCGCTATTAGTTTCATCTCCAATCATGTGATCTTATTATCTGCGAACAATACAGATACTGGTTTCCTGCTTCGTGAAGACTTCACATTTTGAAGAATATTTGTGTGTTAAGGTGAGAGCACCTTTCTCTGCATTTGTACTTCCTCTGTATTTCCTCTGTATTTGATCAATTGATTGATGTATGAAAATTAGCATAACAGCAATCGTGCAATTCATCAGCAGTTATGTTCAGGATGTTCCTTTATAATCAAATTACTAGATGCATCTTACAGCCATAACTCATGCTCTTCATGCCTCTAAGATAGATGAGGCATGGGCTACATTATCAATAAATGTGTTGCCATCAAAAGCATAACAATTAACAACGAGTGGTAAATATATGTTAAGATCAATTAACAACAAATGGTAAATATATGTTAAGATACTCTGTGGACTATGGTTAGAGGATGAAGACTCGAAAAGCCGTTGGCCCAGATGGTATCCCTATTGAGGCTTGGAGAAGCATGGGAGAGATAGGGGTGACCTGGTTGACGGACCTCTTTAACAAAATATGGCGAACAAATAAAATACCAGAAGAGTGGAGGAAGAGTACGCTAATACCTCTATATAAGAACAAGGGCGATGTCCAAAACTGTTCTAACTATCGTGGGATAAAGCTTATGTCTCATACCATGAAGCTATGGGAGAGGGTGATCGAACACCGATTGAGACAAATTGTTCCCATATCTGAGAACCAATTTGGATTTATGCCCGGAAGATCGACCATAGAGGCCATCCATTTGATTCGTCAGCTCATTGAGCGCTTTCGAGAAAAGAGTAGAGATTTGCATATGGTCTTTATCGACTTAGAAAATGCATATGACAAAGTACCTCGAGATGTATTATGGTGGACCTTGGTGAAGAAGGGGTACCCATTAAATATATCAACATCATAAAAGATATGTATGAGAATGTGGTGACAAGTGTCCGAACTTGTGGCGGTTTAACAGACGCCTTTCCAATTACAATTGGCTTACATCAGGGGTCAGCTTTGAGCCCATTTTTGTTTGCCATTGTAATTGATGAAATCACCAGAGCTATCCAAGACCGAGTCCCATGGTGTATGTTGTTTGCAGACGATATTGTCCTCATCGATGAGACGAGAATGAGAGTTAACGCTAAATTAGAACGATGGAGACAAACATTAGAAGCACGAGGATTTCGACTAAGTCGAACAAAAACAGAGTACCTCGAATGCAAGTTTAGCAAACAACGAAGAAACAACGATGGCACGGTTCAGTTGGATGGCCAAGAGATACCGAGAAGTGCGCATTTTCGGTATTTAGGCTCCATACTGCAGATGGATGGAGAGTTAGATGGAGACGTCAACCACCGCATCCAAGCTGGATGGACAAAGTGGAAGAGTGCGACAGAGATTCTGTGCGATCGTAACTTTCCTTTAAAGCTTAAAGGAAAGTTCTATCGTACGGCTATTAGACCTGCTTTGCTTATGGCTCCGAGTGCTGGGCTATTAAGCAAAGTCATGCACAGAAAATGAACGTTACAGAGATGCGCATGCTTCGGTGGATGTGCGGTAACACTAGGAGAGATAGAGTGCGCAATGAAGATATTCGGCATAAATTGGGTGTGGCGGCCATTGATGAGAAAATGCGAGAAAATCGTTTAAGATGGTTTGGGCATGCTAAACGCAGACCCATAGATGCACCGGTACGACGAGTTGAAGATTTCGACTTAGGACAGACGACTAGAGCTCGTGGGAGACCGAAAAAGACGTGGATGGAGGTCATACGGAACGACATGAAGCTAAAAGATCTAAATGAAGACATGCTCGTCAACCGAAACCTATGGAGGCAGAAGATTCATGTTCACGACTCGACGTGATTCATTATGGTTCATATAGCCTACCCCAATTTAATTGGGATTACAGGCTTGGTTGTTGTTGTTGTTGTTGTTTTGTTGTACATATTGTTTTTTTCTTTTTTCTTTTAATGACGTGGGAACCTGTAACCGCTTCCCTTTGGGTGCGCACTAGGTAAACCCGCGGGTCGACGCAATAGCCTACAAATCGCCAACGAGGCAAACCACACTAGGCTAACCATGTGTGACAGGTACATACGTAGCCAGTCAAAAAAGAAAAAAGAAGGCATAGAATCAAGTTGCTCATTGTGGAATTCAAACTTGAAACCAAGGAGAAAAAGTCCTTCCTCTTTAACTAACTAGGCCACCCTTGCGGCCACCGGCCACCTGATTGGGTCAACTTGGGCTGTCTTCTGCTTTTGCTGTAGAATTTCTTGGTGGGGAGACATATCTTTGGGATTGTCTCTTAGCAGTTGGGACTTCTGTGAAATAAATCTGTTATCTTGTACTTTTTACGAATTTATAATTTCATTGTACATGTTTTCGGTGTGGTGGGGTTGGCGGTGGGGATTATGGTGGATATGAAGCTGAGAGATGTATCTGGTGGCATGTGGGTGTGAAAAGCAGAGTTGATAGTGACTGGGAGGCAGCGGAGATGAACTTCTGGAACTTTATACAGAATATGTTCAGATCAAAAAGCTGAGAGAGAAGTGATACCTGTCAATGATAAAAAATTCTCTTGAAGCAACAACCGATGACATGGCAATCCTAGCCGAAAGAGGTTGTACTGCAGATAGAGGACTGTCACCAAATTTTAGTTAACCTATAGATGGTTTCAAATTGGTCTTGTATGATCACCCTAATGTGGCTAATAGTTTTCCTCACTTCTGCTGGTATGTTTCAGGAATATTCAAGAGCTTGTGCCTATTATACATGCATAACTGTTTTTAAAGCACTATAGAAACATCTAATGTGGTAGAATTCAAATACAAAAGAGTTTGTACCTACTCTTGATTTGCGTCTGTCCTGCTATATATCAATTTATGAGGCACATTTTTTGTCCCAGGCAAAATAGTGCAACGGTTTAATGTTTTTAATTCCAACTTTTTGATGTCTCTCTGATTTTATAAGAATAGTGCGTTAAAAGTTCTTTACTTCTCAAGGTTCATCTTACCTAAGTTTCACTTTTTGGGTGACAACAGGAAGCTATTCTTCTCGACCTTCTCAGAGTCATTAGGCATCATCGTGCTCGATTAGCCACTCCCATCCGTACTGTTCAGAAAACTTTTGTTGATGCAGATTTGGACAACATACCATTTTCTGACTCTGCATTTAGCAGGGCAGCAGCATCCAACCGTCCATTGCTATTGATTGAGCCGTCATATAAAATTAATGGGGAAGATAAGACTAAAACTCAAGCTAGATCTGAGCGTGTAAATGGGGCAGAAGACTTCAAGCCTTCTACAAAGACGGAACCTGATAATATGGACGCCAAAGGTGAAACTGTTCTGAGCTCTGATTCCAGAACGAGAGAGACAACGTCTACTGACTCTAAGACCAAAGGCCCGACATCCTTGGTGGTAGAAGCTGATGCTGAGGTTGAGACCAAGGAGGATCCTAAAATTTCTACGAACTCCTCTGATCCTAAGCTTAAGAACAGTACAAAACCGGACTCTAAGACCAACAATGTGTCTTTTGAAGAGACTAGTACTAAAGAAAAGACTTCATCTGCTTCCTTGACAGGGATAGGGGCCAAAAGAGCCGACAATATCTCTTCTTCATCACAATCAAAACAAGAAGACGGGACGCAACCATTTACAACTAAATCTTCTTTGGAAGAGAATATAGTACTAGGTGTTGCCTTGGACGGCTCTAAAAGAACCCTTCCCATTGAGGACAACGAGGTGACGCAGAAGAACTTGGAGAATGTAAAGGAATTGGCTGCGGCTGCTAAAGAAAAAATGGATGTTAAGAGAAATTCGGGTTCACAGGGTGTTGATCAGCTGGAGAAGCAAGAGTAAAAGACATTGAGGCTCTTGTGCTGTACAGTTTGGAACTATAGATAGTGAGGCTTCGGTTTATCGGAGAGATTGATATTGTACATATTCATCTTATACACATTTCATGACAATTGTAGGAAAAGTGTTACATTGATTGGCTCAGAGATCAAGAAGAGACTGTTACTTGTGCTTTCCTGTGCAGGTCTTATCAACTGATGAAGTTGTTTTTACTGTCTAGGTAGAAGGTCAATCAAAGAGCACTTCATGTTGAGGATGTTAATGATTTGGAATTGTAAAATGCAGTTGTCCGTCATGGAACTGAGCCTTGTTTTACTAAAATATGATCCTATATAACGCCTGAAACTTTAAAAAAAAAAAAAAAAAAAGGCATGTCTTCGGGACAGCAGGCTTATGAAAAATTGTACTGTTGCTTTCAGTAGTGTGATGGTTTTGATAGTTGCTATTGGGTTTGCGTTCTTCGTGAGCGGTGCCGTCTCAAGAAATGGGATCATGTTTTGCTTTCAAGTTTTTGTTATTATTTTGTTCATTCTAAACATAGTCCTTACCCAATTTCGTCCAAGATACTAGGCGTCCTAATAGATATCAAATATCACAATTGTGCACTTATTATACATATATTTAGATACATATATATATATATATATGTATGTGTGTGTATGTGTGCGTGCGTATAAATTTAATAACGAACTATATCTACGTATCATTTTATACGAAGTGAATATTTTACACTAGCGAATATTAAACTTTACAATAGCGGAGAAGCATAAATAACGCAAATAATCTGACAAATTGCACTAACAAACTCATTGTCAAGTTCTATAATCGGGCGCTGTCGGACTAAAACTATAAGCTAATTACCATGTCTTAAACGATCTATCAAAATTCTTACCAAGTTGGACAAAAACATACAGAAGAATATCAGCCAGTCTACTTATCTTTCCCTACTTTGTCTGAATTTACCTGTTTGAACTGTTGGAATACAGGACAATAGACATGGTTACGAATAATATTAACAAGAACAAAAGTATTGGCAGCCAAGAATATTAGGCTTGCTATCCAAAGTTGAATGAAGACATTCTTGCCTCGAAATTCCAGTAAATAGCCCCACAATAGCCAGTGGGTTTGAGCTCCAATCCAGAGAAATATACAAAACAAACCTTTCCATTTGAGCTTCATAATGCTCCATGGAAGTATTAGAGGCAGCAAACAGTAGAACCAAACAAAGTATTGTGCTGTTATGACCTGCCAATGATAAAACATATAAAGATGTTCAATTATAGCATTATAAGAATGGTAATAAATCGAACATATCACATTTTTCACTACCTTGTTAAAGGCTACAAATGCCAACGTCTGCAAGAAGAAACAGAATGGCAAGTCCCTAGCAAACCGGAAAATCAGAACTAGTTGAACTACAAATTGCGGCAGAAAGGAAACAAGCTTTTCCATGACAGAGAACTCGTGTTCATAATGAAGATAGATGTGGTAGAAATATATCGAGAAATTGTGTCTTGGGTCTGTACGGGTAAGATGGTATAGGAGCGACTCGTGTAAGAAATCCCATCCATACAAATGGAAACAAAATCCCGTCAAGATGAAGAAAGTCAATCCAGAAATAAGTCCAAATACGACTCTCCTCCAACTGATCATTCTTGTAAAAAATATCCAAAACAAGTGAAAGTATGTCATTTTCGAGTTGCTAGAGTCCTTGAGTGATTTTGACATTGTATCACTCCAGTTCACGAGAATAGGCTTCTTACCGGGTCGAAAATGTGAAGGATCAAGAAGTAGGAGTATGGGAAGTGCATATATTATAGGATATACTCTAAGGTGGACAACAAGCCCATACCATAATGCAGCCTGAAAGATATGGTCTGCAAGTTTGGAATGAGAGTACGCAGATTAATCACCAATTCAAACTGAAATCAGTTTATAAAAAGAAATGAAAAGGTTGTTGCGAAGGCGGCGTACCATTGATGAGACAGATAAGGATCCATAGAATGATAGCACATACAATAGGTTCGCAATTTCCACGGGTACCAATAGTGAAGGTAAACGGATTGAAAAGCCATACCATTGTAGAGTAGGTGCACAGTTTGTGAGGTACTCCTCGTAGCTTAAGAATTTTGTGGATAAGCAAGCCCACAAGTAGATCTATCATGTGAAGAAATTGGAGGACAATAATAAATTACAACATCTCTTTCTTTGCTTTCAGTAACCATATCATCATTATAATTGCCACTAATAATCAATCAATCAGTATAATAATAATAATAATAATATAGTTAGTTACTAGTTAGTTACCTGAGGCAGAGAAGATAAATTTTCCCCATGAGTGATGAACAAGTGAATTAGGGGTGAGAAGAAAAGCTATGAGTGGAGAATATCGATAGGTCAATCTTTGGTATGGCGATTTGCCAGAAGCCATTAGAGCCGCAGCATCAGAAAACACAAAATAGTCAATATCCGTATATCTCACCTCCATATGTGTATCTTGCCATTCCCCATACAAAATTAATATCACACGAAACACTGCTGAAAATACAAACACAGATCTTATTTTTATTATTTCTTCACCCATCGCCATACTAACTAACTAACTAACAAACACCCTTCCCTTCCCTACGTGAAGCAATTAATTCTCTAAATGCAGCAAATCACAATTGCAATATGGTTTTAGCATTTATGAAGAAGAAACAAAACGATCAATCATATTGGGAAAATGCTATATTATTTAGAGTGATGGGATAGGAGACACCAGCTGGTTATTTGCATCTTACTCCATCATTTCACCCTTATTACTTATGTATCAGTTGTTATTTATTTCCCTTTTTGTTTCCTCTCTCTCTCTCTCTCTCTAATGGGTAAATATTCTTTTTCTCATCTCAAAGACCTATTATATATAGATTTCAATTTAATGGTAGAAGGGTTGATGCAATGCAATATTACTTTCTCGATCGAATATTCCCTCTATTATCTCCCTTCATTTCTTGGTTACTTCTCTCTATATATCCATATTATTTTTTTCTCTAATATTTACGAATTCATCAATGTCATTCTCAAGTGGTCGTGTTTATGACGGCGAGCTTCCAACGTTAGTATCGACTTAGCTGGTACTTAACACATGGTTTTAGAGCGATTTTGATCCCAAAAAACTGCCGAAGAATGTTTCAAACGCGTGAAGAATCAAAATGTGATTATGAGCAACTATTAATCCTTTACACGATCAAAGCATAAAGAATTGAACATTTTATTGAAAGTACTTTGGTACAAGGTCGTAACTTACAGACGAATGTGAAAGATTACATAAATAGCCCTGAACCTAATACAAACTATGTCAAAATATCGCTAATGCTAGCCTCTAGGTTAACTTTGTTCGGAACACCAAAAATCGACGCTTGTGCCTGTTGCAGAGTCTTAGGAGATATCACGCTTTAGCTTAGAAGCTATGTGCGTTTTTCTAGCTCTTATGCTCGGGTTGGACGACCATGTAGGGTGTACATCTCGTTGACGAGGCCCTGATGGCTATTGGATTAACATCGGGGTGTTAGCCTCGTTTAGAGATTATTTATGTAGCATTAGGATGATTTTAGTCACCGAGCACCTTGAGGGCTCGGGATTCAAGAGTTGAGCGATTAAGTTCATATTGTTGACTTGGGAGTAAAATTCATCTCGTACTTAGTCCAATTGCCGACATAGTCATGTGTATGGCAAAGTAGATGTAAAATGGTTGAAGTACTTTGTTTGACGTACTTTTGTTTGACATGCCACAATTTTGACGTATCAGAAGTTGACATGCAACGAGGTTGAACTTGACAACCTTGATTGCTTGACGCGTCAACTTAAGAGTTGACGTGGATGTTTAACGTGCTTTCTAGAGAGAAAAAACACACACCCTTGAGCTCCCAAAAGTCCAACTCCTCAAATGAAGGGAATAATGGGGTATTTATAGAGATAGGGAAGGCCTTGGGGTGTAAGGACCATCCCCAAGGAGGCAAGAGGCAAGGAAGTACGTAGGATGTTTGACGTGCTCCCACCTCAACGATCGGTGAGCGACATGGGGAAAGTTTGACTGACGTGGTCAAAGTTTGATTGACATGTCAGTGGGTCCGTTGACCGCATGGCTGGTCTGACTTGTGACGTGCCATGTTGGTGGGCCCGATGTGGCACATCAGTATTCATACCGATGTGCCCCTAAATGGAGGCACGTCTCGTCCAACGGCATCCAACGTTTTCACGTAGATCAAATGATGACCGATGTGCCCCTAACTCGGGCACACGTGGCTCAACGTTACTTTCGTTAGACCACGTTGGTCTATCCGACGTGGGTTCCAACGCATGACACGTTGGCAAGGATGACATGGCCTATAATATGCCACGTTGGAGCTATTTGATGTGGTCATTATGCTATTCTGAGAGTCGTGTCGTCTGAACATCGTCTCAACATATTTTTGGGCTTGATGAATCGGGTGAGAATTACCTTTTCATCCCCTTAGTTTTGTATTCTTGTGAAAATGATTTTCATTTTTGAGTTGTCGTAATTATGGCACACCATAAGTCCCCAGTTTGGGGTGGACTTAGCTTGGTGAGCGTATTTCAAACTAACAGAGCCAAAGCATAATTACCATTCTCGTACGCAAGTCTAGTGGTTTAGAAGCCCTTTTTGACCGCACTTGGTAATTAGCAAGTCTTTTTGAGTCATTTTTGAGATTTATGCAATTTCTTAAGAAAATTGCGAGGTAAGAGTGCAAATATTTTTATAAAAATATTTTGGGCAACACTTTTTTAATCAACCCAAAGTTTGAGTGATGTTTGGGACCTTTAACACATGGGCTAGAAGGAGTTTAATAGCTTATGGGCTCTAAGGGCAACTTAAGCCCATTATGACTCCACTAATTAAAGGTAACTCTTCGAGTTCCTACCAATTTGCCTCCTTCTAGAGAGAGAAAGTGTGCAAAGCTAAAGAGAGTAGAGAGCTAAAAACAAGAAAAAGTGTGTTAGAGGGAAGATTTTCCACTCTAAATTGAAAAGCAAGAAAACCCATTCACCGATTTTTCTTTAAAATTTTGGGCATGTCAACACGTGGAGCTGTTTTAGGAAACAACATGCACCATGTTGGGCACATCGTATTAGACCGATGTGCCCACGTCAGAATTTGAACCGACGTGGTCCACATCAGACTTGGTCCAACGTGAACTCCAAACCGATGTGGTTGGCATGTCGGTCCAACTTTTGAGGTGTCACATTGGACCAAGTCTGACGTGGCCTCACCCATTGTGCCGTGGTGAATGGTCCGACGTGGCATTTTGCTGCGCCATGTGTATTGGTTTTTAGACACTTTGTGGAAGTTTTTGGTTTTTCCAAATTTCTTCCCTTTTTGCCAGGTTTATGCATTCCCGTGTATTTGTGTGGTATTTTACCTCATTTTTGACTGTTTTGTGCAATCTCTCATGCATGTTCTAGTCAAAATTGGGTACCCAAGTAGCCGACGTTTGTATTACTCTCCAAAGCTGATGTATTTTGAGACGCGACGTTATTACTCTCCACCGATGGCGAATAAATACTTCAAATCGAGGGTTTGACCCATGAGACGGTCGAGATATCCTGATCCTCGCGAGCAGTTTGAGCATTCCCCCTATACTGGTAATTGAAAACTTTTACCCACTTTCTTTTTTTGAGAATTGTATGGATTGGGAAACATCTTCCCTTAGCATATGTAAATACGCGTTTGGGTGTTGTGTCTGAGTCTGAGGTAGGGTCAGGGTCAGACAGTGAAAATGATGTTGTACATTCCTCTTGTGATGAGGATTGTAGTTATGTGGAGGATGACGGAGAGTCATTGGATATAGATGGTGGTAAGGATGCTGGGTTCTGTGAGTCTTTCTCGGGTAGATGGGATGATGACACTGATTATTAGAATGATATTCATGTTGGGGCAACGATGCCAGTGTAGAGGAGCATGTTGGTGGGATCAACAGTCCTGTTAGAATATCTGATGATGATGATGATGTCTATGATGATGAACTGAGCGTCTACATATTCTAGACATTGATAGTTTTTGATGATATCTTGTGTTGGCATCTCTCTTATATGATACATGATTTTTTTAAGTTTGAGTTTGACATACCTGAGGGGTATGAGATTATCATTCTGGGTCCTGATGACCGAATGCATCTACCGCCGACATGATGTATCATTATTTTCACCTCATACATATTCAATGGCTTAGGTTCCCCATTATATCAGAGGTACGTGATATATTGCTTGAGATAGATTTGAACCCAACCCAGTTCACTCCTAACGGTTATGCTGCCATCATTGGCTTTATTGTGAGAGCGAAGGCCCTAGACTTTCCTTGTCATTTGAAGGAACTTTGGTATTTGTCCCGCATGAACCCAGGTTTCTATTATGTTTCTACTAGAGCTAACTGTGCGTTCCATGATAAGGCACGTGAAAGTTTTGGCAATGGATGAAAGCGTTACTCTTTATCAAGGAGAGCATCCATGAGAGTTTGATTGTTATAGTCGCGACTGGACTGGTGAAGAAGAAGATTGATCGAGAAGACTAGATGTCAAGGATGGGTAGGAGGAGGGATTAGCCATATTATGTGAGAGTTTTTCTATTACCCTACTTTATGCGTGAGATACTGAGAGCGAGTGGTGTCTCGTCTGCTAGGCACTCAGGGAAAAGGCCTCTGGGTATGGTTTTCTCAATAATTGCATGCTATGTGTTTTTACCTTTACAATTATTGTAATAATCTTGCATTATGGTAATTGTGATGTCGGTCACTGGTCTTTGTTTGAGCTCATGCAATGAGTATGGTCAAGGTCAGTTCCTAAGAGATGAGGCATGCTACTGAGTGAGACAAGCTCGTGAGGGTAGCTATTCTTGTGGAAGAGGTAGAGGAAGCCGAGGTGGAGGTCGTAGTACTACTATCGTATTTGATGATGAGATGGTTGATGCACCTCACGTTGGTGATGTTTGTACTGAGAGGAGAAATTCACTGCATAGAGACATCGGGTTTAGAGGTTTTAGTCCCACGAGGGATGTTGTCGAGGAGGGTGTATCTCTTACTATGATAGATCCACACATAGGTGCAGATTATGGTGGAGATGGCCTTGAGCCAGGAGAGATAGGGGGAGATGCCTAGTTCTGATGAGCGAGGAGTGTTGTTGGGGTTACTCGAGGTAGAGGTGGGTCCCGTCATTGTACCCGGGCTACTGCAAAGTTCCCTAATCACGTTCCTTTTGACCACATAGCCAAGAAATGAATAGATGAGGCTGCTGGTCGGGCAAAGGCTAAGGAGAAGAGAAGGGAAAAACAACTGCAAAAGAAGGTACAAATGAGTTGAGGAAGAAGAAAAGAGCTTTTAATGAGCAAACTGCGGGCCCTAGCATTCCAGGACGGTGCATTTGTCGTATTGGTTGGAAGATAGCTACATTTTTCGCTAGTGGTCCCGAAGACCATCGTGATGATATAGTGCGTCTAAGCACTAAACTGGGACCCAACGAAGAATGTAACTCGTATGCGTTGGAGCTCATGGGGAGCATCATACCAAACCTGAATGAGGCCGAGTTTAATGATAGCCTTGGAGGGTCCAATGGATTTATGCGGTTTGCCAGGCATTGTGATACAACGGTAAGCAGTTATTCTCTTTTGTTTATTTGATTCTTAAAAAATTCTTAGTTTCTCGAATGCCTCAACTTACTTATGTTTTATGCACTTTCAGTCAATGTTGGCCACTAGGGTTCTTATCAACAAGTAAGACAACCACTTGACCCAGCAGCAAAAGCATGATAGGTCCATGGAGTGTGAGTTGAGCACAACTAGGTGTGCTGATAAGAACATGGAGGACCATGATAAGAAAATCTAGGCTACAGAGGAGCATTTTAATAAGGAGATAGCCAAGACCCAAAGGTTGTACAAGCTTTTAGATGTTGCACTCGAGCTATATGGAGGAAGGTTTAATAGCCACTCATTCCATATAGGAGTCTCGACAACTGGCCTTATAAGAGAGTGACGCTACCACAAAGAGATTAAAGGTCGAGCTTGTTGCTGCCAAAAAGGAACATGTAACAGCCAAAAAATTCCAATTTAAACAGAACAATATGAGAGAAATTAACTTTAACAGTCTAAATGTTAAATATCTAAATCAATTACACCCAAAGTACTAAACTAATGAAAGGAAATATAAACTTAACTAACTTAATACCCTAGTGAACTCTGAACGTTCTCCAATGTCAAAGGCTTCCAGGTCCTCACACGGTACGGTAGTAACCTAGTTCATCTTAATCTGAAAGGAAGGACAAGAAACACAAAATTTTACATGAGATTAAAATCTCAGTGAGTGCTCATGCGTATGTGCAAGTTTAGAAATAACATTTTACTTGAAAAACTTTCATTTGAAAACAGTTTAATACAAGAACTTGAAAGCACACACATGTAATGCAAGAGTATCGCAAAATCAGATTTAGCAGATTTTTTTCTTTCTTTTTTTTTTGTAAAAAGAACAAAACCACGTATTGATGATCGGTGTCCACGTTATTTTGCTGATGCCGTCAACCTAATCACCTCATATCAATAATCCTTATCTCCCCATCCAATGAGCTAACTTGAAATCAAATGTGTATGCTATGGTACATACGAAAATCCTACGACCCAACAAAGACACAAGCTCCTCCTGTTGTGCCCAAGACAGAATGAGCCCATGGGGACAAAAGGTCCTATCGGCAAGCCCTTCGTCGCCCAGCGGTACCCCTGCACTCCCACGCCAAAGTTGGATCTAACATCTAATCCAATTCGAATACAACCTAACGGGACACCATTCATCATATCGATTTCAATCCTTTGAAATAACTACTTTACGGATAACTTGCTTTGAAAAGCTGAACAGTTCGAATACACAATTTACAGAAACTTGCTTTCAAGAAATGAACAGTTCCACATACAACTTTTTTTTTGAAGAAATGACAGTTCAATATGCAGTATATCGTGTTTATATATATATATATATAGTTGCATACATAGATATATATATATATATATATATATATATATATATATGCATTCCTTCCAGTTTTTTAAAATAATAGAGTTTAAGAACACTCACCTGAATTACGACTGGAGAGGACGGATTACAAATATGCCTAGCCTGAGTCAGCTATTACCCAAACAAGATATTAGTGGATACCACTCATGTTCCAGACCTACCCATACAACTATTTTGTAAGGTATCCTATTTTACTACACATACTTTCTATGTCCAATTACTTACTAATCACAACACAAATTCTCACATATGTCACATATCCAAGTACATAGTAATCACAATACACACTATCCAATATAAATATAACTACACATACTTGTCTCAATTATTCTTAAATCCTAAGTATCATACAATATTTTAGCATATGGTGAAGGTTTTCATTTTATAGCATGCAACTGCACAAAATTTGGTTTAACTTGATGATTAGCAAATGAAACTCTGTTAAAATTCTCCAGTTCGTAAATGATATGCAATGATTAATTTTGATACAAAGCTTTCCCATTATAACATGGGTCTAGGATGTTACGTATTCAAGTGCTACCCATTATTTGTATGATTTTACGCATTCTCGAGTAAACCCTGGTCTAGGATTTTACACACTCTAGTGCTACCCTTCCATTACGTGGCTTTATGCATTTTTTAGTACAACCTGGGTCTAGGATGTTACATATTCGAGTGTAACCACTCCATAACTTCATTTTACAAATTCTAGTGTTACCATTTTGTTGCGTGGCTTTACGCATTCTCGAGTACAACTAGGGTCTAGGAGTTTACGTACTCGAGTGCAACCACTCCCTTGCTGGGTTTTACGTAATCTTGACTGATACTTGGGTCTAGGATGTTACACACTCAAGTGCTACCCTTCCATTGTGATATGAACATTTCTATCCGACCACCCACAATAATGATTTACATGTCACCAATGAGAAACACTGCTAGGTTTTTAACCTGAGCGAGAATAAGTATTTACATCAAAGGCTTACGCCAATGCGCAAATTTGCTACAAAGGTTTTCACCCTTGTGCAGAATTTGCATTTTTTTACTTCAAAATATGAAGTCTTTGTGGTAGGGTGGTAGCCCAGCTATGGGGTGTAGGTGCTACTTCTTTCTTTTTTTTCCTTGAAAAAGTGACAAGGTGCATTTGACTCAAGTTTGAGTGTGAAGGTAGTCGAGTTATAGGGTGCTACTTCTTTCTTTTTTGCATGAAAAGCGATAGACGCATTTGATTCAAGTTTGAGTGTGGAGATAGCCCAGCTATGGGGTGGTACTCTTTTTTTTCCTTGAAAAATGGAAAAAAGGGCTTGCAAGTCGCAGTGTGTACTTCTTCTGATATTCAGAAAGAAAAGGTTGAAGTATCGTGCACCACACATGTTCATAGCAAAGAAAAACATGAAATGTTTTTATTATTTTTAGACTGCACTTGGCTTTTGATCCAGTTCCCTACGTGTCCCATGTAAACTTGGGAATCAAGTCTCTAAGATCATTGTTTTTATTACATCACTTATTCGTGAAATTTAAAAACAAGAATGAGCTGCGAAGAGTTCTGCATGTCGTTCTAGGCGTAGAACTTTCTTAGGTTCTGAACATTCCACAGACATGCTAGGTCACGACCGTCCCTTTTCTGGAGATAGTAGTAGCCTTTGGAGCTAGCTTTCGTGACCTTGATAGGTGCTCTCTGATGATTGTTTATTTATAGAAATTTATATACTTATTTTCTTTGGCTTTTGTATAATTCTTATTGCATATTTATTGGTCTTAGTATTGTTTCATGTTTTTGTAGGATTTTATCGAGTCAAGATAAATGAAGCTAAAAGAAGCCAAAATAGATGTTTCTGGAGACAAAAGAGTTGAGACACTACTTCGGGACTTTTAGGCACTATGGGAGGCGCTACAACATTAGAAATATCGAATGTAACGCGATCAAAAGAATAACATCAGGAGATCGCAGGCAAAAACAAGAGGTGGCATGACCACCAGGTGCAATGGCACAATAATTGCGCATGTCAGGCGTGATGGCCATGCGATTCAACGATATCACGCATGTCAGGTGCGACTGGGGCAGAAAAGTCTTTTTGCACAAATTAGGTTACGACTGCTCACGAAATTACGACATCAAGACTACCCTATAAATATAGGGGGGACGACCAACATAGTTGGATCCACATACAAACATTTACAAAAGCTTACAAGAGTCTACATAAACCCTGGAAGATTGTTTTCAGAGAGAAACACCATTGAAGTTCAGTTCTAGTTTAGTTGAGTCATTGTTTGAGAGAAAATAGTTCGTAGAGAAGAAGATAGCACAAGGAAGTTAAGAAGATAGTCGAGCAACGAAGTTCCACCAGATCCGATAAGCTTTTCTTATTTTCTTTACTTTGTCTATGTTATTTATTTCTCTGTTGATTATGGAACTCATGACTATGAGGAGCTAACCTACTCTTTGTTTAGAATACGGGAGTAACTCTGATTTTATTTGTTTTGTTTGATATGCGTTTGATGATCTTACATATCTAGATTAAATAGTTATTTAAGCTGTGTAACTAGTCTTACTCTCGTGGAATAACGGAAGCACTAGCAACGGACCGCTAGAGTGTAGATGCTAAGGGTATATATATATACATATATATATATATATATATATATATATATATATATATATATATACGATTTGCGACTTTGGTGTGCTAACACAAACTAATGTGCAACCCCTAGATCACACTAGATCAATCTTAATTATGTATATTTTGTTAACACGATTCATATGAGTTAATTGAATTGTCGATTTGATACCTCTACTATAATAACTAACAAATGGGCTGATCCGTTAACACGCTAAGTTATTAGAGACTCATAGATTTATGGTTGGGATAACTCCTGCTATAAGTCACTGATCCATTTGACATGCAAACATTAAATTATCATCAAGCACTATAAGTAAATATAGGTAGTTTGTCTATGAACTACTATGGTTAAGTCATTGCGAACCCATACCTCTAAACAATCTTTACGATTATCGTTCACAACCAATCAATCAATCAATTATGCTTTAGTGTAGTTTGGTTAGTTTAGCCTTAGCATAATTCATCCTTTTGCATTCATTAGTTACTTTAATGGCTTTACTTGTTTTCTTGCATTCAATATACAAACCTGATATTTACTGTTTTCTTACATCCTAGTTAGATTTTCATTGCATTCTAGAATAGATATTTCGTGCATTCATAAGAATCCATTACATCCTGCAAACACATGAGAAAAGAAACGTGACAACTCTTAGTGTGTTGCATTTGAGTGATTCATATATTAATCCACCACTCCCTTGGGATACAATACTTTATTCGTAACTATACTTACCATTTTATTATTACTTGATACACTTCCAACAAGAGGAACTTAGGTATAACATTTAATTGTTAACTTCTATTCTTTGTGAATTACATCAAAGTTCCCTCCCATCAATTTTTTTGCGCCGTTGTCGGGGAGTAACGGTATTGTTTTGTGTAAATCATCAAGCTTAATTGTTGATGCATTAATTGAATTTTGTACTTTTGCAGTTGAGGAGCACACATGGAGTCATTCGATGATCTTCCACCTACATTTATCAACAATGAAGAGGAGGGACGCTTGAACACTCCTTTTGGTGAAAATCTACCTATCAAAGGATATGGAGATCGGTCTATACTCGAAGTTGCCGATGTAAAGACCGAAGGGGACAAGTATCTACGAGAGATTATGCAAGGAAAGTACAGTCTGGATCTTTTCAGGCTAATTGAGGAGAAGGAATTTGGAAACTTGGAAGAAGACCCCCATCCACACGTAGAAGTACTCACCCAAACATGCAACAAAATTGGGTGGGGTGACATCGACATAGCTGCACGTTGGTTCCCCATTTCACTCAAAGGAGCAACGAGAGCTTTGTACGATGGAATCTATAACAAAAGATCATACTCGTGGGATTTCTTGAAAGAGGAACTTTATTGCCTCTTTATGACCACCGAAGGAAATAAGAGGCGAGATGAAAAAATCCTTGGTTTCAAACAATATGATGGAAAAGCAGTTGTCGACACATGGGAAAGATATCAGATGATAATTGATGCGTACTTTCACGTGCTAAATTTAATATGCAATATTTCTCTGATTCGCACGTTCACAAGTATACGAGTCAAGTAATAATAAAATGGAAAGTATAGTTACTGACCAAGTATCGATCAATCCCACAGAGAGTGTGTAACTATAGTATTTGCTTAATAGACAATGAAAAAAACAATTAAGAAAATAGATTTTATAAAAGAAGTTTTAACTATAACTAATTTAACAACTAATAATAAGATTTGAATAGAGAGGTATTGATTATAACTACTAAAACAAATAAATAACAAGAATTTAATCAGATTGATGAAGATGTATTTGAATTCGGGTTTCATAACTATTTAATCTGTGATTTATAAACAAACCACCAATTCTCTCATAGATAGTTTCATCATTCTAAGCTCATGTGTTCAATGAATTACTGTGACTCTAGATGCAACGCTAATTACAACTACGATTCCCTCGCCTCTTTCTAAAGATCCAATGACCTAAGTGCGATCAATCTAAAAAAATTAAAGTTTGGTAACCAAATCGATCTTTTCAAATCAAAGACATGGATCCGTGTGATCTTGCGTATGCGCGAGTTACGTTAGTCATACTTCTAGGACATAAATCAAACATGTGGAATACAAAACGAATCACATCTAACACATAAGCCTCAACATGAATTCATAAATAAAGGTTCCTTGTGCATAAATAATCATTACCCCCTTCTCCAAACACGAAGAAGATTAGCACATAAAGAAAACAAGTTCAACATTATAAACGGAAGAAAACATCATAATAAAATATTTAAAGATAAGAATAATCTCCCAATCACCGTTGCTCTACTTCTCCCGGCGATGGTGGTGGCTTGTGGTATGAGGTGGTGATGAATGGTTGTGTAGTGGCGGTATGAAAGTTGTGAGAGTGGTTGTGGATGGATGAATTGCGTACTAAATTTCGTAGCCCTAATGTCCTTATATAGGAAAATAGCAGTTGGGATGAAATTAGGGTTTATGTATAATTTTGGGCCTTATCGCATGATTTGGTTCTAATCACACAACTCGATCACGCGATTGGCATGCGATCACGCTTCAAACGTGATACTCTATGTTTTGTGTCTGAAATAGGTGCAATTTGGTCAGATCGCGCGCCAATCGCGTACACCGTGCCTGAGCCGCGCGATCTGGTTTTCTACTTTGTGTGGCATCACGATTTTGGCTATAACCTCCTATTTGGATGTCGAAAGTAAGATCCTCTTGTTGCGTTGAAACACTGACTTCCGTGGATTTCTAATGGTATGTAGCACATGCCCTGATTATTCTTGTAACTTTGTCTCCTTGCATTTGAATCAATGGCTTCCTTTGGATTTTCCTCATTGTAGCGTTGTCTCTTTAAGCTATATTCCCAAAAATATCCAATTTAGGCTCTTTTTGCATTGCCTCACCAAAATTCTATAAGAACACAAAACCATACTAAAACCAATCAATATGCACCAGTACTTATACAAAAGCATAAAGAAACGAGCACTCAAATAACGTTAAATAAATGCTTATCAAATACCCCCAAACTTAAACCTTTGCTTGTCCTCAAGCAAACTCACTCAACTAAATCAATTTAAATTAGAGTTCAATCATCAACATGCCAACATGTATAAGCGATAATTCTGAAAATGAAACCTATGGTCAAAACAAGAGATGAGATAAAATAGATGACACGAGCACATCAAGTTTAATACAGTCATCTTCACATCCGTTTCATGTGCTCTAATAGTGTGCGATACTATTGTTGATGAATAAGACTTATTTTCATGTTACAAATTTATAAAATCATAGCTTTTAACATATAACCACTTCACTTTTCGCTCTTCACTCTACTCTTTCCATTGACTCAAGTAGATTTCATATGTTGAAGATCATTTTGGACTTTGTAAGCTTGTAATGTTAGGCTCGAGTATGGGCTACAATGGGAAAAGTCATATATGAGTTCTAGAGATGTACGTAGTAAACCACTCATTTCATTGGCCATACATTTCAGGCTCTTTTCGGCATCTTTCATTTGCTTTTTCATTTGTACAAGAATCAAACCATCCTACACTTCATGATATTTCAAGAAACAGCCCCAAACTTTAAAGTTTTTGCATGAGTTATCTGTGTTCTCTGTTATGTTCATCCTCATTTTCTATTTATATTTTTCTTTTAGCTCATGCTTTTGTGTTGAGTTCCTACCTTATTCCTCATTCAATATACTACATCCATCCCTGGAAATGGGTAGGATATAATTTCTTTTTCTTTTTTGGCCCATGGTAGGAAAGCAGGCTTCACGAACAAAGGCTCATATAAAAGGCTTCAATGGAGTTCAGTGGATAATCTTATGTTCATAAAGGTTCTTGGCTTGTAAGGTTAACACTCAAAAGTTTGAAACGATAGCCTATTTCATTTCCTTAACACGTTTACACCTACAATTATATCAATTAATAGTCTAGAAATTTGTTCAAGAGAGTCATAATCATATGCTTCATTACTATATTCTTATAAATAAGCAACATTCATTTCACAGTTATACACAATAACAGATTGAAAGGTGTATATGAAACTAAAACATACTCTTGACCATAGTATCCTTTCATCTCAAATTTGTACTATATTATGTATATACTATCATAGATCCCTACTTATTCATGCTCCTATGCTTCAAATATCATTCTAATGACTCAATAAGAAAAACTAGACTCTAAAACAGACTCTAAGGATAAATATATAGCAAATAAGCATAACAAACAACGTGGATACCACCCTCAAACTTAAAATCATGTGATGTCCTCATTGCATAAAATAAAAAGAATTTAAGTATAGATCTGAGGACTCCTCTGATTGAGCTCAAAGAACATTCGTCGGACTAGTGGTGGTGTGACTTTCTTCGTTTGTAACACTATCCTCAATTTATCTCAACTCCCTTCAATGGAGAGTGTTGGTATCAAGGAGTTGTTCCTTGGTCTCTTTCAATATGTTCTCTAGCTTTGAATTTCATGCCTTTTGTTGATGCTAGTGATAGTCTTTATGCTCTCCTTCCCGTGGCTAGATCAATGATAAAGTAACTAGTAGGAATTTGAGATGAAAGAATATGTGAATACCTTTGGTACATCTTGCTTAATGTTGTCAGAAGCATGTTTAAGTTTCATATACACCTTTCAATTTGTTGTTGTGTATAATTGTGAAAAGAATGTTGTTTATTTACTAGAAATTAGTAATGAAACATGTGATTTTTACACTTGAACAACTTTCTTGAATACTACTTGTGATAATTGGATATTTTATATATGTTGAGGAAATGAAATAGGCCATCTTTTCTATAAATTTGAGTTTGAGCCTTTCAAGCCAAGAACCCTTTATGATAAGTGAATGTCCATTGAACCCTGCTGAAGCCTTTTTTTGGGCCTTTGTTTATGAAGCCTACTTACCTACCCTGAGACAAAAGCTATTTTTTATCCTACCCATTTCGAGAGATGTAAGTAGTGGATTGAAGAAGGAATAAGGTAGGAGCTCAAAACAAAAAGCATGAGCTAAAAAGAAAATATGAAAAAGAAAAGAAGGATAACACAAATAACTCGTTGCAAAAACTTTAAGTTTGGGGGTGCTTCTCGAAAAATCATGAAGTATAGGATGGTTTAATTTTGGCGCAAATGAAAAGATACCAAAAAGAGCTTAAATGTATGGCCTATGAAGAAGGCAAAAATAAGGGAAGAAAAAAACAAATGAGTGGTTTACTACATACATCTCTAAACTTCATCGCATGCTCAACTCTCTTCAGAGTTCTAAGATATCGTGTCTTGCCTATGGTGGATTCCTTGGACACTAGTAAGATGATTCTCCTCTCTATGAAGACTTCGATCGAAGTAGCAAACTTTGAAAGCGCATATGCTTTGATGTTTTCACTCCTTGGTATTTGACACAAGGTGAAGACTGTGATTGTTTTCACAACTTCTTTGAGCTTGCTAAGATAGAGGATCATTGTGTCCTCATTGGCTTTGTAGAAGACGTTGAGATGATTAGCCACAAGTTGCGAGTCTCTAAAGACTAGCAGACATTTTACTCCCAATGAGCTTGCAAATGTGGTACCGATGAGAATAACTCTGTATTTTGCCTTGTTATCGGTCACAATGAAAGTAAGACTTATTGCGTATTCAAATTCTCTAATTACGAGAGATCTTAGGTAGATACCTATACCTTTGCCAGTGTTTGTAGTCTAGCCATCCACGTGGAAAGTCCATGAAGGTTATTCGAAAGTGGCAACTTGTGCCTCTGGAACCTGTGTCCTTCTTAGGGTTTCAGCCGTAAAGTCAACGAGGACTTAGGCTTTGATTGTGGTCCTCGGGCGGTACTCAATACCATATTTGCCGAGTTCAATTATGCATTTTACCAACCTTTTAGTGGCTTTGACATCATTTTCTTGAGTGGTTTGACACTTAATACCACAATGGGGTGTGATTGAAAGTAAAGGCACAATTTTTGTTCCATGACAATGATAGCTAGCGCAAACTTTTCGATCTCAAGCTAATTGTTCTCAACAGACTGGAATACCTTTGAGATATAGTAGATTGGTTGATGGAAAATTCCGTCCATACGTACCAAGACAGTGCTTAGAGCATACTGAGACACCGCTAGGTAAAGATATAATGTTTCTCCCTCGATTAGTATAGCCAACAACGATAGGGAGCATAAGTATTGGTTAAGCTATAAGAAAGCTTGCTCGTATTCCTCAGACTATTCAGATTTCTGATTCTTCTTGAGGATTTTGAAGAAAGGTAGACTTTTCTCAGCTGCAGTGGAAATGAATCTGCCAAGTGTTGTCATGCGGATGAGAAGGCACTTTACATCACGTATGCTTTTTGGTGAAGGAAGCTTAGTTATAGATTTGATCATGTCAGGATTAGACTCAACCCCTCTCTGATTTACAATGTGACTAAGAAACTTTCCTCCATTTACCCTGAAGGTACATTTCATTGGGTTAAGTTTCATACCGTATTGTCTCATTATAGAGATGGCAGTTGTGAGAAGATCAACGTGATCTTCTACTTTGATGCTTTTGACAAAAATGTCATTGATGTATACCTCCATGGTTTTATCGATGTGGTCATAAAACATCTTGGCCACCAACCTTTGAAAGGCGGTGCCTGCATTCTTTAGTCCGAAGGGCATAACCTTGTAGCAGAATACACCTCAGTCTATCACAAATGTTGTTTTCCTTGTGTCGTAGACTACCATCAATATTTGATGAAATCCACTTTGAGCATCCATCATACTTAGAAGAGTGCATTCCGCTGTTGAGTCGACCAGTAAGTCTATCCTTGGCAGAGGGAACGGATCCCTAGGACAATGCTTGTTGAGATCGGTGTAGTTTAGACACATGAGTCAAACTAAGTTGGGCTTAGGTACGAGGACTATATTGCTTAGCTATTCTGAGAAGTGTAATTCATATATATGCCTTGCAACAAGTTTGATAGTTACTTCTTTGTCGGCTGCTGCATTCTCCTCTTTACTGAAGTTGCGGTTTTTCTATCTAACAGGCTTTGCCTCTCAATCGACCTTATGACAGTGCGAGGATCAATGCATTTTAGGTCTTGATCCGCTAAGAAAAGCTATTCATGTTGTCGCGAAGATTTTGGATAAGCTTCTATTCCACGTCTTGTGGCATGCTAGCGCCAATGGGTATAACTTTGCTTGAGTCATGAGGACATTATCATATTTCTTTTGATTCGCCCAACGATTCGACTTTAGATGTGTTAGCTAGTTGTTGCATGATTTTACGGAGTCTCTTATCCTCCAACTCTTGGGAAATTTTTGTCTCAACAATGTTGCTAGGATTATTGTCATCTGTCGACCCTTGCGAGGCTAGTATTTTTTCTCGTATTGTCAAGATCGTTGATCACGTTAACCTCAAGGGTTGGATATGAAGCTAAGTGTATTGTATGGACCGAGATTTGTATCCTTTTGTTTGATTCACACACTGTGTTGATACTGAATGTTGTGCCAACACCGATTGTATTCGGTGTTGTCCCAACACTCATTGTAGAGTAATTATGTAGCGGAACAATGAACACAGTAAATGAATTTTAAGTAGGTTATATGAATATAACGTGCTGAGCCTTACGGCCAAATAATTCCTAAATAATACTTTAATGATCTTACCAAATACAACCGAGCAAGGAACCCAATCCTAACAATAACTAATCAATGAGCTATGGAGTTTATAGCTTAACTCAATAAAAGCAAGACCAATACAATACAAGAATTTTTCTAATCTATCAAAACTTAATTCTAGTCTTGTTAATTAGTCTTGATGTCGAGCACGCCTTATTCTAGGATTTGATCTTCCTTGTTCAATGGCATGATAGACACGAGTTGGTGATCGTCCTCTTCTTCTTTGGATAATTTCGAAATGTCCTTTGTTGTTATCTTATGAGATATTCTAATGTTATCTTCAAGTATCTTCTAATGTTATCCTCCTTCTTCAAGCATAAGTCCACACAATCCTTAGAGTTTTTGCTAATCTGAAATATATCACAGATAACTACAACTTGAGAAACTAGGTGAGTTTAAGAATAAATGCAAAAATATTTAACTTAAATAAATCGAACAGAGCAAGATTGAGTTCAGTGTTGTGCCAACACTACTTTCCAGAATGTTAAACCAACACTTCCTGACAACACATGCACTTTCAATCTCACTCTTTTTGCCTTTCTTCACAAAACTCCACCCGTAACCGATTTTGTTAAAGTACCTGCAAATTTAGAATATACAGAACAAAACTTATTCTAATTTGCTCTCCATTAATTTATGAGTGATGAACTGCAGTGTTGAGCCAACACAATTAACACATGTGTTGTATCAACATTCTCATCTGTCATTTCAACACCTGCAGTTAGTTCAACAGTACCAACCAGAGCAAACTAGAATAATTCAAAATGTGCAGAGTAAAATTCAGTTTACAGACCCATCAGAAACAAAACAGAGAACCGCTCCCTGTGCCAAATCAACAATTATTCAAACTATTTAACAAGTACAAGAAACAAAAAATTGGTGGCCTAATCTCCCCTATTTGGTGAAGAAAGCACCACGAACATGTGCTTCTTAATGATGTCAAGATCCTTGATCTCTTCCTCTCTGTCAGTAATCTCCCTTCTTCTGTCAGTAACCATCCTATCACACCAATCCACCTTCTCTTGAATAAAGGCAGAGCTGATAGGCACAATGGGGGTTGAATCATCCTCAACAATTGAGGCAGTGATGAAGCTATGTGCCTTCTTCTTCCCCTGCTTTATGCCACTACTTCCTGGAGCATTTGGATCCTTCCATGGGAGCTCATTGATTCTTTTTCATCCAAAGTAGTTCTTGGTGATATGCAGCTTTCTAGTCTTGTCCACAAAGGTCTCATTTTCACCCTTTTTAAACCCTTGATCAGGGAGAATTTTGTAGATCAAGGAAGGGAAGGGTAAGATTGCATCCTTCTTATGTGCAGCCTCAACAATAGTCCTCAAAATTCTCTCCCCCATGTTCACTGGATGCTCTTTTTACAGTTTATATATCAACACAGCCATCTCATGAGTGAGGACTATGGAGTTTGTTTAGGGTATCCAATTGAATGAGGCAGCTTTGCACAAGATGGCAGTGAGGGATGTGAATCTAGTCACATTCTGCCTGTTCTTCCATTTCTTCACCAGTCCACCTGTTAACTCCTTCATCAGGGTGTTGTCAGCAATTTCCTCCTCGGTTTCTTGTCTTCTTGGCATCCTCCAGGTGTTGTTAATGATAGTGGGATTGAATTTGTAAAACTTCTCCCTTACATACAACCTCCCATACTTGGGAGACATGTTACAGTAAAACTCCCTAACTACATTAGGGACATATGGGACAACATCAACCAAAGAATATAGCAGGCTCCTAGACTCAAAAAACTCAAACACCATATGTTTCTTATAATCATCAACAACAATGTTCCTCTCAGCCCAAATTTTCCTAGCAGTCATAATATCATAGTTATCACTCGTAGTTTTGGTCAAAAAATACCTATTATGATGCTCAGTAGGAAAATCAGCCTCAAAAGTTTCTAGTGGTTCAGGCTCAGACTCCAATTTTGTATCCACATCATGGTTGGCTGGTGTTGGATCAATATTCTGATCAGTGAGTGTTGGTCCAACATTTTGAACAGTCGATCTTGGCACAACATCAAGCTGGTCCAATTCCTCAGCTTCTTCATCCTCCTTTGTTCCTTCATCATCATCTTCCTCTTCCTCAACAGAACCCTACCCCTCATCTTCATCAACAGAATCATCTGCTTTAAAGGATGAGGATTATTCTTCCTCATCAGCAGCATCTTCCTCATTAGCTTCTTCCTCAGCAACTTCTTTCTCAGCAGTTTCCTCATGATCTTGTCCCTGTTCATCTTCCTTCTCCCCTTCAATTTCAGAAGGAGGAGCAGGTGGTTAATTCTCCTTAGGCACCCCTGCCTTTGAAATCACTTATTCATCTGTAAGGGGGACATCCTCAAGATGTTGGGTGGATTCAGAGTTGCTTCAGTATCTGCAAGTTCTTGTGTTGTGACAGCATCCTCTGGTGCTGGTGCTGTGACAACATCAGTGAGTTCTTGTGCTGGCGCAACATCTTCTAGAGCTGGTGTTTGCTCAACACTGATAGTCGCGCCCTTCTTCGATTTCACATTTCTCCTGGTATAGACAGGAGCCACCTTTCTTCTAGGTGGTTCAGGTGCTTCTACGGGGTTGAACTCCCCCTATATCAGACGACATGGCAGCTGCAACATTAGCAAGATCAGCGATTGTGGATTTATTTCCCATTATAGCATGCGTGAGTAAGTTAGTAAGGGAGTAAGAATCTAGGGTTTAATTGATTTTGCAAAATTTAAGCAGAGTAAAAAGAAAATGAATAAGGAAAGTGGGGGTAATGTAGGAGTCATGGGCGGGTAAATGTTGAGAACGTGTGCTATTCCCGCCATGTTGAGTCAACTTGTGTTGAACGCGTTGGCATGACACGTGACCATACAGTTAATGAGAATAACTTATAAGTCACAGTGTTGTGTTGAGTGTTGAGACATCATTCAGAGAGGCAGTGTTGGCACAACATTTTGAATCAGCATTTTGTCTATACTGAGCCAAGTGTCTGTGTAGTAAAGGTCTTACCAAGGTTTTCTTCACATATTAGCATAAGCAGAATCTGAGCAAGATACATGGAACTTCAAGAGTTAGAAGGAATCATTCAAATCGAGTAGCTTAGCTTAGATCTGAAACATAATTGGGAGTTAGAGAACAGAAAACACACTAAGAAAACAGTAAAGGGGTTAACATCTCATAGATAATCAAGCTCCTATAATTTAATGAGAAATAGTATATTGTGTTACTAGCAGCTAACAACCCATGAGATATGACTTACATATGAAATCATGACTTGAAGAAAACCAAGAGATACTCCTCCTTAAGACCATGACAACACAGTACTTGATAAGCAGCAGGATAAGAAATGTAAGAAGATGAATGTTTGGCCAACATTTATAAGTACAATGTTGTTTCAACACATCATATCAGCAGTCACAGTTAGAAGACGTTTTACTTATTCAATTATCAGACCAAAAAAAAAAATTCAAGCATCACACTTTGAGGCAAAAAAAGATAATGTCTTCACTGAATGTAGGCAATAACAAGACCTCTAACACCCCAATGTCAACAAAATCAATGCATATGCACAAACAAGTACATATGGCTGGATGCAGGCAGTACAGGACCCCAACACCCCAGTATCCTAGCACATACTTGTTTACTAAGCACCATTAAGAAGGTTTTAGCACCAAGTGAGGAATTATATTGCATGAAAGGCAATACAGGATCCCAGGAACCCCGATATAAGTGTTCACCACATATGCCACATTTGCAAGCAAACCAACATAAATAAGTCACAACTAAATTCAACATAGTTGTCAACTCTTTGCACCCCAACTTCTTTATATTGCTTTGTGTGTCCACAACCTGAACAGGACACAGCTGAATACATCATAGCAGTCAGCTCTGTGTACCCCAGCTTTTCCAAGTTCAGACACTACCTCAAAGTAAAGAAAGTTAGCAAAATTTTCAAAAAGTATTTCTAAACAGTAAGCTATCCAAACATGTTGATAGGCCAGTAAGTCTTCAAAACAATCAAGAATATAGACAAACAGGCATGAGATAAGCAAGGAAATCACAAAAACTAACCAAACAAACAAGAGAACAATATGGGTACATCACAATCAGTCACTGGTGTTGGCATGTGATGTTAAGGCAACACATGTATGGTCAGTGTGTTCCCAACACACTCATCCCGAGAGCCTTCCTCAAACTGAAGAACCTCTCACTATCTAAGGGTTTTGTGAACATGTTAGCTAGTTGATTGTTGGTTTCAATATGTTCAATTGTGATTGTTTTATCTTCAACCAAATCTCTTAAGAAGTGATGTCTAATGTCAATGTGTTTGGTTCTAAAATGTTGCACATGATTTTTTGATATGCTAATGGCACTCAAGTTATCACAGAACATTAGAAGAGTATTACTAGTTAACCCATAGTCACAAAGCTTATGTTTCAACCATATCAGTTGGGTGACACAACTGCCAGCTGCAATATATTCTGACTTAGCAGTGGATAAAGACACACAATTTTGCTTCTTACTGTACCAGGAAACCAAATTATTTCCTAGATAAAAACACCCTCCATTAGTGGACTTTCTATCATCTAAATCCCTTGCCCAATCACTATCGCTAAAGCCCACCAAGTTTGAGTTTGTATCATAAGAATACCAGATTCCTTACTCAGCAGTTCCAGAAATATATCTCAAGATCCTTTTTACTGCAGTTAAGTGAGATAGCTTTGGTGTTGCCTGATACCTGGCACAGACACACACTGAGTATATTATGTCAGGTCTTGTGGCTGATAAGTACAAGAGACTCCCAATCATCTATCTGTAGAGTGTTGAGTCAACATCTTCACCAGCTACATCCTTCCCAATCTTCACAGTAGTGGACATTGGTTCCTTGCATAGCTTGGATTCCAGTAATCCAAATCTCTTCACCAAATTCATGGCATACTTCTCCTGAGATACTAACATTCCTGTTTCCTTCTGTTTTACTTGCAGTCCTAGGAAAAAGGTGAGCTCCCCTATCATACTCATTTCAAATGTACATGTCATAGTATTGACAAAATTGTCCAAAATGGAATGATTAGAAGAGCCAAACACTATATCATCAACATGGATTTGAGCTATACAGACATCTTTGTTATTTTTCATGAAAAACAATGTCCTATCGCCTTCTCTTCTTGAAAAACCAAAACATAGCAATAATTCAGTTAATCTCTCATACCAAGCTCTAGGAGCTTGTTTCAAACCATATAAAGCCTTTTCAAGTTTGCAGACATACTCAGGGTGTTGAGAAAGTTTGCAGACATACTCAGGGTGTTGCGGATCTGTTATTACTGTTTTTCTTTTGCTCAAAAAAAGCTTCTTTGTCTATATAACCACTCATAAAGGCTCCTTTAACATCCATTTGGTATAGTTTGATTTTCAAAAAATGAGCAATGGCAAGTAGAAGTCTAATGGACTCTATTATACCCACAGGGGCAAATGTTTCATCAAAATCAATCCCTTCAACTTGAGTGTACCCTTGGGCCACTAATCTAGGCTTATTTCTCACTATCACTCCATTTTCATCACTTTTACTTTTAAAAATCCACTTAGTTCCAATTACATTAGCATGACTAGGCCTAGGAACTAATTTTCACACTTTATTCTTAGAAAATTGCATGAGTTCTTCCTGTATTGCATTTATCCACTGAGAATCTTTAAGGGCATCATTAAGATTCTTAGGTTCTATAGCAGAAACAAAACAGGTAACTAAATCACACGCATATCACATGCAAACACTAAGTTTAGCCATATTCTTATAGTTTACTCTTTCGTTGTTTTTGGTTCTTACACCTTCAGTAAGATTCCGTATAACCTCAGAAGTGGGATGATCTCTATGTATTCTGGTAGGAGTGTCTCTCCTAACATTTTCTCCAACAAATTCTTCTGTGTCAGAATCTACATAGACTGGTGTTGGTCCAACATCAGTATCTGTCGGTGTCAGCTCACGATCATCATTCACAGTGTCTTCTACTTCAGTCCCTGGTGTTAAGTCCACATTGTCACTCGATGGCATTGGTACCACATCTCCAGTTTGAGGCAGTCCCAGTTGACTATCAGTGATACCTGCAGAAACAACCTGATCATCAAACAAAACATTTATAAATTCTTGGATAGTATTTAATCTAGGATTAAACACTCTATAAGCACTGCTATTCACAGAATATCCAACAAAAATGCATTTTTCACTTTTAGCATCAAACTTTCCTACTGGATGTTTATCCTTTAATATGTAACACACACAACCAAACTCATGAAAATGACTTTGAATAGGCTTGATTTTATTAACTATTTCATAAGTTATCATGGTTGTGCCTCGTCTTAGATAAACTCTATTTGAAATATAACAAGTAGTACTAAGTGCTTCTGCCCAATGTCTTTTAGTTATCTTTCTGGAGTTTAACATAACCCTAGCCATTTCCTACAAAGTTCTATTTTTCTTTCAGCAACTCCATTTTGTTGAGGAGTGATAGGGCCAGAATATTCATGAGATGCCTCTAGGATCACACAAGCCATCAAACTTTCTATTTTCAAATTCCCTACCATAATCTTATCTAATCCTAATAACAGATGCATTGTAGATCAACTTAATACTGTCAGCTAGTATTTTTAATGTTTCCACAACTTCAGATTTTTCTCTCAAGAATTTAACCCAAGTATTCTTGGAAAAGTCATCAACAATCACATAAGCATACTTCTTACCAGCAAGGCTACAAACCTCTATGGGAACTATCAAATCCATATGCAACAATTCAAAGCATTTAGAAGTTCTAGAAATCTGACCTTCCACATGTATGGGAGCATGTGTAGTCTTGGTTTGTTTACCTTGTAGGCAATCACCACAAACCAGTTTATCTAGAATGGTAAGTTTAGGTATGCCTCTCATAACTTCTAGCTTGATGATCTTTTCCAGATTCCTGTACTGGACAGGTCCTTGCCTTCTGTGCCAAACCTCTGATTCATCAGCCTTCACATGTAGACAATATGCATCCTCATCCACCAGGTAGCAGTTGTCTTTTAACCTTTTTCTTGTCATAACACAGTTATTAGATTTATTAAACACATCACAGGACTACTTGTCAAATTTAACAATGAAATTGTCATCACAAAACTGGCTAATGCTGATGAGATTAGCCTTTAGACCATCCACCAACAGAACCTCAGTCAGATGAGGGAAGCCGTCCACATTGAGAACACCCCCCTTTCCTATAATATTCCCGTTGCTTCCTCCGCCCTATGTAACAGTAACGGTGAATACAGGCACAAAGTCCATAAGATTATTATTGGTACCTGTCATATGTCTAGAACAGCCAATGTCAAAATACTAATCACCAGTAAGAGTATGAGTAGCTGAGAACACAACATTACAGATGATTTTGAGTTTTGGAGACCACGATCTGTTCTTTTAAAAACTGTTATTTTTTTCTCTGGTGTTTCTTCGAAATGTTGTGCCAACATTAGAGGGATTTGATGTTGTCCCAACATCCGATGCAACATTTCTGCTATCATGGTTATATTATTCGTAGAATTTTTTGTACTTATAGCAGTATGGTTTCAAATGACCCGGCTGAAAACAATATTGGTATATATAGGTTACTTTCTTAGATTGATTAGAGTTGCCATTATCTTTACAAAAACTAGCCTCTACAAAACCAGGTATAACATTTTCATATTTACTTGACCTTTATTGGTATCCCAAACCTGTGGTTCCTTCAGTGCCAATACTCAGAGCTTCATCAAGCTTTCTTGTACTAGAGTTCCAATTGACAATAGTTCTCTCTGCTTGTTCCAGCTTTATCTCCATCTTTTCCATTTTTCACTCATTCCTGGTGAGGTTTCTTTCCAATTTATTTATAGTTTCAATTAAGAAACTGTTTTCCTTGATAAGCTCATTTTCCCTTTTTATGATTTTCTTTACTTCATCAGGAGTTCCCTATAAACAACATTCAGTTCATAAATCACCTCACCTTGATCCATTTTACCTTCAAAGAAGTACTCTTTATCCCAATCTACATATCCACCAAAGCAAACAAGGTTAGAATGTTCCTCAGATTCATTTCTATCAGTTATAAGACATTGAGGGTTAGAAATATAGTCATCATCCTCTTAGTTGTCGAAGTAGTCTTTCTGTAACTATGGATCAGTCTAAGTGTTGGGCCAACATCTGTTCGTCTCGATGTTGTCCTGACACTCGGTCCAGTTAACTTGAGAAGACATAGCTATTGTGTGAACTTCCTCAGACACATGTTCATCTGGTAACTCATCCAAACTTGTCTCATCATCAATATCATCTATGCATACCCAACTAGAGTTACCTTTGGTTCTCAAAGTATTAGAACACTCATATGACAAGTGTCCATAGCCTTTACATTCAAAGCATTGGATTTCTTTCATTTTCTTGGTGTCACTTTCAGAAGGATTTTTGAAAGAATACTTAACCATTTTACCTGGAAAACTCCTTCTTAGATTATGAGTGACATTCTTTTCTTTTCTGACTCTATCATTTGAAGTAATTTTATTGCACTTCTTAACCACTGAGCCTAGATAGGCACTTATTTCAGTTTCATCATCTACTTCTTCTTCAGTAGCTTTTAAAGAAAGGCCTCTATATTTGTTAGCGGTTCTGAGTTCATTTCAAATTCTTGTAACACATTAAGAAGAGTGTAAAAGTTAAGTGATGACATGTGTCTGGCTTCTTGCATAGCAATCTTCTTAACCTCAAACCTAGGGGACAAAGTTCTCATAGATTTGTAAACTAGTTGTTTATTAGTTAGAGGATCACCCAAACTTTGACATTCTTTTCATAAATCCATTAATTTTAAAAGTAGGAAGTAACAGACCCATCATCACCTATCCTAATGCTCTCAAATTTTAGTAAAACAATTTGAAGTCTAGCTTCTTCGACACTGGCATCTCCCTCATAGTGAGTTTGAAGGAGCACCCAAGCTTGTTTAGCAGTTGTACATAATTGTACTAACCTGAACATGTGTGGATCAATCTAACTAAAGATGGCATTCAGTGCTTTCTCATTGTAGGCTACTTCATTGACTTTTGCTGGAGTCCAGTCAGCTTTAGGCTTCAGGTGTACATCATTGTCATTGTCTCTGGGCGTCATTGGTGGAGTGTACCAATCAATGATTGATTTACAAGCCCGTAGGTCTAAGGAATTGATGTATTGTCTGAGTCTGATCTTCCAATAAGCATAATTTGTCCCATCCAGCACTAGTAACTTGCTTTTAGTATTGGGGTTCTCATTATTCATGGTATGGTACCAGATCCAAACACCAATGAATTAGGTGCTTAGCTCTGATACCAATTGTAAATGCATGGACCAGGATTTGTACCATTTTGTTTGATTCACGCGCTGTGTTGACACTGAATATGGTGTCAACACCGACTATATTCGATGTTGTCCCAACACTCGTTGTAGAGTAATTATGCAGCGGAACAATGAACATAGTGAATGAATTTTAAGAAGGTTATATTAATATAACCTGCCGAGCCTTACGACCAAATAATCACTAAATATTACTTTAATGATCTTACCAAATACAACTGAGCAAGGAACTCAATCCTAACACTAACTAATTTATAAGCTATGGAGTTTATAGATTGGCTAGATAAAACTCAGTAAAAACAAGATCAGTACAATACAAGAATTTCTTCTAATATCTCAGAACTTAATTCTAGTCTTGTTAATTAAGTCATGATGTCGAGAAAGCCTTCTTATATGATTTGATCATCCTTGTTCATTGGCGTGATAGACACGAGTTGGTGATCGTCGTATTCGTCTTTGGATAATCCCGAAATCTCCTTTTGTTGTTATCTTTATGAGATCTTCTAATATTATCTTCAAGTATCTTTAGCTCAAGCATAAGTCTGCACGATCCTTAGATTCCTTGCTAACCTGAAACATGTCACAGATAACTACAACTTGTGGAACTAGGTGAGTTTAAGAATAAAGGCAAAATAAAATATTTAACTTAAATAAATCAAACAGAGCTTGAGTTCAGTGTTGTGCCAACACTACTTTCCAGAATGTTGGACCAACACTTCCTAACAACACCTGCACTTTCAATAGTTAGCATGTCAAAGCTTCTTTATTGTCAGCGTGGACTTCACCCGCACCGCTCATAGTAGGGAATATGAGCTTTTGGTGGTATGTCGACACCACTGCCTTGAAATTATTCAGGCCTAGTCGGCCGATGATGATGTTGTGTGCGATTGGTGTGTCTACCTCGTGGTACTCTAAGTTACGAGTCCTTCTTCTGGGCAAATTGTCGAATGACGTAGGTAGCACAAGTGTAGCAACGACGGTGACTTTGGATCTATCGAATCCAAAGAGTGGAGTAACCATTACTTTCATGTGAGGGTCACCGAGTTACATCTTCTCTAGTACATCTAAAGATATGAAAGTTACTGAGCTTCTGTTTTTAATCATGTTTTTCTTCATCTTGTAGTTGGCAATATCCAAACTTACCACAAGAGGGCAATTCAAACTTGCTACTTCTATTGCTTGTGGATCGAGTTTATTCTTGTCTTGTTTATTGAAGGTAACAACATCTTCGATGGTTTCAATCGTAGTGACCACTTGAGTCACTAGTTGATAGTTGTATTGTGCCAAGTCGTGTGAAACTCTTTTGCGTGCTTTATTTGAGTCTCCGCCAGTTGGGCCTCCAGAGATCATAGCGACATTATTTGGTTTCAGCATTCTGGCAATCATGGAACCTTCTTGCATCAGGAACCATATGGCTGACTGAGCAGCATGCTCTGCAACATCTTTTTTAGTGAAGAACGTTGAACCGTAAAATTCATCTTCTTGTTGACTGACCTCGTTGATGCGGAGTTTCACTTTGGAAGTAGGCTCACAGAGGTGGCTTAGTCCATGTTCCTTGCAACATTCAAAGATTGAGGACTTCTAATGTCATATGACATAGAACTCGTAGAGTTTGGGTCAGGCCCTTGAGGCGTCTGGCTCTAGCATAGCCATTTGTTTGTGCAAATTCTTTCTTACCCATTCTTTGATGGGAATTCCTGCAATTATGTTGATAACTCCCTTAAAGGGCATGTTATTGCCAACTTCCCATTTAGAAGGGGTTAATTTGTGATTTTCTCTCTCAGATGGAGAGGGTGTATCGGAGTTTGAACTTGCTCTCTTACTCCTATCGTCAGGCTGCTTATATCCCATCACATATTCTGCGAGGTGGCTTCCTTTTGTCAAGCATTCTATCTCAGCATATAGTACACAACATTTAGATATTTCATGCACATTTTGCTCATGATATTTTCAATAGAACTTTGATTTGCGTGTTTCATCCGTTTCACTGATCTTTTTTGTAGTCTTGAGGAGGTTTCATTTCTTTGCCACAATGTATATCACGCATGCTTGTAGTAAGCGGAAGTGTTTCTCGTGTTAGAGATCTTGCACGCTTGTTTTTGCTTTTGTAATTTATGTCGTTACGATGAGAGTCGTTAGGCTCCTACTAAGTATTGTCACTTCAAACAATTCTAATTTTTTTTTGCTCCTCAACTCCATGTCGCATTGTGCTATCAGATTTATCTTCTCAATGGTTAGTGGTTTCTGCCTCAAGAGCTCGTTAGCAAGCAACCTATTTTTCAAAGTGTTGAAAGAATGTTGGCAAAGCTTTGAGCGGAGGGAATTTCAACCCGTAGCGTCTTGGTATTAAGCAGTCGGATGTGGTCTCTAGTCAATTCATCACTACCTTGAATGATAGTCTTGAGATACTCTTGTGCTAGTTAGGTTCGCTTATGAGTGGAAAACTGTGACTTGAACATAGTTCTCAAATGATCATAGGTATGAATTAAAAGAGGATAAATATTCCAGAACCAGTTTTGTGAGACGTCGACCAAAGTTATGGCGAGTAATCAAGCTTCAATACCGTTGCTATAGCCTCCCAGCTTAAGCATTGCATCAAGAAGATGCAAATGAGCACTGGTATCCCCTTTGCCATCATAAGTGGTCATTTTAGGGATCTCACGTTCGTATTCAAGCGTGTTGCATTGTAGATCAGAAGAGACGGGTGATGTTTTATCAACTAAATCATCGTCGGCCTGTAATGTTTCCCTAGCATCGAGGTTAGGCGGAGTTGTATGAGGTGGTTAACCTTCTCTTCATTCTTGGAGTAAAGGATCTAGACATTCGGCGCGTCGTTGCCTCTATCTTTTAGTCTCACGGATTTCACAAAATCTAGTTCGTGTCGTTGAAGCGGTTGAAACTGACGGTGATCGTGAAAGTTGAGTTCTCCTACTATGAGGATGACAATAATCCTCAGATGGTCCATCAGTAGTATTAGTCCTTCATGCCGTTGGGCTCGAATCCTTGTAATGAGTCCTCAGTTCAGCCTAGGTTAGTAACACAAATAGATGAGCGTGGAATTGGATTCCATGCAAAGTTTTCTCTCACCATATACATCAATTGTTCAAATTGCTGTGGCACATTACCAACATTAGCATATGCTACTTCTGCATTAGATGTTTCAGCATGTTCCGTATCATGAACTGTTTGTTCTTCAGTCTCTTCTGGGATAATTGACAGAGTTGAACGTGCGTCTAATGGTTTCCCACAGACGGCACCTCTGGTGCGAGGTTTTTTTTTTGTAAAGGCCTAGCAACTTCCTCACCAGAGTCCCTCGCACCTTATAGGCAATATAAGAAGAGCATTTGGTTCGATACAAACCTGCACTAAGCGGAACACAATTAGATGTAAATAGTTAATAAGAAAATAAACCTAATCTAGGGAAGGATACAGGTTTTGCTGCTTGCAATAAACTCAACACGGGGTTAAGCTGTCTACATATCTTCTTGAGCAAATATAGTCAAGTCGAACGTAGTTCATTTTTCAAATATACCCACTGTAGGGTCTTAGGGGATATCATGCTTTAGCTTAAAATCTATGTGTATTCTTTCAAGCCCTTATGTTAGACACCCATGTATGGTGTACGTATCGTTGACAGGGCCTTGATAGCAGTTGGATTAACCCCGAGTGGTGTTAGTCTCATTTAAAGATCATTTATATAGCATTAGGATGCTTTTAATCATCAAACACCTTAGGGGCTTGGGATTCGAGAATGGAGAGACTTGCACTACGGGGTAGTCTAATCATGAGTCAAAGTTCATATTATTTACTTTGGAGTCAAATTCGTCTCGTACTTAGTCCAATTGTCGACATAGTCATGTGTATGGAAAAGTAGATGTAAAATGGTTGAAGTACTTTGTTTTACGTACTTTTATTTGACGTGCTTTTCTAGAGAGAGAGAAAGCACACACCCTTGAGCTCCCAAATGTCCAACCCTTCAAATGAAGTGAATGAAGGGGTATTTATCGAGGTAGGGAAGGCCTTGAGGTGTGGGGACCACCTCCAAAGAGGCAAAAAGCAAGGGAGCACGTCGGATATTTGACGTGCTCCCACCATGTCGGTCAGTTGACCAATATGGGATAAGTTTGACCAACGTAATCAAAATTTGACCGACATGGTAAAACTTTGATCGACGTGGCATGTCAAACTTTCAATGTGCCATGTTGGTGGGTCCGACGTGGCATGTTGGTCAAATGACAAATGTGCGCCCAGCTAGGGGCACACGTGGCCCGACGTGCCACGTCAGATCGAACCGACGTGGCACGTTGTTTAGGGCCTTCGTGCCTTTCGTTGGACCACGCCGGTCTATCCGACGTGGGTTCCAATGTGAGCCATGTTGGCAAGGCCGACGTGGCCCGTAATATGCCACGTTAGAGTTATCCAATGTGGTCTTTATGCTATTTCGAGAGTCATGTCGTTTGAACATTGTCTCGATATTATTTTGGGCCTGACGGATCAAGTGAGAATTGCCTTTTCATCTCCTTAATTATGTATTCTTGTGAAAATAATTTTGCGTTTTTGAGGTGTCGTGGCACACCAACATATGCCAAGCCTATAAAGAGCTCATTTTAAATACACCTCTACGTAAGTCCAATATAATTTTTATTTTGTTGATTGTTTCTTAATCTATAACCTTTTTCTCCATCTAATATTTAGAAGCCTTTTTGTGAATAATTAGAAACAATTTATAAATACTTAGAAAAATAATTATCGCTTCCTAAAAGAAAAGTTGCATTTAAACATTTACTGTGTCCAAGACCGTAAATAAATAATAAAAAATAAGAAATGATATGTAGAGATTGACTCTATATCAAAGAAACAATAAATAGTATAATTTCAAGATCATAGGAGATATTGACTCCATAATTCTACGAACTGATACAATCTCCTTTACCATTTTGTGTTTAATGTTTGCACTCTATGTATATTAAATATTTGAATATTAGTGCCTAATATGAGTACCTTAATAAGAAAATTATAGTTGTATCGTCCCTCAATTAGTTTGTATTTAATATGTTTTTAATTTAATATACGCTACCACAACATTATGTATTAGGATGTTTTTAACTTAGAGGGTGTATGCGGATACTTTATAAAACAACTGATGGTGTTTGTGGGTATTTTACTGAAATTTGAGAGTATTTGGGGGTAATTTTGAGAGTTTCGTTGTGTTTTCGAATTATGAGAAGCTATAGAATTGTTTGGGGGTGTTTCTGAAAAAATGGAGATATTTGGGAGTGTTTATGAATTATATGAAGGTATTTTAGTGTTTGGGGGTATTTTCTGAACTTTTGGGGTTGTTTTCGAATTTATCAAACATTTGCATACGTCATCCTCCCAAAATATGACATTTTTTAGCCGGATTTCAAGTTTCTGAAACTATAGACCCCCCTCCCCCTATTTTATAAACAAAGATTGGACCATCCCCGTGCAACGTTTGGTAAGTTGGGTACAACCTTGTAAAATGGGCAATTGACGAGGTCTATCTGTGTTTTTCCAAAACAAAAAGTAAATTACGTACCAAGTAACGAATGCCAAGAGAGTGGATGATTATTATTTAGAATCACGTATATGTAAGATAGGAACAATAAATGTTTGATTAAACTACTTCAAAACAAACGGTACTTGCTTAATTGAATGCAAACTAATCTAGAAGACTGAATTGGAGAAGATTCATTGTTGGTTGATTTGATTGTAAAGCAGATGAATGACAAAAGTGTATGTCTGTTACACTACCGATTCACTTAGTAATTTATAGACAAACCATATATGCGTCTTTAATTTATCGAGTCTTTATAAGTTCTGAAGTGTACAATGGATTTGTGACCTATAGCCGGAGTTACTCGCACATAGAATTCTTTAAGTCTCCAACTACATAGAGAATTAACCCTGACAACCCGGTTGTCAATCATTTTAAAGAAAGGTTAAGTGTCTTATCCAATTCCTCCTGTTAGTGATAACTGACATACTTGTAAAGATGTGCATTTGTATGATCTAAGTATTGTGCATGAATTCGCGTTAGCTAATGATAACCACAAAATCAATTCTAACATGCATAGTCTAACACCACTACTTTGGCTTCTCAGACACGCATTAGTTAGTTCTAGCATGCAGCATATAAAAAAAATCACTCTAAACACGTTATTACTCAAACAATACTGAACAAAATTAAATAAACATATTCATAAATCTATGTTACTTCATATTCCAATCACATAGTAGTTCATCTACTCATAGTCTCACGTACAACAAGGGTAGGTAGTTGTGGCTAATAAGTAAAAGACTAACATAGAAAAGCTAATAATTGCATCAGTATTCATCGAAAAAGTAGCTAACCAAATACAAATATAGTTTATCACGCATAGACAAATTAACAAAAATTGACGAAATGTTCGAAGAAAGATATGTACTATTTTAAGAGCTGACATAGAAGCCAAGGATGATCTGATGCGGCGTGGATCTACTGCAACGGCACAAATGCGACAACTGGTGTTGTAGATTGGAGATAAGGGTTGAGTGTGGTGGTTAGTGAGGATGAAACAACGGTGCCTACCGACAACGAATCTGATGGTGGTGGTGGATAGTTGAACGTAGTCGGAGTGTGGTTTGATGAGCGTGGTGGAGTGAGGTAGGCTGTTGAAAACCTAACAAATGAGGTAGGTTCTTTTTTGTTTCTTTTATTTTTTGTGGTCGGCGGGTGTATTGGATAACTCGCGTTCTTCCCGCCAAGGGCAGGTTATAAAAAGTTTGACCTAATCCCTTTGCCAAAAAAGAAAAAAAATAAAACACGCGGGTTTTAGGTTTGATAGGTCAGACTAGGGTGGGTCGATGGGTATATATGTACCAACAGTCCCATCCACTCTGTTCATACTAATTCTATGATTCAATTTATTGACCTATATGTGCACAACTCTTTTCAAAGTCACAGCGGAGCATAGTCCAATTTCTTTTACCTACACACTCCAAGGTTCAATTGTCCCACATAACTATTTTGTGGCCGTGTTAGCTGTCCTCCAAAGCTCTAATTAATCCTACGGTGAGGAAGCATAACAAGGGCATGGGCACACGATAATCAAATAAACATAAACATTCATTAAAGTAAAATCAAATCATAAGTCTTCACATAGTTTTAGATCCAAATAATACCAAAATCTAAGCAAAAACCAATTATCCGGTCCTCGTTTCAAAGCAAAAAATTAACAACATCAAGACAACAAATTAATGTAAAAGATAGAGAAGAATATTCATATTGAATAAAAGTCTAGGATAGTTGCGTATTCCAAAATCTTGATTGATGTAATAGATGCTTCTTCCAAACCTTAATTGATAATTTCTTCTTTTTTTGATGATTTTCTTAAGCTTTGGTGTCTAGTTTACTCTCTTTGTGTCTCTATATGTTTATGTTATAATTAGCCTCCTTTCAACTCTTTTATACCTCTTCTGTCGTGTTTGTTTGGGTGCGGTTTACTTAATTAGTAAACTTGTACATAAGACCACCTATTTAATACTATTCAAGATCTTATAAAATACTTATTACCTATTTTTTCATGAATCCACAAGTTAATGGACTTATCAATTCATGAATTAACAAGTTGAATTTGTCGATTTAATGAATCTAATAATTAATGCATCATACAATACATCCTTTTTAAATATTCATGAATTTAGGGAATTACTATGTTAGAAAAAAAAGATTATATTTTTAACACTCTTTCTTAATACCCTACGCTCTTAAGATTTCTCTTCTCCTTCAATTTAATGAATGATTCACCTGACAAGAACTCTTGGTCATGACTCCATGGATCCTTTATAGAAAACTTCATTGTATTTGATAAACCATCATAACGACACTCATAATGCTCATTTTTGTGCAGAATCTTCTCAATTATATTGTTGCCAATTGCAGGTCCTTTCTTTGTTTGAATATTTGCACTTGGTCGAAATTGAGCTTTCTTTGTACTTTTGATTTTCTTTCACTACTTCTTGCACATGCTCTCATTTCATTTACAAGATCGATCACTCCAGTGCTATGTTTAGCATTCTGAGAGTTCATTTTGAGATTTCTTATCTTTCTTCTCAAGTTTAAAGATTTATAGTTTTGATCTTAAAATTTCCTTGCAATTCTTCTTGCAAGATCTTTCATGCCTGCTTGAAGGAGGAGGTTTTTTTCTTTTTTTTCCTTTTTTTTTGTTTTTTATCGAACTCACTTTGTTACCATTTTGTTAGAAACTATATTTATAGTGGCTCTTGAAATCACTTTTTTCCTTGGAATATAGTGGCTTTCTAAACCACTTTGTATATACATAGTGGCTGTTTTAATTACTATGTTGGAACACGTTTTTTTTTTTACTTTTTACGAATTTTGACCAAGGATAACATGATACTTATTTGCGAAAACTTAGGAGTATGTCTCTTCTTTTATTTTGTGGTATTTATTTGTTGTTTATTTTATTTCTAATCTTGTACATAAGACCACCTATTTCATACTATTTAAGATCTTAAGCGATACTTACTGCCTATTTGTTCATGGATTCCCAAATTAATGGACCGATAAATTCTTGTATCTCTATATTCATGAATTGAAAACTTCATGAATAAACTATTCACGCATCCTACAAGACATCCTTTGTAATTAAGCATGTATTTAAGGAATTATTATATTAGGAAAAATATATTGTTTTTTCAACACTCTTCCTTAATACCTCTTCTCGAAATGTTCCTCCGCATCTTGAGATTTCTCTTCTCCTTGAATTTGATGAATACTTCATGTAAGCTATTAGGATCGATTTATTGGTCTAAACAAATTGTGTGATTGATTATGTTTTCAAGTCAAATTTTTAGGATTTCTTAAGATAGGAAAGTCAACGGTTTAGACGTTGAAAATATTCTCCATATTTTCCTTATATTGGTATGATTGACTTTCTCTTATTTTCATATGAGAGAGCCGAATATTTTATTACGTGTTATAAACTGCAATGTATTTTGGAAATGGAGATTTTTGCAAATCTGATTGAAGATTAAGATCATGCTAATTATGGACATCCTCCAATCACTTGCAACAGTCAAGGAATTATGCCATTTGCAACACTGACAAAAGACACTGCTCTAGCCATATAAAAGTAAAACACTCAAGCAATTTGAAGTCAAGTTTTGATAGAATGTCTTAAGAGTCTTTGTATTGTAATAATGCTAATGAGTCAAAACAATAATTATTTTAAATAGGAAACAAGACTGCAGACTTGATTAAAGATAAAGATTCGACTAATGATGAATATCTACCAATCAGTTGCAAAAATCAAGCAATCAAGCTAGTTGCAACGCGAACGAAAGGCACTACTCTTGCCCTATAAAAGTAGAAGACTCAAATATATTGACGACAAGTTTTGATAGAATATCTTTAGAGACTTTATATTGTAATATTGTTAATGAGGCAAAACAACCAAGTTTTTTAAATAGGAAACAAGGGTTTTCGCAGGCTTGACTGAAGATTAAGATCCGACTAATTATAGTCATCCTCCAATCAGTTACAACAATGAAGTAATCAACCGAGTTCTAACAAGGACAGTAGCCTTATAAAAGTAGAAGACTCGGGCATATTGAAGACATATTTTTATAGAATATCATAAGAGTCTTTATATTATAATATTCCCAATGAGTCAAGGAAATAATTAATTTAAATACGAAAACTTTGAAGTCAACGAAGCTTTCAGTATCTTGAAGTTTTCTAGATTCAAAAGTAATATATTGATAAGGGTCATTCCTTAGGTGTTGCTAGAGTAGATAGAGGGAGTCTTGCTTACTTCAGATATAATTCATACGATTGTAATTCTTGCATCAATATAATGCTTTTGAGTTAACTTGGGCGAAAGCCTCATTGATTTGGTCTTATTGGATAGAAGCACGTTAAATTTGTGTGTTCTTTATTACTTTATTTTATGTTACAACAGTCTTTATTAGAGATATTTAGTAGTATTTATTTATTCCCTAGTTTATGACTTTCTTTAGTATAATTATCTCCAATATAAATAAGAGATTCAACTCATTCACAATTGGGGTGAGATTTATTTTATCTTACATGGTATCAGCGTACGGGTCTCTAACCCTAACCACCATCTCTCTCTAAGCCGCCGATTTCCTCCTCTCCGTGGCCAAAGAACTCTCCCCTCATTTGTTGTGGTTTGTGACCATTATCCATATGATCACGGTTCGTCTCTCCTCTACAAATTTTCTCTTGTGGAAGAAGCAAGTTGAATCCCTACTTTACTCTCAAAACCTCTTCCACTTTGTCGATGGTTCCATCGCTCCTTCGGCATCATTAATTCCTCATACCTATGCTTCAACCACTATTTCTAACCCTATTTGCCAGCAAAAACCCATGCCCAACCCTAAATTTGCTGCATGGTAGTATCAAGCATGGAACATTCTCAGTCTCTTACTCTCTACATTGACTGACTAGGCATTTGCCGTAACTCTCTATCATAACACCACGCGGGGATTTTGGGAGGCGCTTCATCAATCCCTTATGAATTGCAATTGATGCGCGGTGGGACAAAAACCGTGACAGAATATGGTAAAGACTTTCGTACAATTTGCGACCAATTGGTTGCAATTCGTGCTCCAATTGCAAAAAATGACAAAGTTCATTGGTTTCTTCTATGTTTGGGACTCATGTATGCAAAACTTTCCACAAGTCAACTTGATCAATTTCCTCTTGCGTCATTTGGTAGTATTCTTGCCAATGCTGAGGGTCATGCCATTTTCCAAGCCTCGCTTAATGAATCAGCTTCGCCACCCGTTGTTGGCTTTGTTGCTCACCAATCCTCTCGCTCTTCCGTTGGATATTAGCCCCATCATGGCAGCGGTTCTGATGGTAGTGGCTCTTCGTGGATCTGGATCTTGTGTATAAGCGGATGGAGAAGGTAGCGATCGAGTAAAAGTAAACTTGCGCCAAACATGCAATTGTCGGGTCGCAAAACAACTCAATGAGTATTGATGTCTGGCGTGTGTAGTGTAATAGATGTGAATATAATTTGCCTACATTTAGCAAGTGCACGGTTAGGTAATATAAATTATAAAGTAAAAGTTACATATCCAGTATTGAATCACGCATTAGTACCTAAAATCTACTTAATATGAAAAGACGCAAATATTAGAATGGTTCGAAAGGAAGAATAATAAAAACACCAATTTTAAATAACATGATTGGTTGTTGTTGTAAATTAAATGGTGGATTAATTTGTTCAAAGTTTGGTATTACTTGTAAAGATGTGTATTTGTGTGATCTACGTATTGTGCATGAATTCGCGTTAGCTAGTGATAATCACAAAATAGATTCTAACATGCATAGTCTAACATCACTACTTTGGCTTCTCATACACACATTAGTTAGTTCTACCATGCAACATATAAAAAAGATCACTCTAAACACGTTATTACTCAAACAATACTGAACAAAATTAAATAAACATATTCATAAATCTATGTTACTTCATATTCCAATCACAGAGTAGTTCATCTACTCATAGTCTCAAGTTCAACAAGGGTAGGTAGTTGTGGCTAATAAGAAAAAGATTAACATAGAAAAGCTAATAATTGCATTAGTATTCATCGAAAAAGTAGCTAACCAAATACAAATATAGTTTATCACGCATAGAAATTAACAAAAAGTGACGAAATGTTCGAAGAAAGATATGTACTATTTTAAGAGCTGACATAGAAGCCAAGGATGATCTGATGCGGCGTAGATCTACTGTAACGGCACAAGTGCGACAAATGGTGTTGTAGATTGGAGATAAGGGTTGAGTGTGGTGGTTAGTGAGGATGAAACAAAGGTTCCTACTGACAACGAATCTGATGGTGGTGGTGGATGGTTGAATGTAGTCGGAGTGTGGTTTGATGAGCGTGGGGAGTGGGGTAGGCTGTTGAAAACCTAACAAAGGAGGTAGGTTCTTTTTTGTTTCTTTTATTTTTTGTGGCAGGCGGGTGTATTGGATAACTCACATTCTTCCCGCCAAGGGCAGGTTATAAAAACTTTGACCTAATCTCTTTGCCAAAAAAGAAAAAAAAACACTCGAGTTTCAGGTTTGATGGGTCAGACTAGGGTGGGTCGATGAGTATATATGTACCAACAGTCCCATCCACTATGTTCATACTAATTCTATGATTCAATTTATTGACCTATATGTGCACAACTCTTTTCAAAGTCACAGCGGAGCATAGTCCAATTTCTTTTACCTACACACTCCAAGGTTCAATTGTCCCACATAACTGTTTTGTGGCCGTGTTAGCTGTCCTCCAAAGCTCTAATTAATCCTACGGTGAGGAAGCATAACAAGGGCATGGGCACACGATAATCAAATAAACACAAACATTAATTAAAGTGAAATCAAATCATAAGTCTTCGCATAGTTTCAGATCCAAATAACACCAAACTCTAAGCAAAAACTAATTAACCGGTCCTCGTTTCAAAGCAAATAATTAACAACATCAAGAACAACAAATTAATGTAAAAGATAGAGAAGAATATTCATATTTAATAAAAGTCTCTAGGATAGTTGCGTATTCCAAAATCTTGATTGATGTAATAGATGCTTCTTACAAACCTTAATTGATGATTTCTTCTTTTTTTGATGATTTTCTTAAGCTTTGGTGTCTAGTTTATTCTCTTTGCGTCTCTATCTGTTTATGTTATAATTGGCCTCCTTTCAACTCTTTTATACCACTTTTGTCGTGTTTGTTTGTGTGCTATTTACTTAATTAATGAACTTGTACATAAGACCACCTATTTGATAATATTCAAGATCTTATAAAATACTTATTACCTATTTTTTCATGAATCAACAAGTTAATGGACTTATCAATTCATGAATTAACAAGTTGAATTTGTCGATTTAATGAATCTAATAATTAATGCATCATACAATACATCCTTTCTAAATATTCATGAATTTAGGGAATTACTATGTTAGAAAAAAATATTATATTTTTAACACTCTTTCTTAATACCTTTACATAAAATGTTCCTCCGCTCTTGAGATTTCTTTTCTCCTTAAATTTGATGAATGATTCACCTGGCAAGAACTCTTGGTCATGACTCCATGGATCCTTTATAGAAAACTTCATTGTATTTGATAAACCATCATAACGACACTCATAATGCTCATTTTTGTGCTGAATCTTCTCAATTATTTTGTTGCCAATTGCAGGTCCTTTCTTTGTTTGAATATTTGCACTTGGTTGAAATTGAGCTTTCTTTGTACTTTTGATTTTCTTTCACTACATCTTGCACATGATCTCATTTGATTTACAAGATCGATCACTCCAGTGCTATGTTTAGCATTCTGAGAGTTCATTTTGAGATTTTTTATCTTTCTTCTGAAGTTTAAAGCTTTATAGTTTTGATCTTAAAATTTCCTTGCAAGATCTTTCATGCCTGCTTGAAGGAGGTGGTTTTTTTTTTTTTTTTGTCGAACTCACTTTGTTACCATTTTGTTAGAAACTATATATATAGTGGCCCTGAAATTACTTTTTTCCTTGGAATATAGTGGCTCTCTAAACCACTTTGTATATACATTCTGGTTGTTTTAATTACTATGTTGGTACACGTTTTTTTAACTTGTTTACGAATTTTGACCAAGGATAACATGATACTTATTTGTGAAAACTTAGGAGTATGTCTCTTCTTTTATTTTGTGGTATTTATTTGTTGTTTATTTTATTACTAATCTTGTACATAAGACCACCTATTTCATATTATTTAAGATCTTAAGCGATACTTACTGCCTATTTGTTCATGGATTCCCAAATTAATGGACCGATAAATTCTTGTATCTCTATATTCATGAATTGACAACTTCATGAATCAAACTATTCACGCATCCTACAAGACATCCGTTGTAATTACTCATGTATTTAAGGAATTATTATATTAGGAAAAATATATTGTTTTTTCAACACTCTTCCTTAATACTTCTTCTCGAAATGTTCCTCATCTTGAGATTTCTCTTCTCCTTGAATTTGATGAATACTTCATGTAAGCTATTAGGATCGATTTATTGGTCTAAACAAATTGTGTGATTGATTATGTTTTTAAGTCAAATTTTTAGGATTTATTAAGATAGAAAAGTCAACGGTTTAGACGTTGAAAATATTCTCAATACTTTCCTTATATTGGTATGATTGACTTTCTCATATTTTCGTATGAGAGAGCCGAATATTTTATTCCGTGTTATAAACTGCAATGTATTTTGGAAATGGAGAATTTTGCAAATCTGATTGAAGATTAAGATCATGCTAATTATGGACATCCTCCCATCACTTGCAACAGTCAAGAAATTAAGCCATTTGCAACACTGACAAAAGACACTGCTCTAGCCTTATAAAAGTAAAACGCTCAAGCAAATTGAAGTCAAGTTTTGATAAAATGTCTTAAGAGTCTTTGTATTGTAATAATGCTAATGAGTCAAAACAATAATTATTTTAAATAGGAAACAAGACTTATTGCAGACTTGATTAAAGATAAAGATTCGATTAATGATGGATATCTACCAATTAGTTGCAAAAATCAAGCAATCAAGCTAGTTGCAACGCGAACGAAAGGCACTACTCTAGCCCTATAAAAGTAGAAGACTCAAATATATTGACGACAAATTTTGATAGAATATCTTTAGAGTCTTTATATTGTAATATTGTTAATGAGGCAAAATAACCAATTTTTTTAAATAGGAAACAAGGGTTTTCACAGGCTTGACTGAAGATCAAGATCCGACTAATTATAGTCATCCTCCAATCAGTTGCAACAATCAAGTAATCAACCTAGTTCTAACAAGGACAGTAGCCTTATAAAAGTAGAAGACTCGGGCATATTGAAGACATATTTTTATAAAATGTCTTAAGAGTCTTTATATTATAATATTCCCAATGAGTCAAGGAAATAATTATTTTAAATACGAAAACTTTGAAGTCAAAAAAGCTTTGAGTATCTTGAAGTTCTCCAAATTCAAAAGTAATATATTGATAAGGGTCATTCCTTAGGTGTTGCTAGAGTAGATAGAGGGAGTCTTGCTTACTTGAGATATAATTCATACGATTGTAATTCTTGCATCAATATAATGTTTTTGAGTTAACTGGGCAAAAGCCTCATTGATTAGGTCTTATTGGATAGAACAACGTTAAATTAGTGTGTTCTTTATTACTTTATTTTATGGTACAACTCTCTTTATTAGAGATATTTAGTAGTATTTATTTATTTTCTAGTTTATGACTTTCTTTAGTATAATTATCTCATATATAAATAAGATGTTCAACTCATGGGGTGAGATTTATTTTATCTTACATGGTATAAGCGTACGGGTCTCTAACCCTAACCACCATCTCTCTCTAAACCGCCAGTTTCCTCCTCTCCGTGGCCAAAGAACTCTCCCCTCCTTCGTTGTGGTTTGCGACCATTATCCATATGATCACGGTTCGTCTCTCCTCTGCAAATTTTCTCTTTTGGAAGAAGCAAGTTGAATCCCTACTTTACTCTCAAAACCTCTTCCGCTTTGTCGATGGTTCCATCGCTCCTTCGGCATCGTTAATTCCTCACACCTATGCTTCAACGACTAATTCTAACCCTATTTGCCAGCAAAAACCCATGCCCAACCCTAAATTTGTTGCATGGTAATATCAAGCATGGAACATTCTCAGTCTCTTACTCTCTACATTGACTGACTAGGCGTTTGCCGAAACTCTCTATCATAACACGAGGCGGGGATTTTGGGAGGCGCTTCATCAAGCCTATACTTCACGGAATAAGGCATGTGAACTCTGCCTCCCTAATGAATTGCAATTGATGCGCCGTGGGACAAAAACCGTGACAGAATATGGTAAAGACTTTCGTACAATTTGCGACCAATTGGTTGCAATTAGTGCTCCGATTGCAAAAAATGACAAAGTTCATTGGTTTCTTCTATGTTTGGGACTCATGTATGCTAAATTTGCCACATGTCAACTTGATCAATTTCCTCTTGTGTCATTTGGTAGTATTCTTGCCAATGTTGAGGGTCATGCTATTTTTCAAGCCTCGTTTAATGAATCAGCTTCGCCACCCGTTGTTGGCTTTGTTGCTCACCAATCCTCTCGCTCTTCCGCTGGATATTAGTCCCATCATGGCAGCGGTTCTGGTGGTAGTGGCTCTTCGTGTATCTGGATCTTGTGTATAAGCGGATGGAGAAGGTAGCGATCGAGTAAAAGTAAACTTGCGCCAAACATGCAATTGTCGGGTTGCAAAACAACTCAATGAGTATTGATGTCTGGCGTGTGTAGTGTAATAGATGTGAATATAATTTGCCTACATTTAGCAAGTGCACGGTTAGGTAATATAAATTATAAAGTAAAAGTTACATATCCAGTATTGAATCACGCATTAGTACCTAAAATCTACTTAATATGAAAAGACGCAAATATTAGAATGGTTCGAAAGGAAGAATAATAAAAACACAAATTTTAAATAACATGATTGGTTGTTGTTGTAAATTAAATGGTGGATTAATTTGTTCAAAGTTTGGTATTACTTGTAAAGATGTGTATTTGTGTGATCTAAGTATTGTGCATGAATTCGCATTAGCTAGTGATAATCACAAAATAGATTCTAACATGCATAGTCTAACATCACTACTTTGGCTTCTCATACACACATTAGTTAGTTCTACCATGCAGCATATAAAAAAGATCACTCTAAACACGTTATTACTCAAACAATACTGAACAAAATTAAATAAACATATTCATAAATCTATGTTACTTCATATTCCAATCACAGAGTAGTTCATCTACTCATAGTCTCAAGTTCAACAAGGGTAGGTAGTTGTGGCTAATAAGAAAAAGATTAACATAGAAAAGCTAATAATTGCATTAGTATTCATCGAAAAAGTAGCTAACCAAATACAAATATAGTTTATCACGCATAGAAATTAACAAAAAGTGACGAAATGTTCGAAGAAAGATATGTACTATTTTAAGAGCTGACATAGAAGCCAAGGATGATCTGATGCGGCGTAGATCTACTGTAACGGCACAAGTGCGACAAATGGTGTTGTAGATTGGAGATAAGGGTTGAGTGTGGTGGTTAGTGAGGATGAAACAAAGGTTCCTACTGACAACGAATCTGATGGTGGTGGTGGATGGTTGAATGTAGTCGGAGTGTGGTTTGATGAGCGTGGGGAGTGGGGTAGGCTGTTGAAAACCTAACAAAGGAGGTAGGTTCTTTTTTGTTTGTTTTATTTTTTGTGGCAGGCGGGTGTATTGGATAACTCACATTCTTCCCGCCAAGGGCAGGTTATAAAAACTTTGACCTAATCTCTTTGCCAAAAAAGAAAAAAAAAACACTCGAGTTTCAGGTTTGATGGGTCAGACTAGGGTGGGTCGATGAGTATATATGTACCAACAGTCCCATCCACTATGTTCATACTAATTCTATGATTCAATTTATTGACCTATATGTGCACAACTCTTTTCAAAGTCACAGCGGAGCATAGTCCAATTTCTTTTACCTACACACTCCAAGGTTCAATTGTCCCACATAACTGTTTTGTGGCCGTGTTAGCTGTCCTCCAAAGCTCTAATTAATCCTACGGTGAGGAAGCATAACAAGGGCATGGGCACACGATAATCAAATAAACACAAACATTAATTAAAGTGAAATCAAATCATAAGTCTTCGCATAGTTTCATATCCAAATAACACCAAACTCTAAGCAAAAACTAATTAACCGGTCCTCGTTTCAAAGCAAATAATTAACAACATCAAGAACAACAAATTAATGTAAAAGATAGAGAAGAATATTCATATTTAATAAAAGTCTCTAGGATAGTTGCGTATTCCAAAATCTTGATTGATGTAATAGATGCTTCTTACAAACCTTAATTGATGATTTCTTCTTTTTTTGATGATTTTCTTAAGCTTTGGTGTCTAGTTTATTCTCTTTGCGTCTCTATCTGTTTATGTTATAATTGGCCTCCTTTCAACTCTTTTATACCACTTTTGTCGTGTTTGTTTGTGTGCTATTTACTTAATTAATGAACTTGTACATAAGACCACCTATTTGATAATATTCAAGATCTTATAAAATACTTATTACCTATTTTTTCATGAATCAAAAAGTTAATGGACTTATCAATTCATGAATTAACAAGTTGAATTTGTCGATTTAATGAATCTAATAATTAATGCATCATACAATACATCCTTTCTAAATATTCATGAATTTAGGGAATTACTATGTTAGAAAAAAATATTATATTTTTAACACTCTTTCTTAATACCTTTACATAAAATGTTCCTCCGCTCTTGATATTTCTTTTCTCCTTAAATTTGATGAATGATTCACCTGGCAAGAACTCTTGGTCATGACTCCATGGATCCTTTATAGAAAACTTCATTGTATTTGATAAACCATCATAACGACACTCATAATGCTCATTTTTGTGCTGAATCTTCTCAATTATTTTGTTGCCAATTGCAGGTCCTTTCTTTGTTTGAATATTTGCACTTGGTCGAAATTGAGCTTTCTTTGTACTTTTGATTTTCTTTCACTACTTCTTGCACATGATCTCATTTGATTTACAAGATCGATCACTCCAGTGCTATATTTAGCATTCTGAGAGTTCATTTTGAGATTTTTTATCTTTCTTCTGAAGTTTAAAGCTTTATAGTTTTGATCTTAAAATTTCCTTGCAAGATCTTTCATGCCTGCTTGAAGGAGGTGGTTTTTTTTTTTTTTGTCGAACTCACTTTGTTACCATTTTGTTAGAAACTATATATATAGTGGCCCTTGAAATTACTTTTTTTCCTTGGAATATAGTGGCTCTCTAAACCACTTTGTATATACATTCTGGTTGTTTTAATTACTATGTTGGTACACGTTTTTTTAACTTGTTTACGGATTTTGACCAAGGATAACATGATACTTATTTGCGAAAACTTAGGAGTATGTCTCTTCTTTTATTTTGTGGTATTTATTTGTTGTTTATTTTATTACTAATCTTGTACATAAGACCACCTATTTCATATTATTTAAGATCTTAAGCGATACTTACTGCCTATTTGTTCATGGATTCCCAAATTAATGGACCGATAAATTCTTGTATCTCTATATTCATGAATTGACAACTTCATGAATCAAACTATTCACGCATCCTACAAGACATCCGTTGTAATTACTCATGTATTTAAGGAATTATTATATTAGGAAAAATATATTGTTTTTTCAACACTCTTCCTTAATACTTCTTCTCGAAATGTTCCTCATCTTGAGATTTCTCTTCTCCTTGAATTTGATGAATACTTCATGTAAGCTATTAGGATCGATTTATTGGTCTAAACAAATTGTGTGATTGATTATGTTTTTAAGTCAAATTTTTAGGATTTATTAAGATAGGAAAGTCAACGGTTTAGACGTTGAAAATATTCTCAATACTTTCCTTATATTGGTATGATTGACTTTCTCATATTTTCGTATGAGAGAGCCGAATATTTTATTCCGTGTTATAAACTGCAATGTATTTTGGAAATGGAGATTTTTGCAAATCTGATTGAAGATTAAGATCATGCTAATTATGGACATCCTCCCATCACTTGCAACAGTCAAGAAATTAAGCCATTTGCAACACTGACAAAAGACACTGCTCTAGCCTTATAAAAGTAAAACGCTCAAGCAAATTGAAGTCAAGTTTTGATAAAATGTCTTAAGAGTCTTTGTATTGTAATAATGCTAATGAGTCAAAACAATAATTATTTTAAATAGGAAACAAGACTTATTGCAGACTTGATTAAAGATAAAGATTCGACTAATGATGGATATCTACCAATTAGTTGCAAAAATCAAGCAATCAAGCTAGTTGCAACGCGAACGAAAGGCACTACTCTAGCCCTATAAAAGTAGAAGACTCAAATATATTGACGACAAATTTTGATAGAATATCTTTAGAGTCTTTATATTGTAATATTGTTAATGAGGCAAAATAACCAATTTTTTTAAATAGGAAACAAGGGTTTTCACAGGCTTGACTGAAGATCAAGATCCGACTAATTATAGTCATCCTCCAATCAGTTGCAACAATCAAGTAATCAACCTAGTTCTAACAAGGACATTAGCCTTATAAAAGTAGAAGACTCGGGCATATTGAAGACATATTTTTATAAAATGTCTTAAGAGTCTTTATATTATAATATTCCCAATGAGTCAAGGAAATAATTATTTTAAATACGAAAACTTTGAAGTCAAAAAAGCTTTGAGTATCTTGAAGTTCTCCAGATTCAAAAGTAATATATTGATAAGGGTCATTCCTTAGGTGTTGCTAGAGTAGATAGAGGGAGTCTTGCTTACTTGAGATATAATTCATACGATTGTAATTCTTGCATCAATATAATGTTTTTGAGTTAACTGGGCAAAAGCCTCATTGATTAGGTCTTATTGGATAGAACAACGTTAAATTAGTGTGTTCTTTATTACTTTATTTTATGGTACAACTCTCTTTATTAGAGATATTTAGTAGTATTTATTTATTTTCTAGTTTATGACTTTCTTTAGTATAATTATCTCATATATAAATAAGATGTTCAACTCATGGGGTGAGATTTATTTTATCTTACATGGTATAAGCGTACGGGTCTCTAACCCTAACCACCATCTCTCTCTAAACCGCCAGTTTCCTCCTCTCCGTGGCCAAAGAACTCTCCCCTCCTTCGTTGTGGTTTGCGACCATTATCCATATGATCACGGTTCGTCTCTCCTCTGCAAATTTTCTCTTTTGGAAGAAGCAAGTTGAATCCCTACTTTACTCTCAAAACCTCTTCCGCTTTGTCGATGGTTCCATCGCTCCTTCGGCATCGTTAATTCCTCACACCTATGCTTCAACGACTAATTCTAACCCTATTTGCCAGCAAAAACCCATGCCCAACCCTAAATTTGTTGCATGGTAATATCAAGCATGGAACATTCTCAGTCTCTTACTCTCTACATTGACTGACTAGGCGTTTGCCGAAACTCTCTATCATAACACGAGGCGGGGATTTTGGGAGGCGTTTCATCAAGCCTATACTTCACGCAATAAGGCATGTGAAGTTTGCCTCCCTAATGAATTGCAATTGATGCGTTGTGGGACAAAAACCTTGATATAATATGGTAAACACTTTCGTACAATTTGCGACTAATTGGCTGCAATTAGTGCTCCAATTGCAAAAAATGGCAAAGTTCATTGGTTTCTTCGATGTTTGGGATCCATGTATGCTAAATTTTCCACAGGTCAACTTAATGAATTTCCTCTTGCGTTATTTGGTAGTATTCTTGCCAATGCTGAGGGTTATGCTATTTTCCAAGCCTCCCTTAATGAATCTTCTTTGCCACCCATTGTCGGCTTTGTTGCTCACCAATCCTCTCGCTCTTCCACTGGATATTAGCCCCCTCATGGCAGCGGTTCTGGTGGTAGTGGCTCTTCTGGATCTGGTTGTGGTCGTGGTCGACATGGTGGAAATCAAGGAGAGCGTTCATATGTTCCTCGTTGTCTGATTTGACGTGAACAAGGACATTATGGGGATAAGTGTTTGTCTCATTGGGATGAACTATTCAAATCTGACAACTTAGTTTAGTCCTTTGCGGCTAGTTGCTCTATCAATCCATCCGATCAATCCGATTAGAATCTTGACACGAGCGCAACTTATCACATTGCCTCATCCTCGTCTCAGCTCACCGACTCTCAGCTTATACTGTCAATAAACTTGTTCTTGTGGGTAATGATGGCGCATTAAATATTACTCACGTTGGCTCTCGCTCTTTTAATGACATTTTTAACTTGTTGGATGTTTTGGTTGCACATTTATAACTAAAACTTTGATTTCTATTAGCAAGTCAACCAAAATCATGATTCAAAATCTATTTTTGTAGATGATTCCTTTTACACTTTAGAGTTGAAAACCATGAGTCATTCTAGCTCAGGGCGATGTGAGAACGGGATTTATGTTCTGGAGCGTGGAGTTGAACTTTTGATTGCTGCTCTCTTGTCCTAGTGTGTCCATGGTTCTTTTGCACTTTGGCACTTTAGATTAGGCCATGTCAATTTTGATGTTATTTCTCAATTAAATAAACAATGTCATTTGTTAGTTTCTTTTGTTTTGACTTGGCTAGTTAGTTGTACTGCTAGTCAGCTAGCTAAGAACCAAAGTTTAGTTTTTCATGATAATAATAAACGTGTTTCGGCCGTTCTGGATCTGGTTTACCGTGATTTATAGGGACATGCGTCTGTTATTGGCTACTCTTATTTTGTTGTGTTCGTGGGTGATTTTTCTTGCTTTACGTGATTTTATCCCTACCGTCGCAAATTTGATGTCTTCGATGTGTTGTGTCAATTTAAAACCTTTGTGAAAAATAAATTTGCTTGTCATCCCAAGGTTTTACAGAGCGACAATGACACTAAATCTACGAAAAACAAAGTTAAGAAAACTTTTGCCTCTTCGGGCGATTTACATCGGTTCTCATGTCCGATTCCGACTAAACCACTCTCTGGCTCATCGCCTTTTGAGTTTTTTTTTTCATGTAGTGTCGAATTATGCTAATTTTTGCCCTTTTGGATGTCGGGTGTTTCCCTATCTTTGGCCTTATGTGAAGAGTAAATTTAGTCAGCACATCTTGCCATGTATATTCTTGGGGTATAACAGCCAACACAAACGGTTTAAGTGTCTTGATCTAGTCACTTCTCGGATTTACATTACTCGCCATGCTCAATTTGATGAACTATTTTTCCCTTTACGGAAAATACCTCGTGTGTTGGGGCTTCTTTTTTCGACGTGGCCTCATTTTCTGAACCCTCTGTGGAGAGTTCTTGCCTGCATTACGTATTCTAGCTGTTGTTACTCTCTTAACGGGATCATGCTCGTTGTCGTGTGCTTCTTGCAAGGTTTCGGAGCCACCTTTAGTTGTTGCGCCTACCCCGCCATCTCCACCGTCTATGGGTGCTCCTTCTCCTGTGGCTTCTCCTCCTACTCTGCCATCTCCATGGACAACCACTACTCCACATCGTATGCACACCCGTGCACGAGACAGTATTGTTCGCCCGAATCCTCTTTTCGTCCTTACTACTTATGCGCCTACTGCTCTTATTACGACTCTTCATACTGTTGTTGAGCCCAAGGGATTCAAATTTTCCTTGGAGGATGAAGTCTCGGTCTTGCACTCTAATAACACTTGGACTCTCATTTCTCGACCTTCCTATGCCAATGTGGTTGGTATAAGTAGGTGTCTCATACTAAATTTAAGAGTTATGGTTTTGTTGAGCACTTGAAAGCGCGTTTGGTGGCTCAGGGTGTCACTCAAGTTCCTAGTTTTGATTTTTCGCTCACTTTCAGTCCCGTTGTTAAGGCCACAACTTTTTGTGTGATTTTATCTCTTGTTGTTCTTCATGGTTGACCGCTTCATCATTTGGACATCAAGAATGCGTTTCTTCATTGCAACCTCAGTGAGACTGTGTATATGAAGCAGTCGCCTAGTTTTATTGATCCTAAGTTGCCCTCTCATGTTTATCGAGTCAATAAGGAGCTATACGGGTGAAGCAAGCTCCTCGCGCTTGGTTTCAGCGCCTTAGTTCCTTTTTATTGCATGGGTTTTATTTGCAGCCACGTTGATCCGTCTCTCTTCTTATTTTTCGCGGGAAGGTTGTTCTCTAATTGCTCGTTCATGTTGACGACATTATTATCATGGAAAATGATTCCTTATCAATGTCTCATTTTATCACTCTGTTGGATGCTGAATTTGCGGCCAAAACACTTGGCGAATCCAAATATGCTCATGACTTACTATCTAGCACTCAGATGCTTGATGCAAACTCCGTTGATACTCTATTGGCTGCTGGTTCTAACTTTGTTTGTGATGGCTTACCTTTCTCCAATCCCACCTTGTATCGTTCTTTAGTTGGTGGTCTACAATATCTCACGATCACTCGTACGGATCTCTCTTTTGACGTCAACACCGCTAGTCAGTTTCTCTAACAGCCCACCGTTGAGCATTTCAGGCAGTGAAGCGGATTCTGCATTACGTTTAGGGCACCCAGCACTCACTCGGGTCTTCTCGACTATAGTGATATCGATTGGGCACGTTGCATGGATACTCGTCGTTCCACTTATGATTATGCCCTCTTTCTTGGTGATAGTTTTCTTTCTTAGAGTGCTAAGAAACAACCTACCGTTTCGCGTTCTAATTGTGAATCCGAGTATTGAGGCCTCGCTAATATGGCTTCCGAGCTCATTTGGCTTGTTAATCTCTTTCAATAGCTTCGTCTGCGGTTGCCCTCTACGACTCTCCTTTTTTTGATAACTAAAGCGCGTTGTACATCCCTCAAAATCCGATTACTCATAAGTATGCTAAGCATATTGGTTTGGATTATCACTTTATTCGTGAGTTAGTTTCATCTGGGCTTCTTGCTGTTCGTCACATTCTGACATCGTTGCAGCTCGCGGATGTTTTCACGAAAGCACTATCTCGCCCTTTGTTCAATTTATTTCGTTCCAAGCTTTGTCCTGGTCCTCCACCAACGTCTAGCTTGCGGGGGGGGGGGGGGGGGGGTATTAAAGATATTTAGTAGTATTTATTTATTTCCTAGTTTATGACTTTCCTTGATGTAATTATCTCTTATATAAATAAGATGTCCAACTCATTCATAATCTTGGTGAGATTTATTTTATCTTGAAGTCTTATTGTTGAAACATTAAATTCTTTTCAAGTAAAAACAAACGAAGATCTCAAAAGCTTTATAACAAACTTATTTGAGTTCAACAAAGCAGACACAACGACACTCATGTTGCTTATTTTTGTGCTGAGTTTCTCACGCATTTTGTCACCAATTGCATGTCCTTTATTTGTTTGAAGATCTGCACTTGGTCGGATTGAACTTCCTTTCTTCTTTTGATTAATTTTTTCAATATTTTCTGCATATGATATCATTTGATATACAAGATCGACTACTCGGGTGCTAAGTTAAGTATTCTTAGAGTTCATTTTAAGATTTCTCCTCTCTATTCTGAAGCTTTGAAGCTTCATGGTTTTGATCTTAGAATTCCCTTGGGACCCTTCTTGTAAGATCTTCCATGCCAGCTTGGAGGAGGTGGCTCCCATTTTTCTTTTATAGATTGAACTCGCTCTGATACAACTTTGTTGGAAAAGTATTTAAAGTGGCTCTTTAACCATTTTTTCCCTTGTAATATAGTGTCTCTTTTACCCACTACACTGAAACGCCTTTTGTTTACGTATTTACATTTTTTAATCAAGAACAACTAGATATTTATTCGCAGATTTTTGGAGTTCGTCTCTCTTTTTCTTTTATTTTCTTTTATTGTATTTCTTTGTTGTTTATTTGATTAATAAACTTGCACATAATACCACCTATTTATACTATTTAAGATTTTATCAAATACTTGGTACCTATTTGTTCATGAATCAACAAGTTCATGGACTTCTCAATTCATGTATCTCTATATTCATGAATCAAGAAGTTCATGAACTTGTCAATTCATGAATCGAATTATTCAAGCATCCCCTACAATACATTGTTTCTAATTATTCATGTATATAGAAAATTATCATATTAGGAAAAATATTTTAGTTTTTCAACATATTGATGACCACCCAATAATCATAAACTATAAAACTTTCTCCAGTAAAACTTACACGAAAAAAGCATTCATGAAGTTGCGTACGCACTTGAAATGTTTTCTCTCTATGTGATGGTCATGGATAGGCTTTCAACCTATCATTGTTCATTCGTTTAATTTGCATGGTGTTACTAATTGCCGCTTGTTTTCACTTCGTGTTTTTCCTTAGTCAGTCTTCTCTTGTTATAGAAAGTAATTTGATGAGTACTTGGATAGATTACCTGTGTTGTTTTGCCGAGGAAAATTGAGACCGATTAGAAGAGACAGCACTTGTAATGTATAGAGGTATTCTGTTGACTTACTTTCAACAGCAAGAGAAGATTGACTATAAGAAAATGAAGGAAGTAGCTAGCCAGAAATAACACGACATAACATGTAAAATGGTTGAACTTAAGCTAATCAATCACATCGTCTGGGAAAGGTTTTCTCTTGCAGATTTGGCAAGATTCAAAAGCATTGGGTGGTCATCAAAATGCTCATAAAAGAAAAAGAGACGCAATAAAACATATAATGGTGTATGCATTCTTGGAATAAGCAATATTCATCTTTTCTTTGATACTTAACTAGCGTGCATCAAGCAGATGCCCTACCAAGAAAAACATGCACAAGGTTTAATATTGCAAACCAAAAAGCGGTTAATGTAGATGGATAAGCCAACACAAGAGCATGCTGCAACAGTTCCCTTACATTTAGTGTTACAAGTTATTCTTAGATCTTTGGAGCTAGCTAGCTTCAGTAAGAGTCAATTCCCTGTAAGATCAGACATCAACTCTCTTGCACATTATTAATGTCATCTCCTTTGATTTTAGCCTGAGTACGGTAACCTGCAAACATTTCTCACCATTAAACTTTGTATTACAATACTTTACTGTAATCAGAACAATGGACGACTCTGAACGATCCAAAACAAAGAAAACCAGAAAAGGAAAAGAAAGAATCGCGAACTATGAGGAAGATTCAATAAACTGTGATAAGGAACATTGGCAAACCTCCATTTAGTCCCTTTTCAAAAAAATATGATACAGCGATCAGTCCTTACAAGCTTATCCGTGTAACTTTGAAGGGATGAGCTGGTGCTATAACAAACTCGAAACAAAATAATTTATAAAGGACTCACCCCAGCTTAAGAGAAGTATCGGAACAATCATAGTCTTGTAGGAGGCCGCAAGAGTTACAGGTGTTAGTGACAGACTCCGACGACTGGCCTTCCTCGTACAAAATGATCTCCGAATCAGGGGTAACCGTGTTTTGGTGGGAATTTGAAATATCCATCACCTTATAAATAAGAGACAAACCTAAGAACACCTCTCCTTCATTTTGGAAGCGTGTAATATGTTCTGTGTTGCATTGACTGATTGAAAGAAAGAAAAAGAAAAAAAGAAAAGGAAATGAGCTAGAACACCTTATCAAGTCTCATCTCCTGTTGTTTCAGTCTTTGATTTTCTTGCATGAGTTCCATTTCCTGCAAGTTCCATAAAAAGGACATGCAACCCAATTAAACATACTTCCAACTGTAACTTGATTAATTAATTTGTATCCGTATATATAGGACTGTATCCTTTCAACAATCAATTTGTCAGAAGTTACACCGTAATAAATTTCATAATGTCATCACCAATGTTTTACTATAATGTATGGATGCTGACCTTTTCTTGAAGTTGATTGATCTCCATCATGATTTTCTCGCCCTGTATGTCAACACAGATAAAAATGTTTCAAATCATTTTGCAGCACCAGATATCTTAAGAGTATCAATTTATATAAAATAGTGCCATTTCTAGAACCAACCTTCTTTTCTAAAACGCGACTCAATCCAGCTTCAAGTGACTTCTCCAGTCGCTGCAACTCTTCAATATTTAACCCTTGAAGCTCTTCTCCTCTCATGTGCCTGTCAATAATAAATGTGTTAGTTATTATTGCTAAAACACCATCAAAATAAGATATATATTAAGTCGGCTAACACGTACCTAAGTTGGTTGCTTCTTTCAGCCACCTCTTTGCTTAATCTGGAGTAGTTGCTGTCCTCAACAAGCTGCATCAAATTTAAATGTAAAGGGAAATGCTAGAGTTCTATGTATTTTCATTACTTCTACAATGTGAATTACGGTTGTATCCCTAATGTTAAAATTACATAATCTCACATTTTAGTAATTAAAAGAACACAATATAGAAATTAATTAATTGACAGCAAAAAATGATATGTTGTCCTCATAAACGTTCTATTTTGGCAAAAGCAATGTAGAGAACTCTGACAAAAGGAGACCAATATAGTGAATATACAGGAAATACTTACGAGGGAGAAAAGAAACTCAAGGATGTTCATGTTTTTATTGGATTATATTTTTTATCTGTTTTTGAAAAAGCTCAGAGCTCACTTTTTCAAATTAAAGTTTGTCACAAGTTACTACCATATTTTGAAGGGTTGATTACAACTTCACTGTTGTCTTCAGTTCTAACAGAAGATTTTGACAAGAACCCATGTGTTATGTGATAGAGATGGGGAATTAATTCCCAGAGTTCAGATCTTAGAGGGAGAGAAAAAGAATAAGAAGAACGAGAAGAGAACAAAAAGAAGACAACAATTGCTCGGCAATTCAATAATCAATAATCATTCATCCAAACTTCTCCAATAATAAACCCTTAGCCTCATATTTATAGGCTAAGTAACACAAACCTACCAAAACTAGAGTTCTTAATAAAAGCAACAATATAACTTAGAATCCTAAACTTACCAAACTATTAAATTCTAACCTAATAATAATTAAATACTATGCAAGTAATATTTAAATAATATAATATATATAATTTCTATCATTCTCCCCGGCTTGAAAAAACTCGCCCCCGGAGAGTTTGTATGAAATAACTCCACTGAGGTGGAGCGAGAAAACTTGAGAGCTGGTCAAATTAGGACGACCTTTCCATCGAACTAAGTAAATGAACTGCCCATCTCTTGTGTTGTTGACTATATAGGCTTCCTTTAAAACCAACAATTGGATCGGAAGTAGAGGAGGCACCAAAATTGAAGTCACATAACCACCTGTAGCACTTGCAGAAAATTTGAGAACATGAAGAATGCTCATACTCATAGTTAAATCCTCATTATTGAAAATTGGACTCTCAAACAAATTTGGAGGCAAGTCCAACAAATACTCATCATAGACAAATTCTGGTGTATGCAATAACAATGAGGACTCAATTTTCATCCTTGAATCAATTTTAAGCAATGAGTACGACAACTTGCTATTTTTAGTGGCTAGAAAACTTTGGTTGATGCTCATATCCACCTCGGATTTATCAGTGGGCAAAATAGGTGAAGTTTGCATTGGTAGAGGTTTAATCTCAGAGTTTAGGTTCTGAAAATCCTTAGGGGTCGAATTCTCTGGAGATTTATGGTGCATGTCTAGTGTTTCGTGAACTTCATTTGTAGAAAACATGTCAACTGGAGGAGAAACCTTGGGGAGCAATGGACAAACAGATATATGAGCATTTAATTTATTCTCAAATGTTGTGAATCTTTCATTAATTTCATCCTTCATCGAGCAAATTGTAACATCTAGCGAGCAAAGTTTAACATTCATTGATTGAATCAAGTTAAACAATTTCTCAAGTTTCTGATTTGTCGTCAATTCACTCATGATGGTTATGCAAAAAACTTGCCAACAAATAATTAAAAGTCCAAAATTCAATAAAAGAATTAACTTTACCGAAATTTTTGGGCAACCAGATTTTCTTGTTGTAGTCCAGGTAGTCCACTCCCTCTCCAATAGGCTTTAACTGCTCTCGACCACCTGTATTTAACAATACCCCGCCAAATATGAGAAGGTCACCAGCAAGAGGGGTTAAATAGCAAATAACCAAAAGGACCAAATCTGCAATTAGCCGTCTTCTTCACTCTTCGGTTGAATCGAGCGGGTGGGACAGCGGCAATTTGCAGTAATTGCGGCGGCTGATGGGACTGGTGGCGCGAACGTGGGAGGGAACGGCGGTGATGGGGTGGAAATCGCACGGGGGTGGCGGCGGCGTGCAAAGACTCCCCTTGCGCGGTGGGCCTGGTGGTGGTGCTACTGAGCACGGAGGCGGCGTCGCATGGTGTCGACGGCCGCGACGGTGGTGACGGGTGGAGCAGGCGGATGCGTGGCGAACGACGGCGATGGTGGCGCTGTTGAACGGCGGTGACAGCGAGCGGCGTTGACCGCTGTGGTGGCGGCGGCGGATTAGGGCTTTCGCGATTCTGCTGTGCCCCCTTTTTTTTTTTTTTTTTTTCAGAAATTGAAAATTGCAAAACACACCCTTCACTACCAAAACACTGAAAACTGACTCCAAGATATTTTATTTTTTTTTCGTTTTTTTTTTTTTCTTGAACTCGATTAAACCTTAACTGAAATACTGACGCAGCGGAAAAAGAAAAGATACGAATGGCTCTGGTGCCAATTTGATAGAGATGGGGAATTAATTCCCAGAGTTCAGATCTTAGAGGGAGAGAAAAAGAATAAGAACTACGAGAAGAGAACAAAAAGAAGACAACAATTGCTCGGCAATTCAATAATCAATAATCATTCATCCAAACTTCTCCAATAATAAACCCTTAGCCTCATATTTATAGGCTAAGTAACACAAACCTACCAAAACTAGAGTTCTTAATAAAAGCAACAATATAACTTAGAATCCTAAACTTACCAAACTATTAAATTCTAACCTAATAGTAATTAAATACTATGCAAGTAAAATTTAAATAATATAATATATATAATTTCTATCATTATGTCCAAGACGTAAAAATCTATGAGGTATATATGCATTGTAGACTGAAAAAAGACACAAAAGGCTTGTGTCAATAGAGGGTTTTCTGCCTCTCCTCTTCTCTTTAACAAAATAATCAAGAGGCTTTTTTTTTCGTCAATTCCGCGTAATGACACATACATATTGAAGTTTAACGTCTCTCCATATTTATGTGGATCTTTTGGAGCCTATTATGCACATAACACATACTTTATTGTGCCATTAGCATTTCATGACCAAACATTGCTTCATGAGATGGAATATTTGATAGAACATGAGGCTTATAGCAGTAGTATTGTAGGAAGATAAAATGCCAGAGTCAATATATGATGGATCAACGAAAAGGATGGAAATAAAGAAGATCGAGTACCTGAAGCTCAAGCGAAGGTTGTTCTAGCTTACCAAGGTTCTTTGAGTGCAAATTATGCCTATCCAGTATTTCCTTCATACTACATAACATTCAAATAAACAAAAACCGTTAGACAATAAATTGTTTGTAGAGATAGAACTATATGGTTGGGCAATTTAAAGAATAAAGAAGAGTAGCTTCTCCTTACGGTACAAATTAGGAAGAAACTTTAAACCTTTATACATCCAATTCCAAAGCATAGTTCTTTGAAAAATTATATATGCAAAGAGGGAAATTACATATATATAGCCACTGAACAACTATGGACAAGTTACATAAATTACTAAGAAAAATGTACCCACCAGCAGCAGGCATATACATAGGTTTCTCCTAAATTTTCGCAGTTTTCCCCTTTGGACAAAAACAAGTCAGTTTTTGAACCCAAAATACACTGATAGGATGTGTACGAATTGACAACCGCACATCAAATTAATCAATGCGCCATTTGAAAAACCCTAGCATATAATTTCCACAAAATGATGCTTCTTCACTAATAATTAAGGTCATGTAGCAGCTGGAGAAAACTCACTGCAGCTATATATATAAAAAAAAAAAAAATTCACATACATAGCTTACAACAATCACTGTTCAAGTAATATATAAATATATATATTTGAATAAATATATATAATGAAGAAGAAGTAATGATGGTAGCCGAGCCGACAGCATCATATCAGAAGATCAAGAAAGGATATAGTTATATATTAGCGTTCTGAGGTGTACATCATCACTCATAATTTACAAGAATAAAAAATCAATGAAAAGGTTGTAATAAGTTGCAACTGTTTGAGAGAGAGGGAGATGGGATTTATTTATATAGTAGTAGTAGTAGTTGTTAATTAGTAAACTTAGTTACCTGGAGCTTGCATAGTGAAATAGTTTGCCGGTTGAGGAGAAGATGAGGAGAGCCACATCAGCATCACAAAGAACAGATAGTTCCTCAGCTTTCTTGAAAAGCCCTCTTCTTCTCTTTGAGAAAGTCACCTGCCTCGCCGTCGTGTTGTCGATTTTCTTGATCTGGATCTTCTCCCTAGCCATCCTCTTTATTTTATTATTCACAAAATCAATCAATTACACACATACATATATATATATATGTCTGCCTGCTACTAATTAATATTATTGCCCCCGGGCACTTGCACAAAAAAAGACAACAAGGAATTCAATTTTAACTACTTGAAAACTGGTAGTGGTATAATGAGCTTCCAAATATGAAGGTTTTAATCACAAATACAGGTGCTTAAAAAGAGAGAGAGAGTGTGTGTGTGTGTGAGAGAGAGAGAGAGAGGCGGCATATTGCTATTTTTAGAGTGGGAATATGGAACATATATATCCTTTACATAGAAAGAATTAGAACGAAAAATAAAACTGGGAAAATAAAGTCTTTGACAGCAGCAGGCACTTCATCTGTATTTTTTTCCATTCAGATCCAGAAAGAAAGATGATGAGAGAAGATTTTTGTCCACCATTAATTAAGACAAAATGGGAAGGGGTACAAAAAAGGAAAGGGGTAAGATATATTTTATCTTTTTTGATAGTTGGAGAAAGGGTATTGGGTGTAACAGTGTTTTTTGCCTTTTCCTTTTTGCTAGTTTTGGAGTAGTTGGAGTGGTGTTATCATGTGTCTCTGATTTTTGGGTACCGTGTTGCTGGATTTTTTTGGGAATCCAACACTACTACTATTGTTGTTACTGTGTTGGCCAATAAGTCACCAATGACTGAAGCGCAAGGGAACAGAGAGGGGTAAACTGTAAATATTTGCATTTGGGGGGGGGGGGGGGGGGGAGGTTGTTTATTTATGTACTAGGTCACAACGGTCGACATACATAATTAAAGTACATATATACTGGATAGTGTGTCAACGGGTCGGATCGATCGGACCCTTGGGTAGATCAATTTGTTGACTTTAATCAACATTAAATAAAAAATATTATATAATAATAAATTTTATAAAAAAAATATAAGACTTTTAAGTCTCTAATATTTTGTTATATTATAGGAAATATAACAAATGATTATCACAAAATTAGGACTTGAACGCGTGATCTCCAACAAAAGAATTTCTTGGAAAGTAGTGGAAACGATTGAGTTATCCAATAATTTATTAAATAATCCAACAAACATTATATTTAATACAAGTTAAAAGATTGTCTTGGATTTTTAAATGTGGGCCAACTATATCACAAAATTCACTACAATAACAACAATATGTGACACTAAAATCTGAAAAATGAACTTAGCACCAGACGAAATACTATGCATGAAATTCTCGAATACATGCTCGTTTAGCTTTAAAGTCAAATTAAGTATGGAAAACGGCATTTTTTTTAAATATTTGTTGGCCCAAACTATCATAGGTTACTTGCGATTGATAGATCTCGTCGAGATACCCCAGATAAAAAATAAATGCGTCCAAAACGGACGCTCCTACGCAAAGTTACAGCCTTTCAAAGTTTTGCATTTTTTTTCTTTCATTTTTTTTAAATTTTTTAGGCAAGTTTGTAATTGTCAAAAAAATAGGACTCATTTGCAATTGATCAAAAACCAAAAAAAGACCAAAAAAAAAAAAAGAGGAGGGCCGCCGGTTCGCAAGCGGAACCCGGCGACCCAGCCTAAAGCGTCGGTTCGCCCAAGGCAGCTTACAGGCCGCTATATAGACAGAATCGGCCCGGCCAAGACGCCGGTTCCCAGTCGAATCGATCGAACCGGCCGGTCCAGGCCGATTCCAAAACACTGGTACATACGTATGGGTGTGGGGAAAGGGTTGTCGCAACAAATACGTATATGTATAGGAAATATTAGACGAAGCAAAAAAATTTAGGTCGGACGAATAACGCATCCAAGCTGGACAAAATGGTAGTTAAAAGAAACAAAAAATATTGTTCAATTTCTTCTAAAAAACAATTTATTTTATCGTCTAATATTATGTATAGATTATAATACTATATTGTCGCATTAAATCTAACTATAGATTATAATAATATTCTAAAATATTATGTTTGAAGGACCTTAAGAATAAATGATCCCCCAAAGTGTTAAATTGTACTAAATTAAATTATATTTAACAACAGTGCAAATTCAAATTTTATTCACTTGATCCCTTGAGGTATTGTCTCTCTCTATCCACCTCTTCTCTAGTTTTAATTTTCCCATCCACCTCCCATGAGTGGCTTTGACTATTAGTCATCCTTTAATTCTAAGGGTAATCTAGTCAATTTATATACTATGTGTTATTTATTATGCAAATAATACGCACAAAATCTTATGAGTAGTAAAAAAGAAGATTTATAAAGTGTTATGCTATTTTATTATGCATATACTTTTCAAACTTTTTATTAAAGTAATTTAAAAAAAGAATGACTTATTTTTATCGTGTGTTATATACGATATATAATTTCTTGAATATTGTGATAAGGTTATAATTCTTACTAGATATAATTTATGGAATTTTTTAAGGCTAATTCCACTATTAAAATTAATGGTAAATATCACTAGGGGTGGTTTATTTATGTCCATTTTTTGTAATAAAAAAAACATAATAGACAATTAGCATGCTCGATTTTTTAGAAATATCAAATTTGGATCACGTTTCTTTATTTATGGGGATGTAAAGAAAATTATATCTTTACTGATTTAATTAACATGAAAAGTCTCATTCTCCTAGTAAGGAAGCTCAATACAAAATACAAAAGAAAACTAAAGCCCTTATAATCAATATCATGTTCTCGCTCTTATGTTTTAAATCATAGAGAAAATGGGTATCAATCAAATATGATAGTGTTGTTTCATCAAATAGTCTAAATTTTAAAACAAATAAAGTAAGCATTAAATCAAAATAACTTGATGATGTGGATATATTTTTTGTGAATTCAAAGAATAACAATTATTATTTATTCACAAAAAAATATTCAAATCTATATTTAATATTTAATTCTACTATAACACTCGAACTTAATTAGTACTCGACAATGTGTGAACACTCTATTGTTTGTTTGCCTTCCGAATACAATTGTTTGCTAAAAAGACGAATAAATATATAAATTTGATAATAAATTAAAAGAATGAGATATACTTTCTAGCAAAAAAAAAATTGATATACTTTCTAGCATTGAAGGAGATGAATTTATATTTATTTATTTAGTCATTTGATGTTTAACAAGGAAACCTCGTGTAACATAAGTGATGTTTTTTTAGTAAGTATACTATTTGTATAATAAATAACATATATTATATAAATTAACTAGATTACCCCTAAAATTATTGGGTGACTAATAATCAAAGCCACTTAGGGGAGGTGGGTGGAATTTGCCCTTTAACAACACAAAGCTGGGAAACATACGTTAGAAGTAGGCTAATTAACTTTATATTGGCATACAAAAGTGCATTAAATCATTTGGTAAGCAAAAACATGTTTTAAAATCATCTTTAACGTCATTATTTGCAGAGATTGATAATTTCAACTTGTTAATAAGATGATTCATTCTCTACTCATTTAGCATCCAGAGTTGCTTTGGTCTTTCAGAAAAGTACATTTGTTATATACACTTGTGTATAAGCGGATGGAGAAGGTGGCGAGCGATGTGAATATAAATTTGCCTACATTTAGCAAGTGCACGATTAGGTAATATAAATTAGAAAGTAAAAGTTACATATCCAGTATTGAATCACACATTAGTACCTAAAATCTACTTAAGATGCAAAGACGCCAATATTAGAATGTTTCGAAAAGAAGAATAATAAAAACACAAATCTTAAATAACATGATTGGTTGTTGTTGTAAATCAAATGGTGGATGAATTTGTTCAGAGTTTGGTATTACTACAGATTCACTTAGTAGTTCATAGATAAATCCCCTATGCTTCTTTTACCTGTTGATTCTTATTGATTACGTGTTCAATGAGTCCATGATTTAAAGCAAACGTTAGCCGCTCCTTAGATCCTTAACATCCCTAATTATGCAGACTGCTATGTCGAAGAGTCCCAACTATCTATCAGCTTTATAAGAGAACATAAGTTGGAGTTTAATTTACTATCCAATGGTGTTAATATTGCGTAATTGTAAAGATATATCCATATGTTCTAATCTTATACTTGGGTTATGTTACCAATTTGTGATGCATAAATCAATTAATACGTACATAGTTGAACATTGATACTTTGCCTTCTCAGAAATTAGCAATAGCTAATTCTATCATGTCGTATATTAAAAATAACTATCCAAACACGTGAAGATTCAAACAATAACTCAAATAAATGAAATAGTCAAATTCATAAATTTGAGCTACTCTCTAGTCCAAACACGATGTAGTTTAGATACTCATAATCTGAAGTTCCACAATACATGAATAAAAGAACGACATAATGAAAGATAAAATATTAGAACTCTTGAATCTGGTAGAACTTACATGTGTTATTGCATTAAATGATGCATGAATGATTATGGACTTGTTCTTTCTCAAACTCTATCTTGTCCATTGTCGATTCAATAATTTTTTTTTTATGTTTTCAAGAGTAACGCCTCTCACTTTTATTATTTTTCTTTCACAAAAGTGTTGCCATAGGATTGTAGCGACCGTCGTCTCACGCGTCACTTCGGTCATGTCAAGCGCTTTATGTTGCACCTCTTTTCGCCATCCAAGTGCTAGTAGCGTCTGGTCGCGCCTTTATCCTTAGTTGGTGCTTAGAATTAAGTCTACAACTCAAGTGTTGCCAATGCCTCATAAAGCGACGGTCGCGCCTGGACAATATCCTCACGTTTTGGTCCTCTTTTTGTTCATATATTTGATTCATTATTCCTAGGTGAAACTTTTGCTCCAAAATAGTCGTTTGTGTTGATTCACTCAAAACTAGAAAAAAAATTAAACATAAACTGTAAAAATGATATGAAGTTGGCCGAAAAGATCCAAGTAAAAAGGTATTAAAATCACATCTTTCGGACACTCATTAAGTATAATTAAAAATAATACGAGGTTCGAACAATGCAACTAGGTCGGATGGGTGTACATAGTTGATGCACCCCCCACCCCCTCCCCCTGCCATTTTTTTGAAATTCTTTTCAACCTATGTATACATATAGTCGGGTTTTTCTTTAAAGTTTTTGAGGTCATGATATAATATGTATGAAGTACAAACATATAAACAACAATTACACAAAGAAACAGAATAAACCGCTGACTTAAAGCTAAAATTGGGAAATTGCAAACAATACCATGTATACTGTTTGATTCACAAACAACCTCTTATATAATCTTAATTAGTCCACAATTGTTATTGTGTTAAAAAAAATAGCCCAAGAAACCATACTATTTATATAATTTACATTTAATAAAATCATATAGCTTGATTTTTAAGTAATTTATATTATAAATAACAAATTACTTGTTTAAATTAGTTATACACATATTTATGTATCATTCTTTTAAGAAAATATTTGTTTCTATATATATAAACACATAAGTATCATATAGACTTGTTCTATGATGAGGTTGAAATAAAAAATGTTATAATATAGTTGGCAAAAGTAAGGGGGTTTAGTGGTAAAAAATGATCGAAAATACAATGGTGGGGTAAACGGAACAAGTTGACAAAACTGAGAGGGGTTTAGTGGTAAAGAAAAATCTTTAAAGGGCAGGTCGCAGAAAGCCCCATAAATTGGAGATTTGATGTTTTTATACCTTACTTTTATTTGTAGTTTAAATAGACAAGATTTATATATAATAAGTATAAAATAAATCAACAACTCAAACATAGTCTTAATTTGTTTGCCAGTGTATTGCACTCTCCTATAAGTTTTTTGTCGCTACATAAGAGAAACTCGTCCATTCCTCTTTTAGAGTCTGGCCTCTTAAACATAACATAATATATAAATGATTGTGATAAATCTTATACATTCCTTGACAATAATATGTATTTATGGTTTGTTATTGTATCGGGAAGAAATGAAAGTGATACTTTGGCTTAGAAGAACTAAATGAAGTCGGTATCAATTTGAAGAAGTATGGTGGTCAAATAGTTTTGATGATAGTGTTCTCCTTTGTGTTTGATCGTAAAGTAAGAAAGACATAATATGAGAGTAGGAAACACATGTCCCTAACCTACTAGGAGTAAAATTAGCTTGATGGGTTGAACCAATGGGGTCGTACATCCTTAGGGTCTACGAGGGTTCCCCCCCCCCCCCCCCCCCCCCCCCTCCTTGTTTCTTGGGGGGCTCCATTATTCAGATTTGGGGGAGATCCTTTTATAGGCAGAGGTAAGCTGCTAATTTTTCTAATTCATAGAATTGACCGGGGGGATGGGCTCCTCCCGTTCCTTGGTGCGTGCTTTGCCCATCGTGGTCGTGGACGGTTTAGACATGTGGCAATGCATGTCAACTCTTCATAGGAGCGCACGTGTACCGAGCTTATCCTCAAAACAAGATAGGTTCGTTGTGGGCAATCTTATCAGCATCGTCTCACTTCTTTGTAGGGTATGCTACTTTGTACGAGGGGGCTGTACTGGTGGTAATTCAAAGAGTCGATTCTTATATTATCAGAAGTTCTCCAATTCTCCTCGTAATCATATAATACGAATAAAATTAAGAGTGTCCCGACTCTATACTTTTGGCAGATGGATGGGACGCATTGGTTCACTTTGTTCCTCTAGGTGCCTTTTTTTGAAAGAACAGTTTTGGGAGAGAATTGAATAGCACCATTTGGCCATTTATATAAAAGGGACTTAACCTAAATTTTTCACACTTGACAACTTTTAGATATTAGTGTTCCCGCTTTTATGCTTTTTTAGGCAATTCATCATATTCTTCTTCTTTTTCGCAGCTTTTCTCTTTTTTAAGTTAAGGAGAAGATGTCTTCTACAATTTATGTTGCTGTTGTGCCTTCTTCTAAGTAGGTAGACCTTATTCTGATGGAGTATGAACAATGATGATGGTATACTGAAATTGAAGACTAGAGTTCTAACAGCAGTGAGAACGAAGAACAGGTTAAGATGCGCAACCAGGGAGTTGTGCTACGGTGATGCGCTACGGCACTGATCACACCTGCGCGGAGCTGCTTCCCAGTTCTTCCAGAGAGTGGCGCTACAAGAGTTGCGATGCGGCACTGGCTGCACCTGTCTGGCGTTATAGTGCAGGTCGCACATATCAGGCACTGCGGTCGGCTCTACAGCCTGCAGGTTGCACCTGACAGTTTTGCCCCATCTTGCTTCTGATGCCCTAGCAGCTATAAATACTTAAATTTGGATATTTTTGTAGAGTGCGACTCATATATATATATATATATATATATATATATATATATAGAGAGAGAGAGAGAGAGAGAGAGAGAGAGATTAAAAATAAGAGAGAATTCACTTGTGAGATTTGAGACAACATTGTGAGAGATTGTTCTTGATCCGTTATAGACAATTGTTGTATCTTATTTTGTAATAGATCATCAGCATAGCAAAAAGCATGGTTTGGATCGCCCCTATAGATAGACATAGTCGAACTAGATAAAAAAATTGTGTCTTGTATTCTTTCATTGTTTTATCGCTTTTCTAATATTGTGAATGTATCCATTCATGGGTTTTGTTATTGTTAATTGTTATTCGAATATTTTTTGCTATGCAACAGAACATGAAAAAGGTGGCGTCAAGGATTGTCTTCTAGGAAGAAGAAGGTAGTAGAGGTGAAACCTAGGCTTGTCCCCGTGGATAATATTACTTTGAATGCTTCTGACAAATATGTGGGGGATAAGCTCGAGGAGTTTGCTGCGAATACTTCTGCGGTGGAAATTCGTATCTATTTCCGTGCGGAGCAGGCAAACAATCACCGAACGAGTCATTTTACCATCTATACGGTGCAAATTAAGGTTGGACTATCAGCCCTAAATCCCCTTTCTTTTGCAAGGTTTTTCGTGCATGTGGGTAGTCTCCTAGCCAAGTGATGCCAAACTAGTGTATCTACTTGGCTTGCTTCGTGTTCGTGTGCTTGTTGAAGGGGTTAGTATGCACGGTTGAGCGGTTTTAAGTGGTGTATGACGTAAGTCTTTCCCTTGTCGATCTACCCTTTAATTACTTTACTCATAGGAATGATAATGTTTTTGTTTTTTTGACAATGCCTCTTCGTCTTTTGGAAATTGGAAGGCTCATTATTTTTATGTTTGTCCGATAAAAACGCTGGGGGGAATTCCATATTCCTGGCGGCAGAAACCCTTTGTGCAGGATTAGGTTCGTCTGGATTCTTGGCTAAGGAGATGAACGCCAAGGGTTTTTTTCATACTCTTTATGACGCATTCTGTAGGGGAAGATACTCGACTTCTTCTACGAGAAGAGCAGTTTATCAGTGGTGAGCATTGGGATCTGGACGTTTCCTTGAATTGACTTTAGTGTGATTTGTAAGAGTTCACAACACTTTCCTCATTTGTTTCTCTTTTTTATATTCCATCTTTCTCTTTCATGAATTTGTGTGTGGACCTTTATTGACGGTTGCCTGTGCAGATGTTATTAGATTCTCGTAGAGTCGTGGAGTTAATAAAGCAGGGTATTATCGAGAAGTCCGCTTATATTGAGAAAGTGGGTAAGGACAAGGAAGGCCCGTTAGTGGGATCTGGGCAAGCCGTGGAAGTCAGAGCACCAGCAAAGGCCTCAACGGCTGGCAAAAAGAAGAAAAAGTAGAAGAGATAAAAAAGGACAAAGAGGGTGTCCTTTGAGGGTGGTCCTTTTGTCAAGGAGGGAGTTGTTAGGATGGACTCCCTGGTGAGAGTCAAGGAGAGGGAACAACAAAGCATCGGGCTACCACATAGCGGGCCGTGGTGGGGGTAGGGGCGCGCTTAGGCGCCGAAAGGGTATTGAAGAAGAAGTAGGGGGTCTTCCTTTGCTCTCTAGAAGATAAGTTTTTGGAGTCTCACAATCTAGTTTTTTAGGTAGGTCTCTTCCTTACGAGGACATGTCAGACGTCTTTGTGAGCTTCACTAAGGAGTCGTGGGTTGCGTTGCCCACTCTGACCCCAGGTTTTGCAAAGTTTCTTTAGACTAGGGTGGCGATTGAAAAGACGGCTTGGGTCCCTGGTGCAAGCATATTGATCTTTAGTAGTGGCGAGGCGGGGGATGTTGTGGTCCCTCCCTTGGCGGCGGAACATCTGTAGTTGGGAGAAGTGTCACTGTGGAGTTTCTGCAAGGTTAGTCGGCCCCTTCGCGTCTCTTTTGTCGCGCCGATGGGAGCAGAGGAACTTTGACATGGCTCGAGGTGGGATTTCGAAGAGGTAAACATCTTTTTGGAGGATACTTTTACCATACTTGTGGCTTAGGATATTTTGTACGAGGGGAGCTTGTTTATTTTTTTTAAAGCGTCTTTTCTTTCTTTTTCTTGGAATAAGGTGTCTACCTTGATGAGAGATGTTTGAGGCCTATACGACCAAGCAGTACGTGGAACAAGGGAGATCGAGGCGCGAGTGAAATTTTTGTGGGCAAAAGAGGCGCTTTGCTCCTCTAGAGGCATTAACCTAGAGCATTGGGATGAGCACATAAAAGTCTATGCCCAAGAAAATGAGCAAAAGTTAGAGGCCACCAAGGCTACGAAGGAGTGAGGTCAACGCAACGAGTAGTTGCAACATAGGTTAGAAGTGATGGATTAGGATAGAGAAAAGGCCTCGGTCAATGGGAGGCAACTGTGTAGGGCGAACAACGAGATGACCGGGGCCGTTGCAGAGCAGTTTGTCGAGGTAACTATGCTGCAAGAGGCTCTTTTGAAGATTGGTCTTGATGTTAAAGCTACAGTCGCTCGTACAACTCAAGAGATGGTAGAGTTACATCGGGGCTTTGCATATAGGAAGGAGGAGATCCACCGGGAATGTGACATCCATATGTACAAGATAGTAAATTAGGCTAGCATGGGCGCATTGGACAAGTATAAGGGATCCCGCAAATACTATTCTAGTTTTCATTGTCACTTTTTGGGGCATGTATACGACTTCTAGGGTTGTCGGGAGAGAGGGAAGGAGCTTGGCCTCTATAAGAAGGGTGCTGATTTGTCTCTACTGCGTCCCAAGGACCTCTAGATGCCCAAAACTCCTCACACGGTTTTGGCCTTGGTGATCACTGGACCGTCTCCTGCTATGCCCTATGCTGCAGCGGTATTTGAAGAGGGGAAAAGATGTGGCAGATAGCCTCGTGACGCAAGCGCCTTAGGCAGGCTAGATGAGAGAAGAGGCTTGTCGCCTCATAGTTCATCTTAGTTTCTATTGTATTTAACTAATGTGATTTTGTGTTCTAGTTTTGTTGAAGGTCTTCATGTAATGTATTGTGACAGTAAATAAAGAAATCTTGTTTTCGACCTTATGCTTATGTATGCCTTTTTTTGTGGTTGTGTTCATCGAAAATGTTTAAGGAAGTGACGAAGTTTTACTTTTAGTGCTTGCCGTGGTCCTTTATCTTTTTGAGGAGAGGGGATGGTAACCAAAAGCGTTTTCCCTCCCATTTTTGGGGGTTCTATCGTTCATCAAGGTTCTTCGGTATGAGGGTTGAACAAAGAGTGAACACTAAGAGACCATTATAAATTTGGTTCCAAGGAATTCGAGGTTGATAGCTTCGAGGTTTTGATTGTGGTTGCGCTCCTTTATAGGTTTTCCCAAGGGTAACACATACAGTTTTTCAGGGTACGCGAACCCTTTTTGCTGAAAAGTGTTCATGTTTCCTCAGTCAAAGGATGTTACCATTTTAAGTTTTGGTACATTTGAGGAGGTCAAGAGTCCTCCTATAGGTAGGTCTGGGATTTTAAGGTGTCCCTTCATTATGCAGTGGACAACTTATTTTCCTTAGCACATGGTGGTTTTTTTGGGCGTAAAGATGTGCTCTGAAACCGTCTCCAAGGTCGCAAGACCCCTTCGTTATGTGTCTTTCACGGGGATCACGATTCCCCTTAAACTAGTTCCATGACTAAGTGGTCCCTTCAAGTGGATATGCATTACTGGGGTCGTGAGTCTCCTTTAATGCTGGTTTTTTAGAGAGGTGTTGCCCTTGTATTCCTTAAGGCAATAAGTAGTTATGTCGTAATAATTTGGGTTATGATAGAAGGTTTCAGCCTTGCAAGGTATTTCTGAAGGCGAGATATTGTACTTTGCATGTAGTTTCACGTGGTCATTGGGGATAACTTTCAAGAAGTTGCTCTACCTCACATAGTAAGGTCTTTGTTTTCTAGGCACATGCTCGAGAGTGTTTTTTATGACACGTGGCCTTGGTTGATTCGTGAGCCTGTCGGTTTCTTCTTCGGGGTATCCACTGGATGCCACATTTATTATATAATTGCGACATAACTTCGTCCATTAAGGATATTTATGGTTTCTTCCGTTCGTTTGTCTGCCATGCAATGTAGATTTATGATACTATTCAAAGATCCACCCACATTAATTAGACAAGATGGGTCGTCAGTTTGCGTCTTGTTTAACTATGAAGCGCCTTTTGGGCGGGAGTCCCATTTTGTTGAGTCCCATATAAATACGAGTACAGTGTACCTCTTCCTTATCATTTCTCCTTCACTCGCTCCCCATTGTCGTGACCTTTCAAAGTGTTTTTTAAAAACTATTAGCCTTCTTTAACATATTCCTCTTTTGATCCAGTGTATTATGGATCCTTCAAACTCAGAGGCTTAAGATCTTTTATTCGCATAGTCAGGCTCCACTAAGACTTCCGAACACGCGTCCATCGAGCAGTGCGATTAGCCGTTGTGGTTAAAGTCCATGATATGATATCCACCAATGATGAATGGTATTCGTATGCTAAACTTAGGATCGTTTATCTTCAAGTTGTTTGGATAGAACCTCGACCGATTGTCTTAGAACAAATAGGAACCTTGGTATGATGACCGTGACCCGCTACTTGATGTGAAACACGAACCTTGGTGTAGTGAAGACGCCATAAACAGTTATGGAGGATGGTCGTTTGATATGTCGGATTTGAACACCACAAATGGAGGTGATGAACCCATTTGATAAGTTTTGAACTAGTTCGTCAAAGAACCAAAGAGAATAAATCTCACAAAATTTATAAAATATGATAAGTGTTCTCTTACAATGAAAATGACCTCCAAGATTTATAGGCGAATCAGCCATCGAGCCACAGAGATAAACTTGGCTACTAAGAAAGCACTTATGACCTTCTGACAACATCTACGAAATGCTAAATACATTAAGAAGACTAGGAAATGGTGAAAAGTGGTCAAAACACATTTTTGACTTTGGACTAATATTTAAAACATGACTTGGATCGGATTTGACCATCTTTCTCGATCATTTGGGCTTCTTGAATCATTATTGACCCAAGATTGGTTAATTAGCCTATAAATAGTTGCTCTCATTCTCTTATAGGCCCGTTAAAAGTGTGGACTTGATGCATTCTTGTGACATATTCTTCATTTGTAAATTTGTTATCTTCTTATTTCAATGTCAACACGTCCACATTTGCATCATTTCCCTCCTTTTGAAAATGACTTGTCCTCAAACCTGTATCACCTACATCAAAGTGACTCAAATCAGAAACATTGAAAGTAGGGCTAATAGTATACTCACTAGGAAGATCCAGCTTGTATGCATTGTCATTGATTCGCTCAATCACTTGAAAAAGGTCTGTCTCTTCTGGGTAACAATTTGGTAAGTCTCTTTTCGAGAAACCTTTCATTTCTCATTTGCAACCAAACCCAATCTTCTGGTTCAAAGATCAACTTTTGACGACCCTTGTTTGCTTGATTTACATATTGTTGAGTTCTCTTTTTAATGTTGAGCCTAGTCTTCTCGTGTATTTGCATAACAAAATCAGTTTTTTTCTTGCCATCTAAATTCACATACTCAGAAGTAGGCAATAGAGTTAAATCCAATGGTGTAGAAGGATTAAAACCATAAACAATCTCAAATGTTAAAAACTGAGAAGCATATTGCACAGTTCTATTGTAAGGAAATTCAACATGTGGTTGACAATCTTCCCAAGTTTTATTATTCTTCTTTATGATAGCCCTCAACAACATTGAAAAGTCTAGTTTACTACTTTGGTTTGACCATCAGTTTGTGGTTGACAAGTAGTAAAAAACAACAGTTTAGTACCTAACTTACACCACAAGGTCTTCCAAAAGTAACTTAAAAACTTGGTATATCTATCTAAAACAATTGTTCTAGCTATACCATGCAACCTCACAATTTCTCTAAAGAACAAATCAGCAATCTGAAGTATCACCACTTTAATGACACGAAAAAATATGTGCCATTTTAGAGAAACTATCCACAACCACAAAAATAAAATCTCTACCATGTTTTGTTCTTGGCAACCCCAATACAAAATCCATAGAAGTATCAATCCAAGGCATCGTAGAAATCGGTAAAAGAGTATATAAACCATGATTTTGGACTTTGGACTTAGCTTGTCTACACGTGAGACATCGGTTGTATGTACTTTCAACATTCTTTTTTATGTGTGGCCAAAAAAAATGTTCTTGTAGAATTGCTAAGGTCTTTGCAATGCCATAGTGTTCCATTAATCATCCTCCATGAGTTTCCTGCACATGTAAGTCCCTTAAAGAACTATTAGGCACACAAAGTTTATTCTCCCCAAACAAAAATCCATCTTGTCTAAAGAACTTACTAGTAGCATGCAACTCAAAATTTTGATACTTATAATGAAAATCATAATAATCCTTATACATTTCCATGATGTACTAAAAACCAAGAAACTTTGAATAAAGAGTAGAAAGTAAAGCATACCTCCGAAAAAGGGCATCAACAACTACAATCTCCTTACCTTGCTTGTACCGACTGATATAAGGAAATGTTTCAATGAACTCTGCCCATCGTGCATGTCTCATACTTAGATTGTGTGGTCCCTTAAAATGCTTCGTAGATTCATGATCTGTGCGAATAAAAAATTTCTTAGGCCAAAGGTAGTGTTGTCATGTATTTAAGGCCCGAACCAAAGCATATAACTCTGTGTCCTAAGTTGGATAGTTCAAGGCTGCTCCTCTTAGATTTTCACTAAAATAAGCTATCGGCTTCCCATCTTGCATAAGAACATCGCCTATTCCTATCCTTAAGCATCACACCCAGTTTTAAAAGTTTTAGCAAAGTTAGGCAATGTAAGTAAATGAGCATTGGTCAACTTTTCTTTGAGGAATTGAAAAGTATTTTCTTGTTCCTCTCCCCGCTTGAATCCAGCGTTCCTCTTTATTACTTCGGTGATTGGTGCAACTATAGTACTAAAATCTTTCACAAAACTTCGATAAAAGTTAGCCAATCCGTGAAAACTTTAAACATTTCCCACACTTGTTGGACTTTCCCACTCTTGTATTGTCTTGACTTTCTCTTTATCAACACGTATACCATGTGTACTCACAACAAATCATTGGAATACAAGATTATCCGCTGCAAAATGTACAATTTTTAGATTAACAAACAACTCTTCTTTCCTTAGAACATCTAAAAGAAGTTTTAAATGTTCAATTTGATCATCCAAGTTCTTGATATTATTATAATATACCTCAACAATTGTTCCAATAAAAGCACGCAAAACATGGTTTAATAATAACATGAATGTACTAGGTACAATAGTTAAACCAAAAGGCATTACTATCCATTTGTACAAACCATATTTTGCTATAACAATGGTTCTCCAATGATCCCCCTCTTTATTTTTAATTTGATGATAACGACTTCACAAATTGACTTTTGAAAACACACAAGACCCATGCAATACATTTAGCATATAACCCAAAGTAAGTATGGGTCGGTGATACTTCACCATAATTTTGATTGCTTTTCAATCAATGCACAACCTTTGAAAACTTGGTGAACCAAGTGGTATATCTTTGGGGAAGATATCATCACATTCCTGCGAGAGAAATACAATCGAACTTGGCAAGGAAGAAACTTGCGTGTTAGTTATCAAAAGTACTCTGCTTTTCAACTCATATTCTTTTAAAAAGACACTCTCTTGTTTTCTCTCTATTTTTCTTTGATTTGCCATAACTTCAACTTCTTGTTTGTTGGAAACTCTCTGTTTTTCACTCTCTTCTTTTTGAACACTCTTTTTTTCGTTCATTTTCTTTCTTTTGAAATCTCACTTGACCTTCAAACACTCCCTTTGGTGGTAAAGGAATAAGGATGATTTTTCATTTATTATGAACAAAATAATACTTGTTCGTAAATCCATTGTGGTTAACTTTACGATCAAACTGCCATGGACACCCCAATAGTATATGCCCGGTTTGCATTATAACTATATGTCACAAAACTTCATCTTTGTATTTCCCAATACTGAATGTAATCATCACTTGCTTGTCAACTCCACATTAGCACAATCATTGACCCAATAAACCTTGTATGGTCGTGGATGTTTCACGGTAGAAAACCCAAGTTTCTCAATGAGCATGGTGCTAGCAATATTGGTGCAACTTCCTCCATCAATTATCACACTACAAATCTTGTCAAGAACATGGCATCTAGTACGGAAGATATTCTCCCACTGCTCGTTTGTCCTTATCTAACATTTGTGCACTTAAAATTCTTCGTGTGACCAAATTGTAATCACAATAAAGTGCAGTTTCTTCTCCATATATTGACATGATAACCTGCAAAGAAATGTTAGAAATTAAAGGACCTCACAACACTCCCTTACGTGTTTACTCTCATAATTTCTTTTAATTGTTTTTTCACTCAAAATGTAAAACACGTATTTCACTCAAATAAATTGGTCTTTTTCCCTCTAATGATCTCACACTCACTGCCTTTTTTCCACTCGTATACTCTCTATAGGTTATTTTTGAACTAATTCAAACAAAATCAAAACAATGTGTATTAATCCCAAGGAACACATGAAACCAGAATATCTCTTCTCTCACAAGTGCACCAAAGATATTTCCCAACAAGAATTCAGCAACAAAACGATAGTATCAAAGAAATAAAGTTAGTACTTCGTTTTTTTTTGTACCTCTATTTTTTTCGTTTTTTTTTCCTTTTTGTCCTCTTTTTTCTTTTTTTCTGGACGTTTGTTTTTTAAGAAATAAAAAGACTAACTAAAGATAGACTTTTTGGCAATCCGAAGATTAAACCAATAACGGATAGGCCCTGAAAGATAAAACCTTTGCTCAGATACCAAATGATACAATTTCCACCAATGATGAATGGTGTTCGTATGCTAAAGGTAGGATCGTTTATCTTCATGTTGTATGGATAGAACCTCGACCTATTGCCTTAGTATAAATAGGAACGTTAGTATGATGACCGTGACCTGCTACTTGATACAAAATACGACCTTAGTATAGTGAAGACCCCACAAACGATTATGGAGGGTGGTCGTTTGAAAAGTCGATTTTGAACGCCGCAAATGGAGGTGATGAACTCGTAACGTTTGATAAGTTCTGAACTGGTTCATCAGATAACAAAAGACAATGAATCTCACAAAATTTGTAAAATATTATAAGTGTTGTCTTACAATAAAATTTGCCTCCAATATTTATAGGCAATTCATCCATGGAGCCAAAGAGACAAACTTGGTCACTAAGAAAGTATTTATGACCTTCCAACAACTTATAGGAAAAGATAAATACATTAACTAGACTAGGAAATGGTGAAAAGTGATCAAAACACATATTTGACTTTGGACTAATATTTAAAACACGGCTTGGATCAGATATGACCATCTTCCTTGATCATTTGGGCTTCTTGTATCATTATTCACCCATGATTGGTTAATTAGCCTATAAAGAGTTGCTCCCATTTTTTTAACACGCCATATTGTTATTGGCCCATTAAAAGTGTGGACTTGATTCATTCTTGGGACTCCTTCTTCATTTGAAAATTTGATATCTTCTTCTTTCGATGTCAACATGTCCCATTTGCATCAGGGCATCATGATCCTGGTAGTTTGTCGTCACCAGGGAGAAGGTCGTTGATGATTGTGAGGGTATCTCTTTGCCCTCTGCTCAGAGTCAGGTAGTAGATAGTGGACGAGCGATCTTTCTGCAGAGGAACTTAATACTCCCCCGCTTCAGGGGTAGAGTTGGTGCTTGATTATTTTGAGTGGGGATCAATTGTGGGTCTAGGGAGAATTGGGACTTTGTCCAGTTCAGTTATGTGTGGTCAGTGCATCCTTTGTTCGAGGGGGTGTTGTTGGATGCAACTAGGTTTGGCATGTGATTCCTTCTGTTGATCAGCGCGTCCATGGCCCTCCCGCTTGGTAACTTATTGTCTTTGTTGAGCAAGTAAATTGAGTATACGATGGTTCTTTCATCCACAAGTGAGATGTCTTTTCCAGTTTATGAAAAATTCCCTGAGTCAACTGCACCCTTCTTCATTTTGGTATGTGGTTAGGTTCGTGTTATGTTGTGGCCTCTTAGACATGTATTGCTCTCCCTTTTGTTTTTCAGTGGCCTTCTAGCTGCACGTAGTACCCTCGGATCCTATATTCATTTATTTTGAGTCGATGGGTCCTTCCACCTTATTGTAGGTGGGATCTTTCTTAGCATTCGATAACGCTTGGATGAAAGAGTTGTTCTATCTGGCTCTTCACAATTTTTTGGTTGAAGAATGGGGGGTGCGTACTAGGTGGGGCATGGGTTATATGCAAGCACTCTCGTCCATAGCAGACCATGCGAGGCAAGATTTAAAAAGGCAGGGTTTGTCATCTGGCCGTTACGATATGGTCTCCACGCTAGATTTGCCGATCGTTATGACATGGCAGGACTAGCAAAGCGCCGCGGTGTTGGAATTTCTCGAAGGGCCCTTACATATGAACCCTTTGTTTAGTAAGTTACTATTTTTTTTGTTTTTAAAGAGTTTTATTTCATGGCTGATTGTACGCATAGTACTAATCTTGCACCGCTCGGGGATGTCGCTGGTTCATGTGGTAAGATGGACGCGCATGTCGGGTACCTTTCTCCGAAGAGTATCTACTTCTTCCTAGGAGCTGAGGTGAGGGGATGGATGTCAAGACTCTTTTGAGGGGTACCGATATCCTAGCTCATTTTTTCCTTTCCAACACCCCTTTAGTCGAGGGTTACTTTCCAATTCAGTGGGCCAACCGTCTTGATTATCTGGCGATGATTCCAGCTATGTATTTTGTTCATGAAGTTCGTGGATGGCGGGTTTGTGGTATCCTTCCACGGTTGGAGCCGTGGATGGCCTTTACCTTGTTACGGGGGTGCAAGGGAGATTAGAGTATTGACGATTATATGTGTAGGGCTTGCGGAACGAGAGGCACAAGGAGTTTCTGCTACCTTTTTCCTTTTCTTCTTTATAAGACATCATTAACAAGAACGTGTGTAAGGTAATTTAGTCTTTTATCTTAGATACAGTGGTTCGTGCACTGTTCCCTTCTCTGATACCTTCGTCAAATTTTTACAGTTGTTGCTTCTGGTAGAAGCCGTGGAGGCGCGTTACGCGGTTGCCCCTCTTGACATACCAATATTACGAAGGTGGTGGCAGGAATTAGAGTCGGTGTTATAAGAGACTCGCTGCTAGCTAGGGCAAAGGGAGGCCGAGGTGGAGGCCCTACCAGCTGCTCAAGTATGGAACAGTGACAAGAGAAGAGAAATGTTGGAGAGGGATTTAATTTGTATGTAGGAGCAGTCGGCTCAGGTGGAGGAATGGTTGAAAAGCTTGCTTTTTGTCTTTGACAAAACTGTGAGCTCCTTTGCAAGGCGAGAGTGAAGGGGGACGAGTATCGGTGTCACTTAATGGACTTAGGAAGTCTATTTTGGGATAAGATGGCGAAGGATCATGCCCAGGTTGCCATAGGAGTTGGAGGTAAAGGTAGTTCTGCCAACTCATTTAATGAAGGGGCTCGCCAATTTTTGCTAATGGGTTACATGATTTCCAAGATGTTGTGCAATCGATGCCGAGATTTCCCTCTGATCTAATTATTCTACAGTTGGTGATAGATTCCCCCATTGAAGGCTATTCCAACTACTCCATTTGCAGTAGGACCGAGCCGATCGAGATTGCTCGAACTTAAAAATACTTGCACGTCTGCCCCTATCGTATCACTGATTGATTCACTGGACATGCTACTTGACGAGAACCGAGCCGTTGTGCGAGAGAGTGTCATATTCATGACTAGAAAGAACTCTTGTCCCCTTGACACATACTTATGAGGTTATCCACTCTATTTTTGGGGGATCGAGTGTGGTATAGGTACATAGGGTAGATACTTTGTAAATACTAGGCTTGTAGAAAAAGACTTTGTTGAAAGTACGGAAGGCGAGACCACGGTCGAATTTTGTTTTGTAACAACCTCTCGACCATACTCTTTATATGCTTTTGGAAACCAATACGTAGGGCAACTTTGCATATATAATATTTTTTTTACTCTTTCTCATAGTATGTTGAGGTTTTTCATGATTTCACAAGAGTTATTACCAGGGTGTATGCCGCTAAGGCTTGTACCGAGTGTGGTAGTAGATCAGTTGGGGGTCCTATGGCCCTTTAAAAGGGGCTCATGACTAAAGGTTTACTATGTCTGTCGTACGAGGGGCAATGTTTCTCTACCTTTCTCGTCTTCCTTTGTGGGGTCCTTTTCAATTTTTTTCCATGTACCGTCCTTTTTGCTTTGTGGAAGGCAACCAACGTTTGACCCTCATCGAAGGTGGACGGGGATAAACTTTGCCCTCATCCAAATAGCACTACAGACTGGCGTTGATCGGTGTTCTGCTCCAAAAACTTAGAGTGGCCTTATTCTCTATTTCCCTTTGTCTTGGCTTTAGGTTTTTGCTCAGGCATGGTAAATCTATACGGGTTGGGTGTAATTTTTTTGCATGTATTCATCCGAGTGTAGCAAGTGATGGGTTTTTAGTAGAAGATTGCTAGTGTTACTCTGTGCAATAGCCTTCCACTTGAGGTTAGGCGCTCTTTTCTTCTTTGTGATTGTTACTAATGTTAGCGGCTTTAGGGCTGACAGGCAATTTTCGAGAGGTGAGCTCTTCGAAGAGGGGGTGACTCTGGCTGTTGTGATGCCACGAGTTGCCACTACAATCCTACTGGCTGATTATAAGGAAGGTCGAGCATTGTGGAAGGCGCATAGTGTTTTGGCCATCGCCTCATGGGTTGAGCGAGAGTATCTTTCTCACGTTAAGAAAGTACAGTGGAACAGGAGCCCTACTGCCCCTCCAAGGGGCAGTGCTGGTGGCTCAGGCACGACTAGAAGGGATGTAGGGATATCTTGACGCTGAGAGATCCTAGAAAATGGGAGAAGCAACCGGGTCGATAATTTGCTGGTAGTACCGTTCATGGAAAGAGCATGCTGCTCTTGATGCTAGCCGGGTCTCATTCAAGGAGCGACACCAGGATAGACGGAACTTAACAGGCGATACACATGTTTTCCGACATTGGGTCAGTGCATAGATTTTATTATCATATATATTTTTTTTAAGTACTTTCCATGCTTTGCCTAAGCGTGAGCTTCATAACGGTCACAACCCCTGGCTTGTTTACCAATGTGATGGTGGATGGGGGCATATCATGTTGTTAGTTCTAGAGAGGGTTCTTGGCAAGGGAATATGTGCCCTACGTGTGGCCCTCGCGTCGAGTGCTGGTTAGAGCTCGGCTGAGTGCACCAAAGAGACGACAGTTCTAGAGCTCGGGTGATAATTTCTTTAATGATGGACGCCTTCCTTGATGGATCCCGTATATTCTCTTTTTGGCTACAACGGGTCATATTGATGAAGTCGACCCTAACTGTGATGCTTCTTGCTTCCCTTTCCTACACTTTCTTTATTCATAGGACTTTTCCTTAGGGAGGTGGAGGGTTCCCTAGACGGCGCCAGTTGATAATAGTGTTCTTCTTGTGTGCTTGGTCGTAAAGTCATAAAGGCATAATATGAGGGTTGGAAAGACCTCTCCCGAGCCTACTAGGAATAAAAATATCTTGATAGGTTGAAATGATGGGGTCGTACATCCCTGGGGTGTACGAGGGATTTTCCCTTTTTGTTTCTTTTCTTGTGGGGCTCCCTTTTGTAGATTTGAGGGAGATCCTTTTATAGGAAAATGGAAGCTTCTCATTCTTCTAATTCATTGAATGAGCTCCTCTGTTTGCTAGGTAACCGGGGAGATGGGCTCTTCTGTTTCCATGGTGCATGCTTATCCATCGTGCCCGTGGGAGGTTTGGACATGTGGCAAGTGTTAGGAGGTGCGTGTCAACTCTTCATAAGAGCGCACATATAACTAGATTATCTACAAAACAAGATAGGTTCTTTGAGGGCTGTATTGTCAGCGTTGTCCCTCTTCTTCGTAAAGTGTGCTATTTCGTACGAGGGGGCTGTACTGGTGGTATTTCGAGGAGCCGATTCTTATACTATCAAGATTGAAATTATAAATCATTTTATTTAATATGCTCCACATTTTTAATGTTACGAGCTTTTCGATCATACTACTTGAGAACTTAACATGGGATTATTTCATCGAACCCCTAAACTATGGCCACTTTATGGGTTCAGTGTCAGATCTTTGTTTTTAGACCCAATGATGTCTAAACTTTGGTAGTCTATGCGAATTATTCAATTTTCCACTTTTCAGTAATTTTTCGATCAAAAATCGCCAAAATAATTATTTGAAGTTAGAGTAGAATCTTTCTCTCGGCGAGGTAGTTTCGAGGATGGTGACGGTGTCACAAAATTTAAAATCAATACACACGAAATTTAATTTAAGTGTATTGAACTTAAATTAAAATTTCCATGTTATAACTTTGAATTTTGTGACACCATTACCACAATTAGAACTGTTTCAACGAGAGGAAGATTCTAGTTAAATTTTAAATAATTATTTTGGCGATTTTTGGTTGAAAAATTGTTGAAAAGTGAAAATAGGGCAATTTACACATACTACCAGAGTCTAGACCTTATTGGGTCAAAAAAACAAAGATCTGATCTTATATGCATGAAGTGCTTCTAGTTTTGAGGGTTTGGGGGAATAATCAGTTCAAGTCAACTCCAAATAAAGCAAAAAAGCAAAATCGGAAAATCTACTATCTATTCTGTCAAAACTCCAAGTGCGGGCGTTATTATAAGAAAAACCAGATTTTGTTATATTCGTGAGGTATAATGAAAATGATCGAATTACGCAATCCATACGGTGTGATGAGTTAATTCCTACTATTTTGTTCTTATTTCGTCTGGGTTACAACACACCTGCGAAGTATTACAATGGGCCTGACTTATGACAAAATAATGCTAATCAAATATCGATATTGGACTAGCTTGGTCCAAAACACCTTATACAAAATGACTAGGTAATACAAGTAGAATTAATATAAATCTGATGACGATTGAATCGGGTGGGTTCGATGGTGCTGAGTCTCGAATAGGCAGATCGATCGAATTGAGGCCGTTCGAAGGTGACGAGCCTCAAATCGGTTGACGGTCAAATGGTTAGAACTCGACTCTGATGACTGTCAAATTGGGTGAACTCGATCAAATAGGGTCGAATGGGTGAAGGTCGAATTCATGCCATTCGGATTGGATCAATCGAATGGAGATGGACCGAATCGCCAAGTTCGATATTAAGTAGTTGATCAATAGTAATGAATGCGTGGCGTTAATGTCGAAGGACGACGTATTTATAGATCCCGTCCCATGGGCCCTAGTGGTAGCTGACGAGTGACGATCGAATGGAAGGAGTTCGATCGTTCCTGCAATGATTGAATGTCTCCTCTTCGACCCATCAGTTTCAGGGCCTTTCTCCTGTTGGCCGTCCCATATATATTTTTGGGCCTACCTAAAATAACCCCATCATATGGTACCCCCATTTTGGGAGTCAGTCTTGAGCAAAGAGCGGGTTCCAAACTCTAAAGTTTGTGTTGTTTGCCTCAAAATTCAGGTTTCTACATTATACCCCATGGTTGCTTCCTGCTCAGTGAACTGGGTATGAGATTTTGGCTTACTATTGAAAATACTCCCCCGAATTGGGAGGTTTGATTCAAAAACATGGGTTCCCAATTTTAATCGTGCCTCGTAATGTCCGAAACATTAAAGATCAGACTTTCGAGACAATTGAACTGAGACCAATTTGATTGTAATTTTATTGTCGAGGTATAAAGGATTCGATAACATTATTTCATCATATGTCTAAATTCGATTATTCAATAGTGTCGAATTTTGCAAATTCAATTTCGGTATGCATCGAATGAATGGAGTTATATCGATGAATTCGGTTGCGAAAGTTGTTAAAAATGCAGATCTAGATTGTTATCCTCGATCGAACAGACGCGAATTCAACTGCGGGTACTCAATCGAATATCAGACGGTTCGACCGTTATTTCTCTTTCTATTCGGCCTTATAGGCCGTCCTCCCTCTATATAAGGGCGAGGAAGGTGGCGTAGCTCATTCACATCTTTGGAGATCTAACGCTGAAATGTAAGAGGCATCGAACGGGCCCGGTTTGATACTCTTTGTATCGAACACAGGATATTCGATACTCATTGTATCGAACGTTAGGCCGTTTGATCTATCGCCTTAGAAAAAAAATTCAAAATTTTCTCAAATATTTTGTTTTCTTCTCTCTGATTAGCTTTATGTTTCTTATTTTGCGCAATGTTATTCCGCAGCTGATTATGTGACTTTGAGATTTTAACCAAGGTAGTTGATTGTTTACTTTTATCACCTTTGTTAATAATGTGTAGCTTATTTTTGTTTGTGTGCATCACGTAGTTGTTGTAAGTCTCGAGGGTGACGTACATTCATAGTCAGCTTTTCATTCATTTTTTATTTTTATTTTATTTTGTGTCGAACGAGATGGTGAGTGCTGATTCTTCATCTGGGAGTGATTCGAGTAGTACCTTGAGCTCGGATTCTGTTAATTTGGTGATGGGTCATGTCGTGAACGCCCATGAAGAAATTGACATAAAGGAGATTGATTTCAAGGCAGATGATGAAGAGGTGGGGGATGAGGAATAGCCAACACCGCAACTTGGGGTAGATAGTGCGCCCCTGCCGCCTATTGGGGATAATCGTGTCGACAGTGAGGTAGATGAGGAAAATGAAGTCATTGACAGTGACTTTGATGATGATGACGAGGTTGCAAGAATGGCTTATATAGATTACGTGTCACGCTTACAGCATAGCCGACATGTTCTTTGTGAAACTTACAATATAGGGATTAACTAAGAGATAGTTATTTCTAGTTTGGAGCAGCGTGTACATACTACGCCACTCGGTTATCTCACTGTCTTTGTTGGATAGTTGCCCAATGGTCTACGTGTTCCCGTGCCACAAGAGGTAAGAAGCATTTTAACCTCTATTGGGTTGGTACCGAGCCAGTTGACGCCAAACTCGATCGGGCATATAATCGGTTTCATCATCACCATGAAGGGCTCAGGGGCACCATGCGGGCCTAACTAGTTTTGGACCTTATTTGAAGCTTCCAAAAAAGGGATAGGTTTTTATCATGTAAAAGTGTTGAGGCATCATAAGTTTTTGAGGGGAGAGTTTTCTGGTTATGGGAAAGATTAGAAGAAACGATATTTCTACATCTAAGAGAGTTTTGAAGAGGAGTTTTCTGTGTATCGATGGGACTGGGTGGATGTTCTGAAAATTCCAATTCCGCGCGAGGTGGGTTTTTCTTGGTGGGGTGATCAATTTAGGGCGAGCCTGATAACTAATCACTAATTTAATATAAGGGCTCTTGTTAAAAGCCATGTTTTATCGATTGTGGGGTTGGCCCCTGTTACCTATACGTGGAGATATACTCTCGATATATGATATGGGTATTTCCCATATTGGGAGTGCAATGGGCTAGGCCAAGATTTTAGTTATATCGGGAATCATCCCCGATATATATCGAATATCATCCTCGATATGGTACAACTCACGTGTTCATCACATGAGTGGTCCACGTATCCCGAGGCCTATAAATACCCGCTTCCTGGCAATCAAGGTAAGCTTTAATTATCCGCAATTATTGTACATCTATATCGAGCCTCCTTCTATATAAAGTTCGACACTGTACCTAATATATATCACCTGCACCACCTTCGATATATACAGGAGATCATTCTAGACATAGAAGATTCGATGTTGTCCCCGACATATTCCTCGACGTCATCTCCAGTATATCCCCGACATCTTGCACGTCAGTTCGAGGTGTTCCAGACCAAGCAATATATCCCCGACATCTTACACGTCAGTTCGAGGTATTCCAGACCAAGTCTATTCGAGAGTAGTATAGCTAGAGTAGGCCTACTTAGCAGTATACTTGGTGTAATACTCTTGTAATCGACCCATTTATATATATATGAGACATTGTCAAACTAGTGGCACCGTCTGTTGGAACACCAAGTTCCCAGACGAGGACGTCAATATGCAAAAAAGATGACCCACTCGCAGTCCAATAGACCAGTGGTTGACAATTCAATGGCAGAAAGTGCGCCCCCGCCACTTATTCCTGCCCCAGACCGGTGGTGGACCAGAATGAACCCAAACATCCCCAAGCACCAAGGGGACCGATCCCTGCACCCGAGGGGCCTGCAGTTTTGGCACCAGAGATCATAGTGCAAATTAATGCTACTATCCAGACCATACTGAATGCGACATTGGAATCACTACTATCACGCCTGAACAATAAGAGAGTGGACGATGCACCACCGCGACCGCAAGAATTATGACTAGAAGAGCTGAATCAGAGCAAAGAGCTGATGAACTTGAGGACTCAAGAGATTCCAAAAGAGATTTGTGCCGCCCAAGAACCCGCGGGGTTGAGGTACAAGATCTAAGGATGGACTGAAGGAACATTCCTAGGAGGATGGAATAGTTGGACCGTGAGAAAACAGAAGTGAGACGAAGGCTGGCTTTCGCAGAGGGCCGTAGTTTGACACCCTTTTTAGATGAGATAGAGTCATAGGTGCTAGAGAAGGGAGATAAGATCCCCACGATCAAACTGTATGACAGGAAGAGTGATCCAGCAGACTATCACCAATTTGTCGACATCGTCTTGAACTTACACAGGTTTTTGTGCAACATCAAAGCATAGATTTTAGCTATGACCCTAACCAGAGCAACTTTGGATTGGTTTACCAAGTTCAAGGTTCGATCTATAATGGATTATGATTAGATGAGACAGAAGTTCGAGAGCCAATTCTCTGGACAGAAAAGGATGAGGACCAGCATGTTATATGATTGCTATGCAGCAAAGAGACAAATAGAACTTGATGCGTTTCATCAAGAGATTTAACGATGAACTGCTCAAAGTGGATGAGCCGCATGGGGATCAGGTCGTCCTCATTTTATTCAATGCTACGTCGCACAAGAGGTTTGCATCACAGCTTATAAAGCTTAAGTCACCAACGATATCTCAGATTAACATGCTCGCGTACGACATCATTTACGAGGACAACATGATGGCCACCAAGAAAATCCAAAACCCTAGTAGGCATTCTGGAAAGGAACGATACAGGGGTAGGTCCCCGAGAAGATACACCCCACCGAATAGAGGAATTTTGGAGGTATTCACATTTGTGCAGAATAATAGTAGCTCAATGAGCCTAGGAAGCTAAGGGAGAACAAATGAATGAAGTTATCTTGGAAGTACTGTGAATATCATGCCAAATGGGATACAAAATAGAGGATTTCACTGATTTGAAGAACGTGATCGAGAGGCTCATCAATGAGGGCAAACTAGTGAAGTTCGTGAGGAACTCAATGAATGACGGCCGAGGGGATGATGAATCCCGTTCGCCTCACAGAGACCTCTCACGTTCTCCCAAGAGAGATAAAGAAAAGGCAATTGAGGCTCCATCCGAGCGTGGAAGGGCTATTGTCAATGCCCTAGGTAGTGGGATGATCAATGTGATCCCCGAAGGACGGTTAGGCACCGATTCAGCTCAAGGACGTGAGAGGATAACCCGCTAGATGCAGGCATCTTGGTCGGCAAATATATAGGGTACACTACCTCGGTTATGCAGGAGGAATTCCTAGACCAAAAAATTTCATTCACCAAGAGAGATGCGGAGCAGCTCGCCGCAGGCATTGGAGGCAGGTAAACTCGATTGCCCAGTAGTTGTTACATTTGACGTAACTGAGTATTAGATACGCAAGGCCCTGATCACAATGGTAGCTCCTCCAACATTATCTTTGCCCATGTCTTGGAGAAATTGGTCTTACCTCAGAACATGCTGGAGGTGGTCTCGACCCCGCTAACAGGCTTCGGGGGAAGAGAGATAATTCCAATGGGACAGATAATATTGCTTACCTCATTGGGTGAGGAGCCATGCGAGAGGACAATCGCAGTGAAGTACACCGTGGTCGACCTTTTCTTCCCCTACAATGCTATCATTGGGCACCCCGACCTCAATGAAATGAGAGCCGCGGTATCAACCTACCACCAGAAGATGAAATTTCCTACACATGTTAGAATTGGGGAAGTCATAGGAGATCAAAAATAGGGATGGATGTGCTATGTGGCCTCATTGAGACTTCCTAGGATTATGGAGGCACAAGAAGTGGAAGCAGCTGAGCAGGAATATCAGATACGGAGTAATCACCTCACTTCCATTGGGCGCCCCGACCTTCAGTTATTACTGTCTTTTACTATTACTAGAACAATTACGTTATGTCTTTTGAACAATTTCAATTCCCTAAATTGCCCCATCGTTAGGTTGGACTGTAACTAAAACAGGGGGTACAATACTAGTCTGATTCCCTAGACGGGATCCGTAGGCGGGTTGAGATTTACCTAGCCTTCGATCGTTATCCATTATTAATTCCTATCATTTCAACTGATATATGTTCGCAATACAACATCTATGAACTTCTGCAAGGACATATCCTACAGGATATGATAATGATGTCCCCCATCATAAGGAAAAAATGGAAGATGCCCGAACGACACTCATAATTTATGATATTGCTCGTGGAATTATCCATAAATTGTGATACAATATTAATTGTTATTACTGTTGCGAATAGGGTTTTTTCACCTATCTAGAACAGGTAAAACGATATTCCTTGCTTATACGTAGGAAAGGGCATATCTCCCACATGATGGGGTAACACATACAAATGGGAATTCATCTTTTCGATTCCATATTATCAAATGTTCTTCAATATACAAACATGTTACCTTGTTTGAAAATAGGAAATACAGAAGACTCTACAAATCCTACGAGATATCGACCACCGATGAGTGGCAAAGACTTTATAAATCCTGCGGGATATCGACCACCGATGAGTGGCGTAGACTCCACAAATCCTGTGGGGATATTGACCACCGATGAGTGGAGAAGACTCTAAAAATCCTACGGGATATCAACCACGGACTAGCGGCGAGAGAATCTACAAATGCTACGGGATCATAACTCCTTTATCCATCGTGATAGGCAGGAGAGCACCCGAAAGGGGCAGACATCTACAATTCCTGGGTCATAACTCCCCTATCCATGATGATAGGAAAGAGAGAACCCAGAATAGAATCAACACACCACCCCAAGTCATAACTCCCATGGACACCGATGTAGGCCGGAGAGCAGCCAAAGGAGATTAGAGCCCCACAAAGAGGCGATATAACTCTTAGACAATCGACAGAGAGAATCCAACAAGATGATACTGAAGGTACCAAAGCATTAACCTATTATTCCATATCACATATATTAAATCTCATAGAAAAGCAGAGATACAATACGAAACATATGCAAAGACATAAGGCATAACAAAATACGCCAACGAGTTTAAGGCAACATTATTCAGTAATAGTACATGACAAGAATAACACGACGATGCAACACCAACAAATGAAAATAACATGCTCAGACTAGGCAGGGCCCTTCTACTTCACAAGCTCCAAAAATAGATATGGCTGATCCGAAACAACGTCTGCAGTCTCATCATCTACAAGGGGCAAACCGTCCGGGCCACACATGGCATTTAATTCCATGAAATTGAATCCTTCTTTGAACCCTTTTCTAGTGGTTATTTGCCCTATCAGGGATCGAAAGGCTTCCTCCCGCTCTACGACGGCATGCTCTACAAGGATCTGTTGATAGCTCCCACTTACCAAGAATTTCTCGGCTCCCCGTAGCAAGACCTTGGGAGACTCATCCTATAGAGACAACACATTAGCTAGAAATCGCAACATGAGCATATATTGCACATAAAAGACACGCGGACTTACCACTTGCCCCAGAACAGCTTGAGCCTGCATAAGCTCACACAGTAAATGCTTATTATCTGCCTTTACCTTCGCAAGTTCACTTTTGGCCCGACGGCGACCATCTTGCTCTTTGAGACCATGCTCCTTATACTAATCAGCAATGACTACCGTTTTTTCTCGTGTTGCGCACAAGCATCATCATATGCATTCTTTATTACCTGAACTTTGCTTAAAGCCTCCCCCTTCTCAGCTTTATTTTTCTCTAAGGCCATGGGGTTAAAATTAGCCATCTTCTCAATGTCGGCCTCAAGTTGCACAATAATAGCGTCCTTATCCCCTTCAGACTCACTGAAGGTCTTCATCGACGAGCCAGCATTTTCCCAAGCTACAAAACGACAATCATGAATAGAAGGAACTTACGTCAAAACCTGAGCGTAGTAAATAATACGATCTCGGCAACTTACACCCTGGAAAACATGGATATTCCGATGCACATTCTACGTCGGTTCAATTTTGGTTAAAACATGTACCACAACTGGCGGAGGAAAGGCCCGCGCCATGCCACAGACCGCATCAGCCTCCGGAAATTCCACACTTTGGTCCTGACCGCTAGGTCCATGCCTCAATCGCCCTTGATTAGTATTCGAACGCGGCATGCGGGCAGCTTTATCTCGAGCCCTCTTCCGACCAGCCTATGTAGACTGTAGGCTAATCGAGATAGAGAGTCTCATGATAGGGATTCTGGCAAAAACTTGAGAAGGGGCCCTTTTTGGTACAACATTTGGAGCAAGACCCTTGCCTTTATTCACAAAACTTATAGCGGGACCTTTCCCTTCCTCGGCAGCACATATAGCGGGAAGCCCGCTCTTTACCGCAACGTCCACAACATGACCTTTGTCTTTATCCGTGACACTGGTCGGATCAGGAGAATCCTCATCTATCAGAATAGGGATCCTCAATGAACCCCCGAGGACCGCCTTATTGCTGGAGAAAAAAGGCAGTGAGTCGGCCGTGACATTCATAAAAGTCTGATCATTCTACGCAGAATGACCAATAGGGGCAAAGGTGTGTGCGACTCCGCCAGCAGAGGAGGGACAAACCTTAGCCTGACCCACCGAAGATGGCAACACCTCGGAGGGCCGGACAACGTCCTTGGCCATAAAGACCGCTTTTAACAAAGCTTCAGCTCCAGCCACATCTCCTACAATATTAAGAATCCTCTCGCCACCATTTTCGGTGGCCAAAGGGATCATCTCTGCCATAGGGGAGCTAACACCACCAAGCACGAATGTTCCAGTAACGAAAACAGTTTTTTCTGTTAGTAACGGGGGTCCAGCCACACCCTCCAAAGTACCAATGTTCACACCAGAATCGGAGGAAACATCCTCTCTCCTCCCTGCCGATTCGGCAACCTCCCACTCACGATGCTCCTTAATTTTCTGCATAAGAGCACCCATTCTAGACATATCTTTCGAATGTTAAGGACGCAGGTATTCTGAAGGTTATATAATCTGCAAAAATAATGCGTTAAATAAACTAGGGTAAAAGGAATCACACATCGAATGCCATATCGAAACTCATACCGAAATATACGTTGGGTATCCCCGATATACTCACCTGAGAAAGAGATCGATGCACTAAAAGACAAACAAACTCTTCTATCTCTCCAGACGCACTTCTATTTATAAGGAGAGCCTACGGAGAGGCATAAATGCAACATATATATCAAAATTTACATTCGACATATATGTCCAAAGAACTCCGATATAATAGAAAGTTTACTAAACAACATTAATTCAATGAGAACCTCTAATAATGTGAAAATTGCACTGGGGGCCCGCCAATATTTCTGCACAACCAAATGTAATTCCCGCATGAGATTTTCGTTATTTGAACTGGCAGGACGAATGGTACTGGTAATCCAAAAACTCAGATTTAATTTGTAGATTATTGTCTTTAGATAATAGTTCCCAAATTGGGGGACTACATGATATGGGTTTTTCCCGTATTTCCCGATATGGTACAACTCACGTGTTCATCACGTGAGTGGTCCCTGCATCTCGAGACCTATAAATACCCACTTTTAGGCAATCAAGGTAACCTTTAATTATCCGCAATTACTGTACATCTATATCGAGCTTCCCTTGATATAAAGTTCGACATTGTACCTGATATATATCACCGATATATATCACCTGCACCACCTTCGATATATCCAAGAAACCATTCTCGACATAGAAGATTCGATGTTGTCCCCGACATAATCCTCGACGTCATCTCTGATATATCCCCGACATCTTACCTTGCATCCGACGTCAGTTCGAGGTGTTCCGGACCAAGCCTATTCGATACTAATATAGCTAGAGTATGCCAAGTTAACAGTATACTCGTTATAATACTCTTGTAACCGACCCATTTATACATATACGAGATATTGTCAAACTAGTATATATCTTGCTTATTGCTATTGCTCCCGCCTTTTGTTTGACTTTGATATGTTAATAATGTTGGGTGTTCTTCTTTTTCAGGAGAGTTTATCATGAATCGCCACGCTTACATGAGTCAAGTCTTGGCCGCAGATGCTAAGACATCTCACACGACGGTTCCTATTTTCAAAATGGTGAGGTCATGGATGCCATGATCGATGGCTTGAAGTAGACCCACGAAGAGAGTACGAGCAGGCTTGAACGCCTGCGGGCAGAATTCTAAGGTAGAGATCCTGATGCATTGAAGGCTGTTGTGGCTGAGAAGGAAAAGGCCTTGCAACACGGGTGTATGGGGATAGGGATGTCGTGAAGCTTTTGCAGAAGACCGTTCAATGGCTCGAGGCACAAGTCAACATCATGCGGACTAGTAAAACTGCACTGGAGTTGCGAGTCGCAGAACTCAAAAAGGAGCTCGCCACTGAAAAAGAGAAGATAGTGGAGGCCGAGGAAGTCGGATATGCCCGCGACTTGACTTTGGTATTCTGCCTTGTTGCTTTTGTCTTTTCTAGACATTGTCTTGCTTTTCCCATTTACAAAATTATTTTTTATTTAAACAGGGTCCTACTGTGCAACAATGAGTGGAGACTGCGGAGGATTTCCTACGGAGCAACACCTTTCAAGAGATCTGTGTCCAGCGGGGGGTTCGCGATGCGAAGAAAGCTTAAGTGATTACAGTCTAGAAAATTCATAGTTCCCGCTACCTGCATGGTCGGTTCGACCCACGGTGGTTGGGTTTATCGCTTGGTCCTTACCACCGGCCTCTGCCGTTAGCTGTTGATAACATGCCTGCCGTTGCAGATGAGTTCACCAACATACTGGAAAATGAGACCCTCATTTATCGGGGAACGTCTCTGCCTCCCCCATGTCTACCACCTATCATTCTTTGGAGGATGAAGATGACGTCGAGGCCTAAGGGCCTCAGTTTCAGTTTGTGCTTTTATAAACAATTCGTTTTATCTATTTTGGCGCTGCGTAGCCCTGTTGCTTTGACCAATTTAATTTGCTTTGATCTCTTTTTCGATCATCACTGCTTTATTTTCGCGTTCCTGAGAATCGTTTATCTTAGTGCATTTCTTGCTTGCTTGTTTCTTTCAAATGCGAGTTTCATATGCATAACACAATATTTTTGTTATTTTGTCAATTTTATGCCGCATCGTATTGTAGAGTTGCTTTGGCATCCGTTGATGATTTAACTTAATGTCCCCCTCATTGTTTTTAGGCTATTAATTACATTTGCCCTAGTCTTGGTTACACGTTTTTTCTTATTTTGTCTTTGCGAGACCTCTTGGTGTGCGCTCGCCCTTTGTTGCAGGTTGTTTGTCCTTTTCTTCTTTATTTAGCAGGATTTTTGGTTAGCAATTGCCGTTTTAAGCAGAGTGTCCACCCCGTTTCTTCATTCTTATGGGATTTTTGGTTAGAACTTGCCGCTTTGGGCCAAGTGTCCGTCTATTTTTTTCATTTGTGAGATTTTCTGTTAGCACTTGCCACTTTGGACGAAGTGTCCATCCCTTTTCTTCATTCGTGGGATTTTCGGTTGGCACTTGCCATTTTAGGCAGAGTGTTCATCCCTTTTTCTTCATCTCGTGGGATTTCCGGTAAGCACTTGTCGTTTTAGGAGAAGTGTCTGTCCTTTTTTCTTCATCTCGTGGGATTTTTGGTTAGCGCTTGCCATTTTAGGCGAAGGGTCCGTGCTTTTTTCTTCATTTTTGCGGCTCCCCTTAAGGTCCTACAAAATATTGGTTTCACATATACAACTTTGCAATGTGGGATTACGCTTTTGTTGCATTTGTTAGAATAGTGTTATAATCATTTAGGTCAAAAGTGTCCCCAATGGAGATATAATTTAATTAATAAATAGGTTAGATCTTAGCATAAAGCCAAGTTGCCTTTGTTTCCCGAGGGGATCCTCGGGACTCAAGCCTTCGGTGTTCCTGTTTTAGGTTTATACATACCAGCCCCTTATGCTCATGACGGCAGAGGGGACGAATAAGATTTGTTCAAAATGTTCTGAAATCTAAATGACTTGCAAAATTGAGAAAATGGCGACTCTATTGATCTGCTCCATCTCCATGAGGCCCAGTATGTTCAGCGCCTCATGTTCCTTCTGCGGTGGCAACCTGAGTGATGCCACCTAACATAGCCACCCTCGGTTGTGATCTGCTATAACTTCGCCCATTCCTACAGGGGTCCAAAATTTCATCATATTATGATATGTCGATGGCAAAGCTCGGAAAGCGTTGAGCGCTGATCTTCTTGGAATCACGTTGTACGGGAAGGGTAAATCTACCACCACATAATCTATGAATAGTGTCTTTCTTTGAGGCACGGTTCCCAACGAAGTTGGGAGAGAGCCCATGCCACGGGGCAATACTTCATTTCCGTCAAGACCATGTAGCCATGTTCTGACTGCCTCCATTCTTTTGTCTCTCAAGCCCGTATTTTCCCATGTTGACACCATCAACACGTTCACTGAACTGTCGTTATCCACCAACACTTTCACGATGCCATAGTTATCTATATCAATCGTTATCACTAACGGGCAGTTCAATTTCCCAGCTTGAATTGCTTGAGGGCTCTGCTTCCGCAAATATGCTCTTGAGAAGGTAATTTCTTCGAGTGCCATCTCTTCTATTTTCAATAGATTCACAAAATCGACAAAGCGGTATGCATCGATATCTATTGTGATCCTCTTCCGGCCTTTTGTGGAATCCGCACCGACTGGACCTCCTCGAATCATGTGTATGATTCCTTTCATGACGTTGGCATCCATTAGCTGGGGATAATCCATCACTTACAGCCTGTTGTTCCATGACTTGGGAGAGCGAGACCTATATCTTCTAGTCTTATCCTCCTGATCTTTCAAATTCCTAACATACTCCACGAGCGTGCCATCTTTTATCAACCGCTCTATCTCATCCTTGAGGTCTTTGCTGTCCACGGTCTCATGTCCATTCTGCTTCTGCTATTTGCAGTATTGGGTTGACAATCTGGTTGCTCTGGAGTCTTTTATTTTCCTTGGCTCTTTCAGCCAGTCTTTCCTCTTCGCTATCCCATACACTGTCATGATATCAGTGCTTAAGGGCGTATATCACCTCGGTGATGAGTTCCTGTACCTATTGTTCATGTTCTTGTTGTGACTTTTTCCTTTCTTCCTCTCTCTTTGATCCTCGAGGCCAGAATGACAGCTTTGGTAGCCATCATCTCCTCATGGTGCACCACTTGGTGCGCGAGCTTGTTGATTTCTTCCATTGTTTTTGGCTGCAACCTAAGTAGATCCTCACTGAATGCTGCATTCCGGGTGGCGCGGAAGATGATGTTCGCGAACATCTCTCCCTTAGGACGGCCTATCTTCAACAATTCTCCATTGAAACGGCTCATGAAATCCTTCAAGGTTTCTCTCTCTCCTTGATTGATAGAATAAACATGGGAATGGTCCAACACCGCCCTGGATTGGCTTGAGAACTAATTTCCGAACATCTTCCTCATCTCCTTGTAGCTCCGGATAGATCCGGGGGTGATTCTGGTGAACCAATCTAGTGCTACTCCGGTCAAGGTGGTGGCGAAGATTTGGGCTTGCACGTTTTCCTTGATTCCCTACAAGTTAAGCGTGGTATCCAATTGGAAAAGATGCTCACGCGGATCCACTTCCGATCATATGATTTAAGCACCAATATCTTTTCGTCGTGCTCCAGAATCTCTGCCTCTATTTATTCACAGAATGGAGTGCTCCTGCAAGCTCTTCCCAAGCGTTCCACTCTATGTTCCACCTCGTTCCTCTCCTTCTCGAGCCTTTCAACTCTTCTTGCAACTTCTGCTTGCTCTTTCCTTGAGTCGTTATCCCGACTATCCTCGCGCCTTCTCATGCTATATTATCTCTTTTCTCCTCCCGTCTCCTGACGTCGTTCTCTCTATTCTCATCTTGCCTTCTCACATCGTGGTTCCTTTTAGACTACACTTCGACTGAATTTGATCTTCCCCTCCGATCATCCACACATGATTTGTTTCTATCCTCGTTGGCCGCACCCCTGGCCACGGATCACTGCTCCGGTACGCATTTATTTTGAACCTCAAGTGGCGGTGTTTGCATTTGCGGCACTGGCAATATCGTAGTAATGGCAGATGAGATCATTGCCATGATTTCATCTCTGAATGCACTCGGCAACGTTGTAGCTGTAGCTCTTATTGCGCCCGCATCCGATCCAGGTTGATCCTCTTCCACTGGACCGGGGTGATCCCTTCTTGCTGGTGTAGGCACCCCCACGGGTAGCATTGATCGTCCTCCAGCTTCTGGGATAGTCGGAGTTGGGGACGTTCGTTCTAAATCGGGATTTTGACTCTCTGCTGCTTTGCTTTGCGATCTAGTCCTTCTAGTTGCCATGCCTAATACACTGGAATAAATGGTGTTCTCACAGACGGTGCCAATATTTTGGTCTTATTTCATCTGGATTACAACACACATGCGAAGTATTACAATAGGCCTGACTTATGCCAAAATAATGCTAATCAAAAATAGAAATCGGACTAGCATGGTCTGGAACACCTTATACAAGCTGACTAGGCAATATAAGTAGAAATAACATCAATCTGATGACAATCGAATCGGGTGGGTTCGATGATGATGAATCCCGAATAGGGAGATCGATCGTATTAAGGTCGTTCGAGGGTGACGAGCCTCGAATCGGTTGACGGTCGAATGGTTAGAACTCGACTCTGATGACTGTCGAATCGAGTGAACTCGATCAAATAGGGTCGAATAGGGGAAGGTCGAATTCGTGCCGTTCGAATTGGATCAATCGAATGGAGATGGATCAAATCGCCTAGTTTGATATTGTGTAGTTTCTCGATAGTAATGAATGTGTGGCGTTAATGTCGGAGGATGGAGTATTTATAAATCTCGTCCTGCGGGCCCCAATGGTAGCTGACTAGTGACGATCGAATGGGAGGAGTTCAATCATCCCTGCAACAGTCGAATGTCTCCTATTTAACTCATCAGTTTCTAGGTCTTCCTCTTGTGACACGGCCCAAATACATATTTAGGCCTTCTTAAAATACCTCCATCATCTACAATAGTGGGCTAGTGGCCATATCTTATAGCATCCCGTAGTAATAACAGTAACAACAAGTAATATAATAACTCATAACTTTACGCGCAAATAACAAAGAACATTGTACGAATTGCACGCATCTTCCAATTTCTGCACTTTAGGTTAGGTAGACTGCCGTTCTAGTAATTTGTCCTTTTCAGTAACTTATAAAGATAAATTTACAGCATGATTCCTGGAAGGAGTGTACTCTGGGCTATATCACTTGGACCAACGTGATATATAAATCCGCAAAAATTCTTTAGGATAACTACAGCTAGCCCCCCTGAAGTTTAATGTAATTATAGAAATCTCCCTTGAGGTTTAACAATTTACAATGATCCCCCTTGAACTAAAATATTACATTTTGTAGTAATGAAATTCATGTTTCACAATTTGTCCATTAATATTTTAATGCTGTAAATATTATGTTAAATAAAATGAATATGATTTATGTTATTTTAAGTTTCAAAAGTGTATATGTAATATCATATAAAACTTCTTTCGAACAAAAGTTATCATATAAAACTTACAAAATATTGTATTGAAATCTCCTCATGACATTTTTTTTTCTTTTGCAGAATCCTCATGACATTTCAAAAATATTTTTGAAATATTTTGAAATGTCCTCATGACATTTCAAAAAATATTAAAATCAAAATAACCTTATTCAACTGAATGTGCCCATCAGTTGACATGGTATGAGTTTTTATGCTTTGAATTGATTCCATATTTATATATTACTCAAGCCACTTGTTTTGTTAATTGAGTAAAAATTACTTTGTTTTCCTTCCCTGTCTATTGAACGACTTGCACATTTCCTCTAACGTTTAAAATTTTACACTCTACCTCCCCTAATTTGTTTGCTTTAACGCAAACTCTATAAATTGTTGAAAACCAAAAGAAAATCTTTAGTCAAAGGACGACTCCCTCTTAATTAGAAAACCCATGTTAATATATTATTTATCTATAAATATAAGAATATTATGTATTAATAACGACGACATATATAAAATACGACATTGTATTTATACATACGATTGAAACTAAAATGGCTAAGTTTATTTAAGTATGTACCTCTAAAACAGTCATTCTCCGATAACCCACAAATGCACGCACTCCCAAAACGGCCGCCGACTTGTTTGCGACGTAATTCAAATTTGCAAACAACGAGAAAAGTAGTTAGTGACCCAGATTTGTAAATTGGACGAAATATTAAAAACGCCCACTAATTTTTTTTAAAAAGTTAACATGCCCGTTTTTTTTCGGGCCCTGCAAAAATGCCCTGTATGTTTTAAACAAACTTTGGAAAATGTCTAATGCCCTTATTCAGGCTAAACCTGCCTATGTGGCGACATAGTCAACAAAACGTGTCGCCACGTAGGATAAGCGTGGCGCACACGTAGGACATAAATACATTTTTGGTTATTCATAACATATATATATATATATATATATATATATATATATATATATATATATATACCCACACATAGCTTCCTTTTCATCAGAAAATATAATTTCGCGGCAACCACGAACCCTAATCCCCAAATTCGAAAACTTCAATCTGTCAAAACCAGCCAAGATCTTGAAGTGTACGAGGTCGACTCACATTTTAGGGCTGAAAGATGGTGAAATTGAGACCACCTATTGAAAATGGTTTACCCCCGCCCGATTATGGTGAGTGCGGTCTGTTTTGTTTTGTGTGTGTGTGTTTAATCCTCTACTTATAGTTCGTGGGTTAGGTTTCCGACATGATTTGTACCATTTTGTTTAAAGTTTGTTCATTTGTAGTTGATAGTGGTATTTTTGTTTGGTTTTAGGGTTTGTCACCTTCATAACTAATTTCCTTGATCTTTTTGCAGACCCAGGAAGCAAAAAACGTGACTTTGGTATTACACTATGGAGGGAGGTATGACAAATCGCCATTCAGAGATGGGGAGTATGAAGGCTCGGAAGCAAAATTAGTGTATGATTATGTAAAATACGAAGAGGTAAAAAGACCCCTTCTTGGTAAGCTGACCACTGATTTAGGTGTTAGAGGTGAAAATAAATACTTTTTCCCGTCCAAGGGCTTGCATATTGTTGTGAGGTATGATACTGATTTGTATTAGGCTCTAAGTTAGCTCATAAAGAAATGATGGAGTTTCATGTCTATTTAGTGGACCCTAACAATCATGCTGTTGTACTTGAGAGAGTGGATGGTGAAAGGGAGGGAAATTATGTGTCTGTGGTGGATGAGGTTATAGGGATAGATAATGACGCCAGTGTCCCTATTGTAGATGATGTTCTAGAGACAGAAAACTCTGCTAGTATCCCTGTTGTAGATGATGTTCTAGAGACAGAAAACTCTGCTAGTGTCCCTGTTGTGGATGAGGTTATAAAGACAGAGAAGGATGCGCATGTCCCTGTAAATGAGGTTGATGGAAATGGGGAGGGGATTGGTAATCCACATAATTTGGATAAGGGTAAGGGTGTTGCTACTGATGCAATTGAAAGTGAAGAAGACAGTGAGGATGAGTCATATGAGGCATCTAGTAAGGATATGGATGATGAGCTGTTTGCACATGTTGATGTGTTTGATGATGATGATCTCTATGATAGTGAGTTGGGTGATGAAGATGTGGTTCCTGATGTAAACCAACTTGGAGTGGGGGTAAGTGGTGAGAATAATCTTGGTGTTGCATGGGAAGAATGTGTTGATGGTGGAACCCAGTCTGGTGGTTCATGGTTTGATGAACTAGAAGAACCAGATGTAACTGATGTAGAACAGAGGGAACCTAGGTATTTCACAAATCCTAGGGGTAATGAGGATCCAAATATTGAGTGTTTTAACATGATAGACATATTTGATCCTATTTTAAAATTGAAGATGTTATTTATTAGCAAAAAGTGACTCCACCTTGTTGTTCAGTCACTTGCAATCAAAGAGAGAAGGAGTGTGAAAGTTTTCAAGAGTGATCCAGAAAGGGTGCACTACGGATGTGAAGTCAAAGAGTGTCCGTGAAGGCTACATGCAAAGAAGGTTACGGATCAAGAGACATATCAGCTAAGGACATACAAGCCAGAACACACTTGTTCAGAGACATTCTATGTCAACAATTTGAAGTCAACATGGCTTGCTCAGAAGTTCTTGGATATATTTGTCACATATCCTAAAAGATATACAACTGGTTTCTAGATGGATTCAATCAATAAACTCCATGTCAATGTTTTCTATAATCAAGCCTACAAAGGCAAGTCAATCTCCAATGGGAAGCTCGAAGGTACTCCAGCCTTTCAATACTCTAAGCTATTTGGATACTAGACAGAGCTTAGAAGGACAAATCCAGGAACTACAGTTGTCATCTGCATAGATGACATTGGTAGGGAGACCAGATTCAAATGCATTTACATCTGTTTTCAGGCATTGAAATATGGCTTTAAAGCAGGCTGTAGGCCTTTCATAGGCGTTGATGGTGCTCATCTGACAGGGCCTAATGGGGGCACATTACTAACAGCTGTTGCATTGGATCTTGCAAATAGTATATTCCGACTTGCATGGGCTGTTGTAGCCGTGGAGGACACTGGCAATTGGATGTGGTTTTTAACCCTCTTGAGGCAGAACCTTGATTTGAATGAACCTGAAAAGCTTATATTCATGTTAGATAAGCAGAAAGGGTTAATCAATGCATTCAATGCGATTTATCCAGGATCCACACATAGGTTTTGTGTGAGGCATATGATTGGGAATCCTGGAAGGGCTGGATTTAGTGGTGAAGACTACAGTGATGCCATTTGGGATGCTGCTCATCAAACAACTGTTCCTGAGTTTGAAGCCTCAATGAAGAGATTAGCAGACATGTCTGAGAAGTTTAGAAGGTGGTTTGATGACAAAGAACCTGAATTCTGGACAAAGGCTCATTTTAATACAAATGCAAATACTGATTTGGTTCTAAATAACCACTGTGAAACCTTCAATGGAATCCTTATACCAGCTAGGGAGAAGCCAATTCTCACCTGTTTAGAATGGATGAGGGAATATTGCATGGTGAGACATGCCAAGAATAGAGATATTGCAAAGGAAAGATGGATTAATAAAAAAGTAGCTCAACAGACGGTTCATCTGCCCTCAAACATCCAGGAGAGGGTTAACAGGGTTTCCAAACTGGTGTGCACTACAATGTCTATGAAATCTGATGATTTCAGATATCAAGTTAAGGGGTTTGACAGTACTCTACATGCAGTGGATCTGAAAGAAAAGACATGCTCATGTAGGTTGTGGGACCTGACAGGAATTACCATGCAAACATGGAGCGAGTGCCATACTACATAGTAAATGACAAATTACAGACTATGTGGCTGATTGGTACACCCTATATACATACAACAAGGTGTATCAATTCCCAATCTACCTAGTCCCTGGAGTTGCACTTTGGAGAGAGGAGGATTACATACCCCATCTCCCACCAAATTTTGGGAGACAGCTAGGTAGACCCAAGAAGGCTAGGAGAAGGGGTCAAGATGAACCACCCCCTATAAGAACCAAGAGGAGTCCTGCAGCTTCACCCCCAAAAACTGTTGGTAGAATGCAGTATAGTCTGAAATGCTCAAAGTGTGGCCAGAAAGGACGCAACAAAAAGACATGTGATAGAAGGAATCCCACACCTCAATCACATGTTGTTGTAAGTGTTGTGAAGTAGCAATGTTTTCTATCTTCTCTTTTTTAATACAACTAATTTAATGAAGATCTTATTTGGCGTGCATAGGTTGGAGCTAGTGATGGACAGGGGAACAATCAAGGCAATGCTACTCCTCAAGACACTGGAGAACAATGTAACAACAATCAGAGGAGTACATCAGCTCCTATCCCCCAAACTCCACTGATTCCTCAAGAAGCTGGAGAACCGAGTAACAAAAATCAGGGGAGTACATCAGATCCTATCTCCCAAACTCCACTGATTCCACAAGAAGCTGGAGAGCAGAGTAACAACAATTAGGGGTGTACATCAGATCCTATCCCACAAACTCCAATATCACCAAATTTTGATTATAGCTGGGCCAACATACGCAGAAGAGAGAAATCCAATGTATATGTTGCTCCTGCAAATGACTTCACTATTCCTCAGGTGTTTGAAGTGAATCAGGAGTCTGAAGTGAATCACACCAAGGAGTCTGGAGTGAATAACACTACTGGCATGCCAAATCCACCTGCCCCCACATGGTGTTGTACCAAATACTAATGATGGTGTTTTAGGTGAGCGGATAGATACAGTTCATGATATTGGCCAGAGTTCTAGATGTGCAAGAAGGTATAGGAGGGAGAAGTCAAGAGCAGTGGTACATCCAGAAAATAACTGTACTCTGGCTCAACCTAATGAAGACTTAGCTGATGTTGATATTGGATTGATTGGTATTGACACCATATTTTCTATGTCTAGGTCTTTGAGGAGGCAGAAGAAGGCAGCCGCAAAAAAGTTTTTTTTTTGGTGAACCACATAACATTTTTATTAAAGGTAATAATGTTGAATTCATTCTAATATTATTGATTTGTATTGATGGTGATGGTAGGTTACAAAGAAAGTTGTAGAAAGAGCAAACTTAAATCCAAGCGATAGACATGGTGCAATTTTGAACAAGGCACATACCTCAAGGTCTGTTAGGAGGCATAAAAGGGCAGACAATAGAAGGGTGTGACCATATCATTTGCATCTATTTGTCTAAATATGTACATACTGTCCTGCATTCTCTACTTGTACTTACAAACTCCATTATTTAGGTGTCATTTGCTGATCCTGTTACTGGTGAGATTACGTCATCACTGCAGCATACACTTCAGCCACCACTGCCTTGCAAGATAGGGTCGGTGCAAAGAAATAGAAAGAGGGCTACACATGAAGAACTAGCAGCCCAAACAGCAAACGAAAGAGATGAAATGGACCTGACTGATATGCCAACCGTTAATGATGGTTGGTTGACAAATTTGGTTAAAAAGAAACAGAAATAATCTACACTAAAATTGACATCTTAACTTAGGGCCAATCAAGAGGCATTAGGATCACCTTCCAATCAGACTCCAGACTTGGAAAGGGGAATTAGCAGAAAATATGTGAAATTGGCAGACCTTGGTCAAGCAATGGCTAGTATGAACAAGCAGGACAGTGAGGCAGTGAATGGCAAGGAAAAGACCAAAGGAAAGAGGCAGAAGAAGTAGTGACCTAGTTTCAGAATAGATTCTATCAAGTCCAGTGATCATTTTGTCTTTTGGTAGTGCAAAGTCTGTTGATTACCGGTGATGTAGATGTAGGTTTTTGATCATCACTAAAATCTTCTTTGCAATTTTGGTCTCAAAATGTTGAGCTGTAATTTCAGTTTATATAGCTGAGCAAAATAGTTATATTTTGGGTAGAAAATTGGTACATTAGTGATATCCTTGATGAAATGAATTCTGTAATGGTAATATTTTTTTTCTATGAAGTAGTTCCTATGTCTACTGTATTATGCAATTGATGATGTATAATGATGCAACATATGCAAAAGATATCATGAATAAAAACTCAACTACCATTCATTCAATTCATAATAAACACAAATGCGTATGAAATAGGCATTAATAATCATAAAAAATGGTATCCAAAAATTCATCTGTCTCCAGCCTACTTTACAATACCAAAAAAACAAAGAAAATACTACGATTCATCAATTTGTTCATCTTCATCTGGGTCAGATGGTGGTCCCTCACCATCAAAATCTATTTCATCAACAACAACACCATCACCCTTGTCTTCCTCATCCTCAGACAATGCAATCGTAACTGGATCATGAGCAACACCTTGGTTAACAACACCAGAATCAATGAACTCCTCATCATCCCTAATCGGAGCCTCTCCGGGAAAGATAGCGCTTCGCATCTCTTCGAAAAGAATATACATGTTTCTGGCATTAGCCAAACCGTGGAGTCTAAAATGTAGTTCCCACCGAGTCTCTTGTGGTGTTAACAAATCATTACAACAAAGTGAAGAGAGAATGAATTAAATGAATAAACCGCCAAACATATAGTCACCTTACCACAGGAATGATCCAGTTGAATGCAGGGCCAGTTGAAACATTTAAATCAGCCCCGTGAAGATGAACTCCAGGAAGATCACAAAAGTTTTTAAACAAGGCAAACGTTAACCTCAACTCTCTTATCTTCATCTCAAGTTGCGTCATTGTATAAAGAGCATGAACAATCGTATCCAACTCCTCCTTAATGATTCTCATTCCTCACCTCAAAGAATATATATTGGATAGTCTATACCTCTTGTCGTACTTGACTAGTCTATCCAAAAATATGTCTTCGGCTAGGCTGTTGAAATTGGGATCATGATAGAAGAGTTGAATCATGATGGCGGTGGTGATAATCATTTTGCTATAGTTTTTTTTTAAGGAGAAGAAGGTAGGGAATTTTAAGTTGTTGTTGATACTTGGTTTCAATATTTAGTAACATACTTATATGCAAGAACGGTGTCTTTTCATATGCTAAAATGTAAGAATGGTGTCATTTGAATCAACAATTAGAATCGAATTCAGTGTGGTGACTATTCGGTTCCAACCTCAAAACATCAAAAGTTCCATTCATATAGAAAGAAAACAAAACAGCCCAATTGACACCTAGTAATCACCAAACATGATCACACCATACAACACAACATTTTCCACATCCTAAGTACATCATATCATCCTAACAACAACAATAAAAACAACAAATAAGGTAATCACAGAAAGCCTAAGCCATTTACCCAATTTTCGGTTCTCGATTTGCAGATTTGTCACCTTTGCCTCTAACTCCGTGATCGTTTTCTCGTACAAGTGTTCAATCAATTCCAATCCCAATTGTTCATCAACCCGAGTTCATCCTTGAGTTGCTTCACTTTTGCCTCGCTCCTCTTGATTTTTGCACAAAGTAGAGGAACAATGGTCCTAAGCCTTTCACACACAGGGGGGGGGGGGTCTACCCAAACGCACAACCCACAACCGAATGATCCCTTCCAACATCCATTAAACCTGCGACCCAGATTCGCATCGGTTGTAGCAACCCTAACGGCATCGGGTCTTCCGCAATCGCACATTATACTCGAGCTAGTAGTTGAGGAAGACATTTTTGCAACATAAGTTTCGTGAGAGAGGATTCAGTTTGGGATTTAGGGTTCTTCGGGCGAGTTAGTTCAATTTGGTTATGGAGGACCGTTGGAAATGTTTCAAAATTATATTGCCGTTATAAGGAACTAAAAACATATTTATGTCCTACATGTGCACCACGCTTATCCTACGTGGTAGCACATTTTGTTGACTGTGTCGCCACGTATGCAGTTTTAGCCCGAATAAGGGAATCGGGCATTTTTGAAAGTTTTTTTAAAACATACAGAGCATTTTTGCAAGGCCCGGAAAAAACGGGCATTTTAACTTTTTAAAAAAAGTTAGCGGGCATTTTTAATATTTCGTCCTTGTAAATTTCAAATGAATTAAATTATTTTGCAAAAATAGATAATTAGACTAACCTCTCGCACGGACTGGACCACCGTTCGATTTGTGCTTTGAACTCCACAACAAGGAATTTATAAATATGTAAAACGAGGGACGGAGAATAGCAACGATCTAAGACCGTCGCTCCCGTATTAGGCTTGCAATGGGCTAGGCCCATATTTTACTTAGGTCGGGTATCATCTCCAACATATATGTCGAATATCATACCCAATATGGTACAACTCACGTGTTTATCAAGTGAGTGATCCCCCTATCCCGAGACCTATAAATACCCGCATCCCGATAATCAAGGTAATGTTTAATTATTCGCAATTACTGTAGACCTGTATCGAGCCGCACCCGATACAGCATTCGACATATTACCCAATATATATGTCCGATATATACATCACTCGCAACCCTTTCGACATATCTATTGGACTATTCCCAACATGGAAGACCCGACATAATCCTCAACGTCATATTCGACATATCCCCGACCTCCTGCTGTGCGCTCGACGTTAGTCCGACGTGTTTCGGATCAAGCCTGTTCGAGACTGATAACTAGAATAGGCCTAGTAATAGTATATTCATAGTAATACTCATGTAACTGACCCATTTATATATATATATATATATATATATATATATATTTACGAGTTATTGTCAAACTAGTGGCGCCATATGTGGGAACACCAAACGTCAGGATGCAGAGAAGGATGACCCATTCACAGTCCAATAGACCAATGGTTGACAACTCAATGGAAGAGAGTGCACCCCCACCGCCCATCCCGGTCCCAGAACCGAGGAAAGGACATAATGAACCCGTTCCGCCTCAAAAACCAGTAGGACCTGAGCCTGCGGTAACCATCGCGTTAGCACCAGATATAGTGGCACAGATCAACGACACAGTTTAGGCCACAGTGAAGACAACCTTGGAAACTTTGATACCACACCTTAATGGTATAGGAGCAGACGACCCACCACCGCGACCCCAGGAATCTAGGGCCAGAGTAAGGCAAGTGGTTGGGATCAGGGGAGAAGAGCGTTGAGACGCGAGTGATGACACGAGGGACTTTTCAAGGTCAAGTTTTCAAGAAGAGGAAAGGCCCGACCTAATAAGAGAAAGAAGGAACATCTCTACAAGAATGAAGCAACTGGACCGCAAGAGGGTGGAAGTTAGACGGAAACTGGCATTGGCAGAGGGATACAATACTTCAACCTCGTTTTGTGCAGAGATCGAGGCAAAAGTATTGGACAAGGGAGACAAGGTCCCCAACATCAAGGCTTACGATGGGAAGAGCAATCTGAGGGATCACATTTACCCAATTTTTGGCCCGACCTAAGCCATTTACCCAATTTTTGGTTCTCGATTTGCAGATTTGTCACCTTTTCCTCTAACTCCGTGATCGTTTTCTCGTACAAGTGTTCAATCAATTCCAATCCCAATTGTTCATCAACCCGAGTTCGTCCTTGAGTTGCTTCACTTTTGCCTCGCTCCTCTTGATTTTTGCACGAAGTAGAGGAACAATGGTCCTAAGCCTTTCACAAATGGGGGGGGGGGGGGGGTTCTACCCAAACGCACAACCCACAACCGAATGATCCCTTCCAACATCCATTAAACCTGCGACCCGGATTCGCATCGGTTGTAGCAACCCTAACGACACCGGGTCGTCCGCAATCGCACATTATACTCGAGCTAGTAGTTGAGGAAGACATTTTTGAAACATAAGTTTCCTGAGAGAGGATTCAGTTTGGGATTTAGGGTTCTTCGGGCGAGTTAGTTCAATTTGGTTATGGAGGACCGTTGGAAATGTTTCAAAATTATATTGCCGTTATAAGGAACTAAAAACATATTTATGTCCTACATGTGCACCACGCTTATCCTACGTGGTAGCACATTTTGTTGACTGTGTCGCCACGTAGGCAGTTTTAGCCCGAATAAGGGAATCGGGCATTTTTGAAAGTTTTTTTAAAACATAAAGAGCCTTTTTGCAAGGCCCGGAAAAAACGGGCATTTTAACTTTTTAAAAAAAGTTAGCGGGCATTTTTAATATTTCGTCCTTGTAAATTTCAAATGAATTAAATTATTTTGCAAAAATAGATAATTAGACTAACCTCTCGCACGGACTGGACCACCGTTCGATTTGTGCTTTGAACTCCAGAACAAGGAATTTATAAATATGTAAAACGAGGGACGGAGAATAGCAACGATCTAAGACCGTCGTTGATATGGGTATCTCCCGTATTAGGCTTGCAATGGGCTAGGCCCATATTTTACTTATGTCGGGTATCATCTCCAACATATATGTCGAATATCATACCCAATATAGTACAACTGACGTGTTTATCAAGTGAGTGATCCCCCTATCCCGAGACCTATAAATACCCGCATCCTGGTAATCAAGGTAAGGTTTAATTATTCTTAATTACTGTAGACCTATATCGAGCCGCACCCGATACATCATTTGACATATTACCCAATATATATGTTCGATATATACATCACTCGCAACCCTTTCGACATATCTATTGGACTATTCCCAACATAGAAGACTCGACATAATCCCCAACGTCATATCCGACATATCCCCGAGCTCCTGCTGTGCCCCCGACATTAGTCCGACGTGTTTCGGACCAAGCCTGTTCGAGACTGATAACTAGAATAGGCCTAGTAATAGTATATTCACAGTAATAGCCCTGTAACTGACCCATATATATATATATATATATATATATATATATATATATATTTACGAGTTATTGTCAAACTAGTGGCGCCATATGTGGGAACACCAAACGTCAGGATGCAGAGAAGGATGACCCATTCACAGTCCAATAGACCAATGGTTGACAACTCAATGGAAGAGAGTGCACCCCCACCGCCCATCCCGGTCCCAGAACCGAGGAAAGGACATAATGAACCCGTTCCGCCTCAAAAACCAGTAGGACCTGAGCCTGCGGTAACCATCGCGTTAGCACCAGATATAGTGGCACAGATCAACGACACAGTTTAGGCCACAGTGAAGACAACCTTGGAAACTTTGATACCACACCTTAATGGTATAGGAGCAGACGACCCACCACCGCGACCCCAGGAATCTAGGGCCAGAGTAGGGAAAGCGGTTGAGATAAGGGGTGAAGAGCGTGGAGACGCGAGTGACGACACGAGGGACCGTTAAAGGTCAAGGTTTCAAGAAGAGGAAAGGCCCGACATGATAAGAGAAAGAAGGAACTTCTCTACAAGAATGGAGCAACTGGACCGCAAGAGGGTGGAAGTTAGACGGAAACTGGCATTGGCAGAGGGATACAATACTTCAACCTCGTTTTGTGCAGAGATCGAGGCAGAAGTATTGGACAAGGGAGACAAGGTCCCCAATATCAAGGCTTACGATGGGAAGAGCAATCTGAGGGATCACATCCACATTGTTGACAGTGTGTTTAACTTACATAGGTTCTCGCACGGTATCAAGGCAAAAATCATGACCACTACCCTGACTAGAGCAGCTTTGGATTGGTTTAATCAGATTGAGGTAGGATCGCTCACCAGTTTTGAACAGATGAGGGAAATGTTGGAAAGCCAATTTTCCAGTCAGAAAAGGATGAAAACAAACATGCATCATCTGAACGCAGTGAAGCAGAAGGAGCGGGAGAGCCTAGAAGAGTTTATGAAAAGACTCAACGATGAACTGATGAAGGTAGACAAACCGCAGGGTGACCAATTAGTACACATTTTATTCAATGCGATGGCGCACAAGAGATTTGCACAGGAGTTCGTCAAACTCAAATCTCCGACTATCAACCAAATTAATGAGCTTGGTCCCAATATCATATACGAGGACAATATGATGGCGACGAAGCAAGCCCCACACCAAGTCAATCGTAACCGAGGCAGAGAAGGTTGGAACAGAAACAGAGGCGGACGGGACAGGTCACCAAGAAGATACACTCCCCTGAATTAGGATATTTTGACCGTATTTGCGGTGGCTAAACAGAACAGGTGGTTGAATCAACCAAGGAATATGAGGGAAAATGAAGGCACCAAGCGATCGAGGAAGTACTGTGAGTATCAACGCCAGAAAGGACACGAGACTAAGGATTGTATAGATCTCAAGGACGAGATCGAGGGCCTCATTAAGGAAGGCAAGCTGATTCAGTATGTGCGGAACAACAGAAACTCTGATGATCAGGAAGATCATTCCCGCTCCCCAGAAGGAATAATATGAAGGCCATAGAGGGCCCCAACTGGCGGAATAACACAATTGTCAACGCACCTTCTAGAGGTGTGATCAACATGATCAGTGGCGGCCCAGCAGGAGTAGACTCCACCAAATAGAGGAAAAAGATTACAAGAGGATTGGAAGATGACCGGTATATTGGGTTTATGTCGCTGATGGAAGAGCTGCTGGCGGAGAGCATCACCTTCTCGAGCAGGGAACTCATGGATCTAACTCCTGAGGCAATACAGGTAGGTAAACGTGATTTGCCATTGGTTGTTAAACTTGACGTTGCCAATTATAATCTACGCAAGGTGATAATAGACAATGGAAGCTCCACGAACGTCATATTTGCACATGCTTTGGAGAAGATGGCACTAGGCCACAACGTGATGGAACAAGTCGACACCTCTCTAGTTGGCTTCGGCGGAGTCGAGGTGATACCACTCGTACATGTCAATCTATCAACATCATTTGGTGAATAACCATACAGAAGGACCATCAACATTCCCTATACAATCGTGGATCACCCTTTCGCCTACAAAATCATTATATGCAGGCCGACCCTCAACGCCATCCGAGCAGTTGTATCCACATACCACCAAAAGATGAAGTTCCCAGCAACAGAAGGTATAGGGAAAGTCATTGCCAACCACGAGGAGGGATGGCTGCGCTACGTAACTTCTCTCACTCTCATAAGGATCAGGGACACCACTAGAGGAGCCGCGAACTTGAATGACAACCACCAAGGCTATGGAGTGGTCACAATAGGAGAATCATTGGGAACACTATTTACTTTCAGTAGTGTTGAACATTTTTAAAGTTCCATAAATTGCCCCAGCATGGGCCAGACTGTAATTAAGATTGGGAAGAACTACGCCGGTTTGATTCCCAAACAACGGGACACGTAGGTGCGTTAGAATTTACCTAGCCTTCGACCGCTATCCTTTATAACCTACTTTTTGCTCCGATCGATATACTCGATCAATATATATATATATATATATATGCATACTCTACTGCAGGTACATACCCTTATAAGGGAAAGACTGAGATGTGCGGACACGCACGTCCAGATTCAAAACTATTTTATCATATCATTATATCTCTTGAAGATATACACGTATCTTTTTTACATCACAGGTACAAACAAATCCTTGCCAGTAACAGGGATGATACCCCCCATTCAGGGGAACAACACATAGACGGTGGATCTCACCCACCCATTTTCTTTAATACGAAATAATTGTTTCTTTCACTGACAACAAGAACATAACATCGGACAATCCAAAAAGATCAGGACGAATCCGCTACCAAAAAAGCATAAAGACTCTACAAATTTCCTCACATAACTCCAATTTCCATCAATATAGGATGGAGACAAGTCGGCATAAAAAAAATATGAAATGCCTTGTCATAACTCCGCTATCCATCAAGATAGGCTGAAGACAAGTCGGCATAAGAAAAAATAAAATGCCCTGGCATAACTCCGCTATCCATCAAGATAAGCTGAAGAAAAGTTGGCATAAGAAAAAATAAAATGCCCTGGCATAACTCCACTATCCATCAAGATAGGCTGGGGACAAGTCGGCATAAGAAAAAATAAAATACCCTAGCATAACTCTGCTATCCATCAAGAAAGGTTGGAGACAAGCCGACATAGGAAAAAATAAAATGCCTTGGCATAACTCCGCTATGCATCAAGATAGGCTCGAGACAAGTCGGCATAAGAAAAATAAAATGCCCTGGCATAATTCCGTTATCCATCAAGACAGGCTGGAGACAAGCTCACATAGGAAAGAAAAAAAAAACAAAAGTGAAACCGATATTCAAAGGACTTCACTCCACGACAGCCAACCAAAGGCGACATTGCTAAGATCAATGAAACTTAAAAGCAGGATCCTTCGATTACAAAGATAAAGAATGTACATGACACGGGTCAAAAGGCATTATCCACAATCCTTTAAAAATAAGGACGACATTACAAAACAGCAAAACCCTTAGCCGGAATATCTTGGGGCACCTCTGGTATGGATCGAAACCAGACTCTTCTGGTCGAGAATCTCCTCGTAGACATCTTCGACCAGATCGTCGTCCACTTCCACATCGAAATCTTAGACAGGTTTACCATCTGGACCCAATAAAGGATCCAAGGGACTAGGATCGAAGCCATCTTTGAATCCTTAGCTTTCTCCCTCTCTTGCACCCCGCATTCGGTATAGATTACCTTATAAGTCTAGCTCATGAGGAAAGCCTTCGTCGTATGAATCTGCTGATCTCGAGTGAGTGTCCTACCTTGGTTAGCTCTCTCAGCAAGGGCCAATTGATCCCGCACTAAAGAAAGTTCCGCTTCTGAATTATCCCATTTTTCCCTCTCAATAGCAACAGACACGTTGGCTTTATTGAGAGAGGCAATCAATTGCTTATGTTCGGCGAGTAGGTCATTTACGTTCACTTCGGTGGCACTAAGAATGCTCAAGGCATCGTTTCGCTCCTACACCAACCTGGCGGTAGCAGCAGGGTCATAGTCAGCTAGGCTTTTAAGAAGGACAATAGCCTCCAAGATGGACTCCACATGGGCGACGTTATTTTGACTATACATCTTCAAAAAGCTGGAAAGAAATTTCATGACCTGGAAAACAACCCCCATATCAAAACCTCAAGAACAGAAAAGAGGGATCTAGTCACAAACGGATCTACAAAATCACTCAACAACGAAAGATAAAAGACTTACATATTGAAACAGGGCACCCTGACCGACCGTGGAACTTCCTCCCTCAGTCCTCCTCTTCTTCTGAGCTGAGGAACCAACGGTAGAAGTCCCCGGATTATTACTCGGGACCGCGCCTGACCCGATCTCATCACCGTGTGAAGATCAATTCATCTTTTCTTTAAGGCGAATTTCACTAGGAGACAAAATGACATTCTCTCTCCTCCCAAGCCGCTATTTATAGATATCAGACATCAAGCACGCATTTATGACAAATGCATGTCGAATATAAATTCGACATCTATATCGACATAAATTCGATATAATATGAATTTTCCTAAAAGGACAGGAATTCAAATGAGAACCTCTGAATATGCGCCAATTGCATTCGGGTGTCCACCAATATCAATTCAAAATGTCAAAATGCAACTCCCACATCAGCTCTTCATCATTTGAACTAGCGGGACGAGAGTCACTGGTAATCTAAAAATTCAGATTTAATTTGCAAATTGTTATTTTTAGAAAATAGTTCCCAAATTGAGGGACTACATGATATGGGTATCTCCCGTATGCAATATGTTAGGCCTATATTTTACTTGTGTTGGGTATCATACCCGACATATATGTCAAATATCATCCCCGATATGGTACAACTCACGTGTTCATCACGTGAGTGGTTCCCGTATCCCGAGGCCTATAAATACCCGAATCCCGGTAATTAAGGTAAGCTTTAATTATCAGCAATTACTATATACTTATATCGAGCCACACGCGATATAGCATTCTACATATTACCCGATATATATATCTTCGATATATACATCACTCGCAACCCTTTCGACATATCTATTGCACCCTTCCCGACATGGAAGACCCGACATAATCCCCGACGTCATATCTCACATATCCCCGACATCCTGCTGTGCACCCGACGTTAGTCCTATTCGAGACTGATAAGCTAGAATAGGCCTAGTAACTGTATACTCGTTGTAATACCCCTGTAACCAACCCATTTATATACATACGAGTTATTGTTAAACTAGTCACCAAAGACCATTGCCTACGGGTATAAACCGTCACCGATGGTCACTCGGCGACAACCTTAAATTATCACCAAAGAGTATTTTTTAAAAAAATTTATTTTAAAGCATGGAACCTCGTCACTGATCTATGTCAACATACCTACGATCTATGTGATCGTGGAAATGTCGACGACCACAAGACGTCGCCGATTAGCCTTTGGCTAAAGTATTGAGTCGTCGCCCTTGCCACGATCACACGAATCGTGATTTTGTTGACGCGGGATCCTAACATGTTCTACCCCCATTTATAGATACAGAGAATTCTTCACCCAAAATCATTCTCCACAAACAAAAATTCCCTACTCCAAAATTTTATACATGTCCTAAACCATTCCCCACAATACACCTTCATTACTTCAAATTTCACATATCTCCAAAATTATCCTCTTATCTATTTCTCTAAATTTTCAATTATTCTATAATTATTACTTTTCCTTATTTTATTTTATAATTCATTTTCTACTTAGTTATATTATATTTTTCATTACCATTATCATTATGTGTATATTTTATGATTATTAGTTATATTTATTATTTTACTAACTTCCACACATTTCTATGTTATAATATTAGTTTAATATTGGTTTTGTGTGTATTATAAACGGCCAAATATAATAAGGCCAAATATTTAATTAATTCAATGAACATTATTGTCGACGGTTCCTTACCGTTGCCTATAAAACATATATTATAAACATTAGTGAAGATATATTTAAGGCATTGACAAAACAACTAAAAAAGTGTTATTATTAGTGTCGACAGTTTAAGAACGTCTACAATGATATTTCTTGGCCGAATAAAAAAAACAAGGGATAAATGCATTAAACCCCCTGAACTATGCATGTTTTTGAGTTTTCATTCTTAAACTAAATAAATAAGCGTTTTGCCCCCTAAACTATGCAAGTCTGTGCGATTTGCCCCCTGGCCGGGTTTTTGGCTATTTTTGGCCAATCTTTGGCCGGAATTTTTCTCCTTACACGCCACATATGTGTTGTACTAGATGTATATTAGTAGTTGATGACAAAAAGTAGGCGAAAAACACCTCGAACGGGGCATGTTCCGGCCAAAATGTGATTTCCGCTTCAGTGTATTTTTGTCGGAATATGCCCCATTCGAGGTGTTTTTTCGCCTACTTTTTGTCATCAACTACTAATATACATCTAGTACAACACATATGTTGTTGGCGACGGGCTAAGACCATTGTCGAGGAATTTGTTGTGTCGGCAAAGGCTTTGATGACAGTCGACACCGAACACCAATTACCTTTTCATCGGCTAAGGCCTTTACTGACAGAGGCAACCCAACGAATTTGGCGAGTGATTCTTCGTCGTCAGTGCATCTTTGCCAACGACGAGCTGCTTTTTACGGACGGATTTTTCCGTTAATGAACGAACTCTTTGTTGTAGTGACCAGACACTTAGTCTACATCACGAATTTTATAAAATAGTAAACGCAACAAGACGATCTGATCTTCTTCCAAACAATAGAAATACGAGTTACAAATAATAGCTTTGAACAAAAGTTATTAGAAATAAGCTACAAACAAGTCGGTCAAATGTGAAAATGATATGAGCATTAAGACGTATAACGCATAACCACCCTAATACACTAAAAATATATTGGTCCATAGCTAAATAGAGGATCAACTTTTAATTTATTTGTTTTATTCTGTTAAGTGTATTATATTTATCTTTCAATAAAGATGCGTAGACTCAGTCTGAATTGTTAGTGGATAAGTTGTGAGGAGTGGATAAGAAGTTCAAATTATATTGTTGGAAGTTTGTTGATTTATTTTCTTTTAAGTATGACAAACATGTAAAGAACAGAGGAGGCTTAATCAAAAATATTATTTCCTTTTTTCTTAAAATTCATTTTTTTCTCTCTCTAAATATTTTTGGAGTATTTTTTTGAACTTTTTTGAACTTGAAATAGGAAATGTTAAGTGTAATAATTAGGAAAAATTAATATTTATGCCCTGTAAGTTTGCCTTTTTAATGAATCTGCACAACAACTGCCGAAGTTTTAGAAATAACCTACGAATTTGTCTTTTTCACTTTTTATGTCCAGCGAGTGCCACATAGGAAAAAACGGTGACGTGTCTGCCGACTTGGAAGGAAAGACACACGCCATGGCTGCCACATGGAATATATTTAAAATATAATATATTTATATCAATAATATATATAAATATATAAAAAAAGACTTACAAAAATTATATATACTTAAATATATAAATAATTAAAAAAATCATTTTTATTATTGAAACAAAAAAATACACCCACACCGTCAACGCCCCCCCCCCCCCCCCCCAACCAACACAGCTGCAACTCGCCGGTTGCAGCAATGTGTCGACGCCACCACTGTTGCAACCACGAGTTGCAGCGATGGCGGCTTCGATTGACGCCGCCACCGCTACAACTGCGAGTTGCAGCGGTTGGGGAGGGGGGGGGGGGGTCAATTTTGTTTTGGGTTTTGTTTTTAAATTTCAGTAATAAAAAAATATTTTTTTTTTAATTTCAGCAATGAAAAATGATTTTTTTTAATTTCATAATAAAAAATGATTTTTTTAGTGTCAGTAATAAAAAATGATATTTTTTTTCTTTTTTTATATATTTATATATATTTGATATATTTAATACATAAACATATTTTTTATATATATATTTATATATATTGTGGATATAAATATATTTATTTTTTAAATATATTAAATGTGCAGCCACATAGCACAAAATATATATTTTTGTTTTAAATATATTGATGTGGCGTGTGGCTTTTTTTCATGTGGCAGCCACGTAAGTGCATTGTTTCCTATGTGAAACTGGATGAGCATAAAAATTGAAAAAAAGGCCAATTCGTAGGTTATTTCTAAAAATTCGGTATTGGGCAGATTCATTAAATTGGTAAACTTACAGGGCATAAATATTAATTTTTCCTAATAATTATCATTTCACAGAAAATCTCAATAATCTAGAACCATGCATGCATTATATGAATGATTTACGGAAAAAGCATAGAATGCACGCACTATGACACGCGCATGTCCATGATCGACCACTCTAACCCGATTTGGTCACCGGAGATGGCAGCACCGCCGTCACCTTCGGACCCAACCTCACGTACTGATAAACGTCACAAAACCCACAGTATTGACGCCACCATGGCACCACCAGATCTTGTTATTACTGATAATATTGTAATGACCCTACAAGAAATTGAAGATGATCAGAACACGAATTGGATTGAGATTGAAGAAATTGTAGAAGAAATTCAAGTGGTAAAAACCTAGTCTTGAAGAGAAGCTCAATTGAAGAATTATGATTGCAAAAGGGAATTTGTAATCAGTAAAGGAGACGACACTGTTTCGAGTGACGAGATGGACGAACCAGATAATCGCGGAGAAGATTAGATCGGAGCCGTTGGATCTCCTCACTCAACTTAAGAAATTGCTGAAGCACTTTTGTTTATGTTTTTAAGTTTTTAGCATTTGAAATTCTATTTTGTTAATTTGTCCTTTCTGAACGGTTGGAATTGCATGCAAACATTGCATGAGATTCTGTTGGCCTATTTGTAGCACAATTGATCTGCTCAATGATTATTCTGAAATTTGCATAACAAAATATTCTTCTCTCTCCTTAATTCCCTATGATTCCTCCCCCTTTCTCCTACTTGCTTCACAAGAAAAATTAAGAATTATCAAAAAACATAACATATGGTATCTTCGAGCTAGGTCAATCCATGGTTGATACTAGGCTAAAAGATTTACAAGAAACACAAAAAGATATGGATCAAGCACTACGTGATGAGAATCTACGTCGAATCAATGTGGAACATGGGTTATAGGAGCAAATAGGGTTGATAAACACCCAAATACATGAACACATTCGACACTTAGATGATAGACAAACTTAATTCAACAATAGATTGGAAGATCATATGTTGAAAGCAGACACCAGACATGTTGAATTCACTGCAGCATTTGCTATGATTCAAAACCAAATCATAAAACTATTTGAAAAAATGGACATGAAAAGCAAACAACAATCAGTAATGGGGTCACCAGGATCTGGGAGGTCTTAGGAATTCACACCCAAGGGAGTCATGACAATGGAGAGGCCTTCTAAAGCTACTGTGAACAACAACAATCAACTACAATGTACTCTACCAAGTCTCAGATTTCCCAAAGTTCCATGGCACTAGAGCTAGAGAATGAATGGTTAAATGTATGGGATACTTTGATTTGATGCATGTTTCCTGAGATCTATAGAAAATCACTATAGCATCTTTGCATTTTGAGGATAAGGTTGAGCTATGGTACCAAAATCACAGGACTCAGTTCTTTGGCATGAGTTGGGATCAGTTTTTGAAGGAAAATTCTACAAAATTTGAGGAACTCAAGGAAGCTAGCGTTATTGCTGATTTCGATAGGTTGAAACAGACACATACACTAGAGGAGTATATGCACAAGTTTGAGGAGCTAAAATCTTATATGGAGATATTCTCGAATAGGGATTTTGATGAGAAATATTATGTAGCTTGCTTTGTCAGTGGAGCGAGGAATTACAGTCACATGTCTCATTATTTGATCATGTTACCCTTACTCATGCCATGGACATTGCTAAGAAGCAAGACAGGGTGAATGAAGCTACAAGGAGACTGAAACCCAAGGGGTTTACTCCTTTGTACAACACCAACAAAAGGACTGCAATTGGTTACAACCCACCTATGTACAAGGCACACCCACCCCATGGAAACTCAGCGGTAAGGAAACCACTATCAGCAGTTGAGATGAGGGCTAGAAGGGAGAAAGGTCTCTGTTATAACTGTGATGACCCTTATATGTTTGGCCACAAGTGTAAGAGCAAGAAGTTCTTCTTGATGCTTAGCCAAGAAGAGGAGGATGCATATTTGGGATCCATAGTTGATGGGAGGCATGATGACATTGGATGGGAGGAGGCCCAACTTTTAGTTAATGCCATTAGTGGAAAAGTATCCTCTAATACTTTCAGGTTGCTAGAAGAGTATGGGAGGCAGAAAATTCCTATACTAATTGACTGTGCTTCTGATAAGAGTTCCTTACATACTACACTAGCTAAGAAGTTGGGGTGTGTGATTGAGGGCACTACTCCTATATTGCTTAAGATTGCTGACATAAGAAAGATAGTAAGTGACCAACATGTGGTTGGTTTTCACTAGACTATGCAGGGGAGAGCTTTCAAGTTCCCTATCAGATTATTAGACATAGAAAGTGGACATATAATTCTAGGAGGAGATTGGTTGAAGCAGTATAGCCCCATTGAGCTGGACTACATAGATTCTTGTGCTGGTGTCACCTTAGGAGGTGAGAAGCTTAAGTTACAGACAATAGTTCCAGGATTTGAATGCCACATGATCTCAGCTGAAGCAATGTCTAAGTTACTTCATCAGAATAATAGTGAAGTGGATGCTATTTTGTTCGCTATTGCTGAAATGGAGGAGGATTCAGTGGACAACCCATAGTTAAAAGGATTACTAGCAGAGTTCACTGATGTGTTTGCTGATCCTGAAGGCTTACCACTTATTAGGCATATTGAACATCAAATCCAGTTGAAACCAAGGAGTGTACGTAAGCTGCATAGCCTACATGTACTCACACTCAGCTAGATATGAGATTGAGAACATTGTAAAAACAATGCTCAAAGAGGGGGAAATTCAACACAACATAAGTCCATTTGATTCCCCTGTGTTACTAGTGAAGAAGAAGGATACTAAGAGATTGTGTGTGGATTTTAAGTACCTTATTTCACTTACGCTCAAGCCTGATTACCCAATCCCAGTAATAGATCAGCTTCTTGATGAATTACATGGGTCAATTTTTTTTTCTTTCTAAAATTGATCTAAGATCTGGTTAATTCGAGATCAGAATGAAGGAGTCTGATATCCCCCTCACTGCATTTAAAACACACCAGAGCCACTATGAATTCCTAGTGATGCCCTTTGGGCTGTGCAATATACCAGCCACCATCCAATCCTTGATGAATCAAGTATTTGCTCATTATCTAAGGAAGTGTGTGCTAGTATTTTTTGATGATATCCTTATTTATAGTAAGGGCTGGGACTCACATTTGAAGCATTTGTCTTTGGTGATGGATTTACTTAGGAAGCATCAACTCTATGCCAAGAAATCCAAGTGTGCTTTTGGACAAACCCAGGTTGAGTACCTTGGTCATATCATTGGACAAGAGGGAGTGTCCATTGATCCAGCAAACATTGAGAGCATGGTTAATTGACCCAAACCTAAGTTTGTGAAGAGACTAAGGGGTTTTTTGTGGTTAACTGAATATTACAGGAAATATATTAAAGACTATGGGCTAATCAGTAGGCCTTTGACACAAATGTTGAGACATGATGGATTTATTTGGCGTGAAGCTTTAGAATTGGCTTTTGAGTAGTTGAAAGTACTTATGATTAAGGCATATGTACTGGCACTACCTGATTTCTCAAAATCTTTTGAAGTGGAAACTGATGCAAGTGGTAAAGGGATTGAAGCTGTATTGATGCAAGGGGGTAGACCTATTACTTATTTAAGCAAGGTATTATTCCCTAAGAACCAGTTACTTTCTATTTATGAAAGGGAGTTCTTAGCTGTGTTGTTAGCTGTTCAGAAGTGGAAACATTACTTGCAAGGTTCCCACTTCATTATTAGAACAGATCAACATAGTCTTAAGTTCTTATTAGAACAAAAGATTACATCAGCTTTACAATAGAGGTGGGTTGCTAAATTGTTGGGTCTTAATTATGAGATTCATTTCAAAAAATGAGTTGAGAACAGGGTTGTTGATGCACATTCAAGGGAGTTCACTTATGGTGAGGTTTGCTAGGCAATTTCATTGATTAAACCACTATGGTTGGAGCATGTGGTGGAGAGTTATAGTGCTGATGACTTCTTTCTTTATATTTTAGCTATTAAGATATTGGATCCCTCAACTTTTTCTGATTTTAGTGTTACGGCAGGAGTTCTGAGGTTCATGAAGAGACTTTGCATTGGAAGTGACTTGCAATTCAGGCAGAATACCATTTCTTCTTTTCATAACTCTCCTATAGGAGGACATTCTTGGAATCAGGAAACATATGTGAGGGTTAGCTCACTGTTTTTCTTGCCTCATTTGAAGGAGGATGTGCACAATTTTGTGCAGATGTGTGATGTTTGTTAGATGAATAAGTCTGAGCATAACCCTTACCTAGGACTCTTACAACCATTACCTGTTCCAGAACAATGCTGGACTCATATTACCTTAGATTTTTTTGAAGAGTTACCAAAATCTGAAGGTAGGGATTGTGGACAGATTCAACAAGTATGGACACTTTATTTCACTCAACCACCCTTATTGTGCCAAAGAGGTAGCAAAGGTTTTCCTGGATCAGATCTTTAGGCTCCGTGGCCTACCTATCAGCATGGTAAGTGATAGGGATAAAGTTTTTACAAGTAACTTCTGGCAGGAACTCTTTGGTTTACTTGGGGCGAGGTTGGATATAAGCTCACAATATCACCCTCAGTCTGATGGTCAGACTAAGAGGCTCAACCAATGTTAGGAAAACTACTTAAGGGGTATGGTATTTGAGAACACTAAGAAGTGGCATCTTTTTCTTCCTCAAGCAGAGTACTGGTATAACACAAATTTTCGTAATAGCCTGAAAATATCTCCCTTTCAGGATTTTATGGCATTGTACCAGATCCACTCAATATTGGCCTTTATTTGAATCCTTCTAATGAGAATGTGAGATGTGTTTTAGTTGAGAGACTTAGAATAAACAATCTTTTGAAGGATAATCTATTGAGGGCTCAGGAGCGCATGAAGTTTTATGCTGATAAGCACCGCACTAAGAGGGAGTTCTCAGTGGGAGATGAAGTATTCCTCAAATTGCAGCCCTTTAGACAAAATTCAGTGTCCTTGCGCCCCAATTTGAAGTTTCTATGGACCCTATACTATCCTAGAACGAATTCGAAAGGTTGCATATCGACTGGCTTTACCACAAGGTTTGACAAATTCACCATGTGTTCCATGTCTCACTTTTGAAGAAGAAATTAAGCCCTAATTCTTTACCTAGCCCACAATTAACCTTCACTGATCCTACAGGCTCTTTCAGATCCATCCTCTAAAAACTTTGGATAAAAGGTTCATAAAGCGAAGAAATGTCGGTGTACCTCAAATTCTGGTCCAGTGGATCAATGGAGAGACTGATTCTGCAACTTGGGAGGATTTTAGTTCAATTCGTGCACGTTTTCCTAATTTTGATCCTTGGGGACAAGGATTTAGTTCGTCGTGGGGGTAATGTAATGACCCTGCAAGAAATTGAAGATGATCAGAACACGAATTTGATTGAGATTGATGAAATTGAAGAAGAAAATGAAGTGGTAAAAATCGAGTCCTCGGGAAAAGCTCAATTGAAGAATTATGATTGCAAAAGCAATTTTTTAATTAGTAAAGGAGACGACACCGTTTCGAGTGATGAGATGGACGGACTAGATTATCCCAAAGAAGATTAGATCGCAGCCGTTGGATCTCCTCACGGAACTTAATAAATTGCTGAAGCACTCTTGTTTATGTTTTTTAGCATTTCAAATTCTGTTTTGTTAATTAGTCTTTTCTGAATTGTAGGTATTGCATGCAAACGCTGCATGAGATTCTGTTGACCTATTTGTAGCACAATTGATCTGCTAAATGATTATTCTGAAATTTGCATAACAAAATATTCTTGTCTCTCCTTAATTTTCTCTTATTCCTCCCCCTTTCTCTTACTTCTGGCACAAAAAAAAATTAAGAATTATCAAAAATTATAACAAATACTCTCGATGCAGCAATGGATCAAAATGACTCCGCCTTGCTCGAAAACTCGGATCTCCAAGTTTTGCATAGCCTTCAAAACAGAGACTCCTACAAAGATAAAGTATCTTCACTCCTCTTTGGAGGAAAATCCCAATCTCCATATGATAAACTAGTTACCCGAATTGAACATAGTGAGCAGGATAATGAACAATGGGCGCCGATCGACGTTGATTTTGAAACCCAATTTAAGGGTGACTCGATTGGAGAAAAATCAATATGGCCTAGAATCAATCAGTCTCTCCGCTGCCGATTGGAGGGGAATATGCCAAAACATACCCCGATGTCTCATAGGTAAGCTAATGGGAAAAACTATTCGTTACGATACCATCGCATCAGGCATACCAAAATTTTGGTCTCTAAAAGACAGTTTCTAATTGGTAGAATTAGGAACATGATTCTATCTTGTCAAACTTCAAAAGAAAAAAGGATTTCAACTTCATACTCCAAGGAGGCCCGTGGATTATTCTCCATCACTACCTTACCATTCGAAGATGGACACCGTATTTCAAAGCCTCGGACGCCTCAATCCCGATCACTATGGTTTGGGTCCGTCTTTGGAATATCCCCTATCCGTTTTTCTCACAATTTAACATACTCCATGGGATTGGTGACATGATTGGCAGTTTTGTGAAGGTTGACGAGCATACCGAGTTGGCAACAAAGGGTTGCTTTGCTCGAATAACAGTGGAAATTGATCTAAAAAAACCACTCATGCGGAAATACCTCATTTGCAATGCAAAGTACTACATTAAATACGAAGGCTTTCGCCTTATTTGCTACCAATGCTGCATTTCAAGACACCACCATGACGAATGTCCATCCTCGCTAGCGGTAATTGATAGAAAATCTTTAGAAGCGGAGGCCACATCGGCGTTGCCTCCAAACTTCTTGGCATTTTCACCGCGGGGACTCCCACGGATCAGGTGAACTCCGACTATGGTCCATGGTTGTTGGCCAAATCGCGGCGTAGACCGAATCAGCAACGACCAAAGTTTCGGGAAATAAATCCTCAATTAACGACTTACCGTAAAGTGACAAGTCCTCAAGTCGTCAAAGGCAAATCAATTGCTAATAATTCCACATTTTCCCTCCTAGAGGATCTAGACGAGGATTCTATTGATCACTTCCCAAGTCTGCACATGGAAAAAGTTTCTACCAACGCCGAACCTTCTGTTAGGGGTGACTTTTAAATCACCGTCTAAAGGTCCATTACTTGGTAACATTCAATCACCGTCTAAAGCTCCATACCCAAAATGGGTTCGAACCTAAGTCACGTAACAGCCCACTACGCATTAAAAACCCATCTCAAGTTCTCACAGTTCGCATGCAAATGGATAAAATAACCATTGCTCCAGTTCCCTACAGAAACCCCGACTCAATAAACGGGTCATCTCGGGTGCCTCTTACTCTATTATTTGACAATCAAGTGACAAATCTCCAAGAAACTCACCCATCCCATAAGTCAAATTTTGCAAGTGACTTCTCATGCACAAGCTCCTAAAGGCGCGATAATTCATCCAAAGTCAATATTGCGACGACCTCCAGGTCTAAATAATTTAAAGAATGAAAAAACCAAAACATATGATCGTGGATGAATGGCAGGCCCATCAAGGGTTTAAACCACCACCTGATCTCTTTTACCATTTTATTTTAATGGACAGCCAACATAAAGTTATTTTTGGAAATGATAAATTTTCGTTGAACTTGAAAGATTTAATTCAAAACGACAAGCCTTATTAGCCTGTTCTTATGGAAACACGTATCAGTGGCACCAAAGGGGAAGAAATGATACGCAAAATTGAGTTGAAGCTCGGGGATTGACATGAGGTATCAGGATGCTATGTGTTAACAGTATTATATTTTGGAAGGAATTTATGGGAATGATCGCTTTTGCCTGAGTATGAAGAGATGTATCGCTACGATACTTTTTTTTCTTAAGAAAAAAGATATCATTTCTTCTTTGCTTTTTTTCCCCTTTTATAAGGGGGTAGTTTTTACATGGTGCAACTGGGATGTTACAGGTGTCGTACTCGCGGGAACTTTATCTTCCTTCTGATAGAGACAACTAGCTGTCGTGGCTTCTAGATACTTCGGATGGGGGACATACGTTTTGAAGGAGCTGGCGTGGCTTCTTAATGAGATTCTTATCCGTCTATCGGGATAAGGATGACACGTGTACTCCGAGAGCTCTTTTATTGTGAAGTATATTGCTCTATGGGCTTCTTTATAAGGAAGGGAGGTACGTTTACTCCGAGAGCTCCTTTGGTAAGGAGGGGAGGTATGTTGCTCCGAGGGCTCCTTTGTAAGGAGGAGAGGTATGTTGCTCCGAGAGCTCCTTTATAAGGAGGGGAGGTATGTTTCTCCGAGGGCTCCTTTATAAGGAAGGGAGGTTTTATCCGAGTGAGACGATAGGTGCGACAGTATCGTATACTTGGGGGATGTTCCGGGAAGCTATTTAAAGTTCTCGATATCTCGCGCGGTATTTGTACTCTGTGATCGGGGGGATGGGTGCACCATCTGTGGTTTTCCTCCGGGGTGCTTAAATATTTTTTTTTAAGGGTTAACATTAGATATATTTTTTAAGGGTTAACATTAGCACCCCCCCCCCCCCCCAATTCCGATGGCTCTCTCTTTAAGAGCGGCGAGAGGAATTTGGGTGATGGTTTTTCGGGGGATGTGTTTCTGATGGCCCTTTTTTATCATGTATTTCACCTATGTAGAGATATAACTATATGTTTATATTTGAATTTTTGTTTATTTATTTTTTTATTTTATTATTATTTATATTTATTATTTTTTTCTTATGACGTGGCTTCACTTAAGGCCACGCTGTCTTGAAACGGGGTGTAACAGATAGTCACGTCCCTTTATTGTGGGGGTAACGGTCCGAATACTTCGAGAGTCGCACCATTAATGGCTAGGTGTAGGCTTTAATGTAGGATAGTGGGGAGTTAATGAGGGGTTTAGTAGGTAATTAATACCCACTACTCCCTAGGGTTATAAATACCCTTTTCTTCCTCTTTCCCTTCTCATTTTAGCAAAATTATTCACGACTATCTTCTTCTCTGCAAAACATTTATCTCTTCTCTTAAGAATTCATCACTTAGATTTTAATGGTGTCTCAGTCTACCACGAATTTGGTGTGTGCTGCTTCTGGCACCGTTGTTGCTTCCTTTTCTCCTATTGCTGATCTTCCCGCGGTGACGGGGGCTACTACCGTTGTTACCCACAAGTGCGGCGCGGTGGCGGTGGAGGTCGGGGCTAGTGATAGTGGCATAAAAAGCAAGAAATCACGCGCCACCGCTAGTAAGGGTGGCGCGGACAAGAGTGGTCCTACTCGGACCTTCCAGAAGGTGGAGACGACAGTTAACACCGCCACCATTGATGAGGTTAGCGCGTTATATGGAGAGTTTGGGGTTCAGAGCGGAATGTAAGGTGAGGATTCCAAGGGCGGACGAGTGGGGTCACGCGCCTCCCGATAAGCACATCACCGTGTATTATTCTCAGGTGAAGGCGGGGTTGCGCTCCTTTTTCCCTCATTTTTACTGCGAAATCTTCAAGTATTGTGACATCTGCCCGAGTCTGCTCACTCTCAACTCGTTCACGGCTTTGGCCCTATTCGTGTTTTGGTGTCTGGTCCGAGGGATTGAGTGCACGAGGGACAGGTTTTTCACTATTTTTGAACTAAAGCCCTTGCCGGGAGGTGCACCCTTTTATTGCTTCACCATCGGAGCCCATCAGACCGAATCTTCGAGGGCGGGATTAGTTCTCACACCACATGGAAGAATAAGTTCTTCTTTATTTATCCTACCATGGGAGGAAAGTGCGATGTACCTTACACTTGGGGGAAGCCGAGACTCCCCGAGAGGGTCATGGATGACACTTTGTTGTTTTCTCCGGTATTCCAGGCGAAGACACTGATGGAGTCAGATAAATTTGCTGGACTTTATCGGACGGCGGGGTTATGGAACATTTTTCCTCTAGACCAAGTGGATAGGCCGCTGGCTATTCCCTCCGGATACTTTACTATTTTTGGTAAGTCCTTTTTGCTTTCGTAGAAGTTCCCCGTTATATCTTTAACTTTTGTAAAACTAACTATTGTTATTTCCTTTATGTTTGTAGTTGATACGTTGAAACCCTTCATGAAGGAAGGTGCTAACCTCCCTGGGGAGGCCAGGTCTTTTGCGGAGGGCGTGGTGGCCTCGGGGGAGGTACTTATGGGGGTACTTGACGCCGAGGGGGTTGTGGCTGTGCCCCGATCTTCGAGCGGGATGTCGGGCAATCTCGAGAAGGGAGGTCATGATGCGGGCTCGAGGGAGGTGGGCGTCACCTTTTCTTTAGAGGGGATTGGAGGTGATGTAGGACTGTCGGGGATTCCTATGCCTTCTCTCCCCCCTGTTGCCCTTGCGACGATGGCAACTACTCCCGTGATGCCGACCCCTATTCCTACTGCTCCTACGGAGGCGATATAAATATCTTACTCTGGTAAGTCCTCGGAGGATTCGGCGTATCGGCTGCTGGAGACACCTCCCACTAGCCCACCTCGAGCTCTTGGTAAGTGTTCCTCTCATTTGATTCAGTTGTGAAAAAATTAGTTTTTTAGAAAAGAGACAATATTTCTTTCTTACTTAGCCAAAAGAAAATTTTTTATGTACAGATAAGGGGAAGGCCCCTATGGCGGAAGTGGAAGGGTTGGATTTGAGATCCACCTTTGACCTCGGTAATCTTCTTTTCTAAGTTTAATATATTATTTTTCGTTTCCTTTTGATTTATATTTACCCCCTCTCTCTATTTTGCTATATGCAGCGGGTGACCTTTTTGGTGTCGGAGGGAATGCTCATTTCTCGGAGCCTTCTTCCGAGGGGACTCCCTCCTGGATAGATGAGTTGATGGGTATAATCCCGCCCTCGGCTACCCATCGTTTCGCTGGGTTATTTACTGCTCTTCCGTCCGATAGCCCGATGTTGACAGAAGTTCATTTTTCAAGGGGCTCGGCGCTGAGGGGTCCCTCTACTACTGCTCTCCCTGGGCTTGGGTCTGCTTCTGGGAATGAGGAGGCGGAGGCTGCTCTGGCCACTCTTTCCCGATTTTTGGCCTCCGCCAATTCTCTTCCCACGGGTGGGTGGAAGTTTCTTCAAGCTTGCACTAATATGATCGCATTGCTGGTAAGTCGCTATCTCCTTTTGTCTTTTTTTGTCCAAGTCTTTTGCTTAGGTTTTTATATTTTCCTTTGACTTTTAGGCGCTTAAAGTGCTTCCTCTTCTCTTACTTGAGGTTGAAAAGCTTCAAAAGAACGCCAGCACGGTTAATGCGGGGACAAGAAAGTTGGAGGAGGAGAATCGCCAGTTGCAGGGGCGGGGGCGGGCGCAGCAGGTGGTGTGGGAGAAGGCTAGTGATCGGTTGTTTGAGGTAGAGGATAGGAACAAGCGTCTTCTTAGCCTCATATTCGAGTTGGAGGGCTCAAAATTGGCGTTAAAGGAGGAAGTGAAATTATTGGACAAAGTGAGGGCAGCGGGCGTGATTCGGAAGGGGGAGTTAGAGCGGGATCTATCCCAGGCACTTTCCCGGGTGGACGCAGTGACGGAGGAATTGGCTAAGGCTCTAACGTCGGTAGGCCTCCCCCCGGAGGAAGTGCAACGAAAGCTGGACGCGGCCTTCAAGTATGCTCGGGATGAAACTATGAAGTACTGTGGTGCCCTATATGCCCAGAAGTATCATGGGCATCTAATGGGGCACTTAATGTGGGACTTTTCCGAGTGTTTTGGGCAAGTGAAGCAGCGTTTTGGTCCGCAAGTCGACCCTCGGGTGGTGAGCATCCAGAATATGAAGCGGCCTACATTAGATGAAGCCTATGCCCTTTTCCTGAAGTATGGAGGTATCTTTCCTTTGCCTTCCGCTCCAACCCGTGTGTCTTCTTTGGGTGCCATGGCTTCGGCATCCCATCCTGTAGAGGAGATGGCTCTCCCTTCCCATTCATCAGTTTCCGGGTCCGTAGGGGGATTACTTCCGCTCCTCCTTCTTTAGTCCCCGGGTCCGCGGAAGAGACTGCTCCTGCGCCTCCTCCTTCAGCTCCTGTGAACGTAGAAGGGACTACTCCCCCGCCTCCTTCCTCTCAAGCTTAGCCACCTTGTTTCTGTTTTTTCTCTTTTGGGTTTAAGACCTTATAAAAATAAAAAATTGTTTCGTAGTATAGGAAGAATGTTTTACCATGTATGAACTCCCTTTATTAATGAACTTGTTCTTTGTTTTGTCTCTTATGGATGTTTGTCTTTATTATGTTTGTTAAGATGATCTTGTCATAAATATAGTAGTTGTGTTTTGTCAGGCTTGGGGATCCGAGTTCCTCTATTAATATCTCTATGGATTTAGGAAATTTTGATTCTATCTGAAAGCCTTTAATGATAGTAGCTGCATGTCTTTCTTTCCTCACTGCATGGCGTAGGTGGGAGTTGTTCCTAAGTTGACTTTTGGGGGTGGCGACGCGTGGAGTTTCAATGCTCTTTTCTATTGGTTGTGAGAACCGCAGAATCCCGGTGGTCCTGCTTATGGGGATGGGCCCCTTACGTTCACTATATATTGCTTTCCCCCGAACTGTCACTTTCATCAGGTTCCTTAGATTTCACTTACATAAAGACTACTTGGCCTTGTCTTTTTAACTCAAAAAGGTAGTTTTTGTCCATAAATGCTTTATTTTGGAGTAAACTGTTGTAAGGAAAGTTTTAGCAATCTTTAATAAGTCTGACATGACGCTTCCCCGCTCTACTTGTTCTCAAGGGGGCCTTACTCCTCTTCGTAGGTCCCCTTCCGTGCATACGGTGCGACGTATTCCGAGTGAAACTTCTATGTCCGGTGTTCGCCGTGGGGAGGTAGGTTCACCCTCCACCCCGAGGGGTTCAACTGTTCCTCCCTCGGTGCAAATTCAGGCGAATATGTTGTTGTCACATAATATAAGGGATGCTTTTATGAACAGGGAGGCGTACCATCCGATAGATCGACTATCGGTTTTTCATACGATCACGGTGAATCCACAAATGTTGATAGAAAGGAGTCGTATCGGATCGGTGGAAAGCACAGAATCCGCAGATTCAGTGGCAGCGTTGTTTATGGAGTACAACTTGGACTTAGACGGATACGACGTCGTGCTGCCTAGGTCTGACCAACGGGCGTATAACCCTTTTGCTGGGTACATAATGGTATATTTGGATCAAATACGTTGTGGTTTGCATTTGTTCTTCCACCCATTATTACGGGCGCTTTTTTGTTATTGGCAAATTTGCTCAAGTCAACTTACACCTAATTCCTATCGTTATCTGGTGGGTTACTTTCTTTGTTGTGGGCTTTTGGATTTGTCTCTAACTCTCTATCGGGTCGGGGAGTGTCTTTTTCTTGCGTCCTTGTTCTGGAGATCTACCCTTTTTTAGCTTGGTGTACCGTGATCAGCGTCGCTCTTTTACGATATCACTAGGCTGGTTAACCCCCGGGATGATTGGAAGAGCCATTTCTTTTATCTGAAGCCTCGTGAGATGATAACTTGTGCCTGGGGGTGCCCGTTCGTTGGGGATTAGGGTATGTGGTTCCTTCTTCGTAATTGATCACTCGTGAATTAGAGGTTTTGCGAGGTCATTACTTTTTAATGGTAGTTATGACATATGTGGCCTGCTGGAGCTGTCCGATGCCCTTTCTCTTGTCTGTTTGCAAGAGGGATCGGTGGCACGAGTGCTTTCTCCTCGTCCTCTGCATACCAATTTCTTTTTCCGTAACGTCCTTCCTTGTGTGCTTTCTTTTGAAAGGGTAGAGGATCTACGAGGGCAGCTTCGTGTCTTAGAGGAGCGACTATCCTTGGTCTCGAGGGAAAATGATGCAGCTACCCGGAAGTTGCTGGAAGTGATGCGAAAGCAGGAGGTAGCTTTGATGTTGGCACGAACCCAAGCACTTATGGATATATCCAACGCTCTTGCCCCTCGGGATGTGCTTCGAGAGAAATTCTGGGACACGGTGCGTATCGGATATAAGTTATGTGAGGAAGCCGTGCGGTCCCTGCCGAGATTCCCTGTCTCTCTAGTGATTCTATGCCTGAATATAGTTCCTGAACCTCCTGCTACTTCCCTGGTGATGGTTTCGGAAGCAGTGCCGATGTCGGAGGACTTGGCTGTTCCTTCTGTGGATCTAGCAGAACCTATGGATCTTTTGGAGGAACAACGTCGTCGATTGATTAGAGAAGGAAAGTGACCACGCGAGGATCCTTAAGTGTTGCGGTGTGTTCTGATATGTTCCTGACAATGTATAAATTGGTATATAAGCCTGTTGGGGATAGGCATGTTTAGCTTTCTTTGTTATGTTTTTTTTTGTTTGTAACGGAAGGCCCAATAAGATAGGTTTGCCGATAGTCCTTCGGGGACTGTTCTTCTTGTAACGGCAAAGCTACCTTGTTTAAATAATAAAACGAGAGCCATCTATTGTAAACATTGTTTTATTCACGTACATCTTTATTTATATACAAATGGGGGTTGGTTTCGCACCAGGAAAGCGTGTTATCAAGCTTAGTACTTTATTAAGTTGTACGCGTTCCACGATTTATGGAGTACTTCCCCCTCATGATTTTCCAGGAGGTATGTCGCTCCTCCGACGATTTTAGCTATTTTAAAAGGCCCTTCCCATTTAGGCTGAAGCTTCCTTATGTTTTTGAAGGCTTCTGCTCTTTTCAGTACGAGATCTCCGACTTGAAAGAGTCGGGATCGGACTCGAGCATTATAATGCCATGCCATGTGCGCCGTGTACTGCTCCATGCGAACAGCGGTGCGGGCCCTTTTTTCTTCAAGGAGGTCCAAAGTTAGGGCTAGATTGGAACTGTTGTCCACTTCCTCATACTCTCGGACTCTCCAGCTTTCCACTACTATCTCCGAGGGTATAACCGCTTCACTTCCATAGGTTAGGCTGTAGGGAGTTTCTCTCGTAACAGTACTTTAGGTAATCCGATATGCCCATAGAATCCCGGGGATCTCCTCTACACATCGGGCCTTGTACCAACTTAATCTTGATTTTAGGTTCTTCAGCAAGGTTTTGTTGGTTCGTTCAACTTGGCCGTTGGCTTGGGGATATCCCACGGAGGTAAAACGATGTTTTGTCTCCCAATGGCTGCACCATTTTTCTAAATCTTGGCTCATGAATTGGAGCCCATTATCGCTAACCAAGTATCGGAGGATGCCGAAATGACATATAATGTATCTCCATATAAAGTTGATAATAGCCCCTGTAGTAATCTTGGCTAGAGGTTCCGCCTCCACTCATTTGGTGAAGTAATCTACAGCTACTAACAAAAACTTCTTCTGTCCTGCGGCGGGTATTAGTGGCCCAACGATGTCAATTCCCCATTTGGCGAATGGGCAGGGAGGTGGTCCGAACACCCATGGTATTGCGGGCTGGCGCACTTGGCGAGCGAAAGTTTGACATGGTCTGCAGCGTTTGGCATGCTGCCGATAGTCTTTTTCCATCGTGGACAAGTATTATCCGTGGCGGAGTATACGTCCAATCATACTTTCTTCTCCCGTGTGGCTACTGCAGGTCCCTTCATGTATTTCTCGGATAACTTGCTCGGCTTCCACAGGGCGTAGGCATCTAGCATGGGGGTAGGAGTAAGATCATCGGAACAAAACCCCTTCGTGGAGGAAGTATCTGGCAGTTTTACGTGCCATCAACCGTCGTTCCGTTTTATTAGTGTGAACCGCATACTCCTCGGGATGCTTGAGGTAGGCTAGGATGAGTTCCATCCATTCGTCACTTGCGAGCTGTTGGGTCGTATTTATCCCCCTTGATTCAGATTGTTCTGAGGTTGTTGCTTCGAGGAGTGTAATATGACGGGTATGGATGGTAGTGGTCTGGGAGGCTACTTTAGATAAGGCATCCGCTTCTTGGCTATCGGAGTGGGGAATTTGTACGAACTCGTAGCTCTTAAACCACGCACTTTGGTGTTGTACAACTTGTACATACTTCCGCATTCTTTCCTCTCGGGCCTCGTAGGTGCCTTTCGTTTGTTGTACGATAAGTTGGGAGTCGCTATGTATCACTACTCTTCTAATTCCTCCATCTTGGGCCAGTCTTAGCCCTATTAATAGGGCCTCGTATTCGGCTTCATTGTTGGATAGGGGATAGTCAAGTCTAACGGCGAAGTATAGAGTTCCGTCCTCTACTTCCGTGTTAGATAGGACAATTCCTGCCCCACCGTAAGTAGCTGTGGCGGATCCATCCATGAATACGTGCCATACATGGTGTTTTGAGTAATCTCCATACCTGCCATTTCTACCACGAAATCCGCCAAAACATGAGCTTTAATGGCGGGACGGAGAGCGTAGGTGATGTCATACGCGGTAAGCTCGATGGCCCATTTTATGAGTCGGCCCAATGTTTTGGGCTTGTTGAGGATAGTTCGCAAGGGGTATTTAGTTAGTACTGTTACGGGGTGGCAAAGGAAGTAAGGGCATAACTTCCGTGCGGTAGTGACGAGAGCTAGTACTAACTTTTCGGTTTGGGTGTATCGCCCTTCAGCCCCTTGTAGTGTCTTAATTACATAGTATACCGGGTGATGTTCCCGATTATGCTCCTTGACTAGCACCGCACTTACGACCTCTTTCCCTATGGCTAGGTATAGAAACAAATGTTCTTGGTGGGTAGGCTTCATTAGCAATGGGGGCGAGTTAGGTAGTTTTTTAACTCCCCAAGATCTCCCTCGCATCGTTCATTCCACTTGAAGTCGTTAATGTGTCTTAAGATTTTGAAGAAGGGCAGCCCTTTGTCAGCGGATTTGGAGATAAATCTGTTTAGGGATGCCATTCTTCCCGTAAGCTTTTGGACATCTTTGATTGTTTTAGGAGTAGGCATATCTAGGAGGGTCTAGGCTTTTTCTGGATTCATTTCTATTCCCTTTTTTGTGACAATAAAACCTAAGAATTTACCCCCTTTTATTCCAAAAGAACACTTCCGAGGGTTTATTTTCATCCCGAATTGGTCCATAATTGCTAACGCTTTACGGAGATCCTTCGGATGATCTTCAGCCCGAGGGCTTTTGACAATCATATCATCTACATACACCTCCATTGACTTCCCAATTAGGCCAGTGAACATTAAGTTAACAAGGCGCTGGTAAGTAGCACCGGCGCTTTTTAGTCCAAATGGCATTACGAGGTAACAAAAGGTGCCCGCCTCGGTAATGAAGCTGGTTTTGTCTTGGTCTATGGCGGCCATAGGTATCTGATTGTATCCCTGATCTCCGTCCATTGTGGACAGTAAGGCGCATCCAGCCGTAGAGTCTACTAGTTGATCTATGCGGGGGAGGGGATAACAATTCTTTCGGCAGGCATCATTCAGGTTGGTGAAATCAACACACATGTGCCATCTTCCCCCCGTCTTAGATACAAGGACCACATTGGCTAACCACTCGGGGTAATGTACCTTCCGAATCTGATACAAGTTGAGCAGTCATTGGATCTCGGACCAGATTATTTTGTTTCTGTCCGGTCCCATATTTCTTTTCTTCTGTTGTACGGGCTTGGTCCCGGATTTGACAATGAGGAAGTGTTGGCACACCTGGTTACTTATCCTTCCCGGGGGCCCACCTTTCCAGGCGAAGAGTGGCTGAATGCTTTAAGCATAAGGGTTACTCCCTCTTCCACTTCCAGATTCATGCCCTTTCCTATCTTGACTGTCTTATAGGGGGATCCTTCCACTATTTCAATCATCTTCAGCCTTTCAAGTCTTCCTCTAATCTGGATTTTTTGACTGGCAGAGTGATCCCCTCTTCATTTTCGGATGGGATAGCATTTATGCGGCATTCCCGAGCCTTGACTTGGCTACCACGAACTTCCCCAATGCCTGAGGGGGTGGAGAATTTGACCTTCAGGTGTAAGGTAGAGGGGATGGCCTCAAAAGTTCGTATTGACGGTCGTCCACATATCGCGTTGTACGTCCTAGAGGAGGCCTCTACTACCCAAAATTTGGTCGGTTCAGTGCGCCTCGTGGCACCCTCTCCCCATGACATAGGTAAGGTGATGGTCCCTAGGGTGCGGCATGTATCCCCGGCAAACCCGACGAGGGGAACTTCAGCCGCTTCCAGACGGTCTTTCTTTAATCCTATAACTAGGTAAGTTAGAAGGAAGAGAACATCAACAGAACTTCCCGTGTCAATTAGGTTGCGTTGGGTCTCGATGCCGAATATCGTGGTTTTTATGACCAGAGGGTCCTCATGGGGATACACAATACCTTTCAAATCTTCTAGACCAAAGGTAATTGTAGGAAATTAGGCTCCTTGCACGGAACACACGGGCGGTCCTTGCTCTACTCGCCTTGCCTCCTTTAAATATTTCTTCTTTTTTCCCGGGGGGGATACAGAGATGTCCCCTCCCTTCTATCATATTGATAGTTATGCCCGAGGGGGTTGTCCTCGTATGAGTCTGGAGGGGGTGGCAACCTTTGACGAGGGGTGTCCTCTCGGTTCTGGGTATCGGATCATTTCTCTTCTGTAGTTCCTTCGAATCGAATTCTTTTCCAAACATTGGATTTAGGGATCTCTTGATTATTTTCTTGTAAATAATTTCCCAAATATCCGGCACTAAGGAGCCGATGTATTTCGGTTTTCAGGGTGGTACAAGCGTTAGTATCATGTCCCCATGTTTTATGGTACTTACAAAATATACCAGAATTTTTTTTGTCATGAGGTCTCCTTACGGGGCGGGGCCATTGGAGGTCAGTACTTCCTCTCATAACATTGAGTACTTCAGCAGGGGTGATAGTTAAGGGGGGTAGGGGCGCAGGCTGTAGATGTCGCTTTACTGGCCCCCCATCTTCTCTTCTCTTCGGAGGCACCTTTCCTTCCTTAGCTTTGTCTGGGATCCCCTTTTCATGCTCTAGATCATGGCGCTCTGCCCGAATTTTGGAGTTTTCCGCCTCCTCCATGATGATATAAGTTTCTGCTTTGTGCATAAGCTCATTCATATCTTTAACCTGGTTTCCCATAAGGTATCGGAAAAAATCACCGGATCGGAGTCCTTGGGTCAAGATGTCCGCTATAATGGATGGATTAGTGTTTGGTACGTCCAAGGCCTCATCCGAGAAGCGTTTCATATATTCTCTAAGAGGCTCATCCTTTCCTTGTTTTATCGTGAACTGGTGGCTAGCCGACTTAGGGTATCTTCGATTACAAGCAAATTAGCGTACAAACAGGCATGCCAGTTGATCAAAACAAGAGATCGTGCCACGCATCAGCTGGGAGAACCAAGCTTGAGCTCTACCTGAAAGGGTGGTACAAAATACTCGGCATAGGACAAAATCCGTTGTGGAGGCTAGATGCATGGTAGCGGTATACTGGTGGATGTGATCTTGGGGATCTCTTCCGTCCTTTTCTCCCATGTATAGTGGGACGTTACTGGGGCGCATCCCAGATGAAAGTAAGCCATTTCTGGCCTATCTCTCCGAGTTGCTCCTTCCACAAGGCGTTCAAACATGGATCGAGAGACGTTTATGAAATCCCATCTTTCCGTTGTTGGTGATGAGTGCGCTTCCGAGTATTCTCTTGGTATGGACTCCGCGGAGTCATGTTGACTCCCTGAAGGTTTAGGGTTAGGGGAAATATTCATGATAACTTCTTTTTTTTTTTGCAAAACGATCTCTTCAAACGTTCTCAAAGGCAAAGTTCTAAGGCGGTTCCCACAGACGGCTCCAGTTTGTTAACATTATTATATTTTGGAAGGAATTTCTGGGAATGATCGCTTTTGCCTGAGTCTGAAGAGATGTATCGCTACTATGCTTTTTTTTTTATTGGGAAAAAAGATATCATTTCTTCTTTTCTTTTCTTCCATTTTTATAGGGGTAGTTTTTACATAGTGCAAGTGGGATGTTACATGTGTCGTACACGCGGGAACTTTATCGTCCTTCTGATAGATACAACTAGCTGTCGTGGCTTCTAGATGCTTCGGATGAAGAATAGATGTTTCAAAGCAGCTAGAGTGGCTTCTTAATGAGATTCTTATCTGTGTATCGGGATAAGGATGGCACGTGTACTCCGAGAGCTCTTTTATTGGGAAGTATATTGCTCCGTGGGCTTCTTTATAAGTAAGGGAGGTACGTCTGCTCCGAGAGCTCCTTTGTTAAGGAGGGGAGGTATGTTGCTCCGAGGGCTTCTTTGTAAGGAGGGGAGGTATGTTGCTCCGAGGGCTCTTTTATAAGAAGGGAAGGTATGTTGCTCCGAGGGCTCCTTTATAAGGAATGGAGGTTTTATCCGAGTGACACGATAGGTGCGAGAGTATCTTCTACCCGGGGGATGTTCCGGAAAGCTATTTAAAGTTTTCGACATTTCGCGTGGTATTTTTACTCTGTGAGATATGTGTCGTGGGGATGGGTGCATCATCTGTGGTTTTCCTCCGGGGTGCTTAAACATATATTTTTTAAGGGTTAACATTAGATATATTTTTTAAGGGTTAACACTATGGAATACAAATGAGTGTGACAGTTACTACCATATGAGCCTCTTCTCATTTAATCCATTCTCTCATTTCTATTAAGGATCTCGGACAGTTGCTCTCGTAACGGTTTATGCATTGCTAATCCACTCCCTTAGGGACGAACTATGGGACGATATTCTTGCTATCTCAAACGATGTAACCATCCTGTGGATTCTGGGCGGGGATCTGAATGACATATGATCCACGGATGAACGTCTAGGAGGCTTAAACCGTGTCTCGAATAAATGCGATATCTTTTGTAACAGGATAGACAACTGTGGGCTGCATGATTTGGGATTTATGGGCCTAAAATTTACTTGAGATTTATAGACAACTTATCAGTGCTCGTATTGATAGGGTCTTTGCGAATGACCATTGGCAGCTCTTCACTCCTTACAACTAAGTCAACCATCAAGCATGCACCCACTCTGATCATAGGCCGATTATGCTCTGTTTGGCGATAAGAAACTTGGGCACATAATTAAAGCCATTTCAAATTTGAAGCCGCTTCACTCCCTTATGCTGCTATCGGGAAAGTTATTGATAGTCATTGTCATAATGGTAATGAATCCACTTCTAAATTAAACAACTGCACAGCGGGTCTCAAGCATTGGATTAGGAACGACTTTGGGAACATCTATCATAGAAAATAAAGGATGCGCATATGTATCCTTGGTGTCCACATAGCCCTTGAAACTAAAGCTACAACTAGCCTCATTAAACTTGAACAAAAATTATCCAGCGAATATATTGAGGTTCTTGTGCAAGAGCAACTGTGATGGTTTCAAAAGTCGAAAGAAAATGCAGCAACACTCCATGATAGGACCACCAAATTCTTCCACCTATCTACCCTCATTTGTAGACAGAAAGCATCGAATGTGCCTTAAGAATGATTCAGGTTTTTGGGTTTCTGATTCCGACCAATTAAAATCCCTTGCTATCGACTACTTCAAAAGTATTTTTTTCAGCCACAAATGAGTCGAAGTGCACTCTGTCCAGAAACTTTTTGACTCTTCTTATTGATGAGTTAAATAGTTTGGAAAATGACACCTCTTTCGAGGAAGTGTGAGCAACCATCTTTTTATGGTCTCTCTCAAAAGTCCCGATCTCGACGGATTCCACTCGATTTTCTATCACAAGTCTTGGAACGTGATTGGCAGCGACCTACATCACCTTGTTTCCCAAGCTTTTGATGTCGGTTCTTTTCTCGAGAATATAAATGAAATCTTACTTCACTTGATCCCAAAGGTTGAAAACCCAGAAGCCATCACTCAATTCTGACCGATTGGGTTATGCAATGTCGCCTATTGGCAATCACGAAAGTCCTAACTACGAGGCTTAAACCCATCATCAGACATATCATTGGCCTCACTTAAAGAAGTTTCATGCTAAGACAATTTCATTGTTGAGCAAGAGCTTCTACATACCATGTGCAAGAAAACATGTAGCAACAGGCTTATAACTCTTAAGATCAATCTGGAAAAAGCTTTTGATCGGCTCTCATGACCGTTTATTGAAGAGACTATGCATCTTGCAGGGTTGCCATCCAAATTCATTATAATTATCATGTTTTGCATCTCTTCACCCTCGATTCGCCTGATTTGGATTTACGAGGTTACGCAAGATTTTCACCCTACCCGTGGGATTAGGCAAGGAGACTCCATTTCTCTGTATATCTTTATCCTTTTTGTGGAGTGCCTTGAATTCTTGATTAATGTCGAAATGGAGAATAAAAAACGAATCTCGTTTGCAGCCTCTCGTCGCGGACCTAAGATATCACATCCATTCTTTGCCAAAGATCTTCTCATATTCTCAAGAACTAGTGTGGAACAAATTGCACCATCCTTGGTTGCCTCAAGCTTTCTCTTTTGCATTTGATCAAAAGGTCAACTTGAGAAAAGGAGTTATTTTATTCTCTCCCAATGTTAATAGCAGGCTCCGGAGATGTATCTCAACTATCTCGGATATTCCCTATGCTACCTTGATGGGCTGTTGATAAGCGTCTCATTATCGTAATTTAAGTATATTTTTACTTATGCTTTTGAATACATGTGATTGCATATTTACTTGTTTTAGTATTGTTTTATGTTTTATTAGGAATTCAAGGAGTCAAGACAAAACGAGGATAAATGAGGCAAAAAATGGATGTTTTGGACAACAATTGGTTAAAGACACTATTTCGGGATGTTGAAGCGCTACGGAAGCGCTACTACACTACAATAAGGTGAAATCCCGAATATTGCGTGATTGAAGAGAAGACACCAAGAGACCGCAGGGAAGAAATTAAAAGGAACATCGCGCGGGTGGTGCGCGATCAGAACCACATCGCTTGGGGTTGTACGTTCAGAGGAAAACTGGGCCGCCCGTCAGAAACCTTAAAATGCAGTCCAGAGCAGAGAAAAAACTATAAATATGAGGCTACGTTCAACAGTAGGGTAACGACGCACAAAACGCGCTCACAACCATTCACAACCCCTTTACCACCAAATTTCCGACAGATAAACCCTGAGAGTTTGTCATAAGAGAGAAAACGCCATCAAAAATCTGGTTCTAGATTAGTCGAGACATTGTTTGGGAGAAAATAATTAGTGGAGAAGAAGATAGCAAAAGGGAGTACGAAGAGGGTCAAGCAACAATGTTCCACCGGATCCGATAAGCTTTTCTTCACATTTTTATTTTGTCTATGATATTTAATTCTTTGTTGATTGTTGAACTCATGATTATGAGGAGCTAACCTGCTCATTCTTTAGAGTAGGGGAGTAACCTTGATATTATGAAAATATTTATTTTCTTTACTTAATGTGTGTTTGATGACCTTGAATGTCTAGATTGAATAGTTACTTATATTATGTGACTAACCTTACTCTCGTAGGGGAAAATGGAAGCATCCGAGTAGGGCCGCCCGGAGTGTAGAATGCTAAGGGAATTATATATATATATATATATATATATATATATATATATACACACACACACACATATATATATATATATATGTAATTTGTGACTTTTTGGAGTTGGGAAAGCAACAAATGCGCAACTTTTAGATCACACTAGATCAATCTTGACTATGTACGTTTTGTTAGCATGATTCAGATAGTTAATTGGATTGCAAGTTTGATATCTTTTCTAACTGAGAACTAGGTTGAATCCGTTAACACGGTAGGTTATTAGAGACTCATATAGATGTGGTTGGAATAGTTCTTGCCATATGTCACGTATCCATTAGACATGCAAACATCAAATAGCTATCAAGTACTGTAAGTAGATATATGTGGTTTGTCTATGAACTACTAAGTTAAGTAATTGTGAATCCCAACCTTGAAACAATATTTCCAACTATTGTTCACAACCAAAAGCAATCAATCAATCATTAAATTTTGTTCTCTAGTCTATTTTAGTTTATTTTAGTTAATCACTATCATATTCCCGCTTAGTTAATCACTCTCATCTTCCCAACGTTCTTAGTTTAATTTCTTTCATTAGATTAAGTAGTTTAATTTTTTTCTCGCATTCAAAACCAAAAATCTATTTGGTCATTCTTGCATTCTTAGATTAATTCCATTGCTTTCTAGATTAAGCATTCTAAGCATTAAAAACATTCAAAGCCTCTTTAGTTTAGAAATCATATATAAGCATTGATTGCATTTTGCAAACACAAGAGAAAAGATAGTGACATAAATTAGTGTTTTGCATTTAAGTGATTCATATATACAACCATCACTCACTTGAGATATGATACTTGGTTCGTAACTATACTTACTATTTTTTTATTAATTGATTCGTGTACTTGCGACATAGTGGGATTTAGGTGTGACAATTTTGTGTTGAGATATATTATATTCTATTACACCTAATACGCAACCATCACGTTTTTGGTGCCGTTGTCGGGGAGTAATGGTATCATTATTGTTTTGTGTAAGTCATCAAGCTTAATTGTCAGAGTACTAATTTTTTTTTCTTGTGTCACGAATAACACATGGACATAGTTAGAAGATCAGCAGCAGCACCACCATAGGGAAGCAAGATGAGGTATGAAAACATTGGAAGAACTAACACACACAAACCAGTTATGCTGCCGTCATACATGGGAGGACAACATCAAGCCGACTGGTACAATGCGAAGTACACAGAGCACATCAACAAATCTGCTCTGCCACGTCTAAAATTTGACATCAATGATGTTGATGAAGAATTACTGAAGGTGATTAGGAAGGAGCAATTTGAAGAAGAACCATCAGACAATCCTCATATACATGTTGAGGACTTCAAAAAAGCATGTAACTTCTTTGGTATTACTGAGGAGTGCAAGATGTCAGAAGTTTTCCCTTATTCATTGACACAAAAAGCAAAAGAATATTATGATACTGAAGTTAATTAGGGAGGAGATTGGGCTACAACAATTAAGGAATTCCAGTTCAAAATCCATGGAGGAGTGCATACAAAGTAATGGAGGGAGAGAATCCTGAGCTTCAAGTAAAAATGAGGTGCAACATTTGTTGAAGCTTAGATAAACTTTCAATAGATGCTCGAAAAAGCACAGGATGACTACCTTGGAAGAGAGCACACGGGATTTGATGCGTCATTGTTAGAAGAAAAACATGTGAATGACATCTATAATTGGGTGTGAAAGATCTTAGATCTATATTACTTATAACCAAATACAGTTGAACTTGACAATAGTTGCAACTGTACTCGTAAGTAAGACAGACGATAGTTCTTTAACTTTTAAAAGCTGTTTTACTGTTGCAACTGTTAAAAGACATTTAAACATAAAGCGATAAAGAACACAAAGATTTTTTACGTGGTTCGGTCCAAATGGTCCTAGTCCACGGGGTTTGCACCCATATGCTGTGACTCAACCAATACCCTACTTAAGAATTACAATGATAGGAATTACTCCAACGTAAATCTATACTCCCTCTAATTTACCGTTGCAACACCTAACCCTCAACTTCGGTATACTCCTTTGAGTCGGAGAACTTCAAGATTAACTCAAAGCTCCTTTGACATGAAGTTCTCACTAGAAGACTTTGACTCGATACAGGACAAAAATCACTAATTATCCTTTTCAAAGCTTGCTTCAATTGTGTTGAGTCTTCTTCTTATATAGGCATGAGCAGAATCTCTGCAGATCTTCAAATGCAACCCTCGCAGGTCTTCTATCCTTAATAGATAAGATCTACATATCTCCAGTTGCAATCAACGCGGATCTTCTTTCCTTATAGATAAGCGCGTCTGATTATCTGGTTGCAACCCGATTATATTTCCTTGCCTTATCCGAAAGACTCCTGCAATATCATACAAGATATCCAATTGTATATGCTACCTAAATATATCTAGATGCATAATAAGGAGATGTATTTAATATCTAGCAAGTTAATCTTTAAGATAGAATAATATCTTCTAACGATAAGGTAATATAATTAAGATAATTACCATCTAAAAGGATTAACTTAATAAGGAGATATATTTAATATCTAGAAAGTTAATCTTTAAGATATAATAATATCTTCTAAAGATAAGGTAATATAATTAAGATAATCACCATCTAAAAGGATTAACTTATCCTAATGATTTAAAACAAAACAATATCAATTAAATAATAGTTGGGCCGATCAGATCTAAGCCCAATCCGAGTGAGAACAACGACCCTAATAGGGGGTTAAGTAAAGTTAACCTCCATGTTTTGGATAAGCTGAGTGGAGAACTATATCATGGAGAAGGATTTCAAAGGTCACCACCTCATGCAACATTTGAATTGATGTACAATGTCGCAAGAGCCACAAAAGAGCATGGCATTTCGACAGCATGCAATGCAACTCTCAACATTGTTAATGGACTCTTGCAGATGACATCAAAGAAGAAGATAAATTGTAGAAAGGAGCAAAGGAGGAGAAAGACCACGGTGCAAATGGTGTACGAGAGGACCCTTGATTCTTCGCCATAAGTGTCGAGCTAACCGATAATAAACTCAGCGTTGTGTGGGAGGCAACCCACAATAGTAAGTTTTTAATTATCGAGTATTTAATATTATTCTGTTTTGAGTCTAGCACCTGAAGTGATAGAAACTACACTCGCCTCTAACGAAAAACCAGCAATAGAGGCAACTGAAGAAAGTCTAGCACCTTCATTGAAGAGACAAAAGACGGCGAGCGAGTAGTTGCAAGAGTTGAAAGAGCGACTAAAAAATGAGAATGCTGAGTTAGTAAGTCAGTTGGAAGAGATTAAGGATCACTCCCAGAACAACAACACTGTCCATTAGAGAGAGTTGAGAGATATTGAAGACAACTTTGCAAAAGAAGAAAGCACCCACAGTAGTCCAACGAGTGTCCTTTGAGCTCGATCAGGGGAGTCCTATGATCTTTACTTTAATACTTTCTATTTTTATGCAATGAGGACATCGAATGATTTTAAGTTTGGGGGTGGGGTGGTAGCGAATGCTGTTTGTTTTGCTTATTTTGCTATATATTTATCCGCAGAGTCTGTTTTTTTTTTTCTTTTTGAAAAAGATATTAGAATGGAATTGGAAGCATGAAAGCATGAATAAGTATGAATCTATGATAGTATATGCATAATATTTTACTAATTTGAGATGAAGGAATATGTGAATACCTTTGGTACATCTTGGGTAATATGGTTAAAAGCATGTTTTAGTTTCATATACACCTTTCAATATGTTGTTGTGTATAATTTGGAAGATAATGTGGCTTATTTATGAGAATATAGTAATGAAGCATGTGATTATGACTCTTGAACAAATTGCTTGACTATATATTGAGATAAAGGTTGATGTAAATGTGTTGAGGAAATGAAATAGGCCATCGTTTCAAAAATTTGAGGTTTAGCCTTTCAAGCCAAGAACCCTTTGTGAATATAAGATTATCCACAGAACCCCATTGGAGCCTTTTCTATAAGCCTTTGTTTTTGAAGCCTACTTTCCTACCATGAGCCAAAAACGAAAATATTTATATACTACCCATTTCTAGAGATGGATGTAATATAACACCATATTAGAGCACATGAAACGGATGTGAAGATGAATGTATTAAACATGTGCTCGTATTCATCTATTCTATCTCATCTCTTGTTATGACCGTAGGTTGCATTTTGAGAATTTTCGTTTATGCATATTTGTATGTCAATGATTACATTCTAATTTACATTGCGTGAGTTAAGTACATTTTCTTGAGGACAAACAAATGTTTAAGTTTGGAGGTAGCTGATAAGCGTCTCGTTAGCGTGAATTAAGTATTTGTTTACTTATGCTTTTGAATACTTATGATTGCATATTTACTTATTTTAGTATTGTTTTATGTTTTATTAGGAATTTAAGGAGTCAAGACAAAACGAGGCTAAACGTGGCCAAAAATGGAGGTTTTGGACAATAATTGGTCAAAGACACTATTATGGGATGTTCAAGCGCTACGGAAGCGCTGCGACACTATAAAAAGGTAAAATTCCGAATATGGTGCGATTGAAGAGAAGACCCCATGAGACCCCAATAAAGAAATCAAGAGGTAGTGCGATCACCAACGCATCGCGCGGGTGGCGCGTGATCAGAACCATATTGCGCGGGGATCACGCCTTCGAAGGAAAATTGGGCCGCAAGTCAGAAACCTTAAAACGTAGCCCAAAGTAGAGGAAAAACTATAAATAGGAGGCTACGTTCAGCAGTAGGGCAATGATGCATAAAAGACGCTCACAACCATTCACAACCACTTCACCACCAATATTTTGATAGAGAAACCTTGAGAGTTTGTCATAAGAGAGAAAATACCATCACAACTCTTGTTCTAAATTAGTCGAATCATTGTCTGAGAGAAGATAATTAGTGGAGAAGAAGATAGCAAAAAAGATTATGGAGAGGGTCAAGCAACAACGTTCCACTTAATCCGAGAAGCTTCTCTTCACCTTTTTACTTTGTCTATGAGATTTAATTCTTTGTTGATTGTTCAACTCATGACTATGAGGATCTAACCTACTCTTGTTTAGAGTAGGAGAGTAACTCTGATATTATGAATATATTTATTTGCTTTACTTGACCTGTGTTTGATGACCTTGAATGTCTAGATTGAACAATTACTTATATTGTGTGACTACCCTTGCTAACACTGGGATAAAATGGATGCACCTGAGTGGGGCCACCCGGAGTGTAGAATGTTAAGGGAGTTATATATGTTGTTTGTGACTTTGGATTTACGAAAGCAAATGATGCGCAACCTTTAGATCACACTAGATCAATCTTGACTATGTACGTTTTGCTGGCATGATTGGGATGAGTTAATTGTATTGCAGATTTGACATCTCTTCTAAAACAACTGACACCTGGGTTGAGTCCTTTAACACGATCGGTTATTAGAGGCTCATAGAGATGTGGTTGGGATATATCTTGCCTTGTGTCACGGATCCATTAGACATGCAAACATCAAATAACTATCAAGTATTGTAAGTATGGGTGGTTTGTCTATAAACTACTAAGTTAAGTGAGTGTGAAACACAACCTTTAAACAATCTTTCCAACTATTGTTTCACAACCAAAAGCAATCAATCAATCATTAAATTTTGTTCTATAGTCTAGTTTATTTCAGCTTAGTTAATCATTCTCATCTTCCCAACATTCTTAGTTTAGTTGCTTTCATTAGATTAAGTAGTTTAATTATTTTCTTGCATTCAGAACCAAAAACCCAAAAATATATTTGATCATTCTTTCACTCTTAGATTAATTTCATTGCATTCTAGATTAATCATTCTTAGCGTAAAAAGCAGTCAAAGCTCTTTAGTTTAGAAATCATATATGAGCATTTATTGCATTCTGTAAACACATAGAAAAGATAGTGATAGTAATTAGTATTATGCAATTAAGTGATTCATACATACAACCATCACTACCTTGGGATACGATACTTGGTTCGTAACCATACTTATCACTTTATTGTTACTTGATTCGTGCATTTGCGACATAGTGGAATTTAGGTGTGACAATTCTTCGTTGAAATATATTATACTCCATTACACCTAATACACCCCCATCAACCGTTAACTTAGAATCCATACTTGTGATGGTAGAATCTCAAAAAATCTATTTGCTAATGTGATAGAGAGATTTGAGAAAAGAACTTTATCTTGGAGAACAAATGTTTTCTCTATGGCTGGGCGTCATACCCTTATCAATGTTGTCTCTAATGATATTCCTCTCTATACAAGACATACCGTCTACCGAAGGTTATCAATAGTAAACTTGACAAGTTAAACTGTGATTTCCTTTGGGTTAGTCCGGACCGACGTAAGCTTATTCATCTTGTTAATTTTGGACAATGATTTGTACACCGAAAGATAGAGGTGATTTAGGGTTTCTCGCATGGAAACCATTAATCAAACGATCCTCATGAAACTCCGTTGGGAGCTTCTTAATAAAAAAAAGATCTTATATTGGTACACATGCTCCTTCCAATGTATACATCTAATGGAAATTTGTGGACTGCCACAAAACAATCTTCATGTTCCCACCTTTGGCGTAACATTCATGGATGCATTGGGATGTTGCGTCAATGAATTAAATAGGTCGTCTCTAATAGAGAAAAAACACATTTTTTGGCTTGATTGGTGGACCGGAACAGCTCCAGCATTTATTCGACCGTTGATGGGAACTTCGGTCTAGCGAACAATGAATAGAGTTAAAGAATTAATTATTACACCTAGATTCCTATTCTCACAAGTACACGAATCAAGTAATAATAAAATGGTTTGTATGTAATTAGTGAACCAAAATTTGTGTCCTAAGGAGTGGTGGATGAATGCTTAAATCATTTAAATGCAAAACACTAATGGTTGTCACAGTTCCTATCTCTTGTGTTTGCAGGACGAATGCAGAATGTATGCAAAATGCTTTTAATGCAGAAAACTATGAATGCAGGTTTTATGAAAACAATTTTGAAAGCAGAAAATCTTTAAACTAAAAGGCAATGAAAACAATGAGAGTGATTTCAATGCAAAGAGAATGAATTAAATTAACTTAAGATGAATGCAAGAACATTTTATTATTACACTAATAATAAATGCTAAGAACTAATCTAACTAATGCAAGAAAGTAAATAAAATAAAATTTAAGAAGATTGATTTAGTGAATGCTTAGGTTGTAAACAATAGAATAAAAGATTGTTTAGAGCTTGGGTTTCACAACTGATTTAACCATTGTAGTTCACAGAAAAGCTACATGTATTTACTTGAGATACTTGATGATAGTTTGAGGTTTGTATTTCTAATGGTTCCGTGAGCTATAGTTGAACCTATCCTAACTACAAAATCAACGAGTCTCTGATAGCCTACAACGTTAGCAGGTTCAACCCAATTGTCAGTTATTTTAGTAGAGATATCAAATCTGCAATCCAATTGACTCATCCAAATCTTTGTTAACATCAACGTACATAATCAAGATTGATCTAGTGTGATATACAGGTTGTGCATCAATTGCGTTAGCATACCAAAGTCACAAATCACACACACACACACACACACACACACACATGTATATATATATATATATATATATATATATATATATTTATATATATTTATAAGTAGCTTAACACCTACACTCTGGCGGTCCCAGGGTAGTGCCTCCGCTATTCCAGTGATAGTAAGACTAGTCACACAACATCAACAACTATTCAATCAAGACATATAACTCCATCAAACATACATCAAAGTAACTTCCCTACTCTAAACAACACGTAGGTTAGCTTCTCATAGTTGTTAGTTCAAAAATCAACAAAGAATAAAATAACATAAAAAAGTAAAGAGACAGAGGAAAGCTGAAAGTGCAAGCGTTGTAGTGAAGTCTTAGTCCAATATTCTAGTAACAAGTGTTGGCTCTACATTGGACTTAACACACTGCATTGTCCAATTAATATTATTTACTATATTTAGTTTTGCCTATATTCATGATCTTATCTAGTTCCACGAATTGTGGTTATCTTTGGTGTATTTCAGAATATTGTAAGATCTAGGTTTCAAGAGGATTAAGCATCCATAAACAAAATAGAGCCGAAGCTGATTATGATAAAGATAAAAGATCTTTTGGAGTTAATCACAAAGGAAGATTTGAATACTATCCAAGAAATCAAGGAACGATCATATTGTGTCGATCACATCTTTGGTAATGAACGAGCAAACTCTATAAGAAGAGTGATCGACATCAAGCTGAGATACGAGACTAGAGTATAGTATTATGAGAGAATAGAAACAATCGAGTCAATTATTACAGTCTTGTTTTGCTGAGTTTTTATCTAACCAGTGAAAGTTATAATCTCTATAGCTTGTAGTGAGGTAGGTGTTAAGATTGGAGTCCTTGCTAAGTTTCATTTTCTAAAATCATTAAAGTTATTTTAGTGGTTATTTTGTCATAAGGCTCGGTAGGTTATACTCATATAACCTGCTTAAAAACTCATACAATGTGTTCGTTCTGTTCCGCTGCACTTTAATCTTTAGTGAATGTTGAGATAAAATTGAATACAATAGGTGTTGACACAACATTCCAAATTAACACAACGTGTAAATTAAAAAGAGTACCAATCCCGATCCATAAATTTACAATTGGCGTCAGAGCCAAGCACCTACTTCACTAGTGTTTGGATTTGATACTAAGTCATGGAAATCCCAACACGAACATCAGGCTACTAGTGCCGGATCAGACCAACTATACCTACTGGATGATCAGACTCAAATCATACATCAAGTCCATAGATCTACGGGCATGGAAATCAATCGTTGATGGATACTCCCCATCAATGACGACACCAGGTAATGACAATGATGTTAATCTGAAACCTAAAGCTGATTGGACTCCAGCAGAATCAATGAAGCAGCCTTTCATGAGAAAGCACTCAGTGCCATCTTCAGTTGGGTTGATCCACACATGTTCAAGCTAATTCAAAATAGCACAACTGCCAAGCTAGCCTAGATACATCAGCAAACCCATTGTGAGAGCGATGTAAGTGTTAAGGAATTCAGACTTCAAATAGCTATACACAAGTTTGAAAATATTAGGATGAGTGATGATGAGAGTATCACCTCCTACTTTGAGAAATTAATGGATATTTCAAATGAATGTCAAAGTCTAACTGATCCCAAAACTAATAACCAACTTGTGTATAAAGCCATGAGAACATTATCTCCAATATTTGAAGTTAAGAAATTTGCAATGCAAGAAGCTAGACGCATGTCCACTGTTAATTTTTACACTCTTCTGAATGTCTTAAAAGAATTTGCAATGAATCTAGAATCCACTGACAAACAGAGATGACTTGGTCTAAAAGCTACTGAGGAGGAAGTAAGTGATGAAACTGAAATTAGTGCTTACTTAGATTCTGTTGTTAGGACGTTCAATAAAATTGCCTTGAATAATAGAGTTAGAAAAGAAAAGAACATGCTTGCCAATCTGAAAAAGAGTTTTCCTAGTAAGATGGTGGAATACACCTTCAAAAAGCCTTCTGATAATGATACTAAGAAAATGAAAAAAATCCAATGCTATGAATGCAGAGGCTTTGGTCACTTGGCCTATGAATGTGCAAATACACTAAGAATTAAAGGAAACTCTAACTGGGTGTGCATAGATGATATGGATGATGAGAAAGGTTTGGAGGAAATCCCAGACGAAGAGGAATATGCCTCTGAAGAAATACACACAACAATTTTATCTACTCAGGTGAACTGGACTGAATGTTAGGACAATATTGATACGGACCGATGTGCGCTCAGTACTCAGACAGAAGTAGAAGAGCCGAAAGTGTTTTCTAATAGTTGGGGGGATGTAAACTCAATTATAACTCTCCATGCTTAATTACTGATATAAATGAATTCGGGGAACATTCTAACTTTACTTGCTTTGGTGGTTCTGTAGATTTAGATGAAGAGCACTTCTTTGAAGGAGAAATAGATCAAGGAGAAATCATTGATGAACTAAAGGTGATCTACAGAGAACTGCTAGCTGAAGTAAAGAAGATTATAAAAAGGGAAAAAGATCTCCTAAAGGAAAATAGATTCCTAATTGAAACTGTGACAGAACTTCGAAAGAATTTCACCAGAAAATAGGCTCAACTTGAAAAGATACAGATAAAGCTTGAAGAAGCAAAAAGAATGATTGCCAAATGGAACTCTAGTACAAGTAAGTTGAATGAAATACTCAGTGTTGGCAGTGAAGGTACGACTGGGTTAGGATATCAAGAGTGTTCTAATAAATATGAAACTATTACTCCCGGTTTTGTCAAAGCTAATTCTAATTCTCATAAAACTTAAAAAATGACCTATATCTACCAATTTTGCTATCAATATGTTCATTTTAAACCATACTTCTTTAAGTACAAAAATGTTTGTGAGAAATACAAGTACGGAAACATTGATGTTATTTTGGATGTTAGGTCAACAACACAGAAACCTTATGTTGCCTCAACACTCGAAAATAACACTTCTGAATAGAAGAACAGTTTTAGAAAAAGCAGACTATAGTCTCCTGAAATCAAGATTATTTGTAATGTTGTTTTCTCTACTACTCACACTCTTACTGGTGATTGGTACTTTGATAGTGGTTGTTCTAGACATATGACAGGTACAAAGACTAACCTTATGGAGTTTGTACCTTTGACCACTGGTACTGTCACATATGGTGGAGGCAGTAAAGGGAAGATAATAGGAAACGGGGTTCTAACTGTTGATGGCTTTCCATATCTCAAGGATGTAATCTTGGTAGAAGGATTGTGTGCTAATCTCATAAGCATCAGCCAACTCTATGATGATAATTTAGTTGTTAAATTTGATAAATACTCGTGTGATATTTTTGATAATAATGATGCTTGTGCCATGACAAGAAGAGATCAAAGGACAGTTGTTATCTTGTCGATGAAGAGGCTCAATGTCTTCATGCTAAAGTGGATGAGTCAGTTGTATGGAACATGAGACATGGCCATTAAACTAGAAGCTATAAGAGGAATACCAAAACTGATCAGTACAAGTAAACTTTTATGTGGTGATTGTCTGCAAGGTAAGCAAACTAAAGCTACACATGCTCCAATACATATAGCAGGACAAATTTCTAGAACTCCTAAATGTTTTGAACTCTTGTACATGGATCTTATGGGTCCAATTAAGGTTTGCAGTCTGGCAGGAAAGAAGTAGGCCTATGTCATTGTGGATGATTTTCATTGTACACTTGGGTAAAGTTCTTAAGAGAAAAATCAGAGGTTGTAGAGACATTTAAAAGACTAGTTGATAGTATAAAAACTCTCTATAATGCATGTATTATTAGAATCAGATCGGATCATGCTAGAGAATTTGAAATTAAAACATTTGATGATCTGTGTGAGTCTAGAGGTATTTTTCATGAATATCATGCCCCTATTACTCCCGAACAAAATGGAGTAGCTGAAAGGAAAAATAGAACATTGCCAAAAATGGCTAGGGTAGTGTTAAACTCTAGAAAAATAACAAAAAGACTTTGGACCGTAGCATTGAGTACTGCTTGTTATATCCCTAACATGGTATATCTTAGACCAGGTACAACAATTACTCCATGTGAAATTATCAAGAAGATTTAACCTAATATGAGTCATTTTCATAAATTTGGTTGTGTATGCTACATCTTGAAAGATGGAAAACAACTAGACAATTTGATGCTAAAAGTACAAAATGTATATTTGTTGGATACTCTGTGAACAGTAGTGCTTATAGAGTGTTTAATCCTAGATTAAACACTATCCAAGAGTCATTCAATATCGTTTTTAAAGGTACGTGTAATGATCAAAATGTTTTGCCCCTAACAGGAAATGTTGAGTCCCCATCATCCACTAATAATATATACTCAACACTGGTTACTGGTTAAGATTCAGCTGTGACAGCAGATGTTGAGCCAGCATCTGCCACTTCAGATGTCACCGCAACACTAGAGTACACATATCCTGACATTAAAGAGTTTGTTGGAGAAAATGTGAGAAGGGACACACGAGCTAGAATTCAGAAGAATCACCTATCTTCACAGGTGATAAAATAACTCTCATAAGGAGTAAGAACTATAAATCAAGAAAGAGTTAATTATAGAGATATGGTTAAACTTTGTGCATGTATGTCTTTTGTTTGCAACAATCTTCATGTTGCTTGCTTTTTATCTGCTATTGAACCTAAAAATGTGAATGAAGCTTTGAAAAACACCCACTGGATTAATGTTATGCAAGAAGAGCTCATGCAATTCAACCAAAACAATGTTTGGAAACTAGTTCCTAGACCTTCTCATGTTAATGTGATAGGAACTAAGTGGATTTTCAAACATAAAAGTGATGAAAATTATGTAATCGTTAGTTCACTGATCCTTATCATTAGTTCACCGATCTTTATCATCCTGGCTATGTTTACAAACTAGAGAAGGCACTTTATGGATTGAGACAAGCTCCAAGAGCTTGGTATGAAAGATTAACTAAGTTCTTAGTGTGTTTTGGTTTTTCTAGAGGTGAAGGGGATAGGACATTTTTTATTATGACAAATAATAAAGACGTTTGCATTACTCAGATATATGTAGATGACATTATATTTGGATCCACTAATCAGTCCACTTTGGACAAATTTGTATTTACAATGACAGGTGCATTTGAGATGAGCATGATTGGGGAGCTCAACTTCTTTTTAGGACTACAAGTAAAGCAGAAGGAGAGTGGAATCTTCCTATCTCATGAGAAATATGCTAGGGATTTGTTGAAGAGATTCGATTTACTGGAGTCAAAACATAGCAAAACACCAATGTCCACTACTCTGAAGATTGAGAAGGATGAACCTGGAGAAGATGTTGACTCAACACTGTATAGATCAATGATTGGCAGTCTACTATACCTATTAGCCACCAGACCTGACATCCTTTATTCAGTATGTGTGTGTGCCAGGTATAAGTCATCACCTAAGGTATCTCATTTAAATGCAGTTAAGAGAATCCAAAGTATATATCTGGGACTGTTGATTTAGGAATATGGTATTCACATGACACCAATTCTAATCTGGTAGGCTTTAGTGACTCTGACTGGGCTAGGGATCTAAATGATAGGAAATCTACTAGTGGGGATTGTTTCTATATAGGAAATAATTTCGTTTCTTGTATAGTAAGAAACAGAAATGTGTATCTTTTTCAACTACTGAATCTGGGTATGTTGCAGCTAACAACCGTTTTACCCAACTGATATAGCTAAACATATGTTACATGATTATGGGATAACTAGTAATACTTTTTTGATGTTCCGTGACGGGATAACTAGTAATACTTTTTTGATGTTCCGTGACAAACTCACTGCAATAAGTATATCAAAAAATCATGTTCAACACTTCATAACTAAACACATTGATGTAAGACATCATTTTCTGAGAGAATTGGTTGAGGATAAGGCTATTATGATTGAGCACATTAAAACAAACACCAACCCGGTGATATGTTCACCAAACCATAGTGTAATACCGCAATTTTTCCACGCTCTCATATTTATTTAATTAACTCTAGATTTTATTTGGGTCCTCATAATTTAGCATATAACAAAAAAATAAATTAAGTTCTAGTTAATTAAAGTTTGTAATTACATATATTACAAATAGTAAGAGTTTTGTCACTTATTTAAAAATCACATGAAAAATAGGGATTGAACTGTAAAAAGCCATGTGTTCAGCCGGTTATAACTTTAGCAGCAAATAAAACTTAGGCTTTATTCCATTAATAACTTAAAATAAAACAAACCTTATCCCACATCCTTAGCTATCTGCTTCGGTGAGTGCAACCGCATAAGTAAACTTCTTTTTCTCTTTTATTTATTTGACGATTAGGTATGTGGTTAGGAGTAATTGTGGAGTAGGACATGCATAATATTAACAATAGAGGATTGTGTTAATTATAGTAGTTTAGTGGAGAAAAACGTGGCCTTTAAGGAAAAAGGAAGAAGGAGAAGAAAACAACACCATCTTTGTTCAATATTGTAGTAATGTGGCCTGTGGGAAAACAACTATCACATGTGGTTAATATTATAGTCTATTAGGATAGATTTAGTTAGGCTTAGTCATGAAACTAGTATTTAGTGCTTCATGTTCTATTTTAAACAAGTATATACTTGTTTAAAATAGAACATGAAGCACTTTTATGAATCATATTGGACATTCGTGAAATATATATATTTGTATATGCGACCGCTTGACACTATGATTAATAAAGTAGTAGATTTAATGCCTTTGTTGAGATTTATGAATATGAATTGAATCATAAAGTGAAATTCTAAATTCTATAGGCTACAGCATAATTAGAAAGGTGTTGGATAATTATATTCTAATTTGATATTTAAACATGTACATGGGCTTTATAGAAACTTACAAATATTAATTCATTAGTAGCTTGAAATTAGAGTTAATTGATGAGTCTGCATTTGGCGTGATTTTTGGAATAATTAGTATTATGAACTTAATACGAGTAGTGTTCATTCATAATACTTTTGACTTCTTAGGTGATTAAACTAGACGCCGTTGCGTAGTTGCTCTCCTGCTCTTTATAGTCGTGCTTGAGGTTAGTGTTCCTAAACTGTATTATTTTAGAAATGGAATGAATACGTGCATGTATATCTATACCGATATATATGTATTCATGAATCTCTGCATATTGAACTGTTACTTTTTCAAAGAAAGTTGTTTCTGAAAATGTTTATTTCTTGAAAAAAACTTTCTGTAAGTTGGGTATTTGAACTGTTCCGTTTCATCAAAGCAAGTTACCTGTGCATTGGTTGTTTTAAACTATTGAAATTGTTATGATGAATGGTGTCCCGTTGGTTACTCAGTCCCGATCGGATATGTAGTTGGATCCAACTTGGCGTGGGAGTGCAGGGGTACCGCAGGGCGGCAACGGGCTTGCTGGTATGGGTCGTTGTCCCTATTGGCCCATTCCCACTCAAGCATAGCAGGAGGTTGTTGTGTCTTTGTGGGGTACACTGTTTTCGTATGTTCCATGGCATACGTTATTGATTCCAATGTCGTTCCTTGGACGGGGAGATAAGGACTGTTATGAGGTGATAAGGTTGACTGGCATCGGCAAAATGTGGACACCGTCATCATACGTGAATATGTTCTCTTGTTAAAGGGCTTTTGTTAAACCATGAATGCTTTTATTTCATGATTCTGTTGCATGTCATTTGTATGCGTTAAAGTTCCTTTATTAAACTGTTTTCAAAAGAAAGTTAATAAAAGAAAATGCAACACTCGCACACACACATGAGCATTCACTGAGATTTTTGTCTCATAAATTATTTTTCCTTCCTTCCAGCTTTAGGTCCTGATCCATGTGAACCAGCTGAAGAGACAATCGAGGGAGATTAAGGAGTCTGCCACTAGGTGTATGTCTGTATAGTCGAGCTAGCAATCACATTTTGAGGGTTTTAGGAACCTTGTGTATATTACTGTTTGTTTCCCTAAACGTTGTTTCAGGTTGTGTGATTCTCAGACTAGTGTGTCTGTATTTTTAAATATCGATGTGATGGCTGTAAATGTTTACTATTATAAGAATGTCATGTTATTTTGAGTAGTTTCGTGTTATTATAAGTAATATGAACCTTAGTTTATGTTGGTGCGTTACACATAGACAATGAGAGATTCTTCAGTTTGAGAAAGGCTCTCGGCATGAGCGTGTTATGAGCACATTATGCAAACATTTGTTGCCTTAACATCACATGCTAACACTGGTGAGTGATTGTGACGTGCATAGATTTTTCTTTTACTTGATTGGTTGGTCTTGTGTTCTCCTTATCCACACATGTTTGTCAGTCTTCATATATGAATTGTTGTTTACCCTGCTGCTTTGTCAGTGTGTGATGGATTCTTATCTCCTTACAAATATTGCTTAAAAAGTTAAATCAAACTCTCCTTACATTGAGGTAGTAACTTGACATGGAGACGTTGAGGCATATAGAGCTGACTATTAGGTTGTATTCAAATGTGCCTTATTCATGTCTAAGTTACACAAAACAATATACAGAAGTTGGGGTACATAAAGTTAACAACTATTTTGTATTCATACGTGACTTATTTGTATTGTTTTGCTTGTAGAAGAAGCATAGGATAGTAATTTCTAATACTGGGGTGTATGGAGTTATGTGTTGCCTTTCATTCAATATGATTGTTCACTTGGCGCTAAAGACTTTCTTTATGATTGCTCAGTAAACAAGTATGTGTTAGGAAACTGAGGTGTTGGGGTTCTGTACTGCCTTCATCCAGCCCTATGTACTTGCATGTGCATCTGCATTGATAGTGTTGAAACTGGGGTGTTAGGGGTCCTGTTATGGCGCCTACATTCAGTGAATACATAATCATTTCTTACCTCAAAGGGTATTGCTTGAGAGAATGTTTTAATTTCTAGTTCTAAAATGATGAAGTAAAGAGAAATTATCCGTGGCTACTGATAGGCTATGATGGGAGGACAACACACTGCTCATTTATGTTGCCTTAACATTCATCTTCTTTTCTCTGCTTATTTCTTTTGGTTTGAGTGGTTCTGGTCTTAAGGTGGAGCTATCTAACCATCATGTTTTCATATCCAAGACATATCTATTGGGTACGTTAGCTACCAATAACACATAAAGTTGTTTCTCACTTTCCAATAATAGCTTAATTATCTTTATAATTTTAACTGCTCTCCTTACTTTGTTATGTTTCCTGTCATCTAACTTCTCATGTCTTCGCAGATCTAAGCAGTACTGGATTTCAGTTAAATCATGAGTTCCAGATATTTTGCTCAGACTCTGCTTGTGCATTTGATTGAAGAAAACCTTGGTTAGACTCATAACACACAGACACATGCTTCAGTACTGACCGGATGTCGTGCCAACATTGTTGACTTTGGATGTTGCCTTAACATTGTCAATGACTTATAAGTTATTTGATTGACTGCTCTGGTCACGTGTCAAGGCAACACGATTGCATGTGTTAACTCAACAAGGTGGGAACTACACACGTTCACATCAATTACCCGATCACGACTCCTAATTCATCTCCATTTTCCTCTTTTCATCTCCTTATATAGTTTCTTTAATTTTTCCAATTCAATTAAACCCTAAATTTACTATTTTCCTTATTTACCTTCATAGACTACATAATGGTGAAATAGTCCACAATTGCTGATCTTGCCAACATTGTTGTCGTTATAGAGTCTGGTGCAGGGGGAGTTCAAACGCAATGAAGCACACGCGCACACAAAGAGAAGGGCACCTATTTATTCCAAGAGGAATGTGAAATTGAAGAAGGATGCATCCACCAGTGTTACTCCTACACCAGGATCAGAAGATGTTGGGCCAGCGCACGAACCTGAGAACGCCGACACAACACTTGAACCTAACACTGCAGCAGAAAAAGTTCCTAAAACCATGGAACCTAGGAGTGCTGCTATTGAAGAACCCGTGAAACCTCAACCCTCTTCCCAACCTGCCGATGTTAAGGGGGAACAAGGGAATGAAGAGGATAAAAACGAGAAAGGGCAAGAAGAAGAGGATGTTGTTGTTAGTGACGACGAGGAATCATTTTTCAGGAGAACACTGATGATAAAGATGAGGAGTAGGGATCTGAAAAAGAGGAAGACGGTGATAAGGAGAAAGAGGTTGAAGCTGAAAAAGAAGCTGATGATTCTAACCAGCTGAATGTTGTGCCAACATCGCCAGACAAGGATGTTACCCAACATTAGATTCTGTAGAATAATCAAAGGATGAGGCACCTCATACATTTGAATTTGATTTCCCTACTGAACCATTTTATAGGTATTTCTTGACCAAAAGTGCTAGTAAATACAATGATCTTGTTTGAGAAAGGAAAACATGGCTGAGAAAACTTTAGTTGTGGATGACTTTAAAAAGCATAAAGTGTTTGAGTACCTAGAGTCTAGAAATCTGGTTGTTTCCCTGGTTGATATTGTCCCATATGTCTCTGAGGTTGTTAGAGAATTATATTGCAATTTTTCCAAACTTGTTAATGCAAGTGGATCACCTAAGTATGGGAGAATTTACGTAAGAGATAAATTCTAAAAAAATAGTGCTTCAATTATTAACAATGTATGGAAGATGCCAAGAAGACAGGAGACTAGTATGAAGATTGATGACAATGAGATGATAAAAGAAATAATTGGTGGGCTGGTGAAAACATGGAAGAAGAAGCTGAATGTGACTGGGCTTACATCTCTTACTGCCATCATGTGCAAGATTGCCTCATACAGCTGGATGCCTTCATCAAATTCTACAACCCTAAATCATGAGTTAGCTGTGTTGATTTCAAGCTCAAGGGAGGACTTCCCGTACACATGGGGGAAAGAATTTTCAAGTCCATTGCTGATGTTTTTCAGAGGAAGAAGGATATTCTTCTATTTCCATCCTTGATATACAAGATATTCAGTGACCAAGGGTTCAAGAATGGAGAGAATAAGGTCTTTGTTGACAAGGCAAGAGAGCTTGGCCTCACAAAGAACTACTTTGGGGAACCAAGATAAATGATCTACCTTGGAAGGATCAAAATGCACTTGGTGAAAGTGGAGCTCAGCAGATGAAGAAGGCAAAGAATTTCAGTGTTGCCTCTCAACATCTGAGGATGACTCTGCCTCTATAGTACCCATCAGCTCTACATTGATTCAGGAGAAGGTAGATTGGTGTAATAGGATGATATCGGATAGGAAAAGGGAGATAGCAGACAGGGAAGGAGAGCTTAAGGAAATGGATTCTATCAAGAAGCACCTGTTGGTGGTGTTTTCCTCACAAAAAGTGGGAGAGTAGCCCAAATTTTTGTTTCTTTATGCTTCTTGTTGTTTGAACAATTGTAGTTTTTCTTTTGATTCAGAGAACATGTTCTCTGTTTTTGAATTGTGGGGTTGTGTCAAGATAATTACTCTGCAGTTATCTATTATTCTAGTTTGCTTTTGTTATTGTTGTTTATCCAATCTGCAGGTGTGAATCAATATATCAGGCCAACACATTCTCTCATTGTGTCAGCTTAACATTGCAGTTTATCATTCTTGTCTTAAGGAGCAGCAAATTAGAATAAGTAGAGTTGGTTGATATACTAAAATACATGTACTTGGAAAATTGGACACTAGTTGAGTTTTGTGAAGAAAGGCAAACATGGGGAGATTGAAAGTGCAAGAGTTACAGTGAAATGTTAGTCCAACATTCTAGTAACAAGTGTTGACTCAACATTGAACTTTACACACTGCATTATCCGATTAATATTATTTACTATATTTAGTTTTTCCTTTATTCATGATCTTATCTAGTTCCATGAGTTGTGGTTATCTGTGGTGTATTCACGATATCAGAAGATCTAGGTCTCAAGAGGATTAAACATCAAGAAAGAAGATAGAGGTGAAGCTGATTATGATAAAGATAGAAGATCTTTTGAAGATAATGATAAAAGAAGATTTAATGACTATCCAATAAATCAAGGAACGATCATATTGTGTCTATCACATCCTGGGGAATGAACAAGCAAACTCTATAAGAAGAGTGATCGACATCAAGCTGAGATACGAGACTAGAGCATAGTATTCTGAGTGAATAGAAACAATCGAGTCGATTATTTCAGTCTTGTTTTGCTGAGTTTTTATCTAACGAGTGAAAGCTATAATCTCTATAGCTTGTAATGAGTTAGGTGTTAGGATTGTATTCCTTGCTCAGTTGCATTTTGTAAAATCATTAAAGTTATTTTAGTGGTTATTTTGTTGTAAGGCTCGGCAGGTTATATGAATATAACTTGCTTAGAATCTCATACACCGTATTAGTTCTGTTCCACCGCATTGCTACCAGGGTGGCTCGGGCTGCTTTTTTCCCCGTCACACCACTCTTTGTTTGTCCTCTGCAACGTTCTACTTCATTCGGTTGCTCGAGCTACATTCGACTTTAGTGGTGTTGTCGCGTAGCTCCCTCAGTGTCGCATCGCATCTTTCTCAGCGTGGCCCGAATTTTGGACTTCTTAACGTGTTGCGATTAGGGTTTGCATCCTTTTCGTAGCGCCATGGCCTTTGTAGTAGCGTCGTGACGCCATGTTTCCAAAAACATCCATTTTGTGCTCTTTTAGCTCTATTTTTTCGTGACTCAATAAAATCCTAAGAAAACAATAAACATTACTAAAATCAATAATTATGCGCTAAAAGTTATAGAAAAGCATAAGTAAATGACTATTAAAAGGACTCTAAATAAACGTTCATCCAATACCCCAACTTAAACCTTTGCTTTTCCTCAAGCAAACTTACTAGCTTGACTCGATCTAAATTAGAATTCAAGTGATCAACATGTCAACATTCCCATATACGAATATTCTTAGAGAGCAACCTATGGTCAAAATAAGAGTTGAGATTGAATATACAAACACGGGCACATCAAGCTCATTAAAATCATCTCCATGTCAATTTTATGTGCTCAAATAGTGAGTGCCACTAATGCTCATATATAAGAGTTATTTTCACATTGCAAATTCGCCAAATAATAGCTCTTAACATGCAATCACTTCACTCCCACTCTCTACTTTTCATGTTTTCGTCAATTCATGTAGACTACCTATTTTGAGGATCATTTAGGACTTGTTAACTTGTTATGTTAGGCTCGGGTATGGACTATAATAAAAAATACATATATAAGTTCTAGAGATGTTTGTAGTCAATCATCTCAATTATTTTCTTTTTCCTCCCTTATTTGTGTATTTTTCATTGCCCATACATTTTATGCACTTTTTGCATCTTTTCCTTGCTATTTCATAGCACAAGTTTCAACTATCCTACACTTCATGATTTTTCGAGAGGCACCCCCAAACTTACAGTTCTTTCATAGGGTTATTTGTGCTCTCTATTGTGCTGATACTCCTTTAGCCCTTTTCTTTTCATATTTCTTTCTAGGCTCGTGTTTTGTTTTGAAGCACCTACCTTATCCCTTACTTGTGATCTACTACACCCATCTCTAGAAAGGGTAGGATATAATTTCTCGGCTAAGCATAGAAAATTGAGTTTCATAAACAAAGGCTCATAAGAAAAGACTTTAGTGGGGTTCAATAGATAATCTTTATAAAGGGTTTTGCGCTTGAAAGGCTAAACCGTAATAATGTAAAAGATTGATATTTTCATTTTTTCAACACATAAAATCTACAATTATATCTAACAACAATAAAGCAAATTACTCAAGATTCATAATCCATGCTCTTTACTATTTTCTCAAGAATGTACAACACTATTTTCACAATTATACACTTCCAACATGCTGAAATGTGTATATGAAAGAAAACATGTTTTTGATAATATTACTCAAGATGTACTAAATGGCATTCAGGTATTTGTCATCTCAAATTCGTACTATATTATGCACATATCAACATTGATCCCCATTTATTCAAGCTTTCATGATTCAAACTTGATTCCAATGACTCAACCCTAAAAAGATAGACTCTTAAATACAAGATAAATTTATAACATAGATAACAAAAAGCGACGCGCTCACACACCCAACATAAAATCTACGATGTCCTCATCGTCAAATAAAAAGAACTTAAAGCATAGATTAGAGTACTTCCCTGATCGAGCTCAAACGGCACTCGTTGGACTGTTGGTGTCAGTGCTTTCTTCATTTGTCATATTTCTCTTAATCTGCCTCAACTCCATCCAATGATTGTTGTTGTTGATCCGTACTTGCTCTTTTCTCACCTCCAATTTGTTCACCAACTCAGCATTGTCTTACTCCATGCGTTCCTTCGCCTCTTCCTATTGTTATTCGAGTGTATTTCGTTTCTTGTGCATAAGGAACAAGATTTCTTCAACTGATTCAATTGTTGAATACTCGTTAGTGTGTAAAGCCATTTTTATCACTTGCTCGCAATGTGATTGATGGGATACGTATTTTGGTGATGAATATTTGTATCAATATTGGACAACCATCTTTGATACAAACAAACTGCAGTGATAATTGCTCCAAAATACAATAGTCGTGATGGACCATCAGCAGTGTGATCTCCAATAGCCTTAATTACGATTTCTCCAGTGTTAGGAGTATCTCCTCTTTTGATCAACACCATAATCTTTGCATGTTACCGTGAAACTTTTTTGAAATTGATTGGTGGTAGAATCCTTGAACTTATGAACCAATAAAGCTCGTTGAAACGAGCTTGGAGTATTCCATAATCCATTTCAAGGTCACCATTGGCATTGAATTGGAAAGCCCCTTTTTGGGTAGTTAGCTGCTCGGATAACTGTTGATGAGTCTCTTCAATCGTACTTCATACAAGATTTTCATTAACTATCCCTGGTTTCATCACTATTTGCTCCATTTTTACTCTGCACATGTTAACTCCTCGAACTGCTAGTGCTTGTTCATCCACAAAGTCACTTTTCAACAACTTGATTTACTTCTCATAGCAACCTCTTGTTGTAAACTTTGTTAAATCGTAGCTTGGTTGTGCTATGCTAATCTTCTCCATAGTTGCAGGTTTTTCTGTCTTTGCATCAATCGTGAAGTATCTATTGGATGCCATGTTCTTGTACAAAGAATAAAAGAAAAAAAATCATTTAAGAAAAATAATGAGCTAAAGAATTAAGAAGAAATAGTCTTATGAATTCTCAGCGAGGTGAGAATTATTATGAATGATCGGAGTTAAGTAAATAAGAGTTCTTAAGAAATTTAAACTTTTTTCATAAGTTGCATAACTCATACAAGTAACATTTCATGTATATTGATATGGGCATTTCCCGCATATTGGGCCAGGCCCAAACCAGGCCCATTTTGGAGCATATTGGGGATCACTTTCGATGTCATATCGGTAATCATCACCGATATGTTACTGTGGTCCCTGAATCCCGAGGTCTATAAATACGCGGTGCCCGGATCCCAAAACAAGCAATAATTATCCCTCAGCTACCACTCGTCATATCGAAATACATCACCGATGTTACTTTCGATATCTCATTCGATATCGTGACTACAACACACGTCTGTGACACGTCATACCATCTCATCACCGATCTCACATCAGGGGTCATCCTCGACATCACATCGAAGGCGATCACCGACGTCCTTTCGATCTATTTACCGATATACCGCTCCCATCCAAGCATCGAGGCGAAGATCCAAGGTGTTCCGGACCAAGCCTACACGAGACTCGTAGTGTAGGTCTGATTTGAGATAGGCTCGTTATATTGCTGGACCACTCACTTGTAACCGAGACTCGCATATATATAAAACGATCTATCGCCAAATCAGTGGCGCCGTCTGTGGGAACACCAGTTCCTGGACAAGGATGCCCAGATGCAAGGAAGGAGGACCCGATCCGAAGTTAGCGGAATTGTGACTAGGGGCGCCAGGATTGAGGACACACCACCCCCTTAACATCCAACTGACCAAGAACAGACAATGGCTCAAGCCGAGATAGAGCTTCCTCCCCCACCAGTGCAACGAAGGCGCAGGCCCAGAAGGCCACCGCGCGCCGCGAATGCAGGTCCGACCCTTATTGCACCAAGTACGGCCAGACCCGAGACTGAGGCCCCGCCCGCTGAGAACCCCGCAGAAGACGTTCCAGTGACTGAGACACCAAATGCGGATTTTCCTGGCCTGCGGGAGACAATGCCCGCGGGGCAGAGTACCGTTCCCCCTACTGCCATAACCTCGGAGATGCTAGCGCAGATCAACGCCTCTGTAAAGGCAGCGCTTGGCACTACACTGGAGGCTTTGCTTCCACAACTCACGGAACAGAGGACGAGGGACGTTCAGGCGAGGCCCCATGGATCTAGAGCGAGCGAGAGAAGGGCAAGGCAAGAATATGACGAACAGGAGGATACAGAGGACTCATTTAGAGAGATATCGCCTGCTGCTTATGATAGGGTGGAGAGACGGGACCCAGGGACCCTAGATCGAGAGATAGCAAGAAAGATGGAACGGCTGGACCGTGAGAGGGCAGAAGTAGTCCAGAGAATGGAACGCTGTAGCGACCGCGCCGAGGTTGCGTATTCAAAGAATGAGAAGGCAGAGATACTGCGGGTGATCTCAAGGAGGATGGAACAGCTAGACCGCGAGAGGGCGGAATTGTCGAGAAAGCTGACTCAGAGTAAGGGGAAGGGTCGCAGTAAGACCCCTTTTTCGGATGAGATAGAGGTCGAGGTATTGCAAAGAGGGGACAAGATCCCAGTGATAAAGCCATACGACCGAAGAGGTGATCTGATGGATCATCTCCATCAGGTCGATAGCATTCTGAACTTGCACAACTACTCGAGGAACATAAAGGCAAAGATCCTGTCCACCACTTTAACGGGCGCTGCACTGGATTGGTTCGCTCGGCTGGAGGCCAGATCCATAACGAATTACGAGCAGTTGAGGGAGAAATTTGAGAATCAATTCTCTAGCCAAAAGAGGATGAAGACCAACCTGCTACACCTCGGCGTTGTGCAGCAAAGGGAAAGGGAGAACCTCCGAGACTATATGAAGAGGTTCAACGATGAATTACTGAAGGTAGATGAGCCGCACAGCGGTCAGGTCATGATGATGCTGTTTAAGGGTACGACCCATCGCAGGTTCGCCGGGGAGCTAATCAAATTGACTGAGCCTACCATAGCACAGATCAACAGGCTTGCAAATCAAATGGTCTATGAGGACGAAATGATGGCAACGCATCAGGGTTCGTTTCCCAGCAGAAACGTAGACAAAGAGCGCAACAGGGAAAGGCCCCCAAGGACGTACACCCCGTTAAACAGAGGCATTCTAGAGGTGATGGCCGTGGCAAAAAGAAACGGATGGTTGATGGAACTCAGGCCGTTGAATGCGACTCCCGGGATGAAGTCATCTGGCAAATACTGCGCATACCATCGCCAACCTGGACACAGGACAGAGGATTGCACACACCTGAGGAACGAGATCAAAAGATTGATCAAGGAAGGGAAACTAGTCGAGTTTGTCAGGGGGGCAGGGAGGATGCTAGAGGAGCAGAACATTCCTCATCCCCTAGAAGGGAGTACTCGCCCAGGAGAGGAAAGCAGAAGATGATTGAGGCACCCAAGGAATGAGGGAGGACCATAGTGAATGCCCCGAGCAGAGGCGTTATAAATGTGATCAATGGGGGAGGCTTGGGAGCTAACACGGCTCACGACCGAGAAACCATAACGAGAAGACTTCAGGGTGGAGCCTATGTTGGGTACACCAACGCAATCATGCCGGAAGCATATTTGGAGCAGGAGATCTCCTTCACCAAGAAAGACTTGGAGTAGCTTAGTCCATTGGCCTTGACCGCAGGGAAACTAGATTGCCCACTGGTTATCACGATTAATGTGGATGGCTATCAGGTGCATAAAGTGTTGGTGGATAGCGGGAGCTCCGCAAACCTGATATTCTCTAAAGCCTACGAGCAGATGGGGATAGCCCCGGACCGACTGAAGCCGATATCCACCCCCTTGACCGGATTTGGGGGAGCAGAGGTAGTGCCGCTTGGACAAGTCATATTGCCCACTATGTTTGGCAGGAGCCCACACACTCGGGTCACACCGATAAAATACACGATTGTCGATATTCCATTTCCCTACCACGCCATCATTGGCCGACCGGCGCTCAACCAGATCAGGGTAGCGGTCTCTACTTATTATCAGAAGATCAAATTCCCGACACCTCAAGGAGTTGGTGAGATCATAGGTGACCAGGTGCAGGGATGGATGTGCTATGTGGACTCGTTGAAGCACCCAAGAATCAGAAGAAGATAGGAAATGCAAGTCACGCACCAAGAATACATTCCGCGCACGGAGTGATCGCCATGAAGAGCAAACAGAACAATGTTTTTAATTTCAGCAGTTTTTATATTATGTTTGAACAACGGAAACATTGCCCCAGCGTGGGTTGGTCTGTAAACATAAAACAGGGGGAACTATGCCGGTCTGATTCCCCACTCAACGGGATACGTAGGCGGGATAGGTTTACCTAGCCCTCGACCATTATCTCTTATTTAACCCCTTCGTGGGTCGGCATGTAACTTAAAACAGGGGGAACTACGCCGGTCTGATTCCCCATGCAACGGGATACGTAGGCGGGCTGGGTTTACCTAGCCCTCGACCATTATCTCTTATTTAACCCCTTCGTGGGTCGGCATGTAACTTAAAACAGGGGGAACTACGCCGGTCTGATTCCCCATGCAACGGGATACATAGGCGGGCTGGGTTACCTAGCCCTCGACCGTTATCCGTTATTACCTTTTTATTTGTTGCTTGACACAATCTCATATTCGATGCAGGGATATGTCCTAAGCGGACATTGCAGAAGTGCAGAGAATTGCACAAACAATTGGGGAATATCCCCATATATATATATATATATATATATATATATATATATATATATATATATATATTTAACACATCGCCCTCTAATAGGTACAAACAGGTACAACAGGTACAAACGGGTACCACGGGCATGATAGAGCACTACGGAAACAGTATTTCTTGTGTAAAACAGATATTCCCAGATTGAGGGAACATTCCTCAAATAACACATGCACGTCATTTCGTGCTTTCGTATTAGCTTTTATGGCGAAAATTTTTCTTGTCTATGATGTTTTGCAGGGCTCAATGACCTACATATTCAACGACGACACAGTCACCAAGAGACATAGTAAAAAAAACAATGAAAAGGCTCGCCTACAACACAAAGAAAAAATCCTCTGTGATAACGGGGTCGATTCAAAAATTCCATGTGATAACGGGGTCGATTCAAAAAATTCCAAGTGATAACGGGGCCAATCCAAGAAAAACTCCCATGTGATAACGGGGTCGATTCAAAAAATTCCCTGTGATAACGGGGCCAATCCAAGAAAAAATCCCCTGTGATAACGGGGTCGATTCAAAAAATTCCCTGTGATAACGGGGCTAATCCAAGAAAAAATTCCATGTGATAACGGGGTCGATTCAAAACATTCTCTATGATAACGGGGCCAATCCAAGAAAAAATCCCCTGTGATAACGGGGTCGATTCAAAAAATTTCATGTGATAACGGGGCCAATCCAAGAAAAAATTCCCTGTGATAACGGGGTCGCTTCAAGAAAAATATCCCCTGTGATAACGGGGTCGAACTGCCAAGCTAGGTGAAGAGCCTATTGGGTGAAAATCCCATAAATCAAGCTAGGTGAAGAGCCTATTGGGTGGAAATCCCATAAAATTACGTTAGGTGAAGAGCCGATTGGGTGAAAATCACATAAATCAAGCTAGGTGAAGAGCCTATTGGGTGGAAATCCCATAAATTACGTTAGGTGAAGAGCCTATTGGGTGAAAATCCCATAAATCAAGCTAGGTGAAGAGCCTATTGGGTGGAAATCCCATAAAATTACGTTAGGTGAAGAGCCTATTGGGTGAAAATCCCATAAATCAAGCTAGGTGAAGAGCCTATTGGGTGGAAATCCCATAAATTACGTTAGGTGAAGAGCCTATTGGGTGAAAATCCCATAAATCAAGCTAGGTGAAGAGCCTATTGGGTGGAAATCCCATAAAATTACGTTAGGTGAAGAGCCTATTGGGTGAAAATCCCATAAATCAAGCTAGGTGAAGAGCCTATTGGGTGGAAATCCCATAAAATTACGCTAGGTGAAGAGCCTATTGGATGAAAACTCCATAAAGCAAACTAGGTGAAGAGACATTTTCTAAGGGCCCCTAACCACAAGAAGAATATTCCCTGTAATAATAGGGTCGATCCTAAATACAGATGCAGTGGCAGATTACCCATGTTCCTATCAACACCAAGAATATCCTGATCAGTCCCTGGTTGACAACACACAGACTAGACGACTCTCATCAAATACGAGAACGAAATGACTGCACCTCAGACATCGGAACACTGCATATTCCACCATCATGACAATAAAAGAAAACCGACAAATTATCAGACAACAAGGCCAGGAAGAGTCACATACTATGAAATCAATAGAGAAATAGATATTCAGTTACAGAACCACGAATCAAAGATAGTCCGGAAAGGGACAAAGTCAAATTACAATGAAGGCAGTAAACAGCTACTCTCACGAAGACCCTTTAGTCTTTCTCTCCACTACCTCGGAAAACACGTCAGGGTCGGCCGGATTCTCTTCCATCTCATCTAGGCCGCCAATCGGCATATCATTATGATCATGCTTTGGGTTCAGCCCACTCAACTCGAGGGAGTCCTTGAAACCATCGTTTCTCAACACTTGCCCCACGCAAGCATGAAAGGTTGTATCCCGAATCTTCAAAATTAAATTTCGGAAGCTCGAGCTTTCCATAAACTTCTCCGCCCCAACCCAGAGAAGATCAGGACGACGTTCCTACAATTTGAACTCTATTCAATACAAGAGCACAAAAAATGGAAACAGATATCGGACACAAGATACATACCAAGTCTAAGGGAGCTAATCGGGCAGTGGAGAGCTCCGATGAGAGACGTTCATTAGCAGCCTTCACCGCCGCCACCTCAGCCTTCAGTGATTCCAGCTCTTTACTGGCCGCAAATTCACGCGCCTTTCCTTGATCGAGCTCAGTCACTACTATTTTTAAGTTGCCCTTCAACAAATCGTACTCCTCCCGGAGCACACGACATGTCTTCAGTGCATCCTCTTTTTCAGCCTCCAACCTCTCCAACACCATGGGATTGAACTCCCCCATCTTCAAGATGTCAGCCTCGAGCTCGGCAGCAACAGCGTCAGAGTCACCCTTGGACTCGCGAACGGTCTTCAGACATGAGACCGCCAGCTTGGCCGTCTGCACAATACAATACATAACATTATGCTAAACATTCAAATGAAAACGACTGTAGTCATGTTCAGATACATACACTTTGGAACAAATGAGCGATGCGGCGTATATTCTGGGCCCGCTCAAATCCTGTGAGCACCCGCACATTCGTAGGAGGAGGGAAAGCCCGCATCATGCCCCGTACAGCATAGGCTTCAGCAAATTCCACTCGCTTTGGGGGTTTCACCGCACCCGCCTTCCGAGGGCCAGAACTCGAAGATGAGTGACCACTATGGACAGTCCCCTCACGAGACCTTTTATTACCTGCTATCCTAGTCAGGTCAACGGCAGGTTTCGTAACCGGGATCGCAGGAAAAATAGGGGCACGACCCCCCAATATCGAGGGCTCCCGCAATGGCCCCTTACCCTTGTCGGTTATGCCTGAAACGGCCGCCTTTCCCTTGTCACTAATAGGATCCGGGCGTGAAGAACCCAATCCCGCTATGAAAGGCGCATCCGCAAAATCACCCAAATTGACATGGGTATTCGATTCCAAACCTCCAACGTCCCTGGTCAAATGAGAATCGGCCAACGATTCAGAACGTGGAGCGACATACTCACCGGAAGAAGACTTCGTAACTTGTCTCTCTGTCGCCTCAGCCCCGTCAGGTCGAGGAAGCACACCCTTCCGAGGCCAACACTTCCAAGAGGCTGGCCGCACCATCCGGGCCTCCTACCACGTCAAGGATGTCCTGGCTAAGTGACCCAACCATTGCAGGAACATTGTTAAAACGTTTTTCATTAACACGTCCAGACACTACAGTGCTAGGGGGAGGTCACTCGACTCCCGATGCCTCTGCCAGAAACTCAACAGCTGCATTATTCAGGTCAAGGCTAGACGCAGACCTTATTTCAGGCACCGCAGCGACTGCCGCCGCTTCAGAAGCCTTCTGAGCTTCACGATCGGCTCGAAGTTTAAGCATCAATTGTCTAAACCCCATTTTAACGAAGTATCTCAGAAAAAGGCAATATACTTGTAGAATAATGGGAATATCAGTAAAAGAAAACAATAATAAGTCAACTACAACAGAGAGATCGAAATACACGTCGGGGGATATATCGAATATAATTACTGATATACTTACCGATGTGGTTACGCTAGGCGACAGAGAAAACACAGAAAACTATGAACTTCAGATTCTCCTGCAAGCCATACTTATAGACAGAGGCTTCAACTACATCGAAATACACTTTCGACATCATATCGAATGTGAATTTCGACATAAGATCGAAGCTAAAACCCGACATCTTACCCTACTACGCGAGGAGCCGCGAGAATATAACAACAGCCCCAGCAACCCCATTACAATTTTCAAGGAACCCAAATACCAAGGGAACTAGAATTCAAACGAGGACCTCAAACTCGGCGTTCATCACAAGTGCACTCCCCACAAGTTTAATCTCCGTCATTTGAACTGGCGGGACGAAGGGTACAGGTAACCCAGAAATTTTAAATTAAATTTGCGAATCCTTATCTCTAAGATAAGAATCTCCAAATTGGGGGACTACATGATATGGGCATTTTCCGCATATTGGGTCAGGCCCAAACCAGGCCCATTTTGAAGCATATCGGGGATCACTTCCGATGTCATATCGGTAATCATCACCGATATTTTACTGTGGTCCCCGGATCCCGAGGTCTATAAATACGCGGTGCCCGGATCCCAAAACAAGCAATAATTATCCCTTAGCTACCACTCGTCATATCGAAATACATCACCGACGTTACTTTCGATATCTCATTCGATATCGTGACTACAACACACTTCTGTGACACATCATACCATCTCATCACCGATCTCACATCGGGGGTCATCCTCGACATCACATCGAAGGCGATCACCGATGTCCTTTCGATCTATTTACCGATATACCGCTCCCATCCAAGCATCGAGGTGAAGATCCGAGGTGTTCCGGACCAAGCCTACACGAGACTCGTAGTGTAGGTCTGATTTGAGATAGGCTCGTTATATTGCTGGACCACTCACTTGTAACCGAGACTTGCATATATATAAAACGATCTATCGCCAAATCATATATCAATGAAATTTAATCATCAGAGAATAATAAGTATAATAGGAAAGTTTAAAGATAGAGATTGCTTAGCCAAATTTCGTAAATTCTGATTTTGCATGTCTCTTATTTCAATTCGAACTGAGAAACGAGATCAGCAAGAAATTTGAGTTGTTCAACTGGACGTGTCGCGCTACTGTTGCGCGATGGTTTCACTTGTTACGCTGACCGTGCTACTCACGGGAAAATTGTGCGACGCCCTCAAATGCAGCGCTAGTCACGCTAACCAGTAGAAAAAGCAGTGTGAACTGCACAAAAGTGGCACGAATCGCGCTACTTCGTGGAAACTTTCGACGATTTTTTCCTATTCTATGTTGCTTGCACTTTCTCCAAACGTCGTCTTGCCCTTTTTCAGTTTGTTTCTCTACTTTGTACCTTCTTTGACTTCCTTCTTTTTTCTATCTCAAATGTTAGCTCAAAAACACATCAAAAATTTTATGCTATATATGACTCAAAACAAAAATCAACTTAAAGTTGAACTCAATACAAGACTCAAAAAATATAAACTTACTATTGTGGGTTGCCTCCCACATAGCACTTAAGTTTATTTTCGGTTAACTCAACACTTTGATTGAGAAATCATGGGTCCTTTGGTCACCGTTTGCACCTTGGTCTTTCTCCTATTTTTCTTTTTTCTTTGTCTTTTCACCTTCTTCAATGGTCATTCGCAAGAGTCCATTTACTATGGTGATTGTTGCATTGCGTGTAACGTTTGTCCCATGCTTTTTGGTTGCTAGCACAACATCATACATCAAGTGGAATACCGCATCATATGGTAGTTGTTGAAACATCTCCCCATAGTAAAGCTCTCTACTTAACTTGTCTACTATATGACGGTTTGCTTAGTCCCCAATATTAAATGTTGTTTACATGCTTCTCCTCTAGCCTAGATATTTTAAATCCTTTACTCTTTCTTGCAATATAGTCATCATGTGACTTCTCTATCATGTCTTGCAGATCATTCCATGCCTCGACAAATGTGCCTCCACATTTTTGCTTTAAATTCAGAATTTTCTCCTTCAATGACTTAGTGTGTACTCCACCATGTTGTCGCCCAGTCTCCTCTCCAATTAACTGCAGTGTTATATCGTTATTTCGTTGTTCTTGTCAATGAATGATGAATTATTCCTATCAACATATAATTATCTGTCACACCGAAGTGCTGACCTACCCCCTTGAATTCATTGATGTGGGTATGAGGGTTTTCATCTAGTTCTCCTCCAAATTGCTCTCTAGTTACCACGTTTATTAATTCTTCGTTCACTGCTGTGACGGTGAAACTTGGACGTGTCAGAGCTAATTTGTTGATATGCTCTTTGAACCTTGCAGCATACCAATTAGCGTGATGTTGCTCCCCCTTCTACGGTGGTTGCAATAATGGGCCTTGTCCATTGTCTCTTCCAATGTTTTCGTAGCTCACCTTACTTCTCCGTGGTTTTACTCTAGCTGGCCTCCCAATTCTTTCCATGATTATTCCTGAAAATACCAAAGTGTTATTGCTTTGACAATTAAGCTTGGTGATTCAAACACAACAATATCGTTACTCCCCAGCAACGGCCCCAAAAACTTGATGGGAACTTTGGTGTAGCATGCAAAGAATATAAAGTTAACAAATCAATTGTTACACCTAGATTCCTATTCTCGCAAGTACACAAATCAAGTAATAATAAAATGGTGAGTATATAGTTACGAACCAAGTATCGTGTCCTATTGGAGTGGTGGATGAATGCTTAAATCACTTAAATGCAAAATACTGATGGTTGTCACGGTTGCTATCTCTTGTGTTTGCAGGAAGAATGAAGAATATATGGAGAATGCTTTTAATGTAGATAACTATGAATGCACGTTTCCTGAAAATAGTTTTGAATGCAGAAAATCTCTACAATAATATGAAATGAAAACAATGAGAGATTTGAACGCAAAGAGAATGAATTAAATTAACTAAAGATGAATGCAAGAAATATTTTATTATTAAACTAATGATAAATGCTAAGAACTAATCTAACTAATGCAAGAAAGTAAATAAAACAGACTTTATGAAGATTAATTTGGTTAATGCTTAGGTTGTAAATAATAGAATAAATGGTTGTTTAGATGTTGGGTTTCACGACTGATTTAACCATAGTAATTGATAGAAAAACTACATATATTTACTTCAGATACTTGATGATAGTTTGAGGCTCTTATTTCTAATGGATCCGTGTCTTATAGTTGGACATATCCTAACTATATAATCTATGAGTCTCTAATAGCCTACCGCATTAGCAGGTTCAATGTCAGTTGTTTGAGTAGGGATGTCAAATATGCAATCCAATTGACTCATTCGAATCGTGTTAATATAAACAAACATATAAGCAAGATTGGTCTAGTGTAATCTAAGAGTTGTGCATCAGTTGCGTTAGCGTACCAAAGTCGCAAATTACACATATATATAACTATCTTAACATCTACACTCTAGCGGTCACAGGATAGTGCAACCATTATTCTAGCGAGAGTAAGACTAGTCACACAGCATGAATACCTATTCAATCAAGATATACAACTTCATCAAACACACATCAAGCAAAACAAATAAACATATTCATATATTAGAGTTACTCCCTACTCTAAACAGCGAGTAGGTTAGCTTCTCATAGTCATGAGTTCAACAATCAACAAAGAATAAAATAACATAAATAAAGTAAAAAGATAGAGAAAAGCTTATGAGATCCAAAGGAACGTTGACTCTTTGGCCATCTTCTTGACTCATACGTGCTATCTTCTTCTCTACGAACTACCGACTCTAAACAATGACAAAAGCATTACTAGACAGAAATTTGATGGTGTTTCTCTCTTAAAACAGTTGTAAGCAGGTGTGAGTGTGTTTAAGTTGTTGTCAGTGGTCTTTTTAGTACTGGTCGTCCTCCCTTATATATAAAAAAGTCTTGATGTCCTAATTTCATGAACAACCGGACCTTAATTAGCGAGAAAAGACGTTCATGTCTTTAAGTTGTGCGACCAAATACGTTTCCCCGCTTCGTCGTGCTACTACCAACGTGGATCACGCTGCTTTTTTCCCACGTCGCGCCATGCTCTGTTTGTCCTCTAAGACGTTCTGCTTCATTATGTAGCTCACACTACATTCGACTTTAGTGGCGCTGTCGCGCAGCTACCCCTTATGTCGCGCCGCTTATTTATCGATGTGGGCTGACTTTTGGACTTTTTTACATGTTGTGATTAGGATTTGCATCCTTTGCGTAGCGCCATGGCCCTTGTAATAGCGTGGTGACGCCATGTTTCTAAAAACATCCATTCTATGCTCATTTAACTATATTTTGTCGTGACTCAATAAATTCCTACGGAAACAAGAAATCATACTAAAACCAATAAATATGCACTTAGAATTATACAAAAGCATAAGTAAATGAGTACTAAAAGGACGTTAAATAAACGCTCATCATCATCTAGGTTCTGGAGAATATTTTGAACTGGACCTTGGTAATATTGATGAAGATAACAATTGGAAGTGGCCTATCTTTCATAATATTATGCCGCTCCACAGCACTGCAGAGTTTGCCAGCATCAGGGTCACAAATACGAGCTCCGTATGTAACTCATCGAGTTGGGGTCATTCAAACGACGGTGATTTTTTTGTTAAATCCGCATGCGAAACCGAATTAACACCCCTCGATCTTCTTATTGGGATTTGGCTTGGAAATTATGCACAAAATAAAAAATTCGAACATTCATGTGGTTGACAATTTGTAATAAACTCTTGACGAATGAAAGAAGATAAAATGTCACCTGACAGAGGACTCTTCATGCCCCCGATGCGCTTGTAGCAATGAATCCCTTTTTTCCGTTGCTAAGAGACTGCCAGTCGAGTCGCAACCTTTAGATTGAAATACTTCCCGCTACTATGACTTATAATTTCTTTATCTTGCAGCTCCACGATTGGGTGAGGGAAAATCTCATACAAAAAATACCTGTGGATGACAAAATTACTCCTTGGTCAACCATTATATAATCAGAAGAGAAAAATGGAAATAAGCCGTAGGCTTTAAGTTGTACCTGAAATACATTGATAATCTTCTAATTAACGGCAAAATATTTTTTTTACCCTTTATTTTATGTTCAGTTCAAATTTTGCCCTTGTAACACCTCACTTTTAAACTAAAAACAAATAAAATGATATATAGTTAGTATTTGTTTTATTTGTTTGTTAAATAATAGTATACCATTTGTTAATTTTGAGACTACACCAAATTCTAGCTATTTTTAACTTTAAAACTAATCACCATGTTTATACAAAGTTGGAGGATAAACATTAATGTATCAAATTTTCATTTACTTACACGTGTGTCCATTCTTTCCAAGCATGTGAAGCATGGCAGCCTAGGATAAAAAGAAATTAGTATAAAATTTATATTATCTATAATCATTCTTATCATTCTTCGCCTACTATCTGGTTGCTTCATTTTATTCACTTTCATCATACGCACACACAGAGTGTAGAGAAAAGAAAAATGGACTTTGACATATCGATTATAGTGTGTCTCCACATATGGAGTAGAAGGTGTAATTGTCATGTACGAGGCAACCGAGCAACATGAGGTCTCCAGTTTTAACTAAGCGATTTATCAGATTCCGAATGTTAGATTATTTACAAATCACTAGAGCTAAACGTTAATCACCTTATGTACTTTAGCTATTTCGAACCACCTAGTTGTAATATATAACTTTCAATTTCGAAATACCAATTTGAGGTGTTCAACCAACATGGTCTTGAGACAACTAATCAGTTCTTTCAATCAAATAACTAAGCTAATGATACGTATTCTTGTAACTTGGTACTGAGCTATGTACGCACTTGGAAGTTAACTGTAACTTGTGGTTGGTAACAGAGTTTTGAGACAATTAATATTGATATATGGATGCTAACAAGAGTTTTATGCTTTACTTGGCCCTGAAAATTGTATTGGAGCCATAAGCTATAGGTAAACATTTAACGCTAACGAAATATATTTTATAAATGTTGAAACTGGGATGGTAAGATGAGTCGATCGGTAAAAGGAGTAGGCGATTGCCCTTAACTCACGTTTCGAATGAGAATCGAGAATTAAGATTAATTTCATGGAGTAATGTTTTGATCTAGGCATGAACTATTATTGTAGGTGCGATTTGAAAAGTATGTCGACGACCATGAGAGTCCTAACAAAGTTGAGATTCGAGCATGTCGAGATTTAGGTTGCTCAAGTTCAGGTGAGATTAAAATTATATATTTTCTCGTTGGAATGGAAATTATACGTATTATGCACAAAAGTGTTTTATCCTGAAAATTATGCAAGCATGATATTTCAAAGAATAATTATTTACAAATCTTATAGATTCGAGGAATGCTCAAGTACTTGTTTACAAATCATGAAATTATCGTTTATATTATGACAGTTATATTATCATGTTGTAATTATCCCTTGAAGACTAATTATTGAATATTTACTAAGCTTTTTGTTTTAAAAAGCATGCCAAAATTGTACATGAATTAGTGTCATGATTGATCATTCTTGAAGCCACTTTGATGCCTATATTGTTGTCACTCGATGGCTTGTCACTTGATGGATATTATTTGGGCCCTGGTATGGATTTGTGAAATTCTTCTGGATAGCATCGGGCTATTAGCGTAGCTTTCGCGGTCTAACGCCCCTTTGAGCAAACTCTATTCTACGCCTGGGGCAGGACGTCTCAGCGAGGTGAATCAGAGTTGTGACGTGTACCTAGGCACGTCCTCGTCGTTTTTCGGGTCGCTCCTGGATGGGAGGTATAAGGACATGAGACACAAGGCTGGATTGTTATGACATCATTGATCTAATAAGTGTTACGATTTGGCGTGAAAGCATAAATTTCTATATACTATTATATAAAGAAACCCATTGTGACACCAATCTTTTAATTTACAACTTTAACCTTTGTGTTTTAGCTATATTGTGAAAATTTCTTATTAAATCCCCAAAATAGCCTTACAAATTAAGTTAGACTAATTAATTACATTACTAATTATAATTAATGACTTACTTTTCCCATAATCTATTTTTCTTCCATTGTTCTACTCAGAATTTATGGGACATGTTATCTAGATAAATCTTCTTTTTTAACCCGCATAGAATGACATTGAATTATGCTCGCGGGAACCGCGTGTTACATTTGCTAGTCTTTGAAAAAGCATTCTTGTAAAATCATGTTTGCGAAAATCCAATTTTATTAAAATAAAACCTCATCCATTAAATCTCACTGAGTCCCTTTGACTCATAAATATATTTTCATGATTCCATTCGAGATTTACAAAAGGAAAGCCTAGATTTCATTATCTAGGACTAGCTTAGCCAAATATCGATTTGAGGTAATTGATTCATGAACGTTTTGAGATGCAACTTTTGGGTATAGCTTTCGCTCTATGATAATTTTGGATTAGCTGCAACTTTCAAAAGAGAAGCGAGGTGTTCTCTAATAAATCTTGTAGCGGTGGTGCTTCGGTAAGGGGCATACAACTTTTTAACTTTACGGGCTTAGAAATGCCTACTATCTTTCTTTTTTTCAATGAAAAATGTCCTGCGGGCTCACAAAAAGGGTTCGGCCAATTTCAGCTTATGTGGTTGACTAGGATGACACTCAGACGACACATGGCGCCACGTCAGCCATTTTTTTTTGTTGAGTCAACATCTATTGTTCTGCGATAGCCCTCGAGCCTTCACTATCCTCGCGAACAAGTACTGCATCGGCTCGAGTAAATCAAATGCCGCAATCCTCTCCGACTTATCTCCGGCAACAAACTTCCTCGCTATGTTCCCCGGCGAATACTCTCCACCTCCATTAACCACCAAACGTCACATAACTTTCATCCTCTCCACACCACCATTCATCTGCATCCGCCGCATTTCTACCAAAAAATACTCCGGCTGCAACCCATATTCCGGCGGAGCCCCATTTCCCACCTGGCCCTCCATCGGCATCCCCATCGGCTGTTGATTCTGACTCTGACTCTCCCTCCCCCCTTCCATCATCAACACCCCCATCGGGATCGACACCCCCATCGATATTGACATACCCATCGGCATCCCAATCGGCATTGCCATCGGAACACCCATCTGTTGTTGTTGTTCCTCCGGCCTCCTCATCCCTTCCTTTGCCGACGGATGTTGCTCCTTCGGTGGGTTTTTTGGCAGGGGCTGATTCTCATTACCCTGCTCCAAAATATCGTCAAATTAATAAATCTTCAAACCCAAATCACCTCTAATCCAACTAAACACGCTCTTTTCTCCAATAAATACAAAATACACCAAGCCTTCCTGGCCTCGCTGGCGGAGATTACTTCGACGATTAGTTTGCGGATGGTGGTGGTGGTGGTTGAGGGTGGCGGAGGTGGTGGTGGTTGTTGTTCCATCATTGTTTTTTCATAACAATTAACGGAGGAATCGAAATTGTTAACTGGTCCCGTTAAATTTCGGTTGGGGGAATGTTTTTTTTTTTTTGTTATTGTCATTTAAAAAAATGTGTGTGTGTGTGTGTGTGAAGGTGAGAAGGACGGGGAAGAGATTGGATTCCATTCTCTATGCTCAAGTTTTCTTTTTGTACTTTTTTGATTTTTTTTTATATGCAAATTTTTAGGGAATTTTGCACTAGACGTCCTTTATGTTAACCACTTTTCACAAAAGGTCCTCTATGTTGACACTTAGCAGAAAACGTCCTATATGTTGACATCATTTGTAATTTTCGTCCTATATGTTGGCATTAACAGAAAGAGTCCTATATGTTGACATCAGTTGCAATTTTCGTCCTATATGTTGCATTATTTGAAATTTTTGTCATTTTCAACTAAATGTCAATAAAATATTTGCATTTTCTTGCACTCACACTTAAAAATTTAAAAATTTCAACAAACTTAATTAATAATTTCTTAAGTTTGATTTTATTAATTGTTTAATAATTTTAAATTTTTAAAAACAGTTATCAATTTCGAAAATAAAAAAAAATATTATCGATTTCAAAAATTGCTAATTATTTTTAAAAATTTCGAAACTGATAATATTTTTTTAAAAAATTTCGAATTTTTTTATAAAAAGTAAATATTATCAATTTCGAAAATTGCAAATTTTTTAAAAATTTCGAAACTGATAATATTTTTTAAAAAATATTTCGAAGTTTTTTATAAAAAAAATATTATCAATTTCGAAAATCGCTAATTTTTAAAAAAAAATCGAAACTGATAATATTTTTTTTAAATTTTTCGAAATTTTTTATAAAAAAAAAATTATTATCAAGTTAGAAATTGCTAAATGTTTTTTAAAATTTCGAAACTGATAATATTTTTTTAAAAATTTTCGAATTTTTTTATAAAAAAAAATATTATCAAGTTCGAAAATTGCTACCCAAAATCGTTCGAAAAATTTTCGAATTTTTTTTTTTAAAAATATTATCAGTTTCGATGTTTTTTAAAAAAATAGCAATTTTCGAACTTGATAATAATTTTTTTAAAAAAAATCAAAAATTTTAAAAAAATATTATCAGTTTCGAAATTTTTATTAAAAATTACCAATTTTCGAGTTTGATAATATTTTTTTTATTTTCGAAATTGATAACTTTTTTTAAAAATTTAAAATTATTAATGAATTAATAAAATCAAGCTTAAGAAATTATTAATTAAGTTTGTTGAAATTTTTAAATTTCTAAAAATATAATATCGAAATTTATTTTAAAAAATATTATCAGTTTCGAAATTTTTAAAAAATTAGCAATTTTCGAAATTGATAATATTTTTTTTTATAAAAAAATTCGAAAATTTTTAAAAAAATATTATCAGTTTCGAAATTTTTAAAAATAATTAGCAATTTTTGAAATTGATAATATTTTTTTTTATTTTCGAAATTGATAACTGTTTTTAAAAATTTAAAATTATTAAACAATTAATAAAATCTAACTTAAGAAATTATTAATTAAGTTTGTTGAAATTTTTAAATTTTTAAGTGTGAGTGCAATTATATAAATTATTTAGGGATGAAAATGCAAATATTTTACTGACATTTAGCTGAAAATGACAAAAATTTCAAATAATGCAACATATAGGACGAAAATTGCAAATGATGTCAACATATATGACTCTTTCTGTTAATGCCAACATATAGGACGAAAATTACAAATGATGTCAACATATAGAATGTTTTCTGCTAAGTGTCAACATAGAGGACCTTTTGTGAAAAGTGGTTAACATAAAGGACGTCTAGTGCAAAATTCCCCAAATTTTTATGTATTTTCGCACCCCAGTCAAAAAGAATAAAAATTCTGACGTGGCGCCATGTGTTGTCTGAGTGTCATCCTAGTCAACCACCACGTAAGTTGAAATTGGCTGAGCCCTATTTCTGAGTCTGCCGGACATTTTTTATTAAAAAAAATATATTGGACATTTACTAAGCCCGTAAAGTTAAAGGGCAAACCTGAATTTGGCCTAAAATAAAGGGCAAAAAAAAATTTATTTTGCCCTCTAATTAATATTGGTTTCTGCAAAGTTTTCGATGTTTATCTTTTGCTATTGAATTAATTTGACAATTATGACAACAAAACCTTAATTACCACTTAAACAAATTGATTCTGAATTCTATTTTCATGTGTTTATTTAAAAAAATTATTTGTATTTCACAATTTTGTATCATATGAAGATAGGTATAATAAGATTAAACGTGAAAGATATTTTAAAATTTTAAATTAAAAACAAAAGAAGAGTGAGGTTATTAAAAAAGGAACATGTTATGATATAATATAATTATGTTTTCAAATAACTTGTTTGTTCTAAGTTTAGTAATGTGAATTCGAAGTTTGCTGCCATAAGTTTTTACATGTTTCCCAAAACTAGTTAGGTTGCTTTTTTGTGATGTTTTGATGAATTAAAACTAACGTTTATTGATATAATTATATCAATATATTGACTAGTCACAGGCTTATAGCTGTGTGGTAAAATATATTTTTAATTACTGTAAATTATGGTCTTTCAAGTTATTTGATTTAATATTACGTACTTAATTAAGGACTGATGATTTTTTCAACACTAATATAAGTTCTCTTCTACTCCAACAATAAAACATTAAAATTTGGCGCGCAGGCAAACTAGGGTCTTTATGGAAACTAAGACCGAGTGAGGTCAATTTATTGATATAATTTATAATTACTATTACTAAAAGATGAAAGCCATGTACACTTTATTCAACATAGCATAAGGACATATTGTAAACACATGGCTGATGGCACTTTGCTGTTTCTGGATCAGTTGTTGATTTCTTGTTTGGTTTGATTTTCATTGAAGGCTTTGGCTTTCTCAGCACTGTGGCAGCACTTGCACGAACCTACTCTGTCTTTGCCCCATCCACCACAACACCCATATTTGCAACTGCCTCCATGTCCGCCCCCTTGTCCCCCGCCACCGTGTCCGCTCCCATGTCCGCCACCGTAACCACCTCCATAACCACCCGAGTGCTCCACGTTGTTTGCTGGATCGACTTCATTCGCTGCATTTACCATTATTTTGTCAATCATCTAAAGAATTAAATAAAGAAATTGAAATTATAAACCTTAAATGTGACAAAGTGATGTTAGTACATATAGTATTATTAATTAATTAGTTCTCACCTGATCCACCACAACAGTAACGGTTGCAACCATACCGGCCCCATCCACCGCAGCAGTACCGGTTCCTGCAGTATCCGCCACCTCCGCCACCACCATTGTATTGTATTTCCTTGTGCTCCTCTGCTGCTACTGCCTCAACTTCATTTTCTGCTAGTATAAATATATGTTATAATTAAGTAATTTTCTTTTCAAAACACAAATATTAAACCATTAACCATAACAACGCAATCTTTTTTTACCGGATTGGCAGCAGTAGCGTTTGCATCCATTTCGGCCCCATCCTCCGCAACAGTAGCGATTCCGGCAGTAGCCACCGCCGCCTCCGCCACCACCACTACCTTGAATTACTTCCTCTGCTGCCGTTTCAACTTCATTCTCTACATAAACATAATTGTTTTCCAAATATTTATAAAATAATAAAAACAATAAACTAGCTAATTAGTGCTTAATAATGTGGTGCATCGAGATCTTTACCTGAACGGCAACAATAGCGGTTGCAGCTACCGTGGCTCCATCCGCCACAACAGTAGCGGTTCCTGCAGTAGCCCCCGCCGCCACCACCGTTATCTTGAACTACTTCCTCAGCTGCCGTTTCAACTTCATTTTCTCCATAAACATAAACATATGTATAATTATTTATAAAAACAACGAAGAACAAGCTACTGCCTAGCGTATAGTAGCGTGGTGTGTTGAGAATATTTACCTGACTGGCAACAATAACGGTTGCAGCCACCGCGGCCCCATCCGCCACAACAATAACGATTTCGGCAGTAATTGGGTTGCTTTGACTCATCACCTGCACATGGAGTACTTAATTAATTCAGATAATCCCAGTTTTTTACTATATGGCGTTTATTTTTTAGATGTACTAAATCAGAACACGGGTCATGCATCTATAACCTATGTTCTGTCGTATATACATTATATACATGTATGTATGTATGTATATACATCATATATATATAGTAAGTAATTGACCTTTTACATCAGGCTGGACTACTTCCTTAGTCGCTTGTTTAGATGCTTCCTCAGCTAATGTTGAGCAAACAAGAAGAACAAGGAGACCGAAGAAAATAATAGCTCTAGACTTCATTTCTAAAATATATTTTGATCGAATTGAACTTTGTTATGCTAAGAGAAAAGGATTTGATCACAACTCAATGATCGATGTACTACGAGGTTTTCCTGTGACATGTATTTATAGGTGAATGAAATTACTAGAAGACACAAAGGGCATGAGCTATATCTCATAAGGGGGGCACTGTTCCTCGTCTATTTTTGGCAAAGAGATATAGTACGTACTGTTGAACCCTGTTTTGAACTTTTCTTTAGATTCATAGTCTTATCGATATGATTACGTCTCAACTTCGAAATTCTTGTAGGTTTACATCGGGAAATTCTTAAAAAGGGTCATTAGTTATACACGTAAAGGGACTAGATACATACGGTAATATTTTTTTTCCTGTGGTTTATGGACATTTTAATTATATTCCAACATAATTTTCTGATACTAGCTGCTTTTCATAAACATAACCAACACCACTTAATAGATTCTAGTGCTTATATATAATGCGGAATTAACTTCGCCATTAGAAAAAATAGCTCGGACAAATTAAACAGTGAAAGCTATCCTGCTAGTCTATCATGCTTGAGTTGTATGATATCGAGCTATTAACCCAAAATCTCTATGAACTTTTTAAGAACACACACAAAATTCTTATTAATATTGTTAATTAGTAATGCATTTTTAATTCTTGAATACGCCACTGCAGCCCCAGCCGCCACACAATTGGGGAAAAAAACAAGTTTGGTCCCTTAAGTTGTCACAATTTTGATTTTCATCCCGTAAGTAGGCACACCTCGATTTTCATCCCTCAACTGCCATTTTGCTGCAATTTTAGTCCCTCGTCGGTCCAATTTCAAAATCTCGCTGTGAAATGCCCATGTGGCACCCGTTGACCCGATTTTCATCGATTTTGACCAATTTCAGTACCTAAAAACACACGTAGATGCCACGTGTGTGCTTTTAATTCTTGAACGAATAAGAAATTGTGGCAATATAATATATCGTACTTAAAAGTTCGAATATTACTAGAAAATAGTAGAAGTCTGTAAACTAGTGAATAAGGTTATCTGATACATTTTCAATCAATTAAAGTTTGTTCCTATAGTAGATAAAGGCAGCTTAAAGGATTGCAGTTGTAAGAGAAAAATCCCTAGCTTGACTCTAATTATGTGCATGGTTATTACAATTTTATTCTCGTTTTCAAATTTATATTAGCCGTTTTGCAGACGCTTTTGTTAATAATGCTTGTGATTTGAAGAGCACAAGATTTTTGAATGAGCAACAATGCAGCTAGAAAGTTCGAGGATTAGGTTTGTTAGATAATAGGAATTTTTCCTATTTACGTCTTCTGCATTATTAGGTTGACTTAGATTAGTTGTAATTAACAAATTATTGCCGATATTGGACATATTTGAAATGGGCGTATTATCCCATTTAATTTTAAAATTGACAAAATACCCTCTGTAATCTTAAAATTGGTGCACACCTGACACCGCGTTCCTGTCGAATTTTCTATTTATACTTGTAGTTTGTCAAATTCTATATAACTGAAATATTATTTATTTAGTAAATTACTGAAATATAATATCATCATTTTGTGAATCAAAGTGAAAATAATTAGAATAAAACATAGATATTTAAGAGGAAAGAATAAGAAGAAAGTTAATCCCGTTCTCAAGTTTTGACAAGTGAGTTGTACATTCTTCCTCAATAAAGTGTTTTGCACCATTTGAAGATTGTAAAAAGGTAATATGCATATTTATATTTTACAGGAGTAATGCGCATCTTTTGCAAGGGTGTTGTGTCAAAAAATTTAAAAAAAACAATAAGAGAAAAGAGAAACAGAGTATATAAATAAAGGAGATGTGTTACTCTCGTTGTATATAAACAGAGTATATACTATATTTTTTGTTTACTTCCAAAAAACTCGGCTTAGTATAATCAGCTAAAGACCTTTTAGGACTGCAAAGAATCGACTACTTGCCACTAACTACACGATGAGATCCGAAGGTTATTGCCGCGTAGTACATGCTAAAGTAATACAAGACTTGTAGGAGAACTTAAGCTATATTTATATCACAAAACACCAACTGCTCTTTAATTGGAAATCTTAAGAGCATCTAATGATATTACCGCGATAACTGGTCTATGCACTCTGCAGACTTTCTACAATACTTATACTTATCTCCTTTCTCTTTTGATTAAATTTATTAAATTAAGGACAATTTTGTAAAAGGTTCATATTTTTAGTACGTATGTGGATATTCATGAGTATAAAATCTGTAACGTTGGCAGCAGGGTTCGCAGTCAACGATGGAGTTTGTTTCTGTCAGCAGGATACCTTTGTCTCAAATTCGTTTCGATATGCATCAAGTCAAACCATGCTGTTAGCGACTTAGCGTGACACTAAATCAATATTCAGTCCTGCAACATTAGGAACGTGCCACGTCTCTCGTGATGGTGTTCTATTCTCCAGTCATCTTCCGTTTGTGACCTTGGCCCAATCTATATGGCGTCGGGCGGCAATCGTTGGGTGGGCACGAATTTTATTTTCTCATTTATTGGTTTCCTTGTGTGTGTTTCATTAAAAATATTTTAGAGGTATCTAAATGTAAATATTAAAACCTCAAAAACTGATAATGTCTAGCCAATACAAAATGAAACACAACTTAGGACTCCTTTAGCCGTGCATATTTAAAAGTACCAAAAGTAGCGAGGTCTTAATAAAAGACATAATGACAATTTTGATATGGATGGTGAGAGCGAGACAAGATTTACATAAGAGTTGGGGGACGAAAGATTGTACAATAACCTTTATTGGTTAATTAATATATCTAATAATTAATCATCGTCATACAAATAAAACAAAATATTTAGTACATTAAAATTAGGGAGAATTAATGATGACATTGCACCGTATGAATTCGATCATGTAATTCTCGTGATGGTAGTCAAGTCTCGACCTCAACCCATTTCGTGTAATACTCGACAGCCATCACAAAAAAAATTATGTCCCCTCGTAACTGGGAAGGGCCCAACGATGTCAATTTCCATTGATCGAACAGGCAAGCAACATTGAGGGTGTGCATCGGTCGCGCTGGACTATGAATTGACCATACGTGATACTGACAACTATCATACTTCCTAGAGTACGACAACGCATCCTTAAGTAGTGTAGACCAATAGTAGCCCTGACGGACAATTCTTTGAGCTAGAGCCCTGCCTCTAGAGTGAATACCACAACTTTCCTTGCGAATTTGTTTCATAAGATAGTCTGCTTGATCAGGTGATAGGCAACACAAGGATGGTTCGTCGAAAGATCGTTTGTTGAGTTCTCCGTTATGTATAGTAAATTTGTAGGCCATATACTTCGATCGTCATTGTGATTGTCAGGCAACGTTCCTTAGGTGAGGTATAGATAAAAGTTTCATCCTCCCACAAAGTTTGGCTCGAGATGGGGAGTATATAGTCCACCTCTGCCCATGCGTTATTGTACTTTGAGATTCCAATCGCAGGTTTCTCCATAGCGAGAAGAGTGACGCGTTTTTGCACGTAGATCTCAGTGGTACCGCCGAAGTTGGATAGCCCACCGGCCTTTGTGTTTTCATAGTGGAAAATATGCGATAGGTTAAAGATCAAGAAACTTGTTGCTAGATCTAATAACTTCGCCATCTATAGTATTATAGTTTCCTCTTTTGCTTCATATTTGTCAAAGAAGCGGTTCGCCACCAATTGGGAGTCTATAAAGACGTTTGGGTGATCAATATTGAGAGCTCAAGAAATACGTACTACGACCATGACCGCTCCATATTCTGCTTCATTGTTGCTAACGAGAAAATTTAAACTGATGACAAACTGAAAATCTCGCCGATCTTGGGAGAACATATCAACTTTGACACCACTTATGTGGATGTTGTTGATCCGTCGATATGCTAAGCCAAGCCGCGTGTGAACGTCTTGTAGTTGGATCCGAGGACACGGTCCAAATGAAACTCGTTGAACCTACCACGCTGCTACCTAAAGTTTCGGCCATGAAATATGCCAATCTATGTTGTGATTGTCGTTCGCGGACGAAATTTCAATCTGAACTCGTTGAGATTAATGGCCCACTTAACTAGGAGTTCGGATGTCTGTGGTTTCACCATAACGTGTTTAAGTGGATTATCAGTTACAATGGTGATGGGATGCGACTGGAAGTAGGGACAGATTTTTTGAGCTGTGATACATAGGTGATTTCTTATCTAAGAGTAACATGCATTACTCCGCTCGGATTTTTGACTCACTGTTTCATCTAGGAATGGGCAAGGGTTGACCCCTCACAATAATTGTGCAAGGTTCTTACAATTATATTGTCCCATTGAACAAAGATGTTGGGATCTCCAGTCAGCATGGTTGGATTTTCCTTCATAAGAACCTTTATTTTCAATAGGCTTAAGTCTCATTCCTCTCCATGTCTTTTCAACTTGATATCTATTTAACCCTTTGGTTAGCGGATCCGCAATGGTATCTTTTGACTTCACGTAGTCAAGGGCGATAACCCAAGTTGAGATCTGTCGTCGAACGGTATTATGTCGTCGACGTATATGTCTTGACTTACCATTGTACCAAAACATTTTGTGCCCTTCCAATCAAAGATTGGTTATCACAATATATGCATATTGCTAGCAGTAACGCTTTTGGGGCTATGACGGCCCCGTGCGGAGAACAATCTTCTCGTGTTCTACACTACTCCCAACTAAGACATAAGTGTCCATATATTATTATGGGCTCTCTTGCCCATCAACCCATCACACAAAATGGTCAAGCATCCACCTCGATAGCACGTTATTCGACGTAGCCCTCTTGCGACCACGTGTCGCATCTACCTCTATATCGTCATTTGCATTGATTAAAGGCATGTTATTCGAAATGCATTTCCTTAGGCGAGTACAGAGCAGCAATGCATCTTAAATTATCACGTCTCAAAAATCTCATCGAATGGAAATAATCTTGATGGGCGCCGATACATTTAAAGATCATCGCATCGAGAGCCAATCCTCGACATCAAGTAATTGTACATTATATGTTTTGCAAATATAGCTACATATAGAGCTTACGACCTCTACTTAGCCGATGGCGATCTCTAGTAACGCCATCAGCACCGTGTTGGTCAAGGACGTCAACTATAGACCACTTCAACAAATATTTGCATCCGGACAAATGGAGGGGACCATCTTATATAATAACCACACTTGGGCTCCGGCTGAAATAGATGTCTTCCATATTGGGGAGCTATTGAAAAAGCATATTCGATATCTCCCTGATATCACTGAACTTTCGACTTCCATCTTAACAAAATTGTCTAGGAAAGTGGGGAGTATCCGAGCTCTATTTTCACTATCCCAATTCGTTGTTCATGTAACTCGAAAAATAGAGGGAGTGAAGGGTATCCCTCAATAAAATACTCGAGCATATAAATCAAGTTTACAAATTATCATGTACAATGATAACTCTTAAACTATGGGACTACATGATATAGGTAATTCCCGTATTGGGTTGGCCCATGGGCTAAGCCCATGTTCAGCTATATCGGGGATGGCCCCCGATATGTATATCGAATGTAATATGCGATGTAGTACAAATCACGTGTACGTCACATGTGCGGTCCCCGCATCCCAAGGTCTATAAATACTCGAGTTTCGCTAATCAAGATAATCTTGAATTATTCTCATACACTGTACATCCGATATCGGGCATCCCCGATATCACATTCGATATAACACCCGATGCATATCCTCGATATATATCATCAACATACCATCCGACATCACGTCCGACGTCATACCCGACATCATGCCCCACATCTATCAGGACATCATCCTCGACGTAGAAGGTCCTCGATATCACCTTCGATGTCATATCCGATATTTATGTGATACTCGACATATCATTCTACTTGATTGTACAATTAACTTATCACTAATGAACTATGTTCGGCTTGATTTCCTCAAAGGGGCACATAGGCAGCTTGGGATAACCCGAGTCTCGTCCGAAATCATGAAAGATCTATTCGTCCACACACCACATCGCTTGGAGTACATGTGCGCTAAGGACAAAGCTGGTTCCAGCGTAGTCTAGAATCAGCATGATATGGAGGGTTTCGTCAGCCTACCAAGTCAGCAGATGATAATGCACCAAATTAGGCAGAATGGAAGTACTGCTACCACGTGTGCCACCGAAATAGGAACTCCCCACCTCTCTCCTAGAAGCAAAATGAGCGGGCAGAGAATGAATACCCCTTCGACGGAAGCTTTGTCGTGATGCTACAGCATTGCTACAGAGGGGAGAAATAGGAGTGTTAAGAGAATCATGAGAGTCCTCCTCACTCGAGAAAACAGAGGTGGCACAAAAAACTATTGGCTGAAAAATAGCAGAGCTTGATAAAATGTTTTATTTGCAGAAGAATGGAGAAGAGAGGAATGTGAGGAAGAAGGGTAGAAGAGGCCCCCTTTTATAGGGAAGGGAGACAGTTTGTATTCAGAGGCGGGTCGCATTTCCGCTCATGATTCAAACGGTGGGAACCTCTAGTCACCCACTCACGACCCCTCGAAATTGCCACTATATGGGAGTTAGATCGTCACCGCAACTCGCCACGTCTATTTGCATTTAATGAATGCACCTTCCCAAGACTGTAAGTTGAATAGACTAACAGGCGGGACAATTCAATACAACGTCCTCCCTAGGAACCCGTAACCACGACTACCCCACCTTAAATGGGTCAAAAAACACCCATTATATCACCGTATCTCAAGTGATTGTGCAAGAAATTGAAGTTTTTCTAAATGGTGAGGCAATATCGTCTGGGCCCATGTGGTCGGGATATTTGAGGATATTGTTACTCAAGTATTTTTGTTCGGAACTCCAATCTCAAATTTGAGGAAATGAGGCACAATGGTTTTATTAAGGACTTTGAGTGAAGTACAAGGGGTCGTGTGGAAACACGAGCAAGAGCTAGAAGAATGCGATAAATTCTAAGTATAATAAAGTGTTAAATTCTAGAGAGTGCTATTGTGTTGCTATTGTGGTGAATAATGTGTTTGAAGTTGACATCACATCTGACGTCATACCCGACATCATGCCCCACATCTATCAGGACATCATCCTCGACGTAGAAGGTCCTCGATATCACCTTCGATGTCATATCCGATATTTATGTGATACTCGACATATCATTCTACTTGATTGTACAATTAACTTATCACTAATGAACTATGTTCGGCTTGATTTTCTCAAAGAGGCACATAGGCAGTGTGGGATAACCCGAGTCTCGTCCGAAATCATGAAAGATCTATTCGTCCACACACCACATCGCTTGGAGTACATGTGCGCTAAGGACAAAGCTGGTTCCAGCGTAGTCTAGAATCAGCATGATATGGAGGGTTTCGTCAGCCTACCAAGTCAGCAGATGATAATGCACCAAATTAGGCAGAATGGAAGTACTGCTACCACGTGTGCCACCGAAATAGGAACTCCCCACCTCTCTCCTAGAAGCAAAATGAGCGGGCAGAGAATGAATACCCCTTCAACGGCAGCTTTGTCGAGATGCTACAGCATTGCTACAGAGGGGAGAAATAAGAGTGTTAAGAGAATCATGAGAGTCCTCCTCACTCGAGAAAACAGAGGTGGCACAAAAAACTATGGCTAAAAAATAGCAGAGCTTGATAAAATGTTTTATTTGCAGAAGAATGGAGAAGAGAGGAATGTGAGGAAGAAGGGTAGAAGAGGCCCCCTTTTATAGAGAAGGGAGACAGTTTGTATTCAGAGGCGGGTCGCATTTCCGCTCATGATTCAAACGGTGGGAACCTCTAGTCACCCACTCACGACCCCTCGAAATTGCCACTATATGGGAGTTAGATCGTCACCGCAACTCCCCACGTCTATTTGCATTTAATGAATGCACCTTCCCAAGACTGTAAGTTGAATAGACTAACAGGCGGGACAGTTCAATACAACGTCCTCCCTAGGAACCCGTAACCACGACTACCCCACCTTAAATGGGTCAAAAAACACCCATTATATCATCGTATCTCAAGTGATTGTGCAAGAAATTGAAGTTTTTCTAAATGGTGAGGCAATATCGTCTGGGCCCATGTGGTCGGGATATTTGAGGATATTGTTATTCAAGTATTTTTGTTCGAAACTCCAATCTCAAATTTGAGGAAATGAGGCACAATGGTTTTATTAAGGACTTTGAGTGAAGTACAAGGGATCGTGTGGAAACACGAGCAAGAGCTAGAAGAATGCGATAAATTCTAAGTATAATAAAGTGTTAAATTCTAGAGAGTGCTCTTGTGTTGCTATTGTGGTGAATAATGTGTTTGAAGTTGAACTTGAACTTGTCTCTTTGCTGAAAATGAAGGACTATTTATTGTGTTAGTCCCATAGGTCTTTGGCCAATGGGGACCGGTCTTGCCGTCTTTACTCCATGGGGTTCTAGTGACCAATGGCGTGAAGGTCTTCTGCGCCAAAGGGGGTCGTCTGTCAGGGGGTGGCCAATAGCGTGTTGTTCATCTGATCGGGCAATGATGATGTATGCTCCAATGGTCTTCGGTGGTGGTACTGAGCCAATGCATAGCGATCGATCTGCACCAATAAGGTTTGTTGCTTTCTGCCCCAATGAATGAGTTAGACTAATGGGATACGGTATTTCCTCATTATTATGGTGGTTGAGACGTAGGTTGAGTCATGATGATGACTGTTGTGCCTTCCGAGTAGGGTCGTGGGTTATGGTCGGCCTGAATGATCGGGTAATTCTTCTGGATCATCTGTCTTGGATGAGACCCGGGGGTCATTCTTCGATGTGGGCGTGAGCTGCTTTCTTTAGTCGGGATTGTGATAGGTCTTGACTTCTCCTTGTATTCACTAGTGTCCTTAGTGTTTTTTATGTGCTCTTGTTTCCTCAGTTTCGGCTAAGTGTGGGTGATGGTCCCTCAGGAATTGAGAGATACTAAGTGCTCGGAGGTATATTATTCTTTCGGACTGGGGGAATTTCAGGGTTGTTCCTAGTGGGTACCTGAGTTTGGGTGAGTACAAGGTCGTTGGGAGGGGTGTGTCCAAGCCTTTGGGGTCTTATAGTGCTCCCTTTAAGAGGCGTTATTCTAGATTCGAGGGTACCTTCTCCGGGTGTTCACACCGAGTACCCTTTTGGGGTGTTTACTAGTCTTGACTAGGGGGCGTACCTTCTCCGAAGTCCAGACCTTTGGCCATTGTTCGGGTAGAGGTGGGCGTGACTTAGACGTGCCTCTTCACAAGAGGGTAAATCATTGTTTTAGGGTACCCACTTTTCCACTCCTGTCTGAGGGTGGGGCAGATTATGCATCATCACTAAGTATGGTAGCCTCGGGCATCAAAACCGAATTTAAGCATCGTCATGGTATAATGCTCACGAATACTCGTAAGGAGATCGTATAGACTCCCATAAATGATGTCCATGAGCACTCACCTAGGGGGCAAGAAAACCTCTAAGTACGATTATCGTGGCTACTCGCACAAAAAATGGAGAAAACCTAAGAGACACTACGCTCATAAATACCCACCAAAAGGAAGAGGGAAGTCAAAACCTCCCATGTAGGGTAAAAACAGGTACCCATGTGGAAAATTAAAATTTTTCTAAGTATGGAACCGCAATATGCCAAACACTTGGTCGTAATCCCGACCGTAGAAATACGAGTTGGTAGCCAAAAAATTCCATTAAACAAAAAAAATTGGGGGGGGGGGGGGGGGGGGGCGCTACCCAGTACAACCCCAAAATAAGGCCATACTGTCACAAAACTATCTCTACGCTACCTACGGTTAACGGGAAGGGAAGGTCTAGGAACAGAAGAAGAGGTCGGAGAATCCCTAGTGCTTGGAGTGCCCTCTTGCAACAATGACAGTGCTGCATCAGGATTGCAACAATGACCTCTGATGATTGGGCCATTGGCTAAATAGCCATAGCTGTATGCCCATCCTCTTGCAGGCCTTGAACCCCCACAGTAGATGTGCGGTACGATAAGGGACAAGCCGCTCTTGAGCCTCCTTCTCCTAGGCTGCCAACTTTTCGTCGTGCTCTTCCACGGTCGAGGCCAGCTCTCCACGGAGTGACGCCACCACTCCCTCCACAACCTAGATTTCACTCACACTCGTCCTCCTTTCCCAGAAAAGACTCCCTCTCCATCTCCACGGTGGCCAAGACTTCCAGAAAAGACTCCCTCTCCTCATGGAGCCAACCGACCCTCAGCGTGGGTGGATAGTTTAGAGCAGCGAAGATAGTTGGCGCAGCTCTCCGCCTCAACTTTTCCTAGCCTTTTCATTAAGGCATCCCTCTCATGGGCGGCCTCCTCTTATGCATGCAAAGTCCCTTCAACCCTATCGGGCCCTGCACAGAAAACATAGAAACAAGTGTCAGCAGTTAACTCATAAAATATGGTGAAGTGCAGAAATAAATATACTCACCAAGACCCCGCACAGCTATGCCATAAGACTGTGCTCTGGGGGCTTAGCAGAGACGAGGTAGCAGAGGACGCTAAAGTGGCCACCTCACGGAAAACACCAAGGATATACTCCACCAGATCCATGGCACCCTTTAAGAGAGAATGAAAAGGGGAGGCACAATGATGCCCCAAGTAGCGGCTTCCTTCGTATGAGCCACCATATTAGGAGCCACCGAAGGACCAGAAGGCTTAGCCTCATGATGTTCGGGCATGGGAGATGACGACCTCTCGGCTTCCGACACCACCCCAACAGTCAGAGGTTAAGGTTTGGATGGCTCACCTCCCTCGGTCCCGCCAATGTACGCCTCGCCCTGGGCCTTGTACATGTCTACAAGCTAGTCCTCCTCTTCTTCAGTCCCCACACTACTCCAAGGTCGGCCATGGGGGAGGCCCCTTGCAGACTCGTATATAGTATAGAGTCGGTAGTCCTAGGGGTGTACATATAACCGCCACCCGCCCGACCCGACCGCACCTGACCCGCCAAACCCGTGGTTTAGACTTTTTTAGCACCATGGCAGTTTAAAATTGGGGTAACCCGCCATTGGGCGGGCGGGTCGTGGGTTACATTGTTCTCCCGCCCGCCGATTAAATATCAAAGCTGGAAAAATAAACCTCCCCCTCATTTCTAGGGCTTAATTTTCAGCAGCCAATCCAACCTCACCTCAGGACTCTCACGGCTGCTCCACCACTCTCATGGCTCCTTCACCACCATCAGCCGTGCTCGTCGGCCTCACCGTGATACCACTTCAAGTCCTTGACCCTCAGCCACGCTGCTTCACGGAGCACCATGACTGCACGACATCAAGCCATAGCTCAAGTCGCCTCACAGTTCACCACAGTGTCTGTGTTGATCGGGGCTCACCGCAACGCCACCTCGACCTTCCACCACCAAAAATTTCACTATATGCTACTATCTCCGAGTTTTTCATCTTTTGTTTTTTCTTTGATTTAGCTATGAGGGTCAGAGAGTGTACGATTGTGCGTGGTTTATCGAAACGATTTGCAGTTGTTGTCAATTGTGCCAATTTTCTCATTTAGTATTCTGTCAACTTCAGTTTATTCTTCTTGTCGTTGTCGATCGTTGGCGTGATTGTGATCGACGAGAACTTTTGGCATGGAGTTGGTATTGTTGGTTTTTCGATCTTCATGTAGCATTAATACTTTGAGTGATGGTTCAGTTGAAGGGATTTTATTGTTATTAATAAGAAGTGTGATTCCCATTTCTACAAAAAGATTATGCATTGAGTATGAATCTAATAGTGATACCATTATCAGGTTCTTGTTTTTATCCGTCATTGCTAAGGTCTAGAAGAACAGTAAGATTACAAAATATGGGAACCACCACCGCGAAGCACCACTAGAGCTGTTTCAGGGGTCTTGGGACGAATCATCTAGGCAGTGGATAACTTTTGAACATCGACTTCAGGGCGGTAGAAGTTCATCAAAGAGCCCATCTGCCGACAAGACTAGAATCCCCACAAGAGTTGAGCCTCAAAGCAGGGGGCAAGTTGTTCCCTCATCTCTTTCTCACGAGCTGCCAGCCGCTCGTTCTGCTCCGTCACGGTCTTTGCCAAAGCACCTCGGAGCAGTTCCACTTAATCCTTCGAGGACTGGAGCTTCCTTGCCGAGCAGAAGCCCCTACTGGAGGACCAGATGACTTGACCTCATGATGCTTGGGCAGGGGAGACAGAGACATCTCAGCCACCAATTCCTTTCTGCAGTCTGGGACTAAGGCGCTGATGGCTCGCCAGTCGGGGTTTCGTTGATGTCAGTCCGCAGTGCCTCCTCGTACCTCTTCATTAACCATTCCACACCTACATCAGGTGCCACTGGCAAGTCGGGAGAAAGGCGGAAGGTGCGGGACTATCCTCGATTTGTGCCAAAGGAAAGCCCTCGTTAGAATCAGGCAACAGAATAACCTTACTCTTGGAGGAAACCTCGGGCTACTCCCGATGTTGCTTCTTTCCGACCAGGCCCATTCCCTTCTCACTCAACTGCTCGTACGGGATGGGACCTCGGGGGAAGCACTCATTTTCTCTGAAGGATCGTTTGCCGACGTTGTCGAGGTAGCCGACCCCCCAGTCCTCTGGGGCTTTGGGGAAATATCATTTTTTCTTCTTCTTGGAAGGCCGTGAAAGAGGAGCGTCGCACTTCAGCTTCTCCATAATAGCCTCTGCAAAACAGAATAGCAAAACACCCCGATTCAACAACGAAGAAAAACCTGACGAGGAAATGACCACCAAGGGAGCATTCATAAAACTTACTTATTTTAGGGCGTTTGTCCCAAGTGAAAGACTCTAGGGCCAGAACGTCATTCAGACCACAATCCTCGTAAATGGTCGAGAACACCTTGACTCACGACATCCTGGCCCAGGAGAAGCCCTGCTCAAAAAACTCCTCAGCCGCCAATTGTTCTGTGGCCTCTGCAGTATCAAAATCATCCGAATTTGGGGATCCAAATTCCACTCCCTTGGAACGTCGACCAGAAGACCATTAGAGGTTTGACGAATGAAGAAGAACTTCTCTTTCCAACTGTTATGGGACCCCAGAAGCTCGTGGAGTATCCTCTTCGTCGACTTTCGCATAGTGAAAGTATAGAAGATCTTTTCCACAGAGGAACTCGCCAAATTGAAGGCCCCGAAAAACATGCGCACCACGCAAGGGTGATTGTAGGCCGTGCAAATAAAAGCAAAGGCCGCCAGAGCCGACCACCCATTTGGAGAAAGTTGACTCGAGCAGAGCATGCAGGCCTTAATGACCTCCATATAGAAAACCAGAAGGAATGATCTCAACCCCGCCTTGATATGAATGAAGTAGGCATAATAATAGAGCTCACGGTGAGGAAGTGGCCCTCTCATCCTCCCAAGTTACCACGACCTCCAGGCCAGTAGTATCCGCCCCATACTTGGTAAAATTAACCTCAATCTCCTCGCGAGATCTCACGGTAACTCCGAACGTCATGCCACCACCACCAAAACCACCTTATTCGTCTTCTTTGCAGAAGCCTACGCCATTCAAGAAGCGGCACGACATCGCCGCGATGCTCCTTCAGCAGTAGGCAACACCGCCACCATATCTGACGCCACCCGAAGTCTCCCCGCATCAGTCGCCTCCTTGCCGGAACTGCTCATTGATGTCATAAAATCGCCAAAAAAATTTAGATAAATAAGAAGGAGAAAAGAGAGGGAAAATAAAAATGGATCGGGTGAATAAAGACAAAGCACGCTGAATTCCCCAATTCATGGGTAAGGAAGCCCAAACAACACCCGTGACTCATGGCTTACTCAGCATTTTCAGCTTCAGAGAGGACGAGTACAAAGAAATCAAGTCAGATCCAGAAATCTGCAAGCTCACCACACACGAAAAATTAGTCCAAGTTTTGCCAAAATCTCCACATTATTGTATTTAGAATATATCACTCACTCTACTAGCTGAGGCTATCTTATTACACGGCCCTTGTAATTCACTCAAAGTCCTTAATAAAATAATTGTACCTGTTTTCCCTCAAATTCAAGAGTGGCATTCCAAACAAAAATAATTAAGTGACTAAATCCTGGAATATCCCGACCTCACCGGCCCGGGCGATATTGCCTCACCAAAAACAACAAGTGCATTCTTGCCAAATTCACTACACACATCATTGTACTTAGCAAAATACTAAAAGCACTCTCTGTAGAAGAAGAAACTATCTCACACATGACCTCCCTTGTAATTCATTCTATCCTCTTAATAAAATAATAGAGCTTCAATTTTGTCTAACTCAGGATAGGCTTTCCGAATAATAATCAGTGATAATATCCTCGGATTCTCCTGACATTACGAGTCGTGGACAATATTGCATCACCAAAAGGTAACTAATCAAACTCTATTGAAAATGATCAAGGCTCGCTTAGACCAGTATCAATCTAACTGGGTCGAGAAAATCCTTGGGATCCTATGGGCCTACCACAAAACCCCACGATCGGCTACGGGAGAAACACCATACAGCCTCGTATACGGGATAAAGTCGGTGGTCCCCACAGAGGTCATAAAATAGAGACTACGGTTACAAGAATACGAGGGCTTCTCACATCCTTGGCCAAAACCCTAGGTGGCGCCGCCGCATCCGTCGACTTCTTCACCCTCTTGGAAGAAGTCTCTGCCACCCCGGAGATGGTGTGACCTCACTGTGAAGTCCCTTCAGCCATAGGAGACGTCGCCGCTGCTAGAATCGCCACATCTGGTGTTGTCCTGCATCTTTTTGCACCATTATCCCTCTCGCCGAAACTGCTCTGAGACGCCATTGAAACTCTAAAATTTTGAAAGAAATGAGAAGGAAGAAAGAGAGGGAAAGTGGAGAATGATCGTGTCGAACTAAGACAAAAAGGCCGAGTCCCCCATTTTATAGACGGAGAAGCCGGATCGTCGCGTTTTGACGCGTGGCCAGCTTAGTGCCACGTGGCTCAAGCAGGACCACAACCCTAAGGGCGCAAGACAGCACATCATTCATTAAAGTTGCAAATGATTTCAACGAAATACACTTGGGACAGGGGGGACTCCTAATGATGCATATTTTGGCTCACTCTCAAGCATGGGCAAAATGGGAACCCCATAAAAACGATCAATGGATGGAAAAATTGTACCCTCGGGTCACAACCAACTAACGCCCCACTAAGGGTATACGGTTTGGATAAAAGACTTGGATACACCTCACTCATCCGCCAAGAGTCATCCACATTCCGGGGTACCCCCAAAGAAACGAAAGAATCCCCCTCCCCCCCCCCCCCTCTGGGTCAATACGACGCACCTGCAAGCTATCTCTGCTACTCGAATCTCATGGGACCCGTAGTAAGGGACCCCCGACAGTTAACGCTCAACACTTAGCAAAAATCACTTTTGAAAAAGAAAAGCAGTACAAAACAATAAGGAAAAGAGTGAATACAAGGAACAGTCATACAGAAGGCCTCTCATCAACGGCCTCAGCATAACAATCCGGAAATAACGCAACTCGGAGGGTTTCATCACCCGAAGCCCGGAAATAACACAACTATGACACGACCCGGCTCAAAGAGAGTATAAATTGTCTACGTTAAAGGCAGCTCCCAACTACTCGCCATTAAGAAGAACGACCTCGCCTCATTGGCTCAAGACTGCTATTGGGGCAGAAGACGGCAAATCTTATCGGCCCCCTTCTGCCCACAATGATTGTTGGAGCAAAGCTAGCCTGCCAACATTGGCTCAGAAAACCCCTCAAGACGATTGGAGCAGATATAATTATTATCCGGTTAGAGAAGACCTCATCAAACTCACATTATTTGGCATCCCTCACCGACTGATCCACATTGGGGCAGAGGACCTTCTACAGCATTGGTCACCTCCATTACCAAAATTATGAAGGAAGACCAACCCTCATTGGACAGAAGACTTTCGTATGAGCACTATAAATAGCACCACACTCAACAACAAATGGACCAAGTGAACATTATGCTAAGCTCACTATAAGCATCTATGTACTTAAAAAAACACTTATAAGAATTTTATGCAATAGAAGAAGCTATCCCCCTCCCACACGACCCCCTTTGTAACGCACTCTATTTCCTTAATAAATTTACAATACTTTCTTTCTCAAGCTCGGGATTGGCGTTTCGAACAATATCAATGATTATATCCACGAATTCTCCTTATCACCACTTGGAAAGAGGTTTGATGAGAGACGGATTGGGTATACACGTTACTGCAAGTTGTGCACGGTGTCGAATCCAGTAGACGTGATTAAGACGCGGGTGATGATGATGAAAATGGAGGCAGGGGAGCCGCAGCCGTACAGTGGGGCGTTGGACTGTGCTATGAAAACTCTCAAGGCCGAGGGACCAATGGCACTTTACAAAGGATTCATTCCCACTATCTCCAGAGAGGGACCTTTTTGTTTGTTACGCTCGAACAGTACGGAAATTGCTCAAGTTATTATTATGGGATAAAAGCGTCAAGCCCCCTGAACTATACACATTTTTGCGACTTGCCCCCTAAACTAAATTAATAAGCGTTTTGCCCCCTGAACTATCCCCGTCTGTTCGATTTGCCCCCTCGCCGGTTTTTGCCAAATATTCCTCGGAATATTCCATTCTCGTGCGACTCACGTGAGGGTCAGAAGGGCATTTTCGGTACATGTTATGGAGTGTAAAGTTCATGCATATTCTCCCTTAAACTATGCTTTTTAGTGCGAATTGCCCCTTAAACTATGCAAAGGTACCCCCTAAACTATGGTGTTGCGATTTGCCCCCTGAACTATGTTATCGTACCCCTTGAACTATTGTGTTGCGATTTGCCCCCTGAGTTAATTTTGCACCTAAATTTACCCTTTATTCCATATTTTGGAGGATATTTTTTTATGTCTTTTTAGTGTGTGTTTTTGTGAGTTTGCAAACATGTTATTGAGCCAATTGCATTCATAACCATTCAGACATATTACACCAAAATCCGAAGAATTCGAACATCACAACATGAAACAGACTAGTTAAATTACATCCCGATCATTAACAAAGTTGTCCTTAAAATGAAAAAAAAAAACTACTTGTTCTTAAACAGGTCTTCATCTCCTCGGGTCTCGTTGGAGCTGTTACTACAGAGAGTAAAGAATATCCTAGAAATGAGAAATAAAGCAAATCTCTGGCCCTACCATAGAACAAAACAAATATGTCCATAATAGAGAAGCTCTAGAATGGATGAATTTGCTTTCCAAGTAAAGGGAGGTGTTAACACCAAGATTAGTTCAATGTTTTTTACTGGCAGCACTATTAATAGAAGATAACACATTACTCTTGAAGGTCACTAGCTGAACTATAGGAGCTAAGCGTGATGACTAATACAGTGAACTAAGTCCATCTACAGTGCCATACAATATCTACTAGAGTGAACAACTATAGCTAATCTATGGAAGTACAAATATCTAAAACAATCATACATTTTCTTTTTGAGATAATCTAATATCCAACGAATAGGTAGCTATGTTAACATTAAACAAACCAATATGCTCGACAAGTTTGGAATGGTGACTAATGCTTACAAACATATCAATAACCTTGCTGACCAGAAATGAAGCAAAGATAAACAATTTATCCATATACAAGTAGCTAATGGCAGCAAATAAACAGCAACAACATAAAACTGAAACTGCACCAAATCTTGAGGATAGTTGACCATGGCGAACGAATGCATAAGTGTCAAGAACAAAACCAATAACAACTTCAGCCAAATGCTCCAGTGTTTTCATTGTATTCAAAAGGAGAGATATTTAAATGAGAGAAATGTACTCCAAATATCCATGTAGTGAAGCACACACCGTACACATCACTACAAAAAAAAATCAGCTATCTAGTTGCCTAATTTAATGAAGCACTTCATCAAACAGCTTGAGTGCACAACTGCAATAGGTAAAAGTTGACCGCCTTTGTAGAAACTACAATAACAAGGAGAAAAGTGACAGAAATTTACCTCGACATTAATCATCAAATTTAAGCTGCTTAATCCGCTCATAGGAATGAAAAGCAACATCATTGATAATCTGATCGAAAAATCGAAAGTATTACGCAACTAAAACACCAGAGAAACTACCTTGAACAGGAGGGGAAGGAGAAGGTGTAGCGAAATCGAACCGCGGAACGTCGTCGTCGCAAATTTACTCTCGATTTCAAATCCACTGCAGCTCACACCATCACAATTGACAGCACAATAAGATCAGAAAATCATCAAATAGAGTAAAAGTGAAAACGAATTGAAGTGAAAACAGAAAATCATCTAACGAATTGAAGTGATTCTGATGAAGAACCCTAATTTGTTAGGCTCTTTTTTTTACTAAGTGTGAAGCAATGTGGAGTGACATTTTGATGTACCCCCAAATTTAGTTTATTTTTAAATTTTTTTTTAATTCGTGGGAAAATAAAAAAAAAATAAAACTGACGAAATTATCCTGATGACCCTCACGTGTTACGCAAGTGTTGAGAATATTCCGGCGGTTTTAGGGCAGAAACCGACGAAGGGGCAAATCGAACAGACGAGGATAGTTTAGGGGGCAAAACGCTTATTAATTTAGTTTATGGGGCAAGTCGCAAAAACATGTATAGTTCAGGGGGTTTGATGCTTTTATCCCTATTATTATTTATGTCTCAACTTTCAAGTCTTAATTTTATATAGGGATAATTCTATCAAACCCCCCAAACTATGGGGTCATTTACCGCACAGGGTCAAAACTTTAGTTTTAGCGGCAGTGCCCCCTAAACTTTGGTCGTTTGTGCGAATTTCTCTATTTTTCAGTTTTTTGCAATTTTTCCACCAAAAATCACCAACAACAACAACAACCAAGCCTGTAATCCCAATTAAATTGAGGTAGGCTATATGAACCATGAATGAATCACGTCGAGTCGTGAACATGAATCTTCTGCCTCCATAGGTTTCGATTGACGAGCATGTCTTCACTTAGATCTTTTAGCTTCATGTCGTTCCGTATGACCTCCATCCACGTCTTTTTGGTCTCCCACGAGCTCTAGCCGTCTGTCCTAGGTCGAGATCTTCAACTCGTCGTACCGGTGCATCTGTGGGTCTGCGTTCCACCAAAAATCACCGAAAAAATTATTTAAAGTTTGACTAAAACCTTCGTCTCGATGAGACGGTTCCAATGATGGTGACGGTGATGCAAAATTCAAAGTTATAAGATGGGAATTCTAATTTAAGTGCAATACACTTAAATTAAATTTCCCGTGTATTGGCTTTGAATTTTGCGACACCGTCACCATCATCGGAACCGTCTCATCGAGACGAAGGTTTTAGTCAAACTTTAAATAATTTTTTCGGTGATTTTTGGTTTAAAAATTGCAAAAAACTGGAAATGGAGAAATTCGCACAAACGACCAAAGTTTAGGGGGCACTGCCGCTAAAACTAAAGTTCTGACCCTGTTCGGTAAATGACCCCATAGTTTGGGGGGTTTGATAGAATTATCCCTTTTATATATATATATATATATATATATATATATATATATATATATATATATATATATCCCCTAAAAGAAAGGTACAGTTCCGGTATGGCAGAAAAGAAAATCACCCCATGAACCTCTGTGATTCCCGTTGAAGTGAAAAACTTGATTTTAAGGTGGATGGCCTCGAAATCTGCACAATATAGGTAGCCCACATGTTATGTAGTAGGGTCATACCTGAGTGTCTGCGACATAGAATTTAATGGCCTTTGTCCTCCTTTGTGTCCCTTCCCCAATTAACATTAGTAGGGTGATCTGTCATTTTAGGGTGAGCTGCTCTCATTTTATGGAGAGGGGTACTACTTTAGCACCAGCCTCAAAGTAGTCATGAACGTCAAGCCCACTGTGCTTCCCATATTGATGAGAAGTGAGATCCGTCACGCCCACTGTGCTTCCCATATTGATGAGAAGTGAGAATGTGAGATACCTTGGGTAAAGATACCTTTTAGGTTAGGTCCTCGGTCCAAAACTGAGGGGAGTTTGTCCTACTTTAGACCGAGTAGACTTCAAGCATTTGTTCTATCTTTCGTGCCTCTCTTAGAAAGAGTTTACGTGAGTTGGATTATCTATTAAGTTCTTGATTTAGTCCATCTCCATTTCGCAAAATATGGCCATGAAATCAGTACATTTGGCAAAAAGAGTATTACTTTAATAATTATTTTTAGAGTATTATTTTGACAAAAACTGTTTTAATTGTTAAACATAGTGTTCTTTGGACTCTTCATTCCTTCATTCAATTCAAAATTGTTTGCGTCCTATCACAATATGTATTTATTTGGGTAACAGAAACAACAATTCAAATCCCCATGTTTCTGTAGCAAAGATAAAAAAGCTAATCAATCGTTGATATTCAAAAATGTACCACAATTTTTATTTTTCAATTATATCTTATTATGAGTAATTGTATATCCCTTTTTATGTGAGACTTTGATTTACGTCACACATAAACTGTGTAAAAACTTAATTTGTTGTGTTTGTCATCATATCAAATATCTTTAGTGTTCTAATAATAAACCAAAATAAAATATCTCTAGTGATTTACTGGGGCATTGGTGCAATAAGGATATATATTTTATCCAGATTCCGAGTTACAGAGTACTAGTAATCTCGGTAAACAACATTCGCAAAAGAATTAATAAAATGAATTTGTATCGTCATAATGATCAGTTATACGTTTTAGAAGTGCCAAGCCACAGCTCGGGAATGGAAAATGAGTATTGCCCCTAGGGCGTCGATAAGCTACGACCTTCCCGCAAGCACGAGGGAAGACAAGAAAAAGAGGGGAAGTCTAGAAGAACTTATTCAACCTTCGTAAAAATCAAGGGCAGCCTCATGTACCCCTTCTCCCTGCTCGTTCAGTTTACCCCTTTTTTAATAGAGTAGTAACTCACCCGAACTAAGGGTGTGCATTTGGATCGAATCGAGGCTAGAAGTCGATTTCGATCCTGGAGAAATGATGATCGAAATCAAATCAATTTAAAACGATCCGATTCGATCCAAAATCATTCGATTTCGATCCTTTTTTTCTTATTTAATTTCATACCAATGGGACCAACCACAACATTCAAACAGAGTTCCTGAATTACAAAATTTACTTTCATATGGTTCTCAATCACACTTTTTGACACAAAATACAAATCAATTATAAAAGATACACTTTCACAAATTAATTTTCACCACTTTACACTTTCTATTCGCTAGCTTATCAGCAGTTGTCGGCCTTCGTACAGAAAGAGAAAGGGTTTGATTTGCAGAAATTTTGATTTTTGAGTGAAACCCCTTTTTTGATTGAATCCTTCGTACAGATTGAGACTAGTGACTACAGAGAGAGAAATGTGTTACAAATTGCCTACGTTTCCCAAAAACAGAAACGTGGCAAAGATGTTAGGTAGTTGCATATATAAAATATAATATTAGCATTATATATAGAAATATCTTAGTAGCATCTTAATAGGCATATCATTATATAAAAAAATATTATATATACTATTATATATTTATTTATTTTAAAAAAATAAGATGAGCATTCGATCCGATCCGATTCTCAGCCTCTAAAATCGAGGATCGAATCAAAGGGGGGTTCGATCCTAAGGCAAAAATAAAAAATCGGATCAAATATTCGATCCTATCCTCGGATCGGATCATTCGATCGATTTTCACCCGATTCGATCCTATCCTCGGATCGGATCATTCGATCGATTTTCACCCGATTCGATCGATCCGATTCTTTTTGCACAGCCCTAACCCGAACTATACACATAAAAATGATCCACGACTCTTAGAAAAACTCATGCTCGCCCAAAAATGACCCATGATTCTTAGAAACACTTGTGGTTGTCCAAAAATGACCCACGACTCTTAAAACACGCTTGGTCGCCCAAAATAATTTACGACTCTTAAACACACTCGTGGTCGACCAGAAATGACCCATAAATCTTGAAAAACTCATGGTCGCCTAAGAAATAACCCACGACTCTCAAACACTCGTGGTCGCCCAAAAAATGGCCCACGAATCTTAAACACGTGTGGTTACCTGAAAGGACCCAAGACCGTTAAACCCTCATGACCTAAAAACGATCCACGACATTTCAACGCTCCTAGTCACCTAGAGAAACCCAACACACTTAAAACGCTCATGATTACGGAAGACTGGTAACAAAAGTAGCCAAAAAACTAAAACCGATTGGCTCAAAATAATGGAATTTTATTGTAAGTAAATGGTACAAATACAAAAGAAACTATGAGAAAGAAGCTAGGGCTAGCTGGATCAAGAGGAGTCTAAATAGGTGGGCCTACCTTCGATAAGAAGAATAAAGTCCACGTTCTAATAGAGACTAGCATATCCGACCGAATAAGTTGAAGTCGGCAACAGTTAAAATGCAGAACCAGCCACGGGGCAAATTCTCCTATGAAAACTTCATTGTATGTCGAACCACCCTTATAAGTCTAGATCATAGCCTTCTTCACCTCGTCCTTTACATTTTGAAAGAATAGACATATATTCTCCCACTCTACCAACTTTTGTCGAAAGTGTTCGACCCTCTCCTCTAGTTGTTGGGCCAACAAAAAGGCCAGCCTTAAAAGCTTCAACGATAGTAGCTCGCCAATGTTGCACTACCTCCACCACACCTTGTTGTTCTCAATAGATCCCAAGGTAACCTCGAGATGCACCATAAATCCACAACCTTGGAGGATAGTTCTTGGATGTCGTGATCCTTCAAACCAAGTTGGGACACCAAGACTTTCTGGACACCGTCCAAGTTAGCAGTGTCACAGCACAAGGTCTAAGATTTTTGGGTGAGAATCTTCTTAGTAGCGACATTGAAGTTCGCTTTAGACTTTGCTAGCATTTCTTCTAGAGAGAGAACTTGTCATGCAACGAAGCCAAATTGGCCTCCACCTCAACCACACGACCTTAGAAAGCCATATACTCTCTCTTTTACTGAAGCATACGACCCAGCAGTGAGTGAATGAGTGTTAGGAACTGCACAAAGGGGACCAAGTTCGTAAGTTCAAAAACAACACATACCTAAGCACCCTGGTGAAACGCAGCTTCGATGATCTAGGTTATCAAAATTCAACTGAAGTATGCCATATCGATTGAAAAATTGAGGTAGACATGATCTCCTCAAAATTACCCTCTTCAAACGCCTCCTCGAAAAGATCCTATGTAATGCCTTGAGGAAGGGACACGCGAGCTCAAGAAGCCGGGAACTAGGACGAGGCAACCCCACCCACTGCGAAGAACCAACGACGGCCTTGGATCTAGTCTCCTTGTCAAAGGAAGGACCCTCAGTGGAGACCTCAAGAGACTGATCTTCGCCAGCTAGAACACTTTGCGTCTCAACCACCCGTCCCATCCTTGTGCAAAATATCGTTGGTAAAAGAGTCACGAGGAGGGACATTGTCCTCACGAGTCTCACTGAAACCACTTGGCCTAACCTAGTAAGTGGGATCTTTAGTGGGAAATGCCCTTGTGAAATACAATTAAAGTACAAGTACAACACCCTAAACGATTAAATGATTCTATGGTAGAAGACTAAAAGGAGATAGAGCTTACCATAAGAAGCATCCAAAGCTTCGAAGGCCCAATCCTCATCTTTCCCCGTAACATAGATAGAAGTAGAAAAATAGTCTATCTCTTCACAAGGTAAAGGACCAACTCCAAAATCAAAAAAATCCTCCTTTCTCAGAGGAGAATCATCCTCAAAAGCCTCATTTTATTTGGACTCGTCTTCCTAAAAATCTACTCATCGTCTGAGTAGGCATCGCCGTCAAGACCACATACCTTATATTTTTTTAAACCCAACACCACCAGATGGGCAGAGAAATGCAACAACCCCCAGGAGTCGTGCGGCTCGCGCCGCCCCTACTGTCTTCTGTCACCATGTTCAGCTCTCCTTCTTCGTTGTTCAAGCTCCACAATTTTAACAAAACAAATTGGTCATTCGGATGCTGGAAATACCTGAGAATAAATAGTTAGAGATAGTCTTATCAGTATCATAGATCGCCTCGTATAGAGGCCCTTAGACAAAACCTTGAAGCGCTCATTTGAAACCCCTTTATTAAGATCATAAGGCTTTGAAGCCAGGTTTGATCTCTTGACAAGCTCGGCTAAAGCGCGATTCGGCTTAAGGAAGAAAAACTTCATTTTTCAATCCCTACAGGATGTGAGGGGCCAACAAGGAATCGCATGACACTCTGAGAGGGTGAAGTGATACATAGGTTTTGAATTCATGGTTGATCTTGGATCTAACAACACAGCCAAAACCCTACGAGAACCCAATACCAGTTTAGTTTTAGTTGACTAAGGGACATCCCCACGAGGTTGAGAACCTTTCTGAAGAAGGGATGAAAGTAGAAACGAAAACATATGTCCATTTGGGTCTCATACACTATCAAATAATCCTTAAGGGGATTATTGGCCCTCTCAGAAGCACGAGGTACCCCAACATCAAAATCCAATGGATTCTGGTGGTGCCTCCATAGGACTTGGTCAACGGCATCGAAGTACATCATGTTAACCTCAGCGTTGGATGGCCCTTCTTCGGAGTTGGATTCAGAGAAGCCTTGTTGACAATAGCTTTTTGTCGCTTCTTCGCAGATAGAGGAGCCACTACACCTGCAGGGGAACTTTCGGCGACGACCAAGGTGGTGGAGACGGTAGAGGTAGAATCAGAAGAAGATAGTACTGCACAATCGTAGTGCTTCCTCAGTAGCCACCATGGTCTCTAGGCTAGAAGTTCGAAGATTGGAAGACATTTTTGCTCGAGAAAAAGGTGTGATTTGCTCAAATAATTGAAGAATGTGTAAGATACGATGGAAACTTTTCATAGCAACAGAGGCTACAAAAGAAGAAATTAGGGCACGATCCCACCTCCTCAACTTTTTGTCGATGTTCAGTTAATTGTTGGTAGACACGTGTTGTGCCGAGTGCGTGTCGTCCACGTGGAAAAAAATGCGACATACAGCCCACTCACGCACTAAGCGAATAAGGTAGCTAATGGGGGAAGACGTGTTGATGTATAGAGCAAAAGACATAAGAAAAGATGAAATAACACAAAGAATAAAGACTCGTTAATTTCGTAGAATACCAAAAAATTGATAAAAAATTGAAAACACTCTCAACTCTAAATTTTATTCAATAGCAAAACTCCCTCAAGTGCCTCAATGATGACTACCTTATAATTTATAGGGGAAAAAACACTTTACCACCTGAACTATAGCCCATTTTTCACTTACCCCCCTAAACTTTTAATTTTATCACTTAACTCTCCCAACTATCTTAATCAAATCACTTTGCCCCCTCCGACGTAATTAAGCCCCTTAATGGTCGTTAATTAGTCTGGGAGGAGATAAGTGGTTATTGTGCCATAGTTTGGAGGGCAAAGTGATACTTTTCAAAAAAGAAAAAAAAACAATTAATTCTTAAAAAATTGTATCTATATATTGATATTTATTCTTTCAAAATAATACGTATACCTAAAACTTCGTCAATCAATTTTTAAATGTTGATGATTAAATTCCAAAATTATAAGGTATTACAAAATCATAGTAAAATCCCCAATTTCAATTTGTAATTCTTTTAAAATATTATTTCCACAAACATAATGATGAAATAAATGGTAGCACATAGACTTATAAACCAAGTTGGTGAAAATGTGAAATGGTTCGATTCAAAAGATTAACTAGTTTCAGATGTACATGACCGTTTGCACAGTTAACGCAGGCTTTCACCAGTACATAGATGGAAATTGTAAAATATAATGAAAAACTTATTTTTGCTCAACTTAGCTTCTGTTTACTATTTTTGTCTATCCATTATATTTTATATTTAAGTCAAGATATTTTGGCCAAGTGGGAGGTCAAGACTTGTACAGTAAGTCGAATTTGTAAAATTCTAACTGCATCAATATTATTACGTCGATAAGTTTTATGATAAATGTTTGTGGATGAGCTTTTTAAAAGAATTACAAATTAAAATTAATGATTTTATTATTATTTTGTAATATCTATAATTTAGGGATGTAATTATCGAAAATCTAAAAATTGATTGATGTAGCTGTAGGGATATGTATCATTTTGAAAGAATAAACTTTATTATATAAACATAAATATTTTAAGAATTAATTTAATTTTTTTTTTTGCATTTTGAAAATGTATCACTTTGCCCCCTAACTATGGCACGATTATCACTTACCCCCTCTCAGAGTATTTAACGACCATTAAGGGGCTTAATTACGTCGAAGGGGGCAAAGTGATTTGATTAAGATAGTTGGGGGAGATAAGTGATAAAATTAAAAGTTTAGGGGGTAAGTGAAAAACGGGCTAGAGTTCAGGGAGTAAAGTGATTTTTTCCTTAATTTATAAACCCTAGATGTAAAAATTACAAAAGATCCTAAAATAAATTAAAATAACATACTATTTCCATAGAAGAAAATAAACGGCCTATTTGACCCTTTAAATGTGCGGATTTGCCTAAAATCACGTGGGGTAAAGACTTCAGTTTTTACTTCTTACTCATTTTGGCCATTTTCACTTGGAAAAGTGGTATCGTTTGTCAAAAATGATATCCCTTGACTTTTTGGTCAAACTTTAACTAGCATGAACGTTGAATTGGGTCAAAAAAATAGCCATACTCCCATACTCCATAATTCTCCCCCGGTTGGAAAAGAGTTGACCTCAAATCTGAAGTTTGTTTAGTAGTCAAAGGATTAACAACAAAACACAATTTTACTCTTGTTGCAAGAAAAAGGAAAAACTGCATATATCAAACCAAACTATGGCCCTTTTTGCACTTACCTATCTGGTTTGACAATATCTCGTATACATATAAATGGGTCAGTTACAAGAGTATTACAACGAGTATACTGTTAACTAGACCTAATCTATCTATACAAGTCTTGAATATGCTTGGTCCACAACAACTCAAACTAACGTCGGATGCAAGGTAAGATGTTGGGGATATATCGGAGATGATGTCAAGGATTTTGTCGGGAACAACATCGAATCTTCTATGTCGAGAATGATCTTCTGGATATATCGAAGGTGGTATAGGTGATATATATCGGTGATATATATCGGGTACGATGTCGAACTTTATATCGAGGGAGATCGATATAGATGTACACTAATTGCAGATAATTAAGGCTTACCTTGATTGCCGAAAAGTGGGTATTTATAGGCCTCGGGATGCAGGGACCACTCACGTGATGAACACGTGAGCTGTACGATATCGGGAATGATATTCGATATATGTGGGGGATGATGCCCGACATAAGTAAAATCTGGACCTAGCCCATTGCAGGCCCAATACGGGAAATACCCATATTATGTAGTCCCCCAATTTGGAAATTATTATCTAAAGATAATAATTTGCAAATTAAATCTCAGTTTTTGGATTACCAGTACCTCTCGTCCCACCAGTTCAAATGACGAAAATCTGATGTGGGAATTGCATTTGGTTGTGAAGAAATATTGGCGGACCCTCAATGCACTTTGTGCATTGCCAGAGGTTCTCATTTGAATTACTGTTCTTTAGTAAACTTCTTCTTATATCGTAGTTCTTTCGACATATATGTGGAATTTAAATTCGATATATATACTGCAGTCAATGCCTATCCGTAGGCCTCCCTATAAATAGTAGTGCGTCTAGAGATGTAGAAGAGTTTGTTTATCTTCTAGCGTGTCGATCTCTTCCTCAGGTGAGTATGTCGGGGATGCTCGGCGTATATTTCGATATGAGTTTCAATATAACCTTTGATATGGCATTCGATGTATGCTTCTTTTTTACCCTCGTTTATTTTAACGCATTATTTTTACAGATTATATATCCTTCAGTATACCTGCATCGTTAACCTTCGAAAGATATGTCTGGAATGCATGCTCTTATGCAAAAAATTAAGGAGTGTCGTGACTGGGAGCCTGCCGCTTCGGCATGGAGGAGAGAGGATGCTTCTTCCGATTCTGGTGTGAACATTGGTACTCTAGAGGGTGTGGTTGGACCCCCTTTGCTAGTAGAAAAAACTATTTTCGTTACTGAAACATTCGTGCCTGGTGGTGTTAGCTCCCATATGGCAGTGATTACCCCTTCGGCCACCGAAACTGGTGGTGAGAGGATTCTTAATATTATAGGAGATGCGGCTGGAGTTGATGATTTGCTAAAAGTGGTCTCTATGGCCAAGGAAGTTGTCCGGTCCTCAGAGATGTTGCCCTCTTCAGTGGACCAGGCAAAGGTCCACCCCTCCTCTGCTGGTGGAGTCGCACGCACCTCTGCCCCTATTGGTCATTCTACGGAGAATGATCAGACTTTTATGAATGTTGCAGCCGGCTCAACGCCATTTTCCTCCGGTGATAAGGCGGTCATGGGGGTTCATTGAGGATCTCTATTCCAATAGATAAGGATTCCCTTAATCTGACCAGTGTCGATAATAAAGGCAAGGGTCATGTGGACGTTGCGGTAAAGAGCGGGTGTCCTGCTATAAGTGTTGTTGAAAAAGAGAAAGGTCCTGCTATGAGTTCTGTGGATAAAGGCAAGGGTCTTGCTTCAAATGTTGTACCAAAAAGGTCCCCTTCTCAAGTTTTTGCCAGAATCCCTATCAGTAGACCGTCTGTCGCGATTGGCGCGCAATCTGCACAGGTTGGTGGGAAGAGGGCTCGAGATGAAGGTGTCTGTGTGCCGCGTTCGGCTGCTGATCAAGGGCAATCGAGGCATGGACCTAGTCGTCAGGGCCAAAGAGTGGGATTTTTGGAGGCTGATGCGGTCCGTAACATAGCTAGGGTACCTGTTTTGACCGAATTTGAATGGGCACAGAATGTGCGTCAAAACATCCACATTTTTTAGAGTGTAAGTTGTCGAGATCGTATTGTTTACTAGGCTCAGGTTTTATCGTAAGTTCCTTCTATACATGATAGTCGTTTTGTAGATTGGGAAAATGCTGGCTACGTCGATGAAGGCCTCAGTGAGTCCGAAGGGGATAAGGACGCTATTATTGCACAATTTGAGGGCGACATTGAGAATATGGCTTATTTTAACCTTATGGCTTTAGAGAAACTTGAGGCTGAGAAGAGGGAGGCTTTAAGCAAATCGGTTAATGAAGAATGCATATGATGATGCTTGTGCGCAGCACGAGAAAAGGGCAGTCCTTGCTGATCAGTATAAGGAGCATGCTCTCAAAAAGCAGGATGGACGCCGGCGGGCCAAAAGTGAACTTGCGAAGGTAAAGGCGGAGAATAAGCGTTTGATGTCTGAGCTTGCGAAGGCTCAAGTTGTTCTGGAAAAAGTGGTAAGTCTGCGTGTCTTTCATGTGCAATATCCTCTCATGTTGAGATTTCTAGCTAATGTGTTGTCTCTATAGGACGAGTCTACCAAGGTCTTGCTACGGGGAGCCGAGAAATTCTTGGCAAGTGGGAGCTATCAACAGCTCCTTGCAGAGCATGCCGTTGTAGAGCGCGAGGAAGCCTTTCGATCCTTGATAGGGAAAATAACTGCTAGGAAAGGGTTCAAAAAAGGATTCAATTTCATGGAATTGAATGCCATGTGTGGCCCGAACGGTTTGCCCCTTGCAGATGATGAGACCGTTGACGCTGTTTTGGATCAGCCAGATCTATTTTCGGAGCTTGTGAAACAGAAGAGCCCTGCCTAGTCTGAGCCTGTTGTTTTCATTTGTTGGCGTTTCATCGCCTTGTTACTCATTCTGGTCATGTACTATTACTGAATAATGCTTCATTAAACTTGTTTGCTTATTTCGTTATGCTTTATGTTTTTGCATAATTTCCGTATTGCATCTTCGTTTTTCTATGAGATTTAATATATGTCATATAGAATAATAGGTTAATATTGGTACCTTAAGTCATCATCTTGTTGGATTCTCTCTTTCGATTGTTTGAGAGCCTCTTCGTGGGGCTCACATCTCCTTTGGCTGCTCTCTGGCCTACATAGGTGTTTAGGGGAGTTATGACTTGGGATAGTGTGTTGATTCTATCCTGGGTGCTCTTGTTCTTATCATCATGGATAGGGGAGTTATAACCCAGGAATTGTAGACGTCTACCCCTTTCGGGTGCTCTTCTTCCTGTCAATACGAGAGTAATGATCCCATAGGATTTGTAGATTCTCTTGCCGCTCGTCGGTGGTCGATATCCCGTAGGATTTGTAGATTCTCTCGCCGCTCGTCAGTGGTCGATATCCCGTAGGATTTGTAGATTCTCTCGGCAGTCGATATCCCGTAGGATTTGTAGAGTCTTCTCCACTCAGCGGTGGTCAATATCCCGCAGGATTTGTAGAGTCTTAGCCACTCATCGATGGTCGATATACCGCAGGATATGTAGAGTCTTTGCCACTCATCGGTGGTCGGTATCCCGTAGGACTTGTAGAGTCTTCCCCACTCATCGGTGGTCTATATCCCACAGGATATGTAGATACTTCGCCACTCATCGATGGTCGATATCCCGTGGGATTTTTAGAGTCTTCTGTGTTTCATGTTTTCAAACAAGGCAACACATTTGTATATTGAAGAACATTTGGTAATATGGAATCGAAAGATAAATTTCCCATTGTATGCGTTATCCCATGGTGTGTGGGATATGCCATTTCCTGCGTGTAAGCAAGGAATATCGTTGTACCGGTTCTAGATAGGTGAAATAAACATATTCGCAATAGTAATAACAATTAATATTGTATCAATATTTTTGGATAATTCCAGGATTAATATCATAAATTATGCGTGCCGTTCGGGCATCTTTCATTTTGTCCTCATGATGGGTAACATCATTATTATATCATGTAGGATACGTACCTGCAGAAGTTCAGAAATGCATTATTGCAGTCATATATCAGTTGAAGTGATAGGAGTTAACGATGGATAACGGTCGAGGACTAGGTAAATCCTAACCCACATACGTATCCCATCTACGGAAATCAGACCGGCGTAGTTCCTCCTGTTTTAGTTACAGTCCAACCCCACGATGGGGCAATTTAGGAAATTGAAATTGTTCAAAAGACATAACGTAATTATTTTAGGAATAGTAAAAGATAGTAAATAACTGAAGGTCGGGGCCCCCAACGGAAGCGAGGTGATTACTCCATATCTGGTACGTATTCCTACTCGATTGCTTCCACTTCTTGTGCCTCCCTAATCCTAGGAAGTCTTAGTGAGGCCACATAGCACATCCATTCCTGTTTATGATCTCCTATGACTTCCCCAATTCCAGAATGTGTAGGAAATTTCATCTTCTGGTGGTAGGTTGATACCATGGCTCTCATTTCATTGAGGGCGAGGCACCCAATGATAACATTGTAGGGGAAGAAAAGGTCGACCATGGTGTACTTCACTACGATTGTCCTCCTGCATAGCTCATCACCGAATGAGGTAAGCAACGTGATTTGGCCCATTGGAATTATCTCTCCTCTTCTGGAGCCTGTTAGCGGGGTTGAGACTGCCTCTAGCATGTTCTGGGGTAAAATCATTTTCTCCAAGACATGGGCAAAGATAATGTTAGAGGAGATGCCATTGTCGACCAAGGCCTTGTGTACCTGATATTTAGCTATATCAATTGTAACAACTAATGGGCATGAGCTGCTCCAGGTCTCTCTTGGTGAACGAGATCTCTTGATCTAGGAATCCTTCTTGCATAACCGAGGTAGTATAGCCTATATATGTCCCGACCTGCATCTGGCGGGTTATTCTCTCGCAGCCTTGAGCCGAATCGGCGCCTAACATTCCTCTGTTGATAACCTTGATCATTCCTCTAATTGGGGAATTAACTATAACCCTCTCGTGTTCGGATGGAGCCTCAATTGCCTATTGTTTGTCTCTTATGTGGGAGAAAGAGTGGTCCCCATGAGGCAAGCGGGAATCATCATCCCTTCGGCGGTCGTTCTTTAAGTCCCTCACAAACTCCACAAGCTTTCCCTCCTTGATGAGCCTTTCAATCTCGTTCTTTAGATCGGTACATTCCTCTATTTTGTGTCCCATCTGGAAATGATATTCGCAGTACTTCCTAGAGAATTTCATTCATTTGTTCTCCCTTAGCTTTCTAGGCTCATTGAGCTACCTGTTTTTCTGAGCAACTACGAATACCTCCAAAATTCCTCTATTCAGTTGGGTGTATATTCTTGGGGACTTGTCCCTGTATCGTTCCTTTCCAAAGTGTTTGTTGGGGTTTGGGCTTTGCTTGATGGCCTTCATGTTGTCCTCGTGAATGATGTCGTACGTGAGGGTATTAATTTGGGCTATCGTTGGCGACTTAAGCTTGATCAATTGGGTGGCAAACCTCTTATGGGAGGTAGCGTTAAATAGGATGAGGACAACCTGGTCCCCATACGGCTCATCCACTTTGAGTAGTTCATTGTTAAACCTCTTGATAAAATCGCCCAAGCTCTATTTGTCTCTCTACTACATAGCATTCAGATGATGCATGTTGGTCCTCATCCTTTTCTGACTGGAGAATTGGCTCTCGAACTTCTGTCTCATCTGATCATAATCCGTTATAGATCGAACCTCCAACCTGGTAAACCAATCCAAAGCTGCTCCGATTAGAGTCGTAGCTAAAATCTTTGCTTTAATGTTGCGCAAAAACTTGTGTAAGTTCAAGACATTGTCGACAGAGTGGAGATGGTCCGCTGGATCACTCTTCCCATCATGCGGTTTGATCGTGGGATCTTATCTCCCTTCTCTAACACCTCCGACTCTATCTCATCTGAAAAGGGTGCCAAGCTACGGCCCTCTACCAAATCCAGTCTTCGTCTCACTTCTGTTTTCTCACGGTCCAACTGTTCCATTCTCCTAGCAATGTTCTTTCTGTTCATCCTTGGATCCTGTCCCTCAACCCCGCGAGTTCTTGGGCGACACAAATCTCTACCAGAATCTCCCGTGTCCTCATGTTCGTCAGCTCTCCGTTCTGATCCAGCTCTTCTAGTCTTGGATTCCTTCGGTCGCGGTGGTGCATTGTCCACTCCCCTATTGTTCAGGCGCGGTAGTAGTGATTCCATGGTTGCATTCATTGTGGTCTGGACCGTAGCGTTAATTTGCGTTATGATCTCTGGTGCCAAGACTGCAGGCACCGCGAAGTACAGGGATCGGTCCCCTCGGCACTTGGGGATGCTCAGGTTCATTTTGGTCCACCACCAATTCTGGGGCAGAAGCAGGTGTCGGGGGCGCACTTTCTTCCATTGAATTGTCAACCACTGGTCTATTGGACTGCGAGCGGGTCATCATTCTTTGCATCTTGACGTCCTCCTTCGGGAACTTGGTGTTCCCACAGACGGCGTCACTGGTTTGACAATATCTCGTATATATATAAATAGGTCGGTTACAAGATTACTACAACGAGTATATTGTTAACTTTGCCTACTCTACTATACTAGTCTTGAATAGGCTTGGTCCGGAATACCTCGAACTGACGTCGGATGCAAGGTAAGATGTCGGGGATATATCGGAGATGACGCCGAGGATTATGTCGGGGACAACATTGAATCTTCTATGTCGAGAATCATCTCCTGGATATATCGAAGGTGGTGGAGGTGATATATACCGGTGATATATCGGATGCGATGTCGAACTTTATACCGAGGGAGCTCGATATAGATGTACAGTAATTGCGGATAATTCAAGCTTACCTTGATTGCCAATAAATGGGTATTTATAGGCCTCGGGATGCAGGGACCACTCACGTGATGAACACGTGAGTTGTACCATATCGGGGATGATATTCGATATATATGTCAGGGATGACACCCGACATAGGTAAAATCTGGGCCTAGCTCATTGCAGGCCCAATACGGAAAATATCCATATCACTATCCAACATTACAAAATTGTCAGTTTAAGATCCAAACTTTTATTTTTTGGCACTTTAGTATCTGTCATTTTACATATTAGGGAGTGTAGTGCAATATGTATAATTAATTCAAATTCTTTTACGCATTGCACCCCTAAAATGTTTTTTAACACAATGCACCCTAAATGATTCAACTTTTTTAACAAAATTACCATCTTCTCCAAATATTTTTACTTAAACTTTTCCTAAAAATATTTAATTTCCTTAAAATTAAGTGTCATATTAGTTTAAACAACAAAGATATTAAACTTTATTTTATAATTTTACTTAATAAACTTAATTTCTCAATAACGTAATAAACCTAAAGATAAATAAAAAAACTAAAAAATCGGTTCAGGTCGTCTTCAAGGTCTAATTAACTTAATCGCAGAATACCAAGAAATTGATAATAAAAAAAAACTTAGAAAACTCTCTAAGTCTAATTTTTATTCGATATCAAATCTTTCTCTAATGTCTCAAAGAAGAGTAACTTATAATGATAAATCCCTATATGGAAAAAAAAAAAAAACCAAAAGTACAGAAGACTCCTAAAATAAAATTACTATTCTCGTAGGAAATAATAAATTGCCTATTTGACCATCTATATGTTCAAATTTGTCAAATATTACGTTGGCGTAAAGACTAAAATGTCTTACTTATGTGGTTGTTTCCACTTTGAATGCAGCCTTTGTTGCGTGAGTCGTGCTGCGCCGGCCCACGTCGAGTTGCTCCATGGCGACTTCTAGTATACATCGCGCGACCTCCTCTTGTTGTGGGTCAGCTATTGGGCTTCTTCTTGTGTGATTTTAGGGCTGCATTCTTCATCTTCGTAGCATCGTAGCACCTTCAATGTATTCTGTCTAAAGTATTCATTACTTTAGCTTCAATTATGTGCTCTTTTCCATCATTTTGTCTTGACTCGGCTCAAAACTACAAAATACAAAACTTAACATAAACTACTAGAATTGTTACAAAGCATAACAAAAGTACAGTAAAAAGGCTATTAAAATCATATCAATTAGACACTCATCAGACCTCATCCCACTATCCACCACATAAAGGCCTCAACGAGGCAGTCTCGGAAGAACGATTATTGAATTGTAAAAATTAACTAGGTCTGGCGCAATCACACCACTACTTGCAGACATCCATACACTATTATGAGTAAGTGAGAGTCAACATTAGCAAATTCGCCTATCTCTAACATAAGTATTGATCACGTGTCTTTTAAAAGAGGACAAGTTGTATGTTACGGGTAAACTGTTACAAATTCCCTCGACATTATTAATTAGTGCCTTGTGCTAATTTTTTATCATCAGATATCAACGTAAAATTATCATTTTTTGTGGTTTAAAAACCTACAGAACAGTTCATTATAGATTGTTACTTGGCTAAACTTTTTTTGTAATTTCAAAATCTCTATAAACCTATCTATGTTAAGTTTTAAGTAGATACATTCATTTCTCTTATTAATTTCTAGGCCGTTCTTAGTTCAATCTCTAAAAAAAATATTTTATATTCTTAAAGCTGTCTTTTTAAAATTTTCTTAACCACAATATTTTCTGTAATTTCAAAATTTTGTACAAACCTCGCTATGTTAAGTTTTAAGTAAATCCTTTCATTTCTTTATTAATTTCTAGGCCATCTTTACTTCAATTTCTAGATAAAAAAAAATTTGTATACTCTTACACGATACTTTTTTAATTTTCTGAACCACAATATTATTAAGAAAAGAGTAAAGTAGTGCGTTTCATGTAGATTTGCAAACTAGTAGGAGCATTCTGTAAATAAAAATAAAGAGTATTAGTGTATTAATAGTAGACTTTTAAAGAGTAAAAGTACACAAAAACAAGCCTGGTACACCACTCTCTAACGTGGTTCGGATAATAGAAAATTTTGTATGAATTTATAAAGGGATAAAAGCATCAAGCCCCCTGAACTATGCACGTTTTTGCAAATTGCCCCTTAAACAAAATTAATAAGTGTTTTTCTCTTAAACTATGCACGTCTGTTCGATTTGCCCCTTGGCCGGGTTCTCGGCTAGTTTTGGACGGAATATTCTCCGTTCGAGGTATTTTTTCGCTTATTTTTTGTCATAAACTACCAAAATACATCTAGTACAACACATATGAGTCGTGTAGGGGGGGATATTCCGGCCAAAAATGGTCGAAAATACAACGAAGGGGAAATCGCATTTTTTCCAGAATATGCTCCGTTCAAGGTATTTTTTGCCTACTTTTTGTCATCAACTACTAAAATACATTTAGTACAACACATATGAGTCGGGTAAGGGGAAATATTCCTACCAAGAATGGCAAAAAATAGCCAAAAACCCGACAATGGGACAAATCGAATAGACCTGCATAATTTAAGGGAAAAAACGCTTATTAATTTTGTTTAAGGGTCAAATCGCAAAAACATGTATAGTTCAGGATGCTTGATGCTTTTATCCCATTTATAAAACTACAAGAGAACTTTGTTTAGAGTACCGAAGTACACAGAGGTTCTAACTTCTAAATAAATATTAAACTACAACAAAATTTCGTACAGTTTCAAAATTGGGGATTTATGCACTTTCCACCTGTAACATTAGCCGAATGAGTACCTTCTAATGACTTGATAGTATTTTTATGATTTGAATAATTGTCATGAACCAAATAAGCATGTGCTAGCGGGCAATCACCGTTTTAACATAAGTCAACTTATGCTAATCAAAGGTGCATAATAATTAACTAATTAAGCCAAACTCAATTCAAACTTAGTCGAAAACTCAATTCGTACTTTTAAGTCTTTTTCTCTGTTGTTTTAACCCAAACAAGAAAAAAGAAACAATTACGAAGACTGTTTAATATTGAATACCCGTTGTAGCAATTTTCTTTATCATAATCAGCAGCCCCATATATGATGGCCCAACCAGAAGCTTGAAATATCCAGCAATGGGACATCAGTTATTGGAGTCAAGTCAATACTCAACAGCACAGTTGAAACTTGAAAATATAAAAGAAAAAGTGGAAAGGTTCTTTGGCGCGTGAGGACCTAATACTTTCTTTCTGGGCTTCTTCCCCCGGACTCAATCAATATATCTATATATATTCAACCTTCCATCGCCACTACTCAACACCACTCATCCCTCTCTTGCTTCTCTATTACATTCCCGCCTCTCAAACTTCAACTATTGTTCGACTCATTTTGCAGTTTCTTTCGAGGAATTTCAAAAAAAAAAAAAAAAAAAAAACACCAAGTATCAGACATGGGTGTGAAAGGATTTGCTGAAGGAGGCATCGCTTCTATAGTTGCTGGTTGCAGCACTCACCCTCTCGATCTAATCAAAGTCCGCATGCAACTTCAAGGCGAGGCCGCACCCATTCCCAGTAACGTTCAGGCTCTCCGCCCTGCCTTAGCATTCCACAGCAACACCGCTGCCCACCAAATCCACCTTCCTTCTCCACCCCAACCTCGTGTCGGACTCGTTTCTGTCGGTCTCCGTATAATCCAGCAAGACGGTGCCGCTGCGCTGTTCTCTGGAGTCTCCGCCACCGTCCTTCGGCAGACCCTTTATTCCACCACAAGGATGGGCCTCTACGACATCCTCAAGAACAAATGGACCAATCCCAATACTAATAACATGCCCCTCACCCACAAAATTGCAGCCGGCCTCATAGCCGGAGGCATAGGTGCCGCTGTGGGAAACCCTGCCGACGTGGCCATGGTTCGGATGCAGGCGGATGGGCGCCTCCCCCTGGCCCAGCGACGCAACTACAAGAGCGTCGTGGATGCGATTTCTCAAATGAGCAAGAGTGAGGGCGTCACTAGCCTGTGGCGCGGCTCTTCCCTTACGGTGAACCGCGCCATGTTGGTGACAGCATCACAACTGGCGTCGTATGACCAGTTCAAGGAAACGATCTTGGAAAGAGGTTTGATGAAAGACGGATTGGGTACACACGTTACTGCAAGCTTTGCAGCCGGATTTGTGGCAGCGGTGGTGTCGAATCCGGTGGACGTGATTAAGACGCGGGTGATGACGATGAAAGTGGAGGCAGGGGCGCCACCGCCATACAGTGGGGCATTAGACTGTGCAATGAAGACAATCAAGGCCGAGGGGCCAATGGCACTTTACAAAGGATTCATTCCCACTATCTCCAGGCAGGGACCTTTTACCGTTGTGTTGTTCGTTACGCTCGAACAGGTCCGGAAATTGCTCAAGGACTTCTAGAGGATCTATCTACACGTGATATAAATTATGAGTAGATGATGATGACGAAGAAGATTTTCAGCTTTGGTTAACTTAGTGATTTACTGATAGCTTTCGGGTTAGCCGGGGACATGTTTGTATTCAATTAATTCTTTCTAAGTCAAATATATACTTAGTAAAGAAATTAATAAATTCAAATCTTCAAAAATAATCTTATGCATCATCTTTCACATGGTTAAGGAGTAAGATAAAACTTTTGCAAATTAAGAGAAACTAATGCGTATATGTGCTTTGTATTAACTAATGCGTATATGTGTTTTGTATTTTGAAGAAACTAAGTCTAACAACAGATATGCACGTTATACACTTACGAGATAACATTAATTTTGAGAAGAAGAAAAAATAGTTTATAGGGTGTTCTAGTAAAATTGGGAATAAGACGTCAAAACTCTTTTACCCAATGCAGTCATGTTTTTTATGCACGGGAGATGTAATTCAGTTTAGTGGGTATAATAGTCTTTCGACGCGCAAATTAATGCATGCCTCAAACAAAAGAGAGAAAACAGTAAACTAGTATTCGAAATGCCGAACTTTACTAGATAGAGGAGGAAATTCTACCCATATTTTGGGTTGGTGGGGGGGACTACATTTTTTGCTGTATAAGTGAAGAGAGCTGGCTGGATCTATAATTTAGCGATAAGACATTGCTTGATACTGAATTAAATGCGCTATGAAGAATATCGAGAACTTGAACATGAAGGAAATGTTTCGCAACTTTGATACACAAGCAGTTTAGTTTTTCACTGTAAGAATATTGCAAAAAGCCAATATCAGCGTTTCACCAATGATGAGTTTTTGTAGCTCCTACTACGAACTACAATGTCACATGAAGTACAAATTACCATTGATAGGGGCAAAATTAAGTACAAGAAACACTAATCCTGTTATGTTGAGTCCCCTTGCAGTTGATCAAAGCATTATAAATTTCCTTGACGACTATATGATTCTGCAAAACCTCCATTCAAATACAGCAACTTACTCAGCAGAAATATTGCCATTGCATGAACATATAATTTGTACAGATAAAACTACTAAGCAGGCATCCTATTATTAAGTGAACCACATTTTAAAACAATATATATTGCCTACATGTCGAATTTCACTAAACTGAGAAAAAAGCAAAAACATATAGATAACCTTTAAACACACAACTTCATCCTTAATCACCCTTCGAACCAAGCACCTGTTGCTTAATCTGTTCAACTCTGGCAACCAACTCATCCCGGTTTTTCTGCAAAAAGACAAAGGGATGAACTGGTTCAGGTTTTGTTCAAGTAAAAGGTGAACAATTTATTTCAAGCACAAGCGTGGACCTTGAAAATTAGATAGCGAGAACTGAACCAGACAGTGTAGCCAAGACCGACGAGTTCCAGCACTTGTGGCAACTACAGATGAAGGTGAAGCCATCTGTGGTTATTATACAAAACTCGCCAAAACAGATCAGGGAAGGTAAGAAATGTTCATGAATGGATCAAGAGCACTTACCACTGGAATAGAATCAATTGCACCAATAACAGCAGAGGCTAACCATAATGCAACTGCACCACCACCACCAAATACGAGAACTGAATATGTATCCTCATAATCAAGCTGAAACCAGAAACAAAGATATCAGGTTTCAAATGCATGTAATGAATCAACTATTCAAAGAACAGGAGGGTGTCTCTATGCCTGAATATGAATTTCTTTTGACAACAGAAATTTCAATTGACTTCTTGATGACAAGGCAGAAACAAAAACATCAGATAGCAGCTCTACAGCAAGCATAACAATGCTATATAATGTTATGCAATGATCAAACGTTCCTTTTGATGTGTTCAACCTATTAAGAAGAAAAAACTCACCAGAAGATTTAAGTGACAATGGCCCAACTTATTCTCATCTTTTGAAGCCCAATGATAGGGATTTAGTTTAGTCAACATTTTCCTCAATCAATTTATTTTCGAAAAAGTAAAACGTGATTACAATTTGTGCCAAATTAAGTCTTTTAAGAAAACTGAGTTGCACGAAGGACTCACTCGAGCTCAAAAGATAAACTAGTGTGAACTTGAACATACTTACTGTTTAACGTTCTTATTAAATGAGCCAGATTTCAGCAGCAAAACTCTCGTGTCATACGTAATAGGCAAAAACTAAGTAGGCGAAAACCCCATGTAACTTTTCTCTTTCATAAAAGAGTAAGTTCACTAACTGAAGAAGGGTGGGGGGGAGGTGTGTAATAAAAAAAATGATACATATATATATAATATATTGTATTTATATAAATTTTTAACTGAGGGTAATTTAGTCTTTCAAGGAACACTAGAAAGACATAAACAAGCGGCGTGGCCCCATTCAAAGCCACGGGAGGGTTATTTGACTTGTTCTTTCCCACAGAGGAATCTTTTATTATTTGCTCACTGAGCATCGGCTATTATATATGCAAAAGAATAAACGTTTCGAAATAAAAAATTAAAAAAAAAATTTATTACTATCAAAGAAGAACAGACATAATTCTACCTATTCAACTTTTTATTGTTTCATCCATTTAGATTGTCATCTAATTAAATAACTGTCCACAATATATTAACATTTAACAAATTTCCAATTTGATGAACTCAACATAAATAACTTGTACACACACAAGCACCCAATCTTATGCCACTTAAACCGGTGACTACCGAGAGCAGATCATCCATACTTAGTAGTCCAGTCCACTAAGATTTAGTTTCAGACTAAGCAGGTGCAGCCAACAGCAGTAGTCAGGGCTGAGGTTTACCAACTGTTTACGGCCAATAAAAACGACATGAATATCATCAGAGCATGGGAAAAGTGGCTATTATTCCAATCAAATGTTTATGCTCTCTATATGGGAAAATCAATGTGTTAAACGTAAACTATCAGAAGATGTATTTGCTTTAATCAAGAAGTTAATTAAACCTCTTAAACTACCACAAGGGGCTGGTGTTTAGGGTGGCTGCCCTGTTAGCTTTATCAGGTCTTACCCAACCCCATCAATTTTGTGCAAGTCCAGTCAGGTCAATAGTGCTGATGTTCAGGGTAAACTGAAAAAGAATTGATAAACACCAGCCAGACTTCAATGATTCTCCCCAAAACCAGCCACTAATTCTACTATTTTTCATTCATATTAGAAATGGATTGTGAATACAAGATAAGTGTAACCAAGATGCAATTATTACGGTAGATGGGTGGTGAAGAAAAGGTAAGATACGAAATGAAGATATTCGCCATAAAGGGCTGCGACGCCCATCGATGAAAAGATGCGAGAAAATTGCTTACAATGGTTAGGGAATGTAAAACAAAAATTCATAGATGTGCCTGTATGTGTCGCTGAAACACTAGACGTAGGACATACGGAAAAAGCACTAGGAAGACCGAAAATACATGGATTGGGTTGCTTAGAGGCCTACATGAAGACGTCTTACTCAACCGGAACGAATAGAGATTATCTAGAGCTGATTCATTTTTGATTCATATAGCCTGCTCAATGATTTGGGATTCAGGTTTTGTTGTTGTTGTATTAGGAAACGGATTGCCCATTAAAAACCATTACTTCCACACCAACAGGACTTTTCCCTGCTGCCAGCTCTTCATCCCCTAGTCCCACAGTATTAAATACTTTGAAAGATTATAACGGAAGTGTGGATATGGTTCACGTTATGATAGTAACTTTAGTAAACCTCAAAAAGTATATCAGAGAGAGAGAGAGAGTATTATCGGTGGAAAATTAACAGAGATCAGTTCCCTGATGAAATTCGGCTCTCTTTCTGAAAACAGAAAATGAAATGGGATGGGAAAAACCAGAGATAAAAATTCTTAGTTCATCCTAATCATCTGCATATTCTTCTGTCAGGTACCTTTACTTGGTTGGGTTAGTACAAAATATCAAATATTTTACCATAAAGTACATGGAATCAAATTATTACTCAACTTGATTCAACACTATACAATGTTTGGAAGATAAGCAATAATTTTAAGAAAACAATGTGAATAAAGTCAAATTACGACATTCCAGAGTAGTAAAAATATCAGATCAGAAGAGTATCCAACACCTCACCTGAAGAGCATAAAATCACTACATGAGATTGATTGCTCAGGTAACCGCTCAGGATCGACACATGAATCAATGTCTCATCAAGCATCAATAGCTTTTCAAATGCTGAAAATCCTCATCATAGCAACCAAGTTTACATTAACAGTATTAACTAAGATGTTCAGTAATGTAATACTACTGGTCGTCGGCAGGTGGATACTGAATCAGATTATAGTTTGTTAGGTAGCTTAAGAATTCTTCAATGTAAATTAGTTGCCAAGTAATAATAGCATTTGATATGGAACTGGTATGTTGAGCTATATATTAATTTAATGAAAATGAATAAAAATTGAAAAAGTAAAAAAAAAAAAAAAAAACCTTTAAATCATCGAACAAGTTGGGAAGTTGGAGGTTATCAGAAGCTTGTTGCGGGATCTGATTGTCGTCATAGTCATCTTTCTCTTCACCATCATGCTTGTTGACCATGTATGGAGTGGTGGTTTCCTCAGATGTTGTTGACCTCAGAGACCAACTCAGCGGCACCCCTGTTCCCAAAAAGGAGATCCTCCTAATTCTTTCTTAACCAGAGAGAGAGAGAGAGAGAGAAATAAATGGAAATGGAAATGGAAAGTTGAAAAGTTACCAACCTGAGCTACGGCGACAAAAATGGGTTCTGCAGGGAAGGAGAGATCGAACAGGAGGAATCGACTTCGGCTGGAGAAGAGGAAGGTTAGAGATGCCTCGAGGTGTGCACACCGCCATTTTTGTCTTCTTTTTTTTTTTTTTTGAGCTACTCTGCACAATTGGAATTAAATATTAGGGTTTTAGGAATTATACGCACGGGAAAAAGGTAAACGCTAGGGTTTAAGTGTCGAGCAAAAACAAATCATCATTTTTGTTAATGTCAAAGTAGGAGTAAATAAGTAATTGGAAAAAAAAAACTGTGATTTTTTCATTTATTTCCTTTTTTGGAAAGTTTTCAGGAGTGAAGTATATATATATATATATATATATATATATATATATATATACTTCGAAGAACTCAAGTACTGAACCATTATGCATTAGTTTTTTGCTATTGTTGATTAAAAAAAGTAGTCCAAAAGACAAATCTCGAAAATAAGTTTGAGAAACTTTTACTTCCTAGTCCCCACAATAAAAAAATTAATCACATCCCCCGTAAAATACAACACTTCATTTCCTATATATGTGTTTTTACCCAAGGATGAGTTCTTGATCTCGAATCTATCGGAACCAAAATTAAGAAACTAGCTTTGTGCCACACACTTCAAAACATCTCCCTGAAACAGGGTTGACGTATTTAAAAGAATTTGTACATTAAAAGTAAATTTAAAAGCATGATGACTTGACTTCATCCTCACCTCTCTTCGTTTTATTATCGACAGTCTATTTACGGTTCCAAACTCAACGATTGCAATTAAACACGAAGGGTTCGCTTGTTGCAGGACTTAACCCATCACCTTGCAACATGAGGTGACGACAGCCGTGCACCACTTATCTCCGTGATCCAAAGGCTCCCCTCTCTTTCAAGAGGATTCGCGGCATGTCAAGTCCTATAAAGTTCTTCGCTTTGCATCATATTAAACCACATGCTCCACCGCTTATGCGGGGCCCTGTCAATTCCTTTGAGTTTCATTCTTGCGAACGTCCGTGAAACTCGGTCGACGTATTTAAAAGGATTTTTACATCAAAAGTAAATTTAAAATATGAATTAATTGGGTTTTCATCTGAGAAGGAATAACTATAGAATAAAGATGAGAAAATTAGAGATGAACATATAGAAAATATGTATACTTGTCTTTTATACAAATTATGCTTAATAACTTGCTGCTTTAACCAATTGAAACTATCCAAATCTATAGGCCTCCTTCATATTTTTTTAACTTTTCTTAACAGAAACGCATGAATACAATGCTCATATATAAAATGCAGCAAAACGCCGCAACTAGACGCATACTGTAACGCCCCAAAAACTAGGAAGAAAATAAATTTATACTTTAGTCCTTGAATTTTTGAAAATTTCTATTTTCGATCCTAAATATTTAGAAAAAGTTGCATTTTAGTCCATAAACTCAAAAGATAGTCTTTTATTATTTTTATAGGTCTCTAATCCTAAAGCATAAATTTTAATTTCAAATCTTAACCAAGATGATCGAATTACCTAGAAAATTACATAAATAAATATGTATGTAACAAAGAAATCTAATTATACCTATGTGAATTTTAATTATAAATAATTGAGGGACTTGATATGCAATTAACCAATTGATGAAGTAAGCCATGACATATTTTTGATGAGGTAAGCCATGACACCCGTAAGAGCATGATTGAAAGATTTTCTTGTGATTTATTATAAAATAATCAAAGTGGGACCTTAATTAAATATATTTTAACATGAATTTTGCCTATAAGTACTAAGCTTTCTTCCAACAATTTTTACACCCAAAATTATTTCGATTTTTCCTTCTTCTTTCTATGAATCTCTAAGTTAGTGAGTCTACTGTCAGGAAAAATTCATCCCAAGTTCTTATTTCATCATTTTCTACCCGACAATACCCCAAAAACTTTAATTGCGCAGAAATTATCCATTCGGCCCTGCACCTTAGAAAAATCATAACTAATTGTAGAAAAATCATTTTTGATCAAGGCCAATGGCCAAATACTCCTCATGATGTCTTCTAACCTTCCTATGAAGAAATGTTTTTCAAATAATGTGATTTAGAAGGTAGAAATTCCTAAATCGTAGACTGATATCCGAGAATCCGAAAATAGGTTCTATGTTTTCAAGAATTATTTTACATAGCAAACCTTCAGATTTTCCTTCCCATTCGGGTACACATGTTCCTAGTAATGTTAGGGATCAGTTGCCATAAAAATATTTGAAAACAAAGTTCATTTGGATATCCGATCAAAGGTAAACTCGAAACTATGACGATTTTCAGTTTATATTACGTACTTTAAGTTCTTTGTTTGTGATTGAAAATAATCATCATAATTCCATGATTTATCACTCACACATGACTCTTATAAGATATAACAATCATTAGAATCACTTTAATATGATTTGTATTCACAAATTAATATTTTTGAGATTTTTCAATAATATATAAATAGTATATTTATCATGTTTAACATATCCTCACATAAGTTTAATAAAATTATCATATATACTTTTGAGGTCTAATCCTCTTATATGATTATGTATCGAAACTACAATATTCTTTGGTCATTTACCTTGATTAGGTTTATGTATTAATATTTTTATAAGTTATGAATACAATGTTATGTAATTTAAGATAAGATAATCTTGGAACAAAATTAACTAAGTTATACAATTTAATGGATTGCTTCATAAGTCAATTATTTGATGTCGTGATTCCTAGAATTTTTGGATGTACTAGAGACTTAAAGAACTTCCTCAAATTTCATCAAAACGAAAGTTAAATAGTACATATGTTTATAGTGGTGAGTTATGATTATTCAGTTAATTGATATTATCTTAATGTTATTAAAGGTTTGACAAATTAATCAACAACGCGTAAGATTCTCCGTACAAATAAAGGTGAGGTTCCATTTCTGATTTGTTCTAGCCCCGTTTGGCATCCGGCCCTGAGGAACTTCGTTACCAAACCTCGAACAACCACTATTTCATCATAATCCTGTTTGGCATCTCATCTCATAACATAATTTTCTTACTCATCGTTAAATCATATCCAATCATTTATTATTTATCATTTCTATTCATAATCATGATAATTCTCCAATATTATAATCTCATCTCCTGGTTCTTGAATTGTGCAAAGAGCAACGAACTATATTCGGGACATGTAGCTCAAGGAGCAACGGATATTATCCGGTTTACTAGCTTGATTGTTTATTTGTTATACCCATTGGGATACCTTTGAGAAGTTGGGCCCATGGATTGAGTCGAGTTACTGCCGAGCAGTAAGGACTGTCGGTTTAAGTAATTTCGCTTGATACCCATCTATCTAGGCGCCGCTTGCAGTCAGGAGTTGGCTGTAACCCGCGTGCTGGATCGACATGTACTCGAGCATGTCTCTTGATTGTTTGCAAGGTCGCTCCTTGTCGGGAGGTATAAGGTAGAATAGTAAAAGTTATAAGGCTGGATTCGTTTATTGTTAAGCACAAGTTCATTAACTATTTTATGAAAATTTCAGTACCATTACTACATCAAATTATCTAGTTGAACTGTTTCTACCGGTAAGATCACTTCTCGAAATGTACCCAGTAGGTCACAGTTAATTCTTGCATTACCAGCTCTTTTATATGAATCTCACTAAGTCATTAAAGACTTTTCCTCGTTTTTTCTGTCCATTCCTCAGGATAAAAATCCTGGCAGCATGGATCAAGTGAATAATTGTTCAAGCGTGCATTTTGGAATATTCGTGTTTTGTCATTAGTGCATAATCATTAAAGAGTCACATTGTTTGTAATACAAGACTTCCGTTGTATATATCAAAATATATTTTATAAAACGTGTATTGTTTTGATCGTGAATAAGTAAGATCCCTTCCTATGAGTTACGCTTTAGTCTGAGTTGGGTAAAGTGACTGATCACCACCGAACCAACTCGGATCGGAGCATGGCTCGTAGGACGCGGTCGTCACACATACAAAGAGATTGCATGTGAAACGCACTACATCACCAAAGCCGAAAGTAAGAACAACAACAAACAAAATCTGAAAAGTGTAAGTATTATCGTGAAGTGTTAGTCCAACATTCTGGCGACTAGTGTTAGCACAACACTCAACTCAACACTACATTGTTTGAATTATTTAAGTGAAATGTTTTATTTTGCCTTTATTCTTAAACCCACATAGTTCCACAAGTTGTAGTTATTCGTGATATGTTTCAGGATATCAATGACTATAAGGATCGTGCGGACTTATGCTTAAAGAAAAAAGATAAGCCGAAGCAAATTGAAGACGATATTAGAAGATCTCTTGAAGATAAACATCAAAGAAGATTTCAGAATTATCCAAAGAAGAATAGAGCAATCACAACTCGTGTCTATCACGCCAATGAAGAAGGGCGATCAAATCATATAAGAAGGCGTGCTCGACATCAAGATTAATAACGAGACTAGAATTAGTTCTGAGAGATTAGAAGAATTCTTGTAATAGTTGTTAGTCTTGTTTTTACTGAGTTTTATCTAGCTAAGCTATAAACTCCATAGCTTATAGATTAGTTAGTGTTGGGATTGAGTTCTTTACGTAGTTGTGTTTTGTAAGATCATTAGATTTATATTTAGTGATTATTTGGTCGTAAGGCTCGGCAGGTTATATTCATATAACCTGCTTAAAATTCATTAAATGTGTTTGTTATTCCGTTGTAAATCTACCCTACAACGAGTGTTGAGACAACACCGAATACAATCGGTGTTGGCACAACACTCTGTGTCAACACAGCGTGTGAATCAAAAAGGGTACCAATCCCGATCCATACATTTATAATTGGCATCAGAACCAAGCACCTAATTCATTGGTGTTTGGATTTGGTACCATACAATGGATAATGCAAACTCCAATACAAAAAACATGTTGTCAGTGTTAGATGGGACAAATTATGCTTACTGAAAAATCAGACTCAGGCAATACATCAAATCCATAGACCTACGAGCTTGGAATTCAATCATTGATGGGTACACTCCACCAATGACGCCTAGAGACAATGACAATGATGTACACCTGAAGCCTGAAGTTGACTAGACTCCAACTGAAGTTAATGAAGCAGCCTACAATGAGAAAGCACTGAATGACATCTTTAGTTGGATTGATCCACATATGTTCAGGTTAGTACAACTTTGTACAACTACCAAACAAGCTTGGATCCTCCTTCAAACTCACTGTGAGGGAGATGCAAGTGTCAAAGAAGCTAGACTTCAAATTGTTTTACACAAATTTGAGAGTATAAGGATGGGTGATTATGAGCATGTCACTACTTCTTTTGAGAAACTAATGGATATATCAAATGAATGTCAAAGTTTAGGTGACCCTCTAACTAATAAACAATTAGTTTACAAAGCTATTATAAATTTGTCTCCTAGGTTTGAAGTTAAGAAGATTGCTATGCAAGAAGCCGGACACATGTTATCACTTAACTTTCATACTATTTTGAATGTGTTGCAAGAATTTGAAATGAACTCAGAGCCTACTAATAAACAGAGAGGTCTTGCTTTAAAAGCTACTGAAGACAAAGTCGATGATAAAACTGAAATAAGTGCTTATTCAGGTTCAGTGGTTAAAAAGTTCAATAAAATCTCTTTAAATGATAGAGTCGGGAAAGAAAAGAATATCCCTCATAATTTGAGAAAGGAAAGAAAAGTTCATCCGTGGAAGTCTCCATTGACCAGTACTCACCGAAGAAAGAGCACTGCTCTTATAAAAAAAAGTTGAGCACCTTTGGATCCAGAAACTTGGTGGCATCGTACATAGTATCAAAAAACCACTCATCACGCATTGTATGCATCGCCGCATCCAAATGATTGGAATCTTAAACCAATGGCCTCTGTTGCCTTGCATAGGCAATCACCCAGGCCACTCCTAAGAGAAGAACAAAGAAGAAACGAGGCTTTCAACTCCCAAAAAATGACGAGATCTTGCACAAAAATCAAAATTAAGCCTTTCGAGGGGTGAAATAGTAAAAGGGAGCACCCGAAGGTGAAAGACTCGCCATGTACACTGCCAAGAAACGCTCCACCGAGCACACCACCCCCTTTAGCAAGCACACAAAAATTAAGCAGGCCAAGCAACTATAACCATTAGGAACCACCTGACTATGAGACAACCCGCACGCTCGAAGAACCTCGTAGAAGAATGGAGGAATCAACGCTCGTAAACCCGCCTTAAGCTATGCCTCGTACACAATCACGTACTCTGCATGAGGCCCATTAGCTCGATTAGAAGGACGAGGAACCCTAAGATCCATCATCGTAACATCCCCAGTGTACTCCTTAAGCTTATCCTCCACAAATTTAACATAAACGACAGAAGGAATGTCACAAACCAGAATATGCTTAAGCTCGGCCTCTACCTCTCTCCGTCACCGGGAGGATGACCCACGACTGCTGCCTTGCTCGAAATTCCCGCCTTGAACCCCATATGACATCACCCATGTAGTTTTAGTCTCCTCCAAGGTTCTCGTCTCCTTCTCAGAAGATACCACCAGAATTGGAGTATCAGAAGCCATAAGATTTTGCAAGAAAAAAGATGGTTAGAACGATGAAGTATGAGCAAACAAAAACAGAGATAAATTTATTTCTTAGAAGAGAGAATTTGTCATTTTGAGATATGGAAAAGATAGGGCGAGGCACCCCCTTTTTATAAACAAGGAAACAATGTGATTTTATTCTCGCCTAAAGATGAATCGCTTCGTGGGAAGGCACGTGTCTAATTGAACTTCAAAGGTCGCACCATGTCAAGAGACCCTAAATCGTCATAATTAGGCCTTAATCAAGGCGTCCTATCCAGCCATCGTGAAACAGAGAGTCGCATCCCATTAATGTCCCCCGATTGAATTTCCCAAAGCAACGTTGCGAATTGAGGGACTCCTAGTAATACTCGAAAATAAGCTCCTCGGATTAAAACTCTATTATTATCTTCTTACAAAGTAGCACGTAACAAAGCAAAGACGAAGCTGACACAAAGTTTCTCAGAATCCTTATCCTATCTCAAGATCAACACGAAGCACAGACGGAGCTGACACATAGCTTCTCAAAATCCTTATCATATTTCAAGATCAACATGAAGTAGAGACGAAACTGACACAGAGCTCCTCGAAATTCTTATCCTATTTCAAAATCAACACGGAGAAGAGATGGAGCTGACATGGAGCTCCTCGAAATCCTTATCCTATTTCAAGATGAGCATGAAGGAAAGACGAAGCACATAGAACTCTTCAAAATTCTTATCAAAAGACATGATACGTGTCAGACTTCTATTCGATCAGATGTACACCATTATTCGAGGAAACCTGTAACGCCCCAAAAATTAGGAAGATAATAAATTTATACTTTAGTTCTTGAATTTTTGAAATTTTTCATTTTTGACCATAAATGTTTCATTTTTGAAAATTTTCATTTTTGTCCCAATTTTCATTTCTTTTGTCCATTCCTCAGGATAAAATCAACATGGGAGCATGGATCAAGTGAATAATTGTTCACGTGTGCATTTTAGAATATTCGTGTTTTGTCACTAGTGCATAACCATTAAAAAGTCACATTGTTTGTAATACAAGACTTCCGATGTATATATCAAAATATATTTTATAAAACGTGTATGGTTTTGATCCTGAACAAGTGACACCCCTTCCTATGAGTTACGCTTTAGTCTGAGTTGGGTAAAGTGACCGATCACCACCGAACCAACTCGGATCGGAGCAGGGCTCGTTACAAAACCTGTCTGTAAACAGCTCCAATAATCTATATATAGCCCCCTTTTTATTTGGAAGGGGGGGGGGGGTTGGAGATCAGAGTCCCTTAGAAAAATACAATATTGAATATTTTATTTCTATCTTCTTTAACGGTCCTTGAATCGGGGGAAGACCGAGCCACCCAAATGTTATTATTTTATGGGATAATTCCTTCAAACCCCTTGAACTATAGCGACTTTTGGATACCACCCCCTGAACTTTATAAATAAGCACTTTGCCCCCTAACCTTTGCCAACCTGTTCGAGTTGCCCCCTGATAATTTTCTAACCAAAAAATCGCCGGAATATTTTTTTTTTTTCAGAATCTTCTCTTCGTCAAGACGGTTTCGCTAGTGGTGATGGTATCGAAAAATTAAAAGCCATTACACGGAAGATTAATGTGATGAACACCTTCAAGTGTTCTTAATTTTTTTTGGAAATTCGACGAAATAAAACTAAATTTTTCGTGTAATGGCTTTGAATTTCATGATACCGTCACCACTACCAGAACCGCCTTGACGAGTACCGCCTTGACGAGTAGAAAAGTCGATTAGAATAAGAAAAAGTTAGACACAAATTTTCCCGCAAACCGCGGCGGCGTAGTGGCGGGTTGCCGGAATTCCTAAATTTGGACTCAATATTCTCCTCGTCGAAAATGTTCCGTTAGTGGTGACGGTGTCAGAAAATTCAAAGCTATTACACGAAAAATTTAGTTTTAATTCGTCGAATTTCCAAAAAATGTGATGAACACCTTCAAGTGTTGTTCATATTTTTAAAAAATTTAACGAATTAAAACTAAATTTTCGTGTAATTTCAAATGTAATATTATGGGGGGAATTATTGTATTATTTTCCACGACAAGTTTATAACTAATAGAATGTATCCTTCATAGTTTATAAGAATATATAGGTAAGTTCCAAACTCAAAGCGTGTTTCGGTTTGTTTAGCATGCGATGTTTTCAGAAGAGTCTCGGTATCCACTTTAGAATATAGTAAACAATCTGTTCAATAATGAGTTACTGTATTATTTCATCGAGATTATAAATCAAGATATGTTCGTGTTTTTTGATAAAATGAGTTATGTTCCACTCATATACAGGATCAATTAAAATAATATAATATTTACTTATTATTGAAGAACAAAATTGTTAGTTCGATAATAAAGTTCCCCGTATTCGCTTCAAACTTGAACCAACTTTAGCATTTGGTGTTGATTTATTATTGTTGGTTGATAGAAAAGCCGCCATTGACATAGGCCTTTGCCGACTGCTCGCTCTGAGCGTTTGACTGATTGAAAAGCCACTCATTTTCTAGTATTAAACTTTTTCTATATGTTTTGAATTCTGATATTTACGTGACTAGGATGTGAGTCATAGCTCTTGACATTTGACAGATGTCTTTCTAATTGCTCCTCAAATTGTTTGATAGTATCTCTCCAAGACATTTCTCAGAAACAATTATAAAGAAGAAAAAGTGTTTGAATTTGCGATTACATATTCTTGAGTTGATTGTAAGAGGTTTATAAGATTATTATTATCTTTGGTTCTTAATTTGTTGTATTTTTGGGTCCAAACATAAGTTGTATACTGTTCTAGTTGGATTTAGACGGTTTTGATTAAAACTTCAGAGAGATTCCGTGCTTGAGTTGATAATAATTCTTCTATCATAGATATTCCTGTTTTCCCACGATAAAAATGAGAGAAAATACAAAAACGTAAGGTTGATTATGTATAATTAATTGTAATATATTGTCAATATAAGATACAGTAACTAACCTAACTTCTAGTTCGAATCTTTTTCGTTTACTAGAAGAAGAGAAGAGAAGTCAAGAGAAGATATATTTAATTAACAATAACAATAAAATAATATATTCCTAATCTATATACTATTATATAAAGAAACCTATTGTGACACCAATTTTTTGATTTCCAACTTTAGCCTTTGTGTTTTAGCTATATTGTGAAAATTTCTTATTAAATTCCCAAAATAGTCTTACAAATTAAGTTAGACTAATTAATTATATTACTAATTATAATTAATGACTTACTTTTTCCATAATCTGCTTTTCTTCCATTGTTCTACTCAGAATTAATGCGACATGTTATCTAGATAAATCTTTTTCTTTAAGCTATATAAAATGACATTGAAAAAAGAATTATATTCACGGGAACCGCGTGCTACATTTGCTAGTAAAAGAAAAAGAAAAGAATATCCTGGGTAAGAAAAGAAGAGAGTAAGAGTGGTCCTCCTACCACCCAAACAAGAGAATAATAGAATATATAAAACCCTAATAATAACTAAGTCCAATTATTATTATTTCTGTGTCAATCAATCAATTACAAGTTACAAGATAGTTTTGTTTTGGAAGAAGAAGAAGAATGGGTTTGAGCAGGGAGCAGTACCTTTACCTGGCTAAGCTGGCCGAGCAGGCGGAGCGTTACGAGGAGATGGTGTCGTACATGGACAGCCTGGTTGTGGAGTCCGGCGGAGCCGAGCTGACGGTGGAGGAGCGCAACCTTCTGTCCGTGGCCTACAAGAATGTGATCGGGTCCCTCCGTGCCGCGTGGCGCATCGTCAGCTCAATCGAGCAGAAGGAAGAAGGCCGCAGGAATGACGAGCACGTCACCCTAGTCAAGGATTACCGATCGAAGGTCGAAGGCGAGCTCTCCGGTGTCTGCGCTGGGATCCTCAAGATTCTCTCCGATTATCTCATCCCTTCCGCCGCCTCCAGTGAGTCCAAGGTCTTCTACTTGAAGATGAAGGGTGATTATTATAGGTATCTCGCTGAGTTTAAGCTCGGGACCGACCGCAAACAGGCCGCCGAAGATACCATGTTAGCCTACAAGGAGGCTCAGGTACACACACACTTTATTCAAATCTTTGATGTCTGAATAATTGCATTCCTTTTTTTTTTATTTAATTTTAATTATATAAACAGGAGATTGCGCTTGCTGAACTTGCTCCTACACATCCTATACGACTGGGCTTGGCACTCAACTTCTCTGTCTTTTACTATGAAATTCTCAATGCTTCAGAGAAAGCTTGCAACATGGCCAAACAGGTTGTTACTTCACTTTTTATATTGTCATAATTTACTTAAAGCAAATCACCTTTCAAGTTCAAAACCAACAATCTCTTTTGCCCCTGTTGGTTGGTTTGTCCCACGAAAGAAGTAGCATCAGTTTAAGGCCCAAGGAAATGAATCTCTTATCACCTATTTTAAACAGAACCACCCAAGTGTCTTTTGTTGGGTCTCTAAACTTCTCCATGTTCCAAACAACAAATATATTGATCATCAAGTAACATAACTAAATCTTTTTCCCTCTCGATCTGCAGGCTTTTGAGGAAGCTATTGCTGAGTTGGACACTTTAGGGGAAGAGTCTTACAAGGACAGCACTCTTATCATGCAGCTTCTGAGGGACAACCTCACTCTTTGGACCTCCGATATGCAGGTAACCAACTTTTTTTAGTAGATGACATGCATTTTTCTCTGTAACAGGGGACTGCTGCCTTTTCTCTCATAGGTCGATGTTTGTAGACTGTATTGGAATTATTAGAAGTTGACACGTAGAGAAAGAACATTTGATTACTTTCGTTTCTTGAAAATGCTAAGCTAAAAGAAGATTAGTACTCTTGTTCAAAAGGTATCTTGTATGGTGCCAAGATGTGATAATGTGTTACTCATCCTTAATACGGACTGTCTAGTTTAACATTTGTTTCCGCAGATATGTTCTCTCTTCCTTACATTTTCTTCATCAATATTTATCTATCAGTTTGCAGAAATATATCAATGTTTTGAACATTTTATTTATTTATTTTAAATTTGGTGCACATTGGAAGGCGAGATTGAACTCAACTTGTTTCACTGTTTTAAGTCCTTGGCTCTCCATAACATATTTTGTTTATATTAACCTTTGTCATTTTTAACTGAAATTGTTAGTTCAATATTATGTAATAGCGTTAGTTTAAGGTTGACGTATTGGCTTCAAATGAATTGACTTGGTTTTGCATTTGATTGGCGTTCATGCAGGACCAAATAGACGAGGCTTGAGCCTGTAACTTCATCTGCTCCTCAGGGAGGTGGGCGCAAATGTCACAATCTATCTGTAATTTGCATATATACTGCTGCTAGTGACTTTTCTACTTTTTATTGTGTTATTGTGGGACTTCTTCTCTCTCCCTCCCTCTCTCTCTCTCTTGTTTTTTTTTTTTTTTTAAATCTGAACTTTTGGAAGCCATGGATTGTCAAATATGCATTTTCCGCTGCTGCTTAGAATGCATAAGAAAGAAATATGATAGTAATTGATTGCAGTAATCATCTCTTAGTCAGAAAAAACTTCATCCCCATTGATGGCCAGGAATTGGTTCGTCAAAGGCGGTGGAGTTGAATATATTTTTCTTGTATATGTATTGTATTCATTCCGTTTGCTGTCACGAGCCTTCTAGTTAGGCCTTGGAAAATGTCATGAATATGCTTACTTTTTAAATTCAGTTCTTGTGATTTCTGTCAAAGATCCGCCCAATGTTTGTCTCGTCTGATTATGTATGTTTTAATTTTGTCGCTTCGGCTGCAAGTTAATTTATTAGCAATTTTGATCGAAGTGGTTGCTATGAGCTGTGTCCTAGCATAGGTGAAGATATGCAGTGCCGCTCAGGCAAGTTGTTTGGCAGCGTGTGAGGTACAGGAAGTAGCAACTGGCCATAGACAGGACTTTACATGTAACCTCTAGCTTTTGTGTTTGGATGAGTAAATTAATTATATTATTCATTAGTCTATTTAAGTCTTTGATTTATAAACCTAGAAATTATATTAGTCTAATTCATCAAAAATAAAATAAAATAAGTCTTGATTTAAAATTTGTTTTTTTTTTTTATAAAAAAGTCGTTTGATTTATAGACCTAAAAATTATATGATACATAAACTAGAAAGTTACATACATTTGTATTTAGCATTGTTTAGAACATATGAAGGGACTGTATGATGGGTTCTGAAACTTGTGCGGTCCCCGCACTCCCTGAGTTTCAGTGTAATTTTTTTGACAAGCTATAGCAAAAAAAAAGTACATTCCTATTATTGTTGAAGATAATTGTACTACATAGCTATTCAAAGTGAATTGAGCTTGGAGCAAAGCTGGTGGATAATCGGATATACACCATTGCTAGGTCGCCTTCGCAGGAATCTTATGATATTTGAGAATTTGTGGACTTATTGTGGACAGCGGGGTTAAAGTCGTCATTAATTGATTAGCTAATTGACACTCGCATCCACTTGTCAAGAAGAGGACAAAAATTATTAATGTAGTTGATGATGCATATCCTAAAATTACAATTAAATCCTTCACCGAGAGGGAATCCGAGTAACGATGCGAGACATCCCAGGAGCGGAGACTACTCTTGAAACACGCTCGCCGATAATGCTAACACGAAGGCAATAGGTTGCTCTTCTTGGGTAACACCGGACTCCTAACTGGCAGCGTCGAAGAGGCTACTTCTCTCGATGACATTCAATTGCTCTTCCCCACTCAGAAGACATGAGTAAGACGTAGAGGTCCATGCTCCAAGATTTACCTCCTCTTCGCGAATAATGCCCGTTATGCTCATCTCGACAGGGTTACGATCCCTAATGTCACGCCCACGCCTCTTCTCCAAGTTTTATTTTAAGAGCCATAGCTAGATATCTTACGAGTCCCACTCGAGGGACTCTAGACAAACATCTTACTCACTCGAGTGACTCTAAACAATTCCAAATAATTCTCTTTCGGAATGACCCACTCGAATAAAACTTCCGAGGGTTTTAGACCCACCCCAAATAGTCATTACATCAGCACTTAAAGAGATATATCACTAACCCTCATATTTGACTCTTAACAGGTGTGAGTCGAGAAGGAGTACTAATTAGAGATATAAGAGGAGATAATGTATATACAAACTCCAAGAAAGCCAACCCCCAACCACCCTCTACAAATAAGGAGAATGCTAAAATTGATTGCTTACCCCCATGAGGCAAGCTATTGGTCCCGAAGAAACAATCTCAATTGGTTCAGTATACAGAAGATAACTATCAGGTCAACTATTAGGTTAGAAGAGTCACCCTCAATTGGCTCTGCCCACCGAAGATAATTATTGGTGCAGAAGAAGTCTAGCTATTGGTCACCCTCGTTAGAAGTCCCCATTGGCACAAAAAGAATCTCTTCCTATTAGTTGCCCCGACCCGGCAATAACTCCCAGCAGGAGACAGAGCGCAAATGGCCACCAGCTCCCCTGAAACTCCTATAAATAGAGGACTTGACTTGTTAGCACTCCCACAAAAACTTTCAGCAACATTTTTGCACTAGCTTTTAGCAGAAAAACATACTTGTTTTCAACATTCTTGTACTTTATCTTTAGCACATTGGGCAAAGTCCCCAAATAAATCTAAGTATACAAGTCTCTCTCTCTCTCTTAAGTTTGGGATCATCGTCCCTAAAAAAAGTCACTTGATATTTATCCTGATATTACCCCCGGGTGTCGAATGATATTGCATCATCAGTAGAGTTAAAATTTTGTATTGAAAAAATAACGAATGTTTATTTTCTAAGCATAACGACGAGATGTATACATCTGCTCTATGCCACATGAAGTTTAGGAGGACAGATTCCCACGCTGTTCATCTCACGTATATAGAGAGGGGGAAATAGGTTCGCGGACATGCTGTCACTCATGGGAGCCGACCGGACTTTGGTGGATTGCCCACTTCAGCCACTCTTTTGCGTAGTTTGGACGTGTTGTCTGCCCGATCTGGCGCGTTTTGGCGTAGCAGTTATGCTTTGTAATTACACGATTATCTCGCTAGTCCGCACCCCTATAAACATTACATGGTCTCCACTGTAGTTTTTTAATGAAATAACGTTTCTATTAAAAAAAAAAATAACAAAACTAGTTTTTAAGAAGTTTGGGATCATGGTTTTAATAAATAGAAATGGAGATGTTGAATGATTGATGATTAAGTTAATGGAAATATGCTAACCCTAGATTCGATACTTATTGGGGGCCGTCTGTACGCCTATATGAGTGGTTATTTCTTTAATTCTGTTACTTCAAGTTAAAATTACTTTTGATTAGAAGTAGGAAATGCTTGAATGTTTTATAAAATAGTTATCTAAAGCGTTATAACATTGATCAGATATTGGGAACTTTTTTTTTTCTTTTATATAACAGATTAGAGGTTAGGAATTAATTAATGGCAGCTGATTTTGTCCTTTAAAATATCGCATTTTCAAAAGCAGTTTATAGGAAGCGTCTTCAATTTAGTTTCCGTTGCGGCGGGGGGCTTTCACAACTTCTTAGACAAATAGAAACAGAAGGTAGCAAGTGTCGTAAACACTCAAAAACAATTATAAGTGTTAAAGGTGTGTAAGTTATTTTTATATGCATATGTGAACTCCCTTTTGATGCCGCTAAGAGTTAAAACAAATAAAAAAGTCACTAAAAAATGCAACGATAATTTTAAGTTATGGATTACTTTTTATATTAGTAATTTTGTGAAAGTGTATGTTGTAACAAAGTAATCTTGATCAGAGAGAAGCGATATTTTTTTTTTTTTTTTTTTTTGCTTTTCGTATAAATTATAAAGTAGAAATGTCATTTTATAATTTGCGTAAAAAATGAATGACTCAGAATTCGCCAAACTTTAAAACCACAAAGAAAAAGAAATTTGAAGTGCAATAAGATTATGACTAAAGAACACCCTAACCCACGGACGCCGGAACCACCACCGCCCCTACCGCCGAACGATCCGCTCCTTGGCCGGCAAAACACTGATGATCATGTGCCCCAAACCCTCAAGAAGACTCTACCCAAAACCCCCCCTCCCCCGGCTGAATATCGTCGACTAACCACTTGTTCTTCCCCACGTGGTTACATGCGCTAGAGGAACCTGCAATAACTCCGGATACAACAACATGCATGAAGGAGGGTTCGAAAAGGGGACCGCAAGTGCGTTTCTCGGCTGAGGAAATGCAATGCCTATGCCAGCCATGGAAACGCATGCTGGTTGTGCAACTTATTGGGATCCAACGAACAATCTCGGACATGGCCACCAAGCTGCAATGTCTATGGAAGCTCGTACAACCTCTGGGAATTACTGTGATAGGTAATGGGACCTCCTTGATACGAGTTACGAGCCCCGATGACTATACCTTTGCCCTAGCAGAAGGACCATGGTTCCTTTTTAACCACAATCTAACTGTGACGCAATGACGCCCCAACTTTTTCGAGGACACCCCAGCATTGACTAAAGTCTGTACCTGGATCCATCTCCCAGGTCTGCCAATAGAATTCAACAATTTTGAGGTCGTGTTCAAAATCTCGGGACTTTTCGGGCGAACCATCAAAATTGACACCCACACGGCCAATCGATCGCGCGCGTGTTACGCGCAGATTTGCGTGGAAATAGACTCCTCACAACCACTGCCCTCCAAAGTGTACATTAATGGCCATGCCCAACCGATCACGTATGAGTTAAAAATGGATTTCTGCCTGGCCTGTGGATGGGCAGGACATACCCGGCCGGGATGCACACTTGGCAAGTTGGGAATAGAACCAAAGCTCGATGGAACTACCGCTCCCCCTGAATCAGATTGGCACATGGTCAATCAGAGATCGGGCGAACAACGCCGGCCAGGACAGTAGGATAAGACAAATCGGGGAAAAGGGGATGAGGCAGAGGCTGAAAAGAAAAATGAGAACGGTTCAGAGGCCCCTGGTCGGAACCGCAAGGACCATCAGAACCACAAGGACCATCGGAACCGCCCACACCCACCAGGCCCAAAAATTTGACAGGTACGAATGGAACGGAACATACAACGTCAGTCCGGAATTGGTAATCCACACCTCGGACCAGGCCTGGTAAACAGAATGAAATGTAAAGGATGTGACCAGAAAAACTTCAACGTCGCCGGGGTGCATGCCACGTCAGATGAGATGAAGAAAGCGGGCCCATAACGACTTTGATGACGGGGATGGTGGACGTGGGCACATGTGACCCACATGATGCCACGTCCGCAGAAATTGGCCGCGTGGCGAGCCTTGCTGCCACGCGGCAACACGTGTCACTCGTGGCGCCATGTTTGTACATGTGTCGTCCTTAGACGATACATGTGACAAACGTGGCACCCATGGGTGACACGTGGCAACCCGTGTCATCCTCAGACGACACATGTGACAACAAGGCCCGAGTGGCAGATCCACCTGCCACCTCGACCCTCAAGGGAGTGACACATGGCAACCATGTGCCATGTGTCATTCCCTCCTATCCCACCCCCTACCCTAAACTCCAAACCATTACCCCACCCTCTGCCACTACAAATACTTCCCCCCATACAGATTCCTCTCCCCAAATTTCACCTGTACAGCTCTCTCTTCACTTCATCTTCCCCAACCTCCATCACCAGGCACCTCCCAACACCAACATTCACGACACCACTCCATACCACCCCACCCACACACGTCCCACAACCTACAACCACCCCACCCCACGTAACCCCACTCTCCACGTCACTTCCCATATCGCCACCCTCTACCACCAACTTACCATCCCAAGCCCCCATCGTTCCATCACCTTCCACCTCCAGCTCGCCACCTCAAGCCACCACCCGCCACCAAAAACCACGCCCATCCCCACCTCACGTAACCCTCCCCTCCTCCTAACACACCCCACCCATACCACCGGAATCCGCCGCCCATGACCGCCACGACACCGCTAGCACCAAACCGAAATGAACCAACCATGGCCCACTCCCACTCCCCTCACTTGAGCGGATCCACGAAGGCCCCGTTTTGCACCGATGAAAACTACACGAGATCTCAAACTCGGCAGAACTAATGGAGGTATTAACGGAAGAGAGTCCAATCATCATCTCGTCGGATACGGAAATGACGTATAGGTAAAGGCCGCAAGGGATACTGAATCTGCAAGCAATACAACCACCATCTCAGGAAGAAACCTCGGTAGAAGGGGAACAGAGGTAGCATCGACGCCTCGAACCACTCAGGGCGACCATCGCTCCATTGCACCCACTTCAACAATCGCCCCACCCACATGTCAGCCCATCGCTCCCATCAGAGCAGCCCTTCCCCTTGGGTCAATTACTTCCAGTGATAGTTGGCGGTTCGAACGTTCTCGTCGGGCTTTGTTCACTCAAGCGGGGGCCCCTCGACGATAAACAACATGGGCCAACGGAAGGACATCCAGACGGGCACACGAATATTGGTAGGCATAAAGATATGAACAGTCAGATCATATGCACTGTTCCTTCCAGAGAACCACTTGCCAATCATTCTCAGACAGGGCGATCCAACGATAAGCATTTTTTTAATTCCAAATCATCTTTCGGGTGTTATATTCACAATTGCATAGGTGTTGTCTATGCAGGGCGAGGGACAAGTCACCCAGTTCAGCTTCACTCTGGTCACGACATCATCAAACCCGTAGTACTTACCGTGTCTACTCTTACCAGGAAACGCACAGGTCGATCCAGCTCATCTCCAAGCCGTCGGACCAGGCCCTACCCTAACTCCCTTCCATTTACCAATGAGAGCAGTATGCTGGAATGTTAGAGGCGCAAACTGACTCGAGTTCCTACATGTGGCTCGGGAGATTCTCCAACAGGTGAATCCAACGGTATTGATCTTGGTAGAAACGAGGTGCCGCGATGAAGAACGGGCACGACATATCATAGACCTCCTCCCGTTTGATGGTCGGTCCATTGTCCAGCCGATGGTGTACTCAAGAGGAATTTGGGTCCTAAACTATATGAACCAGATAATCTTGTAGACGTTGGTTACAGGGGCACGTTCAGTCCACATGGGGGCAGACGTTTGTGGCGACGTGCCTATAATTTGCAATTGCGGCAAAAAAGTGGAAACGAACGGACTATGAAAATGTAGACGCTGAAATCAATACTCTCCAAGGCCGTCTTACGGACATCCAGCCCCGCCTAATCCAAAATCCGTCCTCTCAAACATTTCTGAAAGTGTAAGATGTTCTGGAATCAATGTTGGATGGATGTTGTGCCAACATCCAGAGAACATTGAAAGCCGAAACATTCTTAACCTGAAACATTGTTCCAAAATTCGAGAACATATTCGGGAAAAAATGTTGGATGGATGTTGAGCCAACATCAGGACAACATTTAAACCCGAGAGTATTCTGTCAATCTGTCTTTAACTGCTTTATTTTAGTTTTGCCTTTATTCACCTATTAATCAAGTTCCACGATTTTAGTTGTCTTTGTTTATGTCCAGGAACATCTCTTAATCATAAGGAAGAGCATTACATGTTTCCTAAGTTTAAGTTTCCATAATTTAAGAGGAGGAGATCGGTCAAGTCAACACGGTTTCAAAGAAGGAAAGTTTTGGAGTTCAAGTGCAACTAGGAATCTTTCCAAGATCAACTCTGAATTGAAGAAGGAGTATTTCCTTATTAGAACTCAATCTAATAAAGGGAACTATTATTCAAGAAGGAGATCGAGTTCAAGAAGGAAAGTAGAGTTCAACAAGGAAACAACATAAGTTACCAAAACTGTGTACAACACACCTTGGAGATCAAGTTTGAAGAAACCTATATATAGGGTGTGAAGTACATCAAGATACATAGAGAAACAATAGAGCTTATAAATCCGTAGAGATTTTATCTTAAGCATTGTTGCTATGTTTCTTGTTTTGCAAAGTTTGTGAGTTTTCGAGTTAAGTCTAGGATTAGATTTAAGGAGAAAATTCTTGTCTGCTTTGCTGAGTCCAATCTACAAAAGAGCGAGAGTGATTTTGTGGTGAGGAACATCTTTGGTAAAACCTGCGTGGTTATTTTGCCGTAAGGCTAGATGGTTGATTATTTATAATAAACCATTGAAAATTTATCTTCTTGCGTTCTTTAATTCCGCTGCACATTATACTCTATCAAGAAGATTGTTTGAGATCAAGTTAAGGCAACGCCAGCTTAACTTGAGCTCTGAAACGTGGAAAAGTTGTATCAATCCCGATCCAACAATTTCAATTTCTTCAGAAACGGGGCCTCCGTGAGGCCATGTCACGCGCCCTCGCACAAAAAGAACGTTACTGGGACCAACGCTCGCGGAAGCGCTGGCTGGCAGATGGCGAAAACAACACCAAGTTCTATCACGCTTTTTCCTCTCACATGCGCCGCACAAATACCATTCAGGGAACTAGGTCGAGCGCGGGAACCTGGATCCACGATACCGGCTCTATTTTCCAAGAATTTTGCTTGTTCTTCTAGGACGACACTATAGCGACGGGGGAACTTACACACTCACCTGCTTGACCGATCCCCTACTCACTCTAAACTCCTCATTCCACACCCACCTTCTTGCAGATCCGAGTAACGACGAGATCTAGATTTCGTCTTCGCCATTGGTGCGACGAAGGCACCAGGACCAGATGGACTAAATGACCATTTCTTCCAACACTACTAGACGGAGCTTCGTCCCTACATCACCCCATTGGTGATAGATTTTTCCTCGACGGGTGCAAATGCTCCCCCCAATATTAATCAAACAACTATTGTTCTGATACCAAAAAAGGACCAAGCGCACCTCCCCCAACACTTCCGGCCAATTAGCTTATGCAACGTTAGCTACAAGATCCTTTATAAGCTACTCGTTAACGGCATGCGATCGGCTATGAACTTACTAATCTCCCCATACCAAAATGCCTTTGTACTCCACCGATCCGTAACCGATAATCTCCCAATGAGTATGCTTCCCCTACCCCGAACGGTCCTAACTCAATTTACAAAACTCACAAAGGTATTCCTCTGGAATACGGATAGGACCGAAACCCGTAAAGGAACAGTGCCTTGGCATACGGTTTGTACTCCCATGGCCCAAGAGGGACTCAGGATCAGGCGGCTTGAAGAACTTAATGAGGCATACATGCTCAAACTAGGGTGGCACCTCGTCAACACCCTAGATAGCCTATGGACTCGGACCTTAAAAAACAAGTACTTTGCCAATTGCCACCCGGTGACTAAACTGATTCCTCGTACTGCGAGTCAGATTTGGAAAGCTATGACCCATGGCCTTCCCCTCCTTATGATCTCCACTCGCTGGATTACAGGAGATGGGCAGTGCACTAACTTTTCTCCCGATGGCTGGGACGGAGTCTGATAGCAGAACACGTCACATCCATCCCACCGGAGTATCTCAACCTGACTGTGCATCAGGTGATGGGAGCCAACGACAACTGGGACCTGTCCCGAGTATGCCACTTACTACCAAGTGACATTGTTAGCCGCATCCGGTGGACTGCGTTCTAGTGGAGTCACAACCTGACGCCCCATGCTGGGCATGGACCGACAACGGGAAGTTCACGATCAAAAATGCGTATACATGGCTAGTGAACCACTCTGTTGGCACAGTGAGCCCTCGCTGCCCTAGCAGGCACTCTGGAAAATCGATGTATTGCTACGCATCAAATTCTTCAGCTAGTTATGGGGACAAAATGGCCTTGCAACATGGGACTTTTTGGTACACCGACACGTGCCGATTGATAATACTTGGCACTTGTGCCGATCGGGAGTGGAAATGGCAGAGCACCTATTCGCTGCTTGCCCCTTCCTTGAGAAAGTCAGACGTCAAAACCCGGACTTCCAACCCCCGCAGAATGGCAACCACATAATCCCCGACCTACGACACATCCGAAACTCGACCGCGACCTTAATCGGTTGGTGGGCAATTTGAAGGGCCCATAATGAGTTCCTCTTTCGAGGAACACCTATCTCCACTGACACCATCACTTATCGCGCTTCCAAAAACATGGCGGACCCCCTAGAAGGCGCCCTCATGTCCACTCAAAGCCCACCGATTCGCGGTATGCTGGATACCACCTCCTGTAGAAATGTACAAGCTCAACACAGAAAGTGTGGCACTACACAATTTGGGACCCACATGCATTGGCGGCGTGATCCGGGATTAGAACGACAAGGTCATAACGGCATTCTCTAAGGCGACGGGTCACAGTACCAACAACGTTGCTGAACTTAGAGCCATACAACATGGATTGCTACTTGTATTGCATATTTCTATTTCTGCACTTATTATTGAGACTGACTCAGAGGTAACCTACTCTTATTTGACCAGCAGTTTGGCCGATATGGCCTCGGTAGAGATGCTAGCCCTGCTCCATGACGTTCGGAGTCTAGGAGGAAGAGTATCAAGCCCATTTCTCTCATGTACACACCGAGAAGGAAATAAGTTCGCGGACATGCTTGCAAGCTAAGGACGAGATCGGGATGCGGTCGGCTGCAAGGAGCAACCACGATATGCGGCTGTCTGGCTTCACTGTCTGCCCGGTTTGGCTAGTTTTCAGTCTTGTGATATAGTTTGTATATATTTTCGCTAGTCCCGCAAGACCCGACCCCGTACCCTGCTGTACATTTCATGGACTCGGCCTTCATAAATAAATAAAAGTTTGTTGTGTTAAAAAAAATGAATGACTAAAAAATGATAGAAATGTCCACAAGTGAGTAAGTTTAACTTTTTGTCTGGTTCAGGCTCAATGTCCTCGTAGACCTATAAAAAAGGATATTGAGCTAAACATATTTAGGATGAGGTGGTGCAACTAATTGAATTTTTAGTTTTACTGCTTTTACTAGCTAATAACTTAAGAAAATCAATAAGTCTTAGTTTTTTGTTAAACAAATAGCAAATTACCCCATGTAATATATGAAATAGGCATGTTGCCTTCATGTAATCTTAAAATAGGCAGTAATCTTGAAATTGGTGCACACTGCCCCTATTGAATTTTTCATGTGTTTATAACTAGTACTTTGTCAAATTTTATTATTTGAATATTTATTTATTATTCACTTAATAAGTTAGTTTAATATATATATTTTTCTTCTAATTTAAAGTCAAAATAATTTTTAAAAAATGATTTTTAAGGGAAAATTTAACAAAAATGTTAATTCCACTAGCAATTTTTAGCAAAAGAGATGCATTTTCTTACATAAGGAGGTATTATGTACCATTTTAAGATTACATGGGGGAGTAATATGCCTATTTATTTTTTACGGAGGGTAATGCACATTTTTTACACATTACAGGGGGAGTGTTGTGCAAAAAAACCTTTTTTGTTATACACGTCATCGTCAATGCTAGTCAACACTTGTAGGGAGGGAAGGAGGGAGAGAAAAGTTTGTCTTTATAACTTTATGTGTTTTCTTTTTGATTTTTAAATAGGATACAATAACTCAGAGCTTATAGAAGGAGCTTGTTATTTTTTTACTGAAAGTTAGGGGGAAACCACTTTGCGCCCCCCATTTTGCACCTTGCACTTCAGTTTTAAAAGTCACACTTTACACCCCCAAATTTTTAGTTTTTAAATCCTCACCGGCTAGTTAGAAATAACATATTCTGTGAATATTTTCTTATTGAGGGGAAAATATAAATTTACCAATAATTTACTTATCCTATTTTTTTTCTATATAATACACCCCAATTATTTGAAATTTCAACAAAAAATACATTTTTTTCTAAATCAAAATTTACAATAAGAATTCAAGTACAAGCTAAGTTATAATACATATTTTTCTTGGGGACCGATATCAAAACCTCACAGACTGTACATAAATGTAAAGACCATCTGTGTTATGCTTAAATCTTGTATAAGGATCAAACTTACACACCCCCTCCGTCCATACTTTTAAACTTTTTCAATGTGTTAACAGTGAAAAGCATCCAAATTCAACAAGCCATCAACAAAAAGAACATTGAGCTCCATCATACAAATAAAACCATAAAAATTCCGTTATACCATAACTTGTATGGCCAACCAAGACATGACACGTGGCATTACAAATACCATATTTTTTTGGGGGGAATAGGTCAAAATATATCACTGATATTATTCGGCCTATTTCAGGCCAATTCGACATATTTATGCTTATCTGACCTATTTTGTCGATTTGACCTATTTGCCAAAATTCGACTTATTTCGAAAAAGCTTGACCTATAATGTTATTCAAACCCGCCAAGGCCCCACCATGCCCAATCCGATAATTAAGTAAATATTATGCCTATAGATATCTGACAAATCACTATTAAGACGGTACGATTTTTGAGACAACCTCAATTGCTTGAATTATCCTATTCGACCTATTTGTTCGGCCTATTTTGGATAAGTTGACCTATTTTGGTTCGCCCTCTTCTACTCTTTTATTCAACCTATAGCTAGAATTGGACTGTTTGGTCTAATTCGACCTATTTGGTCACTTTAGAGACGTTTAGCCTATTTTCACCATATTTTACGATATTCCCGCAACTTTAGGCCTATAACTTGCATTATAGACCCATCCCAGAATGGGCTTAATACAAACTTAGGCATCGGAGTGCCTTCGCTGAGTGAGACCCAAACTATTTCACTTGTCGTATTCCTAGTGCAGGTTTCTCAAACTTAAAGCTAGCTCAGGTCCAATCAGGATCTTGGGTTAGTCTGATGTGGAGTGATTAGTCAGTAGACGAAATTACCTCACATCAGTGGCGTCATCTGTGGAAAACCACTTAGTGCACTGTAATGGAAACACCCGTATCAACCGATCATGATAAAAAATACTAGAGCCAATCCAACCTCCAACAATAAATAGCCTAAACCCACAACTCGGGTCGAGGGGGAGGCGACTATTGTTCGTAGCCAGCATAGGGATGAGGCTTATGTGGTCGTAACTGGGCAAGGTTGCAGAAATGCTACACAAGCAGCCAACCAGCAGGCTAGTTAAGTGTTTATTGCTCCATTGCCACCACTACACGTGGAACACATGATCCAAGCTTTGTAAACACTAGGAGTACCTTTTGTCCTAGTTATGCATGTCACAAAGTCTGGTGTCCTGACTAGAACTAAACAACATGCGCAAAACTCTCGCCCTCGTGCAGCGCATGTGGCATACCATAAAAAAGTGCTTAAATAGGCAAGAGTTTGTCGTGTCCCATTTGCCCAGGGAAACATGCCATGCTTCTTCCAACGTGTGCCCTAACTCACAACACATTAGTGGATCCATATGTGAAAGTGATATGAGAACCCTTGAACCGTGCGTGAGGCGTGTAGAGAGGGATGATGGGGTGAACTCTTATGATAGGGTTTGAAGAGGAAGAGATTTGGATGGAACTGAGAGGCATGATATGAGACATCATAGCCTAGAGAAGAGAGCAGTACCATAGTCACCGTGAGCCAACTCCGACAAGGTTTGAATGAGACAAAAGAACACAAATTGGGTATTATCAGAATGATGACAAAATTTTTGAGCCCTCATCCTTCGTTGAGTAACTGCGAAGGGTAGTCTTGGGGAGAGGCCAATACATCCCTTAGATGCCAAACTATGATGGAACCACGAATCCATCGTCACATCTTCATGTATTTGACAAATCCCAATTTAGGAGGTTCTGACACTAGATTCCAGGTGCGACTCTTCTTGACATCATTGGTAGGAGTGGCGCAAGAGTGGTGTGCGTGCATTTTTCGGGGTACCATCTACAACTATGAGAAGTTTCTAGGCATGTTTTGATAAAAATTCTCTACCCTTTTGGTAGATGCACTTGAGGTTGACTATCTGTGTCGGTTGAAGCAAGGAGAAAAAGAAACATTGTGCGTATATATATGAAGAAGTTCAATGTAGAAATGTTGAAGGTGTAAAAATCCATCACCCAGAGATATTAGCAGAATCTTGTTAAAAAACTTGAGGAACTAGCAAATGAATTAGTATATAATCCACCCGTAACAATTGAACTCGTCATGCAGAGGTTGCAACGAGAAATGGAAGTGGGGGAGTTGAACTAATTCAGTGAGGGAGAATACCGTGACCCCGACAAGGAAAAGATGATCGAGTATCAAAGAAATTATAGGCCATGGAAAAACGGTAGAGATAGAGATAGAAATGATAAGAGAAGGAACAAGTCACCTGTCAATTGTACGCCATTGAATACATGTATCATGGAGGTTTAAGCCACAACACATCGACAAGGCTTGACCAGATAACCTAATAAATTCAAAGAAATGGAGGAAACTCGCAAGTCCAAAGAGCATTGTCGCTATCACGAATAATCAGGCACGATATGTCACAATTTCATGCTTTTTTTGTCATAAATTGAATAGTTAATCAAGGAGGGTCGCTTTGAGCAATACGTGTCTGATCACAAGAGAGAAAGCCCCTCGGCTAAGTGAGGAAAAACCAATGATGGTCCTCGCAATGAGGAGTAACAATTAATTGATCAAATGACAAAGCGTGATTAGGTAGGCAATCTCCTGGTTAGAGGGGTTATCAACATGAGCTTTATAAGGCCTACAGACACCGACTCTTATCGTGTCATAGATACCATTATGAGGAAGTTAGACGACAAAACTTTTAGAAAAGGACGCATCCATGATTGGGGTGGTAGAAGAATTGAAAGAATCTATTATCTTTGTTGAGGTTGACCGCAAGCAACTTGACCCTCAAGTAACTTAGACGCATAAATTGAATTGCCCCTTGGTGGTAACGACTTATATAGCAAACTACTCCATGATGAAAGTCTTAATTGACAATGAAAGTTCAACGAAATATCATTTTCTATGAGACATTTGAAAGGATGGCGTTGGGAAAGCACTTCATGCAGAAGGTGACTACACCCCTACATGGATTTGGAGGGGCTACGGTTATGCCGATTGGTGTAGTGACGCTACATACCTCATTGGAGATATCCAACCATACACACTCGTAATCTCCAGAATCTGGTTGGGGATACCTCTTTAACTTATAATGTTATTATTGGAAGACCTAGTTTGAGCGAGCCCAGGGTAGTGGTGTCTACCTACCCTACCCCTCGCGGGATATGTGAAGTGCAGTGAGATCACAAGGAAGCCTGGAAATAATATGGTGGCGTCCTTGAGGCCAATAATAAAAGAAGAGGTGAACATGTTACAAACCATCTGTCAAGACCTAGAGATCATTAGTGAAACTCAGAACAATGCAAAGTAAATGAAGATCTGGAAAGAGATTGAAGCCCTAGAAGGTGTTGAGACACTGATTCTGGAGGAAGAAGAGAATAAAAGGTTGAGAAAATATAAAGGTGGGTCCCCTCAGGGAGTTCAGAGAGGTATCCCTTGCAAGAGATGATCCTACTAAGGTGACCCGTATTGGCACCTATATGATGAAGGAAATAGAGGAGTTATTGATTTCATGCCTACGGGAAAACTTTTGATGTTTTTGCAAGGACTGTTGAGGATTTGAAAAGAATAGATCCAAGGAAATGTGGACCAGTGCCGAAAGAAGAGGAACTTCAGAAAGGAGAAAAACTTGGCTACTGAAAATGAGGTAAATTAGAAGCTGACAGCAAGGCATATCCATGAAAAATGATATTCTGAGTGGCTAAGCAACATTGTCTTAGTCCCTAAGACCAACCGTGATTGGGGAATGTTCGTGGATTACACGAACTTGAACAAGCACTATCCACGAGATCTTTTTCCATTGCCAATGATTGATCTATTGGTCGATTCTACAGCAGAGTGTGCTTTGTTGAGCATGGTGGATGCACAAAATGGTTTTCATCATATTTTGAGGGCGCTATATGATATATCCAAGACCATTTGTGACTAACCAAGGAATGTTTTGCTATTGGGTAATGTCACTCGGGCTGAAGAATGCTGGTACAACTTTCAAACATTTCGTGGGAAAGATGTTATATGAGCACACTGGAAAGACTATTGAGGTATACATAAATAATATATTAGTAAAGAACATTAAAGTTGAGGATCATGTCAATCATTTTCATACAACCGGAATGAAATTGAACTCAAAGAAATGCATATTTAGCATGTAAGGTAGAAATGTTTTTGGGATATATGGTTAACCAAAGAGAGATCGAGGCCAACACCGAAACATTGACATTGTGACTACTTTATCGTCTTCATGCACTATTAGAGATGTTCAATGCTTGTTGGGACATTTGACGGCGCTGTAACAATTTATTTTTTGCGCCAGCCGAAAAAGTGTACCTTTTTTCAAAATTTCGAAGAAGAACAAGAACTTTGAATGGAGTGTTGATTGTGAGAGGGCATTCCAACAATTGAAGAGCTATCACCTCTCTTGTCCAAACCCGATGAAGGAGATTTTGTACCTTTATTTGGCGATTTCTCCCAATGCTATCAGTTTTGTCCTTGTGCGCGCAGACGAAAGTCGTCATCTGCCTTCCCACTAATTCAGCAAAGTGTTGCATGGAGCTGAGCTAAATTACATTGAAATTGAGAGATTTGCTCTCGTTGTGGTACATATTGCTAGGAAATTAAGACCCTATCTCCAAGCACATCCGATTACTATCTTAACTCACAACCTCTAAAACAAATGTTGACAAAACTTGAAACTTCTGGTAGGTTGATTAAATAGGTGATAGAATTAAGCTATTATGGCATAGAGTACAAGCCAATATTGGATGTTAAGGCACAAGTCTTAGTAGACTTTATGGCTAAATCATTTGGAGGAAGTGAACAAATGACCACGGAGGATCAAGTGATGGGTTTGGAGGGGGATTTGTCAATGATTTTGTGGACTCTTCACGTATATGGATCCAAGACTACCTCAAAGGGAGGAATATGGATCTATCTGCGGTTCCCCGAACGAAGGGAATATGAGTATGCGATTAGCCTGAATTTCACAGTAGCAAACTATGAAGCAGAATTCGAGGCTGCCTCAGCAAGAATTGTAATGTGCAAATCTTTGGGTATAACCCATTTGGTGGTATTCACCAATTCGCAACAAGTTGCAAAACAGTCGCTGGTACTTATGAAGTAAAAGAAGGAAACATGGCAAAGTACTTGGCTAAGTCGAGTATTCCTAGCCAGATACCAAAGACAGAGAACATCAGGAAGATGTACTATCAATATTTTCTAGCTCGATGGATGTCTATGATGAACGCAGGGTGCTGTTACTAACTTCTAAAAAATTGTCAATAGGAAAAGCACAACACGATCATGAAGCGCAAGGCGTGGAATATGTTATGCCTGTTATTGAGGAGCCAAGTAGGAAGGACTAGAATGTTAGGTATTTGAAGGATGGATTTATGCCCAATGATCCTCAAGACCTAAGAAGGTTGAGATACAATGTTGCTCGTTTCATTTAAAGCATCAATACTAATAGTAGTCAGCAAAATAGGATCAACATAAACGGTCTCTGGCACTGAAGAAGTAAAAACAGTAGCCAATGCTACCTTAGATGAGGGAACTAACTCAGTAACAGTAGAGCAATGAACCAATGCAGTAGTTGTTTCTGTGCCAGCATCAATAGAAATGACAACAACAGACATAGTATCAGAGGCAGAAACAGAAAAGAGAAGCATTAGCTGACGCCTCAACAAAAACTGGAGAAAGGGCAACATTGGTTGTGGCATCGTCCTAATCATATGCCTCATTTTCATCCCATTCACCCTCCTCCCCACACTCTGCAATCTCAGCAGGCTCCATCAAGTCTCCTATCCAACGAGGACGATATAATACTAAGTATGAATAATCAGTTGGATAAGCAAGACCACGAATAAGTGCAGGATCAAATGGCTCCTCTGATGGGTCATCATCATGGAAGGGAGTTTAATTGGCCATGTTGAAAGAATAAAACTCAGGAAGACCCAAATATCTCTCCGACTGCATGAAGATATGATGAGCATTTATTTAACGTGATTTTAGTTTAATTCATGGTGCATATTTATTGGTTTTAGTATTGTTTTATGTTTTTTAGAATTTTATTGAGTCAAGACAAAACGAATCTAAAATAGCCTAAAGTGGATGTTTTTGGAAACTTGACATCACGACACAACTTCAAGGGCCATGGTGCTACGCAAACGAAGAAAACGCTAATCGCATCATGTAAAGAAATCCAAGAGTTAGCCCAAGCCGAGGATGGAGTGGTATGACATAAGAGTAGTTGGGCGACAATGCCATAAATGTCCAATGCAGCGCGAGGAATAAAAGGCATTAGAACATCGCAGAGAACAGACAAATAGTGGCGCTACAACAGAGAAAAGTTCCACGAGTCACGCAAGTAGCCGCACGACAACATACCTGGTCGCACGTCTCTAGGGAAGCACCATCTTATTCTACAGTTTATAGTGCGCCTATTCATGAAATTAGGGCAACAAGACTTTCCTATAAATATGAGAGAATGACTAGTACTTAGAGAATCAATGAGACGAAGACTCACAACACCATTTACAATCGCTCACAACCATCTCTAGAGAGAAATACCTCCAAAGTTCTGTTCTAGTTTAGTTTTGGTCATTGTTCTAGAGTTAGTAGTTCATGGACAAGAACATAGCACATAGGAGTCAAGAAGATAGCCAAAGCATCAACGTTCCACCGAATCTAAAGGCTATCCCCTATCTCTTAATTTTTTCATGTTACTTAACTCCTTTTGTTATTGATTGTTGAACTCATGACTGTGAGGAGCTAACCTACTAGTTATTTAGAGGAGGAATGTAACTATGACATATGGATATGTTTATTTGCATTGTTTGATGTGTGTTTTATGTATTCATATGTTTAGACTGAGTAGTTTTTGTGTTTGTGTAACTAGTCTTGCTCTCGCTAGATGAACAAAAGAACTACATTGGGACCGCCAAGGTGTAGATGTTAAGCTAGTTATATATATGTATATATGTGTGTGTGTGTGTGTGTGTGTGTGTGTGTGTGTGTGTGTGTGAATTTGTGATTTTGGTACCCTAACGTAACTGATGCGCAACCCCTAGATCACACTAAATCAATCTTGATAATGTAGATTTATGTTAACATGATTCAGATGAGTTAATGGGATTGTCGATTTGGTATTTCTACTAAAACAATTTACAATTGGGTTGAATCTGCTAACACGACATGTTATTAGATTTATAGATTCTATAGTTAGGATGGGTCCAACTATAGGTCACATATCCATTAGACACGTGAACTTCAAACTATCATCAAGCATCCCAAGTAAACATAGGTATTTTGTCTATGAACTATTATAGTTAAATCACTGGTGAAACTCAACCTCTAAATAATATTTTAATCTATTATTTAAAACCAAAGCATTCAGCCAACCAATCATCTTTAATTATGTTTATTTACTTTCTTGCATTAGTTAGATTACTCCTCTAGTATTCAACTTAATTCTCATTAAAGTATTTCTTGCATTTAAATTGTTTTCCTTGCATTCAAACTATTTTCATTGCATTTAAATCATTATTGCATTCTCATTAATTTCATTGCATTCTAGTTTAGTGATCTTCGACATTCAAGACTATTTTCATAAAATCTGCATTTATAATTTTTCTGCATTAAAAGCATTCTACATTCATTTCGCATTGTTCCTGCGAACAAAAAGATAGCAAACAAAATTCAAAAGATTTTGGGGAGATCATTTCCACTCTTCTAAAAATACACACTAAGGTGCAAATTAGGTGCGATTCTAGATACGTGCCAAATCCCTTCGCGTGCAATGGAGAAGAAGCGATCTCACGAAATTGAAGATGAGAACCAAGAACAAAGAGAGGGAAACGACAATGCATTTAGGAAAAAGATATTGAGGAAATCAGAGATGAGTTGGATAATGAGGAGGAAGGGAATCAAAGCTAGGGTTTGACATTTTGAGGCAAAATCAGAGGCCACAATTTCTAGATGTTTTTCCAGATCTACAAGGGAAACAAAACATGGGTAAGATTCCGCTGAGGGCCACGAAGCGCTAGAGCGAACTTTTCACCGGAAATCGAAGATCGGAGAATGACTACCGAATTCCTTACACTAAACCGAATGACAGGGAGACACTAGAAGTTTCAGCTGAGGATGTGCAAGAGAATATGGATTTCTGGAGGCACACACTTGTGGTCATTGTCCTGGGAATGCACTTACCATTTGAAGCTATGAGAAGGTATGTTGAAACCAGATGGCCCCACACGCCCATGATTCATGTGGGGGAGAAGAAGATGTATGTATTTTGGTTTGAGACTGAAGAGCAGATGATGTAGGTCCATATAGGGGGCCCTTGGATGATGAAAGGGAATTTCCTATTAATGCTGAAGAGATGGGAGCCATGATTGACACTAGACCCCTCAACACTGCAAGATTACCCTACTTTGGTGAAGTTGCGAAGACTGGCCCTTCCGTTATGGCCACCTTCAATGCTAGGTAAAATAGCTAGCCTCATAGGTAGACTTTGTTATATTGATAAAATGACCACTAGTAAAGGTAGGTTGGATTATGCTAGGACCATGGTTGAATTACAGTCAGAAGAGAAACTTATTGACAAAATCACTCTGAAATATCCTTAGGAGAAGTTCATGAACAAAAAGTGATATATGAGGGTAGACCATTTCAATATTTTAATTGTCTCAAGTTTGGGCAAGGAACTAGGAATTGTAACCCCAGAAAAGAATGAATAGCTAAGAAACCTTGAGGGAAAGAGGTAGGAGAAGTTGAACATAACATAGCATCACCTATAAGACATGAGTCTAATACTATAGGGATAGAAATTGGAGAGAAGAAACAGATGCAAAATACTGAATATACTAACAAGAAATCTCAGGGTAGAGAGGTTAGTAAAGGAATCAACATAACAGTTGACCTTGACATAGAAAACAAGCAAAATGGAAATGATATAGGGAGTAACAATTTGACAACACCAGAGAAGGAGGTTAGAAGGGATAGCAAAGTGAGTAAGTATAGTCTGAAAGATAACATAGAAGAAACTGACTTCGGGGGGGGGGGGGGGGGGGGGGCTATAAATGTGGAGGAAAGGAAGTCAGAACAGAAAGGGAATACTAGCATAAAGGAAAACAGCAAGGACACACCTAATGAAGACTGGAACAAGGTTGGCACTAAGAAATAAAAAAGAATTGAGAAGAATAAGGCAGGCAAGAGTGGGAGGCCACCCCAAGGTGGGAAGGGAGAAGGATCCAACAGGGCTCTAAGCCCTAATGGATAATCGTAATTTATATAGTTGGAACTTGAGAGGGGTGAATGACCCTCTCAAGCAGGGGGCTTGGAAGAAGCCATGAAGGAGAATAATTGCTCATTTGGAGCTTTATTGGAGAATAGACTGAAGACTGAAGCTTATGAGAAGTTCACAAAAAACAAATATGGTAACATCTGAAGTATGAAGAGTAATATAGATAAAAGCAAGAACTGTAGAATAGTAGTGGTCTGGGAAGAGGATAAGGTGGACATTACTATTGAGAATAAGACAAAACAACTGCTACATTGCAAAGTCAGAACCAGAGACAACAATTGTGAGTTTCACTATACTTTTATTTATGCTCACAACAGTGTTGAGGGGAGAAAACACATGTGGAAGGATTTGAAGAGTCAGGGTAAGAGTATTCATATTCCATGGATACTCATTGGGGACTGGAATGTGGTGCTTAATCAGGAGGAGAAATGGCATGAAGAGAGAGAGGACATTCAAGTTGAATATGAACTTCAGAAGGTTATAACTAGGACTAACTTGCAAGATCATAAGTACTGTGGCCCAAAGTATACATGGACTAATGGCCATACTTATTGCAAAATGGACATAGTCGTGGTCAATAAAGAATGGATGATCGCAGGTATGGAGTCTGGTATTACATTCCTTCCCCATGGCTATCAGATCATGCAATGGGGTATGTGAGGATGTGCAAAAGCAATAGAAAGATGAACATCCCATTTAGATTCAAGAACTTGTAGACTAGGGATGCTGACTACCTTCCACTAGTGCAAAGAACTTGGAGCTCTGTGGACCATGGTTGTGAGATGTTCAAATTGGTGAAAAAGATCCAGAGAGTGAAAGGGGAGATGAAGAATCCGAACCAAAGAAAGTTTTTGCACCTTGAGAAAATAGTAGAACAATGTCTTCATGAGCTTAAAGACAAACAAGGCAAGGTAATGCACAATCCAAGTGATAGAGAAGGGCAAATAGAGATTAGTGAGTTGAAGAGCAGATATGAGAGTTACAAGAGGGACATGATGGAACAAGTGGCACAAGCAGCCAAATTGGACTGGATCAATGATGGAGATAGTTGCACAAAACTTGTCTTCAATAGGGTGAAAACTAGGAGAAAGAACAACAACATCGTCACCATTTAGGACACTGATGGGAAAAATCCTCAATAACAAGCAAGAGATTGTGCAACACATTCTAGGATTCTATATTGATTTGTTGGGTACATAATACAAAGTGAAGGAGCTTGATATCATAGTTATTGATGAAGGGCCTAAGGTCAACAGTGAGATGAATGATAGACTTAGACAACAATGGAGTAGTAAACACACCACTTGATGAGCATAAGGGAATGTTTAGGTTTAGTGGTTATGTTGCCAATGATAGGCCACCAACAATAGCCCATCTTGTGCTCAGTTCCCTGAATTCATTCCTCCATGGAGAGAGGCTCTATGAAAGAATACGGAGCAACCTTCGCCTGAGACGGGGCTTCCTTAGAGCGGACATAGACTAATTCTAGCTTTATGACTGAGCAAGCAGCTCCTAGTAAGAAGAGGCACATTCTGATAATCCACCGATAAAGAAAACTACTAAAAAATTGTCCATTTTGAGATAGTGATGGCCAACTCGGATTTGATGCATATGCTGACGAAGAACAAGTTCAGAGGGAAACCTTAAGAGGATCCAATCAACCATTTGGAAGAATTTAAGGAGATGTACCGCTACTTTAAAGTGAGAGAGGAATACAAAATCCAAGGAATTCTCCCTTTCTCGTTATCGGGAAAGCCTAACAAGTGGTACACTGAAAACATCAACAACAAGATGGGATGGGATGAAGTCAAGAAAAGATTCAAACACGAATTTGCTGGCGAACCCCTTATGAAACTCCACGAGAGAGACTACTCACTTTTCATAAAAAACGTGAAGCGACAATAAGTGAAGCATGGAGTGCATTGGAAAGCATTAAGACATAAGTAGTCGATGATTGGGAGAAATACACCTTCAAATCAATGTCACCAAATTGGCTTAACAATGTGCAATATTTGAAAGTGTTTTATTTGGGTCTTAATTCAGTAAATTAATATATTCTAGATGAGTTGAGTACGAAACCATATTGGAATTCTTTGTTAACATTTTGAGCTACAAGGCAATGGACCTATTGAAAAAAATAATGGAGAAATCTTAGAAAAAGGCGTTTGCATTTAGTTCAATTTTTAGTTATTTTCATTTTGAGTCATATATAGCATAAAATTCTTCAATGTGTTTTTATGCTAACAATCGAGATAGAAAAAGAGAAAAGAATAAAGTGAAAGAAGATACAAAGTAGAGAGATGAACAGGAAACGAAAGGACAAGATGACATTAGATGAAAATGCAGGCAGTACGGAACATAGCGCATCACGTTATTTTTGCATAAAGTCACGCGAATCGTGCAGGTATTGAACATGTCACGCAAGTCTTCTAGGGAGTCGCATGTGCAGCACATCAGTTGAAGCCATTTCATAGCACCGACGCAGCATAGTTGAGCAACACTTGCACGTCTCTGATTTCCTACATATCACATTTCTCTGTTCAAATGAAAATAAGAGAATGTAAAATCAGAATATACAGAATTTAGCTGAACAATCTATATCTTTTACCTTTCCTACTATACTTATAATTCTCTTATGATTAAATCCCATTGATGTACATGAATTATTCTTTTGGTGGTTACAACTAATATGGAGAGTTGTGCAACTTACAAAAAATTACCATATTTTTGTAAGAACTCTTATATATTTCTTGAACTCTAATTACTTTTATAATTTTTGCATCTCTTAGAATTCATAAGACTATTTCTTTTTCATTCTCTACTCGTATATTTTATTGAAAGAAAGTTCTATTTTTCTTTTAATTATTTGTAGAAGAATATGGCATCTGGACGGTATTACACTTTTGAACCAGCAACGAAAACACTATGCAAAGCTTCTAGAATTTCATTGGCCAAGCCAACATTCGACCGCGACTGATTCCTTACCAACAATTGTTTCAATATGTACAAGGCACTGCTTGCAAACCACTTTGTTGATGAACAAGAAGTGAAAGGGTTAAAGAAGATGTTGATCAATGTGGGATTGACAGCCATGCTAAAAAGACTGCTTATAGTGAATGACACTATTGTTCGAGAATACTGTGCACTCTATGATGAAGGCGATGGCAATATTTGTCTACGAGGAAGGAAAATAGAAATCACCACAAACGACGGTAATAGATTTTACAAGTTGTATGAAGATCAGATGATACATTGGGACATGGGTTTACAACACAAGCTTATGGTCAATCGTGTCTCACGGTCACTTTTACTACCTCATCTCATGTTTTATTACAATGAAGATGTGAGTTAGAAGCAAATTACGAAGATTTGCAAGCAATGTGCAAGGAGTTATATCTGCGGATCACAAGGGAAAAGTTTTATGAGAAAAAAGCTAAAAGTATGATGTTTATCAAAAGAGGGATACTCCTAACATTAGGGAAGCCATAGTTAACGCTATTGGAGATAACGCTACTGACAGTCCACCATAAATTTTGTATTTTGGAGCACTTATCACTGCATTTTGTATCAAATGAGGTTGTCCTGAACTTAATATATATATCCATCACCAAAATACATATCTCATTAATCACATTGCAAGGGAAGTGTTAGAAACGACGTTCCACACTCACGAGGCTTCAACAATCGAATCTATTGAAGAAATTCTATCACCTACCCGCATGAAACAAAAAACATTTGAAGAAAAATTGCAAGAGGCAAAGGAACACATGGATCAAGACAATGTTTAGTTAGTGAACAAGCTGGAGGAGATCAAAGAGCAAGTATGGAGCAACAAAATCCATCATTGGATAGAGTTGAGGCATATTGAGAGGAAGATAACAAATGAAGGAAGCACCGACACCAACAGTCCGACGAGTGTCCTTTGAGCTCAATAACAGGAGTACTCTAATCTATACTTTAATTATTTTTATTATTTAATGATGAGGGCATCGTAGATTTTAAGTTGGGGGTGTGGAAGCTTATCTTTTTGTTGTCTATGTTATATATTTATCTTAGAGTTTGTTCTTAGAGTCTAGTTTTTTGAGTCATTAGAATCAAGTTTGAAGTATGAATGCATGAGTAGGTGGAGAATGATGATTGATGCGTATTAAATATGTGTTATTATCAATTACACACGTTCGCAAGTATATGGCAAATAATAAAAAAATAAAAAGTATAGTTACTACCCAAGTATCGAATCCCCTAAGAGTAGCTATTTGTAACTTAGCAATTATATTGTTGCACACTAAATGAATTGATTTTGCTTTTATTGTTGAATAAATAAAGATGGAGAAATATAAATTTACTAGTTATCAACTAAAGATCAAAACTAGAATGATGGAGTAAGATTAACTACTGATTAACTAAAGACCGCAATTGTAAAGATTATATAAAGAACTAAAACTAAATTAACTACCACATAATTTAATTGATTGAATATTTTTTATGTAAGATTGTAAAACATATTAATTAAAAGGTATCTAAGAGATGGATTCCAATAATCTCGGATGCATGTACTTCCTAGACAAAATACCAACAACTCCTATGCAAGCCTCTATCTATTGATGATTATTTTGTTTCCAAGTTGATGTAGTAAATTAGCCACCTTTCGCATGTACCAAAGAACCCTCTAATCCTTAATGATCTCATGCCATTAAGCACTTTTCCCTCGCCAGAAGTTCACCATGTTATAGGATCCATGTAGTGTTTTAGAAGTGAATTAGAGTTACCAACTATAATTTTGATTCAACCAACACGCTAAAGTCAAAGGTCTATGGATTTATCTGTCTGATCTACTATACAAGTGTTATGCTAACAATCTCCTATGCATAATTCAACATAATACGAGGTTGTTCAATGTACTACTTTGCCCTCATAGAAAATGCGTGCATCAAAAGGTTTAGTTTTGGCGGGGGGGGGGGGGGGATTGGATGAGCGCTTATTTAGCTTGATTTTAGTACTCATTTCCTTATGCTTTTATTAAACTTATTGGTGCATATTTATTGGTTTTAGTATTGTTTTATGTTTTCTTAGGATTTTATTGAGTCAAGACAAAACGAAGCAAAAAGAGCCTAAAATGGACGCTTTTGGAACATGGCATCACGATACAACTTCAAGGGCCATGGCGCTACACAAACTAGGCAAACCCTAATTGCATCATGCAAATAAGTCCAAAAATTGGCCAAAGCCGAGGATGGCGCGGCAGGACAGCACCATAAATGTCAAATGCAACGCGAGCAATGAAAGAAATAAGAATATCGCAGAGAAAATGCAGAAGTGGCGCTACAGTAGAGACACGTTGCGCGATCTGCACAAGTAGCCGTGCAACATAGCTGCACGACATACCTGGTCGCGCGTCTCTTGGGCAACACCATCTTATTATACGGTTTAAAGCGCTTCTGTTCACAAAATTACGGCAGCAAGACTTTCCTATAAATATGAGAGAACGGGCAACACTTAGAGAACCACCGGGATGAAGGTTCACATCACCGTTTACAGCTGCTCACGACCGTTTTTAAAGAGAAATGCCATCAACTTCTATTCTAGTTTAGTTTTTGTCATTGTTCTAGAGTTTATAGTTCGTAGAGAAGAAGATAGCATGTAGGAGTCAAGAAGATAGCCAAAGCATCAACGTTCCACCGGATCTGAGAAGCTTTCCATTATCTCTTACTTTGTTTATGTTATTTAAATCTTTATTGATTGTTGAACTCATGACTATGAGGAGCTAACCTACCCGTTGTTTAGAGTAGGAGAGTAAATATGATTTATGAATATGTTTATTTGCTATGTTTGATATGTGTTTGATGAATTCATATGTCTCGATTAAGTAGTTTTTATGATGCGTAACTAGTCTTGCTCTCGTTGGATGGATGAAAGCACTACCATGGGACTGCTAGAGTGTAGATGTTAAGCTAGTTATATATATATATATATGTATATGTGTGTGTGTGTGTGTCTGAGTTGTGACTTTGGTGCGCTAACGCAAGTGATGTGCAACCTGAGATCATACTAAATCAATCTTGATTATGTACGTTTATGTTAACACGATTCAGATAAGTTAATTGGACTATAGATTTGATATCTCTACTAAAACAACAAAAAATTGAGCTGAATTCGCTAACACGGTAGGTTATTAGAGACTCATAGATTCTATACCGAGGATAGGTCCAGCTATAGGTCACAGATCCATTAAACATGTGAACTTCAAACTATCATCAAGCATCCCAAGTATACATAGGTAGTTTGTCTATGAACTATTATGGTTAAATCAGTGGTCCAACCTCTGTTTACAACCTAAGCATTCAACCAACCAATCATTTTTAGTTATGTTTATTTACTTTCTTTCATTAGTTAGATTAGCTCTCTAGTATTCAATTCAATTCTCATTAAAGTCTTTCTTGCATTTAAACCGTTTTCCTTGCATTCAAACCATTTTCATTGCATTAAAATCATACTTGCATTCTCATTGTTTTCATTGCATAATAGTTTAGTTACTCCTTGCATTCTAGTTGAGTGATCTTCGGCATTCAAAACTATTTTCATAAAATCTGCATTCAAAAGGTTTCTACATCAAAAGCATTTTGCATTCATTTTGCATTCCTCCTGCAAACACAAAGATAACAAACGTGATAACCATTAGTGCTTTGCATTTAAGTGATTCACGCATTCATCCACCACTCATTTGTGACACAATACTTGGTTCGTAACTATACTTACCCTTTTATTATTACTTGATCCGTGCACTTGCGAGAAGAGGAATTTAGGTGTAATAATTGATTTGTTAACATTTTATTCTTTGTACACAAAAGTTCCTATCAAGATACATCTTATTGTACCCCTACTTCATATCTTTTGACCCACGCCTTAGGGCCTTATAGGCCCAAGTATCTGACGCATGAAGTGTTTCAATAGAGCTACACGATGAGCGTCAGTGGGCACATGATAATGAAAACAGTAAAGAGAAGATAAAATGGAGACCACCCGGATTAGCCGTTGCAAAAGATTTCTAAAAGAAAAGATCGAAAAATCAAATAATCAACAAAAATCCAAATTCAACAAAAATTTCTTAGCATAGGTCGAACTCTAGACTTCAATTCGGCCTCACAAGGACAAAAAACAAACAAAATAAGAAAATAGTCAATTCGACCTATCGTGGTCAAATTCGACCTATCCTCATCAAATTCAACATATTTGGTCAAATTCGCCCTATTTGGTCAAATTGATCTATCTTGGTTAATTCGACATATTTGAACAATTTGACATTTTGGGATTATTCAACCTATCATGGGCACTTACGTAATTTTGACGATAAGTGTTGATTAGGGCTATACAAATTTTATTTGAGCTATAAGTCAATTTATTTTGAGCTGTGAATTATATTCGACCCATAAACGAAAAGTGCAAGTTAAGAGGAATCTGCCCCTAGTATAGGACTACGACGCACCAAAATTACAAAAATGTCACCGCCCCATCAACTAGACCTATTTCTAGGGCCCATTAATTTAACTTATTTATGGGGTGAGTTCGAGCTTCTACTTGGGCCTAATTTGTCCTATTTTTTGGGCCTAAATGTGACCTATTTTAGGACCCAAATTTTGCCCCGTACCAATTTTTTTACAAGAATAGACGAAAATGGATTGATATATTTAAGAAATTCAACCTATATTTCATCAAAACTATGGCCACAAGTCTCCGATTAATTTTGCAACACGCTCGTATTCTACGACCATGTACAAGCTGGGGGGCTAGCGTTATACCATAATTTGAATGGCTAACCGAGACATGACACGTGGCATTATAAATACCACTTTTTTTTTTGAAAATATGTCGAACTAAATTAATAGGTCAAATTTAATGCCTGAATAGGTTGAAATATATCACTTATGTAATTCGACTTATTTCTGGCTAATTCGGCCAATTTCAGCTTTTTCCGACCTATTTGCCCGAAATTCGACCTATTTAGGTAAATCAACATATTCTATTATTCAAGCCCGCAAAGGCCAGGGCCTACCACGCCCAATCCGATAACTAAGAAAATATTGTTCCTATAAATACTCACATAATCATCATTAAGAAGGCCCATTTTCCGAGACAATCTCAATAGCTCGAAATATCATATTCGACCTGGTACGACCTATTTTGGTTCGACCTATTCTGCTATTTATTCCACCTATAGCTAGATTTTGACATGCTTTGTCTAATTCGACCTATTTCAGTGGATTCTACTTATTTGGTCATTTAGTTCCGTTTAGTGTGTTTTCACTTTGAGGGAGGACAATCAAGTTGTTGTTGTTTTAGTTGATTATCATTTGGAGCCTGATGGGGAATTTAGTTTTGGATATCAACTTATTTTTATTAATGTTAAGGGGCATAATTGGAGCAGTGTTATTGGTGTTCTTGTTGCTTTGATGGTATACAAGTCAGGAGATGTATTTTGGCTATTCGATTTATTATTAGGAAATGAGCAGCAATTCATGTTATTTCGCATAATATCAAGGGTACATCAAGGTTCGAGAACCGGGAAAGGAATAAAAAGCGCAAACAATCTACATTGGAGGTTGCAACATGACACTCATATTTTGTGTGCTATTAATTGTAATAAGTCGTGCACTTATGTTAAAATATTTGGCTTATATTATTTTACGAGGTATCCAATTTGGAGATATGCTCTTTTTTGCAATAGAGATAACACTCTTTGTTTTGACTGGAGTTGGACAGACCTCCCAATGCGGGAGTGGACATTCAGATTGCGTACTCCACATTTGGGTGTGATCTCCGACTATCTCGCTCCCGTGGGATGCCTACAGAACTTTGTAAAACCTCGCATTAGGTTTATGGGGCATGTTTTTAGACCCCCTAGCTTTTTTGGTTTCTTGTTTTTGTGGTCGCATGGGTAGAGTACACCATTCGATCTCCATATGTAGTACCCCTCATTTTTCTTTCTTTACAAAACCTTTAATTTGTTTCACCATATTTTACGATATTTCCTCATCTTTAGGCCTATAACTTACATTCTAGGCTCATCCCATCACGAGCCAAATACTGACTTAAGCATCAAAGTGCCTTCGTTGAGTCAGCCTCAACCTATTTCACGTGTTGTATTTTCAGTTCAGGTTTTCCTAACTCAAAGCTAGCCCAAGACTAATCAGGAGCTTGAGTTAGTCTCACGTGGAGTGATTAGTCAGTAGAAGAAATTACCTCGCATCAGATTCAAAACACGCACATACCATACACGTAATGCCTCTCTACGGTATAAACCGTTGTTAATCAACTCAAAACCAAATGAATGTACACAAACCAAATAATCAATAATCGGTCATTATAAACAATTTCAGCAACAATAAAAAGAAGAATCACACCAAAAAATATCCCAACAACACTTGAGACCCAGGATCCGGAGAAAGAGCGGATACAAATCCAATGAGGAGAAAAGAAGTTTTTAGATAGTAAACAAACAAACAAAAAGAGATGTAAAAATAGAGCAACATAGCTTAATTACGATTTTTCAAACAGTCTAATTGGTGAAATGAATCAACGTCGTTGTCTCAAAATAACCAGAAGGAAATTGAAGAGGAATAACGGCATTGTGATGATGAAAAAAGTAAAATTAGGAACACATGTTTTGTGATGATTATTATTTTTCTTGTATTCACGTTTGTATCGTTGTTGAATGATCACGTGATTTAACGAAAAAGTGAGATTTGGAAGAATGATGAAACCCCACAATAACTTTTCGATGATTTAAGTGAATAACAGAAAAAGGGGGAATGAAATAAAACGGAAAGTGTAATGGAAGGGAATCCATATGGTAAATTTAAAATGGAAGAATTCTGCATTATTTTAAGGGATAAAAGCATCAAGCCTCCAACCTATAGGCCCTTATTGACCTGCCCCTTAAACTTTTTTTTTACCACTATAGTCTTTCACCTTTAGCTACTTGTGCGAATTTATCCTGGCGCTTTAACGGCCAAAATCACTCGGAATATTCTCTTTGGATGCTTTCACAACACATGTCATCCATGAGGGTATTTTCGTCCGTGAAATTTGCTTGAAAATTATGTATGTTTTACCCCCCAACCTATGAAATTATGTGCGACATACCCCATGATATATGTAGAATAATTAAAATATCAAGTTGTTAAAAGTGAGAATCGAACCCAATACCACTTACCTAAGTCTGAAGCTTTCTACCACTCGACCATTATGATATTGTTGAAATGTATTCATTTTTAATTATATTTGTATCTCAGTAATTGGATGTCAATAGTAAAGTCACATCATAAATATTTTAGTAAATCAATATTCGTAAAATATTTAAGTAAGTTAATGTTTTAGTATAATATTTTGGTAAATCCATTTTTTGATAAATAAAAATCACAAATTTTTGTAAAATATTCGAGTAAATAAATATTTTATTAAATATTTACTTAGGTAAATGAATATTTTGTAAAACATTTTGTAATAAATCAATATCATATTAGATAAATATTTTAGTAGATCATAATTTCCAAAAAATATTTTAATAAGTCAACATTTTATTAAATAAATATTTTAGTAAATCAATATGTTAGTATAGAAATATATAATTAAAAAGTAATACATTTCCAAACAAAATCATGATGCCCAAGTGGTGTAGATGCTCAAACTCAAGTAAGAGGGCACGTGTTTGAATCCTAATTCTAACAATTTGATATTTTAATTATTTTACATAGATCAGGGGGTATGTCGCACATAATTTCATAGGTTGGGGGGGGGGGGGGGGGGGTAAAACATACATGTTTTTCAAGAAAATTTCACGGACAAAAATACTCTTTTGGCGGCACGTGAAGGAAATCTTTTGGGCGGATTTGGTCGCTAAAGCGCCGAGGGGCAATTCGCACAAGTAGGCAAAGGTGAAGGGCTATAGTGGTCAAAACAAAAGTTTAAGGGGCAAAGTCAAAAGAGTCCATGGGTTGGGGGACTTGATGCTTTTATCCCTTATTTTAAATTTTGTTTTTGAGAAGATGGTGTATTGGTTGAAATTTCAAATAAGTGGGTTGTATTGTATAACAAATATTGTATAACAAATAAATTAGAGTAAAATAAATTATTAGACAATTTGCACTTTATCCCCAATAATGGAATAATCATAATATGATATTTCTCACCGGCTTAAAGTATTAAAATATTATAGATACAATTGTCTTTTCTTAAATATACAATTATCTACAACTTAATTATACTAAATAATTCATAAGACGAACGATAGTAAAAAGACTAAATATGATTGAATTATGTAGAAAACTTGTTAGTAAAATGTTATTGGCTCAATATATTCATTGCTATTACGAAGATTATTTTGTTTTATAGAATTAGAGTTTGGTTAATAGCTTTTTTTTAAAACATTTTAAAAATGCGAAGCTCATTTTATTTTAATAATGAGAAACTCTTTTTTTCCCACTTAAAATGATCTTTTAACTAATTTAATATACGCGAATTTTCTCAATAAACTCTTAATATAAGATTAATGAACATGGTAGATATACGACATATTCTAGGGAACACGAGTATATTTAATATTTTAAGTACTAATTCTTTTTCTGAATTCTTTATGAGATTCTTTATCATTCATATTAGGTAATATGAGAATACATAATTAAATTTTATTCATATAAGTAAAGAAAGCTGAATTGATTTAAGTAAGAGAAGAAATATTGTGATTTCTTCCATTTAAAAAGGAAACATTATTTTAAAAAAGGGGAAAATAAAGTTACCTATCCAAACTTTGGCCTGTTTTGCAGTTACCTATTCAAACTTTAAATTTTTACAGTTTACGGTCTAAACTTTTATTTTTTTTGCACCCGACGGTCCAAAACTTTAATTCCGACGAAACTCCGCCCAAAAACGTCACTTTTGGGCTAAATGACGCATCAGTGACGTTCGACTAGGCCTGTGCAAAAAGAATCGGATCGATCGAATCGGGTGAAAATCGATCGAATGATCCGATCCGAGGATCGGATCGAATATTTGATCCGACTTTTGATTTTTGCCTTAGGATCGAACCCCCATTTGATTCGATCCTCGATTTTAGAGGCTGAGAATCGAATCGAATCGAATACTTATCTTATTTTTTAAAAATAAATAAATATATAATAATATATATAATATTATATTTTTATCTATAAAGCTAAGCCTATTAATGCTACTAAGATATTTATATATATATAATGTTAATATTATATTTTTATGTATACACTTACCTAACATTTTTTTCTTGGTCCATTGGAAGGCCACGTTTCTGTCTTTGAGAAACATATACAATTGTAAATTTGTAACACCTTTCTCTCACCATATGAAAATGAACTTTGTAATTCAGTAACTCTGTTTGAATGTTGTGGTTGGTCCAATTGATATTAAATTAAATAAGAAAAAAAAAGAAGCATCGAAATCGAATCGAATCGGATCGAAATCGAATGATTTTGGATCGAATCGGATCGTTTTAAATTGATTCGATTTCGATCCTCATTTCTCCAGGATCGAAATCGACTTCCAGCCTCGATTCAATCCGATTCGATCCGATCCGATCCAAATGCACACCCCTACGTTCGACGGTCAAAAACTTTCATTCCGACGAAACTACGCCCAAAAACGTCACTTTTGGGCTAAATGACGAATCGTTGACGTCATCCTCCAGGGGTAAAATCGGTAGTTCACCTATTATTTACTAAAAACTAAAAAATAAAAAATAAAAAATGAAACTAATTTTATTTTCAAACTAACACCCACAAAATATTAATTAAATTTTATTTTGTTACTTTAAAAATATTTAAAAAATTAAATTTTATTTTGTTACTTCAAAAATATTCAAAAAAAATTAAAAACTAATAACTCATATAGATATAAAGTAAATTCTTTTTGTTGACCAATTTAATACTAAATACTATCAATTTTTTAACAAAATGTCTCTTCAAATAACATATATTTTTAGAAATTAAAATTTTCAACAAACTTAATTAGTAATTTTAAGCTTCATTTTATTAAGTTTTACATTTTTAATTAGTTAATAATTTAAAATTTCAAAATAATAATAATAAAAAAATCATCTTCTCCAACATACCCCATCCCCCAACAGCCCCCAAGCCCCACCCCCTCCACACCCACCACCACCAAATCCACCTCAAGTTTGACCTAATTTCATTACCCTCACACTTTCATGGCCTCAATTTTCGATTTTAGAGTTTCGAAAATCGCCACCTACCACAAATTCTTCTAAAACCCACACCAAAAATCCCGAAAATCGATAATTAGGGTCATGGAAGAGCGAGGTGATGAATTTAAGTGGTTTTGAGGTGATTTTGAGGTTTGGTGGTGGTGGAGGATTTGGTTGGTGGCGGGTTGGAGAAAATGATTTTTTTTTATTTTAATTAAGTTTATTCAAAAGTTTTAATTTCTAAAAATATATGTTATTTGAAGACTTTTTTTAAAAACAAATGATAATATTTAGTATTTTTGTTAGAAAAATTAAATATTTAGGGTGCAATGTGTAAAAGAATAAATTTTAGGGTGTGAAATACATATTTCACTATACTCCTCATCTCTAAAATGACAATTTTATCTTTAAAGGATGACAATTTTATCTCTGAATGACGTCAAAGATGCGTCATTTAGCCCAAATGTCACGTTTTTTGGCAGAATTTCGTCAGAATAAAAGTTTAGACCTTCAGGTGCAAAAAAATGAAAGTTGGGACCGTAAACTATAAAAATTTAAAGTTTAGATAAGTAACCGCAAAACAGACCGAAGTTTAAATAAGTAACTGTATTTTTCCATTTTAAAAATTTTAAAACTGCGTGTGCTTTTAAAAGCACCTCACCTCTTGCTTATATAGCTTGTGCTTTCTTTTGACTTTTTAAAAAAAAAAACATATGCAACAACACTAATCACAAACACTAAACATGTTTGCGAAAAGCATAAAAGCAGGTTATAGAAGCATTTTCAGACCCCCCCAAAAATCGTATGAAAAGCAGAGTATAAAGAGATGATACCAACTAACTCGCTTGCAAGGATATCAAAAGAGAGATGATAAATACAGCCAAATCGCATGCACGATCAAGATACAGAAAGAAACTCAAATGGTAAAGTAAACTCGCCTCTTCCAAATTTCTAGTTGGTACTGGGGAACAAGTTTGGAGGTGAATTATTGCCTTACTCTACAACCTGTAGCAACCCCAAATGGCATGGGGTTTAAAGACTTAAAAGTAGATATTCTCTTTATGTAGTAAGTAGTTCCTTTTTTAGTCTCTTACTAAGCTTTATTACAAAACCATCCTCTGCAAAGAATTGCATTATGAATTGCTATACAATTTACTCTTCCCCGGCCATCCAATGCTGTAGTCAGAATCACATAACATGATGTCCCCTGAACCATGAGGGCTTTGTTTCCTATTACTTAAATTAGATAAAGTCCGGTTGGCCTGTTGATGTTAAACAACGATGCCACATCCGACTGTTAGGATCAACAACCTTTGGTTCGTTGATGACCTCAGGAATCGGAAAATACACGTAATGAGTATTGCATATGCCCACCGTTATACCACTATAACCAGCAAACGCACCATGAACCTGTCAAAAGATTTGTGTATATTGAGTTAATAACGATATGCATGGTGTATAAATAAATATAAGGTACAGCATCCAGCCATCCACTGGATTAAAGCACTATCAGCTAAATATAATTTGTGTAGGCTATTTGAACAAAATTATTTATGCATTTCGCTCCGACATAATTTTGAATATGTCATGGATTAAAGCATCAAATCTCCCAACGTATACCCCATTTTACAACTTTTCCACTAAACTAGAAAAATGATAAATTGACACAACTATTGAAATATGTGCGAAATGCCTAACTTTCTGGAGGAACTCTTTTACCCAAAAGTTTGTTTTCTCCAGAACATGAAGCATAAAAATCTGGTTCATTTCGATTTAACCTTAATTTCAATAAAGAGCCTTCCTATCCCTTCAATTTCATCGCATCCCCAAAGGTTAAATTATCAAAACAATAGGATCTTAACAAGAACAATATAGCAATAATTAAAGGAATCAAGATGAAACTCGAGTTTACGTTTCACATTCTTCAAATCATGCCAAAAGGTTGACTAAGTGGGAAATGCACAAAATTTGAAACGTTAGGGGGTTAATGTTTTAAGCGCAAATTGCAAAACAGGGAATACGTTAGGCGTTTGATGCTTTTATTGTAATATGAAATACGATGAAGTTTTAAGTTGGCTATAACAGGTGAAGAAGCGATAGGCATTTCTCTAATCTCGGTACTGATTTTACTTTCACAAACAGACTGATACAGCAACAATTAATTAGCTCAAGCTTTCTTAGAAAATTTGAGTTTATTAAGGTATGAATTACAGAAAGTGAATGGAGAAGACCTTTGTGCACGCAACAGATATAAACAGAAAACAAATGTACGTATATAGGTACAAGAAGACATACTGCATTTTGACCAAGAACCGTGCAAAGAATTCCATCTGATGCATTTGCACGGCATGCCCGGATCATATAAGTAGGATCAATGTACTTCAAATCTGCCGCAAATCCTATGTCTTTAAAGAACTTCTTCGTCTGCAAGTTGGCAACTCCGATATAAAAACTATCAGTCAACCAAATGTGTTTACTTATCGGAACAACGATAACTAAGTTCGCTTTATACCTAACATCCTTATACCAACACATGTTGTCATTATCATCTGAGTAATGATTAGAACAGAACGGTTTCATGCGTTCATCTAAGACATTTAAAGCACATATACTATTTATGGCCATTAGATGGAGTAAAATGTTACCTGTACATACATGCGACTTTCCCTAAACTGGGGAAATTGGAAAAAATAGAACTGCTGATGATAGGAAAAAATAGGAAAACCCAAAACAAACACTACTGAAAATTTCTACCCCCCCCCCCCCCCCCTCCTCAGAGCTTTAGATAGACTAACATCTAGAAAGCTACTATCAAAATATGCCACAAAGCAGATAAATTGTTACAGACTTCCTTCTTGACATTTATCACCAACGAGAAGTCTTTAAACCTCCTATGAAGACTTACAAGAAAAGACTTATGAAGACTTACAAGAAAAGACTAAAGTGATAAAGAGTTATAGTCTTTATAGAATTAGATTAGTATTAGTCTTCTAATTAAATAGTTAGTATATATCGTATAAGAGTTCTACTTAGAATAGAAAATATTATTTGTCATTAGTTCAATATATTAGAGATCGGGTTTGTTCTTTTGGTTCCTTTCTATTTTTGAGATTGGGTTTATTCAATAAAAGTTTGTTTATTTCGTTTATATATCTTCGTATCCTATCATAAATACTGTGCAGATTATTAATGCCTGCAACAATGCTCAACAATTATAATTAATGTAACATCTTCTAGTGTGTCATTTTCTTTCACTTAGCATGAAGCTTAATCTATAACCAATGGGTTTGGCTGGATTACCCGCGTCTTTCTAAATATATGAAAAAATGACATCTAGGATAGTTCGTTTAATACTTTGAATATTAATGAATCCTACTGGATACCTAGATAGACAATCTTTTTCTTTTCTTTTGGCTACCTGGTGTGTATGGTGGGGGGTGTTACGGAGCTATTTACAAGAGATAATGTATCTTGATGTCCCAGTTAATTCGAAGTATTTACTGTCCACTCCACCTATCGTAATTCCTTTGTTTATCAAAGTTTATATGTCAAACACTTTTAGATAATGTTATAACTTAATCATTTCAAGCAAGAATATCAGTAGCCTAGCAACTGTGATGGCAGTAATCCTCTTTGATGATAGTACTTAAAGAACAAGACCTCTCATTGGAAACTAATTACACAAAACCACATAAAAGACCAACCTCTTGTTGTAAATGAACACCAAAATCTCCTAATACAATGTTGCCTGATGCATCCCTAGCATTCGTTTTCTGAAGAAGATCCTGCAGACATAAGTGTAAAAATAGTAATGGCATTAGGTTCCCTATGTTGCATAAATCAACAGAATTTGGATCATTTTCTCTAAAAGTAGTTCTGAGTTCTGAAAGTATATTCCTCCCATGGGGAGAAAAAAAAAAGTTGTGTTTTACATATAATAAAGAAGAATACGCACGCTTTACATTTACTATCTAAGTATAAATACATACTTCTATCATTGATTAATGTCAAAGCTGACTACAACATCAGTATCCATTAAAAGTTCCTTTCAACCTCTCAAATTCAAGCCTACCTATTCACAGAAATTTGGTGGAGATGAAAAGGTCAATGATTGAAACATGAGAAATCATGCAAAGTCCCTTCTCATACTGCAAAGGCTTTTGCACCAAAACAGAAACACAAAACTGATTAAAGTTTTCAATCTTGCTAAAAGAAAAAGGGTTCATGATGTCATATTAGGTCAAACTGTCAAATGCCAGGATTAGGTGATCCCAGAATATAGCTATCATTTGTAAAATAGAATTGAATAAGTTGGTGAGAGAAATTTGCCAGGGGAAGAGATGTAAAGTTTGTAGCCATAGGCAATTCGAACAAATCTTGTACAATTCTTCAGGCCTAAAAAGGGAAACATGATCAGCCTAACCTGTCCAGCTCCTTCTGCAACACATACAACAGCAGATCCCTTTGTTTCCAGCAGGTATTTCAGGTGATTTAAGACACCATGAGGTCCATGCAATTGAAAGGGCACCTAAAAGTTATAAGAGAACACCGTGACTTAACGGATAAGCTAAATTATCTTTTTTCTTCTGATTTTTCTCGAAGTCAAACCTCTGGAATTAAGCATATATCAATCTGCCCACTAGCAAGGGAAGCCTGCATGGCTATAAAACCGGAACTACGGCCCATCAATTTCACAATCCCAATACCACGATAAGCACTGTGCGCCTGTAAATTAAGAGAGAGAAATATCTCAATTGAGGGAATAAAAAGAAAGATTTCTGGTTGATAAAACATGCAAGTAGGGCAGGACAATAATTAAACTGTGACTGAAGATAAACCCTAAAATAGAAAGATGTACCAACTAACCTCAATATATGCAGAATTTATTGCTCTTTGTGCTTCTTCAACAGCAGTATCAAAACCAAATGTTTTATCCATAAGCAGAATATCATTGTCTATGGTTTTTGGCACGCCAACTACAGCTATCTTTAATCGTCTTTTACGGCACTGTAGAAAATATAAATGATACAAACAAATTGGGAAAATCCAGGTAGAAAGAGCTAAAATACTCACGAACCAAAACACATGCTCACGCTAACTCAACATTAGCAAGGTAGTAAATGTGAGTGACAAGAAAGATGATTTCTCAGTATAAAGAGTAACAACCTTAGTTTGGGCCTTGAAAAACTAAGGACAATTTACTAAGTCACATGCCATTCTTTAGGTAGAATTCAAATATCGTCTTTTAGTTCGAGCAGTTTGTTTATGAATAAGGTGAAAACTAACTAATTAATGGATTCCCTAGTTGGTGTTGACATAATCTATAAGAATGGTCTTTAAAGTCAAAATAAATATTCTTATTTTAAGAAAACCAGAGGTTACTGAGATTTGGTAAGGTATCATAAAAGCAAATAGATTACGACCCAGAGAGAGAGAGAGAGAGAGATGCATCATTCTTTCTTTTGACAAGAAGACTCAATGGTGACCGTGCTACAAATTGGAGAAACATAGTTTAGGTTATTGCAAAAATCCTATGTTTAGTTCAACTTTCTTTAGAAGACAACATTTCATGACTGAAGTGTGAGCCAAGTTTGAGTATGAAGATCAGTCTTCAGTACCTCTTCATGAATAGCATTGGCACCAGCATGTGTACCATTTCCTCCCAGAACAAAAAGCATATTAATCCCTCTTGCCTGCAATTATTTCTTAATATTGTATCACCATAGTACTATGAAACCAAAGGACCAAATTTCATGACAAGTACCTCCATACTGTCCACAATGTCAGTAACTTTAGGTCCGCCACGGGAGACTCCTAGCAAGCTTCCTCCAGATAGATGGATATTTTGAACCACCTTCCTGGATAACTGAAAGGACATTTTGAGGTACAAACTTTCAGGGATGCATGCAACAAGAAGGCCAATGGTGATAGCAACGTTTTTAATAAAAATGAGCGGTCATATTTTCCAAGCTTTTGGATTTTGTATAAGAATAAAATTGCATGCATGAACATTTCAGGAATGAGGCATGTTACATAAAGAAGGGATAGGAGGTGGGAAGGAAAAGTGACTCTAACCCTTTACCCAAGAAATTCATATGGGTAGTCCTCATAGTTGTTGGAAACTTAAAAGAACGAAAAGACAACCCTCTCTTGATTGGTATAGAGTAAAAAGAATTAAAGAGAAACATGTCCATTTATTCTTTAGTCATCCTATTGACCCCATGTGATTCTTACTCTAGTTTATATAGTGTAACCTACTTTTTTGAAATTAAAGGTTTAATTGTTATTTATGCTTTTACTTTCAGTTCTTCCTGAGACTCTTTAGTAATAAGGACACAGGAGGATAGATAATTTTGTCACCTCTTACCCATCCCAACAACTTCCCTCCTTTCAATCAGAAAGAGAGGTGTATAGCTTACCCATCCCTTTCTTCCAATCTTCCTATCACCTCCTCCACCGCTCTTAGCTACCAAGAAAATGCAAAATCATCTATGTTGGTCAAGAGAGGCTGGAAAATTAGGCATTAAATAGTGTGTACACCCAATAATTAGCCAGGGAAATGGTTGAACTCCAACAGAAACGAAGGTATCCTTCTTTCAACTATGTAAAGAATCGTAATTACAATTCTTTTTAAAGTTCTATGAGATTTATGATGCTATTTTCTAATCGAGTAACAAATTTGGCATGTTGAAAGAACTCGTTATATATCATCATACATGTTGATTCACGAACTATTTTTGCCTGACGACCGACATTAATGAGCATCGACATATAGCGATTTATGATGGCATATCAAATCAAAAAAATTCCTAGATTTGAAAAACCTCCGCATAACGAAAATGTACTAAATAAAAGATTTCCATCACAAGCTGGATATCGTATTCATATCAGGATATAATAAGAACTCACAGGCATTTCAGCTAAACTGCTGTCCGAAAAACCACGGTATCCAAAAGGAATTCCAACAATCTTTTTCACGCCATATATCTCAAGGGTGATCACAATCTGCAGGGAGAAAAACAAGCAAGTCAGATGCAAATGGACCCTTGAACAGTTTTACTATTCCATTTAGATGGGCATAACAACAGCACACTCGGTTACAAGAAAAGCCAAAAATGTTGAGAAAGAATCTCTCGTTTTCGGCAATTCGGTTTTCTTCATCTATTTCAGTATTGGAAGTCAACTTTTAATGGTGACACAAGATAAGAATGGAAGTATCAACTGCTCATGTATCGAAGTACCTGTCTTATGACATCATTGAGACCAGGGCAAAGGCCCCCACAAGTAATGATTGCAGCTTTTACATCTTCTGGTTTAAAATATATTTTATCTCTGGGCCCAGCACGATGAACCCTGAATTGGAGTGGAGTAAACTACAAGGTGAATTGGTGGATTGGTCATCATACTATAACAGGTAATATGGAGCAGAAAATTAAAGTGATAAAACTTGATCAAAATAAAAGTATCTATGATCACCTGAGAATCTAAGGTTGGATAATAGGAAAATGGTTTTCTTAATCAATTTTGTTTTTAAGATCACTTTAGCACCTAAGTCGCTATCTGTAAATTTTGGAAAACACCCTATAAAGACTTTTACATGCTTTATTGCAGGGTTTAACCCACTTTCTCAACTCAACATAGTTTCTTTGGCTGAAATGAAAGTTGCCGGCAAGACACAAGTCACTGAAGTAAGAATGGATGTGTAAATCTCAAAGAACTTTGAGAAACCTCACGTAAGGCTTAAAATCCCCTAAACGTCCTCCAGATCACCTGGCCAATACATGGTAGTCCAGATGGACGCCAGTTTTGTGGCTAGAAAAGTAACATATGTCATAAACCTTTGGAAAAGCCTGTGCAGATAACTAAAAGTATTACACGACATACTTTCAAATGAAGCGGGTATGCATTCCTTTTTGACGATGAAAAAGTGGAAGGAGGTGGAGCAACACGTTCTGGTCTACAAATGTAAGTTTTGGTCATATGTTCCTCTCATTTTGACATTTCCTCCAGGAGAAATCCCAATTTTAAATTCAAAAGCTAACATCACTGCTTCTGTAAATACTAGTAAGACAAATTACAAAAACAAACTAGATACCATTGTTCCAGCCATGTACAATCTGGATCAATACACTCAGCACCAGCAGATGTTGGAGACGAGAAACGTATGACCTGAAACCATTCAAAATAGAACATATTAAGAAGCAATCAGCACAAGTAAGATGTGAACTCCTTTTCAGAAAGCTATATTCAACCTAGAAGATTCAATTTTATACATAGCATAGTTTACTAGAATAATCTAACAGCACTTCAGAAACACATAAGTATTGATCTTCTTTGCAGTGCCTATGACAATTTGCAACTTCTGCAGATGCAAGCTTTTCCGAGTAAGATGCCATTCATTCGGAATCTTAAGCTTCAGAAGTAATCAATTAAGTAAACAGAAAACAGAAGAATAACTATGCTTGTAACCTTGGTACCTAAATCAAATCAAATCAAATCAAATCAAATGCAATGCAAAGTCAATCTAATCTGCTCAATTGCAAAAAAAGAAATGCACATTAAGGACTACCATTTTCGGAAGGATAAGATACTGAACAGATAATAACAAAATGGAGAAGCTCTCAAAATACAACAAGAAAATGATTGGAACTTTTAGCTCTAGAATGAAAGTGAGAAAATTATAACAATCTAGCTAAATATTAAATGATTATTTCAATCATGAATATAAGTTATAGATCTACATCAGAAGCTATCATGTGACAATAACAGATGACTCAGAAATAAATAAATAAAATAAAATAAAAAGGTCGAAACTTTTGCATTTACTGAAGCAAAATTATACTTGAGCGCCATCAAACAAAAAATCTTCAGCAGGCAGTCTGCATAAACTTTAAACTCTTGTGCATGCGGACCATTCTAACTTAGAATGATAGATCTTATACAAGAAAGTATAATTACGAACAATCAATATCAAGCTATTCATCTAAATTTGAATCTATTTTTCAACTTCTCAAGACCTAGTTAACCAATAATAGGCTGCAAAGAACTTTAATACGATTCACATAAACGTGTAATATAGTAAAAGGTACAGACACGCGGGAATCGCAAATCTGTTGGCTCCCGGTGAATTAAATATGGACAAGAAAGAAATGACAAAAGGAATAACAGACATGATATGATACCTTTAGCAGTACTCTGTCGTTTTTGTTAATGTAGCCATGCCATGCCTCATCTGATGGATAACCTTCTGCGAAATCCGAACTCACAGGAGTCCTGACATACACACACACACACACAAACACCATTTCATTCAAAGTAGAAACTAGAAACTAATAATATGCGATCACGAACATCCAATCTCCAATTTGACATGATGAGGCAACAAAATAACATTGTTCAGACAACATAGAACCAAAAATCATAAAATAAAAGAGCAAGCAACCTCATTCTAAGGCAGAAAGTGGAGGGGTAGGAGACGGCGTCGGGTAGGACATCGGTGAGGTGCGGAATGTTGAATCGAGCCTCGAATTCGTCCTGGTACTTTGACTTCCACTCCGGATCGCTGTAGTCAATGCTCTTCGCAGCTTTCACCTCAAATTTCCTCTTACAAATTCGGGAAGGGAAGTAGACCTGTTTGAGGTTGAACTGAGTCGCCGCCGCCGTTTCGGCCGGGAAAATCAACCTCGGTGTGATCGCCGCCGATATTGCGTCCATTAAGTTAAAAAAAAAAAAGAACAAATAAAAAAAATATAAGTTATGCTGTGCTGCTGCTGTATTATTATACGTAAATAACAATGTCTATGACTGTGCGTGAAGTCAATTATATATATACATATACATACACGCACAGTTGAAGTGGGGGCGGAGATCGGAGTGACGGAGAAAGAGAGGGAGCTTTGGATTTGTTTTTTAGCCTACAATAAAATACACTTTTAAAAAAAGTACGGAGAACAATTTATTTACTTTTCAACTCCACAAACCTAATAATACAATAAATAATAATAAATAACCTTCTTTTATCTAATTAGCTCAAAATTCAACTAATAATACAAAAATTGTATCTTTTCTATTTCTTTTTCGGGACCTAAAACTTATATGCTAACATATCAATTTGCTTTTATGATTTTATTAATATAAAATAGTAACTTCAATTCGAATGAAGTTTCTTATGCAGATTATCTATCTCTTAGAGTAATGAGTAATACGACAAATTAATTGCGTATTTAATTACAGAACTCATGACCTTCATGGCCTAAAATGTCCAAATCGACTTTAAAGCAATACATGCGGTATAAGGCAAGAATTTTAACTAGCAAAGTACATCCGATTAATTTTCTTTCTTTTTTTTGGCTTTGCGTTCAATGAGAAATTGCTCCACATAGCTTGGAAATATTTTGAATAATATTATGTGATTTTTTTTTTCATTTTTCACTAGGTCCTTTAAGAAGACAGTCTCGACATATCATTAAAGTTAACGCAAGCCCAAACATAGATGAATATATATATATATATATATATATATATTGAGATTTGTACATACCTCATTGCAAAATTGTGGACATATTGCTCTAGAAAGATATTTCCTTCTATTTTGGTCTTATTTTGTCCGTGTAACAAAACACTGAATAAACGTACAAATAAAAACCAAGACGCCAAAATAATGCTAATCGATTAATTATCGGACTAGTTTGGTCCGAAACACCTTATACAAAGCTTACTAAGATGTACGCTAAAAATACAAGTAAATATGGCGTGTCGAACAGGCAGCGTTCGATGCAAGCGTATCGAACCTAGGCTGTTCGATATTAGCAGTACTGTATATGTCGTGTATCGAATTGTTATAAGTCGAACAAGTCTGGTTCGATGCTGGATGCGTATTAAAGGAGGTTGGTTTGATGTGGTGCTGAATGTCGAACGCTATATCTTCGATGTACAACCGTGTCGAATGCTAAAAGTTCGATGTGGATCAGGTAAGTGAAGGTCTTCAATCTACCTCGAGAAGGTGAAGGGACGGGGTATTTATAATACCCGTCCCACGAGCCCCTTTTGCAGGTAGGGAAAGAGCATCGAACATAGATGGTTCGATGCTGACTCCGCATCGAACACAACCTGTTCGATGTTCAATTAATGTCGAACGGAACCTGTTCGATGTACTATTTATCGGGCTGGTCTCGTTTGGCCGGCCCAATATAAGATGAAATTGTTGGATCGGGATTGATACAACTTTTCCAAAGTTTCAGAGCTCAAGTTAAGCTGGCGGTGCCTTAATTGATCTCAAACAATCTTCTTGATAGAGTATAATGTGCAGCGGAATTAAAGAACACAAGAAGATAAATTTTCGATGGTTTATTATAAATAATCAACCATCTAGCCTTACGGCAAAATAACCACGCAGGTTTTATCAAAGATGTTCCTCACCACAAAATCACTCTCGCTCTTTTGTAGATTGGACTCAACAAAACAGACAAGAATTTTCTCCTTAAATCTAATCCTAGACTTAACTCGAAAACTCACAAACTTTGCAAAACAAGAAACACAGCAACAATGCTTAAGATTTAATCTCTACGGATTTATAAGCTCTATTGTTTCTTATGTATCTTGATGTACTTCACACCCTATATATAGGTTTCTTCAAACTTGATCTCCAAGGTGTGTTGTACACAGTTTTGGTAACTTATGTTGTTTCCCTGTTGAACTCTACTTTCCTTCTTGAACTCGATCTCCTTCTTGAATAATAGTTCCCTTTATTAGATTGAGTTCTAATAAGGAAATACTCCTTCTTCAATTCAGAGTTGATCTTGGAAAGATTACTAGTTGCACTTGAACTCCAAAACTTTCCATCTTTGAAACCGTGTTGACTTGACCGATCTCCTCCTCTTGAATTATGGAAACTCCAACTTAGGAAACTTGTAATGCTCTTCCTTATGATTAAGAGATGTTCCTGGACATAAACAAAGACAACTAAAATCGTGGAACTTGATTAATAGGTGAATAAAAGCAAAACTAAAATAAAGCAGTTAAAGAGAGATTGACAGAATAGTTTCTGGTTTCAATGTTGTCCTGTGAATGTTGGCTCAACATTCGTCCAACATTTAATCCAGAACACTTTACTCATGTTCAGAATTTCAGAAACATGTTTTAGGTTAAGACTGTTTTCGGGTTTCATTGTTGTCATCTAGATGTTGGCACAACATCCATCCAACATTGATAACAGAACATCTTACACTTTCAATCTCCCCCTTTTTGCCTTTCTTCACAAAACCAATCAACCTGTTCACATAACAGATAATATGTCCAAATATCAATTAAGCATAATAATCTAAACCTACTAAAACTGCTCCCCCTTAATGCAAACTATCAAGCATTAACTTGGCATAACAAAGATTACTCATTAAAGTCATCACCACAACTCAGCAAAGTTGTTCAGATATTTAACTCATCAATGTTGTCTCAACATTAAGACCAAAATGTACCTACACATAAGTTTATCAGCAGAACCAGCAGATATAAACTATCTTCATAAGCAAAATCATTAAGGGCAGTTAAAGCTAAGTAGCATTATCATTACAAATCAAAACAAAGAAAAAGAGCTAGCAGCAAAATAGAAACAGTTCAAAACATTTCAATGCAAAAACATAAAAACCAGAAATCAAAAAATTAAAAACTAGATCACTATCCCCCTTTTTGTGAAGAAAGCTCCTCCATGTTCTTAATCAAGACATCTAGCTCCTGCATTTGTTTTTCCTTGAAAGCGATTTCCCTATGAAGATTGGCATAACCACTTCTATACCAAGTCAACTGCTGATCAACAAAAGATTTTGTTGTTACCCTGGTTTCTTCCTCATCAGATTGAGGCACTGAAGCTCCAACAAATTGTTGAGCCTCCTTTTCCTCTCCAGGTGCAACTCCATCTTCAGGATTCCAAGGTGAGTCTTTCACTCTTGTGCTAGACAAGTAGGATTGAGTGATGGTGAACCTAGCATTGTTCTCTGACATTCCTCCAAACTCTTTTTTGTTCATCTTCTGTTTAAGCATCAGAGTTGTGATCAAAGAAGGAAATGGTAGAATCCCTTGCTTCTTTCCAGCAGCATCTTCCATAGCCTTTAAAATTCTCACCCCAATATTCACATCAAGCCCATTCTTCAGTTTGTAGACCAAGTAAGCTGACTCCTTAGTCAAAACAGTAGAATTTTTAGTAGGCAGCCAATTATAAGATGCACATTTGTGCAGAACAACACTTAGGGCAGTGAGCTTTGTTGTTGGTAATTGTTCAACCCATGTTCTCTCTAGACCACATGTGATATCCTCAATCACCTCATCTGGCTTAGGATCTTCAGATTCCTCATCATGTGGCAGTCCCCAAATCTCATTTATCTTCTTAGGACTAATGTCAAACACTTGTCCTCTTACCCATGCTTTACCATATTTGGGAGACAACTCACTAGTGATATACTTTGAGAGATTTAGGTAGAAATCTTGTACAAGCTCAGGAGCATAATCACCATGCTTCTTCATTGAATTCTGAACCCCTCTTGCTTTCAACAACTCAAAAACTCTGTTTATTTTAAAGTTGTACATGTTCATGACCCTCTCTTTGTGAAAATCCCTCTTTCTAAACTCATAAGCCTTGTCCTCTATCTCCTTATTAAGATAGTATCTAGACCTAGCTTCCCTACTATGATAGGATAACACAAGAGTGTCACAGTACTCTTCTTCAGCATCATCATCATCATCACCATTAGCTTCAAACTCTTCAGCATCAGGTTCATCTTCCTCTTCCTCTTCTTCTTTCGCTTTCTCTTCTTCTACATCAACTACCTCAACTTCCTCATCCACAACCCGTTTCCCTTTCCTCACTCTCTCAGCCTCAGCCTTAGCCTTAGTGTCAACCTTTTTCTTCTCAAGTCTCTCTCTTTGAGCTCTTCTAGCCTCAGCTCTTTGTAAGGCTATTTTACTCATTGGCATAGACCCAATTTGTGTTCTCTTTCTACCAGAACCAGATCCCTCCCCCTCTATCACATCATTACGAACATTCACTTGGGGTTTAGGGTTAGCCACATTTACCTCAGATTCAGATTCATTGGTTTGAGGAGTATGGGCTTCTGATGTTGCGCCAACATTCGATTCATATTCCACATTTTTAGCTCGCTTTGACCGTCGTTGATAAGAAATCGTTGGTCGTTTTGCAGCAACTTGAGCAGCAGGCCGTTCTTGATCCTCACGCGCAGCAGCCCTGGTGCGTGTTGGTGTTTGCTCAACATTCAAGGCCATATCTGCAAGAGTGTCTAAAGGAGTCTTGCTCACCATGTTAGTTTTGAGAATTGAGAGAAAAATATGAGAGATTTTAGATAACTATTTGTAGAGAGAAAACAAATTGTACAAGTGAAAAAGAAATTAGGGCAAATTGTTCATTTAAGTCGTGCTGAGTGGAGAGAGAAGGGATGAATGCTGGTGGGATTGTGAAATGTGATCAATTAAATTTTCCCACTACTCTATTCCCGCGTAAGAATTTCACCACGTGTCATTTAAAAGCAACAAGTAACCAGAGCAGTTCAAAATAAAACAATAAAAACTCAGTTTTTAAAATTTTACACAAAATTATAAGTTACTGTCTTCAATGTTGGGCAGACAGTGTGGCAATGTTGGAATAACATTCAGATCAGAGAGTAGAGTAACATTCAAACCAGAAAGTTTTTAAGCCAAAGTATTTGAGGTTCTGGGCTTCTTCAAGGCAATTTCATGTGAGAGCGTGAGATATATCCAAACTTATATCTGAAACTTCACCAAAGTAGCAAGTGAGTATCAAAGACATTAAGATTTAGATCAAAATCATGAATAAGCAATATATCAAACAGAAAACACACAAAGATAAGCAGTCATGAATTAGAGAATTAATCCACTTCCACAGCATAGAAAGTCACATATAGTGTGTCACCTGCAGTATGTCACCCAAAGAGTATGCCTCAACACATGAAAGGGACTATATACTCCCCCTAAGCCCAAACCTAGTCAAACACACTAATCAAAGATGAAAAATAACGCAGTTCTAACATGAATGCAACAATGTTATGACAACATTGACAGATGGTATACACAGTGCATCACTTTTCAAACCAGCAATAGATCACATCACATCAAATCTTCACTATTTTCATTATCTCTTTAGAACAAAAACTGAAAGTTGATAAAAAAGGATAATGACATTACTGAATGAGGGCAGACCTAGACTCCACACACCCTAATAACACCATTATCAGCAGCAATTTAGGCAAGTACAAAGGCCTTGAATACTGGCAACACATTTATCATGCACCCCAATACCCCAATTCCTTATGCATACTTGTTTACCAACCTGCATACAAGAGAGCACGAAGTGATCAATGCTACCAAGTGAAGGCAACCGAAACCCCAAATACCCTAGTAGAAAGAACCACTTTCTTGTACCCCTTGGCCAAAATAAACAGAGACATGCAAATAAGCACAACTGAATATCATTGAAGCTGTCAACATCATGAACCCCAGCTTCTCCACATGTCCTGTAAAACCTTTTCATATGAATAAGACACAACTGAATAGACATCAAAGTAGTGAACTCTGTGTACCCCAACTTCTCCATATGTTAGGTTAACACAACCTCAGACACACTTTAGAGATTTATACTTTTCAAAACTTAGATGTGAATCTGCAAGCCAGAAAGATTAGTAAAACACAGTGATCAACCACACACTCAAATATGCCAAAACAAAGATCAATGTGACTCAAAAAGAAAAGAAAAAAAACAAACAAAAAAAACAAAAAGTTACATACTACACCACAAACATTAACCAGTGCTAGACAGTGGTGTTATGTCAATACTGGGATCCTAACATTCTCACATATTGCACATGCCGAGAGATTTCCTCAAACTGAAGAATCTCTCACTATCTAAAGGTTTAGTAAACATATCATCAAGCTGGTTATTTGTCTCAATATGCTCAATGTTAATCACTTTATCCTCAACCGTGTCTCTCAAGTAATGATGTCTTATATCTATATGCTTAGTCCTAGAATGCTGAACAAGATTCCTTGAGATACTAATGGCACTAAGATTGTCACAAAACATGAGGAGAGTATCACTATCTAACCCATAGTCCAGCAACATGTGTTTGAGCCATACTAGCTGGGTAACACAACTACCAACAGCTACACATTCAGATTCAGCTGTAGATAATGACACACAATTCTGTTTCCTATTATACCATGAAACAAGATTGTTTCCCAAGTAGAAACAACCCCCACTTGTGGATTTTCTGTCATCTATATCACATGCCCAATCAGAATCACTAAAACCAACAAGATTTGTATTTGTATCAAAAGAATACCAAATGCCCAATGATGAAGTTCCAAATATATATCTTAATATTCTCTTCACAACAATCAAGTGAGATTGCTTTGTATCAGCTTGGTACCTAGCATAAACACAAACAGAAAACATAATGTCTGGTCTAGAGGCAGATAGATATAGAAGACTATCAATCATAGATATTACAATGTTGGGTCAACATTGTCTCCAGTGCCATCCTTAGTAATCTTCATAGAAGAAGACATGGGAGTTTTGCAAGGTTTTGACTCATGTAGCTCAAATCTCTTTACCAGGTTCCTTGCATACTTCTCCTGGTTTAAGAACATATCATTCTCCAGTTGCTTCACTTGCAATCCCAGAAAGTAGTTCAGCTCTCCAATCATGCTCATCTCAAATGTCCCTGTCATTGACTCAACAAACTTGTCTAGAGTAGACTTGTTAGTAGAACCAAATACAATATCATCCACATAGATCTGAGCAATACAAACATCAGAACTCTTTCATAGAATAAACAATGTTATGTCTCCATCTCCTCTATTGAACCCAGGACTTAACAAAAATTGAGTTAGTCTTTCATACCACGCTCTAGGTGCCTGTTTTAAACCACACAAAGCTTTCTCAAGTTTATACACATAATTAGGGTGTTTAGGATCAGCAAAACCTTTAGATTGTTCAACATATACTTCTTTGTCTATCAAACCATTAAGGAAAGCACCTTTTACATCCATCTGGTAGAGCTTAATCTTAAGACAACATGCAATAGCAAGAAGTAATCTAATAGATTCTATCCTAGCTACTGGAGCAAATGTCTCATCAAAGTCAATCACTTCTACCTGAGTATAACCTTGTGCAACAAGCCTAGCTTTGTTTCTTACAATTACACCATCTTCATTAGTTTTGTTCTTGAAAATCCACTTAGGTCCTATAACATTCACATTAGAAGGTCTAGGTACTAGATTCCAAACATGATTTTTGGTGAATTGCAACAGTTCATCTTGCATAGCATTTATCCATTTACTATCCTTAAGAGCTTCAGTTACATTCTTAGGTTCAATATTCGAGACAAAATAGGAAGCATTACTTACAGTGCAAGTGGAAGCCATGCAGACACACAACCTTACCATATTTTTATAGTTTACCCTGTCTTTGTTGCGAGTCTTCATGCGTCCAGTGATTTCACCTATCGCTTGTGAAGCTGGATGATCCTTTTGAATCCTAGTAGGGGGATCTCTCCTAGGTTCATCAACAATGTCATCCTCTGAATTTGACTGTGGGGATGTTGGCCTAACAGCAGCAGGTGTCAGCTCAACATTAGAACTAGTCCCAATTTCAGTGTCTTCAGCTTCTGCTCCTGATGTTGGGACAATCTATGTTTCCAATGTTGGGGCAACATCAGAGACAGTAACTTCGCCAGTACCTGTATCAAAGGTGGAATCATCAAACGCTATATTTACTGATTCTTGAATAGTCTTCAATCTTGGATTATAAACCCTGAAAGCAGAACTATTCACAGAATAACCAACAAATATGCACTTTTCACTTTTTGGATCAAACTTACTAAGATAGTCTCTATCATTCAACAAGTAACAATCACATCCAAATTCATAAAAATGAGCAATATTTGGTTTCAAACCCTTCAAGATTTCATATGGTGTCATATTTGTACCAGGTCTAAGATAAGCCCTATTACTTATATGACATGCAGTATTTAAAGCTTCAGCCCAAAGTCTTTTAGATAGGTTTCTAGCATTAAGCATAACTCTGGCCATCTCTTGAAGTGTCCTATTTTTCCTCTCAGCTATCCCATTTTGCTGAGGTGTCTTAGGTGCTAAAAACTCATGGAAGATTCCATTCTTATCACAGAAATCACTGAAACTAGCATTTTCAAATTCTTTCCCATGATCAGACCTAATTTTACAAATAGAGGAACCATACAGATTTTTGATGCTAGCTTGTAAGATCCTAAATGTGTTGAATGCATCAGATTTTTCTTTAAGAAACTTAACACATGTATATCTAGAGAAATCATCTACAATAACCAAGGCATATCTCTTACCACTTAGGCTGCTCACCTCAATAGGACCCATGAGATCCATGTGTAATAATTCAAAACACTTACCAGTCCTGGGAATTGTACTTTGTACCTGGAGGGGTGTATGAATAGCTTTGGTTTGCTTACCCTTCAGGCAGTCCCCACATACAACCTTACCTGGGCTGGATATCTTTGGTAAGCCTCTTACATCATCAACTTTCTGTAACTTTTCAAGGTTCCTATAGTGAACATGTTTTAGCTTCCTATGCCACATAACAACATCATCAACTTTAGCATGAAAGCAATCTGCTTCTTCTTGAGCAAGGTAGCAATTATCTTTAGATCTGGTACCTGTCATAACAAGGACATTATCACTATTAAATACATCACAAGAACTTTTATCAAATGTAACAAGCAAGTTATCATCACAAAGTTGACTAATGCTTATTAGATTTGCTTTCAATCCTTCAACTAGCAGAACATATTTGAGTGGTGGAAATCCTTCAACATCTAGTACTCCCTTTCCAATGATTCTTCCCTTGGTGCCTCCTCCATAGGTGAAAATTCCAACATTGAGATGAATCAGTTGTTTAAGATTTTCCTTGTCTCCTGTCATGTGTCTGGAACATCCACTGTCAAAGTACCACTTACCTGCAAGGTTAGAGTACACAGCAAAAAAGACAACATTGCATACAAGTTTTATCTTAGGAGTCTTTAACTTTTCAATCCAAGTTCTACTTTTCTGTCATGTTCCTAATGTTGGGATAACACCTGTCCCACTGACCAACTCAACATTAGAGACAATTTCTGTTTTCTTCACATTTTCTTTCAAATATTTCTTGCAATAAGGTTTTATGTGACCTGGTTGAAAACAAAATTGACAGATATAAGTAGGTTTACTTTTGTTGGGATTAGCACAGCTCAAGTCTTTTGATTCCTTAACAAAACCTTCTTTAATGAAAACAGGATTAGCAACTTTAGAGGTAGGTTTCTCAATATATCCAAGACCATTTGTTCCTTGATTACTCATACTCAGTACCTCATCAAGTTTAGATGTACCTGAGTTCCATTTAGCAACGATCTGATTATCTTTTTCAAGCTTTCCTTTTACCTCTTTAAGTTCAGCTTCTGTCTTGTCAAGGTCTCTTTCATACATCCTCATCAATTTCTTCAGTCCATCAATCTACAGTCTCTGAGCTTCATTATTCTTGGTGAGTTTCTGATTTGCTTTCAGAAGATAATGAAAAGTAGACTTCAAGTCTTCAATGATTTCCTCCTGGGACATTTCACCTTCAAAGTAATACTCTTCATCTAGATCAACTGAGCCATGGAAACATTCAAGGTTAGATTCATCATTATCAGACAACGAATTGAGATCAATATGGGTATCATATTCAGTCCAATTCCCAAAGAAAGTCTCATGTTCTGATGACGAGTCCTGGATGTTGAAGTAACATTGGGACCCGTGGCAGTTATGGAGATCTTCTTTTGTCCAGTTGACATTAGTAAATAGCGCAGCTGTATGAATCTCTTCAAGGTTTTCTTCAGTATCAGCAGTTGATCCAGAGTTATAATCCTCTTCATTGAAATCATCTACACAAACCCAATGAGACTTTCCCTTATTGCGGAGGGTGTTAGCACATTCAACAACAATATGACCATAACCTTTACATTCATAACATTGAGTAGTTTTCAGCTTTTCAATTTCTTTAGGACTAGATTTTGTTGCCATATATTTAACAAATTTGGGAGGCAATTTTCTATAACCAGTGGAAGTATTGTTACGTTGTTTCTCTTTAGATTTATCTTTAAAGTTCAACCTACTGAGTTTCTTGCTAATATTTTCATAGTTAGAAGAAATAATTTCATCCTCATCTTCACTCTCATGATAAGTTTTTCCTAACAAAGCAATGGCTTGTTGTTTTGGAGACGAATTTAAATAATGGGAGTAGAGCAGAGCTTAATTCAGTAGATCGGCCTGCTATACTTCCCAATATTAGCCATCGGGCTCAAGTCTTCCGTCTACCTGTTTTAAGTTATTACATATTATGCCCCTCAAGCTTGTCATGGCTGAAAGGACGAATAAATGTTTGTTCAAAAATATTCAGGTTACTAACAACTTGCAAAATATTAAATCGGAGCCCTTTGGTCGATGTGCTCCATCTGCATGGGGGCCAATGCCTCTACCACCTCTTGTCCCTGTTGTGGTTGTGAATGAAGTGAGTTCACGTAGCACTTCCATCCTTCAATGTGATCTCCGATCACTTCGCCTGTATCTGCAGGGGTAGGAAATTTCACCATTTGATGGTAAGTCGAGGGTAGTGCCCGGAATGCATTTAGAGCGGGCCTTCCTAGGATACCGTTATACGCGAAGCGCATGTCGACAATAACATAGTTTGCCAACAATTTTCTCCTTTGTGGCGCAGTTCCCAAGGAAGTTGGAAGCACAAACATTCTGCGGGGTACAATTTCTGGGCCTCCAAACCCACTAAGCGAAGTTCTCACTGGTTTTAGATCTTCGCCGTTCAGCCCCATCTTGTCCAAAGTAGAGCTGAACAAAAGTTGACCGAGCTGCCTGCATTTACCAACATCTTTGTAACACTGAAATTGGCTATGTCCACCGTTATCACCAATGGGGAATCCAAATTTGCCATTTGAATGGCCTCGGGTTTCAGCTTTCGCATATCCGCGGTAGAGAAGGTGACCTCTTCGTGCGACATTTCCTTGATCCTTAGGATATTTGCCATGCTGACAAACTTATCTGACAAACCGAGACTCAAAATTCTCTTTTGGGCGTTGGTAGAATCTGCCCCCCCCCCCCTCAGGACCTCCCGATATCACCTTTATCATGGCCTTTCTGATATTGCCATTTCCAATTTGTGGATACTCGAACGACTGCGGCTGCTCGATTATATTTTGCTTGTCCTTTCTGGGGGAGGGTGTCCTCTCTCTGTCCATACTATAGTCATGTTCTTTCATTTTTCTGACAAACTCCGGTAGTTTGCCATCCTTCAATAATTGTTCAATCTCATCCTTGAGATCCTTGCAATGCTCGATGTCGTGCCCCTTCTGATTGTGATACTTGCAGTAGTGAGCCGAGTATCTTGTTGCCTTTGAGTCCTTCATCTGTCTGGGCTCTTTCAGCCACCCCTTTCTTTTGGCTGCCCCGAATACTATCATAATATTTGCATTCAGAGGCGTGTACCGCTTGGGAGATGCGTCCCGGTACCTATTCTTCCTGTTCCTGTTGTTGTTGCTATAGTTGCGGCTTTGGTCTTCACTTCCCCGCTCCTTCTCTCTAGGAGGCACGACATGGGGCAATTTAGTCGCCATCATTTCTTCCCAATGAACCACACTCTGTGCTATCTTGTTGATAGCTTCGATTGTGGTGGGGTTATGTTTGATCAAATCCCGTCCAAACGTGGTGTTGTTAGTCGCTTAAAAGAGAATACTCATTACCATCTCTCCACTTGGGCTGTCTACCCTTAGCAACTCCTCGTTGAAGTGTCTCATGAAGTCCTTCAAGCTTTCGTTGGTCCCTGCTTCATGGCGTAAAGGTGGGAGTGATCCAAAACGAATCTGGCCTGACTCGAGAATTGTTATTTGAACATTGCCCTCAGCTGTTTGTAGTCTTTGATCGATCTTGGCGCAATTCGAGTAAACCAATCTATTGCCACCCCAGTCAGGGTGGTTGCGAATATCCTTGTTTGCATGATTTCTTTGAAACCATACAAAGACAGTTTCCTGTCCAAGTGAAACAGATGATCGTGGGGATCAGATTTCCCGTCATAGGTTTTCAATTCAGGGATCTTCTCTCCCTAAGATCACAACTTCGGTCTCTTCGAAAAATGGACTACCCCTCAGAACGCTTCCTTCTGGCTGCATCCGGCCTTCAACCGCGACTTTCTCTCTTTCAAGCCTTTCCATTCTCCTTGTCATCTCATCATATTATTTTCTGGAGTCGTGACACTCTTCATGTCTCCTGTCTTCATTTTCTTCCCTCCTTGTGGGTTGTTCTTGATGATTTCCTCTCTTTTCTTTCCCCTTTGTCTCACGGTGACTTCTCGACTGCACCTCTATTGACTTGGGCTTTCCTCCTTGGTCCCCGCGGACCGATTTTTCTCTACCCTGCCCTCCTCTAGAGGCAGGTTTGCTCCTTTTGTCGTCATGACACGACTTCTCTTTCTTAGCTTCCTTCGAAACTCTAGCAGCGGAACCTTATTCATTTACAACCCTACATGCGCTGCCGGTGGTGGTGACGCCTGTACTTGCGGCGCATGTGCCCAAAATTCAGCCATGGCAGTCTTTACCACGTTAATGATATCTTCTTTCGTCATGTTCAGGGCTGATGTTGTCGTTGTGGTTGCCTCTGTTGCAATAGCATCCTCTCTCGGTACCTCTTCTACTGGTGCCTCCCTTCTTGCTAATGTTGGCACTCATGTGGGCACAGTCGGCGGTTGCTCATTGTCTGGGACCGTTCGGCTTGCTAAAGCCCCATCAACTTCCTCGTTCATACCTTCTACAAGTCTGCTTTCGATCGGGTAGTAATTCTAGATGCCATACCTAGTAAACTGGAAATATGCGATGTTCCCACAGACTGCGCCAGTATTTTGGTCTTATTTCGTTCATGTAACAAAACACTGAATAAACGTACAAATAGAAAACAAGAAGCCAAAATAATGCTAATCGATTAATTATCGGACTAGTTTGGTCAGAAAAACCGTATACAAAGCTTACTAAGATGTACTCTAAAAATAGGACGAAATATTAAAAATGCCCGTTAACTTTACAAAAAAAGTTAAAATGGCCGATTTTTTCGGACCTTGCAAAAATGCCCGGTATATTTTAAAAAATCTTGTAAAAATACCGATGGCTTTATTCGGGCTAAATATACATACGTGGCGGTACAGTGGCTGCCACGTCAATAAACTGCCCCGCCACGTCATATTTTCAGTTTAAAAATATTTTTCAAACAAACCCTTCTAATTTTAAATATTGTATTTGCACCCCAATATATATATAAATAATAAACATATATATATATATATAAACATAATAAACATATATATATATAAACATATATATAACTATTTTGTAAAAATAATAAGTATATATATAAATAATAATAATGAACATATATATATATAAATAATAATAATAATAATAATAAACATATATATATATATAAAATAATAAGAATAATAAACATATATATAAATATAATTAAAAAAGGGTCATATATATAAAACATAATAATAAACACACACATATATATAAAACATATATAAAAATATAATTATATATATTAAAAAATAAAAAAATAGAAAATAAAATAAAATTACTATCATCTTCATCATCCAACCACCCCCACCCTCGCCGTCGCCGTCGCCGCCACCGCCACCACCACCACCACCATCTTCATCGAATCATCAACGATTACCACCATCTTCTTCCCCACCACCACCGAACACCACCACCATCTTCCTCCCCACTACCACCGAACACCACCACCATCTTAACCGACGAGATTCTGGCAGAAATCGGACGGTGGCAGAATCTCGACACGCTGTTTTTACAGGTCAACGGTTTGACCGGCAGATTGACGTCGAAGCTCGAAAACCTAAAAAACCTAAAATCGATGGATCTGTCGAACAATGCACTCACTGGCGAGATTCCGATGGAGTTTTCAGATCTGAGGAATCTGACTCTAATGAACCTGTTCCAGAACAAATTGACTGGTTCGATACCCGAATTCATCGCCTAGTTACCGTAGCTGCAGGTTCTGCAGCTGTGGGAGAATAATTTCACCAACGAGATTCAGCGGTGGTGGGGGGGGGGGGGGGTGCTGGGTGGTCTATTTTTTTTAAAATTTCAGTAATAAAAAATAATTTTTTTAATTTCAGTAATAAAAATGATTTTTTTTTAAATTTCAATATAAAAAATGATTTTTTTAATTTTAGTAATAAAAATGATATTTATGATTTTCCCCTTTTTATATATTTATGGATATAAATATATTTATCTTTTAAATTTATTAAGATTTAAGTTTTTATATATGTTTTTATTTTTAAAAATAGTTATATATATGTGTGTTTATAAATATATCTATATATATATGTTTGTTATTGTTTTTATATATATGTGTTTTATTTTTATAAATGGTTATATATATAACACACACATATATATATATATATATATATATATATTAGGGTGCAAAGTGCAATTTATTTTGTGTTCAAATAAAATATTTAAAATTAGAAGGGTTTCTTTAAAAAATATTTTTTGGCTGAAAATATGACGTGGCGGGGCAGTTTATTGACGTGGCAGCCACTGTACCGCCACGTAGGCATATTTAGCCCGAATAAGGCCATCGTGCATTTTTGCAAGATTTTTTAAAAGATATCGGGCATTTTTGCAAGGCCCGAAAAAATCGGGCATTATTTTATTTTTTTTGTAAAGTTAACGGGCATTTTTAATATTTCGTCCCTAAAAATACAAGTAAATATGGCGTGTCGAACAGGCAACGTTCGATGCAAGCGTATCGAACCTAGGCTGTTTGATACTAGCAGTACTGTATATGTCGTGTATCGAATTGTTATAAGTCGAACAAGTTTGGTTATATGCTGGATACGTATTAAAGGAGGCTGGTTCGATGTAGTGTTGAATGTCGAACGCTATATCTTCGATGTACAACCGTGTCGAATGCTAAGAGTTCGATGTGGATCAGGTAAGCGAAGGTCTTCAATCTGCCTCGAGAAGGTGAAGGGACGGGGTATTTATAATACCCGTTCCGCGGGCCCCATTTGCAGGTAGGGGACTCCGCATCGAACAGAGATGGTTCAATGCTAACTCCGCATCGAACACAATATGTTCGATGCTCAATTAATGTCGAACGATACCTGTTTGATGTAATATTTAACGGGCTGGTCTTGTCGGGCCGGCCCAATATAAGATATTGGGTCAATCCTAAAATATCGTCATTACCTTCCCACTCAAATAAATTATGTTTGAAGAATAAATAAAAGAGCTTGATTTTTTTTTTAAAAAATCGTTATTAAACCATATCATGTCTTAGAATTTACCTGCGTGCACTATAACGGCCTTTTGACTTCGTTTTGCATTTTCTAATTTATAGTATTTAAAGATAAGATAGTAATGGCATTATCTTCAGATTACCATTGAAACCACCAAAGTTACGAAACAAAAGTACTCCCCCATCACCTCCCAAAAAAGAAAAGTGCTCGATGTATTTTTCCCGTCTTCTTTTGTTCTTTTGCCTGTCAATGTTCAAAGGAATTTGGGAGTTGTTTCATTTGCAAATTATGAACCTGATCGCCTTAGCCAATTCTAACCAAAAGTCAAAAACAAAAGGAAGAAGCTATAAGATGCTGAAAAATATGAGGGCCCTCCTAACAAAGTAAAAAAAAATGAAAAAAAAACAAGAAGAAAAAAAAAATATTATGTTGGTCCCCCTTCTTATTTTCATTTCTTTCACCTAACCCCTCAGCAAGGAAATGTAGGTCACTATGACACTATCCGACACGCTCAGAGAGTCACACATAATGTTCTCATCTGAATCAATTATTTTACGCTTCATTATAATTTTAGTTATAAAAATATGCTCATGTTACTCAAAAGAATTGTTGCATAAAAGATATAATTGTGTTTTACTTTTTTTAAAAATAGGTGTTTGTAAGATCTATGAGATGAAATCTGGATAACAGTTTTCTCAAGTCTCATGTCTAACTTTCTAACATTTGACATTTGAGATGTTTCTTTATTATTCTCTAATTTATGTTAAACTTGGTGAGGCAACCCATCTCTTTTAAGATTATCGTATTCTAACTTCTAACTCATTAGATTCCTTGTTGGTGGGGATATTTTAGAAGGTCCGAAAATGTTTTGGGTCGACATACCCCCGAAAGGCCCAAAATGTAACTATCGAAGTGGGCTTGTTCGATTGTCTTTGGAGACTGTCAAACGGGCCCCGTTTGACTATTTTTATAGACTGTCGAACGGGTCCCGTTAGACTGTTATTCTCCGCACTCAGAGTGAGTCCCGCGAAATGGGGTCTATATATACCCCGTTCTCCGATATTCACGCACGCATTCATTGCTACTCACCAACCCATATCAATCGAATTCTATCGTTCGATTGTTATCCCATTCGATTGTTATCTCGTGCGACTGTTCTCCAATTCGATAGTTAACCATCGAGCTTGCCCTGTTCGAGAGTTCCTGGTATCGAACCGAGACCATTCGACAATTTCTCAGATTCGAGGCTCAGGAGTATCGAACCATCCATATTCGACGGTTTCCCCGATTCGAGGCTTTAGAGTATCGAACCATCCGAATTCGACCGTTTCCAAATTCGACCATTGAAGGTCTATCGAAGCGTCGTCGTGCGATAATTTGATGTTCGGGGTTATTTTAGTCATTTTGCTTAGTTTACCTGTGTTAGGTGTTCCGGACCAAGCTAGTCCATTCTTTGTAATAGAATAACATTATTTTAGTTTAGTCAGGCCTATTGTAACGAGTTCTTGGTGTGTTTAACCCAGACGAAATAAGACCAAAATATTGGCGTCGTTTGTGGGAACACCATTTTTTCCCGGTAACTTAGGCATGATGTTTAAGGTAACCCGATCGCAAAGTGGGGTAGCAGGGAGCAACAATTCTTTGTTGCATCGCATGTCCGGCCCCCCTCCGGCTCAAAGAGTAAGTGCACCATCGGATCCAGCGGAGGTGGTGCCCCCGCCAGTCCAACAAGATCAGCCAGGACCATGGGTAGAAGAGCAACCCGAACCAAATGCGGGGACAGTGACGGTAACATGAGCTACTATCTCATTGTCGAGCGCATTTACAGATGAAATTATGGTCATGATTCGCACATCAATGGTCGCGGCTTTGCCCGCTCCACAGTTACAGATGCCGCCACTGCCATTCAAGGGCTCGAGAGGAGTTGCACGGGAGTAGGGGTTTCCCAATAAGGGCCCCACTAATGGGGCCAAAGATGGAGCACGCGTGGATGAATGAAGGGCGAGGTCGAACTCGGTCGAGGTGCAATTTAAAAGGCACCACAATGCGGTAAGGCGTGAGGTCAGTCAAGGAAATGACTCGAGGATGGAGCAAGCTGAAGTTGTAATGAAGTTGGAGAGACTGAACAGAGAGAGGATTGAGGTGGAGAATTTGATGGTATTATTGGGAAGGACTCGCATAAGCACTCATTTCTGCGCCGAGATAGAGGCAGAAGTTTTAGGACATGGAGAAAAAATACTTGTGCTAAAGTCATACGATGGAAAGACGGATCCGAATGATCACCTCTTCTTCCTAGATAGTACGCTTAACATGTACGGATTTAGTGACAATGTGCATGCCCGTATTTTCGCCACCATTCTGACCGAAGTGGCATTGGACGGTTTTGCCAGAATCACCGCGGGGACGATCAGAAGCCATGAGGAGCTAAGGAAGAAGTTCATGAATCAATTCTCTAGCCAGTCAAGGACGGTGATGGATCATTCCCACCTATACTCAGTAAAGTAAGGGGACAAAGTGATGCAAATATGGACACGTTGACAAAAGAAGAAGATTACAAGAATTCAAATTAAGAAGATATCACAAGAATGGACCATATTCGCACTTTAAATGGGCCAATCACAAGAGGGGTTTGCTAAGAAGATGAGAGCATCTCTCTATGGGCTAATTAACCAAGTTTGGGTCCATAATGATAAAGGATGTTCAAATGAACAACAAAGATGGTCAAATCTGATCCAAGTGACCTTTTAAATAATGGTCAAAAGTCAAAGACGAGTTTTGACAATTCTTTCATCATTTTCTAGTCTAGTCAATGTACTTTCTTTTTTTAGAAGTGGTACTTTCTTTTTCTAGAAGTGGTTGGAAGGTCATAGTTGCTTTCTTAGTGACCAAGTTTGTCTTTTTGGCCCCAAATGTGATTTGCCTATAAATATTGGAGGTCATTTTCTTTGTAAAACAACACTTATCATATTTATAAACTTAGTGAGATTTTATTCTCTTTGGTTCTTTGAAGAACTATTTCCAAACTTATCAAACGGGCTCATCACCCTCGTTTGTGGCGTTTAAATTCGACTTATCAAACGGGACCATCCATAACCATTTGTGGCATTTTTATATACCAACGTTCGTGTTTTGTATCAAGTAGCAGGTCACGGTCTCCATACCAAGGTTCCTATTTGTACTAAGACAACAGGTCTAGGTTCCATCCAAATAACCTGAAGATAACGATCCTACATTTAGCATACAAATACCATTCATCATTGGTGGATATCGTATCATTTGGTATCTAGAGCAAAGGTTTTATCTTTCAGGTTCTATCCGTTCTTGGTTTAATCTTTGGATTACCAAAACATTTATCTTTAGTTTGTGGTTTTTTTTCTTAGAAAAAAAAAGTCCAAAAAAAAAAGAAAAAAGGGACAAAAAGAAGAAGAAGGAGAAAAAAGTCCAAAAAAAAAAAGGAAAGAAAAAAAGAGCAAAAGAAAAAAAAGCACCCAAAAAAATAGAGGTACAAAAAAAAAGAAGAAAAAAAATATTAACTTTATTTATTTGTTACTATTATTTTGTTGCTGGATTCTTGTTGGGAAATACCTTTGGTGCACTTGTGAGAAAAAAAATATATATTTGGGTTTGATTTGTTCCTCGGGTTGATACATCTTGTTTTGATTTTGTTTGAATTAGCTCAAAAAGAACCTCTTGAGAATATACGTGTGGAAAAAGGCAGTGAGTGTGAGATTATTAGAGGACAAAAGCCAATATATTTTGAGTGATACATGAGTGACACATTTTGAGTGGAAAAAAAATTTGAGAGTAAACACGTAAGGGAGTGTTGAGAGTTTTTTTTTCTAACTTTTCTTTGCAGGTTATCATGTCTAAATATCAAGAAGAAAGTGCACTTTATGCCGATTACACTTTGGTTACATGAAGAGTTTTAAACGCGCAGTTAAAGATGAGGACAACGATCAACGAGATAGCATCTTTCGAACTAGATGTCATGTTCGTGAAAAGGTGTGTAGTGTAATAATTGATGGCGAAAGTTGCACCAATATTGCAAGCACCACACTCGTTGAAAAACTTGGTTTGTCTACGGTGAAATATCAACGACCATACAAGCTTCATTGGTTCAACGATTGTGCTAATGTGGAAGTTGACAAGAAAGTGATGATCTTATTCAGCATTGGGAAGTACAAAGATGAAGTTTTGTGCGATGTAGTTGCAATGCAAGTTGGACATATACTATTGGGGCGTCCATGGCAGTTTGACCGTAAAGTTAGCCACAATGGCTTTACGAATAAGTATTCTTTTGTCCATAATGAAAGAACAATCACCCTTGTTCCTTTAACACCAAAGGAAGTGTTTGAAGATCAAGTGAGATTTCAAAAGAAAGATAAATGAACAAAAAAATGTGAGTGAAAAACAGAGAGTTGCCAACAAAAAAGAAGTTGAGGTTTTGGCAAATGAGAGAAAAATAGAGAGAACACAAGAGAGTGTCTTTTTAAAAGAAAGAGAGTTGGAAAATGGGGTATTTTTGAGAACTAACAAGACTTTTCTTCATTGCCAAGTTCAAAGGCATTTCTCTGGCAGGGATATGATGATCTCTTTCCCAAGGATATACAACCAGATTTGCCTTGTTTTTATAGGATGTGCATCAATTGGAAAGCAATCAGGATTATGGTAAAGTATCACCAACATGTACTTACTTTGAATTATATTATAACTAAAAGGCATCAATCTTGTGTGGTTATGAAAGTTGATTTGGGAAGTGGTTATCATCAAATTACAATGAAAGAGAGAGAGATGAATGGAGAAGCATTATTATAAAAAAAATTATTTGTTTAAATGGATAGTGATATTTTTTGATTTTACTAATGCATTTAGTACTTTCATGCGATTGATGAACCATGCTTTTATTAGGAAATTTCTAGTTGTTTGGTTTGATGATACTCTCGTGTTTAGCAAGAACTTGAATAGTCATGTTAGACATTTGAAACTTGTTTTGGATGTTCTATGAAAACAAAAGTTGTTTGCTAACTTGAAAAAATGTACTTTTTGCACGGATAATCTTGTGTTTCTAGGATTTATTGTAAGTTCATAGGGAATACATGTTGATAAGGAGAAAGTCAGTGCAATACAAGAATGGCCTAGTCCAACAAGTGTGGGAAATGTTCGAAGTTTTCATGGATTGACAAGCTTTTACCTACGATTTGTGAAGGATTTCAGTACTATAGCTACACCAATCACCGAAGTGATAACGAAAAATGTTGGATTCAAGTGGGGAGAGGAACAAGAAAAGGCTTTTCAATTACTTGAAGAAAAGTTAACCAATGCTCATTTACTTACTTTGCCTAACTTTTCTAGAGCTTTTGAAATTGGGTGTGATGCTTCAGGAATTGGAATAGGTGCTGTTCTTATGCAAGATGGGAAGCCAATAGCTTACTTTAGCAAAAAGCTAAGAGAAGCAACCTTGAATTATCCAACTTATGACAAGGAGTTGTACGCTTTGGTTCGGGCCTTAAACATATGACAGCAGTACCTTTGGCCAAAAGATCATGTGATTCACACGGATCATGAGTCTTTGAAGCATTTGAAAGGCCAACACAAGCTGAATAGAAGACATGCACGATGGGTAGAACTCATTGAAACATTTCCTTATGTCATTCGATACAAGCAAGGTAAGGAGAATGTGGTTGCCGATGCTATTTCTCGAAGGTATGCTTTACTTTCTACTCTTGATTCAAAGTTGCTTGGTTTTGAGTACATCAAGGATTTGTATAAGGATGATTCTCATTTTCAAGTTGAGTATCAAGATTGTGAAAAGCATGCTAGTGGTAAGCTCTTCAGGCAAGATGGACTTTTGTTTAGAGAAAACAAACTTTGTGTGCCTAATTGTTCTTTGAGGGAATTACTTGTGCATGAAGCTCATGGAGGAGGACTAATGGGACACTTTGGCATTGCAAAGACCTTAGCAATTATGCAAGAACATTTCTTTTGGTCACACATGAAAAGGGATGTTGAAAGAACATGTGGTAGATGCATCACTTGTAAACAAGCTAAGTCCAAAGTGCAAAATCACGGTTGTACACTCCTTTACCAATTCCTACTACACATTGGATTGATATTTCTATGGATTTTGTGTTGGGATTGCCAAGAACAAAACATGGTAGGGATTCTATTTTGTGGTTGTGGATAGATTTTCTAAAATGGCACATTTTATTCCATGTCACAAAACTGATGATGTTCCTTGTATTGCTGATTTGTTCTTTAAAGAAATTGTGAGATTGCATGGTATGCCAAGAACCATTGTTTCAGATAGAGATACAAAGTTTTTGAGTTACTTTTGGAAGACCTTGTGGTGTAAGTTAGGTACAAAGTTGTTGTTTTCTACTACTTATAACCCACAAACTTATGGTCAAACTGAAGTAGTAAATATAACTTTGTCTATGCATTTGAGGGCAATCATAAAGAAGAATATTAAGACTTGGGAAGATTGTCTCCCACATATTGAATTTGCTTAAATAGAACTGTGCATTCTGCTTCTAAATTTTTACCATTTGAGATTTTTTCTGGTTTTAATCCTTTGACACCATTTGACTTAACTCCATTGCCTACTTCTGAGTATGTGAATTTAGATGGCACGAAAAATGCTGATTTTGTTAAGCAAATAAATGAGCAAACAAGGCTCAACATTGAAAATAGAACTCAGCAATATGCAAAGCAAGCAAACAAGGGGCGTCGAAAGTTGATCTTTGAACCGAGAGATTGGATTTAGTTGCACATGAGAAAAGAAAGGTTTACCGAAAAGAGACGTTCCAAATTATTGCCAAGAGGGGATGGACCTTTTCAAGTGATTGAGCACATCAATGACAATGCTTACAAGCTGGATCTTCCTAGTAAGTATGATGTTAGTGCTTCTTTCAATATGTCTGATTTGAGTCCTTTTGATGCAGGTAATACATATTTGAGGAAAAATCTTTTTCAAGACGAGGGGAATGATGCAAATATGGACACGTTGACAAAAGAAGAATATTTCAAAAATTCAAATGAAGAAGATATCACAAGAATGAACCAGATTCGCACTTTAAATGGGCCAATCACAAGAGGCTTGCTAAGAAGATGAGAGCATCTCTTTATGGGCTAATTAACCAAGTTTGGGTCCATAATGATAAAGAAGGCCCAAATGAACAACAAAGATGGTCAAATCTAATCCAAGTGACCTTTTAAATAATGGTCAAAAGTCAAAGACGAGTTTTGACCATTCTTTCATCATTTTCTAGTCTAGTTAATGTATTTTCTTTTTCTAGAAGTGGTTGGAAGGTCATTGTTTGGGTCATAGAAGTGTTTGTCTTTTTGGCTCCAAGTTTGATTTACCTATAAATATTGGAGGCCATTTTCTTTGTAAGAGAAAACATATCATATTTATAAACTTTGTGAGATTTTATTCTTTTTGGTTCTCTGAAGAACTATTTCTGAACTTATCAAACGGGTTCATCACCCTCGTTTGTGGCATTCAAATTTGACTTATCAAACGACACCCTCCATAACAGTTTGTGGTGTCTTCATTATACCAAGGTTCGTGTTTTGTATCAAGTAGTGGGTCGTGGTATCCATACCAAGGTTCCTATTTGTACTAAGGCAACAAGTCGAGGTTCCATCCAAACAACCTAAAGATAACGATCATTCGTTTAGCATACGAATACCATTCATCATTGGTGGATATTGTATCACAAAGAGACCCTGGAAGATTTTTATGTGGGGTTTCAATGCAGAACTGTTGAAGATAGTCAATCCGAAATGAGAGATGGTCGCGAACATAATTTTCCATGCAACTAGGAATGAAGCCTTTAGCGAGAACTTGCTTAAGGTAAAGCCAAAGATGATCTAAGAGATCAACTAACTCGTGCATCAGGTAGTGCACCGTGAGGAAATGATGGCAGAAAAGGCGATTGTCCATGCCCCCAAGGTCAAGGAAAAAGGTAGAGAGGAGCAAGGTCACAATAGGAACATGAGCAGCATGTACAGAAATTCGTCTCCAAGGCGATACACTCCTCTAAATTCTTATATCATGATAGTATATGGGACAACAAAGAGGAAATGTTGGCTTAAAGAGCCTAGGAAGATGAAAGATTCTCCAGCAACCAGACTGTTGACCCGCTACTGCAAGTACCACAAACAAAATGGACATGACACATAGGATTGCAAAGACCTGAAAGATAAAATAGAGCGGTTGATAAAGGATGGCAAGCTCGCTGAATATGTCAGGGGCTTGAAGGACGAGGAGGACAAAGCAAATCAGGATAGGTCTCGCTCTCCCCGGAAGGAAAAGCAGAAGGTATCAGATAAGCCACATGTTTTGAACTATCCCCAGATAATGGACAACCAACCTAGGAAGGGCGTCATACACATGATATCAGGAGGTCCGATAGGCGCCGATTCTGTCAAAGGATGAAAAAGGGTCACTAAGGAGATTGACACAAACCGCTTTTTGGGTTTTGTGGATTTGCTTAGGATAGAGGAAATGGGGCCAGAGGGAATTATCTTCTCGAGAGCCGATCTGTTGAAGCTGAGCCCACAAGCAATTCAGGCAAGTAAGTTAGACTGCCCGTTAGTAGTAACGGTTGATATAGCTAATTTCGGAGTGATGAAGGTTTTGATAGATAATGAGAGCTCAGTCAACGTGCTGATGGCCTCGACGTGGGATCAAATGGCACTCGGAGATGCAAGGATAAAGGCAGTCAGCACCTCGTTGCGTGGTTTTGGCAGAATGAAGGTGGTGCCTCGAGGAATGGTGTCTCTCCCCACCTCGCTAGGAACGTCGCCTCAAAAAAAGACAATGCTCGTCGATTTTGTTTGTGGTACTTACAGTAACAAGTCGATAAATCTTATGTTTGGGGATTTTTTCATCTTCCTTCGCTTTGTTAGCGAACCTTTTCTCTTTGCTGCCCCATACACTGTCATAATATCAATGTTTAGGGGAGTGTACCTTCTTGGTGACGAATTCATGTGCCTGTTGCTTCTACTCCTGTTGTAACCTTGGTTCTCTCTTTCCCTTTCATTGGCCCTGGGGGCCTGGACAATGGCCTTTGCCGCCATCATTTCCTCGCGGTACACCACTGATGTGCAATTTTGTTGATCTCTTCGATCGTCTTTGGCTTTTCCTTAAGCAAGTCCTCGCTGAAGGCTTCATTCTTAGTTGCATGGAAAACGATGTTCGCGACTATCTCACCCTTCGGGTCGTCTATCTTTAACAGCTCTGCATTGAACCTTCCCATAAAATTCTTGAAGGTCTCCTTGTCCCATTGCTTCACTGAGTATAGGTGAGAATGATCCATCACCGTCCTCGATTGACTTGAAAACTGATTCATGAACTTCTTCCTTAGTTCCTCGTAGCTCGTGATTATCCCCGTGGGGATTCTAGCAAACCAATCCAGTGCCACTCCAGTTAGAGTGGTGGAAAAAATGCATGCTTGCACATTGTCGCTAAAATCATGCAAGTTAAGCAAGCCATCAAAGAAGAAGATGTGCTTTTTGGGATCCTGCTTCCCATCGTATGTCTTCAACGTTGGTATTTTCTCTCCATGTCCTAGAATTTATGCTTTTATCTCGGCACTGAAAGGAGTGCTTTTGCGGTCTGCCCTAATAGTGCCATCTTATTCTCAACATCGTTTCTCTATTTGTTCAATCTCTCTAACTTCCTTGCGATGTCAGCTCACTCCATCCCTCGACCGCCCTCGCGCCTCGCTGCATCTCAGTGCCTCCTCGACTGTACCTCAACCGACTCAGACCTTGCCCTACGGTCATCATTACGTGTCCCATCACTGGCCTCTTTAGCAGGGTTCCTAGTCGCTGATCCCTGCCCCCTCGAGATTCCTCTTGGGCCCTCAAACTATGGTGGTGGGACCTGTTGTTGAGGAGCGAACAGAGGCGCGGCTGCTGCCGTGAGAATCATAGCCATGATTTCATCTCTAAATGTGGTTAGCAATCCAATAGTAGAATTTGCAGCTGTAGTCTCGATGTTTGGTGCCAGTTGATCCTCTGCCGCTGGCCTCGGCTGATCATGCTGGGCGGGTGGTGGAGGCATCCTATCAGTTGGGGCCGATGGTGCCCTCGCCCTTGGACCTAGCTGAGGACTTGCCATTCAGTGCGTCTCAGAATTGTTGCTCTCTGCAGCCTTGCTTTGCGATCAGGTTACCCTAAACATCTTGCCTAAGCTACTGAGAAAAATGGTGTTCCCACACGACGCCAATATTTTTATCTTATTTTGTCTGGGTTATAGTACACCGAGAAACTCGTTACAATGGGCCTGACACAACCAATATAATGCTATTCTATTACAAGGAATGAACTAGCTTGGTCGAGAACACCTGATACAAGTGAACTAAGCAAAATGACTAAAATAGCCCTAATCTGCAAACAGGTTCGATGCACACGAACGGTTGAATATGGAGAACTATTGAATATGTATGGTTCGAGTATCTTGAAGTATCGAATTTGGAAAACAATCGAACGGCTCTGGTTCGATACTTAGAACTCTCGAACAAGGTCCACTCGAGGGTAACAATTGAATCAGTTGAAGGAACAGTCGAACCGTATAACTGTCGAACGACTGAATTCAATTGATGTGGGTTGGTGAACAGTAAATAATGCGTGACGTGAATATCGTGGAACGGGGTATATATAGATCCCGATCTGCGGGACCCACACCAAGTACGGAGAATACTTGTCGAATGAGCCACATTTGATTATCTCAAAAACAGTCGAACCAACCCAATTCAATACTTACGTAATTGGGCCTTTTCGGGGTAGGCCGACCCAATCCACTTTTCGGCCTCTTAAAATACCCCCATCACCGTCAATAGGCTTGAGCAACAGATTACTGCTCCAACATAGCTTGATTGGAGTGCTCTTAAGCGCGTGCTTTGGTACTTAGAAGATACATTGTCCCATGGTCTTCTATTGCGCCGTGACATCCCTGTTCGACTTATTGCCTATTCAGATGCGGACTGGGCCGGTGATACAACCTATGCGGTATCGACTTCTCCCTATGTGGTGTTTCTTCGCATGAACTCGATCTTGTGGTTCTCTCGTTGTCAACGTGCGGCCACGACTCATCCACATAGTTTGAATACCGAGCCCATGGCAACGTTGCTACCGAGGTTCATTGGTTGCAACACCTATTTCATGAGTTGCATGTTCCGCTTCCTACTTCTCGGGTTCTCTATGATAACTTAGGTGCTACGCGTTTTCCCTTTGTCCGGTGTTTCACTTGCGCATGAAGCATATCTCTATTGATCTCCACTTTGCTCGTGACCTCGTCAACAAAGGTTTTCGTACGGTCTCGTATGTTAGCATTGTTGACCAATTTGCGAATTTGCTCACCAAATCGCTTCCTCGTGCGCGGTGTCAATTATTACGTTCAAAAATTTATGTCGTTGATGAGACGTCAATTTTGCAGGGGCGTATTAGAAAGAGTCCTTAGTATATACTGTTTAGGACATTTCCCTGTATTTAAATATGCATCTTTCCTTATTTTCTCTTGTTATACATTGTATAAATACCACAAGTTGTATGAATAAAACCATTCACTTATAATTCATATAGGAAGTATTCAGCCTGTTATATAATATTAATGAGTGTTGTTGATCGAAACCAGGTTTTCTTCTGCTCATCCCAACCGTATTTTGTCTATGTCTAATTCTTAAAACCCTATTTTGTTTCCATGGAAAATTAAATATGAGTGATGAAGCTAGGATGAGTTAAGAGTGTAAAACTTTTCGCATAACGGCTAAAATTTTGTTACCAACCCTTCAATAGCATCAGACATTTGTACAAATTGTAGTTCGTACTTCGTAGACCGTTCAGGGAATTCTAAAGAATATAACATGTAAAAGTGGCAGATATATAATCAATTCACAAAGTATCCAATAGAATAATAACTCAGTTACCTTACTCTCTCATAAACAATCTCCGAAAAGAAATAAAGCGGCGACCTTCGTATTAACTAGAAAATACATTTCAGCACACAACAAAAGAAGAAAAAGAAAAGAAGGTAAAGGCATTTATGCAACAAAAATTCTAATTTTCCACATGCAACTGAGATTCACTAATTATTATGTTGTCCAAACGTAGCATGGATAACAGTTTACCAAGATAAAATATCCGGAGCTTGTAAGGCCTCCTGTAGGCATTTGACTGCGCCGCCATAGTTTAAAAATCCCATATACCAAAATTCATGGTTATCCACAGATATCACCTGGATATATTTTTCGGCTGTGTTGGTTCTGCTAGTTGAAGGGTTGATGGTTTTTATTTGATGTGCTGGGATAACCACCTGTGCATAAAAATAGGAACACAGAGATGTTTTGATATGAACTTATCCATCCGATCAACAAATATTAAGAGAACGTGTAAAACAGTCGAAGACCATAAGCCTAATGCAATATATACAGGTCAAACGAGCTTACAGTAACAGGGAACATAATGAATGATTTCACCACTTTACAGATTAGTTTCCCCGGGAGCCAGAAAAACTATATTACATCCATCTAAATGTGAGGTTGACAATGCTTACGGCAACTGATGATTTAGTCTGTTCTATGTTTACAAATTACAATGACATGAGTGGTGTCACGATAGGTGACAGATTTGACGCAGATGGATATGGCTAGACGAGAGATACCCCTCTAACACGTGCCTAGAAATTCCAATTCTAAACAACTGAACTATATACGGCATTTTTCCTTGCCGAGTTGACTGCCTTCTATCCATAAAACAACTGAACTCTAGACGGCGTTTTTTCACATTGCAAATCCGGTGCTTAAAAGAACTACTTAGAATCAGAGGGCGACAAGAAAGCCAAAAGGCATATTGAGGAAAGAGCAATAGACCAAAAGTTCTCAATTAAAGAAATGGAAATGCAGCAAAATTGGAAATCAGATGACTTCAGAAGCAACATACCATAACTTGCTATAAGTCGGAAACGAACAAGATCGATGTGGTTTAATAAAAGGAGAAAACCAAAAAATAAACATGAGAGGGATAGGAAGGATCTTGAGAATTTGTCGTGATTTATATAAGTGAAACTGTTTAAATTTCAGATGTAACAAATCAAATACCCAAAATTGTGGTTGTTGTGTTCTCGGTTGTGGCCAAATTTCCATATAGGTCTATCCCTATTTAATCACAGGATGACCTCTCTTAACAGAATGACAACCAATTTTGACACCAGTTACAGAAGGTAATAACAGATTCACATGTATATTGTAGCAGAACATATTTAACCATACCTTGTAAAAGCTCCATTCAGTCGTACCATCAACTTGGTATGGAAGTGGGTTATCGCTACAAAATGCAAGCTTTGCAGTAGAAACATATAAAACTCCCATAACTGGACCAGCTGACGTGGACAAGTAACAAGCAAACGAGTCTATAAATTCCTCCCCTGGAACTGTTTCAAATGTTTGCTGAAATATTTTCTCATAACCACCTTCAGCTAGGATCTTTGTTCCCTGTGCAATTCTTCCTAAAGCAGCATCCACTAGACTAGGACTTGTTTTCACTACATCATGAAGAGAAGAAAAAAATAATCTCAGAGATTCATTATTCAAAAAAAACAAAAGAAAGAACAGTCTGTCTTGTAAGATTATCCACACAAGTCTTAAACATAATAATCTCCCAACCCAGTGAATATCTCCACAAACTAAGAAAGAACAGAGTACGAAACAATACCACACGGTAGAAGATGGGTGGTTATCAAACATTTAGCATGGAGTAAGTGAAACAGCAAGAAGCATACGTTAGCACCCTTGTGAATGGTTCTCTCAATGATTAATTAAGTGTAAGTTTCCATCATTTATCGAGTAAATTTGCTTGAAATATAGGGTAGATAACTGACTCTCTCTAGTTTTTTTATTTTGATCAAGTATCATAAGTTCCTTGACTCATAGCACTGATCTTTTCCAGCAAGGACCCAGAGGCCAGAGCCATCACCTTCATATGGCAAAAACACCCATTACTCTTGGCAGCTCCATCAGTCTCGTTCTGTCTATGGTAATTTGGAACTGTGTGAGCCTATTCGTTGTTCCAAACTATTACTCACTAAAAATGTTTAAGTTGGAGATGCATACAAATCATCTTGTCAGTGTTTTAAAAGTGAGAGGCCTACCTGACAGATTTAAGAAGTGAAAGGAAAACAAGAGCATCTCTTCCTGCCAATACGTGTAGGATCTGGGGGGTGTGAAGTCATTTTAAATATCATGAATTTGAAAACAAAAGAACTTCTGTCTGTGCAAGCACTTTAGTGCAATATCCTTGTATCAACTTTAAGGGAGCAGCTCAGAGCTCCATTTCCGTTTATTTATGGAGCTTCTGGTTATCATTTTTAACCTTTTACCTGTTCCAACACTTTCTCAATCCAAACTTCTATTAATTAAGTTCTGGATCTCAAAATCTCAGCAACACTGCCACATTTGTAATTTTTGCACTAAACGACAATATATACTCTGAGGAAATGACATGAAAATGATCTGGAAAATAGCTGCAATACAAAAGGAGCTATAGCAACAAAAGGCAAGTGCATGAATATGAAGGCAGATATGCTTTACTTCTCAAAACAAACGATTCAGTATTGGCCACCGAGGTGGTCCAAACATCATAGACAGGATAAGAAAATGGTTGTAAATGAAAGAGCACAGAGCAAAAACAGAAGAAAGAAAATGGAGAAGCATTGACATCAGGAACTACTGAAAACCAATTCAAGAAAAATGTTTCAAGAGAAAACCGAAAATAACAACTTATTCCTTTCACCATGGATAACCAGATCTAAAAATAGATTCGCTCATCCATGTAGACCACGAATGAGTATTAATGAAGAGATCTTCAACACCTGGTTGGTAAGAGAAAAGCTAATTGTTCCACGTTGTCATTAATGGAGTCAGGGAATGTCAAATAACATCGATTTTAATATTGGATTTCCTCTACTTGTGTAGAAAACTATGGGCAGATTAGCTCACCAACCAGTCGTTATGTAACTATGGAAATTTAATTTAGTAAAGTGAAGGTGGTGCCAAGCCAGAAGGGTAACTAGCATTGTGCATCATTAAGCCATATCATTCATCTCAGTCAATTAAACATGCACAATGGAGATCAAATATACGACCATTTTAAGATTAGCATAAATATGCTTGCAAGTGTTCTTACAGTGCTGCCAAGTACTTTCTGCAAGATCCTCAGCTTCCCTTGTCGCTTCCTCGACCTTCTTACCCCACCTCCCGAGTACATCTTTCACACTATCCATGCTATCTAATATATCAAAAACCAAAAATACTCAATCTGTCATATGTGTATGTATTGAATTCATGCATTTACGTAGTAAGTATACGTAAAGCATATGCACATAAGCCCAAAAGAAGGAATGACCTTTGAAATTGAAAGAGGGGGAATTGTTGATAAACGCGGGCGAGTAATTGACATAGGGATTGGTGGATTCCTGATCATAATCCCTCAGGACCGGTGATTCCATCACCAAATCCTCGCTCCAATGAACCGATTTCTTCGATTTGGTATGCCCCGGCTTTGATGATTTGTTTTTATTCTCCTCGGCATTACTAGTACTGCTCTCGTTTAAATCAACACTATCAATGGCGATATTTTCGAAACTCGTCGTATCGCTAATCGCAGTTTTGGGATCCGGGAGTGATGAGGAGGATTTCTTTTCTTGATTATTGTTGGTCGTGGTTGTCTCCTCCATCTCCATCATGATGACAAGAGATTATTGGTGGTGGCGCGTGAGACCGCGAATGGGGTCGTTAGTGTGAACTGTTAATAGATCTCTCAAATTTAGGACAAATTATGATTACCGGAAATTCCGGGGATAGGATATGAGAATGAAGGGTGTCCAATGAATTTAACGCGGGAAGAGGAAATGGTCTGATGGTCAAATTCTTCTATGACGAGGTTTCACATTTTCACTCGTAAACACACAATTTTTTTTTTTTGCTACAACATTAATAATATATTGGTAATATATTGGAGGAATTATTAGTTGTGTCCCTTAACTTTTTCTTTTTCAAACTTAAATGCCATGTTTTTTAGAAAAAGGCAAAACTAGCCCCAACCTGTAGGTCTTTTTCCGAAACTATACCCAACGTTTGAAAATTTGTAAAACTATATCCAACCTTTGCATTTCGTTTAAAACTAGCCCTAACGTTTAAATTCGGTCACTTTTTAAATTTTACAGGGGCAAAACCGGTACTACACTTCTAATTTATAAAAAAAAAAGAAAAAAACTATTATTTCACCTATTATTATATTAAATCAAATGTAATTAAACTATTATTTCTTAAAAGTATATCTTTATATATTAAAAACAATAACAAATTTAATTCTTTAACATATATAAATATACAAAAAAATATATCTTTATATATTAAAAATAATAACAAATTTAATTCCTTAACATATATAAATATATAACAAAAAGAAAAATCATTATTTCATAAATATAAGTTTTATTATTGAAATCAACAAAACAATATATATATATATATATATATATATATATATATATAAATTTTTTATTATTGAAATGTAAAAAAATATATTAAGATATATCATTTTTTATTTATGAAAAAGTAAAAAAAAGAAAAAAAAAGAAAGAAAAACCCATTCTTCTCCACCGTACCTCGAACCCCCCCCCCCCACCCGGCCTCCCACCTCCCCGACCCCCCACCCCTACCGTTGCAGTGGTGGCGGTTTCGATTTGACGCCACCACCACTGCAACCGCAATTCTGGCGGGTAGAGGGGGTGGGGTCGGGGAGGATGGGGGGAGGGGTGGGGTCGGGGTAGGGTGGAGAGATGGGTTTTTCTTTTTTCTTTTTCTTTTTCAATAAGAAAAATAATATATTTTAAATTTAATATTTTTTATGAATATATTTGTGAAATGTCTATTTTGCCCTCCACCAAAACGGAGTATGACGTCATAACGACGACATATGACGTTTTTCAGCCGGATTAAATGTTAGGCTAGTTTTAAACGAAATGCAAAGGTTGTGTATAGTTTTGCAACTTTTCTAACGTTGGATTTAGTTTCAGAAAAATGCCTATAGGTTGGGGCTAATTTTGCATTTTTCTTTTTTTTTTTCTTAGCCTAGACTAAATGCCCTTTAACTTTGAGATTTTCTATAAACATATCCAAAATCGTTTATTCGAGCTAAATTGCTTACGTGGCGGTACTAACAAGTTGTTAAGCCTAGTCAATAAGTTGTTCAATCAAGTCATATTTTTCGCCAAACAATATTTTTTACACAAACCTTTATAATACTAAATATTATACTTACACCCCATGATAAATTACACTTTGCACCCCAAAACACACACACATATATATATATATATATATATATAAATAATATATATATATATAAGTATTTGTAAAAATAATAAATATTTTAACAATATATAAAAATAAAATAAAAACAAAAAAAATTAATCATCATCTCCATCACCAAAAAAAACCAACTAGTTAGACTTTAAAAGTATGTTACAATAGATTAAAAATCTGAAAAAAAAGAGATTTTAAAATTTGCATCCGTTTAAAAACTAGTGTTTGTTTTTGTTTTTTTTTCATTTAGAACATTCTATCCTTAAATATTCTTAAACTATAATATTTAAATGTTTTCATTCTAGATTTTTTTTTTGAGCAAATGGCAAATCGCCCCCTATATGAAATATGCGCCTTACTCCATGTAATCTTAAAATAGGCGAATTACCCCTTTAATCCTAAAATTGGTGCACACCGCCTTCTTGTCGAGAATTTATTATATATATACATTCGCTATATGTAAAACCGATGGTTGAGATTAAAAGGAGATCCCTAAATTGTAGGAACAACCACCCAACACCCCGTCCTCACCGGTATTGGTAGTGGATGCATATATAAGGGCTACCACCTAATAATCTCTCGTCTTTGTCGAAGTTTTCATATATTTGTACTTGTACTTTGTCAAGTTCTATTATTCAAATATCTATTTTTTGTTTATTTAGAAAGTTAGTAAAATATTATATCATATTTTTATAATTTAAAGTAAAAAACAATAAAAAAATAGATTTCTAAGAGGAAAAGATAAGACAAATTAATCCCACTCTCACTTTTTGCCAAGTGAGTTACACCTCCTTCTATAAGGAGGTATATTGCACCATTATAAGATGATATGGGGTAATATGCCTATTTATTTTTAAAGTGGGGTAATGTGCCTCTTTGGACATTACGGGTGATGTGCCAAAAATCATTTTTCAAGTAATCCTACCAAAATAAATTAATAAAATCCAAATAATTGGATTTTTTTCCCGTGTCTGGATAATGAACAAGCCTAGGACTGGTCTCAATGTAGGTTAGGACAGTTGACATGTGGATCGAGCATGAGATTTTGGCGTCAGTTTAGATCAGGCCCAACCTAGTGACAATTTTAAAGAAAAGATTACTCGTAAAAAATTAACATACATAACTTCTCAAAAAAATAAAAATTGAACATTCATAATAAATACTCTTATTACTAAAGTTACGAATATACAAATAGTACCTGAAATTAAAATTCAAATGTTCTTCAAGGCTCGATGCATTTCTGTTCGATTATTCATTTGTACTTTATCGTGGATCGAGTCTCTCGTAATGGCATGAAGGACGTTATTTGTTTATGGGTAAAAACAATGTTATAGGACTCGCCTAATAGGACTCGACCCAAACCTGTATTTCAGGTCTCATTGGTGGTTACGCCCATAATCTAGGTAGTGATTTGAACTGGGCCTACAACATACTTGACCGACCCGACCTATTGCACATCTCTAGTCGTAATTATAAAGCGTCTCATGTAGCTAATTTAAAAACTAAAATAAAAAATGTAGTATTATGATAAGAATTTGCAACAAGAACTAGGCATGAGTTCAGACGCGTATTATTTGTGTATCGGTGTTTAGTAACACATACATGAAGCTACGAGTTCCAGTATTAGGTACCCCAATCCACACTGGTGGGGCGATTTAGGTGGCCCAACAACAAATTGAGCCGGCCTAACCAATTAACGGCCTAAACAGAAAATTATTGAACTAGGGTTGTTCGACACTTCCCGGACGATCGAATGGTATCGTTCGATTATTATTGCCTTTGGCGAGGCTCGGATCCTGTGGTCTCTAAATACCCCAAATCCCGTGATTCATGTTAGATAATTGATTACTGTTCACCAACTCTACAAGCATCGAATCAAGCATTCAATTGTTATATTCCATTCGAGTGTTCTACCGTTCGATCTATTACATCTTTTATTGGATCGTTATTCGGCCAACACCCCTTGTTCGAGTGTGCTTAGCATCAAATTTAGGACCGTTTGATTGTCCTAGGATTCGATAGTTCTTTCAACATAAAACATGCCTTTGTTTAACAGTTCCCAGTTTGACTCTCAAGGGTTATTTCGGTCATTCTAGGCTTCCTAACCGTGTAATAAGTGTTACGGATAAAGCTAGTCGATTCCTTTCATAGATTAGCATAGTTTGGTATATTTTGGGCCCGTTTGTATCGTGTTTTCATTATCTTGTAATCTAGACAAAATAACACCAAATAATTGGAGTTGTCTGCGGGAACATCACAAGCACGGTCGTGCAAGCAAAGATATTTAGGTTAACCCAGTCACAAAGTAGAGCAACAAAAAGTTCAAACACATCGATGCATTGTCTAGAAGGTGCGGCTCCCACAGCCAGGGCCCATGTGCCATCACCACCTCATGTTCATGTCTCCCCGTCAACCCGTCAAGAACCTCCAATTCCGACAACTTAAGATCAACAACTGCCAAATTAGGATACAACGGTTGAGCCAATTACAATCATTCCACTAACTATGAGGGATGAGATAATGGAGATGCTCCGAACAATGATAGCCGTCGTGTGCCAACCGCACTGCTTATGGCGGCGCTGCCCTCGAATTGCCATAGGGAAGTACTGCAGGCTCAAGCCCGTGCAACGAGATATCACCGTGACAAAGAAATGAATAGGCAGGTCCCAAAAAATGCAACGGCAACATCCGAGCCAGGCGAGGTGGAATCCCGGAGAGATCATAGAAGGGTGAGGCACGAAGGTAGCAGAGCTAAAGCTGCGCAATGCAAGGGCAGAGCATGTTGAGATTACAAGGAGGCTAGAAAGATTAAACAAAGAGAAAGAAGACGTGCATCGCCAAATGGCAAGGGTGGTAAAGCCACGTGGAGCACTCTATTTAGTGCTGAGATATAGGCTAAAATACTAGATCGAGATGAAAAGATACCGCAATTAAAGAGTTGCGATGGGAACCAGGATCCTTTGGAAAGAGGATACATGCAGCAATCAGAATCTAAGAATTTTGGTTGACCAATCTCTATCCTTTACGTTTTCTACTATACATATACTTCTCTTATAATTAAATTTCATTGATGCACATGAATTATCCCGTGTGATTACAATTATTATCGAGAGTTATGCAACTTAATGAAGATTTCCAAATTCTAATTAAGAACTCTTTTTATTTATAGCTCTAATTACATTTATAATTATATTATCTTTTTGAATCCAGAAGACTATTTTTTCTTTATTTCTCCTATTTATTTTCTTGAGAGAAAAGTTTGTTTTCTATTGTTTCTTTGTAGAAGAACATGGAGTCCGGGAGTTACTACACCATTGATCTAACCACGAGAAGGAAAGCACTGAGATTATCACTAGCGTCAACCATGGGAGTAGGAATGCGAAGCTAGTGAACACATCGGAAGAGATCAAGGAACAACTCTAGAATACCAACACCATCTTTGGATTGAAGTGAGGCACATTGAAGGGAAGATAAGAAATGAAGAAATCACAAACACCCACAGTCGACAAGCGTACACGAGCTTGTTGCTCGAACAAGGGAGTACTTTCATCCATGCAATATTTTATATATTCTAACATAGAGGACATTGTTTGATTTTGTGTTGGGGGTAAGAAAGCCTCGCTTTTGTTATCTATCCAATATATTTATCCTATTTTAGAGTCTAGTTTATTTTTATTTATTTTTGGATCGAGTAATTAGATTCAAGTTTGAAGCATGAATAATTAGGGATCAATGATGATATATGCACAATATGATTTGGGTATGAGATGGAAAGAGTATATGTGCCTGAATTGAGTACATCTTGCGTAATAATGTCAAAAGCATGTTTTATTTCATATACACCATTCACGATGGGCATAAGTAGAAAATATTGAGATAATTATATTGAATTTATAAGTAAATGGGGAATTGCATAGAGATTATGAATCTAAAGTAATTTACTCTATTGCCATTTGAAAGAAGTGTGGATTTGAATTATTGAGGAAATGAAACAGACCATCTTTTCTATCACCTTTGAGCCTTTCAAACCTAAAATCCTTTACAAATAAAATAATCCTCAGTACCCCACTGGAGCGTTTTCTATTTAATTATTTTTCTATTTACCCAATCTACCTACCCTTTGAGCCGGATGATATACTATCTCACCCTTTTCTATAGGTGCATTGATTAAATCTTATGAAAGGAAAGAAAATGAGAAGAAGGACGGGGTTTGGAAAAAAAGTGTTTGAGTCTAAAAGAAATATAAATAAGGCTGAAAAAAATCAAAAGGAGGATGAATATAGTATAGAGCATATAATAACCCCCATACAAAAATGTAAGTGTGGGGGAGCATCTCTAAACCAATGACATATAGGGTGGATTGATACTTACGCCAATGAAAACGCAAGGAAAAGATGCAAAATAGCCTAAAATGTATGACCAATAAAAATTGCACAAATGAGGGAGGAAAAAGAAAAAAATATGAGTGGTTTAATACATGAATCTCTAGAACTCATAAATGTATTTTTTCGTTATAGCCCATACCCGAGACTAATATTAAAAGTCCTAAAGATCCTCACATGAAAAGTTCATAAGTATGGAGAATAGTGAGAAAAGTAGAAAGCTAGGGTGAAGTAACTATTTGTGTTACTCTATGAGTTTGCGAATTTTATATGAAAGTCTTGTATTCTATACTTATGCATACATGAGCACACCACTTCGCACGATGAAATCTTGAATGCCAATGAATTTATTAAACTTGATGTATAGTGCTCATCTCTTATTTTGATCATAGGTTGCATTCTGAGAATATATCTCCATACATGCGTGTTCACATGTTGATGGTTTGAGTTCTAATTCAGATTGAGTCAATTTTCTGTTATTAGTTACTCAAGGACGAGCAAAGATCTAAGTGTTTGGGTATTTGATGAGCGTTTATTTAATGTTATTTGAGTACTCATTTCGTTATGCTTTTGTATAAGTATTGGTGCATATTGATTTGTTTAGTATGGTTTCATGTTTTTATAGGATGTTGGTGAGATAATGCAAAACAATGCAAAAAGAGCCTAAATTGGATGTTTTTGAGGAACATAGCTTCAAAACACAACGTTGCAACTTGGAAGAACCCAAATGAAGTCATTGATACAATGCAAAATAGAGAGTAGAATGACCAGAGGCACTACGGCACATAGCGCGCCAGACGCGCGACTAGAGAACGGTTTTAATCATAACATCAGATTTTAACTGCTCATTTAGTTCTTGCTTTTAAGTGTTGATTATGATGTTCTTAGCCTTAATGACATCAATGACAGTAATATCCATGATTAAGGTGTTGTATTTTTAAAGGAAAATCAAGGTGAGTCAACATGAACAACCCCATTGTCAATCATTTTAGAAGAGATATTATGTCTGCAATCCAATTTACTACTCATCCAGCGTTAACTAAACGTATCTATAAGGATATGTATTTGTGTAATCTAGCAGTGTGATAATGAGTGTCAATTTAATATGATTTTAATAGCTTTTTTACTTGTACTTTTGTTATTCTTTGTAGTAATTCAAGTACTTTATGTTATGTTTTGTGTCTTTTGTAGTTTTAAGTCGAGTCAAGATAAAACAATGAAAAAAAAGCACAATATAGATGCTAAAGTGATAAGGACTTAAGAGGACTGCATTGGAGGTGGCACGATGCAACAGCAGACCACTACAACGCTACTAAGATGAAGAACGCAACCCTAATATCACTCAAAGAGGCCAGCAGCCGCCCTATAACCACCGAAAGTCATGCGACCTGCACTCTGCAACCAACGGGCTGCACAACCAATATCAAGACATCAATACTCGTGCTCCACTGGAAGGAACCAGTGCGACTCACGCTCTTCAAGACATGGAACATGTGTGACGTAAAACAAGATGCACGACTTGCAACGCAACATGCATCGTAATGTAAGGAAATTTCTGTCAATTCCAGAGTTTATGTAATAACTGAAGATCAAACCTATGGCAATACTAAATATCTATAAAAGAGGATGTTTGTAAGGCGTATAAGCATTGGTTTTTGGTGTCTAGTAGCTTACCACATAAGTTGTATACATAGAATTAAGAGAAAAGGGTGAAGAGAGTTTGAGAGAAACACCATTGAAACTCAATCTTCCATCGCTTTAGTTTTAGAGCAAAGACTTAAGAGTTGTGAAGAAAGAGGCAAAGCCAAGGAGTTCAGAAGATTGAAAGCAACACAGTTCTACTAGATCTGCAAAGTTTTCTTAATCTTTGTTCAATTATGTTGTTTATTCTCCATTTATATTGAACTTGAGATTATGAGTAGCTAAACTAATCCGTGTTTGTATGAAGGAGGCACCTCTGATTTATTAATATGTATATTTGATATATTTGAGTATTGCTTGAGCGTTCATATGTCTAGATTGACTTGGTATATAGGCTCCATGTTAGGATTAACTCTAGCTAAAAAAGCACTACCAAAGGACTACAAGAGTGTAGTTGTCAAACTATTCATGTATACACGTTATTTGTGACATTTATATACTAACGTAATCTGGAACATGTTTAGATCACTTGAATACAATCGTTGCTAAGTATACTATTTAGCATGAGTAGATGAGTGGGTTAGATTGCAGACTTAATTTCTTTTCTAAAACGACTGATAACGGGACTAAGTATTCCACCTCTATAGGTTATTAGAGAGTTAAGGATTTATGAATTCAGAATAGGTCCGACTATATATCACGGATCCATTAAACACATAAGAACTGAAACAAGGATCGATAGATTAAGGAAGCTTAAGTAATTTGTCTATGAATTACTACGTAAATCGGTAGTGAAACTCAAACTGAACAAAGTCTTCACCCATTTTTTTTACAACCAAACCAACCATCCAATTATCTTTGAATATATTCTCTTGTTTTGTTTTGCATTCTCATTCATTAGTTAGATATTCTCACATTTATTAGCATAATTTTGCATTCATTAGTTATAATATTGCAGTCATATTTTCATTTATTTGATAGATTTTTCTCATAATACAATCAAATGTAGTAAAATCTCGACAACCATCATTATTTCTGCATTTAGATGATTCCAGAAATTGAGCAACAACTTCTTTGGGGTTCGATACTTGCAACATAATTATACTTTCCATTTTATCATTACTTGACGGTGCACTTTCTAACACGTCAGAGTAGCATTCATTGAATACATACCATACAAACTTCATGCTTCACCACACAACCAAGTTTTTGGCGCCGTTGTCAAAGAGTAACAATATTGTTTTCTAGAGTTGTTAAGCTTATTTGCTGAAACTTTGATCTACTTTCCGTGTTTTACAGAGAAAAAACATGGACGGATGTGGAAGAACACCAATTTAACCAGTATTGGGAAGCAAGTTGAAGAATGGAACCATTGTAGGAGGCAATGGGTGAGGAAGACCAATGCAACTGCATGCAGCCAACTAAATGAACAATAACAATTGGTCAAAGGTCAATTAATCTGGTCGACAACGAAGGAACAAAGTCGTTCCTCAACCACCAACTTTCGACATCACCGAAGTGAACGAAGAATTGATGTCCGTGGTGACCAGAAACAAGTATGAAGGAGAACCTCATGAAAATCCGATCAATCATGTGGAATAGTTCAAAGAGATATGCCGCAACTTCATGGTGAAAGAGGAGTACAAGTTGCTAGGACAATTGCGTTATCCACTAATGAGGAATAGAGGGCATGGTATAACATAGAGACAAATTACTAGATGGACCGAAAGATGATCGAGAAGTTAAATAGGAAGTTTTCTGTAGGACAACATGCAAAAACATTGAGGGAGTAGATTCTCAGTTTCAAGAAAAGACGTGGATCCACCATTGCCAAGGCATGGAATGACATCGAGAAGATAAGGAAAATGATAAACGAGAAGTGGATGAAAGACAAATTAGGGCAATGTCACCATCTTGGTTGGGATATGGACAATACTTGGACATATTTTACCTAGGTCTGAGCCCAATCAACCGCTAAATACTGAATGAGTTGAGAGGACAGGCAATCTACAAGACAACATTTGTCAATCTTTCAAGATTAGATGCATTTGATTTAATGGAGGAAATCGTGATGAACACTTTGAAACCATTTGTGGCCAAAGAATGGGAAAGTTTCAACATAGTGAATGGAATTATAAAGTTCGACAATGGAGATGCAAAATTTGACAAGAAAATTCCACCCTGATTTCAAGAATTGGAAGATAAAGAGAAAGAAAAACAAGAGGAGGAGAAAATTAAATATGAAATGAGCGCACCTGAAAATCCCTGATGTCTTCACCGCTACGTTGAGCTAAAAAAACGTAAGACTAAGCACTTCTTTGGAGGCAAACTATGTTGTAAGTTTTCATTGAGTTTTTTTAGTTTTGTTTGAGTCATGTGTAGCAACGATCCACTTTGTGAAACAATTTGATCTTGAATTGAGGAGACAAGAATAGAAGAAAAAGGAAAAGAGAAGGACCAAAGTAGATGACCAGGGGACAACATCAATAGACGCACCACACAACATACAAAGCGCAATGGGGGTTATACCACTTTAGGCCATGTTGTGCTGTTATTCCAAAAGATCAGCGCGAGCTGTGCGCCTCATAGCATACATCGTTCAACTCGTCTAGAGAGCAGCGTGACTCGCACACACCAGCACGAAGGCGTGCGACATCCATGTCGCTCCACCTCTGTTACCCAGAAAACATATTATGTCATGTAAGGAAAGAGGAGACTTGCAGAAATAGAATATCTTCAAAACTTGACAGAGCAATCTCTATATCTTAGCTATCCTACATTAACTATATCTCTTTTATATAGTAAATCCTATAGTATGATAAGGGTCTTTTGAATTATTCATTGTGCAATTTAAAATTGCTTAAGAATTGAGAAATTATTAAAAATTACCATAATTTTCTTTTTTAAGTGTGCTATTTATTGAAGAACAATCACACAAATAACTTTTCATTACTCTCTTAAGATCAAAACATTTTGTTTCTCTTATTCTCTGTTACTTCTCATGGGAGATTAGTCGATACACTCTTTCAGAAACTCAAAGTTGCACAACCAAGTTACAACTTTAAGAAATTTACCACAAGAGGTTGTTTCCAGAGGTACAAAGTGTTTTTGAAGAGTGATTTTGTGAACGAGCAATCCCTAGTAGTCCCAGGAATTACATTATGCCACGTGAACATGGGAGAGATGATAAAGCCGCCGGTAAAGGTGAACTACTACCTTGTAGTGAATTCTATGCTCATTATGATGGAACGGAATCATCTACCGTGCTATGCTTGCATGAAGGCTAATAGAATGCTAGTAGAATCAATGCATACTAAAAATTGGACAAGTTGTCGATGGAGTTTTAGAACAAGGTAGCTTATAGAAAATAAAAAGAAAAATTGCATCCAATCAGCTGACCATAGACCAGGAGGCGTTCTAGAAAAATGCCAACGGAGACCTTGAAGCCCGCTACGGGGTGCTGAAAGATCGCTTTAAAGAGGTTTACTTCTTCATATAATCGATAATTCTACCAATTGTCAATCAAGGGAAAGTTTCATGGACCCTAGCATAGATTATGATGGCAATCAAACGAGGCGATACTCCAAACATTGGTGAAATCATAGTCAAAGCAATCAACGAGTACACGACGGATGGTCCACTGAAACACATATACATTGGTTCATTAATCACGACCTTTTGCATTAACAAATGTTGTGCTAAACACTGATACTTACTACCCAACTACATACCTAATCAACTACCTTTTGTTGTTAGCAATTGAGAAGCCACTCCATTCGAACAAGTCATCATCTATTGCATCATTGGAATGTATCATGACACATGCTCCAAAGAAACAAAAAATGTTTCATGAGCAAATGGAAGAGGCGAAGGAGAGGATAATAAAGAACCACACCGAGATGGTGAAAAAGTTGGAAGATATCAAAGAGCAACTCTAGAAAACCAATGGCAATCAATTGCTAAAGTTAAGAGATATGTTGCAAAGAATGCCAAACAAAGAGGAAGCTGCTACTAACACCTCAACGAGCATTAAGCCAACGACTAGACCCGGGGAGTCCTTTTATCTGTGCTTTACTATTTACTATGTTTGGCGATGAGGAAATCGTCTGATTCTTTTGTGAGGGTGGAAGCTTTACTTTTAATTTTCATTTTTGCTATGCTTTTGTTTTTAGGGGTTTTTTATTTTATTTTTATTTTAGAGTCATTAGATTCAAGTTTGAGTTATGAAAGCATGAATAGGTAGGGATCAATAATGATATATATGCACAATATGGTACGAATTCGAGAGGCAAAGAATATACTTGTGTGATTAGTTGTATATCTTGCATAATATTGTGAAAAGCATGGGTATTTCCATATACACCATCAGTTATATTGCATGTTTAGAAGATGTTGAGATAAATGATGTTAGTTCATGAGAACGTAGGGAATTGCATGTGATTTAGGAATCCTAAGTGTCTACTTGACTATTATGTAATAGGATTGAAGACTTTGAAATGTAGAGGAAATGAATTAGGCCATCTTTTCTAATTGCGTTTGAGCCTTTTCAAACCCAAAACCCTTTACAAATAAAATAATCCCTAGAGACCCACTAAAGCCTTTTCTATGATAGCCTTTTGTTAAATTAGCCACATCTACCTACCCTTTGAGCCTATGAATGTTATATCCTACCATTTTTTAGAGATGAATTAATTAAGTCCTAAGTGAGAAAAGAAAAGGAGAGATAAGGAGGAGATGTGAGAAACAAAAGTGTTGAGCCTAAAGAGACAAAAATAAAGAAGGCTGGAAAATCAAAAGTAGGATGAGCACAATAGATAGCACAAAATAACCCTATGCAAAACCATAAGTTTGGGGGTGTATCTCGAAAATCCTGAAGCAGGGTGGAGATTGAACTTGCACAAATAAAAACGCAAGAACACTTATAAAAAGAGCGTATAATAAAATGCGAAGACCAGGAAAAAAAGAAAAGAAAAATAAGGGAGAAAAAAAAAACAAAGAGAGTTGGATTTATGATGTACATCTCTCGAACTCAGAAATCTGTCGTATCCCACTATTAGCCCAACAATAGCCTAACATTACAAGCTATTAAAATCCTAAAAGGTCTTCAACCTAATATGTTAGCATGAAAAGTAAAGAATAAGAAGTGGTTACTTGTGAAACTGATCTTGTGAATTCTTAACATGAATCTGGCTCTTATATGCATGAACAACAGTCGCACACTTATTAAGCACATTAGATATTGCTTGAAGATGACTTTATTAAACTTGATGTGCACTTATTTACTTGTATATTTCCATTCATATTGATTAGACCATAGGTTGCATTTTGAGAACATATCCCTATGCATGAGTTGTTGACATGATGATAACTTCAGCTGTAATTTGTTTTGAGTCTAGACTAGGAGGTTTGCTTAAGGCTAAGTAAATGTTTAAGTTTGGGTGTGTAGATAAATGTCTATTTGATATGATCTTATAGCGTTTTCCCTTGTACTTTTGTTATGGTTTGTAATAATTCTAGTAGTTTATGTTATGCTTTGTGTCTTTTGTAGTTTTAAGTAGAGCCAACTCAAAATGATGGAAAAAGAGGACATAATCAAGGTTGAAAGGATAAGGACTCAAGATGGACTACATTGGATGTTCCATAATGTAACAGTAGAGCTCTACGATGCTACGAAGATGAAGAATGCAACTTTACCTTCACAAAAAGAAGGCCCAACAACCGCCTTGCAGCCATAAGAAGTCACATGACCCACGCGGCCAGCGCTACACTGGCTGGACCATCGGGACTCGCGCTCCACAAACATTGCGACACGCGTATGGTGAAACCAGACCCACGACTTGCAGCGCGACGTATGGGAATTCTGTCAATTCCAGAGTTTGTGTAATGGCTGAAGATTTGAGCTAGCGCAAAACAAAATATCTATAAAAGGAGGATAGGTCTAGGTTGTGTAGGCATTGCTTTTTGGTGTCGAATTTCTTTACATTGCGCTGAGAAAAAAGTGTGACTAGAATTTGAGACAAAAACCAATGAAACTCAATCTTCCACAGTTTTAGTCTTAGAGTCAAAGAGCCAAAAGTTGTGAAGAAGGAAGCAAAGTAAAGGAGTCAAAAGATTGAAAGCAACAACCCTCTACTGGATTTGCAAAGTTTTCTTAGTATTTGTTCTTCAGTTAAGTCGTTTAATTATTTATTCGTTGTTGAAATTGGCATTATGATTAGGTAAAACTACTCCGTGTTTGGAGTAAGGAGATATGTGTGATTTATGAATATGTCTATTTTATTTTGTTGGGTGTTGCTTGAGCGTTCACGTTTGTAGATTGATTTGTTATATAATGCTACATGTTAGGATAAAATCTCACTAGACAAACTGAAGCACTGCTAGAGTGTAGATGCACAACTATTCATGTATACACATGATTTGTGACATTGATATACTAACGTAATCAGACACATTTTTAGTTCACACGAATACAATATTGGAAGTATACTATTTTAGCACAATTAGATAATGAATTGGATTGTAGACTTAATGTCTCTTATAAAACGATTGACAACCGAATTAAGTACGCTAGTGTGATAATGATATATCATTCGAGGGTTAAGGATTTAAAGATTAAGGATAGGTCCGACTATAGATCACGCATCCATTAGACATAGAAGAACTCAAACAAAGCTCAGTAGATCACATAAGCATAGGTAATATGTCTATGAATTCAATAAGTTGTAGTGAAACCCAAACTCTGAATACATGAATCACCAATTTGTCTTAAAACCAAAGCAACCATCCAATTATCTTAAATTAGGTTATCTAGTTTAGATTTGCATTCTCATTCATTAATAAGCATCTTCAAACATTCATTGTGTAATTTTGTATTAATTAATTATTAATTATAATCTTGCATTCATATCTTCATTCATTAGATAGATTTTTGTCATAACACATGAAAAGTAGTAAAATCATGATGACCACCCTTATGTCTGTATTTAGGTGATTCTAGAAATTAAGCCACGACTTCCTTGAGATTCGATACTTGGGATGTAATTATACTTTTTATTTTATAATTACTTGACTGTGCACTTACGATCACATAGGCATAACATTCATTACATACATATCATAAAACTAGACGGTTCATCGCGAAATCATTAGCCACATTAACAAAATTGATTTTAATATTATAGTCTAACACCACTACTTTATCTGTTCAGAAACCCCCATTAGTTAGTCTTACCATCTAGCATATAAAATAAATCATTCTAAACACGTTGTTACCCAAACGATACTCAATAAAATCAAGTAATTGTATTCATAAATATGAGCTACTCTCTACTCCAAACACAAAGTAGTTTAGCTACTCATAATCTCTAGATCAACAACAAATAAATAATTAAACAACATACTAAAAAAGAAGATTAGGAAAACTATTAGATCCAATGAGAACTTCAATGCTTTCAATCTTCAGATCTTCTTTTCTTTACTATCTTCTTCATAACTCTTGACTATTTGACTCTAAGAAAAAAATGGAAGAATAGTGGACGTGATGTATATTTTGGACTCTCTTCACGATTGATGTTGCTTCACTCGTGTGTCTATTGCTATTTTCGTTCGTCTTCCATTCACACACATTTTTGACCTAGAACAACTCCTCATTTTATAGATATCTCATTCTTTCCTACAGTTGATCTTCAGTCATCACATAAATTCCATGAAGTTATATTTTTATCCTAGGTTGCATTATGTTCAGGCCCTGCTCCCGCTGTTTGTCTACTCAAGTGCAACTAATGCTCATCGCAAAGCACTGACGACGCTCTTTTCTATCTTTCTCGTGCATCGTGCACTATTATTGGTTGGACGCGCTGCTCTTGGGTGTCCAAGCACGAGTCGTGCTTTATGTACAAGCGCGACTCACGCTCCATGTACAAGAGTGACTCACACTTGCTTAAAATTACATAATTTAGACACTCATCAAACCCACTCAAGCAAACAAAGACTCTAGACTAGACTAAACAATTAGAAATTAAGTTCCCATCATGTCAACACTTATTCATTGGGGATATATTCCGAGATTGCAACCTATTGTCGGAACAAGAGATGAGTGGGAAATATACAAGTAAACACGTGCACATCAAGATTAATAAAGCCATTATCATGCAACATCTCGTGCTCATGTAAGGGTGCTTGTTGTTCATTAATATAGGAGCAAGATTCTTGTCGAAAGTTCATAAGATCATAGAGTTTCACAAATAACTATTTTATCCATATTCTCTACCTTTCTCGCCATTTATGCAAACTTCCTATGTTAGGATTTTTAGGACTTTGTTAGCTTGTATTTTTAGGATATGGAGTGGGCTAATAGTGGAAAAAGGTAGATTCAAGAGTCCTAGAGATGAATTTCATAAATCCGACTCTCTTCGTTTTATTTCTCCCTCATTTTTCTTTTCTTTTCTTTATGCTTTTAATTTTTTCGTTTTTTTGTAGGCTCAATTATTTATTTTCTTTTGCGTTTCCATTTGTGGAAAACCAATTCTAGCTTATACCTCATGATTTTTGAGAAGCATTCACAACTTATTATTTTGCGTAGTATTATTTTGTGCTCTTTATTAGACACACCCTCCATTTAATTTTTCAATCTTTTTGTTGTTCTTTTAGCCTCATACATTTTTTATTTCACAAATCCTCATTGTACTCATTTTCTTTTCTCTCTTTAGAATTTAATCAATGCACCTCTAGAAAATGGTAGGATATAACACTATACGACAAATGATAGATAGATGTTGCTAATTAAATAAAAGGATTACATAGAAAAGGATTCAACATAGTTTGGAAGATTACTTTATTTGTGAAAGGTTTGGTCTTGAAAAGGCTCAAACGTAATTAGACAAGATGGCCTAATTCCCAATTCATTTTCTCAACACATAAAAGTCCACAATTTTATCAAACAACAATAGAGTAGATAACTTAAGAATTATAAATCACAGGCAATTCATTAATTACTCGTGAAACAACAAAAAATAATCTCAACATCTTCTAAACATCCTACAAGTCTAATAGTGTATATGAAATAAGCATGCTCTCGACAATATTAAGCAGGATGCACAACTAATCACACAAGTAGTCTTAGTAGCTCAACTCCTTACCATATTATGCATATTTCATCATTGATTCCTACTATTGCATATTTTCATAACTAAAACTTAAATCTAATGAGTTTAGCGGGCTTCATTCTCATTGTGCCCCTCATACCCTCCTCGTCATCTGTTCCCACATTTTAACTTTATAATATTGTGTCTAAATTCAGAATCACTCCACACTAATTGAGCATCATTCCCTACTACACCATCACAAACCCCCTGTGAAGCATTACACTTTGGAAGAAAATTGTCTCCATCACACTGGCTTGCAATCGCTACTCCTACTAAACCACCACTTGTACTTACACCCTCGTGGCCTAAACTAGTTCCTCATAAATCTACCCCTGCATTTCCATCACTTAAAAAAATGTGTATGGTTAGGGCATGCAAAAGAATCTAAGGATGTATACACATATATAGACGAAATCCTAGTTACTTTTTGAATAAAATAAGATAGATAATGAACAAGCAACATGGGTCGTCCGTATACAACTAAAAATATGCTAAAAGGACATAATATGCCTTAATGCATTGAAACTTTTCAACAGTATGGATGATGATACTCATCCTCCCGTATGTTTGGTCAAAGGAAATATACAGAGAACATAATACATGTCCTTATCCAAAAGAAAGGGATGCAGAGAGTAATCGAAAAACCCCTTGTTGGAAGTGCAACGAGGGGAAAAACACTAAAAATTTTATGAGCAAGTATAGAACATTTATTCTTGTATTTGATAGTGATTTAGGAATTGGTTTATTTACTGATCATTATATAGTGGTAGGCTCCCCTTTTATATGCAATGGAAGCAACTTGAAGTTATATGCTTCAACCAATGAGGAAATGATGGATGGATGGGGTAGTTATAGTGAAGCCCATTCAAGGGCGCCAGATATTTAAGCTTGGAGCGGCGATCGTGCTTCGTCATACTTTGTTTGATCTTTATCTCCAACGTGGATAAGCTTTATGAAGATTATAAGTCAACATTGTTGCTCATGTGGGGTGTTTTTTTACGGAGTGGACGTGCCTTCGTAAGTTGATGGCGGCTCGATGCTTTCTATGCCTCTTGGGGATACGATGGTGTGAAGTGATTTGGCCAAATTAGCATGTCCATTAATCTTTAAATTACATACAAAACCAAAACATAAAATTACAAATATTGCAATAATCAATTATTGGAAAATGCATCGGTATTCCCAATATGGAAACGTACGGGATCACTAAAGTGGTTCGACCATATAAACTCCCAATTTTGCTCATACAAATGGAGTACGAGGAAAATTTAATGCTACCTTTATTCTTTTTGTCCGTTGGAGGGATGTCAGCTCTTTGTCGATTTAGTGACCGTTAGGGATTCGAAAGGTTTCTCCACATGTCGTTGATCAGGCAGGTTTTAGAGGGGCGACAGATTCCAACGGTAAAACTACTTTGCTTATATAAGGTTATTCGAGTCCAAATTTTGGGATCCATCCAGTTGTAGTTTTCTATTGCATTTTAAAACTTTAACTTGCTTTTGCGATCTCTTTTGCTATTCGTTAGTGGATTTTTTTTCTTTTTGTCCATTTTTCCTTTTAAATTCTCCAGGTAGTTTACCGTTGCTCATGGCTTCTTCTTCTTATGATGTTGTTTTTGCCTCCGTTGCTGGGGAGGCTGAGGCTATCTCTTCAGGCCTTGTAGATATGGTTGGGGGGACTAGTCCTTCTGGCATGGTGTATCCTCAGCGAGAAGGAGAAAATTCGTGGAGGAGGTCGAGCCGAAGCATATTCTAGTGGGGGTATTCCCTCCAATGTTACGGAGGCATATGTACTTTTTTGTTTGAAGAAATTCTGGGTAGATTCTAAAATGGTGGAGATACAAATTCCGCTTCCCGCTAAGCGCGTTAATAATACTTCCAAGGGTTTTTTCACAATTTACGCAACCCAGATTTGAGAAATTTTGCGGGCATTGATGCCTCCTTTCTTTCATTAGGTATTTTGGGCTTGTGGATTATCTCCTAGAAAGGTCACTCCAAACGGGTATATTTGCCTAGCCTTTTCGTGTTTGTGTACCTAAAGAACGGAACAATGTGTTCTACGGAGCGCTTCCTCGTGATTTATGGGGAACTTTTGTCACCTTCGGGCTCTCATTTTTAATATTTTAGTCCTTGTAATCACAAGTTTTAATTTTTGGACAAGACTTCTTTGTCCTTTGGGAATTAGAAGACTCATTATTTCTATGTGTGTTATTTTTTTTTTGGTAGATAAGATGGGAATTACAGAACCAGACTAAAACAAAGAAAAGAAAGAACAGAAAAGAAAAACTAAAGTTCCACGCCACTTAGGCCAGCTCCTCGCGCACCATACTGACGAGGTTTGGCGGGGGATTTGAGAGTATGCAAACTCTACCATTCTCCTCACTCGGCTCCTTCGCCATCGCGTCGGCAAGGTTATTTCCTTCCCTAGCAATCCAACTAAGTTCGTGTTCCCACGGTTTATGAAGTAGCTCGCGACATTCTCCAATAATTTCCTTAAAGTTGTGTGTTTGCACGGCCTCGTCCGAGATCAATTTGTACGCTTCATCCGAATCCGTCTCAATCTCAATTTTTTGCACTCTTCTCTCCCACGCTATTCGTAATCCCTCCCTTAATGCTTGGAGTTCGCATTCTAGCGATGTCATGGAATTTACTTGCTTAACGAAGCCCCACTGCCAAACACCAAGTTCGTCTCGTAATACGCCTCCAATCGAGCTTTTATATCCGTTTCTACTAACGCTGCCATCCGTGTTTAACTTGAACCACCCAGCTTTCGGCTTCGTCCACTTCTCTTTCCTCTTCTTTTTCTGTTTTTCATTCGCTAACATCAGTTCCGCTCCCAATTCTTTTATATGGTTAAGCACGACCTCAGTTTTGATTAATTCCCCTCGGAACACTTTGGCATTCCTTGCTTTCCATATCTCCCAAATACTTGCCACAAAGATCACATTCCAAGCGCTGTTCGGTATGAGCAGATTACTCTTCATGCAATTTTTTGAGTTGTCCCTGAGCCAGCTCCATGCATCCCCCGTAAAGAAGACTTGCGCGTCTGATTGTGGCACAATTTTCATCCAGATTCGTTTCGCACCCCAGCAGTCCCTCAACACATGAGTTGTGTCCTCCTCGCTTTGGTTACATGTACCACAGGACGCGTCTTCGGTTAGACGTCTCTTCCGTCGAAGTTGGTTGGTTGCTAATCTATTTTGGCTTGCGAGCCAAATGAAAAACCGAAGCTTGTTGCTGCCCGGACATTTCCACACCCATTCAGCATTAGGATTCGGGTTCGGATTATGCGAGTAGAGCCTTTGGAGCAGCCTATATGCGCTTTGGCAAGAGAATTGTCCGTTTGATTTTTCACTCCAAACTGCTGTATCGTCGGCTTCTCTCAACACCACATGTTTTGCCAATATGTCCCTCTTGACATCTGCCGGGATCGAAGACTTCAAGGAGTCCAGCATCCAGTCCCCATTTGAATCGATGACATCCGACATTTTCAGCCCTTGCTCTTCTTCTTCAACTCGCGCTCCTTTTTCGATTAGATTCCCATCACCTAACCAATTATCCGACCACAACGATATCTTCTTTCCGTTTCCTATCTTCCAACGGATCCCCGGTTTAATAAGCACCATACACCTCGTGATGCCTTTCCACGTCGAGCTATCCGTGGGTTTCACCACGTACTCCAAGAGTTCTTTTCCTTTTAGGTACTTCGCCTCCACCAATTCCGACCAAATATTTTCCTCTTTCTTTGTGATTTTCCAACTGAATTTGGCAAGCAAGGCTTCATTGTTTAGTCTTGCCTTGCGAAGTCCGAGCCCCCCTTCATTTTTCTGTTTGGTAACTTTATGCCACCCTACCAAATGAATTTTTTTGGCTTCCGGATTATGTGACCATAGAAAGCTCCTATTGATTTTATCTAATCTGTCGCAAACTTTTTCCGGTAGCCAGCTCGACTGCATAATGTGTATCGGCACCGCGGTTGACACTGCTTGCACTAAGGTAGCTCTCCCTGCCAAAGAAAGGTTTAAACTCTTCCAATTAGAGAGCCTAGCGCTGAGTTTGTCGAATATCTCGTTAAAGTCTTCCATTCGTGTTCTCCTGTGGGATAATGTCGCACCAAGGTACTTCCCCAATCCCATCGTCCTCGCAAAATTAAGAGTTGCACAAATGCGCCTCTTAATTCTCATACCGCCTCTATTTGAAAAGAAGACTTTGGATTTCTCCTTATTTATTTTCAAGCCCGACGCATCACAAAAAGTATCAAGAACTCGCTTGATGGTCTGCGTTGTTTTCAGCGTCGCTTTCCCCATGAGGATTAAATCATCCGCAAAAAAAATATGTGAGAGATGAGGTCCTCCTCGACAAGGAATCAGTGGCTCCCAGTCTCTATTTTCCACTGCTTCATTTATTAGGTATGCTAACCTCTCCATGCAAAGGACGAAGAGATATGGGGATAGTGGGTCTCCCTGTCGCAGTCCACATCCGTGTTTAAATCCCTCCAGAGGTTCCCCGTTCCAAAGTATCTGGGTCGACGCATTTTTAACGCAGAACATGATTAGCCTAATTAAGTTCAGCGGGAACTTGAACGCCAAAAGCGTGTCCTCCAGAAATTTCCAACTGATTTTGTCATAGGCTTTCTCCAAATCAAGTTTAAGCACCATACATTCGACCTTATTTTTTTTCTTCGATTTCAAAGAATGTAAGACCTCCTGGACAACAAAAATATTATCCTGTGTGCTACGTCCTTTTATGAAACTCGACTGCGTCGGGGAAATAAGCCGTGGCATATAATCTCGCAACCTCAGAGTAATACACTTCGTAATGAATTTGTATAAAACATTACAGAGTGAGATAGGCCGAAATTGAGATATCTTGGTAGGGTCGGTTACCTTAGGAATAAGACATAGATGTGCCATGCATAATTTAGGATCAAAGTTTCATTCCCTGAAAGCCCGTTGCACGAACTCTAAAATTGAGTGTCCCATCCATGCCCAATATTTCTGATAGAAGTTGGCCTGTATCCCGTCGGGTCCCGGGGCCTTGCTCGGATGAGTTTTCCACACCGTATTCTTGAGTTCCTTAGCTGTTACCTCTCCCCCTAACCATGCCGCCTCCTCTCTGTCTAGTGTCCGCTGGAGTTGTGAGACTGGAATCACGCCCGTACCATTTGTTTACCCAGCGGACAGTTTTTTAAAATATTCCCTCGCATGATCTTGGATGACATCTTGATCACGAACCCACTCTTCTCCGATTTTCAGCATTAGAATTTTGTTTCTCTTCCTCCAGATTAAAGTTGATTTGTGGAAAAAAGATGTATTCCTATCACCTTCGGCAAGCCAATTTATACGGGATTTTTGTCTCCAAAATATCTCTTCGTCTCGTAGTATATTACTATACTCCACAATAAGATTTTTTTCCAGCTCTCCTAGACTTGAGTTCGGCCGAACAGCAATGGCTCTTTGCACCCCTTCAATCCGTCTAAGCGTTCTCTTCTTTTGTTGGAATATGTTGCCGAAGCAATTTTTGTTCCACGGCATAATCGTCTCGGGAATTTTGTCAATTGCTGCCAGCACTTCTGTATTTTTTTCCCACATATTTCTCAACAAAACTTCGCAATCCCGACAATTCAGCCACATTGCTTCAAAGCGAAAAGGCCTTTTCCTCCTTGATTGCATCAAATACGCCGTGTGTGTCATGATGGGGTGGTGATCTCCGTGTGTCCTCGGGAGATGAAAAACGGTGTTCTCCGGGAAAAGTTCTAACCACTGTTCATTAGCCAATGCCCTGTCAATTCTCTCCATAATGAGACCTTCGCCCTCTCGTTTATTTACCCTTATGAATTTTGGGCCATGGAACCCGAGGTCGTGGAGCTTCCATTTTCTTATTCTGCTTTGAAACGCATGGCACCTCCCCAATATATTTCTCCTGCCTCCTCTTTTCTCGTGCGTGAAACAAAACTCGTTAAAATCTCCTTGAACAAGCCACGGGAGGTTGACATTGGCACCCAACTGCTCTAGTTTGTCAAAAATTCTAACCTTGTCAACCAATGTCGGCTTCGCGTATATTCCGGACACCATCCAACTCGGGTTATGAAGAGGCCGTATCATTGCATGGATACTTTGATTGTCCACATTCAACACGTCCACAGTGATGTTTCCCGAGTTCCATAATAGCCATACCCCTCCGGACATACCTTCCGTAGGCGCAATGCAGTAGCTGTCAAAGCCGAGATTAGGGGCTATCTCGTACGCCCGTTCTTGAGACACTCGCGTCTCTAGCAGAAACACAACGTCCGGTCTTTGGATCCGGATCAAATCCCTAAAGTGAGTCCGAAAATCGTCGTCGCCCGCACCCCTGCAATTCCAAGAGATGACTCGCATTGACATATTGATTACCTGGTGCGGTTGGATCGGATTCTCAACAGTCCGACCCGTCCATGACGCCATCACTTGTCTCGTAAGACCCGAGCCTATCCCCGCTTGTCTCCTCGCTTCCCTGTGGCTTAATAGCATGTGTTGCCACGCCATCGGCCAATGTTCCACTCTCTCCCTTATCTCCGTAAGTATGTCGAATTCCCATACTATCGGGGCTATCTCGACTACTATGATGTTCCTCGGATCTATTCGAAATATCCTCGAGTGGCCGACGAACGTGTGGTATGCTGTTCAATTTTCCCAAAAGTTTGGGGGGATGGCTGCTACTAGTGCTCCGTTCACCTGCTGTAAAATCAAACCATTTTGGTCCATTATCCCTTCTCAAGTCGTTGCTGAACAGTCTCGTGGATTGCGAGTCCCCCAAGATTTCTCCGGTATTGTTCTCTGGCCGAGCAAGTATTTGGAAAGGGTTGGAGTTTCTATTACCTTTTCCCCCACCTGCTGAGTTTGTTAATTTTTTGTTATTGGTTCCTTTTTTACCTTTAATAGTCTGACCGCGTAAGGAGGCTAGCAGAATTCTACCTCCCTTTGAACTCTCACCAACAGCCAACTCTTTTCCTGGATGGTCATCTTTTGATGCCTCATTATTAATAATGTTACCTTTATTTCCTACAAAAATTCCTTCTTTTACTTGCTGTCTTTTAGGAAACTCCCCATCTTTTTCCTTTCCCTTGTCTAGCAATTTTGCATTCGGCCTCGGATTGCCGTTATGCTTCTTGTTAGTCACCACCAACCAGTCTCCAAATTCGTTTTTCTTGCTCTTCTCTATCAGCCACTCAACAGGGTCTTTCTTCCTCTCGCACCCTTTATCAAGTGTTTCGTGCTCGGTCACAGGAGAAGGAGTGACATTGTTACTTTTCTTCCTTGCACACTGTTCCTTGCTATGGCCGATGTACCCACATGCATAACATATAGAAGGATGGTTCTCGTACGCCAATTGATACGACGCACCATCGATTGTCACACTAGTTTTTAAGGCCTTATTTGTTGGTATTTGGACGCAAAATCGCGCGTAACGACCTCTCGCCGCGGAGAAAGTATTTCCGTCGATCTTGATCGGGTCTCCTACACGCTTTGCTATCCTCTTAATAATTGACTCTCTGAACATTTCGAGTGGGAGATTTATCACTCGAACCCACGAGATTGCATACTCAATTTCTTCGACATCCGCACGGAATTTCGGCGTCCACTTTCGAACTGACAAGAAGCAATTCGCGAGCCTCCATGGACCTTGCGTTATAATTATCTCCCTCTGGATCGTTGACACCCCTTTCAAACAGTAATTTCCGTATCCCAGATCAATTAATTCGCTCCCTACTGTTAGTTTCCACATTGCGCTTAGTTTGTTTAGTAGGGATGGATAGTACCAAGGCTTACCATGAACTTTGATCAATATTGCTTCCTTCCACTGATCATGCATCGCTTGTTTGATATCTTCCGGGATCTCAATGCAATCGAACGGATTTTCTTCTGAGGGTGGATGTGCGATCATTTTTTCGTATTCCTCATCCCTCTTCTCCGCGTCAATTCGCACGTCTGGAACTCTGACTTTGCTAGCATATGATGGTTTATTGATCTGTTTGTTTTGATCTGCATTCCCTCGCCATTCCTTGTCCATGAACGCTTCTTGTGATTCGTATGTGATTCTCGAGCGTTTTGGCGCACCAGTGCCGTCCGCGTCCATTAGCCCTAGATTTGGCAATTCACCTTGCATTCTGTCTTCCGCCAATTCGATTTGATTTGTGTTTGCCATTTCCCACCGTGGAGTTTGAGTCCCCGGTGGATTTGCTGTTTGATCGCCGGTGAACTCCACGATTTCGTTATTGATTATCCCTGTGGCGATTATAATAGGACTACAATTTTATTTCTATGTGTGTTATACTTGGACCACTTTGATGGTTAATTTTTCTTAGTAGATAAAACCAGCTAGTCATGACGAGAAGCATTTGGACGCTTTGGCTCAGGAAATGGCCGACGGGGGACTTTTTTCTACACAATATAGCGTGACCAAGATTTTAGTAGACAAGATTGAGTGGTCTGACGTCCATGAGTACGTGGATCTAGGCTTTCCTTGAATTGACTTCAGTACTGCTTGTAAGTATTACAATGTATTCTTTTCAATTTATTCTTTCTCTCTTTCTCCCCGCATTTTTTCTTTTCTGGTGCTGTTGTATCAAAGTTTGACAAATAATCTCACTTAGGTGCTTGTATAGTCGTTAAGAGGTTGGAGGCAGAAAGTTTTCCTGGATCCACTTTTATCGAGTTGGATTGAGAGGAACCTGATAATGATGCCCACAAGATGCATGTCTACTGCACCGAGGAGGGGAAGGATGCTACGGCGACTAAAGGAGTACACAAGTCCTTCGAAAGAAGAAGAACAACAATAAGATGAAAGTAGGGAAGAAGAGGAAGGCCTTTGAGGAGGAAGATCTTTTGTTAGGGGAGTCAAGCGAGCCAGAGGGAAAGAAAGAGGTGAAGAGGAGCGCTCCACTCTTATCTCATGCTGACATTCCTTGGAGGTCACCTGACAACAGTCCCGTAGTGGTGGTGGCATTCCTGAAGAGGATATGTCAGAAAATTTTTGCCAATATTTTCCAGGGGAGGGGACATCTTTATCCCGACCTTTTGAAGTGACTGGTGTGGATCGGTTGTTAGAATTGCATGTGGGAAGGGCAAGCTTGATTATTGAAGAAGGGTCATCAGGCGAACAGATTCGGCTTCCTTTGGAATAGTTACAAGACTTAGGGCGTGATGCACCGAGGTCCTAAGAATGCGTATTCCCCCAACGAGACGAGGAGGGGAGACGACCTTTAATTCATTGTGAGGTCCTTCCAACCATTCCGAATATTTTGCCCTAGCTCCCTAGTCCTTGGTGGATGAGAGGGGGTAATGCGTTGCTCGCGACTAAAGTGGGGGGGGGCATTGAATTTGGCGGGGGCACAGAGTATTGTGGAACTTCAAGGGAGTTCTAGTCCTATGACAAAAATAGCAAGTGTTTGGGTGGTTTGCATAGGTGTCCTCGGTGCTGAGGGAGGTATGTGCATCATACAATCAAGCGGTTGAGTGGGTCGCATTTTTAAAGGCTCGTCTAAAAATGGTTGAGGCTGAATCTGCCCAATTTGCAGCTAAGGGAATTTCATTGGAGTAGTGGGACCAGTACGAGTAGAAGTACCCTCGAGTGGAGAGATTGAGGGCAGAGGGTGTCCAGGCTTGCGAGGAGCAAGAGAAGTGCAACCAGAAGCTCGCTCAAGCAGCAAAAAGAGTCGGGGTCGACAAATAAGAGATTCTCAACAAGGTGGCCGTGGTGGAATCGAACGGAAGGTAACTACGTCGGTCAATGAACGATTTGGTAAAAATAGCTGAAGAGGCCATGGCTCATGCCAAAGAACTAAGAGCAAAATTTGCAAGGCCTCAGGTGGAGTTGGTGGCTACCATGTTCCATCTACAACCAGAGAAAGAGTCGATCCGGCATTAATTTGAGTGGAAGGTTAAGAAAGAGTTGGCAAGCATGGATCAACACCTAATCGAACATGTAAAATAGACTCCTATAATGGCACGTGAAGATTACAAGGTTTTGTTTAAGCACTGTGACTTTTTCCGCAAACATTTCTTGGGCCCACAGCATACGGTGTTTGGGGATAACGTGAAAAGGGAAGAGTCTGGGCTCTACAAGTTTGACGCAAGTTTTTCCTTGCTCCGACTCAAGGATTTACTCCTGCTAGAGTCGCCGGTTCATCCAGTCCTCCTATACTTATTCGTACTTTAGAGAATGGGCTTCGTGTTCCCTTTTAGCCTTGTCACTTTTAGAGTAGGGGTGTGACTTTGGTTTCATACAGACGGTATTCTTCTCGCTTTGTATTTTAGCCGCTGAACTTGTACGAGGGTGTTTTGTTCTTCTTATGTATCGGAAGAATTAATGAAGGGGCACATGTATCTTTGTGTTTATTTTCTCTTTTGCAAGGTGGGGATCCATAATTAATTTATAATTAGCCAGTCGCGTTGTGGGGTAATAGGATTCAAAAATGAGTTTGAGTGGTATTGAGATTTTCCAAGAGGCACAAGTCTTTTACGAAGTCTGAGGTTTCAGTGTCCGTTCAAGGTATTCAAGGGGTTGTATCTCTCTTTCTTTTAAGTGATAGATGTTTTGGGGAGATGAGAAGTACCCTTAAACCGTCTCTAGGGTCGCGAGACCGCTTCAATTTTGTGGCGTAAAAGAGGATCACGGTTCATCTTGAAGTATCTCTAGGACTATGTGGTCATTTCGAGTGAGGGGCTTCTATTGGAGTCGTGAGTCTCTTTTATAGCTAGTTTGAGAAAGCGTTGCTTCTTGTTATGGTGAGTGTTTGTTCTGCGTTCAAAATCTTTGGCCAGGGAGCCAACTTAGAGGTTTTTTTGTCAAGCCATATGACTGGCGTTATTGACCTGCAGGGTAAAGCATCTTGGGTTATATTTTGGCAAGTGGGGATGTAGGTCATCGAGAGAAGATTACCCTGGGGATGGAGGCCATCGGGAGTAAGATTGGTAAGCTACTTTTGCACCCCTCTCTCAGTAGTGGTGTTGGAAAAGTTTCTTAACTACTTGAGTGGCTGTTCGTCTGTCTGTACACATGTTGCTCCACAGTTCCATCATGATGTGCTATTGGAGGTGGTAGAGGGGTGTTGTTTCATATGGAAGTGATTTTTGGCGGGTACGTTTGGGGTTGTAAATAGTCACGCAAACCACTCTATGCTTATATTATTATCTCATTTCTTATTTCTTGAGATAGAGGGAAAGTTCTCCCCATTTTTGCTATCCTGTTTATTAAGGGGCACATTGATTCTTTTTGTACTTCCCCTAGGTCTTCAGATTCCTTCACTGGCACCATCCCCTCTAGTCCCTCTAATTTTTGGTTTCTTCTCCGATGGGCAGTGCACCTCTACTTCCTTCATCTGTGTGCGATTCACCGACCCGCTTTCCCTTCCTTTTTGGGTGGGAGATGAAGTAATCCGTGAGTCGTAGAGTAATTCGTGAGTCTCCCATTGACGCGATCTAGAGAAAAGGTGTAATCCGACAATGAGCTTGGTTCTGGTGAGAATAGTTTTTTTCTTTGATTCGGGTGATAGATGGTATCTTGAAAGCTTTTCTTTTTGGAGAATGTGACCATTCTACCCTAGTAGGTGTCGAATTTGTTGCGGGTTATTGTTAGGATTGTGGAGCCTGAACAATGAAGAAATAAAGATTTTATTATAACTAATATAGGGTACTATACATGTGCGGCCAAGATGGAGTACCCACCAAAGTTGACCGAGAATACATAACAAAGCAAGGGGTTATAAGCCACATGTAAATAAAGCTAGCCAAAGAAATATGGCTTAACTCTAAATAATTGAAAGATACAACAAATGAGTAACATAACAAATCTTATAAAACTATCAAACGTCTTCCTCAGATCAAAGAAATAACCGACGTAAAGAGGACCCATCACGACTTCGTAAGTTACAGGTAGTTTTATTAATAACTTTTTGTGATTTCTTCTTAGGCGCATTGGTAGTAACTACCACGTTATCATTAGCCGCTGACTTTGAAGGTGGGAAGAGGTTCTTGTATATCACTGAAAGCATTGGAATATTCAATGTCACGAGCTTGCTCACTCGAGACTACTCGAGTTTTCTTTAAACATTCAGAATCCGAAAGCATTTTTTCATCATTAACTGTGTCGTTTAAAATAAGATCATCCATGGACTCGAAGTCAATTTGCCTTTTGCATTATGAATCAGAACATTCAGCTCTACTATCAACCATATCTTTAAACACATCATCTGTTGTGGTACTAAAAGATCGTTTTGTTTCAATAAAAGCACCTTTACCTTTGTCAATAAACTCTGCAAAATTAAGGCTAGATACTTGTACATCATTTACCATGCCAACATGTTCACTATGAGAATGATTTGGCACACTATCGGTTTGAACCAAAGTAGCACAACATTGGTCAATCACCTTCGAAACATTAGGAACAAATTGTTGTTCCACATTTATCACATCAACATGCTCGATAAGGGAGTGATCAGCCACAAGAACACTAAAAGGGTTGACATTCCTCTTTTTAATGGTTTCATCTATTGCATTTGGAATGGCCATATTCAGAACTTCTGGTTTTTGTTTATCAATTGGCACCCATTTTGCTGGCTATTGTTGCCTTTTGGATCTACTTGTTTTAGTACACCACATTCATCGAAAAGGTGTCCCAAACATTGACATTTGCGACATAATCGAGGATACTTTTCATAAACAACTTATTGCTTAAAATAAGTTAACTTTCCTCTAGTTTCAACAACCCATTCAATCTTTTCTATATTTGGCTCAAGTAGATTAACTTCAATGCAAATTCGAGGATAATCGGGTCGCGACATAGTGATTGCACATTCATCAAGATGAAGAGGCTTCCCAATATATTGTCCTGTCCCCGTTAATGCCTTTCGTTCACACATGCAAATTAAGATTAGGAAGACAAACCCAAATCGGTGCAATTGGCAGTTCTAACCCCGGATTGAAATTCGACGTCAATTTAAAGATCGTACCCTCAACTTGAAAATCCAATAACTTTTTAAACCAAAGTCTAGTATAGTCCTCCTCTTTTTCAAGTTTCAACATAACATGGCGACGACCAATGGGGCCAAAAATTGAAAGACCTTTTAAATTCAATCGTGCAAGTATACAATGCATAAACGTATACGAAGGCTTCATGATTGAAAATTTAATTATAAGAACAAGATTCAACCGACTATCAAGTTCTTTAATTTTCTCATTTTCAAAAATAATCATCGACTTACCTTTAAGGACGTGGAACTTTTTGGGCTCGACCGACGAATCATCAACTAGGGAGCGATTGAGTTCATACTTCCGATTCATATTAAGGACTTGTTAAAATGAGCCATGCTTTAATGGTTGTAGAAGTTGAAATAGACATGGATTGATCAGAGCAACATTAGAACGATGTTCCCTTCCTTTACCAACAATGAAATTTGCAAAAATTTACCGATGGAGGGAGGAGAATACCTATTGGACTGATTTAGAATTCTGGGACCCAAATTAAAGGCCTTCGGAGCAGAAACAAACACCAAAATTGGATTCGGGGCCAAAACCAAATCGGTACATATCACAGCTAGAAAGTTGACCGCCGGTGCCGCAATGTTTACCGCCGACCAAAGTTGGTCGGCGACGTAGGCGGCCTGGTTGATGGATTCCAACGTTGGAACGGTGCTTTTGGTTGCTCCATCCACCCCATTGGTTGGTGGGCCAACCGGTCTGGGGGCCCTATCGGTTGGCCGATTGGGTGCTTGTAAGGTGCCCACGTAGGCACCAGCATGTGCCATCAATTTGAAGCCACGAAATCACCCACCAAATAAATATTTGTGTTGACCAAAGTGGGGACCCCAAATTAGTCAACTCACCAGAGTAGATGACCACGTTCCGTTGAACATTGTTTGACTGCCAGAAATTGCCAAAACTGCCGTTGACCATGGTGGATAAAAAATTTACGTCTATGAATTAGCTGAAATTTTTACACACCCTACAAATTTTCCTCATAAATCGAATTGTGTGCTAAGAATTTCAAACTAGGAGCTTGAACAATGAAGACGATGTATTGAAATTGAAGACTAGAGTTCTAACAGTAATGAGAACGAAGAGCATATCAAGATGTACAATGAGAGTAGCTCTATGGGAGTGATCACGCTTTTTAGGCACTACGGAGATTACTTGCGTCTGAATGGCACTGCTTACGCAAGTTTTTCCAGAGAGGGGCACGACCATCAGGCGCGATGAGACATTTTGATGCCCTATCAGCTATAAATACGTAATTTGGAAGTTTTTGTAGAGTGCGACAGATATAGAAAGAGAGAAAAATACTTGTGAGATTGAGAGACATTGTGAAAGATTATTCTTAATACGTGAGACATAATTGTATCATATTTGGAATTAGAAATCGCTCATCATCATCATAGCAGAAATCCTGGCTTGGATCACCCTCAAAGGTAGACATAGTAAAATTGGGTAAATAAATTGTGTCTTGTTTGTTGATTGTTATTTATCACTTTTGATTGTGCGTCTTTCTTTGTTCTTGTTGTGGTTTTATATTTTCTGTTGTGCAACTGTTGTTTTGACATGCACTCTATAGTGGGTCGAGGGAGGACCGACTTAATGTCCAGCTCTGCCATGCTGAGGTTGGTTTGGAAGTTATTCGACCGGTTTCACTAGATGCGAGTAAGTTTCACATCTTGATTCCTTCTACTTAGCAGCGGACCTATGACCCCCCTGATGGTTTCCATATGATGTACTCAGAGCAAATCGAGAGTGGGCTAAGGTGGTTCTTTCATGCCATGGTAAGGGAGTTGCTCTACTTTTTTCAGATCTGTACAAGTTAATTAACCCTCGGTCTTACAAGTGTGTGGTGGGATTTATCGTATAATGTGCGACTTTAGGTATAGAGTTATCGCATATTCGATTATCAACCACTTTTTTTTCTCTTTTTTCTAGCTCCTTTAAATCCACCATTTCATGACATGGTTGGTTATTGGTGGGTCGAGGCATCGTAAGTATGGGTGAGACTAGGATTTGCGGTATAGGTTCCCTTCACAATGAAAGAAGTGAGTAGTGTGTTGACGAAGTTCTTTAGGTGGCCTTCTTTTGATAATGAATTTCTTGGGATCTCGTATGTATTCCTAGACGTTTGTCCTTCAGGTTCCTCCCCCCTCGGTGGTAGTGGCTACTAGGCGACACTTTGGGCTCATTTAGTGTGATGGCATCAGCCTCTCGATTTTCAGTTCCGAGTGACTACTGGCAATACTTGACTAGCTATTTTGGATAAAGCGCCGGCCTTTCGATTTTTAGTTTAAGAGATAGGTTGGATTTTCAAGTCCTCAAACTAAGCTCGCATGTATTCCCCCATCCTTTCCTCTTTGACCTCGCAAGCCCCATTGATTTTCTACACTACGAGTTGCGAGTCACTACAGACTACAAAGCATTTCATCCCTGCTTATTGGGCAAGGCGATGGTCAATAGGTAAAGCTTCACATTCTGCGTCGTTGTTCCACATGGAGAACTTTAGGTGGACCACGAATTCCAAGACCTATTTCATGCCTTCTAGGATGAGCTATCGAAATACGATGCATGCTCCCCAATGGGCCATTGCTGAGGATCTATGCCATCCATACAGGTTTGACAAAGACAGGGTCGGGCTTTGCAGACATTTTTACAGTGAATCTGCAAGGACTTGGGCCTTGACAGCGGGGGGGGGGGGGGGGGGGGGGATTTTATGGTTTGGTCCCATAAGTTGGCTCTAGCTCGATTTTGGTCCCATAAGTTGGCAGGCCTCGATTTTGGTCCCATAAGTTGGCACTCTTCTGCGATTTTAGTCCCACTACCATAGCTCCGCCAAGAATCGCCGGGAAATTCTTACGTGGCATTCGTTGACCGCTGTTGGACCTATTTTGACTTTAATTTGGGCCCACTTTCCCACCTGGATCGCACGTGGCATCCACGTAATTAAAAAAAACCAAAAATCTATTAAAAACATTTGCCGCTAATTTCCATCGCTCTCTAACTCTCTCACGCCACTCTAATTCTCTATTCGCTCTCTACTCTGACGTCAAATTCCGTCGTCGCCGCCGCCGTCGTGAACCAGACCTCAGACCTTCAGTTACTGAATATGGTGCGCACTCGTAGAGTGAAGAATTTGAAAGTACGCAAGTCCGACAAAATTGAAGATCCAATCCCAACTTATGGTAAGTGTATGCTGCAATTCGTTGTTTAAAACTTGTTAACGCATGTGTTTGTAGCCGTATTCCATGATTGCATGCTAAAAAAAACCCTATTTTCTGAAACCCCCAAATGATGAACCCTAACTTCAGATATACCCAATTGATGAACCCTAATTTCATAAATTACCAATTACTGAACCCTAATTATTAAGTTTATAGCTTTCTGATCTCATGATGTGATTGGTACAGATTGTGGCTCTTTGCATGTTACTGCACAATTCTAGTATGGGGGAATTGTAAATGGTGTGGGCATACTTACTGGATATGATAATGCAAAGGTGGTAGCTGACTATCTGGGACCAACACATATAAGTGTTAATGGCATTCACACTCTATGTTCTGCCCTTGGCTTCTTGCTTGTGAAGACCATATATATGAAGCAAGAATCAGCTTATGTTCTCCTCCAGAAAGATCATGAGATCACAACACACTTCCTTTCTTGTCAGATGAGTAGAATAATGGTGCTATTTGTAGACTGTGAAGAAAGGATAAATACAGAACAACAAGCACTGTTTGAAGGTGAAGACCAAGAAGTTGAGGAAGAAAATGAACAGGCTGTTGAAGGAACTGATGAAGTGGATGAGGAAGTTGATCTGGAGTATTTTAGTGATGATGAGTATGGAATGGAAGAAGACAGATATATGGGACAAAATGTTAATGAGAGTGTTGTTGAGAGGATGTTATTTGAAGCCCAGTGCAGAGCTGGTGAAAAAACCAAATCTTGGTCAAGGAAGGGATCCTTAAGCAAAAGAAAAGGGTAGAATGAGGCTCAAAATGAAGGTACATCAATGGCTGGAGGAGATGCTCCTTCTAATGTACAAAGGAACAACACCTTTGTGGTTGAGACAGAAGATATTGATGCTCTATATGAGACATTATCAGATGAAGGTTCAGAAAATTTGAAATTGTCTTGTAATGAACTGGACAGTGAGTGTGACAGTGAGGAAGAAAGGCAAGTGAAGACAGGGAATCTATTTGATATCAAGGACATTTTCAATCCTAAATTTGAACTTGGACTCAGGTTCACCAGCAAAACAATATTGAGGGACGCAATTCATGCAGATGCCATCAATCAACAAAGATCAGTCCATATTTTCAAGAATGACATGTCTAGGATGTATGCAAGGTGTGATGACAGAAGGTGCATGTGGAGGTTGAATGCCAGAAAGATTAAAGGTGAGGAATCCACCTTTAGAATCAACAATTTCAAGGTCTTATATGCATTCATATTACACAACAAATCACAACTGTGGATATGCATTCATATCAAGAAAAGTGACCATCCTATTACACAACAAATCACAACAGTCTAATATGCATTCATATTCAACACATATTCAAGTATTGGGCTTGATTTCTGAATTGCAGAAAAGCTTTCCCCAACTGTGGCAGATGTTGAAACCCTACTGAATTGGGGTTCACTTTGATATTGCCCAGAACAGTCATCACCACGATTCATTCTTCTCCTCCAATTTGAGCCCTCATGCATGTCATCAGCCCACAAGAAATAATTGTGGTGACGAACACACAATGGGCAAATGTAGTAAAAACAACCAGGGCGTGAAGCAGTGTTACTAGCCTGAAAATAGAGCATATTTCCACGACCATAAGAGCAGGTGATTTGCGTGGGTGAGCCATCTACATTTCAACCAAAATTTTACAATCAAACCATAAATCCTCTGCCTCAAGGAAAAACCCAACATCCCAACACCAAATCAAACACAAACACCAAATCAAACACAAAAACCCTAATTTTCGTCAACGATTTGTTCGTATTGATGCACTAATACGAAACCCTAATATATTAAATCATAGGCAAACAACAATACATCAAAAAACAATTAAAGTGGCGACGCTGCAAAAAAATTAAAAGAGATCGAAAAAGTGGAACTTACGTTGGAGATTGGTCGAAAGCTTCAATCGTCGGAGGAAATCGGATCCTCTTTTTTCACTGTCTAATTTCGAAATGAAGAGTTGAAGAATGGCGAGTGAAGGGGCGCGTTTCCTCTTTATAAACAGAGGGAAATTAAACGATCCGTTGCCTCTCTTTTTTTTAATATATTTTTGGTTTTATTTTTAATTACGTGGATGCCACGTGCGATCCAGGTGGGAAAGTGGGCCCAAATTGAAGTCAAAATAGGTCCAGCAGCGGTCAACAAACGCCACGTAAGAATTTCCCGGCGATTCTTGACGGAGCTATGGTGGTGGGACTAAAATCGCGGAAGAGTGCCAACTTATGGGACCAAAATCGAGCTAGAGCCAACTTAAGGGACCAAACCATAAAATTTCCCACAGCGGGGTATAGGGCGTACTTAATGTCCAATTCTCTGAGTTAAACTGCCCACTTGACCATTCTTCCCGACATCACAAGTTGATTCAAAATGATACGCAACAGAAATTTAGTAAGTACAATGACCTCATTTGTAAGGAAGTATGCTCTAAACTTTCGCGTTATAGTTCTGAGGGCAAATATGATTGTTTTTATCAAGGAGTGTCGACCTTCCATTGCCAGAAGGGTTTTAATGATGTAGAAGATGAGGCGATGCTCCTTTTCTTGGGCACGTTCTATGACGACGCTGAAGGATTCTACTTCTACTGAAGGGCATAGGTACAACCCTTCTCCGACGAATGGTATAACCACAAGTGAAGGACTATTATGATAGGGTTTTAACTATTTGAAGGAGTCTACGCACTTTTTTTGTCCACTGTAAATTATTTATGTTTTGAAGGATTTTAAAGAAATGAATCCCTCTTTCCGAGGATCCCGAGTTAAATCGGTTTAGTGAGGCCATGCGGTCTCCCAACTTTTGTATGTCCTTCATTTTTTGTGACTGTGGCATTTCCAAGATTATTTTGGCTTTTTGGTGTTTATCTCGATCCTCTCTTCGGTGACCATGTAGCCGAAGCATTTCCCCCATTTATACTAAATGAGCATTTGTGTAGGATTACCTTTATGCCAAAGCAATCCATGAGAACGAATGCTTCGGTGAGGTCCAATGCATGGTCATTTGCCCTTAGGATTTTAACTATCATGGCATCCACGTAAACCTCTATAGTGTTTCCAGTTAATTTCTCGAACATAATGTTCACAAGTCATTGGTATGTGGTTCCCACATTTTTTAGCCCGAAGGGCGTGACCAAGTAGCAGAATGTTCATATATTAGTGATGAAACTAGTTTTTTCTTGGTCCTGTTCTGCCATAACTATTTGGTTATACCCCTGGTCTCCTGTCGTAGAGTGTACTAGTTGGTCAATGTTGGATAGAGGGTAGTAGTCTTTGGGACATGCCTCATTCAGATTTGTGAAGTCTAAGCCACATGCGCCATCTTCCTCTCGTGTACGGAACTAGAACCACATTGGCTAACTATTGAGGGTACATAACTTCTCAGATTTAAAATGGCCCAATTAGTCGTTGAAGTTCTTATTTGATGCTTTTTGTTCCCTTTGTCCCCCAAAACAATTTTCCTTTGTCGTATAGGTTGGGCATCTGACTTTACATTAAGAAAATGTCGGCAATGTTTGGGGGGGATTCTCCCTGGTGGCCCTCTTACCCAGGAAAATACGTGATGGTACTTGATAAAGACTTTGAGTATCTCTTGTTTGTTTTCGGGTTCTAAGCACATACCCATCTTCATGTGTTTAAGAGCTTCCCCCTTTGAGATGTCCATCATATTTAACTCTTTAGCTTCAGGATTTTTAGCCGCCTCCAACTTAGTTTTCTTAGTATGTGGGTCACGCGGAAGTAGCTTGTCTGCCACCATTGATGTGGGTATGGCGGGAATGGGCAGTGTGTTCACACGACAATCTCTAGCTCAAGCTTGGTTCCCTCAAACTTCACCAGTACCCGTCTGCGTGGGGAACTTGACATTGAGATTTATGGTAGAGGGGACAACCTAAAAAGGATGCATAGAAGGTCGTCTGCAAATGGCATTGTACGTTCTAGTTGGGGTATCCACAACCCAAAAATTCACCGTCTCTGTTTAGTGGAGATTTCCCTGCCCCCATGATACAAGAAGTCCATCTAGCTATCTTACTAGAGAATCCTACTAGGGGGACCCCAACTGCGTCCATTTGGCTATCTCTGAGCTCTAAGGTGCAGAAGATTGATAAAAAGAGGATGTCTACTGAATTCCCCGTGTCTATGAGACTGCGTTGGACTTCTGACCCAAATTTAATGGATAGGATTATGATGGAATCCTCATGCGAGTATACGACCCATTTGAAATCCTCGGGTCCGAAGATGATCTGAGGTATTTGTGCTACCTCCACCGCTAGTACTTCAAGAGAATTAGGTCTTCGTCTCGCTTTCTTTACATACTTTCGGTTTTGCGCGGGGGTGGAGAGGGCCAAAGTTTCTCCTTCGATCATGTTGATTGTTAGTCCCCCGAGCGAGTTATCTTTGTAGGAATGTGGGGGGAGGAGGGCTAACTACTTATTGAGGGATGGAAGTGCGAGTTCTTTCCCCCACTTTGTCATCTTGTTTTGTCGATGAAGACTGTTCTGTTAAAGGTAGGAGTAGTCCTTACCGATTTCCTCGGATTACATATTTTTAAAGTACCGTTATCTCAGCATCCTGCATATCTCTTTTTGTAACCGCACACATTTGTCGATACGATGCCCATGGTATGGTGTTATAGGAAATAGTTTTGGGTGTGCTTCAACCTGTTGAGTTCCTTGGGACCCTGAGCATAGATCATGACAAAAGCATGTTCTATAATCTCGAGAACCTCTAACAGTTTGATGGTCATAAGGGGTAATGGTACTGGGCCTAGGTGTCGCCTGGGTCTCGACTTGTCCTCTTGATGCTATATGTGTTTATCTTTTTTGGCATCCCGTCGTGTCTTGGGTTTTGTAGGGTCGGGGACCTGTTAACCCTCTAGTTGTTACTTGGTCTTTCTCACCTCTTCTCATATGATGAACATTTGGGAATTTTGCATGAGGCCGTCAATGCTCTTGATTTGGGCCTCGATCAGGAAATTCGCATATTCTCATGATCGGAGGCCCTGTACGAGTATCTCAAAGAGCATGGTTGGGTCAAGATGTGGAGTTAGGCATTTTTGTTCCTCTGGGTCGCCCCCATCGTAGGAAGAGGGGGCTACGATGGTCAATGGTGGGCAGTCTGTGGTCCTTTCAAATTCCTAGAAATGTTGAGGGGCACGTAGGGGTCATTTTCTTGTCTCTATTTATAGGATGTAGGTGCCCTTTAGTTTCGAGACTGAAAGGTGGGGACATAGCTAGGGTCTTCGTCTATATCGAAAGGATTCGATGCCTGACATTGTTGCCTTTCCTGCTGTTGTTGCATACTCATTCAATAACATTGCCTCCATAAGCTCAATAAAGATGCTTCGGGGAGTCCGTACAATGTCTAATTCTTTTGGAGTTTCTACGCGTAAAACACCGGGATGAGGCTCATATTATAGTCATTTTCTCGATTGGTCAATAGATCCTTCTTAAGGTTGTGAATCTTAAGTAGTCATCAACTCGTTGAATTCTATAGATTCTTATACTACCTTATTTTTACCTTTGCTAGACGTGGTTTCTTCTTCCCTATCTCTTTAGGACTTTCTTAAGGGCAACATGGTGTTCCAACAAATAGCCCCATTAATGATACTGATGATGCATATTATATCATATTATTTTATCTCTTACGAGAGGATGGTCCAGGAATAGAGACTGGTACTCCGAGGGAGGGTACAAAGTGCTCGTAACTCAATCGACGATCACATCTAGTAGAGAGTGTCGCGTTACGACCCTTACGCTTCCTCTGATCTCCTCCGAACAAGTGTAGTCATTGGAGTCCACCTTGTGGCAATGCTCTATGACTCCACCCAAACAGGGTAGGGGGCATACACGAGCACGCCATTAGGACTTGATGAATCGAGCCATTTTTCGCCTTTCGCATGTATCTCTCAACATATCTTCCCCTTCGTAGGAGTAGGAACCCTAAAGAACTAGGCACAAAAATTACCCTAGGAGTACCCCCTTTAAAACACTCGTACCCCCGGTCACACTTAAACGCTATTGCCTCAATTTCATGAGGTCACTTACCTCACGAGCCTCCTCTGGGCGGAAGCTCACTACAAGTAAGCACAAACTTGGAATATATTTCATCAACATTCTATCTTTCCCTTGGCAGGAACGAAGGCAGCCAAAATGCAAATTAACGCGAGAACGAAGAAGAACTATGAAAGGTTACAAAGAAGGACCTAACGCAAATTATTTCTTAACCCCCAACTACTTACCAGAAATAAGGAGGAGCGTGAGAGTGTGTGCAAAGTTTAGATGCTAAAGTGTTGAATGGGAGTGGGTGATAGTGATGTTATTTGCAAGTTCTTGTTGTTCTACTGCGAGTGCTAAGAAGCCCATATTTATAGGACTTTCATGGGGGTCTTCAAGCAATAGATTTGAGCTTTATTCCAAAAGTAACTATCTTGCCCAATGACGCCAATGGGAGGAGGTCCCCTCATGGGGTAATTATCGGGTAGTGTTCTACCAATTGGGAGGGGTCTTTTATAACAATGAGCCCATCTGATGAGGGCAACCTATGGTGTGTTTTCTTCTGCAATAATGTAGGTCGTCAGTTTAGGGGGCCAATAAAGTGAGATTATCTACCACCAATAGGAATGGTTGACTTCTATGAGCCAATGAGTATTCTGATCTTATGCCCAATCGTCAGGGTTTCGCGAGAGTAACCAATTAGGCTCGGGCTTCTCCTTATTTATGGTAAGTAGTTAGAGGTTAAGAAATAATTTGCGTTGAATCCTTCTTTGTAACCCACCCTTTTGTCATCATTCTCATCCTTGTGTTTTCCTCAATATAAGCCATATTCTTCTATGGCCTTGAGAGTTTTGTCCGTTTGCATTAGATACTCGAGGTCCTTTATAGAGGTCCTCATCAAATAGCTCAAACAATCACCGGTTTGGAGGTAATTCACCAGTATGGTCGATAGCATTCGAGGTTTGACATGGGGAACGTCTAGGACCACGTCGGCAAAACTTCTCATAAAATCTCAAAGAGACTCGTCTTTTGCTTGCTTAATGTTGAACATGTATCCCACAGTTTTTGGGAAACAGCGATTGTAGGCAAAATACCTTGCAAATAGTTGGATGAGCTTGTTAAAGGTGTAGATGGATGTTCTGGGCAATCGGAAAAACCATGCTTGTGCTCCCAGTGAGTATGGTGCGAAAGATCCAGCATTGGGCGTAGTTGGGAGCGAACACCAGATCCATGCATGCCATGTACTGATTAATATGGTCGTGAGGGTCTCATACATTTTTTTCGCCTACATAAGTGAGTAACCTAGTGGGTTTCCTTCTGGGGAGAACATGAGCTTGCGCCACGTGTGGCACGAAGGGGGAGCCTTTGAAGACAACTTATTTTCCCGGGTTCAGGTTGCATCAGAGCTCGTGCAACTCGTTCAACATCTCTTACTTGATTCATTGTATAGCTCACTCAGGGGCGTTCATACGATGTGGTTGGACTTCAGGTTGTCTCTCGTCCATCGGTTTCAGTGTCTTTTCTCCTTTACCTTTATTTGAGAGCGGCGATTTGAGGGCGACACCCTTAGTAGACTATTTTTAGTACCTTCTGAGTAAGGTGATGATATCTGGTAGCTTCTGAGGTTAGAGCCCATCGATCGAGTATTCTAAGATGATAGACGAGAGCTAGCCCAAGTATAATATCCTCCTTATTCTCGGGCAGCTCTTTCGCCTCGGCTAAGGACACTGTTGATCAGGTGTTATAAACATCCCTCAAAAGTTGGACGTACTCCACCCCTGGTTTCTCCAAAAAGGAGGATGGAGGTATTCTAGTTTAATGAGACAAGGCTGGTTGTGCATGGGGGGCAACTGAGGAGGAGCGTGATTCTCCATCACCCACCGATGTAAGACTCTAAATGACTTACTTTTCTTTCTCGGTCGGGTAGAGGATTTAGAGTTTAGGGTTTAGGGTTTTGGTTTGGGGTTTAGGGTTTACGGTCTAGGGTTTTGGGTTTAGTGCCAACACAATTATAACCTATCATTTAGTGCCATATGATGTGCCCAAGTCAGAGCGTGAGAGTGTGTGCAAAGTGTAGAAGCCAAAGTGTTGAATGGGAGTGGGTGATAGTGCTATTCTCCTGCGAGTGCTAAGAAGCCCATATTTATATGATTTTCATGGGGGTCTTCAACCAATAGATGTGAGTCTTATTCTAAAAGGAACTATCTTGACCAATGACGCCAATGAGATGAGGTCCCCTCTTGGGGTAGTTATCGGGTTGTGTTAAACCAATTGGGAGGGGTCTTCTGTTACAATGAGCCCGTCTGATAAGGGCAACATATGGTGTGTTTTCTTCTACAATAATGTAGGTCGTCAGTTTAGGGGGCCAATAAAGTGAGATTCTCTACCACCAATATGAATGGTTGACTTCTATGAGCCAATGAGTATTCTGGTCTTATGGCCCAATCGTCAGGGTTCTGCCAGAGTAACCAATCAGGCTCGGAGTTCTCCTTATTTATAGTAAGAAAGATGAAAATGTGAAAAGGCATCTAGAACCAACGCCGCTCCCTCCCATGACAGCTACCACGTCCGAGGTACTAAATAACATTGGGGGGGGGGGGGGGCTTCAATGGCCATAACCCGTCTGTGAACTCTTGAAATATAGGAACTAGGGAAAGTATTGTGCTTCCCATCAAACATGGGGGCATCTCACCGACCATTGTTCCCACCTCAGGACGAAGTTCAATGACTCCTTAGCTTGGGGTTCCTAGTGGAATATATGAAGCCCGACAATAGATTGGGTCATGCCGATGGTCCCTGCAGAAGAGGAATCGAGATGAAGAGATGCAGAATGCAACCAAACGGCCTCGTTTTGAGACTATCAAGGATGGCTGTTCAGATCCCTCTGATTACCACAATGAAACAAGACCAGCTCTGGCTCCGCATACATACAATGATAACTCGCCCACTAGTAGGACTGTAAACATGATATAAGACAGAGTCATGTATGTCTATTCCTTAGGACGCAAGAGGAAATACATAAAGAGGGCGCAAAGAGTGGATCGCAGAATAGAAGTGAATGGAGGCACAACATTCTTCGACGATCACCTTCACACCGGCGGACCTGATAGGTATCGTCTACCACTACAAAGATTCGTTAGTCATCCAAGCAACAATGTTAAGAACAGACATGAAGAAAATCCTAATAGATACGGGGAGCTTAATGGACGTGCTTTTCTTCCCCGCCTAAACTTGCTCTAGGACTGATAGAAGACCAGATGGAACCCCTTCAAGTTCCACTTGTAGACTTCTCCAGAGAGCATTGTCAGACACTAGAAACGATCACCCTACCCATGTCTGGGGGAGGGGGTGCCACAAGGCGTACTAAAGCCATCAAATTTTGGGTAGTAGTTGCCCCCACAATGACCTACAACACCTTATGTGGTAGACTGTCCCTCTGGGCCTTTGAGGCCATCTTGTCCATGATGCACTTGAAAGTAAATTTTGCTACCCGTTTGGGTATTGGAGAGGTCAGCGATTATCAAGCCCAAGCTTGAGAGTGTCATATGAACGCCTTGTCCGTATGCCCTAAGGACACAAATTTTGAGTCTGTAGCCAAGAGACCTCGTATAGTGGAGGCGAGGGTCCAACCAGCCAAGGAACTCAAGATGATCGAATTCACCAAGAAGGATGAAGGAAATATCATAAAGATTGGCACCAACATCGAAAAAAATGTAAAAAAATGACCGTTAGCACTCTAAAGCAGTTCTTGCACATCTTTATGTGGGAGGGAGGTCCCCCTGGCCAAATCATCAAAGAAAAATTCCAGCATGAGCTTAACGTCTACCCTGCGGCAAAGACCGTATAACAAAAGAAGCGACACATGGGTCCCTAGAAGAATAAGATAATTTGATCCGTGGTGCAACGACTCCTAGACTTCCATCAGATCAGGGAAGTCAGATACAACAAATGGCTCACTAATGTTGTCCTTGTGCCTAAGATCGTTGGAAGGTGGTGCATGTGCGTAGATTTTATCGATCTTAACGGCGCATGTCCTAAAGATTGTTATACCCTGTCAAGTATCGACTAGCTCGTTGCTTCTATCGCTAGGTGTGCCCTACTCTCAGCTATAGATAGAGATTAGGGTTATACACAAATTCTCATTGCCACACATGATCAGAAAAAACTAGTTTCATCACCGATGTCGAAACTTTCTACTACTTGGTCATGCCCTTTAGGCTAAAAAATGCGAAAGCCATGTATCAGAGGCTGGTGAATATAATGTTTCAAGGTGTCATTGAAGATATCATGGGAATCTATGTCCACTACATGAGAGTTAAAATGAAAAAGGTTGAGGACCACGCACAAGACTTGGCTCGAGCCTTGGAGCGATTCGGAATGAAGATCAATCCACAGAAATGTTCCTTTGAGATCTGAGGTGGAACGTTTTTGGGTTACCTCGTAAATGAGAAGGGGATAGAGGTCAATCCCAAAAACGTGCAGACCATCATTAACATGGAAGCGCCCAACACCATACGAGAAGTGCAAAAGCTGACTGGTAGAATGGCTTCACATCCCATAACTATGCTCACCTAACACCTTCTACGGGCCATTCTCAATCACCCAGAAGCCTCTAGTCAGATGGTGAAATGGGTCATGGAGCAAGGAAAATTTGATACCATCGATGCCCCGAGGCCCGCCATTAAAGCCCATGTCATGACGGATTTCATCGTAGAAATGTACGAAGAACCGGATGAGAAAGACCCCATCTTCCGCATCTTCATCGACAGATCCTCCACGGGCTCCCACAGAGAAGCAGGTATAGTATTCCAAAAAGTAGACACCCCCAAACAAAGAAAGCACTACACTTTATTGTATGATTGGATTACCCCATGTCCAACAATAAGGCAGAGTATGAAGTGCTCCTCTTCGGGATACGACTGGCCCGAGAAGTAGGAATGAGCAAAATTTTAGTCCATAACGACTCTAACCTTGTAGTTCAATAAGTCAGCAGGGCCTACGAGGTCTGGGAAGACAGGATGAAAGAATACATGGATGCCAGTTTGGTCGACATAACCACCTTCCATGACTTCCGTATCCAGCAAATTCATTGTATCAAGAACCAACACGTCTATACATTATCCAAGGTTCCATCTAGGCACAACTCGTAAACACTCAAAAGATCACCTTCTTTACTCTCCATAAATTCGAGTGACACTAAAAAGTGCCTTCGCAATCACCCCAGCCGAGCAAAAATGGGTGATAGAAATTATCGAATTCCTTCATGCACTTGAGGAGTTCGCAAGCGACAGGGAATAATACCGAGCTATAAGAAAGTGGACTCGGTATTTCCAATGGAACTGCAAGCTTTATCGAAGATCCTTCTCCCAGCCTAACCTATGGTGCGTCAATGACCTATGGCTCATCATATTCTGCAAGAGATTCATGAGGGGTGTTGTGGCAACCACATCGGGGCAAGAAGCACATTAGCCAAAATCCTATGACAAGGTTATTATTGGCCGACCATGGCATCTCTCTGCGAAGAGTACACTCAAAAATGAAAAGAATGCAAGATCCACACCCCGATGATCCAACAACCAAAGGCCCATTGGGAGCTGGACATAGTCTCATGCCCATTCGATAAATGGGGAATTGATATTGTCGTTGCTCTAGTCCCTGATAAAGGCCAAAAGAAGTAACTATTTGTCACATTTGACTATTTTACCAAATGGGTCGAAGTCGAACCCCTGGCCAAAATCACATCATTAAGTTTCTATGTCGCAACATCTTTAGCCGATTTGGAGCTCCTCAAAGACTGGTTAGGGATAATGGGTTACAGTTTCAGAATGAGCATCTCCATAAATGGTGCGACCGATGGTGAGTTAAACATCGTTTTGCATCGGTAGGATATTCCCAGGGGAACGGATATGTGGAAGTTACCAAACGACCCTCCTAAAAACCTGATACCCTGACTAGAGAGGTATCTATCTTAGTAGGTCGAAGAAGTGCCCGACATTCTATGCACCTATCGTACGACATTCGAATCAGCAACGGAGGAAACCCCTTCAGTTTGGCGTATGAACCTAAAGCAGTCGGGCTATTCGATTTGGTAAAAGAAAGTTGTAGAGTGCAAGAATACGAGGTAATGAATAGTGTCAATCTTACCCTTGCTCTCGATGTCCTTGAAGAAAAAAGAAACAGGGTTGTGGCTCAGAATGAACTATACAAGACGCACATGGCCCGATTCTATAACACTAGAGTCCGACCCCGAGCCTTCCAAGTCACATATATGGTCCTAAGAAGGATTGAAGCTGCTAAGAAAATTGGAAAGCTGGAGCCCAAATAGAAAGGCCTCTATCAAATTCCAAAAATCCTCGGCGCCGCTACGTATCTACTAAAAGATATGGAAGGGCGACAATATCCCAGCTCCTGGAATGCTCTCAACTTAAAGAAGTTGTACTTGTAGAGACTTATCGGAACCAAGGCAAATTCCCTAAAAGTTTTCGACCCCAAGTCTGGTGTCTGTGTTTTGAATTACATAGCAAGTGCTTCTATTTTATCTAAGTACATGATGTAATCATCGAGAAAGCAAGCACAATTTTCAATGTAATAGAAGTTATGTAAAATCGAGGCAAACATAACTTAGAAAGTTTTTTTATTAGACGGTCGGCAGACAAAGCTGCTCAAAAGAACGAGGGTAGACCAAGCCCCCAAAAAAGATTTGATAGAATAAACTATAAGGTGCAACAAGCGCCTGACCTCCGACAGGGATTAGAAAAGATGAGAATCCTAACACGAAAAAACCTTAAAAATAAACATTCGAGGAATCTACGTGGTGCTTTCCCTCACGAATAACCATCCCATGCTCCTCCTACGATATGTCAGCCGGACCAAGCATTTTCACGACGAGCGGATCACCAATAGGGGCCTCTTAGACACGAAGCGGATCTTGAGACGATCGATTGGGGACTAATAAGAACGTCAGCTCATGAATGACCAGACCAGAAGGAAACTCGAGCAGAGCCCTCATGGCTGCCATAGCCTACTTATTTCCCACCCTCATCATGTTTCGGAAATCCTTGCAGAGACCCTTGGTGTTTTCAGAAGAATCAATCAAACTTCTAAGAGGCTCGAGTTGGGCACTGGTCAGCTTAGCCACGTGTTCGCCTCCATGTCTTTCATACAACAACACAATATCTCTAGATCCTGAGACAACCTAGGGTTTTCATACTCAACATCGAAAGCCCTCCGAGTCGACCTTTCTAACTTCTCTATCATATAGTATGCCTTGGCGATATCTCGCCCTATGATCTATTTTAGTTATTTTATCTCTTTATGATGGTTCTCTTTCATCACTTGATGCACGAATTGGGCCTCCTCTAACTCCCCCTTGAGCCGAGCATATATGCTCCTATTGGTCCTTAGTGACACAGTCAGAACATCTCGCTCACGGATGAAAGCGGCAATAATTGAAGGACTTGTCCAATACGTCCCCAGAGAATCCCCAAGGACCGCGAGCTGCAATTGCATTTTTGAGAGGTTAGTAAAAAAACAAATAGGGGGAACAACAAAAAAGCAAAGTGTGAATTCAAAGAAAAAGCCACAAAGCTACCTTGCATAGGTGTTTTCAAGACTTATCCCACAAACCTTCATCCGATATACCTTCCAGTATATCACGATTAGCCTCGTTCACCGACCCACCAATGAAGTTTCGATAATAGATGGGGTCAACATCCTACGCAGAAAAAAAATGATTGAGGGACGTGCCGACTAGATCCATCCGAAGGACCCGATGGTCCCTCTCCTAAGACAGTCTTCTGGGTCATGGCAGATGAATCCACTCCACCAGCCCTTCTCATGTAGCTTTGGACTTACCTTCATTGCCGACACCATTCGAATAGGACTTTGACTTTGGAAATGGATAAATAGGACTCAGACCGCTATCTGATTGAGCCTCATCACCTAGGCTAGCACCTAATCATCCACTGACGAGGCTAGCCTCTTAGTGGGACGAGCAACATCTTCAAAATTAAGAGGAGGCCCAAAGATGTGAGAATTCACATCCATAGCATCCTCGTCATGAAGATCGGTAATATATATCTCAAAAAATAGAGTCAAAGCATGCAGCTCCATTTCTTCTCCTGTAATATGATAAGGGGTAAGGCACCCTCATATAGACATCCGATAAAAGTAAAAATATGATGGGAAGAAAGGGCCATGAAAACTTATGAAAAGTTATATTCAAATGAAGTCTGAGGAAAGGTCCCAGGTTTCAGTCTTCCTTTACAGACCTGGCATCATCAAGGCTAGCGGATTGTTTAACATCAACGACATAGACCGTTGAAAAGGCCACCCTAACCCAACTCCATCACCGCTTGCATATGCGCCTCCCCCAAGGGAATCACGAAATTGAGTCCTCACCTCGTGGGAATACCCCACTAAAATATCAGAGCACCCCGAAGAGATAAGTAAAAATACCTGTGACGCCATTCCTAGTTATGCAAATTCGAGCCTTGTGTCATTACTAGAGAAGGACGCTTATTGTCTCAATGAGACAAATTAAAGAAGGAACACCCTATGAAAGCAGCCCGGAGGACAAAAATCCCCTCTTATCGCTTGAGGATTATAGGGAACATTCAACGGATGGCAACACAATATGAACCCCACCAAGTATCGATACAAGGTAGGAGATAGTTGGCACAAGCATATTATCCATTATGCAAACAAGTCGCTCACTGTGAAGTTGAAGAAGTACAGAAGGTCCTAGCGCACCTCCTTTCAGTAAAGGTCATATACCCTTCTAGAGGGTCGTAAGCACGTTGATCATTAGTCGGAATCAACACCCGCACGTCAGAATCTAAGATATTCACGAACTTCAGAACAACCCAAGCGCCCTCCAATGTCTCTTAGCTGATAGTAGAGCCTACACGACATTTCCCCACTAGGTTTCAAGGCTACAATGTACCTTGACAATAAAAAGACCCGTCCCTTCGACGAGCATAATGGGGTCGGTTCAGAAATGCCACTCAGACCTAATCGACCAAAGTTAAAGACACAACACCACTACAAGATAGGGCAATAAGAGTAGGAAGCAATGTAGGAGACGGCGTAGCATGTCATCTGTGGGTACGCTGAGAAATGGACGAGTCATCCAAAGTGGCAGACTCGCGGTTCGAACACAGTGAAGGAGTGTTACATGGACTATCATTGCTGGAAGAATCACAAAAGCATGTGAAACCATGACAACGATGGGGAACAGGAAAATTATAGCAAAAATAATATGGGCGGTTGGAAGAGTGACTGGAAAATGCAAGAAAGAAGATGTGATTGTGAGGAAGAAAAGTGCTAAGCTCGTGCTATTTAGAGAATGGAAGGGACAGTTCAGACTCCCACATGAGAATTTAAATAATGGTGGGACCATTTGACTACCCACTCACGTCTCCCTATAACCAGAATTTCAGCAAATTATGAGCCATTTGAAATGTTAGGCGACGTCATATGAGAAAGGAATTGTTATCATTAATTATCTCAACCGCCCTCATTACGGACATGGATTCCCGAGAGATTTCAAAAAAATGTGTTGAACGACCCTTTGAAATTATGATGGTTCAAAACATGGCTCGTAAAAGACAGCAAAAACACCATCAGCTAAAAATGGACACTCGAGTCAAAAGGATGTGACGATTTTTTTTGGCTAAGTGTGAAAGCCCTCGTTATCATAAGGGTGCCTTAGGTAAATCATGTTCAAACGCAGGGAGTCTTCAAAAATCACAAAAATGACGAAAAGAAGAAGCAGATACAACAAGTTTTCAAAATTAGGGGGGATTTCTGATACAACGCCTCGTATTATAGAACCTTGGCACGTCGGTCATAAAAACACCACCCCTATCTACCTACAACTAATGGGTGAGAGGCAAAGGACTCGGACTTGATGAACAACCAGACGAAGCCCTTGAGCTGGAAGTTGAGGTTTTAGATTGGACCAGGGATAGAGCCTCATCTCGGCTGGGGGCTTCATCATCTTCTTCGAAGTCAGTATTCAGAGGTCAATCGCTGGAGTATACATCCCAAGAGATTGACCTAGCTCCTTGCAAGACTAGAACCCCCACATAAGGTGCCCCGCACAATACCGCTTGAGCTTTTGCTCGAACTCCTTGCCCATAATGGCCTTTTGACTTGATAACTTCTCATCCACCTCGAGAATAGTCCTAGACACCTGCTCCTGCAACGACTTGACCATTTGTTGGGATTTTTTCAGGTCACAAGCCAGCTCATCATCTTTCGACTGAGTGTCTTCTTCTTATTTCTCAAGCTCAACCACTCAAGCCTTCATCGACTACTCGCAAGCTTTAGTTCCTCAATGAACTGCCCTCGGCACTCCAATCCATTGGCCAGATATGCACAACGTCCAATTTGAGCTTGTTTGGCCTTCTTGATCTCATCCAGTTGCGCTCGTAAAGAGTCCCTCTGGCAGCCCGACTCTCTATAAGAAGCCTTCAATGCCTTTACCTCTGGAGCCCGTGAACGACCAAGTTAAAATGAGTTAGTACGATGAAAGCGATCAAATCTGCGATATTACACCATAGCAAACGAGAGGTAAGCCATATCCCAAATAAAATTTGGGTTGTAGGAAGACAATATTGAGGATGCCCCCAGAGGAACCACATGATCATACAACAAGGAGACCCTTGAGCTAATTCCCGATACGTCATCCAGAAGTAGAAGAAAAAGTGTAGGCAATATCAAACCCCACATGGTCGAAGGAGGCGCCAGGAACGATCCCACCTCCTGCTCAGAAGGGAGAGTCGAAATCTTAGTAGGAGAAAGCACATGGATTACCTCCAACTCCCTGGGCGGGGGAACATTGGCAGGGTCTCTCCCAATATTCCCTTTTTCGAAAGATACAAGATTTTCCAACCAAGTGGCATCTCCACCCACTCCTTGTGCTATAAACTCTGTAGACTCATTACCATGACTTTGGGGAGACGATCTTGAGGTCCCACGACCTCTCACTCGCAACGCGGAAGACTCTTTTTCCTCTGCTGAATCGATTCTACCCCATGATAGCTGCTCCATATGAGAATACTTCTAGTTGATCTTCGATCTCAAAACAAGTGATAGAACAAGTACCCTTCCCTTTCAAGAACCTGACGCTTTCTGATGTTTCTCCATAAACCAGGTTCTCGACTCCACCCTTGGAAACACTCGGCGAAGTGCCAGATGCCGCCAAAGCCGTTGAACTAGGAGTCGCCCAAGATTTCTTGCTCTTCCTCTTACGAGTCCACTCGTAGGGATAAAGAGATGTGTATACTTCAACCCGTCCATGGTCTCCTCTACGAATAAGGAATCACGATAAATAAAGGAGGAAAGTTTAGATAAACTACGAATTAAACATGGGACTAAAGCACATAATAGGGAGGAAGCTTACTCAATAAGGTATCTCGTGGATCAGCGACGAAGGCTTGCACTATTAGATCATCTAACTTACACGCCTTATACATGGATAAGACGGTATCCCGTTTCATCAATGACGAAAAGTTGAACCCCTAATTGAAAGAACCCTCATCGATGAGCTCATTCATCTCCGTATCCACATCATTGTTGGGTAAACAAGAGTACCACATCGGAAAGATGAGTAAGTTGAACTGGGTTTATCGAATTAGAGACATCTCAATTGGTATGAGGCATTTTGGGGAGTTGGACCCCAAAAACAAAAGTATGAGGGCTTGGGTCCAAAGTGAAAAATATCATACCGATGTGGAGATTCCAATGCCTAACAACTAGTATCAGAGCCAGTGCTCCCAATCCGTGTGGGTGTCCCTGGAGTGAACAAAAATAGGTGGTGAGCAGTCAGGTTATGGGGAGGCTCGGAGGTCCTTTGTCGAAGGGGAGGAAAAATCTTGTTGGGCAAAGAACAATATACCTGGAGCAAACTGAAAAGCGAGGCAAAGTTCTAGTCACGTAAGGCGCACGTAGGGATAGTTCGGTGGTCCTTTGTTTGAGGGGAGGATTTTTGGGGTAAACAAGAGTTCCACATCATAAAGATGAGGGAGTTGAACCGGGTTTATAGGATTTGAGACGTCTCAATTGGTATGAGGCCTTTTGAGGAGTTGGACCCCAAAAACAAAACCATGAGGGCTTGGGCTGAAAGTGGACAATATTATACCAATGTGAAGATTCCAATGCCTAACAATCATAGGTGTCAGGGATAAATGGCTCATCATTCCACTCAAAGGTATGTCCCACTTGACTTTTGAGTCACGATGGAAGACAAAGAAGAACTTCTCCTTCCAATTGCTATGCTACCCGACAAGCTTGTGTAGGACACAACTCTTCCCCGTCTGCATCGTAAAGGTGTAGAAGATCGAACTTTTTGATGCTTTGGTAAGTCAAATGCCCGAAACAACTGATCCACGGTTCATGGGTGAACGTATGCATACAGATGCATACAGATGAACATGAATAAGGCCATGGTAGTGTATCCATTGGGAGCCAGTTAACTTGGACACAAACCACAAGCCTTTAGAACTTGATAAAAAATTGAGGGCAACAACAACTGCAATCTGGCCTTCAATGAGGTAACCCTCACAAGGAGAGGTTTTCTTTCATCCTTCCTTGGAATTCGAACGCCCACGTGAAAAGCGTCAACCCTTTACAGAGTGAACTTGGGGTTGACCTCCCTCGAAGAACGCAAAGTACTCGGCAGCTCGTCCACTAAAAACCTAAGTAGTGGATCCGTTGCCATTTTCCTCGACCTTTATGCAGGCATATCAGAAGCGCTGCCTTAAGCACGACGGTGGCGGTGAGAAGAACATTGAAAGAATTTCCAAGGAAGAAAAGAGAGGGAAAAGAGAGATGCTTAAAAGTGAATGAGGACAAAAATGCCAAGTCCTCTCTTTATAGCCGAGAGAAGAGCAATCGTCGCCTTCCAATGCCTGGACAGCAAAAAGTCACATGGTCGGTGTAAAACCCTAGTCAAGAAAATGCATGACATCGCACAATTTAGTTTTGGGTGTCTCCTGCAAATCACACTCAGAACTGGAGGGACTCCTTATGATGCATCTTATATCATATTATTGTTTCTCTCACGAGAGGATGGTCCGGGAATAGCGACATGTATTCCAAGGGAGTGGACAAAGTGCTCGAAACTCAACCAACGATCACATCTTGCAAAGAGCATTGCGTCACGCCATTCGCGCTCCCCTTGACCTCCTACCAATAAGTGTGGCCGTCAAAGTCCACCTCGTGGCAACGCTCTATAACTCCACCTGAATGGGTGGCAGACACAAGCACGCTACTAGGACTTGATGAACCGAGCCCCCTTTCACCTTTCGTGAGTATCTTTGGTCATACCCGCTCCTCCGTATGATTACGACCCCAAAAGAACTAGGCCACATAAATTACCCTAGCGGTACCCCTCTAAAACACTCATACCCTGAGTCACTCTTTAAACTACTTTGCCTCAATTTCATGGGTCACTTACCTAACGAGCCTGCTCTGGCCATGTTCCTATCGGGCTCAATAGCATATTTTTGTCCACATATCTCTTGGTAGAAGCTCACTGCGAGTAAGCCCACACTTAGAATATATTTCACTAACACTCTATCTTTCCTCTTAGTAGGAATGAAGGGAGCCACGATGCTAATTAACGCGAGAACCAAGGAGAACTACGAGATGTTACAAACATGGACTCACTGAAATTTATTTCTTAACCCTTAGCTACCAACCATAAATAAGGAGAAGTCCAAGCCTGATTGGTTACCCTCGCGGAACCCCAAGGATTGGACCACAAGACCACGATACTCATTAACTTATAGATATCAACCCTCCCTATTGGTGGCATAGAATCTCAGTTTATTGCCCCCTAAATCGACGACCTACATTAGTGCATAGAAACAACACCATAGGCTTCCCTCGTCAGGCGGGCCTATTGGTGCAGAAGATCCATCCCAATTGGCAGAACACACTTCGATAACTACCCCATAGAGGAGACCCCCTCCCATTGGTGTCCTTGATCAAGAAATTTCTATAAATATGGGCTTGTTAGCACCCTCAAGAACTTGGGAAAGAATAGCACTATCACTCACTCTCATTTACCACTTTTGCTCTAGCACTTTGCTACACACTCTCACACTGTGACTTGGGCACATCATTTGGCATTAAAAGTTAGGTCATACTTGTAATAGAGAAACTGTCATTCGTGATAGCTCTCCCCTCCTCGATTGAGTTCCTCTCGTGCAATCTCTCTCTCTCTCTCTCTCTCTCTCTCTCTCTCTCTCCTCGTAATGGTTAACAAATGCATCATTCGCTTTTTTTGGGCCCGATATCAGCGTTTAGAACAAAATAAGGGAAAATTTCAATAACCTATACAACGTTTGCCCGCTTTTACAGTTTCCGATCCAACGTTTCATTTTTTACACTTTGCGGTCGGGTCACAGTTTATGGTCTAACTTTTAATTCCGCCCAAAAACGTCACTTTTCAGCCTTATGACATCACGCTGACATCATTTAAAGGGCCAATTTAGTTATTTTACATATTAGGGGGTGTAATGCAATATGTATAATTAATTTATACACCCTAAATTTTTATTTTATTTTATTATACATTTTACATTTTCTAATTTTTATTTTTTTGTTACTTCAAAAATATTCAAAAAAATTTAAAACTAATAAACTTTAACTCATCTAAAATAAAGTATATTCTTTTTGTTTACAAGTTTAATAGTAAATACTATCAATCTTTTTTTTTTTAAGAAAATGTGTCTTCAAATGAATTATATTTTTAGAAATTAAAACTTTTCAACAAAACTAATTAGTAATTTTTTAAGCTTGATTTTTTTTAAATTTGATTTATTAATTAGTTGATAATTTAAAACTGAAAAAACTTCATCTTGTCCAACACACCCACCCCCACCCCCACGCCCCACCCCCTCCCCCTCCACACCCATCAAATCCACCACCAGCAAACCCCAAATCCACCTCAAATCGACCTAACTCCATCACCCTCGCACTTCCATGAAGTCGATTTTTGGTTTTGGAGTTTTAAAATCCACCACACCAAAACCTCGTTCGAAAATCGCCACCTAAAATCCCATAAAATCAAAAATCGACTTCATGTAAGTGCGAGGGTGATGGAGTTAGGTCGATTTGAGGTGGATTTGGGGTTTGGTGGTGGTGGATATGATGGGTGTGGAGGGGGAGGGGGTGGGGCAGGGGGGGCGGGGGTGGGTGTGTTGGAGAAGATGGAGTTTTTTTTTCAGTTTTAAATTATTAACTAATTAATAAATCAAACTTAAAAAATTAAGCTTCAAAAATTACTAATTAGTTTTGTTGAGAAGTTTTAATTTCTAAAAATATAATTCATTTGAAGACACATTTTCTTCAAGAAAAAGATTGATAACAAAAAGAATATACTTTATATTAGATACGTTAAAGTTTATTAGTTTTAAATTTTTGAATATTTTTGAAGTAACAAAAAAAATAATAACTGGAAAATGTAAAATGTATAATAAAATAAAATTTTTTGTTGTATAAATTAATTATACATATTGTATTACACCCCCTAATATGTAAAATAACTAAATTGCCCCTTCAAATGATGTCAGTGTGATGTCATAAGGCTGAAAAGTGACGTTTTTGGGCGGAAATAGGACAGAATTAAAGGTTAGACCGTAAACTGTGACCGGAATGAAAAGTTGGACCGCAAAGTGTAAAAATGAAACGTTGGATCGGAAACTGTAAAAGCGGACAAACGTTGGTTAGGTTACTGAAAATTTCCCACAAAATAAATACGATCGGTATCCCCGAGTGCAACTCACTCGTGTGGCCAGATGATATTGCATCATCAGATACCAATCCTCTTGTATGCTTGATCGAAGGAAGTATCCGGAGACTTGATCACATGCTCTTTTCCAAAAAAGAGGGGAAAGAGAGTAATCTAATGCACTTTTTAGAAGTGGACCGAGAGGAAAAGTACTCGAAATTTGATGTGAAAGTATACAACATTTATTCTTTTATTTTATTGTGATTTTGGAATTGGTTTATTTTATGATCATTACATAGTGTAAGGCTCCCCTTTTATAGGCAACGACAGCGGCTTCGGCCAATGGGAAAAGTATGGATGTACATGGGGGCCGTAGTGAAGACACGTCTAGGAGTGCCAGATATTTGAGCTTAGAGCGGCGATCGTGCTTCGTCATGCTTTGTTTTAATCTTCATCTTCAACGTTGGATAAACTTTATGAAGGTTCTAAGTCAGCATCGTTGCTGTTGTGGGTCATTTTTACTGAATGGATGTGTCTTCGTAAGGTATTAGCGGCTCGATGCTTTCCATGCCTTTTGGGAATACGAGAGTGTGCAATGATTTGGCCAATATCATCAGAAGACATGGTCCAAATTAACATGCGAATTAATCTTTAAATTACATACAACACCAAAACACAAAATAACAAATATTTCCATCATCAATTATTGGAAAATGCACCAGTATTCCAAATATGGAAACATACGAGATCACTATTGTGATTGACCATGTGAACTCTCAAAAAACTGGAATCTTTATACATGTAAACGCTAACATGCACAAAAATCAGCAAAGTATTTCCCATTTCAAATAATACGGATCATCAATTTTTGGATAATATAAGAAACGGGACAAATTTGTACAGTAATTTGATGTTTTCTGCCCAAGCAGGATGCCGTCATTGAAGAGTTTTAGATGAACCCCTAAAATTGATTGAGTGTAAAAGTGAAAAGTTCTTTCAATTCGATTTTGTACAAGAATATAATGAGAGTGAATGCCCCAACCCTTAGGTTGACATGATATAAACAATAATAAACAATTACCATAATACCCTAATACACCCCATAATATATAAGAGTATTTACAAGAGATCAAACCCCAATATAAACAATTACAATAATAGCCTAATACACCCCCCTCCCCCAATCTTTACGAGGTGCAACTACGGATAGAGTGGAACGATGTTTAAAAAATAAATCAGTGGATAGTCCCTTAGTAAAAATATCTGCAACTTGAAATTCGGTAGGAACATGATGAACACAAAGGCCACCTTTCGACTCCATCTCACAATCAAAGTGATAATCTACATCAATATGCTTACTGCGATCATGTTGAACCAGATTAGCAGTAAGATATGTTGCAAACATATTGTCACAATAGAGAGTGACGAACCGGACTAGCAATAAGATATGTAGCAAAAATATTGTCACAGTAGAGAGTGACTGGACGACGAAGAAAAAGGCCTAGATCTGCAAGAAGCTGCTGAATCCAAATCGTCTCAGCGACGGTATAAGCAATGACACAATACTCTTCCTTGGTAGAGGATCGCGACACTATCGATTGCTTCTTCGAACGCCAAAAAATCAGTTTCTTGCCTAGAAACATAGCATAAACCGTAATGGAATGCCAACTATCAGAACACCATGCGTCGTCGGCATCGAAGTATGCAAGGACAAGATCGAGAGAGCTAGGGTGATGAAAAAGCAACCCAAATTCTGAGGAACCCTGCAAATACCTAAAAATTATTTTCACATCAAGAAGGTGAGTAGTACGAAGAGCATGCATAAACTGAAACACCATATGAACAACATAAGCAATATTCAGATTAGTCATAGTTAAATATTGCAAAGCCCCAACCATACTACGATAATCTCCCGGATCAGCAAGAAGATCATCATCAAGAAGTGACAAAGTAACTATAGAAACAATTGAAGTGCGCACACGTTTGACAATATGTAAATGAATTTTGCGAAAAAGATCAGAAACATATTTATGCAGAGATAAGAGGAAACCCTAAGAAGTACGCACAACCTGATTACCCAAAAAATAATGGAGATCTCCCAAGTCCTTCATGACAAATTGCGAGAAATATAATTAGGTTTAGATGAATCATCAAAACCCAACACCTGCCTCATATACACCCCCTCATGCAAGAAGCTTTTAAAGAAAGGAATTCTTGACGTCTAATTGACGGATAAGCCATTTAGAAGTAACAGCAAGGGTAATGTAAATGTATGGATCGGGATTGGTACCCTTTTTGATTCACATGCTGTATTGACACTGAATGTTGTGCCAACACCAATTGTATTCGGTTTTGTCCCAACACTCGTTGTAGAGTAATTTTGCAGCGGCATAACAAATACAATGAATGAATTTTAAGCAGACATGCCGAGCCTTACGGCCAAATAATCACTAAATATAAATCTAATGATCTTACAAAAGTCAACTAAGCAAGGAACTCAATCCTAACACTAACTAATCTATAAGCTATGGAGTTTATAGCTTAGCTAGATAAAACTTAGTAAAAATAAGACGAACACTAATACAAGAATTTCTTCTAATATCTCATATGTAATTCTAGTCTCGTTAATTATTCTTGATGCTGAGCAAGCCTTCTTATAGGATTTTATCATCCTTCTTCATTGACGTGATAGACACGAGTTGGTGATCGCCCTCTTCTTCTTTGGATTATTCTGAAATTTCATTTGATGTTATCTTCAAGAGATCTTCTAATATTATCTTCAAGTATCTTCAGCTTATCTTCTTTCCTTAAGCATAAGTCCACACGATCCTTAGAGTCCTTAATATCCTGAAACATATCACAGATAACTACAACTTGTGGAACAAGGTGAGTTTAAGAATAAAGGTAAAATAAAATATTTCACTTAAATAATTCGGACAGTGTAATGTTGAGTTCAGTGTTGTGCCAACACTAGTTACCAGTATGTTGGTCCAATACTTACTGACAACACCTGCACTTTCAATCTCCCACTTTTTGCCTTTCTTCACAAAACTCCACTTGCAAACAATTTTATTCTAGTACCTGTATTTCAGAATATATATAACACTACTTATTCTAATTTGCTTCCCCTTAATTTATGAATGATGAACTGTAGTGTTGAGCCAACACATGTAATACTTGTGTTGTCCCAACATTTTTATATGTCATTTCAACACATGCAGATAGATCAACAGTACCAACTAAAGCAAAATAGAATAATAAAAAAACGTGCAAAGTAATATTTGGTTTACAAATCCATCAGAAACAAAAATAGAGAACATGCTCTCTGTGCCAAAACAAAAATTGTTTAGACTATTTAACAAAGTTCAAGAAACAAAAAAACTGGTGGCCTAACTCCCCCTTTTTGTGAGGAAAGCACCACCAACATGTGCTTCTTGATGGTGTCCAGATCTTTGATCTCCTCCTCTCTGTGTGCAATCTACCTACCATCCTATCACACCAATCCACCTTCTCTTGAATGAAGGCTGAGGTAACAGGCACAATAGGGGTTGAATCATCTGCAACAACTGAAGTAGTGATGAGGCTTTGTGCCTTATTCTTCCCCTGTTTTACTACACTATTTCTAGGAGAATTTGGATCCTTCCATGGGAGGTCATTGATTATGTCTCCTCCAAAGTAGTTTTTGGTGATAGGCATGTGTCCAGTCTTGTCCACAAATGTTTCATTTTCACCTTTTTGAAATCCTTGATCACTGACAATCTTGTAGATCAAGGAAGGGAAGGGTAGGATTACATCCTTCTTGTGCGCAGCCTTAGCAATAGTCCTCAAAAATCTCTCCCCCATGTTCACTGGATGCCCTTTTTGCAGTTTGTATATCAACACAACCATCTCATGAGTAAGAATTGTGGAGTTAGATGAGGGTATCCAATTATGTGAGGCAGCTTTGCGCAAGATGGAAGTGAGAGATGTGAGTCTAGTCAAACTTAGCTTGTTCTTCCATTTCTTCACCAATCCAGCTGTTAACTCTTATATCATAGTGTTGTCATCAATTTCCTCCACAGTTTCTTGTCTTCTTAACATCCTCTAGGTGTTGTTAATGATAAGAGGGATTAAATTTATAAAACGTATCTCTAACATACACTCTCCCATACTTAGGAGACCCTTTAACATGTACAAATTTAGACAGATTACTGTAAGATCCCCTACTCACACCAGGGATATATGGGACAACATCAATCAAAGAGTATAACAGGCTCCTAAACTCAAGAAACTCAAACACCCTATGTGTCTTATAGTCATCAACAAGAATGTTCCTCTCAGTCTAAATTTTCCTAGCAGTCATAATATAATTAGTACTCATTTGTAATTTTGGTCAAGAAGTACCCATTGTGGTGCTCAGTAGGAAAATTGGCCGCATATGTTTTTGGTGGTTCAGGCTCAGACTCTTCCTTAGACTCCAATATTGCGTCAACGTCCTGGTCGACTGGTGTTGGATCAACATTGTGATTAGTGGGTGTTGGTCCAACATTGTGGTCAGCCGATGTTGGCATAACATCAAGTTGGTCCAGTTCCTCAGCTTCTTCCTCCTCCTCTGTTCCTTCATTATCATCTTCCTCTTTATCATATGAACCCTCCTCATCATCTTCATCAGCAGAGTCATCCTCTTCAGAAGAAGCTTCGTCCTCAGCAACTTCATCTTGATTTTCCTTCTCCTCCTCAAATTCAGTAGGAGAAGCAGGTGGTTGACTCTCCTCATGCACCAACGCCTCTGTACTCACCGCCTCATCAGCAAGGGGAACATTCTCAAAGATGGTGGGTGGGTTCAATGTTGCTTCAGTATCTGCAGGTTCCTGTGTTTCCACAACATCTGCTGGTTCTGGAGCTGTGAGAACGTTAGTGGGTTCTGGTGCTAGCATGACATCTTCTGAATTGGTGTTGGCTCAGCACTGGTAGACGCGGCCTTGTTCTATTTCACATTCCACCTAGTGTAAACAGGAGCCGCATTTCTTTTGAGTGGTTTGGGTACCACCACTGTATTACGAGTGTGAGTGCTTCTGCGGGGTTGAGCTCCATTTGCTTCAGATGTCATAGTTGCAACAACATTGACAAGATCAATGATTGTCGATTTCTTCCCCATTATAGCCCACGTGAGTAAGTAAGAAATATAGTAAGATTCTAGTGTTGAATTGATTTTGAAAAATTTAAGCAATAAAAAGTAGATGAAAAAGTAAAGTGGAGGTAAATTAGGAGTCATAGGCAAATAAATGTTGAGAACGTGTGCCATTCCCACCATGTTGTGTCAACACATGCAGAAGTGTTGGCAAGACACGTGACCAGAGCAGTTAATGAAATAATTTATAAGTCACAGTGTTGTGTGGAGTGTTGAGGCAACATTCGGAGAGGCAGTGTTGGCACAACATCATGTATGTACTAAGTCAAGTGTTTGTCTAACCAAGGTTTTCTTCACATACTAGCATAAGCAAAATCTAAGCAACATACCTGGAACAAGTTAGGAGGAATCATTCAAATCCAGTAGCTTAGCTTAGATCTGAAATAGGAGTGGGAGTTAGAAAACATAAACACACTAAGAAAATAGTAAAAGGGTTAACATCAGAGATATAATTAAGCTCCTATAGTTCAGTGAGAAACAATCTTGTGTGTGTTACTGTGAGCTAACAACTTAGGAGATATGCCTTACATATGAAATTATGACTTGACGAAAACCAAGAGATACTCCCCCTTAAGACCAGGACAACACATCGCATGATAAGAAAAAAGCAGAAGAGAGAATAAGCAAATATCAGAAGATCAATGTTTGGCCAACATTTATGAGTACATTTTTGTCTCAACACAACATATTAGCAGTCACAGATATAAACCTTTTACTTATTCAATATAAGACCATTATTAAAAATTAACTTTCAAGCATTACACTTTGAGGCAAAAATTGATCATGTATTCACTAAATGTAGGCAATAACAGGACCCCTAACACCCCAATTTCAACATAATCAATGCAGATGCACAAGAAAGTACATAGGGTTGGAGGCAGGTAGTACATGACCCCAACACCTCAGTATCCTAACACATACTTATTTACTGAGCACCATAAAGAAGGTTTTAGCACTAAGTGACCAATTCTACTGCATGAAAGGTAACACAAGACCCAGATACCCGAGTATAAGAGTTCACCATCCTATGCCCCCTCTACAAGCAAAACAATATAAATAGGTCACAACTGAATACAACATAGCTGTCAACTCTGTGTACCCCTATCTTCTTGATATTCTTTTATGTACTTCAACCTTAATAGGACACAACTGAATACAACATAGGAGTCAGCTATGTGTACCCCATATTTTCCAAGTCAAGACACTACCTCAAAGCAAAGAAAGTTAGCAAAATTTTCAAGAAGCATTTGTAAAGAGTAAGATATCTAAGAAATGCTGGCAGGAAAGTAAGACTTCACCATGTTCAAGAATGTGGACAAAGAGACATGAGATAAATAAGGAAATCATACAAACTAATCAAACAATCGAGAGAACAGTCTGGATACATCACCAGTAGTCACTGTTGTTGGCCTGTGATGTTGATGCAACAAATGAATGCTCAGTGTGCTCACAACACACTCATACCGAGAGCCTTCCTCAAACTGAAGAACCTCTCATTATATAAGGGTTTTGTGAACATGTCAGCTAGTTGATTGTTGGTTTCAATGTGTTCAATTGTGATTGTTTTATCTTCAACCAAATCTCTTAAGAAATGATCTCTAATGTCAATGTGTTTGGTTTTTGAATGTTGAAGAGGATTTTGAGATATGCTAATGGCACTCAAGTTATTGTAGAACATTAGAAGAGTATTACTAGTTAACCCATAATCATAAAGCATATTGTTTCAACATATCAGTTGGGTTACACAGCTGCCAACTGCAATATATTCTAACTCAGCAGTAGATAAAGACACACAATTTTACTTCTTACTGTACCAGGAAACCAAATTATTTACTAGATAAAAACACCCTCCACTAGTGGATTTTCTATCATCTAGATCCCCTGCACAATTGCTATCACTAAAGCCAACTAGATTTGAATTTGTATCATGAGAGTACCAGATTTCTAACTCTGCAGTTCCAGAAATATATCTCAAGATTCTTCTTATAGCAGTTAAGTGAGATACCTTTGGTGATGCCTGATGGCACAGAACACACTGAGTACATTATGTCATCTAGTGGCTGATAAGTACAAGAGACTCCCTATCATTGATCTGTAGAGTGTCGAGTCAACATCTTCTTCAGCTATATCCTTCTCAATCTTCACAGCAGTGGACATAGGTGTTTTGCAGAGCTTGGACTCCAGTAAGCCAAATCTACTCACCAAATTCCTAGTATATTTCTCATGAGACTATAAACATTCATGTTTCTTTATGTTTCACTTGCAGCACTCAGAAGAAGGTGAGCTCCCATATTATGCTCATTTCAAATGTATTTGTCATAGTACTAACAAACCGGTCCAATGTAGACCAATTAGAAGAGTCAAATACTATATCATCAACATAGATTTGAGCTATACAAACATCTTTGTTATTCTTCATGATAAACAGTGTCCTATCACCTTCACCTCTTGAAAAACCAAAACATAGCAAGAATTCAGTTAAGCTCTCATACCAAGCTCTAGGAGCTTGTTCCAAGCCATATAAAGCTTTTTCAAGTTTGTAGACATAATCAAGGCGATGGGGATCTATGAATTCATTTGTTTGCTAAAAAAAAGATTCTTTGTCTATATAACCATTGAGAAAGGCTCCCTTAACATCCATTTGGTACAATTTGATTTTCAAGAAACAAGCAATGGCAAGTAAAAGCCTAATAGATTCTATTCTGGCCACAGGGGCAAAGGTCTCATCAAAGTCAATCCCTTCACATTGAGTGTACCCTTGAGCAACTAATCTAGCCTTATTTCTCACTATCAGTCCATTTTCATCACTTTTATTTTTAAATATCCACTTAGTTCCAATTACATTAGCATGAACAGGCCTATGAACTAGTTTCCATACTTTATTCTTACAAAATTGCACGAGTTCTTCCTGCATTGCATTTATCCAGTGATAATCTTTCAAAGCCTCATTAACATTCTTAGGTTCTATAGCAGAAACAAAACAAGTAACTGAATCACACACAGATGACATGCAAACGCTAAGTTTAGCCATATTTTTATAATTTACTCTTTCTTTGTTTCTGGTTCTTACACCTTCTGTAAGATTCCCTAAAACCTAAGAAGTAAGATGATCTCTCTGGATCGTGGCAGGAGTGACCCTTCTAAAATTTTCACCAAGAAACTCTTTTGTGTCAGAATCTGCATAACATGGTGTTGGTCCAACATTTAGATCCGCTTGTGTTGGCTCAACATCATCATTCCCAGTGTCTTCTTCTTCGGTCCTTGGTGTTGAGTCCACATTGTCACTTGATGGTGTTGGCACCACATCACGAGTCTGAGGCAGTCCCTGTTGATTACCAGTGGTACCTACATGATTAGCCTCATCATCAAACACAGTGTTTACAGATTCTTGTATAGTATTTAATCTGGGATTAAACACTTTATAGGCACTACTATTCACATAATATCAGACAAAAATGCATTTTTCACTTTTAGCATCAAACTTGCCTAATGGCTGTCTATCTTTCAAGATGTAGCACACATAACAAAACTCATGAAAATGACTCAGATTAGGCTTAATTTTCTTAATTAATTCATAAGGAGTCATGGTTGTGCCTGGTCTTAGATAAACTCTATTCGAAATATAACAAGCAATATTAAGTACTTCTGCCCAAAGTCTTTTATTTATGTTTCTGGGGTTTAACATTACCCTAGCCATTTTCTACAAAGTTCAATTTTCCCTTTCAGCAACTCCATTTCGTTGGGGAGTGATAGGGGCATAATATTCATGAGAGATACCTCTAGAATCACACAGATCATCAAATTTTCTATTTCCAAATTCCTTACCATGATCTAAACCTAATAACACAGGCATTGTAGAGCAACTTAATACTATCAACTAGTATTTTGAAATTCTCCACAGCTTAAGATTTTCTCTCAAGAACTTAACGCAAGTGTACCTGGAAAAATCATCAACAATCACATATGCATATTTCTTACCAGCAAGGCTACAAACCTCAATAGGACCCATTAGATCCATGTTCAAAAGTTCAAAGCATTTAGAAGTTCTAGAAATCTGACATTCCACATGTATAGGAGTATGTGTAGTCTTGCTTTGTTTACCTTGCAGACATTCACCACAAACCAGTTTACCTGGATTGGTTAGTTTAGGTATACCTCTCACAGCTTCCAGTTTGATGATCTTCTCTAGATTCCTGTAGTGGACATGTTCTAGTCTTCTGTGCCACACCACTGATTCATCAACCTTCACATGTAGACATTGTGCATCCTCATCCACCAGGTAGCAGTTGTCCTTTTACCTTTTTCCTTTCATAACACAATTGTTAGATTTATCAAACACATCACATGAATACTTGTCAAACTTAACAATCAATTTATCATCACAAAGATGGCTAATGCTGATGAGATTAGCCCTCAATCCATCCACTAGTAGAACCTCAGTCAGATGTGAGAAACCATCCACATTGAGAACCCCTTTTCCTATAAGATTCCCTATGATTCCTCCACCATATGTAACAATATCAGTATATAGAGGCACAAAGTCCATGAAATTAGTCTTGGTACCTGTCACATGTCTAGAATAGCCAATGTCAAGATACCAATCACCAGTCAGAGTATGAGTAGCTGAGAAGACAACATTACAGATAATCTTAATTTTAAGAGACCACATTCTGTTCTTTTGAAAACTGTTATTTTGTTCATTGGTGTTGTTTCGGAATGTTGTGCCAACATTAGAGGGGTCTGATGTTGTCCCACATCCGATCCAACATTACTGTTATCATACTTATATCTTTCACAATTTTTTTTATACTTGAAGCAATATAGTTTCAAATCACCATGCTGAAAATAATATTAGCATATATAGGTTATTTTCTTAGCTTTAACAGGGTTTCCATTACAAAAACTAGCCTTACAAAACCAGGTATAACGGTTTCACATTTACTTGACCTTTCTTGGTATCCCAAACATGTAGTTTCTTCATTTCCAATACTCAGTGCTTCATTAAGCTTGCTTGTTCTTGAGTTCCACTTGGCAATTGTCCTCTTTGCTTCTTCCAACTTTATCTCCACCTTCTCCATTTGACACTCCTTTCTAGTGAGGTTTCTCTGCAGTTCTGTTATAATTTCAATTAAATAAATGCTCTCCTTGATGAGCTCATTTTCCCTTTTTATGATTTTCTTCACTTCATCAAGGAATTCCATGTAAACAACCTTCAGTTCATCAATTACCTTGCCTTGATCCATTTCCCTTTCAAAAAAGTAGTCTTCAGCCAAATCTATAGAGCCACCAAAACAGACAAAGTTAGGATGTTCCTCATAATCATTTATATCAGTAATAAGACATTGAGGGTTAGATATATATTCGTCTTCCTCCCAGTTGCCAAACTAGTCTTTATGTTCTTCTGGATCAGTCTGAGTGTTGTGCCAACATCGATCAGTCCCGATGTTGTCCTGACTTTCGATCCAGTTTACTTGAGCAGACAAGGCTGATGTGGGAACTTTTTTAGAAACCCATTCATCTGGTAACTCCACCAAACATGCCCCATAATCAATATCATCTATGCATACCCAGTTAGAGTTACCTTTGACTCTTAAAGTATTATCACACTCATAAGAAAAGTGACCATAGCCTTTGCATTCAAAATATTGAATTTCTTTCATTTTCTTAGTGTCACTCTCAGTGGGCTTTTTGAAAGAACACTTTACCATTTTACCAGGAAAACTCCTTCTTAGATTAGGAGGGACATTATTTTTCTTTTGTGACTCTATCATTTAAAGGAATTTTATTGAATTATTTAACTACTGGTCTCACATAAGCACTTATTTCAGTTTCATCATCTACTTGTTCTTCAGTAGCTTTTGAAGTAAGACCTCTCTGTTTATTAGTGGGCTTTGAGTTCATTTCAAATTCTTGCAACACATTCATAAGAGTATGGAAGTTAAGTGATGACATGTGTCTGGCTTCTTGCATTGCAATCTTTTTAACTTCAATCCTAGGACACAGAGTTCTCATAGATTTGTAAACTAATTGTTTATTTGTTAGAGGATCACCTAAACTTTGACATTCATTTAATAAATCCATTAGTTTCTCAAAATAAGAAGTAACAGACTCATCATCGCCCATCCTAATACTCTCAAATTATTGTAAAACAATTTAAAGTCTACATTCTTTTACACTTGCATTTGCCTTACAGTGAGTTTGAAGGAGCACCCAAGCTTGTTTGGCAGTTGTATATAATTATACTAACCTAAACATATGTGGATCAATCCAACTGAAGATGGTATTCAGTGCTTTCTCATTGTAGGTTGCTTCATTGACTTCTCTTGTAGTCCAGTCAGCTTCAGGTTTCAGGTGTAAATCAATGTCATTGTCTCTAGGCGTCATTGGTGGAGTATACCCATCAATGATTTATTTCCAAGCACGTAAGTCTAAGGATTTGATGTATTGTCTGAGCCTGATCTTCTAGTAAACATAATTTGTCCCATCCAGCACGGGTAGCCTGTTGTTAGTATTGTGGGTTATCCATGGTATTGTGCCAAATCCAAACACCAATGAATTTGGTTCTTGGCTCTGATACCAATTGTAAATGTATGGATCGGGATTGGTACCTTTTTTGATCGACACGTTATGTTGACATTGAATGTTGTGCCAACACTGATTGTATTCAGTGTTTTCCCAACATTCGGTGTAGAATAATTTTGCAGCGGAATAACAAACACAGTGAATGAACTTTAAGCAGGTTATATGAATATAACATGCCGAGCTTTATGGCCAAATAATCATTAAATATAAATCTAATGATCTTACAAAAGTGAACTGAGCAAGGAACTCAATCCTAACACTAACTAATCTGTATGCTGTCGAGTTTATAGCTTAGCTAGATAAAACTCAGTAAAAATAAGACTAACACTAATATAAGAATTTCTTCTAATCTCTCAGAACTAATTTTAGTCTCGTTAATTACACTTGATGCCGAGATCGCCTTATTATAAGATTTGATCGTCCTTCTTTATTGGCGTGATAGACACGAGTTGGCGATCGTCCTCTTCTTCTTTGGATAATTCCTAAATCTCCTTTGATGTTATCTTCGAGAGATCTTCTAATATTATCTTCAAGTATCTTCGGCTTATCTTCTTTCCTTAAGCATAAGTCTGCACGATCCTTAGAGTTCTTAATATCTTGAAATATATCACAGATAACTACAACTTGTGGAACTAGATGAGTTTAAGAATAAAGGCAAAATAAAATATTCACTTAAATAATTCGGACAGTGGAGTGTTGAGTTATGTGTTGTGCCAACACTAGTTACCATAATATTGGACCAACACTTCCTGACAACACCTTCACTTTCAGTTAAGAACTAAACACACAGTAGTAGTCTTAACAATTGGACTGAAAGTGTTAAAATAGTCAATACATGCATGTTGGTGGTTTTCAAAAACGATAAGTCGCTCCACAATACCATCAGAATGATATTTAATCTTATACACCCACTGACAACCAAGCACATTAAAATTTTAGTTACGAGGTACCAACTCCCAAGTGTTATTTTGAATTAAGGCCTTATACTCATCATGCATGGCTTGGCGCCAACGAGAATCCTGAGACGCTTGCTTATAATTAACAGGTTTAGACTTAAGAACGTCCACATTGAGATTCATTAAAGTACAAGGTTAAGTGATACGAGACTTAAGACTTGTGACCATGTTGTGAGCATTAGACGACAAAGACGTGGAAACGACCGGAAGAGGAGACGAGACCAAACTGGACTCAACACGTGAATCAACGAGCAAGGGCAAAATTTCTAGATTCAATGTTACCCCAACATCGGGTCCAACATTGAAAACATAATGTTTAGAAGAGATAGGAGCCGAAGTCACTGGTTTCAATGTTGCCTCAACATCAGGTCCAACATTGAAAACAAAATTTTCAGAAGAGACAGAGGCCCTAAATTCACTGGTTTCAATGTTGCCCCAACATCAAGTCCAATATTGAAAACATAATGTGTAGAAAAGACAGGGGCCAAAGTCATTGGTTTCAATGTTACCCTAACATCGAGTCCAACATTAAAACCAGAACCCGAATTCGAAACTAAAGGATCCCTAACAACTCTAGAAGTGGTGACACAAATAGGAGATCAAATAGGAAGAGCGGGAAACGGGTTGGTGACACAAGACGGTGACAAATGACTAGGCACGAAGGTAACTAGAGAGCGATAGGGAGAGTTTTGCTCAAGAAAGACAACATGACGACTAATAAATACTTTTCCAGCTACTGAATCAAGACAATGATATCCCTTATAGTTTGAAGCATAAACAATAAAAACAAAGTGTTGTTGATGGACGTATCCATAAGAAGTAGAAAGCAAGCACAACCAAAGGTTTCAAAAAAGCATACGATGGTTTAGCAAATGGACTAACCCCTCCTAAAACGAAACTCAGAAGCCTATTAATGGTGTAAACAACAGTATAAGAAGCATCGACCCAAAATTAAGTAGGCAAGTTAGATTGAATAAGAAAAGTACGGGCCATCTCAATAATAAATGATGCTTCCTTTCCGCTACACCGTTTTGGGCTTGAGTTACTGGGCAAGATTTTCTAAAAAGTATACCACAATCATGAAATTGTCGAAGCATATCAGCATTATCAAATTCACCCCCTCCATCACTTTGAAATTTGTTAATTTTGGAGTTAAATAAATTTTCCACCATCTTTGGAAATTTAGAAATCGCGCAAAAACATTCGACTTGAATTTCAAAGGACAAAACCAAAAAAATCGTGAATAATCATCAACAAAAACAACATGATATTTAAAATCTTGGTTTGATAAAATAGGCGATTGTCAAACTTCACTATGAATCAAATATAAGGGATACGGAGATTGATAAGTCACTGTATACAAAGGTAAGCGATGAACTTTACCCAATTTACAAGAAACACAATCTTCTATAAATTTTAAAGAAAAATAAATAACTTTAGTAGAGCATAAATTCCCTAAGACTCTAGCAGAAGTGTGACCAAGCTGCGCATGCCAAACATCACCAGACTCTTGAGTAGCTGGAAAAGCAGGTATGGACGACTCTGGGCGAATAACTTGAGGTTGAATAGGATAGACACCATTTTTACTGAACCCCCGAAGAAGAACCTCCACCGTTGTCTTGTACTTAAAACAAACATAATTGACATCAAAACACACGACACAATTATTATCTCGACCAATCTTATGAACAGACATCAAAATATGTTTTACTGTAGGGATATGACACACGTCAGACAACATAAGAGGACGGACACGAGAAGCAATATTTAAGCTACCCATGTGTTTAATCGGGAATATGGCACCATCACCAACTATAACAGAACGTGACCCAGTATAAGCGATTGTATTTGAAAGCTTACCATCTTGAGGGGTCATGTGAGATACAGCTCCACAATCTGGATATCAAACAGAGTCGTTTGTTTCCCCACCAACAGACACAGCAGCAAAAGCGCGCGTGACACCATCATGAGGAGGGAAAAAATTGGGATTGAACCGATGCGGGCAATATGCGGCTTGATGACCTGGAAACCAACAAAGACCACAAGTATCGGAAGAAAGGGGGTAGAGCCTAAAATGCCACTAGACGAATTATTTATGTCGAAGATAAATTATTAGTAGCAAAGAAAGGGCGGTGAATATGTGAACATGACAAGTTAGAATAAGAACTCATACCATTCACACGAGGTCTAGAATGTTGCATGCTCCCCGAATTACTCTGTGGTGAACCATTATAGTCGCGGCCAATATCGTTACCTCGACCATGGCCACGACCACCCTTGTTCTTACCACAATTTCGTCCACCACCTGAACCACGAGAAGATGAAGACTAAGAGGAACCAACAGAGTTGGATTGCACCGCAACAAAAGCTTGCTGATGCGAATTGACCACATCCACCATGCTCGAAAAATGAAGGTGTTGCTCATGCAATAACAATTTGGGACGCAAATCATCAAAAGTGAGGGCAAAGGGGAATTGGAGAAGAGTGGTGCAAGATTATCATATGCCCGATCTAACCCAAATAAAGTATATTGGACCAGATCATGCTACGAAACAGGATTGAATAGCAGCCAAAGAATCTGCCAAAACATTTATCTCACGCAAATACGCATCCATGGACTGTTGTTCTCCCTTTTTAATGTGCGTCAAACTACTTTTTAATTCCATGAAGAGAGCCATACTAGCATGCATGAAACGAGATTTCAACGTATTCCAAACTTCCACCGAGGTGCTCAATTCATGGACATCAGTTAAAACATTACGAGACAACGTAGCAAATAACCAAGACTTAAAAACATGTTGATCAATCACTATGTATTCGGAACCGTATTAGCGTGTTCATCGAGAAGCGTAAACGACGAAACAGTGATGGTTCCTTCAACGATGCCAAGTAAATGTCGAGAAAGCACAAGACAAGTAAATTTACTACGATTTCCTAGTAAAAAACAACTGAAAATTAAGAGTATATATAAGAGACAAAACCCTAATATAAATAATTACCATAATACCTTAATAGATTTATCGCCCTAAACATTTTTCTAGTAATTAAAAGGCCATTTACTAAACGGACCACTTTGCCTCCGTATGCAGTGTCACTTGACAACACACGTGATAGAATCTAAATGGAAATTTATTTTCGGTTGTTTGTTTTACTGGGAAATTGTAGTAAATTCACACAATGGCCATAGTTTGTGGCATGCTATTACTAAAACTTTACTTCCAAAATATTTGATGAAATCAAGAGTTATAGTTTGTTGTTTCCGTTTGGTTGTTTCTTTCTTGATACCGGCAAAAATTTTAAGGGTTTGGCGTATTTATCCCTTTGGTATCACGTACCTTCTTAATTATCTGTAGTAAAACTGGTATTATAGGCAGATCAATGACTTCGGTCTTGTTTAATACATTCGACATATTTATTGATATTTTTACGAAACGCATCATCATTAAAACGATTAATAACTGACGAAAGTAGTATATCAAGCTATACCTACTATGTTCCTTAGTCAATGCTTGGAGGGAAATAATGGACTTACGAAACACATACAATCACTACTACAATTTTCCAATATGGGAACCAAGACATAGGTACTAAAAAAATAAATTCAGTTCCCATAAGCCTAGGAACCACATTTTCAGTTCCCATATCGCTTAAAAAAAGGGAAAATAAAAAGAAATGATCAATTTGACCAGTTAAAGGCTGGGAACGGAATTATCGGTTCCCATGTGGAAAGGGGAACCGAAAATTCGGTTCCTACACACGGAACCGAGAATTCGGTTCCCATTTATTTTAAAATGGGAACTGAAAAAAACCAGTTCCCATTTTAAAATAAATGGGAACCCATTTATCCGTTCCAGCTTCCAAATAATGAACCCATTTTGCATATTATTTCAACCTTATCAATTTTAAGTTTGATGATTAATAATCATTTAAAAAAAACATCATGAACAAAGAAAATTATATAATACGTCAATGTTTTACAATCAATTAATTTTAAGTTTCATGACTAGTCATCCATTTAAGAAAAGCATCATAACTTTGAAAAAGTGACAATTTAGTGCACTGAAGGCACTTGAAAAAAGGAAATTATACAATATTTGATTTAATGAAAAGGTGCAACTACTCATAATCGGGGTCACTGCTATCATAATCTTGATTTGCACCAGCATCTGCTTCGCTTTCTTCTTCGACCTCTTCCTCAGGCTCATCTTCATCGCTACTCTTTGCTGGGTCTTCATCTTCTTCTGCCACTTCTTCAAATTGACCATCGACGGCTAATTGAGTCAAGTTGAAAGAGGCTAAATCAACAAACAATCCGTCTACAGTTACAGTGGCTTCCTGGTATACGTCTTCGGGTGGTTGCACACGAGACGTCGATGTAGTTATTGAACTCAAGTCAACGACATGCCTGGCAGGTGTGTGAAACACCGCCCACCAGCCCCTTCTTTGCCTATGTTGTTCTGCATGATATGGCGCGTAGTATACTTGTTGTGCTTGACTAGCCAAAATAAATGGTTCAGACTCTCCAGTTGGTAGACGACGTCGTGGGTCGATATCAATCAATCGGTAATTAGGATGAACACGCATCCCTCGATCACTGGTATCGAACCAAGTACACTTGAACAACACCACCATCATTTCACCAGGGTATTTAAGCTCCAACACCTCATTCAGTGTCCCGTAGAAAAACGTGTCTCCTTCTTCGCCACTTTTCCACTTGACACAAACTCCCGTATTCGTAGTCTTTTTCCCCTACTCCCAACTTCTGTGTGAAAACGCAGTCCATTGATCTTGTAGCCTTTTTTCCATGAAGTAACTCGATAAATCGGGCCAATGGCTAATGCGCGTAAACGTGGATCTACATGGAATCGTGAAGAAAGTACCATATCTCTGAACCACGGTACAAAATATACATTTCGCCGTTCATGGATTTCATCAGCTTGGAGCCCCGTGCACATTTCCTCGTCGAACACACTGTTCAAGTAATAGACAACAAGTTAGAATGATGCAATGATTTGACAATAAGTATGTTTGAACTAAAACTTGTTCATGACATAGCAGAACATACCGTATCCAACAATCTACTTCTGGGCAATTTAGTAGGATATATAATTCAGCAGCAGCGTACTCTTGGCCTGTTAGAAGCCTCTCGGTCGAAGCTTTACCTAGTGGCTCCCCCATCTTTCGGAAAATAGACAATTGAGATGATGAATTTGGATCCAACCTCGTTTCATTCCTATTCAAGCGAGTTCTTCTAGTATCAATGTCCACGTCAAAATAATGGTCACAAAAGTTTGTCATTTCCGACGTTAAATACGCCTCACTGATAGAGCCCTCAGTACGTGCCCTATTATCGACACCACCCTTCAATTCCAACATACGCCTGAAAACAAGAACAACGTGAATAAATTACAAGATTTTTAACAAAGGAAACATGGATGAATGAGAGCAAGGATGTTAAATAATTATTACCTCTCGAAAGGATACATCCACCTATATTGAACCGGGCCTCCAACTTTTGCCTCCCATGGAAGATGAATCGCCAAATGCTCCATAGAGTCGAAGAAAGATGGCGGAAATATTGTCTCTAGCTTGCACATAGTTTCCACAATTGAAATCTCAAGTTTCTCCATATCAGACCTTTTGATATCAGTAGCACACAATGCCTTAAAGAAGTTACTAATCTCCACTAGGGGTCCCCACACTTCATCCTTCAGAAAGTCACGAAAAGCAGTTGGAATTAGCCTTTGCAGAAAGAAATATAGTCGTGATTCTTCATGCCGGTTAGACGTAGGTTATGCATCTGCACACAACGACCAATGTTACATGCATAACCATCAGGAAGCTTCAAGGCACACAACCACTCGCATATATACTTCTTCTGGTCCCTCGTCAGGCAATATATCGCATGCGGTTTATAATCTTTCCCACCCCGTCCAGGAATAAGAAACAACTCGCTTCGCGCGAAGTAAGCTCTTTCAGATCTTTCCTAGCCTTTATGTTGTCTTTGGTTTTCTCAGGGTCGTCCATAACCGTGTTCTTTATATTTTTGAAAAAGTTTTTTTCACAGTGCATTACGTCTAGGTTATGACGTATCAAGTTTGTAGACCAATATGGAAGCTCCCAAAATATACTTCTTCGACACCAATTGTGATCCGTACCAAAGCCCTCGATTCTTTCTCGACATTTACCAAAGCCTACGTTGGGAAGATTTGCAACATGAACCTTCATCTCTGTCCCATTCCTACGCCGTAGCGGTGGATCGTTCTCTACTTCACCGGCCCAAAAGTCAGTTTCATTCTGCCTCAAATGATGGTCCATAGATAGGAATCGACGATGACAATCAAAGAAGCTGGTTTTTCTCCCATGTGTTAGCTGAAAAGCCTTTGTGTGCTCCATACAATAAGGACACGACAATTTACCGTGCATGCTCCACTGGGACAACATTCCATATGCCGGAAAATCGCTTATAGTCCATAACACTGGAGCACGTAACTGGAAATTTTGCCGCCTAAAGCTGTCGTAGGTCGGAACACCAGTATTCTACAATGAAATTAGTTCATCGATCAAAGGCCGAAGAAACACATCAATGTTCTTACCAGGGCTTTGGGGACCAGATATTAACAAACTAAGGAAAATGAATTCTTGCCTCATGCACATATCAGGGGGTAGATTATACGGTGTTACAAAAACTGGCCAACATGAATATGGACCTGCAGAGCTGCCCCAAGGAGTAAATCCATCCGTACAAAGCCATAATCTAACATTTCTTGACTCAGTAGCAAAATCGGGATGCATCGCATCAAAGTATTTCCAAGCGTCACCTGCATCCGGATGGATCATATGATCTCGATCCTCTCGACAATTAGTGTACCACGTCATGTGTTCAGCAATTGAGCGGGACATGTACAATCTTTGAAGCCGAGGCGTTGACGGAAAATACCACAACTTCTTACGCGGGATGGGTTTCTTTCTACTGTTTGGATTATGGTCGGGTTCATAACGATCTTCCCCACATTCGAGACACGACGTATACTCGGGACCAATAAAGTCGTCGTAGAACAAGAAGCAGTTACTTATGCATGCATCAAAAGTTTTTACACCTAGACCCAAACTCTTCATTAGTTTTTTCATTTTGTAAACAGATTTCGGTACCCTTGCAGAAACCTCAGGAGTTAACAACTCGTGCACGTGCTCTATCATTTTATCACAACCTACTGTACTAAATTTATGTGTTGTCTTGGTCGACATAAATTGAGAAACCCATCTAAGTACAGTGGTCTCACTCTTGCCCCCCATGTTTTCAGGCATCTCATTTGCATGAAGCATTTCGAAGAATGCTTTTGCTTCCTTACTGTTAGGCTCCTCGTTTAAGTTATCGTTGTAATATATGTTTTGGTACTGACCGCCAAATGCATCATCTATCATATTCCTCATTTGGTCATCACCCGCACCCCTATTACTATGTGTTATGGCCTCATGGACGTTCGAAGTGTTATGATGACTACTAAAATTATCACTCATCTCTCCGTGAGCTACCCATAACGTATAATAGGCAACAAAACCCCATTTATACAAGTGAGTATAAATAACATCCCTTTTCTGATATTTATTATTGCAACATTTTCTACAAGGACAACGAACTTTTCCACGAAGCAAATTACTACTATGCGAGAAAGCGAATTCGACAAAATTCGATACACCAACCTCAAAATGATGATTCAAACAACCTCTCTCGTTCAATCGACCGTACATCTAACTCCGATCACCATTGCTAGGCATATTCCAAAGAATAAACTGACAAATCAATGAAAAATAGTGATTATTAGTATCTCAATTGGATGTTATATATTAAATAATAATATAAAATACAAATCTTAAAGATGACCATTAGCGATGTACCTTCGTATGAATTCAACGACCTTCAATTGGATGTAAAATTAGATTTATTGACTAATATTTGAATTTAAAGAAGAATTAACGAAAATTGGAGTGATGAAAATGATGTTGTATCAAGAGGTTTAAATAGAGTAAGTTGGGGAAGAATTCAAATAATTTTATAATTTAAAAATTAAAATTGGAACTGAATTTTTGGTCCCCACCTTGTGTGGGAACTGAAGATTCAGCCCCCTTCAAAATGAGTACCGAATTTTCAGTTCCCGCTTAAAGTGGGCACCAGAAAATCGGTTCCCATTTAAATGGGAACTGAATTTTCGGTCCCACTGTAAATGGGAACTGAACTTTCAATTTTCATCTAAATCGGGACCGATAATTCAGTTCCCATCTAACAATGGAACAGAAAATTGGGTTCCCATTTTTAGGATGGGAACTGAATATTTCTTACCTATAAATTTAAGATATCTATATATACCCCATCTCCACAACCATTCTTTCCCACACAAAATCAAACTCATATCAAATAATCCTCTCATTCTCCCCATTCTCCAACTCCATATGTTTTATGTTTAGCCTTAGTTATTATAGTTAGAATCCCTCATAAATTTAATATTATAGTTTAAATCCCTCATACATTCAATTTTATAGTTTAAATCCGTCATAAATTCAATATTATGGTTTAAATTCCTCATTAATTTTTGGTTAATAGTAACAAATTAAGTGTTTATATGGAATTAGTCACGTGATTTTTAATAAACATATATTTATTTCAATAGAACAAACTTTTTACATACACTTATCACATATATAATTAATTAAGAACTCATACATTTTGTCCTATTAAAATGTATTTTTAAATGGTTTGAAATTCAAAAAAAATTGAAAGTGGCGGTTTACCCGCCACTTTTTTTAAAATACTTTTGAAAACAAATGGGAACTGAAATTTTAGTTCTCATTATAAACTTGAAACTGAAAATTCGGTTTCTATTAACAAAATGGGAACTAAACAATCAGTTGCTATGTGTAAAAATAATGGGAACCAACAATTTGGTTCCCATCTTCCAACGAATAGCAGCGCGCCGTGTGGTCGTGATAAAGCAGAACGTGCAAACTATGTACTTCTTCATTGGAACCGAAAATTCAGTTCCCATTTGGTAATATGGGAACTGAATTTGTGGTTCCCACATGGGAACTAAATTTTCGGTTCCCATATAGATACCGAAAATTCGGTTCCCATTTTAATACATGGAAACTGAATTTTCAGTTCCCATTTGGTGGCAACGACACCTAATGTCACCTAATTTTCAGTTCCCATATTCGGTTCCCTTTGGGCAATGGAAACTGAATTGAGGTCTAATGGAACCAAATTTTTGGTTTCAATATTAATGATTTGTAGTAGTGAATTAATTAAATATTAAATTAATGTTTCCAACTAAGATTAGGCACCGGTCTGTCGCTTAATGAGAAAAAATAGTTCTGTCATGATCATGATAAGTAATGAAGTAAGAAAAAACAGCTGTCAAAGGTCCAAGTAAAGTAGTAACGGTGTACAAAATTAAATTCATAGATGGTGGATTTCCAATTAAACGGCTATTATATTTGCCTTACTTGTTATAGTCTTATAATAATATATCTTAAGTTACATCATACAGCTAATCCAATCTCTGATTAATGTGTCCCTTAGCTCGTTTTGTAGTCTGCAGCCAACTCGATATTCTGTTCCATCATAACTTCAATAATTTATACACGTGAATTTGGTGGCACGCCTTTGGAATATGCACCTCCATAATCCTTGTCTAGCCCAATGATCAAATACGAACCTAATTAACTACTATGTCAGCCTTAACAGTAACCAGATAAAATACAAAAACTACCTCAGGGTTATGTCGAATTGGCAGAAAACCCCTATATCATAAAAACAATTAGTAAACGAACCCTCCCGCACTGCGTTAATTCCCACGTCAGAAAGTGAGCACAAGCCACAAAGCTTGTTTTTCTATTGCATATATTGGATACATATGGAACTATTGTTATTCAAATTGAATTATACATGCATATTTTTATCATTTATTTTCTTTTCCTAGTTTGGTACAAGTTCGTAGATTACTGACGAAATGTGTAATTACGGGAATATCGATAAACCTCATGCAAACTAATGTCAATCTAGAACTAATACAAGTGTGTAGATTAACTTCGTTCGGAACACCAATAGACTAAACTTGGGAATGCACTTCCAACATATCGAGAATATGAGACGTCGGGTCTGATGGATGTCGAATGTTGAGAATATCGAATCTGATGATATCGGGTAACATTGATATCGAGCAGCGTGTATGTCGGGCATACTGGATATCGAGTTCAGGAGATGTCGAGTATCATCTCCATATATAATAGAGGTCTATGTTGAGTATCGATATATATGTAGGATACGAGATATTCGATATGGATGTTTGAACAGTGCAAGTAGTTAATGAACGTGTCTTGGAATGCGGAGCGGGGGGTTTATATAGACCTCAAGGCGAGGGGGACCATTTCCGTAATTTCTGGCATTAGCTGTATATGCGATATAGAATAGCATATCAAATGCGGACATTCGATATACAAGGCCCATGCCCGATATGCATCGTTGGGCTTCAATAAAGACTGATATCATGTAGCCCTTCACTGTAGAGGCCATCATTGTAAATGATAACTTGTAAACTATAGTACTGGTACTCCGTGTTCCCCTAGTTTATATTCGTGACTCGAGGTGAGATGTGGATTTTCATATTCGAAATCCGATGTCAGATAGCTTCCTCGATTTGAGAATTATCTGGAGCCAAGTTAGGGATGTAAACTATCATTGAAGTCATGGCATAAATGACCCATATATTACTCCTAAAAGACTCGATCAAGGGGCAACGATATCGGAAATTCCAATATCGTATTTGCAAGGATGTTGAATCTTAATATATATCGAGGCTTTTATATATCGAGTATTCTGTATGTCAAAAATATTATATTGAGTAAGTGGACGTCGATATGTCGTAACGTTCGATATGGAAGTCGAAAGGTCGGGCATTTATTACGCGTGGTACCCCTATATATAGGGGTGAGAAGAAGAGAGAAAACATTTATCTTCTAGCAAAATATTTTTGTTTTTGGCAAAGGTATGTCGAATTTTAGTCCGATGTCAAATATCACTATTTTGACATGGTACTACTGATATTGGTTTAGATATTCATATTGGATTTTAGCTCAATTTTGATGCGTTTAGTATATCGAAGCTGTTAGATTCGATCTGTAAATTCGATACCAACACTTAGTAAACTTTTCTGGGTTTTCGGCCGGTTTTTACTTACACTCAGTTGGTGTGTTTTTTAAGTTTTCCATCTAAAGTGTGTTCGTACAACTTTTTTTTAAACAAAAAAGTAAGGTTTACAGAATTTTGATCGAAATTCATTGAACTCGTAAGTTTTTGTTTTAAGTGTGTAAGTTTTAGAGGATTTTTTTTTTGCATTTTCTAAAATGATGTCTGAGCAAGGATCTTCAAATGTGGGTTCCGGTAATACGGTCACGGTTCACCTTGGTGAATCTGGGGAATCCCATGGGAGCTCGCTATATGATTTGGGATATGTTCTCTGGATGATTTGGACACTCAAATATGGGACCCCAAGGATGATTTGATATAGGACATGTATGGCCACGAGGAGGATGATGACTCCAATGATGTCTTTGAGGAGAACGAATTGGGCCTCACCAAGGAGGATGAGCCCAGACATTATAAGACCCAGGAAACGTGTAAGGACATAGGGTCGAGCGTTCCCCACACGCGAAAGGATTATTACGATAACGATGACTTTGGGGAATACGAGATTAGATTTCTCGTACCAGATGAAAGGATGCACAAACCCCCAGATGGATGGATTACCGTCAATGCAAAGAATTTCCCACTCCATCCGCTAATTCGATCATTGTTGGGTAGCATGGGTGTCTGCTTAGCATATCTATCACCGAATTTGTTCAGGGTGTTAGTGACGTTTATCTTGGTATGAAACCCTTTGACGCCCCTTGTGGGGTTAACGAGTTCTAGAGGTTATTTCAGGTGATTATGAATAAGAAAGCCGGTGACAAGGGGTTTTATTTCTTTAGAGCCATCCCATGTTATAGACTATTGGGGGGTACTCAATTCAGTTATGGGGCACACTTGAAGAAGGAAGACCTCTAGGTAAAAGATAAGAGTTTGGGGGAGTCTAGTTCACTGCCACATAATTGGGCTAGGACTAAGTGTATTAGTATTCCATCTAACGTGGGCGCTCCGTCTTGAGGGGATGTCTTTGTAAAGACCTTGGTAGGACATGTGTTTGACTTGACCTTGGTGACTCAGGACCTAGTCGTGACAGTTGGCGGCTTATCGCCTAGGCTGTATAATGGACCTCATAGTCTAGGTATAGCTCTTAATGGAGGATAATGTATTTGCATAATTACATATGTTTATATCTAGCTTGAGTTTCCTTTTGCATCAGCCATATCAATTGACTAATGTTTGTTCTTATATGTTGCTTTGCAGCCAAGCTCGTTACGGATCATCAAAACCATATGAGGAAATGCCACTGCAAAGTGAAAGTGGCGAAGACTCGAGGCTGTAACAAACGTCACTCTCAGATTCGGGGGCCACTAATTCCCAGGGTACTAAAGAACAAACTTTCATAGCCAAGACATAGAGTTCACCGATGTGCCGGCTACCCAATCTAGGGTTAGCCAAGCTAGCTTCAATAATCTGCAGGCTACTCCCGCCCATGTTGGGGGTGGGGCAAGGTTGATCGGCCGTAAAAGGGCAATCACTGGTGGCTTTGTGACTCCTAGATGGGCAAGTCACCCTGCTGGTGCCCTAACATTAACGTTGGGGTTCACCAATTTGGTGAAAGGTAAGTTGTTCATGACATGGGGAACTCTTCTCGGCCCTAGTAGGGCAACCCATCTCTGGTGAGCAGAAGCGGACACAATTTTTGCGGCAAGCGATTTACGTCTTTTAAACTTAAGTGTAATGTTCATATGTTCTTTTTTCCTCGCAAGGTAGTAGTGTTTAATTTAGGTGTAGAATTCCTTTAGAATGTAATAATCACTGTGTGGGTGCACGCATGTTAGCAAATTCTTGTCCAGTAGCGTGAAAGTAGTGAACAATGCAGAGGCATACAAAGCTGAGGCGGTCGCTAATTTGAGGAGCAGATTGAGCATATGCCTAATTTTGATCCGTTTGTTGCGAGGGTGGCTATAGAAGAGAGAAATCATGCTTTGGAGCAGTTAAAGAATGCTCAGGGGCATGTTCTCACAACCTGCGAGGAGGCGAGGAAGACTAAGGAAGAGTTTTGGTGCAGATCAAAGAGGTTACTAGTCGGGACATGAAAGACAAGGAGTCTGTCGGGCTCGAGCTGCAGACTCTCAAGGAGGATAAGGAATGCCTGGAACGAGAATTAGTTGTGGCTCTTCGAGCATTGCGATTCGAGGTAAATGTCTTTCTTTCATTCATCTCGGGTGGAGCAAGCCCATGTATATATAAAAAGTAGGGCGTGCCCTAATTCAGTTGGATTTAGATTCGTTCTTTCGCATTACTCTTTTTCTTATTTTACAACATCCGTCTCCTGAGATTATGCTGCGAATAGTGGGACCTACAAGGATATCAATGCTATGTGCGGGTTACAGAATCAGGATGAGGCTTATGATATAATCATCGGTCAGACTGAAACACTCAAGGGGTTTGTGGAGGGTTTCGACACCAACTAGCTTGATTTGATGTTAGAGTCCGACCTACAACTTCAACAGATTCTGATTCTGACTATGAGACAGATCTAGATATCTTTTCTCTCTTGCACAAAAAGGAGAGTCTTGTGAAGATTGGGTGGTCCGGTGCCCCTCCTTATATTGAAATGTGAGGTCGTGTGTATGGTGCCGCTTCACCTTTTGATTTTATTTGTTGTGCTTTAAACAATGGTACTCTTCGGATGATTAAGGACCATTTTGATTCGCTTGTTATTACTTTTTTTTGGTCAATTCATAATTGTTCTGTTCTTCCTTGGCCATATTTGTTTGTTTGACTGGAGCCTATACTTGTGCCTTTCCTTGAAAAGTTGTAGTAGTTCTGCCGCTTTGTTCCCTTTCTTTTTAGTTATGATAATTTGTGACATTTTTTCTTTATATTCTACGAGTAAGGGTTTTTAGTTTTCCGGTGAGGGCAGTTGACAGAGTGACAGCACATTAGATAAAGATCTATCATACAAGGGATTTTACACCTTACTACGTTGAGTAGGCAATTTCATCTACGAATTAAGATATTTTGTGCCTTATCGCGTTGGATGGGGATCCTCTTCTACCTTTTAAGGTATTCTCCACCTTATCACGTTTGGAAAGGGGATATTCTAATACCATTTCCAGTATTCTCTGCCTTTTCACATGTGATAGGGTATATTCGTCTACCATTTTAGGTATTCTTTGCCTTATCACATTTGGATATGGGATATTCTTATACCATTTCAGGTATTCTCTGCCTTATCACATTTGGATAGGGGATATTAGTCTACTATTTAACGTATTCACAGCCTTGTCACGTTTGTACATGGGATATTTTTCTAGAATTTAAGGTATTCTCTGCCATATCACATTGGATAGAAGATAGTCTTCTGTCGTTATAAGGCATTTTCTACCATATCATGATGGATAGGAGATAGTCTCGTCACTGTAATCAAATGAACAGTATAGGAGACATATAGATAACATCACCAAGATAAAGACTAATGATAGATAACGGCTGGGAATCGGGTAGATGTGCCCCATGGTATAGGGAACCGGCGTAGTTCCCCTTATTTTAATTATATGCCAGCCCACCAAGGGAAATTTAGGGAAAATAAAGTTGTTCAAACATAAACTTAAGTAGTTCTAGTATAATCAAAAAGGAAAGAGAGTAAAGGGAGCGGTTTGGGCTATCCGTCCCTAACTTGATCTTCTTGCGCAATGTCTTGCAGTGCCTTTGCCTCATCATTCATGCGCTGCCTGAGGGACGCTACGTAGCACAACCATGCATCCATGTGGTTGCCAATGATTTTGCATGTTCCTCTAGAAGTTAGGAATTTCAGCTTTTGGTGGTATGTAGATACCACTGCCGTGATGGTGTTGAGGGTCGGGCGGCCAATTATCACATTGTATGTGAATGGTTGATCAACTATGAGGTATTGAATGTTTATGGTTTTCGTGCGAGGATCCACCCTAAATGACGTTGGCAAAGTTACCTGTCCGAGTGGAATCACTTCTGTGCTGCCAAAATCCTTAAGGGGCGTAGCGATTCGCTCAATCAAGCTCTCCCCAAGTGCAATTTGATCCAAGGCAAGAGACAAAATCACATTTGCTGAGCTCTCGTTGTCTATGAGAACCTTTCATACTCCATAATTAGCGATATCAAGCTAAACTACGAGAGGGCAGTTTAACTTACCTGCCTGGATAGCCTGCGGGGTCAGCTGCGTGAGGTCTCTTTTAGTGAAAGTGATTTCCTCCTCGGGCATTACCTCAATTTTGAGTAGTGAGGTGAATCACACAAATTTATCCTCGCCAATCTGTCGAGTAATCTTTCTGTGCCTGTTGTTAGAGTAAGTTTCCACGTGTCCTCCATTAATCAAAGTGATCATTCCTCTAGTTGGTGCATTGATAACGCTACGATCATGTTAGCTAGGCGCTTTGATAGCTTTCTTCTTGTCCTTTTACGGTGAATGAGATATGTCCCTCTCATCTTGCTCATCCATACTTGTGTGGTGGCGGACGTACTCTATCAATTACCTTTACAGATTTGCCTCTCTATCTCGTTCTTTAGGTCTTTGAAGTCTTCTGTGTTATGTCCTCCATGGCAGTGGTATTTCTAGTATTTTTAGAAAATCTCGTTCGCGGCGTGTATTTTAACTTCCTTAGTTCATTGAGCCATCCTTTTTGTGTGCGATGGAAAACACTGTCAAGATATCCTTGTTGAGGGGAATATACCTGTAGACACTTAAAATTTGTGTCCCCAAATTTGTAGTCATAAATTCTTGAATTCTGAAAATAAAAACAAGAAAAAGATTACAAAGGAAAATTTGATTAAATTTAAAGTATATTTTGGGATACAATCTCTATCGAATCCTCTGATTCAATTCTACGGGAACAGTATTTAAATTTATAATGAAGATCTTCAATTTGATCTTCGCTGAAGTGATTTGAACTTGGAGAAACGTCAATTTGAGGGTCCTTGGACTTGATCTCGGATTAAACGGTGATTTGATTTGGGGATTTGATAGACACCAATTTAACTTGGGGATTTGATGAACACCGATTTGACTTAGGATTTTATGAACACCAATTTGACTTAGGATTTGATGATCACCAATTTGACTTAGGATTTGACAAACGTCGATTCGAGGGCTTTACGGCTTGATCTCGGATCGAAAGATGTTCTTGATTTGGAATTTGATTTGAAGGTTGATGAAGATTGATATGATCTTCATCTTCAGTTCTTTGGATTTTTGGGTTTTGATCTTCCTAGCATGGATTTTGATCTTCAAAAACAGTTTTCCGAGGGTCTTGTGACTTGATCCCGGATCAAAATGGATTTTTGGTTTGAATGTTGTTGAAGAACGGTATGAACTTGATTTGGATTTCTTGAATTTATTGAAGATTTGATCTTCTTGGCAGAGGCACCGTCTTCAAAAAATGGTTTTTGGATGAACTTGAGGCTTGTGTCTAATTAAATCTCGATACGTGGAGAATAATATATTAATTTTTAATTTATTTTTCTATTTTATTTTGGATTTATAATGAATTTATTTCCAAAGTGAAGTAGTTAAATTTATTAATTTTAATATATATGATGGATAAATTGAATAATGTCTTATTTATTAATTGGAGTTAAATTATCCAATTAAATTAAATAATGGCAAGTCTTGTAGAGCAAGAAAAGGAAAATAAATATATATTATTTAATCTTAATATTTTAAAGGGCTAAATAAATATATTTATCAAATATAAAGACAAGGAAAGTCTTCTTCTTCAAGATTGAATATTCAAAAGATACCTAGAAGATTCATCTAGATCAAGTCTTCCATATCAAGAAATTGTAGACGCGATCACAACCGTTCATCTCATCAGGAGATTCTGATTGAGATTCACTCCACAACTATAAATAGAGGTGGTCTTGAAGAATAAAAACACACACAAATACTCACATTGAAGAGGAAAAAGCTCTAAGTTTTTCGCTCCACCAAATTCATCCATCATCAAGATTTCTTCGCGGCATTCAAGGTATCCTTCATCCATCTTCAAGATGTTCTTCGTTAAGAACTTCTTTCAATCCGCCATCAAGCCTCATGTTCATCTAAAAACCGTTTTTTGAAGATGGTGTCTCTGCCAAGAAGATCAAATCTTCAATAAATTCAAGAAACCCAAATCAAGTTCATACCGTTCTTCAACAACATTCAAAACAAAAATCCATTTTGATCCGGGATCAAGTCACAAAACCCTCGAAAAACTGTTTTTGAAGATCAAAATCCATGCTAGGAAGATCAAAGCCCAAAAATCCAAAGAACTGAAGACGAAGATCATACCAATCTTCATCAACCTTCGAATCAAATTCCAAATCAAGAACATCTTTCGATCCGAGATCAAGTCGTAAAGCCCTCGAATCGACGTTCATCAAATCCTAAGTCAAATCGGTGTTCATCAAATCCTAAGTCAAATTGGTGTTCATCAAATCTTAAGTCAAATCGGTGTTCATCAAATCCTAAGTCAAATCGGTGTTCATCAAATCCTAAGTCAAATCGGTGTTCATCAAATCCTAAGTCAAATCGGTGTTCATCAAATCCCCAAGTCAAATTGGTGTTTATCAAATCCCCGAGTCAAATTGGTGTCCATCAAATCCTCAAATCAAATCACCGTTTAATCCGAGATCGAGTCCAAGGACCCTCGAATTGACGTTTTCCAAGTTCAAATCATTTCAGCGAAGATCAAATTGAAAATCTTCACTATAAATTTAAATATTTTTCTTGTAGAATTGAATCAGAGGATTAGATAGAGATTGTATCCCAACTTATACTGTAAATTTAATCAAAAATTACTTTGTAATATTTTTCTTGTTTTTATTTTTCAGAATTCAAGAATTTGTGACTACAAATTTGGCACGCCCAGTGGGACCTCTCTACCTCTCATCTCCTTTCATCAAGAACAACAAGTCAACCATATGGCACCAGTCAAGACAAGAAGGATGTCCGACTTATTGGCTGATCCATCCACGAAGATGACAAGTGAAGTCGTCCACGACGCTGTTCAGAAGGACTCATCTGTCTCCAACAACGTCAACAATGACGAGGATGTTGAGAGCGATGACTCCTCCCCCACCAACTCCTCACTCTGCATCGGGTTTTTCATCTCCGCCGGATACAGTGCGTGCATTGACAACAAGCACTACAACTTTGGAGGAACAAATTGGGATGTTGACCAAAGCCATAGAGATGTTGAACAAACATGTGCAAGACCAAGACTCCAAGATAGAAAAATTGCTAAGTAGGGAAGACAAGGTGGAAGAAAGTCATGTAAAGGAACTAAAGTTTGGAGGCTTTGAAGAGGGTGAAACATCCATGAAGCAACTATCCAATGAGAAGGAAAAGTCTGCTGCCAAGGAGTTCCAAGTCTCTTCAAATGGCATGATCCCGGCTGATCAATTGAAGGAGTTCATCATGGGGACTATCAAGGACAAGCTAAACGGAGGCTTCAAATTATCATTTTCCTATTCCAAACCGTACACTCAAAGGATAGATAGATTGAAGATGCCAAATGGTTACCAACCACCCAATTTCTAGCAGTTTGATGGCAAAGGCAACCCAAAGCAACATGTAGCTCATTTTGTCGAGACTTGCAATAATGCCGGAACTTACAGTGATCATCTTGTCAAGCAATTTGTCCGCTCATTGAAGGGAAATGCATTTGATTGGTACACTGGCTTGGAAGCAAACTCGATTGATAGTTGGGACGAGTTGGAGCAAGAATTCCTCAATCGCTTCTACAACACAAGAAGGACCGTCAGTATGATCGAACTCACAAATGCTCGCCAATGGGATGAAAAGCCAGTGATTGATTACATAAACCATTGGAGAAACTTGAGTCTCAATTTGCAAGGATCGATTGTCCGAGACTTCGGCTATAGAGATGTGCATCCAAGGCATGCAGTGGGGGCTTCATTACATTCTACAAGGAATACAACCAAGGACGTTTGAAGAGTTAGCAACTCGTGCTCATGACATGGAATTGAGTATGGTGGCAAGTGGAGTCAATGGACCACCTACGCAAGATCCGAGAAGATTCAAAGACAAACAAGATGCAAGGAAAGGAGGCAAACCTTTCAACAAAGCACCTACCAAAGAGTTTATGGCGGTGAATGTTGCTCCATTAAGAATCCAAGCCAAGGCAAATGATAAAAGTGACCAACAAAAAAGCGTTGCGGTATCTGAAAAGGCCAGTAATTCACAAGCTAATGAGCGAAGAAAGATGACACTCACAGAGATGCAGTTAAATAAATATCCATTCCTTGATTCTGACGTTTCAGCCATATTTGACGATTTGCTCAAAGCTACCTTGATTGAACTGCCTGAAATGAAGAGACCAGAAGAGGCTAGTCGCTCTAACGATCCTAAGTACTGCAAGTATCACCGTCTCGTAGGACACCTAATCCATGATTGCTTCATATTCAAAGATAAGGTGATGTGGTTGGCTCGTGATGGGAAGATCACTCTAGAAGAGGATGTCGTGTCATCAAACCTTGTTGTACTCTCAAGCCAAGTTGATAGCCTAGACGAATCTCGCATCGTCGTTTCATGCAATGCGACTCACGAAGAAGAGAAAATTGCAGACTCTACTTCAAAGACTGCTCATGTCACGAACCCAATGTATGTCCACTATATGCTTCACTGATGAAGACCTTCTACTAGGTTCCAAGCTCCACAACCGACCATTGTTTGTCACCGGCTATATTCGCAAGGAAAGAGTCAATCGAATGCTGATTGACGAAGGCTCTGCAGTCAATATCTTGCCTCTAGGCACTTTGAATAAGTTAGGGATCTCGGTGGATGAGCTATTAAGTAGTCATCTGATGATCCAAAGTTTCAACCAAGGTCGCAAAGAGCCATCGGCATCATAAGATTAGATCTTCTTATTGAAGATATGTCGTCTAGTACGCTGTTCTATGTCATCGAATCCAACACATCCTACAACGTGTTATTAGGTCGACCTTGGATACATGAAAATGGCGTTGTTCCTTCAACATTACATCAGTGCTTTGGATATTACCAAGATGGAGTCGAAAGAAAGGTACATGGTGATGTAAAGCCTTTTTCTGATGCCGAATCATAATTTGCGGATGCAAAATACTACATTGAAGGAAAGAACACTGTGAGACTCAATGGAACCGAGCAACTCCAGCAGCATGGTGTAAACGGCTCCGATAACACAAGTGACACGGAGAAGAGTAAGATTACTGGATCTCCCCTTGGGACAAAACCTTTGAAGGAACTTACATTTCCTCTTACAACACTTGAAAGGAAAGGGCCATCTCCTCCACTTGAAGGATTTATTTTTCCATCCAAAGAACCCAAAACAGAGCATGAAACATTGCCCACAAAGAAGATTGAGGAATGCTTTGACCCAAAAGCTTTCAAGTTGTTAGTCAAAGCTGGATATGACCCTAATGAATGACCATGATTGGAGGGCCTCGCTCTTGATGCTGCTGCAGAGAAGCCATACGGAATCAATACCACACAAGTCATGTTAAAGGAAAAAGGGCATACCGTTCCAAACATTCAGATAGGTCTTGGCTACAAGCCACCAAACCCAGTTCGTATTGCTATAAAAAGAGCTAACGCCAACTACGTAGGTGAAGTAGAGGGCTCAGCCATGGGCCGTGAAGGGAAGATGCCACACATGTTGGTCTTTGATAGACTTGGTCCGAACAAAATGGTCTTTGATAGACTTGGTCCGAATATAACAGTCTTTGATAGACTTGGTCCGAATAGAACGGTCTTTGATAGGCTTGGGCCGAATAAAACAGTCTTTGATAGGCTTGGTCCAAATAAAAGGTTTGATTGGAAAAGGTTGAGTGTTCTTCGTGTGTCGACACGCGCTAAGAGAAACCTCAAGTCTTCAAACTCTAAGAAAGTTTAAAGTCTGATCTCATCTCGAATGACTCACCGCGAAGACTTGATAGTGTCTTGTGGTGAAGCGCTTAAAGTCAAGTTACAAACCGTGGTGTTGACGAAGACCAAACACGAAGATGAAGAAAGTGTATGGTCATCATACCATATCACTTCTCATGAAAAAGATGTTGAAGAAGATGCCGAAGATGCGCCTGTTGAGTGGGAGGAGGGTGTCAAGGCCACTGTTGATGAGTTAAAAGAGGTAAACTTGTGCAGTGTCGATGACCCAAGACCAATTTACATAAGTGCATTGCTCGGAGCTGATGAAGAACAAAGTTACGTTGAGTTGTTGCACGAGTTCAAGGATGTGTTTGCATGGTCTTACAAAGAAATGCCAGGCTTGGACCCAAAGGTGGCAGTACACAACTTATCGGTAAAGAAAGATGTTCGTCCCGTCAAGCAAGCCCAAAGAAGGTTTCGATCTGACTTAGTCCCATTGCTCGAAGCAGAAGTTAACAAGCTCATTGAAGACGGGTTCATTAGAGAAGTCAAATACCCAACTTGGATTTCTAGCATTGTGCCGGTAAGAAAGAAGAATGGATAAATCAGGGTTTGTGTCGACTTTAGAGACTTGAACGAAGCATGCCCTAAGGATGACTTTCCTCTACCGATCGCAGAACTAATGATTGATGCTACCATGGGACACGAAGCCTTTTCTTTCATGGACGGATCTTCTGGGTACAACCAAATTCGCATGGCTCCCAATGATGAAGAATTGACTATTTTCCGTACTCCGAAGGGTATATATTGCTACAAGGTGATGCCGTTTGGATTAAAGAACGCAGGTGCTACCTATCAAAGGGCAATGCAAAACATCTTCGACGACATGTTGCACAAGAATGTTGAGTGTTATGTGGATGATCTTGTCGTAAAGTCGAGGGAAAGGAAAGATCACATAAGTGACTTACGAAAAGTCTTTGAGAGACTGCGGAAGTATCAATTAAGGATGAACCCCATGAAGTGTGCATTTGGCGTAACATCTGGGAAGTTCCTTGGTTTCATTGTTCGTCAACGGGGCATTGAAATCGAGCAAGCCACAATTGATGCAATAGTTAAGATGCCGGAGCCACGAAATATTCATGAACTCAAAAGTCTACAAGGAAAATTGGCGTATCTCCGAAGGTTCATCTCAAATTTAGCCGGTCGTTGCCAACCTTTCAGTCACTTGATGAAGAAAGATGTTCCATTTAGGTGGGATGAATCTTGTCATAATGCTTTTGAACGAATCAAGGCATATCTGATGAAACCTCCCATTTTAGCCGCTCCCGTGCCGGGACGTCCCTTGATCCTATATATTGCTGCCCAAGAAAGATCAGTGGGGGCATTGCTCGCCTAAGAAAATGACAAAGGGAAGGAAAATGCACTTTATTACCTAAGCCGAACAATGACGCCAAATGAGTTGAAGTACGCTCCTATTGAGAAGCTTTGCCTAGCCCTTGTGTTCTCAATTCAAGAATTGAAGCATTACTTTCAAGCTCATACTATTCGTCTTGTATCCAGAGCAAACCCTTTGAAGTATGTCATGACGAGGCCGGTGTTGTCTGACTGACTTGCAAGATGGTACCTTCAGCTGCAACAGTTTGAGATTGCATATATCTCTCAAAGGGCTGTGAAAGGAGAAGTATTGGAGGATTTTCTAGCTGACCACCCTGTTCCTGCCGAGTGGGAGTTAATGGACGACTTACCCGATGAAGATGTGCTCGTGATTGAAGTCACTCCTCCATGGGAAATGTACTTTGATGGTGCCGCACATAGAAATGGAGCCGGCGCCGGTGTTATCTTTCTCACGCCTAATGGAAAGGTCTTGTCGTATTCCTTCACATTAACTCGAAATTGCTCAAACAATGTTGCGGAATATCAAGCTTTGATACTCGGGTTAGAAATGGCAATCGAGCTGAGGCAACCTCACCTAAAAGTGTATGGCGATTCCAAGTTGATCGTCATTCAATTGTATGGCGAATTCGAGGTTAAGAAGCCGGAGCTCCTACCATATGTTGAGTATGCAAGAAGATTGATCAAAACTCTTGGTGACGTTACAGTAGAGCATGTGCCGAGGAAAGATAATGGGCAAGCCGATGCGTTAGCTAGACTTGCTTCTATGTTGGTTACATCTGAAGAGAAGAGTCCATACCCGTGTGCCATAAATGGGTACTCCCGCCTATTCTAGAGGAATACGGCGAGCAAGGTGATAATAATGAAAGTCATGTTGTGGAGGTATACGGAATTGAAGTGGAAGATTGGCGACAATCATTCGTGGACTACTTGAAGCACGAAAAATTGCCCGATGACGTACGTCAAAAGATCAACATTAGGCGTCGTGCATCCCGCTTCATCTTTTATAAAGACACACTCTATAGGCGCTCATTTGATGGGGTTTTCTTGCGCTGCCTAGGAAAAGAAGAAGCATGCAAGCTATGGAAGAGGCACATTCCGGAATTTTTGGAGCTCATCAGTCTGGTCCAAAGTTACATTTTCGCATCAAAAGAATGGGCTACTACTGGCCTACCATGATTTTAGATTGCATGAAGTACGCACAAAGATGTCAAGCTTGCCAATTCTACTCAAACTTCATCCATCAGCCGCCGGAACCTTTGCATCCAATTGTAGCTTCTTGGCCTTTTGATTCGTGGGGTTTGGATGATGTCGGTCCTATGACAAAGTCTTCTGGCGGGCACTTGTACATCTTGGCTGCAACGGACTACTTCTCAAAATGGGCCGAAGTTGTGCCTCTCAAAGAAGTCAAAAAAGAGATTGTTGTCAACTTCATTCGTACCAATATCATTTACCGCTACGGAGTTCCCCGATGCATCGTCACTGATAATGGAAAGTCGTTTTGCAATAGTTTGGTAGACAAGTTGTGTGAGAAGTTTGGATTCAAGCAAAGAAACTCTTCCATGTATTATGCTGCTTCTAATGGCCTCGCCGAAGCATTTAACAAAACTCTCTACAACTTGCTAAAGAAAGTAGTGGCGAAGTAAAAAAAGGATTGGCATGAAAGAATTGGAGAAGCTCTATGGGCATATAGAACTACACACAGAACGCCAACTCAAGCAACCCCGTATGCGTTGGTCTATGGAGTAGAGGCAGTTCTCCCTCTTGAGCAACAAATCCCGTCTTTAAGGATAGCTCTGCAAGAAGGACTCACCGAAGAAGAGAATGCTCGTTTGCGCTTGCAAGAGCTAGATGCCCTTGATGAGAGAAGACTAGAAGCGCAACAAAAACTTGAGTACTATCAAGCTCGTATCACCAAGTCCTTTAACAAAAAGGTCCGCCGACGCTCCTTTCAAGTTGGTGATTTGGTTCTCGCAGTGAGAAGGCCCATCATTATCACTCATCGAACCGGAAGCAAGTTCACTTCAAAGTGGGATGGTCCTTATGTCATCACAGAGGTATACACGAATGGCGCATATAAGTTGGTTGCCAAAGACGGATTAAGAATTGGTCCTATCAATGGAAAATTCTTGAAACAATACTACCCTTGATGACTGAAGCATGCTCTATGACGCACGAGCTTAAACTGCATGTTACTCCTGGCCCGCATGAGTATAAACTGTGGATGGCAACCACCAATGGTAAATTATGTGGTTAAAATGATAACTTAGCCCACTAAAGGTGTTTTATGTGGTTAAATTTTAAATACCCCACTTTGTTCAAAGTGGTTAAGGAATGAATACTCCTGGCCCGCATGAGTATAAACTGTGTACGGCACCCCCCCCTTAAATCAATTTTGATTTCTTTGAACTACGTTATGACTTGATCCTTTTATTGAGGTACGTAGGCAGCTTAGAAGTTTTCTAAGTTCAGTCATGAAATTTGCTTAAGTTGTTCTTGTTGTGTTATGTTACAGTATTCATGGGAAAGAAACATAATGCCAAATGCAATGAATAACTCAAAATGAGATAAATAAAGGTAAATCTTATATTAATCTCTAAGTTCTGATGATGCTACAAATCCAAAGCAAAACAAAATAAAATATACCACTAAAGCAAAGATGAAGAAAAACAAAACAAGAGAAATCTCTCTCAAAGAAAAGGCCTCACAGCCCCCAACTCCAGTTGTGCAGTCTCCAAGTGTATCCTCATAACGTCCAATTCTTCCATCTCCGCGTCAGTAACTGAAGGAGTGCTTCTAAGGACGGACATCTTCTCTTCCAAATTAAAGATCTTATCTTTGGCACCTCGAACAAACTCTTTTTGGCTCTTTAAGGATGACGTCAAGCTTTCTTTCTTCGACTTTAAGTCTTTCAATCTTCTTTTAACACTTTGAAGTTCATTTTCTGTGGACTTGATTTGTAAGGATCCCTTTTCCTTGTCAGCTTTGGCATCGGATATTTGGCTCCCTATTTCTGAAATTTGTTGAAGAAGTAATGAGCTTTCCAATACTACGGAGTTTCGCACATCATAAGCAGCAGCTTGATCAAAAAAGTTGTTCACTAAGGCCTCCAAGGGTGAAACTTTTTCCTTCCCAACCAACTTCATTCTTTCAAAAACAATGCGGAATTCATTTTTAAAAGAAGAAACTTGGTTAATTGGTGCACGAACAATCCTCCCGCCAACATCGGCCCATAGAGAGTTGAGATACCTCTTGTCATGAATTTCCAATAGACTTTCACCCTTGAAAACAGAGACGGCAACAGGTGGAGAGCTCTCCTTACCATTCTTTGAGTCTCTTGGTTTCAAATGCACTTTGTCATCCTTTGAAGGTTTGGTGCCAGCACATGAAGTAGACCCTTCGCTTGTTTGAGGTTGTTGCTCATCACCCTTCAAAGCAGAAATCCTCTCTTTACCCGCCTACAAGGAATATGTCGGAAGTTAGGGACATATACATGTATATATATATATATATATATATATATATGTAAGCATATATGTATGGAAATAAAGAGCCAAGTTGGCCAATACCTGTACATCCAAGTCCAATATCGCGGATAGGGTGCTCGGAAGGCGGCAAGGAGAATTGACTTCTCTAGGATGCGAGACACTTGAGTCTTTCTTAACCCTCTTCCAGTTGCGGTCGTCATTTTCGTTGTTGCCGCTCTCTTTGACAATGCTTTTTCTCTTTGCTGATTCCTCTACCGCAATGTGTGGCGAGTCTCGCGAGTTCTTCCCAAGATGAGCAACTTGGTTGTCATGACTTTGTGCGACCTTGTCATCTCCACCAAGTATCAAGCGCTTTCGAGGTAAAATTAAAGAGTCAATATTGTCTTCAAGGTAGCTCATATGGGTTTTGGTTATCCATGACTTATAACTATCCGAAAAGTGCCTTCTTGCGTTGAGAGGAGCATTGGGAATCCAAGTCTTTGAATATGTCCTTTGTGCAAGACTTAACCTCCAAAAACAAAGTCCTTCATGCAAAGAAGCTTCACGGTAGTCATTGATGAGTACGCCAGGGACATCTTGATAATATCCAAATTGTCGGCCGAATCGATGTGGACTATAGGGCTCAACATCAAAGGTCTCACCTTGCCTCAGAGTAAGATAGCACGATCGAAGGTTGATAAAATAATCATGCTCTGCTTCGCCAAGGGTACCGCAATCCACAAGTGCGACGTTACTGACGTTTGGAAGAAGGTTGCATGCCCAAGTGGTGTAGTCTCCTTTGTGAATCCTCTTGCGGGCTTCTTTTGGATCAAAAGGCCTTGCTCCATTTTCTCCCGAAAATACCGTCATGCCAGGTTTTTGCGACTCTGAGTGGATGGAAAACTGAGTCTTGAAGTATAGCGCCACCCACCCGTAGACAAAATGGATCGGAAAAGGAAGGCACCCTCGAGACGGTTGAGTAGACCTTGATATTGCATTCAACCCTTTGTAAATCGACGCTAGTACTGGAATGGCAAGGCATACTCTTTGACCGCTGGCTATAAGACTCGCTATCTTGAATGTACTAGGACGAATAAAGCCAACATCCTTCACAGGGAGAACAAAGATGCACAACCAACAAGCTAAGTGCGCGGCCAAAAATGTCTCTTCCTTCCAATTACCTTTGACACCGAGTTGTGAAAACAGAATCTCTTCTTGCGAAGACCAAAGACTGCATGGCTCGAGCTTCCCGGAAGGGTTGTGTGTCGATTGAGATCGACGCACGCTTCTTCTCTCCTTGCGTGATGGGGGACATTTGTATTTGACTTCTTTCTTCGACCAAAAGTTGATCCATTCTTTGATTGGCACTCGAGGATCGTCATCACCAACATGTGCTCGGATTAGGTGGAACGCGTGGAACAAAGCTCTGCATGACCGCGGCAGGTGATAGTTATCTTTTTCTTTGTCAAAAAGTTCTTTCTCGCTCGGTATGACTTCGTCATATAGGGATCCAAATATAGGCAGACCGGCAAGATGTTCCAAGTCCCATAAAGAAATCGAGAGCTCTCCAAGGGAAGTGACAAGGGTGTTTGTAGACGGTGACCATGCTTCGCACAAGGCTTTTATGATTTCCAAATTGCACTCGTATGTGAATAAGGACGCATAGACCGGCTCGTACGTATTGGTGGAAGTGAGTGTAGGCTTGCACCGAACAAGGACATCTTCTGTCCACTCCCAATATCCAGGGAAGTAATGGATATCGCCAGGAAAGTGAAGAAGGGCATCATCCCACATGGCATCTCTTTTGGCAATGCGTCGCCCCAAGGTATCGAAAGGAAGATTACCATTTGATACTCGGTGGTGAGGAGAATGGAGCACGAATGACTGCAGAGATCGATTGGAGGACTTGGGAAGCTCTTCGGTCCAATCTTTAGGCTTAGTGGTGTTAATCAAAGTGGGCCATCGGCTTGTGAAAATTTCGGCAAGAGGGGTACCAACTTCCAATATCGTGTCCCGTTGATTTTCATCGCCGGTGATGGTTAGAGTCTCAATTCCCTTCGAATTATAGGCGTGCCCAAATTTCACCATTGTGCGTGAACTGTCAACACAAAGAAGCAGGGGTGATGGTTAGAGTCTCAATTCCCTTCGAATTATAGGTGTGCCCGAATTTCACCATTGTGCGTGAACTGTCAACACAAAGAAGCAGACAAAAGATTTTAAAAAAAAAGGAGAGAAAGTTGTGCCCAAGCGAATAAGCCTACTATACAAAGGATAACTGTCTCGATCGTCGGCTCTTGTTCCTCGATCACCTTTTCCAAATGGCTGCAAAGAATTGAAATAATTAAATCCTTGTTGTTATATATTATCATAAATATATACACTTACAAATATATATATATATATATATGTGTATGTATGTATGTATGTATAAGCATATCAGAGGAAAAGAAGAAGACGAAAGCTACTGTTTCTCTTCGCCGTACAGTACAACGTGTTGCAGGCCAAGGCTCACACCCGGTTTGAAGAAATCCTAGCCGAAAAGCTTTGAAGCAAACGTACAAATCAATAAAATAATTGCTGGAGGAACTTTTTGTAAATAAAAAAAAAACTGCACGCTGCTCAAGCTTCCTTTATAGGCAAGAATCAATGGCCAACTTCGGAAATTGCCTTCAATGCAGAACCGAAAAAAGAAAAATGCTGGAGCCTGGAGCAGAATTCGCGGCTGAATAAAAAGGAAAAAAAAAATTTTACTGAAGAAGGATTTGGCAGCAGTGAATATGATTCTCTGTGGATGAAGGATATGCACGCCTCAACCCCCTTATATGGGTGAGAATACATGCTGAATTTGGAAGCTCAAGACTAAGAAAAAAAAGGACTTAGGAATGTTTCTATTCAACAAAATGTCCGAGAATAAAGGAAGTTTCCTTCCGATAAAGAATTGTTGTGCGCAGAGAAGGGAGTTTCTGTTTGTTTGAAGAGGGAACAATGATACGAAGCAAAAGGAAAATTTCCCAATCCGATTGCTGCCGTGAAATCCTTTGTTCGTGCGGTGCAAGTTAAAAAAAAAAGGCAAAAAGTTCTTCCTGAATTTTGTTGCCTTTCGAGTAGCCAAGAAAAGGAACATGATGGGTGCATGCTTCTGGATTTCCAAAGTCGCTGCCTGAGAAGAAGGAAATACTTCCATAAAAAAAAACCTGCTGCGCCAAAGCTCTGTTTTCAAAAAAAAAAAAAAAAAAATCCGTTAGTTTCAGAAGTGGAAGGTGAAAGGAATTATCCCATGTTCTTGGCCCACATGGACCATAAGTTGTGGGCCCCAAAAAAATTTGGTTTGACATGAATATATATGGGCCGCATGACTTGTGCATGTGTTATATATATATATGTACATATATATGTATGTACCGTGTATACATATATATATATATATATATATCCTGAAATGCAATGCAACACCTCTTTTACATATGGGCTTCGATTGCGCCGGAGATCGAAAAAAAAAATATTGTGACTCGTCCACGACATGTTTCACGACTCCACGAACAAGTCACAAGGGGGCAATTTGTAGACACTTATAATTTGTGTCTAATTAAATCTCGATACGTGGAGAATAATATATTAATTTTTAATTTATTTTTCTATTTTATTTTGGATTTATAATGAATTTATTTCCAAAGTAAAGTAGTTAAATTTATTAATTTTAATATATATGATGGATAAATTGAATAATGTCTTATTTATTAATTGGAGTTAAATTATTCAATTAAATTAAATAATGGCAAGTCTTGTAGAGCAAGAAAAGGAAAATAAATATATATTATTTAATCTTAATATTTTAAAGGGTTAAATAAATATATTTATCAAATATAAAGACAAGGAAAGTCTTCTTCCTCAAGATTGAATATTCAAGAGATACCTAGAAGATTCATCTAGATCAAGTCTTCCATATCAAGAAATTGTAGGCGCGATCACAACCGTTCATCTCATCAGGAGATTCTGATTGAGATTCACTCCACAACTACAAATAGAGGTGGTCTTGAAGAAGAAAAACACACACAAATACTCACAAGTTGAAGAGGGAAAAGCTCTAAGTTTTTCGCTCCACCAAATTCATCCATCTTCAAGTGTTCTTCGCGGCATTCAAGGTATCCTTCATCCATCTTCAAGATGTTCTTCATTAAGAACTTCTTTCAATCCGCCATCAAGCCTCATGTTCATCTAAAAACCATTTGTTGAAGATGGTGTCTCTGCCAAGAAGATTAAATCTTCAATAAATTCAAGAAACCCAAATCAAGTTCATACCGTTCTTCAACAACATTCAAAACGAAAATCCATTTTGATCCGGGATCAAGTCACAAAACCCTCGGAAAACTGTTTTTGAAGATCAAAATCCATGCTAGGAAGATCAAAGCCCAAAAATCCAAAGAATTGAAGACGAAGATCATACCAATCTTCATCAACCTTTGAATCAAATTCCAAATCAAGAACATCTTTCGATCCGAGATCAAGCCGTAAAGCCCTCGAATCGACGTTCATCAAATCTTAAGTCAAATCGGTGTTCATCAAATCCTAAGTCAAATTGGTGTTCATCAAATCCTAAGTCAAATCGGTGTTCATCAAATCCTAAGTCAAATCGGTGTTTATCAGATCCCCAAGTCAAATTGGTGTTTATCAAATCCCCAAGTCAAATTGGTGTCCATCAAATTCTCAAATCAAATCACCGTTTAATCCGAGATCGAGTCCAAGGACCCTCGAATTGACGTTTTCCAAGTTCAAATCATTTCAGCGAAGATCAAATTGAAGATCTTCACTATAAATTTAAATAGTGTTCTTGTAGAATTGAATCAGAGGATTAGATAGAGATTGTATGCCAACTTATACTGTAAATTTAATCAAAAATTACTTTGTAATCTTTTTCTTGTTTTTATTTTTCAGAATTCAAGAATTTGTGACTACAATACCTCCTAGGGGATTTGTCGCCATTCCATCAATCCCTTCCTCTAGGGTGGTTCTACACATGACTCGGAGTGTTCTTGGTTGCCATCATCTCATCAAAATAGATTATCTCTTAAAAGCTAGTTTGCTATTCTGGTTAATGGTTTTCGACTTTTCCTTTAGTATGGCAGCAACGAACCTCTTGTGTTTGGTCGCATTGAATTGTATGATGGCTACCTTCTCGCCCTTTGGCTCATCCACTTTTAGGAATTCCTTATTGAACCTCTTCATTAAATCCTTCATACTTTCCTTATCCTCGTGCTTGACCGAATTCAAGTAATTCAGATTGGTTTGTATCATTTTCTCACTTAAAAATTAACTCTCAAACGTCTTTCTTAGTTGTTCGTAGCTGGCCAGTGAACCCACGGGTATCCTTGTGAACAATTTAGTGAGGCTTCTAATAGGGCCGTAGTGAATATGCGAGGGCGGGACAGATGATGCATAATCCGTCCCGCCCTCGCAAAGAGGCAAAACGGGTACCCCACAAAAATGACCAAGGGCTAGGAAAAAACACCCCCGGTTCACGACCTACTCACGTCCCAATAAGGGTACACGGTCAAGATAAAAAGACATGTGTAGGCTGTACCTAATCCACCCAGAGTCACTCGAGTTCTGGGGTACCCCGGAGGAAGCCACGAGAGGCCCCCTCACCATTGGTCAACTAACGACCCACCAACAGGATAACCCGACCACTCGGAGTTCATATGACCAGCATGAAGGGTCCTCCGAGTGGTAGCATACAACACTTAGCCAAAATATCAATTGAGAAAAGAAGACAATACAAAATAGTAAGGGAACGAGTGAATAGAGGGAAGCGTCGAAAGAGGAAGAACCCCACATCTACGGTCTCAACATAACAGATCAGAGACGGAGCAACTCACATAACCACATAACTACTCGGAAAAAACACGAGTCAAGACCCCTATCAGAAAATACGGGGATAAACGCGACTCAAACGGTCCTACTGCCCTCGGATCAAAAATGAGCACATCGATGGCATGACTCGACTCGCAAGAAGTGTTAACTACCTAGGTTAAAGTCAACTCCCAACTACCCTTCATTATGAAGAAAGACCATGCCTATCATTGGGGCAGAAGGCGATGAATCTTACCGGTCCAGAACAACGACTGGTGTAGGGCCGACTTACCCTCACTGGCTCAGAAAATTCAACCAGACAATTGGTACTGCTATAATTATTATACGGTCAAAAGAATTCAGTCGAATTCGCGTTGTTGGGTGCCTCACACCCAACGACCTCCGTTAGCATAGAAGGACCCCATTGGCACATAAGAATGAACAATTCAAGTAATTAATGAACCTGTCTTGGAATGCAAAGCGTGGGGTTTATATATAACTTGTGGCGCACGGGACAATTCTGTAATTTTGATATTAAAAAGCATATCAAATGTGGGCATTCGATATACAAGGCCCACGCTTGATGTGCACTTGTTTATTGAGATCTTCAGGCTTGACCCAACTATTTGCTGGCTCGACTTACTAGGCTTCCATGAAAGCCCATATCAAAACCATTAATTTTTAAATTCATAAAACATAAGTACAATACCAGCTAATTTAGTTATGCTTTTATTAAATTTGAAGAAAAAAACATAATGTGGTATATAATATTTATGTTGATATATATATATATATATATATAATGCCAAATATAAACACACAAAATCCTTAAATCGGTACATACATAATTAATGTCAAGAATAAAATTTAGAAATTTTTGAATTTCACCGGGTATTTGCTAACAAAATTAACACTAGGGATTGTTTGCAAAATAATAAAAACACAGTGAAAGTGCAAAGTGTTTGGTCAATGTTAGATCAACATTATAGGTGCAATGTTAGGATAACACTAAACACTAGAACACTGCACATTCGGGATTATTGTTATAATTGTGTTTTGCCTTTATTCACTTACTAACTTAGTTCCACGAGTTGTAGTTGGTATTTGTATGTGCTCCAGGTCAAGAGACTTCAAGGATGGATCTATTTCCTTAAAGAGAAGTTACCATTCAAGGAGAAGTTTCTAGAGAAGAACTTTCCATAATTAAAGAAGGAAAGATGTGTGTGATGCAATGGAAAGATCGAGGCGTGTGAATGGCAAGAAGGAAAGAAGATTACATACAGTAGGATTCTTTCTATAAAATAGTACAAGATGAAGATCCTTTCCATTGAAGACTTATAGTTAAAGAAAGAAACCTTTCCATTAAAAACTTTAAGTTGGACAAGGAAACCTTTCCCTATTGAGGAGAACTCGCCATGAACAAAATTAGAGTCATACAAGCAGGTCTAATAGCAACCAAAAACGTGCATAACATGTCTTGGCCGTCAAGAAAGACTACACTATAAATAGACATGTTGGGCATCAAGAAAAAGACACGAAGACAAGAGCGAAAATCTCCCGTGAGGGAATTATTATAGTCAAGTGCCTTTGTCTTGTTTTGCAAAGTTTGTGAGTTGTTAGATTAATTCTAGGTTTAGAATTGAGAGATCAGTTCTTGTCTACTTTGTTGAGTTCGATCAATTTGAGAGTGAGGAGCTTGAGAGTTGAGAGAAACATCTTTGTAAAACCCTTGTGGTATTTCGCCTACCCTCGGAAGATCATATTAATATATTATCTTCTTAAAATTATATCCACTTGTGTTCTATACTTATCTGCTGCATTATATTCTCCGTCAAGTAGAATTGTGCTAACGTTAACTGCTGTTAAACGGATGTTAATATAACATTGAGAAGTCCAGTGTTAGCATAACATTGGAAGAGCTGATCAGTGTTAGACTAACATCAAGTTTAATATTGTGAGAAAAGTATCAAGTCCCGATTCAACAATTTCAATTGGTATAAGAGCCGAGCACCAATTTTGTTGGTGTTTGGGTTGGATACTACGAGATGGAACGCACATCACAACCATGTAAACAACATCATCTTGCGTTATTAGCTTCAAATTCTCGGAATAATGATGGTGATGATAAAGATAATTTCAACTATGGATCACGTACTGTGGCTGAAGGACAATCAGATGAGATTCATACAGCTGAACTACTCATTCATATTTATAGAACAAAAGAAGACTCCCAGAACTACCACAGATCTCAATGTTACCCTAACATTCAGGATCCATTCATGAGTTTTTCTTCAGAATTTGGAATAAATATAGTTCTCGTATTAATTTTGATTCCTCGTCTGATATTGATGAATCTAACTTTGATTACTTTCATGACACTGTAGATCTAGATGAAGCAAAAATATTCCAGGAGGAAATCATTGAAGAGCTGAATATCGCCTATCATAACCTGAATAAAGAGAATGAATGGTTAAAGGAGCCGTTGGTACTGTATGAAGCTAATCCTAACAAAAAGGAGTTTGAGCTGGAAAAGGTAAAGATCAAGCTTGGAAAGGCTGAACAGACCACAACTAACTGGAACTCGGGTACTTTTAAACTTGATGAGGGGCTGAGCATGGGAAACCATGTTACAAGTGGTCTATGGTGTGACGAAAAATCGACCTCCAAGATTGTTTCCTCTGTGTTTTTTAATGCAGGCTTTGTTAAGAAAAGTAGTAATAATATTTGTGAAACTTCTTCTAACATGGACAAAAGAACTACGGGTTTCTGTCAATACTGCTTTCAATCTGGTCACATTGAGCTTTATTGTAAAAAAATATAAAATAAACTGGAAAAGAAAACAATTAATAATGCAGTACTGAGGAAGTTTCTGTTTCTACTGTTATTCTAACATCGAAAACAGAGAATGTTCCAACATTAGACTAACGACAGAAAAGTAGAACTTGGTTAGATAATTTGAAAACTCCGGATATAAAAATTGTTTGCAATGTTGTGTTTTCTGTTGTGTACTCTAACCTTGCATGTAAGTGGTATTTTTACAGTGGATGCTCAAGACACATGACTGGAAACAAAGAATTGGAAAAGGAGTTCTAAACGTTGAAGGATTTCCACCGCTCAAGTATGTCATGTTGGTTGATGGATGGAAAGAACATTTAATTAGCATTAGTCAACCTTGTAATGATAATTTTCTAGTTACCTTTGATAAATATTCTAGCAATTTGTTTAATTGTGACAATGTATGTGTTATGGCATGTGCAATCTTGAAGGGTAGTAAACATAATGTTTCACACTTTCATGAGTTTGGATGTGACTGTTGTATTGTAAATGATAGAGATTATTTGAGCAAGTTTGATCCAAAAAGTGTAAAGTGTATTCTTATTGGCTATTCTATAAACAATGCTGCTTTTAGGGTTTACAATTCTAGATTGCATACTGTTCAGGAAACTGTTAATGTGATATTTGATGTTTTGCTAGTGATGCAGGTACTGGAGAACTTTTTTTTTCTGATGTTATCCTAACATTAGGAACAGACAACGTTATTCCAACATTAGACACAAACAATGTTACCTCAACATCAAATACTGAAGCTGGGGAAACTAAACTGGGGACTGAGGCAAATGTTGAACTAAAGGAACTTTACGTTTCTGATGTTACCCAACATTGGAAACAGAGAATGACAGGCCAACATATGCACAGTCTGATTCTGATGAAGAAATAGTTCATGAATCTAGAAGAGATCCCCCGGCTTGAATTCAGAAGAACCATCCACCTACTCTAGTAATTGGTCAAATCACTGATAGCATCAGAACACGCAACAAAGAAATGTTAAATTACAAGGATATGGCAAAGTTGTGTGTTTGTATGGCTACTACATATACTATTGAAAATGCTTCATGATTTGTATCTTTCTTACAACTTAAGATTATGAATGATTTTTCTGGATATACTGTGATCAAATATTTTAAAGAAAAATCAGAAGCTCTTTATAACTTTAGAACATTGCAGGCCAGTATTGATAACTTACATGGTGTTTATGTTGGTGAGCTTTGGTCAAAAGATGATAGAGAATTTGAAAATAGGCCATTCTCTGACTTATGTGTGTTTAATGAAAATATTCATAAATTCTCTAAACCCATGACTCCTTATGAGATGTTGAAAAAGAAGAAACCTAATCTTTCTCGTTTTCATGATTTTGGATGTGTTTACTATTGTGTAAATGATAAAGTGTTTTGAGCAAATATGATCCAAAAAGAGAAAAATGTATCTTTGATAGATATTCTTTGTGCAATACTGCTATTAGAATATTTGATCTAAGATTGAATATTGTTCAAAAATCTATTAATGTGGTTTTTGATGATTTACCAAGTGTTGCAGGTGAGTTAAAGGCTCATGTGCCAAGTCTACTGGATTCTGATGTTACTACAACATTGACTCCAGGCAATGTTATTCCAACATCACCTGCAGATCGAGAACCTGAACATGAATATGAACCAGAAGCTGATGTTTTGCCAACATCGATCAGTCCTGATGTTGACACAACATTCGAGCAGTCAAACTTATACAATGGAAAAGTTCAAGTTCAAGACGTTTGGAGGGATACAACGGATAGGATTCAGAGTAATCATCCTACATCTTAGGTTATGGTTCAAATTATTAATGACATCATAACGCACAACAAGAAAGGGATAAATTATAGAGATATGATGATGTTCAGTGTTTGCATGTCTGCCACGTATTCTGATAATTGCATAGCTCAAAGATTTGCTGATGACATTGTCTTTGTTTATACTAACAAGTTTACTTTAGACAAGTTTGTTGAGGGTTTGACATGTATATTGGTGATGAGCATGATTGATGAACTTGATTTCGTCTTGGGTTTGAAAGTGAAGCAAAATAAGGATGGGAAGAGTATGGTTGGTTTGGAGGAGTCAAACTCGAGCAAGACTCGAATGTCGTCTACTTTGGTGATTGGAAAAGGAGACATAGGTTTGCTATATCTATCCATCACTCGCCTATATATTATAAACTCGGTTTGTGTCTGTGCCAGGTACTACGCTGAACCTAAAGATTTTCACTTAATTTATGTGAAGTGAATACTAAAATATATATCTGGTAATGTAGACTTGAGCATTTGGTATACACATGATACAAATACAAACCTTGTTGGTTTTGATGATTCTGAATGGGCTGGAGATTTAGATGATAGAAAATCAACATGTGGGGGTTGTTTTTATTTGGAAAATAATCCTTTTTCATGTTATAGCAAGAAACATAACTATATGTCACTATCAACTGTTGAATTTGCAGCTTGCAGATGTGTTACCCGACTTATATGGCTTAAACACATGTTGCATAGTTATGGGATAAAAAGTGACATATTGGTGTTGTTTAATGATAACCTTAGTGCCATTAACATATCAAGAAATCTGGTGCATCATTCTAGAACAAAGCATATATTTTTTATGCATCGTTTCTTGAGTAATCTGGTAGATAACAAGTTTATAAACATTGATCACTTAGAGACCAACAATCAGTTAGCTGATTTTTTTAATATGCCATTAGCTAGCGAGTGATTCTTCAATTTGAGGAAGACTATTGTCTTGAATGTTCTGTGATTCAGTGTTGCATTCCAGCATTGCCATAACACCACTGGCTAACGCCATAGTCTGTTTGTGGTGTATAGAATTGCATTAGATTTTTTTCTGTTTGATTTTTATTTTTGTTTTTGTGTGTCTTCATGAATGTTTGTCATAATTGGTTTGTGTGGTTAAATTATATGATTGACTAAACATTCTAGCTGACAGATTCACATCTCTGGTTTTGTAAAGTAAACTCTATTGTTGGTCTAAGAATGTTAACTTAACATGAGGAGAAGTTGGGGTGCACAGAGTTCATTACTTTGGTATTATTCAGTTGTCACTTATCCATGTTTAGCTTAAACAGGACATGAAGAGAAGCTGGGGTTCATGATGTTGATAGCTTCAGTGATATTCAGTTGTGCTTATTTTCATGTTTATCTTATTTTTGGCCAAGGAAATGCATGATGGTGATCCTTTCTACTAGGATGTTTGAAGTTTCGACTGCCTTACATTCAGTAGCGTTAATCACTTGGTGTTTCTCTTCAAAGCAGGTTGGTCAACAAGAATACATGAGGAGTTGGGGTGATGAAGTATATGACAAGTGTATTGTCATCATTCAAGTCCTTTGTACTTGTCTAATCCATAGCTGATAATATTGTTACTGGGGTGTGTGGAGTCCTATGATGCCCTCATTCCATGATGACATTATCCTTTATTAACATTCTTCAGTTTTTATGTCATAAGAGTTAATGATAATAATAAAGATTTGTGTTGATGTGAGCTGTTGTTGGTTTGAAAAGTTTTTCACATGTGCTTATTATCTTCCAAAGTTTTTCAGATGTGCATTTCATTTAGGCCTGCATTCATTCTTTTTTCTTGATGTGTTTGTGTCGGTTTGGGCTTAAGGGGGAGAAATAGTTACGTTCTCATGTGAAGGCATATATTTGGGTGATTCAGCTGCGATGACACACTATGTTGTCTCTTGTTATGACTTGGAAGTAGATTAACTCCTTTAATTTACTTTATACCCAAAATGTTGAATTTTCTGTTAACTAACTCTCATTTCCACATAAGTCTGATATATCTGTGGTGCTAACTTGCTCATATGTCTTAAGTTTCATATATGTGTTTTCAGATCTAGCTCATGCTTTTACTTGAAAATATATTGAGGGTAAGCTCAATACCTCCACATTCACAAGAACCAATGTTGATTCAAAACATGTGTCAATGTTGGGCCAACATCAATCTGTAAGCATGTTGCCTCAACATCCAGGTTTAACATTATGACTTATAAGTTTTTTTGTGAACTGCTCTGGTCATGTGTGAAGTAAACTCGGTGTCACTTGTTGTCTCAACATGCGGTGATTATGCATGATTTATTTTAAGAAACTACCCATAACTTCTTTTCACTTGTGATTTGGAATTTTTAATATTTTTTTGCCCAGTTCTCTGAATACTAAGAATTTTCACTTGAAATTATTTCTTAAATCCTTAGCATGTATGTCCGGTCTTTATTATGTGGCCCTTGGTATGGAGAATCAAGCATATAACCCAACCCTTGCTCATGTAGTTCTTTCTCGTAGGCAGATACTCGTTCCAGACATTGTTGTTAAGACAAAAGAAGTTAAAACCGAAGAACATTATGCATAGAAGAATAATTTGGTTGAGGGGGAGAACACTTTAGTTATTCGAGAGACTAATGCGGGTGATAATGGTGGTTTTGTCGTTGGTTTCTGTAAATTCTTGTGCAACTACAGTTTGGTTTCAATGTTAAGACAACATTGATAAACGCCAATGTTAGAACAACACTCATGATTCAATGTTAAGTTAACATTGATAAAGTCTAATGTTATGACGACATTGATAGATGTCAATTTTATGCCAATATTGAGATTGATAGTTTGCATTAAGGGGGAGCAGTGGTTTACTGCTGGTACTTATAAAGAGTAAGAGATGTTGATGTTGTTGGCTAATTGCAAGGTGACGAGGAGAATGATAAAGAGAAGAAGGACAAAGAGGTTGAAAATGAAGATGAAGTGGTGAAGAAGAAAAAGATAGTTCTGAGGAAAAGGATTTGGAAACTGAGAATGGTGATGATGAAACCGTTGAGATCAAGAGGATAAGAAAGAAGGTTATGAGATGTCTGATGATGCTGAGTCTGAGCCAGATGTTATGATAAATCGTTTGAAAACAATGCTGACCGAACATCATAGGTAACACTTGAGGTAATATCTACAATTGACGTTAACTTTAATTTACTGTTGGGAGATAATACTATGGTTATTGAGGATTTTAAGAAACACTGGATGATAAAGTTCTTAGAGAGAGAAATGGAAATAGTTGCTAAAGAAAGAGCTATAGAACTTTATCTTATGAAGTGATTCGTCAAGATTTTGCCTTCCTTACAAAAAGGGGGAAAAGTAAGCCATTTTATCTTCATGTCTATTCCACTGGTTCTACAATTCTTATATAGCTAATGTTTTCTTAGTTATGCTTATAATTGTGATGTTTAACTTGTTGTGCATTCTTATTAGTATCTTAAAGCTACTTGGTAAATAGTGTCATATTAAGGGGAAGTAGCTTAAGATATTAATAATGTTGTGTTGCTGGAGTACTGTGCATAATATGAATTGTGAATAGGTTTGGTTTTGTGAAAAAATGGTGAGATTGAAAATGCAAAGTGTTTGGTCAATGTTAGATCAACATTGTAGCTGCAATGTTAGGATAACATTGAACACTATAACACTGCACATTCAAGATTATTGCTATAATTGTGTTTTGCCTTTATTCACTTACTAACTTAGTTCCACGAGTTGTAGTTGGTATTTGTATGTGCTCCAGGTCAAGAGACTTCAAGGATGGATCTATTTCCTTAAAGAGAAGTTTCCAAAGAAGAACTTTCCATAATTAAAGAAGGAAAGATGTGTGTGATGCAATGGAAAGATCGAGGCGTGTGAATTGCAAGAAGGAAAGAAGATTACATACAATACGATTCGTTCTATAGAAGAGTACAAGATGACGATCCTTTCCATTGAAGACTTCAAGTTGAACAAGGAAACCTTTCCATTGAAGACTTCAAGTTGGACAAGGAAACCTTTATCTATTGAAGGAGTCTTGCCAGGAACGAAATTAGAGCCATACAAGGAGATCTAATAGCAACAAAAAATGTGCACAACATGTCTTGGCCATCAAGTAGGACTACATTATAAATATGCATGTTGGGCATCAAGAAAAAGACACGAAGACAAGAGCGAAAATCTACCGTGAGAAAATTATTATAGTCGAGTGTCTTTGTCTTATTTTGCAAAGTTTCTGAGTTGTTAGATGAATTCTAGGATTAGAATTGAGAGAGCAATTCTTGTGTGCTTTGTTGAGTTCGATCAATTCGAGAGTGAGGAGTTTGAGAGTTGAGAGAAACATTTTTGTTAAATCCTTGTGGTATTTCGCTTACGGATCTAAAGATCATATTAATATATTATCTTCTTAAAATTATATCTACTTGTGTTCTTTACTTATCCGCTGCGTTATATTCTGTGTCAAGTAAATTTGCTCCAACGTTATCTGCTATTAAACGAATGTTAAGATAACATCGAGAAGTCTAGTGTTAGCATAACATTGAAGGAGGTGATTAGTGTTAGACCAACATCAAGATTAACATTATGAGAAAAATATTAAGTTCGATCCAACAATTTCACACAGAGACAGTTTATCTATGTTGCACGAACACGGATACGGATACGATACAGACACGGCGACACGAATTTTTAAAAATTACATGATCCAACACGGCATGGACACGTCAAAAATTTTAATATTTTTTTTCAATATAAATCTAACAATATGAAAATAATACATGTGAAATTTTTTACTTATAAGTGTAAAGTGATAAATATAAACACACACAAAGAATAAATTGGCAAACCACAATTCGTCTATCTCAAATAAAATGCATTTCAACCACAAATTTAGTCTCAAGTTTGGATGCAATTCAAATAAAGATATTAAAAAGTTGAACAAACTGCAAATTAAAAAATTACTCACATTTAAAACTCTAAATCAAAATTATTGGTTAAATAAGAATCAAGTAATCAAGCAATACCAAATTAAAGCTTATGTAAAACAGTTAAAATAAAGAAAACCGAAAGGAAAGAAAAGAAAAGGAAAAAAGAATCACCTTGATTGGAGTTTTGGAACTCCGTGGAAGTGATGGGGTCGCGTTCACCAAAAGTGAAGAAATATTGTTTTGTTTAATTGTTTTTAAGCCTTCTTTTGATTCCTTTTGTTTAATAATGTAATAAAATATATTTTTAGGATTTGATTTAATAGTTATTATGTTTTCACCCATAATAGTTTTGATATCATGTATTGAAACTCAAACGTGTCACAGAAGTGTCGGACACGCATAAGAAATGTGTCCGACACGCGTGTCCTAATATTTTTTTAAATAAAAATTAAGGACACGTCACGTAGCGTATCAGACACGTATCTGAGGTGTGTTCGAGGCGTATCCGTATCCCGCACATGTCCGACACAATATTTTTTAAAATTTTGAAATATGTGTGCAACATAGCAGTTTATGTTATTAGCTCGATAATAGTGCAACCTCTGAGTTGGATTTTTGGTTAATCAAAACCACGGTGGTATCGGGGGTAGACTTTTTTTTTCTTTTTTTTTTTGTTGAAAAAGGTAGACTTTAGACGTGATGATCATAATTCATAACTGGGCCAGATATTGCAATAGAAACATATAAGTTATAAGTCACACAACTAAATTACAAAATGTTAAACAAATTAAAGAACGCTTCTTTTATAATAATCTTAGAATTAAAACTGACTGCTGTGTGTACAGCTTTGTGTGAAGTGTGTAAACGTGTAAGGCTGCAAGGTGTTTACGCGTGTAATCTGTCACAGTTTTTCTTAAACGGTACTTATAACGATTTTTTTGACTAGCAGATGAATTAGTCAATAGATACGCTCCATTATTCGAAGGATAATGACATTTTACCCACTTTCTCGAAAGTGACGGCACGCCCAATACTGTTTTTCTTGTTTTAATAATAGTATTTGTTTAACCACCCCTAGAACTGGTGCTGGAACTAATATATGAAGCTTCGATGGAAATTATTTTAACAAAGCACCAACTTATAGTTGGTAATTTATAGACCTTTGAAGATAATTACAACTCGTAACTGTAAAATTGCGTCTCAGATTTGATTTTCTGTCCAACCAGTTACTGTACGAATTTGTGAATAATTTACAGATTGGATATATAATTTTTCTCCATTTATAATTACAGTTTTAGAAAACGTGGGACGACATAATTTTTATGTTAATTACAAGACTTGTATTATTAGTTTAACAGAGAGGTCGTCCAAGAACGCGTGTTTTTTTCTTCCCTTGCTCTCTTTTTGTGTGTGTGTACCAGGTTCTTACTTTGGAAGCAAAGAAACAAATTGTTGATGGAGGGAATTACGTTATGTCCTTCTATAACATTTCTTAACCGACTTCAGAGATTTGTTCAACAATACTCAACCTAATCTTTTAAATTTGTGTTCAATTTGTTGTGAATTGATCATGAACGTACACGTACACCACATGAAGCTTCCTATTTGATCATGAACGTACACGTACACCACACGAAGCTTCCTGTTTGAGACACAGCAAGCGCGTTACAGCTATTTTTCAACAATTAGAATTATATTTGATTATTTCAGAAAGATAATTTGATATATACGCGTCTCGCGCGACCTTTTTATACGAAGTATTCTATGTTAATTACTTAAATCAGTAAATTTTGTTATCGATGTTAACTAATAAATGTTCGAAATCTTATTGTGTAAAACATGCAATTACGACTGTATTATATATTAATTTTTTTTTGACGCCTGTATTATATATTAATAAAGGAAAAACAAAATAGAAATCTAGACAAAGAAAACAGGAAATTTAGTTTGACGGAATTCATAATTTTCGACAAACCAACTCATGCACGTCTGTACATGTGAATTAAAAATTGAAACTCCTTCCACGGAATCTTTTGAACATTATTGATCTTAATACTCCCTCTTCCTTTCCCTATATATATATATATATATATCTTCACTTTACATTATTCAAGTATCCTTCTTCAAACTTGAAACTTCTCTTGCTCACTCGTTCTCTCTCAATACAAACACAAACACAAAAGCTTAATTTAACTAAAATGGCTTCATTATCAGGGCTTAAGCTTGTCCTTGTACTGGCCCTCTTAGCCACTTCATGCATGGCACAAGCACCTGGGGCAGCACCAACAGTCTCCCCCACCGCCACCCCAACACCCGCACCCACCGTAGCGTCACCTACCCCCACTCCGTCCCCATCCTCATCCCCATCCCCATCACCATCCTCCCCCGCCCCAACACCAGGACCCGTCGCCGCCCCCAGCCCATCACCCACCGCCGCCGGGGCACCCGCACCAGGTGCTGCTTCACCAACTGCCGGCCCCACTGCAGGGCCAACTGCAGGACCCACTGCCGATCAGTCACCAGCCGACGGATCTAACGACGCTTTCGTCAGCAGGGCAGCTTTGGGCGGCACCGCGCTCACGGCAGCACTTGTTGCTTTCGCCTTGATGTAGGCCGTCCACGTGTATCCGACCCAACATTTGTATTTTCCTGATGGATGGATGAGATTTATTTCGGGGATATTGTAGAATTCATTTTTACCATTTCTTTACTTGATTTTGTTTTTTTTTTAAACTCGTCAGTCGGTCTGTTTTGTATTTCATTTATTTACTTGTTTGTTAGTTTTATGTGCTCATTTGTTTGTTATTTGGGTGACATTGACTCACGACTCTTGGCTTCTCTCCATCGGTAAATTCTTTATAGAAGGGTGTTCCTCAATGTACATGGTATCATTGTCAATAAATGAAGTTCTTTACTTTCCACCTTAAATAATTTTCTTGTACTGTTTTTTTTTTTGTTGATAAATTTACTGTTTCTCTTTCACGTGATAAGCTTTCTTCTTTGTTAAGTTTTTCTACTATCTCGATTATATATCCAATATGGTAATACGAAGCTTTCTTAGAAAATTGGAAACCGTGTTGGAGAAAAGGAAAGGAACTACGACTTTTGTACGCCTTTGCCTCGTTACGTGGTTTGAACATTTGTTTTTCGATAAAAGTTCGTGGTATTAACGTATAAAATGAAAAGGTCAAAATTTCCAGAGCTAGAATGTGCATAATTGGACGCCCATAAAGAAACTATCTTTAATTTGGGTGCTCCACTATCTTGCACGATTATTTAGTGTGGAACCTTTTTGTTAAAAGCATCTTTGGTACACGCAAACGCTTATTATTTATCAAACTAAGGTTGGAAAAGCTTTATTTCGTAGGTGGAAATTGTAACAATAAATATTCTCAAAAAGTTAAACGAGCAATGACTTTAATTTCTCAGTCTAGCTCGCACGTGAACCACCGAGAAATAGCCGCTCGGAAAATAAAATATTTAGGCCCAATGCTATTTTATTGGCAAGGAGCCAAGGATTAAAAAGAATGCAAGTGGTGGTAATTTTATATCTAGAGGCCTCTAGAATCATCATGTAACGTTCACGTTCATATAAAATAACTAATCACACAATTATAAATTGGTTTAGCTTAGTTTGGTGGAAGACCCTGACATTGTATCGGCGAACCTACCGCATATAAAGCATGCTTGGATCTCATGAACTAATTGTAAGATAATTATTTAAGGTTGTTTAATTATATTTCTTTTTCTTAATTGTACTCTAACGTGGATCATTGTTTTTTTTGAAACATATAAATTCTAGTTTGATTATTTAATTATAGTTATATTCTTATTAGAGCTCTTTGCGATGCACGATCGATATCACGTCCTAAAGAAGCCCCAATTAGAATTTGGTGCTCTTTCCCCTCTATATATATTATATACTATGCCTTTAGTTATAATGAGCATAAATAAGAAAAACCGCATGATAAAATGTATATTGATAGAAAAAAAGAAACCAAAAATTACACTCATACAGTTTGTAAGTTGATCTTCTTCAAGCGTATTGGAAAAATCACTCGAACAAGTTGGTTCTTCTTTGGTCTACTTGTTTATTTATCCTATTTGTAATAATGATAGTATTTAACCTCTCGGAGTTTACGTAAATTAGGATTTCACGTGATACTAGAGCTTAGTTTGATGAATTCACGATTGTCCATAAAAATAAGGAAGGTTTGCAGTTTTTGCATTTTATCCTTACCGATTTCACTAGTTCTACATTATGAATTCGAAATTCTCAGATAACCTATAACTATGAAAACATCAACAAAAATAATTCCACCTCTCGGCCCGAAGTGCCAAAATTAGCATAAGTGTGTAATGTGCGTGTTTTGTGATGTAGCAAGCCAATGGCCATACCATACAAGAAAGAGAATGTTACGGTGTATTTATAACTTTAACTTAATTTTATAAATAAATAAAAACATAAATTAAAGTTAAATGTTAACCTTAAAAACTTTTAAAAAAAGGGTAACCTAAAATGATATTTTTTCCTATGTTAATAAATACAATTAATTAATTAATTATAAATTAGTTTATAAATTAAGATTTATTAAGCTTAATTATTCTAATAATTACTGGTGATACTGATCCTTCTGAAAATATCTAGAGTCAAAACACTTAACTTTATTCTAGAAATCCCAGAAAAAGGGGGAACATGGTATCTAAGAGGATGGTGAGAGGCAGAAATACTTGGAGAGATATAAAGTTGTTTATTAATAGACTTTTAGGAATTTATTTTTTCTTGGGTATTGTAAGGCACTAGGCGTCCCTTTTTTATAAGCGAGGGAAGTAGCTCGGAATTTTTTAGCTCTAATAGGGATAAGATTACAAATGTATGAGGGGGCGTACGAGGGGATTAGATATTTAGGATCTTATGGTGGTTTAGGCTTTGTCATGCCTCCGATGATCCTTATCTTAAACACTGGATAAGTTCTACGAGATTCTAAGTCACAGTCGTGGATGGCGTGGGTCGCATTCGTAAATTCATTTTTTTTTGAAGGAGTTTATTTTTTGCAACTATCATCAGGAGTCCCCAATTTCGCTCGTTCACAAGGTGTACAAGGGACATCTCATAATCCCTCCGTATTGGTTTTATGACCATTGGAGCTCTGACCTACGTGTCGCCGAAGTGGTGGGGATGGCAGGGGTTATAGGGCTCAACGGTACTATTCTTTGCCTATTTAAGGGTGTTGGAATCGGAGAAGGGACTTCACTTTGACTGAAATCATGCTTCATTGCTTGAACAAACTTGATCTTTTGCTTCTGTGATCGCGAGATCTTTAGTAACTTCCATTTCTTCCTCTTTCGTCTTGACATTACTTGCTTCCTTGTTGTTCCTTGCATTTCTCTCTTTTTAATTATGCAAGTGGCTTCTTCTTCTCTGGACGCTCTCATCGCTTCTATTGAGGGAGGTGTGTTGGATTTAACTGTAGTGGATGTGAGGTTCAGTTCCCCTGGCGTGAATGACCACGTCGGCTGATTTGTAAGAAGAAGAAAGGCGGTGGTGGAGGTTGAACCGAAACATACTCCGATGAGAGATATTCCTTCCACTATTACACATACGTACGTGTTTTACCATTTGAGAAATTTTAACAGGATTTCAAGGTTGTTATAGATTCAAATTCCTTGTTTAGAGGATCGAGCCGACAAGCCTACCCAGGGATTCGTCACACTCTATGCTGCTTAGATATGAGCGGGGTTTAGGGCATTGATACCTCCATTTCCTTGTGAGCTTTTTAGGGCGTGTGGCCTGTCTCCGAGTCAGGTAACTATTAATAATTACATTAGTCTATCTTGCTTTTTGTTTGTGTGTTTAATGAATAGGTTGGTATGCTCAGCGGAGCGTTTCCTGGCAGTCTACATGGTGAGATTGTTGCCACTGGGCTCTCTTATTTACTACTTTACTCCTTGTACTCCCAAATTTCATTTTTTGGACAAAACTTCCTCTTTCTTTGAGGACTGGAAGACCCTTTATTTCTACGTGCATCCCTTCGAGCCACTAGGGAAGTTAATTTTTTATGGCCGGAAAAGCCGGTCAATAAGGCTTTCTTTTGGTTCACTATATCGCATCAAAGATTCTAGAGGACAAGACGTTCGTGGCTTCCGACACTTGGGACCTTCCTCTAATCAACTTTAGTGTCGCTTGTAAATGTAGGGATTTGTGATTTGCTCGATTTTCTCTTTTTTGTCCTTCTTTGGCTTGTGTATGATCATAACAGATTTTGTCGAGCGGTATTGCTTAGTTGCATGTATATATGTCGAGAAGTTGGAGAAAAAGGATCTACCTTTAATGAGTTGATACGGGAAGGGTTATCGAGTGTGCTACTAAGGCGCCTGGTCATGTGGTTGAGGAGTAAGTTTCAAAGGCGGCAAGAGCGCAAGGAGAAAACATACCAAACGAATAAGAATAAAATGGGGGCACAAAGAAAAAAGTTTCTGATGGAGAAGATTCCTTACTTGAAAGGGTGAGTGAGTCGAACGGGTCAAGGGGGCAAAAATACATGCCCTGCTTTTATCTCCTGCTAATATTCCATGTGCTTCACCGGTCGACACTCCTTGTAGCTATAGTGGTATTCCTGGGGAGGACATGTCAGAAGTTTTTGCGTATATCGCTTGGGGAAGTAGGGCTCTTTTGTCCCATGCTCTGGTGGGAGTGGATGTGGATCAGTTATCGGATTCGTGGGATGGAGGAGACTTTAGGCTTGGGTGGCGATAACCACATGCTATAGCCATATGGTTGGGTGTTCGGGAGAGGGCAGGGAATCCTTTGGGGTTCAAGGAGAGACTCCTCCGAATAACATTTTTCTAGTTCTTCGGCTTTGGCTATGAAAGGGAAGGAGCAGACATAGGGAGATTTGGACGCAGGGCCTTTGGTGGCGGTGGGACAACAAGAGTGCTTTGTTTCCGCATTGGAAGTGGTAAGTGTTCCTAGGGACCGTTGGCTTTTCTCTATACTCGATTTTCTAGGGTTCTCTTCCTTATGTTCGATCGATGTAGGCAAATGTCTTGAGCGCGTTTAATGGTGCTAGAGATCGAATCGACCTTTTTTTGCGGCTAAGGGACTTTTGTGGGGGTAGTCCGAGCAGTATCCACATGACTATGCATGTGCTGAGGAGCTGATGGAGGAGGCTATGAGGTGTGTGAGGAACGAGAGGGCCACTATAAGGATTTGGGTTGCGCGATGGAACAAGTGGAGAATGAGATTGAGCTTAGGGTCAAGACCAAGACCCTACCCTGTAACTTTTAAAACCCAAGTGACGGTAGGTTAGGCTCTGGGGTTTGACCCTTACTCTAAAAAGTTCATTAAAATCACCTTAAACAATGTATTTTTTCCTGAAAATATTTTTTTGTAGAAGTTACGAGATTTGTTATCGACGAAATTGTTTTTTGATGTAGGCAAAATTTGTTAACGAGTCTAGTAAGACCCTTACCCATTTAACAAGGTAGGGTTTGGGTCCCTATAAATAGGGTCTTCAATGGGTCTTGGTCTGGACAGGGTAAAGACCCTACCTAGGATTAAACAAAGTGTCTTGGCAGGGTTTGGGTAAGGGTAGGGCAAAACCCTACCAATTGCTATGCCTATGAGAAACAAGAGGCTCTTTCCGACCCGCCGTTCTTTCACTTTGTGCCATCGGATCCAACCCACTCATTCCTTGAATTGGGCTTGAATGAATGGAATTTAGTGGAGTTTAGGCGAGTGTATTTCTTCCTGCTTCCGCGTAGGGATTCCTTCGATGCAAAGGAGGTTAAGAGTCGATGGGGTATAGCTTGTAGTCGCGCTTTTCCAGACACAGTAGATCGAGCTCAGTAGTACCTAGTGTGCTGGGGCCTATTTGGCTGTCTGTACGACATGGAATCGATGTTGAGTTCTTCTGCCATTCTAATCCTGGTAGTGTTGCATGGTCGGAACGGGGTGCTAGAGCCCTTGTAGGGCCCTTTACCCCCCCCCCCCCACCCCCAACTTTGTATTTGGTGAGTTCTTCTTTGATTTTCGTTGTTCTTCTATTTTGCCCGTTTGTATTGACATTGGTGTAATGGGTTTAGATTTCACTATTTAGGGGATGAGGTGTATATTCATGCATGGGACCCTTTTCCCGAGAGTTATCTGCCTCGTACTTTTGCGCAGGGTGGGGGGTCCGAAGTGATTCTATCAGGATCATCGTCTACCTATCCGTCGTATAACGAGTTGGAAGCATCTTTAGTTGCAACCCTCCATCGTCAAAGGCAGCTGAAAGCAAAGGTGGAGATGTTGCAAGGGCTATCGACAGTGTTACATTTGAAGGGGGTTGGCCATTTCAGGGGCCTTAACTTCTCGCTTGGAAGGTAGGCTGATGAATTTGTTGGCTTGCTTGGAAAAGGCTGGTGACTTACTACATTAGTCCTTGGATAAGTGCAACGAGCTATGGCGTCAGCTCGCAGAGAGGGTGGTGGATATCCTGGGATGCTAAAATATTCCTCCACCAGGGTTATGATATTTGCTGGAAGGTGGTCGAATCTCTTCCCGAGTCCCCTACAGGCCTATCCAATAACTGAGTGGGCGACTATTTGTCCAGCATCGTCACATGGGGTAAACGATGGTCCTCCGTATCGGGCACTGAGGATGAGTCAAATGGTTGTTCGAGACGAGGTACTCCCAGGGGTTTAGGCGGCCAAGGAGGTTGATCCAGCAACCATGATGTCTAAGGAGCATAGAGCTTTCATACGAGAGGGGAAGCGCCTTGCTCGGGGTGAGGGATGGCTTCGGATCAGTGGGAGAATTAGTCCTATGTACTTTTTCTTATCGTATTATTGAGTTTTGTTACTTTTCTTTTTGTCATAGTAGTTAGCTTTTGGGGTTACACCTGGTTTATAAGGTTGGCGACCTGGTATGGTCCTTCCCAATTGGGGTCCAGATCACCAATTTTAGTAGCTTCAATCTTTTTTAGGACTAGATCCCCCACCTGAAAGTTTCGTTAGCGGATGTGGCGATTGTAGTGTTGGGCCATTCAGGCCTTATAATATTTGGTGTGGGCTGCCGCTTGGTGTCTTCGTTCTTCAAGGAGAGCTAGTGGCAGCGCTAAATTAGAACTATTTTGCACATCCTTGTATTCATGGCTTTTGAGACAACATTTATGAACGTAGCACGGCTTCGATGTGGTATGCGAGGCTGAATAAAGTTTCTCCCGTAGCGGTTCTTCGAGTTGTTCTGTAGGCCCATAATACTCTTGGTATCTTTTCAACCCATTGGGAGTAATAACGAGCTTAATGGGGAGGGGGGGTTCAGCAAAGAGCGGTTGGTGACTTCAACTTGGCCGTTTTTCTGAAGGTATAATACTGAAGAGAAATGGTGCCGTATCTTCCAGTGGTCACACCAGCCTTTGAGTGACATCCTGGTGAGTTGGAGCCCTTTGTTGTTAACTAAATGTTGTGGAACTCCAGAGTGGCATAAGATATTTTGTGACATGAAATTAATCACAGCCTCGGTCGTACTTTGGGCAAGGGCTACGGCACACTTGGTGAAATAGTCCACCGCTACCAAGAGATACTGCTTCTTACACATGTTCTATTCAATTAGAAGTCGTAGTGGGCTAGAAAAACTTTAAGTGCCAGATTGGCTACTCCTGCGTGTTTTCCAGAACTCTCTCCATGAATCTCCTCCAAAACTCTGTGGGCTTTGAAGGATACCAGACATCATAAGTACGGTTGCAAGTAGGACATGCAATATAGATTTAATTCGCGAAAGAAAAAGCTAGCCGCTTGCTGACCCAATTCGCGAAAGAAAAAGACATCCAAGTTCTTCCCTCATCGGCTCAAGTGGTGAAGTGGACAATGTCGGGAGTTTGTTTTGGGCAGAGGCATGTGAGGAACGTGACTTTTTGGGTCATTACCGTTGATATTTGACTATCTATTTTAGACAGGGCGTCGACCTCGATGTACTCCATATGGAGAATATGTTGGACCTTCAAGTCCTCAAACAACTTCTCGACTTAGGAAATGGCTTGGAGATATTTTTTCATTCGTTCTTACCGAGCCTTGTAAGTCCCGTTAGTTTATTGTACCACTAGTTACGAATAACTGAATACCAACAAGAGTTTCATTCCCACCTCTTGAGCCAAACAGAGGGCTATAAGCAAGGCTCATACTCAACATCATTATTGGATATGGGGAATTTTAAGTAGACGACGAAATCCAAGACCTCTTCCATGCCTTTGGGGATAGTTTGTTTGAACACGAGTCTTGCTCCTCCGTGTGTCTCGGCTGAAGACCCATCCACCTAATAGGCAGTGTGGTCGGGTCGAGATTGGGTTCCACGCACATCTGTACCATGAAGTGTTCTAGGACCCGAGCTTTAATAGCAGGATGCGGGGCGTATCATATATGAACCTCGCCGAGTTTGACGGCTCACTTTACCATTCTTCCTGACATTTTGGGTTGGTTTAGGATGGTGCATAAAGGGTACTTGGAGAGGACAGTAACCTGGTACGTAAGGAAGTACGCATTTAGCTTTCTTGCTGCCATGATGAGGGCCAGAATGACCTTCTCTGCCAAGGAGTATTGGCCATTAGTCTACAGAAGAGTCTTGCAAACGTAATAGATTGGGCGGTGCTCCTTTTCATGGGTTTGTACGAGAACGACGCTAATCGACTCAAGTCTTACAGAACGATACAAGTGTAGTCCTTCTCCCAGGACAGGCTTGCCCAAGAGTGGAGGGCTGGTAGGTAGATTTTTAGTTGCTCGAAGGCTTCTACATATTCTTTCGTCTAGTAGAGGTCATTGATCTTTTGAAGGATTTTGATAAAGGGGAGTCCTTTCTTTGAGGATCGCGAGATGAACCTGTTTAGGGAGGTCATACGCTCGGTGAGATTTTGTACATCCTTTATCGTCGCTGACTGTGGCATCTCTAAGATGACTTTGGCGTTTTTGGGGTTGATTTCAATCCTCTTATGCATAACCATGTAGCCAAAGAACTTCCCTCCCTTTATTCTAAAGGAGCATTTCCTTGGGTTTATCTTCATACTGAAGAGATCCATAATGTCAAAGGCTTCGACCAAGTCGTACACATGGTCATCTACTTTGAGGCTTTTGATGGTCTTGTCATCCACATATACCTCCATAGCGCTTCCAATCAGTTTCTCGAGCATCATGTTTTCCAGTCCCTAATATGTATCTCTGGTCTTTGTTAGGCCGAAAGGCATAACCAGATTGCAAAACGTCCCCGCATTACTAATGAAGCTGGTCTTATCTTGATCCCATTCTGCCAAGACGATTTGGTTGTAGCCTTGATCTCCGTCCATGGTGGATAGAAGCGCACATAGTGTTATGTAGTCAACCAGCTAGTCAATGCTAAGCAGTGGGTATAAATCTTTAGGGTAAGCCTCGTTCAGGTTGGTGAAGTCTACACACATGCGCCACCTTCTCCCTTTGTTGGGATAAGCACCACATTGGCCAACCCTTGAGGGTGCCAAAATTCTCTTATCTAGGATAGTCCCATAAGATAATAATTTTGTTTTTTTCAACCCCCACTACTCTCTTATTTTACCGGATGGGCCAAGCATCGGGTTTGACGTTGAGGAAACATTGACAATGTTCGGGGGGAATTGGACCAGGCGGTCCTCCTTCCCAAGCAAACACATGCCGATATCTGAAGAGATCTTCAAGTATTTCTTGCTCGATCGTGGGGTTAAGGCTTGTGTCTATTTTAATTGGCTTGGGGATTTCTGCTTCTGAGATATCCATTGTTCTTGACTCTTCTGTCGCTTGCATCTTGGCTATCTATTGATTAGTCTTCATAGGGAGCGAATCTTGGGGTGGCATGATGTCTTCTGCCATTGGACCGGGCAAAACATGGAGGGCTAAGGCGTTCATCCAACACTCTCTAGTTCGATCTTGATTGCCTCAGACTTCTTCAAATGCCTATAAGTGTGGAGAACTTGACCTTGAGGTTAATTATGGAGAGGACGACTTTGAAGAGATGTAGCGATGGTCACCCACATATTGCATTGTATGTCGCAGTCTCCGAACCCGAATATGGTGGCTGGGATGACGATATGGTCCTCATGTGGGTATACAATTTCCTTAATGTCTTCTAGTCCAAAGACGATATGAGGTATGGGTGCGACTCCATCGACGGTACTTCGAGGGTGCTATGCCTCCCTCTTACCTTTTTTTACATACTTTCATTTTTTCACGGTGGTGGAGAGGGCCAAAGTACCTTCTTCAAAAATGTTGGCCGTTCATCATGTGAGAAGATTGTCCTCGTAGGAACATGGAGAAGAAGTTATGAATCTCATTCCTTCGTCCACACTTTTTATCATGGGGTGAAGGTGCGGGTTATCCTCTATATTCAACCGTCCTCGTTTGGCTGATTGAGGTGGGTCAGTCATTGGTATGATCAACAGTTCCCGGTTATCATGGATGGCATATTTTTCTAAGTTCCCCAAGATAAGCAGTCGGCGTATTTCTTTTTGTAGCTAGACGCAATTGTCAGTTTGATGCTTATAGGTACGATAGTACATGTAGTATTTCTGGGTATGCTTCACCCTGTTTGGCTCTTTGTGTTCTTGTGGCCAGACTATGGCGTGGTCGTGCTCCTTGGTTTCTAGGACCTCCGAAGGTTTGATGGTCATGAGGGGTAGCAGGATCGGGCTTAAATGCCGCCTTGGTGTACTCTTATCCTCTCGTTATTGTCCATACTTGTCCTTCTTGGTTCTCCTTGTGACTTGAGGTCGGCGTCTGATAGGGCGTTTATTAGGTGTAAATAGAATAGGATAATTTCAGTACAAAGGTATTACACCTAAGTCCCACAATATCGCAAGTGCACGAGTCAGGTAATAACAAAATGTAAAGTAAGATTACTTCCTAAGAGAGTAGATATTTCTGATTAAGCGATTCTATTCTTGAACACTCAGTTAATTGGTTTTTTTTTTCTTTTTGGTTTTATCGTTGAAAGTTAAACTAAGAATAGGAACTATTACTTAACTAACTAACTACTACACAAATGCCTAAACTAGAATGCTACAGTGAAACTAACCAACTAGAGATTGTGGTTGGAGATGTTTCCAAGGAACTAAGACTAAGCGATCTAACTAACTAGAATGCGATTCAATTGATTGATTGCTATCTAAGGTTGTAATTAAGATATGGTAAAGGCTTATTTAAGAGATGGACTTGATTGATCTCGGATGTATTTAATTCATAGACAAAATACTAATGACTCATATGAAACACTCTATTTATTGATGGTTGTTTTGTTTCTGTGTTGATGTAGCAAATTAGCCGCATTTCGATGTACTATAGAACCCTATAATTTCTAATGATGCTAGGTCGTTAATCACTTTCCTGTCACTAGAAGTTCACCATGTCATAGGATCTATACATACAGTGTTTTGAAAGTGAATTTGAGTTACCAACAACGATATAGATTCCATGAACACGTTAATGATCGAAGGTCTACAGATTTATCTGCTGAATCTACTATGCTAGTGTCGCGTTAACAATCCCTTATGCATAATTCAACGTAATACAAGGTTATTCAATGTCACTACTTTGCTTTCAGAGAAACGTGTGCACCAAATCAACCAAGTTGCATAAGCAACAAATAATATCCAACAAAACAAACTCAACAATAAATACAATCAAAACATAGGTTCAAGGTACTTCCATATGAGAACAACTACACCCTCCCTCAGATACTGAGAGGATTAGCTACTCCTAGTCATGTTCAGATCACAGTAATTCATTAGAGATTATTCAAGTAAGGAAAAGAAAAGATTAAACTCTCGATTTCCTTGTTGCTTTCTTCTCTCTGATTGCTGATTACTTTAGTACACCTTTCTCCTACAACTATGGTTGTGGTGCTACGAACGATAGTATTTCTGCTCTTCTCTAACCCTAGGATGCTCTCTAACTCTCTTTGATGGTGTTTTTTTCGCTCTGAGAATTGGTACCCCAGCTGATGAACGTAGTCTCATTTTTTACAGTTTTGCTTCATCATGGGCTTTGTTTTAGGGTTTCTGGGGTTGGCCAAAAGATTTGTCTGATCGCGCGCCAGGCGCTTGTGCGCCGCTGATCGCGTGACCCCTTGTCGCTTTAGCTTTCTTGCGTGATCTCCTTCGTGCTCGCCTTGCATTCTATTTTGTGGTTTCTTTAGTAGCACGGTTGGTGGCGTCATAACTCATTTCACCTTTGTTACTAAAAAGTGCTAAAATCCTTCAAATAAATATCGTTTTGCTCCGACTCGACTCAAACTCCAAAACAATGAAATGACACTTAAACAAGTAACATTGCCACAAAGATTACACAAAAACCTAAGAAATCAGGTACTTAATTCACTATAACTCTCCTCTTATGAAATATTCCCAAACTTAAACCTTTGCTCGTCCCGAATTCGAATTCTAATAATAACAACATGCTCAAATTATACTTGTAAACTAGAATAATAAGAATCATGGCAGTCAAGTCATCGCACAACAAGGTTAATCAAGTCGTCGTCACAAATATTCCATCGTGCAAAATGGTGTGTTCATATATCACAAGTATAGTGTTAACAGTAGGCTTTTTTAAAAAGCCCCACACTCACTCCCCGATGCCTCCTAAAGCATCATGGAGATACCCCCAATATCGTTTGACTTAAATGCCTTTCCGATAGTGGATATGCTATCCCCAACGATAAGTATTTTACAGAGTACACATCCCGCACGCGGTATCGAGAGCTTTAAATAGCCTCATGAATACCTCATAGGGATACGATACCCTCGCATTTACCTATTCATTCGAGACCCACACCCTCGAAACTTGTAACTCCCGAGAGAGGTAAACATAGAGAAAATATGTCTATCGAATAAACCTTCTCACCTACCATGAACAAAGGATCGTGACTCCTTACCTATCGGGAAACAAAACCACTATGATTCTCACCTATCGTCAACTACCGCAAAACGAGTTATCGGAACCAAAGGAAGTAGTATGCGTCAAAAGAAAAGCAAGCAAGGTATCAGGACAAAAAAAAAGAAGAAACATTGTACGTCACAATCCCATCCTCCTGAAATGATAAGACCTCCCATAAACGTCGAGCACATAGGAGACACCTGTCCAAACATACCCGATGACAAATACACCTGGAAGCTATATCAGCATCCTTGAAGACAATTGTCAATAAAATAAAGCAGTAATTCAATACTTGTCCCCCCAATACTGGACATCTGTCCCAAGAAAAAACCCCACTTGTATACATGTTTATCCCTATAAAAAGGGGACTCCCCGAAAAGGTAATGGGATGTCTGATTTTTATGAAAAAACCTAGGCAAAGGCGTTGTATCCCACTCCCCTTTCAAAAGAGTTCTCACGAAATAAAATAACCATTAACAAAATGGCGACGTCTGTGGGAACGCCATAAGATTTCACCTTTGAGTACATTTTAAAGGGAAAAAGAGGAAAAATCGCTCCTCCTGCAAACAATGAGTAATTATCCCTCACAAAGCAATGCTTGGGATATTCCGGAACCAGCGTATGAAGAATCATCAGAACTCCTACTCTCTCCTATCACCAAAACAAGGGACTTTGTAAACATCCCTCGATTCGTATTCGAACACCTTGTGGAGGGTGCTACCCGTAGAAATAGGCAATGAGCTGCATACCCTTCCAGGGACCCTCCCCCAAGTCTCCCTAAGGAACATTATAACTCGGAGGTATATGATTCACATCCTTATCCCAACTTCTGACAAAATTATAGGAGTTATGAAACCCCTCTACAAAACCGAGGGCCTAGAACCCCTTTCAAAGATAATAACGGGAGATGACCACGTAACTATGGGGAAGCCAGGCCCCCATACCTCCTAAATCGCCATCTACCCCCCACACCTGCCGGAGTAGACGACTCACTATGGATTATGGTTAATAGCCCACGTAGAGAAATGAGGGACGTGAAGAAAAATCTAGCTCCCGGGGAAGAACTTATGTACCACGAGACTCCTTTGGTTCCAGAAATTTCTCAAGCTCTGGTACCCTCGAGAATGAGTCCTAGTAACCTACCTTTGTACACGGGGGGCAAAGACGGAAGAGATCCACATGATCATATTCATCAATAAATAGCTACCATGGATTTAGCTTTGGCTCCTGATTTTGTCCTGTGCTGGGTGTTTCGGACTACCCTCGCATGTCGGGCCCAATCCTGGTTCTCCCAGCTACTCCCTGGAACAATTTCTCACTTTGATCAGCTGGCATGCTTATTCGTACGACAATTCGCTGTAACATGAGGTATCTGCTAGTCACCTTTTCACGATCAAACAGAAAGATGAGTCTCTTAAGGATTACATGAAGCGCTTCTCGGATGAAGCCCTAGACGTGCCCAACGCCAATCTGGCAATTATAGCAGATATTTTGAGCCAAGGGCTTAGAACAACGGACTTCTTCAGATTCCTTATGGGAAACCAAATCAGGGATATGAACGAGCTCATGCACAAGGTAGAGATTTATATTATCATGGAAGAAGCTGAAAATTCTAAGATAAAGTCAAAAAATGATGACCAGGAGAATAAGAAACGATCCCAGGAGAAGATTAAGAAAGGAAAACTACCCTCCCAGACGTACAGACGAAGGGAATACGGTGAAACGACACCTACAACCTGCGCCCTTACCCCTAACTATTACCCCCACGGAAGTCCTCAATGTGATGAGGGGAAGTACTGACTTGCAGTGGCCACGGCCCGTTAGGAGACCTTACGAGAAGAAGGACACGGGAAAAGTTTGTAAGTATTATAAGGCTTATGGGCACGATACCGATGCCTGTACCACTTTGACAAATGAGATACACTGGCTCCTCAGTGTAGGATACTTGGCGAATTACTTAAAGGAAAACAATCAAGAAGCGCCTAAATCAAATGTCTAGAAGAGATTTCGATCTGAGGGGTCCATGGAGGAAAGGTAACCTAATGCGAAGTATCGGGAGGACACCTCCTCTCAAGGTTTGCCCCCTCCTCCAGAGTCTTATAAGGACTATCCCCCCTCGGGGAGAACAATAAACATGATTGAAGGAGGGGATATTTTTATATCACCCCCCGAAAACAAGAAGAAATATATAAAGGAAGCCCGACAGGGAGAACGGGGGACACCGATATGCTCAATACAAGGAATGAAATTGCCCGCTATCGCCTTTGGACCCGATGATCTAAAAGGCACAGTGTATCCTCACCAGGACCCACTAGTTATTGAAGCTACTATCGTTGGCATTGAGGTCCAGCGTATTCTTATTGATACAGGTAGTTCGGTGGACGTCCTCTTCCTGCCAACATACCTAGCAATGGGACTAAAAAAGGAACGCTTAGAAGCAGCTGAAATCCCCCTGGTAGGCTTTTCGTGAGAGGCATGTTGCACTTTGAGAACAATTACCTTGCCCATGTCTTGGGGCGTAGGAGCCATGAGAAAAACGGAACACACCAAATTTTGGGTGGTGGATGCGTCCTCCTGAACGTACAATTCTATATGCGGACGACCATCTATACGAACTTTCGAGGCCATCCCTTCTACCCTCCATCTGAAAGTAAAATTACCCACACCTTCGGGCATCAGGGAAGTTAGTGGTTGTCAAGTTAAAGCTACAAAATGCCGTATGAATGCTATACCACCCGAAAGCCACGGGGATGTCGTCCCCCCCCTCCAAAAATCACAAGGCGGACGAAGAATCTAAGGTACAACCGGTTGAGGAATTAAAGATGATTGAGATAGTAGAGGGTGATCCTACAAAAACTGTCAAGGTAGGAATATAGATGAGCCCAGAAATAGAAAGGGGAGTAGTGTCCATGCTCAAACAATTCAATCATCTCTTTGCATGGGAAGAGGGACCCCCTGGAATAATTAGTGATCAAATTTGTCAACACTTCCTGAACGTCAAGGCCACAACTAAACCGATACAAAAAAAAGGAACATGGGACCAGACTGGAATAAAATCATTCTATTCGAGGTCCAGCGACTACTCAGACGACAACAAATCCATGAGGTCCGATACCCCGAATGGTTAGCCAATGTGGTCCTCGTCCCTAAGAAGGGGGGCCGTTGGCGAATGTGCGTTGATTTCACAAATTTAAACGATGCATGTCCCAAGGATTGCTATCCCCTTCCCATTATTGATCAACTGGCAGATTCTACGGCCGGATGTGCCCTATTGTCTACAATGGACGGAGACCAGGGATACAATCAAATCCCGATGGCCACCATAGATCAAGACAAAACCAGTTTCATCATGGACGCTGACACATTTTGTTATTTGGTAATGCCATTTGGGCTAAAAAATGCGGGCGCCACATACCAATGGTTGGTAAACCTCATGTTTAAGGGGCTACTCGGGAAATCAATGGAAGTATACGTTGACGACATGATCATCAAAAGTCCCCATACGGAAGATCACCTTGAGGATCTCCGTAAAGCCTTAGCAATTATAGATCAATTTGGAATAAAGATTAATCCCCAGAAATGTTTCTTTGGCATCAAATAATGAAAGTTCTTAGGGTTCATGGTCACATAGAAAGGTATAGAAATGAATCCTGAGAAGGCCAAGGCTGTCATTGATATGCCCTCCCCCCAAACAATTAAAGACGTACAAAAGTTAACAGGAAGAATGGTGCCTTTAAGCAGGTTCATTTCCAAGATGGCCGACAGAGGATTACCTTTCTTCAAAATCCTAAGAAATGTCAAAAACTTCCAATGGACCGAACAGTGCGAAGAGGCCCTCGCAGAATTGAAAAACTACTTAATACACCCCCACTCCTAGTAAAACCCATGCCTTAATAGGAGTTTTTTTAGTACTTGGTAGTTGGAGAGGAAGCCGTAAGTGCTGTATTGATCAAAGAGCATAGTAGAGAACAGCGCCCCGTGTAATACGTTAGCAAAATGCTACAAGGAGCAGAAGGTAGATATACTCAAATTGAGAAATAGGTGCTAGCTCTTGTTACAACGACACGCAAGCTGCGTCCCTATTTCCTCTCGCATCCAATCATAGTGCTGACTAAATACCGCTTGCGAACCATTCTCAACAAACCTAAGACTTCGGGGCGGCTGATAAAATGGTCCACTGAACTCACTGAATATGACATCTCCTATGCCCCCAGACCCTCAATCAAAGCTCAAGTATTGGCAGACTTCGTTATGGAAATGACGGGCATAAAAGTTACTTAAAACTCACCCATGTGGCATATGTTCGTTGATGGATCTGCTACCTCCACCCATGGAGGGGCAAGGGTAGTCATGTCTAACACGAAAGTAGAGGATGAAACCCTATACTTCCCCGTTAGACTCAACTACCCCCTATCTAACAATGAAGCAGAATATGAAGCCTTGTTGGTAGGAATGAGATTGGCCCATGATGGGGAAATCAGAAAACTAGTTATTCACAGTGACTCTCAACTGATAGTACAACAAATCAACGGTACCTACGAGGCCAAAGAAGAAAGGATGCATGACTACTTCCAGACTATCCGTCGGAGGTATAACTTGCTCGAAAGTTGCCAGATTATCCAAATTCCCCGCTCTGATAACCAAGAAGTGGACGCTTTGTCCAAAATAGCTTCTCAGGCCTCTACGATACACACGCGTCGTATTACTCTTTTCCAGGCCAAGGAATTAGAGAAGTCCGAGACCAAAGGAATATGTGCCGCAATAAATCCAGCAAAGAGCGAATGGATGAGTCCCATCCCGGCTTACTTAGAACACCTAGAAGAGTGTACCGAAAGCAAAACTGAACAACAAGCAATGGCTCGACGAGCGACCCCATATTTCCTTCACGAAGGCACTATATTCCGACGATCCTATTCCCACCCCCCACGCTAGGTTCCTAAATAAGGGAGAAGCAGGGCATGTTATTAGAGAAATTAACGAAGAAAAATACGGGAGCCACACGGGGGGAGAAAACATGACTGGACGCATCAGCCGCCAAGGTTACTACTGGCCAACAATGTATCAGGACTGCCAAGAGCATGCTAAGTGATGCAAAACGTGTCAGATCTTTGCCCGAATAGTCCATCAGTCGGCGATACCTTGGGTATCGGGACCAAGTCCTTGCCTTTTTGCTAAATGGGGAGTTGACATAATAGGACCCCTGATACCTAATGCAGGCCAGAAGAAGTTTATGCTAGTAGTCGTATACTATTTTACTAAATGGGTGGAAGCCGAACCCATGGCTAGAGTCACCTCTGGAGCCATCATTAACTTCCCTTTGAGGCATATAATATGCCGCTTCGGTATACCCCGATGCCTAACTAGTGACAACGGACTCGAGTTTACCAGTCAAGACTTAGAGAAATGGTGTGAGCACTGGGAGATAAAGCATAGCTTCACGTCCGTGGGTTATCCCCAAGCCAATCGTCAAGTGGAAAGAACCAATCAAACCTTGTTAAAAAACTTGAAAACAAGGCTAGGCTGGCACAAGGCTAAATGGGTAGAAGAGATTCCGGGAATCCTATGGGCATATAGGACTACCCAAAGGACAGCCACATGAGAAACTTCATACAGCTTGACCTACGGCAGCGAGGCCATCATACCCCCGGAAGTGGTGGTGGAAAGCTGGCGAGTCCGAGAATACGATGACGTAAGCAATAACTCTAACCTTGCCCTAACCTTGGATCTCCGAGTAGAAAAAAGAGCATGCGTAGCCATTCAAATGGAACAATAAAAGGCACCCATGGCGCGACACTATAATTCTAAGGTAAGGGCCAGAATCTTCCAAGTAGGAGACCTGGTACTTAAAAGAGCGGAAGCTTCCAAGAATATAGGGAAACTCCAACCTAAATGGGAGGGACCCTTCAAGATAGCTAAGATCTTCGGGGGTGCCACCTATCTTTTAGAAAACCACGAGGGGAAGGTGTTCCACAATACGTGGAACGCATACAATCTGATAAAGTATTACTCTTGATGTAAACACACTTTGTATATAAATAAAACAGTGTTTACAGTAGATGACCCGTATTATAGCAAAAAGAGGAGTAGTCTTGCTATTACAAAATTATAGTCCTGAATAGACTATATGCAAGCCTATCCCCTAAGCGACATCTATCTACAAACACATAAAAAAAAACACACAAAATATGCATATATTCTTGCTTCCGTTTAAGTTTACAAGCTACCACACAAAAATAAAAGTTGGAGGAACTCAAGGACCCTCAATAAGACGTTTTCCCTCCCGGATCAACCAACGTCTCTGCTCCTCAGACAAATCCACCGGCTCCGCCAAGTCAATGGATGGTGCAACCAAATCCTCGGGAATATGTTTTGGTTCCAAAGATAGAACTAAGGGGACACCCAGAAACATTGGCCCGATGTTTAAATGACGGATGACTGTCGTAATAGAAAACTCAGGAAGAGATCGTACAGCCTCCTCACACAGCTTTTACCCGATACGCAACATACCCCTGAACTCCTCTCGGAGGGTATCCTAGGGTGGAGAGAGTTGGATATGTCCATCACTGCTTGAGCCCAGGCCAACACCAGAGCTACTTCATGCTTCCGAGTCACTTCCGTTACCTTGCGGAGAGCTGCGTCTCTTTCCTCCAAAACCACAGAAAGTCATTCCTCTAGAATCCAAAACTGATCACGAAGGTCCACCACCCTCTCTTCCAAGTAGACTACCCGCGCTCGCTCCAATGACAAGCATCTCTCCACATCCCATGACTTCTCCACCAAATCCTTCAACGCCCCCTTATGGGCATCTAGAGTAGTCTTGTTAGTAAGCTCAAGATCCTCTATCTTTTGCCTCGCTAATAGAAGTTCCCTCTTCAGATCGTCTTTATGGCGGTATATTAGTTCTATCTTTGATGAGACCTGATCCTTCTGAGAGCCCACAACTTTGATCACCATGAATAGTTGCAATAAGCCAAAAAGAAGAAGACAGGGTCAAACAGTAAAATAAAAGTTACCTCCAGAAAATAAAAAGGAAAAGGATCTATACATCACAAAGGTCCTTACGGGCCATATCCTGCAAGGAAGACAAGCGAAGGGTACTTAGCATGACACACTCTAGTTTGTTCAACAAACCACTCAAAAAGGTTCGACAAAAAGCCACGTCAGGATTAATTCTGGGGACACGTCCCCGCTCCTGTTCACGCTTCCCCTTTGTCACCTCCTTTAGCCTAAGATCCCTTATCCGGAGGAGGTGATACCCGCTCCTCAACAACGTTCACCGAATTCCCTCCAAAGTCAAGAGGAAAACCCCCTCCAGGAACGACACCCTTCCCAATAAGCTGAGAACCAAACCCCCGCGGAAAGAACGGGTTAGAAGTTCCAACAGGCTCCTCTGGTTCCGAAATCCTCCGACAGAGATTACCCACCTCTATACGAGGATGGCCTATCGTCAAAGGAGATGTACTTCCCACCAAGGGTCGAGGATATCGATCCAAAGTCAACTCCAAACTAAAACACAAAGACCTTCGTCCATCCCCCCTGCTTAAATCCCCCCGGAATCACTACTTAGTGAGATCCTATCGGAAGCCTTTACGGAGAAGAATTCCATCTTGGAACCTGAAAAAAAAAAACAAAATGAGTTTCGAATAAGTTACAGAAAACAAAACCCGAATCGGTCACTAAGCAAAGGAAAAATAGAGAAGTTATGGAAGAAACAATTGGTATACAGCGGACGGAATGAAACCCCTCGTGAGGTTGCCCCTTCATGCAACCCCGCCATAGTTAGAGCATTTGATAGTTCCAATAAACCACACACATCATACCTCTCTCGTCAACCAGTTGGCTATCCCTTAAAACCCTAGCTTCTTGAACTGCTGCTTTAGGATTAGGTACAATATACCCCAGCCCCCAACAAGTGGGTACCCCCCACGACGAAGCTAAACCCTCTCGAGGTCTTAAAAAGAAGAACCGATTTTTCCAGTCGTCACAAGGAGTGACATGCCGAGTAATGGTTGTAAAGGACTGTCGCTGATCCCGATATACCAGACTAAAGAAAGGAAGCCCACTAGGACAAGGCCGCAAAATAAAAACACTACCCACCCGATACGGAGTGAGTGGTAAATCCAAAAGTCCACTACGAAGGATATATCCCACGATATAGCAATATGAGTTAGGTGTGAGTTGACTAGGACATATCTCCCAATACTGAAAAAGCCCCTGCAGGAAAGGATGAAAAAACATACGAAGACCACAGCGAATTTGATCCGAGTACACTTTCATGTACCCCACGGGAGGACCATAAGCCCTTTGATCAGCCCGTGGCAGCAAGATATCGTACCTTTCAAGATTCAAGTTATACTCTAAAAGTAGAGACACAACAGAATCCAAAGATTTCGTACTCGTCGCAGATCCCACTCGACCCTTACCAATCAAAGCTCGGAGATTGATAGTAATAGTATTGAACACCAAAAAACGATCTATCGGGAGGTAAACTTCTCTACCCATAAACACTTCCCTAATATTATGTGTTTGTAATACATCCGCACGAAGTTGCGCGGGAGATGTTGTAGGAGAATAACCCCTAAAGATATAAGACGAGCCGCCCTCCGTTCGCCTAGAGGGTGATGTAACAACATCATCAAGAACGCGACGCACCACACGCGCCAGGGTGGATCTCTGATGGGAAACCGTGTCACCTTGAGAACGAGAAGAACGAGTAGAAGTCATGACTGACACTTAAGTTCACTCAAGGTAAAAATTTCCTTTCTTTTTTCTTACCTAGCGCAAAGACGGAAAATGACAAGAAACAAAATTTGTCTGAACTTGATAAAAATGACTGTTTAGAAGAATAGGCATATATAGCAAGAATATTGGAACCCACCCAAAAGGAAAGGTCCACTCTCCGATCCCGCGGTAATACCAACCCATCACAAAAGACGCCACAGAATACGTGTCACTACCTCCCAAAACGTTGAGGAGAATAATCCTTCTCAACCGTCTTCCTTTAAACAGAAGAAGACACGCAACTATTGCCTTAAGTACTCCTAGATAGAGTCAAAATCCTTTAAGATTATCCCAAGCTTTAGATTAAAACAAATAAAGAAAGGAGTTCAAGTTCCCAAAATGCAGAAGCGCATTATACTTTATTTAATTCAGATAATTACGAATATGGAGATGAACAAAAGGACAAACTTCATTAGAAAACCAAAAAAATATACATAATCATCGCTATACTAAAAAAAAGGGGGGGAAACTCCTAAGATGGAGGGGTTGGGGCACTCGTAGAAGGAGGGACACCCAAGGGACCAGCTACTAATTACGTGGCTGAAGAGGGCGGCATCGAATAGCAAATAACGGGCCTTGGAACAACATCAGTAATAGGAACTCGGGCCGGAGCGGTAGAAGAAGGTGGAAAATGGGAGTTGTTCTTCACAAAAAGGGAATAAGCTTGATCCAGCGTAGGCCTATGCATCTCTAGAATGTTAATCTGGCGCGGATCAGCGTTGGGAGCAATCTTCTTGCGCACTTGCCCGAAGTACTGGAGGAACCCCCATAACACGTGCCCTACAAAGTACCCGTGATTCTTGTGGGCGTACATTTCCTAGACCCTTGCTCCTCCTTGGCCTGTTTAGCAGCAACGACCAATTTGTTTTGCAGTTCTTCAGGGGAAATGCCCCCCGAGACCGGAGTCTTCGCTATCTCCTCCGTAAGAGTCTCCACTCGGAAGAGAGCTTGAGATAGATTTTGCTCCAACTCTTTCTGCCTTAACATTCATGCGGCCTTCTCTTCCTCAAGTGACCCTACCTTCTTCTTCAAAACAAAACCGATGCCTCCATCTCCGATATCAAAGACTGGAGTTGCTTATTTTTGGCCACCAATTCTTGAATCTGCCTCGTGGCCTTCGACCACGGCACATCATATTTCTCTACCCTTTCCTGTAGAGCCTTGCTTTCCTCCTATCTCTTCTGGGACTGCTCCTGAGCCACATCAGCAGCCTTTTGCAACTTCTCAACCTCAAGAGGCGCCTAAAAACAAAATAAAAGAAAATAAGGACCCAAACATCGGACCCTAGAGGAATGGATAAAAGGAGAAATGGCTTACCAGTGTAGCCATCCAGTTAGTACATGCTTGGATAAACTGCCACCCATCCATCAGAAGCGAGTTGGTAGAAGCCAGTAATCAGGCTATGGTCGCGAGAGCTGCCTCAACCTCCCCCAAGCCAGACACCTGCCCCAAAGTAGGAATACTGGAGGATGAAGGTCCTCTTAGCGATACCTCTTCCAATAGTAGAACTCGAGTAACCACCAGACTATCGAATTGAATGGCTGCCAGCGAACTCGGGGTGGAGCGATCGACAAAGAACGGTGTTGTGGCCATTAACTCGTCCAACGGAAAAACTGCCTCCTCGGAAATGGGAGCCGATGGAGGAGCGTGACGATCCGAGGTAAAAGACCCCCATTCGAAGTTAAAAAATTCACCCCCTAAATATCAACAATACCCCTAATAAGGAAAGTATTCCCTAACTCATAAACTCATAAGTAAGAAGGGAAATATTAGAACTCAGGAACTTACCCAAATCAAGAGCATTCTCCATGAAGGACACCCCCTCGTCCTCGGTCACATGAGCCTTCCCTTTATCTATCAAAATCACTTCTCATAATTAAAACATAGAACAAAAATTCTCTGAACACATATTTAAAAAATAAAAATCCAGAAAAAGATACATACCCTTGGCTTGAGCAGTAGTAGCAGAAGGGGGAGTTGCCAAAAGTATTTCCACCGAATCCATTGCCGCCGATTTATCGTACGAAGATATATCCATGATGTTCAAGGGCGCGGCCGACGATCCCATTGTAACCCCCACAATAGGATCCGTGGGAGTAGGAAGAGTAACGGTGAGTGGTGGTAATAGTATCCCACCAGCCCCCACGTCGTCCTCCGCCCCCTAGAGAAAAAGTCCCCACGATGACTGTATCCGCAGAAGTCACATCCAAACCATCCCGATGAGTGTCCGATGTTCCGCTCAATGACCAAGACAAAGCCGTCGAGACCGTAGAACGAGTCCGCACACGCTCAACATTAGCCTCCGCGACAGCAGGAACTTGAACCTCCACCGGTACCAAAACACCTTTTTCAGTCCCTACATCCTCGGGACCTTGCACCCCGCCATAGCTACTGGCACCCTCCACCATAAACGGTCCTAAAGCCTCCACTACAAAAAAAATAAAAGTGAGACAATATGCCAAACAATTTCCAAATTTTACGAGGGTAAAGAGCATACGAAACTTACCAAAGGCACTAGTATAACCCTCGGGGATAGCCAAAGGCTTCTCAATCCAATCTATCGGAGCAAACTCGCGGTCCAATAGAGAGCAACAAACTTCTTTGATTCAACCAAGGGCTTTGCCGCAAATACTGGCGAGAATATCAGGGTATCATACATAACCCTCTCCGGGAATTGGGGCTCCCACCAGGTATAAGGCATGTCCCACTCCCCTTCGGTAGGGCATATATAGAAAAACTAGTTTTTCCAGGTACTGTGCAAACTGACGTTGCCCTCGGAGATACGGTCATCCTTGTTCCGATGACTGAAGCAATAAAAAGGAGCCCCCCGGAGAAAGCTTCAACTCGAAGATGGTGAAGAACCTCTCCTTCGTGCACTCAATTCCCCTCACCAAGCACTAAAAAACAAACAGTGCTAACACTATAAAGGAGTTGGGAGTGAGCTGGCCTGGGCACATATCACAAAACTTAAAAATCTCGCAGTAGAAGGGTGGGAAGAATGAGCGTAGCCCTGCCCTCACTTGAGAGTAGTATACGGTGAGGTGCTTGTTAGGAGGAGAATTACCCCTCTGGTCCGCTGACGGAATCACCACCATCACGTTCCGACCAGACGCACCATACTCAAGGCACATATTTTCAATCTCATTCTGAGAAGCGGTGCTAGCAGTGGCCTCAACCTTTTGGGTAGCTCGAAGAGCGCCACCCTTGTCGGACTGTTTGTTAGACTTCTTTGCCTTCTTGGCACTTCGGTCACCACCTGCCCCCATCGTCGCCGCCGCGCCTCTCTTTTGGGAAACTAGGGAGCAGCCCCCGTCACCACGAGTGAATGAGAAGCCGAGGAGAACCCAACAATGCCGGAAATTGAAGCGGCGGATACCAAATCGGTGTTAGAAAAGGGCGCCATCAAAGTAGAGAAAGATTGAAAATCTGATAAGTTGCAGAAAAATCTGTGGAAGAGAGAGTAAAGTAAAAGATTGCAAAGGTGAAAATGAATTTGGGGGGGGGGGGGGGAATGGGTATTTATAACCCTAAATCCGAGTGGGTATTAATTACCCACTAAACCCCCTTCACATCCCACGACGCCCATCATTAAAAGCCACGTTCTGTAGTGGCACAAGTGCCCAAAAGATTTGGACCGTTACACCTCCCACAATGAAGAGACGTAACTGCCCGTTATGCACCCCTCCCAAGAGACACGACATTAGTAATTAATGTCACGCAAAAAAAAAACTATGTATATCTACAATCAAACAAAGAAAGAGAATAGCTTAACTCCTCTCAAAATTCCTATTGCATCCTCAAAAGATAACAATAGGAATTGGGGGGGGGGGGGGGCTACTGTTAACAGTAGGCTTTTTTCAAAAGCCCTGTACTCACTCCCCGATGCCTCCTAAATCATCACGAAGATCATCCCCAATATCGGTTGACTTAAATGCCCTTCCAATAGTGGATATGCAGTGTTCTATCCCCAGCGATAAGTATTTCACAGAGTACACATTTCCGTGCGGTATTGAGAGCTTTAAATAGCCTCAAGAATACCCCCTAGGGATACCATACCCTCGCATTTACCTTATCACTCGAGATCCACACCCTCGAGACTCGTAACTCCTGAGAGAGGTAAGCATAGAGAAAAATTGTCTATCGGATAAACCTTCTCACCTACCATGAACAAAGCATCATGAATCCTTACCTATTAAGAAACAAAACCACTACGATTCTCACTTATCGTGAACTATCGCAAAACGGGGTATCAGAACCAAAGGAAGTAGTATGCGTCAAAAGGAAAGTAAGCAAGGCATCAGGACAAAAAAAGGAAGAAACAGTAAACGTCACCATCCCATCCTCCTGAAATGATAAGACCTCATATAAACGCCGACTCAGCACACAAGAGACACCTGTCCAAACATACCTGATGACAAATACACCCGGAAGCTATATAAGCATCCTCGAAGACAGTTGTCAATAAAATAAAGCTGTAATTCAATATTTGTCCCCCCAATACTGGAAATTTGTCCCAAGAAAAAACCCCCACTTGTATACATGTTTATCCCTATTAAAAGGGGACTCCCCGAAAAGTTAAAGGTATGTCTGATTTTTCTGAAAAAACCCAAGCAAATGCGTTGTATCCCACTCCTTCGTCAATAAATTTCTCACAAAATAAAATAATTGTTAACATATAGAATACAAGACTTTCATACACAACTCACTAGATTAAAAAATCTCATACATAGTTACTCTTCTCTCGCTTTCTACTTTTCTCATCGTTTTTCATGCCTGGAAATTCTTCATGTTGGAGTCTTTTAGAACTTTGTTACCTTATAATGATAGCCTCGAGTATGGGCTATAAATGAAAAAGATATTTTTGAGCTCTAGAGATGTCCATACTAGATTTACTCATTAAGGATTCATTTTCATCCCTTGTTTGTGCCTTCTTCTTTTGGCCATACGTTTTAGGCTTATTATGACTTTTTTTTCATTTGCATTTTCATTTGCAAGAACTCAATCCACCCTATACTTCACAGATTTTCGAGATGCACCCCTAAACTTAGCGTTTTTGCAAAGGGTTATTTGTACTCTCTATTATATTCATCCCCCTTTGCTGTTAATATATCTTTTTAAGCTCATGCTTTTGTGTTGAGCTCCTACCTTATTATTCCTTCATTCCACTACTTCCATCTCTATAAATGGGTAGTATATATATTTTTCTTTCGGCTCATGCTAGGTGAGTAGGTTTCATAAACAAATGCTCCATAGAAAAGTCTTCAGCGGGGTTCAGAGGATTTTTCTTCATAAAAGGTTATGTGCTTGAAAAGCTACAATACAAATATAGAAAAGATGGCCTAATTCATTTCCTCAACACTTCAAATTCACAGTTACTACAAACAATAATAAAGTAAATCACTTCAGATTCATAATTTCTATGTAACATCCCCTTTTCTCATAAATCCCAAAAAGTCCCATGGGTTTTTGACGATTTTGGTCCTTTAAGTATACCAGTTTTTGACTTTAGTCTTTTATGGATACCATGCTCAATTCTAGTCATTTATGTATACGTTGCACTTAATTTTAGACCTTCGACCAAATTAATTTAAATTTTGGCCAAAATACATGACGTGCGAGTCACGTGACACCTTAAACTGATCTCATTGTTATTTTTATTTATGTTTAATTAAGAATTTAAGAAAACTCGTAGATTTATTAACAAAAATGAGAGTTGTGATCTAGTAAGATGAGACATATGAGCCCAATATTACCACTAAACATAAAAAAGTAATTTGGGTTTCCCCTTCAATGTTTCTATAACTACTAATGATCAAATGGGGTAATGTATTGATTGCGTGTATGAATATTCAAAGATAAGAATAAAAAGTATGATAGTCATGGCTAGTATTGCTATGCATTAATAATCACTTCATGATTTAAAAAAATAAAATAAACATTTTTTTTCTTTTTTTTCACTATCATAGATCCCAACTTTTGCATGCTTTTATTACTTTCATTTTTTATTCAAACAGACAGACTAAAAAAATAACTAAAGCAGACTCTAAAAACAAGAAACTTGGAGCAAAAGTAACTTAAAGAGTGACCCTTTTCACACACATCCCCAAACTTAACTTGTTCAATGTCCCCACTGCTCTCTTTGTTTTTTTTTAAAAAAAAGAGACAAAGAAAGAGAATTAGAACAGAGGACTCCCCTGACTGATTCGTAGTTAACTGATTCGTAGTTGTGCAAGAATCAGCTTTGTCATTTATCACTTTTCGATAAACCTGAGATGGCTAGAATAGCCCAAACTATCGAATCTGCGAACTGGAGAACCATCGAACAGGAGCGAGTTCAACATTGGAATAAATATCGAATCCCGGGATAGAACGGTCCTAGATTCGATACTAAAAACTGTCAAAAATGACTGGCTGATTGATAACGATCAAACTGGAGGGCATAACGATCGAACAATCGAACGATTTGGTTCGATTATTGTAGGGTAGTGAACCGTAATTAAAATATGATCCCCGTTGAGTCTCGGGATCTGGGGTATTTATAGACCTCGCGATGCGGGCCCTGCTTCGTAAAAAGGCAATAAAAATTAAAATTTACCGTTCGATTGCCCAAGAACTATCGAACCTCCTAGAATTGATTTTTTTTATTTGGGCTGTTAATGGGCTAGGCCAGCCCAGATTATTTATGGGCCACCTAAATCACCCCCACCATATGTTCCCCACAATTTAGAAGTCGGTCTTGATTCAAGGGCGGGTGCCAATTTTAAGAATGTTAGTTGTTGTTCTTGTAGCATGGATTTGAAATATGCCCCCCATTTGGGAGCCATAATTCGGAGGATCGGTTGTCAAATAAAAATTGTTGGCTTCAAAATATGCCCCATATAAACATATTATGCACTGTACACCGGGCACGCTTTTTGGAGACAAAAGTTCAGTAATGGCTTTGATGTTGTCAAGATTTGCTTTTATTCCCCTTTAATTTACCATGTAACTGAGAACCTTGCGTCTGTTGACCCAAATGTGCATTTCCTTTGTCTTAGTTTCATGTCATATTGTCTTATTATAGAGAAGTAATTGTGAGGTGATCAACATGACCCTATGCATTGATGCTTATGACAATCATAACTTCAATATAGATCTCTATGGTTTTACCGATGTGGTCACATCTTGGCCACTAACCTTTGAAAGGTGACTCCATCATTCTTTAGTTGAAAGGGCATTACCCTATAGAAGAATACGCCTATGTCTATCACACATGCGGTTTTTCTCAAGTAGTAGACAACCACCAGTATTTGATGAAATCCACTTTGAGCATCCATCATGCTTAGAAGAGCAAATCATACTGTTGAGCCGACCAATAAGTCCATCCTTGGCAGAGGGAAATGATCCCTAGGATAATGCTTGTTGGGATCGGTGTAGCTTACGTGCATGCACCAATCTAGGTTAGGCTTTGGTACGCGAACTATGTTGCGTAGCCATTCCGAGAAGCATACTTCGTATATATGCCTTGTAGGCAGGTGATAAGTACTTTTCAAACTGATGTTGCTTTCTTCTCTTACTGAAGTTTTGTTTCTCTTGTATGGCAGGTTTTGCCTCCGAATCGACATTCAACCTGTGTGCGATAATTCATGGATCGATGCCTTTTAGGTCATGAACCGTCCGATCAAAGATATCCATGTTGTCACGGAGACATTGGATAAGCTTCTGCTCTACATCCGATGACATTGTTGTGCCGATGCATGTAATCTTGATATCGTCCTTAGGACATATGTATACTTTCTTTTGATTCTCACAGAAGTTCGACCTTAGCTGTGTTAGCCAGTTGTTCTTTTATTCTACGAAGTCTTTTATCCTGTAAATGTGGTGTTATATCTGTCTTGACAATGCTGTTGGGAATATTATCATCAGTCGACCCTTGCGGGGTTAGCATTTTTTCCGTATCATGAATATTGTTGATCTCATTGACCTCTAATGTTGTATCCGCATGTAGTGAAGCTAGGTACCATGCTCATGCTTCTTTATAGTCTCCATGGACTTCACCCGCACCGCTCTTGGTGGGGAATTTAAGCTTTTGGTGGTACGTAAACACTATTTCTTTTAAATACTTCAGGCTTGGACGACAAATGATGATGTTGTATATGAACAATGTGTCGATAACAAGGTGTCAAGCAAAATGTACTCCAACTTGTAAGTCCTTAGTGTTCGCGATGTGCCGAATGAGGTAGGCAAAATGCCACATACATGATTCAAACTGTTGAGCCACTGAAGTCGAGTAGTTAGGTTACAACTCTTTTCATATGAGTATCACTCGACTCTATTTTCTCTCTTATGTATCTTGGGAGATGGCCTTTACCGAGTTTTCATTATCGATCCTGATCTTCTTAATGATGTAGTTATCAACAATTTGACTATTTAGATTAGTTCCTTTTAGTACTTATTAGTTGGATTTCTTTTTGCTCATGCACGGCGTGCTGTGTCACATATATTTGTAAGGAATTTGCTATATTGGCATTTGAGTTTCTAGTGATATAGCTCCTCGGCGCTGAGTATCATTATGAAAATGAACTAATGAAGGTGATTTGGAACTCGTGTCCTCAGAAGTCAGAGATGCAAAGGGGTTGATTGTTATTGCCTTGTGGTTTTTGAATAATTATCTTGTATCATCAGTGTTTTGAGGATTACAACCTCACTCGCGCATTGATTTTTGATATTTTTTATTGTTGTGTCTCAGCTTTTACACTAGCGTGGTTGGGTTGTGTGAGGGCGCGACAGTTACTCGCCCAATACAATACCGTAGACACTTCTCGAGTTAATCTAGGTAGATCTTGAGAGGTAGATGCCTTAGATACACATAGGTTATGTTGTTAAGCGCCTCAATTGAGCGAGAGGTCATCCTGACAAAGGCCTTCGACTATAATACAATGAAAATGACGTATACGAGATGAATCTGGTGCGAGCTAGTGAGAAGTTTCTCGAGCCCAAGAGGCGAATTTGTGCCATGCCACTTAGAGTGGATTTTTTTCGAAGCGATTGGCCAGGGAAGACGTGACTTCTGAGGCTCGAGCATTAATATCTAATATAGAATTTCAATTTTTGTCTACATGGGCACTGCGTCGCCCTTTTTTAGATAATTCGTTGCATTCTTATTTAGTGATTGCTTGATTTTTACTTATGGCAGTTTGTGCTCTGACTTGTTATTGCTCGTCTGTATTGATGGCTAATTTGGCCAATCAAAGTTTGTACCTCTTGAGGTAATGCTAGATTTCATAGAAGTCTAGATTTGTACTCATTTGGGTAGATTTTCTTCGTACCATGTTGGGTAGATGTCTATGGTGCCACTTTGGACACATTTTCGTTGTAGCATGATGGATGGACATTTTTTGTACCGCTTCGGGTATTTTTTCATGTTGGGTAGATGTTCATAATCTGCTATGTGTAGTCTGATACAGTATCTAGACCGTCAATCATAAAGAAGTTTTGTTTGTATCATGCGTTTTCCAGCAAATGTCCATTCTTCAGAGATTTTTAGGTTTGCATCTGACCTCAATGGGTCGATGTCCATCTAATTTCCGTTGGGAGATTTGAAGTTTGCGTTTGACCTCGTCTGGTCAAATGTCCATCTCTTTTATGTTTTGATATTTTAGGTTTGCATTTGACCTCGTGTGGTCAAATGTCCATCTCTTTTTGTGTTGCGAGATTTTAGGTTTGCATTTGACTATGTCAGGTCAAATGTCCATCTATGTTCTACTCGGGGATATTAGGTTTGAGTCAAATGTCCATCTTCGTTCTTCTCGTAGATATTAGGTTTACATTTTACCTCTCAGGTCAAATGTCCATCTTCGTTCTTCTCGGAGATATTAGGTTTGCATTTAACCACGTCGGGTCACAAATATCTTACCTTCTCGAAAAAGACTTGCATCTTCATTCGACCACTTCGGGCCTATTGGTTATAAAACCTTTGTTGTTGTACGTGAAGAGTTATCATCTGTTTTGGCTAGCTACCACAAATATCGCACAAACAAAGATATTAATATAAATAAGGATAAATTTGAGCCCAACATAAGCCCAAGTTACATGCGTTTCCCAATTGGTACTGGGCCTTGTCTGAGTGGGTTGGGCCAGCCTAATTTTCTCCCACCAATACCACTTGAGGTAAGTTTATTTGATATCACTTGACAGTAAAATTCTTTGATACCACTTAAGGGTACTGTTAACCATAAAAATAAATAAAAGGTTAAGAAGAAGGTTAATCCTAATCAGGGGAATTAATAAATGGACAATACAATTGTCACGAGTACTTCCGATGAGATGTACCAACTCCTAATAAGGAGGCCCCTCGGATGTCGCCCTACCCCTCCGTCACTGACATAAGAAGGCACAAAGGAGCACACGAGGAGGAACATAAGCGTCCCTTGGAAAGTCAAATGGTGAGTAAAAAATAGATATCAACGCGGCATCGGAAAAAGAGCAAACCCCGGTAGATCCGCGGGACTCTGATATCCACCAATGCGCCAAGAGGGACCACAACGGACCCCGAGTCCCACGAACTTACAAGAAAACTTCCTTGCTAAACACTCCCCAACATGACCAGCCCTCGGACCATCACCCTCGGACCTATTCTCAGAGAAAAACCAGGAAAAGAATAACAGAGCACCTAGATAATATATTCCGAGGACTTAGACAAGAAAATACCGTTTCAAGCAGAGCAAATCAAGCCCTCGGAGATCATATCACGTCATCGGAGGTTATATTACGCCCTCGGAGATCACACCAGGCCATTGGAGAACGAACCCGAATCGAGAAAGAAAAATAAAACCCGTCGGAGGACATATACAGCAGTCCCTACTCCCAAATACACTTATGCCAAAGCATGATACCCCCGGACGAGCATTCTAGTTATTTACCAACAAAAGCATAGCCCCTCGGAAGAGTAACGTCCTCAAAACAACCATTCATTGGAGATCCTCGGAGCCATCGGAAGACATAAAGATTGGTCTAGTCAGCATCTAGTAGACTAAAAGATAAATCTTATCCTAATTTTTACACCTGTATCAATATAACGACACCTGTCTTTACTAAAGCACATGCACAATGACACCTGCCCCTACCAAAGTCTATATAAAGGGAGGTGATCAATAGAAGAAGAACAACTTGACACATGCACAGATAAAATGAGAAAAAGTTCAGTAAGAAAAGGGAGGAATATTCTTGCATCCCTCGTTATTATTTCCATCCATTATTGTTTTTTGAATCACGGGCAGGGCGTTCCAACCCAAAATAATATTCGTTAAATGGGGAATAATTCCAAACCCGTTAACAAAATGGCGCCGTCTGTGGGAACGCCATAATATCTGTCCTCGAGAGAATTCAGCAAACATCGACTAAGATGGATGACCTCTTCGAAAGGGAAAACCTTCCAATTCATCACAGCGACTCGGAAGAAACTCTGTCAAATCACGAATCAGGTACGAGAGATTTTATTAATATTCCCCGATCTGTCTATGAAAGACTTGTAGATGCTACACGAGCACCCCAGAGGGGGGGACATCTCGGAAACATGTCCTCTATATCCCCCGAGGGCAGAGATTTCCCTTCGGAATGAGACATACCCCAGGCGGCGTGGAACCCAAACCCAATCCCTTGGCCCCAGGAACCCCGACAAACGTCCCGAAGGTATGTTTGTCGTGAAAAAACCCCAGAGAGGGGTCGGAGAGAAATTTCCCGTCCCTCGGAGTATAGGGGAGATGTTGAGCACGCCCTATGGGGAATGATGGATGACTTGCGAAAAGAATTGGGCGACCTCAAGAAAACCATGGCCCCCGAGGAGGATCCCACATTTAAGACCTCTCCTTTCATTCCTGAAATTGCCTTAGCCTCTATTCCCTCGGGGATGCGACCTATTAATATTCCTCTATATACCGGAGAAGATGATGGGAGAGACCCGCAGGATCATATCCATCAATATCTGGTTGGAATGGACCTATCTTCCGCCCCCGATCATGTGTTATGCCGCGTGTTTCCTGTTACCCTCGGAGGGCGGGCTCAGGCGTGGTTCACTCATCTTCCACCTTGTTCCATTACGAGCTTTGACCGATTAGCTCACCTGTTTGTACGACAATTTGCTTGCAATCGAAGGTACCCCAAGTCCGCCACACATCTTTTCACTATTAAACAGAAAAATGATGAACCCCTACGAGGGTATATAAAGCGCTTCACGGACGAAGCACTAGATGTTCCCAACGTCAGTCCAACCATCATGGCAGACATATTGACTCAAGGACTTCGAATGGGGGATTTCTTCAGATATCTTATGGGAAATTGTGTCACGGACATGAATGAACTTATGCAAAAGGCGGAAGTCCACATTCTGATGGAAGAGGCGGAAGGAACGAAGAAGCAAATGGAGCAGAAGGATAATGAACACCTAGAGCGCGCAGAGAGAGAGGCAAAGACTAAAGAAAAGAGTAAAGAGGGAAAACCTCCTCCGCGTAAAGATGAGGGCGGGGTGGTTAATAAATTCCTCTGACCCGTACCCTTACCTCCGATGACTATTACTCCCCCGGAAGTACTCAATATAATGAGAGGCAACAACGAGTTGCACTGGCCCGTACCAGTTAAATTTCCTAACCGAGACAAGAATACAGGGAAATATTGCAAATACCACAAAACCTACGGGCACACCACTGAAGAATGTACTACCCTTCGTAGGGAAGTACTTCGTCTCCTAGAAATAGGATACTTGAAGAATTACCTCAAGGAAAATAATCTCGGGGAGCCTAAGACAAACGTATGGAAGAGGTCACGAAGGGAAGAAGAGGAAGAAGAAGAAGAAAGGACGCCCAGTCGGAGGCCACGAGAAAGGACAGTTGGACGCCTACGACCCCAAGAGAGAACCAAAGACCGTCGACAAAATTCACGAGAGAGGACGACAGGGTATCGGAGTTTTCCTCCTCCACCTGACTCTTATAAAAACAATCCCCCGTCAGGACGAACCATCAATATGATTGAAGGAGGTGAAATTTCAATGACGCCCCAAAGTAAAAAGAAGAAATATTAGAAAGAAGCCAGGCGAGCAGAGCAAGGATTCCCTGTCTGCTCTATCCAAGAGTCAAAGCTGCCTAGCATTACCTTCGGACCCGAAGATCTCACAGGCATAACATATCCTCATGAAGACCCACTAGTTATTTCAGCCGTCATTTACGGGTATGAAACCCAACGGATCCTCATAGACACGGGCAGCTCTATGGACGTACTCTTCTTGCCTACCTATCTTGCTATGGGGCTGAAACAAGAAAAATTGGAAACCGCTGAAGTCCCCTTGGTAGGGTTCTCTGGGGAAACTTGCCATACCCTCGGAACTGTGACTCTTCCAATGTCATGGGGAAAGGGAGCCCTTCGGAGAACGGAACCCACCAAGTTTTCGATAGGGGAAGCTTCTTCACGGACGTATAACGCCATTTGTGGGAGACCATCCATTCGAGCCTTTGAAGCTATCCCCTCTACCTTGCATATTAAAGTGAAATTCCCCACCTCTTCAGGAATCGAAGAAGTCCGATGAAGTCAATCTAAGGCCAGAGAATGCTGCATGAATGCCATCCCCTCGGAAGAAGACGAACCTTCCCTCGGAAACAATAAAAAGTGTAAGACCGAGGAAACACGAGTCCAACCTGTGGAAGAATTAAAGATGGTAGAGTTGGTAGAAGGAAGCCCCGAGAAGGTGGGTGATCAAAATGGGTACCCACATGACACCAGCAATAGAGGTTCAACTGATTTCCCTCCTCAAACAATTCCATCACCTCTTTGCATGGGAGGGAGGACCGCCCGGGCGAATCAGTAACAAGGTATGCCAACACTTTCTTAATGTGAAGCCCGGGGCTAAACCTGTCCAACAGAAGAAAAGTGAAAACTAGCTTCATTACGGACGCAGGCACATTCTGTTACCTAGTCATGCCCTTCGGGCTAAAAAATGTTGGGGCTACCTACCAAAGGTTAGTAAGTCTTATGTTCGTAGGACTTATCGGAAAGTCAGTAGAAGTTTACGTGGACGACACGGTAGTTAAAAGTAACACTGCCGAGGAACATCCCGAGGACCTACGGAAAGCGTTGGTCATTATGAACAACTTTGGCATGAAAGTTAACCCTAGGAAATGCTCTTTTGGTATTCGAGGAGGAAAATTCTTGGGGTTTATGGTTACGGAGAAGGGAATAGAAGTAAATCCCGAGAAAGCAGAGGCCATTATGGGACTACCCACCCCGAAGACGGTGAAAGACGTTCAAAAGCTGAATGGTAGAATGGCCTCGTTGAGTCGGTTCGTCTCAAAGTCAGCAGAAAAAGGGCTTCCCTTCATACTTCGGAATGTCAAGGAATTTCAATGGACCCCCCAGTGCGAGGAAGCCCTCGGAGAACTAAAAAGGTACATGTTGAAACCACCTTTGCTGGTAAAACCTTTACCTCAAGAAGAGTTATTTCTATATCTGTCGGTCGTAGAAGAGGCCATTAGCGCCGTTTTAGTCAAAGAACAAGACGGAGAACATCGTCTGGTATATTACGTCAGCAAAACCCTCCTCGGAGCCGAAACCAAGTACACCCTAACTAAAAACTCGTCCTATCATTGGTTACTACGGCCCGCGAGCTACGCCCCTACTTTCTTTCCCACCCGATTATAGTGCTAACAAAGCATCCCTTAAGGGCAATTCTTAATAAGCATGAGTCATCGGGGAGGTTAATAAAATGGGCCGTAGAACTCACCGAGTATGACATTTCCTACGCTCCAAGACCCTCGATCAAGGCACAAGTCCTGGCGGACTTTGTAATGGAACTTACGGGCATCAGATCCGAGGGGAAAGAACCATTGTGGTACGCCTATGTATATGGATCCTCGGTGAGCACGCATGGGGGGGGGCAGGAATAGTTTTTGTAAATCAAGAAGGGGAGGATGAAAGACTCCATTTTGCAATCAGAATAGATTACCCCCTCTCTAATAATGAAGCTGAGTATGAAGCTCTCCTTATTGGTATGAGACTAGCAAAGGAATGAGGAATGAAGAGAATACTCCTCCATAGTGATTCTCAATTGATTGTTCAGCAAGTCAAAGGATCATATGAAGCAAAAGAAGAAAGAATGCAAGAGTACCTCCAGGTTGTCCGTCGAAGGCAAGAATGGTTCGAGGAATATGATATAGTTCAAATCCCCCGAAAAGAAAACGAAGAGGCGGGCGCCTTATCTAAAATGGCTACTCAAAGAGCCGCCATACACACTCGGAGAATCACTCTACTTTATGTCAACGAATCCGAAAAAAGCGAAGGCAAAGAGGTAAATACCATCTCAGATCCCTCGTCTAGCTGGGTAACTCCTATCAAAGCCTATTTGCAGGATCCCGAGGGATACTCCTCGGACAAGAGTATCCAGCGAATGATGTCCCGAAAAACCATTCGGTACTTCCTCAAAGATGGAATACTTTTTCGAAGGACGTACTCGTGTCCCCATGCTCGATGCCTTAATGAAGAAGAAGCCCAACTGGCTTTAGTGGAAACTCACGAGGGGACACGCGGGAGCCATACTAGCGGCGAAAGCATGGTCGGACGCTTGATTCGACAAGGCTATTACTGGCCCACGATGGCTAAAGACAGTAAAAGCCATGCCAAAAGGTGTAAACCGTGCCAAGCTTACGCCCCTCGGGTCCATCAACCCGCGGCCCCGTGGGAACCCCATTTGACCCATTACCCGTTTTCCAAATGGAGCATTGATATAGTTGGACCCCTCATCCCTGACGCCGATTAGAAGAAATTTCTACTGGTAGCCGTTGACTACTTTACTAAATGGGTAGAAGCGGAACCCTTAGCTCGGATCACAGCGGGAGCCGTCATCAACTTCCTATAGAGAAACATCATGTGTCGCTTTGGCGTCCCTCGGAGTTTGGTAAGTGATAATGGCCTACAGTTCACAAATCAAGAGTTACAAAAGTGGTGTGACCATTGGGAGATTAAACACCGCTTCACATCGGTGGGGTACCCCCAAGCAAATGGACAGGTAGAAAGGACCAACATAACCCTTTTGAAAAACATGAAGGCCCGACTCGATTGGCACAAAGACAAGTGGGTTGAAGAAATACCCGGTATACTATGGGCCTATCAGACCACGCAAAGCGCTGCTACGGGCGAAACTCCTTTCAGCCTATCCTACGGGTGTGAAGCTGTCTTGCCCTCGGAGGTCTCCATAGAAAGTTGGCGAGTCATAGAATACGAGGAAGTAACCAATGGCTCCAATCTAGCCCTTGCCCTTGATCTACTCGAAGAAAAGAGAACCCGAGTAGCCATCCGGGAGGAAGAATACAAGACCCAGATGTCACGATACTACAATACCAAGGTAAAGCCCATAACTTTTCAAGTGGGGGATCTAGTAATGAAACGAGTAGGGGCTTCCAAGAATGTAGGCAAGCTTGATCCACGATGGGAAGGACCCTATAAGATAGCGGAAATCGTGGGGCCTGCGACCTATCGTCTTGCCGATTCTGAGGGAATAGTGCTTCGCAATACCTGGAACTCAATCAACCTTAGAAAGTATTATGCTTAATGTAACAATCATGCATAAATAAGAAAGGTTATTCATATACGAAGGGTTCCATTACAAAAGAAAGTAGAGTTGCCTGACAAAAGGATAACCCTATACATGAGTCATCTTAGCAACCCAACAAAAAAAGTCCCTCGTATTACGAACTAAACTACACAATATCCTTCTACACAATATTCCTTCCCGAATAAGTCGCCGATGCTGCTCTTCGGAGAGAGAAACTGGATCATCAACAAACACAATCGGAGCTGTAGAATCCCTAGTGGGTGAGAGAGGAAGTTCCTCGAAAATCTGATGAATACTAAGTTCCGGAATGATCAAGCCCGAGGGAAACTCTGGCAAATCTTGGACAGCGTCTTGGCACAACCAGTAGCCTATATGAACCAAATCACGCATCTCACCCTGGAGAGACTCACGAAGGCTAGATGGACCCACCACTTCCAACACTGCCTGGACTCGAGCCATAACCAACGCCACCGCCTGGGTGCGAGTTATCCCTAGTAGTTGCTGATTCAAGGCATCTCTTTCCTTCGTAGCTTGCGTCAGTTGCTCTTCTGAGGACCGCATCTGGTCACGTAACTCATCTATTCTCCTCTCTAAATTAAAAACACGAGCTCTCTCGAGCATCAGTTGGCGTTCCAATTCCCACGCTTTATCCTTCTCGGATTGTAATGCATCGTTATGGATCTCCCGAGTGGACTCGTGAACCTCCCTCAATTGAGTTATCTCCGCTTGAGCCTCTAAGAGACCTTGCTCTAACTCATCCCGGCGGCGATATACTAAACCAGGATCAGAAGAAGAACTCCCGTAAGATCCAAGGGCATCTAGCACCATATAAATCTGCCCAAGAACAAAGTAAATTACATCATACGGGAGCGACAGGTTAGTATTAAATAAAATAGATAAAATAACGGAATACCTCACACAGGTCTTTACAAGCTAAGTCCTGAAGAACGGGTAACGGAAGGGTTTTCATCAGTCTGCAATCCATCACGTTTAATAAACCACTGAGAAAGTTTCGACAAAAACCCACCGCTGATCCGAGGGGAGAAATATCCTGATTATCCCCGGGGGGGTAAGATCTCCCGAGGGAAGGGTTCCCCTCGGGCGGCGGTGCAGGAACACGATCGGGGCTGCAAGTCCTCCGTATCAGGAGAGAGAAGATACTCCTCTAACACATTCACTACAGCGGAGTTACGAGGAAAAGGCTGTGACACTACTGGAGTCGTGTGAAAGTCCGTCTGGGAGGGAGCCGTTATCGGATCCGACACCCCGAGAGGAACTATAAAGCTTACTGGGGGGGCTGCCACAGGCGATGCCTCCAGTCCCTCCCCCTCCGAAGAAATATCAACCATTGCCTCATTTACGAGTGGATCAAAACCGCCAACCTCCGGCATCCTGGGACTACCATGCAACGCCCGCCCCAGAAAAATATCATTAGAAGACTCGAGGGAAAACGCTCCCATCTCTGCGCCTGCAAAAAACATCAGTGTGCAAACAGTCCGAGGACACCCACATAATTTACAAGCTGAACAGATGAAGGGTGATCAGAAAAACTTACGGAAATAAAAGTTACTGTGAAGAGGACGAGATGGGGGGTACATCCCTCCACCCCCTCTTGCAAACCCGCCAAAATCAGAGCCTCGGGGAAATCCAGTAGCCCGGATATGTCATAGGAACCAGAAAAAAGTCCTAAGTGAAGCAATACCTCTCTTTCGTGACCTTTTATTTCGGTGTTGGGAGCAATATATCCTAGACCCCATCGGATGGGCACCCCCCATGACCTGGCTGATTGACCTCTCGGACGGACAAAGAAAAACCTCCGACTCCAGTCCCCTCTACAAGAGCGGGTATTGGATACACGAGTGAAGGTATTTTCCTTGTCCCGATAGGTCAGGCTAAAAAAGGGAGTCCCCTCTGAACATGGTCGAAGGGCAAATATTGTTCCCACCCGATAAGGGGACATATGAAAGTTTAAAAGCTCGCAACGCAGGACATACCCTACCAAATGACTATATGAACTTGGCGTTAGCTGACTCGGACATACCTGCCAATACCGAAAGAGTATTTGGAAAAAATGGTGGAAAAACATTCGTAACCCGCAACGCATTTGTTCGTTGTAAACAGTCAGATAACCCGAGGGAGGCGCATAAGCTCTCTGACCCGCGGAAGGCACTATCACGTCATATTCTTCAAAATCCAAGTTATACCCAGTGAAAAGAGACCTTACTGAACTCTCGCACTCCGTACTCGTAGTGGATCCCACACGTCCTCTACCTATCAATCTGGACGGATTAAGAGGAATCAAATCAAATTCCGAAGACTCATCTGCCAAAGAATATGGCTCCCTACCCATAAATATCTCCCTAATATGATTTACTCTACGAGAGTTTGTAGATGAAAGCCTATGGGCTACTCCCAAAGAGGTACTCGCGCCAAGTGTCACCTGATTTCCAGACAAACTATCCCTCGACCCCGGAGAGGAACTCTCACAGAGGATAGCAGGAGCCCTTGACGGTCCAGAAGGACTCCGAGCAGTTCCTCGAGAAGAACCACAAGATGAAACTGTACCACTCCGCCTATAGTAAGGGGGCATCATCTTCTCAAGTAAGTATTATTCTCGCGCTTACGATTGTTGTCAAATTGAAAATGTAAGAAAATCAAAAACTAGTTATGATTGTGAGGTTATTGGTAAACATGACTGATGAATGGCCTAAGTACATATATATCCTTCACCCCTTGATTAGAGAAATAAGATTAAATCCCCATTACATAAAGCAAAGGACACGTGTCAAGAAATCTTCTTAATTAAGAATGACACGTATCCCACGTTGCCATGCAAGACAACACCTCCTACTTAGGAGATAAACCTAGTCAGCAACCTTAAGTGGTTTATCATTATCTTCCTTAATTAGATTTTAACAGTAAAGACAAAAGGTAGAGAAATGAAAGATGGAAAAAATGACTATTTATTTAAAGGTCGAAGAGCCCTCGGAAAAGGTAGTATGTACAAAAGACATTTATTAAAAGCGAGAAATAAAAGCTACAATGAATAGACTATGCCCCCGTGGTAGAAGGGTGTGAAGGAGTCGTCTCCTCAACAGAATTACCCAGCGGAGCAAGGCGAGAAATTGGTGAAAATACTCCCCCGGAACCGCTAGCCCTCGGACCTGGACTACTGGCAGAACGCATCGGAGAAGGTACAGGAGAATCCCTAGGGGATAGTCGACCCCCAAATCTCCCCACAAAGTAATGACAGTCATCGGGAGTTGGCCTCTTCAACTTACGAAGGTCAAAAGATTTGGAAAAGTCCACATCCGACCGTAACAAAGACTTGGCCAGCCTAGCACATTCCAAATAGCCCCACAAAAGATGGCCTGTCAAAAGCTCTTGAGAAGCTGTATCGGAGACTCCCGAGGGCTGTCTAGAGACCTCTTGCTGAGCAAATTGAACCGCTGCATCAATCTTAGCCTGCACCTCCTCGGGAGAAAGGAAATTTGCCAACTTCCCCTCGGCCAACTCAGCTCTGTCGGTGACCTGACCCAATGTCTCCTGAAGACTCCTCTCCCTCTCCGAACCTTTCGCTATCTTTTTCTCGAGAGCAACGATCCGAGCATTAAGAACCCCCTCGGACTCCCTTTTTTCCTTCTCCAAGAGGGATATCTTAGCCATTGCAGCCTTCTCGGAGGTTTCCATTTTCTTATAGGCAGACTCTGCAGTGTTCAACCTACGGTGCAAGCCCTCCTTCGCCTTCTCAGCTTCCTGAAGAATGAATTCATAGTCAGAGATTTTTGTAAGGAGAACCTCTTCCCTCGTCTGACTCTCCTTGTCCCGGAAGAAAAGAGGTGCTAATTGTGCTCGGAGATCTTCCATCTCCTCCACGTCCTTTCGACCACGTTCTTCTACAGCAGTAACTGCTTCCCGAGTCTTTCCAATCTACAAAAGATAAGCGAAAAAAGAAATTATTACGAATAAATCCTACAACCCCAAGAAGACTAGTACGAAGAGACTTACCATGAGCCACAACCAGTTAAGACTGGTATACAAAAATTGATACCCCTCGGCGGGTGTTGAACTAGAGGAAGCAAAGAACTAGAGAATGTCCTGATAGGCCTCCCCCACGATCCGAGACGAGAAATGTCCCTCTGGCCCACTTGGAGGTATGGGCGTCTGAAAAGTGTGACCTCTCGAAGATAGAGTCACGGGAACAGACAGAGTCACTGGAATGTGGCCCCTCAGAGGAGTATTTCCCGGTATTGGAGTCACCACCTCCGAATTAGTAAATACGGCCCGAGAACCACCAGCTACGACGGACGGGCCAGTCTCCCCCATCAACGAATTCAAGATCCCCTCATTTACGTCTCTGTCCTCGGACGAGGGATCAAACTCCCCTTGAATATCCTCGGAATCCCCTCGTGAAGCCTCCTGCCCAGGAACACTGAACTGTGCCAAGAAATCTTCCTCTACAAAAGGTAACATTGGTATGTAAGAAAGCGAATGAAACTAGAAAAAATTATCACTAGAAGAAAAAGATCAGTGAAGAACGCTTACCATATAAAGAAGGCTCTTCCACCATCGGAGCCTTGCCTTTGTCCACAGTCTCTGCATTCAGATGGAGAGCATCAGCACATGAATAAACTCTTCAGTAAAGGTATGGAAAATTTCGTTAAAGACCCATAATAACTCACCACGAGGGACACATTCAGGAACTATCGGGGGCGTAGACTCAGCTCCATAAGTAGAAGCGGGAGAGGGATCATCAGAAGACAAGTTCGCCACTTCGGTAGTCTTCTGAACAGATTCTTCCTCGCTAGCCCTCAGAAATATCCCCTCTTCGGAAACCCTCGGAGAATTTCCTATGTCGGATCCAGAGGTGGGCAGATCTCCCGTATCGGACCTAGAGACTGGCACCAAAGCCCAAGAAGAAGAAGGAGCTACATGGCATAATGGAACAGCACTTCTGATAACCCCCGTCATATCTATATATAGAGGAGAATGGTCCTCATGAGCCCCTCCTGTCTCCAGAGCCGTATGCTCGCCCTCGGGGGCATTGACCTCTCCTTCTTCATGATCACCCTCTTCTGGCACATCAGAAGTACCGCTCGGAGTAGGTTCTCTCAGACCCGACTGCAAATAGTAATTCGCCATAACCTCCTCTGCATCACCCCAGAACCAACAGATATAAGTATAATTCACTACTACATCCAGAGAAGGAACCAAGGAAGAAAATAAAGAACTTACTAAAAAGATTCGTCGCATCGGATGATAAGGACAAGAGCTTTTCCACGGCGTCATCGGTAAAAACCACATGATGAAGTCCGGATGTCTCGAACAACATCATAAAGTCCTCTGACTTCATCAACTTTTGCTGAGAAATTACAGGAGACAAAACTATCTCCGGGTCCAGAGTGTGCACGGGAGATGCGCCCTCTCTCCAATCGAAGGGCATGTCCCATTCACCTTCAGCGGGTTGCACGAAAAAATACTTATTTTTCCAAACGCTATGCGAGGAGATCGACGCATCCAATATTCTCTTCGTGTTATCCCGATGACGAACATGGTAAAACGGATACCTTCCGGCTGAGATTACCACGTCAAAAATGGAAAAGAAATGGTCCACCCCACACTCCAACCCGTTCACCTGACACCAGTAGACATAAATACAGAGGGCGGCGAACCCATTCGGAACCAGTTGACTCGGGCTAATATTCCAAGCCTTGAACACTTGGCAGAAGAAAGGCGGCATGAACGAACGCCACCCGTATTTCACCTGGGCAAAATAAACAGTTACCATCCCCTTAGGAGGATAGCAGGCTCTCTCATCTTTCGTCGGAATTTGGAAGATCATATTTTTTTGAAAAGCCCCAGTCGAGGTGAATAACTCCAACACCTGTTCACGAGTGACCACGATGGGAACCCTCTCAACTTGGGAAAAATCCCGAGGAGGAGCCGCCTTCTTCGATTTGGGAACCCTAGCTTTTTTAGAAGAAGTGGCGCCGACCTCGGCAGCAGTAGCAATCTCTCCCTTGCGCTTACGAGTAACCACCCCTATTGGAATACCCCTCAAATTTACAGAAGAATTGACTGGAGCAGTGACTTCGGGAACAGTGGAGGCATCAATGGGGTCAACGTTAGCAGAGGAAGCCATTTATACAAAGGTAAAGAAGGAGTGTTTATTCGTAAAATAAAAAAGATGAATTGCGCGTGAGATTGCTGAAAAATTAAAGTGTTAGAAGAAAAGAAGAAGAGAAGAATCGAATTTTGCTCTGGAGAGAGTTCACCGTGAAAGAAAGTTGCAGAAGTGAGAAAAAAGGGTGAATAGTTCCCCTATTTATAGCGAAACGGTGGCAACGGTCAGATACAATTCAAACGTGGAGCACATTCAAAGCTCTACGTAACCGCCGCATGACCACGCCACGCCATCAATAATCTGAACGTTACCAACGGTCAGATATATTAAAACTTCAAAGTCGGTCAACGGCGACCTGTCCCCTACGCCCCGAGATCTCCGCGTACAATATCCTTAGGGGTATTCAGGTAAAATCCCTTTGACTATTTTAAAAAAATAATAATTAAGAATATATATGCATATTCGCTCGGAAAAATACCAAAAAAATAAATACATTGAAGACCAAGACATGGACTAACCATTCGCCTCACTGAGGACGATGAATAAAATTTCCCTCACCTCTACGATGGTGATCGAAATTTGGGGGGGCTAGTGTTAACCATAAAAATAAATAAAAGGTTAAGAAGAAGGTTAATCTTAATCAGGGGAATTAATAAATGGACAATACAATTATCACGAGTACTTCCGATGAGATGTACCCACTCCTAATAAGGAGGCCCCCTCGGATGTCGCCCTACCCCCCGGTCACTGATATAAGAAGGCACAAAGGAGCACACGAGGAGGAACATAAGGGTCCATTGGAAAGTCAAATGGTGAGTAAAAAACAGATATCAATGCGGCATCGAAAAAAGAGCAAACCCCGGTGGATCCGCGCGACTCTGATATCCACCAATGCGCCAAGAGGGACCACAACGGACCCCGAGTCCCACGAACTTACAAGAAAACTTCCTTATTGAATACTCCCCAACATGACCAGCCCTCGGACCATCACCCGAGGACCTATTCTCAGAGAAAAACCAGGAAAAGAATAACAAAGCACCTAGATAATATATTCCGAGGACTTAGACAAGAAAATACTGTTTCGAGCAGAGCAAATCAAGCCCTCGGAGATCATATCATGTCATCGGAGGTTACATTACACCCTCGGAGATCACACTAGGCCATTGGAGAACGGACCCGAATCGAGAAAGAAAAATAAAACCCCTCGGAGAACATATACAACAGTCCCTACTCCCGAATACACTTATGCCAAAGCATGATACCCCTGCACGAGCATTCTATTTATTTACCAACAAAAGCATAGCCCCTCGGAAGAGTAACGTCCTCAAAACAACCATTGACTGGAGATCCTCGGAGCCATCGGAAGACATAAAGATTGGTCTAGTCTGCATCTAGTAGACTAAAAGATAAACCTTATCCTAATTTTTACACCTGTATCAATATAACGACACCTGTCTTTACTAAAGCACATGCACAATGACACCTGCCCCTACCAAAGTCTATATAAAGGAAGGTGATCAATAGAAGAAGAACAACTTGACACATGCACACAAAGATAAAAGGAGGAAAAGTTCAGTAAGAAAAGAGAGGAATATTCTTGCATCCCTCGTTATTATTTCCATCCATTATTGTTTTTTGAATCACGGGCAGGGCGTTTCAACCCAAAATAATATTCGTTAAATGGGGAATAATTCCAAACCCGTTAATAGGTACGATTCTTCGGTGCCACTTAAGGGTAAGATAAATTATGACACTATCCGGTGTGTAGTTATTTGTCTCCGCAGGAGAAGTTCTTCTCATATGTCGCTGCAAAAGGACAAGGCACAAGATTGTTTAGAAATCTATTGACATTTAAAAATATCGAAAGGATTAACGTAGAGGATTGGGGTAGCAGACTCCCCAATCAGTCTTCTTGATGAGTGCTATTTCTGGAAGACAAGCTTCATGCAAAGTCTAAGTTCTTGGTCGTAGTGTACATTTGAATGTCATATTTGCGCCACTCGTTGTTTGCATAGAACAGGTTCCATGTTCTCAACTTCTTTGTTGCTTCACCGAAGATCGATATAGCGAGGTTGACTTTGAGATTGTGAGCTTTTTTTCAAGTACATTTAACATGTTCCCACAGATGGAGCCACTGATTTGGTGAGTTTTTGTCTGCTGACTTGGCAGGATGATAAGACACTCCGCATCAGATTGATCCGTAGTTGTGGAAGAACTAGCTTTGTCATTTACATGCCTGCACTCCAAGTAACAGGACATGAGAGGTTGGGTATTTGATGATTTCGAACTGAACTTGAAAACGATCCAAGGTGCCCACGTATCCCATTGAGGGAATCAAGCCTGAAATTGCGGATCGGGTTGATACGTTGTTGTTGTTAACTTAACACTGGAGTGTTAACAGTAGTTTGGTATGTTGTTAACTCAGCGATGTTACTTTAACAACATACGAGAGTAATAGTGCAATGGAGAAAACAAACATCAAGTTTAAGAAGTGAATATAAGATTATATTAACTTCCGAGCCGTAGGCAAAATAACTCGTTAAGGTTTTAACAAAAGTCGTTCTCTCAAATTTCAAGCTCCTGACTATCAAATTAATCGAACTAAGCAAAGCACACAATAATTGCTTCGACTATCTCTAAAAGCTCCTCACTCTTAGATCTATTCTCACAACTCACAAGCTTTGCTAAAGCAAGACAACACTCAACAACTGTAAGTAATCTCTCGGATTGATTGGCTCTTGTCTTGTATTTGTCTTGATGTACTTCACACCTATATATAGGATCTTGACTTGGACTTCAAGGTGTGATGTACACGGTTGATAATTCTCCTTGTTTCCTTCTCAAAATCCTCTTCCTTGTTCTCGCAGTCCTTCTTGAATAATAGTTCATTCGTTAGTGATCTAACTAAGGATAGACTCCTTCTTCAAATCAGGACTCAACTTGGAAAGCTTTCCTAGCTGCACTCGAACTCTTCTTTCCTTGTAGAGCGGTTTGCTAAATTAAGGAAACTTGAGCGTCCAACCTATGACAAGTTTATTTCCTGAATAATAATCAAAGACAATCACAACTGTGGAACCCAATTAGTTAAATGAATAAGGCAGAACTATAATAATAAACGACAACAAGATTGTAAATCGGATTCTGCTCAGCAATGTTACTCTAACATTGACTTCTTAATGTTAATCTAACATTGCCAGAATACCTGCACTTTCAAAGCCGAACGTATCTCATTTGTCTGTTTTGTATAAGCCTGAGATTGCTAGAATAACTAACTATCGAATCTGGGATTTATCGTGTCATCGAACATGAGCGGGTTCGACACTGGAATAACTGTGGAGTCCTAGGTCAATAGAACGGTCCTAGATTCGATACTGAAAATTGTCGAACATGACTGACTGATTAATAACAATCGAACTAGAGGACAGAATGATCGAACCAAAGAATTCTCGAACAATCGAACGACTTGGTTTGATTATTGTAGGGTAGTGGAACGGTAATTAAAAAATGATCCCCGTCGAGTCTCAGGTATTTATAGACCTTGGGAAGCGGTCTCCACTCGGCAAAAAAGGTAATAATAATCCAACGTTATCTTTCAATTTTCCGAGAACTATCGAACCAGCTAGGTTCGATTCTTTCTCGTTGGGGGCGTTAATGGGCCAACCCAACCCAGATTGTTTCTGGGCCACCTGAATCACCCCCACGACCCCTGAATGTTGTCTGGTGTTGTGTCAAGTTCTTCCCCGTTCATCTTGTTCAACCTAACCATCACTTCCTCCAATGAGTTGTAGATATCCTCCCGAACCTTTTTGAGTTCGGTTCGGATTAATTCATTTAATTGTTTTGTTTGCTCTTCCATTGCTTTCTTTGCCATTTCTTCCAAACTAGGTAGCTTCGGCGGTGTCACGTTTGTTTTACCATATTCATCAATTTGTTTCTTTGTAATAACATCTTCAATAAAGTCCTTCTTTTCGGATTGTTTAACCGGAACTTCTGCTTCTCTACACATCCTTGTGACCAGCCCTCCATATGGGATAGCTCCTAATGTTTTTCTGTAGCAAAAGTATTAATTGAATTCATAATTTCTTACACCAAATATATATGGATCCCATTGAGTATCCACGTCAAATATCTAACTTTGTCCCAGTGTGCATCTGTCATGTGGTTAGTAGGTGCAATTAGCAAAATAATTCATACAAAGCCTTATATTTTGGCACCAATTTATTGTAAAAGATAAATAATTAGGTGAGTTTGGCTATCGAACAATGGTGTATGGGATAACCACATCCTGTAGTGCTATTTTAGACATAGTCGACTCTCGTTTCTGATGCTTCCCATCTGCAATCTTCTCAAGATCGAGCTTGTAGTACTCATTGATAATTTCGCCAGAGATAAGTACCATTTTCCCTCTCGATGAAACCGGTTCTGTTATTGGTGCAGTTGCGTTTGTTAGGAATTTAATTACCATAGTTTTGTTGACCTCTCCTAGTTGTTTAGCAAACGTCGTCCACCCCATGTCTTGGATATTGTCGTAAAAGACGTCAAATCCCCCCTCCGTGATGAATGATTTCTTCATTAGTCTTTGCTTTTTGTGGGCCTATCATCTACGGTCTTTTTTCTTGAATGGTTGGGCACGTGGAGATGATGGTGGTGACTCCTCATTGTCAAAACTTGAATAGTTCCTTAAGCATTTGTAGGTGTTTTTTTGTAATGTCATGGTGTTTGAAAAAGTAAAATAATTCTACAAGAGAAATTAAACTTTTAATGAAGAAGAGTAGCTTTGGGATTTTAACTTATGTGGGAGAGTAATGACCTAATCCTTGAAGTTGCCTATATAAATATTATAGCAAAAAATATAGGTATATATGGACTAGGATTCCACCATATAGGTAATTTCAATGTAAGGGAAGCATTCTTTCACAAAACAAATATATCCAGTCAACATACCCACATATAAAACCCAAGAATAATAGATAAAAATGTAGTTTATAAGTAAGGAAACTTATTCCCGTATCAGTAGTGGGGAGAGAATGTTCAAATTTTAACGCGCGGTTAGACTGATTGCGCCTCTCATCGTGTGTCAGGCATACAATTGAATCGTATCCATTGTTCCATCGTTGTCTTTGTCCAGTAGATTCTGCCACTACATCGCTATATTTCTGCATTTCCCTACTTTCTAGAGGCCAGCGCTATCAGTTACATCACACCTCCCCCTCAGTTGAAAATTTGTTATTGTCGATTTTTCATCAAAAATCTGGGCCCTTTCTATCTTCTGTGATTCCCACTCCCTCATGCTAAATTTTGGTTCATCCTACAAAATAGTCAAAGTTGCAAAATTTAAATAACGACAAAAATAAATTACTGGAAGGGATTATTCCTCTAAACCCCCCAAACTATAGGTACTTTATACTAACAAGGCAAGATCTTTGTTTTTAGACACATTGAGGTTTAAAGTTTGGTAGTCTGTGCGAATTGCCCCATTATTCACTTTTTTGTGATTTTTTGACCAAAAATCACGGAATAATTATTTAAAGTTTGACTAGAATCTTTCCCTCGATGAGACGGTTCCGATGGTGGTGACGGTGTTAAAAACTTCAAAGTTATAACACGAGAATTCTAATTTAAGTTCAATACACTTAAATTAAATTTCCCGTGTAATTACTTTGAATTTTGCGACACCGTCACCACCACCAGAACCGTCTCAACAAGGGGAATGTTTTAGTCAAACTTTGAATAATGTTTTCGACGATTGTTTGTCGGAAAATTGCCTAAAACTGAAAAATAGGGCAATTTGCACAAACTACCAAAGGTTAGACCTCAATGGGTCTAAAAATAAATATCTGACCCTGAATTCATAAAATGGCCATAGTTCAGGCGGTTTGATGGAATAATCCCTTACTGGAAAAATATAAAACTTTTGAGTTGCCTCACGAGCAACGCTTGGTTTTTACATCATCTAGCCAGATGATAATAATTATAAGGTGTCTCAATCACATATCATGGTTAAATGGATGCGCTAAATTCTCTCCCTTAGCTAGCTTTATGAGTGGTTGTTCTTTTGGGTACTCCATTTTCTCAACCTTAAAACTAAAATACTTCTTGTTAACTTTGAAAGTGACAACTCTCTCTCCCACATCAATTAAAGCATTAGCAGTTTTGAAAATCACAGCAAATTGTTCCACGTATTGAGTTTTTGAAGGATATTGAATTGGTGGGTAATTCTCTTTCGCCACTGGCTCTGAGGCTTTTGCTCAAAATATCTTCTTTAGTTGAAACCATGTTGATTTGTTCCCTCAGATTAGTCTCTGTGTTGCTAGGCAAAGTCCCATTAGCTCGCGTACTTAACTGATTTACAATTAGGCCAAGTTGTTTCTTAATGTTCCTCAATGAGTTATCGGTGTTCGGACATCTCGCCTCTATTTGCCCCAATCTTGCATCAGTCTTTGTCATATAGTTATACAACGCAAGATCTGCCTTTCTCTCTACTGGTTGAAATCCCACTTGTTTCTGAAAACCTTCTTGTTGTTGCTGATTCCGATGACTCCCCCCAAGAAAAATTAGGGTGGTTTCTTGTCCCTAGATTGTAATTATTTAAGTATAGATTGTTTTGTCTCGAGTAGTTACCAACATAGCTAACTTCTTCATGCATGACTACATTTACTCATGTGTATTCGTTAGTTGGGTTATTTTCTCCACAATTGTTGCATACAATGATTAGTGAATTTGCATTCATATGCTTCAATCTCGTGTTAATGGCGTTCACTTGTGCAAAAAGTTGAGTGATAGTGTCAATCTCGTGAACCCCCATTGTCGTCTTGCTTATACTTCGATATATATTCCACTTTGAGATGGTTAATGCAATTATCTCTAGTAAAACAAATGCATCCTTGTCGATCCTTTGCATGAATCCCCATTCTTAACTAACATCTAGTGTGTTTTTCCACACGGAGTTCAGCCCGCAGTAAAATTGTTGGAGTAGTACCTCGTTTGTGAAGCTGTGTTATAGACACCGCTTTGTCATGCCTTTAAATCGTTCACATGCCTAAGATAATGTATCCACGTGCATTTTTCAGAAATTAACTATCTCACTTCTCAGCTTTGCTATTTTGCTAGTGGGCAAAATGTTTGTAAGAATAGTTGTTCCATCTACTCCCATGTTGTGATTATGTTATTTTGTATTTCATTAAGCCACCTCTTAGCTACTCCATTCAAAGAAAATGGAAATAACTTCAACTTTGCTTAATCAGATCTGAGTTGAAAGACTTTACACATCCCAATAAAGTCTTTGAGATGTGTCATCGGATCTTCACTAAGTCCTGCCCCGAATTGATTATGGCCGATCACAGAGAATATAGCTGACTTGATTGGTTCATGATCTTCAGTTGGAACAATACATAATCCAGTGCTTTCAAGTGTTGGTAATACTTCTTGTCTAGCAGGTGGAGTGAAATATCCTCCTTCCAAAGGTTGGTCATTGTTTCTTTAAGTTTGTTTCCCTTGTGGTGTTCCTACTGCTGGAGTTCCTCCATCTTCAGTGTTCAACATACTTCTTGTTTCTTTTTGGTTATGTCTGCAAGTTCTCTCTATCTCAAGATTAAATTGTAGTGGTGTCACGGTGTCTCTTCGTGCCATACACTGCTGCACATAAAACAATAATACAAAAGTAAGTGTTTATCACAGAACAACAATATTAGTAATTGCTAACAAATATACCGTTACTCTCCGGCAACGGCTCCAAAAACTTGATGGGGGCGTTTATTAGGTGTAAACAGAATAGGATAATTTCAGCACTGAAGTATTACACCTGAGTCCAACGATATCGCAAGTGCGCGAATCAAGTATTAATAAAATAGAAAGTAAGAGTACTACCCAAGTCTTGAATCCCAAAAGAGTAGATATTTCTAATTAAGCGATTATATTCTTGAACACTCAATGAATTAGTTTTTTTATTTATTTTTGGTTTTATCATTGAAGAATTAAACTAAGACTAAGAACTATTACTTAACTAACTAAGTACTACCTAAATGCCTAAACTAGAATGCTTGAGTGAACTAACTACCTAGGGATTGTGGTTGGAGATGTTTCTAACATGATGTTTAATTGATTGATTGATATCTAAGGTTGTCAATCAGATTTTGCAAAAGGGTGTCTAAGATATAGAATTCATTGATCTCGGATGCATGTATTTCATAGACAAAATACCAAGGACTCCGATGCAAGAATCTATTTATTGATGGTTCTTTTGTTTTCGTGTTGATGTAGAAAATTAGCCACACTTCAATGTACTAAAGAACCCTATATCTAATGATGTTAGGCCGTTAAGCACTTTCCCCTCACCAGAAGTTCACCATGTCATAGGATGCATGTAGTTTCTTAGAAGTGAATTAGAGTTACCAACAACAATATAGATTACATGAACGTGTTAATGATCGAAGATCCACATATTTATCTGCCTGTTCTATTATTGTTGAGTTAACAATCCCCTATGCATAATTCAACGTAATACAATGTCATTCAATGTCACTACCTTGTTGTCTGAGAAACGCGTGCATCAAATAAACCAAGTAGCATAAGCAACAAATAATATCCAACAAAACAAATTCATCACTAAACATAATCAAAACATAGGTTCAAGGTGCTTCCATATGAGATCGACTACTCCCTCAGATACAGAGAGGATTACCTACTCATATTCATATTCAAATCACAACAATTCTTCATAGATTACTCAATTAAGAAAAAGAAAAGATTAAAATCTTGGTCTCCTTGTTGCTTTCCTCTACTGTAATTGTTGATTCCTTGAGTGCATGTTTCTCCTTCAACTATGATTGTGGTGCTATGAACGGTAGTATTTCTGCTCTTCTCTAACCCTAGAATGCTCTCTAACTCTCTTTAATGGTGTTTTTTTGGCTCTGAGAATCGGTACCCTAGCTGCTGAACGTAGGCTCATTTTTATAGTTTTTCTTCGTCCTGAGTTTCGTTTTAGAGTTTCTGGCGTCACCCCAAAATTTGCCATTGTGCACCCCTTGCATTATGCTTTGTGGTTTATTTAGTATAGCGTGGTTGGTAGCGTCATAGCTCTATTCACCTTTGTTACTAAAAAGTACTGAAATCTTTCAAATAATCATTGTTCTGCTCCGACTCGACTAAAACTGCAAAAACAATGAAATGACACTAAAACAAGTAATATAGCCACAAAGATTGTACAAAGTCTAAGAAATCTGGTACTTAATTCATTATAATGCTTCTCTTATCAGCGTCGTTGGGAACTTGTCTGTCTTTTAGCTGTTCCTTGGCTTCCCGTGCTTCCTCCCACAGGACGAACATCTGGGCCCTTTATATAACATCATCTAAACTTTTGACTCGGGCTCCGACCAGCGATTCGCTGAAGTCTCCCAAGTGGAGTCCCTAGACGAGTATTTTGGATGTCCTGGTAGTATCAACACGCGATACGTCCCGCACTTTGTTGGTGAAGCGACACATGTACTCCCATAGGACCTCATCCTTCATTTCTTAGCCGCAAAGAGATGGTTTGTAGATTTGGGGTATCGTCTATTGCAGGCGGACAGGTGTATGAACATTTTTGTAAGCTGTTAAAAAATTTGGATTACCCCTACTGGGAGCTAAGAAAACCACGCCTGCATTCTTCTCATAAGACTGGATCGAAACACTCAGAACAGCATTGGGTCTAATGCTGAGACTAAATTTATGCTTGCCACGTACTAGTTAATGTGGTCCTGCGGATCTCGGCCATTCTTGTCACCACCTTAGATGGGCAAGTTTGGGGTTTCATGTTTGGCTAGATGTGAATCTTGACTATGTGAGGGGAATAAGGGGTTCCGCGACAAATTGCCTGCACTTGGGGGTTCACATCTTTCCTGAGGGACTGGACTTCCCTAATTAGATTGTCCACTAATTCCCATAGGGGATCCGCCCATTATTTGATACCACAATATTATAGGTCTTGTTGCTGGCATTTGGATTCCTAGATTCCGAAGCATCCGTGAAGCGGGGCTTCTGAGGGCCTTTCTCATGGTACCGCAGGGAAGCAGGCCATCGATGGTCATCCCAAATGCTCGGCTAGTTTCACGGGTTCATAATGGGCATGGGCCTGCCTCTGCTAATCGATGACGTGTGTCCTCTGGGGTCGAAAGACGGGGTTTCGTTCGAGTCCCCGTCAGTATCAGGAGCATTTGAATCCATGCGACGCTACCATGTTGGTGGGGGTTGTTCGTGACTTTGCAACATGATTTCCATGATGTTTTAGAAGACGCTTTGGGGGATACGTACGGTATCGGGGGCTTCGGGAGTTTCATCCCTATAACGCCCCAAAAATTAGGAAAAAAATAAATTTATACTTTAGTACTTGAACTTTTGAAATTTTTTATTTTTGACCCTGAATGTTTAGAAAAATTTACATTTAAGCCCCCTGAACTTAAAAGTTAGTCTTTTATTATATTTATAGGTCTCTAATTCTAAAACATATATTTCAATTTTATATATTAACCAAGTTGATTGAATTACCTAGAAATATTACATAAGTAAGTATGTATGCAACAAAGAAATCTAATTATACCTATTTGAATTTTAATTATAAATAATTTAGGGAGTTGATATGCAATTAATCAATTGATGAAGTAGGCCATGACATCTTTTTGATGAGTTAAGCCATGACATCCTTAAGAGCATGATTAAATTCAGATTTTTTGTGATTTATTATAAAATAATAAAGGTGGGACTGTAACGACAAATTCTTGCTATCTCTGTAATTAAAAGACAAGAAAAGATTACAAATAATTTTTGAGTATATTTGAAGTACAATTGTGGTTCAATCTCTATCTAATCCTCTGATTCAATTCTGTAAGAACAATATTGAAATCTGTGGTGGAAATCTTCAACTTGATCTTCACTGAGATGATTTGAACTTGGAGAAACGTTAATTCAAGGGTCCTTGGACTTGATCTCGGATTAAATGGTGATTTGATTTGAGGATTGATGAAGGATGATATGATCTTCGTTCTCAATTCTTTGGATTTGTGAGTTTTGATCTTTCCAATATGGATTTTGATCTTCAAAAACGGTTTTCCGAGGGTCTTGTGACTTGATCTCGGATCAAACAAATTTTTGACTTGAAGACGAATGAAGAACGGTATGAACTTGATTTGGGTTTTTTTTTGAATTGTTGAAGATTTGATCTTCTTGACAGAGACACGATCTTCAAAAATGGTTTTTGGATAAACTTGAGGCTTGATAGCGGATTGAAAAGAGTTCTTAACGAAGAACACCTTGAAGATTGTTGAGGTTGTTGGAGAGGATTTGTTGAACTTACTTGCTCTCAACTCTTAAAGGTTTAATTGTGTTTGTGTTCTTCAAGAGCTCATCTATTTATAGTAGTAGAACCGAGCCTCCTTGCTTGTGATTGGTCGGTTTTTTTTTTAATATAAGCATGGATTTAATTTAACTTGTGGTGGACTTCTTCCCCGGACCCTCGCATTGCGGGGATGCTTTCGTGCACTGGGCTGCCCTTTATCAAGAAATCCTTAGAACACATCGTATTTTCACATTGCTTTATTTGATCGGCCAACAATTCTCCATCTTTATATTATAAATCAATTAATTAACCTATTAATAAATGGAATTTAATTTAGTAAAATTCCAAATTAAAAATAGAAATAATTAATTTAATTTATAATAATCAATTTGACACTTTGTCAATATTTAATTGGAGTAGACAAAATTAATTTGTCTACAAATGCCCCCTTGATACTTGTCACGAATAGCATTGTAAAAATACGTCTTGAAGTGAATATGTCGCAACATATTTATTTCTGGGCCATCAATGAGATTAATAGAAGATTGTAACTTCACTTTGAAAAAGGTTAACTTTCAGGGACTTCCATGTGAATTCCTTGAGGGACAATAGTGCAATATACCATCCCACTTTTCCTTATGCAAGACACGTGAATCCTTTGTTTTTTTTTTAACATTGAAAGTCAAAAATGACTGTTGAATGTCATTAAAAAATAAAAAATAATAATAATAATAAATAAAAAATAAAGCTGCCGGTGGGATTTTATTATTATTATTATTATTATTATTATTATTATTATTATTAACATTGAAAGTAAAAAATGACGGCTGTAAGAAAAAAAAAATTAAAGCTGCCAATCCAACTATGGCAGAATTTTTCAAGATTCTTTCTCCTACAATTGCAGAACCCGTGACCCAGTAGGTAAGGAATTCTAAACATGTTTACTTATAAATTACTCATTCAACTAAGAATTTTAATACAGCCCCAACTATATCAAAGAAGAATTCTAATTGAATTAAATCTCTCATGTTCCTATTCCTCCCCTCCTTCTCCGTTCTTTTACAGCAGCAATAGTAAGGTTTTTGTTTTTTTTTTTTCATCCGCAACAGCAGGTTTTCTTTTTTTTCCTTTTTTTTTCTTTTCTTTCGCTGATCACTTTTTTCTCTTTTTTTTTTTCCTTCTTTCTTTCTCTTTCAGCGCCTGTTTTTTTTCTCTTTCTTTCTCTTTCTTTTTTTTTCTTTTTTCTTTTTTTTTCTTTTCGTTTCTTTGGCTGATAATTTTTTCTTTTCTTTTCCTTTTTTTTTACAGGTTGCAGTGGGTTTTGAATTGGAAAGAAAGTACTCCCACTATAATTGCAAAAAGGAAACACAACTTTCTGGTATTATTATTTATCACCCTTTTTTTGTTTTTTTTTAACTCACTTCTTTTTTAACTTTTTTTTTGTTGACACTCCACGCAAAATGGTGAAATTTGGTCATGCCTATAATTCGAAGGAAGTCGAGACTCTAACCATCACCGGCGATGAAAACCAATCGACCCAACGGGACATAATATTGGAGGTCGGCACCCCTCTCGCCGGAATTCACACAAACAAATGGCCCACTTTGATTAACACCATTAAACCCAAAGACTGGACTGAAGAGTTTCCCAAGTCCTCCAATCGATCTCTGCCGTCGTTTGTCCTCCAGTCTTCTCTGCCGCGAGTATCAGACGATGATCTTCCTTTCGATACCTTGGGGCAACGTATTGACAGAGGTGATGCCATATGGGATGATGCCTTTCTTTACTTTCCCAGCAAAATCCATTACTTTCCCGGATATTGGGAGTGGACAGAAGATGTCCTTGTTCGGTGCAATCCTATTACTTCCACCAACATGTACGAGCCAGTCTATGCATCCCTGTTCACATATAATTGCAACTTGGAGATCGTGAAGTCTTGTGCGAAGCGTGGTCACCGTCTACAAAAACCCTTGTCACTTCACTTGGGGAACTCTCAGTTTGGCTATGGGACTTGGAACACCTTACCAGTCTGCCTATGCATCCTTATTCACATATAATTGCAACTTGGAGATCGTGAATGTTTTATGCGCGTGTCGTACTTGACAAAGTCCGGATCTCTTGCAAATAGAGGAAGAGCACAATCAAACCTCAATCAACACAACATCATTTGTGAGCTTGAAAGAGGAGATATTCGTTGGACGACTCGGCATCAAAGAAGCCTTGAATGAGACATTCATTTCAGGACTCGACATCAAAGAAACCTTGAAGGACACATTCATTTAGCAACTGGCTTCAAATGTTTCCGAACGAAAGCGATTTGCTTTCAAGACTTGGCAACAACGACATTCAGCAGAAGTAGACTTATTTTCAAGACTTGGCATCAAAGACATTCAGCAGGAGTGGACTTGTCTTCAAGGCTTGGCGTCAAAGACATTCGGCATGAGTCGACTTGTTTTCAAGACTTGGTATCAAAGACATTTAGCATGAGTGGACTTGTCTTCAAGGCTTGGCGTCAAAGATATTTGGCAGGAGTCGACTTATTTCAAAGACTTGGCATCAAAGACATTCAGCAGGAGTGGACTTGTCTTCAAGGCTTGGCGTCAAAGATATTCGGCAGGAGTCGACTTGGTTTCAAGATTTGGCATCAAAGACATTCAACAAGACCAGACATAGTTGACCCTACATCAAAGGTCGCTTGAACGAGAAGACATCATTTTCATGACTTGGCCTCAAAGACGCCTTGAAGGAGCACATTGTTTTGACGACTCGACATCAAAAGGCACCTGAAAGGAAGATATTTTCTTTCAAGACTTGGTTGCGTGCGCAGCTTTGTTGGCCCGTCATATCTCAAGGATCTTCATGTAACATCTTCCACGCAACATAACTTGGCAAAAGAATATGACCGAACTCAGAATTATATAACTCCGCAGAATCAAGAATATTTCCATTTGAATCACAACCACCAGCCAATATTGCGATTTCCCCGAGGCTCGCATAACCAAACAAACATTTAGGCTCATTCATACTCATTCTAGTAGTCTACGTGTTTGTCAACAAACTGTAACGATAGATAGTGTAAGACACGAGTTCTCTACCGAAAAGAAGAAGTTCAGTTCCAACCGCAAAAGATTCCTTATCTCCAAAGACAAAGCATTGATTAGGATTCAAACTCGGTAAAGTCATCCAACGACGGCGCTTGGGGTCAAATGCTTCCCATTCGAGCAGCTGGCAGGAAACATAAATCCAATGCTCAACTACTCTACTCTGTCTCCTCAGCCTGTATAACTCACCGCTTCATGATGTTTGTTATCGGATTGGTTCGGTTTAACAGAAGGACGAGTCAAAATCCCACCAAGCAATAAGGCCATATCTACATGATCATCAGTCAGTTTTGACACTTTCTTAACAAGCACGTCCTTCACCTACTGACGCAGAGATGGACGAATTGAACGTTATGAGATTGAACTTGGAGACTGAGCAACTGGAGTTGGGGGATGTGAGGCCTTTTGTTTGAGATAGATTTTCCTTGTTTTTATTTTTAGTGATATACTTTATTAATACTGTGACATAATCGCAACAAAACCAACTTAAGCAAATTTCATGACTGAACTTAGAAAAATTCTAAGCTGCCTACGTACCTCAATAAAAAGGATCAAGTCATAACGTAGTTCAAAGATTTCAAGATTTATTTAAGGGGGGTGCCGTACACAGTTTATACTCATGCGGGCCAGATAAAACTTTAACCACTTTAGTGAGGTAAGTTATCATTTTAACCACATAATTTACCATTGGTGGTTGCCATCCACAGTTTATACTCATCCGGGCCAGGAGTAACATGTAGTTTAAGCTCGTGCGTCATGGAGCATGCTTCAGTCATCAAGGGTAGTATTGTTTCAAGAATTTTCCATTGATAGGACCAATTCTTAATCCATCTTCGGCAGTCAACTTATATGCGCCATTCGTGTATACTTCTGTGATGACATAAGGACCATCCCACTTTGAAGTGAATTTGTTTCCGATTCGATGAGTGATAATGATGGGCCTTCTCACTGCAAGAACCAAATCACCAACTTGAGAGGAGCGTCGGCGGACCTTTTTGTTAAAAGACTTTGGAGATACGAGCTTGATAGCATTCAAGTTCCTGTTGCGCTTCTAGTCTTTTCTCATCAAGAGCATCTAGTTCTTGCAAGGGCAAACGAGCATTCTCTTCTTCAGTGAGTCCTTCTTGCAGAGCTATCCTTAAAGACGGGATTTGTTGCTCAAGAGGGAGAACTGCTTCTACTCCGTATATCAATGCATACGGGGTTGCCTGAGTTGGCGTTCTGTGTGTAGTTCTATATGCCCATAGAGCTTCTCCAATTCTTTCATGCCAATCTTTCTTTGAGTTCGCCACCACTTTCTTTAGCAACTTGCAGAGAGTTTTGTTGAATGATTCGGTGAGGCCATTAGAAGCAACATAATACATGGAAGAGTTTCTTTGCTTGAATCCAAACTTTTCACACAACTTGTCTATCAAACCATTGCTAAACGGCTTTCCATTATCAGTGACGATGCATCGAGGAACTCCGTAGCGGTAAATGATATTGGTACGAGTGAAGTTGACAACAGTCTCCTTTTTGACTTCTTTGAGAGGCACAGCTTCGGCCCATTTTGAGAAGTAGTCTGTTGCAGCCAAAATGTACAAGTGCCCGCCAGAAGACTTTTTCATAGGACCGACAGCGTCCAAACCCCACGAATCAAAAGGCCAAGAAGCTACAATTGGATGTAAAGGTTCAGGTGGCTGATGGATAAAGTTTGCGTAGAATTGACAAGCTTGACATCTTCGTGCATACTTCATGCAATCTAAAACCATGGTAGGCCAGTAGTAGCCCATTCTTTTGATGCAAAAATGTAACTTTGGACCAGACTGATGAGCTCTACAAATTCCGGAATGTGCTTCTTCCATAGCTTGCATAGCTTTTTCTTTTCCTAGGCAGCGCAAGAAAACCCCATCAAACGAGCTCCTATAGAGTGTGTCTTTATAGAAGATGAAGCGAGCTGCACGACGCCTAATGTCGATCTTTTGCCGTACGTCATCGGGCAATTTTCCATGCTTTAAGTAGTCCACAAATGATTGTCGCCAATCTTCAACTTCAATTTTATATACCTCCACAGCATGACTTTCATTATTATTACCTTGCCCACCGTTATCTTCTAGGATAGGCGGGAGTACCCATTTGTGGCACACGGGTACGGACGTCTTCTCTTTTGATGTAACCAACATAGAAGCAAGTTTATCTAAAGCATCGGCTTGCCCGTTATCTTTCCTCGGCACATGCTCTACTGTAACGTCACCAAGATTTTTGATTAGTCTTCTTGCATACTCAACATATGGTAGGAGCTCTGGCTTCTTAACCACAAATTCGTCATACAATTGATTGACGACCAACTTGGAATCGCCATTCACTTTTAGATGAGGTTGCCTCAGGTCAATTGCCATTTCTAACCCGAGTATCAAAGCTTGATATTCCGCAACATTGTTTGAGCAATTTTGAGTTAATGTGAAGGAATACGGCAAGACCTCTCCATTAGGCGTGAGAAAGATAACGCCGGCGTCGGCTCCATTTCTATGTGCGGCACCATCAAAGTACATTTCCCATGGAGGAGTAACTTCAACCACGAGTGCATCTTCATTAGGCAAGTCGTCCATTAACTCCCGCTCAGCAGGAATAGGGTGGTCAGCTAGAAAATCAGCCAATACTTGTCCTTTCACAGCCTTTTGAGGGATATATGCAATCTCAAACTGTTGCAGCTGGAGGTACCATCTTGCAAGTCGATCAGACAACACCGGCCTCGTCATGACATACTTCAAAGGGTTTGCTCTGGATACAATACGAATAGTATAAGCTTGAAAGTAATGCATCAATTTTTGAATTGAGAACACAAGGGCTAGGCAAAGCTTTTAAATAGGAGTGTACTTCAACTCATTCGGCGTCATTATTCGGCTCAGGTAATAAAGTGCATGTTCCTTCCCTTTGTCATTTTCTTGGGCGAGTAATGCCCCCACTGATCTTTCTTGGGCAGCAATATATAGGATCAATGGACGTCCCGGCACAGGAGCGCCTAAAATGGGAGGTTTCATCAGATACGACTTGATTCGTTCAAAAGCATTGCGACAAGATTCATCCCACCTAAATGGAACGTCTTTCTTCATCAAATGACTGAAAGGTTAGCAACGACCAGCTAAATTCGAGATGAACCTTCTGTGATATGACAATTTCCCTTTTAAACTTTTGAGTTCATGAATATTTTGTGGCTCTGGCATCTTAACTATTGCATCAATCTTGGCTTGCTCGATTTCAATGCCTCGCCGACGAACAATGAAACCAAGGAACATTCCCGATGTTACGCCAAATTCACACTTCATAGGATTCATCCTTAATTGACACTTTCGCAATCGTGCAAAGACTCTTCGTAAGTCATCTACGTGATCTTTCCTTCAATATAGTATTTTGCATCTGCAAAGTGTGATTCAGCATCAGAAAAAGGATTTACATCACCATGTACCTTTCTTTCGACTCCATCTTGATAATATCCGAAGCACTGGTGTAATGTTGAAGGAACAACACCATTTTCATGTATCCAAGGTCGACCCAATAACATGTTGTAGGATGTGTTGGATTCGATGACATAGAATAGATTACTAGACGGCATATCTTCAATAAGAAGATTTAATCTTATGATGCCAATGGCTCTTTGTCCCCCTTGGTTGAAACCTTGGATCATCAGACGACTACTTGATAGTTCATCCACCGAGATCCCTAATTTATTCAAAGTGCGTAGAGGTAAGATATTGACCGCAGAGCCCCCGTCAATCAGAATTCGATTGACTCTTTTCTCGCGAATATAGCCGGCGACAAACAATGTTCGGTTGTGGAGCTTGGAACCTAGTAGAAGGTCTTCATCAGTGAAGTATATAGTGGACATATATTGGTTTGTGACATGAGCAGTCTTTAAAGTAGAGTCTTCAATTTTCTCTCATTCGTGAGTCTCATTGCATGAAACGATGATGTGTGAGTCATCTAGGTTATCAACTGGGCTTAAGAGTGCGACAAGGTTTGATGACACGACATCCTCTTCTAGCGTAATGTTCCCATCACGAGCCAACCGCATCACCTTATCCTTGAATATGAAGCAATCATGGATTGGGTGTCCTACGAGACGATGATATTTGCAATACTTAGGATCATCGGTGCGACCAGCCTCTTCTGGTCTCTTCATTTCAGGTAGCTCAATTAAGTTAGCTTTGAGCAAATCATGACATATGGCTAAAACGTCAGAATCGAGGAATGGATATTGCTTTGACCGTATCTCCTTGAGTGTCGTCTTCCTCTGCTCATTAGCTTGTGCATTATTGACCTTTTCAGATACCAAAACACCTTTTCGTTGGTCAATTCTATCATTTGTCTTGGCCTGGATTCTCAACGGAGCAACATTCACCGCTATAGACTCTTTGGAGCAACATCCCAATTTGTTCCTCCAAAGTTATAGCACTTGTTGTCAATGCTTGCACTGTATCCAACGGAGGTGAAGAACCCGATGCGGAGTGAGGAGTTGGTGGGGAGGAGTCGCCGCTCTCAACATCCTCATCATTGTTGACGTTGTCGGAGACAAATGAGTCCTTTTGAACAATGTTGTTGACGACTTCACTTGGCATCTTCGTGGATGGATCAGCCAATAGATCAGACAACCTTCTTGTCTTGCCTGATGCCATATGGTTGACTGGTTGTTCTTGATGAAAAGAGATGAGAGGTAGTGTAGTCCCACCGGGCGTGCCAAATTTGTAACGACAAATTCTTGCTATCTCTGTAATTAAAAGACAAGAAAAGATTACAAATAATTTTTTAGTATATTTGAAGTACAATTGTGGTTCAATCTCTATCTAATCCTCTGATTCAATTCTACAAGAACAATATTGAAATCTGTGGTGGAAATCTTCAATTTGATCTTCACTGAGATGATTTGAACTTGGAGAAACGTTAATTCAAGGGTCCTTGGACTTGATCTCGGATTAAATGGTGATTTGATTTGAGGATTGATGAAGGATGATATGATCTTCGTTCTCAATTCTTTGGATTTGTGAGTTTTGATCTTTCCAATATGGATTTTGATCTTCAAAAACGGTTTTCCGAGGGTCTTGTGACTTGATCTCGAATCAAACGAATTTTTGACTTGAAAACGAATGAAGAACGGTATGAACTTGATTTGGGTTTTTTTTTTGAATTGTTGAAGATTTGATCTTCTTGACAGAGACACGATCTTCAAAAACGGTTTTTGGATGAACTTGAGGCTTGATAGCGGATTGAAAGGAGTTCTTAACGAAGAACACCTTGAAGATTATTGAGGTTGTTGGAGAGGATTTGTTGAACTTCCTTGCTCTCAATTCTTGAAGTTTTAATTGTGTTTGTGTTCTTCAAGAGCTCATCTATTTATAGTTGTAGAACCGAGCCTCCTTGCTTGTGATTGGTCGGTTTTTTTTTTTAATATAAGCATGGATTTAATTTAACTTGTGGTGGACTTCTTCCCCGGACCCTCGCATTGCGGGGATGCTTATGTGCACTGGGCTGCCCTTTATCAAGAAATCCTTAGAACACATCGTATTTTCACATGGCTTTATTTGATCGGCCAACAATTCTCCATCTTTATATTATAAATCAATTAATTAACCTATTAATAAATGGAATTTAATTTAGTAAAATTCTAAATTAAAAATAGAAATTATTAATTTAATTTATAATAATCAATTTGACACTTTGTCAATATTTAATTGGAGTAGACAAAATTAATTTGTCTACAAATGCCCCTTGCGACTTGTCACGAATAGCATTGTAAAAATGCGTCTTGAAGTGAATATGTCGCAACATATTTATTTTTGGGCAATCAATGAGATTATTAGAAGATTGTGACTTCACTTTAAAAAATGTTAACTTTCAGGGACTTCCATGTGAATTCCTTGAGGGACAATAGTGCAATATACCATCCCATTTTTCCTTATGCAAGACACGTGAAACGCGAATCCTTTTTTTTTTTTTTAACATTGAAAGTCAAAAATGACGGCTGAATGTCATTAAAAAATAAAAAAATAATAATAATAATAAATAAAATATAAAGCTGCCAATGGAATTTTTTTTTTTATTATTATTTTTAACATTGAAAGTCAAAAATGACGGCTGGAAGAAAAAAAATAAAGCTGCGCCAATCCAACTATGGCAGATTTTTTCAAGATTCCTTCTCCTACAATTGCAGAACCCGTGACCCAGCAGGTAAGGAATTCTAAACATGTTTACTTATAAATTATTCATTCAACTAAGACTTCTAATACAGCCCCAACTGTATCAAAGAAGAATTCCAATTGAATTAAATCTCTCATGTTCCTGTTCCTACCCTCCTTCTCCTTTATTTTACAGCAGCAATAGCAAGGTTTTTGTTTTTTTTTTTCATCCGCAACAGCAGGTTTTCTTTTTTTTTCCTTTTTTTTTTCTTTCTCTTTTTTTTTTCTTCTCTTTCGCTGATCACTTTTTTCTCTTTTTTTTTCCTTCTTTCTTTCTCTTTCAGCGCCTGTTTTTTTTCTCTTTCTTTCTCTTTCTTTTTTTTTCTTTTTTCTTTTTTTTTTCTTTTCGTTTCTTTGGCTGATCACTTTTTTCTTTTCTGTCCCTTTTTTTTTACAGGTTGCAGTGGGTTTTGAATTGGAAAGAAAGTACTCCCACTATAATTGCAAAAAGGAAACACAACTTTCTGGTATTATTATTTCTCACCCTTTTTTTTGTTTTTTTTTTAACTCTCTTCTTTTTTAACTTTTTTTTTGTTGACAGTCCATGCAAAATGGTGAAATTTGGTCATGCCTATAATTCGAAGGAAGTCGAGACTCTAACTATCACCAGCGATGAAAACCAATCGACCCAACGGGACACAATATTGGAGGTCGGCACCCCTCTCGCCGGAATTCACACAAACAGATGGCCCACTTTGATTAACACCATTAAACCCAAAGACTGGACTGAAGAGTTTCCCAAGTCCTCCAATCGATATCTGCCGTCGTTTATGCTCCGATCTTCTCTGCGCCGAGTATCAGACGATGATCTTCCTTTCGATACCTTGGGGCAACGTATTGCCAGAGGTGATGCCATATGGGATGATGCCTTTCTTTACTTTCCCGGCAAACTCCATTACTTTCCCGGATATTGGGAGTGGACAGAAGATATCCTTGTTCGGTGCAATCCTATTACTTCCACCAACACGTACAAGCCAGTCTATGCATCCCTGTTCACATATAATTGCAACTTGGAGATCGTGAAGTCTTGTGCGAAGCGTGGTCACCGTCTACAAACACCCTTGTCACTTCACTTGGAGACCTCTCAGTTTTGCTATGGGACTTGGAACACCTTACCAGTCTGCCTATGCATCCTTATTCACATATAATTGCAACTTGGAGATCGTGAATGTTTTATGCGCGTGTCGTACTTGACAAAGTCCGGATCTCTTGCAAAGAGAGGAAGAGCACAATCAAACCTCAATCAACACAACATCATTTGTGAGCTTGAAAGAGGAGACATTCCTTGGACGACTCGGCATTAAAGAAACCTTGAAGGAGACATTCATTTTAGGACTCGACATCAAAGAAACCTTGAAGGACACATTCACTTCGCAACTTGGCTTCAAATGTTTCCGAACGAAAGAGATTTGCTTTCAAGACTTGGCAACAACGACATTCAGCAGAAGTAGACTTATTTTCAAGACTTGGCATCAAAGACATCCAGCATGAGTGGAGTTGTCTTCAAGGCTTGGCGTCAAAGACATTCGGCATGAGTCGAATTATTTTCAAGACTTGGTATCAAAGACATTTAGCAGGAGTGGACTTGTCTTCGAGGCTTGGCGTCAAAGATATTCGGCAGGAGCCGACTTGTTTTCAAGACTTGGCATCAAAGACATTCAGCAGGAGTGGACTTGTCTTCAAGGCTTGGCGTCAAAGATATTCCGCAGGAGTCGACTTGGTTTCAAGATTTGGCATCAAGGACATTCAACAAGACCAGACATTGTTGACCCTACATCAAAGGCCGCTTGAACGAGGAGACATCATTTTCATGACTTGGCCTCAAAGACGCCTTGAAGGAGCACATTGTTTTCACGACTCGACATCAAAAGGCATTCGAAAGGAATATCTTAAGGATCTTCATGTAACATCTTCCACGCAACATAACTTGGCAAAAGAATATGACCGAACTCAGAATTATATAACTCCGCAGAATCAAGCATATTTCCATTTGAATCACAACCACCAGCCAATATTGCGATTTCCCCGAGGCTCGCATAACCAAACAAACATTTAGGCGCATTCATACTCATTCTAGTAGTCCACGTGTTTGTCAACAAACTGTAACGATAGATGGCGTAAGACACGAGTTCTCTACCGAAAAGAAGAAGTTCAGTTCCAACTGCAAAAGATTCCTTATCTCCAAAGACAAAGCATTGATTAGGATTCAAACTCGGTAAAGTCATCCAACGACGGCGCTTGGGGTCAAATGCTTCCCATTCGAGCAGCTGGCAGGAAACATAATTCCAATGCTCAACTACTCCATTCTGTCTCCTCGGCCTGTATAACTCGCCGCTTCATGATGTTTGTTATCGGATTGGTTCGGTTTAACAGAAGGACGAGTCAAAATCCCACCAAGCAATAAGGCCGTATCTACATGATCATCAGTCAGTTTTGACAATTTCTTAACAAGCACGTCCTTCACCTACTGACGCAGAGATGGACGAATTGAACGTTATGAGATTGAACTTGGAGACTGCGCAACTGGAGTTGGGGGATGTGAGGCCTTTTGTTTGAGATAGATTTTCCTTGTTTTTTTTAGTGATATACTTTATTAATACTGTGACATAATCGCAACAAAACCAACTTAAGCAAATTTCATGACTGAACTTAGAAAAATTCTAAGCTGCCTACGTACCTCAATAAAAAGGATCAAGTCATAATGTAGTTCAAAGATATCAAGATTGATTTAAGGGGGGGTGTCGTACACAGTTTATACTCATGCGGGCCAGGAGTATTCATTCTTTAACCACTTTGAACAAAGTGGGGTATTTAAAATTTAACCACATAAAACACCTTCAGTGGGGTAAGTTATCATTTTAACCACATAATTTACCATTGGTGGTTGCCATCCACAGTTTATACTCATGCGGACCAGGAGTAACATGCAGTTTAAGCTCGTGCGTCATGGAGCATGCTTCAGTCATCAAGGGTAGTATTGTTTCAAGAATTTTCCATTGATATGACCAATTCTTAATCCATCTTCGGCAATCAACTTATATGCGCCATTCGTGTATACTTCTGTGATGACATAAGGACCATTCCACTTTCAAGTGAATTTATTTTCGGTTCGATGAGTGATAATGATGGGCCTTCTCACTGCAAGAACCAAATCACCAACTTGAAAGGAGCGTCAGCGAACCTTTTTGTTGAAAGACTTGGAGATACGAGCTTGATAGCATTCAGGTTCCTGTTGCGCTTCTAGTCTTTTCTCATCAAGAGCATCTAGTTCTTGCAAGCGCAAACGAGCATTCTCTTCTTCAGTGAGTCCTTCTTGCAGAGCTATCCTTAAAGACGGGATTTATTGCTCAAGAGGGAGAACTGCTTCTACTCCGTAGACCAATGCATACCGGGTTGCTCGAGTTGGCGTTCTGTGTGTAGTTCTATATGCCCATAGAGCTTCTGCAATTCTTTCATGCCAATCTTTCTTTGACTTCGCCACAACTTTCTTTAGCAAGTTGCAGAGAGTTTTGTTGAATGCTTCGGCGAGGCCATTAGAAGCAGCATAATACATGGAAGAGTTTCTTTGCTTGAATCCAAACTTTTCACACAACTTGTCTATCAAACCATTGCAAAACGGCTTTCCATTATTAGTGACGATGCATCGAGGAACTCCGAAGCGGTAAATGATATTGGTACGAATGAAGTTGACAACAGTCTCCTTTTTGACTTCTTTGAGAGGCACACCTTCGGCCCATTTTGAGAAGTAGTCGGTTGCATCCAAAATGTACAAGTGCCCGCCAGAAGACTTTGTCATAGGACCGACAGCGTCGAAACCCCACGAATCAAAAGGCCAAGAAGCTACAATCGGATGTAAAGGTTCAGGTGGCTGATGGATGAAGTTTGCGTAGAATTGACAAGCTTGACATCTTCGTGCATACTTCATGCAATCTAAAACCATGGTAGGCCAGTAGTAGCCCATTCTTTTGATGCGAAAATGTAACTTTGGACCAGACTGATGAGCTCCACAAATTCCGGAATGTGCTTCTTCCATAGCTTGCATAGCTTCTTCTTTTCCTAGGCAGCGCAAGAAAACCCCATCAAACGAGCGCCTATAGAGTGTGTCTTTATAGAAGATGAAGAAAGATGCACGACGCCTAATGTCGATCTTTTGTCGTACATCATCGGGCAATTTTCCATGCTTTAAGTAGTCCACGAATGATTGTCGCCAATCTTCAACTTCAATTTCGTATACCTTCACAGCATGGCTTTCATTATTATTACCTTGCTCACCGTTATCTTCTAGGATAGGCGGGAGTACCCATTTGTGGCACACGGGTACGGACGTCTTCTCTTCTGATGTAACCAACATAGAAGCAAGTTTAGTTAAAACATCGACTTGCCCGTTATCTTTCCTCAGCACATGCTCTACTGTAACGTCACCAAGATTTTTCATCAATCTTCTTGCATACTCAATATATGGTAGGAGCTCTGGCTTCTTAACCTCAAATTCGCCATACAATTGATTGACGACCAACTTCGAATCGCCATACACTTTTAGATGAGGTTGCCTCAGCTCAATTGCCATTTCTAACCCCGAGTATCAAAGTTTGATATTCCGCAACATTGTTTGAGCAATTTTGAGTTAATGTGAAGGAATACGACAAGACCTATCCATTAGGCGTGAGAAAGATAACGTCGGCGCCGGCTCCATTTCTATGTGCGGCACCATCAAAGTACATTTCCCATGGAGGAGTAACTTCAACCACGAGTGCATCTTCATCGGGCAAGTCGTCCATTAACTCCCACTCAGCAGGAATAGGGTGGTCAGCTAGAAAATCAGCCAATACTTGTCCTTTCACAGCCTTTTGAGGGATATATGCAATCTCAAACTGTTGCAGTTGGAGGTACCATCTTGCAAGTCGATCAGACAACACCGGCCTCGTCATGACATACTTCAAAGGGTTTGCTCTGGATACAAGACGAATAGTATGAGCTTGAAAGTAATGCTTCAATTTTTGAATTGAGAACACAAGGGCTAGGCAAAGCTTTTCAATAGGAGTGTACTTCAACTCATTCGGCGTCATTGTTCGGCTCAGGTAATAAAATGCATGTTCCATCCCTTTGTCATTTTCTTGGGCGAGTAATGCCCCCACTGATCTTTCTTGGGCAGCAATATATAGGATCAAGGGACGTCCCGGCACAGGAGCGCCTAAAATGGGAGGTTTCATCAGATACGACTTGATTCGTTCAAAAGCATTGCGACAAGATTCATCCCACCTAAATGGAACGTCTTTCTTCATCAAATGACTGAAAGGTTGGCAACGATCGGCTAAATTCGAGATGAACCTTCTGAGATATGCCAATTTTCCTTGTAAACTTTTGAGTTCATGAATATTTCGTGGCTTCGGCATCTTAACTATTGCATCAATCTTGGCTTGCTCGATTTCAATACCTCGCCGACGAACAATGAAACCAAGGAACTTTTCCCAATGTTACGCCAAATGCACACTTCATAGGATTCATCCTTAATTGACACTTTCGCAATCGCGCAAAGACTCTTCGTAAGTCATCTATGTGATATTTCCTTCAATATAGTATTTTGCATCTGCAAAGTGTGATTCAGCATCAGAAAAAGGCTTTACATCACCATGTACCTTTCTTTCGACTCCATCTTGATAATATCCGAAGCACTGGTGTAATGTTGAAGGAACAACACCATTTTCATGTATCCAAGGTCGACCCAATAACATGTTGTAGGATGTGTTGGATTCGATGACATAGAATAGCGTACTATACGGCATATCTTCAATAAGAAGATTTAATCTTATGATGCCAATGGCTCTTTGCCCTCCTTGGTTGAAACCTTGGATCATCAGACGACTACTTGATAGTTCATCCACCGAGATCCCTAATTTATTCAGAGTGCGTAGAGGTAAGATATTGACCGCAGAGCCCCCGTCAATCAGCATTCGATTGACTCTTTTCTCGCGAATATAGCCGGCGATAAACAATGGTCGGTTGTGGAGCTTGGAACCTAGTAGAAGGTCTTCATCAGTGAAGCAAATAGTGGACATATATTGGTTTGTGACATGAGCAGTCTTTAAAGTAGAGTCTTCAATTTTCTCTCATTCGTAAGTCACATTGCATGAAACGATGATGTGTGAGTCATCTAGGTTATCAACTGGGCTTAAGAGTGCGACAAGGTTTGATGACGCGACATCGTCTTCTAGCGTGATCTTCCCATCACGAGCCAACCGCATCACCTTATCCTTGAATATGAAGCAATCATGGATTGGGTGTCCTACGAGACGGTGATATTTGCAATACTTAGGATCATCGGTGCGACCAGCCTCTTCTGGTCTCTTCATTTCAGGTAGCTCAATTAAGTTAGCTTTGAGCAAATCATCAAATATGGCTGAAACGTCAGAATCGAGGAATGGATATTGCTTTGACCGCATCTCCTTGAGTGTCGTCTTCCTCTGCTCATTAGCTTGTGAATTATTGACCTTTTCAGATACCAAAATACCTTTTCGTTGGTCATTGCTATCATTTGTCTTGGCCTGGATTCTCAGCGGAGCAACATTCACCACTATAAACTCTTTGGTAGGTTCTTTGTTGAAAGATTTGCCTTCTTTCCTTGCATCTTGCTTGTCATTGAAACTTCGCGGATCTTGCATAGGCGGTCCATTAACTCCACTTGCCACCATACTCAGTTCCATGTCCTGAGCACGAGTTGCTAACTCCTCAAACGTCTTTTGTTGTATTCCTTGAAGAATGTAACGGAGCCCCCATTGCATGCCTTGGATGCACATCTCTATAGCCGAGGTCTCGGACAACCGATCTTTGCAATTGAGACTCAAGTTTCTCCAACGGTTTATGTAATCAATCACCGGCTCTTCATCCCATTGGCGAACATTTGTTAGTTCAATCATGCTGACGGTCCTTCTTGTAATGTAGAAGCGATTGAGGAATTCTTGCTCCCAACTATCAATCGAGTTTGCTTCCAAGTCAGTGTTCCAATCAAATGCATTTCCCTTCAGCGAGCGAACAAATTTCTTGACAAGATGGTCACTGTAAGTTCCGCCATTGTTGCAAGTCTCAACAAAATGAGCTACATGTTGCTTTGGGTTGCCTTTGCCATCGAACTGCTGGAAATTTGGTGGTTGGTAGCCATTTGGCATCTTGAGGTTATCTATCCTTTGAGTGTACGGTTTGGAATAGGAGAATGATGATTTGAAGCTTCCGTCTAGTTTGTCCTTGATAGTTCCCATGATGAACTCCTTTAATTAATCAGCAGGGATCATGCCATTTGAAGAGACTTGGAACTCCTTGGCAATAGACTTTTCCTTCTCATTGGATAATTGTTTCATGGATGTTTTACCCTTTTCAAAGCCTCCAAACTTCAGGTCCTTTACATGACTTTCTTCCACCTTGACTTCCCTACTCAAAAAAATTTCTATCTTGGAGTCTTGGTCTTGCACATGTTTGTTCAACATCTCTATGGCTTTGGTCAACATCCCAATTTTTTCCTCCAAAGTTGTAGCACTTGTTGTCAATGCGTGCACTGTATCCAACGGAGGTGAAGAACCCGATGCGGAGTGAGGAGTTGGTGGGGAGGAGTCGCCGCTCTCAACATCCTCATCATTGTTGAAATTGTCGGAGACAAATGAGTCCTTTTGAACAATGTTGTGGACGACTTCACTTGGCATCTTCGTGGATGGATCAGCCAATAGATCAGACAACCTTCTTGTCTTGCCTGATGCCATATGGTTGACTGGTTGTTCTTGATGAAAAGAGATGAGAGGTAGAGTAGTCCCACCGGGCGTGCCAAATTTGTAACGACAAATTCTTGCTATCTCTGTAATTAAAAGACAAGAAAAGATTACAAATAATTTTTTAGTATATTTGAAGTACAATTGTGGTTCAATCTCTATCTAATCCTCTGATTTAATTTGATCTGTGGTGGAAATCTTCAATTTGATCTTCACTGAGATGATTTGAACTTGGAGAAACGTTAATTCAAGGGTCCTTGGACTTGATCTCGGATTAAATGGTGATTTGATTTGAGGATTGATGAAGGATGATATGATCTTCGTTCTCAATTCTTTGGATTTGTGAGTTTTGATCTTTCCAATATGGATTTTGATCTTCAAAAACGGTTTTCCGAGGGTCTTGTGACTTGATCTCGGATCAAACGAATTTTTGACTTGAAAACGAATGAAGAACGGTATGAACTTGATTTGGGTTTTTTTTTTGAATTGTTGAAGATTTGATCTTCTTGACAGAGACACGATCTTCAAAAACGGTTTTTGGATGAACTTGAGGCTTGATAGCGGATTGAAAGGAGTTCTTAACGAAGAACACCTTGAAGATTGTTGAGCTTGTTGGAGAGGATTTGTTGAACTTCCTTGCTCTCAATTCTTGAAGTTTTAATTGTGTTTGTGTTCTTCAAGAGCTCATCTATTTATAGTTGTAGAACCAAGCCTCCTTGCTTGTGATTGGTCGTTTTTTTTTTTAATATAAGCATGGATTTAATTTAACTTGTGGTGGACTTCTTCCCCGGACCCTCGCATTGCGGGGATGCTTTCGTGCACTGGGCTGCCCTTTATCAAGAAATCGTTAGAACACATCGTATTTCCACATGGCTTTATTTGATCGGCCAACAATTCTCCATCTTTATATTATAAATCAATTAATTAACCTATTAATAAATAGAATTTAATTTAGTAAAATTCCAAATTAAAAATAGAAATAATTAATTTAATTTATAATAATCAATTTGACACTTTGTCAATATTTAATTGGAGTAGACAAAATTAATTTGTCTACAGGGACATAAATATTTATGATTAAATTACTATTTTCGTCTATAAATATTCATCATTGTTCAACATTTTATACAACCCAAATTAATCCAATTCTGCAAAAGTAACTAAAAATAAAAGTTGTTCCTTTTTGAGTTTTCGTTCGAAAAATAAATTTTTCAAATTTTTATCTTGCCATTTTCTACCCAAAACGACGCCAAAACTTTTATTGCTCTTACGCCTTAGAAAAATCGTATCAAATATTATAAACATTATTTTACTACCTATTTTTGCATACATACCTCCTTGATGTCTTCTATCTTTGTATGAAGACATCTTTCCCTAATAATATGATCTAGAAGGCTGTAATACATAAACCGTGAACTGCTGCCAAGAAATCCGATAGCAACTCTTATGTTGCAAGAATTATTTAGCATAGCAAACCTTTGTGTTTTCACAAAATCTTGAATTCCCACATCTCTCATGATGCTAGAAACCATAGACCATAAACAAATTTGAAAACCAAGTTCATTTGGATGTCCGATCAAAGGTAATACCAAAACTGCGATAATTTTTCAATTTATTTGGCACAACCTTTGTTTTCTTAATTTATAAGTTTAATCACCATCATAATTCAAGTATTTATCACACACATAAATTTAACATGATATAGTATTAGTTATAATTAGATTATTGTGATTTATAAACATGAATTGACATTTTTGTGATTTTATTTATAGCATTTAAATGGTTGATTTATCATGTTTAACATACTACTTTCATAAGTCTTACAAGATTATTTTTGCCACTTCATGACTTAACATCAAATAAGAATATTTATCATAATAAACATTCATTATCACATGTTTTGATAAATTTCCCATGTTATATCTTTAATTTAAGTTATAACATAATTATGTGCATTTTAAACTAACTATGTAAAATAAAGTAATAACTGACTAAGTTAGACCTTTTAAGGTGTTACTTATTTATTTGATGTGTGGTTATTAGAAGTTTTGAGTTGATTAAAGGTTAAAAATACGAGTTTTCCTAGAGTTAGTTAAGTAATATATTTTTAAGGATTAATTATGCATCAAATTGGATAGTTAATCAAATCTTACTTGTTAAAGTGACTTGTCATCAGAATGACTTTACCATGAATTCTCATTGTCATAAGTTTGAATGTATGGTTGTTTAATGTAATTTTGAGTTATAAATAAGGTGGTTAAAACAATAGATATTCAATATTCAATTGAAGCATATGTTTCTCTTTAATTCATCATCAAGGATTTTCATGTTTTGTGTAATAATATAAATTAAGCTTATGTGTTATTTTCTAAGATTTACATTGAAACTAGCATTCTTAACAAGAACGCTCTCAATTTCACCAACATGAGAATTGAAGAAAAAATACTAATATTTGTTGTGGGAATTGTAAATTCAGTTGATTAATATTATTTAAATTTGCTAAAGGTTTGACGAACTAATCACCACAACCAAGGTTCTCGTATGAGTTAAGGTGAGATTCCATTTCTAATTTGTTCTAGTCCCGCTTGGCATCCAGCCCTGAGGAACTTTGACAGAAAAGCCACTACTCCGTTACCAAACCTCGAACAACCTATATTTTATCATAATCTCGTTTTGCATCTCATTTCGTAACATGATTTTCTTACTCATCGTTAAATTGTATCCAATCATTTATTATTTATCATATTGATTCATAACCATGGTAATTCCCCGATATTTTAATCTCATCTTCTAGTTCTTCAACTTTGCAAAGAGCAACGAACTATGTTCGAGATATGTAGCTAAAGGAGCAACGGATATTATCAGGTTTACTACCTTATTTTTTTATCTGTTATACCCATTGGGACGCCATTGGGAAGTTTGGTCCAGGAATTGAGTTGAGTAATTTCTCTTGATACCCATCTATCTAGGCGTCGCTTGTAGTCAAGAGTTTGCTGTAACTTGCGTGCTGGATCGACATGTACTCGAGCATGTCTCTTGATTCTTTGCGAGGTCGCTCCTCGTCGGGAGGTATAAGGTAGAATATTATAAGTCATAAAGCTGGATTTGTTTATTGTTAAGCACAAGTTGATTAACTATTCTATGAAAATTCTATTACCATTGCTACATCAAATTATCTAGTTGACTATTTCTACCGATAAGATCACTCCTCGAAATGTATCAATTAAATCACAATTAATTCTTGCATTGCCAGTTCTTTTATATGAATCTCACTAAGTCATTAAAGACTTATTCCTCGTTTCTTATGTCCATTCCTCAGGATAAAAACCAACATGGCAGCATGGATCAAGTGAATAATTGTTACTCGGATCAGAGCATGGCTCGTGGGGCGCGGTCGTCCTTGGGACATGGGTCGTATTCTGGTCCCGCTCTTGGTTGATCGATGGATCCTTCCCAGAATTTTTAGTCTTGGTTGGCCATTTGTCTTGGAAAGCATAAATCGGTGGATGAGGAGAAGCATAAATACTTGGAAAGATATAATTTGTTTATTAATAGGCTTTTTGGAATTTATTCTTTCTTGGGTATTGTAAGGCACTGGGCGTCCCCTTTTTATAGGCGAGCGAAGTAGCTCGGGATTTATTAGCGCTACTAGTGATAAGATTACAATTGTACGAGGGGTTCGTACAATGGGATTTGATATATAGGATCTTATCGTGGTTTAGGCTTTGTCATTCTTTCGATGATCTTTATCTTAAACACTGAATAGGCTCTTTGAGATGCTACGTCCGAGTCGTGTTCGTAATTTGAGCGTAATTTGGTATTTTTTTGAGGGAGTTCATTTTTTGCATATATCACCAATTACAAATTACAAAATTTTATTATAACAAAAAATTGGCACCATCGCTCCACTCCCACCCACCTTGGACCAATGTACTACTTTAACTTATTTGGTGATTAAGTGAATTTCATTAATTAATGACTACTTAAAACAGTATTGCAATAATGGCTGAATTTGATTGAGTTGTTGTATTTAAGAGATTTGGTGGTTTAGAGATTCAAGTTCATTAGTTCCCCCACTATGTTCATTCACATCCAATGGTTCAAATCAATGAGGTTAGATGTGTGCAAAATGAGTTTTTTGAAAATCGATTGAATATTTTGGCCCAAAAATCAATTTTGATTTTTTTCCTTCGAACAAACACTACATATTATTCTCGTTTCCAGGGATTAAGAAGCGGATCGGATCGATAATAATCTTACTTTAAAACAAATACAGAGTAATATATCAAATTTAGTAATAAATAATGATAAAATAAATATAACACCAATGCTGCCCTAATTAACGGCTTAATTCAGGTTAGTTTGAATATAACATAATGCACGTGTGAAATACCTTGATAACACAAAATCATCCGGAAGGCGAAACTCTTATCGTAGTAAAAAAGGTGGTTCAAAATGCAATTCCCATGAGTTTACGAGGGGCTCTTATGAAGAGGAGGGCCCTCTTCACGAATATGAATAAAAGAGAGAAAATGTGTTATATTGCTATAAAGACTAAGAGTACACGTGTAGTGTATTAATATGAGATGGTTTACAATGGAGCTATCACTTGGTAGTTATAGGGATTTGAGTGTAGTAAAAGTTGTGTCCACTTGCTCTTCTTTAATACTCAGGGATGTGCATTCATCAATGCAGCCTCGCGGGGAATGGATCAGGTAACAATGATTTATGTATATTGCCCGTGGTTTTAGAATCGTTGGGCCAATAATAGTTGTTAGGCCGCTGACTTCACGCATGACTTTTTCAAGTGGGTCATTAAGGCTTCATAATCTGTTTAAGGGACCCATTGTATGAGGCCAATGCCCACGAGGTGCTACCTTGTTTATGTAGGAAGGTTGTAAAGAAAGCTTATACGAAGCACTCCTTCAAGGCTTCCTTCTAAAATGTGGTATTTTAGGTATTTTAGTATCTAGTTTATTTATGCATTATCACATGTCCCTCAAGTATCCTAGTTCGTGATACACGAGGAAGGAGACAACATTTTTCTTCTAGGGGTGCTATAGGAAAAAGGACAAAGTCTATTATTTTTGTCGCTTTCCTATGAAGTCGAGATGTTGTCGTTTCAAATCTGTCCAACACATAATTATGACGAACGTGGGGTATGTGCCGACATTATTTTTTTCTTAAATGCTTTGTGTTCCATGATACGTGTCCTTATCTGAGGGAGTGTTCTCTTGGCAGGAGGACGGTTGTGTGCCCTAATCTTTGGCCGTTTGCCTATAATTAGGTGATTTTTCCAACTTTTCTACGCTACCTCTCTTTGCTAAAAATCCTTTGAGTTTTTCTTGCAACTTCTTCTATGTTTTTACGTTCATCAATGGCTCCTTCCAACCATCAAGCTTTCTCTTAGGTCACGAACTTTGCGGAGGACACAAAGAGTTCTTTAGATTTCACGGTTCATCCCACAATGGAAGTTTCATCTGCTATTGAGTCGAAGATTGATGTTGCGAGCCTCCTATTGTACTGTCTGATCCTTGGTTTGATGCCATTTGTGTTTGCATTCATCGGTGTTCCTCTCTGGATTTTAGGAGTGAGGGGGTGCAGTATTAATCGCCAGCTCAACATGTCGATTTGAAGAAGAAGGGTAGGGTCTCTTTCGAGGGTGAGGGTCCGGCTACATGACATGCTAATCTCATTTTTTTAGTGGCATGTACTATTAATTTGGACGCGGTGAAGGCTTTGTTGCTCAAGTACCGTATGGACATTGGTACTTTAGATGTAAGATTCCTTCTCCTAATGATCGTGGCCAATTTCCCCTTCACCACATATCTGATGGTCTACGAGAAGCAGATGAAACTCGGCCTTCATCACTTCTTACTAAGGTGGTATAGTGAGTCAACATTGTATGGTGGAAATTATGCACTTTGGTGCAACCAACTCTTGAACATGGTTTTATGTGATTCGGGTCACAACCATATCTTAAGTGTAGGCACTTGGGTGCAACCAACGCCACATCGTGGCATTACGTGACTAAGCCACAACCATATGCTGGATTTAGGCATTTGGGTGTGACCAACTATTGACTATGGTTTTACGTGACTCAGATCACAACCATATGCTAGATTTAGGGACTTGGGTGCAACCAATGCCTCATCGTGGCATTAAGTGATTAAGTCACAATTATATGTTAGGTTTAGGCATTTAGGTGCAACCAACTCTTCGTCGTGTGACTAAAGTCAACACCATATGTTGGGTTTAGGCACTTGGGTGCAACCAACTCTTCATCGTGTGACTAAAGTCAACACCATATATTGGGGTTAGGCACTTGGGTGCAGCCAACGCCGCATCATGGCATTATGTGACTAAGTGACAACCATATGTTGGGTTTAGGCACTTGGGTGCAACCAACTCTTGAACATGGTTTTACATGACTTGGGTCACTACCATGTGTTGGGTTTAGGAAGTTGTGTGCAATAAACTCTTAAACATGGTTTTACGTGATTCGGGTCACAACCATATGTTGGGTTTATGAACTCAAGTGCTACCAACTCTTGTGTATTTTTGCTTCAAAATATGAAGTTTTAGCGATAGCCCTAGCTATAGGGTGCTACTCCTTCTTTTTTTCATCAAACAATGGGATGAGCACATTAGGCATTGCAAGCTGTAGGGGTGCTACTTCTATTTAGATGTGAGTCCCCCAGTCTGAGCATGTTGGGAGCGTTAGAACGTCCTGATACTGAGATATGTAGCTAATCGATGCTCGATCTCCTTGCAAAATGAGGAGAGAGGCTAATATTTGCTTTGATAGGATTACGTGTTTGATACACGATCATAATGTGGGAATACATGCTTTAGAGTTTATAGCACAACCAGAGCATTTTTTTATTGAATGCTTGTAGAGTTCGTCTCACAATTCTGATGTTGTAGAATGCAATAATGTGTTGTTTGTATAGATTTGATCTCTTATTGCACTTTCTAGTAACTCGTGGTGTGTCATTTATGGCATTTTGTGGGTCTTCATGCGTTGTGGTGTTTACTCCTTAGCTCCTTTTAGCTATATGTTGTTCTCTTAGGTTTTACGCAAGTTGTGCTACCCTTCAATTTTAGCATGGCATTACACCATATCGAGTACAACCTATTTCAAGGATGTTACATACTCGGATGCAACCATGGCTCTGTATATCTGATATGGTTTTACGCATCTAAGGCAACCAAGTTGTTCTATGGATTTATGCATTTAAGCAATCAAATTCTTGCATGGCTCTATGCCTCTAAGGCAACCAAATCTTGTATTGTTGAAGTGTTCCCATCTACTTAACCCAAAACCATGTATGACATGTCACCAATGAGAAACATCGCGAGGATGTTATTGTGTTACTGTCCATTGAGCAGCGCGTGTAGTGGTTTCCCACATATGGCACGTCTAACACATGGTATTTTTGCTAGTCTCGAGATTACTCCATCACCATACTCTCTCGCACCCTATAGGCTACAAGAAGAGCTTTTGGTTCAATGGTAACCTGCACATCAAGAAACAAGGTTAGGTAATAACATTTAAAGATATGAGTAAACTAATTGGAGGATACGGAGAGTTGCGATTGATCTTGACACGGGGTGAAGATGGTTATATATCTCTCTAAGGAGAGAGAATCAAGTCGGGCGGAGTTCATTATCCATGGTGCACGTGCGAGGTTGTCTCTAATATTCTTCCTGCCAAGTAGAGTATGAACGTATGTAGATCCTAGAGACTTATCGAACATTACTCAGGGACTTTTGGTGAAGTCACATTAGCTTAGAAGTTGTCTGCGTTGTATTGGCTCTAAGACTTAAATCATATGATATCTTGGGATGTGTATCGTGTAGTCGAGGTCCGATTGGCCAAAGTAGTGACCCATGTTGGGTGTTAAGTCTCTTTTGGACATCATTTGGGTAGCATGTCGACATTTTAATTCATCGAGCCCAGGGATCAGGACCTTAGGTTATTTGCACCACGAAGGGGTTGAATCTCCGGTCAAAGCTTTATCATATTTAAGTTCAATTGTTGACATTTTGATTGTCCATAGAGAAGTAGAGAAGATAGTACTCTAAGTATTTTGATTGACGTGAAAACTATTGACGTGCCAAAGTTGTTGACATGGAATGCAAGACGTGGAATCCTTGACGTGGATTCTGTAAGACGTGGAATCCTTGACGTGGATTTCGTAAGACGTGGAATCCTTGAAGTGGATTTCGTAAGACGTTGAATCCTTGACGTGGAACGCGAGACGTGCTTTCTCTCACTAGAATTCTAAAGAAAGGTAAGAGCATCCAAGCTTCCAAGTGAGCTACGCATCAAGTGTCCAACCCTTCAAATGAAGAAGTGATGGGGTATTTATAAAAGATGGAGGAGGCATGGGTGTGCATGCCCACACACACTAGAGGTGTGAAAGAGAAATATGTGCACCATAGGTTTGGTGCATCGGCATCACACCAGATTGGACCCGGATGTGGTCCCATGATCGACGTGCCACGTGGCACTTGTGTTAGACCGACGTGTCTTTCTCGACATGCTTTTTTTCCAGGTGGTTTTCTCGACTTGGTTTATCCGATGTGGTTTTGCCCGACGTGGTTTTACTTGATGTGGTTTGGATAAGCGTCAATGTATTTTGTGTTTTTTAAGGTAGCAAAATTATGGCACACCGTCGATGGTACCTGTTGTATTTATTGGTGAATATTTGCTTGTTGGGTTCCTTGCTAGTTGGGGCCACTAGAGTTCTCCTTTCTCCCCCCATGATGTTTAGGACCTCGTTTGGAGTGACTCTCACACGGGGTAGGAGCGTTGGGTCCATGTGCCTTTTTACCTTTACCTCCTTCTTGCTTTATTTTTTATCATTCTTCTTGTCCTTTTCGTTTCTAGTGAACACACCATATGCTTTCTTAACGTTGGGTTCTTCTATAACCTTGTGTTTTTCTTCTTCTTTTATGAACGTTTCAGCCTTCTACATTAAGTCTTTGAGATCGCGCACCCTAGTTCCCATGAGGTAATCGGATAAGTCATTTGGCATAAGCCCTTGGACTAGGATGTCTGATAGCATCCTGGGGTCCACATAGGGCACGTCGATAACTCCATCCGAGAACCTCCCCATGTAGTCCTGAAGAGGTTAGTCCTTACTTTGTTTAAAGATGAAAAGGTGTCCTATGGATTTTGTGAATCGTCGGTTGCATGCGAATTGCCTTCGAAACATGCGTTAGCTGCTTGAAGCTATATATAGTCTCGGGTGGTACCTGGGAGAACTAGGCTTGTGCACGTCTAGTGAAGGTGGTGCAGAATACTCAACAAAGGGTGTGATTCGGGGCGGACACGAGCTTCTTTCTTGCCATGTATTGGTTGACGTGATCTTGAGGGTTCTGATCATCTCTTTTCCCATGTACGTTGGTAGTCCTGCGGGTTTTATTCCGAAAGGAATTTGAGCTTGAGCTAAGTATGGTGCAAATGGGGGATCTTTGCTAGGCAATATATTATGTTGCGTCTCAACTCACGCGACACCCTCTACATGTCCTCTATCATATGCCATATCAGGTCATCCGTTGCCATGGGAAAGTGTAGCAGCATCCCAGTGTGGCGACTTTCGTCTTTCTTTCCTGCCCTTCTTCATTGGGCAAGACTTGGTAGTGGTTCCTTCTCCTTGGATGGCGCCCTGGGCTCCGAGCCTTTCGTTACGTATCTTTATTTTCTCTAGAATTTTGAGCGTGCAGCTGGGCTCTGCGGCGATGAGGGTGAGCTCCTTGAACTTCACTGTAACTGGCGTACGCGAATTGAGTTTCGGGGTATGACGAGTTTTGACTCACAAACAGGTAGCCAAAATCCTTTTGTACGAGCAGCTCTTTCTCATCGACTAATTACCGCATAAACAATATTTTCCAATGCCATCCTCGGGACTATCATGTAATCTCCTTCGAGTATCCCTTCTTGGGGGAGATTAGGTTCGTTGGAGTGTTGCGATGAGGCTTGTTGCTCCTCGAGGACCTATCGAGTTAGTGAGCAGAGCCCTTCCATCTTACTTATCGCATAATATCATTTTGCATGCTTTTCCTTCTTTCTCATCTCCCTTTTTGTTATTATTCTCAACACTCTACAGGCTATCTCAGAGAAACTCAATATTCCCATAGACGGCTCCATTTGATGTTGCATTATTGAATGACACACCCGGGAAAGGTATTTAGGGGGAAAAATATCAAGTGAGTAATTTTCAGAACTATGATCGTGACCCAAGAGAAGGAATACTATTCTATTTTATTATTAAAAGAAGGGATTACAAGTGGCTGAACTTTATTGGGAGAGGGGTAAAATAAAGTAGTTGGATGTTATGTTAATTGGGGTGCGAAATGGCTTATGCTTTTAGCACATTCGAACTGCTTGCTTCGTTCTGCTACACTAAGGGAACATGACTTGGTCAAATCTCGGAGGATTCTCCGAGTGACTCTTCGAGTACGTGCGGTATGTGGATCTTCGTAGAATCCTAATATCCATCATAAAAGTCAAATCTGGTGAAAAATTTAGAGAACTCTCTGTTAAACAAATTAGATACTTATGTACGAGTTCTCTAAAATAGATATAACAATGTGATTTTATAGATAGCATCGACCACCTATAAATACACCTCATATATAAGTGATCATTGTAACTAAGAAAATAATCAACAAACACCTAAGAACCTTTGAGAAATTACACGTATTCCATTTTGCAAACACTAAATTCTACCTTAATTCTCCACACTGTCTAAAGTATGTCTCTCCTATATTTTCATAAACATCAAATATGTCATCTATCTTCTAATGGTTGTCGATGTCGTATTGGGACCATTGCGTCGTTTCAAGGCCATCACTTTGACAACTCACGAGATGAACTGTAGTTTGATACATGAGGTGTCCACTACAATAATAGGTGTCGTGCCATCAAAATGTGGTACGAACATGACGTAAGATGATTGTATTCTACTCACACAAAAACAAAGTTCATCTTATAATATGCCAACACAAAGAAGTATAATTAATGTCCCAACACAGTGGTAATTTGCTAATTCTCTTCTAAAAAATAATAATCATTTGGGCATTACATGAGAGCGGTTAGTTCGGCATCCAGTAAATTTTCTGACCTGGATCTAAAGAAACTAAGCGGGTTAGAAGTTAGAACATACATATTAATGAGAATATACTATCTAAACATAATTGTATTTTTCCATTTTCTTTTCCCAACATTTCAATTATACTTTTCCTATTCTTTTGTTTTTATTGAACTGTATACTTTTTCCTCGTATTTCATTAAGAGTTTATGTTCCTTGACCTGAAAACATATAGACTTGTTATATAGAGGATCCTCTATCCCACAAATTGTCCCATTTGTGTGTCCCACTTTCTATTAATAGTTAGTTTAACATTTATTACATTTTAATTAATCTTTTCTACTTTTAATAACAAAAATTATTCTCTCTCCTCTCTCCTTTCACTCCTCTCACGCCACCTCTCTCCTCTCTTTCTCTCTCTTTGGAGTTTTTTATTTTTATTTTACTCTTACTAAAGTCTAATTATCACTTAATATCTTAAGTAATTAAACTAAAAAAAATAAATAGATAGAGCAATTCTCCTAATTACATGACAAAAAAATACATTTCCTCTTGCACCCCCTTCTAATTAAGGTTCTAGTTATTTGTACTTCTGTGTTGATTTTATGTATTTTCTTAAAATAATACCTGGATGCATGGTTTTTCTTTATATATATATATATATATATATATATATATATATATATATATATATATATACATATACACAAATCTATATATTTTTGCGTGTTTTTCTTTTATATTAAAATCACTATAAACCAAATTTATGTTGAAAATCACATGATATAATCGATAAAACTAAAATTTAAATATAACTATTAAAATTGAATAGGACAATAATTACAATCATCAACCTTAATTTTATAATTACTGAGTGTATGAATTAACTATGAAATGTCTACAGAAAAACATATATATACACCACATGTACATAGATACAAATAAAATATGTAAACAATATATGATAATTGTACAATGACGTAATGAACTAAAGATCAACAAATAAAATAGCCATATAAGAAAGAAGAAGAGTCGTCGTATCCTTTTCACTTCTCTTATTTATTATAAGTTTTTGGTGATATTAAAATAACGATCATAATAATAGTTACAATACATAAAATAACAATTTTTTTTAGGTTTGGTTCATAATAAAAAAATTAATTTGAATGGTGTGGGGAATGCAAAAGAAGAACAGATCACTAGTTAAGATTCATATGAAAATTAAAAAAAAATATTCATCAATATTCATAGTAGATATAATTGGATTTTATACCTTAATACATAAAAAGGAGATATATTTAGAGGTATTTAATTATCATTTACATTATATTGTTTCTGGATGAACACCAATTACTTACTTATTCATTCTCACACACATAGATCGAAGTTTTTTTTTTAACGAAAGGTACATAAACGATTTTGGCTCTAGCAAAACAAAACACGCAAGTATTTTTAAAGTTATTTGCAATGACACTTTTTACGAATTTTTCAAAAATTATCGAAAAGATCTCAAAATATTGTGAAAAGTTTCTAATATTTGACAGACAGAAACATATTCTCGAAACGAAACTTTAATTCATGCCCACACATATGATTTGGAGTTTGAAAAGCTCTTACGTTATGATACATAAAAAACCAAACTAAAGATTTAATTTTTGAAAGTCTGAATTATTCTATTAGAAATGATGATATTTTATAAAATAGTTTTGTATATAGATTATGTTGATGGATTTGTGTGAAAAGCTCTTCAATTTCTTTGTGAAAATTACCAAAGTAAAATTTTTGATATTGTTTTTTTTTTTTTTTGAAGAGCAAATTTTTGATAATGTTGAGAAGATAAAGAGAAAAAAAAAAAAGTAAGAGAGAGGGAGAGGGGAGAGAGGAGGACGTGAGTGAGAGAAAATGAGGAGAGAAGAGAGAAAATAATTCTCTTATCATTAATTAAAATATAGTAAATATTAAATTAATTATTAATAGAAAGTTGTACAAATTTGTGTTATATAGAAAGTAGAAACAGACGAGCGAGTAACAATAAATAACATGTCTAACATGAGGTAACTTCAGATACTCTTGTTTCTCCCATTAATTATTATATCGATGGGCATAAAAATTCCTCTTAGGGATCTCATTGGACTTATGAAAGACAAGGCATCACTGTTACTCTCCAAACCCAACGCATCCTCCAGTACCCTCTATCCCGCCGTCCTACGCGCCACCTCGCACTGGCCTCACGCGCCGCCCGATGAACGCCACACCTCCTCCCTCCTCCTCCTAGGCAACGGCTCACGCGCCACCGCCTCCGCCCTAATCACGGCTCTCATGGACCGCCTACACCGCAGCACCGGAAACTGCGTAGTTTCCCTTAAATGCCTCATGATCATCCACCACATCATCAACCGAGGTCCCTTCATCCTCCAGGACCAGCTCTCCATCTTCCCCTCTACTGGCGGTTACAATTACCTCAACCTGTCCGATTTCCGCGACAACGCCAATTGGATACTGTCTTCATGGGTGAGGTGGTACGCGCGTTATCTTGAAACACTTCTTTCGACATCGAGGGTGTTAGGGTATTTTCTCGGCTCGTCTTCGTGTAGCATGATCAAAGAAACGCAACACGACAGAATCTCATCCTACCTCAACGCCGACTTGATCAAGGACGTCGATTCTGTTGTTAACCTGATTGAGGAAATATGCAAAGCACCCGATCATTCCTTCCTGGTTGAAGGAAACTTGTTGGTGAAAGAAATCATGGGATTGTTGTGCAACGATCATGTGTCGGCGGTTAATGAGGTTTTGTCGCGATTCGTGGAGTTGAAAGAGAGGCTGAGTTGTCTGAGTTTCAGTGACTCGGTGGAGTTGACCTGTGCGTTGAAGAGGTTGCAAGATTGTAGAGAACGGTTATCGGTTCAATACGTGATGATGAATAATAATAAATCATCGGTTCATGATCAGTCATTGTGGGTTTTGGTACAAGAGTTGAGAGATGGGGTAGGCATGGTGGTTCATACTAAAGAGGAAAGTGGCGGGAATAGGTTGCTGATGAGTTCGGATAAGGTAAGCGAGTCGGCTCGGTATGAACGGAGAGAATTGAGGCTATGTGACCCGGTCGAGTTCCAATCAGGGAGGTTAGTTGGGGTCAACGGGTTCTCTAGTTTCTGGCTTGTGGATGAATCCGTTGAATTGAATTTATTGTGACTTTTCCGATTTTTTGTAATAGTAAATGCCTGTCGTTGATTCATACTGCATGCGCAAGCAAGTGGATTGTTTGTTTTATTCAATTCACTACCTGCTTCTTTCTCCATGCTATATAAATAATACTATGTTTCTATATGTCTATAATTTGACAATAGATCCAATGTGAGATATTACAAGTGTAATACTACGACTCCATTACAAACTATGTCTCATATCTCACTAATGTTAGCTCTATGATGACTTTAGTCTGAAATACCAGATGTTGGAGATATACAGTCCGACCGGGTCTCTCAGATGATGTCGAGGGTGATATCGAAGGTTATGTTGAGGATGATGTCGAGAACACGTCGGGACGGGACCTCGAGGGTGATATCGAAGGATTATATCGAATATGATCTTGCAAGCTATGTCGGAGTTGATATGGGGAATATGTCGAGAATGATATCGAATATGGGTATTTAATATCTTCGATATCAGTAGGTAGATTAGGTAATAAATGTGTAAGGGTCTCGGTATGCAGGGCGGGGGTATTTATAGATTTTCACCATGTATTGTATCGAATGTCACATTCGATATATGGGAGTATATCGGGTTTCATCCCCATATAGATGTCCATGGGCCTTGCATATGGTATAACTCAAAAACGGAAATCCCCTATATCATGTAGTCCTTCAGTTTAGGAATTATCATGTGAATGGTAATCTGTAAACTTATTTCCTGTAAACTTATTTGAACAGGAAATTGGTTAGCAAAAATAGATCTTTGATACTCTCCCATTTTCTTAAGCAATTCGTAACGTTGTAAGTCGGAAACTTATCAATATCGGGTAGACATCGAACTCGTATTTCGATATGCCCCTGATATCGAAAGCATTAAGAGCTCGAAGGCCCAATCATTTTATTATATAAATTGGACCCTCTTTTCTTTGTCAGCAAGCGATTATTTTATTGTGGAGTTTTGTCAATTTGCGAGCCGGATATCGAATTTGATATCAAAATTTCTGAGGTATGGGTCTCATTGTCGATACACAGATTCAATACTTCCCTGACGTTGATCCTCAATTTCTACGTCTAATAGTTAAGCTTTCGATATGGGAATTCGATATAGGTTTTTTTATTTCAAACCCCAATATCGACATGTTACGTTTATTTTTTCTGTTATTTACATTATGCAATGTTAGGTTTAGTCTATAACATTCCCTCTCTTATTAGGTGAGGATGGTCCGTATTAAGAATCTGTCCCATAGAAAACACGTTGTTTCTCCGCGGCAGTATGTGTCGGGTGTTTGCGAAGGGGGAACTTATGAACCGAATCTATCTGGGCTTAACCCACTCGCTAGGGGAATGTGCCGAGCGAACTGCCACGGGCTGAAGCACTTGATGATGGCCTCATGCGGGTCTCCGGTATAGCTGTGGAGGTCAGGATTCCGCAAGTTCGTTTACACGAGCAGAACTCCCATTTTCTTGGTCGTTTCTTGGTGGTCCAACCAAGCCAAGAGGGTGATAGCATTGTTATGGGGACCCGCTCAAATGTCGAAGAAGATCTGACTTTGGAAGGGGAAAGGTTGCATGCTATAGAAGCAGAGCTTGAATCACAAAGGAGGTTCGCCGCCAACCCTCCTAATGTTGTAGAAGTGCCTATATCCCCCTTTGCTCCTTCTAATTATTGGCACATGAATGTTAGGGCTCGTTTTGAGAAAGGCGCCTTCGGAAGAAGGCCGGTGAGAGTTCCCGAGGTTCTACTTTAGATGTTGATGTATCCCCTGTTAAGGACTCGATCTGGTGTTAGAGGGACTGTCGGACTCGAACCAGGGGAATCTGTTCTTTCCCTGGATAGGGCGGCCACTGTCGAGGAGCGTCGGTCGACCGAATATGGGATGCCTACCTCCCGTGCCGCTGCCTCTGCGGCCCCTCGTACATCTCAAAAACATCGAAATAGTTCCTCCCGAATGCGTGATGACGCCAATATACAAGCTACCAGGAAGAATTACGATTTCCTTCGTGATCCTAATTCTGACCAATTGGTCATGAGGATAGGTCGTAGCGTTTTGCGGGAAGAAGATGATATTCTTGGCATGTATAGTATATATCTTCATATTGATCCTGTTAACCCTAAAAAATAAATATAGGGATTAACCGAAGTGTTAACCCTAAAAAACAAGAATTAACCTAAGGACGGTACTACCATCACATCACTCCCGATGCCACGAAGTATCAGGAGGGCCCACCGAGTGCCGCAAACCTAAATTGGTAAAAAAGCGACACCCGCGAAGAGGCACCTAAGCGTCCCTTGGAAAGTCACGATGAATCAAACTAAGATATCCACGCGGCATTAAAAAAGGAATATAATCACGATGGACCCGCGAGACTCCAATATCCATCGACAGCGCCAAGAGGGATCAAAACGAGGACCCCGAGTCTCCCAAAATACAAGAACATCCCCTCACTGAACAAACTGAAGGCAACGAGCCATCGGAACATATACCATGAATGATAAAACACAAGGACAATAAGCTATCGGAGCCAACCATCTATCGGAGCACGTGTTACGAAGAACAAGACACAAGGACAGTGCCCTATCGGAGCCGACCATCTATGGAGTACTATCACAGAGACTAAAACACAAGAATAGACCCCTGTCGCGACTATAATGGTATCGGACGAATACCCAACCTCATGTATAAAGCTCCCCCAAGGAATCTAGCCTATCGGAGAAAAGAACCTGAGAATCAGCTTATCGGAGCCTCCTGAAAGTCATCGGAAAGGGTAAAAATTCATCCCAGTCAGCGCCTAGTAGATAAATAGCTTAAAGATAAGATACATGTTATCTTTCCATGTACATTTCGACACATGTACTTTAATTAAACACATGCACATAAACACATGTCCCTAAGCCCCTCTATAAAAAGAGTATACTCCTTATTAATTAGGGACAAAAGCTCAAAAATAGACAGAGACTCAAAAACAAACACACAGAAACACATACAAACAAGTTAGACTTAAAACAAGATTTAGTGAATAAAAAGAGGGATGTTTTCATCATAAGCAAACTTCTGAACCTTCGGACAGGGCGTTACAACCCTTTTAATCTCGTTAATTCGGTTAAAATAACAAATCTGTTAACCGATCAGGATGTCTTGATCCGCAACCTGGGGGCTGCAGTAGTGCGGCGGATGTGCGTGATGCTTTTTTACGCGGTGAGATTTCGGTCGAGTATCATTCACGTCCTTCTCTTTTTATATGCGTATTAATCTATGTCGTCCCTTACATGTGACATTTTGGCCACATGTTCCATTCTCTTTGCCAAGATTACATGATGTTGACGGAGGTGCAATTCGGACATGACGCGAGAGTTGAGGAGATGCAGAAGTTGGTTACTCAGAGCAATGACTCTCAGAACGAAGCAGACGCGCAAAAGCGTGCAGCCAAACTTTGTGCGAGAAAGTCATAATGAGTCTTGGAGAGCTCAGGTTGAAAGAGAAAAACTTACAAAGGAGCTCTAACAAGCAAGAGCCGAAGCCGATCAGCTGCGTCGGTAAAATTTGCTTCTGGAGCAAGAGCGGATGTTGTATAGGGACTCCGTGATATCGCTAGAGACGCGAAATGCCCAGTTATCTGAGCTTCTTGAATACAATCATCATCGGCGAGCCATTGCTAGAGAGTTCATGAAATCTTCCACCTTTAACCAAATTGGGATATTGCAAGGGTAGAAGATTTTAAACTCGGAATGGATACGACTGTAGATCGGATCAAAGACATAGGTTAATTTGGGGAATGATTTCGTGATTGGTTTACTCGAACCCGAGCTTGAGTCCTAAGGCACGAATCATGGTGGTTCGACTAGAGGTCCCTCTGACAACGGGGATCCTTTCCTTCCTCTTTTGAAGAAGATAGGATTATACGTCGTAGGCTTTACGCCTACTCCTAGTAGGGAGGAGGCTACCAGTCCTTCACGTGATGATGCTCCCAAAGATGTCCCTTGCGATAATGACGAAAATGTAGTATTTGGCGGCACCAATGATTTAATGGATATCGATGAGACAGAAGGTGGTGACGGCAAAGAGGGCATACTAGAGTTGTCGATTGTATGGGCGGCTGCTGGGCCATATCCTCGACTGAGATATAGAGTATCAACTTATCTTCAGCTGAATAACGATCCTGAGATGGATAGTCCCAAAGGGTATAAGTATCCGGATGCATTGTCTCCTTGGGCGGTAGTCGAGCTCGTCGAAGATATAAATTATGAGCCATCGAAGTTTCCCATAACTCCTATAGAAGTTGGTCCCTCATTTCTCTCTGACCTTTCGAGGGAGGAAATTCCTTGTGGCCTTTTTGACAATTATGAGGAGGATTTCTTTTGAGGATTTGCGTGTGCTTTCTGTATTGGTTACAATAAGAGTATACGTGACGGTAGCGCCCCATGAGTAGTGTTCCGATCCGAGTTGGTTTGGTGCTGGCCAAACACTTTACCCAGCTCAGACTACAACACGTCTCGTAGGAAGGGGTGTCACTGTCTAGGATCAACCATACACATTATGATAAAAAAAATTAACTTTTAATATACACAGCGAAAGTCTTGAAAATACAAATATGTTGATAACTTTGATAATTGCGCTATGTTGATAAACATTTTCGGACATTCCAAAAGGCAAGATTGGCAAGAGTATTCATATTATCCATACTGCCACGTCGGTCTTATCCTGAGAAATGGATAGACAAGAAAAACGAGGAATAACTCTTTGATGACTTAGTGAGATTCATACAAAACAAGTGGCAATGCAAGAATTAACAGTGATTCAATTGATATATTTCTATGAGTGATCTTATCGATAGAAATAGTTTAACAAGATAATTTGATTTAGCAATGGTACCGAAATATTCTGAAAATAGTTTATGAACATGTGCATTGCTAGTAAACAAGTAAGCTAGTAAACCAGATAATATCCGTTGCTTATTGAGCTACATGTCTCGAACACATAGTTCGTTGCTCTTTTCACAATTTAAGAACCAGCACATGAGATTATATGTGATGAATAATTAATGGTTGTGTATGATTTAGCAATAAGTGAGCAAATCTCGCTTCTTGATGAAATGAAAAAATAGGAATAAGATGAATTATAGGTTGTTCATGGTTTGGTAATGAAGTTGTGACTTTTCTGTCCAAGTTCCTCAGGGCCGGATGCCAAAAGGGGCTAGAACGAAATCAGAATTTAAACCTCACATTTATCTGTACGGAGTATCTTGCTCGTCTTTGATTAATTTGTCAAACCTTTAATATCATTAAGATAATATCAGTTAACTAAATAATCATAACTCACCATAATAAACATATGTACTATTCAACTTTCGTGTTGATGAAATTTGAGGAAGTTCTTGTTAAAATTGTAGCTAATACTAATTTAAGTAAATAGCACATATCATTGATGAAAATCTTACGCGATAAACTTTGATGTTGTAAGGTTAAGTTATATATCAAATACTCTGTATACGTAATTTATATCTCAATATTTATCTTAAATAGCCATATATTTAAAATTATAATTGTAGTTATAGTTTTTCTAATGTTAGAAATTCATTTCAAATGGCAAGTATATAGTAATATTAAGTATAGTATGATTAACTATTTAATTTGATGCATAATAAATCTTCAAAATATATTTCTTAACTGATTTATGGAAAATCGTTCTTTAAGTCTCTAGCACATCCAAAAATCCAGGAATCATGACATCAAACAATTACCTTATGAAGCAATCCAATAAATTGTATACCTTAGTTAATATTATTTTGTTTCAAGATTATCTTAAATTACATAACATTGTATTTATAACTTACAAAAATATTAATACGTAAACCTAATCGAGGTAAATGATCAAAAAATGTTTTAGTTACGATACATAATCATATAGGAGGATTAGACCTCAAAAGTATATATGATAATCTTATTAAACTTATGTAAGGATATGTTAAACATGATAAATATACTATTTATATACTATTAAAAAGTCTAAAAAATATTAATTCGTGAATACAAATCATATTAAAGTGATTCTAATAATTATTATATCTTATAAGAGTCATGTGTGAGTGATCAATCATGGAATTATGATGATTATTTTCAATCATAAACAAAGAACTTAAAGTATGTAAAATAACCTGGAAATCATTGTAGTTTCGAGTTTACCTTTGATGGGATATCCAAATGAACTTTGTTTTCAAATATTTTTGTGGCAACTGATCCCTAACATCACTAGAAACATATGTACCCATTGGGAAGGAAAATCCAAATGATTGCTATGCTAAATAATTCTTGAAAACATAGAACCTATTTTCGGATTTTCAGACAGCAGTTTACGGTTTAGGAATTTCGACCCTCTAAATCACATTATTTGAGAAGTATTTGGTCATTGACCTTGATCAAAAATGATTTTTCTATAAATAGTTATTATTTTTCTAAGGTGTGGGGCCGAATGGATAATTTCTGCACAGTAAACGTTTTGGGGTATTTTTAGGTAGAAAAAGATAAAATAAGAACTTGGGAAGAATTTTTCCTGAAAGTAGACTCACAAATGAAGAGATTGATAGGGAGAAAGAAGGAAAAATCAAAATGATTTTGGGTGTAAAAATTGTTGGAAGAAATCCTACTATTTATAGTCCAAAGTTATGTTAAAATACTTTTAATTAAGGTCTCACTTTAATTTCTTTATCTTTGGCCGCCTAATGAAGACTCCAATCTGATAATAGGGAGATGTGGCTGATTTTTTCTTCCATAACTTAAAATATGATATGTCTAATTCAAACAAAATACATAAAGATTAATATATACATATTTATTGTTTTATACATGTTAAAACAATTTAACTAAGGTCCCACCTTAATTTCTTTAACAACTAATCACCAAAATCTGATTTCAATTGTCACAAGAGTGATGTGGTTGATTTCAAAACCATTCACCAATGATGTGACATTATTCTTGTTGTTTATAATAAAAAATATATTAATAAATAAATATGTTTACACATAATTACTTATGTGAGTTTTTCTAGGCAAAAAACTCCAAGATCAATATGTACAAGTAAAATATATTTCTTAAAGATATTTGAAGCATATAAGATAATAAGAAATGGTTAATTTTCATTCAAGGACTAAAATGTAATTTTTCTCAAATGTTTGGGGTCAAAATGATATTTTCAAAAGTTTGAGGACTAAACTGTAAATTTGTATTTTCGTTAAAATTTCAGGGGTGTTACAGTATACCTTGAAATTTATTTGTATTTTCACCAGTGGAATGTTTACATGTTCCTGTCTACAATCTCTGGTGTTTATCATATTTTCGAGATGTTCTTGTGCTGTTTTCGTCGTATATCTCATTTTGTCTTCATCCATTCTCTACAGATAAGTGATGTAGTTGGCCGGTATATGGACAATCACCTTGCAAGTGATATGTCCTGAGGCCGATACCTCTCTGTTTTTTCATTAGCAACTTTGTCGTAGAGGCGTATGGACAGTCGCCTTTTCAAGAGATATGTCCTGAGGGCGGTACCTCTCTACTGTTTGATCAGTATGTTTGCCGTGGAGGCGTGTGGACAGTCACCTTTTCAAGCGATATGTCTTCATGCCGATACCTCTATGTTGTTTTATCAGCATTTCTGCCGTGGAGGCGTATGGATAGTCGCCTTTTCAAGAGATATGTCATGAGGGCGATACCTCTATGTTGTTTTATCAGCATGTTTACCATGGAGGCGTATGGATAGTCACCTTTTCAAGCAATATGTCCTGTAGGCGATACCTCTTTGTTGTTTATCAGCATATATTTCAGTCCGTCGTGAAATATTTCGCCCCAGGCGGGTACTTAATCTAACTCGCTCCTAGCTAGGATAACATTTTTATTTTATCGATGTTGGCCCGAGAAAGTGGCTGCCTACATATCCCAAATTGGGAATCAAGCTTTGCGTAGTTCTGATTGCAAGATGTGATGTGTCAACAATAAAAGTGTCTCAAGTGTTGCACGTTCCATGGACGAGGTAACGAATCCACATGCATATCTTCTAGATAATAGTACCCTTTGGAACTTGAACGAGTAACCTGATAAGGGCCTTCCAGTTCGCTTGGAGTTTCCCCACGTGCTTACTAGCTCTCACACTCTTTAAGATGAGGTCTCCAACCTGAAAGTTGCGTAGATGGACCCGTTTGTCAAATGTTCTGGCCATAGCTATCTTGAAGGCCACAAGGCATTGATAGGCGTGTTCTCTGGTAGATCCGATCATGTCCAGGTCCATCATGTCCATGTCCAGCGCCTTTGCCTCCACCCATTTAGTGATATATTTGACAGTAACCAAGAGGAACTTTTTGTGTCCCTCCGCGATGGGTAGAGGTCCCACAATATCAATCCCTCACTGATCCAACGAACATGTAATCTCTAGAGGCTGCATCAGAACAGTCGGCTGGTGGATCAACCTCGCATGGTATTGGCAGTTCCCACAAGTATAACAGAATAGTGTTGCGTCCCTTCTCAACATCGGCCAAAAATACCCTTGCCTCAAAATTTGTTGCGCGAGTGCTCTTCCTCCAGAATGGTTCCCACAACTCCCATTGTGTATCTCTCTCATTATTATGCGCGTCCACCGGGGATATGCATCTCAGGAAAGGACCTTCAAAGGACCACTTAAAAAGTTCTCCTCGATAAAAGGTGAACCTATAGGCGTTATATTTGAGGAGTCTCCGTGCGTTGACATCATCTGGGAGTTTCCCATTTTAGAGGTATTGGATGATCTCGTCCTTCCAACAATGAGTGTCTGCAATGGGAAAAATGAATTTTACGCCAGCCCATACCGTGCTAGTTTTTGTAAAACCTATTGTCGGCCTTAAAGTAGCCAATAGTGTAATGCTTTTCTCAACAAAATTCTCTGATGACCTCGAAAATTTTGACAACGCATCTTCCTTAGTGTTCTCAGATCGAGGAATTTGAGTCCAATTAAATATGGTGAACTCCGAGGCCAATGCCTTCAACTTTGCTAGATATAAGACCATCGTCTCATGTTTGCTTCAAGAAATCCCGAGAAATGGTTTGCCACCAGTTGGGAAGACCTCTAAGTGGTTTGAACTTAAAGCCTTTGCCATCCTTACCCCGCGAGAACTGCCTTATACTCAGCCTCATTGTTTGTAATCGGAAAGTTCAAGCTTATGGCGAAATCGGACTCTCTGCGGTCCGGTGATACTAAGTGGATTCCTGCACCCCCGCCATTGGTGGTTCAGGACCCATCCACATGCAACAACCATGTTGAATCTTGGGTACTAGGTCCCCGTTCTTGGATTATAGTAAAGATGTGGTTGCAAGAGTGATCCATACTATTCCCTAAAGTTTCTGGTATAAATTTTGCTAAGACATGTGCTTTGATGGCGGTCCAAGGGCGGTATTCTATCCCGAATTCGCTCAACTCTATTGCCTATTTAACAAAGCGTACGAAGGTCTCTGGGTTTGGCCATGATCTATCGGAGTGGTTTTTCTGTAATAATGGTTATGACGTGTGACTGGAAATACAGCTTTAATTTTTTGTCCGTCATTACCATCGCTAAGGCGAATAGCTCGATTTACAGATAGTTCATCTCCGCGCCATGGAGCAAACGACTGACAAAATGAATAGGTAGTTGTTTGTCACCAACATCTTTGACCAAAAATGTGCTAATAGCATTGGTCGAGACTACTAAGTATAAATAAAGCATTTCTCCTGCGTAAGATTTAGCCAACAATGGTAGGGTCATTAGATTCTCTTTAGCTGCTGGAAAGACCTCTAGCAATTATCTGTCCATTTGAAATATGTCGCTTTCTTCCACACCTTGAAGAAGGACATGCTCTCTTCGGCTGAGGTTACAATGAACCGCTCTATTGTTGTTAGGCGTCTGACTAAACATTGTACGTCTTGCACCGAGCGCGGTGAGGGTAAGCTCATTACTACATGAATCTTATCGGGGTTAGCCTCGATTCCCCTCTCGTTAACCATATAACCCAAGAACTTCCCTACTGGAACGCCAAACGTACATTTCTTTGGATTGAGCTTCATTCTGTAGTTTCTTTTGATCCCAAAGGATTGCTACAAATGCTTCACATGATTCTGAGCCTTTAAACTCTTGATCAGCGTATCATCTACGTAGACCTCTATAGATTTTCCGATCAGGTCGTAGAATATTTTGGCCACTAGCCTTTGGAAGGTAGTACCTGCATTTTTCAGTCCAAAGGGCATCACTCGATAGCAGTATACGCGAGTATCCATAACAAAAGACGTTTTCGGTTGATCTTTTGTTGCCATGAAAATCTGGTGGAATCCAATGTTTGCATCCACAAAGTTGAACAAGGCACATCCCACCGCAAGTCCACCATGGTAGGGGAAAAGGATCTAGGGGACAATGTTTGTTTAAATCGGTATAGTCCACTCACATTCTCCATTCAGCCTCTTTCTTTAAGACCAATACTATATTGGTGAGCCATTTGAAATAACGTATCTCATAGATATGACCTACCTTGAGCTTTTCAACTACTTCTTTCTCCACCGCCTCGTTCTTTTCCTTACTTAAGTTCCTTTTTCTTTGGCCTCACCGGTTTAGCCCTAGGGTCATCATTTAACTTGTGCACAATGATTTTGGGGGCAATTCCCTTCAAGTTCGAGTCCGACCATGCGAAGAAGTCAGTGTTCCTCCTCAAACACTCTACTAAAGCGTTCCTTATATTAAGTGACATTGTCGATCCAATCTGCAGAGTATGGTCCGGTGGCTCGGGATCGATACTTATAGTAACAAAATCTCCGATGGGTTCCATTTTTTGGTTTGTTCTAAAATGGCAAAATCGTTTTCTCCCTCTTGGAAAGCTCAGCAGATGCATTAGCTTCCATCTTCTTAAGTCCTACTAATGTCTTTCTCTTCTCCTGACATGACTCATTCGCCTTCTGGGGTCTCTTCATTCTCTAATTACTCTGCGGCTCTCTGATCCCGAGAACTGGTGTTCCCACAGACGGTGCCACTAATTTGATAATAGATCGTATATATATGATGAGATGGGATATTACAACTATAATGCTACAATTATATTATAAATATGTCTCTTATCACTAATGCTAGCTCCAGGATGACTTTAGTACGAAACACCAGATGCTGGAGATAGACAGTCCGACCGGGTCTCTTAGCTCATGTCGAGGGTGATGTCGAAGATTATGTCGAGGATGATGTCGAGGACACATCGGGAGTTAAGTTGAGGACACGTCGGGATGGAAACTCGAGGGTGATATCGAATGATTATATCGAATATGATCTTGCAAGCTATGTCGAAGTTGAGATCGGGAATATGTTGGGAATTATATCTAATATGGGTATTCGATATCAGCAAGTAGATTAGGTAATTAATGTGTAAGTGTCGCGGTATGCGGGGGATGGGTATTTATAGATTTTCGCATGTACTATATCGAATGTCATATTCGATATATGGGAGTCCATGGGCCTTGCATATGGATGTCCATGGGCCTTGCATATGGGCCAGCCCAAATACAAAAATCCCCCATATCATTGTATAATTATAATTAGCTTCTAATGATTTCGACGGATCTTAGTATTTGACTTTCAAAGAGACGTTTTTTAATTCAACACATCTCATTTGGTGTCTCACCTTGTGCGAAAATTAATGTATGTGTACGTCGTGGACGTAGTACGGTTGAGAATTTTTTAATAACAATACTGTTAAAATGAATAACCATTCAAATCCCCATTACATTGTAATTTAACAATAGATCGTATATTGAGTACGAAGTGGGATGTTACAAGTATTGTGCTACGATTCTATTACAAACTAGGTCTACTATCACTATGACAAGTTCTAGGTAGACTTGGTCCGAAACACCTCAGACTCACGGTTAGATGCACTGCCTGATGTCGAATGGGATGTCAAAGATGATATCGAGGATGATGTCAAATCTCTTCTATATCGGGGATGAATCCAGGTCGAGGATGATATATGAATGGATATCAGGTATGTCGAGAATGATGTCGAAAAGGGGTATCGGTGATATATATCGAGACTTATGTCGGGTGCTATGTGGGTACGATATCAAGGATACTCGATATCGGATGTATAGTGTATGAGAATAAGTAAAGCTTACCTTGATTAGCGGAGCCCGGATATTTATAAACCTCAGAATGCAGGGACCGCACACGCGACTTCCATGTGATATGTACCATATCGAATATTATATTCGATATACATATCGAGGGCCATCCCCAATATAGTTGAACATGGGTCTGCCCCAGTCTAATACGGGAATTACCCACATCACGTAGTCCCCTAGTTAGACATTGTTTTTAGTAAATTGCAACAGCTCATCCTGCATGGCATTAATCCAAAAGCTATCTTGGAGAGCTTCATTCACATTTTTAGGTTCTATGGTAGACACAAAACATGAGGCATTATCAACTGTACATGTGAAATTCATGCAAACACAAAACTTAACCATATCTCTGTAATTTAGTCTCTCTTTGTTGCGAGTCTTCACGCGTTCAATGATCTCACCTATTACATGTGATGTTGGATGGTCCTTTCGAATCCTAGTTGAGGGATCTCTTCTAGGTTCAGCACCAACTTCATTGTCTGAGTCAGAGTCTCATGTTGTTAGTCTAACATCCGATCTGGCTGGTGTTAGTCTAACATCAGTTTCTGTCTCCTGTTCAGTATGTCCAGCTTCATGTTCCAATGTTGGGATAACATTCTCAGTTTCCAATGTTGGTCCAACATTAGAGACAGGAATGTCATCTGTACATCAACCGTGAAATCATCAAACACCATATTAACAGATTCTTGAATAGTCTTTAATCTTTGATTATAGACCCTGAAAGAAGTACTGTTACCAGAGTAGCCTACAAAGATGCACTTTTCACTCTTTGGATCAAATTTTCCCAGGTAATCTCTGTCATTTAGCAAGTAACAATCACATCCAAATTCATGACAATATGCAATATTTGGTTTCACACCCTTCAAGATTTCATAAGGAGTCATATGTGTACCAGGCCTAAGGTACACTCTGTTACTAATGTGACATGCAGCATTCAAAGCCTCAGCCCAAAGTCTTTTAGATATATCCTTAGCATTAAGCATGACTCTGGCCATTTCTTGAAGGGTTCTATTTTTCCTCTCAGTAATTCCATTCTGTTGAGGAGTCTTAGAACTAACAAGTGTTTTGAATTTCTACATATGGACTTGATGGGTCCAATTGAGATCAGTAGTCTGAATGGTAAGAAATATGCCTTTGTTATTGTAGATGATTTATCTAGATATACATGGGTAATATTTCTTAAAGAAAAGTTAGATGCTTTTGATCTGTTCAAAATTCTTTGTGCTAGCATCAAAAACCTTTATGGCTCTTATGTGTCTAAGATTAGGTCTGATCATGGAAAGGAGTTTGAGAATGCTAGTTTTGATAACTTATGTAATACTAAAGCACATGTCCCAGGTTTCTATGCCAAATAGAAGCCTCATCTATTTTAGCATGATAACATTCTGCTTCTTCTTGAGCAAGATAACAGTTATCTTTTGATCTAGTACATGTCATACCAAGGACATTGTCATTATCATAAACATCACAAGACACTTTGTAAAAGGTAACTAGCAAGTCATCATCACATAGTTGACTAATGCTAATTAGATTTGCTTTTCACCCATCCAACACAAACATCCTTGAGTGGTGGAAATCCTTCAACATTTAGCCCTCCCTTTTCCAATGATTTTCCCTTTGGTGCCTCCTCCATATGTAACAGTCCCAACAGAGAGGGGAATAATCTATTTAAGATTTTCTTTGTTCCCAGTCATATGCCTTAAGCATCCACTGTCAAAGTACCATTTACCTGCATGGTTAGAATAAATAGCAGAAAAGACAACATTGCAAACAATTTTAATCTGGGTAGATTTCATCTTTTCAATCATGTTCTACCTTTCTGTCCAGTACCTAATGTTAGACTAACATCAGAAGCAGTTGTTGAGTTAACATTATAAACTGAGGCTGTTTTCTTTCCACTGTCGTTTAGATATTTTTTCGCAAAATGTTTAATATGACTTGGTTGAAAACAGTATTGGCAGATATAGATATGTTTACTTTTTCCAGTGTTGATGGAAGCATCATTCAATTTTGTAGATTCCTTGACAAAACCAGTTTTTAAGTAGGCCGAATTAATGTCAGAATAGGAAGATTTCTCAGTAAATCCCAAACCATTTGTACCTGTGTGCCCCATATTCAGAACCTCATCAAGTTTAGAAGTACCTGAATTCCATTTGGCAATGATCTGGCTATCCTTTTGAAGTTTGTCTTTTACATGTTTCAGTTCAGCTTCTGCTTTGTCAAGGTCTCTCTCATATAGTTTCATTATATTCTTCAAACACTCCTTTTCATGCTTTTGGGCTTCATTGCTTTTAATGAGTCTGTTGTTTTCTCTCACCAGATTGTGGAAGGTAGCTTATAAATTATCTATGATTTCCTCATGGGACATTTCTCCTTCAAAGTAGTATTCCTCCTCTAGATCAACTCAGCCATGAAAACAATCAAAGTTAGTATCATCATAATCAGAGGGTACATCAGAGTTAACACCTAAGTCATTGTCATTCCAATTTCCAAATAAGATCTCATGTTCTGGTGTTGGATCCTGAATGTTGGGGTAACATTGAGATCTATGGCAGTTCCTGGAATCTTCTCATGTCCAGTTAACCTGAGTGTATAGCGTAGCAGTGTTGATCTCCTCTGAGTTTTCTTGAGCACTTGATCTAGAGTTAAAATCAACTAAATTAAAATCATATACACAAACCCAATGAGAGTTCCCTCTTGATCGGAGGGTGTTAGCACATTCATTTTTAAAATGACCAAAACCTTTACATGCATAGCACTAGAAATCTTTCAATTTCGCATCATCTTGAGGTGTCTTCTTTGATGCCATGTACTTTATGAATTTAGGAGGTAACTTCTTTTAACCAGGGCTAGTATTACCAGATTGCTTTTCTTTACCTTTATCTTTGTAACCTAACTTACTGAATTTCTTAGTAATACTTCCATAGTTAGGAGAGATTAGTTCACACTCATCATCATCACTTCCACCGGTTTCAGAATTAGTTCCAAGTAAGGCAATAACAAGTTGTTTGTTAGAATTACCTAGAAATTCTAATTTAAATTCCTTTAAAGTGTTCATTAAAGTTTGAAACTCCATATTGGCAAGATCTTTTGACTCATTCATGGAAATCCTTTTGACAGTGAATCTAGATGACAGTGTTCTAAAAGCTTTGTAGACCATGGCTTGATTGGATATCACAAATCCTAGGTTCTGATACTAATTTCCATTGTCAAGCAATTTTTCAAAGTAATTGTCTATGCTTTCATCTTCACCCATCTCAATTTTCTCAAAGTCCTTAAGCAACTTTATATGTCTAGAATCTCTAACAGTAACATCTCTCTCACAATGCAGTTCAAGAATATCCCATGCTTAGCTGTGTTGCAAATTTTAATAAGTTTAAACATATGATTACCTACCCATTTGAAAATAGCATTAGGATGTTTTTCATTGAAGTTGTAGAGAGAAGTGTCATTAGCTGTCCATTGTGCTTTAGGCTTTGGTACTAGATCAACATCTCCATATCTTGGTAAGTAATGAATGGTATAGCCTTCTAGTACATATTCATGTGCCCTTAGATCAAACGACTTGATATGAACCCTGAGTCGAATCTTCTAATAAGCATAGTTTTTTGGTCCTGCCAATACTGGTAGTCTGCTGGTATTGGATTTAGTGTTATCCATCTTATCGTATCAACGCCAAATGCCAGTGAAGTTTCAATGTGGATCCGGTTGATAGCAATTGAAATTGTGGATCGAGTTGATACTTTAGCTTGATGTTAAAGTTTCAATGTTACTTTATATTAACTTCCGAGCCGTAGGCGAAATACCACAAGGGTTTAACAAAAATGTTACTCACAACTCTCAAGTTAATCGAACTCAACAAAGCAGACATGATTGCTTTATTAATTCTAAACCTACAACTAATCTAAAAACTCACAAACTTTGCAAAAGAAAGACAACACTCAAAAACTTGTAAATAAATCTCTCATATTGATTAGCTCTTGTCTCGTGTTTGTCTTGATGTACTTCACACCTATATATAGGTTCTTGACTTGGACATCAAGGTGTGTTGTACACAGTTGGTAATTCTTCAAGTTTCCTAGTTGAACTCTTCTTCCAAGCTCTCACAGTCCTTCTTGAATAAAAGTTCCTTTGTTAGTAAACTAAGTAAGGAAAGACTCTTTCTTCAAATTAGGACTCATCTTGGATGTTTCCTAGTTGCACTCGAACTCCACTTTCCTTTTTAAGTTGTGCGGTTATCTTAATTAAGGAAACTTCCCATAATGGAAATTTGAACGATCAACATATGTTAAGTTTGTTTCCTGGACAACAATCAAGCCAATCATAACTGTGGAACTCAGTCAGTTAAGTGAATAAAGGCAAAACAATGATTAGCCACTTTAAACCCCAATTGTATAAAAGATTCTATTTTTGATGTTACTTTAACATTGAGATTATGTTCTCAATGTTACTCTAACATTGAGATCCTAATGTTATCCTAACATCGCCAGAATGCTTGCACTTTCAAACTCTAACCCTAAAGGGAAGATGATGAAGTGATGGCATCTGTAGACACGTAAAATTTGTGTCTAATTAAATCTCAACACGTAGGAAATAATATAATTAATATCAATTTAACTTTTTTATTTTATTTTGGATTTATAACAAATTTATTTCCAAAGTAAGGTAGTTAAATTTATTGATTTTAATATATTTTATTTAATAAATTAAGCGATGTCGTATTTATTAATTAAAGTTAAATTATCTAATTAAATTAAATAAGGGCAAGTCTTGTAAAGCAAGAAAAATAAAATGAATACATATATTATTTAATCATAATATTTTAAAGAATTAAATAAATATAGTCATCAAATTTCAAGACATGGAAGGTCTTCTCCTCTAAGTCTCAATCTGCAAGAGATCACAAGAAGATTCACTTAGATTAAGTCTTCCAAATCAAAAAACCGTAGACGCGATCACAACTATTCATCTCATCAAGAGATTCAGATTGAGATTCATTCTACGACTATGAATAGAGGTGCCCTTGAAGAACAAAAATCACAATTCAACCTTCAAGCAAGCATTCAGAGCAATGAAGTTCAACAAATTCTCTCCACCAAGTCCATCAATCTTCAAGGTGTTCTTCGCGAAAACCTCCTTTTGATCCGGCGTCAAGCTTAAAGTCCATCAAATAACTACTTTTTGAAGATCTTCCTTGTGTCGAAGAAGATCGGGCTACAAGAAGTTTAACAAATCCAAAACCAAGTTCATGTCATTCGTCATCCATCTTCAAGCCAAAAACTCCATTTAATTCGAGACCAAGTCACAAGATTCTCGAAAAACCGTTTTTGAAGAGTAAATTCCCTTCAAGGAAGATCAAAGTCCATATATCCAAAGAACTAAAGACGAAGATCATATAGTACTTCATCAACCTTCAAATAAAAAATCTTTTCGATCCGAGATCAAGTCGTCAAGCCCTCGAATCACCTCCTGTCAAATATCCAAGTATTTTGAAGATGAAGATTCCTCTAAAGAAGATTGACATTCAACCGGTTCAAGATGAAGATCAAATTGTCCGTCCCAAAGATCAAGTCAAGTAGATTGCTAATTCAAGATCAAGGTCAAAAGCTCTTGGATTGACGTTCAACTCAAATACACATGGAAGAGATTAAAATCAAGTTCACTCTCAAGTTAACCAAATCTCAAGACTAGAAAAGAATTTGAGGATCAAATAGAGAGATTGCACCACAAATTGTACTTTGAATTTATTCATATTTACTTTGTAATATTTTCTTGTTTTTTAATTACAGAGATTAAGAATTTGTCATTACAACATCCATGGGTGAATTTTACCTATCCATAACAATCCAAATAGTCCGATCTTTGATCTACGAAAGTGAGTAGCTTAGCTTGCTATTTACAACTTAGCCTACTTGCATCTTGCGATGATATGGGTGAGCTATATCCAATTCCTTTAGTTAACAAAAAAAAAAAATTGGGGTTCCAATGAATTCTTCACGGTCAGCAATTGAATCTAATAATTTGTCAAGTTATGCTACTATAACCGTAATTAATCCTCAAAATTGGTGGAATATGCTCTTCATGCATGGTTTTTAGTTAATAGATGGGTAATTAGGTATATATAGATAAAGACTATTTAAGTAAGAATTTTAGAATCAATGTTTAGAAAATAATCATTAAAAAAAGAAAATATGCCTAACGAATTCCGAGCTTATATTTAAAGTTTATATCACTTGAACTTTATACTTTAACAAATTTATTTATATTTTCAATTTATTTGGAACTGAGGTAAATAAGAATGCCCAAAAATACACGAGACCTTTTTGTTAATAATGAATAAGATTATGAATACATGATTAAGTAGATTATACGGTCGAGAATGATCACTTTTTTTTTAATTTGTTATAAGATGTGAGTAAAGAATATTAGATTAAAGCATGTTCGTAGAGGTATAATTGACAATAAAATGAGTAATATGGAATTATTGTTATCTCTTCCATCGTGGCCTATAATTGAATAGTTACCGATAAAGTCTGTTGATCAGGAACGCTCCATGTTTCTAGTTTTATTTTGGCAGGAACACACTTACGACATCAAGTACCTAACTAGGTACTAATAATCGTTTCGTGCCCGGGCGACGCCACTCACTAAGGTTTTTCCTATTAAAATAAATTCGAGTAGGTTTGTTTGGGGCAATAATGTGTGTATATTAATTTGGGGCAATATTAAGGATGGGGACGCCACTTTATGTAAGACATTAATAACGTGGCTTTGTCGGTGGATCTAGCGCTACTCTTTAGTTTTAAATACTATGTAAGTTTAAAGGAGTGTTCTGAATACAATTTTGATCACAATTTTGATCACAATGTTGATCGATGCCAATGAGACTTGTTTGGGATCACGAGAAGTAAGAAAATTTGGGCAAAAGAAAACAATTAACCTTTTTATGTTAGAACATACCCTACAACAAATCTTGCGTATTGGAATCAAAAATTTCGGAACGAAACAAGGACAATTTATTTCGTCCCCATTTCAGAAAAGTAGAGGCAATAGGGTGTGCAGTGATATTGGAAGTGAAAAATCGGTTCCAACGTCCATATAGCGGAACGAAATATGTTGTCGCCACATGGCAACCAAATATTGTCTCAACCGTCAAATTGAATGTTGGGCGATAGATCTCTTCATTCCCATTACGCCCGTAACACACACACGCAATAGGCCTCCATGTGGTTCCGCCTTGAGACTTCGTTGTGACGCCGTTGTGATGATGTTTTTTCACAAACAAAAATAATAAGGGGATGTTAACTACATTTCGTAAGGTTCGTTTTAACGTAATCTACCTGAATCTCATCTGTTAAATTTGTTCATCTAATATCAAAGTTTAGTATTTTCAATTATTATTGTTTACAATGTGATTATTTTACAATTACCCTTGTTTATACATGATAATAAAATTTCTCTTGCGTGCTTGACTTAGGGGAGGAATGTATTACAGGGGTCGGAACGCTTCTCCTAGACTACTGAAAACCTGAAGAAAATGCCGCTCATACGAATTTTGGTCGTGTCCTTCTTTATTTACGATGGACCTCATGGAATGTCTTTCTTCATTCTTACGAAAGGGCCTCTCCCTAGGGAAAAAATCGAAACTGGTCTTTTATTGTGTTCGAGTTTCGTCCTCTATTGTGTCCGAGTTATAGTTTTCATCCTCAATTGTGTCATTTTTCTTTTGGCCACTTATTGTGTATTTCGTTACGATTTTATTCCTCCAGGAGAAATCTCAAACGAAAATGTCACGTGGGAGCAAGTGCGGGCAAAAATTCAATCTTATTTGAAATTTCATGTGCGAATTTTCACGTGAGAACGCCAATTTCTTTCTTTTAATTATGACCCCCAGTCAGCTCGGTCAAACTTTTTTTATTTTATTTTATTGCCATGATCTATTTACAAATCCTAAACCGACCCGCCCCATTCCCTATACTCCCCAGCCCAATCTCGACAAAAACGCACACACACACACTAATCGCTCTCAATCTCTTCTCAATCCAAAACCCTAACTCCAAAAATCTGATAAGCCTTAATCCCACCCCCAAGTCTTTGCGTTAGCCCACTATGTATATTCCATAATCTTTGCACGTTATTTCGAATTATCGTTGAGATCAAACGACCTATTTTTTGAAAATGCGGATTGAAGATGATTCAAACTTGGCGATTACGAGATGAGTTGAGAAATGATTTTCCACCACCGTCATAAAATAATCAGAGTTCCTTCTCGCGTTAGAGTATGAATACGACATTCTTTTTTGGAATTAGTGGCGATTTTGAGGATTTGGGGCGGATTAGGGATGTGGGGACACAAGACTTTAACTCGATTTGCAGATTTGGAGATTAGGATTCCTCGCGATTTGGGCGTTAGGGTTTATCGACTTGGGGATTTTTGGGGGTGCCGATTTCTGTGCGTGTGTTTGTGTTGTGACTAGTTGGTGAGGTAAAGCTCCAATCAGGGTTAGTTTAACTGTTTTACAAATGGTTGGGTAAATAAAAAAAGGAAACAAAAAAAAGGAAAAAGGTTTGATCGGTCTGGGTTGACCTCTTGGATCAGAACTAAACTAAATAATCAAAATCGGCGTTCCCACGCACGAATCCGCAAGTGGGAATCCAAAATTTGTGAATTTTTGCTGACACGTGCTCCTAAGTGATAAATCTGACTGAGACTTCTCGAGGAGGACCAAAATCATAAGGAAATACACAATAAAGGACAAAAAAAAACAAGGGCACATTAAAGGACGGCAACTATAACTAGGACACAATAAAGGACCAGTTTTGATTTTTCCCCCTCCCTACTATTAGACACAAGGCGGCCTATTTATAGGTCAGAGAAGCAACTCGTTCTTCTGGGATTTTCGAATGGGAGATTGTCAGGTATTCGTGGAGTGGTCCCCTTTTGTTTGATCGGTGCATGATGTCCTTCATGGCCGTTCGAGTTGGGGACACGTATGGGAGTGTCAGGAGTTGCGTGTTGTGCGCTCTTAGGTGGTTCATTCGCATCAAGTTAATAGGTCTTTGTCTCCAAATACAGAAAGTCATTCTAGACTTGCTCCATCAGTGCCCTCGTTACATGGGGGTCGTAAGATTGCGCACGTCTCTCTCGTTGGCAGTTATGCTCTTTGTTCCGAAAAAAGAGTCTTCTCGTGGTCTTTGCTACGAATAGGAGTGTGCTCGTGGTTTGGGCGAGGCGGTCAGGATAAAATAAATGTATATTATCAATACGTTATTTGGATATGGTTAGCGTTGATTAAGATTTGTTAGTCGAAGAAATTAGGGGTAGATTTATAATTTGTGTTTTTAGGGGTAACTTTGCATTTTAGGAAAAGATTTAGGGTAGAAGATGTAGTTAACTAACTTTGGATCTGATGGACAAAATGAAACTTTACGTGGGGTTGAACGATAATGTATTGAAATCTTATGATGGGAATGCGATATTTAAAAGTTTATGGCTAAGATTGCAAATATTTAGCAATTTAAGATAAATATGTGGTAGAAAAATGTTATTAGTCATCTTAGAATCGAGTTGACAGGAATGAACTTCTTTTGGGATACAAATGTAACTAATTTTTTGTAGGAATATGATAATTAGAAGACTTGGATTAAGATTTCAAATTTTTAGCAACTTAAGTGAAATTGAGGGCCGAAAGTGTTATTAGTTGCCCTAGGATCGAATTGTCAAGAATAAACTTTTTATGGGGTTGAAAAGTAATTTATTGAAACTTTGTTGTGGGAATATTTAGAATATTTGGGCAAAGATTGAAAATATTTTGCAACTTAAGAAACATATAGGTGCGGGAACGCCTTGAAGCTCCTTGAGTAATGCTTTCGAAAACGGAAGGAAAGAAAAGAGTGAAGAGTAGTATATGAGATCCCTCTTCACTCGTCTAGACCCCCTCCTACAAGGGAATATTCCTCAAGAGAATCTCACCAGGAGTCGTATATGGCCAGACTCGTAGGCTATTCCAAAGGCTAGAAAGTTGGGACGCAGGACCCCCCGGTTGAGCAAGAGTGAACCCCCCCCCCCCCCCCCAAGTAGGTTGGCTACCAATTCAGTCGTCAAGGTCACCCAGGCTGCTGATTAAGGATCTCCTCATGCGGCAAGGCCATAGCCGAATATGGATCCAAGTTTCACATCACCTAGGAATGAAGAACTTTTTCTTCATAAGTACCTATATACACAGCATGTTTTGTGTACCAAGTTTCTATAATACTCTTCACCAATAATTGGCAAGCTCGAAGAAAAGGAATGAGGGGAAGAAAAATCCATGTTCCGAGAAGAAAAGGATATGTATTGTGTGAAAAGGATGTGATAAAGTGCCAAACGAATGCAGAAACAAAGAAGTAGCAACGGCTACCCCAAGCAGCGGAGGCAAATGGGGTCCCTAGCAAGCGCCCGATGTTCTTAGGCAACTTGCCAGCACAACATCTCGAGGGGAAGCAAAATCCATGTTCCGAGAAGAAAATGATATTTATTGTGTGAAAAGGGTCTGATAAAGTGACAAAACGAAAGTAGAAACAAAGCAGGAGCAGGGGCTGCCCCAAGCAGCGGAGGCAAATGGGTTCCCTATCAAGCGCCCGATGTTCTTAGTCAACTTGCCAGCACTATGCTGAGTTCCAAAACATGTAGAGAGGCAGAAGAAGATCAGACACACGAGCCTGAGTATCAACGCAGTTCATTTAGCCAGGCCCCGGATCCTTCGACACTAGCCGCATATAATGACCAACTATTGGACACTTTCTTCTAAGAATGCGAGGTACATAATGCTACAATGTGTGGGAACGTCTCCAATCATCAAGAATCGAATCTGACTGGTGAGACGACATGCAACGAGTGGACACGGTCGCTAGGTTAGTAATACAAGAGAGTCCGATTGAATAAGCTAAACGGTGTCCTTTACATATGAACTAGAATGTATGCATAAGTAAGTAAATAGAAGCGTAACATTCAACTTTATTCACACTCATGTTATATTCCAAAGTTAAAAGGCCAAAAGAGGGCATGATCAAGAGGTACCAGTACTAACCAGGTCATTACAAGCCAAACTTGGAACTAAGTAAAATTCGACCAAAACTTTGCTTGTCTCACCCCCCCCCCCCCACCCCCTAGGACTTACAAGATTTACAACCTTGCGGAACCCTTACTTACACATAACATGCATCCAATCGTCAAAAGAAAAAAGTCTATAGTTAATAAAACAACAAAGGGCAGAGCCGCCTTTAGTCTCGAGTAGGATACTTTCCCTCCAAAATGGTTATCTGACATTCCTCAAGTGTCATGTCCATGGAATTAATCATCGTTTACATGAGCAGCGCCAGGTCCCACCATTCCAGATGCAATCGATCCTGCCGCGGTTGGTACCTGGCGATACGGGTGTCCCCCATTAGAAGGATCTACCATGAGCCACAAAATAACTAGTTTGGAGGGAACCTGGGATTGATTAGAAGACGACTTCCTTGCAAATCATGTAACTAATCGAGAGAAGCTGACGCCCTCTCATCAATGGAACCTCCAAACCAGTATGCCCCCCCCCCCCCCCCCCCGTACCTAAGGCTGTATGTGCTCGAGCCTTTGCCAACTTTTGCCTAAATACCTGTCCCAGGTCCATCAGGTGATGCCAATTCTCATCCCGCTCCGCCCTCCTTTTTGTGAAGAAGCTCGTTAGTTTGTCCCAAACGGATGATCAAAATCTTCAGTCATTCCTTCACCCGAGATAATCGTGCCTTCTCTAACTCTTCTCCAATGCCTCTCTACCCCCACTATCGCTCCGTGTTAGGAGGCCTACAAGGCCTCGAGTTTTGCCTTCCTCTGCCCCAGCTGATAGTAAGTCTCCGCCAACGCAACCTCCAAATCTAGACATCGCATTCGCAGGGCTGAAACGTCAAAATGAGTCGCCTCGTAACAATTCCCTATAGCTTCCTCCATAAGGGACAACTGCGACAATCTAGAGATAATAAGAGACGAACACAAAAAACATGTTGTAGCAACACACGGACCAAAGAAAGGCATTACTTCACATGCGTTCTTTCTAAAATCATCATTCAAGTCACAAAAGGACAAAGGTAACAAGATTTCTCTATAATTTTCATTCTGCAAACCTCGCAGGTACGACCGACAATACTCCATGCTCCCTTACACCCTCGTAAAAATGGAAAGGCCCTCTGTTGCCAGTCTTGACGAAGAGGGACAGCCAAAGCCCGACACCCATGTACCTCGGGGGTAAGAAACATTATTGGACTCCCCGTTAAAAGAGAAAGACCCTCTGCCTTCCATTTCTGATGATAGATTCTCCCTCGTACGACCTTCTGTGTATCCATTCTTTCCCTTGTTATTTTGTACTACTTTCATTTCTCAAAGTGATTTGGCTAAGTGTTGAATGACGACGGTCAGGAGTCTCTTGTTGGGAGACCCGTGGAATCTAGGTAGCGGAGTTAGCTCATTGGTGGGTCATTTTGACCGTGAGAGGATTCTTTTAATTCTTAAGGGTACCCGGTAATATGGATGACTTTGGGTTGAGGAGTTATATGTACCTCGGGTCTTTTATCTAGATTGTATACCCTCAGTGGGGTGTTTGTTATTCGTGACCCCACGGTACCATTTTTCCATCCCTTGGTCGTTTTTATTGTGCCCCTGTTTTGCCTATACCCGATAAAGGGTAGGAATATGCATCATCACACGGTACTAGAGTAAAGTTGAAAACGTGTTCTTCTCATCTTTCTCAATATGTCGGGCGATGACCCCACGAAGACAGAAACAGGCGATGACGGTCTCACAAAGGCCAAGGTTGCGTTGCCCTCATCGTATGTCCTCACGCCAAACGGCAATTCCGGTAGCATTACCACACATACTCAATTGAAGGACACCAACTTTTAAGAATGTGTGAAGCTGGTGAAAGTTTCGCTTCAGCTGAAAAGAAAAATTGGATTTATAAACGGCACATATTAACAACCCACCGAGAATCCTGATGAAATTGAGAATTGGTGGATGGTGAACTCTATAGTCTTCTCGTGGATTTTTAACACCATTGAACTAGGTCTGAAAACCACTATCTCTTACAAAGAAATGTCAACAGAGTTATGGGATGATATAGAACAGCGAGTTTCTGTTTGAAATGGTGCGCGAATTCATCAATTGAAGATATTTTCATTGGATATAACTGTAGAATCAAAAAGATATAGGACGACCTCAATGATCATAATCAGATGCAGATGTGTTCGTGCAACGGTTGCAAGTCGGTATTGGCGTGAGGCTTAAAAAACAAAATGAAGAAGAAAAGGTGCATCAATTCCTGATGGGATTGGACGATGCTCTCTGCAGCTTGATTCGTTCCAATATCATTGCCACTGACCCGCTGCCCAACATGAACGTCATGTACTCTCGTATTTCAGAAAGAGCATGTGCATAATATGACGAACAAGGGAAGTGAACGCTATGATCCCCGTGAGTTTTACGATGAAGACGCCAAACTCTGAAGTATAAAACATTGGGAGTAAGGACAAACCCTCGTATGAGCACTGCAAATACTTGGGACATACAATAGAAACGTGCTACCGACTTCATGGATTTCCAGAGGGATGGAGCGTACATGGGTAGATGGGAAGTTTTGGTCGTGACAGAGGAGGCGTACGTGGTGGTCGGATGATGGTGACACCAGCAAGAGTAAACGGTGCACTAGCAGCTGATTCTTCAACTCCGAGCAGTGGTATTGACGATACAGATAAAGCTAGACTAAAGAGTTTGAGCCACGGAGATTGGGATTTGTTGAAGAATCTCTTGAAGACTCACAAGTCGGACTTGAATCCTCGACTTTCTGGTAATGAAAAGCTTTCCTGGGTTATTGATACATGAGCCACGCATCATATGGCATGCATGATAGAATCCTTTAGTGACTCTCGCGATATTAATCCTAGTCACATTTGGATGCCAAATTGTGGGGAAATAATGGCAACCTAGAAAGAAACAGTGAGATTGGGGAGATTACTCTTAAAAGAATGTTCTCTATATTGCAGATTTAAATTTCAATTTAATCTCTTTGTCGTAATTAACTCGTGAAAAGTCTTAAATTTTTTCGTTTACTGATCGCATGTATGTTGTACAGGACTACACTTCAAGAATGCTGATTGGAGCGGGTGAAGAGCGCGGCGGTTTGTATGTTGTGAAGGAGGCACTAATGGCTTCTGGGCACAGTTTGGTCAGTGGCATGAGAGCTTCAAATTTATGGCATAGGCGAATGGGGCATCCATCTTCGCGAGTGGTAGATTTAATTTCCCGTACAAATAAGAGTTTTGATGTTAGTCAGAATAAAGAAAAATATTGCGATGTGTGTTTTCGAGCCAAACAAACTTGTGTTCCTTTCGTTTCTAGTGAGAATAAAGTTTCGGCAATTTTGATTTAATCCATTGTGATTTATGAGTGCATCTCGTGAAACTTCATTGTGGTTTAAAATATTTTCTTACTATTGTGGATTATTTTCTCGTACTATTTGGGTGTGCTCATTGAAAGAAATACAGGAGGTTCCTCGAATTCTAAAGAATGTTTTAGCCATGACTTAATGCAAATTTAATAAGTGAATTTTTTTCTTAATGATGGCGGCAAAGAATTTACTTGTCTCACTAGTTTCTTGCGTAAAAATGGGATTTTGCATCAAACATCGATGGTTGATACTCCTCAACAAAATGGGAGAGTGGAGAAAAAACATAGACATATTTTGAATGTGTGTAGTGCCTTAAGATTTCAAGCTCATTTACATATTGAATTTTGGGAGTGCATTTTTGCAGCGGGTTATTTAATAAACCGCACACCCTCTTCCGTTTTACAAGGAAAAACGCCATTTCAGCTCTTGTTTGGTCGTCGTTCTTCACTTGATGTTATGTTGTTTGTGTTACGCTAAGATCTTGAATCGGGACAAGGTTAAATTTGCGAGTAGGAGTCACAAATGTGTTTTTCTCCGGTATCCCTACGGAAAGAAGGGTTGGCATTTGTATGATCTAGAGTCTAACTCAGTATTTGAGTCACGTGATGTGGTTTTTCTTGAGACACAATTTCCTTTTAGCCGATAATTTGAAGTGTATGTGGCAGTCCCTTCTTTGTTACCTTTAAACGATGATGAGGCTGGTTTGGTCGGTATGGATGATCCACGTTTTCCACATACGCCACCTTCTTCTCACACGGAGCAGGATCCCCCTTATTCGATTTCTAATTCGACCGATTATGTTGAGGATGCATCACCAATTTTGGTCAAGGGCTATGCGCTAGATAGAGGTCAAAGGCAGAAAATTCCTTCAGTTCGCCTTTATAATTATATCACACATATTGCTCGTCTCGACACTTCTTCCACTCACCACGCCCATAAAGCATCATCAGGTACTTGTTATTCGATATATAATTTTTTCACTTGTAATATATTTTTTGCCTCGCATCGTCATTTCTTAGCTGCTCTCTCTATAGATTTTGAACCCTCTAGCTTTAAAAAAGCTATGCACCATGAACGTTGGCGCACGGCCATAAATCACAAAATTCAAGCCTTGGAAAATAATGGCACGTGGGAAGTGACGACTTTGTCGCATGAGAAGAAAGCTCTGGGGAGTAAATGGGTGTACAAAATTAAGTACAACGCCATGGCTCTCTTGAGCGACACAAGGTCGCTTAGTGGTTTTCGGCAATCATCAGATGGAAGGGATTGATTATATGGAGACTTTTGTTCATACCGCCAAAATGGTATCGTTGGTACATTTTTGGTTGTGGCCGTGGTCAAGTAGTGGGAGTTGCATCATATGGATGTTCAAAATGTGTTCCTACATGGAGACCTCTATGAGGAGGTATATGTGCGGTTTCTTCCAGATTCCGTGTCACCAGTTGTGTTCAAGATTGTCGCTTACAAAAATCCACATATGGTTTTTGTCAAGCATCTCGATGTTGGTTTGCTAAACTTGTTCAGGCGCTCACTCGGTATGTCATTATTCAATAGACCTTGGATTACTCTTTAATTACTTATTTCATGTCGGGGGTGCACCTCACGGTCCTTGTTCATGTTCAAGTATTTCTAAAGTCGAGGTTGGTCGGGCTACCGCAGAGATTTTTCTTAGTCAGCTGAAATATGCCTTGGATATTACTTCGAAGATGGGATTGTTGGGTGCTAAACCAATTTGCACTCCGGGAACCAATTGGCACTCCGACTGAGCAACATCATCATTTAGCTCTCGCTGAGGGTCTGGGTTTTGCTTTCCCCTATACATTATTGTCGTCTGGTTGGTCGTCTTATTTATTTGGTAATAATTAGACCAGAGCTGATATATTATGTTCATATCTTGTCCCAGTTCATGCGACAGTCGAAGGAGGCGCATTGGGACGTTGCATTACAAGTTGGTTGTTATTTGATACTTAATCTCGGTCAAGGCATTCTTCTCAAGTCTTCCTCTACTTTATCTCTCAAGGAATTTAGTTTGCACGGGCTGTCCCTTGACTCATCGATCTTTGTTGTCTTATTTTATTTTCCAGCAACCAAATGTCTTGCGTTCATCTGTTGTGGTCTAATATCGATCCATTGCAGCAACCACGTGTGAGTTGAGGTGGTTGCAAGGACTGTTGCACACTTTGGGGTCACGGATTTGACTCCTATTTCTGTTTATAGTGATAGCCAATCAGCTTTGCATATTGCCCAAAATCCGGTGCTACATGAAAGCACCAAACATATCGAGGTGGACTCTCATCTGGTTCGCGACGAGGTTCATTGTGGTTTTATTATTTCTTCCTATGTTTCAAAGACGAATCAACTTGCCGATATTCTTATGAAGGCTCTCGATCATCATCAGTTCGCGACATTACTCGTCAAGTTTGGCATTTCGAACCTCCATGCTCCAACTTAATGGAGGGTATTAGCGTATATATGTATAATATATAATATTTTTTTCTAGATTAGTTTGAGCTAGATTTGGTAAGATATTATTACCTTGTAAGCAGGTTTGGCTTGTGTCTCAAGTTTCGGTCAACTTTGTTGTATATATATGTAACTCTTTTTGATGAAAATTCATAACATAATTTGGATGATTAAACCAAGAGTAAAAATCAGATTACCCCCCTTTCCTTCCGGCCGTTTTGCACTTTGCCCCATCCCCCCCCCCCCCCCCCCCCCCCCCGCTTTCAAATTTAACACATTGCCCCCCCAACTTAACAATTCGTCTGACGTCACCCCCCGAGGTTGGTTGACCGTCAATTTTTCGAATATTCTGCAGAATATTCACATGTGCCCTCATGTGCATTTTTGCCACTTCACCTCGACCAGTACTCTGGGTGTATTTTGTTGGGAAAATCGATCGATCAGTTGCCCTAATCTAAAAAACCCTAAAAACGATCAGTTACTCCCAAATCAAAATCGCCAAAAAGTAAGGATTTTTCCAAACCCTACCCTAAATTAGCTAAAATTCAGCAATCTACTGTCAATCCCTTTCCAAATGGGTTGGAAAGTACGAAGAAAATACGCCCTTATACTCCCTCACAAAGTGCACCCCGATTATGGTAAGTAAAGTGCATTTTTTTTATTTTTTTCCTTAATAAGTGTAGAACAGTGGTCCCGTTTGTTAATAAGCAAAATTTTTGGTTGTGTGGTCCAAATATTTGTCGTTTGTGGTCCAAAAATTGAATCTTTGTGGTCCCGTTTGTTAATAAGCAGATGTTTTGGTTGTGTGGTCCAAATTTTTGGTTGCTACCTTCAATTTTTGGTTACAGTGATTGCATTGACCAGGGTTCTTTTTGCATGTGTACATAGATATGTTAATGCCTCTGTCTTAAGTCAACTATGTGTAGCATAAATATGATTTTACATGTGTAAACTAAGGTTCTTTTTGCATGTGTACATACCTTCACTTTGTATGCATATAATTCAACTATGTGTAGCTAGCATAAATGTGTTAATGCATGTGTCTTAAGTCATAAGTACATAAGTGCATAAATCTTACTCATTCACATATGTTCATTCACAAGAAACAACAAAGACTTTTTCACCATCATGATTCAGCATTCTCGGAAGTTTATGAAGTTTGAATCTTTATGCTATTTGGGCAAGACTAGCTACATAGATTTCTGCCATGAGGATGAAATGTCACTGGTGGAGCTAACTACCATGGCTAAGGAAGTGGGGGTGAGGGGGAATGTGTTAGTATATTACAATGCATGTGGGGTGGGACAACTGTAGGAGCTTAATCCCCATTGATGATGATGAGGGTTCATTGGCTATGGCCAGGGCTGCTTCAAATGAGAGGATTGTAACCATTTTTTTGGCCCCTAGAACTACTGAAGTTCAATCTGAGCTTTTCCAGTCATATGGTGGAGTCAGAGATGATAATGAGGCTGGAGAACAGATTGTGAGAGAGCAGTTAAAAGTTGGTGACCTTCCAACAATTGATGAAGCAGTAGGTGATGCAAGCAAAAGTCAGGACAAAGCACCCAACTTGGAGGAGCAAGTACATGTAGAAGATGTGTCAGAGGACAACAATACAAACAATAAAAGTGAGAAGGACAACATGCATACTGGTAACACTACAAATGGTGCAAGCACATCAAGAGGTCTAGCGGCTAATGGTGATTTACCAAGCTTTATTAAGGATCATTGCACTGCAGATGTTGCTACAATGTTAGATGTCATTGATAGTGGTGACAGGGATGGAGAGGTCAGTATGGGTAATGATTCTGAATACTCTGATTATCTTGTTGATGAAGACAATGACCCCACTGAGGACAACCAACAGTTTGATGATAATGTTGATCAAGGTGCTGAGTGGGCTGGTTTGCCACCAAGAAGACCAGCTACAAGGGTTAATCCTGCACCTGCTATTCCTGTGAAACAAACTCCAAAGGATCAGTATCTATACAATGGATACAAAGTGTTCAATCCAGCTGTTGATATGGATAAAGTTACTTTTGAGGCTGGAGTTTGCTTCACTGATGCAGATGTCTTTCGAGCAGCTGTTAGAAAATATGCTATTGATGAAGGAAGAAGTATCAAATGGAAAAAGAATGACAAATTCAAGCTTACAGTGGTGTGCAAACAAGATCATTGTCCATTTAGGATTTATGTATCAAGAATCCCTGGTAAAGACACCTTGATGATCAAGAATTACTCAGGTCCACATGAGTGTGCTAGAGAAGATGTTGTGACACAGGCAAATTCAAGATGGATTGCAAATCAGTATTATGAGAAGATCAAAAGTGACCCTAATTGGCCAATTAAGTCAATGGTCACTGTTATTGGCAGAGAAGCATCCTTGGAGTTCAGTACTCCTAAAATGTACAGGGCAAAGCACAAGGTCCTTAAGGATGTACATGGTTCAGATTGTCAGCAATACAGTCTCTTATGGAGGTATACTGAAGAAATTATGAAAACCAATGAAGGTACAACTGTTAAGATAAAATGCAAATTTGTTGGTGAAACTGCTAAGTTTAAAAGAATGTATATATGTTGGGGAGCATTGAGGAGAGGATTTTTGAGTGGTTGTAGACCACTTATCTGTCTGGATGGCACCCATTTGAAGACTGCAAATGGTGGTGTTCTTTTAACTACTGTAGGAGTGGACTCAAACAATTGTATATATCTATTTGCATATGCAATTATTGAGAAAGAGAAAAGAAAGAGTTGGTTGTGGTTTATGTCACTTCTGGTGGATGATCTGAAGATCAACAATAGTGCTCAGTGGACTATAATGAGTGACAAACAGAAAGGGTTGACTGATGCAGTCCAAGAGTTGCTGCCAATCTGTGAACATCGATTTTGTGTAATGCATCTCTATGCAAATTTCAAAAAATATCACAAAGGGTTGGCATTGAAAGAGATATTGTGGGATGCAGCAAGGAGCTCAAGAGTGGAGGATTTTGAGAAAGTAATGGGTAAACTTAGAGAAAGAGATAAGGCAGCTTATAAGTGGCTCATTGAGAAGCCACCTGAGCAATGGTGCAGGGCTTACTTCAAAACACATAGCAAGAGTGATTTCTTGCTGAATAATATGTCAGAAAGCTTTAATTATCTTATTGTGAAGGCAAGGTCATTAGTCATTATTGACTGTTTGGAGAGCATTAGATTGACACTAATAAAGAGTGTTGGAGAAAAGAAGAGAGCAACGGAGAGAGTGAAGAGTTTGCCTCAAGAATGCCCAAAGATTTACAAGATATTGGAAGGGTTAAAGAAGAGTTCAATGGGATACTCAGCCCACTGGAATGGCTCTGATCAGTTTGAGGTTCACAGTCCTAGGGATGACAAATTCAATGTGCATCTTGGTGAAAGAACCTGCAGCTATAAGAGATGGGAACTCAATGGTATCCCATGTCCTCATGCCATCAGTGGCATATACTTTCAGCACAGAAAGCCTGAAGAATGTATGCCCCAATGTTACAAGAAGTCAACCTTTATGGAAATATATAGCCATTGCATGTCACCCATGCATGCACAGGCTGCATAGCCCAAACCACAAACAACTGCTGCTTTACTGGTTCCTCCTGTGCCTCAAACAATGCCAGGAAGACCAAAGAAAAATGATAGGAAGAAGACACCTGAAGAGCTGAAACAGATCAGAGCAAAGGCAATTGAAGAGTCTGGAAATGTGAGGAAACATGGCATGAACATCAAATGTAGTTATTGTCATGTAGTTGGTCATAACATTAGGGGTTGCAAGGCTAGGCAAAGCAATCCTCTAGCTGTTGTGTACAAGAAGAAAGCTAAAAGTGGTGGTCATGAACCACTTGCTCCTTTGAGAAATGCCAATGTGTGTACTTCATTTGTTTCTTGAGATCTGTCTGATTCATGTGTGTAGTTCATTTGTTTCTTAAACTTTTATCAAATACTAACACTACTTTATTACAGGGTAGTACTGGTACTGATAATGTTGCCCAAACTCAAGAATCACAAGCTGACAAACAACAAGGAACAAAGAAGAAGATGGATAAGTTGCAGGTGAAGTAGTTTGTGAAAAGTTTGTGAAGTTTTTCTTAACTGCTTCTTTGATGGTATGCTTCATGTTGGTATTGTTGTAGGTAAATAGAAAGGACACTGGTGGAGTTAGTCACGCTCAGTCACAGCAAGAGGATACTAATGCTCAAGCAAAGACCACTGGAGGTTTTGACACTCATGGAACAAGTTTTGCAAAGGCAACCTCTGTGCCTCCAATGAGAGACAAGGGCAAAAGAAAAGTATCTGAGGTTGTTCCTGATAACCCTCAGCAGCAGAGTCTAAGAAGGCCACTGACAAGGAGTGTAAACAGCCCTGTGAAGTCCCAGAAGACAGTGAACACTACAACAGCTAGAGCAGCAACTAAAAGGTCCCTTATCAATGAGCCAGCTACTTCAGTGGCATCTAATCCATCTCAATCAAGTGGGATAGCTGCTCCTTTCAATAATCCATTTAAACCACCTGCACCTAAGAAGACAGTTGGAGTACCTAAGAGGAAAGCCCAGATAATGTTCACAGGCAGTGGAGAGGAGCCACTATTTTAAATGCAATTTTGAACCTTATTTTGCTTTTGTTTGGTTGTGATCATCATATTTTGTTGGATTGATAATCATCAATATGAACTATCCCCTGTTATGTAGTTGGATTTACCAATGTTTGATTAGGGTATTGATGATTGAAAATCCAGATATCACTTAACTGATATCATCTTATGTAATCGTACAATTCAGTAAGTGATTTGATTGGTCAGCAACTAACTCCCTTATGTCATTTTCTATTTGTGGTACATTACCAGTTAAATAATGCAAGTTTGCATTTTTCCATTCAACAAAAATTACATGTGAACTTTAGTTTGTCCTTTGTGCAATTACAGGTAATCTGAAACTAAATTAACCAACACCATTTCATGATTCACAACCAACAAAAACTTATAAAATCATGCTTCATAGCCAGCATGTTTCCATTTCATTTCATTAGCTTGCTCACAACCATGATTCACAACAAACAAAAACTTACAAAATCATGCTTCATAAACTCGATTTTTGCATGTCAACACCATTTGTGAACTAAAGCATCATTACAAGAATTAAACTACATCACAACTGCAAGAACACTACAACCAACAAAAGTACCAACTATTACACCAAATCATTACAAGAACACCACAACCAACAATATAGCTATAACCACCCACAAATGCCTTTTGAATTTTTGAGCCTTCATCATCTCTCCTTCGAGCTTGTTATCTTCCTCAAAAGGCCTGGAATAATCATCTTCGACCTTTGGCACATTGGGGGGTCAACCCACTTCCAATAGTTGCATGCACCACGCATCTTTTTCAAAAACAAAAGCATTAAGTGAAATTCATATCTAACAAGCGTTGAACATAAATGTAATATCTAATCCATACAACAATTATAAACAATTAGATATTCAAAATTGAATTCGAGATTACCGGGTATTTTGAGCATCGTAGAAACATACGACCACAATTCGCATCTATCCACGTTGTGTGCTCCGTCACCCTACTACCACACTTGCAAATCATGCTAAAATCCATGGTAATTCGGTTCGAATTTGTGAAGAACGAAGAACCCTAGAAATTTGGGGATCTTTCTCTTTGGGACAAATTGTCGATTTTTTGTTATAAAAGGCCCTCTCCGCAATATAGCCATTAGTCCGAGGTGAAGTGTCAAAAATGCCCCTCCCCGTGAAGGCCCGTGCAAAACTTTAACGGAATACTCGAAAAACTGACGGTCAACCAACCTCGGGGGGTAACGTCAGAAGGATTGTTAAGGTGGGGGGCAATGTGTTAAATTTGAAAGCTGGGGGGGCAAAGTGTAAAACGGCCAGAAGGAAAAGGGATAATCTGCTTTTTTTCCTTAAACCAATTGTTCTAATTTTACATACTTGTTGTGGTGGTTGAGAGAGGTTGAGCTTGAACAGTAGAGTTGGGCGAAAATTCCAGTCTAATCATTTTTCCTTTTTAAACAACCCAAATTGATCATTTTGCTTTCAGCTCTCTCAATAAATTAATGTAACGCCCCTGAAATTAGAACAAAAACACAAATTTGTACTTTAGTCCTTAAAATTTTGAAAATTTCTATTTTTAACCCTAAATGTTTAGAAAAATTTCCCTTTTAGTCCTTGAACTTAAAAGTTGTTCTTTTATTATTTTTATAGGTCTCTAATCCTAAAAAATATATTTTAATTTTAAATATTAACCAAGATGATCGAATTATCTAGAGAAATTACATAAGTAAATATGTATGTAAAAAGATATAATTATACCTATTTGAATTTTAAGTATAAATTCAAATACTTGTCAACATTGTATCATACAGATATTCAATCAATGGGAGCCCCTCAAATATACTCCAAGCTAAGAGAGGATTGAGACAAGTAGACCCCATCTCCCCCTTACTATTTGTGCTCATCATGGAGTACTTGCATAGGGTCCTCCAAAAACTAAGAAAGAAGCCTGATTTCAACTATCATCCTAAATGTGAATCTCTGGGGATAACCAACTTATGTTTTGCTGATGATCTGATGATGTTGTGCAGAGGAGATTATGGCTCAGTGAAGCTAATGATGCAACATTTTCAGGAATTCTCAGATGCTACTGGACTGAAAGCTAGCCCTATAAAATGCAAAATATACTGGGGAGGTGTAAACAATAGGGACCAGGAACTAATCAAAGGGCTAACAGGGTTTCAAGAAGGAAAACTCCCAGTCAAATACCTAGGAGTATCCCTAGACAACAAAAAACTGACAATGGCCAATTGTAGTGCATTAGTAGAGAAGATCTTGGAGAGAATAAGACACTGGAGCTCAAAGCTGCTCAGTTATGCAGGAAGAGTGCAGTTGATAAAAAGTGTTATCTTTGCAATGGCCAAATACTGGCTACAGATCATTCCTCTACCAAAGAAAATCTTAAGGAATGTGGAAAGTATATGTAGAAGATTTATGTGGACTGGGAAAGACAGTGAGAGCAGGAAAGCACCTGTGTCCTAGGAGATACTATGTGATGCAAAAAAGGAGGGGGGACTAAATATCATATCACTAGTGGACTGAAACAAAGCAACTATTGCTAAATTGCTCTGGAATATCACTAGAAAGGCAGACAAATTGTGGGTACGCTGGATTCACACATACTACATCAAAGAGCAGAAGGTTGACCAGTTCAAACCCACACAAACATGCTCATGGTTGCTGAAAACCATTTTCAAGAAGCAGCATAGGGTAAGGGAAAATAAGGGCTGGGAGGAAGCTTGTAAAAGTGGAAAATACAACACTAGAAAGATGTACTGAGGCATGAGAGGGGATAAGCAAGTAAAGACTTGGAGTAAAATGTTCTATGGCAACATAGCCAGACCAAGAGTCCAATTCACATTATGGATGGGATTCATGCAGAGAATGGCAACAAAAGACAGAATAAGAAAATATGGGATTCAAACTGATGGCAAATGCTACTTCTGTGATGAACAAGAAATCATTGAACACCTATTTTATAAGTGTAAGGAGACTAGCAAGGTGTGGAGAAAGGTACTGAATTGGCTCAAAATTAACCACATTCCAGGGGGTGGAAAGATGAGACAGAATGGATGATTCAAATGTGCAAAAAAAAGAACATTAGAGCTAAAGTTCTGAAAATAGCAGCAGCTGAAACCTTATATGAAGTCTGGTGCAGCAGGAATGTAGTAGTGTTTGAACAAAAATAGATGGAGAAAGAGCTTGCAGATCATGTAATTCAGTGTATAAAGAGTAGAGCCCAAAACCAAGAATATATCAATAGATTCTGTCAAAGATTGTAAATCAATGGATAAGTAGGATGTATGGTAGGCCTCGATCTGCGGATCGGCCCGTGCACTGAATTGCATTTGGTTATGGAATAAAAAATTGTTCTTGCTCCAAAAAAATATAAATAATTGAGGAACTTGATATGCAATTACCTAATTAGTGAGGTAAGCCATGGCATCTATAAGAACACGATCAAATTCAGATTTTTTGCGATTTATTATAAAATAACCATGGCGGGACATGATCATTAATTATTAAACTATAATTTCCGCCTATAAATAAATAGTCACCATTGTTCAACATTTTTTACAGCCCAAACAATTCGATTCAGCCAAAAATTCCCAAAATACGACTTTTTTTTTTTTTGTGTTCTGGTTCAGGAAAAAATTATATCATTTTTTTGTGTTCAATTTTTACAAAATACCCCAAAACTTTTATTGAGCATAAATTATCCATTCGGCCCTGCACCTTCAAAAAATAATAACTAGTTGTGGAAAAATCATTTTTAATCAAGGTCAACGGTCGAATACTCCTCATGATGTCCTCTAACTTTCATATGAAGAAATATTTTTCAAATAATGTTATTTAGAGGGTCAAAATTTCTAAACCGTAGACTGCTGTCTGGAAATCCGAAAATAGGTTCTATGTTTTCAAAAATTATTTAGCATAGCAAACCTTTGGATTTTCTTTCAAATATGGGTGCACATGTTCCTCATGTTGTTAGGTACCAGAAAACACAAAAAGTATTTGGGTACAAAGTCCATTTGGATATCCGATCGAAGGTAAATCCGATATTGAGATGATTATCAGCTTATTTTGCGTACTTTATGTTCTTAATTTATGATTGAAAATAATCATCATGATTCCATGATTGATCACTCCCACATGACTCTTATAAAGATATAACAATGGTTAGAATCACTTTAATATAATTTGTAACTACGGATTAATATTTTCGAGATTTTCAATAGTATATAAATCCTTACATAAGTTTCATAAGATTATCATATATACTTTCGTGGTCTAATCATCTTATATGATTATGTACCATAACTTAAACATTCTTTGATCATTTACCTTGATTAGGTTTACGTATTAATATTTCTATAAGTTATAAGTACAATGTTATGTAATTTAAGATAATCTTGAAATAAAATAATATTAACTACGTTATACAATTTACTGGATTGCTTCATAAGATAATTGTTTGATGTCATGATTCCTGAAATTTTTGGATGTACTAGAGACTTAAAGAACGATTATCCATAAATTAGTTAAGTAATATATTTTAAAGATTTATTATGCTTCAAATTAAATAGTTTATCATATTATACTTGATATTATTGTATACTTACCATTTGAAATGATTTTCTAACCTTAGAAAAATTATAACTCCAATTATAATTTTAAATGTATGGTTACTTAAGATAAATCTTGAGATATACATTACGTATACAAAGTATATTTGATATTTAACTTAACCTTACGACATCAATGTTTATCGCATAATAATTTCATCAATGATATGTGTTATTTACTTAAATTAGTATTAGCTACCTTTTTAACAAGAACTTCCTCAAATTTCATCAACACAGAAGTTGAATAGTACATATGTTTATTGTGGTGAGTTATGATTATTCAGTTAACGGATATTATCTTAATGTTATTAAAGGTTTGACAAATTAATCAACGATGCGCAAGATTCTCCATACAAATAAAGGTGAGGTTCCATTTTTGATTTGTTCTAACCACGTTTGGCATCCGACCCTGAGGAACTTGGACAGAAAACCCACTACTCTGTTATGAAACCTCGAACAACCTATATTCCATCATAATCCTGTTTTGCATCTCATCTCATAACATGATTTTCTTACTCATCATTAAATTATATCCAATCATTTATATCTATCATATTAATTCATAATCATGGTAATTTCCCGATATTTTATTCTCATCTACTTGTTCTTGAACTGTGCAAAGAGCAACGAACTATGTTCGAGACTTGTAGCTCAAGGAGCAACCGATATTATCCGGTTTACTAGCTTATTTGTTTATATGTTATACCCATTGGGATGCCTTTGGGAAATTGGGCCCAGGGATTGAGTCGATTTACTACTGAGCAGTAAGGATTGTCGGTTTAAGTAATTTCACTTGATACCCATCTATCTAGGCTCTGTATACAGTCAGGAGTTGGTTGTAACCCGCGTGCTGGATTGACATGTATAAGGTAGAATATTAGAAGTCATAAGGTTGGATTTGTTTACTGTTAAGCACAAGTTCATTAACTATTCTATGAAACTTCAAGTACCATTGTTACATCAAATTATCTAGTTGAACTGTTTCTACCGGTAAGATCACTCCTCGAAATGTATCCATTAAATCACAGTTAATTCTTGTATTGACAATTCTTTTATATGAATCTCACTAAGTCATTAAAGACTTATTCATCGTTTCTTCTGTCCATTCTTCAGAATAAAAATCAACATGGCAGCATGGATCAAGTGAACAATTGTTCAAGCGTGCATTTTAGAATATTTATGTTTTGTCTGAGGGCATACCCATTAAAATTGTCACATTGTTTGTAATACCAAGACTTTCGTTGTATATATCAAAATATATTTTATAAAACATGCATGGATTTTGATCCTGAATAAGTGAGACCCCTTCCTATGAGTTGCGCCTTAGTCTGGGTTGGAGAAAGTGGCTGACCACCACTGAACCAACTTGGATTGGAGCATGGCTCATGGGGTGCGGGCGCCACAATTAATATATTCATATTAATACTTCAACCATGTGTAGGAGAGTGTGTTTATGTGTGTTTGATTGTTTGTTTTGTGGCCATTAGTTTTAGTTGAATTTTTTTTCATATGATGCAACAATATGCGACTTTACTTTCAGATTTTTAAAAAATAACAACTTAATTAAGTGGTTAGGGTGTCACGTGACATCAATGTGTTGATTACTGTGAGGATTTCGGACAATGGAATTAAAATTGAACAATTAATCCACTGTGGGACTGAGATTATTATTATGGACCAAAATTGTAAAGGATACACATTTTGAAACTATTTTAGAAAGAAAAAAAAATTGCTTGGAACATGTATAATAGTTGTGATACTTGAGTCAATAGGAGTTGTGAGGGTTTATACGAGGAAATTAAGTCCATCTTAATCCAAAGGCCATACAGAAATTATAGTGGTGTAGGTGTATTACACCTTACAATGCACCTTGATGGGGTATTTTAGGAAGGCCCAAAAATATGTTTGGGCCGGCTCACAAGAGAAAGGCCCAGAAATTGAAGTGTCGAACGGGGGACGTTCGACTGATATAAGGACAATCGAACGGTACCCGTTTGACCGTTATTCTACAACTACCACTGGGCCCCGCAGGACGGTGTCTATAAATACACCGTCCTCCGACATTAGTGATAGGCATTCATGACTATCGAGCAACTACTCAGCATCGAACAGTGCCATTCGGTCGAACTCAATTTGATTGTTCTCAATTCGACTGTTGCGGATTCAACCGTCCTAAATTCGACCCTTAACCATCGAGCGCTCCAAATTCGATAGTTATCATAGTCAAATTCTTACCCTTCGACCGATTCGAGGCTTGTCACACTCGAACTACCTCAATTCGACTGATCATCCGATTCGAGTCTTGTCACACTCGAACTACCTCAATTCGACTGATCAGCCGATTCGAGCCTTGTCACACTCGAACTGCCTCAATTCGACCGATCATCCAGTTCAAGGCTTATTACCATTGAATCTTCTTAATTCGACCGTTATCAGATTTAGACCATTTCTATTTATATTACTTAGTCAACTTGTATAAGGTGTTCCGGATCAAGCTACTTCATTCCTTGTAATAGAATAGCATTATTTTGGCATAAAGTTAGGCTCATTGTAATAGTTCGCAGGTCTTTTGTTACCCAGACGAAATAAGACCAAAATATTAGCGTCGTCTGAACACCATTTATCCCATTATATTAAGCATGGCATTTTGAATGACTAGTCACAAAGTAGAGTAGCAGAGAGTAATAATCCTGACTTGGAACGAACAACCGCTAATCCAACTGTCCCGTAAATGGGAGGACCAATGTTGGGGTGCCCACACCAGCACGATGAGATCAACCCGGTGCAGGGGAAAGAGATCGACCCCGGCCTGATACGGGTGTAACGGGGGCTACAGCTACAACAACCTCGTTTTCAAGTGCATTCAGAGACGAAATTATGGCGATGATCAAATTAGCAATGGTCGCGGCACTGCCAGTGCTGCAAATACAAACACCGCCACCCGAGGTTCGAAAGGAAGGTGTGCAGGAGCAGCGATCCGTAGCCAAGGGCCCAGTCGGCGAGGACAGAAATAAATCACGATTGGACGATTGAAGGGAAATGTTAAATTCGGTCGAAGTGCAGTTTAAAAGGCACCACGAAGTGAGGAGACGTGAAGAGAATCGAGAGAACGACATGAGGAGACGTGAAGAGAATCAAAAGAACGACGTCAGGAGACACGAGGAGAATAGAGAGAATAGCATAAGAAGGTGCAAGGAGAGTTGGGATAAAGACTCGAGGAAGGAGCAAGCGGAAGTTGCAAGGAAGTTAGAAAGGCTCGAGAAAGAAAGGACATAGGTCGAAAATAGGATGGAGCAGGTGGGAAGAGCTCGTAGGAGCACACCGGGCATTTTGTGAATAAATAGAGGCAGAGATACTGGGGCATGGTGAAAAGATACTGGTGTTGAATCTTTGCCAATTGGACACGACGCTAAACTTGTACGAATTCAAGGAAATCGTGCAGTCCCGAATCTTTGCCACCATTTTGATCAGAGTGGCACTTGATTAGTTCACCAGAATCACCCCTGGATCTATCAGAAGCTACAAAGAGCTAAGGAAGATGTTCGAAAACCAGTTCTCTAGCCAATCGAGGACTGTATTGGACCATTCCCACATTTATTCGATCACTCAAGGACAGAAAGAAAGCTTGAAAGATTTCATGAGCCGATTCAGTGCGAAGCTATTAAAGATAGACAGTCCAAAGGGAGAAATGGTCGCAAATATTATCTTCCATGCGACTCGGAATGCGGCCTTCAGTGAAGATTTTCTTAGAGATCAATAAGCTCGCACAATATGTGGTGCATCGCGAGGAGATGCCTGCCGGTTAGAGAAAGAGGAAGAGAAGAACCGGATCACGAAAAGAACAAAAAGAACAAGAACAACAGATATAGGAACTCATCGCCAAGGCCATACATGCCCATGAACGCTGATATCATGACAGTGTGTGGGGCAGCAAAAAGAAAAGGTTGGCTAAAAGAGCCAATGCAAATGAGAGACTCCAAGGCAACCAGATTGTCAACCCTTTACTGTAAATTTCACAGGCGAAATGGACATGAGACTGAGGATTGAAAATACCTCAAGGATGAGATAGAGCAGTTGATAAAGGATGGCAAGCTTGCATAGTGTGTCAAGGGTTTGAAGGATGAGGAAGACAAGGCGAACATGGATAGATCTCGTTCTCCCAGAAAGGACAAGCAGAAGATGAACGATAGGCCGCAAGTGTTGGATTATCCCCAGCTAATGGATAACAATCCCAGGAAAGGAATCATACACATGATATCAAGAGGTCCAGTGGGTGCAGACTCCGCAAAAGGCCGAAAGAGGATTACGAGAGTTATCAATGCAGACCGCTACGTAGGTTTTGTGGATATTATGAGAATAGAATAGATGGGACTAGAGGAAATCACCTTCTCAAGAGCTGATATGCAGAAGCTAAGCCCTCAAGTAATTCAAGCTAGGAAACTAAACTGCCCGTTGGTGATATAGCCAACTATGGCGTGATGAAAGTGTTGGTAGAGAATAGCAGTTCAATCAACATGTTGATGGTGTCAACATGGGAAATGATGGGCTTGGGTGAAGAAAGAATGGAGGAAGTCAGAACCTCACTGCATGGTTTTGGTGGAATGGAGGTAGTACCTCGCGGCATGGTCTCTCTCCCAACTTTGCTGGGAATCGTGCCTCAAAGAAAGACACTGCTCGTAGACTATCTGGTGGTAGACTTACCCTTCTCATACAACGCAATTTTGGGAAGACCACCGTTCAACGCTTTCCGAGCTTTGCCATCGACCTATCATCAGATGAGCAAGTTTCCGACCCCTGCAAGAACGGGAGAAGTCATAGCAGATCACAAGCAAGGGTGGCTATGTTATGTGGCGTCACTCAAGTTGTCGCCGCAGGAGGAGCAAGAGGCGTTGGACGTACTGGGTCCCATGGAGATAGAGCAGATTGATTGAGTCACTCGTTTTCAATTTTGCAAGTCTTTTAGGTTTCTGCACAATTTGAACAATTTTCATTTGTCCCATCTACTGCCACGTGCGTGAGGGGCTGGTATGTATTAACTTAAAATAGGAACATCGGAGGCTTGAGTCCCGATGAACCCCCTCAAGAAACATAGGCAACTTGACCTTGTGCTATGCTCAGACCTTCTTATTATCTAAATTCTATCTCCACAGGGGATACTTTTGACCTAAATGATTGCAATAGTGTTCTAACAAATGCAGCAAAAGTGGAACCCCGCGTTGCAAGTTATATATGTGAAACTAATGATATGTAGGACTCGAAAGAGAGCTGCAAAGAACAAAGAGATGGATACTTCGCCTAAAACGGCAAGTGCAAACAAAATGATCCTGAAAATTAATTGTGTTGTGTTATTCGAACAGCTTCCCACCGTGCAACAGCGAGTGGAGATTGCGGAGGATTTCTTACGGAGCAATACCTTCCAGGAGATCAGTGTCCGTCGGTGGGCTCGAGATGCCAAGAAAGCTCAAAAATGTGTTTGGATCGACCGACAAGAGAAAGGCTCGGAAATTGAAGTGTCGAACAGGGAATGTTTGACTATATAAGGACAATCAAACGGTACCCGTTCGACCGTTATTCTACAACTACCACTGGGACCCGCGGGACGGGGTCTATAAATACACTGTCCTCCGACATTAATGACAGGCATTCATGACTATCGAGCAACTACTCAGCATCGTACAATGCCATTTGATCGAACTCAATTCGACTATCGCAGATTCGATCGTCCTGAATTCGACCCTTAACCATCGAGCGCTCCAAATTCGACAGTTATCATAGTCGAATTCTTACCCTTCGACCGATCAACCGATTCGAGGCTTGTCACACTCGAACTGCCTCAATTCGACCGATCAACCGATTCGAGATTTGTCACACTCGAACTGCCTCAGTTCGACCGATCATCCAGTTCAAGGCTTATTACCATTGAATCTTCATGATTCGATCGTTATCAGATTTATACCATTTCTATTTATATTACTTAGTCAACTTGTATAAGGTGTTCTCGATCAAGCTACTTCATTCTTTGTAATAGAATAGCATTATCTTGACATAAAATTATGCACATTGTAATAGTTCGTAGATGTTTTGTTACCGAGACGAAATAAGACCAAATTCACTTACTTATGTCCAAAACTTCCACAAAGTAAAAATCCAGCTAATCTCACATACATGATGTCTGAAGCAGTTTACCAGCAGTTTACCTATATAAGTAATTACGCATGCAGGGGCATACCTAGCTAGGGGATAGGGGAGGGGGAGGAGGGGGCGGGGTGGGGGTTAGAGCCGCTCTCATCTGTTTGAAAAGAAAATTATCATATATAAAAGCTACAGAAATCACTCCTTTGTTGTGTTTAATTGGGAAATGAGTCAAATGACCACATGCGTTATTTTAATTAGTAAAGGACTTTTTGTTGAGTGTGAAGATTAGCGAGAAGCCTCCACGCTATATTAATCCCACGTACTGAAATTTATTAAAAAAAAAAAGCTTGGTCTTTGTTGTTTTTATTTGATATATGAATAAGTAATATTGTTCAAGATTAACAGTATGCATACTTTTATCATTTTTTAATCGAAGAATGTGTTTTTTGTTTTCTCCATATGGAAACAACAGGATAACATTATTAAATCTTTTATGCTTTTTCTGCAAGTTTAAATATATATATAAATCGGCGATAACATAGTTATAGTATTTATTCTATTGAATATATATATTTGATCTCAACTTTTAAGTTTTAATGCATAAAACGTATAAGTTGTAGATAAATTCATCATTTCATTGTAAACTAGTATACTATTAGGTGGTTAATTGCTAAAGAACTATAAGTAGAAACAAAACAGAACCCTATACTCCCCATTCATCTATTCCGAAAGTTCCAAACTAGTCTATTCAAAACAATTTTTTTTCCCTTCAAATTGTATCGTTTCTTTCTCCACATACTTCTATTTAAAAAAAAAATCCTATTGTTCTTCAAAAAGAAAATCTGAGGCCCCTACGACATTCGATTTTTGGACACGCCACACTGGTCGCACGGTAAAAAATAGCGGGAAAAAAAAAAGAGGAACACGAGAGCTTGCAAAAAGAGGGACACGAGAGCTTGCAAAAAGAGCAAAAAATACCAAGAAATGTAATTCTCACACCAGGAGAAAGAGCTGACTTTGACTGAATTGACTAACCATGTTCCATCCATTGGATAATAACACTGGCCGATCAACCATTGCTACAGTAACTAAACCCGATTTTCACGCATCTTTTGGGTCAAACTTAATTGAGACAGAAACCCGACGCCTTAAAAGGTCCAACTAAACTACACATTATATACTAGTCATTTGTTTCCACAATGAATGAGATTCTCCTCTGTAACCAAATGAATGCCATTTCATCAAACCTTAACAACTACATCTCCCCACTTATTTAATCTCCTTCCTTCAACTTCGACCAAAGATGCTAAAAAAGAAAAAAACAATTCAACAATAACTTTTTCTGTACCCTTCCCCCTTCCCATTCCCCAACCCTCTGCTGCCCGGATGATTATAAATATAGAAAAGGGACAGAAAATGACAAATTGGGTACTGCAAGGCAGACAGAAAAATATTAAGGTGACTGATAACTCTTCCATAATTGATAAGCAGCACCAAGAGAGAATTCAGAAATAGCGACCATGGTTTACAAGGGTTTTTTCATTTTGGTTACAGATTCCCTGTCTGGTTTCTTTTCTTTCAATCAAAAGGATTCAGGCATCATATTTTGGTTTGCTAGAATTATAATGAACAAACTAAACCTATCTACCATTCTGAAGCATATACTAACGAAAGGGAAAAAATAAGGAAAAGAAAAAGGCAGACTAGGACCTCTATTTAATCTTCAGATATGACAGCTGAAAGATAATGACTGATGGTCATTATTAAAACGAAAACAGAAAAACATGTGCTGAAACCACCTTGTTATCGATCCTGCCAAAGCACAGACAACAAGTGAATTGGCATGGGCAGAACTAAAACCAAATAAATACGTTCCAGGCGCATCAACAGGGAGGACTTTTTAAATTGCACGTTTGAAAGAGCCCAAAGAAAGATTCCAGGAGGGAAAATAGAGATGCTAAATGAGTGAATACACAATATGTGGGTGGGGATTTAGGAAGGGAGATTCCTTCATGCATAGACACACATGCGCAGAGTAAAGCAGATTCACTTTTCCAACTATAACACATAACAGACACAGCTAAATCAGGTCAGCTTTATCTACAGATCACGTGTGAACTTTACATCTAGACTAATATTATGTCATATATACATAACAAGTAGCATAAATAAACAAAAGCGGCATACGTACAGATGAAAATGATCAATTACCATGTGACAGCATGTCAAATAATAGTAAAATGTATCGACCTCAAATGACCATAGCAGTCATCGCTGCTTCCAAAGAATTCCAAGCAGACCCAGCAAACATGTCTGCCACACCTACACTCAATATGATTGCAGCCGTCAATCTTCTCAATTGTGAACCCACAAACAGGGCACATCTTCACATTTTCTTTCCCAATACACCACTCCTTCAGAGATGAATCAGGATCAGCTTTAAACTCACGATACTTCTCGCATGATAGGTATTGATGATACTCCAGGTGGCACTTTGTGCACGTCTCCACAAAGCACGCGCCGCAGAGAAAGGGAGCACCAGACTCACCAGGATCTGCTACACGGTAGATTGACGGACAATCGGGCGACGGACAAAATCTGTACGTGCCACCACTCCCAGCAACAAATGCATCTAAGGAGGCCCGGAAAAGCTCCTCCAATTTATCAACGGAAAGCAAAGACCTCAAGTCTGATAGCAGAACTGGCGCCCCACAACCCTCTTTCGTACACCGCAAGGGGAAACTATCACGATTTTTAATAGCAGACTCACATTGCTCAATCAAGCATAGACGACAGAACTCATGACAACATCCTTCGAGCATGTAAGAATCTTCCACGTCACTCAAACAAATGGCACAGGCGGCATCATTGTCGTTCTTAAGATTTTGTAATCCCCTCGCCCATGCAAGATCGTGAATTATGCCCTCGACTTTTTGCTTCAACTCTTTTGTACCTACGATAGAAATGCAGTGCCTCCTTGTACTTAAAGAAAACTCTGCCTCAGGCACCATTTCTTTAAGCCCATGAAGATCTGGTCCAAATTTCTGAACTATTCTTTTCATCATATCAGGAGGTAAGCCTCCACCACGAAGTCGGATCTCAAGTTGCTTGCTTTCATGAAGAGCAAGAAGTGCTTTCACAAGCCTCTGCTCTGCAACATCAATCTTTTCTGGAGAACCGAAGACTCTTACAGTAATGTTGTGCTTCTCAAATAGTACGTAGGTTCCTGTCTCATGCTGGATGGATTTCATAAGCATGATACCATCTCGTGAAAAGAGTGTTTGAAGTGCTGCTGGAGTAACATCAGGATGTTCGATAGTCTTCCCTTTCATGAGCTGCTCCAAAGGTCTTCTTAAATCAGCCAGGATTTTAGTAGCACTAGCACAGAGCTTTACTCGATAAGAACCATTCTGGTTTCTCTCCAGGCTACATTCTACACCTGCACAGAAAGTTCACTCATGTCACCACAAAGAATCTCAAAATCTGCAGTTGAACTTTGATAGTTGCATATTAATGCATCAAGTTTCAAAATCACTCTTGATCATTTAAGACTAAGCTACTACAGCGCCAGATTAGACTAACGGAAAAACAGGTAATTAAAGGGTAAGTCGTTGCCATTAAACAGCTTGCAATTACTAAGTTATCTAAGTAGGTAACACTGAGAAATAAGATCAAAAGAGAAACGGTGAAATGAAACTGCCTATCTGAATAACTATCCATACCCTAAGTTAAAACAGAATGTAAGGAACTCTATTCAACATTAAAAAAATGACTCCAGCTGTGGACAGCAGAGAAACCTTAGTGTTGAATCCTATGAACAGCAGAATGATGAAAGACGACATATTTATCTTCTCATAAAAAAAATTAAAGAAAAATACTAGTGGATATCGAGTTCGAAAAACATCCATAACACTAGTGGATATCGAGTTCGAAAAACATCCATAACACAACCCACAAGGGAGAACTATGTTCATATGTCTAGATAAAAGTAAGACTGTGTGTTGCCTTAACAGTAGATAACAAATGTATAAGACAAAGAAGTCATCAACACATGTTCACGAACTTATTTAACGTACCACGCAGATGAAAGAAAAATCTTGGAACTGTTCAAAATAAGGGATGAACTCTTAACTGCTATTACTAGATTTCACGGCAAGTCTTCCATGTGTCAATACTTACTGGTAAATAGAGAATGACGATACAACATAGAAAAAGCACACGATTGGTGAAACACTATATCAATCTTAAAGAGAAATCAATAGCCACATCTCTGAGTAGAAGTTTATTAGACTAAATAAGGGCGCAGATATGTAAAAGCTAATAAGTACAGAAATAAAAACAAACACCTTTCCGTTGCCGCATCCTTGCAAGTAAAGCATCTAGCTGCTTCCTGATAATAAGATATACAGGTGCAGGACAGAACACAGAGCTATGAAACAAATGCTGACAACGTATCTTCTGCCATGAAAGACATCCAGGTAATACTTTCCCGTCAATCTCCTCAAGCGCCTTAGCTGCCTCCAAATGTAACGTTCCATCAAAAGTAATTGAGGCTCTCATAAAACTATCTTTAGGTTCAGGTTGGAAGACCTGGACACGGACACACATACCCAGTGGGTTCCGTCTAGGCATAAATGGAGAAATTTCTCGAATAATTGCTTCTTCACAAGCCGCAGGTGGAGGATTGTCAATTGCATTTCCTCTAACTATAAACAAGTCTAGAATTCGCCTATTAGTTGCATTAGTTAACACCTCAAAAATATCAGCTTCAGACAGTTCCTTGTCAACTCCAATAATTACAACACTGTCCGTAGACTTTATACTTGCTTCACACACTATTTGGCTGCCTCCAACAACTATACCATAGAGATCATTAACAATTAAAGAAACATCTCTTGGATCACACTTCAAGATTGCTACCCCTTTGCTGCACCTACGAGGCCAGATGATTTTAGCTCTAAGAGAAGGAAATGATGCCTTCTTGTGATCGCCCCCACAGAAGTTCCTTGAAGGAACTAATTTCAGCAACCCACCACCAAAATCAACCTGATCCAAGTCAACAGCTTTCCTGGCAGAATCAGGGGTGAGAAATGTTACCCTTCCCCACTTTTCCTTCTCATCAGTGTCAAGGCTGATACCAGAAAACCTGCTGACAGCACAAATATGGCCCGAGCTAAATCTCTCCAAAAACATCAAGAGATCCTTATCGTTGAGGGAATTAATGTTGGAATGGAATACATCAACAGTCAGATATCTCTTCTCAAGTTCCAGATGCTTTACCTCAGCACCAGCTCCAAAGAGAGCTAACGGGGGCAAGTCCTTTGGTCCTCCATTATATAACCATTTCTCCAAGCACTCATTCTGCAACAACTTTCTTCCATATTCCAATTCTTCAGTAACCATATTGCACACTTTTTCAATGTCTTGAGAAGGAGCATACACAAGTATCTCATTTTGATCAACATTAACTTCAATGCCTATCCGTTCATCTGCACATGATTCTCTTACAGAAGAAACAAGACTCCGCACATTGCAATTACCTTTTCCGCAAAATCTCTTCAGTAGTACACTTCCAAACCCGTTCAGCATTCTCTTTTGCAGCTGCTGACTTTCCATGTGAAAGAAATCAAACAGTGGAGGAGGAGAAAGATTTGCCATATACTCAAAGTCACATGCAGTTACACAGACCAGATACTCATTAGAAACTGAAAGGATTTCACCAAAAACCACCCAGGCAGGCCTTTGACCAAAATTTAACAAAGAACATGAAGGATGGAGTTGGACATGTTTCCTAGATACTGCTACTTCATAACCAAGCTGATCATACCCCGAGTACATGGCCACATTTTCTGAAAGGGAAGAGAGAATCACATTTTTCAAAGTCTTGTCGTGCTCAGTGCGTATTAGGGGATCCCATTGCCAGTAGTTTGGCACAATGATATTAAGTTCAGTCTGGAGGCAAGCTTCCAGCTCTAGCACACTGTCCTGGCATCTCCTCATAGACTTTGCATTAATACTATTTTCCCAGCACCAATTATTTTTTTTTTCTCGGGGCACAGACTCCCACTCTTTGTAAACAGCAAGCAACGTCAAGAGATCACCACTATGATGGCAAAATCGAACCTTAATACAGTCAGATTTTAACTTATCGTCCTCTGTACCGACTCTGCAAAAGATGCTACTAGAATTTGCCATTACTGCAGCAAGAACAAGACCCTCTCTACCCATCCGATGGCGAAAGCACTGAAGAATTATTTTACCAAGGCGAGGCTCAATTCCCAACTTCACCATTTCCCGTCCTTCAGTAGTTAACTTCAGAATATCATTTTTCAGAGTAACAGCTCCTAGCTGAATAAGATTTCGGACAGCCATATCTATAGCACTGCCACTAGGAGCGTCAACAAAGTCAAATTCCTGCACATTCTTGATACCCAAAGCAAGAATCCTCAAAACTGCAACGCCAAGATGAACCATACGGATTTCCGGTTCCTGGTGCAACAACATCGACTCAAAATCCTGTTCTGAGTAGAGCCTATAACATGTCCCAGGTTCAGTTCTCCCAGCACGACCAGAACGTTGATTAGCAGAGCTCTGGCTGATCCTGCAAACCCTCAACACATTCATGCCAGTAGCAGGTTCAAATCTGCTTTGTTTTACCATTCCAGAGTCAACTACATACTTGACACCTGGAATTGTCAATGATGTCTCTGCAACATTAGTGGTGAATATAACTTTTCTTTTTCCAGGATAGGTAAGAAACACTCGGTGTTGCTCCTCATATGAAAGTCTCCCATGCAAAGGTAATGCAATAGCAGAGGAAGACTGAAACTTCTCACATGCCCACTCCACTTCCATCTGAGAAGTCAAGAAGGCCAGGATAGTACCTTCCTTCTGAGTTTTGTTTATTTCAGTTGCCATCCTCATAACATCAAGAACATAGGAAGGCATTAACTTTGAAGTAGGAAACACTTCATTTTCACAGGGTACATATTTAATATCAACAGGAAAGTTTCTTCCGGCCACATGAAAGATTCTACAACCAAAAAAGTAATCCGCAAATAGTTCTGCATCGGCAGTTGCAGACATAACAATAAGCCTGAGATCACGCCTCTGGCACAACAAGTTTTTGACTAATGCCAAGAGGAGATCTGTATTTAAGCTTCTTTCATGAGCCTCATCAACAATAATGCATGAAATCTTGGATAGTTGCTTGTCGTTCATATAGTGCTGTAGCAGACAGTGATCAGTCATAAATATCACCTTGGCATCGAAATCGTGTGATGATGAATATGAAGGATAACAAGTAACTGTAGAATCTTTATGACAGCCACAGCTTTCCTCTTTAACCCTTTCCGCCAATGAGATGGCCGCAAGTTTACGTGGCTGAGTGCAGATAATAGATTCCTGGCCAAAAACTCCAGAGTCAGCAAGATACTGAACCAGCTGTGTGCTTTTCCCTGAACCAGTCTCCCCAATCAGTACCGTAATCTGTGAAAATTAAAATTTGAAGATTTAAATGTGGCTTGAATAAAAGAGTTCAAGCCAATTAGATATCTTCTGGCGAACAGCCATCATATCTGAGAATAATACTGAATCGTAACACAAACACTAAAAATCACCCAACCCATAATGCACTGCCATGAAGTTTTGGATATACACGTAGCACATTACTGTTAATTGATCACAACACATTCTGTCAAGATTTTCAGCAGAAGTTCGTCCGGCATAACCACAACACGTATACCTTATGACCCTTAATTTAACGATGCAAATATATCCAACAAAATCAGTTAACAACCATACAACACATGAACATATGCTATGATAAACTAATGGAAATAAAATGTTCTTTGAAAGGAAACTACAGGCAGAAGATCATAAATCTTACTCTAACAGAGTTAAATTTAAAATTTCTAAAAAATATAAAATCTAAAAAATATAAAAAACTGATATGGTTGATTGTTTTTATAGGAACTAGACAAGGTTGCAGGTAAAAGACAATTGGAGCAACTCAGCAAGTACAAGAAATATTAAGGAATGCAAAAGTATATCCAAGATTATTTCCTCGCAATCATTTAACAGAATAACAATATATAATCATCAACTTGATTGAGCAAATACTTGGCACAGCTAAATTGGAATACGGCCTCTTTTTACATCTTTGTCAAAGTTTTTTCAAGGAGAGAGTAACTAGTTAAACACTGCCCAGCGAGAATTTCTTTAATTGAAACCATACTGCAGCTGCATTTGTAAGTAATAGTTTTCTACCTGTTGGCAATGTATTTGGTTTAGAATGCCCAGCCTGTGGGTGTAAATGGGCAGTCCATCATCAAGCCTCCTACATTCCCTCATCATCAATCTGTAAATCCTCCTCCAGTCAATCTCCGTGTCTGAAAAGCCGAAAACTGGAACACCCTCCCCCTCATACTTTTCCCCATTCTCCAAGTAATTGATGAGACGATCAACCCCAGTCCTAAACTCCTGCACCCTACTCAAGATCAAATCCCTCTCAGCCTCCAGTCCTTTCTTCTCCCTCAACAACTCATCGCAAAATCCTAACTTCTGTGGCCTCCTTAACAAACCCGTAATCCTCTTAATTTCCTCCACCACGTCCTTCATTTTAGTCAGCCAAATCTCCACCTCATTCCCATCCATCAAACCTTTCAACTTCTCCAAGAACAATGTCCGCAAACAATTATTCAATTCTTCCTTATCGGAGGCCACCTCGACGTTACAAATAACCCGCGGCAAAAAGTCATGACCAGTTTGAAGCAATTTCAATTCCCATAACTGAACTATGGTGGCAAGAGCCTCACTCCACTGCTCGTAAAAGAGCGTCCCAGCGACATGATTAGACACCACAATGTTCAATTTCTGAGGCTGAAATTTAAGCTTTTGAACAATTTCAAGAGTTTCGGACTCTTTGAGTGGGCGCTTGCCTTCGGATCGGAGCTGAATCACGAAATTGGGCTGAATTTGGGGAGGGGGAGGGCCAGGGGGTCGGTCCCGGTAGTGAGGGGAGAGGCGATGATGTTGGTAAGGAGGACGGCGGAAGGGCGGCCGTTGGTGATGAATCATCGGCGGCGGATGGCGGGCAACGGTGGCGCTGTGTGCTTTGTGCATCATCGAATTTTTTGATAAAAGTAAAAAACCCTAGAGGGAAATCGAATAGTGCCGTGCGAACTGAATTGAGGAGTAGTAATAGTACTAGTACAGTGTGTGTGTGTGTTTGTAGTGCGTCGAGAGAGAGAGAGACAGGTATGCATTTATGTTTGTGTGTGCGGGAACGAAAAAAAACATATATATATATAATATTTAGGGGCGGCTACTACGATAAATTATATTTGTAGGTACATTAGGTAGGAGTAAATATAATTTTATCTTTTGTTTTTATTTTAACTCATGCGTTAATGCTTTCTTTGTACTAATAATATAAGTTAAGAAGGTCCCGTATTTTTTTAAAGATTAGTATAGCGTGGATATAGAGATTTATATATATAATACTATCAAATTATATATCGCCACGTGACTTATCCTTTGATCCACACACTGCAAAACAACATTATAATATAATAATAGTTGTTCCAGAAAAATATATAATATAACAGTAGGAGGCGCTGAGTTTTTTTTTTTTTTTTTTTACAATAACAACTTTATTTATGTACTAAGTCCTAGCCAAAACCTTTACAACACGGGTGCAGGGTCGGGTTGGCGCGAGATTCTTATATATGTACAATTAATATCACACAAGGCTAATTCTTCCAAATCGGGCGGACAACCTAGCCAGGTTGCACAAAAGGCGACTGCATGGAACAGTTCATACATGCACGGTTTGATCCCTTCTTGGCCAGCACGCCCGCGAGCCTATTCATCTCACGGTATATACACGAGATGAATAGGGTGTCGCATCTTCCTCCTAACCTCCATATGTCATTGAGGATGCCTTTCGTCTCACCCGAAACGTGACCTCTGAATCAGTTTCAATTATTAAAGCAAACAATGAAAGACGTAATGAGAGCAAGAATCCTTGGCGAATGGCTCTGAGCTCCGTTATGTTGTTGGTGCTGCATCCCGTCGCTTTGGAAAAAGTACCAACAGTATTACCTGCAAAATCTCGGATCACGCCACTGATACCTATGGGGCCTGGGTTGGCCATAGCCAAACAGTCTGTATTAAGTTTGAACATTCCGGGAGGTGTGAACATATACGTCTTTGGAGGTTTTGCTGAAAATAGTGGATGTGTTTGTAGTAACGTATCAGAGAGGCGGGTAGAAATGAGTGAAGTAGAAATTGGAGATCCTCGGAAGAGGAATTCATTTCATGCCCGCCAAATGGCCCAACACCCGATGAGTGTTGTAGCCAGGTGGGGAAGGCTGTGAAGATGTGGTATAACGTGCACAGAAGTCGATGACTTCTTCTCAGGTAAAATCATTAATCTCGCCTCGTGTTAAAGACGCATGATATAGGTAGTATCCATATTGGGCTAATCCGCCTAATTACATGGGACGAGCCCAACAGGCAGCCAGCCCAACAATCGTATATCATGGATGGGCACCCGATATGCATGCTGATATCGAATATCCATATTCGATATAGTACAGCCTATGTCGTAAATTATGGGTGCGCTCCCCATATCCTGAGTCCTATATATATCCGGGTTTCGTTGATCAAGGCAATTATGAGTAATTACCTTACATTGTTCACTAGTATATCAAACACGCATATTCAATATCGAGTACTCTTTCGATATACAACATCCGATATACAACATCCGATATACACTCCGATATATACATCTAACATATACCCCCGACCTAGTTATCCCCGATATGGACACATCCTTGACATCCGCCAGACCCCCGACATAAAAGATATTCGATATCCTCCTAGATTCGATATATCTTCTCCTTCGATTTCATGCAAGCATCCCAACGTTACTCTAGCTAGCATTATTGTTAAATTGATATAGTTTGTATTATATTGATAATTGTATCATTGTAGTCTCTCACTTCGTCCCGGAAATGATTACTATGATCAACGGAGGGCCATCAGGTGCAAATTCCACATAGGGACGCAAGAAGATCACCCAAAGGGTGCAGGGCGGCATGTATGTGGGTTTCACAACCTTCACATACGAGGAAGAATTCCCAGACGAGGAGATCTCCTTCACCAAAAATGACCTCATGCGGTTGTTAGACTAGATATAGCTAACTATGAAGTGTGGAAAGTTCTTATCGACAATGGCAGTTCGACAAACGTAATATTTGCACAGGCCTTAGAAAAATGGTCGTAAACCAAGACATGGTCGAAGGAATCTCCACCCCACTTCTAGGTTTTGGAGGAGGAGAAGTGATTCCGCTTGGACAAGTAACATTGCCGACCTCGTTTGGCGAGGATCCCTGCAGAAGGACTATTGATATGAAATATACAATTGTCAACCTCCGATTCTCCTACAATGTCATCATCGACCATCTCGCCATCAATACAATTCGGGCAATGGTATCAACCTACCACCAGAAGATGAAATTTCCCACTCCGGGTGGGATAGGTGAGATCACAAGTGATTAGGAAAAAGGTTGGTTATGCTATATTGCATCACTCAAACTCCATGCAGAAGGACGGGAAACAGGGATAACCGCTACTGAATACCAGTCGTATACGGAGTAATTGCCCATGAGTCACTTGGGCTTATTTGTTTCTACTTTTAAAGATGTTGGAACAATTTATATTTACCTAAATTTCCCCTCATGTGCTAGCTTGTAATTAAAACAGGAGGAACAACGCCAGCCTGATTTCTCTTATCACGGGATAGTTAAGCAAACTGGGATTTACCTAATTTTTGGCCGTTATCTGTTATTAATCTTTATCTTTAGAATGTCATATATCTATCTCTTCCACATTATCAAGGTGATTGCAGGGACAAACCTATCCTACGGGGTAAAGGAGAAATATGCCTTAACATGTTGAAGTATATCATATCCTACGGAATAGGCGAATCACATAACACCCGGTTCTCGGCCCTTATCTATGCAAAACTTTTATATTGGCATATTCATGCATATGTTGCTATCCGTTTAACTGGCAGGAACATAGTTATCCTCCATCCACAAAGAAAATGAGGAGATTTCCCCCTATTCGCAATGACCGGAGGAAAAAGAAGAAGAAAAGAAAAATATTCCCTATACATTGAGATAAGGAGGAGAAAAAGAAAAGAGCAATATCCCTTATCCACAAAGATAAAAAGGAGAAAAAGAAAAAGAAAAAGAAAAGAAAAATATCCCATATCCATCGAGATAAGGAGGAGAGAAAGAAAAGAAAAGAAAAATATCTATTATCCTACTGGATACTGGCTCTCCTATCCTATAAGATACGGAGGAGAGTACCTGAAAAGGTCGAATATCTACTATTCTACGGGATATTAACTCCCATATCCTACAAGATACGGAGGAGAGTACCTGAAAAGGTCGAATACCTACTATCCTACAAGTTACGGCCTAACAACACATTGAAAGGAGGCGTCACCTCTGACCACAGGACGCCATTTTCTAGTGCACACACATACACGTCTGGCAACGCGCACCATAATGTCAGGAGATGTATCCTAAGTTTACACGAATTGGTATATAGATTATATTATGAAATGGTACAATAGTATAACGGGAAGAGAAAGCGCTTACCGCATTCTCCAAATGACACAAAGCTTGTATAAGCTCTGCCCGTATACGCTCATTCTCCACCTTCACCTTCTCAAGGTCCCGATCAACAACGTCCTTCTTACTTTGCTCCTCGGCATCATAATCTTTCAAGCTGCGAAGCTTGTTCAAAAGTCTCTCATTTTCAGCACACACGAATTGTATTCTTTCTTGGCGACCCGTAATCGACGCAAAGCTTCATCCTTTGCGGCGGCAATCTTCTCAACAGTCATTGGGTTAAATTCACCCATATGCTCGATGTCGGCCTCCATTTGAGCTAGCGCAGTGTTTTTGTCTGCTTCGGCATTGTTGGCTATAATCATGCTCGTGGTCAAGAACTTGGCAAACTGGATACACTCAAATCAAATGCGTCACGACGACAGTCAATACATATGATCGATGGAACAAGGAAGGTTACTTTAAACCACTTACTGATTGAAAAACATGAATACAACGCCGCAAGTTTTGAGCACATCATGCTCTCCTAGAATTGTCACCTTGGTTACCGTAGGAAACGCCTTCCCTATGGTTCGAACTGCTTTGCTCTCGCTAAATTCCTGGTTCTTCACATTGATATTGGGATCGGGAACAGCACGCCCTTGCACAGACGGCGCTTTATGGGTCGCATAACCTTCATCTCGCGCCCTTTTTCGTCCAACCAACCCAGGTGTCTCCCCAAGGGGTGCAGTTGACTTTTGCGTCTGGCTGACACCGGCCCTCTCGTCTCCTAATGATGTCGGAGGGACAACAGGGAAACTCTCTAAATCCACCTGAGTCGGAAGAAGAAGAGCTGACCGTTCCTCGTCCAGACTTATAGGGACGTCAACAGACCCTCCTTCCTCAACTGACTGGCTCAAATGGACATCAGCAACCCCTCCATCCTTAATCCCTTCATCCGTAGAAATATCCGTAGCTCCTCCATCGACAAATGCTTGACCTAGAGTAGCATTGGAAGCCATGGTATAGTTTGATGGCAGCGTACTCGCGCTAGGCATTTCATCTCCAACATGAGACGATTATGGCATGGCACCAATTTGTGAAAACCCCGTTTCAATTTCTAGGGTCGTAGGCGCCACATCCTCCTCGGCTATCGTGGCTTGTGTTGCTGCGGTTGTAGCCTCCTTAGCAACCGCAGCCTGCACCGCCGCCGTCGCAGCCTCTGCTGCTGTGGCCGCCTCAGTTGTGCGTCGCGCAGCGGCAAGTTGCAATATATGTGTAAGAAGACCCATTGTGCTATTGAACGAAGATAAGAATACTCCCCTAAAACACAACCTGAAAGATGAGGAAAGGTAAATTAGAATGATCATACAACAAAACCTTATCAACACCTAGATACAAGATTCCCGACAAAACGCATCCTAATATTGAACTTTCCCACATTGGGGATAAAGTTTCGATATATAGGGTATATCAAATTTTGAAAATCCAGAGATTCAACTAATATCGGGTCACATATTAAAACCATATCGAACACATTTGATATACCGTTGCCGGAAGAGGTAAGCGTTCGCTAAAGGACAAATATATTTTCTCCCTTCTCTCATTGGTCACTGCCTGTTTATAAATATTGGGCACGTGAATCCCGCATTTATGGCTAGCCATGTCAAAATCGACATTCGATATATGGAATTTGATATCGAAAATATTCTATATAAGTGACATTCGATATAAGGAATTCGGTATCGAGAATATTCGATATCAATGACATCCGATATAATTTCAAAACCGTGTTCAAAGATACAACCCGACACGCTGTCGGATCTCGCTCATAATTCAAATGCAGACCTCAATGCTACGAAAAATTATATTGCGGGTCCACCATTGTCCCAAATAGGATTCACGTATCCGAGCTCCTACATTTGAATTGAAAGGACAAGAGGTATTAGTATTACAAATTTGATTTAGTTTACGAATTATCGTTTACAACGATAACTCCTAAATTGGGGGACTAAATGATATGGGTAATATCCGTATTGGGCTAGTCCGCCTAATTACATAGGTCGAGCCCAATATGTAGTCGGCCCAACGATTGTATATTGGGGATGGGCACCCGATATACATGCTTATATCGAATATCTATATTCGATATAGTACAACCTACGTTGGGAATTACGGGTGCGGTCCCCGCATCCCGAGACCTATATATATTCGAGTTTCGCTAATCAAGGCAAGTATCATTAATATCTTACACTGTTCACCAGCATATAGAATACGCATATTTGATATCGAGTACCCTTTTGATATACAACATCCGATATACCGTATCCGATATACACTCCGATATATACATCCGACATATACCCCCGATATGGACGCATCCTCGATATCCGCCAGACCCCCGACATCTGAAGATATTTGTTATCCTCTTGGATTCGATATATCTTGTCCTTCGATATACTGCAAGCATCCCAATGTTACTATGAGGTGTTCTGGACTAAAGTCAATCTATAGCTAGCGTTAATGTTAGATTGACATAGTTTGTATTAGATTGATTATTGTATCATTGTAATCTCGCACTTCGTCTATAATAAACGATCTATTACTAAACTAACGCCATTTTTATGTTAGGATTCTATGTTGAAGAGGAGGCAATTAGAGATTTGAGTGGTGTGTTGTCGTTTAGGGAAGTCAACATCTTTTGAGTTGGCAAAAAAGGGAGCCGGTGTTTTAGCAATATCGTATTTTTATTTTATCTCAGTCTTTTTGTTCAAACGTTTTTGCCAGTTATTTACGTTTTTAGTCTATTTTTTTTATTTTGTCTTTTGGAGAGTCATTCTCGTGTCATGCATACGTCATGCATGTGAGTTTAATTGTAACGAGCATTGTTAACAGGTTTGGAATTATGACCTAATTAACTGAATTATTTATTTGGGTTGGAACACCTTTGCCCGTGGTTCAAAAGCTAAATGCTATTTAAAGGAGACAAAATAACAAGAACATTCCTTCCTTTATTCACTATATTTCACTCCTCTTGTATGCCTCCTCCTTTCTTTTTTTGATCACTTCCCTTTATATAGAAATTTTTAGGGATAGGTGTCACTGTGCATGTGTTTAAAAGATACACGTGTCGTTGTGCATGTGATATGTTTTAGAATGGGTACATGTGTTATAAGGTACAATAATCAATAAGATAATGTCTATCTTGATCCACTAAGTGCTGACTGTGTTGCTCTATCTTCGCTCGAAGGCTTTTGCCTTCTTTCCGATAGGTGGTAGGCTGCCTTCTTTGTCTCCGAGGGCTTATTGCTTCTAGTATTTGACTTGAGGGCTGAGTTTGGGTGTCCTCTTAGTGATAATGCTGCTCCGATAGGAGGGTATCCGAAGTGAGTGATTCTGGACATTTGCTCCGAGGGGGTGTTCACCCATGAGTTGAACTCCGAGGGGTTTTTTAGCCTTCGTGAATAGGTTTTTTTCCTTCCGAGTACCCGGAGAGTGTTGCTCTTTGGTTCTTGCTTGGTGTGCGTTTTCATTCTTTGAGTTGGCCGTCTGGGGCACTGTTCCGAGGGCATTTGTGTCGTGAGTGCATAGCAATGAAGCGTTCTTGTCAAGGATCTGGGACTCGGGAGTCCGTTGGGGCCCTGTTCGGCGTCTTGATGGATATCTGAATCAGGCGGATCCACCCGGGTTTGCTTTTTATCCGATGCCGCCTTGATATCTGGTCTTGATTCATTGTGACTTTCCGAGGGACGCTAGATGCCCTCGTCGGATGGCCATTCGTACCGCTTTGGGTTAGTAACCGAGTGGTATTGGTCACACTCGATGGGCCTCCTCGTTGGGAGTGGGTACAACTCATCGAAAGTACTCGTGACAATAGTATTGTCCATTTATTAATCCTCTTTATTTAGGACTAATATTCTCTTTAATCTCGTATTTATTTTATACGGTTAACACTAGCCCCCCCAAATTTGGATCGCCATCGTAGGGGCGAGAGAAATTTTAATCTCTCTTTGTCCATTTTTCTATGGCCATTTTACGAGGGGGGGCGAAGCTTCCTCCACTACTTTTTGATTTTTCCGAGGGGATAAGAAACCCCGAATGTTGTTTCTCCTTTTTTAAGATTTTTCCGACAGGATATGATTTGTTTTCTTTTCTTCCGAGAGGTTTTATGCCTCTTTTCTTTTTTATGTCTCCGAGGGGATCACAGTGTATATAAGTATATATTTAAAATACCGTGAGAAAATTACCTTTTTGTCCCTGAGAAGCAACGGTTCAGATAATTGTAACGGCTCTTTCTGTCCGTTGGATGCCTTTAAATGTCATTTATTCATCCGTCTGTTGATCTCCAGCAACGGCTAGTGCGTGGAAAGACACGTCGCTTCATGAGTGGAGACGTGGGGCGTGGGAAACGGGGCACGGTTTAATTGTTTACTCCTATAAATAGGCCCGTCCGTACTCCTCTTTACTTTACCTTTCTTCCATTTCCAAATTTTCTCAATCTCTCTCAATTCCTTAAGCAAGAAAACGATTTCTACATATCTCACAATTTCTTTCTCTCGCTTTTCTTCTTTATCAATTTTGCAAAATCTCTTTTCTGCCCAAAAAAGAAAATGGCTTCTTCTGCCAACACTTCCGCCGTTGATGTTCCCGCCGCTTCTGTGGCTACTGCTTCCCTCGGGGGACCTGCTGCTGCCACTCGTAAAAGGAAGTCTGCTGCCGCTGAGGGGAGCGGCGCCGCTTGGGCTATGAAAGCTAGGGTTTCAAAATCGAAGAAACCCCCTGTTCGTGATTTTTTCAAAATTGAAGGGGTTCGGTCCGTTGTTACTTATGAGCAGGTCATGGATCTGTTCAAGGACACGGGGACCGCTATGAAGAATGTGACTGTTCACATTCCCACCGAGGACCAGAGTGCTTGCCATCCTCCCGCGGGTATGCTCACGGTGTATTTCGCGCAGGTGAATTACGGGTGGCGCTCCTTTATGCCACCCTTTTTTGTGAAGTTTTTAAGGCTTGCGGCATTTGTCCGAGTCAATTGGTGCCCAATGGGTTTGCGGCTCTGTGCATCTATGTGTTCTGGTGCCACGTCAAGGGGTACAAGTGCGGAGTGGACCATTTCCTCTCGATCTTTGATGTGGGGGTGTCGCCCGGGGGGTACCCCTTTTACCATGTCCGTCATCGGGACAACTCGGGGAATTCCACAAAGAGGATTCTGGGTACGACAATCAGCTCGCACAACATTTGGAAGGACAAGTTTTTCTATGTGAAGCCCGTCCGAGGGAGGTGGGACGTTCCTTTCAAGTGGGGGGAGGGTGTGACTCCAATTCACACCATGGATGAAGATACGGTGCTTTCCCCGGTGATTGCTCAGCATATGTTAATGGAGTCGGAAGATTTTCCGAAGTTGTTTGACAGTGTCGGGCTTCATCACGTAGTGTTCACTGATGATAAGGTGAAGAAACCGTTTTTTGTCTCGGCTCTGCAATTGCCAGCTTTCAGTAAGTTTTCCCTCTTTTGTTCTCATGCTTTTTCTTTCGTACTTATTTCTTCCGAGTAGTTTTTTCGTAGTCTTCTGTTGTCCGCACTGACTTGTCTTTGTGTGGTACAGAGGAGGTTATGGCGAGATATTATTTAGTGCCGGGTTCTGAAGAGGCAGCTCCGAGTGGGCATAGTGAACCTTCCGAGGGGGGAGACCACGAGGGAGTAGAAGTACAGTCTCCTGGGAAGGCAGGGATGGACCCGGAGGTCTCACGAGAACATCCTGCGTCCCTCCGAGGACGCTGAGGGGGTACCCCTAAAGGCCATTCCACTGCGACAAATGGCTCCTATGTCTGCTTTGGCTTGGAGGTCAACTTTCGAGTCTAACACTGGCAGCTCTCCGATGAGCTCTAAGGGGGCGTTATCTCTGAGGGCGGAAGGAGAAGAGCTCTCATCTCCGGGGCCGGATGTTGTGCACATCTCTTCTCGGGATCCTTCCCCATCTCCTCCTCGTGAGTTTCTTCCCTCCTTCATTTAATCAGTTTTTGGATTCTACCTATGTTATCACGTTTGATTTTGTCCCGCATAGTTACTTATATATCTCTTTTTCGCAGCGGTAATCAACAAGGGGAAGGCCCCCATGTTCCCGGGTGCTAATTTGTTTGCCCAGTTACTTCAATCCGACTTGAAGGAGCCATCAGAGGGTCCCGGGGGGTTATTCAAGGGTCCGTTTGACTTGTTGAGGGATCTGGAGGTGAAGAAGGAGGTGCTGGGCACCCTGCTCAGGGGAGAAGGTTCATCGGCCGCCGCGAAGGTTCCCGAAGTGGTGATGACGGAGGCAGTAACTGTAACTCCTACTGCGACCGTCCCTCCTCCGACGGCTGATCTTCCGAGGGGGGCTACATTGCGAAGGTCTGCTTCCGAGGGAGGTTTCTCATCCCAGGCACCCGAGAAGGAGCCTCCGACCGTGGGGGAAGCTTACCACGAGATCCTTCACTTCTTCGGGTCCGCTCTTTCCGCGCCTGCAGAGGGGTACCAGTTTCTGCGGGCCAGCACCATTTGGATGGAGGCTATCGTGAAAGTGCAGGTTTTCTGGAATCAATGTTAGACGGTACAATGTTAGACGATGTTGGGTTAACATTGGATAACATTGAAAGCCGAGAGCTTTTGCGAAAACTGTTCTTTAGTTGCCAAAATTAAGTTTTGCCTTTATTCACTTATTGATCAAGTTCCACGGTTTTGGTTGTTTATGTTTATGTCCAGGAAAGTATCTTAAACATAAGGAAGAGCTTTGGAAGATTCCTTACTTGAAGTTTCCATAATTCAAGCTAAGTTGAATAGCCAACTCACACGGTTTCAAAAGAAGGAAACAATATTGGATTCTCTGCAACTGTGATTCTTTCCAAGATTCAGGGAATTGAAGAAGATGTGTTGCCTTGTTAAATTAGTAACAATGGAAACACGTTCTCAGGAAAGATTTGAAGTTCACAAAGAAGGCAATATTCAACAATGAAACAACAAGAGTTACCAAAACTGTGAACAACACATCTTGGCGTTCAAGACTCATGTTTTCAGTATGTGTTTGTGCTAGGTACCAAGCTGATCCAAAGCAGTCTCACTTGATTGTTGTGAAGAGGATTCTTAGATATATCTCTGGAACTTCACATTTAGGCATTTGGTACTCTTATGACACTAACACTAACTTGGTTGGTTTCAGTGACTCTGACTGGGCAGGTGATGTGGATGATAGGAAATCCACAAGTGGGGGCTGTTTTTATTTGGGGAATAATTTGGTCTCCTAGTATAGCAAGAAGCAGAACCGTGTTTCATTATCAACTGCTGAATCAGAATATGTAGCAGCTGGCAACTGTGTTACCTAACTTGTGGTGCTCAAACTCATGCTTTTAGATTATGGGCTAGATAGTGATACACTTCTCATGTTCTGTGACAATCTAAGTGCCATAAGTATCTCTAGGAATCCTGTTCAACATTCTAGAACTAAGCATATAGACATAAGGCATCATTTCCTAAGAGATATGGTAGAGGACAAAGTAATCAACATTGAACATATTGAGACAACAAATTAGCTAGCTGATATGTTTACAAAACCTTTAGATAGTGAGAGATTCTTCAGCCTGAGGAAATCTTTTGGCATGTGTGATATGTGAAAATGTTGACTAGCACTGGTATATTGGTTGTGGTGTAGTAGGTATTCTGTTGTTATTCCTTTGTCGAGTTGCATTTCGTTTTTAGTCTCATTTTATCATTGTTTTGTCATATTTGGTTTGTGTGGTTGAACTCTCTAATTAACAACTCTCTCTAGTTATTAGTTTCACATCTTTGGTTTTGAAAAGGCTAATAAAACTCTTCTGTTTGTCTGAGGTTGTGATTGCCTAACATATGGAGAAGCTGGGGTACACAAAGTTCACTACTTTGATGTCTATTCAGTTGTGTCTTATTCATATGGAAAGTGTACAGGACATGTGGAGAAACTGGGGTGCATGATGTTGACAACTTCACTGTTACTCAGTTGTGCTTATTTACATGTTTCTGTTTGTTTGGCCAAGGAACACATGAGGGTGATCCTTTCTACTAGGGTGTTTGAGGTTTTGATTTATTACATTTAGTAGCACTGATCACTTGGTGATTCTCTTGAATGCAGGTTGGTAAACAAGTATGCATAAGGAATTGGGGTGTTGGGGTGCATGATAAATGAATTGCCAACATTCAAGGCCTTTGTACTTGCCTAACTTGCTGCTGTTAATGTTGTTACTGGGGTGTGTGGAGTTCAGGCTGCCCTCATTCAGTTGTGACATTAACTTTGTGTTTAGCAACCTTCAGTTTTTGTTCAGATGAGTTATGAAAATAATAAAGATTTTAAAGAGATGTGACTGTGCTGGTTTGAGGAGTTTTTCATTTGTGTTTACCATCTGCCTATTTGACATTACATTGTTGCATTCATATAGAACTGCATTGTTTTCCTTCTTGTTTGTGAGTTGTGTCGGTTTAGGCTTAGGGGGAGTATAATTCATGTGTTGAGGCATACAATTGGGCGACATACTGCAGGTGACACACTGTTCTTTGACTTTCTATGCTGTGGAAGTGAATTGTTCCTTGAATTCATAACTGCTTATCTCTGTGTGTTTCTTGTTATCTATGTTGCTTACTCATGATGATTAATCTGAACAATATGTCTGAGGTACTCACTTGCTATATTGGTTAAGTTTCAGATGTATATTTGGATGTATCTCAAGCTCTCACATGAATTTGCCTTGGTAAAGCATGTACCTCCACCTTCGGTTTTGAATGTTATCAAATGTTATCCCAACATTGTGCACAGTCACAGGTCAACATTGAAAACAGGAACTTATAAGTTTTCAGTTTTTTTTCTGAAAACCGCTCTGGTTAACTGTTAATTAAATATCAAAGCTTGTGCGCGGGAAAACATAGTGGGAAAGTTTTTCATGGTTCAAATTTGGTAACTGCCCACTAACATTCATTCTCTTTCCTTAATTCACGATTAATTCAAAAATCAAAACCCTATTTTTCCTTATCTGTGCTTGCATGGTTATTATTTGTGCTTAACTGCAAAATTACTCTCTGCTCTCAAATTCTCTCGTTTTCTCTCTGCAAATTCTCTCAAACCTTCTCTACTAACAATGGCAAGCAAGTCTCCCATGCAAACTCTTGCAGATGTTGCCCTAGGAAGCGAACCCACTGCTGCACCCACTCGCTCACACACTAGAAGTGCTGCTGCAAAAACAGTTGAGGCCCCTGTTGCTGCCAAGAGGAAGGCGATTCCCTATGTGCGACGAGGAAAGAAGACCAAACAGGGAGAATCAACCTCCAATGTTGAGACAACAGTGGAACCAACTACTCCCATCACCAATGAGCCTGAAACTGAGGTAAACACTGCTGAACCCATCCCTGGATTTGATGCTGATATACCTGTTGAGGGGGAGGGTAGTGGCTCTGTTGAAAAATCTATGGAGATATCCGCGGATGTGTCTGTTGACAAGACGGTGAGGAAGTGGATTAGGGCTCAAAATAAAAAGAGAAAGGGCAATAGGGAGAAACTGAAAAATATGTCTGAGTCTGCTAAGGCTAGGGCTGAGGCTAGGAAAAGACAGGCTGAGAGATCAGCTAGAAAGAGGGCTGCTGAGGATGAGAAGAAAGCTGAGGAAGAGAAGAAGGCTGCTGCTGCTGCTGAGAGAAAGAGGAAAGGAAAGCAAGTGATGGAAGAGGAAGTAGAGGTGTTGGATGATGAGGATGAGGAAGAAGAAGAGGAGAAGGAAGAGGAAACTGAGGAGGAGCAGGATGTTGCTGCTGATGTTGGGGCAACATCAGGAACAAAGGAGTACACTGATGGGCTATATGTGGTCTACCCTGAGGAGGAGGAGGAGGAGAACTGCTATTCTCCCTACTATCTCTCTCAAGAGTTGGAGAAAAAGTGGGATACCTTCCAAAGAAGGGAGATTCAAACTGAAAGAGCTATAGAGATGGCCAGTTTCAAAGAGAACGAAGTGATGGACTTGCTTGAGGCAAGAGGGCTGCAACAGTCAGTGATGGAGCTGAATGACTATGCTCCTGAGATTGTCATGGAGTTCTACCTCAATCTCTCAAAATGGATCAGGGACTACAGATCACCAAAATTTTGGAAAGGCTTGGGTGAGGGGGAGAGTCTTCAACATTGACCCCTACACAATCAACAAGATCTGTGGCTTCCCCACTACTGATGAATCTGAGGACCCCTACTATGATGATGTAATGGAAGACTTGACTGTAGGGTTGGTCAAAATCTGGAGAGATACTCTGCCAACCACAAAACTCACCTCCCTGAGTGTTGTCTTACACAAGATAGCTTGTTTCAACTGGCTCCCAAGCAAGAATGTGACTGTACTTACCAAGGAATCAACAATCTAGGTGTACAAAATCAAGAATGGGCTAGCTGTAAATATGGGGGAGAGGATTTTGAAGTCTATGTCTGAAGTTGCTGGAAGGAAGAATGGGATGCTACCCTATCCCTCACTCATCTGCAAAATCCTTGGCAGTCAAGAATTGAAGACAAGTGTAACTGTGGGCTGGAGGAAGAATGATACTGAACTAACAATTCTCCCAAGATACTTGTCTGGATCAAGGGTGAGAGACCTTCCATGGAATCCACAAGGAGTGGTGAGACCAAGAACTGAGCAGAAAAGGGCTAAGGAGTTTGCTGGAACTTCAGTGCCAATGTCCAAAGAAGAGGATTGCTTGGTTATCACTTTTGCTTTTGTGGATCATATGCTGAATTGGTATAGGGGGCAGATTGCTGACACTCAGAGGGAGATCGAGGAGAGGAAGGAACACCTCAAAGAACTGGAAGACATTGTGAAAAATTTGGAGGAACTCCCTTCTTCACAAAAAGGGGGAGAGTAGTTCCAATTTTAATTTTTAGTCTTCTAGTTTTTTGTTTCTTATGAACTGCTAATATCTTTGAACTGCTGGTACATTAATCTCTATTTGGTTTTATTTGATCAAGGGGCTTGTCCTTGATATCTAGCTTTGGCCTGTAACTCTAAGTACTACTGTTGAACTGCTCTAATTGTTCTTAACTGCTATTCCTTGTGAAGGAACTTTTTGAACTATTTCTCTTGTTAACCTTTATGCAGGAAACTTACTGGTTTCAATGTTGAGGCAACATTGATGAATGTTGAGGTCTGAACATATGTACATATGTGATTGTAGTGATGACCTTTATTCATGTCTTTGTTAATTTAACTTTGATTATGATATCTTGTATTAAGGGGGAGCAGTTTGGTAGTTTAATTTGTTTCTTGTTGATTATAACTTTCTGGATATAAGACTTGATTGGAACAGGTATTGGTTTTGTGAAAAAAGGCAAAAAGGGGGAGATTGAAAGTGCAGGTTTTCTGGAATCAATGTTAGACGGTACAATGTTAGACGATGTTGGGTTAACATTGGATAACATTGAAAGCCGAGAGCTTTTGCGAAAACTGTTCTTTAGTTGCCAAAATTAAGTTTTGCCTTTATTCACTTATTGATCAAGTTCCACGGTTTTGGTTGTTTATGTTTATGTCCAGGAAAGTATCTTAAACATAAGGAAGAGCTTTGGAAGATTCCTTACTTGAAGTTTCCATAATTCAAGCTAAGTTGAATAGTCAACTCACACGGTTTCAAAAGAAGGAAACAATATTGGATTCTCTGCAACTGTGATTCTTTCCAAGATTCTGCGAATTGAAGAAGACGCGTTGCCTTGTTAAATCAGTAACAATGGAAACACGTTCTCAGGAAAGATTTGAAGTTCACAAAGAAGGCAATATTCAACAAGGAAACAACAAGAGTTACCAAAACTGTAAACAACACATCTTGGCGTTCAAGACTCAAGAAATCTATAAAGATGTGAAGTTCATCAAGATGAAGACAAGACAATCGTGCCAATAATCCAAGAGATTAATTCTTCTTTGTATTGTCTTCATTTTGTTTTGCGAAGTTTTTGTATCAACTTCTTAAGTCTAGTTCATAGAAGTTAAGTAGTTCTTACTTGTCTGCTTCGTTGAGTCCGATCAACAAAGAGCATGAGTGAATTGTTGTGAGGAACGTTTTTGATAAAACCTTTATGGTAATTTCGCCTAAGGCTCGGAAGTTTTTAATAATATTGAAAACTTTTTAAAATTATATCTTCTTGTGTTCTTACTTCCGCTGCACATTAACATTATCAAGAAGATCAAAATAGAGTTAAGGCAATTCCAGCTTAACCCTCAAAAAGTGTTGTGTCAATCCACGATCCTACAATTTCAATTGGCGTCAGAGCCAAACACCGACTACACTGGTGGTTTGGAGGCGATACAACACCATGGACAGTGTCAATCCTAACACCAACAGGATTCCAGTCTTGGATGGCTCAAATTATGCATAATGGAAGATAAGGATGAGGTCTCACATCAAAGCTATTGATATTCGAGCATGGCAATCCGTGATCAATGGATACTCTCTTCCAACATTACCAAGAGATGGTGAAGGTGATCTAGTACCAAAACCAGAAGCAGATTGGACAGCAGCAGAGGTAAGTCTCTATAACTCTAATGAAAAAGCTCTTAATGATATCTTTAGTTGGGTTAATCATCACATGTTCAAGTTAATCCAGAATTGTACAAAAGCCAAACATGCTTGGGATATACTTGAATTACATTGTGAAGGAGATTCTGCTGTTAAAGATTCTAAATATAGACAACTGCTTTTGCAATTTGAAGAACTTGAGATGGGAGAAGATGAAAGTGTTGACAGTTATTTTGAGAAAATTCTTGATATTGCTAACCAATGTGAAAATCTAGGTTTTGCTATGACTAATCAAGAAATGGTTTATAAAGCTATGAGAACGTTGTCATCTAAATTTGCTCTCAAGAAATTGCAATGAGTGAATCTAGAAACCTTGCTAATCTACAGTTTCAAGTCTTGATGAATACACTTAGAGAATTTGAGATGGAGCTTGCCTTACAACCTAACAAACATAGGGATGTTGCTTTAAGAGGTTCTAATCTTGACAATGAAAGTGATGATGATTTTGAAATAATTTCTTCAAACAATGGGAAAATTACTAAGAAGTTCAATAAGTTGAATGTTAAAGGAAAAGGTAAAGAGAAGAACCTTAGTAATAGTTCCACATGTTACAAGAAATTACCTCCTAAGTTTGTGAAGTACATGGCATCAAAACCTACTCCTTTAGAAGTTGATAAGTTAAAAGATATTCAATGTTTTGAATGTAAAGGATATGGTCATATGGCTAATGAATGTGCTAACACTCTTAGAAAAAGAGGAAATTCTCATTGGGTTTGTGTAGATGATTTCAATGAAGATGACTTTAGTTCTGGAGAAGCTGAAGAACAATCAGAAGAGGTTCAAACTGCTGCGCTACTCACTCAGATTGACTGGACACCAGAAGACTCCCTGAACTGCTTCGGATCTCAATGTTACCCCAACATTCAGGATCCAACATCAGAACAGGAGACCTTCTTTGCAATGTTGTCTTTTCTGCTGTTTACTCTAACCTTGCAGGTAAGTGGTATTTTGACAGTGGATGCTCAAGGCACATGACTGGAAACATTGACAACCTGAAAAATGTAATCCCTTTGACTGTTGGAACAGTTACCTATGGAGGAGGCACCAAAGGGAAAATCATTGGAAAATGAGTACTGGATGTTGAAGGATTTCCACCACTCAAGGATGTGTTGTTGGTTGAAGGATTGAAAGCAAATGTAATTAGCATAAGTCAACTTTGTGATGACAATCTGCTAGTTACTTTTGATAAAAGTTCATGTGATGTGTTTAATAGTGACAATGTCCGTGTCATGACAGGCACAAGATCAAAGGATAACTGCTATCTTGCTCAAGATGAAGCAGAATGCTACCATGCCAAGGTAGATGAATCTGTCATGTGGCACAAGAAATTAGGACATCTGCACTATAGGAATCTGGCAAAACTGCAGAAGTTAGAGGCTGTAAGAGGACTGCCTAAGTTGACTAGCCCAGGTAAAATTGTTTGTGAAGATTGCCTAAAAGGTAAACAAACAAAAGCTGTTCATCCACCACTACAGGTACAAAGTACTAAAGAAGTCACTGGTTCAGATGTTACTCCAACATTGGACTCAACATTGAACACAGACCCTGGAGATGCTGAACTGGAAACTGGAACAAATGTTGACTTAACACCAGAAACCCCCAATGTTAGGCCAACATCTGTGCTGTCAGATTCTGAAGATGAAGTTGTTCATGTATCCAGAAGAGATCCCCCTCTTAGAATATAAAGAGATCATCCAGCCTCTCAAGTAATTGGTCAAATTACTGAAAGAGTAAGAACACGCAACAAAGAAAGGGTAAATTACAAGGATATGGCTAAGTTGTGTGTTTTTATGTCTTCTTCATGTACTATTGAAAATGCTTCTTGTTTTGTGTCCTCCATTGAACCTAAGAATGTAACTGAAGCTCTTAAGGATAGTTACTGGATTAATGCCATGCAAGAGGAACTCTTACAATTCACCAAAAACAGAGTTTGGAATCTAGTACCTAGGCCATCACATGTGAATGTAATAGGTACAAAATGGATTTTCAAAAATCAAACTGATGAGAATGGTGTAATTATGAGGAACAAAGCTAGGTTGGTTGCACAAGGTTATACTCAGGTAGAAGGCATAGATTTTGATGAGACTTTTGCTCCAGTAGCTAGGATAGAATCAATTATATTACTTCTTGCTATTGCTTGCTATCTTAGAATTAAACTTTACCAAATGGATGTTAAATGTGCCTTTCTGAATGGTTTAATTGACAAAGAGGTTTATGTAGAACAACCTAAAGGCTTTGCTGACCCTAAACATCCTGACCATGTGTACAAACTTGAAAAGGCTTTGTATGGTTTAAAACAGGCCCCTAGAGCTTGGTATGAGAGGCTAACTGATTTTCTGTTAGGCCTAGGTTTCAATAGAGGAGATGGAGATAGAACATTGTTTGTCCTTAGAAAAAGCTTTGATATATGCAATGCTCAAATATATGTGGATGATATAGTATTTGACTCTACTAACAAGTCTACTTTAGACAAATTTGTTGAGTCTATGACAGGAACATTTGAGATGAGCATGATTGGTGAGCTTAACTACTTTCTGGGACTACAAGTCAAGCAGCTGGAGAATGGTATCTTCCTGAACCAGGAGAAGTATGCAAGGAATCTGGTGAAGAGATTTGAGCTACAAGAATCAAAACCTTGCAAAACTCCTATGTCCTCTTCAGTGAAGATAACAAAAGATGGCACTGGTAGCAATGTTGACCCAACATTGTACAGATCCATGATTGGTAGTTTGCTGTATCTCTCTGCCTCTAGACCTGACATCATGTTTTCAGTATGTGTTTGTGCTAGGTACCAATCTGATCCAAAGCAGTCTCACTTGATTGCTGTGAAGAGGATTCTTAGATATATCTCTGGAACTTCACCTTTAGGCATTTGGTACTCTTATGATACTAACACTAACTTGGTTGGTTTCAGTGACTCTGACTGCGCAGGTGATGTGGATGATAGGAAATCCACAAGTGGGGGCTGTTTTATTTGGGGAATAATTTGGTCTCCTGGTATAGCAAGAAGCAGAACTATGTTTCATTATCAACTGTTGAATCAGAATATGTAGCAGCTGGCAGCTGTGTTACCCAACTTGTGTGGCTCAAACACATGCTTTCAGATTATGGGCTAGATAGTGATACACTTCTCATGTTCTGTGACAATCTAAGGGCCATAAGTATCTCTAGGAATCCTGTCCAACATTCTAGAACTAAGCATATAGACATAAGGCATCATTTCCTAAGAGATATGGTAGAGGACAAAGTAATCAACATTGAACATATTGAGACAACAAATCAGCTAGCTGATATGTTTACAAAACCTTTAGATAGTGAGAGATTCTTCAGCCTGAGGAAATCTCTTGGCATGTGTGATATGTGAAAATGTTGAGAAAACTAGTGTTGTCAAAACACCACTGACTAGCACTAGTATATTGGTTGTGGTGTAGTAGGTATTCTGTTGTTATTCCTTTGTTGAGTTGCATTTCTTTTTTAGTCTCATTTTATCATTGTTTTGTCATATTTGGTTTGTGTGGTTGAACTCTCTGATTAACAACTCTCTCTAGTTATCAGTTTCACATCTTTGGTTTTGAAAAGGCTAATAAAACTCTTCTGTTTGTCTGAGGTTGTGATTTCCTAACATATGGAGAAGCTGGGGTACAAAAAGTTCACTACTTTGATGTCTATTCAGTTGTGTCTTATTCATATGGTAGGTGTACAGGACATGTGGAGAAGCTGGGGTGCATGATGTTGACAACTTCACTGTTACTCAGTTGTGCTTATTTACATGTTTCTGTTTGTTTGGCCAAGGAACACATGAGGGTGATCCTTTCTACTAGGGTGTTTGAGGTTTCGATTTATTACATTTAGTAGCACTGATCACTTGGTGATTCTCTTGAATGCAGGTTGGTAAACAAGTATGCATAAGGAATTGGGGTGTTGGGGTGCATGATAAATGAATTGCCAACATTCAAGGCCTTTGTACTTGCCTAACTTGCTGCTGTTAATGTTGTTACTGGGGTGTGTAGAGTTCAGGCTGCCCTCATTCAGTTGTGACATTAACTTTGTGTTTAGCAACCTTCAGTTTTTGTTCAGATGAGTTATGAAAATAATAAAGATTTTAAAGAGATGTGACTGTGCTGGTTTGAGGAGTTTTTCATTTGTGTTTACCATCTGCCTATTTGACATTACATTGTTGCATTCATATAGAACTGCATTGTTTTCCTTCTTGTTTGTGAGTTGTGTCGGTTTAGGCTTAGGGGGAGAATAATTCATGTGTTGAGGCATACAATTGGGTGACATACTGCCGGTGACACACTGTTCTGTGACTTTCTATGCTGTGGAAGTGAATTGTTCCTTGAATTCATAACTGCTTATCTCTGTGTGTTTCTTGTTATCTATGTTGCTTACTCATGATGATTAGTCTGAACAATATGTCTGAGGTACTCACTTGCTATATTGGTTAAGTTTCAGATGTATGTTTGGATGTATCTCAAGCTCTCACATGAATTTGCCTTGGTGAAGCCTGTACCTCCACCTTCGGTTTTGAATGTTATCAAATGTTATCCCAACATTGTGCACAGTCACAGGTCAACATTGAAAACAGGAACTTATAAGTTTTCAGTTTTTTTCTGAAAACCGCTCTGGTTAACTGTTAATTAAATATCAAAGCTTGTGCGCGGGAAAACATAGTGGGAAAGTTTTTCATGGTTCAAATTTGGTAACTGCCCACTAACATTCATTCTCTTTCCTTAATTCACGATTAATTCAAAAATCAAAACCCTATTTTTCCTTATTTGTGCTTGCAAGGTTATTATTTGTGCTTAACTGCAAAATTACTCTCTGCTCTCAAATTCTCTCGTTTTCTCTCTGCAAATTCTCTCAAACCTTCTCTACTAACAATGGCAAGCAAGTCTCCCATGCAAACTCTTGCAGATGGTGCCCTAGGAAGCGAACCCATTGATGCACGCACTCGCTCACACACTAGAAATGCCGCTGCAAAAACAGTTGAGGCCCCTGTTGCTGCCAAGAGGAAGGCGATTCCCTATGTGCGATGAGGAAAGAAGACCAAACAGGGAGAATCAACCTCCAATGTTGAGACAACAGTGGAACCAACTAGTCCCATCACCAATGAGCCTGAAACTGAGGTAAACACTGCTGAACCCATCCCTGAATTTGATGATGATATACCTGTTGAGGGGGAGGGTAGTGGCTCTGTTGAAAAATCTGTGGAGATATCTGTGGGTGTGTCTGTTGACAAGATGGTGAGGAAGTGGATTAGGGCTCAAAAGAAAAAGAGAAATGGCATTGGGAGAAACTGAAAAATATGTTTGAGTCTGCTAAGGCTAGGGCTGAGGCCAGGAAAAGACAGGCTGAGAGATCAGCTAGAAAGAGGGCTGCTGAGGATGAGAAGAAAGCTGAGGAAGAGAAGAAGGCTGCTGCTGCTGCTGAGAGAAAGAGGAAAGGAAAGCAAGTGTTGGAAGAGGAAGTAGAGGTGTTGGATGATGAGGATGAGGAAGAAGAAGAGGAGAAGGAAGAGGAAACTGAGGAGGAGCATGATGTTGCTGCTGATGTTGGGGCAACATCAGGAAAAGAGGAGTACACTAATGGGCTATATGTGGTCTACCCTGAGGAGGAGGAGGAGAACTGCTATTCTCCCTACTATCTCTCTCAAGAGTTGGAGAAGAAGTGGGATGCCTTCAAAAGAAGGGAGATTCACACTGAAAGAGCTATAGAGATGGTCAGTTTCAAAGAGAACAAAGTGATGGACTTGCTTGAGGCAAGAGGGCTGCAACAGTCAGTGATGGAGCTGAATGACTATGCTCCTGAGATTGTCATGGAGTTCTACCTCAATCTCTCAAAATGGATCAGGGACTACAGATCACCAAAATTTGGAAAGGCTTGGGTGAGGGGGAGAGTCTTCAACATTGACCCCTACACCATCAACAAGATCTGTGGCTTCCCCACTACTGATGAATCTGAGGACCCCTACTATGATGATGTAATGGAAGACTTGACTGGAGGGTTGGTCAAAATCTGGAGAGATACTCTGCCAACCACAAAACTCACCTCCCTGAGTGTTGTCTTACACAAGATAGCTTGTTTCAACTGGCTCCCAAGCAAGAATGTGACTGTACTTACCAAGGAATCAACAATCTTGGTGTACAAAATCAAGAATGGGCTAGCTGTAAATATGGGGGAGAGGATTTTGAAGTCTATGTCTGAAGTTGCTGGAAGGAAGAATGGGATGCTACCCTATCCCTCACTCATCTGCAAAATACTTGGCAGTCAAGGATTGAAGACAAGTGTAACTGTGGGCTGGAGAAAGAATGATACTGAACTAACAATTCTCCCAAGCTACTTGTCTGGATCAAGGGTGAGAGACCTTCCATGGAATCCACAAGGAGTGGTGAGACCAAGAACTGAGCAGAAAAGGGCTAAGGAGTTTGCTGGAACTTCAGTGCCAATGTCCAAAGAAGAGGATTCCTTGGTTATCACTTCTGCTTTTGTGGATCATATGCTGAATTGGTATTTGGGGCAGATTGCTGACACTCAGAGGGAGATCGAGGAGAGGAATGAACACCTCAAAGAACTGGAGGACATTGTGAAAAATTTGGAGGAACTCCCTTCTTCACAAAAAGGGGGAGAGTAGTTCCAATTTTAATTTTTAGTCTTCTAGTTTTTTGTTTCTTATGAACTGCTAATATCTTTGAACTGCTGGTACATTTATCTCTATTTGGTTTTATTTGATCAAGGGGCTTGTCCTTGATATCTAGCTTTGGCCTGTAACTCTAAGTACTACTGTTGAACTGCTCTAATTGTTCTTAACTGCTATTCCTTGTGAAGGAACTTTTTGAACTATTTTTCTTGTTAACCTTTATGCAGGAAACTTACTGGTTTCAATGTTGAGGCAACATTGATGAATGTTAAGGTCTGAACATATGTACATATGTGATTGTAGTGATGACCTGTATTCATGTCTTTGTTAATTTAACTTTGATTATGATATCTTGTATTAAGGGGGAGCAGTTTGGTAGTTTAATTTGTTTCTTGTTGATTATAACTTTCTGGATATAAGACTTGATTAGAACAGGTATTGGTTTTGTGAAGAAAGGCCAAAAGGGGGAGATTGAAAGTGCAGGTTTTTTGGAATCAATGTTAGACGGTACAATGTTAGACGATGTTGGGTTAACATTGGATAACATTGAAAGCCGAGAGCTTTTGCGAAAACTGTTCTTTAGTTGCCAAAATTAAGTTTTGCCTTTATTCACTTATTGATCAAGTTCCACGGTTTTGGTTGTTTATGTTTATGTCCAGGAAAGTATCTTAAACATAAGGAAGAGCTTTGGAAGATTCCTTACTTGAAGTTTCCATAATTCAAGCTAAGTTGAATAGTCAACTCATACGGTTTCAAAAGAAGGAAACAATATTGGATTCTCTGCAACTGTGATTCTTTCCAAGATTCTGCGAATTGAAGAAGATGTGTTGCCTTGTTAAATCAGTAACAATGGAAACACGTTCTCAGGAAAGATTTGAAGTTCACAAAGAAGGCAATATTCAACAAGGAAACAACAAGAGTTACCAAAACTATGAACAACACATCTTGGCGTTCAAGACTCAAGAAATCTATAAAGATGTGAAGTTCATCAAGATGAAGACAAGACAATCGTGCCAATAATCCAAGAGATTAATTCTTCTTTGTATTGTCTTCATTTGTTTTGCGAAGTTTTTGTATCAACTGCTTAAGTCTAGTTCATAGAAGTTAAGTAGTTCTTACTTGTCTGCTTCGTTGAGTCCGATCAACAAAGAGCGTGAGTGAATTGTTGTGAGGAACGTTTTTGATAAAACTTTTATGGTTATTTCGCCTAAGGCTCGGAAGTTTTTAATAATATTGAAAACTTCTTAAAATTATATCTTCTTGTGTTCTTACTTCCGCTGCACATTAACATTATCAAGAAGATCAAAATAGAGTTAAGGCAATTCCAGCTTAACTCTCAAAAAGTGTTGTGTCAATCCACGGTCCTACAATTTCATATCGTAAGTATCTACTGTCTCTTGATTTACTTTTACCGCGGTTTCCTTACATCCTTATTTATATTATTCTTTCTGTTATGTAGTCCAAGAAGACTCGGGAGGGTATCACTTCCGTCGAGCAGCGCCACTTAAGGGAGGTGGCGGAAGTAGGTCCTCTTCGGGAACGGGTGACTTCTCTCCAGGCCCAACTCCACGAGGTTGAGTCCATGAACGCGGTTCTTCGTACCAAGTTGGAGGCTCACGACTTCAAATGGAAGGAGGACCAGGAGATAAAGGAGGTGATGCGTCTTACGCTGCAGCGAGTGCAATCGGCCTACGACCAAATGGAAGCCTCCGAGAGGGTTGCCCGGGCACAGTTATCCCGCCTGAAGAAGAAGAAGGCGGAGTTCGAGGAAACCCTTCGTGCTCGGATATAGGCTCTGGAGAGGGAGAATTCCGAGGGCTTGGAGAGGGAAAGGGGGCTCCAATCACGACTAAACGAGTTAGTGAAGCTGAAATTAGTTGACGTAATGCCACTGAAGGATGTGCGGGCCTGGGTTGATAAGGCTGTTCGGTGTGCCACAGTGGAGGCGGAACGCCAATACGCCGCCTTGTCCGCTCGTGATCATGCTCGGGATACTCTCGGGCACATGCTGTGGGGATATTTGGAGTGCGCCACTTTGGCCCGAGAGGTGGTGCCTTCGGGGGTGAATTTCGGCCGCATTTTTGATGTCAAGAAACTGGCTAGGCCATTACCCGAGCAGGTTCAGAATATTCTGGAGATGTTTGAAGATGCGATGACACCAAGGGCTTCTCCTAGGCCTTCTCCGGCAGCGTTTGCTCCAGGTGCAAGTGGTTCTGGTGGGGTACGATCTCCGAGCCCGTCTGCTGGTCTACCCGATGAGTCCCTTAGCACTCCGCCCCCGCCTCCTCCGAGTGCGAGAGTTTAGAATATGATTTCTTTTATGTTTCTGCTATGTACTTTTTATTTTATGCATTTTTAATATTCTGCCTTGTAAGTTTTTTCCGAGGACTTCTCGGATTTTCTTAATGAACAAGCTCTTTTTCAAGCATCAGTACATATATATTTTTTTAAGTATCATTACTTGTTAATGATATTTATTACTTTAGAATAAACAATAGGAAAAGCTTGCTGATTAGGTTAAAAATTAAGGGTGAGGTGTCGCTTGGCATGTCGTCTATTTTCTTAAATAAGAAAGTTATAGGACACGTGTACCCCATTAACTATTTTAGACAGCTCAAGCTTTCTACACTTCTTACTTTTTGAAAAAGTATAAGTAGTTGTTCAGTAATTTTCTCAAAGTTACCTAAAATTTTCACCATTAAAGGTTCATTATAATTTCTCTGAAAAACTAAGATTTCCTTCGGAAATCAAGTAAAGCAAGTAAATTACTTACCTTATCAAGATGATGCCTCCGTTTTTTAAGCAAGATCACTCTTCCTCGTCCCGCCACTCTCCTCGGAGTCCTGCCCGGAATCCCTCCTTATTGTTAGGAGTGCGCCATACGGCCTCAGAGAATTCGACTCAGGGGAGTAGGCCTAGTGAGCGCAGGGTGCGTGGTGGGAGGAGTAATTCGGTGAGGGCCGTGGCTATGTCCCCGGAGGATGATCTCTATCGTATTAACCATATTCGCAATGTGTTCACGAGCCGCAATCCTTATCAGTTTGTGGACGAGTCGTCGGTGTATACCAGGCTTGTTTTGGAGCCCGAACGGATGGTGGGGCGAGGGCGCGTTGGCACTGCCGTTGGAATTGAACATGTTGCCTCCGTCATGAGACTCTTTGCCACATACAACCTGGATATTGACAAGTATGATATAGTAATACCGCACCCCGAGCAGAGGGCTTATGATCCTCCCTCGGGCTATCTTACCGTATACCGGGAGCAAATGCGGTGTGGTCTACGGGTGTTTTTCCACCCTTTCCTTCAAACTTTGTTTCAATATTGGCAAGTATGCCCGAGTCAGTTGACTCCGAACTCTTACCGTTATCTGGTAGGTTATATTTTGTGCTCCGAGTTGCTAAGGTTGCCACTATCTCCTCATCGGGTAGGGGCTATATTCAACTTTCACCCCTGCTCGGGCGGTCTCCCCTTTTTTAGCTTGGCCCATCGGGATAAGAGGAAGGACTTTTTAGATGTATCCAATTTCCGTAATAATAGAACGGATTGGAAAAGGGAGTTCTTCTTTGTCCGTCCGAGGGGCCTATCCGCCAAGTTATGGGGGGTACCACTCCAGTGGGGGCTGAGTTATATTACCCCTAACGAAACGATTCTGAGGAGAGAGTGGGACACCTTGTCCGATAGCGGGTTGTTCTCGGGGGTGTACGATATCAACAGTCTATTGGAGTTCCCAGAGACGTTAATTATGGCAGGCTTGCAGGAGGGGGCGGAGATTTTGAATCTTCCTCAGCGACCTCTCTTCAGCAATTTCTTCTTTCGTTAGTTTCTTCTCTTTTGCAATCTTTTCATGTCACTTTTTGATGTCTTCGTACTCATATTACTTTTTTCGTTTACTAGGGGTGGAGATGGGAGCTTTTGCCATTGAGCCTTTTGACAAGGCATTCCTAGGGAAAGCATTGAATAGTGGGTACGACGCTTCGGATGATGAATCTTCCGAGCGTCTTAGTTTTGACGTGTTAGCAGGCCCCTCGGGGGCGGGGAATTTGGCCGTGGAAGCCCCTCCAGTGAGTTCTATGGCTCCTGAGTATGATCCGATAGCTGCGCTTGCGCAGGCGGATATTCCATTGCCTCCGTTGGTACCATATTCTTCCTCTTGGGGAGATACAAGGGTTGTACATGCTGTTGAGGAGGGTCCTTTGTCTCCAATTATGGGAGCCTCTACGCCACTTGGAGGGGGTTCCGACCTCATTCTGACACCGCCCTTCGAAGGGGATCTTCCTGTTGCGGGGTCAGAGCCACTCGGAGGTGGTGTTCTATCCCCCTCCGTCTCGGGGATGGTTAGTTTTTGTCGTAACTATTTAAGCGGTCTGTTAAACGCCACGGATTGCGGGCTTATGACATCTCTGCCCTTGTCGAGCCTCCAAGATTTAGCCTGCAAAGATTTATGCGAGGTAATAGTATATTTTTAGTTGCGTGATACTAACCTTTATAGGCACTTCGTAGTCATGCACTAATTTTTCCGCAGATCTATCTGGTGTTGAATGCTATCGGATCCAGGGGCGAATCATCCTCTGACACGGAGTTGGTATACCGTCGGAGGGACGAACTGGAGCAGGGTTTGCTGGAGGCCCGAGAAGAGATAGATCAATTGCGGGCCAACCGGGAGACTTCTAAGGAGGTTCATGCCGCAGTTTTACAGACCGAGCGGGATAAATCCTGGGACTTAGAGCGCCGTTTGGTGATGGAAAGAGCCCGGGTGGCAGGCTTAGAGGACAGGTTGGGTGATCTCCGGGAGCAAGTTCGCTCCGTTGATGAACAATTGCTGCGTGTTGCAGGAGAGAGAGATACAGTTAACTTACGAGTGCTGGAGTTAACTCGTGCTCATGAAGTAGCGCTAGTTGTGGCCCGAGTCCAAGCGGTTTTAGGCGTTGCAGGGCCTTCTACCCTTCGTGAGTCCCTTGCGCAAGAGATGCGCGATTTGGTCCGTGTGGGGTATTATTTATGTCGGGGTGCAGTGGAGGCTTTGCCAGGATTCCCCTCGGACGTGGTAATTCTGAAGTTGAATATCCGCCAGGTGTTCCCGGAGGCTTCTTCTCCGCAGGGACCAACTGTGTCTATCGGGGATCCGAGTCATATGACCATGGAGGATCGTCGTCGTCTAATTAAGGAAGGAAAGCGTCCCATGGAGGATGCTTAGTTTGTGTAAGTGTTTTGTTGGTATAAGGGCCTTTGTATAGGATGCGGTCCGATATACCCTTAGTATGCGGGGTCTCGTAGTTTGTGCGAGATGGCCCCTCGGGTTAGATTGCCAAGAATGACTCGTAGGCCTGAAGTCATTATTTTGTAGGGCAATCTTATCTCCCTTGTATCTTAAAGGCACCATCTATGTACAAATAACTCTTATTTATGTACAAAGCTGTTTTGTTACATTATGCGTAGTATTTTCTAAGATTAAAAGCGTTCCAGGTATTGTTGAGGATGGCGTCCTGAGAATTGGCGAGGAGATAGGTCGCAGGCCCGACAATCCCCGCTATCTTGTACGGCCCCTTCCATCGTGGCTCGAGTTTGCCCACATTTTTGGAAGCTCCGACTCGCTTCAATACTAGGTCCCCGACTTGAAAAGTTTTGGGTTTCACCTTTGCATTGTAGTACCGGGACATCTGGCCCTTGTATTCTTCATTTTGGACCGCGGCCCGCATTCTTTTTTCCTCAAGGAGATCAAGGGCAAGTGCCAAGTTAGAACTGTTGGCCACTTCCTCATACTCCTTAACTCGCCAACTTTCTATAGAGACTTCAGAGGGTACAACAGCTTCGCAGCCATAGGCTAAGCTGAAGGGGGTTTCGCCAGTGGCGGCGCTCTGCGTGGTCCGGTAGGCCCACAGTATATGCCGGGTATTTCTTCTACCCACTTGGCTTTGTGCCAATCAAGTCGGGCCTTCATATTCTTCAAGAGGGTCCCGATTGGTTCTTTCCACTTGTCCGTTTGCTTGAGGGTATCCCACCGAAGCAAAGCGGTGTTTTATCTCCCAATAGTCACGCCATTTTTCTAACCCTTGATCCGTAAATTGCAAACCATTGTCACTTACCAGGTTCCGAGGGACACCAAAGCGGAAGATGATGCTCCTCCAAAGAAAGTTGATAACGGCGCCCGCGGTTATCCGAGCTAGGGGCTCCGCTTCCAGCCATTTGGTGAAGTAAGCAACGACTACGAGGAGGAACTTCTTTTGACCGGCATCGGGTATAAGGGGTCCCACTATGTCTATGCCCCACTTGGAAAACGGGTAAGAGGTTAAGTGCGGTTTCCATGGGGCAGCGGGTTGATGAACCCGAGGGGCGTAAGCTTGGCACGGCTTGCACCTTTCGGCATGGCTTTTGCAATCTCTGGCCATCGTGGGCCAATAGTAGCCCTGGCGAATCAGGCGCCCGACCATACTTTTGCTACCCGTATGGCTGCCGCATGTACCTTCGTGGGTTTCCGCCATAGCTAGTTGAGCTTCTTCCTCATTTAGGCACCGAGCATGAGGGCATGAGTATGTCTTGCGGAATAATATCCCGTCTTTAAGGAAATACCTGATAGTTCTTCTGGCCATAAGCCGTTGCACGGCTTTATCCACAGAATACCCTTCCGGGTCTTGCAAATAGGCTTTGATTGGGGTCACCCAGCTAAACGAGGGGTCTGTAGCGGCATTCACTTCGTGGCCTTCGGCCTTCTCAGACTCAGTAACTTAGAGCAGGGTGATTTTCCGGGTATGGATGGCAGTCGTTTGGGTGGCCATCTTGGACAAGGCGTCCGCCTCTTGATTCTCCTTTCGTGGGATTTGGACTATTTGGCACTCGTCGAACCATTCCTGCTTGCGGTGAACAGCTTGGAGGTATGCATGCATCCTTTCTTCCTTAGCTTCATACGAGCCATTGACTTGCTGCACAATTAGTTGCGAGTCGCTGTGGATGACTATCTTTCTGATGCCACCTTCTCGGGCAAGTCTCATCCCTATGAGTAAAGACTCATATTCGGCTTCGTTATTTGACAAGGGGTAGTCGATTCTGACCGCGAAGTGGAGTATCTCCTCCTCTACTTCTTGGTTTGCTAGAACTATCCCAGCCCCCCCGTGTGTGCTCACAGAGGAGCCGTCCACATAAATGTGCCACAGGGGTGCTTTTTCTTCAGTTCCGATGCCCGTCATTTCAGTCACGAAATCTTCTAGGACTTGTGCTTTGACGGAGGGTCTCGGGGCATAAGAAATGTCATATTCGGTGAGCTCCACGACCCACTTTATCAATCTTCCAGAGGTCTCAGGCTTATTGAGAATTGCTCGTAACGATTGTTTAGTTAACACAGTTACGGGGTGGGAGAGAAAATATGGGCGGAGCTTCCGAGCTGTGGTGGTTAAAGTTAAAACAAGTTTTTCGGTTTGGGTATACCTGGTTTCGGCCCCGAGAAGAGTCTTGCTCACATAGTACACGGGGTGGTGCTCCTTGTCTTGATCCTTGACTAGCACCGCGCTTACGGCTTCCTCTCCGACTGATAAGTACACAAAGAGCTCTTCATGTGGCGCCGGTTTCACTAGTAAAGGAGGTTTCACCATGTAATCCTTCAGCTGTTGGAGAGCTTCTTCGCATTGCGGGGTCCATTGGAACTCCTTGATATTGCGTAGCACCATGAAAAATGGAAGTCATTTTTCGGCTGATTTGGAGACAAATCGGCTCAGGGAGGCCATTCGACCCGTAAGTTTTTGCACATCTTTAACCGTCTTTGGGGTAGGTAACCCTAGGATGGCTTCGGCCTTTTCGGGGTTGACTTCTATCCCTCTCTCTGGAACCATATATCCTAGGAACTTGCCCCCTCTGATACCGAAGGAACATTTCTTAGGGTTAACCTTCATCCCGAATCGGTCCATGATGGCTAATGACTTTTGTAGGTCCCCGTGGTGGTCCTCGGCGGAGTGGCTTTTAACGACCGTATCATCCACATAGACTTCCACCGTGTTTCCGATGAGTCCTGCAAACATTAAGTTTACCAATCGCTGATAAGTGGCCACTGCATTCTTGAGTCCGAAGGGCATCACCAGGTAGCAAAAGGTGCCCGCATCAGTGATAAAACTAGTTTTGTCTTGATCCATGACGACCATCATGATTTGGTTATATCCCTGGTTCCTATCTAGGGTGGATAAGAGTGCACAGGAACCAGGTTTCACATTAAGGAAATGTTGACATACCTTATTGCTGATTTGCCCGGCGGTCCGCCTTCCCATGCGAAAATGTGGGGGAACTCTTTCAAGATGGGGATCAATTGGGCTTCCACTTCAGGCTCCATTTTGGTACCTACTTTGACTGCTTTCTCCGGGCTTCCCTCTACGAGTTCCACCAATTTTAGCTCTTCTACGGGTTGTACTCGTACTTCCTCTGCTTTTCGCTTTTTGCTGCTTCCGAGGATAGGTTCGTCCTCTCCAGGAGGGAGAGCATTCATACGGCACTCCCGGGCCTTTGCCTGATTTCCTCGGACTTCTCCGATACCTGAAAAGGTTGGGAATTTTACCTTGAGATGAAGGGTTGAAGGGATCGCTTCGAAGGCCCGAATGGATGGTCGCCCACAGATTGCGTTGTACGTTCTTGATGACGCCTCTACTACCCAAAATTTTATGGGTTCCGTTCTTCGAATGGCCCCTTCTCCCCACGACATTGGAATCGTCACGGTTCTAAGTGTTTAGGAGGCTTCTTCCGAGAAACCTATCAACGGAATTTCGGCTGCTTCCAGTCGCTCTTTCTTCAACCCCATGGCCAGGTAAGTGGGGAGAAATAGGACGTCCACGGAGCTACCGGTATCAATCAGTATTCTCTGGATGTCTATCCCATAGATCACGGCTTCTATTACCAGAGGGTCCTCGTGGGGATAGATCACCCCTCTTAAATCTTCGGGTCCGAAGGTGATGCTAGGAAGCTTTGCACCCTGAATGGATCCTATGAACAATTCGTGTTCCGCACGTCTAGCTTCTTTCAAATACTGCTTCTTTTTTCCTTGTGGTGTAACAGAGAGATCCCCTCCTTCTATCATACTGGTGGTACGCCCTAATGGGGTGTTATCTTCGTATGCTTTCGGGGGAGGGGGCGGGTTCCGCTGTCCCGTCGTTCTTTCTCGTGACCTCCGATCGGGAGTCATATGATCTTCTTCCTTTTCTTCTTCTTCCCTACGAGGCCTCTTGTAGGTATACCGAGGGGGATTCTCTGGGTTGTTTGCCTTGAGATAGTTCCTCAGGTACCCGGCTTCCAAGAGGCGGAGCACCTCCCTTTGCAGGGTAGTACACTCTTCGGTAGTATGCCCATAGGTTTTATGGTATTTACAATACTTACCCGTATTCTTGCCTCTATCTGGAAATCGGGCTTCTCTTGGCCACCGTAGCTCGGTGCTACCCCGCATCACATTGAGTACTTCTACGGGGGCAATGGTCATCGGGGGCAAGGGTACTGGTTTGAGAAATTTCTTGACAGGGCCACTCTCGTCTTTTCGTTGGGCTGGCTTCCCTTCCCGCCTCTTTTTCTTGGCCTTTACCTCCCGTTCAGTGCGCTCGTGATGTTCATTGTCATCGCTCTCCAAACGTCTTTTCGCGCCTTCCGCTTCCTCCATCAGGATATAAGTCTCCGCTTGATGCATAAGTTCGTTCATATATGTGATGTGATTTCCCGTGAGGTAGCGGAAGAATTCGCCTGCCCGGAGTCCTTGTGTAAGTATATCCGCCAAAATGGTGGTACTAACGTTCGGGACATCCAGCGCTTCATCCATAAAGCGTTTTATGTATGCTCGTAGGGGTTCATTCTTCTTCTGCTTAACGGTGAAGAGATGTGTGGCGGATTTAGGGTACCTCCTGTTGCAAGCAAACTGCCTCACAAATAGGTGGGCCAGTCGATCAAAATTGTCGATGGAGCCGGGCGCAAGGTGGGTAAACCACGATTGGGCCCGTCCTCCGAGGGTCACCGGGAATACCCGACAAAGCACATGATCCGGGGCAGAATTGAGATCCATTCCGACTAGGTATTGATGTATATGATCCTGAGGATCCTTTCCATCCACCTCCCCTGTGTACAGGGGACCATTTACGGGCCGCATCCCCACGGGGATAGAGGCTAAGGCTATTTCGGGGATAAAAGGGGAGGTTTTAAAGGTGAGATCCTCCTTGGGGCCCATAGTCTTCTTAATATCGCCCATCTCCTTCCTAAGGCCATCAAGAATTCCTCATATAGTGTGGTCCTCACTCGGGGATGGGAATGACGCAGGACGGTCTAGAGGAGCCATTCCTCCCTCCGGCTGACCAACCCGGTGTGCGTCCCGGTAGTTGTAGTGCCTCCGGGTGTCCTGCGGGGGTCCTTGGTGCCACGGATTGGAGACGGGGCTCCATCTAACTCGAGCTCCCCCTTCTTCAGCCCGGGGATTCTGGGGGCGGGGGGACCGAGGGGATAAGTCGTGAGGGTTCACGTATCCGGGCGATGCCCTCCGGGCCCTAGTCTCCATAAATCTCTCAAAGGCGGAGCGAGGGATGTTGATAAAATGCCTCTCCTCGGATTGGCGGTTGGACAGTGTTTCTTCCGAATTTTGAGATTGGATAGGACGACTTTCGCTGTAGAATAGATTCTCCATAATAGGCATCATTTTCGAACGCTCTCAAAGGCAGACTTTATGGTGTTCCCACAGACGGCGCCATTTTGTTAACATGTTTGGAATTATGACCTAATTAACTGAATTATTTATTTGGGTTGGAACACCTTTGCCCGTGGTTCAAAAGCTAAATGCTATTTAAAAGAGACAAAATAACAAGAACATTCCTTCCTTTATTCACTATATTTCACTCCTCTTGTATGCCTCCTCCTTTCTTTTTTTGATCACTTCCCTTTATATAGAAATTTTTAGGGATAGGTGTCACTGTGCATGTATTTAAAAGATACACGTGTCGCTGTGCATGTGGATATGTTTTAGAATGGGTACATGTGTTACAAGGTACAATCATCAATAAGATAATGTCTATCTTGATCCACTAAGTGTTGACTGTGCTGCTCTATCTTCGTCCGAGGGCTTTTGCCTTCTTTCCGATAGGTGGTAGGCTGCCTTCTTTGTCTCCGAGGGCTTATTGCTTCTAGTATTTGACTTGAGGGCCGAGTTTGGGTGTCCTCTTAGTGATAATGCTGCTCCGATAGGGGGTATCCGAAGTGAGTGATTCTGGACATTTGCTCCGAGGGGGTGTTCACCCATGAGTTGAACTCCGAGGGGTTTTTTAGCCTTCGTGGATAGGCTTTTTTCCTTCCGAGTACCCGGAGAGTGTTGCTCTTTGGTTCTTGCATGGTGTGCGTTTTCATTCTTTGAGTTGGCCGTCTAGGGCACTGTTCCGAGGGCATTTGTGTCGTGAGTGCATAGCAAGGAAGCATTCTTGTCAAGGATCTGGGACTCGGGAGTCCGTTGGGGCCCTGCTCGGCGTCTTGATGGATATCTGAATCAGGCGGATCCACCCGGGTTTGCTTTTTATCCGATGCCGCCTTGATATCTGGTCTTGATTCATCGTGACTTTCCGAGGGACGCTATATGCCCTCGTCAGATGGCCATTCGTACCGCTTTGGGTTAGTAACCGAGTGGTATTGGTCACACCCGATGGGCCTCCTCGTTGGGAGTGGGTACAACTCATCGGAAGTACTCGTGACAATAGTATTGTCCATTTATTAATCCTCTTTATTTAGGACTAATATTCTCTTTAATCTCATATTTATTTTATACGGTTAACAAGCATATTTGCTTTTTCCATTATGAATTAATCTACAAAAGTAATCCAAATCTTCTTCTCTCTTCTTCTTCTTCATGTTTTCTTCACTTTGGTTCTAACATTGGCCTCAAAGCCATCGTTCCAGACGCCTACTCCGATACACCATCACAAAACCTAACAACAACACTACATAAATTAAAGAGTTGGAATCCACCGCAATCGAACTCATCAATGGGCAAAATAAATTAAAAAATGATACACATGAATTAAAAAATGAGATGCATGAATTGAAGGCAATGATGGCCCAAAAGTTGTGTCACCAGGGGGGGAAAACGCACCCCCCATGCGTCATTCGCCGCCTGCAACGCGTAATAGCTCAGACACATGGGTGATGGATACCCGTAATTCGAAACATGAGGGTTCTAATGTTAGGGGACCACGATTTGAATTTCCACAATTTGATGGTACTAACTAGAGAATATGGTTGAGAAAATTCCAAAAATACTTTATGCTTAACACTATGTCTGATTATGAGAAAATCCTAACATCTGGGATGCACATGGAGGGTGCAGCTGAGAACTGGTATTTGGATGTGATTGACGAGAGAGAGAGTATTGAATGGGATACATTTGTGAAGGTTGTAGTAGAGAGGTTTACACCAGCTGATGGGGGCACTCTAATTGGGGAATTTAATAAACTAAAATAGATGAACGTTGTGGGGGGAATATATTGAGATGTTTGAGAAATTGGAGGCTTATATGTTGTAGCAAAACAAGTTCCTCAATGATGAGTACTTTGCCAAGAGCTTCAACAGTGGGTTGAAGAGGGACGTTAGGGTTATGGTAGAGATGTTTAACCGAGAAACCTTGGGCCAAGCTATGCATCTAGCTAGAAAACATGGCGTGATGGTGGAAGCACTTAACAAGCAACAAAAGAGTATGATGAAGAGTAACATCCTTGAGTATAAGCCTAGGGCCCTAGTGTTGTGGGGGAAGGTGCTTGAGCTGCTCGTCGACATCATTTTGAAGGCCTCGTTGGCTGACCCGCCGAGGTGTTGCTGACGTCATACACGAACATGGCCAAGATTGAATATTGAAAGAATAGTGTAGGTCTATTTTGTACTTGTAAACTGTTACTTACTTTGTAAGTTGTTTCAATTTATTTGTAAGTTATAAGGGGGTACTTTGTACCCCCAAGCAGTTAAGCATAATATGTAGCATGTTGCTGGCAGTAGTGGTGAATTAGCTTGTACACTATTGTCAAGAGAAGAATAAAAGTTCAAAAGCAAAAGCATTTGTATTGTAATTGTTGTTCATGTAATAAATTTCTTGCCATTAACATCTTCGTAACAATTCCTATTCATGTTGAAATGGTGAATGGTTGTTACGCCTTTCGGTTAATTTGTGTTGTTGGATAGATTTGTGTTGTTCCTCTAAAACGATGTCGAGGCGCCAGTGTGACGAACAATGAATGAGGAGTAGCCAGTGATAGGCTATTAACCTCATTGGACCCTTTTATTCGTATTATCAAAGACGCCTTATGATAGGTGGTATCAGAGCCTCGGCTCCTGTTCCATCGAGTTGAGGCGATGTCAGGTGATACGGCATATTTGTTACAACTGCCAACCAAGAGTGCAAGGCTAAATGCGAAAGTGCAACTTACAGCTCTCAAGGAGTGGACCGCGCAAGTGGGGCTGAGGATAGAGGCCTTAGAGAGAGAAGTAGAAATTTTGAAAGGTGAGAATATGCATCTGAATTCTAAACTTGAACAAAATATGTGTATTGCCAAGGAGTTTATAGCTCCCTTGGACGCTAAAGGGGCAAGATTTGATGCCCAAGAGGTGAGGTTGGATGCAGTAAATCAAACGTTGACGACACTTCAACGGTATGTGAACAATGGGCAGTCTAGAGCCAAGGAATCGGGATCGAGAGCCTTGATTCCCGAACCTTGGCTATTTGATAGCGCAAGGTACGCCAAAATATTCGACAACTTTCTTTTTAATTTGGAGCATTAATTCGATCATTTTTTATTCGAAGATGAGCACTAGAAAGTGACCACCGCAATTGGCTACTTGACAAAGGATGCCAAACTCTAGTGGCGCAGGATGTTGGAGGATATACAAGTGGTCAGATCCAAGTGGATATTTGGGATAGGAGGAAGGAAGTGTTCAAGCAACAATTCTTTCTGAAAAATGTGGACTATAATGTTCGTCGAGCATTGAAGGAACTGAAACACACCGATATGGTGGAAGAGTACGTGAGAGCCTTTTTCGCTCTCATATTGGTGATACGTGATATGTTCGAGAATGACAAATTATTCACATTTTTGGAAGGTTTGAAGCAGTGGGCGAGGCTCGAACTTCAACACCGGCGAGTGCCCAACTTACGCTCAGCCATGAGTGCGGCCGAGATACACGACGAGAAGATACCACAGTTGAAAACATATGATGGAAAGCAAGATCCTTAAAAGCATGTCTTCTACCTGGACGGGTTGCTTTCACTGCATGGCTTTAGCTACAATGTGAAAGCGTGCATATTTGCCACCACATTGACCGAAGTGGCATTGGATTGGTTTGCATGAATCCTTGAAGGGACGATAACGAGTTATGAGGAGTTAAGAAAGAAGTTCTCGAGCCAGTTCTCTAGCCAAAAGAGAACAGTTATGGACCATTCTCACTTGTACTCCGTGAAGCAAGGGGAGAATGGGTCCTTGAAAGATTTTATTAGGAGGTTCAATTCAGAGCTATTAAAGACTGATGACCTGTAGGATGAAATGGTTGTGAACATCATCTTCTATGCAACCGTAAATGCAACCTTCTCCTCGGAACCGCTGAAGGCAAAACCAAGAACGATTGAAGAAATCAACAAGCTGGCGTATCAGGTGGTGCATTTTGAGGAAATGATGGCAACAAAGTCCATCGTTCATGCTCCTAGAGCAAAGGAGAAAAGAAGAGAGGACCGAGGGTATAACAAGAACATAAATGAAAGGCATAGGCACTCTTCGCCTATAAGATACCCCCCCTTGAATACGGATATTATGACGTTTATGGGGTGGCAAAAAGGAAAGGATGGCTTAATGAGCCCAGGAAAATGAAATACTACCATGCAACTAGGCTGTCAACTAGTTATTGCAAATATCACAAGCAAAATAGACACACTATATAGGAGTGCAAAGAATTAAAAGATAAGACAGGGCGGTTAATTAAGGATGGGAAACTTGCCGAATTTATCAGAAGCTTGAAAGATAAGGAGGACAAAGCCAACCGGGATAGGTCATGGTCTCCCAAGAAAGATAAATAAAAGGTAACGGACAACCCGCAGATTATGGACTATCCGCAACTGATGAACAACTAGCCCAGGAAGGCCATAATACACATGATCTCGGGAAGCCGGCTGGTGCCGATTCGATCAAAGGAAGAAAGAGGGTGATGAGGGAGATTGATGCGGATCGCTATGTGGGCTTCGTGGACCTACTCAGGATTAAGGAGATGACTCCAGAAGAGATCACATTCTCGATAACAGAGTTGATGAAATTAAGTCCTCGTGCTATTAAGGCTAGTAAGTTGGATTGCCCCTTGGTAGTTACGGTCAACATTGCTAACTTTGGTGTTATGAAAGGTTTTAATAGATAATGGAAGCTTAGTCAACATGCTCTTCGCCTCTATTTGGCAACAAGTGGCGTTAGGCGATGGCAAGGTGGAAACGATAAGGACCTCACTACGCGGTTTTGGTGGAATAAAGGTGATCCTGCGCAGAATAGTCACACTCCCGACCTCACTCGGGACTTCACCACAAAGGAAGACCATGCTCATAGACTACATGATCGTTGACTTGCCATTCCCTTATAATGCAGTCTTGGGGAGGCCAGTGCTCAACGTTTTCTGAGCAGTTTCGTTGACTCACCACCAGATGATGAAATTTCCGACCATAGAAGGAACGGGCGAGGTGATTGGCGATCACATACCGGGATGGTCACATCACTCAAATTGTCACTTCGTGAAGAGGAGAGATAATGGAAGCTCAGTCAACATGCTCTTCGCCTCTATTTGGCAACAAGTGGCGTTAGGCGATGGCAAGGTGGAAACGATAAGGACCTCACTACGCGGTTTTGGTGGAATAAAGGTGATCCTGCGCAGAATAGTCACACTCCCGACCTCACTCGGGACTTCACCACAAAGGAAGACCATGCTCATAGACTACATGATCGTGGACTTGCCATTCCCTTATAATGCAGTCTTGGGGAGGCCAGTGCTCAACGCTTTCTGAGCAGTTTCGTTGACTCACCACCAGATGATGAAATTTCCGACCATAGAAGGAACGGGCGAGGTGATTGGCGATCACATACCGGGATAGTTACATCACTCAAATTGTCACTTCGTGAAGAGGAGGAGGCATTGGCTGCTTTGGGGCACGCAGATATGGAGATCGACTGACCCAATTTTTACTATTTTTACTAGCTATTTCATTTCAAGTATATTCGAACATTGTTTATTCGTCCCCTAAATCGCCTCATGTTTTAGGGGCTGGCATCTAAAACTTAAAATAGGAACTATGAAGGTTTGAGTCCCAAGGAACCACTCGGGAAATGTAGGCAACCTGAAAATGTGCAAGGCTCAGCCCTTTGCCCAGTAAGCTCGCGAACTCGTCCTGAGTTACAACTTCGTTGTTGGCAACCACGGGCAAGGGTTTCAGGTCAGGGCCCATGACATCAAAACCTCCATGCAAATAACGCGGGATGTGAATCTAACGCACCGTTAGTAGCTGCGCCTTCTTTGCATCCTCTATGCCACGGTGGAGATCGGTTTCTGAAAAGTGTTACCCCGCAGGAATTCCTCAGTGATGGCTACCGCTGCGCTTTAGTAGGGATCTGCATACACCAAACATGGGTAAGCAGCTCCCTAGACAGTCACACAATACAAAACGTAACAACAAGAGCGGTGCAAACCTTGTTTAGGCCACATGAGTATCCATATACTTCTGCATGTGGCATTTTCTCTTTCTCTGCCGCGAGTTGTTCTTCGAGCTCTCTTATGCATGTCTCCAACGCGGTCTTCTCTCCCATCAACTTGTGCACCTCCTCTTGGAACTTGTAAGTCTTCTCCTAGGCAACCTTCGCAGCTTCCCGGTTGGCACTAGCTCTCACAGAGGAGTCTGTGGCGAGCTGGAGGGCTTTGTACTTTTCATCCAATGCAACTTTAAGTGCCTCAAGGTTGTTGTCCAGAAACTCCACTCTCAATCGTTCAATGGCGGCTGATCTCTCCTCGTGCGCGCGCTCCAGGCCATGGACCATCACATCAACAATTTTACTTTGCTGAAAGAGGTCAAACATGTCAGTTAGGAAATCAAAACTTAATGGCGGGCCATAAAATTAGAAGGAGAGATCTATTTACCGTATTAACAAGGAGGATCATAAGCCTCTCCAACTCCGCCCGCTTCTCGGCAAACGTAGGGAACCGCGTAGCTAAGCTCGGAAAGAACACCCTCAATGCGTTATCGCTTACTCTTCGGATTGCGCGACCCCACCAACACGAACTTGAGGAGCCCTCGCGGCACCCGCTCTAGAGTTCCCCTCGACAGGGGGAACTAAGCCGCGAGCCGGAACATCCCCGACTTGATGTCTGACGACCGCACCCCAAGAGTGTGATCCAATCCGAGTTAGTTCAGTGGTGATCTGTCACTTTACCCTACTCAGACTAAAATATGTCTCGTATGAAGGGATGTCATTGTCTAGGATCAACAATACACATTTTGATAAAAAAAACAAAAAAACTTTTGATATACACAACGGAAGTCTTGAAAATACAAATAATTTGACAACTTTGATAATTACGTACTAATGATAAATCATTTTCAATTACACAAATATCCCAAAAGGCAAGATTGGTAAAATTATTCATGTGATCTATGATGCCACGTCGGTCTTATTCTGAGGAATGGACAGACAGGAAAAACGAGGAATAAGTCTTTGATGACTTAGTGAGATTCATACAAAGTAAGTGGCAATGCAAGAATTAACATTTGATTCAATTGATATATTTCTAAGAGTGATCTTACCTTTAGAAATAGTTTAACAAGATATTTGATGTAGGAATGGTACCAGAATATTCTAGAAATAGTTTATGAACGTGTGTATTAACAGTAAACCAATCCAACCTTATACCTCCAAATACTACCTTATACCTCCCGACGAGGAGCGACCTCACAAACAAAACAAGCGACATGCTCGAGTACATGCCGACCCAGCACGCGGGTTGCAACCAACTCCTAACTGCAAGCGGTGCCTAGATAAATGGGTACCAAGCGAAATTACTTAAACCGACAGTCGTTACTACCCGGCAGCAAATTGACACTATCCCTGAGCCCAACTTTCCAAAGGCGTCCCAATGGATAATAAACAAATAAGCTAGTAAATTGGATAATATCCGTTGCTCCTTGAGTTACATGTCCCGAACATAGTTCGTTGCTCTTTGCACAGTTCAAGAACTAGCAGATGAGATAATTAACGAATTACCATGATTATGAATTAATATGTGATAAATAATTAATATGTGAGTATGATTTAACGATGAGTAAGGAAATCATATTATGTGACGAGATGAGACGCAACAATAGGAATACGGTGAATAATAGATTGTTCGTGATTTGGTAACGGGGTAATGTCTTTTCTGCCCAAGTTTCTCAGGCCAGATGCCAAACTGAGCTAGAACAACAGGAATTGAACCTCGCCTTTATTGTACGGAGAATCTTGTGCGTCGTTGATTAATTTGCCAAACTTTTAATAACATTAAGATAATATCAGTTAATTGAATAATCATAACTCGCCACTATAAACATATGTACTATTCAACTTTCGTGTTGATGAAATTTGATGAAGTTCTTGATAAAAATGTAGTTAATACTAATTTAAGTAAATAGCACATATCATTGATGAAAATCTTATGCGATAAACTTTGATGTCGTAAGGTTAAGTTAAATATCAAATATACTTTGTATACGTAATTCATATCTCAAGATTTATCTTAAGCAACTATATATTTATAATTATATTTGTAGTTATAATTTTTCTAATGTTAGAAAATCATTTCAAATGGTAAGTATATAATAATATCAAGTATAGTAGGATAAACTATTTAATTTGATGCATAATAAATCTTCAAAATATATTACTTAATTGATTTATGGAAAATCGTTCTTTAAGTCTCTAGTACATCCAAAAATTCCAGGAATCATGAAATCGAACAATTACCTTATGAAGCAATCCAGTAAATTGTATAACTTAGTTAATATTATTTTGTTTCAAGATTATCTTAAATTACATAATATTGTATTTATAACTTATAAAAATATTAATACGTAAACCTAACAAATGATCAAAGAATGTTTAAGTTACGATACATAATGATATAAGAGGTTTATACCTCAAAAGTATATATGATAATCTTATTAATCTTATGTAAGGATAAGTTAAACATGATAAATATACTATTGAAAAATCTAAAAAATATTAATTCGTGAATACAAATCATATTAAAGTGATTCTAATTATTGTTATATCTTATAAGAGTCATGTGTGAGTGATCAATAATGGAATTATGATGATTATTTTCAAGCACAAACAAAGAACTTAAAGTATGTAAAATAATTAAAAATCGTCGTAGTCTCGAGTTTACCTTTGATCGGATATTCAAATAAACTTTATGTCCAAATATTTTTGTGGTAACTGATCCCTAACATCACTAGGAACATATGTACCCAAATGGGAAGGAAAATCCAAAGGTTTGCTATGCTTAATAATTCTTGAAAACATAAAACATATTTTTGGATTTTCAAACAACAGTCTAGAGTTTAGGAATTTCGACCCTCTAAATCACATTATTTGAAAAACTATTTCCTCATATGAAAGTTAGAGGACATAATGAGGAGTATTCACCCGTTGACCTTGATCAAAAATGATTTTTCTAAGGTGCAAGGTCGAATAGATAATTTCTGCGCGATAAAAGTTTTGCGGTATTTTCGGGTAGAAAAAGATAAAATAAGAACTTGGCATGAATTTTTCCTGAAATTAGACTAAACAATGAAGAGATTAATAGGAAGAAATAAAGAAAAACCGAAATAATTTTGGGTGTGAAAATTGTTGGAAGAAAGCCTAGTATTTATAGTTAAAAAATTATGTTAAAATACTTTTAATTAAGGTCCCACTTTAATTTCTTTATCCCTGGCCACCTAATGAAGACTTTAATTTGATAATAGGGAGATGTGACTGATTCTTCTTCTATAACTTTAAATATAATATGTCTAATTCAAACAAAATACATATAGATTAATATATACATATTTATTTTTTATACATGTTAAAACAATTTAGGTTATGTTCCACTTTAATTTTTTTAACAACTAATCACCAAAATCTGATTTCAATTGTCACATGAGTGATGTGGCTGATTTCAAAACCATTCACCTATGATGTGATATTATTCTTGTTGTTTATAATAAAAATATATGAATAAATAAATATTTTTACACATAATTACTTATGTGAGTTTTTTTAGGTAAAAAAACTCCAAGATCAATATGTACATGTAAAATATATTTCTTAAAGATATTTGAAGCATATAAGATAATAAAAAAATAGTTAATTTTCGTTCAAGGAATAAAAAGCAATTTTTCTCAAATGTTTGGGGTCAAAAATGCTATTTTCAAAAGTTTGAGGACTAAACTATAAATTTATATTTTCGTTCAAATTTCAGGGGCGTTGCATGATGCACTCTAGGGGGCGTGACGCTGCTGGTCTGAGACCTAGTCTGATGGACCCTCATTCTCTTCGCCGCAACAATCGGCTCGACCATGTCTGCACCCCTGAAATCATCAGCAACGAGAACATCGAAACCCCCAGAGGTATCATCACCGAGATGAGGGGGTGAAAACTCACGATCCCCTTGATTAGGGCCTCGAACAAGTCAAACGGTGCGTTGGCTTGAGCAGATACCCCAACCAATGCTTGCAGGTTTCTACCCACGTTTTTCCCTTTGGTTTTCCTCTTCTTAGGCGGGGGAGTAACAACAGGCGTCGTTACTTGGGCCGCACTCGTCTCTGCAGCTAGAACCTGATTCATGCGGGCATGGCGACTCATAACGAATGATTCTGCAAAGATCAAATAGCAGATATCAGTAACACTTTCGACGACTCGCAAAACCAAAAAACTAAATAACGCAAAGTAAATGAATACCAATAGTATTGGTTCCGGTATACAGAACCATGGACAGCCCTCCCAGAAATAGACTCTCATTAGTTACCAAATTGTTAACTCATAGGAGTAACTTTCGTATTTTTCAATTCGAGGAACGCCTTGCCCAAATAGCCAGTAATTGAGTTTTAGCAAAAATAAGAAAAGAAAGTATTGTATTAATGTTCTGGATTTACAGATTGACTCTCAACTTCTAATTTTTCTCCTCTTTTCCATCTGCCTTTCTTCTTCACCCCATATGAGTATTTATAGTCCTCTATGAACTGCATGCCCCTTACTGGGTGGCAGATCCACCAACGTTTACATGCTAACTCAGCTGCTTATGACGTGACTACTCATCTCTTCTGGTGCTGAAGCATCACAGGCAAGAGTGACACCTGGTTAACTTGTGGTTGACTCATGATATGGATGATGATACCTAGTCTTTGCACGGCAGGTGTATCTCGCAGAATGACACTTGGCTTTCGTTCTAGAAGCATTTCTCTTGTTTGCCCTCGAAGGACTTCTTTGCCATCGGAATGCTTGGTATAGTCTCTTGTTTGCCCTCGAAGGACTTCTTTGCCATCTGAATGCTTGGTATAGTCTCTTGTTTGCCCTCGAAGGACTTCTTTGTCATCGGACCATTCTCCATAAGGGTATCATCGAATAATCTGGTTATTGTTACCCTAGGTATGTTCTTCTCTCGGGTACGTAAGACATATCCTTAGATATATCACTATAAGGGGTACCCCTCGGAGAGAACACACTTAGAGCTTCCATTTTATAAGATTGTTCACTAGCTAAAGCATCGACGATTATTAGGCATCGTAAAGTCATCCAAGACTGGTAGTGCCTTTAGCATCGGATGCTCTGTGAGTGTAGTTATCCGTAGGTCATTATAGATAAAGTTTGCTGAGAAGCAATTTTATCCTTCAATAGTGAACGTTCTACTTTTCCTCCGATGGCAAACACTTCACCTGTCCCTCGATAATGAACATTTTGCTGGTTCCTCGATGGCTCAAGGTTTCGATGGTCACTATTTTTTCTTCCTAGGTTTACACAAATATTTAATATTAAATTGATGGTTGGTCACGAGATTGGCCCTTAAGGTGTTTCCAACACCTCTTCCCCCATCTTCATCATCACCTTGGTCCAGAGAACCTTACCCAACCGTATTAATATCTAAACCCTTTGCATTGGGAGCACTCACCGAACTACTCGACTCGGTGCTGGAGGAGCTACTCCAGTCACTTCCGAGATCATCATCAACACTCAAAATATGGTCTGCCATGTTGCTTATAGAACTGAAAATAAAAGCAAAAACAAAAAGCTCACTATACTAGGCCCGCTAACCTCTACAACACGTACATAATTCAGGGTGTGTGGGAAATTATAAAACACAAGAGGCGCACAATTAAACTACCTTGGGAACTACGTTGTCGTGCACACTTACTTCATGAGAAATCACACTACGAATAATAAATAAATAGTTAAGAAAAAGCTGCAAATTTTCTTTCTAAGTAAACGATCGAACAACATGAACGACCGAACGGTCAGTTCGATACAAAAGAGTATCAAACAGGTCCAATTTGACACTTCTCACCAAAGCATGTAAAATTGCACAGAGTTACAAATGAGCTCATTTCCCTATGTACACCTATATATAGAGAGTATTCAGCCCACAGGGCCCACGAACCCAACTATCAAACCATTAAGCGTTCGACACTCCGAGGACAGTCGAATCACACCGAATTTGACACTAACAAAAACTATCGAATCAGGATCAATTCGATAGTTTCCATAAAATATCGAACTCCGTAGGTTCAACACTTATTTTAATACTATGCTAAAAATTTACAATCACAATGATCGAATCAACCCTGATTCGATACTCAACATAACAGTCGAATCTATGTCCATTCGACTATCCTTGAATATAAATATAAATAGGAAAAAAGACACAACTAGTCCCATTGTTTGGATGTTTTCGCGAAACTATACCCATCGTTTGATTTTTTTTGCAAAACTATACCTCAACTTTGCATTTCGACAAAAACTATACCCCAACTTATTACGGCCAAAAAACATCATATGAAGCCATAGAGTATTTATTTGGCAACCCTTCCTCCGGATCACGACTCCCAAATTGGGGGCACATTTTGAAGCCAGATAGCGTTTATTTGGCAACCGATCTCCGGATCACGGCTCCCAAATGGGGGCATATTTCGAAGCTAGATAGTGGTTATTTGGCAACCGATCCTCCGGATCACGGCTCCTAAATTGGGAACATATTTTGAAGCCATATAGTATTTATTTGGCAACCGATCCTCCCGATCACGGCTCCCATATAAGGGGCATATTTTGAAGCTAAACAACATTATAAATTTTGGCACCCACTCTTAAATCAAGACAAACTCCCAAATTGGGGGAACTATACGGTGAGGGTGTTTTAGGTGGCCCAGAAATGAACTGGGCCGGCCTGTCCCGTTAAAGGCCCAATAATAAGAGAGTCGAACCGAGGCGATTCGATTGTTTTTGGGACAATTGAACGTCCCCATTCGATTGATATTACCCGTACGCATAGCGGGTCACGCGGACCGAGGTCTATATATGCCCGTTTCCCGATATTCACGCCACACATTAATTATTACTGTTCACAAACCCATATCAATCGAACCTCATTGTTCGACTGTTTTCCAGTTCGATGGATTTATGAGCAAGTTCGATTGTTAAGTATCATCACAGTCCCGTTCGAGAGCTATCAGCATTGAATCGAGTCCGGTTCGATTATTCCTCAGTTTGAGAGTTCCAGGAGCATCAAACCTATCCCGTTCGACCATCTGCAGTTCTGTCCGTTCGAGGCTATCTTAGTCATTCTAGACTAGTTAATGTGTATTGGATGTTCCGGACAAAGTTGGTCCATTCTTTGTAATAGGCTAGTATATTTTGATTGTTTTAGGCCGACTTGTACTGTTTTCTCGGTGTATTGTAACCGAAACAAAATAAGACCAAAATAAGGTGAACTAAAATATTATTATCTAATAATTTAATTAAGATTATATATATATAATTATTAATATATAATATTCGACGTATCCAAATTGTATTGAATCCTGTAAATTGTCTTAAAAAATACGTGTTTTCATATCAGTATTGTGTCAAATATGTATTCCACATTTGTATTTATATGGGTACAACCTAGATGAGATTTTTTTCCCCAAGTGTAACAAACTCGGCACTTCTTAAGACACATACAATTTGCCACTTGACAACATTTAATTTAATTTCCTAACACTTCCAAGTCTGGTGGGTGTTGGGCAGGACAGGTCCCGTGGATGTCCAATTTTTTTAAAGCAAAACTGAAACAACAGTTCTCCTCTTGCCACTATCAATTTTTCGCCACATGCCGTGTTTAAACAAAAACCATCCGTCATTTATTTTCCAAATTCCCGAAAGTTCATATTAATTACTAGAAATCTGACATTATAACAGTCAACAGATATGTATATGATCAATGATAAACGTACAAAATTGTTATGGCAGACTCAACTTACAAATAAAGTCGAATCTCCAAACGACTCTACTCAAGTACATACGAATTATTTATTTCTCGAATATAGAAAAAGCAATTTGTCTGTTTATTGATTTTTATTTTTACTTTGCTTTAACAATATATATATATAGAATATCATACGTTGATATAGAAATTGAGTAGTGAAAATTTAAATTTGCTTTACCACAAAAGGCAAGCTGTGCCTGCACCTACTCTCCAATTGTTTTTGGCTCATCACAGCTAAGTTGAGAGAATCTTTTGACAATAGTGCAACCTTTATTTCAAAGTGGGTGATATTAGCATTTAGCACCAGCTTTAAGAAACAAATATCTGGTCTTGAATTTACCGGCCTAGCCGGTGGACTTAGAATTTGCATTTGTCCTGAATTTGGGGTTCATTTCATTTGTGATTCAAACCCCAAATGCAAATCCAAATCTAAATCCTAACCCATCAACATTAACCATGGTCAAGTTCTAACCACACTTGTGCCCCACTTAGTGTTATTTAAAGACGCTGCATTTCTAATGCCAATTGCGTAGTGATACTGGTTCACCCATTCCACCCCTCCCCCTCCCCCTCCCCCCCAACACCCCCATATGTCTTCTGTAGAGGAACAGTTTTTAAGACTGATATCTTTATTTTAAACAATATATATGGTTCTTAAATTGATTGAGCAATCATGTATACTTGCAGCTTTTAATTACTTCTCCTTTTGGCTTGTTTAAGTTATTATTGTGGTTGGAATTTAATTCTTGTATTTTAACTTTCTTTCGTTCTTGGGTTGTGGCGTTTTTTTTTTTTTTTTTTTTTTTTTTTTCCTTTTGTTTTAAATGGGTACAGAAGTAGAGGAAGTGAAAGAAAAAGGAAAGATATGGATTGCCCAAGAAAGAGGAAAAGCTGCAAAGTAAAATAAAAACTGTGCATCTTGGGATTGTGTGTGTCATGGAACTGTTTTTTTCCAGCCACTTGCTCCTAAAATAATAACACACTCAGACTCAGAGGACATACAATTAGAAGTTCAATAGATCTGTTGTTATAGACTCGGTCATCAGGCATGAAGAGACTCGGTAGCTCTGATTCATTGGGTGCTTATATGTCCATCTGTCCAAACTCAACAGGTGACTTCTTTTGAAATCATAATGTTTTCTGATTATGATTTAGATCATGTTATGTTGTAGATTAACTAGTCATAATTATTAATGTTTTCCTGTCCCTGCTAGCCTAGTCAATGATTCACTCAAATCAAGATCCTTCATTTGTCTCCCCTTGTTTTAGTAACTTTATCATATCCCAAGGTTTTAACTACTCTGCAATTTTTAGTTTACATTTATTTTTGTATTTCTTGTTGGTTTAGATGAACATAGCCAAGGGAATAATCCACTTTACACGAGGGAGTTTCAGACGATCCTTGAAGGGTTAGATGAGGAAGAAGAATGTGGTCATGTCTCTGAGAAGAAAAGGAGACTCGGGGTGGATCAAGTGAAGGCTTTGGAGAAGAATTTTGAGGTTGAAAATAAGCTTGAACCCGAGAGGAAAGTCAAGCTTGCCCAAGAGCTTGGCCTGCAGCCGAGGCAAGTCGCGATTTGGTTCCAAAACCGCCGCGCAAGGTGGAAAACTAAGCAGTTGGAGAGGGATTATGGCATCCTTAAAGCTAACTATGATGCCCTTAAGCACAACTTCCAAACTCTCCAAGCTGATAACGAGGCCTTACTCAAAGAGGTAGTTCCATTGTTTACTAGTACACCAGAAATGAAATGAGTTTTATTTATGTGTCTTTGTTCTTGATGAAGTTATTAAGATATTATGAAAGTTCATAAATTTTGCTTTAATTAGTAATTAATTGTGAACTAACTGTTGTGCAGATTGAAGAGCTGAAATCTAAGGCAAACGAAGATGAGATCCAAGTTTCTATTAAAGAAGAAGTAACGGTGTCTGATACTGAAGAAAGAAGCAAACTCGAAAGCCCATTCTTCAATCCTCTTGTCAATGGCAATGAACTCAACTTGGATACTTTTGATGGTGACAACCAAACCAAACTAAACCGTGTTGCGTCCATATTTACCGACCTCAAAGCTGGATCGTCGGAGGATAGTGATTCAAGTGCCATCTTGAATGATGAAAACACTACCACCACCAATAACAACAACAACAACAACAACAACAACAACAACAACAGCAGCCCAATTGCCGCAAATTCCTCGAATATTATTCACTACGACTCACCCCATCAATTCTTGGACTTGGACATCCGTAAGGGATCCATGAACGTAAGTTTCCAGTTCTCAGACACCAAGGAAAGTCAAAGTCACCAGCAGGCACAGTTTGTGAAGATTGAGGAGCATAATTTTATTGGTGAGGAATCGTGCAGTACGTTCTTTTCTGAGGATCAAGCTCCCACACTCCATTGGTGGACAGACTAACTCTCAAATCTTGGATAAAAATTAAAAGTGTCATGTGGGAAATAAAATTTTGAACTCAAGCTATGGCGTTGGCAACCCCAGAAAAAAAAGGTGTTTGTACAGTTAACTTGAAATTTGGAGGGGCATGGGGTTGGTTGTATTGTGGTGATCAGAATGAGTTTCAGAGTTCACGTGGGGGTGTGGGGAAGAGAAGAGAGAGAAGGTGATGTTGAGAGGAGAAGGGTAAAAAGCTCTTATTGAAAAATAAATAAATTACTCTATGGTAGTAAAATTCAACTATCTTTCTGGCCTTATGTTTTTACAGTTTCAGCTTTTTACTCTTCAGCTGGAATAGAATCCTGTCAGATGAGGAAAAATCATGTGGTGGAGGAATATGGAACTAGTAAAAGAATTGTCTAAAATGTACAAGCATCTAGGTTTTCAACAACTTAATTCATGATGACCAAGAATTGTCTCTCCTACGAACGTTTTGAAAAGTTGCAGTTAAAATTTCCCATTTAGTAATTGTGTTTTCATGGCTAGACCTTTTTGTTATGGGTTTTGTGCAAAAAATAAAATAAAATTACAACTACAAAAAACATTATAATAGTTGGAAACACCAATAATCATTTAACAAAGAATGAAAAATGATTTTGCATCTTAGATGGTTCAACGCTCTGTATTTTGTTTTGTTCTTCTATCTTTGGTCGACGAAATAAAGGTTCTATATAAATAATATATGGACACTATACAAGATAGGTCATAATGGAACGCCCATTCATAGCTAACTGAATAATCGAACCAAAACTACATAGGTCTAAAAAGATGCTCCAAAAAACGAGAAAAAGCCAAGTCGAAAGTGTAGGCTTGTCCGTAAGGGTATTGTCGCCGCGAATCACACCCAAAGATGGAGTGTGCAAAACGGACGCAAACCCTCGACCGGGGACTTGCTTCCAACTTCCGAATTGACGAACTAACCTGCTATTATAAATAAGAACATACTTAGGAGTGTGGTACCTCAGAAAATAAGTATTGAACATAATCACAAACAAGTAAACGAAATTGAAAGCATTAATACGAAAAACAAAGTGCGAAGAAAGAAATAAATACATATAAAGTTTAATGGAGAGAGCAGGGTGCAATACCTCTCTTTCTTTGTCCAGAAAGTAAATGCCAAAGAAGTTCAAAAGCAAATCACATGTCTGGCTCCTCGGCCAAGTAACCACCTCCGGAAAAAGAAGAAGAAAGAAATCTTTTTCTGTATGATACCAGACAATATAAGTAACCAAAACGCTCCAAATAAAGTAACCAACAATGTCGAACATGGAGCATATCTCTATAGCACAAATCTCAATAATAAACCTACCAAATGTAACCATGCAGTGTGCAAAGAGCGCCATCAATCCTTCATATAAAATGTGCAACGTGTGTGATATATGGCCAACGAAGACAAGAAGGATAAGGTGCGTGAAAGGCACAAAAATAGCTAGAAAAAGATGTAATTCATCATGATTAAGGAAAGAAGTAAGTTACCATTAATCCTGTGGTTTTGGCATTCGAATATACGTCCAACCACCATGATCTTTCGCAAGGAGATTCCAAACCTTAATGCTAGAATCTTCCAAAGTGTTCATCCCGTCTAGGCCTTGAATACAAGCCTAATTAGAAAGCTGGTCCACAACAGAGTTACCTTCCTGGAAAGAGTGTACAACACTGCTCTGCAATTGTACCAACCAGGTGTAGGTGTCCTCCAAATACTAAATGATGTTCCACGGACCCCCCGGCGAAGAATTAACAATCGAAATAATGGATAGAGCATCCGTCTCGACATCAACCTTCTGTAAACCCAAATCTCGGCAATAAGAGAGGCCTTGGTAAATAGCAATGATTTCGGCTTCGAAGATGGTCATCAAATCTAATGCAATATGAAAATGCGAAAGGCAATTACCAAGATGATCCCGAAGAACCCCACCGCCTCCGGGTACACCCGAATCTCCTTTAGATTACCATCCGTGGTGAGTTTGAGACGACCATCAACTGGTCTTTGCCAACAGACCGTGATATGTAGTTTTGCAATCGGCGTTAAAAGTCCAATAACCCACTCAATTGCAACCTGCCGATTTCCTTTCAAATATTTCGCATCACAAGAAGATAAAGCAAAAAGCTTACGAACCTGCCGAATAATCTTTTAAATAATCCACATAGCATTCATAGAAATACTACGATGCCTCACATCATTCCGAGCAGTCCAAATAAACCACAATACAAGAATAGGAATAATAATATAAATATGCACAACTATTGTGTTTCGTCTCGCTCGAATCCAGTGCCAATGCCATTTTCTCTAAAGCATGTGCGAATGTCACATTTGTTGAGCTTCCATTATCGATGAGAACTTTCTAGACCCCAAAATTATCAATATCTAGCTTAACAACAAGTGGGCAATTCACATTACCTGATTGAACAGCCTGCGGGGTTAGTTGCATCAAATATTTCTTTGTGAAGGTGATCTTCTCATCGGGTAGCTCATCTATGTCTAGTAGAGTTGTGAAGCCGATATATCAATCGTGAAGGACTCTACTCTCTACATCAGATCCTCGAGGTCTTTGACATGAGTCCTCATCAAGTAGCTCGATAAGTAATCGATCCAGAGACCATTTACTAGTATATCTGATAGCATTCGTGGGTCGACGTGAGAAACATCTAGGATCCTGTCGATAAATCTTCTCATGAACTCGTCTTTTGCTTGCTTGATGTTGAACAAGTAACCGACGGTTTTAGGGAAACGACAATTGCATGCAAACTACCTCGCAAACAACTGGATGAGTTGTTCAAAAGTGTAGATGGACCCTGTGGGTAATCGTGAGAACCAGGCTTGTGCCCGACCCATGATGGTTATGCAGAAGATCTGGCATAGGACATAGTCGGGGGCAAACACCAAGCCCATACATGCCATGTATTGATTGATATGGTCGTGGGGATCTCGATCATTTTTGTCGTCTGCATAGGTGGGTAATTTCACCATTTTCATTCCGGGGAAAATCTGAGCTTGCGCTATGTGGGGCACAAAGGGGGAGCCCTTAAAGGTGACTTCTTCGCCCGAGTTCAAGTTGCATCGGAGTTTGTGAAATTGCCTTTGCATTTCCTCTATGATTCGCTGCACAACCCTCTCAAAAGCGCCTGCATGGAGCAGTTGGGATCTAGGTTGTCTTTCGCCCTTCGGGTATCGGCGTCTTTCCTCGCTTGTTCTTGTTTGTTGGCAAGAATTAGTGGTCGGCACCCTTGGGAGACTATCCAAATGGCGTCCAAGTGTTGTGGTAACACTCGGGAGGTTTGAGGGGGGAGGGGGGGTCGACTGAGGTTAGAGCCCGTCGATCCAGTTTTCTGAGAGGACGACCGAGAGCTGGCCCAGGCATAATATCTTTCTTTCTCTTGAGCGGCTCTTTTGCCTCGGCTGAGGACGCTGTTGATTAGGTTATCATACACATCCCTTGTGATGTTGATGTAGTCTACTCCGGGCTCCTTCACAGCTAGGGGCGGATGAACTGTGGGATGGTGAGACGGGACTGGCTGTGCATTGAGGACCTCAGAGATAGGAACATGGTCCTTCATTGTTTACCAATGTACCATTCTTCACGACTTGTTTTCCTTCGTTCTTCATGAATCGTCACACCTATGCTCGATATGCTATTTTATGGTGATCTCAGGGATTCCGCAAAGGTTCCCACACACGGTGCCACTTGATTATGCAACATCGTCTGGCCCTACAATGAGGGAATGATAGGGATATCGATCGAGTTTATTTTATTCAGAATGTTGATCCCGAGATTGAAAAGAGCAAGCGGTTCTTTTATTGATGTTTACGAGAGAGGATAGATTACATGAGCGATAACTCAGTTGGGGAGGAGAGCGCTATGACGAGGATAGTCTTGAGATTACATGTATGATTACTCTTCTAGCGCCAAGTGATGCACTGAAGTCTATGTGTGAGAATGTGTGAAAGTGTTGAGACTAAAGTGTTAACTGTAAAAAATAAATACGGGATTAAAGAAAATATTAGTCCTAAATATGGGAATTAATATGCGGACAATACTATTGTTACGAGTACTTCCGATGAGATGTAACCACCTCCCACGAGGAGGCCCTCAGAGAGTTACAAATATGCACGGTCACTGACCTAAAAGCAATATAAATACCAGAGGAGACACAAAGCGTCCCATGGAAAGTCAACGGTGAATAAAGAAAAGATATCCACGTGGCATCATAAAAATAACAAACGCCCGATGAATCCATGCGACTCTGAGATCCATCAAATGTGCCACGAGGGACCACAAAGGACCCCGAGTCCCATAAACTCACGAGAACACTTCTTTGCTGAAAACTCCACAACAGGAAACGCCCTCGGAACATCACTCCTGAAATCAAATCTCAGAGCAAAAATGGACCCCAACACAAAAGTCATCAGTAAACCATTACGAGGACTCAGACAAGAAAAAACCACTCTACGAAGGCTAAGTCAAGCCCTCGGAGATCATGTCAACTCCTCGAAAATCAAGTTAAAGCCCTCAGAGGACAAGGCAAATCCTCGGAGACCACGCCAAACCACCCAAATACCAAATCAAAGACGAAAACACCCCTCAGAAGCTAGCATCCCAAAAAACGGTCCATCGAAGATCCCAGAGCTATCAGAAGATAAAGAGATCAGCCTAGTCAGCATCTAGTAGATCAAGAATATAGCTTATCTTATCTTTTTACACATTTACACACATTGCAACACCTGTACTTACTAAAACACATGCAAAGCGACACCTGTCCCTCATAAACTCTATATAAAGGGAGGTGATCAATTGAAGAAAGATAACTGGAATAACTCGAAACAAAAACAGAGACACAAAAGGATTGGAATTTAGTGAATAAAAGAAGAAATATTCTCGTATCTTTATTATCCTTACACGATCAACGCTTCTTGAACCTCGGGTAAAGCATTTGAACCCCTCAATTATTCCGTTAATTAGGTTATAATATCCAACCTGTTAACAAAATGGCGCCGTCTGTGGGAACGCTATAAAATTTGCCTTTGAGCGTGTCCAACAAGCGTTGTTTACTATGAATGATTTGTTCGAAAGCGAAAGTCTTCAAACCCGTCAAGGCAACTCGGAAAAGACTTTGTCCCACTACCAATCCGGTACACGAGATTTCATCAATGTTCCCCGCTCTATCTTTGAAAGACTCATAGAAGCCACGACTCAGAGAATACCCCATGGATGGAGGAATCTCGGCAATCGATCCCCTGAGTCCCCCAGATGGAGGAATCCTCCCTCGGAAAAAGGGACACCCCCCAATGGATGGTGCCCTTCTCCTGTCTCCTGGCGCCGTGAACCTCTACGAGAATCACCAAGGTATGATAATTTTGAGGAAACTCCGAGGACGGGCCAAGGAAGCAAAATACCCCATCCTTGGGAATACCCTAGGGTTGATAATCATGCCCTATGGGGGATGCTAGATGGTTTACGAAAAGAAATGAGCGATATCAAGAAAACCATGGCCCCTAAGGAGGATCCCACTTTTAAAATTTCCCCTTTTACCCCCGAAATTTCACTAGCGTCCGTCCCCTCGGGGATGCGACCCGTCAACATTCCCCTATACACTGGGGACGCTGATGGAAGAGATCCACATGATCACATACACCAATACTTGGTGGAAATGGACCTATCCTCCGCCTCCGACCATGTCCTATGCCGGGTGTTCCCTGTCACCCTCGGAGGACGAGCCCAAGCTTGGTTCACCCACCTTCCCCCTAACTCCATAACGAGCTTTGATCGGTTAGCCAACTTATTCGTACGACAGTTTGCATGCAATCGGTGATACTCCAAATCGGCCACCCATCTCTTCACAGTGAAACAACAGAAGGATGAATCCTTGCGAGGGTACATAAAATGTTTCACTGATGAAGCGTTGGATGTTCCTAATGTCAGCCCCACCATCCTAGCGGACATACTGACACAGGGACTTCGAACAGGGGATTTCTTCCGATATCTCATGGGAAATCATGTCACGGACATGAATGAGCTTATGCAAAAGTTAGAAGTTTACATCCTCATGGAGGAAACGGAAGGAACGAAAAGACGCATGGAGCATGACGACAATGAGCACTGAGAACACGTTGAACGAGAAGTGAAAGCTAAATAAAAGGGAAAGGAAGGGAAACTTGCCCCCCGCAAAGACGAGGGAGGGGTAGTCAAAAAATTCCTGCGACCCGTACCCTTATCTCCGATGACTATCGCTCCCCAAGAAGTACTTAACATAATGAGAGGGAGCGATGATTTACAGTGGCCCACACCGGCCAAATTTTCCAATCGGGAAAGGACCACATGGAAGTATTGCAAATATCATAAAACCTACGGGCACACCACCGAGGAATGCACTACCCTATGCCGGGAGATACTCCGCCTTCTAGAAGCGGGATACTTGCACAACTACCTCAAGGTGAATAATCCCGAGGAGCCCAAGCCGAATGTATGGAAAAGATCACGCCCAGAGCAAGAAGAGGGCAAGGCGGCTCCGAATCACCGATCACGAGAAAGGACCACGGAGCGCGGTCAGTCCCGAGGAAGAACTACGAGGCAGCGTAACTTACCTCCTCCCCCAGACTCATACGAGGACAACGCTCCTTCGGGTCGAACGGTCAATATGATAGAGCGAGGAGATATCTCGATAACACCTCAAGGTAAGAAGAAAAAATATCTGAAAGAGGCCCGGCGAGCAGAACAAGGACTCCCTGTATGCTCCGTCCAAGGGGCAAAACTGCCTAGTATTACCTTTGGACCCGAGGACCTAGCAGGTATAGTTTACCCCCATGAAGACCCCATGGTTATTTCAGCCGTTATCTACGGATGTGAAATCCAAAGGATCCTCATCGACACGGGTAGCTCTGTGGACGTACTCTTCTTTCCCACATACCTTGCTATGGGACTAAAAAGAGAAAGGTTGGAGATGGCGGAGGTCCCCCTAGTAGGTTTCTCTGGAGAAGCCTACCATACCCTGGGAACTGTGACCCTTCCGAAGTCGTGGGGAGAGGGAGCCCTTCGAAGAACGGAACCCACCAAGTTTTGGGTAGTGGAAGCCTCTTCATGAACGTACAGCGCCATATGCGAAAGACCATCCATCCAAACCTTCGAAGCTATCTCCTCTACCCTTCACCTTAAGGTAAGGTTTCCCACTTTCTCAGGTATCAGAGAAGTTCGAGGAAATCAATCCAAGGCTAGAGAATGCCGCATGAATGCTATCCCCTCGGAAGAAGAGGAATTCCCCCTCGGAAATAATAAAAAGCTCAAAACCGAAGAGACACGGGTAAAACCTGTAGAAGAGTTAAAAATGGTAGAGTTGGTAGAAGAAAGTCCGGAGAAGGTGGTTAAGATGGGTACCCGCATGGAACCAGTAATAGAAGCTCAATTGACTTCCATCCTTAAACAATTCCATCACCTCTTCGCCTGGGAAGGGGGACCACCCGGACGAATCAGTGACAAGGTATGCCAATACTTTCTCAATATAAAACCAGGGGCTAGACCTGTCCGGCAGAAAAAGAGAAAAATAGGGCCAGAACGCAATAAAATTATCCAATCGGAGATTCAACGACTCCTTAGCCTGAGGCAAATTCAGGAAGTTATATATCCCGGATGGTTGGCTAATGTGGTTCTGGTTCCCAAACATGGAGGAAGATGGCGAATGTGTGTAGACTTTACCAATCTCAACGAAGCCTGTCCGAAAGATTGCTATCCCTTGCCCAGTATCGATCAGCTAGTGGACTCCACTGCTGGATGCACGCTTCTCTCAACCCTATACGGAGACCAGGGATACAACCAGATCCCAATGGCAACTGCTGACCAGGACAAAACTAGCTTCATTACCGACGCTGGTACCTTTTGCTATCTAGTAATGCCCTTCGGACTCAAAAATGCCGGCGCAACCTACCAGAGACTAGTAAGTCTCATGTTCGCCGGACCCATCGAAAAATCGATGGAAGTCTATGTGGATGATACGGTGGTTAAGAGTAAAACCGCAGAAGATCATCCCGAGGACCTGCGAAAAGCATTGGCCATCATGGATAAGTTTGGAATGAAGGTTAATCCCAGAAAGTGCTCATTTGGCATCCGAGGAGGAAAATTCTTGGGGTTTATGGTCACAGAAAGAGGAATAGAAGTAAACCCCGAAAAGGCTGAGGCCATCGTGGGACTTCCAACTCCGAGGACAGTTAAAGATGTTCAAAAGCTCACAGGCCGGATGGCCTCCTTGAGCCAATTTATTTCCAAATCAGCAGAGAAATGACTCCCCTTCTTTAAAATACTCCGTAACATCAAAGAGTTCCAGTGGACCTCTCAGTGTGAAGAAGCCCTCGGAGAGCTAAAAAGGTATATGGTAAAACCACCCTTGCTAGTAAAGCCTTCGCCTCAAGAGGAGCTCTTTGTATACCTATCTGTCGGAGAAGAAGCTGTCAGTGCTGTGTTAGTCAAAGAACAAGATAGAGAGCACCACCCCGCATACTATGTCAGCAAAACTCTTCTCGGAGCGGAAACCAGGTATACTATAACTGAAAACTCGTCTTAACTTTGGTTACCACGGCACGTAAGCTACGCCCCTATTTCCTATCCCACCCAATCACTATGTTGACAAAACACCCCTTGCGGGCAATTATCAATAAACTCGAGTCATCGGGAATATTGATAAAATGGGTCGTAGAACTCACTGAGTATGACATTTCCTACGCTCCGAGGCCCTCCATCAAAGCGCAAGTCCTGGCGGACTTCATAATGGAGCTGACCAACATCGGGTCCGAGGAAAAAGAACCTCTATGGCATGCATATGTAGATGGCTCCTCTGTTAGTACCCACGGGGGAGCGGGAATAGTCTTGGTAAATCAAGAAGTGGAAGACAAAAGACTCTATTTCGCAGTCAGACTTGATTACCCCATTTCCAACAACGAAGCTGAGTATGAAGCCCTCCTCATTGGCATGAGACTTGCAAAAGAAGGAGGAATAGGGAGAATACTCCTCCATAGCGACTCTCAATTGATTGTCCAACAAATTAAAGGTTCATACGAAGCAAAAGAAGAAAGGATGCAGAAGTACCTTCGAGTAGTCCATTATAGGCAAGAATGGTTTGAAGGCTATGACATAGTCCAAGTTCCCCGAAAGGAAAACTAAGAGGCGGACGCCTTGTCCAAAATGGCCACTCAAACGACAGCCATCCACACCCGAAGGATCACACTGCTCTATGTCAACGAATCCGAAAAATCCGAGGACAAAGAAGTAAATGCCATTATGGATCCCCCGTCCAGCTGGGTAACTCCCATCAAAGCCTACTTGCAGGATCCAAAAGGTTATTCCTCAGACAAAGCTGTACAATGAATAATGTCCAGAAAAACCGTTAGATATTTCCTCAAGGATGGAATACTATTTCGGAGGACATATTCATGCCCCCACGCCAGATGTCTTAACGAAGAAGAATCCCAACTAGCTATGGCAGAAACTCACGAGGGAACGTGTGAGAGCCATAACAGCGGCGAAAGTATGGTCGGACGCCTGATTCGGCAAGGCTATTATTGGCCCACGATGGCTAAAGATAGCAAAAGCCACGCAGAAATGTGTAAACCATGCCAAGTTTATGCCCCTCGGGTCCATCAACCCGCAGCCCCGTCGGAACTTCATCTGACCCCTTGTCCATTCTCCAAATGGGGCATTGATATAATGGGACCACTCATCCCCGATGCGGGCCAAAAGAAGTTCCTACTCGTAGCAGTGGATTACTTCACCAAATGGGTTGAGGCAGAACCCTTAGCCCGAATCACCGCGGGCGCCATCATCAATTTCCTATGGAGGAATATCATGTGCCGCTTTGGCGTCCCTCGAAGCCTGGTAAGTGATAACGGCCTGCAATTCACAAATCAAGAGTTAGAAAAATGGTGTGACCACTGGGAGATCAAACATCGCTTCGCTTCGGTGGGATACCCCCATGCGAACGGACAAGTAAAAAGAACCAATCGAACCCTCCTAAAGAACATGAAAGCCGACTTGACTAGCATAAGGCCAAATGGGTTGAAGAAATACCCGGCATACTGTGGGCCTATCGGACCACGCAAAGCACAGCCACGGGTGAAACACCATTTAGCTTATCCTACGGGTGCAAAGTGGTCCTGCCCTCGGAGGTTTCCGTTGAGAGCTGGCGAGTCCGAGAATATGAGGAAATCGCCAACAACTTTAACCTAGCCCTGGCCCTTGATCTTCTTGAAGAAAGAAGAACACGAACTGCCATCCGGATTGAAGAATACAAAGCCCGGATGTCACGATACTACAACGCTAAGGTAAAACCTCAAACTTTTCAAGTTGGAGACTTGGTGATGAAACGGATCGAAGCTTCCAAGAATGTGGGTAAGCTCGATCCCCGATGGGAAGGACCCTACAAGATAGAGGGAATTGTTGGAACTGCAACTTACCTTCTGGCCAATTCCGAAGGCGCAGTGCTCCGCAACACCTGGAATTCCCTCAATCTCAGAAAATACTATGCATAATGTAAGGCAACCGTTTGTACATAAATAAAAAAAAAGTCATTTGTATATAAATGGTTCCCTTACAAAACAAAAAGAAATAGGGTTGCAAAACAAAACGATGACTCCTTGAAAATGTCATCACAAGCAACCTAATCTCCGAGGAGCCATCTAGTACAAACAACTAGTACAAAAGAAAAAAAAGTTAGCACCTACAACGAATCCTCATCCTAAAGGAATATTGGATTACATACGATACAAACAGATCTATGCTATCTCCGCCTACACGGAAACGTCCTCTATTGGACGCTTTCCCTCCTTGACAAGTCAGCGGCGTTGCTCTTCAGATAGTGAAATAGGATCATCAACAACCACCATCGGAACGGCCGGATCCTCGATAACTGAGGGGGGACCTTATGCAAAAACTTGGCAAACGCTAAGTTCATGGATGACCAGGCCCGAAGGAAATCCTGGCAGAGCCTGGACCGCGTCTCGGCATAAATGATAACCTATGCAGACTAAATCCCGCATCTCCTTATGAAGAGACTCACGAGGGATAGCTGGACCCACCACTTCCAACACTGCATGGACCTGGGTCATCACTAACGCCACATCATGAGTACGAGTTGTCTCCAGCAGTTGTTGAGTCGCCACATCTCTCTCCTTTGTAGCACGTATGAACTGCTCATTGGAGAACTGAACTCGGTCCCTTAAATCCTCAATTCTCCTCTCCAAATTCAATATGCGGGCCCTCTCAAGGACCAGCCGATGCTCCAATTCCCAAGATTTATCTTTCTCGGCTTGCAAAACCCCCTCGTGAATTTCCAGAGCAGCCTCCTTATCTGCGGTCAATTGGGTTATCTCCTCGTGAGCTTCGAGTAAACCCTTCTCTAGCTCATCCCGACGGCGATATATCAAGTCAGGGTCAGAAGAGGACTCTCCTCGGGATCCGATGGCGTTCAAAACCATGTAAATCTGCATGCCAATCAACCCATCAGCACCAAAGGGATAACAAAGGTACCCGAGAACAGCCCAGAATGAGACAGCACCTCCTCCTCACGTATCAACGACTCAGAGGTGGGAGTAACGTATCTAAGGCCCCATCGGAGAGGTACTCCCCAAAAATCTGCTGATCGGCCCCTTGGATGAACGAAAAAGAACCTCTGCCTCCAATCCCCTCTACGAGAATGCGGATTGGATACACGAGTGAAGGTTCTATTGATATCCCGATAGGCCAAGCTGAAAAAAGGGGGGCCACCCGCACAGGGGCGCAAGGCAAAAATGACTCCCACCCGATGAGGAGACATGGGGAGGTTCACAAGCTCACAGCATAGGATGTACCCCACCAAGCGACGATACGAGTTTGGCGTCAACTGGCTAGGACATATTTGCCAATAACGAAAGAGAGTCTGAATAAAAGGGTGAAAAAACACCCGCATCCCGCACCTCATTTGGTCACGGTACACTGTCAAGAATCCCGAAGGGGGATCGTAAGCCCTCTGCTCAGAGTGTGGTATGACCACATCATACTGGGTATAATCTAGATTATACTCAGAAAAGTGGGTCATAACCGACCCCTCGTGCTCACTACTCGTAGCAGTGCCCACTTGGCCGCGACCCATCAACTTTAGGGGGTTTAACGAAAGCATATCAAACTCTGAAGACTGATCCGCCAGAGTATAAGACCCCCTACCCATAAATACCTCTCGAATATGAGTCATCCTGTGGGACTCAGCATTTGAGGACCTCCCAGCGACTCCCCTCGAAGGACTTCCCAAAAAAGTTGCTATATCATCACCCAAACTATCTCGCCTAGAGGAAAAGCTAGCCGAGGAGGCATGGCGCACTCCTAACGCCAACGGAGGAGTCCGAACCGAGTTTCGAGTGGACTTATGAGAAGAAACAAACCCTCCTCTCCTGTAATGTGGGGGCATCATCTTCTCGGGTAAGTTTTCACTCTTTTATTTCGCAAAGAACTAAGCAAAAGCTGAAAAATGATTTTTGCAAAGAAAATCGGTGAACACTCTATCTAAAAGATATTTCTTTTTCTAAAGGAAAATTGTGACAAAATTCACTACGCATTTGCTCATATATATTTTGTTGCCCACAAGTAAAAGCATGAGCTGCCCAAGCAAGATTAATTACTAAGGCCACGTGTCCAGTAAAAAATCTATGGAAAGGGTAAAACCTCATGCATGAAGACACCTCCTGCTACAAGTTTTACTTGGCCAACAAGTTTGTTTGGTAAACTTATCCTTAAGCATTAAATAAACAGTTAGATAATTATGGCTGCTAAATAGTTGCTAACGGAAAAGTAGAACGAGAAAGAAATGATTTATTTACTGATAAGCCCCGAGAAGTCCTCGTAAAATGACCATACAGTGCAGAAAAGGTCGGAAAACTAAGGAATTAAAAATTTACACTTATTAAAATAAAAAAGCAAAAATAAAAGTTCTATACTATGCCCCCGTGGTTGATGGAGGCGGAGCGGGACGCGAAGGGGACGTCGCCTCGGCAAAGGTACCCATCGGAGCCAGGCGTGAAATCGATGAGAACACTCCCCCGGAGCCACTGAGTCTTGGACTCGGACTACTTGCTGAATGTAGTGGAGAAGGCACAGGAGAAGCCCAAGGGGATAGCACACCATCGAATCTCCCCACGAGTACGCGGCAATCCTCGGAAGAGGGCTTCTTCAGCTTACGGAGGTTAAAGAACTTAGTGAAGTCCACATCCGGCCGCAGCAAGGACTTCGCCACTCGGGCACACTCCAAGTAACCCCACAACATGTGACCAGTTAAAAGCTCCTGTAGCGGCCTCTCGGAAAGCTCCGGTTGCTGTCTAAAGGTCTCTTGTTGAGCTAATTGGACCGCCGCATCAATTTTGTCTTGTACCGCCTCGGTAGAAAGAAATGTTGCCAACTTCCCCTCTGCCGACTCCACCCTGTCAGTGACCTGACCCAACATCTCCTGAAGTTTCCTCTCCCTCTCCGAACCCTCCGCTACCTCCTTCTCAAGAGCAGCGATCCGAGTATTAAGAGTCCCCTCGGACTCCTTCTTTTCCTTCTCCAAAAGGGCTACCCTGGCTGTTGCAGTCTTCTCGGAGGTTTCTATCTGCTTATATGCAGATTCTGCCTTTTTCAGGTTATGGTGCAAGTCCTCAATTGTCTTCTCAGCCCTTTGCAGAGTGAATTCAAAGTCAGAGATCTTTGTAAGAAGCACTTCCTCCCTTGTTTGGCTCTCCTTATAAGAGGCGCCAATTGCGCTCGGAGTGCCTCCACCTCCTCCACGCTCTTTAAACCACGCTGCTCCACGGCAGCAACCGCTTCCCGAGTCTTTCCTATCTACAAAGGGAAAAGCAAAGGAAAAGACAGTTAACATAGAGCATACGACACGATGAGGCAAATACGAATAGGAGACGGGGAAACTTGAAACTTACCATCAACCCCATCCAATTAAGGCTGGTATACAGGAACTGAAACCCCTCGGCAGGTGTGGAATTGGAGGAAGCAAAAAATTGGAGGATCTCCCGGTAGGCATCCCCTATAGTCCAGGGCGAAGGCTGCCCCTCCGGTCCACGAGTGGGTACGGGCATTTGAAAAGTGTGACCCCTCAGAGATAATGTCACCGGAACATCATCCCTCGGAGGAGCAATCTCCGAAATTGGCGCCACCACATCCGAGTCGATAAACACCGCCCGAGGACCTCCAGCAGCTGTGGACGTACCCGCCTCCCCAATTAGTGAGCTCAAGAGCTCCACCTTAGCCTCCATGTCTTCGGACGAGGGATCAAACTCCCCTTGGTTATCCTCCGAGTCCCCCAAGGAAGGCTCTGGACCGGGAACATGAAATTGTGCCAAAAAGTCTTCCTCTACAAGAAGAAACATGCCTATGTAAGAAGAAAGAATGAAACTAGAAAAAATTATACAGAGAGGAAAAGGTAGGCAGAAAAGGTTTACCGAAAGAAGCTGACTCTTCCACCATCGGAGCTTTACCCTTATCCGCGGTACCTATGCTAGAAAAAAGAATAATATCAATATATGAACAAACTCCGCCAAAGTTTAAAAGAATATTGCGTAAGGATCAACCAGAACTTACCGAGAGGGGCAGGTTCAGACACGGTCTTCTCCGAGAACTCCGGAACTCTCGAAGACATGGGCTCAACTCCACGAGAGGAATCGAGAGACGAATCTCGAGAAGATATAACCACCACCTCCGTAGTCTTCCGAGCAAAACCCTCCCCGCCAGCCCTCGGAGAGATCCCTTCGTCAAAAAACCTCGGAGAACTTACCGTATCGGACCCGGAGACTGTCACCAGAGCCCAAGGACCCACCTGGCGCAAAGGAACTGCATTCTGGATCACCCCTGCAACATCTATGTATAGAGGGGCGTGATCCTCGGGAGCTCTACCCATCTCCGAACCCATGTGCGTGCCTTCCGGAGCATTAACCTCCTCCTCGTCACCCTCCTCCGGAGCATCGGAAATACCACTCGGAACGGGATCCGCAGAGCCTGAATGCGAATAATACTTCGCTAAGACATCCCCTACACCACCCGAGAACCAGAAAATATAGTTATAACCTATTTCTATGCCAAAAAGGGAATAAAGCGAATACCAGATACTTAACACTCCCACCCATTTACCTAACACCAAAAGACATAGATACAGAGGGCGGCGAATCTGTTCGGAACCAATTGATTCAGACTCATATTGCACGCCTTGAACACTACGCAGAAGAAGGGCGGCATAAATGAGCGCCACCCATATCGCATCTGAGCGAAGTAAACCGTCAACATCCCCGGAGGTGGATAACAGGCCCTCTGATCCTTCGTAGGGATTTGAAACACCATATTCTTCTGAAAGGCTCCAGTATTGGTGAACAAATCCAGCACCTGCTCACGAGTAGCAATACTCTGAACCTTCTCGATTTTTGCGAAATCACGAGCAACAGCAGACTTCTTTGATTTAGGAACCCTAGCTTTTTTAGCAGCGGCGCTACTCTCAACGACAGTAGAAGTCTCCCCCTTTCGCTTACGAGTAATCACTCCCGTCGGAATGCCCCCCGTTCCCACCTGAGAATCAATTGGAGCAGTCACCCCAGAGGTAGTAGAGGCGGTGATAGGATCAGTGTTGGTGGAAGAAACCATCTGAACAGTAACGAGGAGAAAATATTTATCCGAAAAAGGAAAAGAAAAAAAAGGGCGTATGAATTTGCTGAGAATTTGAAGTGCGAAGAAAGACGAGAAACGGAGAAGTTTTTTTGCTGTGGAGAAGAATTACCGCAAGAGAAAGAAGTGAAAGTGAGAATGAGGGTAAATAGTTCTCCTATTTATAACCCTAAAACAACAACGGTCAGATGCTCTTCAAACGTGGAGCTCATTCAAAGCTCCACGTCTCTGCCGCATCCGTGCGCCACAACGTCACAGATCTGACTGTTACCAACGATCGAATGCTTTGAAATTTTAAACTAGTCAACGGCTACCACACCCCGAGACCTCCGCGCGCTTAAAGGCAGTGCCTCCAGGGGTAATAAGGTGAATTCTATGTGATCCATTTTTAAATAATTATAAATATATATACGCTCCCTCGGAAAACTCCAAAAAAAAAGAATAAATACATTGAAGATCAACACTCGGATTAATCCCTCACCTCACTGAGGATGATGAATAAAATTCCCCCCGCCTCTACAAAGGCGATCGAAATTTGGGGGGGCTAATGTTAACTATAAAAAATAAATACGGTATTAAAGAAAATATTAGTCCTAAATATGGAAATTAATATGCGGACAATACTATTGTTACGAGTACTTCCGATGAGATGTAACCACCTCCCACGAGGAGGCCCTCGGAGAGTTACAAATATGCACGGTCACTGACCTAAAAGCAATATAAATACCTGAGGAGACACAAAGCGTCCCACGAAAAGTCAACGATGAATAAAGAAAAGATATCCACGTGGCATCATAAAAATAACAAACGCCCGATGAATCCATGCGACTCGGAGATCCATCATATGCACCACGAGGGACCACAAAGCACCCCGAGTCCCATAAACTCACGAGAACACTTCTTTGCTGAAAACTCCACAATAGGAAACGCCCTCGGAACATCACTCCTGAAATCAAATCTCAGAGCAAAAACGGATCCCAACACAAAAGTCATCAGAAAACCATTACGAGGACTCGGACAAAAAAAAACCACTCTACGAAGGCTAAGTCAAGCCCTCGGAGATCATGTCAACTCCTTGAAAATCAAGTTAAAGCCCTCGGAGGACAAGACAAATCCTCGGAGACCACGCCAAACCACCCAAATACCAAATCAAAGACGAAAACACCCCTCGGAAGCTAGCATCCCAAAAAACGGTCCATCGAAGATCCCAGAGCTATCAGAAGATAAAGAGATCAGCCTAGTCAGCATCTAGTAGATCAAGAATATAGCTTATCTTATCTTTTTACACATTTACACACATTGCAACACCTGTACTTACTAAAACACATGCACAGCGACACCTGTCCCTCATAAACTCTATATAAAGGGAGGTGATCAATTGAAGAAAGATAATTGGAATAACTCGAAACAAAAACAGAGACATAAAAGAAAGTGGAATTCAGTGAATAAAAGAAGAAATATTCTCGTATCTTTATTATCCTTACACAATCAACGCTTCTTGAACCTCGGGTAAAGCGTTCCAACCCCTCAATTATTCCGTTAATTAGGTTATAATATCGAACCTGTTAACATAAAGTTTTGAGTGGGAGTGAGAGAAAGTGTTGTCTTCAGCTTAGTTCTCTTGTTGTGGGAATGCTAACAAGTCCCTATTTATAGGACTTTCATTGGGGGAGGGGGGGGGGGGGGTTGGGTCTTCAGCTAATGGTTGTGAGTCTTTTGCTGAAAGTAATGGCTTCGATCAGGTCAGCCAGTCAGGAGGATCTCTTGCTGCACCAATAGATGTTTCTGACAAAGGTGGCCTATGTCAAGTTTTCTTTTGCTTGAATAAGGGTCGTCGGCTAGGGGAGCCAATCATGTGAACTTTATGCCTCCAGTTGGTGGTGTGGGTGCTGTGGACCAATGCAGGTTTCTACCCTCGTGCCCAATGCTTCATCTTTTACGGGGTATGGGGGTGACCAATCGAGTTTTATCTTCTTCTCATTTATGGAGGGTGGTTTGTAACCTCACATTGTCTTCCTCGGTCTTAGCATTTGTTGACACCATTGCTTTATTTGTTCCTTTCAAGAGGTGGGGATAGATTGTTAGTGAAATATATCTAAGTGTTGCCTTACTTGTGATAAGATTTCATCGAATGCTTTGTCCGAGTGGATAAAAAGTCACAAATAAGACCGGAGAGGGAATGACTAGAGGAGGCTCATTGGGTAAGGAGACTTCATGGGGTTGAAGCAATGCTAATTTTATAGAGACTCGGAGTACGAGTGTTATGGGGGGTACTGCTAGGGTAACATGAGTGTGCATGATTCTTGGGGTCGTAATTCCACGAAGGGGAGGGTGTAACAAGGGATATATGTGGAGAGCTGATAGGTCTCGGCTTGTTAAGTGGCATACTCAGATATGTCCCCCATTCGGGTGGAGTCGTAGATCGTTACCGCGAGGGAGATTCAGATGACCCACATATTATGAAAGGATCGGAGGAGGTCAAGGGGCGTGACCCAATACCTTTCTTCGGCTATGATTATTGATTGAGCTCTAAGCGCCTTATCCTCTTCATTGGGATATAAGTCGTTACTACCGCACCATCCTCTCGTATGAGAAGTAATAATATTTTATTATATGCATCATCATGAGGACTTCTGAAGGCTGATGGTCATAAGAGGCATTGGTACGGGGCTTAGGTGTCGCCTAGGTCCAGGTTTGTCCTCTCAGTGTTGCACAAGTTTATCCTTCTTGACATCCCTTCGTGTCTTAGGTTTTGTGAGGTCAGAAATCTGCTCACCTTCTAGTTGTTCCTTGGCTTTTCATGCCACTTCTCGTAGGATGAACATCTAGGCCCTCTACATTAGGTTGTCAAGTCTCTTAACTTTGGCCTCGACTGGGGAATCCGCAAAGTCTCATGATCAGAGGCCCTAGACAAGTACCTACGAGAGCAGAGCTGGGTCGACATGTGGCACATCAAGCACTTTGTCAGCCAAGTGACACATGTAACCCCACAATGGTATTGTGGCACATGTAAAATATACTAACTTCCACATTAGCGCAAGTATGTTTTCTTTACATAATTGAAAAGTTATGAAACATAGTTAAAAGAGAGGCTACAAGGGAGAATAACAAACATTAACGTTGAGGAAACTATCATTCAGAGGAAACTATCACTCGGAGGAACTATTACTAGAAAGAACCTACCACTTGGAAGAAACCATTACTCAGAAGAATCTACAACATTGAAGAAGAAAGTCTCTGACCACCCGTTATAAATATGGAGAGTACCAACATGTTTGGTTTGACTCACAGTTGGTGAAACATTGGTGTTAACAGGTTTGAATTATGACCTAATTAACTGAATTATTTATTTGGGTTGGAACACCTTTACCCGTGGTTCAAAAGCTAAATGCTATTTTAAAAGAGACAAAATAACAAGAACATTCCTTCCTATATTCACTATATTTCACTCCTGTTGTATGTTTGTGCCTTCAGTTGTTTTTCTTCAATTTATCACCTCCCTTTATATAGAAATTTTTAGGGACATGTGTCTCTATGCATGTTGACATATTTTAGAATAGATACACGTGTTACAAGGTACACCAATCAATAATATAATATCTATCTTGATCTACTAAGTGCTGACTGTGCTGCTTTATCTTCCTCCGATGGGTTTTGCCTTCATTGTGATAGGTGGTTAGGCTGACTTCTTTGTCTCCGAGGGCTTATTGCCTTTAGTATTTGACTTGAGGGCCAAGTTTGGGTGTCCTCTTAGTGATAATGCTGCTCCGATAGATGGGTATCCCGAAGTAAGTGATTTTGGACATTTTCTTCGAGGGGGTGTTCACCCGTGAGTTGATCTCCGAGGAGTTTTTTAGCCTTCGTGGATAGGCTTTTCTCTTTCCAAGTACCCGGAAAGTGTTGTTCTTTGGTTCTTGCACCAATGTGCGATTTCATTCTTTGAGTTGGCCGTCTGGGGCATTGCTCCGAGGGCATTTGTGTTAGGGGTGCATAGCAAGGAAGTGTTCTTGTCAAGGTTCTGGGACTCGGGAGTCCGTTGAGGCCCTGCTCGGCGTCTTGATGGATATCTGAATCAGGCGGATCCATCCGAGTTTGCTTTTTATCTGATGCCGCCTTGATATCTGGTCTTGATTCATCGTGACTTTCCAAGGGACGCTAGGTGCCCTCGTCGGATGGCCACTCGTACCGCTTTGGGTTAGTAACCGAGCGGTATTGGTCACACCCGATGGGCCTCCTCGTTGGGAGTGGGTACAGCTCATCGGAAGTACTCGTGACAATAGTATTGTCCATTTATTAATCCTCTTTATTTAGGACTAATATTCTCTTTAATCTCGTATTTATTTTATACGGTTAACACTCGCCCCCCCAAATTTCGATCGCCATTGTAGAGGCGAGGGAAATTTTAATCTTGGGGGTTTTTGTAAGCTGAGGAGTTTTGTGTTCTTTCCTCTTTGCCCATTTTTTGTGGCCATTTTACGAGGGGGCGAAGCTTTTTTCACTAATTTTTGATTTTTCCGAGGGGATAAGAAGCCCTGAGTGTTGTTTTTCCTTTTTTCAAGATTTTTCCGAAGGGATATGATTTTTTCCTTTTCTTCTGAGGGGGTTTATACTTTTTTTTTCATGTCTCTGAGGGGATCACAATGTATATAAGTATATATTTAAAATACCGTAAGAAAATTACCTTTTCGTCCCTGAGAAGCAACGGTCCAAATAATTGTAACGAGTCTTTCTGACCGTTGGATGCCTTTAAATGGTATTTACTCATCTGTCCGTTGATCTCCAGCAACGGCTAGCGCGTGGAAGGACAGGTCGCTTCATGAGTGGAGACGTGGGGCGTGGGAAACGGGGCACGTCTTGATGACTGTTATCTATAAATAGGCCCATCCGTACCATTCCCATCACTTTATTCTTTTCTTCAATCTTCAAACTCTCTCAACTCTCTCAACTTTCTTAAGCAAGAAAGCAGTTTTTATCTCTCTCAAATTTCTTTCTCACGCTCTTTCTTTTTCTCTATCAGTTTGCAAAATCTTCTTCTTGCCCAAAAAAGAAAATGTCTTCCTCTGCAAACACTTTCTCTGCCGATGTTTCTGCCGCTTTGTGGCTACTGCTCCCCCCGTGGGGCCTACTGTCGCTACTCATAAAAGGAAGGCTGCCGTCGCTGAGGGGAGCGGCGCCGCCTCCTCTAAGAAGGCTAGGGTTTCAAAATCGAAGAAGCCCCTTGTTCGCGATCTCTCTAAAATCGAGAAAATTCGGTCCGTTGTTACTTACGAGCAGGTCATGGATCTGTTTACGGCCACGGGGACTGCTATGAAGAATGTGACTGTTCACATTCCCACTGAGGATCAGAGTGCGTGTCATCGTCCCACGGGTATGCTTACGGTGTACTTCGCACAGGTGAATTACGGGTGGCGCTCATTTATGCCACCCTTCTTTTGTGAAGTTTTCAAGACTTGCAGCATTTATCCGAGTCAATTGGTGCCCAATGGGTTTGCTGCTCTGTGCATTTATGTGTTTTGGTGCCTCATCAAGGGGTATGAGTGCGGAGTGGATCATTTCCTCTCAATTTTTGATGTGGTGGTGTCGCCCGGGGGTACCCCTTTTATCATGTCCGCCATCGGGATAATGCGGGGAATTCCACGAAGAGGATTCTGGGTGCGACAATTAGCTCGCATAGCGTTTGGAAGGACAAGTTCTTCTATGTGAAGCCTGTCCGAGGGAAGTGGGATGTGTCCTTCTCGTGGGGGGAGGGTGCGACTCCAATTCGCACCATGGATGAAGACATGGTGCTCTCTCCGGTAATTGCGCAGCAGCTGTTAATGGAGTCGGAGGATTTTCCAAAGCTATTTGATGATTCCGGGCTTCACCACGTAGTGTCTACTGATGACAAGGTGAAGAAACCGCTTTATGTTCCGGCCGTGCGCTTGGCAGCTTTCAGTAAGTTCCCCTTTCTTATTCTTATGCTCTCTTTTTCGTATTTATTTCCTCCGAGTAGTTTCTTTTTCTTATTTCATTGTGTGTACTTACTTGTCCTTGTGTGGTGCAGGGGAGGTTGTGGCGAGATATTACTTACTGCCGGGCTCTGAAGAAGCGGCTCCGAGTGGGCACAGTGAAGCTTCCGAGGGGGGAGATCACGAGGGAGGGGAAGTGTAGTCTCCTGGGGAGGCAGGGATGGATCCGGGTGCAGAGGAAGTTCACGAGGACATCCCGCGTCCCTTCGTGGATGCTGAGGGGGTATGCTTGGAGGCCATTCCACTGCGACAAGTGGACCCTATGTCTGCTTTGGTCGTGGTGTCAGCTCCCGAGTCCAACACTGGCAGTTCTCCGAGGAGCTCCAAGGAGGCGCCATCTCCACAGGCGGAAGAAGAAGAGCCCTTGTCTCTGGGGCCGGATGTCGTGCTCATCTCTTCCTGGGACCCTTCCCCTTCTTCTCCTCGTAAGTTTCTTTCTCTCCTCTATTTACCTTGTTCTAGGATTCTATCTATGATATCATGTCCGAATTTGTCCCGCAAAGTTACTTAATTATATATCTTGATTTTGTAGCGGTAATCTATAAGAGGAAGGCCCCTATGTTTTCGGATGCTAACTTGTTTGCTCAACTGCTCCAATTGTACCCGGAGGAGCCATTGGTGGGTCCCGAGGGGATTTTCAAAGAGTCCTGCTGACTTGCTGAAGGACTTAGAGGTGAAGAAGGAGGTGTTGGGCACTTTGCTCAGGGGAGAGGGTTCCTCGGCCGCTACGGAGGTTCCTGAGGCGGTCATGACGGAGGCAGTGACCGTAACTCCCACTACGACTATCCCTCCTCCGACAACCGATCTCCCAAAGAGGGCTACTTTGCGAAGGTCCGCTTCCGAGGGAAGATTTTCGCCCCAGGTACCCAAGAAGGATCCACCGACCGTAGGGGAAGCTTACCACGAGATTCTTCACTTCTTCGGCTCTGCTCTTTCCGCGCCTGCGGAGGGGTATCAATTCCTACGGGCCAGCACTGTCTGGATGGAAGCTATCGTAAGTACATGTTATCTTGTAGTTTTGTATTCACTGCGGTTTCCTTATATCCTTACTTATATTCCCTTTTTCGTCATGTAGTCCAAGAAGACTCGGGAGGTCATCACCACTGTGGAGCAGCGCCATTTAAGGGAGGTAGTGGAGGTAAGTACTCTTCGGGGGCAGGTGGCTTCTCTCCAAGCTCAACTTCACGAGGCCGAGTTAACGACCGAATTCCTTCGTACCAAGCTGTAGGCCCACGATTTTAAGTGGAAGGAGGACCAGGAGGTAAAGGAGGTGATGCCCTTACTTTGCAGTGGGTGCAGTCGGCTTACGGATAAATGAGTTGGTGGAGCTGAAGTTAGTCGGGGTAGTGCCATAGAAGGAGGTGCAAACCCAGATTGATGAAGCCGTTCAGCGCGCAGTAGCGGAGGCGGAATGCCAATACACTTCCTTGTCCGCTCGGGATACACTCGGGCACATGCTATGGGGATACTTGGAGTGCGCTACTTTGGCCCGCGGGGTGGTGCCTTCGGGGGTGAACTTTGGCCGTGTCTTCGACGTCAAGAAACTTGCTAGGCCGTCTCCCGAGCAGGTTCAGAACATTCTGGAGATGTTCGATGGTGTGATGACGCCAAGGAATTCTCCCGCCCCTCCTCCGACCACGTTCACTCCTGGCGCTAGTAGTTCGGGTGGGGCTTTGCCTCCGAGTCCGTCTGCCGGTCTTCCCGAGGGGTCCCTCCCCACTCCACCCCCGCCTCCTCCGAGTACGGGGGTTTAGAATAGGGGTTTCTTCTATTTTTTTGTTATGTACTTTCTATTTTATGCATTTCTAACATTCTGCTCTTGTAAGTCTTTCCGAGGGCTTCTCGAATTTTTCTTTTAATGAACCAGCTCTTTCTTAAGTTTTCGCCCCTTTTGAGCAAGTATAATGACCTGGCCACTATTTTTACCATTTTAGAATAAATAATAGGAAAAGCTTGCTGACTAGGTTAAAAATGAAGTATGAGATGTCGCTTGGCATGTCGCCTTATTTTCTTAAGTAAGAAAATCGTAGGACACGTGTACCCCATTAACTAGTTTAGACAGCTCAAGCTTTCTATATTTTTTACTTTTTGAAAAAGTATAAATAGTTGTTCAGTAATTTTCTCAAAGTTAGTTAAAATTTTTACCGTTAAAGACTCATTATAATTCTTTGAAAAGCTAAGTTTTCCTTCGAAAATCAAGAAAAGCAAGTAAATTACTTACCTTATCATGATGATGCCTCCGTTTTTCAAGCAGGATGACTCTTCCTCGTCCCGCCACTCTCCTCGGAGTTTTGCCCGGAATTCCTCCTTACTGCTAGGAGTGCGCCGTGCGGCCTCAGAGAATTCGACTCAGGGGAGTAGGCATAGTGAGCGCAGGGTGCATGGTGGGAGGAGTAATTCTGCGAGGGCCGTGTCTATGTCCCCAGAGGATGATATCTATCGTATTAACCATATCCGCAATGTGTTCACGAGTCGTGATCCTTATCAATTGGTGGACGAATCGTCGGTGTATACCAGGCTTGTTTTGAAGCCCGAGCGGATGATGGGGCGAGGGCGCATTGGCACTGCCGTTGGAATCGAACATGGTGCCTCCGTCATGACACTCTTTGCCACATACAACATGGATATTGATAAATATGATATAGTAATACCGCACCCCGAGCAGAGGGCTTATGATCTTCCCTCGGGCTATCTTACCGTATACCGGGAGCAGATGCAGTGCGGATTGCGGGTGTTTTTTCACCCTTTCCTTCAAAGTTTGTTTCAATACTGGCAAATATGCCCGAGTCAGTTGACTCCGAACTCTTACCGTTATCTGGTGGGGTATATTTTGTGCTCTGAGTTGCTAAGGTTGCCACTATCTCCTCATTGGGTAGGGGCCATATTCAACCTTCGCCCCTGCTCGGGTGGTCTCCCTTTCTTCAGCTTGGCCCATCGGGACAAGAGGAAGGCCTTTCTGGATGTATCCAATTCACGTAATAATAGAACGGATTAAAAGAGGGCGTTCTTCTTTGTCCGTCCGAGGGGCCTATCAGCCAGGTCGTGGGGGGTACCACTTCAGTGGGGGCTGAGTTATATTACCCCTAACGAAGCGACTCTGAGGAGAGAGTGGGACACCTTGTCCGATAGCGGGTTGTTCTCGGGGGTGTACGATATCAACAGTCTATTGGAGTTTCCGGAGACATTGATTATGGCCGGCTTGCAAGAGGGGGTGGAGATTTTCAATCTTCCGCAACAACCTCTCTACATCAATTTCTTCTTTCGTTAGTTTCTTCTCTTTTGCAATCCTTTCGTGTCACCTTTTGATGTCCTCGTACTCATATTACTTTTTTCGTTTACCAGGGGCGGAGATGGGAGCTTTTGCCATTGAGCCTTTTGACAAGGCTTTCCCAGGAGAAATAATGAACAGTGGGTATGACGCTTCGGATGATGAATCGTCCGAGCGTCTTGGCTTTGACGTGTTAGCAGGCCCCTCGGGGGTGGGGAATTCGTCCGTGGCAGCCCCCCAGTGAGTTCTATGGCTCCTAAGTATGATCCGATAGCTGCGCTTGCGCAGGTGGATATTCTATTGCCTCCGTTAGTGCCGTACTCTTCTTCTTGGGGTGATACGAGGATTGTATACGCTGTTGAGGAGGGTCCTTTGTCTCCGATTGTGGGAGCTTCTGTGCCGCCCGGAGGGGGTCCCGACCGCATTCCGACGCCGCGCTTCGAAGGGAATCTTCCCATTACGGGGTCAGAGCTACTCGGAAGTGGTGTTTTGTCCCCCTCCGTCTCGGGGACGGTTAGCTTTTGTCATAACTATTTGAGTGGTCTGTTAAACGCCACATATTGCGGGCTTATGAAATCGCTGCCCTTGTCGGGCCTCCAGGATTTAGCCTGCAAAGATTTATGCGAGGTAATAGTATATTCTTATTTGCGTGATACTAACCTTTATAGGCTCTTCGTAGTTATGCCCTTATTTTTCCACAGATCTATCTGGTGTTGAATGCTATCGGATCCAGGGGCGAATCATCCTCCGACACGGAGTTGGTATACCATCGTAGGGATGAACTGGAGCAGGGTTTGCTGGAGGCCCGAGGGGAGATAGATCAATTGCGGGCCGACCGGGAGACTTCCGAGGAGGTTCATGCCGCTACTTTGTAGGTAGAGCGGGACAAATCCTGGATTTGGAGCGCCGTTTGGTGATGGAAAGAGCCCGGGTGGCAAGCTTAGAAGACATGTTGGGTGATCTACGGGAGCAAGTCCATTCCGTTTATGAACAATTGCTGCGTGTTGCAGGAGAGAGAGATGTAGCAAACCTACGAGTGTTGGAGTTAACTCGTGCTCATGAAGTGGCGCTAGTTGTGGCCCGGGTCCAAGCAGTTTTGGGCATTGCAGGGCCTTCTACCCTTCGCGAGTCCCTTGCGCAAGAGATGCGCGATTTAGTCCGTATGGGATATCACTTGTGCCGGGGCGCAGTGGAGGCTTTGCCAGGATTCCCCTTGGACGTGGTACTTTCAGAGTTGAACATCCGTCAGGTGTTCCTGGAGACTCCTTCTCTGCAGGGGCCGACCGTGTCTATCGGAGATCCGCATCATATGTCCGCGGAGGACCGCCGTCGTCTGATCAAGGAGGGAAAACGTCCTATGGAGAGTGTTTAGTTTGTATAAGTGTTTTGTTGGTATAAGGGCCTGTGTATAGGATGCGGTCCGATATACCTTTAGTATGTGGGGTCTCGTAGTTTGTGTGAGATGGCCCCTCGGGTTAGATTGCCAAAATGACTCGTAGGCCTGGAGTCATTATTTTGTAGGGTAATCTTATCTCCCTTGTATCGTAAAGGCACCATCTATGTACAAATAACTTTTATTTATGTACAAAGCTGTTTCGTTACATTATGCATAGTACTTTCTAAGGTTAAAAGCGTTCCAGGTATTGTTTAGGATGGCGTCCCAAGAATCGGCGAGGAGATAGGTCGCAGGCCCGACAATACCCACTATCTTGTATGGCCCCTCCCATCGTGGCTCGAGTTTGCCTACGTTTTTGGAAGCTCCGACTCGTTTCAACACTAGGTCCCCGACTTGAAAAGTTCTGGGTTTCACCTTCGCATTGTAGTATCGGGACATCCGGCCCTTGAATTCTTCATTCCGGACCGCGACCCGCATTCTTTTTTCTTCGAGGAGATCAAGGGCAAGGGCCAAGTTAGAACTGTTAGCTACTTCCTCGTACTCCTTAACTCGCCAACTTTCTATAGAGATTTCAGAAGGTACAACAGCTTCGCAGCCATAGGCTAAGCTGAAGGGGGTTTCGCCCGTGACGGCGCTCTGCGTGGTCCGGTAGGCCCACAGTATGGCAGGTATTTCTTCTACCCACTTGGCCTTGTGCCAGTCAAGTCGGGCCTTCATATTCTTCAAGAGGGTCCGGTTGGTCCTTTCCACTTGACTGTTTGCTTGAGGGTACCGCACCGAAGCAAAGCGGTGTTTTATCTCGCAATGGTCACACCATTTTTCTAACCCTTGATCCGTAAATTGCAGACCATTATCACTTACCAGGTTCCGAGGGACACCGAAGCGGCACATGATACTTCTTCAAAGAAAGTTGATAACGGCGCCCGCGGTTATCCGAGCTAGGGGCTCCGCTTCTACCCATTTGGTGAAGTAATCAACGGCTACGAGGAGGAACTTCTTTTGACCGGCATTGGGTATAAGGGGTCCCACTATGTCTATGCCCCACTTGAAAAATGGGCAAGGGGTTAGGTGCGGTTCCCAGGGGGCAGCGAGTTGATGAACTCGGGGGCGTAAGCTTGGCACGACTTGCACCTTTCGGCATGACTTTTGCAATCTTTGGCCATCGTGGGCCAATAGTAGCCTTGGCAAATTAGGCACCCGACCATACTTTCGCCGCCCGTATGGCTGCCGCATGTACCTTCGTGGGTTTCCGCCATAGCCAGTTGAGTTTCTTCCTCATTTAGGCACCGAGCATGAGGGCATGAGTATGTCCTGCGGAATAATATCCCGTCTTTAAGGAAATACCTGATAGTTCTTCTGGCCATAAGCCATTGCGCGGCTTTATCCGTGGAATACCCTTCCGGGTCCTGTAGATAGGCTTTGATTGGGGTCACCCAGCTGGACGGGGGGTCTGTAATGGCATTCATTTCGTGGCCCTCGACCTTCTCGGACTCGGTAACTTGGAGCAGGGTGATTTTCCGGGTGTGGATGGCGGATGTTTGGGTGGCCATCTTGGACAAGGCGTCCGCCTCTTGATTCTCCTTTCGTGGGATTTGGACTATTTTGCACTCGTCGAACCATTCCCGTTTGCGGTGAACCGCTTGGAGGCATGCTTGCATCCTTTCTTCCTTGGCTTCGTACGAGCCATTGACTTGTTGCATAATTAGTTGCGAGTCGCTGTGGATGAGTATTTTTCTGATGGCGCCTTCTCGGGCAAGTCTCATCCCTATGAGTAAGGACTCATATTCGGCTTCGTTATTCGACAAGGGGTAGTCGATTCTGACCGCGAAGTGGAGTATCTCTTCTTCTACTTCTTGGTTTGCTAGAACTATCCCAGCCCCCCCGTGTGTGCTCACAGAGGAGCCGTCCACATAGAGGTGCCACAAGGGTGTCTTTTCTTCAGCTCCGATGCCCGTCATTTTAGTCACAAAATCCGCTAGGACTTGTGCTTTGACGAAGGGTCTCGGGGCATAAGAAATGTCATACTCGGTGAGCTCCACGGCCCACTTTATCAATCTTCCAGAGGTCTCGGGTTTGTTGAGAATTGCTCGTAACGGGTGTTTAGTTAACACAGTTACGGGGTGGGAGAGGAAATATGGGCGGAGCTTCCGGGCTGTGGTAATTAAAGTTAAGACAAGTTTTTTGGTTTGGGTATACCTGGTTTCGGCCCCAAGAAGAGTCTTGCTCACATAGTACACGGGGTGGTGTTCCTTGTCTTGATCCTTGACTAGTTACGCACTTACGGCCTCCTCTCCGACCGATAAGTACACAAAGAGTTCTTCATGCGGCGCCGGTTTCACTAGTAAAGGAGGTTTCACCATATAATCCTTCAGTTGTTGGAGAGCTTCTTCGCATTGCGGGGTCCATTGGAACTCCTTGATGTTGCGTAGCACCTTGAAGAATGGAAGTCCTTTTTCGGCCGATTTAGAGACGAATCGGCTCAGGGAGGCCATTCGACCTGTAAGCTTTTGTACATCTTTAACTGTCTTTGGGGGTAGGTAACCCTAGGATGGCTTCGCCCTTCTCGGGGTTGACTTCTATCCCTTTCTCTGTAACTATGTATCCTAGGAACTTGCCCCCTCTGATGCCGAAGGAGCATTTCTTAGGGTTAACCTTCATCCCGAATCGGTTCATGATGGCTAATGCCTTTCATAGGTCCTCGGGGTGGTCCTTGGCGGAGTGACTTTTAGCGACCGTATCATCCACGTAGACTTCCACCGTGTTTCCTATGAGTCCTGCAAACATTAAGCTTACCAATCGCTGATAAGTGGCCCCTGCATTCTTGAGTCCGAAGGGCATCACCAGGTAGCAAAAGGTGCCCGCATCAGTGATACACCTAGTTTTGTCTTGATCCACGACGGCCATCGGGATTTGGTTATATCCGTGGTTCCCATCCAGGGTGGACAAGAGTGCGCAACCCGATGTTGAGTCTACCAGTTGGTCAATACTCGGGAGAGGATAGCAATCCTTGGGGCATGTGTCGTTGAGGTTCGTGAAATCCACGCACATTCGCCACTTACCCCCATGTTTTGGGACTAGGACCACGTTGGCCAACCATTCGGGGTAGATGACTTCTATGATTTGCCTTAGGCTGAGGAGTCGCTGAATCTCCGACCGGATGATTTTATTGCGCTTCAGGCCCATTTTCCTCTTTTTCTATTGGACTGGCTTGGCCCCGGGTTACAAATTAAGAAAATGTTGACATACCTTATTGCTGATTTGCCCTGGTGGTCCGCCTTCCCATACGAAAATGTGGTGGAATTCTTTCAAGATGGGGACCAGTTGGGCTTCCACTGTAGGCTCCATTTTGGTACCTACTTTGACCGCTTTCTCCGGGTTCCCTCTACGAGTTCCACCAACTTTAGCTCTTCTACGGGTTGTACTCGTACTTCCTCTGCTTTTCACTTTTTGCTGCTTCCGAGGATAGGTTCGTCCTCTTCAAGAGGGATAGCATTCATGTGGCACTCCCGGGCCTTTGCCTGGTTTCCTCAGACTTCTCCGATACCTGAAAAGGTTGGGAATTTTACCTTGAGATGGAGGGTTGAAGGGATCGCTTCGAAGGCCCGAATGGATGGCCGCCCGCAGATTGCGTTGCACGTTCTTGATGACGCCTCTACCACCCAAAATTTTATGGGTTCCGTTCTTCGAAGGGTCCCTTCTCCCCATGACATCGGAAGTGTCACGGTTCCGAGTGTTTTGGAGGCTTCTCCCGAGAAACCTATCAACGGAACTTCGGCTGCTTCCAACCGCTCTTTCTTCAACCCTATGGCCAGATAAGTGGGGAGAAATAGGACGTCCACGGAACTACCGGTATCAACCAGTATTCTATGGATGTCTATCTCATAGATCACGGCTTCTATTACCAGGGGGTCCTCGTGGGGATAAATCACCCCTTTTAGATCTTCGTGTCCAAAGGTGATGCTAGGAAGCTTTGCACCCTGAATGGATCCTATGAACAATCCTTGTTCCGCACGCCTAGCTTCTTTCAAATACTGCTTCTTTTTACCTTGTGGCGCAACGGAGAGATCTCCTCCTTCGATCATACTGATGGTACGCCCCGATGTGGTGTTATCTTCGTATGCTTCTGGGGGAGGGGGTGGGTTCCGCTGTCCCGCCGTTCTTTCTTGTGACCTCCGATTGGGAGTCATCTGATCTTCTTCTTTTCCTTCTTCTTCCCTGCGAGGTCTCTTATAGGTATACTGAGGGGGATTCTTTGGGTTGTTCGCCTTGAGATAGTTTCTCAGGTACCCGGCTTCCAAGAAGCGGAGCACCTCCCTTCGCAGTGTGGTACACTCCTCGGTAGTATGCCCATAGGTTTTATGGTATTTACAATACTTACCCGTATTCTTGTCTCTATCTGGAAATCGGGCTTCTCTTGGCCACCGCAGCTCGTTGATGCCCCGCATCACATTGAGTACTTCTACGTGGGCAATGGTCATCGGGGGCAAGGGTACCGACTTGAGAAATTTCTTGACCGGGCCACTCTCGTCTTTACGTTGGGCTGGTTTCCCTTCCTAACTTTTTTCCTTGGCCTTTACCTCCCGTTCAATGCGCTCGTGATGTTCATTGTCATCGCCCTCCAAGCGTCTTTTCGCGCCTTCCGCTTCCTCCATCAGGATATAAGTCTCCGCTTGATGCATAAGTTAGTTCATATCCGTGATATGATTTCCTGTGAGGTAGCGGAAGAATTCGCCTGCCCGGAGTCCTTGTGTGAGTATATCCGCCAAAATGGTGGTACTAACGTTCGGGACATCCAGCGCTTCATCCGTAAAGCGTTTTATGTATCCTCGTAGGGGTTCATTCTTCTTCTGTTTAACAATGAAGAGATGTGTGGCAGATTTAGGGTACCTCCGGTTGCAAGCAAACTGCCTCACGAATAGGTGGGCCAGTCGATCAAAACTGTCAATGGAGCTAGGCGCAAGGTGGGTAAACCACAAGTGTGCCCGTCCTCCGAGGGTCACCGGGAACACCCGACAAAGCACATGGTCGAGGGCGGAATTGAGATTCATTTCGACTAGGTATTGATGTATATGATCCTGAGGATCCTTTCCATCCGCCTCCCCCGTATACAGGGGACCATTTACGGGCCGCATCCCCGCGGGGATAGAGGCTAAGGCTATTTCGGGGATAAAAGGGGAGGTTTTAAAGGTAGGATCCTCCTTGGGGCCCATAGTCTTCTTAATATCGCCCATCTCCCTCCTAAGGCCATCAAGAATTCCCCATATAGTATGATCCTCACCCGGAGATGGGAATGATGTAGGACGGTCCGGGGGAGCCGATCTCCCTTCCCGTTGGCCAATCTGGCGAGTGTTCCGGCAGTTGTAGTGCCTCTAGGCATTCGACGGGGGTTCTTGGCACCAAGGATTGGAGGCGGGGCTCCATCTAGCTCGAGTTCCATCTTCTTCGGCCCAGGGATTTTGATGGCGGGAGGACCGAGGGGATAAGTCGTGAGGGTACACGTAGCCGAGCGGTGTCCTTCGGGCTCTAGTCTTCATAAATCTTTCAAAGGCGGAGCAATGGATGTTGATAAAATCCCTCTCCTCGGATTGGCGGTTGGACAGAGTTTCTTTCGAATTTTGAGATTGGCTAGGGCGACTTTCGCTGTAGTATAAATTCTCCATAATAGGCATCACTCTTGAACGCTCTAAAAGGCAGACTTTATGGTGTTCCCACAGACGGCGCCATTTTGTTAACAGGTTTGGAATTATGACCTAATTAACTAAATTATTTATTTGGGTTGGAACACCTTTATCCGTGGTTCAAAAGCTAAATGCTATATTAAAGGAGACAAAATAACAAGAACATTCCTTCCTTTATTCACTATATTTCACTCTTGTTGTATGTTTGTGCCTTCAGTTGTTTTTCTTCAATTGATCACCTCCATTTATATAGAATTTTTTAGGGACATGTGTCTCTATGCATGTTGACATGTTTTAGAATGGATACACGTGTTACAAGGTACACCAATCAATAAGATAATGTCTATCTTGATCTACTAAGTGCTGACTGTGCTGCTTTATCTTCCTCCGAGGGGTTTTGCCTTAATTCCGATAGGTGGTTAGGCTGACTTCTTTGTCTCCGAGGGCTTATTGCCTTTAGTATTTGACTTGAAGGCCAAGTTTGGGTGTCCTCTTAGTGATAATGCTGCTCCGATAGGGGGTGTCCCGAAGTAAGTGATTTTGGACATTTTCTCCGAGGGGGTGTTCACCCGTGAGTTGAACTCCGAGGAGTTTTTTAGCCTTCGTGGATAGGCTTTTCTCTTTCCAAGTACCCGGAAAGTGTTGTTCTTTGGTTCTTGCACCAATGTGCGGTTTCATTCTTTGAGTTGGCCGTCTGGGGCATTGCTCCGAGGGCATTTGTGTTAGGGGTGCATAGCAAAGAAGTGTTCTTGTCAAGGTTCTAGGACTCGGGAGTCCGTTGGGGCCCTGCTCGGCGTCTTGATGGATATCTGAATCAGGCGGATCCATCCATGTTTGCTTTTTATCCGATGCCGCCTTGATATCTGGTCTTGATTCATCGTGACTTTCCGAGGGACGCTAGGTGCCCTCGTCGGATGGCCACTCGTACCGCTTTGGGTTAGTAACCGAGTGGTATTGGTCACACCCGATGGGCCTCCTGGTTGGGAGTGGGTACAACTCATCGGAAGTACTCGTGACAATAGTATTGTCCATTTATTAATCCTCTTTATTTAGGACTAATATTCTCTTTAATCTCGTTTTTATTTTATACGGTTAACAATTGGACTACCAGAAGAGCATCCTCATTAGCCTGATCTACATAAGACACTTATTGGAGTAGAGAGGTCGTCACCCATTGGTTCAACTTGCAGAAGGCGTCCTTTGGAGCAGAAGAACTAATTCCAATTGGCTCTTTCCACATGAGACCACCATGGGCTTTTAACACCCTTCTTCATTGGCCCTCTCCATTAGAAATCGCACATTATTGGAGAAGGAATATACCCTAATTGAGTACTCCTCTTTCATGAAGTTATTATGGAAGACCAACCGCAATTGGCAAAAGACCCCCTGAAACTCCTATAAATAGAGGACTCATTCAGCACTCCTACAACAACCCAACTCAACTCAATTTAGACCAGCAACATCCTTAGCAATTTAGGCACAAACACTTACCAAAAAGATACTCTAGCTTTCAGTTTTATTGTACTTTCCTCTAAGTTATTTAACAACATCTCCCCTCCCCAATCCTACCATTCCATTTGTAGCCCTCTCTTTATACGAATATAATAAGATATTGCTCACTCTCTAATGTTTGGGGTCAGTGTTCCAAATAACTCACTTGATCATAACACAAAAATTACCCTCCCCGGGTCCTCATATGATATTGCATCATCAAATGGCGACGTATGTGAAAACGCCATGGAAACTTTGAGATAGCTTGAGAAAGTTACGCCGAATGAAAGGGGAAAGTGAGAATTGAAGTAAAGAGTCTATGTTGAAAACTTTCAACCATTCAGAGTTTCGAGATGGTAAATTAGGTCCCAATCCCATCACCCCTATCCGCCTTCACCTCATCAGGAGGGGCTCGAGGCAGAATATATTAATGTCCAACGAAATGTGTACGACAAGTTGGTGGCCTCTCATATCGGTTGAGGCGAGAGTGCTATAAGAGAAAAAGTATACTATTACGTTCCACCACACCCAGCAAGTTCGAGAAACTCCCATTGTATTGAGGCCTATGGGCACAACCCACCCCCGTCAAGGAGCCAGACCACGCTACGTCCCACCCTAACAAGCGAGGTTGACAAGGGGAAAAAACCACTTTTGGTCCCTTGATGTGGCACAATTGTGATTCTGATCCCTTATTGTGGCGTTGTCCACATTTAGTCCCATATTGAGGCTTTTTGTCTCGATTTATTTTGGTAAAATTGCACGTGACCACACGTGTCGGCAAAATTTGGGGATTTTGACCACACACGTGTGGTCCTGCACGTGTGAAGGCTTAACTTTGATAGTTAATATTGCTTTTTTTGCTTTGTATATATATGCGTAATTATTTTTTTATTGGGTCAATCTCAAGCTTTATAAATTTACAAAATAAATAAATCAAAGTCAAGCTTTTACACGTGTGGGACCACACGTGCGGGGTCAAAATTCCCAAATTTTGGTCGGCACGTGTGGTCACTTTCATACTGTGGCTTTCTGTCCACATTTAGTCCCACAACCACTAAATGTGGACAAAAAGCCACAATATGGGACTAAATGTGGACAATGTTACAATAAGGGACCAAAATTCTAATTGTGCCACAATAAGGGACCAACAATGATTTTTTTCCTGAGATAAGTCCCACTGAAGTGAAGTACGAGGCACAATCCCACTTGTCAAGAGATCGGGCTACACCCCCAACACTTTGACGAAACTATAAACACTCCGCGGAGGAACTGTGCCTGGGATGAAGCCGACATGATTACCTAACGATGTTGGAGTCGTGACCCCCCTCCAACTACATCAACCAGTACATGGCTTGCATGGACTTGATGTTCACACTCAACCAGGGCCTTTGTCGAATATTTTCTACTACCCTTATGGGGCGAGCCCAAGCATGGTTCTCGCAGTTGCCGACCAGAACTACCTATAGCTTTGAGCAGCTAACGCAAATGTTCGTAAGGTAGTTTGCATAAACTCATGACTTTCCAAAGTCTTATCGGAATCTGTTCAATATCAAACAAGCCAAGGATGAGCCTTTTAGAGACTTTGAAAGTGCAGGTTTTCGAGAATCAATGTTAGACAGTGAAATGTTAGACGATGTTGAGTTAACATTGAGGATAACATTGAAAGCCGAGAGCTTGAGCGAAAACTGTTCTTTAGTTGCCAAAATTAAGTTTTGCCTTTATTCACTTATTAATCAAGTTCCACGGTTTTGGTTGTTTATGTTTATGTCCAGGAAAGTATCTTAAACATAAGGAAGAGCTTTGGAAGATTCCTTACTTGAAGTTTCCATAATTCAAGCTAAGTTGAATAGTCAACTCACACGCTTTCAAAAGAAGGAAACAAGTGAGCTGTTCTTTGCGACGCGATTCTTTCCAGGATTCTCCGAATTGAAGAAGATGTGTTACCTTGCTAAATCAGTAATGAAGGAAACACATATTCTGGAAAGATATGAAGTTCAAAAAGAAGGCAATTTTCAACAAGGAAACAACAAGAGTTACCAAAACTGTGAACAACACATCTTGGCGTTCAAGACTCAAGAAAACTATAAATATGTGAAGTTCATCAAGATGAAGACAAGACAATCGTGCCAATAATTCGAGAGATTAATTATTCTTTGTATTGTCTTCATTTTGTTTAGCGAAGTTTTTGTATCAACTACTTAAGTCTAGTTCATAGAAGTTAAGTAGTTCTTACTTGTCTGCTTCGTTGAGTCCGATCAACAAAGAGCTTGAGTGAATTATTGTGAGGAACGTTTTTGATAAAACCTTTATGGTTATTTCGCCTAAGGCTCGGAAGTTTTTAATAATATTGAAAACTTCTTAAAATTTTATCTTCTTGTGTTCTTACTTCCGCTGCACATTATTATTATTATCAAGAAGATCAAAATAGAGTTAAGGCAATTCCAGCTTAACTCTCAAAAAGTGTTGTGTCAATCCACGATCCTACAATTTCAATTGGCGTCAGAGCCAAACACCGACTACACTGGTGGTTTGGAGGTGATACAACACCATGGACAGTGTCAATCCTAATACCAACAAGATTCCAGTTTTGGATGGCTCCAATTATGCATATTGGAAGATCAGGATGAGGTCTCACATCAAAGCTATTGATACTCAAGCCTGGCAATCCGTGACCAATGGATACTCTCTTCTAACATTACCAAGAGATGGTAAAGGTGATCTAGTTCCAAAACCAGAAGCAGACTGGACAGCAGCAGAGGTAAGTCTCTATAACTCTAATGAAAAAGCTCTTAATGCTATCTTTAGTTGGGTTAATCATCACATGTTCAAGTTAATCTAGAATTGTATAAAAGCCAAACATGCTTGGGATATACTTGAATTACATTGTGAAGGAGATTCTGCTGTTAAAGATTCTAAATATAGACAACTGCTTTTGCAATTTGAAAAACTTGAGATGGGAGAAGATGAAAGTGTTGACAGTTATTTTGAGAAAATTCTTGATATTGCTAACCAATGTGAAAATCTAGGTTTTGCTATGACTAATCAAGAAATGGTCTATAAAGCTATGAGAACACTGTCATCTAAATTTGCTCTCAAGAAAATTGCAATGAGTGAATCTAGAAACCTTGCTAATCTACAGTTTCAAGTCTTGATGAATACGCTTAGAGAATTTGAGATGGAGCTTGCCTCACAACCTAGCAAACATAGGGCTGTTGCTTTAAGAGGTTCTAATCTTGACAATGAAAGTGATGATGATTTTGAAATAATTTCTTCAAACTATGGGAAAATTACTAAGAAGTTCAATAAGTTGAATCTTAAAGGAAAAGGTAAAGAGAAGAACCTTAGTAATAGTTCCACAGGTTACAAGAAATTACCTCATAAGTTTGTGAAGTACATGGCATCAAAACCTACTCCTTTAGAAGCTGATAAGTTAAAAGATGTTCAATATTTTGAATGTAAAGGATATGGTCATATGGCTAATGAATGTGCTAACACTCTTAGAAAAAGAGGAAATTCTCATTGGGTTTGTGTAGATGATTTCAGTGAAGATGACTTTAGTTCTGGAGAAGCTGAAGAACAATCAGAAGAGGTTCAAACTGCTACCCTTCTCACTCAGATTGACTGGACACCAGAAGACTCCCTGAACTGCTTCGGATCTCAATGTTACCCCAACATTCAGGATCCAACATCAGAACAGGAGACCTTCTTTGCAGATTGGGATGAATATGATACTGATTCTGAACCTTATCTTGCGTCCTACTTTGATGAATCTAACTTTGATTGTTTTCATGGCACAGTGGATCTAGATGAAGAATACTTCTTTGAAGGTGAAATGTCCCAAGAGGAAATCATTGAAGACCTGAAGTCTATCTACCACAAACTGCTGCTTGAGAATCACAAACTCATGAAGAGCAACAAAAGCTTGAAGGAAGATATTGGATGCATGAAGGAGATTCTGAAACTGTATGAGAAAGACCTTGACAAAACTGAAGCTGAGCTGAAAGAGGTAAAGGTAGAATTAGATAAAGCTGAACAAACCATTAACAAATGGAACTCTTCTACATCTCTGCTTGATGAAGTGCTGAGTATGGGAAATCAAGGTAAAAATGGTTTGGGCTATGTTGAGAAACCTCCCTCTGAAGATGTTAATTCCGCCTACTTGAAAGATGGTTTTATCAAGGAAAGCAATAACTTGAGTTGTGAAATCTCTTCCAACACTGTGAAAAGGCCTACTTTTATCTGTTAATATTGTTTTCAACCTGTTCACATTAAGCCTTATTGTAAAAAATATAAAATTGTGATTGAGAAGAAAATAGTAATTAATAGTTGTACCAATGTTAGGAAAACCTCTGATCTGAATGTTATCCCAACATTAGGTAACAAATCTGAAGGACATAAAAGTAGAACTTGGATTGAAAAGTTAAAAACTCCTAAGGTTAAAATTGTTTGCAATGTTGTGTTTTCTGCTGTTTACTCAAACCTTGCAGGTAAGTGGTATTTTGACAGTGGATGTTCAAGGCACATGACTGGAAACATTGACAACCTGAAAAATGTAATCCCTTTGATTGTTGGAACAGTTACCTATGGAGGAGGCACTAAAGGGAAAATCATTGGAAAATGAGTACTGGATGTTGAAGGATTTCCTCCACTCAAGGATGTGTTGTTGGTTGAAGGATTGAAAGCAAATTTAATTAGCATAAGTCAACTTTGTGAGGACAATCTACTAGTTACTTTTGATAAAAGTTCATGTGATGTGTTTAATAGTGACAATGTCTGTGTCATGACAGGTACAAGATCAAAGGATAACTGCCATCTTGCTCAAGATGAAGCAGAATGCTACCATGCCAAGGTAGATGAATCTGTCATGTGGCACAAGAAGTTAGGACATGTGCACTATAGGAATCTGGAGAAACTACAGAAGTTAGAGGCTGTAAGAGGACTGCCTAAGTTGACTAGCCCAGGTAAAATTGTTTGTGAAGACTGCCTGAAAGGTAAACAAACAAAAGTTGTTCATCCACCACTTCAGGTACAGAGTACTAACCCTAGAACTAATAGGTGCTTTGAATTGCTACATATGGATCTCATGGGTCCTATTGAGGTTAGTAGCCTGAATGGTAAGAAGTATGCTTTTGTTATTGTTGATGATTTTTCAAGATATACATGGATTAAATTTTTGAAAGAAAAATCAGAGGCATTCAACACATTCAAAATTTTGCATGCTAGTATTAAGAATCTTTATGGCACTTTTGTAGGAAGAATTAGGTCTGACCATGGAAAAGAGTTTGAAAATGTAAGCTTTGCTAATTTCTGTGAATCTAAAGGCATTTTCCATGAGTTCTCTGCACCTAAGACACCTCAGCAAAATGGGATTGCTGAGAGGAAGAATAGAATACTTCAAGAGATGGCTAGAGTTATGTTGAATTCTAAAAACCTATCTAAGAAACTCTGGGCTGAAGCTTTGAATACTGCATGTCATATTAGTAATAGAGTTTATCTTAGACCTGGTACTACTTTGACACCGTATGAAATCTTGAAGGGTTCAAAACCAACAGTAGCACACTTTCATGAATTTGGTATTAACTGCTATTTGCTAAAAGATAGAGAATATTTGAGCAAATTTGATCCCAAAAGTGAAAAGTGTATATTTGTTGGATATTTTCCTAATAGTGCTGCTTTCAGGGTCTACAATCCAAGATTGCATACTATTCAAGAATCAGTGAATGTCATATTTGATGATTTAACTGTTTCTGCAGGTACTGAAGAAGTCACTGGTTCAGATGTTACTCCAACATTGGACTCAACATTGAACACTGACGCTGGAGATGCTGAACTAGAAACTGGAACAAATGTTGACTTAACACCAGAAACCCCCAATGTTAGGCCAACTTCTGTGCTGTCAGATTCTGAAGATGAAGTGGTTCTTGTATCTAGAAGAGATCCCCCTCTTAGAATACAAAGAGATCATCCAGCCTCTCAAGTAATTGGTCAAATTACTGAAAGAGTTAGAACACGCAACAAAGAAAGGGTAAATTACAAGGATATGGCTAAGTTGTGTGTTTGTATGTCTTCTTCATGTACTGTTGAAAATGCATCTTGTTTTGTGTCCTCCATTGAACCTAAGAATGTAACTAAAGCTCTTAAGGATAGTTACTGGATTAATGCCATGCAAGAGGAACTCTTACAATTCACCAAAAATAGAGTTTGGAATCTAGTACCTAGGCCATCACATGTGAATGTAATAGGTACAAAATGGATTTTCAAAAATAAAACTGATGAGAATGGTGTAATTATGAGGAACAAAGCTAGGTTGGTTGCACAAGGTTATACTCAGGTAGAAGGTATAGATTTTGATGAGACTTTTGCTCCAGTAGTTAGGATAGAATCAATTAGATTACTCCTTGCTATTGCTTGATGTCTTAGGATTAAACTTTACCAAATGGATGTTAAAGGTGCCTTTCTGAATCGTTTAATTGACAAAGAGGTTTATGTAGAACAACCTAAAGGCTTTGCTGACCCTAAACATCCTGACCATGTGTACAAACTTGAAAAGGCTTTGTATGGCTTAAAACAGGCCCCTAGAGCTTGGTATGAGAGGCTAACTGATTTTCTGTTAGGCCTAGGTTTCAATAGAGGAGATGGAGATAGAACATTGTTTGTCCTTAGAAAAAGCTCTGATATATGCATTACTCAAATATATGTGGATGATATAGTATTTGGCTCTACTAACAAGTCTACTTTAGACAAATTTGTTGAGTCTATGACAGGAACATTTGAGATGAGCATGATTGGTGAGCTTAACTACTTTCTGGGACTACAAGTCAAGCAGCTGGAGAATGGTATCTTCTTGAACTAGGAGAAGTATGCAAGGAATCTGGTGAAGAGATTTGAGCTACAAGAGTCAAAGCCTTGCAAAACTCCTATGTCCTCTTGAGTGAAGATAACAAAAGATGGCACTGGTAGCAATGTTGACCCAACATTGTACAGATCCATGATTGGTAGTTTGCTATATCTCTCTGCCTCTAGACCTGACATCATGTTTTCAGTATGTGTTTGTGCTAGGTACCAAGCTGATCCAAAGCAATCTCACTTTATTGCTGTGAAGAGGATTCTTAGATATATCTCTGGAACTTCACCTTTAGGCATTTGGTACTCTTATGACACTAACACTAACTTGGTTGGTTTCAGTGACTCTGACTGGGCAGGTGATGTGGATGAAAGGAAATCCACAAGTGGAGGCTGTTTTTATTTGGGGAATAATTTGGTCTTCAGGTATAGCAAGAAGCAGAATTGTGTTTCATTATCAATAACTGAATCAGAATATGTAGCTGCTGATAGATGTGTTACCCAACTTGTGTGGCTCAAACACATGCTTTTAGATTATGGGCTAGATAGTGATACACTTCTCATGTTCTATGACAATCTAAGTGCCATAAGTATCTCTAGGAATCCTGTCCAACATTCTAGAACTAAACATATAGACATAAGGCATCATTTCCTAAGAGATATGGTAGAGGACAAAGTGATCAACATTGAACATATTGAGACAACAAATCAGCTAGCTGATATGTTTACAAAACCTTTAGATAGTGAGAGATTCTTCAGCTTGAGAAAATCTCCTGGCATGTGTGATATGTGAAAATGTTGAGAAAACCAGTGTTGTCATAACACCACTGACTAGCACTGGTATATTGGTTATGGTGTAGTAGGTATTCTGTTGTTATTCCTTTGTTGAGTTGCATTTCTTTTTGAGTCTCATTTCATCTGCGTTTTGTCATATTTGGTTTGTGTGGTTGAACTCTTTGATGAACAACTCTTTCTAGTTATCAGTTTCACATCTGTGTTTTGAAAAAAGTTAATAAAACTCTTCTGTTTGTCTGAGGTTGTGATTGCCTAACATATGGAGAAGCTGGGGCACACAAAGTTCACTACTTTGATGTCTATTCAGTTGTGTCTTATTCATATGGAAGGTGTACATGACATGTGGAGAAGCTGGGGTGCATGATGTTGATAGCTTCACTGTTACTCAGTTGTGCTTATTTACATGTTTCTGTTTGTTTGGCCAAGGAACACATGAGGGTGGTCTTTTCTACTAGGATGTTTGAGGTTTAGATTTCTTACATTTAGTAGCACTGATCACTTGGTGATTCTCTTGAATGCAGGTTGGTAAACAAGTATGCATAAGGAATTGGGGTGTTGGGGTGCATGATAAATGGATTGCCAACATTCAAGGCCTTTGTACTTGCCTAACTTGCTGCTGTTAATGTTGTTAATGGGGTGTGTGGAGTTCAGGCTGCCCTCATTCAGTTGTGACATTAGCTTTGTGTTTAGCAACCATCAGTTTTTTTGGTTCAGATGAGTTATGAAAATAATAAAGATTATAAAGAGATGTGACTGTGCTGGTTTGAGAAGTTCTTCATAAGTATTTACCATCTGCCTATTTGACATTACATTGTTGCATTCATATAGAACTGCATTGTTTTCTTTCTTGTTTGTGAGTTGTGTCGGTTTAGGCTTAGGGGGAGTATAATTCATGTGTTGAGGCATACAATTTGGGTGACATACTGCATGTGACACAATGTTCTATGACTTTCTATGTTGTGGAAGTGAATTGTTCCTTGAATTCATAACTGCTTATCTATGTGTGTTTCTTGTTATCTATGTTGCTTACTCATGATTTTGATCTAAACAATATGTCTGAGGTACTCACTTGCTAAATTGGTTAAGTTTCAGATGTATTTTTGGATGTATCTCAAGCTCTCACATGAATTTGCCTTGGTGAAGCCTGTACCTCCACCTTCGGTTTTGAATGTTATCAAATGTTATCCCAACATTATGCACAGTCGCAGGTCAACATTGAAAACATGAACTTATAAGTTTTCAGTTTTTTCTGAAAACCGCTCTAGTTAACTGTTAATTAAACATCAAAGCTTGTGCCCGGGAAAACATAGTGGGAAAGTTTTACATGGTTCAAATTTGGTAACTGCTCACTAACATTCATTCTCTTTCCTTAATTCACGATTAATTCAAAAATCAAAACCATATTTTCCTTATTTGTGCTTGCAAGATTATTATTTGTGCTTAACTGCAAAATTACTCTCTGCTCTCAAATTCTCTCATTTCCTCTCTGCAAATTCTCTCAAACCTTCTCTACTAACAATGGCAAGCAAGTCTCCCATGCAAACTCTTGCAGATGTTGCTCTAGGAAGTGAGCACGCTGCTGCACGCACTCACTCACACACTAGAAGTTGCTGCTAAGAGGAAGGCGATTCCCTATGTGCGACGAGGAAAGAGGACCAAACAGAGAGAATCGACCTCCAATGTTGAGCCAACAGTGGAACCAACCACTCCCATCACCAATGAGCCTGAAACTGAGGTAAACACTGCTGAACCCATCCCTGAATTTGATGCTAATAAACCCGTTGAGGGGGAGGGTAGTGGCTCTGTTGAAACATCTGTGAAGATATCCGTGGATGTGTCTGTTGACAAGATGGTGAGGAAGTGGATTAGGGCTCAAAAGAAAAATAGAAAGGGCAATGGGGAGAAATTGAAAAATATGTCTGAGTCTGGTAAGGCCAGGGCTGAGGCCAGGAAAAGACAGGCTGAGAGATCAGCTAGGAAGAGGGCTGCTGAGAATGAGAAGAAAGCTGAGGAAGAGAAGAAGGCTGTTGTTGCTACTGAGAGAAAGAGGAAAGGAAAGCAAGTGATGGAAGAGGAAGTATAGGTGGTAGATGTTGAGGATGAGGAAGAAGAAGAGGAGAAGGAAGAGGAGACTGAGGAGGAGCAGGATGTTGCTGCTGATGTTGGGGCAACATTAGGAACATATGAGTATACAGATGGGCTATATGTGGTCTACCCTGAGGAGGAGGAGAACTGCTATTCTCCCTACTATCTCTCTCAAGAGCTGGAGAAGAAGTGGGATTCCTTTAAAAGAAGGGAGATTCACACTGAAAGAGCTATAGAGATGACCGATTTCAAAGAGAACAAGGTGATGGACTTGCTTGAGGCAAGAGGGCTGCAATAGTCAGTGATGGAGCTGAGTGACTATGCTACTGAGATTGTCATGGAGTTCTACCTTAATCTCTCCAAATGGATCAGGGACTACAGATCTCCAAAATTTGGAAAGGCTTGGGTGAGGGGGAGAGTCTTCAACATTGACCCCTACACCATCAACAAAATCTGTGGCTTCCCTACTACTGATGAATCTGAGGACCCCTATTATGATGATGTGATGGAGGACTTGACTGAAGGGTTGGTCAAAATATGGAGAGATGCTCTGCCAACCACAAAACTCACCTCCCTGAGTGCTGTCTTACACAAGATGGCTTGTTTCAACTGGCTGCGAAGCAAGAATGTGACTGTACTTACCAAGGAATCAGCAATCTTGGAGTACAAAATCAAGAATGGGCTAGCTGTAAACATGGGGGAGAGGATTGTGAAGTCTATGTCTGAAATTGCTGGAAGGAAGAATGGGATGCTACCCTATCCCTCACTCATCTGCAAAATCTTTGGCAGTCAAGGATTGAAGACAAGTGTCACTGTGGGCTGGAGGAAGAATGATTCTGAATTAACTATTCTCCCAAGCTACTTGTCTGGATCAAGAGTGAGAGACCTTCCATGGAACCCAAAAGGAGTGGTGAGACCAAGAACTGAGCAGAAAAAGGCTAAGGAGTTTGCTGGAACTTCAGTACCAATGTCCAAAGAAGTGGATTGCTTGGTTATCACTTCAACTTTTGTGGATCATATGCTGAACTGGTATAGGGGGCAGATTGCTGACACTCAGAGGGAGATCGAAGAGAGGAAGGAACACCTCAAAGAACTGGAGGACATTGTGAAAAATTTGGAGGAACTCCCTTCTTCACAAAAAGGGGGAGAGTAGTTCCAATTTTAATTTTTGTCTTCTAGTTTATGGTCTGTTTCTATGAACTGCTAATTTCTTTGAACTGCTGGTACATTTTGGTTTTATTTGATCAAGGGATATGTCCTTGATATTTTAGCTATGGCCTGTAAATCGAAGTACTGCTGTTGAACTGCTCTAACTAAACTTAATTGTTATTTCTTATGAAGGAACTTTTTGAACTGTTTTTCTTGTTAACCTTTATGCAGGAAACTTACTGGTTTCAATGTTGAGGCAACATTGATGAATGTTGAGGTCTGAACATGTGTACATATGTGAATGTAGTGATGACCTTAATGCTTGTCTTGGTTAATTTAACTTTGAATATGATATCTTGTATTAAGGGGGAGCAGTTTGGTAGTTTAATTTGTTTCTTGTTGATTATAACTTTCTGGATATAAGACCTGATTGGAACATGTATTGGTTTTGTGAAGAAAGGCAAAAAGGGGGAGATTGAAAGTGCAGGTTTTCGAGAATCAATGTTAGACGATGTTGAGTTAACATTGAGGATAACATTGAAAGCCGAGAGCTTGAGCGAAAACTGTTCTTTAGTTGCCAAAATTATGTTTTGCCTTTATTCACTTATTAATCAAGTTCCACAGTTTTGGTTATTTATGTTTATGTCCAGGAAAGTATCTTAAACATAAGGAAGAGCTTTGGAAGATTCCTTACTTGAAGTTTCCATAATTCAAGCTAAGTTGAATAGTCAACTCACACGCTTTCAAAAGAAGGAAACAAGTGAGCTGTTCTTTGCGACGCGATTCTTTCCAGGATTCTCCGAATTGAAGAAGATGTGTTACCTTGCTAAATCAGTAATGAAGGAAACACATATTCTGGAAAGATATGAAGTTCACAAAGAAGGCAATTTTCAACAAGGAAACAACAAGAGTTACCAAAACTGTGAACAACACATCTTGGCGTTCAAGACTCAAGAAAACTATAAGGATGTGAAGTTCATCAAGATGAAGACAAGAAAATCGTGCCAACAATCCGAGAGATTAATTATTCTTTGTATTGTCTTCATTTTGTTTTGCGAAGTTTTTGTATCAACTACTTAAGTCTAGTTCATAGAAGTTAAGTAGTTCTTACTTGTCTGCTTTGTTGAGTCCGATCAACAAAGAGCATGAGTGAATTGTTGTGAGGAACGTTTTTGATAAAACCTTTATGGTTATTTCACCTAAGGCTCGGAAGTTTTTAATAATATTGAAAACTTTTTAAAATTATATCTTCTTGTGTTCTTACTTTCATTGCACATTATTATTATCAAGAAGATCAAAATAGAGTTAAGGCAATTCCAGCTTAACTCTCAAAAAGTGTTGTGTCAATCCACGGTCCTACAATTTCAGACTTCATGAGGAGATTCTCAGAAAGGGTCATGGACATCCCTCACGCCGACCCTCAGATGTTGTCCGACATTCTAGCACTCGGGCTTTGACTCGGGGACTTTGCCAATTACCTCATGAGGATCCGTGTGAAAGATCTGGAGGATCTGATGTAGAGGGTGGAATCCTTCATACAAATGGAAGAAACCATTAAGACTGAAAAAATCCGACCCCATCAAAACAATGAATTCAAAGGGAGAAAATGGGAGGACATAATAGAAGATAATGGTCAAAACAAAAAGGAAGATAAAGTGAAAAGGCATTTTAAGCCCACACCACTACCTCCTAGTAGTGTGACCCTTGTGGAAGTCATGAACATAATAAGCGAAGATCGAGAATTCAAGTGGCCACAACATGCGCCAGAGCCAGAGAAGAGGCAAAACAAAATTAAGTTTTGCATCTATCACCAAGCTTATGTCACGTGACCAGTGATTGCATTCACCTAAAGATAGAAATCAACTGGCTCCTAAGCCTGGGGTACCTAGAGAAATATGTGATTCCCGACAATCAGCGAATTCTCGAGAAGTGGAACTAGGAAGAGGAGAATAGGGACATCAGAAAAATACCTCGTTCAGAACCTTCTGAAGAAAATCACACCACGCTAGAGTGAGGTACGATTGTCCCTTGCTCCTTGTACTTACCGTGATAATCCACCTATTGAAAGAACAATAGCATGATTGAAAGAGGAGTCATGGACATCTCCTTAGCTGGCTGTAAAAGAAAATACGTTAAGGAGGCTCGCAAGGTTGATCAAAAGAAGGATGTTTATGCTGCTCAAGCTCAAGCAACCCCCACCATCATCTTTGGGCATGACGATGTATCGTTTACACCATTTCCCTCAAAGACCCTTTCGTGATTAAAGCCACCATACTCGACACAGGGGTAAAGAGAGTCCTAGTGGATACCAGAAGCTCTGTGGATTCCATGTTTTCCCGACATACGTTGCCCTCATACTCATGCAAGATCACTTGAAGCCACTGGAAGTTTTGCTAGTAGGATTTTTGGGAGAGTATTGTCAAACCCTTGGAACCATCACCGTCTCAAAGTCTTAGGGAGGCGGAGTGATGGGATAAGCATAAGCAACTAGGTTTTTGGGTCGTTGTAGCTCTCTCTAAGACATACAACATCATCTGTGGTCGGCCCTCACTCTGAGCATTTGACACAGTTCCCTCTATGCTACACCTAAAAGTAAAATTCCCCAACAGTGTTAGGAATCGAAAGAAGTCATGGGCGATTAGGCCTATACCTGAGAAAGCCACATGAATACTCTGTCAATTAAACCCGAGGTCCCATCTTTGGACCTTCCCGCCAAGAAATCTCAAACTGAGAAAGCAAAGGTCCATCCCATGGAACAACTTAAGCTGATCGAGCTCATAAATGAAGTTGAAGGAACATTCGTGAAAATAGCGACTAACATCGCAGAAGATGTGGAGAGGGCCATCACCAACACTTTGAAATAATTCCAAAAGACAGTTATCCACTCCACAACATTGATCAGCTTGTGGATTCAACCATCGTGTGCGTACTGCCTTTCACGATGTATGAAGATTATGGCTACAACCAGATCCTCATGGCTACCAAGAATCGGGACAAAACAAGCTTCATCACCAATGCATGTGCCTTCTGTTACCTAGTCATGCCATTTAGATTAAAGAATATCAAGGCCACCTATCAAAGGTTAGTTAATGTCATGATCGAAGGAGTAATCATAGATACGATGGAAGTATACGTTGATGACATGATAGTAAAGAATAAGAAGGAAGAAGATCACATGAAGGACCTCACCAGAGCCTTCAAAATTATGGAACAATTTGGCATGAAGATCAACCCCCGAAAACGCTCTTTCGGCATTTGGGGTGAAAATTTCTTAGGTTCCCTCATAACTGAGAAGAGGATCGAGGTCAACCCCAAAATGGCACAAGCCATCATTAACTTGGAGCCTTCTGAGAGCGTGCGCGAGGTGCAAATGCTATATGGAAGATTGGCCTCCCTGAGCAAGTTTATTTCCCGCTAATCGGAGAAAGGCCTGCCTACCCTTCTTCAAAATACTCATAAATGTAAAATATTTTTGATGGAGTGACCAATGCAAAGAGGACTTCAAACAAGTAAAGGGATATTTGACGAAGCTGCCACTCCTTGTAAAGCCGGTGCCATCTATTATGTGAGCAAGATCCTCTAAGATGCCGATACCCGCTACACTCGGATGGAAAAGTTGGGTGTGGCCCTTATCACTACCGCCCAAAAACTTTGAGCCTACCTCGTAGCAGACCCGATCACAGTGCTCACACAATAACCCCTTTGTATGATCCTAAAACACTCCGTGGCATTGGGTTTCACGTTAAAATGGGTCATGGAGCTCGGAAAATTCAACATCACCTATGCACCTAGGCCCGCCATCAAAGTGCATCTACTTGCATTTTTTATAATCGAAATGTATGAAAATGCAGAGGAAGACAAAGTCGAACCTATGTGACATATTTTTGTGGATGGCTCCTCCACGAGCTCCCATGGAAGAGCCAAAATAGTATTCCTAAAGGTTACTGATCAAAAGCTCGACACGGTCCTAGACTTTGCAGTACGACTGGAGTATCCCATGTTAAATAACAAAGTTAAATACGAGGCCCTTCTTATCGGAATGCGACTAGCTTGCAAGGGAGCAATGCGGAGACTCTTAGTCTATAACTATACCTAACTAGTGGTACAACAAATCAATGAAACCTACAAGGCCGGGGAAAAGAGAATGAAAGACATTTTGGAGGCAGTCTCCACCGAGAATATAACCTTCCGAGAATTTGATGTAAAACAGATCCCTCATCCCGAGAACCAAGATGAAAATGCCTTATCAAAACTCGATAGTCTGGTCTAGCCTATGAATACCCAAAAAATCAAAATTTTGACCAGTTAGAGGTCAGAACGACAACATGAGTCCAACAACATCCTTATGATTGCTTCGATCAAGAATAGTTGGATGACATACATCATTAAGTTCCTCTACGACCCCGAGGAATTCACCAGCAATGGAAAAATGTTTCGTGCAATGAGAAAATGAGCCACCCGATATTTTTTTGATAGGAAACATACTCTACCAAAGGTCCTTCTCCCAGCCCAAATTGTGATGCATAGACGAGCAAGTAGCCCAACACATCTTGCGAGAGATACAAAAAGGCTGCTGCAGCAACCACGCGTGGGTTAAAAATATTGCAGCAAAAATTATGTGACAAGGATATTATTTGCCGATCATGGCTGCTGACTGTGACGAATACATTCAAAAGTGTAAAAGATACCAGATCCATGGCTCAATAGTTCACCAACTAGCTTCCCTGTGGGAATCCGACACCATCCCTTGCCCTTTCGGCAAATGGGGTATTCACATGGTTGGAGCCCTAGTCCCCAACAAAGGGTAGAAGAAGTACACACTAGTCGTTGTAGACTATTTCACCAAATGGGCCGAGGTTGTGCCACTCGCAAGGATGACAAGTGGAACCGTGATTAATTTCCTATGGCGCAACATCTTCTGTCGCTTCGATGTCCCTCAAACATTGGCCAATGACAACGGGGTGCAGTTTCGAAATGAGCCTGTAGAGAAATGGTGTGAACGATGGGATGTCAAACATTGACTTAGTGTTGTGGGGTACCCACAAGTTAACAGACATGTAGAGGTCAGCAATCTCTCCCTTTTGAAAATATTTAAGGCCTGTCTTGAATGGTATCGGTCCAAGTGGGTCGAGGAAATACCCGAAATACTTTGGGCATACTGCATAACTCCAAGATCTACAACAGGAGAAATGCCCTTTAGCCTGGTATACGAGACCAAAGTCTATAGTACCCTCGAAGGTTGAAAAACAAAGCTGGAGAGTCCATGGGTACGAGAAGGCTAGAAATGGCACCAACATGGCCTTGTCACTAGACCTTCTAGAAGATAAAATAAACCAAGTCGGTGCCCAAGCCAATCTTTACAAAAAACACATGTTCGAATACTACGACAACCAACTCTTCCCCCGATCCTTCAAAGTGGGGGACCTTATATTATAAAGAGTTGGAGCTTCTAAGAACATCGGCAAACTTGAACCTAAGTGGGAAGGATCCTACCAGGTTTCTAAAATCCTTGGGTCCACTACCTATCTTCTCAAAGATTTAGAAGGACATGAGTACACCCTCGTGTAGAAAGCTCTCAATCTTAGAAAGTTCTACTCGTAGTCCCTGAAGAAGAAAAGACATACCTCTTATCATTTTGGTCCCATGATTAAGAATATATATTTTGACTATGTAGCAAATGTTTGTATTTTAGTTAAGTATGCCGCTACGGCTGTATGAAGCAAACATTATTACATTGTAATAAAAGCTACATAGAGAAATCAATACAACTCAAATGCTTAGATCGATAAATAGGCAGACAAACCTTCTAAAGATTCACGAGAGAGGACCAAACCCTCATATCAAATCCCGACAAGACAAGGGCTAACATACGCCCGACCTAAAAAACAAAATAGGGCTTATATATGCCTAATATAGGAATACAGAACCACACTAGTCCTTGTTTAGGGGATTAACAAGACATTTGCCCTCCCTTATCATCCTGCGGCATTTTTCATCCGTCATCTCAGTCGGATCCAACATCGCCATGAGGAGAGGAACACACAAGGAACCCACTCAAAGAGTAGGAGGAGAGTCTTGAGCTGAACGACCTATATTAGCTCAAAACTCCAAGTCGGGAAGAATAAGACTCGAAAGAAACCCAATAAAAGGCCTTATAGTCGTCTGAGCCATCCCATAGCCCACCCAAACTATATCTCGAAGCTTTGTAAGAGACGAAGGCCTCGTTTATGCCGCGTCCTACATCTCCTGGTGAGTTATGGCTAGCTTAGCCTAATGCTAAACTTCCATATTGGCCATTCAATGGTGTAGAGCATTTCGATCTTCAAAGAGCTTGTGAATCTCATCACATATTGGATGAGACCTCAGTTCGCTCTGCCTTCGTGAAAAGTTGCACTACACTCGATATCTCCTTCCCCAAGGTATGATCCAGTTTCTCGATCTCCGCAACATGCGTATCCTCGAGCACTTTTCACATATCACGAGCCTCCTCTAACTCCTCCTCTTCTGATCCTTCCTCAACGACGTTGCTAAAGTATCCTATTTTTAACTCAAAGCCTTGATAATATAAGGGTTGACTCTATACGTCCTTAAGGCATCACCAATCATGACCAGCTGCACAAGACACGGCTAGTAAGTACTTATGAAATGGAGAGAAACTCAATAAGAAGAGATGAACAAAGCATATCGTAGCACATTGGCTGGGTACGCCCCTATTATGAAACTGAAGCACCTCGAGGGGTCACGTAGAAGTATCGATGACACCAATCAATGCCATGGGAACCAGAACTATAGAAAGCTGTCGAAAATGCACTCTTATTGTCATGATTGGACAAGTTGAAAAAAAGGGACCCCGGTGAAGTGAGACGGCTCACGAAGGCCCTTACCACTATTTGTGGAAGGTACGAAACATCCGAAAGATATCACCAAAGGATAAAACCCACCATGCATCGATATGAGTTTAACGTCAGCTGACTAGGAAAATTTGCTAGAAAACAAATAGCTCACTGACAGTGGAATGGAATAGTGGTCGGAGAACACAACTCACTTGGTCCGAATAGATGGTCATATAACCCTCAAAGGATTGTATGCTTGCTGCTCACTCCACGGGATCAAAATATGGACATTACAGAGAAATATGTTTACTGACTCCAGAAGAGCACATGGCCCCTCCATCATCTCCACACTAACACAATAGCCAACCCAACCTCGGTCAACCATCCCGGCAGGCTCCATGACCCTTGAAGTATAAATAGACCCATCAGTAGGTCAGACAATGAGGGGTCGGTAGAGGAAGGTCATGTGGTCGTGATCGATTCTGAAAGGCACCATCACTGACGCACCTAAGTCATTGATGCCACCTTGAATGGCAGTAGTAGACCACTCCACCGACGACGACGATGGAGCACGTCATTGGCAAGTGCGGTGAGACGATGTCACACTATCAACACCAACGACCGACGATTTGACTAGGAAAGAGGACTTTCACGAGAACTTTCATTACTCTAGTGAATATAAATTAGGGGTGTACACATAACCGCCACCCGCCCGACCCGCCCGCCACCCGCCCGCCACAACCCGCAAACCCGCAGTTTAGTGTTTTTTTACCAAAAAAAAAGTTTGAAACCTTGGTAACCCGCTGGTGGGCGGGCGGGTCGCGGGTTACCCATTCTACCCGCCCGACCCGCCCGCCTCTTATTAATAAAAAAAAAAATATATATATATATATATATATATATATATATATATATATATATTATCCTTCATTTAGGTTTTTTTCCAGCCTTCCAGCTGCCCCCTCTCTCTTCTCTCTTCTATCTTCTTCTCCATTCCAGCCGCCCCTTCTCTCTTCTTCTCCACGAAGCCACGCTGCTGTGTCAACTTCACCTCCGCCATTGCCACCACGGCAAACACCGCTGCTCCACCATGGATCCACCGCGGCACGGCTGCTCTGATGCTCCACGACGCCACGACGCGGTCTCCATCTGCTCCACCACGACGCCACGACGTGGTCTCCATCTGCTCCACCCCATCAAACACCGTTGCTCCACCACGGATCCACCACGGCACGACTGCGATTGCTCCGTTGCTCCACCACGACGTCACGACTGCTCCGCTATCCACCAAGACTGGTAACTGCCTTTGTATATTAGAATGTAACTGCTGATTCATGATGTATATTAGAATGTATATTAGAATGTATATATTCTTCTTATTATATTAGACTGTAACTGCTGATTCATGATGTATATTAGAATGTATATATTCTGCTGATTCATGATGCATATTAGAATGTATATATTCTTCTTAACTGATTGTTAATATTGATTCTAATATATCATGAAAGGTCTATTCTAATATAACTGCTGATACATATTATATGTTGTTGTGCTATTTTTTGGGTAATCTATTTAATGTAACCCGCCCGCCACCCGCCTTCCACCCGCTCAACCCGTCACCCGCATGGTTTGTAAATTGTTACCACCCGCACGGGTGAAAGAATTGGTAAACCGCCAAGATTGGGTATGGTGTCTTTTTTCGTTGCCACCCGCTATAACCCACCCGCGTACACCCCTAATATAAATTGTTTAGGAAACTTTGATTGCAATGGAAAAAAAGAAATGATTATCAGAAATGCAATAGCAGTGGAGAAGGTGAAAGGAATTTGCAGAAAAAAATAATGCATGAGAAGCTTAAGAGTGCCGGAGAAGACAAACACAACCACCCTCTATTTATAGGAGAAATAGAGTCGATCCAAGTTCCTGCAGAACGTGTGAATGAGATGGGACCCCTTTCTTACCCCCTCACCACTCTCTTAAACCATCACATCCCACTAATGGTGAGGGGGCTCAAATGACATGTGTCGTGATATGGTATAAGAAACAACATCATTAAAGCTATCTTCAACCGCCCCCATCAATGGCATAGGGGTTCCAAAGAGTCACCAGCCAGAACGCACTACCAACTCTTTTTTAAAAATATACAAAGTTCAAAGATAGGTCATGAAAAAAATACACTTCCACCCAGGACCAACAACAAGAAGGGAAAAGTTATGAAAAAATGCTAAATATGGAAGTGACTCGTGACAAAAAAGTGGTAGGTATCACTCATTATTCGGAGGTACAACAACATCTTACGATCGTAACATGCAAAAGTACTCGTACGTAAGGTGAGTAAACCACCAAAAGAGTTCAAAAGAATTTTATTTATAATTTAGAATCAGGGGTACTCCTGATATAACCCCCCAAATTAAAAATTAAAGGCACTATGGCCACAAAATGCGAGTCTATCTTGGACTAAGAGGCAAGGCTAGAAGCACTCGAAGTAGAGGACTAGACTGGAGATGTATGTGCACTCGGTGTTGGCACGAAACCTTTTAGTAGAGCCAAAGCCATGCCCGAGTGGTTCGAGGTCACCATTTTCTTCAAGTTCAAACCTCCTAAGTTAGCTTCTCCCCGGAACACGCCAAGTCGGCGACCCAAGTCTTTGCAAGCTTTGAAACCCTATGGAAGATGGCCGACATAGTATTGCTACATACCCTAATGGATTTTTTCTTCCAGGTCCACCTTCTGAGCTGCTAACTTCTCCTTGAACTCTATCACCGTGGGCGACACATATTCAGGCATAGATTCCACGAGCCCTTGGGATTTCTCCAAATCCCGGGCCAGCTCAGCCCTTTTCGCTCGAAGGGTCTCTCCATCTTCTTCCAACTTTGCAACACGGGACCATAAAAAATTCTTCGAGACTCTAAACTCTTCAAGGGTACTTGCTTATTGCTTCAACTCCTGTACCCACACTCGGTCAATCTCCCTCTGGTGCATCACCTCTTCATACGAGGACAAGAGTATCCTTGTTCCCAGCGGCACCTAAAACAAGGAAAACATAAAAGTTTAATCTCCGATCAAGAAAATCAAACAAGACATGGATAAAAGACTGCACCCACCATAGCCAAGGAAAAATGCAACATATCAAAGCAGTCCTCAGGCCTATAAGGAGCCATCACCAAAAGAGTCGCTGGAGTCATCACATGCTCAAACAAAATAGAACCCATCGCACCTAGACCCAAAACATAGTCCAATAGGGCACGTAAAGACGGAGGTACTACAAACCCACAATTGGCAGCCGCAACCCCACGAGACGAAGAGCTCACCTCTCTAAAAGATAGAGGAATCGAAGTTCTTATCGCATGGCCCATCACTCGAGAAAGGGAGTCACCGTCACTACCGAGCATGTCTCATCTCTCAAAGGAGAGAGAAGTCTCTTAGTTGTCCCTTCATCCTCGGAAAGAGGGACACGAGCCTGGTCGCCCTCCTCTCCATCAGAAGAAAAGAAGTTTCTCAGCCATGTCGCCCCTCGACTTAGTCCCTGAACCCTCGAGCATCCTTCCGACGTAGGTGACTCACTTGAGTGACCTTCATGATCCCTAACAGACGAGGAAAGAGTTCTCAGGTCCCTTTCCTTGAGAGTCAGAGACACATCAGCACCCTCAGAGTCACTTAAGGCATGAATCGATGGGCCCTACATAATAGGATAAGTTTGCTCCCCTTCTTCAACAAAGCCTGGAGGGTTAGCATCCTTCTCCTTTGTCAGGTCCGCATCTCCTGAGAATCCTCATGAACAACGCTCTTCACTCGCCCTCGAACACATCATTAGTCATTTCTGATGTCGTCGAGACCTTGGACCCCTAGGCAGCATGGAACTCTTAACTGCTTATGGCGAGCCCCTTCCCCCTCTGGTCAAGGGTGGAGGCGTGTACACCAATTCGTCCATAATAGTCCCTGAAAAGAAGATATGTGCGGTGAATAATTCAAAGCACACAAAACCAGTAGACAAGAAACCAGGAAGAAGAAAAAGAGACTTACTAAAATTGGCACGATCAAGGTCGGGGTCATGACCCCCACCGTCAAATAGTCTAATCGACATGTAGTATAGATGGAGATGAATATATCTTCTTGCGTCATAGCACGACAATCAACCAGCTATTGCATATCATCCTCAACATTGTACGACATTGGAATAAAAGGTCTCTCATTCCACTCAAAGGGCACACCATGCATCGTTTTGCTATAAGTACACACTTGGTTCCCTTCTACACTGTAAACGTATAAAAAATATGGCTCCCTCAGGACTTAGACCAATCAAAGGCCCAATTAAACTTGGCTACCATGTGATGGTGGTTGTACGCCATGTAAATGAACACGAATACGGCTAATGTGGCATACTCGTTAGGGGAAAGTTGGCTCAGGCATAAGCTACAGACGTTGAAGACCTCACAAAAGAAAGTGGGCAAAAAAGACAAGAGCCTCGACTTCAACTGTGGATAGTACACCATCATGTACCTAGTATGAGAGGAGGGCCCCTCTCATCTTCTCTAGGAATCTCAATCTCCAAGTGGTCGGACTTTACCCCGTAACGAGTAAGCTACACCTGTTCCTCATTAACGGAGCGTATGGTGCTCGGCACAACTTCTACAAAACCCTAACAGAAGAAGACGCCACCCTCTTGTTAGAGACTTTTAGCGGCGTTTCAATTACGCTGAATGAAGTGTGGTACCGACGAGAAATGTTAGCAATCTCCATCACGAAAAGAGAGTGCACTACATATATCGGCTCTCTACCCCGGTTGGGGAAATGCCCATCTTTGCTAGTGTGCCACAATTTTTGTAACGCCCAAAAAAATAGGAAGAAAATAAATTTATACTTTAGCCGTTGAACTTTTGAAAATTTTCATTTTTGACCCTAAATATTTAGAAAATTTTGCATTTGAGCCCCATGAACTTAAAACTTAGTCTTTTGTTATATTTGCAGGTCTCTAATCCTAAAACATATATTTCAATTTCAAATATGCAAGTTGATTGAATTACCTAGAAAAATTACATAAGTAAATATGTATGTAACAAAGAAATCTAATTATACCTATTTGAATTTTAATTATAAATAATTGAGGACCATGATATGCAATTAACCAATTGATGAAGTAAGCCATGTCATCGTTTTGATGAGATAAGCCATGACATCTTTAAGAGCATGATTAAATTCTGATTTTTTATGATTTATTATAAAATAATCAAAGTGGACCTTAATTAAAATGATTTTTACATGATTTTTTGCCAATAAATAGTAGGATTTCTTCCAAAAATCTTCACACCCAAAATCATTTCGGTTTTTCCTTCTTTCTTCCTATGAATCTCTACGTTAGTGAGTCTAACTTCAGGAAAAATTCATCCCAAGTTCTTATGTCATCATTTTCTACCTGAAAATACTCAAAAATGTTTATTGCGCATAAATTATCCATTCGGCCCTGCACCTTAGAAAAATCATAAGTAATTGTAGAAAAATCTTTTATTATGAATCAGAAACCATAAAAAATTTGAAAACCAAATCCATTTAGATGTCCGATCAAAGGTAAAACCAAAAATGCGGTGAATTTTTAGTTTATTTGGCACAACCTTTATTTTGTTAGTTTATAAGTTAAATCACCATCATAATTTATATATTTATTACACACATGAACTTAACATAATTTAGTATTCGTTATAATCAGATTATTATAATTATAATCATGAATTGATATTTTTGTGATTTTAATTATATCATTTAAATGGTTGATTTATCATGTTTAATATACTGCTTTCATTAGTCTTACAAGATTATTCTTGGCACTTCATAACTTAAACATCAAATAAGATTATTTATCATAATAAACATTCTTTATCACATGTTTTGATAAACTTCCCATGCTATATTTTTATATTTAAGTTATAACATAATTGTGTGCATTTTAAACTATCTATGTAAAATAAAGTAATAATCGACTAAGTTAAAACTTTTAAGGAGTTACTTCATATGATACATATTTGATGTGTGGTTATTAAAAATTTTGAATTGATTAAAGGCAAAAAAGAAGAGTTTTCTTAGAGTTGGTTAAGTAATATATTTTAAAGATTGATTATGCATCAAATTGGATAGTTAATCAAATTTTACTTATTACCGTAACTTGTCATCGAAATGACTCTAACGTGAATACTCACAGTCATAAGTTTGAACATATGGTTGTTTAAGATAATTTTGAGATATCAATAATGTTGTTAATTGATATTAACTTAATCTTACGTTTGTAAATATATCATCTAAGATTTTCATGTTTAGAGTAATGACATAAATTAAGCTTATGTGTAATTTACTAATATTTACATTGTAACTAGCATTCTTAACCAGAATGTTCTCAATTTCACCAACATGAGGATTAAAGAAAAAAATACTATTATTTGTTGTGGTGAACTATAAATTCAGTTGATTAATATTATTTAAGTTTGTTAAAGGTTTGACGAACTAATCAACGCCATCAAGGTTCCCCGTACGAATCAAGGTGACATTCCATTTCTGATTTGTCCTAGCCCCGTTTGGCATTCGGCCCTGAGAAACTTGGATAGAAAAGCCACTACTCCGTACCAAACCTCGAACAACATATATTACATCATATTTTTGTTTTGGCATCTCATCTCATTACATGATTTTCTTACTCATCGTTAAATCGTATTCAATCATTTACTATTTATCATATTGATTCGTAATCATGGTAATTCTGTGATATTTTAATCTCATCTTCTGGTTCTTGAACCTTGCAAAGAGCAACGAACTATGTTCATGACATGTAGCTCAAGGAGCAACGAATATTATCCGGTTTACTGGCTTATTTGTTTATCTGTTATACCCATTGGGAAGTCTTTGGGAAGTTGCGCCCATGGATTGAGTCGAGTTACTGCTGGGCTGTAAGGACTGTTGGTTTAAGTAATTTCGCTTGATACCCATCTATGTAGGCGCTGCTTGCAGTCAGGGGTTGGCTGTAACCTGTGTGCTGGATCGACATGTACTCGAGCATGTCTCTTGATTGTTTACGAGTTCGCTCATCGTCGGGAGGTATAAGGTAGAATATTAAAAGTCATAAAGCTAGGTTTGTTTATTGTTAAGCACAAGTTCAATAACTAATCTATGAAAATTCCAGTACCATTGCTACATCAAATTTTCTAGTTGAGCTGTTTCTACCGGTAAGATCATTCCTCGAAATGTATCCAGTAGGTCACAATTAATTCTTGCATTACTAGTTTTTTTATATGAATCTCACTAAGTCATTAAAGACTTATTCCTCGTTTCTTTTGTCCATTCCTCAGGATAAAAATCAACATGGCAGCATGGATCAAGTGAATAATTGTTCAAGCGTGCATTTTAGAATATTCGTATTTTGTCACTAGTGCATAACCATTAAAAAAGTCACATTGTTTGTAATACAAGACTTCCGATGTATATATCAAAATATATTTTATAAAATGTGTATGGTTTTTATCCTGAACAAGTGAGACCCCTTCCTATGAGTTATGTTTTAGTCTGAGTTGGATAAAGTGACTGATCACCACCGAACCAACTCGGATCGGAGCATGGCTCGTGGGGGCGGTCATCACAATATGGTATCAGAGCCATTGTTTAAATTTTTTTGACAAAAATTAATTTCTCAAAGATGTTTTCACTAAATTATTCATATAGATTAAACACTAATCAACATAAAAGAGTTACAATTGGAGTGTCGTATCTACATCTAAAGCACGTTTCCTACCACGACTATTGTCACTACTTGTCTTCCCTTGGATTTGTGATGATATGAGATCTACTTTTGGTACATATGGTTTAAGTTTGTCAACCAATTCATTTGCAGTATATGCAGAGATGAAAATATCACTAGCTGACGGCTTCATAAACTCCTGTTCCACACAATGATCTAGAAAAGACAAAAACATGTCGTATAAACCATTAACATTATACAACCCTATAGGTTTCTGAAGCATGTTTAATTGAGCCCATGAAGCTATGCAAGAAATCTCTTCTAGTGTTCGTAAGCCCCCAGGTAATACTATAAATGCATCAGAATTATACAACATAGTCGGTATTCTTTCATACATGTCAGGTACAATTAGCCTTTTACCTATGATTGGACCACCGGGATTCATGTCCGCTAAGGCGTTTGGTATGATTCCTAACACTTTACCACCCATAGAAAATGCGCTTTATTGGTACACACTCCATTAGCGCTAAACTTCCTCATCTGTAGACTAGCTTTATGTTTCTCTTTGCCAATATGTTCCACATACTACTTGCTACCTCTAAAAACTCAGAATCCTTTCCAAAACTAGACCCACAAAAGAAACAAATAGATTTTATTTCTCGAATTGAAGATTTTTCCATCTCATATTTTATTCTCCCTGATAATGTGGTATGTGTTAATGGGTGATCTTCGACATCATAAAACCACTATTTATAAGAAAACATAGTAGGCGGACCGATGAAGCTTTTGAAACAACAATAATATAACATCTTCGAAAATAATAATTAATTAAATAGCGTCTCTAACAATCCATCATTTGTGAATAACTTTTCCTACAATCCATCTTTTATGATATGACATTTAACAATCTAAGAAAACGCATTCATATCGTTGTACCCCATCATCTATTATTTGTGCCTATTAAAAAATAATATATATATATATATATATATATGTGTGTGTGTGTGTGTGTATATATATAGATAAGACCGTCTAAGTTTTATTTGTACTGAAAAACTAAATATTTGCATAATTCTTAAAATACGTGCATGCACTTATAAGGAAAAGTTATGTTACCTTATTTTCCTCCTCTATTTTGTCTAAGTATCCAGATTTATTCATTTGAATACAAAACTTTCAAAATAATAATAATATCAACAATAATAATAAATCACAAAAACTTCTATATTACGTTACAATTAAATTACTCGTGTTCTTTGTGGTAGTTATTTTTTAAAATAAATAAAATATTAATTGGCATGATTTATCGACAAAAAAAAATGGATTAAAATTTTTGGTACTCAAAATTTTAAGAAAATTAAAGATTTTCCTAATTACTCTATATTATGCTCGTCAGTTAATTTTTTTTTTCAACTAACATATTTTTCACAAACAAGTCACATACTTCTAATTTTAATTTTCGTCCCAATCATTATACCATTCAAAAAAACAAAAATCTCCCAACGGCTATAAACGGTTATAATGGCCCAATCTCCTTCTATAAATACATCATTTTTATACTACAAAATACACACTCATCTTCATCTAACTTCTCTCTGCCAAAAATGGATCATATGGTTCAAGTAATTATTGTTGTAATTTTTGTTATTTTTATTTTTATTCTAAATGATGAAGAAACATCATTTGAATTTGCTATTGTATTTTTAGGAATCGCAATACCTTTCCTATTTCTTGCTCTTGGTATAGGTTTACTACTTTATGTAAGTTCAATTGAAATATTGCATCTTGGATAATAAGACATTTATTTGAGTAGTCTTCTTTTACCTATATAGTTGTTATAATGTGTGAAACGTCAAAACTTGAATTGCATAATTATATAATCAAAATAAAATAAGATAAGATAAAAAAACTACTAAACTCTCGGTTATTATTAGATAAGAAGCATAAGAGTTTAATTTTTCTTCTTCCGAGAAAATGGGTTTACGACTTCCTATGGTATTAAGTGTTAGTCCTAAATGATAAAATTAATCGAGATAACAGTTAGAAATACTTCTCTTTTGGGATACATTAGTCTTGTTAAAAAAAACAAAAGAGAAAAAAAGGATGGACTTTTAGGTATCAATTACAAAGAGATATTCACTTTATAATATAGATTGACTATCCGATCTAGTTAATGAATATAAGTTTGTCAAATTTAAGTAGTGGACACAATACAGACAATTTGGAGGTGAAATCATAATCCTTTATATTCAAAACAATTCAGGTAAGAATCTGGAGACTAGATTCCTTTAAGAAGGGGATATTGTAACACCCTAAAAATTAGGAAGAAAATAAATTTATACTTTAGCCCTTAAACTTTTGAAAATTTCTATTTTGACCCTAAATGTTTAGAAAAATTTGCATTTGAGCTCCATGAACCTAAAAGTTAATCTTTTATTACATTTACACGTCTCTATCCTAAACATATATTTCAATTTCAAATATTAACCAAGTTGATTGAATTACTTAGAAAAATTACATAAGTAGATATGTATGTAACAAAGAAATCTAATTATACGTATTTGAATTTTAATTATAAATAATTGAGGGACTTGATATGCAATTAACTAATTGATGAAGTAATACATGACATCGTTTTGATGAGGTAAGCCATGACATCCTTCCGAGCATGATTAAATTCAGATTTTGTGTGATTTATTATAAAATAATCAAAGTGGGACCTTAATTAAAATGATTTTTACATGATTTTTTGCCAATAAATTGTAGGCTTTCTTCCAACAATTTTCACACCTAAAATAATTTCGGTTTTTCCTTTATTCTTCCTATGAATCTCTAGGTTAGTGAGTCTACTTTAGGGAAAATTCATCCCAAGTTCTTATTTCATCATTTTCTACATGAAAATACCCCAAAACTTTTATTGCGCAAAAATTATCCATTTGGCCCTCCACCTTAGAAAAATCATAACTAATTGTAAAAAAAATCTTTTTGGATCAAGCCCAACGGCCAAATACTCCTCATAATGTCCTCTAACTTTCATATGAAGAAATATTTTTTAAATAATGTGATTTAGAAGGTCGAAATTCCTAAACAGTAGACTGCTCTCTCAAAATCCGAAAATAGTATCTATGTTTTCAAGAATTATTTAACATAGCAAACCTTTGCGTTTATCTCAAAATCTTGGATACACACATTCATCATGATATTATGAGTCAGAAACTATAAAAAGATTTGACAACCAATTTCATTTGGATGTCCGATCAAAGGTTAAACCAAAACTGCGGTGAATTTTTAGTTTATTTGGCACAACCTTTATTTTCTTAGTTCATAAGTTAAATCACCATCATAATTCATGTATTTATCACACACATTAACTTAACAGGATTTAGTATTCATTATAATCAGATTATTATAATTATAATCATAAATTGATACTTTTGTGATTTTATTTATATCATTTAAATGGTAGATTTATCATGTTTAACATATTACTTTCATAAGTCTTACAAGATTATTCTTGCCACTTCATGACTTAAACATCAAATAAGATTATTTATCATAATAAACACTCCTTATCACATGTTTTGATAAATTTCCCATGCTATATTTTTATATTTAAGTTATAACATAATTGTGTGCATTTTAAACTATCTATGTAAAATAAAGTAATAATCGACTAAGTTAAAACTTTTAAGGTGTTACTTCATATGATACTTATATGATGTGTGGTTATTAAAAATTTTGAATTGATTAAAGGCAAAAAAGACGATTTTTCTTAGAGTTGGTTAAGTAATATATTTTAAAGATTGATTATGCATCAAATTGGATAGTTAATCAAATTTTACTTATTACCGTAACTTGTCATCGAGATGACTCTAACGTGAATACTCACAGTCATAAGTTTGAACATATTGTTGTTTAAGATAATTTTGAGATATCAATAAGGTTGTTAATTGATATTTAACTTAACCTTACATTTGTCAATTCATCATCTAAGATTTTCATATTTAGAGTAATGACATAAATTAAGCTTATGTGTAATTTACTAATATTTACATTGTAACTAGCATTCTTAACCAGAATGTTCTCAATTTCACCAACATGAGGATTGAAGAAAAATACTCATATTTTGTTGTGGTGAACTATAACTTCAGTTAATTAATATTATTTAAATTTGTTAAAGGTTTTGACGGACTAATCAACGCCATCAAGGTTCCCCGTACGAGTCAAGGTGAGGTTCCATTTCTGATTTGTCATAGCCTCCTTTGGCATCTGGCAGTGGAGGAACTTGGATAGAAAAACCACTACTCCGTTACCAAAACTCAAACAACATATATTTCATCATATTTCTATTTTGGCATCTCATCTCATTACATAATTTTCTTACTCATCTTTAAATCGTATTCAATCATTTATTATTTATAATATTGATTCATAATCATGGTAATTCCCTGATATTTAAATCTCATCTTCTGGTTCTTGAACTGTGCAAAGAGCAACGAACTATGTTCGGGACATGTAGCTCAAGGAACAACGGATATTTTTTGGTTTACTGACTTATTTGTTTATCTGTTATACCCATTTTGACGCATTTGGGAAGTTGGGCCCAGGGATTGAGTCGAGTTACTGTCGGGTAGTAAGGACTGTCAGTTTAAATAATTTCGCTTGATACCCATCTATCTAGGCGCCGCTTGCAGCCAGGAGTTGGCTGTAACCCGCGTACTGGATCGACATGTACTCGAGCCTGTCTCTTGATTGTTTGCGACGTCGCTCCTTGTAGGGAGGTATAAGGTAGAATATTAGAAGTCATAAAGCTGTATTTGTTTATTGTTAAGCACAAGTTCATTAACTAATCTATGAAAATTCCAGTACCATTGCTAAATCAAATTGTCTAGTTGAACTATTTCTACCGGTAAGATCATTGCTCGAAATGTATCCAGTAGGTCACATTTAATTATTGCATTACCAGTTCTTTTATATAAATCTCACTAAGGCATTAAAGAATTATTCATCGTTTCTTCTGTCCATTTCTCAGGATAAAAATCAACATGGCAGCATAGATCAAGTGAATAACTGTTGAAGCGTGCATTGTGGAATATTCGTGTTTGGTCACTAGTGCATAACCATTAAAAAAGTCACATTATTTGTAATACAAGACTTCCGTTGTATATATCAAAATATATTTTATAAAATGTGTATGGTTTTGATCCTGAACAAGTGAGACCCCTTAGTATGAGTTATGTTTTAGTCTGAGTTGGGTAAAGTGACTAATCACCACCGAAGAAACTCGAATCGGATCATGGCTCGTGGGACGCGGTCGTCACAATTTTTCTAACTCAAAACACCATATTAAATGCTAGAGATTCATCGCAATTGGGGTACATTGCATTTATAGTTGGACCACGCGAGATAGAGTGTAGGACACATCCACAATGGAACCGACATGCCGTACGCCAAACATTGGCTCGACAAGCCGCACGTGAAACATCCATGATGTGTCGCACGTCAAACATTCGACATAAGTGCCGCACGTCAAACATTTTCCCCACATGCAGCACATCAAACATCTTATCAACGTGTTGCACGTCAAACATTCATTCTACGTGCTGCACATCAAACATCCAATTGATATGCAACACGTTGAACATCCAACTGCATGCCGTACGTCAAACATGCACCCGACCTGTCCCACTTTAAATATGTGCTAACGTGTCGCATGCCAAACATCCGATTAACGTTCCACACATCAAACACCTGACTTACTTCATGTACGTCAAACATTCAACTGACGTGCTCCCTTATCTCAAGCATCCTTAGGGTGGTACCCACACTCGAAGGCCTCCTCTTCATCTAGAAATACCCCCGCATTTATCTATTTGAGGGGTTGGATCTTTTGGGAGCTCAAAAGTGTAAGTGCTTTCTCTCTCTAGAAAATCTCGTCTAACACCCACATCAACTCATAAGTTGGCATGTCAAACCTCATTAGGTTGACAAATTCTTCTCTTGTGGAACGTCAACTTGTGATACATCTAACAAGCACGTCTAGAAAGAGCACGTCTAATAAAAAGCACATCTAGCAAGAGCACGTCAAGTAAAAGCATGTCATACAAGAGCACGTAAAACATGTGGCCCGTCACATATGGATTGTCAAGCAAAAGCATTTAAAATAAACTATGTCAACCAAATATGACAAGTACATCAACAATGTGAACTTTGGCTCGTGATTTGACTACTACATAACACAAATCACTCGACACCCAAATCCCAAGCCACTAAGGAGCTCAATGAATAATAAGCATCGTTAGGCTGACCAAATGATCTCTACGTGAGACATTCTCCCCTACAGAGTCAATTATCAAGCCAATCGGGCCTCACCTACGAGACGAAGACCATTGAGGGTTGTTCAACACACCTACAAGATCTACACACTCTCAAACGCTACCTGACATGAAGTATATCTAAAACAACCTCGTGTTGACACTTATGGATACTGAACTATGACTTGAGTCTCTCTTCTTAGAGAGATACATAGGCAGCTTGGCCCCATGTCAAGTTTAGTCGCAACACCCTGTATCCACCTCTTAGTTTATTTACTTATTTAACTGTTATTGACTAACCTTGTTCCTTGAAGTGCAAATTTCCATCAAACCAAAATCTCTTCTGATATTGCCTATAACGTGCGAGAGAGCATGGTGAAAGAGTAATCTCAAAAACTAGCAAGAATACCCCTTGCTAGAGGCACCGTCTATGGTAAACCACTACACGCGCTGCGCAAGGGACAATAGCATGCGCAAGGGACATTAGCATCAACTTCTATTCAACTCATTTTTCACATTCTATGACATTACAATCATGAGACGAACTCTTCAGACAACTAATCCAAAATGCTATGGTTGTGATACAAACTCGAAAGCGCGTAATCCCAAATTATGGTCATCTATCAAACATGTAATCCATCGAAAGAAATGTTAGACTCTCTCCTCATCCTGCAAGGACATCTAGCATCGATTAGCTACACATTTGGAGCTCACGATGTTCAAGCGCCCCCAACATGCTCGAACTGGGGGACTTGCATCAAAATGGAGTCAACATGACTCGATATCTGGTGAAAGATATATCCACCATGAAACAAATTAGTGACGTCATAACCAAAGAAAAAAGTAGCACCCCTACGGCATGCAACACCAAATGTGCTCATCTCCTTATTTGATAAAAAAAGGGAAAGAGTAACACCCTATAGCTACGGATACCACTAAGACTCCATATTTTGAAACAAAATTGCACGAGTGTTGGTCGCACTCAAGTGCTGAAACCCAACATATGGTTGTGATCTTAGTCAAGCAAAACCATATTCAAGAGTTAGCCGCACTCAAGTGCCTAAACCAACACATGGTTGTGATCTGAGTCGCGTTAAATCATATTCAAGAGTTGGTTGCACCCAATTGCCTAAAACCAACATACGGTGTTGAATTTAGTTAAACAGTAAAGCGCTAGTTGCACCTGAGTGCTTAAATTCAACATATCATTGTGAATTTCTTCATACAATACCATAATGAAGAGTGGGTTGCAGTCAGTTGCCTAAACCCAACACATGGTTGTGATCTGAGTCACGTAAAACCATATTCAAGTGTTGGTTACACCCAAATGCTTAAACCCAACATACATTGTTGACTTTAGTCAAACGGTAAGCGCTAATTGCACGTGAGTGCTTAAATCCAATATATAGTTGTGACTTTAGTCATGTAGTACCATGATGAAGATCTGTCGCACTCAAGTGCCTAAACCAAACAAAAGGTTGCGACTTTAGTCACGTAATACCTTGATCAAGAGTTGGTCGCACCCGAGTGCCTAAACCCAACATATGGTTGTGACCTTAGTCACGTAAAACTATATCAAGAGTTGGTCGCACCCGAGTGCCTAAACCCAATATATGTTTGTGACTTTAGTCACACGCTAAAACGTTGGTTGCACCCAAGTGTCTAAACCATATGTATGGTCGTGACGTTAGTCATGTAAAGCAATGCTCAAGAGTTTGTTGCACCTAAATGCCAAAACCCAACATACATTATTGAGTTTATCACATGGTGAAGCGTTGGTCGCACTCGAGTGCCTAAACCCAACATATGGTTATGACATTAGTCATGTAACGACATGTTTAAGTGTTTGTTACATCCAAGTGCCTAAACCCAAAATATAGTTGTGACCTTAGTCACGTAAAACCATATCAAGAGTTGGTTGTACTTTAATTCCTAAACCCAACATATGATTGTGACATTAGTCACATAAAACCATATTCAAGAGTTGGTCGCACTTTGGTGCTTAAACCTAACGTATGGTAGCTCTTTAGCGCGTAACATCCTAAACCTAGGTTTCACTCAAGAATGTGTAAAACCATCAAGAGCTGGCCGCGTCCAAGTCCATAAACCCAACATGAAGTTGTGATTTTAGTCACGTAATACCTTGATCAAGAGATGGTAGCACACAAGGTCCTAAACGGTCTATATGGTTGTGAATTTACTCATATAATGCCATGATGTTGCGTTGGTTGCACCCAAGTGCTTAAACCTAACATAAGGTTGTGAATTTAGTCACGTAATACCTTGAAAAAAGGTTGGTTGCACCGAAGTGCCTAAACGAAACATATTTTTTTGACTTAGTCAAAAACACTTTATTCATGGGGAAGAGCCCAACGAGCCTACGCTCGTGAAGTTGGCATTATGACAACATACTTTATCTAAGAGCGAACAACCCTATGAGCCTATGCTAGTGAAGTTGGCATCATGCCAAAATATTTTATGCAAGGGCATAGATCCCTACGAGCCTATGCTCGTGAAGTTGGCATTATGCTATCAGACTTTATTCAAAGTCGAAGAGCCATCAGCCCTATGCTAGAGAAGTTGTCATTATGCCAACATACTTCATTCAACGACAAAAAGCCCAACGAGCCTATGCTCGTGAAGTTGTCATTATGCCAACATACTTTATTCAAGGGCGAAGAGCCCTATAAGCCTATGCTAGTGATGTTGGTATTATGTCAACATACTTTATTCAAGGGTGAAGAGCCCCACAAGCCTATGCTCGTGAAGTTGACATTATGCCAACATATTTTATTCAAGATCGAAGAGCCACATGTGCCTATTCTAGTGAAGTCAAAATCATGCCAACATACTTTATTCCAGAGCAAAGAGCCCTACGAGCCTATGCTCGTATGTTGGCATTATGCCAACAAACGTTATTCAAGAGCAAAGATCCATATAAGCTTATGCTCTTGAAGTTGGTATTATGCCAATATATTTTATTCAAGGGCAAAGAGCCCTACCAGCTTATGCTCTTGAAGTTAGCATTATGCCAACATATGTTATTCAATGGCAAAGAGCCCTTCAAGCTTATGCTCGTGAAGTTAGAAGTATGCCAACAGATTTTATTCAGGCGAAGAGCCCTACGAGCCTATGCTTGTGTAGTTGGCATTATGTCGACATACTTTATTCAAGGGCTAAGAGCTCTACGGGCTTATGCTCTTAAAATAGGCAGTTTTTGTAAGCCCTACCAAAAGACGTTAGGTGAATAGCCTATTTGGTAAAAATCTCGTAAGTATCCGAACCTTAAAAAGCCCTACCAAAACACGCTAGGTGAAGAGCCTATTGGGTGAAAATCATAAAACTTAGGCGAGCCTTAAAAATTCATACCGAAACACGCTAGGAAAAGAGCCTATTGGGTGAAAATCCCATAAAGTAGGCAACCTTAAAAAGCCCTATCAAAACACGCTACGTGAAGAGCCTATTGAGTGAAAATCCTACAAAGTTGATAATTATCGTAAGCCCTACAAAAACATGTTAGGTGAAGAGCCTATTGGGTGAAAATACCATAAAGTAGGCAACTATCGTAAGCCCTACGGAAAAAAAACTATGTGGAGAACCTATTGGGTGGAAAAACCATTAAGTAGGCCATTATTGTAAGCCCTACAAAAATAAAGAAGGCTAAGTTCCCTTGACATAACAATATGAGTGTAGAACTCATCTACTCACACTCCCTTACTAAGGGATATTTCGTATTTCAAGCTTTTGTGCATAACACGCCTATTTGATGTAAAGCTAGATTGAGCAAAGTGCTCATCTACTTCAAATGGACCTTCCCCAACGGAAGTCATAGATATTAGTCTCTAACTCCTTATACACTTATGTAGCATAAAAGCTAAGATTGAGTGAAGAGCTCGTGTATATATGCTCCCTTCACCAAGGGATGACACACATTTTGAGCTCTCACACCTAGACATCCACATGGTGCCATACTAGATGGGGTAATATTACTCATCTGTTAAATAATCCCCTCTTTTAATAGGGACCTTACGTGATAGAAGTTAAACCTTCCTATCCACGACAAACTAATATCGTTGGTTGTAATATCGTACAAATACACAACCCCATGTTCATTGTATAAGAAAATATATCTCCTCCATAGATGAGGATAATTAAAAGCCAAGTCACTCTATCGACAAAGATAAGTTGGCACAAAATAACTTGAAAAGTTATTCAAATAATGCCACAACACTAGCAAGTTACCAAATGGAGCACCAAAAAGTGTAGCAAGCCATCATACTAGCGTGTAAACAAAAAAATTATGGGTAACCTCAGAAATTTGAAACACGCTTTTTATAGATAACGAGCCTATCACGAACGGGAGAACTTATGGTGTGCCATAATTTTGTTACCTCAAAAAACAAAAATAAACGCCTAGCAATTCATCCTAATTGATGTACATTACAGCTAGAGTTGAACCACGTGAGACAGGGCGTAGGGCACGTCCGCAACGTAATCGACATGTCGCACGTCAAACATTGGCCTGAGAACGTGCTGCACATCAAATATCTTATTGACGTTCCTCACATGAAACATTTTCCTGACGTGTTGCACGTCAAACATCTAAGTGACATGACACACGTCAAACATCCAACCGATATGTAGCACGTCAAACATATGCCTGATGTGTTGCACGTTAAGCATGCAGCTTATATGTCGTACGTCAAACATGCGCCTGATGTGCCGCACGTCAAACATCTGACCTACGTGCCGCATGTAAATCATTCAACTAGCGTGTCGCACGTCAAACATCCATCCGACGTGTCGCACGTCAAACATCCAACTAACGTGCTCCCTTATCTCAAGCCTCATTGGGGTGGTCTCCACTCCCCAAGGCCTCTTCATCATCTATAAATACCCTCTCATTTCTCCATTTGAGGGGTTGGAGTTTTGGGGAGCTCAAGGGTGTGAGTGCTTTCACTCTCTAGAAAAGCACATCTAACAACCACGTAAAGTCATAAGTTGGCACGTCAAACTTCTTTAGATTGACAAATTCTTCTCTTGTGGCACGTCTACTTGTGGTATGTCAACGTGTGCCACGTCTAACAAGAACTTTCAAAACGAGCACGTCAAACATGGCACGTCAAGTATGGCACATTAAACGAAGGCACGTCAATCCAATATGGCAAGTACATCAACAATTTGAACTTAGGCTCGTGATTTGACTATTGCATTGTATAAATCACTCGACCCCCAAATCCCAAGCCATTAAGAAGCTTGATAAACATTCAGCGTTGTTAGGCCGACCAAATGATATCTACACTAGACATTCTCCCCTACGCGGTCGACTATCAAGCTAATCAGACCTCGCCTACAAGATGAAGATCCTTGAGGGTCATTCAACACACCTACAGGACCTACGCATGCTCAAACACTACTTGCCATGCAATAGTTCGATAAAAGGAGGCTATTCTTGAAAAGAATAGGTATGTTTAACTAGTTATTTTCATGTTCAAAACAACCTTGTGATGGCACCCATGGATATTGAACTATGACTGACTTGATTCTCTCTTCTTAGAGAGACACGTAGGGAGCTTGACCCCGTGTTAAGTTCAGTCGCAACAACCTGCATCCTCCCCTTAATTTATTTCCTTATTTAACTTGTATTGCCTAACCTTGTTTCATGAAGTGCAAGTTTTTATCGAACTAAAATCTCTTCTCGTATCACCTATAAGGTGCAAGAGAGTCTGGTCAAGGAGGAATCTCAAGACTAGCGAAAACACCCGTCGCCATCTGCCATTGGAACACCCAGATCACCACCCTCAGATCGATTTTTGTATGCCATTAATATGATTGAAAAAATCTTTGAAATTTGTAGAATAAGAAAAGAGAGGGGAATGAAGGTGAAAAGAGTCAAAAGAGCCGAGTCCACTATTTATATCCTAAGGAAGGGTAACCATCGCATCAAAACGCATGAATAACACAGAGCCACATGGGCGGCAAGAAACCGTAAGTCCTCGTATGCGTGAGATCTCACTATAGTTCTGAGTGTTTTCGATGAAGCCCACTCCAAAATTGGGGGGGGGGGGTACTCCTAATGATACATATCCCAAAAAATATAATAAACTCCTCCTAAGGGGACCCCAGGTGGTAAAGAGAGGCATGCGGAGGTCGAAAAGAAGACTTTGGAAACATGCGCTCATAAATCACGTATATTGGGAACATTTAAGCATGCTCCCTGGGTTCCATTTGAGTGAACCCCCAACATGCAGTACCACGAGGGTCTCTCCAGGTAACGCTTGATCATACCCCCGGAGTCTTATCTGAGTAAGCCTCAGAAATCCACTCCAAGAACTTGCTCCCCTTCGCGGATAATGCCCCTTACGCACATACCACTCGGGCCAACATTTCTCGGGTCTCAGTGGAATGAGATCCCTGTGAGTTTCACTTGGGAGACCCAATATGAACATAACACGAGTCGTCTTCTCGGATAAGATCCTGAGGAATCTGGTCCATCTCGATAGGCATCACGCCAACACTAAGCAAAATATATTAACTTTCAAATTTGCGCAAGTATTTTTTCTTGACAAAATTGAGAAGAGAAGCAACGCTAGTTAAATGAGAGGCTACAAGGGAGAACAACAAACCTTCACTCAAAGGAAACTATCATTTAGAGGAAACTATCACTCGGAGGAAACTATTACTCGAACGAACCTACCACTAGGAAGAAACCATTACTCGAAAGAACCTAGCTCATTGAAAAATGAAGTCCCGAACCACTAGTCATAAATATGGAGATAACTAACCTGTTTGGTTTAACTCATAGTCGGTGAAACATTGGACCACCAGAAGAGTGCCCCCATTGGCCTCGTCGGCAAAAGACACTTATTGGAGTAGAGATGTCGCCACCATTTGGTTCTGCATGCATTGGAGCAGAACAAATAACCTCGATTGGCTCTACACCAGGATACCACCATTGGCTCGTGACACCCCTTATCATTGGCCCTCCCCTTTAGAAATTGCACATTGGCACAAAATGAATCTACTCTTATTGGCTACCCCTCTCAAGAAATTATTATGGAAAACCGACTGTAATTGTCCAAGAGACCCCCTGAAACTTCTATAAATAAGGGACTCATTTAGCAATCCCACAACAACTCAACTCAGATCAGCAACATGTTTAGCACTTTAGGCTCAAACACTTAGTAAAAAGATACTATAGCTTCTAGTTTTATTGTACTTTCCTCCAAGTTATTTAGCAACATCTCCATTTAGTTTAACAATAGATCGTATATATATAATGAGGTCGATTACAGGTGTGTACAACGATTCTATTACAAACTAGACCTACTAATACTAATACTAGTACTGAGTAGGCTTGATCCAGAATCCCTAAAATCGACAATAGATGCTCTGCTGGATGTTGGAAGTATATCGGGTATGACGTCGAAGGTGATATCGAGGACCTTCTACGTCAAGGATGATGTCCTGGCTGACGTCGGGGGTGACGTCGGGTATGATGTCGAACAGTGTATCGGTGATATATATCGGGTGCTTATGTCGAATGTTATATTGGGTATACTCGATATAGGTGTACAATAATTGCGGATAATTAAAGCTTACCTTGATTACCGAAATGAATGTATTTATAGGCCTCGAGAAGCGAGGACTGCACACTTGATAAACACGTGATCTGTACCACATTGAATGTCATATTCGATATGCATATCGGGGATGACCCCCGACATACGTAAAATCTGGGTCTGGCCCATGGGCCATCCCAATTACGGGAAATACCCATATCACGTAGTCCCCCAATTTGGGAGTTATTATTGTAAATAATAATTCGTAAATTAGATTTAGGTTTGAATTATGTACATCTTGTGCCGCCAGTTCGAATGACGGAGCTCGAATATGGGAAGTCATTCAAAGATATCGATGGACCCAACGTAATTGGCGTATCCGAGTAGTCCTCATTTGAACTTATTATGATATGTGTCTTTTGTAATGTAGGCTCATCAAGATGGTAAGGTAAATAAGTTTTTAACTTGATATCGAATTTTACCTGATAACGTATGTCGAATGTGAGATTCGACATGATTGATACGTAATGCATATCCGTAGGTTCTGCGCCTATAAATAGTAGTCTTCTAGAGATGGGAGAGTTCATTTTGTCTTCTTGTGCGTTTAGACCTGCGTTAGAAAAAAGGTATGTCGGGGATACCCGATATGTATTTCGATAAGCCCTTTTCGACATCCTCATTCGATTTACAGATTCATTTTCCATATTCGATATTGGATTTTGACATGATCTTTGATATGATTTTAAATGTGATTCTTATTCTATTTATGTGGTTGTAAATTTTTAAAATTTCCGGCGCACTTCATTTTACGTATCTTTATTGAAAGTCATGGCTGATATCCGCACGCACATCCAACGGATTTTGGAATGCCAGGCGGAGGAGGCTGCTGCTTTGGCAGCGAGAGGAAAACGAATGGGCACCTCGACTAATATTAATTCGAAGGCTGGAACATCTTTAGCTTCCAGTATAGAAGCAACGACTTTAGGGGATGGGGTCGCCTCGATGGCAATGTTAGAACAAACAATTCCAGTTATCGGTATCTCGACAACCGTAGATATGCCTCAAACTATCGCGGGTGAAAGCGTGATGGGGGAGGTTGCCTCGACTACCATCTGAATTGTAGGGGAGAGTCTTCACAACATTGTTGGTGTGGTAGCTGAGGCGAATGTGCTTTTTAAGGCTGTGTCATCGACATTTGGTGCTGCGGGATCTGAGCAGCCACAAGCTTCACAAGTGTCTAATAAGGAAACCCCTTCATTTTCCAAGAATAAGGAAGTAGCTAAAGGTGCTGCTTTAACTCCGACTTCAGCCAGTGGGAACGTTGAGGGTAAACCCTCAGGTGTAGAAGTTGAAGCTAGTGCGGGCACTCCTATCACCACTGGTCCTATAGACGCTGGACGTTATTCGGAGGCCCCATTAATTGTGGAGGATGATGAGGCTTCAGATCCGGCCCTTACTGCTGTTAAGGGGCAAAAGGTTGCTTCTGGCGCAAGTTTGACGATGCCACCTTTTCAAGGGTTTGGAGGTAGTCGTGCACAAAAACCCACTGCCCCAATTGCCCTGACATCTGGTCAGTCTGTCCAAAAAGGGCTCGTGATTAGGGCTGCTCAGTCCCTCGACCCCCTTCTGGGTAGGGGCGTTCTAAGCCTAGACCCAGTACCTCTGCTATGAATGTAGAGCTCCGTAAAGATGGCACGGTTCGTGGCATTGTGCGGGCCTTTCCTCCCTCGGCTAGGGCCCTTATCTTAAGTGAGCAGGAAAAGGCGCAAAATGTGCATCGTGGCATGTATATTATTTTATTCTTTGCGTTCTTCTTATCTATGCTCTTGGCATATGTAGTACTAAGAACTGCTGGCTACCTCCATGAGGACTGTCAATCATTCTGAGGGAGACAAGGATGCTATTATTGCTAGTCTCTAGGCTAACATCGAAAAGATGGCCGATTTCAATCCTATGGCCTAGAGAAACTTGTGGCTGAGAAGGAGGAGGCTCGGCGCTGGTACCGATTGCTAAAGGAAGCATATGATGATGCCTATGTCGAGAATGAGAAACTTGCTAACGAAGGTGATTATTACAAGGAGCATGCTCTCAAAGAGCAGAATGATCATCGCTTTGTCACGCGTGAGCTTGGGAAGGTGAAGGTGGAGAATCGGCATCTTTCGGATGACCTTGCTAAGGCCCAAGACGACTTAGAGAAAACGGTATGTATGCCCTTGTTTGAAACGTATTTTTCTTTCATAATTCATCTTTAGTAACATTCGGCCAATCTAGGATGAATCTCCCAAAATCCTACTGCGTGTTGCCAAGAAGTTTCTCGCAAGTGGGACCTTTCAGGAGCTACTAGCAAAGCATGCAGTCATGGAGTGGGAGGAAGCCTTCCATGCGGTGATCGGGCAGGTAACTGCTAAGAAGGGATTAAAGTAGAGATTCAATTTCATGGAGCTTAATGCAATGTGCGGTCCCAATGGGCTACCCTTCGAAGACAATGAGCCCATGGATGTCGTTGCCGAGCAGCCTGACCTGTTCTCAACTTTGTTGAAGGAGAAAGTCTTGTCTAAGTTGAACCGCTTGTTCTTTCTTGTTGGCGTTGCATCGCCATTTTGTTCATTTGGTTGTGTAATAAATGTTTGAATAATGCTACTTTGATATCCTTAATTCATCTTGGTGTTGTTTTGAGTCTATGGTGACTGCTAGAAGTTTCCTCCTATTTGTGTGTTTTGGTTGTTTATGGGAGGTCGATGTCTCGTTGCTGAGTTCTCTTCTCCGTGTTTCTATGAGTTGGGGATTATGATCCCTTAAGATTGGTAGATCTTGGCCCCCTTCGGTCAGTTGATATCCCGCAGGATCACAGGTTGTTACTCTCTGTCGGGCTCTCTCCTCCCTATTGTGGTGGATAGGGGACACCACTGCTCTCATGTCATTAAGAGGGGACACCATATGATGACGTTATAAGGGAAATGGAGGTCGACCACGGTGTATTTGACTTGGATCGTCCTTCTGCGGGGGTCCTCTCCAAAGAATGTGGGTAGCACAATCTGTCCCATTGGGATCACCTCTCTGCGACCGAATGTAGTTAATGGAGTTGAGACTATTTGAATCATATTTGGGGCGACATCCATTTCTCTAGGGCATGTGCAAAGATCACATTGTAAGAGCTCCCATTATTGATGAGGACCTTCCATACCTGAATGATCCCTACGAGGCGAGCGAGATATGTTAACCCTGTTGTGCTCACTTTTCAAGCTCTTAACGAACTCCGCTAGTTTACCTTCCTTGATGAGTCTCTCGATCTCATTCTTGAGGTTAGTAAATTCCTCGATTTCATGTCCCATCTGTTGGTGATATTCTCAGTATTTCCTAGAGTATTTCATCCTCTTGCGCTCCCTTAACTTCCTCGACTTATTGAGCCATCTATTCTTTTGTGCCACTGCAAACACCTCCAAAATCCCTCTGTTTAGTGGGGGTGTATCTTCTTGGGGATTTGTCCCTGTATCGCTCCTTCCTTGGGGCCTAGTTCTGTGGCTGATTTGGGGTTGGCTTGGTTTCCATCATGTTGTCCTCATAGACGATGTGCAAGCAAGCGCGTAGATCTGATTTGTCGTTGGTGATCTAAGCTTGATCAACTGTGCTGCAAATCTCTTGTGCATTGTAGCATTAAACAAGATGAGGACAACTTGGTCCCCCTTCGGCCCGTTAACCTTGAGTAACTCATCACTAAACCTCTTGATGAAATCCTGCAGACTCTCTTTGTCCCTATGTTTCATTGCATTCAGATGGTTCATGCTAGTCCTTATCCTCTTCTGGCTGGAGAGTTGGCTCTCCAACCTCTGTCTCGTCTGCTCGTAGCTTGTTATAGATCCTGGTTCTATCTTGGTAAACCAGATCAAGGCTTCCCCCGTCAGGGTTGTAGCTAAGAAGAAAGAAAGTTTTATAAAAAAAGAAAAGTGGGGGGTACTACATATAAGACCGAGTGATGTACCCAATCACATGGCCAATCAAAAGAAAACCAAGTATCTAATGGGGTTTATAGGAGCACCCCGAATATTTAACCGAATTGGCTAGGTAGGTGTCATCAAACCTAAGAGGCGCTTTCCCGAAAATGTAATGACCGCCCGTGAGAGTAAGGTATCTAAAAGTCACACCCAAAGATGAAGTGTGCAGTCCAAGTACCCTCTCCCACATAGGGAGGCCAAGACATTTTCGAGATAAGCGCATTTCCCCAAAATTGTATACACCACCCGTGAGAGTAAGGTACTTAGAAGTCACACCCAAGGAAGAACTATGCAACCCAAGCATCGTCTCTCACAAGAGATACTAACGCTATTACAAAAGAGAGCGTATCTCAAAAGTGGATACCTGGTAAAATAAAATAAGCTAGGAAAATAAATAATAACATACGGCTTATTACAAGAAGTTTTCCATCTAACCTATCAAGTAAGAATCGCCAATCAAGTCTTCGAACTTGTCCTTTGCTAGCTTCTCCAATCTTCATGAATTAAATTTGGGATTGCAAAGAGAAGTCCAACTAAGCTTGTCCTTTTCAAGTAGAACCCAAACCTTTTGACTCGCCAAATTTCTCGGACCCCGGACATTAATGCGGAGGATGCAAGCCTCATTAGCATGTTGATTCGCTACTTGGTTGCCTTCTCTATAGACGTGGTACATGGAGCCATTAACCAAAACCAATAGTGTACGAATCTCCTCTACTTGTTGAATAATCTTCCACGGGCCTCTCTTCCTAGCGTTCACAATGGGAATGGTGATAAAAGCATATGTTCCAATATCCACGTCATGTAAGCCAAGAGTATGGCAATATTTTAGGCCTTGATGAATGACCAAGAGCTCCGCTTCCCCATTGGTCATTGGCTCCAAGGCAACATGATAAATTCAAGCACAATTACCTAAATGGTCGTGAAGAACCCCTCCACCTCCGGCCAATCTGGGGTTACCCTTCGAGCTTCCATCTGTATTAAGCTTCCAACGACCCTCTCTCAGCTTCGTCCACATAACCACAATGGGGGGTTTGGGACGGGTCCTTGTAGGCTTAATCCCCCACAACTCCACCACATACTTGGAGCCTTGCCATAGCTTCTCACAACATGGTTTGATGGTGAATAAATCAAAAACATGCCGAACAACCTTATGAATAATAACCTTAGCATCCATAGGGACACCATCATGACGAGCCGCATTCTGTGCCGTCCAAATGTACCACAAAACAAAGATAGGAACAAGAATGCGAATGTGACCGGGTGGGGTGTGATGTCTCGCAATTATCCAATAAGCAATTAAATTATTCCAAGAGATAAAAACTGGTTGCTTGATATGGAAAGTGCGAATAAAAATAAGACCATACCTCTTGAGCAAGATGGCTTGACCAAAAGACGTGATCTGTAGTTTCAACACTCCGACAACAATTGCATTGTGAGACTATCTCCATGCGTTTTGCAATCTTTTGATCCGTAGGGAGGAGGTTTTGCACATAATGCCAAACGAAGAAATATATATTTGGGAGTAGGAGATTGTGCCAAAAGAATCTATATATGCCGAATGGAACATAAGGTTCGCAAATGGAACGCCGGGTGGATTTAGTGGAGAAAAAGACATTAGCATCAAGCTTCCAAAGTGGTTCGTCTCTACCCTCTTCCCAAGTGCAATGGCCCGTAATCCTCATGATTTCCTCATCACCCAACACCTCTTCAAGCTTCACAATATCGCATTCACCGTCCAACCCAAAATCACAAACCCGGGAATGGGAAGTAACATGTGCACCATCACAGGGTTGGGCTAAACCGCCTTTCAACCAATGATCCACCCAAAAAAGGGAAGTATTGTTCTTGATATTCCAAAAAATATGCGGTTGAGCTTTAGGGGCCGACTTAATCAATCTCTTCCATCCTCTAGACTCCCAAAGTTTTGCTACTAAAGATCGGCTCACGTATAATATACCTCGTCATCATGTATTGCGCCCACAACGAGTCTTGCAACCTAAACCTCCACCAAAGCTTGAGACCGAATGCTTCAACTAAGCAAGCAAGTGATAAGATATTACGACCTCCCATTGAAAATGGATTGCAAATTCTTTCCCAACTTATCCAATGTAGCCTTCTTCTTTCCTCGGTGGAGCCCCAAAGAAACCGAGCAAATAACCTCTCCAAATCATCAAGAATGCTTGCCGGAGGTTCGAGAACTTGACAAAGATAGACCGGAATAGAGCATATGATACTTCTGATAAGGGTAAGACGCCCGCCAAAATTAAGGAACTTTAACTCCCAACCACTTATAAGGCCACAGATTTGGTCAAGCCACCTAGTGAAGTAAGAGTATTTCATTCGACCCCTAATGATAGGAGCACCAAGATAGGTCATGGGGAACTCACCTTTCTCAAAGCCGGTGAGATCATGAATAGCATGAGCATGCGAACCATTAACATGAGGCGATTGGATGAAGCTTAGCCACATTGATAAGTTGATCCGAGACCATTTCGTAAAGATGTAAGAAATCCATAATCTTAGCCATGTTGTCCACCGTCCCCTTCGCAAATATAATGCAATCTTCCGCATAGGACAAATGTGACACATTAATACCGCCCCCGAAACTGAGATAGAGATCTTGATTCCGTTCATAAAGTTGGTTCAACTCTCTAGATAAGAACTCGGCGGCAATAATAAAAAGAGCGGGAGAAATGGGGTCACCTTGGCGAAATCCATGTTTGGACTCGAAGAAACCATGGCTTTCTCCATTGAAAAGAATGGTGAAGTAACAATTCTCGACAAAATTCTTGATGAGCCAAATCCATCTTCGAGCGAAACTGAACTTTATGAGGCATTGGTACAAGAACCCCCAATCCAATTGGTGATAAGCCTTCTCCATGTCAAGCTTCACCACTAAATTATACTTGCTCCAATGACTATTGAGATTCGTAGCCAACTCTTGAGCAAGGAGGATGTTATCTCCAATTAACAAGCCTTTGACAAATCCGTTTTTATTGAGAGAGACAATGTTGGGTAAGAAAGAAGCTAACCGGTCGTTGAGGAGTTTATAGATGATCTTGTAGCTCACATTACAAAGACTAATCAGTCTATACTCCTTCCATTCCGTCGGGTCTTTCTTCTTCGGAATAAGCACAATATTAGTAGCCTTGAAAATGCGAGGAAAGGCAGTACCACATAAGAAATCCAACACCACCTCAAGGATATCCCCTCAATAATATCCCAACACGATTGGTAGAAATGAGCATTGAAACCATCCGGACCTACCACACTATTTGGGCTTAAACCGAACACAACTTCTTTAACTTCTTCAACATCCGGGGGGCGGCATGGCCAAATGTTGTCATCGTCGGAAATGAGGGTGGGGATAAAATTAAGATTATGGCATGCCAGAATATCAATATGAGGAGCAAGAAGGTGCTCGTAGTACCTTACAGCCGAGTTTCCACTCTCTTTCGGATCTTCCACTAACCCTCCATCTTCATGAGTATGGAATATTTTAGCCCTAACTTGTTTCCTCTTCGCCATAGCTTGAAAAAGCCTTGTGTTGCGTTCCCCTTCAATGGCCCATTTGCATCTAGCTCGTTGTTTCCAATATTCCAATTCCATAATGCGAGTAGATACAAATTCGGCATAGCATTTATTCACCAAGGATCGAGATGTAGGAGTTGGATTTTGATCATGAAGGATTTTGGCTTGCTTGAGACATTCTTCCTTATCCTTAATATTGCCAAAAATATTGCCGAAAGCGCTCCTATTCCAACTCTTAAGCTCCTTCCTGAGTCGTATAAGTTTAGCCCCAAGCTTCAATAGCCCCACACAAGGAGTAGGTTGACCCCAAGAATCCGCAACCTTCGTGTGGAAGTCCTTGTGCTTGATCCACATATTTTGGAAATGAAAAGGACTCGGCTTACGAGAGAGATCACGGTCGAAATGGACAAAAAGAGGGATATGGTCCGAATGTAACCGTGACTCATGGACAATACGAGTTCTAGCAAAGGACAAGATCCAATCATAGTTGATGAGAGCACGATCAATACGAGTGTGTATGCCATTGTTAGCCCAAGTGAAAGGGGTTTCCTTCATAGTCGGCATCTTGCAAACCCCATCAATACATTCGTGGAAGTCGTCCATCTCACCAACATTAGGAGGGACTTTTCCTATTTTTTCCTCCTCCTTAAGAACAACATTGAAGTCACCAACCACTAACCACGGCTTTTGTTCATCACTTCTTCTAAACCCATCCCAAAGCGACCGACGAAGGACCCGAGATTGAGCGGCATAGACAAAGGTGCATAATAGTGGATGAGGGACGATATTATAAGAAATGACACAATGTATAAAAATTTAATGATCCTCTAGAACCTCAATATGCATATCACCATCCCCAAAAAACCAAATCTTGTTGTTGGAGTTAGAGACAGCCGACTCGTAATGGAACTGTTTTTGAAATTTATGCGCATCAAATCTAGCTTTAGGTTCAAGTAGGGCAAGTACCTTAGGCTTATGGAGAATGACCATATTCTCAACATTATCTCCATTATTACGTTTACCAACTCCACGCACGTTCCAACAAACAAATAACAACAGTGAGATAGGGCAGGTGACGTACCATCACGGGAACGCAAATTGCGTTCGGCTTTTTCCTTCTTTCTTTGGTTTTTGTTTTTTGATGAAGACGCACCATGATCATTTCTTTTGTTATTGGAGTCCTCAAGATACTTTTGGCTAAGATCCGACTCCTCAACAATCGTATCATCACTCACGGCTTCTTCATTAGTATGCTAAAGTAGGGAGATTGGTGAGATAGGAGGGGTGGACATAGCACACTAGAAAGTATCCTCTTGAAGGCACGCCCTTGAGGAGAGGACTCTAGATTTAGGTTGATAGTTAGAATCCGAAAACCTAGCTCCATCATCATTAGCATCCCTCAAAATCATATCTTCAATCTCTTCTTCTTGAGCCTTTCTCAACGCTTCGGCAAGTTCATCATCCCTTAAGAGTTGTTCCTTTCCATTATTTATCACGACATCAATTTTTGCCAAATTGAGCTGCATTTCTTTATCCACCTCTTCGGCCGCCTTAATCATTTCCTTGTGAAATTGAGATTCCTCTTCAACCATGGTAATAGCCTTAAGAGTTCCTTCACTCAACTCTTGACTTAATATATTTCCTCCTCAATTGCTAGCTATCTCCATTGTTCGGCCCTTGTATTCCTCAATATTGGATTCTTGCTCAAGAATATCGAAAGGATTTGGATCCCCTCTCTTTAACAGTTTCTTCAGAGATGGATTCGGGGCGACGTTCCTCTTTGCCTTAGCCTTCCAAATATAAGTAGTAGCTTCCATATGTTTTGGATCTTGCGATTCTTCAACCTTCTCATTAGTCCCTTAAGATTTCTCCACACCACATTCCTCAAGTTTATGGCCCACTCTTTAAAATTTTCGACAATAGTTTGGAAGATTTTCATATATGACCTTTTGCTTGACGATATCCACATGCCCGTACACATCTTCTATCCCCCATTCTATTTCTTCTTTCAACGGATCAAGGAGGTTGACCTCAATGCATATTCGAGGATAATCTGGACGTGACATGGTGGCCGCTCTTTCATCGAGCCTCAAAGGTCTTCCAAAGTAGAAACCAATGTTCATAAGGACATTTCTTTCACAAAAAACGCATATTTAAATTTGGTAAACAAATCCATACGGGAGCTATTGGAGGTTCAAGTTAGGGGTCAAAATCCGGAGTCCATTTGTAGATCGAACCATTAAGATCAAGAAATCGAAGGTTCTCCTTCAACCATAATCGAGTATAATCCTCCTCCTTGGTCAATTTCAACATAACGTGTCGCGGGCCAATTGGACCAAGGGTGTATTTACCTTTGAGTTTGAGTTTTGCCATCTTGTTGTGGATATAAGTGTAGCTCGGCTTAACAAAAGGGAAACGAAGGATTAAGACAAGCTTAAGCCTCTCACCAAGAGCTTTAACTTCCTCCGTATTGAAGATAATCATGGATTTTCCTTTGACAAATCTAAAGTCCATTGAAGTGAGTGTAGGATCATCAATAAGAGAGCGGTTGATTTCATATTATCTCGTGGGAGCAGCTGTTTGTGCATAGGAGGCGCGTCGAATGGGAGCACGAACTAGATATGGCCGAGGATTGTCTAGTACCGCATTGGGTTGCTTCTCAAAGACAGGTGGAGCAAGTGAAGTAGTAGGAGCGAGCAATGGCTTCGCAACTCTAGAAAAGTTATTCGAGAGAGGCGGGAAATGGCCGGATCCAATCTTAGATGAACTCACAATGTTAGAAGCCTTGTTGGAATCCATTGCTTGCTTAGCGTTATCAAGCGCATTTGAATTTTCTACTCTTGCATTAACACTCCATTTAGCTTGATCATATGCTATTTTCAATGGAAGATTCGGATTCCCCATGGCCAAAATAGGGGAGGGGAAGATCAAAAAGATTCTTAAATTTCCAAGTTTGGTGACGTGGTGCCACGTGGAAAAGTGGGGTCAAGGTTGACCAAAGTCAACTTATCAATGTTGGCACAAGAAATATTCATAATATCTTAACAAAAGTTCAAAAAATGACCACAAGACCCTTGGGAATAGAGATCAATAACTCTCCGGTGGTGGAGTGCCGGAAAAGTGATCGGGAAAATGCAAAAAGTGATCGGAAACCACCAAAAAACCCTCAAAACACGCAGATTTGAATGGAAAACTCAAGAAGACCACCTAAAAACTCTATGAAGACCAAAATAACAAGAAAGAAGAATAAATCAACACACAAAAGACCAAATCTGTGGAAGGAATTTGCACTCAAGCTAAGGGATCCGAAGAACACCTTGGAGATTTGAACAAACAACCACAAATCGATCTTCAAATGTCAAATGGGAGTGTCAAGACCATAGCAATAACCAAGGTCAAGAGAGGAACATAACACTCACAAGTAACAAATGGTGTGAAGATGAACAAGGAGAGGGAGAGAGACACGAACTATAGGACAAGAAGACCAAGAAATCCGAGAAGAAGACCATATGATCAAGAAATTCGAAAATCCTCCATGGATGAAGCTTGAATCCTTGAAGAAGCTAACCAAGACCCATGGATAAAGCAAAAATCCAAAACTCAAGCGTACAAGAGGGGAAACCGAGTCAACGGAGAAGACGTTGGTGTCCTCGTGAGGAGGTCACCGTGCTCCGATGGTCGGAAGAGTGAAGACCAAAATGCCCCTAGGTGTGAACGCAAGGAGAGAAAAGTTATGTGAAAAGAGATTCACAGATGGGTTGTAGCTAAAATATTTTCCTTAATGTTGCATAAAAATCTATGCAGGTTTAAGATACTATCAACACAGTGAAGATGATCAATAGGATCACTCTTTTCGGCGTATGCCTTAATGGTAGGAATCTTATCCCATTTTTCTAGCACCTCTGATTCAATCTCCTCTCAGAATGGGTCAAGCTCCTGTGGACTTATGCCAATGCTAGTCTTCGTCTAACATCTGCTTTGTCACGATCCAATGCCTTTATCCTTCTAGCTATGTTTCTCCTATCCATCATTGGGTCAGGACCCTCTTCTCTTGGAATTCTCGACCGTGGGTTGTCCCTTCTGGAATCTCTTGTGTCTCGCGCTCATTAGCTCTAAGCCAGGATTTTGGGCCTCTAGTTCTGGACTCCTGAGGTCGCGGTGGTGCATCGCCTGCTCCTCTGTTGTTCATGTGCGGCAATAAGGTCTCCAGGGCCGTAATCAGTGTTGTCTGGATGGTGGCGTTAATCTGTGCTACAATCTCGGGTGTCAAAACAGTATGTGTCGCGGGTGTGGGCATTTGCTGCCTTGCGGTTGAGGCTACACGGGTTCATTCTGGTCCACTACTGGTTCTGGAACTCGAAGATCCAAAGGGGGAGCACTTTCAGCTGCTGAGTTGTCAACCACTAGCCTATTAGACTGCGAGCAGGTCATCCTGCGTTGCATCTTGACGTCTTCGTCCAGGAACCTAGTGTTCCCACATACTGTGCCACTGGCTTAACAATAGATCGTGTATATATATAACGAGGTCGATTACATGTGTGGTACAATGATTCTATTACAAACTAGACCTACTAAAACTAATGTTAGTGCTGACTAGGCTTTTGTCCGGAACACCTCGAAAAGACGCTAGATGATCTACTAGATGTTAGAAGTATATCGAGTATGACGTCGAAGGGGATATCGGGGGTGATATCGGGGGCCTCCTACGTCAAGGATGATGTCCTAGCTGACGTCGGGGGTGATTTCGGGGATGATGTCGAACAATGTATTGGTGATATATATCAGAGATATATACCGGGTGCTTATGTCGAATGCTATATCGGGTATACTCAATATAGGTGTATAGAAATTGCGAATAATTAAAGGTTACCTTGAATACCGGAATGCGGGTATTTATAAGCCGCAGGAAACGGGGACCACACACGTGATAGACACGTGAGACATACCATATCGAATGTCATAGTTGATATGCATGTCGGGGATGACCCCTGACATAGGTTAAATCTGGGTCTGGCCCATGGGCCAGCCCAATTACGAGAAATACTCATATCACCCCTCCCCAATCCGACCTCCCCATTTGTAGCCCTCTCTTTGCAAGAATATAATAAGATACTTCACTGTCTCTCTCTCTCTCAAATCTGGGATCGGCGTTCCAAATAACTTACTTGATTGTTTTCACCAAAATTAGCCTCATGGGTCCTCAGACGATATCCCATCATCATGTCTCTTTGATTAATTTGAGAATTATTTGAATATCCACGTGTATAGATTAGTTTGTTATATATGTTGCATGTTGGGGTTAACTCTCGCTGGAATCACGGAAGCACCAATATAGGAATTGCCAGAGTGTAGATGTTAGAATATTCATGTATAAATGGAATTTGTGAATGTGGCCAAATAACGTGATGTCATGTACATATTTATATCACATAAATACATATCTTTGCTTAGTACATCTTATTAGCACGAGTGGATAAGTAAATTGGATTATGAAATTAATCTCTCTTCTAAAACGTTGACATTTAGGCGGTGTACGCTAGCACGTTAGGTATTAGAGAATTAAGGATTTATAGTATATATAGCTTTGGATATAGGTCCCAAATCCATTAAATACAAAAGAACTCAAGAAAATCTTTATAAATTAGAGAACTATAGATAATATGACTATGAATTACTAAATAAATCAGTAGTGAAACCCAAACTCTAAACATATTTATCAATCATCTGTTTTACAACTAAAGAATCAATCAATCTTCTTCAATTATGTTTGTAGTGTAGTTTTGTATTCTAAATTAGTTAGGTAACTTTTCTTCTCATCATTGAAGGTAATAAAATTTGTAACAACCGTTTTTGTCTTTGCAATTAAGTGATTCTAGAACATAATTCATATTTTTCATGGGATTATACTTGGACGTAATTATACTTTCTATTTTATTATTGCTTGATCGTGCACTTGTCAACATGTAAGTGTAGCATCATTATTGCATTACATCATAAAAACTACACGCTCGACACGCATCAAGTTTTTGGCGGCGTTGTTGGGTAGTTTAATCTATAACAGCTTATGCCTTTTCTTTACCATTTTAAACCTTGCCCCCACCTGAAGTTGCTGGAAGGAAGAATGGCATGCTGTTTTTTCTCTCACTCATCTGCAAAATCCTTAACAAGCAAGGATTGAAGACAAGACTCACTGTGGGCTGGAGGAAGAATGATACTGAACTGACAATTCTCCCAAGCTACTTGTCTGGATCAAGAGTGAGAGACCTTCCTTGGAACCCAAAAGGAGTGGTGAGACCAAGAACTGAGAAGAAGAAGGCTCAGGAGTTTGCTGGAACTTCAGTGCCTATGTCCAAAGAGGAAGATTGCATGGTCATAACCTCTACTTTTGTGGATCATCTGTTGAACTGGTATATGGGGCAAATTGCTGATACTCAGAGGGAGATTGAGGAGAGGAAGGAGCATCTCAAAGAGTTGGAGGGCATGGTGAAAAATTTAGAGAAACTCCCTTTTCACAAAAAAGGGGAGAATAGTTCCAAGTTTTTTTAATTTTAGTCTTCTAGTTTATGTTTTTGCTTCTTATGAACTGTTGATATGGTTGTGTTGCTGGTACATTTATCTCTATTTGGTTTTTATTTAATCAAGGGACATGTACTTGATATCTAGCTATGGCCTGTAACTCTAAGTACTACTGCTCTAACTGCTATTTCTTGTGAAAGCACATTTTGAACTGCTTGTCTGGTTAACCCTTTATGCATGAAACCCACTGGTTTCAATGTTGAGGCAACATTGATGAATGTTGGGGTCTGAACATATTTGAATGTAGTGATGACCTTAATGCCTATATTTTCTAATTTAACTTTGAATATGTTAGCTTGTATTGAGGGGGAGCAGTTTAGTAGTTTAATGTGTTTCTTGTTGATTCTAACTTTCTGGATATAGGACTTGGTTGGAACAGGTGTTGGTTTTGTGAAGAAAGGCAAAGAGAGGGAGATTGGAAGTGCAAGGTTCTCTGGAATCAATGTTATACGATGTTGGGACAACATTGAGGATAACACTGAAACCCGAGAGCTTGTACGAAAATTGTTCTTCAGTTGCCAAATTTAAGTCTTGCCTTCATTCACCTATTAACCAAGTTCCACGATTTTAGTTGTTTATATTTATGTCCAGGAAGGTATTTTAATCATAAGGAAGAGCTATGAAAGATTCCTTACTTGAAGTTTCCATAATTCAAGTTAAGTTGAATAGTCAACTCAACACGGTTTCAAAAGAAGGAAACAAATTGGATTCTCTGCAGCTTTGATTCTTTCCAGGATTACTCTGATTTGAAAAAGATGTGTTACCTTGCTAGATCAGTAATAAAGGAAACACATATTCAAGAAAGATATCGAGTTCACAAAGATGCCAAAATTTAACAAGGAAACAACATAAGGTACCAAAGCTGTGAACAACACATCTTGGCGTGCAAGATTCAAGAAATCTATAAAAGATGTGAAGTTTATCAAGATGAAGACAAGACAATCGTGCTAAACAATATGAGAGATTAATCATTCTTTGTATTGTCTTCGTCTTGCTTTTGCGAAGTTTTTGTATCAACTATTTATGTCCAGTTCATAGAAGTTAAGTAGTTCGTACTTGTCTGCTTCGTTGAGTCCGATCAACAAAGAGCGTGAGTGAATTGTTGTGAGGAACATTTTTGTTAAAACCTTTATGGTTATTTGGCCTAATGCTCAAAAGTTTTTAATAATATTGAAAACTTCTTAAAAATTATATCTTCTTGTTTTTAAATTCCGTTGTACAGTACTTTGGTCAAGAATATCACAATAGAGTTAAGGCAAAGTTATCTTAACTCTCAAAGTTTTTGTGTCAATCCACGATCCAAAATTTTCAATTGGCGGCAGAACCAAACACCGACTACACTGGTGGTTTGGAGGTGATACAACACCATGGACAGTGTCAATCCCAATACCAACATGATTCCAGTTTTGGGTGGCTCCAATTATGCATACTGGAAGATCAGGATGAGGTCTCACATCAAAGGTATTGATATTCGAGCCTGGCAATCCGTGGTCAATGGATACTCTCTTCCAACATTACCAAAAGATGGTGAAGGTGATCTAGTACCAAAACCAGAAGAAGATTGGACAACAGCAGAGGTAAGTCTCTATAACTTTAATGAAAAAACTCTTAATGCTATCTTTAGTTGGGTTAATCATCACATGTTCAAGTTAATCCAGAATTGTACAAAAGCCAAACATGCTTGGGATATACTTGAATTATATTGTGAAGGAGATTATGCTGTTAAAGTTTCTAAATATAGACAACTGCTTCAGCAATTTGAAAAACTTGAGATGGGTGAAGATGAAAGTGTTGAGAGTTGTTTTGAGAAAATTCTTGATATTGCTAACCAATGTGAAAACCTAGGTTTTGCTATGACTAATCAAGAAATGGTTTATAAAGATATAAGAACACTGTCATCAAAATTTGCTCTCAAGAAAATTGCAATGAGTGAATCTAGGAACCTTGCTAATCTACAGTTTCAAGTCTTGATGAATACTCTTAGAGAATTTGAGATGGAGCTTGCCTCACAACCTAGCAAACATAGGGTTGTTGCTTTAAGAGGATCAAGTCTTGACATTGAAAATGATGATGATTATGAATTAATTTCTTCAAACTATGGTAAAATTACTAAGAAGTTCAATAAGTTGAACCTTAAAGAAAAGGTAAAGAAAAGAATCTTAGTAATAGTTCCCTAGGTTATAATAAATTACCTCCTAAGTTTGTGAAGTACATGGCATCAAAACCTACTCCTTTAGAAGCTGATAAGTTAAAAGATGTTCAATGTTTTGAATGTAAAGGATATGGTCATATAGCTAATGAATGTGCTAACACTCTTAGAAAAAGAGGAAATTCTCATTGGATTTGTGTAGATGATTTCAATGAAGATGACTTTAGTTTTGGAGAAGCTGAAGAACAATCAGAAGAGGTTTAAACTGCTGCGCTACTCACTCAGATTGACTAGACGCCAGAAGACTCCCTGAACTGCTTCGGATCTCAATGTTACCCCAACATTCAGGATCCAACATCAGAACAGGAGACCTTTGCAGATTGGGATGAATATGATACTGATATTGAACCTTATCTTGCGTCCTACTTTGATGAATCTAACTTTGATTGTTTCATTGGTTCAGTGAATCTAGATGAAGAATATTTCTTTGAAGAAGAAATGTCCCAGGAGGAAATCATTGAAGACCTGAAGTCTATCTACCACAAATTGCTGCTTGAGAATCACAATCTCATCAAGAGCAACAAAAACCTGAAGGGAGAGATTGGATGCATGAAGGAGATGCTGAAACTGTATGAGAAAGACCTTGACAAAACTGAGGTTGAGCTGAAAGAGGTAAAGGTAAAATTAGATAAAGCTGAACATATCATTGACAAATGGAACTCTTCTACATCTATGCTTGATGAAGTGCTGAGTATGGGAAATCAAGGTAAAAATGGTTTGGGCTATGTTGAGAAACCTTCCTCTGAAGATGTTGATTCTACCTATTTAATAGCTGGTTCTATCAAGGAAAGTAGTAGTGTGAGTAGTGAAATTCTTGTCAACACTGTGAAAAGGCCTACTTTTATCTGTCAATATTGCTTTCAACCTGGTCACATTAAGCCTTATTGTAAGAAATTCAGAAGCGTGATTGAGAAGAAAACAGGAGTTAATAGCAGCACCAATGTTAGGAGAACCTCTGATCTGAATGTTATCCCAACATTAGGTAACAAAGCTGAAGGGCATAAAAGTAGAACCTGGATTGAAAAGATAAAAATTCCTAAGGTTAAAATTGTTTGCAATGTTCTCTTTTCTGCTGTTTACTCTAACCTTGCAAGTAAGTGGTATTTTGACAGTGGATGTTCAAGGCACATAACTGGAAACATTGACAACCTAAAAGATGTAATCCCTTTGACTATTGAAACAATTACCTATGGAGGAGGCACAAAAGGGAAAATAATTGGAAAAGGAGTACTGGATGTTAAAGGATTTCCACCACTCAAGGATGTGTTGTTGGTTGAAGGATTGAAAGCAAATTTAATTAGCATAAGTCAACTTTGTGATGATAACTTGCTAGTTACTTTTGATAAAAGTTCATGTGATGTGTTTAATAGTGACAATGTCCGTGTCATGACATGTACAAGATCAAAGGATAACTGCTATCTTGCTCAAGATGAAGATGAATGCTACCATGCCAAGGTAGATGAATCTTTCATGTGGCACAAGAAGTTAGGACATGTGCACTATAGAAATCTGGAGAAACTACAGAAGTTAGAGGCTGTGAGAGGACTGCCTAAGGTGACTAGCCCAGGTAAAATTGCTTGTGAAGACTGCATGAAAGGTAAACAAACAAAAGTTGTCCATCCACCACTTCAGGTACAGAGTACTAACCCTAGAACTAATAAGTGCTTTGATTCACTACATATGGATCTTATGGGTCCTATTGAGGTTAGTAGCCTGAATGGTAAGAAGTATGCTTTTGTTATTGTTGATGATTTTTCAAGATATACCTGGATTAAGTTTTTGAAAGAAAAATCAGAGGCATTCAACACATTCAAGATTTTGCATGCTAGTATTAAAAATTTGTATGGAACTTCTGTAGGAAGAATTAGGTCTGACCATGGGAAAGTGTTTGAAAATGTTAGCTTTGCTATTTTTTGTGAAACTAAAGGCATTTTCCATGAGTTCTTTGCACCTAAGACACCTCAGCAAAATGGGATTGTTGAGAGGAAGAATAGAACACTTCAAGAGATGGCTAGAGTAATGTTGAATTCTAGAAACCTATCTAAGAAACTCTGGGATGAAGCTTTGAATACTGCATGTCATATTAGTAATAGAGTTTATCTTAGACCTGGTACTACTATGACACCTTATGAAATCTTGAAGGGTTCAAAACCAACAGTAGCACACTTTCATGAATTTGGTATTAACTGTTATTTGCTAAAAGATAGAGACTATTTGAGCAAATTTGATCCCAAAAGTGAAAATTGTATATTTGTTGGATATTCTCCTAATAGAGATGCTTTCAGGGTCTACAATCCAAGATTGCATACTGTTCAAGAATCAGTGAATGTCATTTTTGATGATTTAACTGTTTCTGCATGTACTGAAGAAGTCAGTGGTTCAGATGTTGCTCCAACATTGGACTCAACATTGAACACAGAAGCTGGAAATGCTAAACTGGAAACTGGAACAAATGATGACCTAACACCAGAAACTCCCAATGTTACGCCAACATCTCTACTGTCAGATTCTGAAGATGAAACAGTTCCAGTAGCCAGAATAGATCCTCCTGCTAGGATACAAAGAGATCATCCAGCCACTCAAGTAATTGGACAAATTACTGAGAGAGTTAGAACACGCAATAAAGAAAGGGTAAATTACAAGGATATGGTTAAATTGTGTGTTTGTATGTCTTCTTCTTGTACTGCTGATAATGCATCTTGTTTTGTTTCCTCCATTGAACCTAAGAATGTAACTGAAGCTCTTAAGGATAGTTACTGAATTAATGCCATGCAAGAGGAACTCTTACAATTCACCAAAAACAGAGTTTGGAATCTAGTACCGAGGCCATCAAATGTAAATGTAATAGGTACAAAATGGATTTTCAAAAATAAAACTGATGAGAATGGTGTAATTATGACGAACAAAGCTAGGTTGGTTGTACAAGGTTATACTCAGGTAGAAGGTATAGATTTTGATGAGACTTTTGCTCCAGTAGCTAGGATAGTATCAATTAGATTACTTCTTGCTATTGCTTGCTGTCTTAGGATTAAACTTTACCAAATGGATGTTAAATGTGCCTTTCTGAATGGTTTAATTGACAAAGAGGTTTATGTAGAACAACCTAAAGGCTTTGCTGATCCTAAACATCCTCACCATGTGTACAAACTTGAGAAGGCTTTGTATGGCTTAAAACAGGCTCCTAGAGCTTGGTATGAGAGGCTAACTGATTTTCTGTTAGGCCTAGGTTTCAATAGAGGAGATGGAGATAGAACATTGTTTGTCCTTAGAAAAAGCTCAGATATATGCATTGCTCAAATTTATGTGGATGATATTGTATTTGGCTCTACTAAAAAGTCTACCCTAGACAAGTTTGTTGAGTCCATGACAGGAACATTTGAGATGAGCATGATTGGTGAGCTCAACTATTTTCTGGGACTACAAGTTAAGCAGCTAGAGAATGGTATCTTCCTGAACTAGGAGAAGTATGCAAGGAATCTGGTGAAGAGATTTGAGCTACAAGAGTCCAAGCCTTGTAACACTCTTATGTCCTCTTCAGTGAAGATAACAAAATATGGCAATGGCAGCAATGTTGACCCAACATTGTACAGATCCATGATTGGTAGTTTTCTATATCTCTCTGCCTCTAGACCAGATATCATGTTTTCAGTATGTGTTTGTGCTAGGTACCAAGCTGAGCCCAGGCAATCTCACTTGATTGCTGTGAAGAGGATTCTTAGATGTATCTGTGGAACTTCACATTTAGGCATTTGGTATTCTTATGACACTAAGAGTAACTTGGTTGGTTTCAGTGACTCTGACTGGGCAGGTGATGTGGATGACAGGAAATCCACAAGTGGAGGCTGTTTTTATTTGGGGAATAATTTGGTCTCCTGGTATAGCAAGAAGCAGAATTGTGTTTCATTATCAATAACTGAATCGGAATATGTAGCTGCTGGCAGCTGTGTTACCCAACTTGTGTGGCTCAAACACATGCTTTTAGATTATGGGCTAGATAGTGATACACTTCTCATGTTCTATGACAATCTAAGTGCCATAAGTATCTGTAGGAATCCTGTCCAACATTCTAGAACTAAGCATATAGACATAAGGCATCATTTCCTAAGAGATATGGTAGAGAACAAAGTGATCAACATTGAACATATTGAGACAACAAATCAGCTTGCTGATATGTTTACAAGACCTTTAGATAGTGAGATATTCTTCAGCTTGAGGAAATCTCTTGGCATGTGCAATATGTGAGAATGTTGAGGAAACCAGTGTTGACATAACACCGCTATCTAGCATTGGTATATTGGTTGTGGTGTAGTAGGTACTTTGTTGTTTTTATTTTGTTGAATTTATTTCCTTGTGAGTCTCATTCAATCTTTGTTTTGTCAGATTTGGTTTGTGTGGTTGAACTCTTTGATTAACAACTCTTCCTAGTTATCAGTTTCACATCTCTATTTCGAAAAAGTAATAAAACTCTTCTGTTTGTCTGAGGTTGTGATAGCCTATCATATGGAGAAGCTGGGGTACTCAAAGTTCACTACTTTGATGTCTATTCAGTTGTGTCTTATTCATATCGAAGGTGTACATGATATGTGGAGAAGCTGGGGTACATAATGTTGACAGCTTCAGTGTTACTGAGTTGTGCTTATTTACATGTTTCTGTTTGTTTGGCCAATGAACACATGAGGGTGATCCTTTCTACTAGGGTGTTTGAGGTTTAAATTTCTTACATTTAGTAGCACTGATCACTTGGTGATTCTCTTGAATGCAGGTTGGTAAACAAGTATGCATAAGGAATTGGGGTGTTGGGTGCATGATAAGTGAATTGCCAACATTCAAGGCCTTTGTACTTGCCTAACTTGCTGCTGTTAATGTTATTACTGGGGTGTGTGGAGTTCAGGATGCCCTCATTCAGTAGTGACATTAGCTTTGTGTTTAGCAACCTTCAACTTTTGGTTCAGATGAGTTATGAAAATAATAAATATTATAAAGAGATGTGTGATGTGCTGGTTTGAGGAGTTTTTCATATGTGTTTACCATCTGCCTATCTGACACTACATTGTTGCATTCATGTAGAACTGCATTTTTTTCTTTCTTGTTGTTGAGTTGTGTCGGTCTAGGCTTAGGGGGGTATAATTCATGTGTTGAGGCATACAATTTGGGTGACATACTGCAGGTGACACATTTTTCTGTGACTTTCTATGCTATGGAAGTGAATTTTTCCTTGAATTCATAACTACTTATCCATGTGTGTTTCTTGTTATCTATGTTGCTTCCTCATGATCTTGATCTGAACAATATGTCTGAGGTACTCACTTGCTATATTGGTTAAGTTTCAGATGTATTTTTGGATGTATCTCAAGCTCTCACATGAATTTGCCTTGATGAAGCCTGTACCTCCACCTTCTGGTTTGAATGTTATTGAATGTTATCCCAACATTGTGCACTGCAACATGCTAACATTGAAAACATGAACTTATAAGTTTTCGAATTTTTGAAAACCGCTCTGGTTACCTGTTAATTAAACATCAAAGCATGTGCGCGGGAAAACATAGTGGGAAGGTTTTATTTGATTCAAATTTAGTAACTGCCCACTTACATTCATTCTCTTTCCTTATTCACGGTTATTTTTGAAATCTAAGCCCTAATTTCCTTAATTGTGCTTACTATTTCCTATTTTGTGCTTACTCTACAAAATTCACTCTCTACTCTCAAAATTCTCTCGTTTTTTTCTCTGGAATTTTCCCTCTCAAATATCTTGTACTAACAATGGCAAGCAAGTCGCCCATGCAAACTCTTGCAGATATTTCTCTGAGCAGTGAACCCACAGCTGCGCGCACCCGTTCTCACACTAGGAGTGCTGCTGCAAAATCAGATGATGCTCTAGTTGCGGCTAAAAGGAAGGCGATCCCCTACGTGCGACGAGGAAAGAAGTCCAAATAAGGAGAATCGACCCCCAATGTTGAGCCAACTGCTGAGTCAACCGCTCCCACCATCAATGATCCTGAAACTGAGGTAAACATGGCTGAACCCAACCCTGAAATTGATGCTGATATAACTGTTGAGGGGGGGGTAGTGGATCTATTGAGAAATCTGTGGAGAAATCCGTGGATAAGTCCGTGGACAAATTGGTGAGGAAGTGGATTAGGGCCTAAAAGAAAAAGAGCAAGGGTGCAAGGGAGAAGTTGAGCACTATGTCTGAGACTGCTAAGCAACGTGCTGAGGCTAGGAAAAGACAAGCTGAAATATTAACTAGGAAGAGGGTTGTTGAAGCCGAAAAAAAGGCTGGGGAAGAGAGGAAGTTTGCTGCTGCTGCTACTGATAGAAAAAGGAAAGGAAAGCAAGTGATGGAAGAGGAGACAGAGGTGGTGGATGTTGAGGATGAAGAGGAAGAGGAGGAGAAGGAAGAGGAAAAGACTGAGGAAGAGCAGGATGTTTCTGTTGATGTTAAGGCAACATCAGGGACAGAAGAGTATATTGATGGGCTGTATATGATCTACCCTGAGGATGAGGAGGACTACTTTTCTCATTATTATCTTTCACAAGAGTTGGAGAAGAAGTGGGGTTCTTCAAGAGAAAGGATATTCACACTGAAAGAGCTATAGAGATGGCCAGCTTCAAGGAACAAAAGGTGATGGGCTTGCTTGAGGCAAGAGGGATGCAACAATCAGTGATGAAGTTGAGTGACTATGCTCCTGAGATTGTCATGGAGTTCTACCTGAATCTCTTCAAGTGGATCAGGGACTACAGATCTCCAAAATATGGAAAGGCTTGGGTGAGGGGGAGAGTCTTCAACATTGAACCCTACACCATCAACAAGATATGTGAATTCCCAACTACTGATGAATCTGAGGACCCTTATTATGATGATATGATTGAAGACTTGATTAGAGGGTTGGTCAAAATCTGGAGAGATGCTCTGCCAACCACAAAACTCACCTCCCTTAGTGCTGTCTTGCACAAGATAGCTTGCTTCAACTGGCTGCCAAGCAAGAATGTCATTGTACTAACCAAGGAATCAGCACTCTTGGTGTACAAAATCAAGAATGGGCTAGCTGTGAATATGGGGGAGAGGATTTTAAAGTCAATGTATGAAGTTGCTGGAAGGAAGAATGGCATGCTGCTTTTTCCCTCACTCATCTGCAAAATCCTTAACAAGCAAGGATTGAAGACAAGTGTCACTGTGGGCTGGAGGAAGAATGATACTGAACTGACAATTCTCCCAAGCTACTTGTCTGGATCAAGAGTGAGAGACCTTCCTTGGAACCCAAAATGAGTGGTGAGACTAAGAACTAAGAAGAAGAAGGCTCAGGAGTTTGCCGGAACTTCAGTGCCTATGTCCAAAGAGGAAGATTGCATGGTCATAACCTCTACTTTTGTGGATCATCTGTTGAACTGGTATAGGGGCCAAATTACTGATACTCAGAGGGAGATTGAGGAGAGGAAGGAGCATCTCAAAGAGCTGGAGGACATGGTGAAAAATTTGGAGAAACTCCCTTCTTCACATAAAGGGGGAGAATAGTTCCAAGTTTTTTTAATTTTAGTCGTCTAGTTTATGTTTTTGCTTCTTATGAACTGTTGATATGGTTGTGTCGCTGGTACATTTATCTCTATTTAGTTTTTATTTGATCAAGGGACATGTCCTTGATATCTAGCTATGGCATGTAACTCTAAGTACTACAGCTCTAACTGCTATTTCTTGTGAAAGCACATTTTGAACTGCTTGTCTGGTTAACCCTTTATGCAGGAAACTCACTAGTTTCAATGTTAAGGCAACATTGATGAATGTTGGGGTCTGAATATCTTTGAATGTAGTGATGACCTTAATGCCTATCTTTGCTAATTTAACTTTGAATATGTTAGCTTGTATTGAGGGGGAGCAGTTTAGTAGTTTAATGTGTTTCTTGTTGATTCTAACTTTTTGGATATAGGACTTGGTTGGAACAGGTGTTGGTTTTGTAAAGAAAGGCAAAAGGAGGGAGATTGAAAGTGCAAGGTTCTCTGGAATCAATGTTATACGATGTTGGGACAGCATTGAGGATGACATTGAAACCCGAGAGCTTGTACGAAAACTGTTCTTCAGTTGCCAAATTTATGTTTTGCCTTTATTCACCTATTAACCAAGTTCCACGGTTTTAGTAGTTTATGTTTATGTCCATGAAGGTATCTTAATCATAAGGAAGAGCTATGAAAGATCTATTACTTGAAGTTTCCATAATTCAAGCTAAGTTGAATTGTCAACTCAACACGGTTTCAAAAGAAGGAAACAAATTGGATTCTCTGCAGCTTTGATTCTTTCCAGGATTACTCCGATTTGAAGAAGATGTGTTACCTTGCTAGATCAGTAATAAAGAAAACACATATTCAAGAAAGATATCGAGTTCACAAAGATGCCAAAATTTAACAAGGAAACAACAAGAGTTACCAAAGCTGTGAACAACACATCTTGGCGTGCAAGATTCAAGAAATCTATAAAAGATGTGAAGTTCATCAAGATGAAGACAAGACAATCGTGCTAAACAGTCTGAGAGATTAATCATTCTTCGTATTGTCTTCGTCTTGCTTTTGCGAAGTTTTTGTATCAACTATTTACGTCTAGTTCATAGAAGTTAAGTAGTTCGTACTTGTCTGCTTCGTTGAACCCGATCAACAAAGAGCGTGAGTGAATTGTTGTGAGGAGCATTTTTGTTAAAACCATTATGGTTATTTGGCCTAAGGCTCGGAAGTTTTTAATAATATTAAAAACTTTTTAAAAATTATATCTTCTTGTTTTTAAATTTCGTTGTACGTTACTTTGGTCAAGAAGATCACAATAGAGTTAATGCAAAGTTAGCTTAACTCTCAAAGTTGTTGTGTCAATCCGTGATCCAAAATTTTCATACACCTCAATTATTTCAAATTTCAACAAAACACTATCTTCTCCAAATCAAACTTGTGAAAATCATTACCCACCTTATTAAAAGTCAAGAATTCAAGAAAATCAATACCAACACACGAAATTTCTCATTATTGCATTTCGATGGACGTCCATGAGAGTTTGTAAATCTTAGATTTGCAAACTCCAGAAGTATTACTATTCAAACTTCCACCATATTAGATACCATACATCAATTCTATGTCCAACATATTTCAAGCCAACCAAACTTCAATGATTATATTAACAGCAATAAAATCACAATCTCCTAATAGGAAATCAATCACTAACTACTTATTGAACCTCATTTATCATTTTTTTCATTCTCAAATCTTGTACCCCAACACACAAATCTCCCACAACCTAATTTCGTCTAAAAAATCAATATTTTATGACAAACTCTAGTGAGTTTCTTGAGGTTTCTTGATTGGGATAGTACAATAAAGGTAAACAAGGTTGACATTTCATGTGTTGTTTTTGGCCATCGGTAGATGAGTACTACCTTTACACTTGGATGAGGAGGATTCCTCTACATCATTATTATTATTATTATTATTATTATTATTATTATTATTATTCTTATTATTTTTACTATTATTATTATTATTATTAACATAAAATTTTGTAATAACCAATGGCATTCACATATTGCTTAGTTTGTAGTTGTCATTGCATACAATTTTTTATGTTTTTATAATTTAATTGCACAACGAAAATTTCCATGTGATGGGTAATGATTTCCACAAGTTTCAGTTGGAGAAGATGGTGTTTTTGTTTAAATTTGAGATAATTGAGGTGTATTCTACAAAAAGATGAAATTGAGGGTTAAATTATTAGCAATTTACAATTTACTGTCCAAAATAAACTATTTGTGGAATGTAATGGCCAAGGGGCAAAATTCAAAGCTTGGGGATCGTCGGAGTCGTAAAATGAAAGATGAGGTGGTGGGCACCGTACAAAAATTAATAGCTGGGGGGAGGGGGAATGTGCAAAAATGCAAAAATAAAAGGGGGTAAGATGCTTTTTTTTACTTTAGCTTATTAGTTGGGACATTGATCTACTTTTCGTGCTTTTTAGTGAAACAGCATAGACCGACGCGAAAGAGCGCAAGATTTGCCACAATGGAGAGGCAAGATAAAATAAGGAACCATTTTGAGAGGCAATAGACAAGGGAGACAAATGCAGCCATATGCAATCAGTCAACGAATCAACAACAATATGTATGGGCAAATGTTAAGTAATCAGTTCATAAATCAAGAAACAAAATAGTGTAACCACCACCGACTTTCTTGTCAACAAGGTGAATGAAAAACTGATGTACGTGGTGACAAGGAGTAAATTTGAAGGAGAATCTCATGAAAATTCGATCAACCATGTGGAATAATTCAAAGAGAATTGTCGTTATTTCAATGTGAAGGAAGAGTACAAGTTGTTAGGACTGTTTCCTTACTCCCTAAAAGAAAAAGTAAACACATGGTATGATGAAGAAACTCATGAAGAAATGGGCTGGAAAGTAACCATCGATCGATTCAAGAGGAGATTTATGGCAGGACAAGGCACTAAATCATTAAGGGGTCAAATTTTCAACTTCAAACGGAGGCATGGATCCACCATAACTGAAGCATAGAATCATATTGAGGAAATAAGGGAAAAGATAGTTGAGAAGTGAGTGCAAAATAATCTAAGAGAGACGTCACCCTATTGACTAGGGGATGATCAATACTTGGAGACATTTCACTTAGGCTTGAGTCTGATCAACCGCTATACCTAGAATGAAGCGAGCAGGAGGGCAACCCTTATGCATTTCATTATAACAAAAATGGTAAATGCGAGGCCAATTACGAAGCACTCTGATCATGTTCCAATGAGTTGTATTTAATCATCAGTTTCTGAATCCAGTTACCAGATCACAAAGAAAAAGTTTCAGGAATACAAGCGCATATTATGATGGCTATAAAATGAGGAGACACTCCAAACATTGATGAAATCATAGTCAAGGAAATCAATGAACGCACGACAGAAGATTCACCAAAACTCATGTATTTTGGTTCAGTTATCACGTCGTTGTGCATCAAAGAAGGATGTCCCGAGCTTGATACATCTACCACCAAAATACATACTCAACCAACTACCTCTCGAGGAAGTGACTGAGAACATTTCCTTTAAGAGAGTAATCATCTAGCACATCATTCTAAAAAATTGTGGGGCTTTCAATAAAGAAACAAAAGACCTTTCCTGAACACTGGCAAGAGGAGACAGAGAATATGATCAAAGACTACACAGAGATGGTCAATTATAGGTAGGAGCTTAAGGAACAACCTTGGAATACGAACGCCAACCAATATCTTGAGCTTAGAGAAATTTGAAAAAATGATGAGCACCAAAGAGGAAGCTGAACTAGACAACCCAACAAGCATTCCCTAAACCAATGGCTTGATTAGGGGGGGTCCTCTCATCTATGTCTTTAATATTTCTTGTGTTTTGTCACGAAGAGGACATCATTAGATTCTTTTGCGGGGGTGAGAAGCCTCATTTTTTATATTGTTAATTTGCCACACCTTAATTATTTTTGTTGGAGTCTAGTTTATTCAATTTTAGAGCCATTGGATTCAAGTTTGAGTTATGAAAGCATGAATAAGCAGAGATCAATGATGATGTATGCATAATATGGGATGAATTTGACATGCTAAGAGTATACTTGTGTGATTATTTGTATATCTTGTTAGATTAGCAGATCTTGAACAGTGAAGACGGAGGGCCTAAATGGTGGAGAGGCAGTTCGACAACTGCTTGAAGGATGAATGAAGCGTTGATCATGCTGCTAGCGTAGAGAGCAATGTTGGACGCGCGTTGCCAGCAAATATTGCGTTGCTTGGGTAGCACACACATAGCGTCGGTGCATTGCTATTTGTCTCACTCAGTGGCACGTCATGTAGCCGGCAGGTTGCACAGCCCTACAACCGCCCAATTTCAGTCCATCACAATAATGTTGCCCTAGTTCTCTTCAACCTCTATTTGTGTGACACTCATGTTGCTTATGAGTGTGTTACCAACGTGGTTAAACAACCTAGAGAGAGAGAGAGAGAGAGAGAGAGAGAGAGAGAGAGAGAGAGAGAGAGAGAGAGAGAGAGAGAGAGAGAGAGAGAGAGAGAGAGAGAGGAGAGCTTAAAATAAGAGAGGAAATACTTGTGAGATGTGAGAGACATTGTGAGATATTATTCTAGAGTTGTGAGAGATAGTTGTATCTTATTTGTAATCGCTCATATTGAAAACCCTTGCTTGGATCGCCCCCAAAGTTGGTCTATTGACGAAATGGGTAAGTAAATTTTGTCTTATGTGCTTTAATTTTTTCATCTCTTTTCTTGTATTGTGAATTACTTTGTTGTTGCTATTATGAGATAAAATTCGTTGTGTAACAAGTGGGAGCTCCAGGGTAAGTGGGAGTAGACATGATGAACACGGTAAATTGATGATCCACAATTTTGATAGGTCGTATTATGGGTAATGGAGAAGGCAGATTGAGGATTACCTCTACGATAATCATGTTTGGACACATTTGTAAGATAAACCGACGAGAAAGGTAAATATTGGGTGATGTTAGATAGAAAGGCAATGGGAGTCGTTTGTTTGTCTCGAAAGTAGAACATGGTGTTTCATGTTACGAAGGAGAAAACCAGGTCGGAGGTTCTGAAGGTGTTAGCCGACATGTATGAGAATCCATCTGCAGCAAATAAGGTTCATCTGATGCGACGTGTGTCCTATCTGAAGATGTTAGAAAATTCGATAGCTTTTGATTATCTGAATGAGTTCAATGCGATACCGTCTCAATTGAGCTCGATGAATATTGATTTTGATGATGAGGTAAGAGCCATATTTCTAATTTTTTTGTGCCTAAGAGTTGGAGCAGCACAATTACTACTGTTAGTGCCTCGGCATTAAGGGTGTAGGGTGATATTTGATAAAGTGATAGATTTGATTATTAGTGAGGAGACTCGTCGAACAGAATCAAGCCACTCGGGTAACACTTCTGGATCAGTTTTTATTATGGGAGATAAAAACAGATCAAACTTAATGAAGGCCGGGAGTTCGATAGAGTGATGGTACTTTAGAAAGTTTGATCATTACAAGAAGTATTGTAAAACACCAAAGAATAAAGGAGAAGATGTGAACTCAACAAACGCATATTTAGAAGAGATTTAGATGCATTAATCTCGAGTGCATGTAGTCCATTAAAGTCGTGGGTTTTGGATTATGAAGCATCGTATCATGCTTGCCCTAACTATAATATAGTGGAGAATTATATTTCTAGTAATTTGAAAAGATTTGTCTTGCTATAATGATTCTTTGAGAATTGTAGGGAAAAGGAGATGTTACGATTTAGATGCGGAATGGATCTGTATGGTTGCTAAGTTAAGTGGGCCGTACCCCGGGTTTGAAGAGAAACCTTACTTTTGTAGGACAGTTTTACGATGAAGGTTATCATTTATCCTTTGGATCTGGTGTTTGGGAGATACTCACAAGGGGCGTAGTTTGTACTCGAGAATTCAAAGAGAGAACTGTGTACTTGACCATGTTACCCAAGATAGCATCAATCTTGGCGGTGTAAAAATCCACTTAGATATCATCAGTTGTGGTGGTGAAAGTGATGCAAGTTTTTAGCGATGTTCACATTGTCACATGAATGAGACTTCAAGCTAGAGGGAGTTTGATGATTTGGTGACTGATGTTGTCGCCTTAGTGAAGTTGAAGCTTTGTGAGGCTTCAACGGAGCTTGGATCTTGAGGAAGTTTGAGGATTGGCATTGCCAGAGCTTGATGGTTTAACTATGATGATGATGGTTTTGGGTTTGAAGATTGTGGCGTCACTATTTTATACATCATAAAAGCTACATGCTCGCCATGCATCAATTATACAATTTAGATCTAGTACAAGAAAGTGAATGAGAACGGTATTAGTCTGTCATTTCCCGTTCCCAAAAGGATACTCGTAAACCACATAGCCAATGTATAAACAAAATACACATACCTACGGTCTGAAGAATTTTTAACTCGAAAAACCCCTTAAGTAAAGCTTATTATTTGGCTAATCACTTACAACAGTTCCCGCAAGGTGCGACTTGATTCTAGGCATGTGCTTCAGACATGGTTAGGCTAGTGTAATTTGCATGGTTGATGAGGTTTGAGGCTATTGTGTAATGAATAAAAAAAAAACACTTACAATAGTACTAATATTTTATATATTACATATATCAAATTATTAATAGTAATGAGTAATGACTATATATTAAGTAAAAGGTGGGGGAAAAAGAAACGAAACTGCTGAACTTCAAAAAATCATACAACTACAATACTTATTTTTTATATATTATATATATCAAATTATTTTTTTTTGATGAGTTATATATCAAATTATTAATAGTAATGAGTAATGACTATATATTAAGTAAAAGGTGGGGAAAAAAGAAACGAAACTGCTGAACTTCAAAAAATCATACAACTACAATACTTATTATTTACTTAATCAGTATTTAAACTATTATTAATATATTTTTTACATATAGAAATTTATGTTGGTTATCAATTAAAAAGTATTGACACTAACTAAAAAAAAAACACATGGCTGCACCAATATTTGCCGCTAGTCGCCGTCCATTTCTCTAGGTAAGCAAATAACCTTCCTCTATTTGGGAATTGTCTGATATAAGCAGGGGGGCAATACCCCCTGCACTCACAGACTTGTGGCCCCACTCATGTGGGTCCAACATGGGGCCCACAAGTCTATATCAGAAGTTCCCCTCTATTTGTGTCTTGTGTTGAATGTTTAATCACCGGCTGATTGATGTTCTGTCCGTTATAAGTGCATTTGAATTTTTTTTACATAGCATAGGAATGTTTTATTATGCTATTAGAGACATTCTTTGGCTTCTTTGTCAACTGCAAAATTGGAAAACATTTGGTTACCCGCTCACATTCCCGTACCCGCATATCCATTCCGCGCCGACCCTAACCTGTTATTAAACTGGTTCAAACATTCAGTCTAATTTATTATTGAACCAAGTATCATGTAATAAAATCTTTTTAATATTAAATAATACTCCAACTGAATCAAACTAATTTTCTCAAGCAGAACTCTATTTCATCCAAAAAGAGTGTTCTCGTACCATACAATTTTACTAACGCTTGCTGCGTCACTCATATCTTTTAGTTGACCAATAAAAATCGCAAAATAGAAAAGAGATTCCCAAACTCTACTTTTTCTTTTCTCGCACAGGATTACCACTATGTATTGTGTTGGCTGATGTGAAAGAGTGGTCCCAACAGTCTCTTTAAGAAATGGGGTTTAGGTGGGGGCATGTGGTATGGGTCCATGAAAATGTCATCACTATAGTCCCATCACACATTAAACAAAATTATTTTGACAGGTGATGGAGGAAAAGCAGCGATAGGAGTTTATACACTTCAATTTTTATAAAGGGCTTTGATTGGTGACACTTATCTGCTCCAATTAAATAATATTAGGAAGCCAATCATGGTGTTGAATTTTGGGCTGAATAGTAAACAGTCTATTGGCAGTACTAATTAGATTACCCCTATTGAGAATTTGTCGATTTGGTCATAACGTAGGTTCGGAAGGTTTTTATAAATAATGATGATAAAACTTCACTAATCAATAATACAGTTGTATGTATATTATTTTGTTATTATTTCGTACGGGTTACAATACACCGTTTAAACTCGTTACAATGGGTCTGACTATACCAAAATAATGTTATTATATTACAGGGAATGATTTAGCTTGGTCCGAAATACCTTATACAAGTAAACTAGGCAAAATGTGTAAAATACTCTTAATCGGCAGACTGTTGAACCCGGGTGGTTCGATGGTAATAACTCTTGAATAGACGGATCGGTCGAACGTGGAAGGTTCGATGATAAAAATCCTTGAACCAGATGGATTGATGGTCGAATGGGAAAGGTTCGATGATGATAACCCTTGAATCTGTCCCGCTCGATAGATAACAGTCGAATCTAGGAATAGTCGAATGACTGAGTTTGATTGAAAGTAGTTGCTCGGTAGTAATGAATGCGTGCATTAATGTCGGAGGATGAGGTATTTATAAACCCCGTCCCGTGGGACCTAGTAGAGCTCGATGAATAACAGTCGAACAAGGCTCGGTTTGACAGTCTCAATAACAGTCGAACAACCCATGTTCCATAGTTTTATTTCTGGGCCTTTCTTTGGTGGGCCGGCCCAAACACTTTTTTTGGCCTTTCTAAAATACCCCCATCATATAGTCTCCCAAGTTTGAGAGTCGTTCTTGAATCAAGAGCGAGTTCCAAACTCTAGAATTTGCGTTGCTTCATCCGGTTGAACGTTTTGTATTTTATACTGCGTCCTTACATCCATGGGTCATGTCTCTGTCAGGTGAAATGGTAGCGAGATTTAGCTTGTTTTGAAAATACTCCCCCCATTTGGGAGCCGTGAGGCGAAAACACAGGTTCAAAATGACGCTTATTGCCATGAAAATATGTGCTCCCAAATTTTAATCATGAGCCGCAATGTCAGAATTATAAAAGATATTATTCCACGAACAATCGAACTAGGACAAGTCCGATTATAATCTTACTATCGAATTGTATAACATTCGATAGTTTTATTACGTCGCTTCTTAGAGTTCGACTGTTGGAAACTGTCGAACTGACTTGAGTTCGAGCGTTATGCTGCAATCGAATTGCATTATTACTCGATAGTTATTGTCGAATTGTGGCCGATTTAATGAGAAATGAGAGTGTCGAATGCGTAACATTTGATTGTGGTCTTCATTCGAACTGACATGAGTTATACTATTATATTTTTACCAAATTGCATTACTATTCGATAGTTATTGTCGAAGAGCACGTGATTCGATGGTGTTTCAAAGTGTTGAATGTGTACCATTCGATCGTTGTCTTCAATCGAACTGACATGAATTCTATTATTTTGTTTTAATGTCGAACTACCGTAATTTGATTGTAAAATACAATCGAACTAGAGCGAGTCCGATTGTTATTTTTGTGGGCTTGATGGGTGTTAACAGGTTTGGAATTACGACCTAATTAACTGAATTATTTATTTGGGTTGGAACGCCTTTGTCCGTGGTTCAAAAACTAAATGCTATTTAACAGGAGAGAAAAACTGATAAGAACATTCCTTCCTTTTATTCACTATGATCCACTCTCTTTTCCGAGTCGATATGCGTATTTCTGAGTCTATACGTGTGTTTTTCCTTAATTGCCCGACCTCCTTTCCTTTCCCTTCTTCCTCTGTTTATATAGAGTTTTTAGGGACAAGTGTCGTTATGCATGTTTTTACAGGCGTCGTTATGCATGTGGTGGTGTTCTACACGTGTTACAATGTTCATTTAACCAATAAGATAACGTCTATCTTAAGTGCTGACTGTATCATTTCTTCTTCCGAGGGCTTTGGTCTTCTTTATGATAAGGGGTAGACTGTCTTCTTTGCTTCCGAGAGCTCATTGCTTCTAATGGTGACTCGAGGGCCGAGTCTGAGTGTTCTCTTAGTAATAGTGCTTCTCCGAGAGGTGTGTATTCTAAAGTGAGTGTTTTAGGATATTCTCCGAGGGGGTGTTTGTTCACGGGTTGATCTCCGAGATGTTTTTAGCTATCGTGGGTAGGTGTTTTCTTTCTCCGAGTGCCCGAGAGTGTTGTTCTGTAGTTCTTACGTTTATTGTGAAGTTACGTCCTCTGGGTTGGTCGACTGGAGTAATGTTCCGAGAGCATTTGTGTTGGGAGTGCGTAGCAGGGAAGTACTGGGGTAGTGTTCCGAGAGCGTTTGTGTTGGGAGTGCATAGCAATGAAGTGTTTTTGTCAAGGTTCTGGAACTCTGTTGATTTCCGACAGCTCCATTGGGCTTTGATAGATTGGTTCTTTTAACTCATCCTTTCCGAGAGTTCATACTTTTCGGAGAGGTAGAATGAGTGGGGCGGAGTGTTTGTCCGATGTTGCGGTAGTTCCGATAGCGGTTAGTCTGTAGAATGCTTTCTTCGGATGTATATTCCGATAGGTATCTGCCTTGGTTACAGATTCCGCCTGTTGGGCCCTTAGGCACGACTTGCTCCAGTATTTGTTGTTTGGAGATGTGTTCTGAAGGCGCTTGATGTAGCTATGGGATATTTGAGTGTTGTTCTCGTTTGTCGATCCTCGGGGGTCTTCCGAGGGATGCTTGGGGTGTGATACCTGTATCGTGAGTGCAGTTTGCATAATAATATATTTGGTAATTCCAGTAATTGATTTATTGTCTACTTTAAGCAGGTGAATTTCCATCCTGTTAACAAACCCCCCAGTTTTTGGTGCAGTTGGTCATTACGACTGCACTAGAAACTTAATAGGTCGAGGGCTCGGGTATCGTAGATTTTGTCATTTATTACACCGGGAATGTTTTACAAGGCCTCATAGAACTCTCCGGGGATGTCGTAGACATTCGTCAGGGACATTTATGTTTTTGTTCGACGTTTCCCTCGCTCTTGGCATTACCTTTAAAAAGGTGGGAGGAGTATCGTGATTACTCTCTCCGAGGCGAGTTATTCCCGATGTATTCTGAAAAGTGCCCTCGTTAGATTAATATCAGGGCATTAATTGATGTTGTGATATTTAATGGTGCTATTCAAATGCAATCAATGATAATTTAATACCACGTTTATGTATTGTGCGGAAATCGAAGCGTCCTGACCGTTGTGTTTCCGTTAATCGAGGAGACGTGACAATTAATAGCACTAAGCACGACTTTTAATCGTTGAATGCGAGTGGGTTTAGTGGTCATTTAAGGCATTTATTGGGAGTAGGGTTTATAAAGCTTCTTTTTTCCTAATTTCACTCTTACTTGCATTTCTACGCAAAAAACTTCCTCTTTCTGCAAAAATATTCTATGATTCTTCAGCAAATCTCTTTTAATGGCATCTCAATCTACTACCAACCTGGTGTCGGCAACGTTTCTGGCTTCTCGAAAGAGGAGCGCAACTGTGGCGGTGGCGAGTGGCAGCGGTGGCGCCGGAAAGGCGAAGAAATTGAAGAAGAAGGCTGAAAAGGGTGGCGTTCCTCCGGCTACCCAGAAAGTGGGTGATACTGTGAGCACTGCTTCAGAGAAAGAAATCCGAAATTTATTCATCGAGCACGGCGCTTCTGGCCGTAACGTGGAGGTGACGGTGCCGGAGGCCGACTACCGGGGGGATTCTTCTCCGTCGAGACACCTAACGGTGTATTATCCTCAGATAAAGGCGGGACTGCGTTCTTTCTTCCCGCCTTTCTACTGCGATATTTTCAATTATTGCAATCTGTGCCCTAGCCAGCTCACTCCTATCTCTTTCACGGCGTTGGCTCTTTTTGTCTTTTGGTGTCTGGTGAGAGGCATCGAATGCACGAGAGACAGGTTTTTTGCTATCTTTGAGTTGAAGCCGTCTCTGGGGGGGTCCTTTCTACTGCTTCACCCATCGGGATAAGGATGACCGGGTCTCCGAGGGCAACGTCACCTCCCACAGTTCATGGAAAAACAAGTTTTTCTTCATATGTCCTGCTGAGGGAGAGTGGGACATACCCCTGACTTGGAGGGAGCCCACCTTTCCCGAGAGAGTGATGGACGATACCCTGGTGTTCTCACCGGTATTCTCCGCGAAGCCCCTCGTGGAGTCGAAGGATTTTATTCGCCTCTATCGGACCGCAGGATTGAGGCACATTTATCCCTTCGACAAAATCAAGACTCCCCTGGCCATTCCCGAGGAGCTCTTCGATACCTTCGATAAGTATTTACCCCCCTTATAGTACATGTGTTTCTTTTTATCTTATCTAACTTGTAACCGTCTTTGTAGTGAATGTTCTGCGACCGTTCATGGTGGAGAACGAGGACGTAGTAACCAAGAAGGGGAAGTCTACCCTAGGAGAGGGTGAAGCCTTTGGTGCTGCGGAGGGTGAGGACGAGCAAGGGGGGACTCGTTTAAAGGTTGCTACAGTCACGTCCCGTTCGTCTAGCGGGACTTCCGATACCCCTGAGGAAGCGGGGTTAGGCGTGACTTCTGCAGATGCAGGCCCTGCGGGGGTATTTGTCATAGGGGGTGGGGAGGACCAGGTTGGGATAGAGGGGATGACTTTACCACCCCAGGTGTTATCAGTATACCCTCCTCCTCGGAGTTATCGGGGGACTCTGCATATGCGTTACTGTCGACTCCTCCCAAAGGTATGTGTTTCTCCCTAGTCTTAAACAGCATTGAAACAGTATACACTTCTTCTATTTATATGGGAATCTGCTCTAGATAGACGAAGGGATAGCTTTCCTTAGAAACATTTCTGATTTCGCAGGAGGTGAAGACCTTTTTGGTTTAGAAGGGGGGTCGGTTCCCTCGGATCACGCCCCTCATCCAGCTTTTGACACAATGAGTCTACTGGATGAGATTCTGGCTGCGGGTCCCCCGCTTACGAGTGCTCCAGCTCCGAGACCACTCGCGGCCATCCAGTCAGATAGCCCCGTAGTCACTCAGTTTCCACTGTCGGGGGGAGTATCTCCAAGGATGCCCTCGTCTTCTAATGCTCCAGCCTCAGGACGAGAGCCTAGTTCTGAAGACGCCCAGGTGGCTCTCGAGACTGTCACTCGATATCTAACGGCTGCCAATTCCCTGCCAGCGGACGGGTGGCAATTCGTCCGGGCTTGTACCAACAACATGGCTATGTTGGTAAGTTTTTATTTATCTAATTCATTTAAGATCCTTTATCGGGATCTTTATTCCTCTGTTTTGCTTTCTTAGGCACCTAAAATGCTTCCTCTTCTGTTACTCGAGGTCGGGAAGCTGCAAAAACTGGCAAGCGCAGCTGAAGAAAAGTCTCGGAAGCTAGAGGCGGAGAACAAGGATCTTCGAGAGAGAATGGGGAAGTACGAAAAGGCGTGGGCCATGCTTACGCAACAAAACCAAGACTTGAGGGGGGAGAATAAGCAGCTCCACTCTTCTGTAAAGGAGATGGAGGCCTCCAGGCTTGTACTGAAAGACAGGGTGACCTCCCTTGAGGAGGAAAAGCTACTCGGGAGGCAAAGCAAAAAGAGTTGGAGCGGGATCTGTCCCAGGCACTAGGCCAGGTGGACACTCTTAACGAGAAGTTGTCGCGGGCTATGGTTCCGGGGGGCCTTACTTCCGAGGAGGTGCAACAAAGGGTGGACGCTGCTGTTAAGCAAGCTCGGGAGGACGCCACTGCTCAAGTGAAGGAACTATACATCAATAAGAACCAGGGGTACTTAGCAGGATATGCTATGCGGGGGTTCCTTCAATGCTTCGGGCAGGTGCGCAGCAAGGTGCTCCCAATTTAGATCCGCGGGTAGTCAATATTGCGGAGATGCAGAGGCCTACCCTGGAGCAAGCCTACGACCTCTTCAAAAAGAGTAGCTCTCAACTTCCTCCCTCATCCTCTTCCCCGACTCGGGTGCCCTTGGCAGCGGTACTTCCGCGGCCCTCGGTGCACACCCCTCTCCGAGTGGGGGTCCAGGCTTTCTCCTCTGGCGTTCCTCCTCCTACGAGTGCCCCGGTTCTTCCCTCCACAACTGAGCCAGCCCCCGTCACCTCGAGTGCTCTACCCCCCCAGTCTTAGGGTTTTTTTTTTTAATTCGTTTTTTCTCTTAAGGACCATTGTACTTGTTATTATTTTTATGTGTAATGGTACTTTTATCTTTTGTTTGGAATGAAACATTTCTTATTTGGAACGAAACTTTTTTCCCGTGTTAATAGTCACATAATTTTTCAGCATATTATGGATACTTGGTCCCTTTCCTTTAATTGTAGAATTTTAAGATTGAGTTTACAGAAATGAGATAGCATCTCACTCTTACTGGCCAAACAACTTTCTTAGCATAACGTGTCTATTTGCAGTGCAAGTTTGGAGAAATATACTTTCCTACATAGGAGTATCCCCTGACACGCCCTCGTAGCTTTTTATAGTATGCTTTGGGCAGCTCAATTTAATTTGTTTATTCGAGGAAAGGGTCCTAAGTATATATAGATGCTTAGAGTTTAGTGAATATTTTCACGTCCTTTCAAAGAATCATTCCAACAGAATTGTTTATATCCTCGTCACTTTTAATTATGTAGACTTTCGAAAAGCCTTTGATGAGAGAGTACGAGTGAAGTTTCCCAGAGTAACTGCTCTCGGAGGTATTCCCCGAGGCCACTGGACCATGTCTTCCCCTCTTCCCTCAAGTTTTGTATTGACTCTGCGCAAGTATTTACATAGTAAATTATAGAATTTTATGATTTTTCACGAAGATAACCAAAATCGGACTCGAACTACAAATAGTGAAAGAAGGATACTTATCTTTGGTGCGTATCGTTCCACTGCTGTAGCACCTTCTTTCCCTTTTGGTTGAGGCAATGACCCCGCGAACCTGCTTAAGGGGTTAATGACCGCGAGAGTAAATTCTCCCTCATTGACATCGCTTTCAAACGCTCTTGATGGCGAATCTTATGGCATTCCCACAGACGGCGCCATTTTGTTAACATGTTTGGAATTACGACCTAATTAACTGAATTATTTATTTGGGTTGGAACGCCTTTGTCCGTGGTTCAAAAACTAAATGCTATTTAACAGGAGAGAAAAACTGACAAGAACATTCCTTCCTTTTATTCACTATGATCCACTCTCTTTTCCGAGTCGATATGCGTATTTCCGAGTCTATACGTGTGTTTTTCCTTAATTGCCCGACCTCCTTTCCTTTCCCTTCTTCCTCTGTTTATATAGAGTTTTTAGGGACATGTGTCGTTATGCATGTTTTTACAGGTGTCGTTATGCATGTGGTGGTGTTCTACACGTGTTACAATGTTCATTTAACCAATAAGATAACGTCTATCTTAAGTGCTGACTGTATCATTTCTTCTTCCGAGGGCTTTGGTCTTCTTTATGATAAGGGGTAGACTGCCTTCTTTGCTTCCGAGAGCTCATTGCTTCTAATGGAAGAAAGAAGGTTTATAAAAAGTAAAAAATGGGGGGTACTACATCGGGAGCCGAGCGTTGTACCCAATCACTCGTTCCAAGCTAAAAGTAAAGTAGCTCAGGGGTTTATAGAGATCACCCCAAAAACTTAGCCCAAGGGCTATGCTCGAGATATCCATCCTAACTAGCGCCTTCCCACTCAAGCAATGACCGCCCGTGAGATTGTAGTATTTAGAAATCACACCCAAAACCGAAGTGTGCAATCCAAATACTCTCTCCCACATAGGGAGGCCAAGGCCTTTGTGAGAAAGGTGCGCTTCCTCGAAAATGTATACACCGCCGGTGAGAGTAGGATACTTAGAAGTCGTGCCCGAAGAGGGCTTATGTAATCCAAGCATCCTCTCCCACATAAGGAGGCATATGCAATTTCGGGCGAAGCCAAAGTGATCAAACCTATTACAAAAAAGAGCGCACCACAAACCCGGGTACCTCGAAAAATAACCTAAACTAGAAAAGAAAAGGGCGTACAACAAAAAGTAACAACGAAAAATCATGACCGCGGTTTAGGGTGTCGAAAAGTAGGCCAACACATCTTGTCTTTCTCAAAGAGGGCCGAGTCTGAGTGTTCTCTTAGTGACAGTGCTTCTCCGAGAGGTGTGTATTCTGGAGTGAGTGTTTTAGGATATTCTCCGAGGGGGTGTTTGTTCACGGGTTGATCTCCGAGATGTTTTTAGCTATCGTGGGTAGGTGTTTTCTTTCTCCGAGTGCCCGAAGAGTGTTGTTCTGTTGTTCTTACGTTTATTGTGAAGTTCCGTCCTCTGGGTTGGTCGACTGGAGTAATGTTCCGAGAGCATTTGTGTTGGGAGTGCGTAGCAGGGAAGTACTGGGGTAGTGTTCCGAGAGTGTTTGTGTTGGGAGTGCATAGCAAGGAAGTGTTTTTGTCAAGGTTCTGGGACTCTGTTAATTTCCGATAGGTCCAGTGGGCTTTGATAGATTGGTTCTTTTAACTCATTCTTTCCTAGAGTTCATACTTTTCGGAGAGGCAGAATGAGTGGTGCGGAGTGTTTGTCCGATGCTGCGGTAGTTCCGATAGCGGTTAGTCTGTAGAATGCTTTCTTCAGATGTATATTCCGATAGGTATCTGCCTTGGTTACAGATTCCGCCTGTGGGCCCTTAGGCACGACTTGCTCCAGTATTTGATGTTTGGAGATGTGTTCCGAGGGCGCTTGATGTAGCTATGGGATATTTGAGTGTTGTTCTCGTTTGTCGATCCTCGGGGGTCTTCCGAGGGATGCTTGGGGGTGTGATACCTGTATCGTGAGTGCAGTTTGCATAATAATATATCTGGTAATTCCAGTAATTGATTTATTGTCTACTTTAAGCAGGTGAATTTCCATCATGTTAACAATGGGAATGCCTCCCTCTATATAAGGGTGAGAGGAGGTGATGGAAATCATTTCCTCAACCTTGACGACTTACGCTAGAACGTAAGAAAAATTGAACCGGCCCCGTTCGACGGTTTCTATTAGATTTTTTTTTCTTCTGTATTTTTGTTTTCTTCAGTCTGATTTTCTTAACGTCTCTTCGTTATATGTGGTGCTATTTCATTGCTGATTTGGTGCATTCTACGACTTTAGTCAAGGTAGTGCACTCGTCTACTATTTTATCTTTCGTTAATTATACGCTAATTTCTACGTGTTTTGCGTGTCACGAACAATATAGTTGTTGTGAGTGTCGAGGATGTCATACATTCGTTGTCAGCTTTTCTCTCTTTTTTATTTGTATTTTAGTTTGTGTCAAACAAGATGTTGAATGAGATGGTGAGTGCTGACTCTATGTCTGGGAGTGAGTCGAGTAGTATCGCTAGCACCGATTTTAGTAGTACGGTGAAGGCTCTCGGCACGAGGTACGCGGGTGATGAGTTGGGCAAAAAGAGTGCCCATAATCTGATTGATATGAGCAATCTGAAAAATAGGCTATCAATGCTCTCAGAGTGATCTTTCCACACATAACCACGATATTTCCCACCTCTGTTGAGAAACGAATGCAGTTGGAGCGGCTAGCGCTTCATTTAACCAGCTTGGTAATTAATCTCGGATTTGGTGCTTTGTTGTGATGTTCGAATTTCTCACACATTTTGCTGTTGTATTTCAGAATGGTGGTGTTGTGGATGCGATGGTCAAAGGATTAATGCGGCCCCATGAGGAAAAGACAAGTGGGATCGAACGCTTGCGGACGGAATATCCGAGCAAGCAGCGATTGAGATGATGTGAGACTTGCAGAGGCGAGAGTTCAACAACTCGAGACGCAAGTCGAAACGCTGAGGAACGGAAAAACCGCTTTGGAGTCTCGCGTCGCAACACTCGAGAAAGAATGGATAGTTAAGAAAAGAAAATGTTGCACACACCGAGGAACTCAGATATGCCCGCGGGTTGAGCGAGGTAATGCTTCTCTTCCGTAGATAATCAACGAGTTTTTTCTTTCCTTACGATAATTTTACTGTGTTTTTTGAATGGCCTCCGACCACACAGCAACGAGTAGAGATCGCAGAAGAGTTTTTATGGAGCAATACTTTCCAGGATATCAGTCTTCGGTGTGGAGTTCAAGACGCCAAGAACGCTCAAGTGCTTACGGTGCAACATATTTACAACACTGGTTATTTGCATGGTCGGTTTGATCTACAATGGTTGGATTTATCGTTGAGTCCTGATCGCCAGCCGCTGCACTTAGATCTCGATAACGTACTTGCTGCGGCTGATGAGTTCGCCAGCTTATTGGAGAACGAGGGCTTGATCAATCGTGGAATGTCTCCACCTCCTCCCATGCCTGTCGCCTATCCTTCCTCGGAGGATGAGGACGACGTCGAGGTCTATATACCTTGGCTTAAATTTCTATTTTTATGAACAATTTTATTTCGACTGTTTTGGCGCTGCATCGCCCTACTGATGTGGACAACTTTATTACTTTAAATTTCATTTCTTATGCTAGATATTTTGCTTCTATTTGTCTCACCTTTGTGAGAATAGTTTGTTTTTGTTGACTACTTAATTTGCGTGTTTATTTGTTTGTCATGCATATGCTTTCTTGACTTGTGCTATAGGTAGCGGTTTAGTTTGTCATGCATATGCTTTCTTTGAGGCTCTCTTTTTGAGGTCCTTCATAATAATATTAGTTTCTTATAACATACTTAGCCTTATCATAATGCAGGGATCCACTATGGCTGTATTTGTTAGAATACTCCTCAAAGTATCGCCGCAATTTATGTCTAGATATTTTATCTAGCATAACACTTCACTGTTATAGGCCTTGTGCGGCTCCACCCTATTGTACATGTAGCAATCTCTAATGAACTTGTCATAAAGAGTCAAGGGTATCCCCTTGTTGAAATAATATAATAGATATGGCTGAGCCTAGCGCAAGGCCAGGTTGCCTATGTTTCCCGAAGGGGTTCCCCGTAACTCAAGCCTTCGTAGTTCCTGTTTTAGGTTATTACATGCCAGCCCCTAATGCTCGAGGCGATTTAGGGGACGAATAGAAATTGTTCAAAAGGTGCATAAATAAGTAGTAGAATTAAAAAGAGAGATTCAGTCGATCTGCTCCATTTCCATGGGACCAAGTGCTGCCAGTGCCTCTTGCGGCGGTAACTTGAGTGACGCAATGTAACAAAGCCAGCCTTACTTGTGATAGCTATTACCTCGCCCGTCCCTGCTGGAGTAATGAATTTCATCATTTGATGGTATGTCGATGCAATGCTCGGAAGGCATTGAGCGTCAGCATTCCCAGGATTGCGTTGTAAGGGAAGGGTAAGTCAACCATCACATAGTCGACTAGCATTGTCTTTCTTTGAGGCGTTGTTCCTAGCGATGTGGGAGAGAAACCATTTCGCGGGGAACTACCTCCATTCTGCCAAAACCACGCAGCGAGATTCTAACTGTCTCCATTTCCCCATCCCACAGGGCCATTTTCTCCCACGTCGAGGCCATCAGCACATACCGAGCTTCCGTTGTCTATTAGAAACCTTCATCAGTCCGAAGTTAGCTATATCAACTGTTACTACCAACGGGCAGTCTAACTTTCCAGCATGACTTGTTTGTTGGCTTAGCTTTAACAGATCTGCTCTCGAGAAGATGATTTCCTCTAGCCCCATTTCCTCTATTCTCATCAAATCCACGAACTCTACATAACGGTCTGCGTCAATCTCTCTAATGACCCTCTTTCATCCTTTGACGGAATCAACAGCCATTGGACCTTCCGATATCATGTGAATGATGCCCTTCATGGGCCCGTTGTCCATTATCTGGGGATAATCCAATATGTGCGGCCTATGAGCCACATTTTCCTTATCCTTCCTGGGGAACGAGATCTATCTCGATTTGCCTTGTCTTTCTCATCTTTTAAGCCCATGACATAATCTACGAGCTTTTCATTCTTTATCAACCGCTCTATTTCGTCTTTAAGGTCTTTACAATCCTCAGTTTCATGACCATTCTGCCTGTGGAACTTGCAGTAAAGGGTTGACAACCTGGTTGTTAGAGAGTCTCTCATCTTTCTTGGATGTTTTAGCCAACATTTCCTCTTCGCGGCCCCGTATACTATCATGATATCAGCATTCAGGGGAGTGTATTGCCTAGGAAAGAGTTCCTATACCTATTGCTCATGTTCCTGTTCTGACCATGCTCTTCCCTTTCTCTTTCTTTAGTTCTGGGGCATGGACAACAGCTTTGGCTGCCATCATCTCCTCGTGATGCACCACCTGATGTGCAATTTTGTTGATCTCCTCGATCGTCTTCGTCTTTAGCCTGAGTAGGTCCTCGCTGAAGGTTATACTACTAGTCGCATGGAAAATGATGTTCATGATCATCTCTCCCTTTGGATCGTCTATCTTCAATAGTTTAGCGTTGAACCGTCTCATGAAGTCCTTCAAGGTTTCTTTGCCCCTTTGCTTAACTGTGTATAGGTGGGAATGATCTGTCACCGTCCTTGACTGGCTTGAGAACTGGTTTTCGAACTTCTTCCTCAGCTCTCCAAAGATTTTGATAGACCCCGCTGTGATTCTCATGAACCAGTCCAATGTCACTCCAACTAGATTGGAGGCAAAAATACAGGCCTATACGTTTTCACTGAATCCGTACAACTTTAGCATACTATCCAGGTGGAACAGATGCTCACTCGGTTCTATCTTTCTGTCGTAGGACTTTAGCACTGGTATTTTTGTTCCATGCCCCAAGAACTCCGCCTCTATCTAGTCACATAATAGTGTGCTTCTTCGAGCTCTTCCCAACAATACCATCATATTTTCCACTTCAGTCTTCTCCTTCTCCAGCCTTTCCAATTTTCTTGCGACTTACGCTCGCTCCTTCCTTGAGTCATTCTCTCGATTATCCTCGCGCCTTCTCACGTCTTGGTGCCTTTTTGACTGCACTTAGATCGAGTTAGATCTAGCCCTCTGGCCATCCACACGCGCTTTATTCCTATTTTGTTCGGCTGGGCCCCTAGCGACGAATCCTTGCTCTTGCATACCTTTTCTCTGGACCTCATGTGGTGGCATTTGCAATTGCGGTGTGGGCAAAGACGCATCCATGGAAGTGCGGATCATCGACATAATTTCCTCTCTAAACGCGCTTGGTAACGAGGTTATAGCAGATGTCGCCCCCGTTGCCCCTGTATTTAGTGCGGGACAATCCTCTTCCACTGGCCCTGGCTGATCTCGTCGGGCCGGCGTGGGCACCTCATCGGCTAGTACTGATGTTGCCCCTGCTCCTGGAGCAGGTGGGGCTATGGGCGTACTATCCAACTCGGGATTGCTACTCTTTGTTGCATGTCTACGATCTAGTTATTCTAAACATCCTGCCTAATTTACTAGGAAAAAATAGTGTTCCCACAAACGACACCAATATTTTGGTCTTATTTCGTCCGGGTTACAATACACCATTTAAACTCGTTACAATGGGCTTAACTATGCCAAAATAATGCTATTCTATTACAATGAATGAAATAGCTTGGTCTGAAACACCTTATACAAATAAACTAGGCGAAATGAGTAAAATACTCTTAATCGACAGATTGTCGAACCCAGGTGGTTCGATGGTAATAACTCTTGAATAGACGGATCGGTCGAACCAGGAAGGTTCGATGATAAAAAAACCCTGAATCAGACGGATCGGTCGAACATGAAAGGTTCGGTGATAAAAGCCCTTGAATCAGATGGATCGGTCGAATGGGAAAGGTTCGATGATGATAACCCTCGAATATGTCCCGCTCGATAGATAAAAGTCGAATCTAGGAACAGTCGAATGGCTGAGTTCGATTGAAAGTAGTTGCTCGATAGTAATGAATGCATGCATTAATGTCCGAGGACGGGGTATTTATAGACCCCGTTCCGTGGGACCTAGTAGAGCTCGCTGAATAACAGTCGAACGGGGCTTAGTTCGACATGCTCAATAAGAGTCAAACGACCCATGTTCGATAGTTTTATTTCTGGTATTTCTTTGATGGGCCGGCTCGAACACTTTTTTGGACCTTTCTAAAATTCCCCATCATTATATGAATGGTGGATGGAGTAATGAACTGGAACTAACTGCACCATGGCCATTTCTCTAGCCATTATTTGAAATAGAATTTGAAGCTTTAATGTGTAAATTTTAATGAATTGTGTAAGCATCTAATATTATCCGCGTTAAATATGGGTTATATTCCTTGAGCAAGAATTACATTTTAGTAACTCTTATGAGTTATGCCGAAGATTCTAAGAAGAAGAAAAAGGAAAATAAATATTCTTATATTCTAACTGAAATGGTTTTATAGAAGAATGCTTAGGAATTGCAGGTATGCTAATAAAAATGAGCAATAACTTTTTGTCTACTTCCTTCGAAATGGCAATTATGCCCTTTTCCCCAAGGAAAGCAATGAAACGCGTTATTATTATTCATTTCAGTACCCGCACGTAGTCGTACCGGCATACAAATATCCGCACGGGTATGGGAATGTGAGCCGGTAATTCTATTTCGTTTGGGAACGGGAAATGACAGATTAATACCGTTCTCATTTCCTTTCTTGTACTAGATCTAAAGATTTATACCGTTCTCATTCCCAAAGTATTGTTCCGTTTTGTTTTTCTCCTGAAGCAAATCATAAACCAAATCGTACAACAGTTTGGTTCGGTATAAATTGTCATCAGTTTCGAGTTTTTCGTACTGGTTTCGCTGTCAGTTTTTTCTCCTTTTGTTTAAAAAAAAAATATAAACGCACTCATCTATCCATAAAAAATTAAATATTTGGTTTGAAAAAAGAATGATAAACAATATCTAAAACACAAATACCATGTAATAGTTAATAAAATTATTTTGCAACCTGTAGCTCGTTCAACTAAAAGCATTTTTTATTTGTCATCAACAATTCAAAAACCGTAAATGTTCTTGCAATAAGAACTGTCTTTCAATTTCTTGCTCTCAAAAATAAAAAATTATATTCATGCATGCTCAAATGCTATATACTTAGCGACGTCGACGCGGTAGCTAATTCTCGATAGGTAATACCGCAAAATCTTGTAGTGTGTGGAGTTAAAAGTCAATATAAGACAAATATTGTGTACTAATTAACGAATGTTAGGAGTAAAATGCTATTTTTAGAGATTTTGGGTCATAAGTTATTTTTGAAGAACTAGAAGCTGAATTTTATTAAAAGAAAAAAGAAAAAAAAAGAAAAAGAAAAGGCAAAAAAAGAACAAAACAAAAAATTAATTTGTCAATTCGGTTGCCAGTTGTTGGAAAAAAAAAATCAATTACCTTAAGTAAATGTTTGTACATATAGAGAATGTGTATAAATCATTTTCCATTTCAAGTATAAGTATCACTTTTGTTTTGTTAAAAATACACGTACAAACGTACTAAATGTTCCCTTTCAAACAGCAATTGGGGAGCATTTGGGCCCATGTCCTTGCATAATCTTATATTGAGGACATAGACATGAAATACACAAAGCTGTGGGCCAATTGTGCAAAACTTAAAGAGTGAGGGCCTGTTTGGATGTCATTTGGCCCATGTGTTTCAAAGTTTCAATTTTTAAATTTTGTTTGGAACACTTTTCATAGTTTAGACATTGAAATTATTTTTGCTTATTTCAAAAATCAAAGCTTAGGGACTTTATCAGTCTTTGTTTGACTCCACGATTACTTTAATATTATTGTATAGTTTCAATACAATTTTGTTGCCATTCATGCTTCCTTATAAATAATTTAAGTTATTATGCACGGGTGTGATTCTCCAAAAAAGAGCGTAACTTTTTTGACAACTAAGTTTCCTTTTAATCTAATAATATATATGTTTTAGTTCATATCTCTTTATAATAGTAACTAATTTCAAATACTTGATTAATACGTACCAATATATGAATTAACTTCAAATACTTAATTAATTGATAAAACTGATCGATTGTTATAACCAGTTTGATTAATTACTTTCCTTCCTTATGTCAGTCAATTATGAGCAAAATTTATGAAAGTTTGAGTGTAAGGTACTTTTCTCCTAATTACGCCACCATCGTATTAAGGGTTAAGCTTTATACAACTATATCGTAAACCCTTGGTGAACTGATAAATTATTGAAACTCATTGCATACATGCAGGGGCGGAGCCAGAATTTAGAACGTGTGGGGCGAGATTGAGTTAAATAATTTTTTTCTACTAAGGTAACAACTATATAGTTCATACATAAAATGAAAACATCATGTTCAAGAAAAACTACGTACATGATAGATAACCAACACTACCATGTGTAAAACATAGTTGTACAAGCTAAAGTAATAGTCGTTTTTTTTTTCAAAGTACATATACTAAATATCATAGAGATAACATGACATAACTGAAAATAATACACTATTAACATCTCAATCTATATAAAATGATATTGATATGATTTTCATTTAATTCGAGTAACTTTATCAAGTCACAGTTTACCAAGGCTGTTTTCTGTTTGTTAGTTTGGCTGGAAAATAGTAGTTTCATAGGAAACATAAGTAAAGAAAATTACATAGGAAATTACCAATTTCTTGACTTTAATAAAAGCAAAATATTTTTTACAAGTTACCCATTTTCCCTCAAAACAAATTGGACAAATTGAAAATGAAGCTAATTGTTTTTGTGTTTTCCTCATCTCTAAGTAGAAATCATATAATTTTTGAATCACAAATCAACTAACCCTAGTGTAAACCCATGAAGGGAATTTATGGCCATCGGAATATATGGTCATCGAGGGACAAGAGGACTTTGACCATCGGAAGATAAATTGCTTATCTGTGTAAAATAACCTTATCTCTGATGACACACGGATTACCACATTCACAGAGCATCCGATGCTAAAGGCACTACCAGTCTTGGATGACTCTACGATGCCTAATAATCGCCGATGCTTTAGCCAATGAACAATCCTAAGGAACAATGGCACGATAAAATTATTCCCTCCCCGATGGGTGCCCACTTCAATGATATATCCGGGTATATATCCCATCGATCCGATGGATAGAGACAATCCCAAAGAGAAGAATGTGCTCTCTCTGATGGGTATTTACCCCGATGGTACATCTACAAATAAGACTTAGTCGTGCGATGGCATAGCAATAACAGGCCTGACGAATTCACGATCCCGGTGGCAAATCATCCGAAGGCCCCCAGAAGAAGTGCTTCCAGAACAAGAGGACAGGTGTCGACATACAGGATGTGCCAGCCCAGCATGGATTAGGTGTCGCCAGCGGAACAACTCAACAACAACAAGCTAACCAGATGTCAATATAGGATGCAACGCATCATCATAAAATGAGTTGGAAGACAACTGTATAACAGATGAGTTATCACTAAAATAATCTCTATCTGCCACCCAATATGTAGCATGCGATCGAAAGAAGGCTATAAATACCTTCACTTTGTAAAACAAAGAGGACAAGTTGAATGGGAATAATACACTTTTTTACTTTATATACTCTCTCTAACATAGAACATATTTTTGATTTAGCAAGTATTCATAGAAAAGAGTATCGATAAAACTTTATCTTCCTTTGCTTCCTACATAAGCTCGATTACCGACTATCCGGGCAAGGCGTTCCTCGAATAAAAAAATATAAAATTACTCCGATGAGTTAACAAATGGCGCCGTCTGTGGGAACGCCATGAACTGTTGCCTTTAAGTTACGTCGGTAAAATTTGCACTTAGCACAGTCAAGGTCAAGATGGAAAGGTCACCTCCCTCCGAACGCCGATTAGTAAGTCACAGTGAGAGTATGCATCAAGAGTCTACAAATGGTTCCCCCGAAAATCCTCCACCACCAAACGCAGATAATATCAATATTCCGCGGGCAGTGTTTGAAGATCTAGTGGAAGCAGATTTAAGAAGAGCTCAAGCTAATGAAAGACCCCCAGAACCACAACCCATACTACCCTACGAAGAAAGGTATAGGGGGGAAGAGCAAGGATCAAGAATGATGCCGACTCCGCAGCAAATACCACCACCACAACCTGGGTATCGTCAAGAAGGATATCCAGGAGGGGTGCATCCACCTGGGAACGGTTTCGAGGATAGAATGCCTCCCTATCGTCCCAACATGTTTCCTCATTCGAGCAATGAGCCAGCTCTTTGGGAAATGATGAACCATCTCCGGCGAGAGATGCTCAGCATGAAAAGGGCCATCACACCAGAAGATGAACCAGTATACCATGGATCTCCGTTTATATCGGATATCGCACAGGCTACAATTCCAGCCCACGTAAGAGCAGTTAACCTGCCCATGTATTTGGGAGAAAAGGATGGCAAAGATCCGCATGATCATATCAATCACTATATCGCAACGATGGATCTGCAGTCAGCCCCAGATTTCGCGTTGTGTCGAATCTTCTGAGCTACACTGACAGGAAGAGCACAATCGTGGTTTACGCAGATATCACCGGGCACCATATCCCACTTCTCCCAACTGGCTAGCTTGTTCGTACGACAGTTCACCTGTAATAGACGTTATCCAAAGTCAGCATGCCATTTATTTACCATAAAGCAACAAAAAGACGAATCCTTGAGAGATTTCATGAAACGCTTTTTTAATGAAGTGTTGGATGTCCCTAACGTAGACCCGACCATGATAGCGAACATTCTTGCCCAGGGATTACGATCGGGGAATTTCTTCCGATATCTGGTAGGAAATCGAGTGAAGGACATGAATGAACTCATGCAGAAAGCAGAAACTTACATCCTGATGGAAGAAGCGGAAAAGTCCAAGCTGAAGGCAGAAAGCGCCGATGCCAATGCAAGGCCAAAAGAAAAAGAGGAATCCAAAGGTCCCCCGCCTCGAAGAGACGATCCCGGAGTAGTGAAAAGGCATCTTCGGCCTGTACCGCTACCAGCTTTGACCATCACCCAATCGGAAGTTTTAAACGTGATGCGAGGAAATAAGGATTTCTCTTGGCCTCTACCAGTAAGACAACCGTACAAGAAAAAGGACACATGAAAGTTCTGCAAATATCATAAGGCATATGGCTACACAACCGATGGTTGCAAGAATCTACGGAACGAAATTCATAGGCTGTTGGACTTGGGATATCTGAGAGATTACTTGAGCAATAACGGAGAGGATCGATCGATGGATCGAAAGAAAGATAGGAGTGAAAAAGGCAAGATTGCCGCCAAGCTCCCTCCGGTGAAAGCCGAGCAGGACGAATTTGATCAACGATTACCTCCCCCACCAGATACGTATCAAGATAACCCCCCCGTCGGGGAGAACCGTCAACATGATTGAAGGAGGAGATATATCCGTGTCCCCTATCGAAAAAAAGAAAAAATATCTCAAAGAAGCTAGAAAGGTAGGACAAGGGCTATCGGTTTGCATGGTGCAAAGAGTAAGGTTATCGGCGATATCCTTCGAACCCGAAGATCTTCAGGGAATAGTATATCCCCATGAGGACAGCAACCATAATGGGCGTTGAAATACAATGAATCCTTGTGGATACGGGAAGCTCGGTGGATGTGTTGTTTACCCCAACCTTCGGAGCTATGGGACTGAAAAGGGTACACCTCGACCCCACGGAAGTACCTTTGATAGGCTTTTCAGGAGAAACCAGCCGAACTTTGGGTACCGTTATACTCCCGATGTCTTGGGGTGAAGGAGCGATGAGGCGTACTGAGCATGTGAAGTTCTGGGTCGTAGAAGCATCCTCACGAACATATAACGTTATATGTGGAAGGCCATCTATTCACGCTTTCGAGGCCATACCCTCTACCCTTCACCTCAAAGTGAAGTTCCCCACGATATCAGGTATTGGAGAAATCCGAGGCAGCCAAATCAAGGCTAGGGAATATCGTATGAATGCCCTACCAACAAGTGTGGAAGAAGAACTTAGCCACCCAGGAAAGAAGCAGAAAATGGAGGAAATTCGAGTCCAGCCGGTGGAGGAGTTAAAACTGGTAGAACTCGAAGAAGAAAATAAGAAGGTGAAGATAGGAACAGGAATGGACCCGACGATAGAAGGGGAAGTCGTTTCCATCCTAAGAGAATACATGCACCTCTTTGCATGGGAAGGAGGTCCACCAGGAAGTATCAGCCCGAGGATATGCCAACATCACCTCAATGTCAATCCCATCTTCAAACCCATCAGGCAAAAGAAGAGAAACATGGGCCCAGAAAGGAATAGAATTCTCAAATCGGAAATACTGCGACTTCTCGGATTACAGCAAATAAGGGAAGTTATATACCCTGAATGGCTGTCCAACGTCGTTGTTAACGGGTTTGGAATTATTCCCTTATTTAACGAGTTATTTATATTGGGTTGGAACGCCAATCCCGACCCGAGGGAATTGTTGGTTTTTATTAGTTTGGGGCTGGACTCGGATATTTTTCGAGGTGCCTACATATCCTCCGATTGGGAATCAAGCCACTCGTAGTTCTTGTTCTTGGTGTTGATTAATTTGGAGTATAGATTTTACTGATTGCGTAGATTTTATCTGTTGAAAGAGTTGATCCTTGTGAAGCCTCCAGAAAGAAAGGAGTTTGCCTTCTCCCCTGGAGTCTTTGCTTTTAATTCTATAGAGAACATGAGTTCCCTTGGGCGCGCCCCCCCTTTCTGTGATTTGCTGCTTTTTCTCTTTATAGAAGTTTGTTAGGGGTAGGTGCCAACGTGCATGTGTTTAGCAGATACACGTGTTGATACGCATGTGTTTAAGGGATAGGTTTTAATCTGTTGGGTATATCTGCTGACTGGGCACTGACGAGGATGACTTATCCTTTACGATAGCTTCATCGTGCTCTGAGGAACTGGCTCTTTGGTTTCCTTCCCCCTGATGGGTGGTACCTATCGGGAACGCTGGATAAGTGGGAGGGAATGTTCGTCTGATGCTGCCGCAGTTTCCGATAGTGGTCCACCGTTAAGTTGCCTTCTTCTGATGTGCATTCCGAGAGGTGTCTCTATCTTGGTCGTAAGTTGGGCATGTTTTCCGAGGGGTCTATCTTGATCTCCGAGGGCTTATCTCGGCCTTCGTGAAGTAGTGTTTGGTGATACAGGCTCTCGGGATGAGTTCTCCGATAGGGGGTGATCTTGCTTCCCGGGGGACTCGGGGTCCTCACCCTCCGATACGGGTATCTTGTGGTTGCGAGTAGAAATTAAATAATAATATATTCGGCAATTTAGTAATCGAATCATAGTACCTCTTAAGCACGTGGATTTTTACTCTGTTAACAAACCCCCCAGTTTCTAGGGCAGCTGACTGCACTAGAAACACAAAAGGTCAAAACTCACGATGGTCCCAACATCGTAGCCTTCAGTTACTGGTATCATCGAAAGCACTGGTTCCGAGCTTTTAGAGTATCGTACGTAGTATCAGGACATTTTAGTGTCCTTATAAGCATCGTAGGGGCTGCTTCGATCCTCGTAAAGTATCTTATAGTTATCAGGAGCGCGTAGGATTCTTTTGGGGTGTCGTAAGCATTCGTCATTTATGTTAATGTCTGTTTGACACATCTCTCGAGTTTTCGACCTTGCCTTTGAAGAGATGAGCGGAGTATCGTGGCTACCTTCTCCGAAGTGAGATGTTTCCGATGCCTCTAAAGTGGGCTCTCATGGGATTAACATCGGGGAATTAATTATAATTAATGTCATCGCATTTAATTAACTGCGGTTTAAATGCAGTTAATGATGATTTAATTCCACTTTCAGACGTGGTGCGCATGTGAAAATATTCGAACCGTTATGTTCTCTATAATCGAGGAGACGTGGCAATTCATAACTCACTAGGCACGATTTCCAATCGTGGGGTGTAAATAGGGTTAGTGGGCAATTAATGCCTTTATCAGGCCTAGGGTTTATAACCACCTTTCTCCAATTGCAATTCTCACTTGCAATCTTAAGCAAAAACGCTCCCGCTTATCTCTTTCTGCAAAAAGCTTTTTAATCTCTCAAAATCTCTCCAATGGCGTCTCAATCCACAACTAACTTGGTGTCCGCCGCTTCTGGTACCGGTGGGGCGACGGGGGATGTCTTTCCGTCCTCTCGAAAGAGAAGTGCGGCGGCGGTAACGGGTGGTGCTGGCGGTAGTAGCAGTGCTAAGAAGACAAAAAAGTTAAAGAAAAGTGCCGGCAAGGGTGGCGCTCCTCGAGCTACCCAGAAAGTTGAAGCGACTGCCAGCACTGCTACAGAGGAGGAGATTCGAAGGTTGTACACTGATCATGGTGCCTCAAGCCGGAATATGGAGGTGACAGTTCCGCTAGCAGATCAGAGGGGTAATTCTCCTCCGCCGAAGCACGTAACGGTGTACTATTCCCAAGTAAAGGCGGGACTGCGCTCCTTCTTCCCGCCTCTCTATTGCGAAATTTTCAACTACTGCAACATATGCCCTAGTCAACTCACCCCCAACTCTTTCACAGCCCTTGCCCTATTCGTCTTCTGGTGCCTGGTGAGGGGGATAGAGTGTAGTAGGGATATGTTCTTTTCGATTTTTGAGCAGAAAGTGTCCCCGGGGGGGGGGGGGGGGGGGGGGGGGGGGGGGGGGGGGCTCCCTTCTATTGCTTCACCCATCGGGACAAGGACGATCGGATCTCCAAGGGCAACGTTAGCTCTCACAGCACGTGGAAGAACAAGTTCTTCTACATCTGCCCTGCCGAGGGGGAATGGGACATGCCACTCACCTGGAGGAAGCCTACGTTCCCCGAGAGGGTATTGGATGATACACTGGTGTTTTCACCTGTGTTTTCTGCGAAGCCTTTGGTGGAGTCGAAGGATTTCGCTCGTCTCTATCGGACCGCAGGTTTATTACTCCGATAGACAGAATCGAGACTCCTCTGCCCATTCCCGCGAAGTACTTCAACGCTTTTGGTAAGTTACTAACACTCTTTGCTCTATAGGTATCTCTTCTGGTTTACCTAACTTCTATCTGTTCTGTAGTGGACGTCTTACAACCGTACATGGTGGAAGGAGCCAGTGGCTCGGGTGGTAGCAAGGGGTTGGAGATTCGGGAAGAGGGGTTGCTGGTGAAAGAAAGCGAGGTCTCCGGGACTGCAGAGGGCGATACCGAGCGGGTAAGAACTCGTTTAACAACTCCGACCGCCTTATCTCGATCCTCCAGTGGGACATCCGATACCCCGGAAGAAACGGAGACAAGGGTAACTTACGCAGGTGCAGTCCTCGCGAGAGCTTTCTCGCTAAAAGAAGGGGATGAGGATGTAGGGATAGGGGGTTACCCCTACCTCCCCCAGGTGCTGTCAATATACCTTCCCCCGTGGAGGTATCGGGGGATTCCATAGAGATTCTCCTGGCGACCCCTCCCAAAGGTACTTTCTCTCTTCTTAGTCTCAAGCAATACCGAGATGCTTACATATTAATTGGAAACTCTATCTCTGGCAGACAAAAGGGAGGCCCTCCCTGCTGAGAACGAAGGAGTATCTCAGAAGGATGCTCTAGAATTGGGTAAGTTTCTTAAGTTTAAGCACTTCGCTATTTTGCTTCCCCTTTTGGGAACATTTTGCTTTATTCAAGGAGTTTTGATTCGCATGGGGCACTAATTTATTCAACTTTGAACGGGGATCCCTTTTCTCGGGACCTTACGCCCATTTAGCCTCGGATGATCCGATGGCTCTATTGGATGAACTGTTGGCCGCAGGTCCCTCTTTTTCGGGCCATCCCACTCCGGGTCCTTTTGCCGCCATCCAATCGGACAGTCCCGCGGTCACTCAAGTACCCATATCGGGGGGAATACCATTAGGGGGAGCTTCGACTTCAAATGTTCCAGCCTCGGGACGAGAGCCTAGCTCAGAAGAAGCTAAGGGGGCTCTCGATACAATTACCCGGTACCTGTCAGCTGCCAACTCTCTACCATCGAGGGGATGGCAATTTGTCCAGACTTGTACAAATTGGATGGCCACGCTGGTAAGATCTAATCTCTACTTATCTACTTCCTTTAGGCCCCACCGTTGGGATCTTTATCCATCTATCTTGCTTTCTAGGCGCCTAAAATGCTTCCTCTTCTATTACTCGAGGTTGAGAAGTTGCAAAAGCTGGCGGCCGAAGCTGAGGAAAGGTCTCGGAAGACGGAGGAAGAGAATAAAGATCTCCGAGAGAGGATGGGGAAGTACAACGAAGCGTGGGCTAAACTCACTCAGCAGGACCGAAAGCTGAGGGAGGAAAACAAGCGGCTCCAATCTTACATATCGGAGATGGAGGCCTCGGGGCTAGTTCTGAAAGACAAGGTTACCTCCCTTGAAGAGGGGAAGACTGTTTTGGAGGCAAAACAAAAGGAGTTGGAGCACGAATTGTACCAAGCGCTAGGCCAAGTGGATGTTCTCAACGAGGAGCTATCGAAAGCTCCGATTTCGGGAGGCATTTCCTCCGAGGAGGCGCAACAGAGGATATCTACTGCAGTGAAGCAAGCCCAGGAGGAGGCCACTCTCCAGGTCAAGGAATTATATGTTCGCAAAAATCAAGGATATATGGTCGGGCACGTAATGTGGGGGTTCCTCCAATGTTTTGGGCAAGTGCGCAGGAAGGTGGCTCCCAACTTAGATCCGCGTGTCATAAATATAGCGGAGATGGAGAAGCCTACGTTGGAACAAGCTTACGACCTCTTCATTAAGAGTAGTACTCAGCTTCCTCATTCCTCTGCTGCCCCGAGTCGGGTTCCTGTAACCGCCGTGGTCCCTCTGCCGACAACTCATGCTTCTCCCGGTACGAGGGTTCCTTCAAATTCCTATGAGTCTTCCCCTTCTGCCGGTGTCCCGACCCTAGCCCCCGCATCCGGGTCGACCCCCCACTAAGAGTGCTCTACCCCCACCTTAGTGGCTTTTATTATTGTACTCTTTGTTATTTACTTTCCGCACAGTTGTACTTGTTTTCTAGTGGAATGAAACTTATTTTTTTCGTGTCGATAGTCATCGCAACTTTTCAGCACGTTATGAATACCTGAGTCATTTCCTTTAATTGTCGAAATTAAGATTGAGAAATGAAGTTCATTATTACTGGCCAAACAAATTACTTGGCATAGCGTGCCCGTTTGCAGTGCAAACTTTGAAGATACATTTACTCTAAATAGAGGTATCCCCTGACACGCCCTCGTGGCTATAACATAGTTTGGACAGCTCAAACTTAATTCGGTCATCCGAGGAAAGACTCTCATGTATGCATAGATGCTTAGAGTTTAGTGAATATTCTCACGTTCTTTTAAAGAATCACTCTGATAGGATCATCCTCGCGAATCTAATTGTAAAGACTTTGAAAGCCTTCGGAGAAGGGGACACGAACAAAGTTCTTCGGGTAAAACGTTCACTAAGAACCTCTATAAGGCTATCGGGTTATTCCTCTTTCCTTCACAAGTCTCTTACATACCTCGCATATATACTTCTATAGCGATAAGAGAATCTTATGATTTTCAATGAGATTTCAGACTGGAATCCAATTGCCCGAGTTTAGAGAAAAACTTATCTTCGGAGCGTATTGCCTCAGGGCTGTTGCACCTGCTTTCCGTTTTGATCTTGGCTGCGATCCCTTTGGGCTTGCTCAAGGATTCGATGACGTTCCCACAGACGGCGCCACTTTGTTAACGGGTTTGGAATTATTCCCTTATTTAACGAGTTATTTATATTGGGTTGGAACGCCAATCCCGACCCGAGGGGATTGTTGGTTTTTATTGATTTGGGGCTGGACTCGGATATTTTTCGAGGTGCCTACGTATCCCCCGATTGGGAATCAAGCCACTCGTAGTTCTTGTTCTTGGTGTTGATTAATTTGTAGTATAGATTTTACTGATTGCGTAGATTTTATCTGTTGAAAGAGTTGATCCTTGTGAAGCCTCCACAAAAGAAATGAGTTTGCCTTCTCCCCTGGAGTCTTTGCTTTTAATTCTATATAGAACACGAGTTCCCTTGGGCGCCCCCCCTTTCTGTGATTTGCTGCTTTTGCTCTTTATAGAAGTTTGTTAGGGGTAGGTGCCAACGTGCATGTGTTTAACAGATACACGTGTTGATACGCATGTGTTTAAGGGATAGGTTTTAATCTGTTGGGTATATTTGCTGACTGGGCGCTGACGAGGATGACTTATGCTTTCCGATAGCTTCATCGTGCTCTGAGGAACTGGCTCTTTGGTTTCCTTCCCCCTGATCGGTGGTACCTATCGGGAACGCTGGATAAGTGGGAGGGAATGTTCGTTCGATGCTGCCGCAGTTTCCGATAGTGGTCCACCGTTAAGTTGCCTTCTTCTGATGTGCATTCCGAGAGGTGTCTCTATCTTGGTCGTAAGTTGGGCATGTTTTCCGAGGGGTCTATCTTGATCTCTGAGGGCTTATCTCGGCGTTCGTAAAGTAGTGTTTGGTGATACAGGCTCTCGGGATGAGTTCTCCGATAGGGGGTGATCTTGCTTCCCAGGGGACTCGGGGTCCTCACTCTACGATACGGGTATCTTGTGGTTGCGAGTACAAATTATATAATAATATATTCAGCAATTTAGTAATCGAATCATAGTACCTCTTAAGCACGTGGATTTTTACTCTGTTAACAGTCATGTTAGTGCCTAAGTCGAGAGGTCGATGGCGAATGTGCATGAATTTTACTAACTTGAACGATGCCTGCCCAAAGGATTGTTACCCCTTGCTCAACATCGACCAGTTGGTAGATTCAACGGCAGGATGCGCACTACTATCCACGATGGATGGTGACCAAGGGTAAAATCAGATTCCAATGGCGGAAGAAGACCAGGAGAAAACCAGCTTCATTACTGATGTTGGCACATTTTGCTACATGGTAATGCCGTTCGGACTCAAGAATGTCGGCGCCACCTATCAAAGGTTAGTGAATCTGATGTTCTCAGATGTCATCGGAGATAGGATGGAAGTCTACGTGGATGACATGATCGTAAAAAGCAAGCGAGCAGAAGATCATCCGAAAGATTTACGGCAAGCTCTAGCCATCATGGATAAGTTTGGCATGAAAATAAATCCCATGAAGTGCTCCTTCGGGATCAAATGAGGGAAATTTTTGGGATATATGGTAACAGAGAAAGGAATAGAGGCCAACCCGGAAAAAGCCAAAGTCATCGTAGAAATGAAATCCCCCAGCACAATAAAAGAAGTGCAAAGGCTAACAGGAAAAATGGAGTCACTCAGCCGATTCATATCACGATCAGCAGAGATGGGTCTACCGTTCTTTAAGATTGAAAGTGCAGGTATTCGGTCGATGTTAGTTTAACATTGAAGTGCAGGTATTCTGACAATGTTAGTTTAACATTGAGAAATCAATGTTAGGATAACATTGCTGGAGCAGAATCCGATTTACAATCTTTATTAATTTCTTCATTATTGTTTTGCCTTATTCACTTAACTAACTAAGTTCCACAGTTGTAATTGTCTTTGATTATTATTCAGGAAACAAACTTGTCATAGGTTGGACGCTCAAGTTTCCAAGAAGGAAAGTTTCCTTAATTACGCAAACCACTCAACAAGGAAAGAAGAGTTCGAGTGGAACTAGGAATGCTTTCCAAGTTCAAGTCCTGATTTGAAGAAGGAGTCTTACCCTAGTTAGATCACTAACGAAGGAACTATTATTCAAAAAGGACTGCGAGAACAAAGAAGAAGAGTTCAAGAAGGAAACAAGGAGAATTACCAACCGTGTACAACACACCTTGAAGTCGAAGATCAAGAACCTATATATAGGTGTGAAGTACATCAAGACAAACACGAGACAAGAGCCAATCAATCCGAGAGATTAATTTACAGTTGTTGAGTGTTGTCTTGCTTTAGCAAAGTTTGTGAATTGTTAGGATAGATCTAAGAGTGAGGAGCTGTTAGAGATATACGAAGCAATTCTTGTGTGCTTTGCTTAGTTCAATCAATTTAAGAGTGAGGAGCTTGAGAATTGAGAGAACGACCTTTGTTAAAACCTTCACGGGTTATTTTGCCTAAGGCTCGGAAGTTAATATAATTCTATATTCACTTCTTAAACTTGGTGTTTGTTTATTCTGCTGCACAATTCTTCTGGACTGTTGTTAAAGTAACATCGCTGAGTTAACAACGTTGCAAATCTGCTGTTAACTCTCCAGTGTTAAGTTAACAACAACAACGTATCGACCCGATCCACAATTTCAAAGATATTAAGGAATGTGAAAGATTTCCGATGGACTCCAGATTGTGAAGAAGCCTTCAATAATCTGAAGAATTATCTGGTGAGTCCTCCGCTACTAGTCAAGCTTGAACCTGGAGATAAGTTATTCGTGTATTTATCGGCTGGAGAAGAAGCCGTAAGTGCAGTGTTGGTGAAGGATAAAGGAGGTGATCATCGTCCTATATATTATGTTAGCAAGACCTTGCAAAGCGCGGAGAAGAATTATGTGCAAACAGAGAAGCTGATACTAGCCCTCGTAACAGCGGCTAGAAAGCTAAGGTCATACTTCCTAATGTATCATGTGACGATACTCACCAAATATCCGTTAAGAGCCATACTCAATCATCCGGAAACATCAGGACGAATGGTAAAGTGGGCAATATCATTAAGCGAGTATAGTCTGTCATACGCCCCACGACCAGCCATCAAAGCACAGGTTTTGGCTGACTTTGTAGTGGAAATGAAGGAAATGCAAGAGGAGAAGCTACCCACACTATGGCATGTGTATGTAGACGGATCATCTGTCGGAACGCACGGGGGAGCAGGAATAGTCCTGAAGAATTATGAGGAAGAAGAAACTTTATGTTTTGCTGTCAGGATTAATTACCCCCTGTCTAATAACGAAGCAGAGTACGAAGCCCTCTTGATCGGAATGAGGTTAGCCATGGAAGGGAACATCAGTCGAATGGTGATCCACAGTGATTCACAACTAATAGTACAACAAGTGATAGGAGGGTTCGAAGTGAAAGAAGAACGATTGAAAACCTATGCCCAGATGCGTTATCCAAGATAGCAACTCAATCTGTGGTCTGAACACGGCGAATTACTTTGCTACAAGCTATGGCCTCAGAAAAGCAAGAGCCTCAGGAGGACACCAACACCATCGTGGCCCCAATGACGGCATGATGGATGTCAGATATTGTTGCTTACTTAGAAGATCCCACACAATATTACGATAACGACAAAGAGAGAAAGAGTATAGAAAGGAAAGCAACGCGTTACTTTCTACATAGATGAGTGTTGTTTCGATGATGCTACTCTAATCCTCATACTCGATGCCTAATCCAAGGCAGAAGCGATATCTGATAGTAGCAGTAGATTATTTCACAAAGTGGGTGGAAGCAGAGCCAATGGCCAGAATCACAGCTGGCGCTGTTATCAATTTCCTATGGCAAAATATACTATGCCAGTTCGGAATTCCTCGATACCTTGTAAGCGACAACGGGCTCCAGTTTGAAGATAACCAGGTAGAAGACTGGTGCAAACACTGGGAAATTAAGCATCGTTTTGCTTCCGTCAGATATCCCCAACATAACGGGCAAGTTGAAAGAACTAATCGAACCCTGCTAAAAAGCATTAAGGCTAGGTTGGACTACCACAAGGAACGATGGGTGGAAGAAATTCCAGGTGTGCTGTGGGCATACCGCACGACCCCTAGTTCAGCCACTGGAGAAACGCCGTACAGCATGGCCTACGGTTGTGAAGCTGTAATCCCACCAGAAGTCATAGCGGAAAGTTGGAGAATCCGAGAATATGAGGAGGTTAGTAACAGCTCTAATCTAGCCTTAGCTCTGGACTTGTTGGAAGAAAGGAGGCATCGAGCCTCAATACGAATGGAAGGGTATAAAGCTCGAATGGCCAGACACTACAACAAAAATATCAAGTTTAGGACATTCCAAGTCGGAGATCTAGTTCTTAAGCGGGTAGGAGCATCAAAGAATGTTGCTAAGTTGCAGCCCAAGTGGGAAGGACAATACAAGGTGAACAAAATCATCGGACCCTCCACTTATCAACTAAGTACTCTTGAAGGTATCGTACTTACCAGAACTTGGAATGCATTGAATCTGAGAGAATATTATGCCTAATATCTTGTAAATATGGAACTAATGTAAATATAGAAGCCACACCAGTGTACATGTAAATAAAGTCGTGGTGGAATAAAGATGGCTTTTATTTATATACATGGAATTCGTACATAGTTACAAACGCGATTCATTCCGATACAGCCATCTAACCCGACTAACTTGCATACACACATATAACACGTGGTTGGACTCGGATAGATTCTGAGGTGCCTGCGTATCCTATAGTAAGGGAATCAAACCACTCGTAGTTCTAATTTATTTACACATCACGCACCCACACGAAAAGTAACTAGCATGAAAAGATTATTCGTTCGCGGGACGCTTGCCCTCTCGAATAAGTCGTCGACGTTGCTCTTCTGAAAGATCTATTGGATCCATAATAGTGATGGTCGGAACTATTGATCTTTGAGGAGGCACAGAAGGAATAGCAATCCTAGTAGAAGCATGAATCTCAAGATCAAGAAGAATCAGGTGAGAACGAAAGCCAGGGAGTGCCCTCACTGCTTCTTGGCAAATTCGAAAGCCCATCAAAGCCATTTCACGCATTTCCATGCACAAAGTTTCCCTTATTTGGTCCAAACTCGGAGCCGCCAATGTGGCCTCAGCGCGGGTGATCATCACAGCCACTTCATGAGATTTTTCTAAATTCGACAGCTTTGTAGCTAGCGAATCTCTTTCGGCTAACAGTGAAGATATCAAGGCACCGAAAGTACGACTTTGACTCAACAAGTTGTTTATACGAAACTCTAATTCTCTAGCGCGCTCACGCTCCAAGGTAACCAGTTGGTTCATGTCCAAGGCAGTGCCTTGAGCTTCCTTCAGCAAAGCTTCCAAAATCCCTTGATCTGAATCGTACTGAGCCTGTAAACTGGCAATGCGATTGCGCGCATTTGTCAAGTCTTTCTCCAAGTCAGCCAAGTATCGGAACAAGAAACCAACATTATCTGAGGAGTATTCGTGCTGGGAGCCAAGGGTATCCGCAATTAAAAACACCTGTAAACGATAAAAGGAAATCAGGGAACTATAAGAAACTCATAACGAAAAGAAACATGAACGTAATATACCTCACATAAATTGCGGCATAATCTGTCCCGAAGAAGATCCATAGGAACAGAACCAAGAACTTCACAATCAGCCTGATTCAATAGGCCACCCAAGAAATGCCGATAGTAAGAAACATCAGAAGTTAGTACAGGAAAGTCAGTACGGAAGTTTTCTGTAGCCACACCACTCGGACCCTCACCCGAGGGTGGAACCACACCACCATGACTTATAGACGGAACAATCGGAGTATCATCATCTATTACATTGACCGAAGGGTCGGGAAGCGATCGGATGGCCATGGTCAAGGCGAGAGGAGATGGAGCATCGAGATTCACATCTAAATCGGGCAAAACAGGATCCTCAAAAAGTGCGTCAATAGAAGGGACATCAGAGTTCCACAGGGAATCGGGTTGCGAAGCCACCAAAAGGTCACCAGAATCAAAATAAGGATCAGTGGAATCATGCTTGACGGACGGACTAGAACTGTCAGAGTACTCGGGGAAGAAACCTAGGGGGCCGAGCATTTCCTCAGGATAACGCCTAATGGCAAATCGCTCCATTTCAGATCCTAGAAAGACAACCAAACGGTTAATCATCGGAACATGACAATGACACTTCCGAAATAAGTAACTAGACTTACGAAAGGCAGGGTTTGAGTGCAAATGCATCGAAGGAATATTAAGTTGTTCCACTCCGTGTTGTAAACCAGCCATAGCTAGAGCCGACGAGTTCGCCAAAATAGAGCACACATCATAACTACCCAAGAACAGGCCGGTGGAAGTTAGATACGCCATCTCCCGTACCGCAATTTCAGGACGAGGGAGCACGTATCCCAAACCCCATCGTAAAGGTACACCCCACACATCCCCAGAGGAACCCCTCTGCTTAATAAAAAAATATCTCTTCTTCCAGTCCACCACAAATGCCAAGCGTCGGGGTATATTGAAGCTTCTCCGTTGATCACGATAAACTAAACTAAAATAGGGAAGACCATTGGGACAAGGGCGTAGAATGAAAGCAACACCTACCCGATAGAGAGTTAGGGACACATTCAAGAGATTACAATAGAGAATGAAACCCACCAAATGTCGAAGTGAGTTAGGAGTCAGTTGGCTGGGGTAAATCTGCCAATATTGAAATAGTGATTGCATGAAAGGATGGAAGAGCATGCGCAAGCCACATCGAATTTGCTCAGAATATAAAGTTAGGTAACCTAAGGGAGGCTCGAAGGCCCTATGAAAAGGACGAGGAGCGATGATATTGTATTCATCCGAATTCAAACCGTATTCACGCAACATTTGAAAGATAGACTCTTGCGATGCAATTCTTCGACAGGAACCTACTCTACCCCCCCCCCCCCCCCCCCCGATCATAACATTAACATTCAGGGCAGAAGTGTTAAAGATAGAAAAACTATCAGGAGGAAGGTATGGCTCCCGACGGAGGAATGTGAGGCGCAGGGAATCCGCTACACTCGGGTCAGATCGAGATAATGGTGCTCGACACACAGCAGGAGAGCTTCGAAAAATCATGGACAAACCACCCACTGTAGGCCTGGCCCTCACATTCCCATTCGAAAGTGCACCCCGAGCATGCCGGGGAGAAGATCTCTCAGAGGATGATGGTGACCCATAGATGAAAGGAGGCATTGTAACAAAGCGTGGAAAGTAGTGAAGGAATTACACTTACTATGATAAAATGCAAAACAAACTAAGAACCGTAAAGTGATAAAAGCAAGATTCTTCAGTAAGAAGACAAGGGAGAACTTTTGACTGAAAAGGATGAAGTGAAAGTAATGATTGGAAAGCTATCTATAGGAACACCTGAAGATAATCATTTAATACGTGTTAAAAGAAAGAAAACACCTGGACCTATCGGAGTTCATGCAAATGGTGATAAAGACACGTGAGAGAGAATGTTAGTGATAATGGCAGACATTCTCTGAAACCCAGCAGAAAAGGCAGAGCAGGAAGTGGCAGAAAAAGACAAACTTGCAGAATAAATAAAGAGAATGTGGACAAAGAACATGCTCGATAATTCATAAGTCAACAAGTAAACATACATTCATTCGGCAAAATGAAACCTTGTCCAAATACATTACAAAACGAATGACAAAAAGTAGTACAAAAAGATTCAAAGTAAAAGTCTAAGGGCGACGAGCCGAGGGTTGAGTCGAAGAGCCTGCCCACCAGGAGGAGGAGGAGAAGGTGCACGACCCAGCAACTTCTGATAAGCATCGTAAGCTTCATGAGACGAAGGAGGACGCATTATCAATGCCTGAGGATTCAACTTTCTCCAGTTCTCAGGATGCGAAAACAGCTTGTCCTCACGACTCTGGTTTATGCAACCAAGATATCCGAGCAAGAAGTTACCCAACAAATAGATTTGATGCCTCTCCTGGTATTTTTCCTCACAATGTCTCTGTACTTCATCCTTAGTAAGAAGGACTGCCCCCGATATCTTCTCTTCCACGACCGCAGAGGAGAGATACCCCGAAGGAGGGGGAGGAGGTTTCTTCAGTTCCTCTTTGAGCAGATTGTATCTGTTCTGAAGAGTAGAAACTTCTTGCTTCAAAGTGTGCTCCAATTCTCCCCACGAATGCTTCTCTACCGATAGCACGGAGAGCTCATCATTCAATTTCTTGCACTCACCCCTGCTTGCATTAAGGGCAAGGGTCGTCTCATCTAATTTGCCCTCTAACATCTGTTCCCTACCGAGGCTCTTGGCAAAACTTTCCTTCAGGTGCTTCGCCTCCTCTTCAGCTTTCTTCAAAGCTTGATTCTGATCCACCAGCTTTTCCATCAATAACTTCCCAAAGGCTTGAGCAGCATCTACCTCTCGCCAGATGGAAGGAATGATCTTCGGAACCTAAAAAACATATGAAATAAGCGCATGGTAATCAATGCTAAAGGATAACAGAGGAAGATTATAAAGAAACTCACCATTGCGACCATCCACTCGGAAAAATATCGAGTGGTGTGCTCATCGTGACGAGTGACTGAATAGGTAGCATTCAGATACTGAATAACTACATTGAAGGCTAACTTCAGGTCTTGGTCACTTGGTCTTACGCTGGACTCCGCCTCAGCCCCCGTAGTATATACGAAGAAAGGAGAGCCCGTCGGAATATACCGACTGGAGAAGGGCATCCCCTCGAAATAAGGGCGAGTACTAGCAGGGGCTCCGGCTGGAAGTTCTGATGGAGCATTCCGTGCGTGTTTCCTCACCAACGAGGGCAATAAATCATCCAGCATCTCCAGATTGACGGAGTGAGAAGATGGAGGAAGAGAAGAACAGGAAGCCGGACGTACAGGAACAAAATTCTCGAGGGAAAAGAGGTCGTCTATAAATAAATCGTGATGGCCAGATGATGGATTCCGTTCATCCGATGGCATGATACCTACAAAAAAAAGGGGGCGAAAATAAATCCCGAGACAAAGTATCGAACAATACAAGGTCACAAAGAAGATATAAGTTGCGAGGAAAGACTAACCTGCATGGGTACCTTCATCATCATCCTCGATCACAATCGTTTTTTGCTTCTCATCTGCAGAATGATATAAAAATAAGCTATGTGATGCAAAAACAAGGAAAAATCGTTAAGTCTTTGTCAAGTACCTGAAGGAGAAGGAATCGTGGCTGATTCTGGTTGCTCTTGAACGGTATCATTTTCTTGAAGAGGTTGAAGGAAGGAGAAGGAATCTCCTGCGGGTGGCAAAGAAGTAGCAACAAGGTCATCTTTGACCTTCTCCGATTCGGCAACATCTTGAAGTGTAAGGAACGATGGCAATGGTGCTGGGGCGACAATAGTGATATGTGCCTCGGGACATTCTTGGGCTGCTGAAGGAAGGGTGGAAAGAGCATCGACAGTTTCCTTCTAGACATGCTCCTCATCGATGGCTGGCCCCGAAGATTTAGGAGAGTCAACCCCTTGGGATTCCTCAGCATCGGAGCTTCCGTTCGATGCCCGAGAAGCATCATCAGAGGGAGACGGAGGAGCTATTTTCTTAGACTTCTTCCCTTTAGCCCGAGTAGCAACAGGACGAGAAGTGATCGTCATATCCTTTTCATGCTCCTTTAGATGAGACACTACAGCAAAAAGGGAAGTATAGGTAAATACAAAAAGAAAAAAAAAGAGAAAGAAGCACAATATAAAAATGATAAAGACCGTGTTCGATTAAACTTACCAAAAGAAGGACGAGCATCCTCAAATAAGTAAATAATTGGCCTACCCACGAGGGCAGCATCGAGTGGAGCTGCGTTAACTAGCCCAGCGGTATCGTACAGGGAAAGGAAATGGGCGGACTTCAACAAATCCGAAGCATCGAGCGCCGAGTCGAAAGACAAAGAGGACGCCAGCTGGTAAAGAGGAGCCTCGGGACGACGCCATGTATACGGAAAGTCCCAATTGCCCACCACGAGTTTAATAAAAATAAATTTATCCTTCCAGCTACTGTAGGAAGGAACCGTGCCTACGACAATCTTTTGATCTCGATGGGCAAAAAAGTATGAGGGAGGGCCAGAGGAAGACACACTAATGGTAAAAATTGAAAAAAACCTCCTCACATTGCACTCCACTCCCCTCGACAAGCACCAAAATACGAAGGAACAAGAATAGTAAAGCTATTGGGCGTTAATGGACTAGGGCAGACGTCACATGCTTTAAACACCTCGCAGTAGAAAGGAGGGTAAAAGGATCGAAGACCCGCACGTACCTGAACTAAGTAGAGTGTAACATAACCATCGGGAGGAGCATTTCCCCTATCATCATTCGAAGGCATTTCCCGAATGATGTTCAGAGATGATACTCCAAAATCACGAAAGAAGTTATCGACTTCTTCCTCAGTAACTGTGCTCATGACATTCTTTACCTCTTTGTAATGGCGACTACCCTTCGGCTTCACTAGGGCAGCAGAAGCGTCAGCGGCGGTGGAAGATTTCTGTGATCATTTGGAAACCCGCGCTAGTTCGCCTTCCTTAGCTGCGGGAGCTTTGCCCTTCCTCTTGCGATGATAAGTCTCAATTCCGGAGGGGTTACTCTCCGGTAGCACCGCCACCGTGACGGTGGTGGCATCCTCCGTTGCAGCCAGCTGAGCGGTCTGGGCGGAGATGGATTCCGGTGGAGGCGCAAGAAGAGCATCAGTGACACTAGTGGTAGCAACGGTCAAAGGAAATGTGGTTTGAGTTTTGGCTGCCATGGTAAAGAGAATTAAAAAACAGGGAAAAATAGAGATTTTTCTGCTTGAGATAGTTTAAGAAGAAAGAGATAATGAAGATAAGTGAAGAGAGAAGAAGAAAAAAGCAGCTTATATGAGAAGCTAGTCGGTGTGAGTGGGAAATTAATGCACACCCACATTAAAGGGCACGACTTCCCAAAAATAAAACAGCCGTTACAAACCTTTGGGCTTCTCTCTCATTAATGCAGAATTAATCGTGTCCAACCCCCCACGTTACCAGATGGCTAAATTAATCTCCGATGGCCACTTTACTCTAAGTTCCTGTTGATTACCTATAATACACCAGGAACTGGGGGGACTGGTATAAACCCATGGAGGAAATTTATGGCCATCGGAATATATGGTCATCGAGGGACAAGAGGACTTTGACCATCGAAAGATAAATTGCTTATCTGTGTAAAATAACCTTATCTCTGATGACATACGGATTACCACATTCATAGAGCATCCGATGCTAAAGGCACTACCAGTCTTGGATGACTCTACGATGCCTAATAATCGCCGATGCTTTAGCCAATGAACAATCCTAAGGAACAGTGGCACGATAAAAATATTCCCTCCCCGATGGGTGCCCACTTCAATGATATATCCGGGTATATATCCCATCGACCCGATGGCATAGAGACAATCCCAAAGAGGAGAATGTGCTCTCTTTGATGGGTATTTACCCCGATGGTACATCTACAAATAAGACTTAGTCGTTCGATGGCATAGGAATAACAGGCCTGACGAATTCACGATCCCGGTGGCAAATCATCCGAAGGCCCCCAGAAGAAGTGCTTCCAGAACAAGAGGACATGTGTCGACATACATGATGTGCCAGCCCAGCATAGATTAGGTGTCGCCAGCGGAACAACTCAACAATAACAAGCTAGTCAGATGTCAATATAGGATGCAACGCATCAGCATAAAATGAGTTGGAAGACAACTGTATAACAGATGAGTTATCACTAAAATAATCTCCATCTGCCACCCAATATGTAGCATGCGATCGAAAGAAGGCTATACACACCTTCACTTTGTAAAACAAAGTGGACAAGTTGAAGGGGAATAATACACTTTTTTACTTTATATACTCTCTCTAACATAGAACATATTTTTGATTTAGCAAGTATTCATAGAAAAGAGTATCGATAAAACTTTATCTTCCTTTGCTTCATGCATAAGCTCGATTACCGACTATCCGGGCAAGGCGTTTCTCGAATAAAAAAATATAAAATTACTCCGATGAGTTAACACCTAGTTATATAAATAGCTTTGTATACAATAAATACTTAATCAACAATTCAACACAAAATCTTACTTAAACTATATATACTATAAAGAAAAATATGAAAAACAATGATTACTTACAAAATGGGTTGGACAATGAGCAGATTCTTCTTAATCTCCTCCAAGAAGAAGTACAGTAGCTCTCGCCGCTTTTGAGGTAAGAATTTTGTCTTTTTCATTTTTTTGCTAATTGTTAAATAAAATTTTTGGACACTAGTACTACCTATTTAGTAATGGGCCGTAAATTTTTAGTTAGTTTAATTATTTTATGGGCTAATATATGGGCCAACTTTTCTTTTTTAAGAAAATAAAAAGAAGCCCAAGTCCTTTTTAGTATATATATATATATATATACTAGCAATTGGGTGCACGCATTTTTTTTGGTGTAAAGTGTTTATTAGTTTTAAGGCATTAAATGTAATATAATTTTGACTGTAAAAAGAGATTTACTGGTATATCAACTATTTCTGCGAAGTACTCTAATCTCGTTAAGATATTTCCAATATCACGCACACCAAACATATTAATAACTTAATAAAATACATTGTTTAATTTACGCAGAAAATTAAAAGTAAAAATTGAAAGAGATGATCATTACAAACAATAAGTTCAATTGTTTGTGTTATTAAAATAAGGAAAACATCAAACATCATTATATATACTGCGAGGTCGAAGTTTTTGAAAAATTATAAGCCAGAGGTTAATTAAAACCCCACCTGATAAATTTAGAAAGATTAAAAACCAAAAACAGATATACATTGATCAATAAATTGTTTTCAAAGTTACAAGATAAAATTAAAAAATAACTTTAAATACAGAACAAAATTAAAAGGATAAGATCATGCAAAACTTTTTATAGTAATATAAATGATTGCAAAAATTAAGCTAATTAACTCAAGTGCTAAGCGTTAATTAACTGCTCAGATCAAGAAATATATTTAAAACTTAAAATCAAAACAATATTTATAAGGAGGAATTATTATTTCTGCCCATTATTTTTTTTTTCAAACTTAAAATGTCCGTTTTTTCAAAACATGTTAAAAATGTCCTGTATCTTTTATAATTTCTACTAAAAATGCCAAAGTAAAATTTTCGGAGAAAAAAGCCTACGTGGCTGCCTAGTCAAAGAATCGCGTTGCCTAATCAAAAAGTCGCGCCCGACACCTAGGATTATTTTGTCTGAAAAATAATGCTAAAAATGCCCTGTATCTTTTAAAATTTCTACCAAAAATGCCCGAAGTGAAATTTTTCGGACAATGCGACTTTTTGATTAGGCAACGCGATTCTTTGACTAGGCAGCCACGTAGGCTTTTTTGTCAGAAAATTTTACTTCGGGCATTTTTAGTAGAAATTTTAAAAGATACCGGGTATTTTTAGCATATTTTGAAAAAACAGGCATTTTAAGTTTTAAAAAAAAAGATAATGGGCAGAAATAATAATTCGTCCTATTTATAATTAAGAAAGACTCACATTACAATTAAAAATTGAATTAACTAAAAATTAACACGTTAGTTATTAATCTGCAAAAATAACCCAATGGATGGTGAGTGAGTGGTGGGGGCATGCGCTGGTTTAGATTTGAATTCGAAAAATTCGAAAATCTACCGCTAATATGGAAATATATATCAAATTAATTATTTGGAGAAAATCGTGGAAGTTCAAATAAAATAAAAATTCTAACTCAAAAACTTGACTTGTCTCGATTCCGGTCGAATACTTTATTTTTCACGCAAAGAGTATCTCTTATGCTCCCTGCCATGTCCAATTGTCACTTGCATGTCACCATTTTCTGCACGAATTAGCAAGTATTTACAAAAAAAATATTGAAAAACGACATGCAAAATGTTTCAGTCAAATCTTTCATGAATAACGCAGGAAAGATTTATTATGTTAGTTACCTTGTAATTGGATAAGATGGATCGGGGTAGAAATGAAGTTGAGAAATTTATAGAAGTGCTTTCGAGAACGTGGATTTGTGGAGAGAGATCGTATAAATAACAATCTGAATTGAGAAAGTTACTTTTTGAAAAATAGAATTGCCAATTAAATTAATAATCTAAAAGTTGAGAAAACCTTATATATATATATATATATAGAGGGAACGAATGTATGTTTTTTATTTAAATTTTAAATTTGTTTAATGTGTTTTTATTTTATTTTAGAGTTTTTTAGAAGTTTAGAAAATTAGAGAGTATGTGGTTTTGGTCTTGGTGTCACAAACCACCAATTTGTAAGAGGGATGGCTTTTCTTATATTAGTAACTAGCTTCTGGGCCCGCGTGCGACGTTCTGAAATTGAAACTAATTGATATAAAAACAAAATATTTTCAAAAGAGAGAGAGTCAATTAATTTGAAAATTAAAACCGAAAGAGGTGAAGAATTGAGTTTGAATTTGATTTAACCAAATTTGTCTCTCTTTTTCTTTATTTAATTACGTAAATTATATCAAAAAATTTCTAAGATCGTGGGGACTCCCAGTTTAAATTTCAAAGTTAAGAAACTGGATTAAATGACACGATTTTAACCTTCGTTTTCTTTAATTAAATAGGCAAGGGAGAGGCAAATATGGAAAAAATAATTTTGGTATAACAACTACCTTTTTATGAGGGTAACTTTCGTATGTGAGGGGAAAATGTCTTTCTTTTTATATAGTAATAGATAATATATATATATATATATAATTATATCTATATAGTAGTAGTAAAAAAAAATTGCAATATGTTGAGGGTGCAACTGCCCCCACACGCACCCTCCGTGGCTCGGCCACTGCATACATGTATGTTATTTTATATAATAGTAAACACTTCGCATGAATTGAATTACCTCAATATTTTATTAAATCTATGATTAATATAACTCATTACATAAACAAGGCAAGTAAAGTAACTTGACTTTGAAGGAACTAATAAAGCAGCTACACAGAGATCCCGTTTGTATGTAGAGTATATTTTTTCTTTCAATAATTTATAATAATCTTAAAGTTTCATGTTTTTCTTAACTAAATGATTTACCAAAAAAAGAAAGAGAAAACAAAGCTTATATTCCTTATAGTATTTTTGATATTTCAATTTTGACTACTTTAATAATAAGATCAAGTTTAATCCTGGAAATTTCTTTTATAAATTAAATTAAGCAGTGTAGTTAGAATTTAGATGTACACATATAAAAAGAAAAAGAGATGACGAGACAGTTTAAAATTCGCGTGAGCGGATTAGATTTAGTATAACTGAAATTTTTGATCAGTTCTCATCACGGATTGAATTATGCGGTTAATTTTGCTTGTAGTTAAAGGTATCCCTTGAATTAAGCAATAAACCTCCTATGATCAGGATACTGCTTGTTTAAAATTGAATCCGCACAAACACATTGTAGCAACAAAATTTTCTAAGTCTTTAAAATAAAAGACGGAAAAATAATTGAACAAATAAAACTTGTAAATTTGATGAATTTATGGAGTAACAATCTCTTTGATTCTCTGATTCGATTTTACAAGGACAATGACTTGAACTTTAAACAAATCTTGAAGAAAATCTTCACTTCGATCTTCTTCAAGGTACTTGAATATTTGACAAACGTCGATGCGAGGGCTTGACAGTTTAATCTCGGATCGAATGGTCTTTTGACTTCGAATTTGATTTGAAGATTGTTGAATAATGATATGATATTCGTCTTCAGTTCTTCGGATATGTGGACTTTGATCTTCTTTTAAAGGGACTTTGTTCTTCAAAAACAGTTTTTCGAGGGCCTTGCAGCTTGTTCTCGAATCAAACGGACTTTGGGCTTGAAGATCGTTGAAGAACGGTATGAACTTGACTTGAATTTGTTGAATTTGTTGAAGCTCGATCTTCCTCGGCAGAAGTGCGATCTAAAAAAAATGGTTATTTGATGGACTTGAGGCTTGATGACGGATCAAACGGAGGTTTTGTGAAGAACACCTTGAATGCCGCGAAGAACGCTTGAAAATGGATGGACTTGGTGGAGTGAAAAACTTAGAGCTTTTCTCTATTCAACTTGTGAATATTTGTGTGTGTCCCCTTTTCTTTATGAGATGACCCCTATTTATAGTTGTAAAAACCTAAAGCTCATTGCTTGTGATTGGTCGATTTTATTTTCAAGATAATCATGGATTTAATTTAGCTTGCTTATCAAGAAATATCTAGAACACATCATATTTCCACGTGTAATAATGCGATTGGTTGAAATATATTATCTTTTTCACATGGCCTTGTTTAATTGGTTGCATCATATAATCATTTTTCTTCACGTGACTTTATTTGATCAGTTGCAATTCTCCATCTTTTTCATGTGGCTTTATTTGATTGACCAATCAAATAGATATTAGAAAATAAATTAATTAACCTATTAATAATTGGAATTTAATTTAGTAAAATTCTAAATTAAAAATAGAAATAATTAATCTTAATTTATAATAATTAATTTGACACTTGTCAATATTTAATTAGAGTAGACAAAATTTATTTGTCTACAAATGCCCCTTGCGACTTGTCACGAATAACATTGTAAAAATGCGTGTAGAGGTGAATATGTCGCAACATATCTATTTCCGGGCCACCAATGAGATTAATAGAAGATTGTACTTCACTTTAAAAAATTCAAACTTTGGAGGGCTTCCATGTCAATTTCCTTTAAGGACCAAAGTGTAATTTGTCTACAAACCATTTCTTGTGCTTGCACGTGATACTTTGTTTGTTTTATTTTAACACTTGGTCCATGTAGACCATCACATATGATTTTTGTTTTTTCAAAAGACTTTACGCGCACACACCACCCTTTTTTTTAACTTAATTTCTCCTTAAATCAAGAATTCCAATCCCGCTATAACTACACGACTTATAGTTTCAATAGGATTGAAACTTCCCATTGGGAATTTTATATAAGATACGAAGAATACCCTCTTTTCTCCATCTTCAATTCTCTTCGTTTTTTTTGTTCTTTTCCTCCAAATTCGGTTTCGTCCGACGACGAAGCAAGTAGCATATTGGCAGAATTCCGAAGGGTAAGGATTTCGCCGCATATTTCCTCGACGGTACGACGAACAAACAAAGAGAAGCTTTTTTTTTTTCTTCTTTTCCGTCGAATATTATGAATGCTTATGATATATGTATATATATATATATATGTGCAATGATTTAATTGTGTTAATTCTTTTCTTCTTGCGCAGCGCAGCCATTCGAAGAAGACAATCAACTTACGGGCACAAGAGCCGACGAACGAGACATCTTTTTTTTTCTTTGTACAGCAGGTGAATCAATTTTTTTTCTCTTTCTTTTTTTTTTCTTTTTCGCAGCAGCAACAATTTTTTTTTTTGTATTTTTTTGTTTTTTTTTGCACTCGCAGCAGCAACAGTTTTGTTTTGTTTTTTGTTTTTTTTTTTTTGCATTTGCAACATCAACAGTTATTTGTTTTTTTTTTTTTGCAAACTTCCTTTTCTTTTCCTTTCTCTTCCTTTTTATTATTTGCTCTATTCTTCTCCGTCAATTGCTAACTTGTCTCTCTTGTAGTCTCAGAATTGCTACAATAGTTCCATTCAAGAAGGGCTCTCCTCATCCGGCACGGAGAATTTGGTCATCATTGATGACGACAACCGATCAACTAGGCGAGACACAATCTTGAAGGTGGGCACTCTGATTCATGGATACTATGCGAGTCCATGGCCACCATTGACGAACAACGGTCAATTGAAGAAGTGGACTGAAGAATATCCCCGTCTTCGAGTAGATCCTCCCGACTGTTGGTGCTCCGTGCCGCGCATCACCAACCATCAACTGACTACACGCCTCTTTCAACTTTGGGACGACACATCATGCAAGGCGACGCCGCGTGGACAGATGCCTCACTTCACATTCTTGGCGAGGTTTGCTTCTTTCCTGGATATTGAGAGTGGACATAAGACATACTTGTTTGGTGCAGGACAACACTTCAATCCATAAAGATATACAACTCGGTCTACGCATCTCTCTTTACGTACGAGTGCAACTCGGAAATCATGAAAGCTTTATGCGAATACTCTCCTCACCTCACTTGGCGAGCTGTCAATCTCATTATGGGACTTGGAATTCCTTAGCGGTCTACCATTGCGCGGGTTCATGTACGATGATGTCATACCCAGCGAAAGGGAGCTATGCGGAAGAGACGCAAAAGGAGATCCCTACATTCCACGACCATGCAAGGCCTTGTTCCACGCATTCCACATGCTTCGAGCAGATGTCGACGATGATGATTCTCGGGTGTCAATCAAGGAGTGGATCAACTTGTGGTTAAAGAAGGATGTCAAATACAAACAACCTCTACCCCGCAAAGAGATAAAGATAACGAAGAATGCGTGCCGACCCATGTCAATGCACAACCCTCTTGACAATCTTGGATCCTATTTGTTGAACCGTGAAAAATAAATACGAGATTAAAGAGAATATAAGTCCTAAATATAGGAATTAACATATGGACAATACTATTGTCACGAGTACTTCCGATGAGACGTACCCCCTCCCGATGACGAGGCCCATCGGATGTTACCGCACCCCTCGGTCATTGACCCGAAGCGGTATGAAGGAACACCCGATGAGGCACCTTAGCGTCCCTTGGAATGTCAAGATAAATTAAGAATAAGATATCAACGCGGCATCAAAAAGGAGTACGACCCGATGGATCCGCGCGACTCCGCTATCCATCAATGCGCCAAGAGGGACCACGACGGATCCCGAGTCCCAGAATCTCACGAGAACACTTCTTTACTGAACACTCCTCCTGTCCTCCACTTAAACTGCCCTCGTAACTTCACTACGAAGGTCAAATCCGAAGGACAAAGCCCGATCTACATATAGGAACTACTGAAAGGCACACTATGAAGACCTGGACAGGAAAGCACTACTCCACGAGGACAAAAAAGCCCTCGGAGTCCAAATCACGAACGAAAACACCCCTTGGAAAGCATATCCAGAAGCTAATACACCAGGATGAACCCTTGTCAGACCAACAACACCACCAAAAGAACGCTATGACTTATCCCTCAAGTCACCACCAAATATAAGACCCCTCGGAAAATAGAATCTGGAAGAGCACCCCCTCGAAGATACGAAGAGCGATCAGAAGAAACAAAGATCATCCTAGTCAGCACCTAGTAGATTACAAATATATCTTATCTTATCCTTTTACACATATTGCGACACATGTACTTTATTAAAACACATGCACAACGACACCTGTCCCTAACAAACTCTATATAAAGGAATGTGATCTCACAATTGAAAGAACACACTGACACACAATCATATACAAGAAACTCGGGAGTGAAATTCAGTGAATAAAGGAAGGGATATTCTCGTATCTTAGTTCTCTTTTGTAATATCGTTGCTTTTTGAGTCACGGACAGGGCGTTCCAACCCAAAATAATTCAGTTAAATAGGTTATAATTCTAAACCTGTTAACAAAATGGCGTTGTCTGTGAGAACGCCATAGAATCTGTCTTCGAGCGAGCTCAACGAAGCGATGCCTATTATGGAGAATCTATTCCATAGTGAAAGTCGTCCGACTCAACAAAGAGATTCCGAAGAAACTCTGTCAGACCGTCGGTCCGAGGGGAGAGATTTTATCAACATTCCTCGTTCTATCTTTGAGAGATTTATGGAATCTGAGGCTCGGAGATCCCCACGGGGATACGGAAGCCCTCGGAATGTGCCCTCCCACTCCCTCCGCTAGAGAGGCCGCCACGCGGAAGAAGACTGGCCTCGGACGCGATGGAGCCCTACCTCCGACCGCTGGCACCACATACCCCCGCAAGATCCCCAGATGTGCTACAATTACCAAGGAACACCGAGGGCTGACCATCAAAGGGGAGGACCATTCCCCTTCGACCGCCCCACGCCGCTCCCTTCCGTGGGTGAAAATCAAACCCTATGGGGAATCCTTGACGACCTCCGCAAGGAAATGGGTTATATTAAGAAAACTATGGGCCCTAAGGAGGATCCTACCTTCAAAACCTCCCCCTTTATCCCCGAGATCGCCCTAGCATCCGTCCCCTCGGGGATGCGGCCTATTAACATTCCTTTATACATTGGAGAAGCGGATGGAAAAGATCCGCAGGATCACATACACCAATACCTGGTCGGAATGGATCTCAATTTCGCCCCAGACCATGTCCTTTGTCGCGTGTTCCCTGTTACCCTCGGAGGCCGGGCGCAAGCGTGGTTTACCCACCTCCCACCTAACTCCATCGATAGCTTTGATCGATTAACTTATTTGTGAGGCAATTTGCCTGTAATCAGCGATACCCCAAATCAGCCGCGCACCTCTTTACTGTTAAGCAACAAAAGAACGAATCCCTGCGAGAATACATAAAGCGCTTCACCGATGAAGCATTGGATGTCCCGAATGTTAGCACCACCATCTTAGCTGACATACTTACTCAAGGACTCCGAGCGGACGAATTCTTCCTATACCTCATGGGAAATCATATTACGGATATGACTGAACTCATGCAACAAGCAGAAACCTACATCCTAATGGAGGAAGCCGAAGGTACGAAGAGGCGTATGGAAAATGACTAACCTCACGAACGCACCGAGCAGGAGACAAAAGTTAGAGAAAAGAATAAAGATGGGAAGCCGCCCCAACGTAAAGACGATGGCGGTACGGTCAAGAAGTTTCTCCAGCCAGTGCCCCTGCCTCCGATGACTGTGGCCCCCATAGAAATACTTAACGTGATGAGTGGCAATGAAGAGTTACGCTGGCCCAGGCGCACCAAGTTCCCTGATAGAGAAAAAAACACGGGTAAGTATTGTAAATTCCATAAAACTTATGGGCATACTATCGAGGAATGCACTACTCTACAAAGGGAAATCCTTCGCCTCTTAGAGGCAGGATACTTGAAAAACTATCTAACGATGAACAATCTCGAAGAACCTAAGAAGAATGTATGGAAGAGACCACGAGAGGAAAAAGAAGAAAAAGAAGAGGTGACCCATAATCGAAAGTCACGAGAAAAAACCACGGGGTAGTGGAATCCCCCTCCTCCCCCTGAGACATATGAAGATAACGCCCCCTCGGGACGGACTATTAACATGATAGAAGGAGGAGACCTTTCAATAACACCCGAAGGTAAAAAGAAGAAGTACTTGAAAGAAGCAAGGCGGGCTGAGCAATGTCTCTCCCTGTGTTCCGTGTAAGGAGCCAAACTACCTAGTATCACGTTTGGACCCGAGAACTTAAAGGGTGTGATATACCCCCACGAAGACCCCTTAGTGATCGAGGCCATCATTTAGGGATTTGAAATCCAAAGAATCCTTATCGACACGGGTAGCTCCATGGACGTCTTATTCCTACCCACGCACCTTGCCAGGGGATTGAGGAAAGAGCAACTAGAAATGGCTGAAGTCCCCCTCATAGGTTTCTCAGGAGAAGCTTCCAATACCCTCGAAACTGTTATCCTTTCGATGTCATGGGGAGAAGGAGCCCTTCGAAGAACGGAACCCATCAAATTCTGGGTGGTGGAGGCCTCGTCACGGACGTACAACGCTATATGCTGAAGGCCGTCCATCCGAGCTTTCGAAGCCATTCCCTCTACCCTTCATCTTAAGGTGAAATTTCCCACCTTCTCAGGTATCGGAGAAGTCCGAGGAAGTCAATCTAAGGCTAGAGAATGCTGCATGAATGCTATCCCCTCGGAAGAAGGCGAGCTCACCCACGGGAATAACAAAAAGCGTAAAGCAGAAGAGGCGCGGGTTCAACCAGTAGAAGAATTAAAGATGGTGGAATTGGTAGACGGAAGTCCCGAGAAAGTGATTAACGTGGGTACCAATATAGAACCAGCAATAGAAGCTCAACTAACTTCTGTCCTCAAACAATTCCATCACCTCTTCGCCTGGGAAGAAGGACTGCCCGGACGAATCAATGATAAGGTGTGTCAACACTTTCTTAATATGAAACCGAGGGTTAAACCAGTCCAGCAAAAAACGAGGAAGATGGGACCCGAGCGCAATAAAATCATCCGGTCGGAGATACAACGACTCCTTAGCCTCAAGCAAATTAGAGAAGTCATATACCCCGAGTGGCTGGCTAATGTAGTGCTAGTCCCCAAGCATGGAGGGAGATGGCGGATGTGTGTGGACTTTACCAACCTCAACGAAGCTTGTCCGAAAGATTGCTACCCTCTGCCTAGTATAGATCAATTAGTCGACTCCACTGCTGGATGCGCGTTGTTGTCAACCCTAGATGGAGATCAAGGATACAACCAAATCCCGATGGCCACAGTTGACCAGGACAAAACTAGCTTTGTCACCGACGCAGGCACCTTCTGCTACTTGGTAATGCCCTTTGGGCTCAAGAACGTCGTAGCTACTTACCAAAGACTGGTAAGTCTTATGTTCGCATGACTCATCGGAAAGAAGATGGAAGTCTACATGGATGACACGGTGATTAAAAGTAACACCACAGAAGATCATCCCGAGGACATGCGAAAGGCCCTGGTCATCATGGATAAGTTTGGAATGAAGGTTAACCCTAGAAAATGTTCTTTTGGTATCCAAGGAAGAAAGTTCTTGGGATTCATTGTCATGAAAAAGGGAATATAAGTCAACCCCAAAAAGGCTAAGGCCATCGTGGGATTGCCCATTCCGAAGACCGTAAAAGACGTTCAAAAGTTGACAGGCCGAATGGCCTCCTTGAGCCAATTTGTTTCTAAATTAGCAGAAAAAGGACTTCCCTTTTTTAAAATACTTCGGAATAGCAAGGAGTTCCGATGGACCCCCCAGTGCCAAGAAGCCCTCGAAGAACTAAAAAGGTATATGGTGAGCCCACCCTTGCTGGTCAAACCGTCTCCCCAAGAAAAGCTCTTCATCTACATGTCCGTTGGGAAAGAGGCCGTCATTGCCGTATTAGTCAAAGAACAGGACGAAGAATATCATCCCATATACTATGTCAGAAAGACTCTCCTCGGAGCAGAGACCAGGTATACCCTAACCCAAAAACTCGTCTTGACCTTGGTTACTACGGCACGAAAGCTGCACCCATACTTCCTCTCACACCCGATTACTGTGTTGACCAAACACCCCCTGCGGGCGATTCTCAATAAACCCGAGTCATTGGGAAGATTGATACCGAATATGATATTTCCTACGCTCCGAGGCCCTCCATCAAAGCACAAGTCCTAGTGGACTTCGTAATGGAGCTAACAGGCATCGGGTCCGAAGAAAAAGAGCCCCTATGGTACGCCTATGTAGATGGCTCCTCGGTAAGCACACACGGGGGAGCCAAAATTGTTTTTGTAAATCAAGAAGGGGAAGACGAAAGGCTCCACTTCGCAGTCAAAATTGATTACCCCATTTCCAGCAACGAAGCCGAATATGAAGCCCTCCTCATCGGCATGAGACTTGCGAAAGAAGGAGGAATAAGGAAAATACTCCTCCACAGCGATTCTCAATTGATAGTGTAACAAGTTAATGGCTCGTACGAAGCCAAAGAAGAGAGAATGTAGGAATATCTTCGGACAGTCCATCAAAGACAAGAGTGGTTTGATGAGTATAAGATAGTCCAAATTCCCCGAAAAAAAACCAAGAGGCGGACGCGTTGTCTAAAATGGCCACTCAAACAACCGCCATCCATACCCGAAGAATCACCCTACTCCATGTTAACAGGTCCGAGAAGACTGAGGGTGAAGAAGTAAATGCCACAGTGGATCCCCCATCCAGTTGGGTAACTCCCATCAAAGCCTACTTGCAGGATCCAGAGGGGTACTCAACGAACAAGGTCTTACAATGGATAATGTCCAAGAAAACCATTCGGTACTTCCTCAAGGATGGAATACTATTCCGAAGTACATACTCTTGCCCCCACGCCCGATGCTTAAATGAAGAAGAAGCCCAACTAGCTCTAGCGGAAACTCACGAGGGGACATGCGGAAGCTACACCAGCGGCGAAAGCATGGTCGGGCGCCTGATTCAACAAGGCTATTACTGGCCCACAATGGCTAAAGATAGCAAAAGCCATGCCAAAAGGTGTAAACCGTGCCAAGCTTACGCCCCTCGGGTCCATCAGCCCGCAGCCCCGTGGGAACCCAACCTGACCCGTTGTCTGTTCTCCAAATGGGGCATAGATATAGTGGGCCCATTCATTCCCGACGCCGACCAAAAGAAGTTACTACTCGTAGCGGTGGACTACTTCACCAAATGGGTAGAGGCGGAACCCCTAGCCCGAGTCACCGCGGGCGCCATCGTCAACTTTCTATGAAGGAATATCATGTGCCGCTTTGACATCCCTCAGAACCTGGTAAGTGATAGCGGCCTGCAATTCACGAACCAAGAGTTAGAAAAATGGTGCGACCACTGGGAAATCAAACACCGCTTTGCCTCGGTGGGTTACCCCCAAGCAAACGGACAAGTGGAAAGAACCAACCGAACCCTCCTAAACAACATGAAAGCTCAACTCGACTGCCATAAGGCCAAGTGGGTTGAAGAAATACCTGGCATATTGTGGGCCTATCGGACCACGCAAAGCATCGCCATAGGCAAAACTCCTTTCAGCCCGACCTTCGGTTGCGAAGCAGTCGTGCCATCGGAAGTCTCCATAGAGAGCTGGCGAGTCCGAGAATATGAGGAAGTCGCCAACAACTCCAACCCAGCCCTAGACCTTGATCTTCTCGAAGAAAGGAGGGCACGAGCTGCTATCCGGATTGAAGAGTACAAGGCCCGGATGTCACGTTAATACACGCTAAGGTACAACCTAGAACTTTTCAAGTTGGTGATTTAGTGATGAAACGGGTCGGAGCCTCCAAGAATGTAGGCAAGCTCGATCCCCGATGGGAAGGACCCTACAAGATAGCAGGAATCGTCGGACCCGCAACCTATCTTCTAGCCAACTCCGAAGGCGCAGTGCTCCACAACACCTGGAACTCACTTAATCTTAGAAAATACTATGTTTAATGTAATGCAACAACTTGTACATAAATAAAAAAGTTGTTTATATATGGATGGTTCCCTTGCAATACAAAAGGAAATAGGGTTGCCCGACAAAATGATGACTCTATATATAAGTCATCTTAGGAACCTAACCCGAGGGACCATTTGATACAAACAACAAAACTCCACACACTAGAGGTATATCGGACCATATCCTATACAAAGGCCCTTATACCATTATACAAACTAAGCGCCCCCCATCAGACGCTTTCCTTCCCTAATAATGCGACATCGTTGCTCCACAGACAAACTAAGGGGGTCGTCTAGTGATATGACCGGATCCTCCGTCGGAGACACCTCTGAAAATATCTGGCGAAGGCTCAGCTCAGGAACAGCCAGACCCGAAGGGAACTCTGGCAAAGCTTGCACGGCATCACGGCAAAACCGATACCCGATGCGGACTAAGTCACGCATCTCTTGGTGTAAAGAATCTCGAAGAAGGGACGGGCCAGCAATGTCCAAAACAGCTTGGACTCGGGCCACAACCAGAGCCACCCCGTGACTGCGGGTCATCTCCAACACCTTTTGGTTAACCGCGTCTCGCTCCCTCGTGACGCACAATAGTTGCTCATCGGAGGAACGGATCTGGTCCCTCAACTCGCCCAATCTTTCCTCCAAACCCAACACACGGGCTCTCTCTAATATTTAACGGCGCTCCAAGTCCCAAGACTTGTCCCGCTCGGCGTGCAAGACCCCATCGTGAATATCTTAAGCAGTTTCACGATCCGACTTCATTTGGGCAATCTCCTCTTGTGCCTCCAGCAAACCTTGCTCTAATTCATCTCTACGACGGTACACTAGATCAGTGTCCGAGGAGGATTACCCCTAGATCTGATGGCATTCAACACCATGTAGATCTGCAAAAGCCAAGTTTATTGCTACGAGGAACCCTTAAAGGTCAGTATCAAAAAAAATAAACTACTACCATACCTCACACAAATCCTTGCAGGCTAAGTCTTGAAGACTAGACAAAGGCAAAGTCTTCATCAACTCGTAATCGATTGCATTCAGCAGACCACTTAAGTAATTGTGGCAAAAAATAACAGCTGAAGTGGTCTGAGGAAAGATACTTCCTCCCCCGAGGGGCGGAGACCCCCCGAGAGGAGGGGATTCCTCGAGTGGTGGCGCAGAAACCCGATCAATACTCCCTCCGAGGGGCCGAGATCTACCAACAACCGGAAGATGAGAGCCTTCCTCAACCACGCACACCATACTAAGGTCCCTCTGAGGAGTAGAACACGACGCCAGGGGCAGCATCAGAAGATCCATCTGAGCCAGTACAGCTATCGGATCTTCTACATCCAGGGCCAGAAAGTCAACTGGGGGTGCTGCCACGGGTGAAACCCCCAAATGCCTCACTTCCGAAAGACTTGTTAACACCTCAAAACCCAAGTGGTCGGAACTTCCATCCACCGACAACGCATACCCTCCATTCACAACTTCTCCCAAGAAAGCCCTATCAAAAGGCTTAATAGCAAATGCCCCCATCTCCGCACCTATTAAGAAGCAAAAAATACAATAAGTTCGAAGGCTTCAAAAACATACACGAACAAAAGGTGAAGAGAAGAACTTACGAAAAAAGAAGTTACTATAATGAGGCTGATGCGGGAGATTGAAAATCTCGGCCCCCTCTTGCAAACCAACCATGATGAGAGTCTCGGGAAACTCCAACAAACTATTTATATCATATGCCCCTGAGATTAGGCTGGTACCGGACAATACTTCCCACTCCCTCCTCAAAGTCACATCATGGGAAGTAATATAGCCCAAACCCCATCGTAGTGGCACCCCCCATAATTTAGCCGACAAACCCCTCGGACGAACAAAGAAAAACCCTCGTCTCTAATCCCCTCTACCAGAGTGGGAGTTGGAAACCCGAATGAAGGCCTTACTCTTGTCCCGATAGGCTAGGCTAAAGAAGGGAGGACCACTCGAGCAAGGGCGTAAAGCAAATACTGCCCCCACCCGATGAGGAGACATTAGCAAATTCAAAAGTTCACAACACAAAATATACCCCACCAGATAGTGGTAGGAGTTGGGTGTCAACTGACTTGGACATATTTGCCAGCATTGAAAAAGAGTTTGAAGAAAGGGGTGGAAGAACACCCGCATCCCGCACCGCATCTGTTCTCGGTAAACAGTAAGATAACCCGAAGGGGGATCATAAGCCCTCTGCTCGGGATGTGGTATTACAATATCATACATCCAGGTTATATTCAACGAAGAGAGTCACCACAGACCCATCATATTCATTACCGACAGCGGAACCAACACACCCTCATCCCAATAACCTCGAGGGCTCCAACGGAAACACATCAAATACCGAGGACTCATCAATCAGAGAGTAGGACTCTCGGCTCATAAACACTTCACGAATATGATTCATCCGATTGGAATTTACATATGAAGGTCTAGAAGTTGCCCTCGTTGGAGTACCTCCCCCACTGAGCCTATCTTGTGACCCTAAAGCAGAGCTCTCCGAGGAGGCATGACGAACTCCCAGCGGTAGGGAAGGATTCCGAGCGAAACTCCGAGGAGAATTGCGTGAAGAGACTAAACCGCCTTTATTATAATATGGAGGCATCATCGTGACAAGGTAAGTAATTTATTTTTCCTAAATTGATTTCACTAGAACAATGATCAAAGTATGGCTTTATAAATCGAATACCGCAAGTGCGAAAGGTAAAATTTTGAACTGAATATAATAGGATTAATTAAGCACTTATATATATATATATATATATATATATATATACTTCTGTTCATTTCATCAATAAGAGGGATTCTAGCATGAGATGCCCAAGCCATTTAATTACTAAGGCCACGTGTCCAGTAAAAATTCTATTGAGAATAGTGAAATCCCATGCATAAAGACACGTCCTGCTAATATTTTACTCGGCCAACAAGCTTCTTGCACTGATTTTGCAGTTTACGTTTGGGTGAGATCTTTATCTATAGTCATGAGAATTTATGGCATGCCTTGCCTTTATCTAGGTAGGTTATGGTGACAACCAAAGAGGCGAAGCCGTTCCAAGATGTGAATCACGAGGCTCGAGCATAAATGCCTATTATGCAATTTCAATTTTTGACTATTCAGGCATTGTGTCACCCTTGTTTGGATATTTTGTTGCATTCTTGGTTAATGATTGCATGTGTTTTGCTTATGGCACTTTCTGCTTTTATATGCTATTGCTCGTCGACGTTGATGGCTAAAATGGCGAATTGATATTCATACATTTTGAGGCAATGGTGCCTTTATAGTAGTCTAGATTTGTATTCCTTGGGTAGATTTTCTTCGTATCATATTGGATAGATGTCTGTGGTGCTACTTTGGACACATTTGCTTGGAAGCATGATAGATGGGCGTTTGTTATACCACTTCGTGCATGTTTTCTTCGTACCAGGTGGGTAGATGTTCATGATGCCGCTTTGGACACATTCGCATTATATTGTGATAGATAAATGCATGTCGTACTACTTTGGGATGTCCCTAATCCGCTATGTGTAGTACGATACAATATCTAGCCTTCCAGTCATATGGATATTTGTTTGCATCATGTTTTTGCCCAGCGTATTTCCATCATTTGAGATTTAAGTTTGCATTTGACTCTATCAGGACGACGTCCATATTTTGAGATTTTAGGTTTGCATCTAAGCACGTCGGTTAGATGTCCATCTCTGATATTCTAGATTTTCATCTGACCACGTCGTGCCAATGTCCGTATTTTGAGATTTTAGGTTTGTATCTAACCTTGTCGGGTCGATGCCCATCTCTGATATTTTGGGTTTGCATCTGATCACGTATATCCGATGTCCGTATTTGGATATTTTAGGTTTACATCTAACATAGTCGGGTCGATGTCCATCTCTGCTATTTTGGTTTGCATCTGCCCACGTAGGGTCGATGTCCATCTCTTTTTTTTTTTTTTTTCTTTTACATAGCCGATGTCCATCTCTTGTGATTTTAGGTTTGCATTGGTCCTCAATGGGTCGATGTCCATCTCATGAGACTTTAGATTTGCATCATGCCGCGATCAGTAGATGTCTAATATGCCATTTTAGGCAGTGCTTTCATCATACAACGAGAACATAATCAAACCTAAACGACACCAAGCTATGTTAAGCTATTATAAGAATTGACTACCTTTGCCTGGAACACCTTAATACGCTGGAGAATAGCCAAAAAGGTCTAGAATAACCAAGAACCTCGAATCTGAACTGCTCAATTGGGAAACTATTGAATGTCGAATGACGATTGTCAAATGACGAGTTAAGTATCGAATTTAAGGTTTGTTGCTTATGCAGGTAAGTTGAATAGTAATAAATGATATTCTCTCAGAATATATGTGTGCCTGATTGCTAAGGTTATGAATCATTGAAGTATCGAGATTCTTAACTCTCGAAAGATCCAATTTCTCGATGCTGAGTAGAGAAAGTGCAAGTCTCACGAATTGCATTGAGGTAAGATTCTTTGATACCGCCTACGGGTAAAATTCGTTAGAACCTCTTACATGTAAGATTCTTTGACACCACTTACAAATAAGATTCTTTGATACCACATACGGGTAAGATTCTTTGATACCACTTACGGGTAGGATTGTTTGACGCCACGTACGAATAAGACTCTTATTTACCGCATAAGGGTAAGATTATTTGATACCGCGTAAGGGTAAGACACATTATGACGCTATTCGAAGTGTAGTTATTTGTCTCTACAGATGAAGCTCCTCTCAGCCGTTGCCTGTAAAAAGATAAAGCATAGGCTTGCTTAGAAACCTATTAATATTTAAAATAATATAAATGATTAACATATAGGATTGGGATTGGAGACTCCCTAGTCTTTCTTCTGATGATGTGATTTTCCTTGGTTGTAGCATGGATCATGTTGATGCCATTCCTTGTTTTCATTGTACGGGTTCCAAGTTGTCAAATCTGTCGTTGTTCCACCGAAGCTCGATATGGCTAGGATTGACTTTGAGACTGCGAGCTTGTTTTCGAGTACATTTAACGTGTTCCCATAGACGGCGCCACTGTATTTGGGTGTTTTCGTCTACTGACTTGGCAGTTGATAAAACACTCCACAACATGCTTATTTATAGTTATGTTATTAGAATCAGCTTTTTCCTTTACACGTCTGCACTCCAAGCATCACAACATGAGGGATTGGATGTTTAATGATTTCAGACTGAACTTGAGAATAAGCCAAGCAGCCTACGTATCCCATCGAGGGAATCAAGCCGAACGTAGTTCATTTATCTCTTTTGAATAAGCCCGAGATGACTAGAATAACCCTAACTATCGAATTTGGGAACTGTCGAACAGACTGTGTTAGATTGATAACAACCGAACAGACTTGGTTAGCTAGATAACAGTCGAACAGACTGAATTAGATAGATAACAGTCGAACAGCCTGTGTTAGATAGATAACGGTCAAACTAACACTGTTAGATAGATAACGGTCGAACTGACTGTGTTAGACAGATAAGAGTCGAACTGACTGTGTTAGACAGTTAACAATGGAACTGCTTGTGTTAAACATATAACAATCGAACAGACTGTGTTAGACAGTTAACAGATAAACTGACCATGTTAGACATATAACAGTCGAACTGACCGTGTAAGACAGTTAACAGTTGAACTAACCGTGTTAGACAGTTAACAGTCAAACAGACCGTGTTAGACAGAGAACAGTAGAACTGACCGTGTTAGATAGATAACAGTCGAAATGACTGTGTTAGACAGTTAACAGTCCCGTGTTAGACAGATAACAGTCGAACTGATTGTGTTAGACGGATAACAGTAGAACTGACTGTGTTAGACAGTTAACAGTTGAACTGACCTTGTTAGACAGATAACAGTCGAGCTGACTGTGGTAGACAGTTAATAGTCAAACTGACCGTGTTAGACAGTTAATAGTCGAACTAGACAGATAACAGTCGAACTGACCGTGTTCGACAATTAACAGTCAAACTGACTGCGTTCGACTGTTAAAGGGTTGGTGAACAGAACTAATGAATGTATATATGTGTGTGTGTCAGGATCTGGGGTATTTATTGAGTATGTTTCATAACTGTTTTGGGCCTTTAATAAGGCATTTATTTCTGGGTTACCTAAAATAATCCCCAAACAGGGTTTTTTTCAAAAATGGTCCTTTATCGTGGCCTCATTACAAAAATAGTCCGTTATCGCGCCACTGTCTAGATTTAGTCCTTTATCGTGGTTTTTCGTCCAATTTTGGTCCTCCGGCCAAAATTTCTACCGGATTTTGACCATTTTGGGGATTTTGACCAGATTTTTGGAGATTTTGACTAATTTGGGGCGATTTTGACCAAATTTTGAACAAAAAAAATTAAAAAACAAAAATAAATTTATAATTTAAAATATATAGTTTTTATAATTGAAATCTCAAAAAAAAATTGTAATTTAAAATATATAGTTTCTATGGTTAAAATCCAAAAAAAAAAAAAAAATTTAAAAAGTATAGTTTTTATTATTGAAATCACAAAAAAATAGTAAAAAGCACAAAAGAAATTTAAAATATATATTTTATCTAATTGAAATCCAAAAAAAATAATTAAAAAACAAAAAAAATTATAATTTAAAATATATAGTTTTTCTAATCGAAATCCAAAAACAAATAAAAAACAAAAAAATTTGTAATTTAAAATATATTATTTTTATTATTGAAATCCCAAAAAAATAAAAAAACACAAGAAAAATATAATTTTAAATATATGGTTTTTATTATTGAAATCAAAAAATAAAAAATAAAAAAACACAAAAAAAAATTGTAATTAAAATATATTGTTTCTATAATTGAAATCCAAAAAAACGTAAAAAACAAAAACAAATTTGTAATTTAAAATATATAGTTTTTATTATTAAAACCCCAAACCAAAAAGTTAAAAAACACAAAAAAAAATTGTAATTTAAAATATATTATTTTTATTATTATTTTTGTTTTTGACGTTTCTTTTGGATTTCAATTATAAAAACTATATATTTTAAACTACAATTTTTTTGTGTTTTTTAATTTTTTTTTGTGATTTCAATAATAAAAACTATATATTTTAAATTATAATTTTTTTTTGGGATTTCAACCATAAAAACTATATATTTTAAATTACAATTTTTTTTTATTATTTTTTTGGTATATGAATTATAAAAACAATATATTTTAAATTATAAATATATTTTTGGTTTAAAAATTTTTTTTCTCAAAATTTGGTCAAAATCGCCCCAAATTAGTCAAAATCCCCAAAATGGTCAAAATCCGGTAGAAAATTTGGCCGGAGGACCAAAATTGGACGAAAAACCACGATAAATGACTAAATCTAGACAGTGGCGCGATAACGGACTATTTTTGTAATGAGGCCACGAAGGACCATTTTTGAAAAAAAAAAACCCAAACACTACAGTAGATTACATGATATCAGGACGTCCTTTTGTAAACTGGTGATTTAAAATGAAATTTCGTGATTGGAACTTGTATTTAAAACTTAAGCCTTTAATTAGCGATAACAGCCTCTAGTATCGTTGTAATACTTAACGACATATACAGTACTTCCATAACTATGATTCAGTGGTGTTATTCGCAGTGAATTGAGCCATATAGTCATCATCAGATTAAGGTAGTTATTTTATCACTAACAGTAAATAGAAAGGCATCTATAAAATGATTTCAAATCTAACTTTCAAACTACATAGCATGAAGTTCAATCGTTAAAGCCTTGTCATAAATACAGACACTTTTACACGCACACACACACACACACATATATATATATATATATATGTGTGTGTGTGTGTGTGTGTGTGTATAATTAATATAATGACATTAAACTTAGTTAACCAACTAGTAAGTATATTACATAATTAGTTATTGATGGGGTGAAATTATTTAAGAACAGGAATCATTGGCCTTTAGTGAAACTTTCACGATTATCTTAATAATGATACCAACAGGTCGTTGTAGGCAATATTGTATTTTCGCCAGAATGCTAAGACCCCTACAGTCGGAGAGGCTTGATGTATGTTCAGTCAAGGTGAGAATATAAATTTTCCGTTGGAATGGAAATTACACATATTATAAATTAAATTGTTTGTTACGGGATATGACAATGTTTTCCAAAATAATTCTTGAAAAGTTTGTTTATTGAAAGAATGTTCAATTACTTGAATACGTGACTTGATTTTTGTATGAAATCTCGTGAAATCGTTTGATCTTGTTAAAAAATGCATCGGTGGATATCCTAATCCACGTATTGAGCTTCTTGTTTAAAATATTGCCAATATCATACATGCATTAGTCTCATGATTGAATCTTGAGGCCAACCTAACTAGTTGGTCGTTCTTGTTGTGCCCTGCCTTGGACGCGTGGAATTCACATGGGTAGCATTGGGCTATCAGTTGCTGACTACAACGGACACCGTCGCTTGAAAAACTCTATTCAAAGTTGGGGCGGAGTGTTCCGTCGTTGAATCAGAGTTTGGACATGTACCTAGGCACGTCTTCTTGTCTCCAGGTCGCGTTGGGCTATTGAGGGAGGCATAAGTCGAATGGGAGTCACAAGGAAATCGTAATCGTAACATGATTGATATGATACATGTTATGATTTGGCATGAAAGTATGAAATTGTTTGAAAGGCATTCTTAAGCAATTATGTTTAGCGGAAATATATTTTATGAAAAATCCTCATGCATTAAATCTCAGTGAGTCCTTTTGAATCGTAAGATATTTTCATGTTTTCATTCCAGATTTACAAGGAAAGCTTAAAGTTCATTGTATGAGACAAGCCTAGTCAAATATCAGTAGAAGGTAAATGACAGTTGAAAATGTTGAGATGAAACTTTTTAGATACTAGCTTCCGCTCTGTGATTATTTTAGGTGAGTTGTGTAGCTTTAAAAAGAGAAGTGAGGTGTTCTCTAATGAATTTTGTAGCAGTGGCGCTTAGAGCTGAGCATGGTGCTTGAAATGATCGATCAGCCTGCGGGACAACAGTAGACGATGCGTGACAATCCAACAACCCTCACAGCTCGCGCATATCAGATAGTATGTCGCGTGACCAATGCAACACTATACGCTACCACGCCGAACATCCACAGCAGAAGAACTTGCGCTACCAGATGCCCGTCATATCGCGCAATAGCGCGCGACATGGAGATCTAGGACGTCTTGTTAAGAAACCGTAAAATCTGCAACATACATGCTAAAAACTATAAATAGAGGGAGACGCTCAACAGCTAGATCATCACAATCAATCGCAAACAATAACGAAAATGTCAAGCATATCTCTATCGAATTCTATCGTTCGGAGCATTGCGATCTTTGTTGTGGGAGAAAGGTGGTCAAGGGGACCACATAATGAGCTAAAAGAAGGCAACAAAGAGTCAAAAGGAAAAGCCATGCTGAATACTCACCAAGATCAAGAGTTTAATCTTTTCTTTTTTTATTGCACAACTTTATAATGAATTATTATTATGAAAATTTGATCATGAGTAAGCTAAATCTCTTGGTGTCTGGGAGTTGATGTAGTTATCTCATATGGGTGCACCTTGAACCTATGTTTTGATTAATTCCATTGAGACTTTGTTTTGTTGGATATTATTTGTTGCCTATGCTACTTGGTATATTTGACACACGTGTTTCTTTGATTCAGTGTAGTGATGTTGAATTACCTTATATTATCTTGAATTATGCATAGGAGATTATTAACGCAACACTAGCATAGTTGGTCAAGCAAATAAATCTCTAGACCTTTAGCACTGGTGTGTATCGAGGAATCTAGGTTATAGTTGTCAACTCTAATTTTCTTCTAGAACTCTATATGGATCCCTGGCACGGTGAACTTATGGAGAGGGGAAAATTCTTAACGGCCTAAATCATTAGGAGTTAGAGGGTATTTAGGTGATACAAAAGTGCACTTAATTTATCATGTTAACTTGAGAACAAAACAAGATTCAATAGAAAGAGGTTCAACATAGGGATAATTGGTATTTTGTCTGTGAAATACTGGCATTCAAGATTAATGAAATCCAACTCCTAGATACACTTTTTCTAATCTATTTTACAACCCAATCAATCAATCATCAATAAAGTATGTCTATGCTTTTACTTTCTTAGCTACGGTCGTAGTTTACTTAGTATTATCTATTTCCAAATCATTCAAAGCTTTGTTTCACTGAGTCCTCAAAAACTTGGATTGCTAATACAAGATATATACTCTCGAGGGATACTGTACATGGTGTGTAAATATTACTTACAATTTTATTATTACTTGATTGGCATACTTACGAACGTGAGTAGTTGTTTACTATTTCAAGTATTATTCACCCAATCTCTCATTCAATTAAGTTTAGTTTAATTTAGTTTAGTTTAGTTTTGCTTTGTTCATTGAACCTACAACTCTGATTTATTGACCATTTGAGAATAGAATAAAAGTAGCGAGATTGCTATCGTCTTAGTGTGATACGATACTTGGGGCGTAATTTACGAACTACTTTATTACTTGACCATGGACTTGCATAGTGTAGTAGTATTATAATTTCATTGTAATACACGCATCAAGTTTTTGGCGTCGTTGTCGAAGACTAGGCAATCGGTCACCACTATTTTTATTTATTTTGTTCAATTTTGGTATATAAAAAAAATTAAGTCCTTGAGTACCTTGTATGTACTATGGACGCAAGGATGCCTTAAGGAGAGAAGTCCGGCGACGAATATCCTCTTTTCTACGGTGATTTTGCAATCTCTGGCACATCGATAAATTCTTGAAACATTGGGATACTTTTAAGGCGTATTGTGTAAAGATGTCGAATAAATTATCAAAATTATTGTAACTAGAATTGTCACGACCCCTACCAATCATGTTGCCAATAAAGCCGAGTTTTTGATGATACAAAATCCACCTGTCATTTCAGAATCACAAAGTGCAGTACCAACCAACAAAGAGAAGGAGCCACTCGAAGAACTAGTTGAGTGCAAAAACCAACACATTCCTAATGTAGTCAGCGCTAAAATAAATAATGAAGTATGAAGATGACCATCTTGACGATTCTGCTATTGATCGAGGTGCATCCAAAAACGATGAATCCTTAACAAAATACAAGTCTGCATCCGGAAAGGAATTTTCAACCATAGGAAGAGAATATGCATGCTTTGGGACATATGAGCAATGCTTGCAAGACACTGAATTATATAAGAAGACGTGTCAAACCCGGTTCATCATTTTCAATTCGGACGATTGTTAGCTCATGGTAAAAACTAGACGTGTCTCATCTTCAAATATTTTTGAAGAAGATGAAGAAGATGTGCCGACCACTATTGAAACTGAGGTGAGAAAATAATCCTCAGTAACCCGTTGAAGCCTTTCTAATGAGCCTTTTGTGAATAAGCCACATTTATATACCCTTAAGCCAAAAAAAAAATGAGTGAAAACCTTACCCTTTTCTAGAGATGAATTAAGTAAATCCATTTTGAGGAAAGAAATGAGGAATAAGGAGGAAATGGGAAAAACAAAAAGCAAGAACCTAAAAAGGAAATATAAAAGGACGCAACGTATAAAGGAGGAAAATCAAAATGAGAAAACATATAAACCCCTACATGAAAATGTAAGTGTGGGAAGCATATATAAACCATGAAGTATAGGATAATCGAACTTGCACAAATGAAAATGCAAGAGAAGCCTAAAAACAAATTAAGGTTGTGCAAATTAATAAAGGAGGAAAAGAATTGATGAAGGTGGATTTACGAGAAACATCTCTAGAATTCAGATATATGTCCTTTCCCACTATTAGCCCACACCCAAGCCAAATTTTGCAAACCAATAAAAGTCCTAGAAGATCCACAATATAGGGAATGTGAATGACTTGAAAGTGGTAAAAGGATGAAAACTAAGGGTGAAGTGAATGCATGTGAAACTGTATGATTATGTGAACTAAAAAGAAAAGCTTTGCTTTGATATCCATTGCTAGTAGTCATATCTTTTTTAGAATGACGTAACTCATGAATATGACGTTATTAATTTTGATGTGCAAAATTTTGTTGGTGGATTCTTTTCCTTCTTATTTATGATCATATGTTGCATTCTAATGCAATATACTGATTTTATGTATGTTTGAACAAAAAAACTTGTATAATTTGAGTCAGTTTTTAGTTTTCCTACTCAAGGACGAGCAACAATTCAAGTGTGGGTGTATTTGATGAGTGTCTAAAGTATGCATTATTAGACCTTATTATAAGGGGATAAATGAATAATTACTTTAGCAATTAGCATATTTCAGAACATTTTTTGTGTATTTCAAGTTTTTAGACTCGTTTGGTGAGAAGTAGCATTTTCATGGAAAAGTGAGGTAAAAGAGAATGAATCCACACATGGCTATAAAATAAGATGAAAGGAGGAGTCCAATAGATGAAACGACAAGTGATTCGGGCAAGGAACAAAGGAGAAAAAGCCAAAGCAGCAAAGGCTACGCAATGAGTAGAAACTAAATAAGGCCATTGATTTAAAGACATGGTAACAACAGAAGAAGAAGAATTACAGATCTTTCTACATATCATTCGAAAGCCACGGAAGTCAGCATTGCAAAGCAACAAGCGGATCTTAATTTCGACATCTAGAAAATAAGTTATAACCAAAACCGTGAAGCTGCAGAGAGTAGGAGAGAGTCGTGTGGCACACGCGCGAGTCATGCCTTACGGGCAGAAAGTAGTGCGACTGTACCAACACCAATTAAATTTTCATCTTTCAATATTTAAATCTTCAACTTCTTCAATTTAGCTTAGCTTCTTCTTCTTCTTCTTTATTATTTTTATTAATCTTGTTTTTTTTTTTCTTATCTATGTAAATTTAATAGTTTCCCACTTGATTATATTACATACAGTATTACCACTTATATCCTGTATAATTGTTATAATACAAAACGCATAACATAGCACATAATATAACAAAAATACTAATTCATGTCATTAACATGAATTAATTATGTAAACATAATATATATATATATATATATAGGGATATGTGTGTGTATGTATGTGGCGCATACACTTTGGTATATATATATCAAATTAATTAATTATATCAATATATAGACACCAATGATTGGAATGCAAAAATTCGTATTGCATAATTTGTATATTATACGTCGTATAATACAGTAAGGTACGAATTTTTGCTTCCAACTCTCTTACACAACCATTGGATGGACAATTATCCATCCAAAGCTTTGCTTAAAAAGGTGACGCAAATTTCTACATCCCATTGTTGTGGGACGCAATGTTTTGCATTTTATGTTGTTGGGACGCTATAATTTGCATCCCATTTTTTTTAGGAAGTGAAGTATTGTATTGCAACACCATGATGCAGTTTATCGCATTCTAAACCTGTATAGAATGCGAATTTTGAGAGAGGGGGTGGGGGAGGGAGGGGGGAGGGATTATCCTTAATAATTTTTTTTATTAAAATAATAATTCAATATACGAAAAAAAAAAAAGATCTCGACAATAAATTAACTTTAGAAAAAAAGTGTACATGATCAATAACTAACCTACAATATTTCAACTGTACCTTCGAACAAAATATTCATCATTTTTAAAGAAATATACTAAAACATATGATCAAAGACTAAAAGTTTATGTAATAAAGTTGTGTTTTATTAATTCTTGTATATGTACGTGCATGCATCAGATTAGCCAAAAATTAATTGTATTATACCACGCATATTTATAAAACGGCTTCTCATGGTTTGAGAATAGGTGCTTGTTGGATAAAGAATACAATAATCTGAACAAGGTGATTAGAAATATTTCATACATTAGATTGAGCAAAAGTTGGGGAGTTTTGACCAAAAAAGTTTGTGGATGTTGTTGAAGTGGGTGAGAAACTGTAACATTTTCAAAATTGTATACATAGCGTACACTTATTCTAGTCTTCGTGGTTTTTTCTTGGATTTAATTTTCACTATAATCTCTATGTAGTTACTATTATATTGTCGTATTCTGTTTGCTTTTCTTCATAATTCTACAATGAGTAAATATTGAGGGCATGTGCTTATCGATTCAATAATCTAACAACAAATCACTCGAAGGTAGTGTTTACAAACTCTAGTGAAAAAGTAGAAGTTTACAATTTTAAGTTAAGTTTCAAAAGCACTTAAATATTTAAAGGTTAAGAGTCTCTACAAGATAATCACTACAAGATTCAGGGGTCAATAGGAACCGCCATTGGGACGCTATTGCGCAGTCCCTATTGACCATGGTCGCTTGTCAATAGGGACCGCAAGCCGGTCGCTATTGAGGGTCAATAAGGACCGGAAATTCAGCGACCGCTTGCCAGTCCCTGAAGACTTAATATCAATAGGGACCGCATTTTGGTCCCTATTGCCTTAAAAATTAGGGACCGCGAGGCGGTCCCTATTGTTTTTCATGAAGTAGCGACTGCTTTTAAGTCGCTACTTCTTCAAAAAAAAATAGGGACCGTCAAGCGGTCCCTATTGATTGAATATTATGGACCTAATTGTAGTCCCTAATATTTATAATAGGGACCGGAATGCGGTCCCTAATAACAAAAACAGGGACCGCAATTCGGTCTCTACTAATATTCATAGAGTATATGAATATTAGCAGGGACCGAATTGCGGTCCCCAATAACAAAAACAGGGACCACAATTCGGTCTCTACTAATATTCATAGAGTATCTATGAATATTAGTAGGGATCGAATTGCGGTTTCTATTGACCCCCCAGAAAAAACAAAAAAAAACAATAATATTCCGGATTAAATCCGAAATATTATTATTTTTTTTGTAAAATTATGATTTTAACAAGATCAAAACAATAAAATAATGAAGAAAAAATTAATATAATGACATGAAAGTATGAATGAATGTAAAAAGATGAAAAAAATGACTAATAATAGAAAATAAAATATGAATGAAAACAAAAAAATGAATGAATAAAACAACAAGTAAAAGAAAAATAAGAAAAGAAAGTGGTACAATAAAGAAAGTGAAAGAAAAGAAACAAAAGAAAGATTGTGTTGGTGATTTATTGTTTAGATTTGTGTTGGTAAAAAGAAGAAAAGTTTTTGTGATGGGTGATTTATGGAGAAAAGAAGATAATGTGTTTGTGTTGGAAAATAAGATAATGTTTTTGTGTTGGGTGTTTTTTGGAGATAATGAAATGAGATGTGTAAGAGTGGTGAGTTTATATAGAGGGGAGGGTAAAATTTCAAATTTTTGGCAAATTCAAATTTTCCGCCTAAAAGTTTTACCCAAATCTCAAATTTTTGGATTCAGTGACCGCATTTAGGTCACTAATAAAAATTAGGGACCGAATTTAGGTCACTAAATTTTGTAGTGATTGCAGTGCGATCCCTGTTGCTATTTTAGGGACCTAAGTGCGGTCCCTGTTGAGTCAATAGGGACCAAAGTGCGGTCCCTAATAATATTCATCGATTTTAAAGTATGAATATTAGTAGGGACCGCAATTTGGTCCCTAATGACAGAATAGGGACCGCTAGACGGTCCCTACTAGTTTTCATACTTTAAAATCGATTTTTTTTAATTGATGTTGGTGTGTTTGTGATTCTTAGCAACCAAAATTATTGTAACATGTGAATTGAAGTAATAAATGATTGTCAAACCAACCTCATAGTAGTTTAGAATCAGAAGAATCGAGTGAAGATGGCGAAGAATTTAACGGGATGGGTCGGATTTGGAAGAATCGGGTGAAGAATGTGATAATTCGCTGAAATGAAGAATAAAAAAAAGATTTTTTTTTATTTATAAGGAAGAATTAGCGACCGCTATGATGTCGCTGATGTCTTCCGCCAAAATTAGGGCAATTGTGGCCCTAATGTTGGCCCACATTTTAGCCAAACTCGGGCCAAAATGTATGACCGAAGTCCTCATGGACAATTTGCGACTCAAATGCGGTCGCTGTTGCCTTCAGCAGTCGCTGAAGATCAGCGACTGGGCGATCCCTATTGACCGCCCAGTCTTGTAATGAATCTTGATTTGAAATTATTCAATTATTTTATTTAAAAATACCTCACAAGCCAAACCCCCCCCCCCCCCCCCCCCCCTCCCCCCACCAACTTTAAGATTGGGGGGAGGGGGGTGGGAGTAATTAGCTTAAAAAACAATTGTGTAACCAAAAAGTTTAGATTTGTAAACACTCTAAAATCATTTATTCAAATACACACAGGGAAGAGTCAATCTTAAATTTAGATTCCAATCTACTTTAGTTGTCAACAATATTTATTTCATATTTTATAGCTTGATTGATTTTTAATTATTATATAAACTTAGATAAAAGACGTATGATATATGTCCTAGTGATCTAAACTTCAAATTAATTAATGATATTAATAATACAAATAAATCATTTTTTTTTTGAAAAACAAATAAATCATTTTAAAACAAAGAAACATGGAACAGAACTTGGTTATTCTTATTATATTATTCATTTTTAGGAAATTAATACATCATTCTTTTACTTTCGTAAATGTATGTTGGGAAAATTTGTTAGTTAAGGAGGCGGATTATAAATATTTTTAGAATATTAACTAATTATTTATATTTTCATTCCACATATATAAACATAAGTCCATATTTATTGCATTATAATTTAATTGAATACTATAATTCAAAATTTTGTAGATAATATGATGAAACTAGGAAATAGCTTAAAATAAAGTACATCTCATAATTTAGAATAATATTTTATATTAATCAGACTATTATTAGTTAAAACTAAGATTTTTCTCTTTTGTTATTTGATTTAGGTTTTAAATAAATTGGAAAAAGTTGCTGAAAATAGTTAATTTTTTCATTATTTAAGTTTTAGTTCATTTAAAAAAGAAAAGGCTGAAAACTTTATTTTAGCAACGTAATAATCATATTTATTTGACAAGGGAACGAAAAATCTTATCTTTCCATATGAGGCAAGAAAACATGTGGAGAAGATATAGTAACTGAATCATACTCAAATAAATTACCATACCTTAAATAAACCAATTACATAGTAATCAATTAAATCTTTGACCAATCTCTCTCAAGGGCATAATAGGTATAAAAATAATTTTACGCTGCAGATAAGAATTTTGCTCTGTATATATCAATTGCCTAAAATAACCTTGTTGAATTATATATTCCAAACTTTTTGTCTCAAGTTAGCTAATTTTTTCGTGATGGTAAACTAGGGTAAAATAATTTTTCGTTCAACCACTGTTGTTGCATGCAAAAGAAATGGTCCCTAATTGCAGCAACATTCCATTTGCATGCATTATTCAATTGCAGTTCCCTCTACAAAAACCAACTCCATTCCGTACTTATTAAAAAAGAGAAAGAGAGAGAGAGAACACAGGACCACGTATGGATATATTTTGTTTACCGAGAATTGGAGTAGATAATATTATTTTGCTGCTTGTAAAAGTCTTGAGAAAGGAATGGAGACGTCTGCAACTGCTTGTCCTGAGATGGGAGTTGGAAGACCTGGATCCTCATAATGTTATTATTTTTCATAAGTTCTACACATATAAATATATTAATATTTTGTATATGTGAAATAGATATACATAATATGTAGTACATAATACATCATAGTATCATACATACACTCACCATTCCCCATTTAGCGGCTCATTGAGATAATACTTCTGGGATTAATCTATACTTTCTTTTTATGCATCATCAGTCTAATACATGAAAGGTATGTAGAAGTTGAGTCAAGGCACATAGAGTTTTATTAACACAACATAAAGGTTCTATGAATAATAATTTACCTTAAATTACTCGATTAAGATGCATCTTAGAGTTGGCAACATTAGTTTTAAGAAAAATTGGATACAATTAATGTGCAAATGCACCAATGTTCTTTAGCAATGCATTTCTCTTATACCTTTTGTTATTCGTTGTTTAAGTTGAGCTTTTATAACATTTTTTTGTTGTTCTAATTAGAGATGTTTCTCATGATGCAGCTTTGCCAGAAAGAAATCCAAGCGCTTCTCAAGTCAGCTGAGAAATATACATAATATCTAAATCGGTTAATTATTAGCATTAATTCTCTAATATATGAGGAAGGTGAACAATGATAGAAACCTTCAATAACGTAGGTTGTTTGACTTTTGTGATCCTCAAGAATGTAATTTCTTTTGAGTCATACACCATGAGAAACGTTCAGCTTGTCAAATTATAATACAAGAGAACTGAGTATCAAAACGGATAGATCGCCTAATATTTGATGTTGATGATGAAGAATTTGACACCCACGAGGCCAATTTAAAAGTGTTTGAGGTACTCACACGATAAATTGGAGAAACAAATATATATGTTTTTTGAGTATTATTTATGTTTCTCTGCTAACAAATTTGTAATAACCTAATATTTATGGTTTCAGATTTTGGATTAACCTTTTTCATTTGGTTGCAGTACCGTTAACTGTTTGTATGTTGACTGACATTGATTGTTTGATATTGACTAAAACTAAAACTCTATATATGGAAATTTAGATTCAAGCTCAATATTGTCTTTGGGGTTTTTCTCTAGTTGACTGCTAGTTACTTTGGTACAAATCAGTGTTTTGAAACCCGGCTCGGTGACTGACCCAGTGAGGCTACCGGGTAGTGGGTCAACAGGTCGGACCGGTCGAACCACTGGTTAGACCAGTTTGTTGACTTTAATCAATATTTAATAAAATATATAAAAAATATGGTCAACATATACAAAATGTCTTAAAATTTTAGCAAATTAATGAGTTCAAGCCCAATTAAAATAAGATGATTAGGCCCAAAAATTGTTGAAGTCTTATTAATATAAAATAACTAGGCCCAATACATGTTGAAGTCTTATTAATATAAAATAGAAAGAAAACCCTAATCAAAGTGTCAAACTCCTCAATCTTCATCCGCCACTTTCTTCCAACTTTCAGTTTTGTCATTTTTTTTTCAAATTCTCCTCCTCTTCCACTTTCTTTCAAGTTTCAACTTTCATATATTTTATTTTAAACTTTCTTTCCACTTTCATATATTTTATTTTTATTTTCAACTTTCTTTCAACTTTCATATATTTTATTTTTAACTTTCTTTCAACCAGGCGGCATTTGTGGAGAAAAGCTTATGTTTTTTTTTTTATTTTATTTCTCCCAACTGTGAGCTGAGAGATGGAGGGTAAGACAAGAGTTTTTTTTCCTTTTATTAAAGGCTGACTTTCAGCTGTAATTAAATTCTATTAAAAAAAAGGAGGGCTGAACCGGTTCGCAAGCGAAACCGGTTCAGCGGGTCGCCGGACGAACCGGCGGTTTTCGCCGATTCACCCACTGCAACGTGCAACCTGCTATAATAAGAGAACCGGCCCGGACAAGGCTCCGGTTCCCAGTCGAACCGGCCGGTCCGGGCCAGGTTTCAAAACAGTGGTACAAATTATTGAATATATTAATACTCAATTACTTTTACTCTTTCTCTTTTATTTATTCATTTAGAGCACATTTGGATGTGCCGAAAATACTTGATAAATAAAATAGTAATGACTTGTATTGTGTTTGGATGATGTCGCATATAATAACGGGAGCTCATTATATATTGGCCAAATGTGGGCCAATCTCAACTTTGTACCCCAATATTATTAGCATATCCATCAGTAGGCCTGTTATGGGCCGGGATTCCGCGGGTTCGGGACCCCGGCCCCCGGGATTAACATGGGACGGGACTGCTGAGAAGATCCCGTTCCCTCCCGCCAGGAACGGAAGTCCCGGCGGGGCGGGATCCCGGCAGGAACGGGATTCCCGTGGGGATTCCCGTTCTCTGTTGTTGAGATCGGAGTGTGATGTTGTTAAAGTTGGGGCGAGCGGAGGACTGGTGGTGAGATGTTGCGAATGGATAAGAAAAAAAATGATTAAGGTGGAGGAGCGGTAGAGGAGGGCGAGGGAGGCGGCGGCGAAGCAGGTGGAGGAGAGGGAGGTGATTAGCAGGGTGGTGAGTTTGTTGGTGATGATGGACCATTTGCTTTGAAGATTTGGACTGCTGCTTCTGATACTGCTGTCCTTGAAGATTAAGAGAAGATTTGGTTAAAGACGCTCTCGTGGAGTTTGACACGTTGGAGAATGTTGTAAAAACTCAGAATGTGCTACAGGTCATCCAAGTTATGGCTTCAATACTAATTTAATGCAGCCCATTTCACAAAAGTAGAGCAAGACGGTTATACCGAGAAAATATGAATTGTATATTATCTCAGTTTTATTTCTTTGTTTATTTTTTGATCAAAGGGGAGAGGGGAAAAAAACGGCTGACTGTTTGCGCACTGCCTTAAAAGACTATAACCTCAAGTTTGGCACCATAAGATCACTAACAATAAATTATTAATAAATATCTAGAAATGCAAAAAACAAGAAAACAACAAAAAACAAAAACAGAGCATGAGAAATCTAGAAAACAGCAAAAAGAAAAGCGAGAAGAGCGCGAGAAATTACGAGATCTGCCATTTTGATGAGCTTCTCGCAGAGGTGCGAACCGATGAACCTCCGGCGCCAATCATGCAAATCGTCATCGGATTGATCAGATTTTCGTCCAGATCTACTTGTCCGGTCGCCATTTTTGTTGCAATGAATGCGAGTCTCGCTAGAGAAGGGAAATGGATGGAGGGGATGGTGGGATTTAGTGAGTTCTGGAAGACGGGATCCCCGCGGGTCGGGAACGGGATCTAGTCGGATCCCGTTCCCGACCCGCGGGGGTACTGGCCGGGACTTTTTTCCCGGCCAGTCGGGGTGGTAATTGGACGGGTTTTTCCCGTACGGAAAAACCAGTCTGGACGGGTCGGGTTCCCGAGTCCCGACCCGGCCCACACAGCCCTATCCACCATCCGGCTAAGAATGACCACATATCAAATAAAACTAAGTTCCATGAATACCCTTCAAAAATGTCAAATTTTGTACTCCATGTCCTTGATTCACAAACTTAGTGTTCAACTTGATTCATTGCAGGTATATTATAAATTGTTATAATTCTTATGTTCCACTTTAATTTTACAATAGATAGTATATTATATATGCGAGATGCAAGATTACAACAATATGGTAACAAATCTATTACAAATCATGTCTCCTATCATTAATATTAGTTCTACGTAGACTTAGGTCCGCAACACCTTAAAGTAACACTTGGAGGCCTTGCTGGATGTCGAATATCTTCTATGTTAGGGATGTGGTTGATATCGGAGATATTGCCATATCGGGTAAGGTATATAGGCGATATATATCGGTGATGTATATCGGTGATGTATGCCGGAAGGTATATCGGATGATATATCGGGTATGAGTATCGGGTGAGGGTTCGACATTGGGTGTGGATATTCGATATACGAATGAACAGTGTGGGATAATTAATGAAGCTTACCTTGATTAGCGGAATCCGAATATATATAGGCATCGGGATGCAGGGACCACACACGTGACTTCTGCGTGCGTTGTACCATATCGAATGTTATGCTCAATATCAAAATCTATATCGGGTGCCATTCTCGATACAAAAGCTCTGGGCCGACTTCCTAATGGGCTTGGCCCATATAATCGGGAAGGTCTGACCCAATACGAGAATTACTCATATCACACTGATTCTTAAGTAATTGAGTACGTGGGTCATTTATCAGCTTTTTACAAAGTTTCATATATAGCATTGTAGTGAATCCCTATAGATAGTTTTTTGCACCACCGCCGAAGAGATGAAAACTTATATGCTATTTTTTAAAAAACTAAAGAGCAAATTACTTTTTTTGCCCTTTAATTTCAACTATGTTTGCTTTTTGCCCAATAACTTTTCGGGCTCCACTTTTGCCCTGTAAGTTCAAAAAAAGTTGCAAAAAATGCCCGTTGGGCTATTTCTGAGGCCCGATTACTGTGACGCTGACGTGGCAGCTGACTGTACCGACACGTGGCGCCACGTAATTTTTTTTCTGGCAGGTATATATATATATATATATATATATATATATATACACACATACACACATATATATATATATATGTATACACAGATATATATATACACTCACACCCACAGGCGCCGTCACCACCGCTCATCTTCGCCTCCCCCCACCGCCGTCTGCCCCCCAACCCCGCCGCCATCTTCATCACCATTCGTAGCACCACCACCACACTCGCCTTCACCATCTTCATCATCACCTCACCACCGCCGCCATTTCGAATATCGCCGCCCTCCTACCCCCACCCCGTCACCATGCTCGCCCGCACCCTGCCCCTCTTTAAATCACGATTCAAAGCTAAATTTGATTTCAATTTCAAATCTGAATTCGATTTCTATTTACTGAATCTGAATTCGAGTTCGAATTCGTAGCACACCGCCGATGATGAGCGGTGATTTCGAAGGGGATGGGGTAGGGTACAGCAGGGGCGGCGAAGATGAGCGGTGATGTACGGGAAGCACTGGTGTGTGTGGGGGGGGGGGGGGGGGGAGGGAAGCACTGGTGGTTGGGGGGGGGGGGGGGAAGGGATGATGATTTTCTTTTTTTAAAATGTTTTTTTTTTGTTTTTTATAACTTTTATAAATATTATAAATTATTAAAGATATAAATATATATATTACTAAAAATGATGAATATATATATATATATATATATATATATATATATATTTATGCTTTGGGGTCCAAAGTGCAATTTATTATGGGGTGCAAGTGCAATTTTCAATATTTATTCTGGGGTGCAAAAAAAAATACATAAATGACGTGGCGCCACATGTCGGTACAGTCAACTGCCACGTCAGCGTCACAGTAACCGGGCCTCAGAAATAGCCCAACGGGCATTTTTTGCAACTTTTTTTGAACTTACAGGGCAAAAGTGGAGCCCGAAAAGTTAAAGGGCAAAAGGCAAACATAGCCGAAATTAAAGGGCAGAAAAAATAATTTGCTCAAAAATAAATCATGCAGAACAAAGATAAAAAAAAAAAAAAAAACAATGGCTGGTTTTGCAGAGGTGGTGCAATAGTTTTGCAGAGGTGGTGCAAGAGCCACGATGTTAGAGGAGATACATTTAATTAATTTTTTTATGTTGAGAAGTCAAGGGCAATAGTGGGGTTTTGTGTTGCTTGTATTGCAATAACATCAAAACAAATGCAAATTTTGTTCTGATTAATTAATTAGTGCAGGCCCCAATTGGTAAACATTGTACTAGGTATCAATTTTATTTTGGTCTTATTTCGTTCAGATAACAAAACACCGTAAAACGATACAGTTAAGATAAAAATAGCCAAAATAATGCTAATCAATAGATAATCGATCTAGATTGGTCCAGAACACCTAATACAAGCTTACTCGGTATTACAAATAGATTTCTAGCTAAGTTGTGTGTCGAACGGGTCGCGTTCGAAGCTGACGTATCGAACCTAGGTTGTTCGATAGTAATAGAACTGTAGTGGTCCCGTGTTAAATTTAAGTAAGTCGAACATGCTTTATTCGATGTAGTGTAGAGTATCGAATGATGTGTCTTCGATATGCTTCCTTGTCGAATGCTCTGAATTCGGTCTAAGGATGTATCGAATGCTCAGAGTTTGATGTTGGTTAGGTTAGAGTGACTCTTGAATGCCTGCCGAGAATGTCAGGGGACGAGGTATTTATAACACCCGTCCTACGGGCCCCATTGGCAGTTGGGGAAAGTTCATCGAATCGTAGTGGTTTGATGCTCATTCCGCATCGAACGGGTGGTGTTCGATGTACTATTTAGCGGCTAGCCTTGTTGGGCCAGCCCAATATATAATATCGGGCAAATTCTAAAATATCCCCATCACATAGTCCCCCCAAGTTTGGGAGACGGTATCGATCTGAGAGCGGCTTCCAAACTTATGAAATACGTCCATGATTTGTCGGTCGTTGTTTTTATTTTGAAAATCTTGCCCCCGATTGGGAGGCGGTCTCGAAGAGAGATCGGGTTCCAAGCTCCAAAACTCCTTTTGTTTTTCATTTAAAATCATGCCCCCAATTGGGAGGCGGTTAGATGAGTGCGACCTTGGTAAGTTTTTTGTACTGGTTTGAGATATTCTTAATCATAAGTTTATTCTAAGCGAATCCCATCATATTAGTTCGTAAATTTCCTTCTCAATGTTAAAGTTGCTAATCGAACGTGTTGTGTTCGATGTTCAACCACATCGAATGGTGATAGTTTGATGCGGATCTTTCCCGGATTGATTGTGGATAGAACCAGTGGCGTTCGATGCTTGAACAGTGTGTCGAACCAATTCATTCGATGCTCTTTTTAATGGACCTGATGGGCCTTTCCGATGCCTATATAAGGGGGAAAGGTTGCTGAGATGTTCATTTCTCTTATGGCAAACTTACTCACAAACGTAAGTAACATCGAACGGGCACGGTTCGATGCGCGATGGATCGAACATCTTCCGTTCGATGCTTGATGCATCGAACGGGGAGCGTTCGATCTAATGCCTTAGAAAAAATACTGCTACTTTTAGCTTAATATATAGGTTTTGCCCCTCATTTTTAACTTCTTTGTTTTCTCTGCTTTCTTTTTTAGGAAAATCGTTCGAACAACCGTTGCTGCTCTTGCATATTCAAGCAAGGTAATTTCTTATGTTCTTGATTGCAAGGTGGTATTTATATCCGCTTAGTAAGTAGTCGTTTTAGATATGTCGCGATAGCGTTGCGAGAGCCGAGAGTGACGTATTCGCGCATAGTCAGCTTTTTCTTTTTATTTATTTCAGTTCTTTCTCAACCATGATGGTGAGTTCTGAGTCAGCTTCTGGGAGTGAGTCGAGTAGCGGCTCGAGCTTTGGTTCGAGGAACTTTGTGGTGGGCCCTTTTAGTGCTCCCGCGGGTTCGAACATAGCCCTAGGAGATAATTACGAGCCAATTAAAATAGATTCTACCATTTCACCTACAGGTAATAATCCCGGTGTTAACGTTGAAAGGGTGGCATCTCAAAATGAAGATGATGATTCACAATTGTCATCATCTGAGGATAACCGTGCCTCTAGTAAAGCCGACGAGGATGCAGAAAATATCAATAGGGAGTTTGATAATTATGTCGAGGTGCCAGAGATGGCATATGATATGTATGTCTTACGCCTGCTGCATAGTCGCAAACTGCTTCGCGAGAAATTCGATATCCTGAATAGTTATAAGATGGTTCTTCCCAGTACAAATGACCGCATGCATACTTCGCCGCCCAGGCATTTGACAGTTTTTGTAGGCCGGCTTCTGAATGGGTTGCGCTTCCCTATTCCGGTGGAGCTGAAGATGCTCCTGAGGTCTATTGACCTTGTACCGGGGCAACTTACGCCGCATTTGTATGGCCACTTGATGGGTTTCATAATTGTGTTGAAGGCACTACGAGAGCCTTAGAGTCCCAATGAGTTATGTGCTTTTTTCGAGGTCGCTAGGAGGAAGGAGGAGTTTTACCATATTCAGGCACAAAGGCGTCGTAAATTTTTGAATGGCGAGGCTACTGGTTATGGAAAGAAATTGAAGAAGCGATATTTCTATATCAAAGAGAGCTATGAGGACGAGTTTAAAACTTATCGTCACGATTGGTTTACCGGCAGCAGGGTTGCGATACCTCCTGGCATTGCCGCGACCTCGTGGGATTGCAATTTTATTCCAACTTTGGTGCCCGAGCACCAGTTTGACGTTAAAAAAATAGTAGAAAATTTTGTTTTGTCTTTAGCTAGTTTGTCCCTGGTTCCGTATAACGGGAGAATGACACTTGGTATAACTTTGTGTCTTGAGATGATCTTGTATTACGTGTTTATATTATGATAATTCTAATTAGTGTGATATTCTTGCAGTTAATTATATCATGGATCAACATGCGTGCATGAATTAAGCCCTTGCGGCTGAGCAAGCGAGCTCCTACACAACTACCGCTCGCGTGATTCCACCTCTGAGAAAGAAGAAGAGCAAGGGGAAGAGAGTCGTTGTCGAGCCTTCGAGTTCTATCCAAGTTGATTCCCAAGCTGACATCTTTGAGAACGTTCTTGGAGGGAATCGTGATACCCTGCCTGCCGCTGATTTTAGCTAGGCGGGAGGTTCAGAGTGTATGGCGGGTGGCCCAGGTGATAATATCGAGGTTGCTGCCCAGGAAAAGAAGAGAAGATTCCATCAGACTCGTTCTCAAACTGGGGGCGTATGCCCCCTGCTGTGGGGACGTCGGGTCCTACTGCTGGGAGTGGTTCTTGCCCTGTGGAAGGGCTGAATGCTGGAATAGGCCCTAGACAAGGTCCATGTGCCCAAGTAGGTGGGTACGAACTTTCTTAAAGTGCGGCCATTGAGGTCCTGATGGTCCTATTTCCTAACCTTGATGTTCCGCATCCAGTGTCTGCGGAGGAGCGGAGAATTGTGGAGCGGAACACGCTTCATATGCTGACTGCGATACAATAATTTTCCTCTTGATTGTAGTGTTGCAATATTGGTTTTGCAAATGTTAACTGTTCGTTATTATTTTTTAGGGTGACGGAATAGTGGATGCCATATTTGTGGGCCTGATCCGCACTCATAAGGCGTCTGCAAGTGGGCAGCTCCAGGGCGCAACAGAGTTCCATGATGGAGACTCGGAGGCCTTAAGTTCTGCCCTTGAGGCGAAGGATAAGGCCTTACAAAAGGTCAAGTATTATGTCGCGAGAGCCAACGTCGATAGGGAAGCGGCGATAGAGGTGAGGGAGACTATGGATCAGCTTCAATCACAAATCTCCAACCTTTCGGCCAGGAAAGGAGAGCTGGCAAAGTGGATTGCCGAACTCAAGAAGGAGGTTGCGACTGAGAGGGAGAAAGATGAATGCGCCGAGGGAGTTGGCTATTCCCGTGGCCTCAATGAGGTGAAGAATTTTATATCTTTTGTATTTGTATATTCTTTTATTCTTCCTTGTTAATTTCCTTTTTTGTTTATATAGGTGTTCGCTCAGCAGAGGGTGGAAATTGCCAAGGCGTTTCTCTGGAGCAACACCTTTGGAGAGATTAACGCTCGGAGGTGTGCCCACGAGGCCCGTAAGGCTCAGGTTTTGCCTGTCCATTAGTTTTACCAGACTAAGTACGTCCGAAGGGGATTCAAACCCAAATGGATGGATCTTACCTTGGGGCCTGATCTAGAAGTTCTGTCGCCCCCTGCGAGTGATCAGTCTGCTTCCCCCGATGAGTTTGTTGTGCTTCTCGAGGATGAAAATATTGTCCTTCGTGGGCTCTCGCTGTCGCCTTCTATGCATGCCAATTATCCTTCCTCCAAGGATGAGGATGAAGCCGACGCCTAAAGGCATTCGTATTTATTTTGTTATGTAATGAACAATTTCTAATTTGTTATTTTATGGCGCTACGTCGCCTTTAAATGTGTTTGAACCATTTTTATTAATCGCATGGTTGTCATTTATGACTATTTCATTCATTTATTTGATCGAATGCTCGTAATCGTTGCCTTTTCTTTCAATTGCCATCGTTGCTTTTTACTTTATTTTGACAACTCGAGAATCCTTCCACAAATCACGAAAAGTTTTCGTTGCTTTTAGGTGTTTAGGGATTTGTGGTATCTTGTGTCCTTTAGATAGAGTCTCTGTCCTTTATTAGTTATTTAGGGAGTTGCGGTATCTCGTGCCATTTTAGACAGAGTCTCCGTCTCTTTTTAGGGATTTACGGTATCTCGTGCCATTTTAGACAGAGTCTCCGTCCCTTTTTAATTGTTTAGGGATTTGCGGTATCTCATGCCATTTTAGACACAGTTTCCATCCATTTTTAGTTATTTAGGGAATTGTGGTATCTCGTGCCATTTTACACAGAGTCTCCGTCTCTTTTTAGTTATTTAGGGAGTTGTGGTATCTCGTGTTATTTTAGACAGAGTCTCCGTCCCTTTTTAGTTATTTAGGGAGTTGCGGTATCTCATGTCATTTTAGACAGAGTCTCCGTCCCTTTTTAAGTTGTATTTGACAACGTTATATTTTAGATAAGATTGATTACACAATTTTAAGTAGCTTAAGATAGTTTGACCAAATGTGTCTCTTTTGGAGCCGAGTTCAAATAACGGGAGTAGGGCGGAGCTTAATTTAATAGCTCGGCCTACTATGTTTCCCAATGCAGCCCTCGGGCCTTCAGTGTCTCTATTTTAAGTTATTACATGTTTGCCCCTCAAGCTCGTCATGGCTGAGGAGACGAATAATTGTTGTTAAAAATATTCATGGTACCGAAAACTTGCAAAAAATTAAATCGAAGCTCCTTAGTCAATGTGCTCCATCTGCATGGGGGCCAATGCCTCTATCGTCTCTTGTTCCTACTGTGGTCGTGACCGAAGTGAGTTCACATTGCATTTTCATCCTTCAATGTGATCTCCAATCACTTCTCCTATACCTGCAGTACTAGGAAATTTCACCATTTGATGGTAGGTTGACGTTAGTGCTCGGAATGCATTCAGTGCAGGCCTTCCTAGTATGTCGTTGTACGCGAAGTGCATGTCGACAACTACATAGTTGGCTAGTAGCGTTCTCCTCTGTGGCGCAGTTCCTAAAGAAGTAGGAAGCACAAGCATTCCACGAGGCACAATCTCCGAGCCTCTGAAATCACTAAGTGAAGTTCTCACCGGTTCCAATGTCTCGCCATTCAGTCCCATCTTGTCCAAAGTAGAGCTGAATAGCATGTTCACTGAGCTGCCTTGGTCCACCGGCATTTTCATGACACAGAAGTTGGCTATATCCACCGTTGTCACCAACAGAGAATCCAAGTTTGTTGTTTGAACGGCCCCGACCCTCAGTTTTCGCAGGTATGCGGTGGAGAAGATGATCTCTTCATGTGGCATTTCCTTGATCCTTAGCATACTCCCCATGCTGACGAATTTGTCCAAGAAGAGGAGCCTCGAAATTTTCTTTCGGGTGTTCGTGTGGAATACCCCTCCCCACCCCCCCGGGCCTCCCAAAATCATGTTTATCATGGCTTTCCTGATATTGCCATTCCCAATTTAAGGATAATCAAATAATTGTGGCTGCTCAATCATCTTTTGTTTGTCCTTCATGGGAGAGGGTGTTCTTTTCCCGTTCGTGCTATCGTCCTGCTCTTTCATCTTTTTGACAAACTCCACCATCCTTCAGTAACCATTCAATCTCATCATTGAGATCCTTGCAATGCTCGGTGTCGTGCCCCTTCTGATCGTGGTATTTGCAGTAGTGGGCCGAATACCTCATTGCCTCGAGTCTTTCATCTGTCTGGGCTCTTTCAGCCACCCCTTTCTTTTCGTCGCCCCGAATACTGTCATAATATTAGCATTCAGAGGCGTGTATCGCTTGGGAGACGTGTCCCGGTATCTATTATTCATGTTCATGTCATTGTTGTTGTTGCGGTATTGGTTTTTCCTTCCTCGCTTCTTCTTATTTGGGGGCACAACGTTGGACGATTTGGTCGCCATCATTTCTTGCAAATGAACTACACCATGCGCTATCTTGTTAATTTCTTTGATAGTGGTGGGTTTGCATTTGATTAAGTCGCTGCCAAACATCGTGTTGTTAGTCTCTTGGAAGAGTATACTCATTGGCATCTCTCCACTCGGGCTATCTACCCTCAACAGTTCTGCATTGAAACGTCTCATGAAGTCCTTCAAACTTTCATTATTCCCCTGCTTCATGGCGTAAAGGTGAGAGTGATCCAAAACCAATCTTGCTTGCCTTGAGAATTGATCCTTGAACATTGCCCTCAACTGCTTGTAGGTTTTGATTCATCCTGGCGTGATCGGAGTAAACCAATCTATCGCCACCCCTGTCAAGGTGGTTGCAAATATCCTCGCTTGCATGTTCTCTTTGAACCCAAATAAAGACACTTTCCTATCCAGGTGAAAAAGATGGTCACGGGGATCAGTTTTCCCATCGTAAGTTTTTAACTCATGGATCTTCTCTCCCTGGCCCAAGATCTCAGCTTTGATTTCTTCAGAAAATGGACTGCTCCTAAAAGCACTTCTTTCTGGCTCCATACGGCCCCCAATTGCATCTTTTTCTCTCTCAAGCCTCTCTATTTTCCTCAACATCTCATCACACTCTTTTCTGGAGTCATGACTCTCCGCACATCTCATGTCTTCCTTATCTTCCCTCCTTGTTGGTTCGTCCTTGCGATTTCCTCTTTTTTCTCTCCTCCTCGTCTCACGATGCCATCTTGGTTGCACCTATATTGACTTTGGCTTGTCTCTTTGGTCGTTGCGGACTGATTTATCTCTGTTCTGCTCTCCTTTAGAAGCAGGTTTGCTCCTTCTATCGTCCTGGCGTGACTTCTTCTTATCAGCTACCTTCGAAGCTCTGGCTGAGGATTCTTGTTCATTTATGGCCTATGCATGCCCTGGCGTTGGCTGTGCCTGCGCTATTGATGCTTGGGCCAAAACTTCAGCCATGGCAGTTTTCACCACGTCCATGATTTCCTCTCTTGTCATATTTGGGACTGGAGTAGTAGTTGCAGTTGCCCCGATTGCACCAGCATCTTCTCTTGTTGCCTCATCCATTGGCGTCTCCCTTCTTGCGGGTGTTGGCACTACTGTAGGCATTCTTGGTGGTTGCTCATTATCCTGGACTTTCTGGCTTGCAGGTGATCCATCAACTTATTTGTTCATGTCCTCTACTAGTCTGCTCTACGATCGGGTAGTAACTCTAGATGTCATGCCTAGTAAACTAGAAAAATGTGGTGTTCCCACAGACGGCGCCAATATTTTGGTCTTATTTCGTTCAAGTAACAAAACACCGTAAAAGGATACAATTAAGATAAAAATAGCCAAAATAATGCTAATCAATAGATAATCGGACTAGATTGGTCTGGAACACCTAATACAAGCTTACTAGGTATTACAAATAGATTTCTAGTCTAAGTTGTGTGTCGAACGGTGGCGTTCGAAGCTGGCGTATCGAACCTAGGTTGTTCGATAGTAATGGAACTGTAGTGGTCCCGTGTCAAATTTAAGTAAGTCAAACTGACTTGATTCGATGTAGTGTAAAGTATCAAATGATGTGTCTTCGATATGCTTCCGTGTCAAATGCTCTGAATTCGGTCTAAGGTTGTATCGAATGCTTAGAGTTCGATGTTGGTTAGGTTCGAGTGAGTCTTCAATGCGTGCCGATAATGTGAGGGGACGGGGTATTTATAACACCCAGCGCGGTTGGGGAAAGTGCATCGAGTCGTAGTAGTTCGATGCTCATTCCGCATCGAACGGGGGGGTGTTTGATGTACTATTTAGCGAGCTAGCCTTGCTGGGCCGGCCCAATACATAATATTGGCACAATCCTAAAATATCCCCATGAAATTTTATGAATTAATACCACCACAAGTAATACTCGTTACCTTTTCTTGGGATCCAAATATGATCTTATAAAATAGTGTATGTAGAAACTTCCGTTAGTGTGAATATGAGTTTTCTGAATCTTATTGTCACCACTGAGTCACCGTCCCCATAATCCAACACGTCTTCATATGGACTTTATTTAATTTTTTTTGATTACATGCTTTTCAAGTTTTATTTTGCTGCTTTTCATTGTTTGTTTAATTTTTTGTTACGCTCATATTTCCTTTGTCAAGAAAATATGAAGTATTTTATCTATTAATATGGCTGCTTTACTAATTATTTATAGGTTGTTTTGCAAGTGAATATTTTTGTGCTTTGTTTTATTTAGTACTTATATCATTTTAATATGATGTTTTAAGAAGGTTGTTTTTGTGTTTTATTTCGTAATGGCATTACTGTTACTCTTTAAATATTTATTTTTCTAGCATACTTTAATGTAGTCAGACTTCATTTTATTAGTGCTATATAAAAAAAAAAAAACTTCATTTTATTAGTTTTAGATTTAGCATTGTTTCAGATTGAGGCTTTGTTTTTTTTTTTTTCGACATTGAACTTCCTTTGACACTTATAAAGAAAATGTAAGGTAGATTTTCTTGCCATGCATGATAAAAAAAAAGTGACAAATTTTAATTATCTTTCAGTCTTATAAATATATTCAAATTCAAGACAAGAATTATAGAGTTGTAGCTCTCAACTTATAGAAAGGTAAGACAAGATTGTATTAGTTGTCAAAAATAGAGAAGAAACAAATTGTCAAATACATGTATATAAATAAACTTTCAGAAATTAAAAGAAATCCAAGTCGACAACAAAGCACAAAAATATTCACTTGCCAAACAACCTATAAATAATTAGTAAAGCAACCATAATAATAGACAAAATACTTCATCTTTTCTTGACAACTGAAATATGAGTGTAACAAAAAAATAAACAAACAATGAGAAGCAGTAAAATAAAACTTGAAAGCTGTTAAAAAATAAAGAGAAAAACTTGAAAGCTCTTAAAAAAATAAAGAGAAAAACTTGAAAGCAGTAAAACATAGGAGAAGAAAACATGTAAACACAAAAAGTTAAAAAAAATCCATATGGACACGTGTTGAATTCTGGAGAGGGTGACCCAGTGGTGACCCCCAGGATTCAGAAAACCGTGAATATGTTTGTTTTGTTGTTCTTTGATTTTCTAAAACAGTACGTGCAGTTGAAACTTTAGGCAAAAAATGGATATCTAGTTGGGATTCTTTTCATTTTTCTTATTGTAAGGATATTTTTTGTTTAAGAAAATATATATCAAATGTATTGATTGATTGAAAAAGTTGCTCTCACGTTAAGGTGCTAGAAATATTATATTTTTGCTCAATAGTCCAGCACTTGGAGCCATAAAGCAAAGCAGGTCCAATAATCGTACGATAGAACTTTTTTTCAAAAAAACATGAGAGATTTAGTATAGAATGCAAAACCAATAGTGTGTGCAAGTGTCTAGCCTAGAATCACAATTAATAGATTAAAGTAATATAAAACTCTTACGCAATTAGAATGATAACAACCCGGAGTGATGTGGCAAATATTTTTTGTACGAAGCGCGACTCGCGCTTGATGAAGGGGGTGATGTCGCGTTTGACTTCTAGTACGGTACGTGACTCGTTCCCGTGTCGTGTGCTACTCACACGTGTTATCCAGCAGGGGATGCTGCTCGCTCTCTATGATTCGCATTCATGCAGTGGCTCCAGTTGGGCGCACGACTTGGATTCGTGCGTTTTGCGATCGTTTGTTCTTACAAGTATGGTGTGTGACTCGCGCAATGACTATAGCTGACTCGATTATCCGTTCAGGGTTTCTTCTTTTCATTCGTGTAAGCTCGATATTCTCCACAATCCTTAACTTATCATCTACATAACAAAAATAAAAAAAAACACAGTTGCCTAAAAAGACTCAAAGAACAACTACGAACAAAAATAATGAATTAATAAAGAAACAAATTGCTTAGGTTGCCTCCCAAGAAGTACTTAATTTTAATTTCATTTTGCATGACGTGATTGAGGTATTCACAAAGATTCGAATAACTTGATGAGATTCCAATTTATGAAGGATGCCAGTGTTAGATTTAGTTTCCAAATAATAAATATTGTGAGAGGTATCCCACATTGGTTATGTGTTGATATGAGGTGAATGCAAAGTACAATAAAAGCCTTTTTGAGTTTGTCCCACATTGGTAAAGTATGTTGGGCTCTAACTCGTGGTAACTATAAGGACTTTTATGGGCTTAGAGCTTTAGCTCTTATAGGCCAATTTTACTAAAGTGGCTTAAGTGTCCCACGATAGGAAAAATAAACACTTATTTGTGGGTTTATATATGTTTGCACTATATTACTTGGATAATAAAAACTGCAAGACATAGGTGGTGCTCATGCACACACGCGCGCCGAGCCGAACCCGTACTCGGGCCCGCGCGTGCGCGTGGCGCTTGTGGCGCTTTTATTTGGCGTACTTAAAAAGCACTTAGCACTTTGCACGCTTGCATCGCTCATTAATCAAGGCCGTAGATTTTATTTAATTAATTAAATAAGATGAACGGCTGTGATTTAATCTGAATATTAAATTAATATAGATTAATTTGAATGGTATGGATTTAATCTTACTTAAGATTTAAATCCAACGGCTCAGATTAATCCAGGAAAATATGGAGGGAATATTTAAAACTCAGATTTAAATATTAACAGTCACATATTTTGGAGCAGGAGACTTGTGGCTTTCTGTGAAAGAATACCAGTGGAAAAGTCGTGACTTTTCCGTACAACTCTTCAACTTCTATATATTCGTGGGATTATCAGATATAAAACACATCAAATTTTCGTATCTCTCATATACATACAAAAATAATTGCTGCAGAAATTATTTTCTGTATTAATTGCATTCTTGTTCTTTTTCTGTTTATTAACTTCGTAAGTCCAAAACGCAGTTAATAGTCTTTTATTTTCTGGGCTTAAATTGAATCTTGGGAGGCGATTCGATGTAACCATTTTGGCACACGAGGTGGGGGCGAATTACGCTTTAAGGAAAGCGTCTGTATTTTCGCGACTTTCAAGTTCCAGTGTTCGACATTTTCGACAAATTCACCAACAAACTTAAAGTGTAATTATGTGTTTTCGAACTTGTCTGGAGGAGGATCGTTGAAGGAGTTCGCTACCAACATTGTGAAATTGGAGAAGTCCGATGGAGACAACTTCAGGCGCTGGCAGAAAAAGTTGCACTTCCTTTTGGCGCAACTCGGGGTGGTGTACGTGCTGACAACTCCAAAACCAGAAGCGAAGGACGATGAAACCGTTGCTGAAACCAGAACCAGGCTGAAGTGGGAACAAGACGACTAATGTAGCAAGGGACACATTTTCAACTCGCTATCCGACACGCTGTTCAACATGTACCATGAAAAATCAACAGCGAAAGAAGTCTGGGACAATCTGGAGAAAACCAATATGGTGGAGGACGCTGCTAGTAAAAAATTCATCACTAGTAAGTTTTTTCGTTATTTCATGGTGGATGACAGAAAGGTACTTGAGCAGTTTTACGAGTTAAAACAAATAGTTAATCAGTTTAAACAACATGTTTTGCATATGGATGAACCTATAATTGTATTTGCAGTTATAGACAAACTTCCTCCTTCATGGAAAAACTTTAGGAAGGAACTTAAGCATAGGAAAGAGGATATTTCTCTTGCAGATCTTGAGAGCCATCTTAAAATCGAAGGAGAAGACAGAAACCGAGATGGTGGAGATGGTTCCAAGGTCATGGTGCTTGAGGGAGGAAGTAGTAGCAAGCAGAACAATAATCCGGGCAAAGAAAATGGTAAGAAGAACTCAAATCAGAATCCCAAAAAGAGAAAAGTGAGTAACAATAATGCTTGCTGGCAATGTGGAAAAGAGGGCCATCAAAAGAAAGATTGTCGTGACAAGGCTAAGAAACAGAAAACAATAAAAACAAGCAGAAGATTGTGGCGATGATTTCTGAAATGTTTGTTGAGATCAATCTTGTTGGGAATGACCGATCATGGTGGATCGACTCTGGAGCAACAAGGCACGTCTGCAAAGACATGTGTTTGTGGAGTATACACCGAAAAATGATTGCTCTGTCTACATTGGAAATGGCGCAAGTGTTGCTGTCAAGGGAAAAGAGAAAGTGCTAATGGAGTTTACTTCGGGGCATGAACTGGAACTCACTGATGTTTACCATATTCCAGAAATTAAGAAAAATCTTGTATCTGGAAGCCTTCTTAATAAATTTGGCTTCAAACTTGTATTTGAGTCGGATAAATTTATTCTGACTAAGGGAGGATCCTTTATAGGCAAAGGATACCTATGTGAGGGAATGTTCAAGTTCAATGTCACTGAGAACGCTATTAATAAAGTATCTTATTCTGCTTATATGCTTGACTCTTGTTCTTTATGGCATGATAGACTTGGGCATGTTAATTTTAAGAAATTACATCATATGTCTAATCTGAATTTAATTCCCAGTATTGATAAAAATGTAAATAAATGTAATACATGCACGCTTACAAAAATAACCAGAATGCCTTTTCCTAAAGTCGAGAGAACATCAGAAATATTAAACTTAATACATAGTGATTTATGTGATTTTCATAGCACTCCTACTAGAGGTGGAAAAAGTTATTATGTGACTTTTGTTGATGATTACTCTCGATTTTGTAATGTTTATCTTTTGAATCACAAGCATGAAGCATTGGATAAATTTAAAATATTTAAGGCTGAAGTTGAAAATACATGTGAAACCACCATAAAACGTTTAAGAACTGATAGAGGTGGTGAATATTATGATCCTACGTTTTTTAAAAATGTGGGTATTGTTCATGAAGTTACTGCACCCTATACTCCACAACAAAACGGAATTGCTGAAAGAAAAAATAGAACATTAACTGAAATGATTAATGCTATGTTGTACAAAGAATTTTGGGGGGAGGCACTTTTAACAGCGTGTCATGTTTTGAATAGAGTGCCTACTAAGAAAAATTCTACAACTCCATATGAATTATGGAATAAAAGAAAACCAAACTTGAAGTATTTGCGAGTTTGGGGTTGTAGAGCTATAGTTAGAGTTCATGATCCTAAAAGAAAGAAGTTGGGAGAAAAGGGTGTAGAATGTATTTTTTTTTGGTTATGCACAAAACAGTAAAGCTTACAGATTTATGGTTATTGAGAAAAATTACTCGATTGAAGTAAATACAATAATTGAATCAAGAGATGCCATATTTGATGAAACCAGGTTTTCTTCTATTCCCAGAATTCCAGAAAATAATAATAATGAATCTAGACATATTGGTTTGAGACATAGCTATGTGAGACAGTTAATCAGTGATTGTATTATCACAATTAACTACGTGAGGTCAGCATGTAACTTGGCTGATCATCTGACTAAAGGTCTTGCCAGAGATATGGTGCATAAGACTTGTAGAGCGATGGGACTGAAAGCTCATACATAGTGATCACACATGAGGGAAACTCAACTCAACACTTGAAATATCAAACTTGGGTTCAATGAGTAAAGTACTTCAATTTTGTGATTGTCAAGCACTTAGTATTTTTAATTTATAATTCAGTTAATAATTGGTTCCATCTAAGTATAGTGCTTGGTACTTGTAATGTCAAGGGTAGAGGTTGAGTTTAATACTCTTAATAGACTTGTAACAATAAATGTTGGGATGTCATAATTACAGGGACATCCTTGACAAGTCTACCTAAGTGAGTAGTAGAAGTGGGGCCGCTTCATTAGAGTTTAGGGCTTAACTCTAAAAACTACTCATGATACCAGGATATAGACACAGGGTCGTTAACGTGTCGGCTTGTTAGAATAAAGAACAAGTAAAGGAACTGTGTGTGGTACTTATCCGGTTGGTCGATATAGAATTGCTAGTTCAAAGATAAGTCTACTATGCTTTTCTGATTAACTTTGATACGTATCCACTAAGTGAAGGTTCAAGTCGAAAGACACCTTTATTTATTCATAGAACTTCTTGAGGTGCAAACTAAGATTTATCATTCGAAAATGGTGGAGATTGTTAGATTTAGTTTCCAAATAATAAATCTTGTGAGAGGTATCCCACATTGGTTATGTGTTGATATGAGGTGAATGCAAAGTACAATAAAAGCCTTTTTGAGTTTGTCTCCCATTGGTAAAGTATGTTGCGCTCTAACTCATGGTAACTATAAGGACTTTTATGGGCTTTAAGAGCTTTAACTCTTAGAGGCCAATTTTACTAAGTGGCTTAAGTGTCCCACATAGGAAAAGTAAAAACTTATTTGTGGGTTTATATATGTTTGCACTATATTACTTGGGTAATAAAAAGTGCAAGACATAGGTGGTGCTCATGCACACACGCGCGCCGAGCCGAGCCCGTGCCCAGAGCCCCGTGCGCGCGCGGGCGTGCGCGTGGCGCTTGTGGCGCTTTTGTTTGGCTCACTTAAAAAGCACTTAGCACTTTGCACGCTTGCATCGCTCATCGATCAAGGCCGTATATTTTATTTAATTAATTAAATAAGATGAACGACTGTGATTTAATCTAAATATTAAATTAATATAGATTAAATTGGATGGTGTGGATTTAATCTTACTTAAGATTTAAATCCGACGGCTCAGATTAATCCGGGAAAATATGGAGAGAATATTTAAAACTCAGATTTAAATATTAACAGTCACATATTTTGGAGCAGGAGAGTTGTGGCTTTCTGTGAAAGAATACCAGTGGAAAAGTCGAGTTTTCCGTGCAACTCTTCAACGTCTATATATTCGTGGGATTATTAGAGATAAAACACATCAAATTTTCGTATCTCTCATATACATACAAAAATAATTGTTGTAGAAATTATTTTCTGTATTATTTGCATTTTTGTTCTTTTTTTGTTTATTAACTTCGTAAGTCCAAAACGCAGTTAATAGTCTTTTATTTTATGGGCTTAAATTGTATCATGGGAGGCGATTCGATGTAACCTTTTTGGCACACGAGGTGGGGGCGAATTACACTTTAAGAAAAGCGTTTGTATTTTCGCGACTTTCAAGTTCTAATGTTCGACATTTTCGACAAATTCACCAACAGCCAGTGTATCACCTTTAAGCAATCTTCTCGATACACTTGTGCATTACCTTGTTCTCTGGATCCACATCTTTTGCCCTCAAGATTTGCACACCAACTCTTTTTGCCTTCAGATAAAGTGGTTCATATGTTCCATGTCATAACCTGGTGGATGTCATCATTATGGCGCGACATAAAGAGTTTAATTTTTTTGTTTTGCCTTTCGATGAGTTAGCTCACTTCTTCCACCTTGTAGCCTTATAGATGTTCTTGTTTTGGTTCCAGCATGCTTTGTTATTTTTTTCTTTATACTTTCTGGTGAGTAGGCGCACGTCTTCCATGTTCTAGTTGTTCATAAATGATAGTTCTAGTTTTAGCACATTGGATAATACCATTTTTGTCCTTCTTATATTCGTTCATCGTGGAATTTTCAGTTGTGATAGCATAATCAAGCATCCATTATGCATTTGGGTCCAAGGTTAAGTTATTTCTTGCAAGCTTCTCCTTCAGTCTTGTACATAATTATTAACGTCAGAGTTCATGAAAGACTCAGTTTTATCATTATTTTCCTAGGGTTCTGGACTGCTCACATGTATCTCCACTTCTTCTTCTTGTGTATGAATATGTGATAATTGATTGGGCTCTTTCATTTTAAGAGAGATGGTGTATAAGTGCTCTTCATAATTCTCCGCAATGTTGCTCTTAAATGTGCCTCCCCTCAATTTCAACAATAATTGGAGCTATTGCTACTTGCAGGTTCTCCTTGATGTGTCTTGGTGCTACACTTTGGGATTTTGTACGTTTTCTCCTCTCATATGTGGCTCTAAACATCGTTTCTTCCTCTTTTTCCATCTCCACAAAAACTTCATCTATCACATTATCCTTAGCTTTAACGGCTGTTTCTGTAGTGACTTTTTGATTAGCATATTCAACTTTTATGCGCTCGTTATTGCTATTGTGCTTTGAAATAAATTTGTTGCATTAGAGCGAGGTCAACTGAGCATTTTCTTGGCAGCTTTGGTAATTTATTTAACTCACCAATTGGTGTTCCATGTTGTTGATTCAACAAAATTATCCTTTTATCTGCTTGGCAACTAATAAGTAGATAATTCATCAAACTGTGAATTCTCTCTACCAAACAAAGTAAACGGATGCCCGTACCTTAAGACCTTTTTGGACAACAATTTCTTCAAGAAGAACTCTTATAGAATAGAGAAACTCAAACACTTGTTCATCGACTTCAAACACATAGATATCTTTGTCTTACGTTGAATGATCACCTTTATATTTGTGTTTATATACCCTGGAGGAGAAGTTAATAGGAGGCATCTCACTCTATATCTTGTTTTTCAGTTTTTTCTGCAACGCCTCTCAGTTTCAGAGTTGATGCGAAAAGATCTAATCTTTATCATTGGGCTTAATGCACTAGAGTAATTGAGAAAGAGAAGAAAAGTAGTTAGGTTAGACGTCTAAGGAAATATATTCTTAAAACATTACAATTAACGACTCTCTAGCAACGGTGCCAAAAACTTGATGCATGGCGAGCGTGTGGTAAATATGATGTATGCATTGATAAGCTATGCAACGTGTGTGTAAGTCCACAATCAACTAATAAATTGGTACCAAAGATTACATTTCAGACATCGTATCTGATGGAGACTGTATAATTCTAGTGTTCGCTTAATAGACAATAATGGGTCAAATAATTAGGAATAAATAAGAAGATATTAAATAACTAAGGGGATTTAGCCGTTTTGGTCCTTTATGTATACCACTTTGCGACTTTAATTCTTTATGTATACCGTGCTCAATTTTTAGTCATTTATGTATACACCGTGCTTAATTTGGTCCTCTGACCAAATTAATTTCAATTTTAACTGGACTACATCATGTGCGAGTCATGTGGTGTTTGATACCGGTCCCATAATTTATTAATATACGTTTAACTTAAAATTTAAGAAAAATGATTGATCAGTTAACAACCCACCTTCCTCGCTCTCATTGGCATAAATTATGATTGAGACTTTGCATCATGTTGAGTTACATGTATCTTGTCTTCATGGTTTCAACATGGCAGTGATAAAAAGGTAAAAATAAAACAAAATTTGTTCTTTTTTTTTTTTTTTTACTATCAGACGTATTATTTTTATCTTTCAATATTTCGACACACAATCATTACCTTACCCCAATTTGATCATTAGTAGCTATAGAAACATTGAAGGAGAAACCCAATTTACTTTTCTTTTTTTTTTCTTTTTGTATAGTGGTAATATTGGGCTCGTATGTCGCATCTTACTTGGATCACCACTCTCGTTTTTGTTAAGGGATCTACAATTTTCTTAAATTCTTAGTTAAACATAAATAAATATAATAATGAGACCATTTTAAGGTGTTACGTGACTCGCACGTCATGTATTCTGGCCCAAATTGAAATTATTTTGGCAGGAGAACCAAAATTGAGCACAATGTATACATAAAGGATTAAAATTGAGCATGGTATACATAAAAGACTAAAGTCGCAAAGTCGTATACATAAAAGACCAAAATCACCAAAAACCCACTAACTAAGAGGTATTGATTATTGCTACTAAAATATTTAAATGGCAAGGATATATCAGATTGGCACTTCAGGAGGCTGCTAAGGCCTACCTTGTGGGGCTTTTTAAGGACACAAATTTGTGTGCCATCCATGCCAGACGTGTAACCATCATGCCAAAAGATATTTTGCTTGCTTAGATGCTTGTGTTTATTAATTATTGTGGTTTCTTTAGGGTCATTGATGAACTTTAATCCTGCTTTGTGTTGTGAATTCTTATAAGTTTCTTGTTGGATTGACTTAGCGTCGAGCAATATATTATATGCATCGTAACCAGTGATTTGCTTTCTAGTACATTCATAACTCGTATTGTCTGATGATCAATAGTGAGTTGACACTTGACTTTAGTTGCTTTGAATTTTTTTTGTATGAACATGAGAAGGCGGCACTATAAAAAAGATTATCTTTTGGGACTTGGCTTGGTGCTTGCTAGTTCATGTTTACCTATGTTTTCTTTTTCCCTTGGACAGTTGGATTGGACTTTTGCTTGTCGAAGACTTACACAGTTATGTAGAATTTGGCGTAATTTGGAGTTACCACAAAGTTACATATTGTTATAGAAAAAGCTAAAACTATTGGGGTTTATAACAATATATTAAAAAGGATATAGGAAAAGAAGAGCAAATAAGAATTATATTACTTGTGAATGAGTGTTTTTCTCTTCATCTTGATGGCTCATTATATAGGAAAGAATTTCCAACATCTTACACTATTTACAACAACTACTACTATTATAAAATAGTATTTGTACATAATTTTCAACAATGGCCACTTGTCATATTCCCCTTGCTATAATTATAACACTTCCCCTTGGCCATTTGAATATTTTGTTATGTACATGATCCGTCTTCTGCACACGTCTTATGTTGTCTCGTTAAAAACCTTATAAGAAAAATTCCAGTGGGATAAAAACCTTAATAAGGGAAAAAGAGTGCAGCCGTGTGAACTCGCCCTCAAGTTGGCATCTCTAATTCTTCATAAGTCTTTTAGGTGACACATCCCAATTCTTTGAACATGTTTCTTAAAAGTTAAAGTATGAAGTGCGTTTGTAAAGAGATCTGCCATATTGTCACATGATTGAACATATTGAATATTAATTTCTTTGTTCTTCTCGAGTTCCTGAGTGTGGGCAAAATATCTTGGGGGTATGTGTTTGGTTCGATCACTCTTGACATAGCCTACTTTCATTTGTGTAATACATGCAAAATTGTCTTCCTATAATGTTGCAGGACCCTCTCTAATAGGTAATCCAGATGTACTTCTTATATGACGTGTCATTGATCGTAACCATACACATTCCCTGCTTGCTTCATTGAGTGCAATAATCTCAGCATGATTCGATGATGTTGCAACAAGTGTCTGTTACTGAGAACGCCATGAAAGAGCAATGCCTCCATACATGAATACATTTCCAGTTTGAGATCTGAATTTATGTGTGTGTGATAGAAAACCGGCATCTGCATAACCAATCAATTCTTGTTTTGTATTGTTAGGATAAAATAGACCAAGATCCACAGTTCCTTGCAAATAACAGAATAAATGTTTAATTCATTTCCAGTGCCTTTTTGTAGGTGATGAGCTAAATCTAGCTAATAAATTAACAGTGAATGATAAATCAGGTCTAGTACAATTTGCTAGATACATTAAAGCTTCAATAGCACTTAAATACGGAACTTCAGAACTACAAACTTCTTCATTTTCTTCACTTAGACAAAATGGATCTTTGTCTGTAGTTAATGGTCTAGCAATGACAGTGTGATTTAAAAAAGTTAATTTATCCATGTTAAAATGTTTTAAAATCATTTTGGTATAATTAGATTGATGCACTAATATACCATTTTTAGTATGTTCAATATGTAAACCAAGACAGTATTTGGTTTTACTAAGATCTTTTATTTCAAATTCATTCTTTAAATAATTCATAGTGCCAATTATATTTAAACCATCTACTAAACCGCAATAATTGCCAAACCAAATGATGTTCTCTTGATAAAAACACATGGACACACATAATTATTTATATATCATTCTTTTAATAAATATTCACTCAAACGATTGTACCACATGCAGCCTGATTGTTTTAAACCATATAACGATCTTTGCAATTTAATTGAGTACATTTCTCTAGGTTTAGAGCTAGATGATTCAGGCATTTTGTGACGACCGTGCCCCATGAGCCATGCTCCAATCTAAGTTGGTTCGGTGGTGATCAGTCACTTTACCCAACTCAAACTAAAACGTAACTCATAGAAAGGGGTCTCACTAGTTCAGGATCAAAACCATGCACATTTTATAAAATATATTTTGATATATACCGCGGAAGTCTTGTATTACCAACAATGTGACTTTTTTAATGGTTATGCACTAGTGACCAAACACGAATATTCCAAAATGCATGCTTGAACAATTATTCACTTGATCCATGTTGCCATGTTGATTTTTATCGTGAGGAATAGACAGAAGAAACGAGGAATAGGTCTTTAATGACTTAGTGAGATTCATATAAAAGAACTGGTAATGCAAGAATTAACTTTGACTTACTGGATACATTTCGAGGAATGATCTTACCGGTAGAAATAATTCAACTAGACAATTTGATGTAGCAATGGTACTGGAATTTTCATAGATTAGAAAATGAATATGTGCTTAACAATAAACAAATTCAGCCTTATAACTTCTAATATTCTATCTTATACCTCCCGACGAGGAGTGACCTTGCAAATAATCAAGAGACATGCTCGAGTACATGTTGATCCAGCACGCGGGTTACAGCCAACTCCTGGCTGCAAGCGGCACCTAGATAGATGGGTATCAAGCAAAATTACTTAAACCGACAGTCCTTACTGCCCGGCAGTAACTCGACTCAATCCCTGGGCCCAACTTCCCAAAGGCGTCCCAATGGGTATAACAGATAAACAAATAAGTTAGTACACCGAATAATATTTGTTGCTCATTGAGCTACATGTCCCGAACATAGTTCGTTATTCTTTGCATAGTTCAAGAACCAGAAATAGAGATTAAAATATCGAGGAATTACCATGATTATGAATCAATGCGATAAATAATAAATGATTGGATACGATTTAACGATGAGTAGGAAAATCATGTTATGACATGAGATGCAAAAATAGAAATATGATGAAATATATGTTGTTCGAAGTTTGGTAACAGAGTAGTGGCTTTTCTGTCCAAGTTTCTCAGGGCCGGATGCCAAACGGGGCTAGAACAAATTAGAAATGGAACTTCAACTTGACTCGTACGGGGAACCTTGATGGTGTTGATTAGTTCGTCAAACCTTTAACAAATTTAAATAATATTAATCAACTGAATTTATAGTTCACCACAACAAATATTAGTATTTTTTCTTCAATCCTCATGTTGGTGAAATTGAGAACGTTCTGGTTAAGAATGCTAGTTATAATGAAAATATTAGTAAATTACACATAAGTTTAATTTATGTCATTGCTCTAAACATGAAAATCTTAGAAGGTTAATTGACAAACTTAAGGTTACGTTAAATATCATATAACAACCTTATTGATATCTCAAAATTATCTTAAACAACCATATGTTCAAACTTATGACTGTGAGTAATCACGTTAGAGTCATTTCGCTGACAAGTTGCGGTAATAAGTAAAATTTAATTAACTATCCAATTTGATGCATAATCAATCCTTAAAATATATTACTTAACCAACTCTAAGAAAACTCGTCTTTTTTGCCTTTAATCAATTCAAATTTTTATATAACCACACATCAAATAAGTATCATATGAAGTAACACCTTAAAAGTTCTAACTTAGTCGATTATTACTTTATTTTACGTAGTTAGTTTAAAATGCACATAATTATGTTATAACTTAAATATAAAGATATAACATGGGAAATTTATCAAAACATGTGATAAGAAATGTCTATTATGATAGATAATCTTATTTGATGTTTAAGTTATGAAGTGGCAAGAATAATCTTGTAAGACTTATGAAAGTAGTATGTTAAACATGATAAATCTACCATTTAAATGATATATATAAAATCACAAAAATATCAATTCATGATTATAATTATAATAATCTGATTATAACGAATAATAAATCATGTTAATTTCATGTGTGTGATAAATACATGAATTATGATGGTGATTTAACTTATAACCTAAGAAAATAAAGGTTGTGCCAAATAAACTAAAAATTCACCGCAGTTTTAGTTTTACCTTTGATCGGACATCCAAATGAACTTGGTTTTCAAATTATTTTATGGTTTCTGATTCATAATGTCATGATGAATGTGTGTATCCAATATTTTGAGAAAAAAACAAAAGTTTGCTATGTTAAATAATTCTTGAAAACATAGAACCTATTTTTGGATTTTCAGACAGCAGTCTACGGTTTAGGAATTTCGACCTTCTAAATCACATTTTTCGAAAAACATTTCTTCATATGAAAGTTAGAGGACATCATGAGAAGTATTTATCCATTGGCCTTGATCAAAAAAAGATTTTTCTACAATTAGTTATGATGTTTCTAAGGTGCAGGGCCGAATGGATAATTTCTGTGCAATAAAAGTTTTGGGGTATTATCGGGTAGAAAATGGTGAAATAAGAACTTGGGATGAATTTTTTCTGAAAGTACTCACTAACTTAGAGATTCATAGGAAGAAAGAAAGAAAAATCGAAATGATTTTGGGTGTGTAAATTGTTGGAAGAAAGCCTACTATTTATAGGCAAAAATCATGTTAAAATATTTTTAATTAAGGTCCCACTTTGATTATTTTATAATAAATCACAAAAAATATTTTAATCATACTCTTAAGGATGTCATGGCTCACCTCATCAAATTGATGTCATAGCTTACTTCATCAATTAGTTAATTGCATATCAAGTCCCTCAATTATTTATAATTAAAATTCAAATAGATATAATTAGATTTCTTTGTTACATACATATTTACTTATGGAATTTTTCTAGGTAATTCAATCAACTTGGTTTATATTTGAAATTGAAATATATGTTTAGGATTAGAGGTCTGTAAATATAATAAAAGACTAACTTTTGAGTTCATGGGGGCTCAAATGCAAATTTTTCTAAACATTAGGGTCAAAATAGAAATTTTTAAAAGTTCAAGGACTAAAGTATAAAATTATTTTCTTCCGAATTTTTGGGGCGTTACACATTTTAAGTCCTTGGGGGACTTTCATATAAATATCATTATCAAGTGATCCATAAAGATAAGCTGTGACAACATCCATGAGATGCATATTTAAGTTTTCATAAACTGCTAAACTGATTAAGAATCGAAAAGTTATTGTATCCATTACTGGAAAATAAGTTTATTCGTAATCAATCCCAGGTTTTTGAGAAAAACCTTGTGCAACAAGTCAAGTTTTGTATCTTACAATTTCATTTTTCTCATTTCTTTTTCGAGCGAAGACCCATTTGTGGCCTACAGGTCTCACGTCTTTAGCTGTGATGACAATAGGTTCAATAACCTTTCCTTTCTTGAGAGAATTCAATACAACTTGCAGAACATCTTTACATTTAACTCAATAGTCCCGATTTTGGCATTCATCCACAGATTGTGGTTCGGGATCTTCATTTTCATTCATAAGATCATAAGTAATATTACATGAAAATATTTTACTTATATTTTTCATCTCATTTTGATTCTAAATAACTCCTCAATTAACATAATTTACAGATATCTCAGTATTGGGATTTGGTTCGATGATCTCTTGAGTTATCTCATTTGTCATATTTTCTGTTTCATCATGAATAGTTTCCTCAATAATGGAGTTAATAATATTTTCTCCTTTTTTTTCGAGGATTCTTGTTTTTTGAACCAACAGGACGACCACGTTTCTTACGTGCATTTATTTTATTATTGTTGGATATGTTCTTCGAAATTTCAACCCGAGCAGGAACATTCGTAGCTGGTATATGTGATTTGGTTACCCGTTTTATGTGAATAGATGCATTAGGTAATTCATTTGCAATATCTTGAAAATGTAAAATTTTCTTAACATCCAAATCACATTGTTTTGTTAAAATATCATAGTGTGATAAAGATGGATTATACCATGATATATCATTTTCCAACTGCTTCTTTTCTCCCCCTAAGGTTGGGAAATTCGCCTCATTGAAAAGGCAATCGACGAAACGTGCCGTAAGGACATCACTTTTTAATGGTTCAAAATACATGATAATAGATGGTGAGTCATATCCAACATATATCCCTAACCTTCTTTGAGATCCCATTTTTGTTCGTTGTGGTGCTGCAATCGAAACATAAACTGCACATCCAAAATTTTTTATATGGGAAATATTAGGTTCATGACCAAAAACAAGTTGTAATGGGGAGTATTCATGATACGAGCTTGGTCTAATGCGAATTAGTGATGCAGCATGTAAAATTGCATGACCCCATACAGAAGTTGGTAATTTAGCTTTCATTTACAATGGCCTAGCAATTAATTGAAGACGTTTAATTAATGCTTCAGCTAAACCGTTTTGAGTATGTACATGTGCAACACTATGTTCAACAGTAATTCTAGTTGACATACAATAATCATTGAAAGCTTTAGATGTAAATTCACCAGCATTGTCAAGTCTAACTTTCTTGATCGTATAGTCAGGAAATCTCGCAAATGCTATATTACGAGTAGATGATAGACAGACATGTGACCATCGACTTGAAACATCAATTAATACCATAAAATATTAAAATAGTCCACATGAAGGATTAATGGATCCACAAATATCACATTGGATTCTTTCAAGAAATGTTGGTAATTATGTCTTAATTTTAACTAGTGAATGCTTTATAATTAGCTTTCCAAGAGAACATGCTTCACATGAACTAGTATTATTCAAATTGAGTTTGGATCCTTTTAATGAATGTCCATGTGTAGTTTCAATTATTCTTCGCATCATTGTTGAACCAAGATGACTTAGTCGATCATGCTATAAAGTTAACTCAGGATTTTCATTGACTGCCATATTTGACTCGATAGCGTTAATATATGTATAATGCAGTCGTGATGAGAGTTTTGGTAGTTTTTTAAATATATGTTGTTTTCCTGATATATACTTAATAGTGAAAAGATATTTAGTTTTGTTTTCAGTTTTTGAGTTGGTATCATATCCATGTCGATATATATCATTAAAACTCAACAAAATTCTTTTGGATTTTGGAGCAAATAAGGCATTGTTGATGATAAATAGCGTTTCATTTGGTAAAATAAAACTAGCTTTACCAAATCCTACAATCAGGTTAGTAGGACCTGATATCGTATTGATTTTTGCCTTTGTTGGTTTTAGATATGTAAAATATTTCTTACTTGTGAGAATTGTGTGAGTTGCACCACTATCAGGGATGCAAAAATCACTAGTATGCTCCATACTGGCTTCATGTCAAACAAGTAGATTTAAACATGACATAACAATAAACGAAGCATATATTCGAGAAAATGGAAATAGTTTCATTTTTATACACAAGGAAACACAATTAATGAAAATACAGTACATTACAAGCAGAAATCGCAAATACATCTCAATTCAAAAATCACACAACAAGGAATCACGTAATGCAAATCAAACCAGGAATCACGCAGACATGAATTACATAGCTCATGTCAAGCCATGGTAACATCATGATCATCCATGAAATCAGATGCTGCCAAATATGTGGGATTATTAGGCATTTGTTCAATAAGGTTCACTTCCTTTTCTTTGCATTTACTCTCTTGGTACAATTTACAAAAATGTCCATGTGTATGGCACGCATTGGACTAGTGTCCTTTAATTCCGCAGTTAAAACAGTAACCTTCAGATTTATTATGAGCATTTTTTTATTATGATGGTTATTGTTGTGGACTGTATCACTGGCCGAAGGGTTGTGATAACTACCTCGACCACGTCCACGACCACGGCCGCGACCACCTCTATGGCCACGACCATATTTAGAAACATATCATCATCTATAACCACCCCGGCCTTGATATTGGCCTCTACCTCGACCACCATTATTGTAATTTTCTCGTTCACGAAAGTTTGAGAAATTTATGGCATGTACTTCTGGCAATGCTTGTGTTCTAGTTGGGCATAACTCAAAATTCTTAATCAATATATTATTACTATTCTCTATCATTAAAAAAACAATCATTTTTCTTTGTTTTGTTTAATTTGGTATGATTGATGAATGATAATATCTTTAACAATCGAGCAACAAGGATTAATTGTATAACAAGTAAATAATTTCAACTGCGTTAATAAATTTCAATGGGCATAAGAAATAATATTACGATAAGTAAATACATATAGATATTTCCGCCACATTACTATGTAAAAATTTTCATGGGCTTGTGGAATAATGTAAACAACTAACATAATTGAAATAAACTAAGTGCGTAAATAATTTCCGCCACATTACTATGTAAAAACTTTCATGGGCTTGTGAAATAAACTAAACAATATAATAGAAGGTAAAACCTTCCATAATAATTAAGTGAGTAGTCATTTTTAGCTTGGGGTTAACTCAAGCATCAACGAGTGTTAAGATTATTATTAATGTTAGAATTAGATAACAATAAAATTATAAAGAGATTTTTATCTAATCATAAAATTATAGATAGGCGGTAATCCGCCTTGTTTATAATAATGTAGATAGATCAACAAGTCAATATAAAATTTTAACAAAAAAATTATAAACATGTGTTCATCTAATTATAAAATTATAGGTAGGCGGTAATCCGCCTTGTCTATAATAATGTAGATAGATGAACAAGTAAATATAAAGCTTTCATACTTTTTGACGTTGAATATTTTCTTTAACGAAGAAAAACTGAATTCTTTCGCATCGAGCACTGTCGTGCTGATAACTTGTTATAGAAAAGCTAAAACTATTGGTGTTTATAACAATATATTAAAAAGAACATATGGAAGACGAGCAAATAAGGAGTATATTATTTGTTAATGTGCGTTTTCTCTTCATCTTGATGGCTACTTATATAGGAAAGAATTTTCAACATCTTACATTATTTACAACAATTACTACTATTATAAAATAGTATTTGTATATAATTTTCAACAATTTACTTGACATATTTCACTTTCCATATTTATAACACATATTATATATTATATTGTAGTGATACTTATTGATTCTTATATTGATGACCCGTTTGACATCGGTATTAGCATATATATAGTCAACTTTTAGCCATTTATTTCTTACATTGGTCCATTCCAGAAAGCAACTTATTCTGTAATATACTATACTTGATTCAAATTTTGACCAGTTTCTACTTGCAAACCTAGATTGACAATAAAAAAAAAAAAAAAACTAACAATCATAAGGACAAAATTGCGTAAAGAAGAACTCGTTAACTAAAATCTCCCTCAAGCATTTTTTTTTTTTAACGTGAGAATTCGTAACCATTACTCTTTGGGTGAGCACTCAATGAAATCTCTCTTAAACATTAATTGAATTAGAAAATCATTCTTAATGTATTCTACAGGCCACAAAAGTGCTGGAGAGTGTAGATTCATATGTCCAGAGGGTGGGTGCTTCATGGTCTTCGGAAAGAAATTTCATTCTTTTTCTTTGTCAAAATACTACACAAAAAAATCTGGCATGCTAATGTAGGCACAAGTTCGTTAAATTCTACACAAAAATTATCAACACATGACGCGGGGTCACCACCACCTTCACTATGAAGCTAAAGAATATTCACTGATATTATTCATAATTCTATTCATTACTTCGCAGCAAACAAATTCTTTCATCTCTGACTTAAAGGCTCTTGAGGTAATCATTCATTCAATCAAATTTATTCATTCTTGACGAAGACATACACGACTCTAAAAGCTGACTCATCGTAGAAATCATCAACATATGCATCGAAAGGAGCTCTTAATGAGAACAAAAGACAAACCATCACCCTTGATTGTTCGCTCCTCGTCGGGAGGTCGGGAGGTATAAGGTAGAATAGTAGAAGTCATAAGGCTGGATTTGTTTATTGTTAAGCACAAGTTCATTAATTATTCTATTAAAACTGCAGTACTATTGCTACATCAAATTGTCTAGTTAAACTGTTTTACCGGTAAGATCACTTCTGAAATATATCCAGTAGGTCACAGTTAATTCTTGCATTACCAGTTCTTTTATATGAATCTCACTAAGTCATTGAAGACTTATTCCTCGTTTCTCTGTCCATTCCTCGGGATAAAATCAACATGACAGCATGGACCAAGTGAATAATTATTCAAGCGTGCATTTTGGAATATTCGTGTTTTGTCACTAGTTCATAACCATTAAAATAGTTAAATTATTTGTAATACCAAGACTTCCGTTGTATATATATCAAAATATAATTTATAAAACGTGTATGGTTTTGATCGTGAACAAGTGAGACCATTTTCTATGAATTGCGCTTTAGTCTGGATTGGGTAAAGTGGTCGGCCACCACTGAACCAACTCGGATCGAAGGTTGTCGCATAGTGGGTAGGTGAAATCCACATTTCCTGTTGTATCCTCTTGAGGGAGGATATCATTCCTTGTTATTGGCAAAAATCTATTTGTACCTGCCATATATAGGTTAGACATGTTTATTTGCCAGAGAGAGAGAGAGGATGACAAAATATTTCAGAATAAATGTGCGCTCGTATGTGCATCTCATCTATTCCTTCAAGAGGGGATGTACCTGCAGCAAGGCACGAAAGTGTAAGGCTATCGAATATATCAATTGGAACGAAATAAGAAAATAATGGATAACAGTTGAAGGCTAGGTAAATCCTAAACCGCCTACGTATCCTGTCGTATGGGAATCAGACCGGCGTAGTTCCCCCTATTTTAGTTACAGTCCAGCCCAACGATGGGGCAATTTAGGGAAATTAGAAATTGTTCAACATTGAAGAAAATGAAAAAAGTTTCAAGTGTTCCCCCAATGTCGGTCACCCCACTGCTTGATGGTTGCCATTCAGGTTCTCAACTTGTTCCGTGACGTCTCGGATCCTTGGGAGGGTGAGGGAAGTTATGTAGCATAGCCATCCCTCCTCATGATTGGCGATGACTTCCCCAACACCTCCAGCAACTTGGAACTTTATTTTCTGGTGGTATGTGGATACCACTGCGCGGATTGTGTTGAGAGTTGGCGTACATATTATGATGTTTTAGGCGAAAGGGTGATCCCCAATTGTGTATTGGATGTTGATAGTCCTCATGTGCGGCTCTTCGCCAAATGATGTTGGCAGGTTCACTTGTCCTAATGATATCACCTCGGCACCCTCGAAGCCAATCAAAGGGGTGCGGATCTGTCCCACCACGTGGTGGCCCAATGCCATTTTCTCCAAAGCATGTGCAAATATGATGTTCGTGGACCTTCCTTTGTCTATCATCACCTTGCGAACACCATGATTGGCAATGTCAAGTTTAACAACTAAAGGGAAATCAAGTTTACCTGCCTATATGGCCTCGGGAGATAGATCCATCAGGTCCCTGTTTGAGAAAGTAATGTTCTCCTCTGGCAGCTCATCCATCAGTGACGTGAATCCAATATAGCGGTCCTCCTCAAGTCCTCTTATAATCTTTCTTTTCTGCCGTTGGTAGAGTCTGCTCTTGTTGGTCCTCCGTTGACCATGTTGATCACTCCTCTAGAAGGTGCATTGACAATTGTGTTTCTACGCCCACTGAGGCCCTTTATGGCCTTTACCTTGTCCATTCTAGGGGAGCGAGATCGATCCTCTTAATCATCAGAGTCTCTATTGTCTCGCACATATTCGATCAGCTTGCCCTCCTAAATAAGGCGCTCGGTTTCATCTTTGAGGTCTCTGCAAACCATAGTCTTGTGTCCCTTCTGACGGTGGTACTCACAGTACTTCCTTGATCGTCTGGTGCCTTCAGTCTCTCTCAATTTCCTTGGTTGGTTCAAACATATCTTCCTTTGAGCTACCGCAAATATGGTTAAGATATCCAGATTTAGTTGAGTGTATCTTCTTGGTGACTTGTCCCTGCCATTCCTGTCTATGTTCCAACTTTCTCTGTCTCTATTGCGATTGCCCTGCTGGGGAGTCTGCTTTGTTGCCATCATATTTTCTTGGTATATGGTATTATAAGAGAGATCATTGATTTGATCGATAGTTGGTGACTTGAGCTTGATTAACTCCCCTGCGAAACTTCTATGCGATGTGACATTAGACAAAATGAGCACAATCTGGTCGCCCTGCGGTTCATCGAGCTTCATCAATTCATCATTAAATCTCCTCATAAACTCTTACAAGCTTTCTTTTTCCTTCTGCTTCATAACATTCAGATGGTACATGTTGGTCCTCATCCTCTTTTGACTGGAGAATTGCCTTTCCAGCTTCTGCCTAATATGTTCATAACTGATGATAGATCCCGTTTCAATCTTGTTAAACCAATCCAGAGCCACTCCGGTTAGGGTCATGGCCAAGATCTTTGCCTTGATGTTGCGTGAGAACCTATGTAGGTTCAATACACTGTCGACGATGTGGAGATGGTCCCTTGGGTCGCTCTTCCCGTCATATGCTTTGATAGTAGGGATCTTGTCACCTTTGTCCAACACTTCCACCTCGATCTCTTCACAAAATGGGGTTAGTGTCTTGTGGCCCTCTGCCAATGCTAGTTTTCGACTGACCTCTATCCTCTCACTATCTAACTGCTCCATCCTTCTTGCGATGTTTCTCCTATGTCTCATCGGGTCTGGTATCTCCTCTCCATTAACCCTCGACCTAGAATGGCATGTCGTGTTATCACTCGTGTCTTCGTGCTCTTCACCCCTAATCTCGGATCCAAGTCCACTAGTTCTGGACTTCTGGGGTCGCGGTGGTGCATCGCCTTCTCTTCTACCATTCAGGTGTGGCATCAGGGTCTCTAAGGCTGCCTTCAAGGTGGTCTAGAACATGGCGTTGATATGTGCCACGATCTTAAGCGCAAAAGTGGTAGGTGCCGCAGGTGCGGGTTCTGGTCCTCTCGGTGCCTGGGGTTGCACAGGTTCTGCCCCACCCTAGGATCTAGGGCCGGAATAGGCGGCGGGGATGCACTTTCTGCCATCGAATTGTCAACCACTAATCTATTAGACTGCGAGCGGGTCATCCTTCTTTGCATCTTAACGTCCTCGGCCGGGAACTTGGTGATTCCTCAAATGGCGTCACTAATTTAACAATAGATCATAGATATATATATATATATATATATATATATAATAGGGTCGGTTGCAAGTGTGGTACAACGAGTCTATCACTAAACTAGACCTACTTAAACTATGCTAGTGTCGAGTAGGCTTGGTCCGGAACACCTCGAACTGACGTTAGATGCAAGGTCGGATGTCAAAAGTATATCAGAGGTGCCGTCGAAGGTTATGTCGGGGATGACAATGGGAACCTTCTATATCGAAAGTGATCTCCTGCTGACGTCGAGGGTAACGTCGGTGATATATATCGAAGATATATATCGGGTATTATGTCGAGCTATATATCGGTAGGATCGATATAGATGTACAGTAATTGCAGATAATTAAAGTTTACCTTACCGGGAAGCGGGTATTTATAGGCATCGGGATGCAGGGACCACTCACGTGATAAACACGTGAGCTGTACCATATCGAAGCAATATTCAATATGTATGTCGGGAATGATTCCCGACATAGGTGAAAACATGGGTTTGGCCCATGGCCGGCCTAATACGAGAAATACCCGTATCACCATCATTCACCACAAATTTATAACTCAAAGTCAGAATTCTACACAAATTGACAGTCGAGCTCGCCGTAACTCTTTGGACGATTATTTCAGATATTCTCATGAATACGTTATTTGGTTGTTCCTGATATGATTTTTAATTAAAAAAATATTTTATATTACTTTTCTAATACGTTTTTCAAAAGCATATTAAAAAATTACTATTCATCTACATATTTATTACATTAATTTGATGTCCTATATTACTTTTCTTTCTAACACTCAAACACTCAAGCTATATACAAATTGAGTTTCACTTTTCTAATACGTTTTTCAAAAGCATCTTCCAAACACCCAAACTAAAATAAACCAAACCAAAATAATGAAAATATCTACTTGACTTGTTGCCAAGAACTTTTGTTTTATGTAAACTCAAAAGTTACATTTTGTTTTTTTGTTTTTGGTTTTTGGTTTTTGGTTTTTGGTTTTTTTTTGTTTAAAATCTTAATAGGAAACAAATCACCAAAACGTATGACGAAATGACATTTGGAAAACTTTCCTTTTGTCCTGTAAGGATCTATTATTTCATTAATTTGGTCAACATTGAGGAGATGATTTTCCTCATAAAAATCCATTGACAATAGTATTTGATTTTATAGAGCACAACCAACTCTATTTACTTTTAAATAGCAGTAAATATGTACATTTAAAAATCTCATCGAGTTGATTCGAAGTATATGGTTATGATTCAAGCATTTATCCTTTTTTCAACATAACAAAATAACCATCAATCATCACAAATTTACAATTCAAAGTCAAAATTCTACACAAATTGACAATCGAGCCCCTCATAACCTCTTTGGACGATTGTTTCGGATATCAGGGGTGTTTGCAAGAGCTTATGAAAGCTCCTTCTTCATAACTTCTACTTAAAATTACTTAAAATTGCGTTTGACTTAAAGCTATGAGTGTTTGCAAGTCCTTCTTTAAAAGTAACTTAAAGTAGATAAAGTTAGTTTTGTGGTGTTTGCAATAACTAGATAAAAGCAGCTTTTGAACCTTAATTAAAATACGATAATATTTAATTATTCTTATTTAAATTATAGATATAAAAATATCAGTCTTTCACTCACATTTGCACAATCATGAGGTGGATAGTTATATATTAAAAATTAAAATTATTTAAATTTTAATATAGTATAATCAATATACATGTTTATTACATTACAATATACAAGTTATTTAGTATAATTACATCGTGCATTATCTTTTAGAAAAAAATAACTATATCTAACAGATGTTAATATAATAATGTCGTGCATGTTGTTAAGGAAAGAGAAAAATCATGGAATTTATTTGAGGATAAAATTGTATACTTACAGAAATTTAAGGGATTAATAAATTTAAATAAGATATTCATCAAGATTTGGGGAGAAGCTCCTTATGGAAGCACCTCATGACATGCTTATGGGCTTCTCATTTTTTTTTTTTTGACTTCTTTTCAGAGAAGGAGAAGCAAAAGAAGCAATTAAAAACACTCATTAAATGCTTTTCAGTGTCTTAAAATCTGTAGGGAGCTTTTAAAAGCTCTTGCAAACACCCGATCCTCATGAATATGTTAGGTGGTTTTTTCTAATATGATTTTTAATTAATTAAAAGATTGTATTTACTTACTGTAACTAGTATTTAGTATTTATTCCATTCGTTCTGTTGTCCAATAACTTAATATATATTAATCAGTGTTTTAAAAGGCGTTGACGTAGGGCGGGCATTATATGTTCCTAGAGGCGAGGGCATAAAGCCCCGTGAATTTTACAACTTAATATTTAAAATCATATAAATAATGATAATAGCTAATAAAATTATTTAATGTCCCTTGAATTTTACAAAAAGCTCAAAAAGTAATATCAACACTTCCACAATCACATCAAATTATCCAATAATCCATAGTTATATGAAATTTACGTAAGTTTGATAATGAGCAACCAATAAACAGAAATACGTGCATGTTTTCGTTTGTTAAAAAACAATTGTTTGCAAAGATATGTAGCTAGATTCTAACTAGTCTGTCAAAACTTATGACCACCTAAGTGTTTCCACAACCAACTTAACATGGGAAATTAACTTCAATATCATTTTTTAATCACTTTCGAGAATCTTCTCGTTTAGATCACCAAGCTCATTATAGTCGGCGACATCTGATCCACCTATTTCACCGTCCGCATCATCTCCAACCAAAATGTCATCAAAGGGTGATCGTCCTCATCATTGAAGTATATTTTGGTATTCATAAAATTCTCATTTTTTTCGCAAGGTCATAAAAGCGTACGTTTTTCCTTTAGAGCGTAAAAAACGCATTTTTAGAGCCCCAGGCGTAAGTTTTGATCTTTGGGGCGTAAGTCCCGCAAAATTTAAGCCCCAAACATGCACCATGTGGCGTTTTCATGTATTCTGCCCCAGCCCTGGGGCGCGTTTTTTAAAACACAAATATTAATTAATAGAAATAAATAGTAATTCTATTATCGCCCATAAAATCAAAATTGTAGAAAATGAGATTCGAAGGACGAAAATCAATAACCAAATTGAATATTCATATACACAAACAATATAGATAGTAATTCCATAATTGACCCATAAATTCAAAGTCGTAAAATATGAGATTCGAAGGACGAAAATCAATAACCAGATTGAATATTTGGTCAATTTTGGATCATATAATACAATTTGATCAATTCTATATTTCTCCTCAACATTTGCATGCCAATATACAAAAGCACCATTCTCATACTATCTAGAAATCATTATTTAATGGAATTGCAAGCACAAACTGTCAAAATTATGGTAGCTCAATATGAAGCCTTTTTTCATATCACACCAACCAAAATAATAGAAGATGAATGAAACCAACTGATGGCTTGAAGCCAACAAGAACTTGACGACTCCATATTTATAGCAGAATGGTACTATTTTAGCCCATGCGCTTGGCCTCGAATATTCCGCTGAAGTATTCCAAAAGTGGCATTTAAATTTTGACAGAAGGAGAATATGCGTCCCACTTCATGTTTAGCCTTTGTCGCTTGGCCTCGCGTATTCTCCTCAAGTAAATCTCCTATAGGTGTTTAAAGTTGGACAAAATGTGATCAATTGTGCCAAATAACCACCCACCACCCTAAGTTTATTGTTCTCATTGTCACCGTTATGTAGAATACAAAATGACATACAAAGTTCCAAGTGTAATTCCCTTCTATTACTTGTTCCCCATGACTGAAATCTGGATTTATTATATGCAAACCCAGTGACAAATATTCTATATCCAAAACCCATAATTTTGAACCCTCCTAAAGTATTGAAGCTCTCCCAAACAATAAATAAATTCTCTCCAACTACCTTTGTGCTACTTGACTCCAGCCTCACAAGTAAGTCCGAGTTGGGCCGAATACCCAAGGGGATGGCATGCCGGCCCACGGGATATGGCGGTGATGGGAGGTGCAAACCAGAACCTGTCCCGCTCCACCTCCGGCGAGATCCCACCTGCCGCGGTAGCGGGCTACCGATGCAAGATACCGCCGACTTTTCAGTCCATCCTCCACAATGGCTGTTGTCGCCGCCTCCGCGGCTGGATCATCCATCCTCGCCACCAAATCCTCCTTTGCTGCCACTTCTCATTGGAAAATAGCCAGTTTGCAATGCAAAATCGCTGTTTGGATTGTTTTGTGGATTTTGTGTTCAATGGTTTGTTCTTTTATATGCCTCTTGTTTCAGATCCACAAGGTGACGCAGTGGTGAGGTGACAGCGGCGACGCGAAGCGAAATGGAGGTCCTGGTGGAGAAATTGTTGGCCAGATGAAAGCAGAAGAAATGGAAGCTCTGTTAACAATGGTGGCAATGGAGGCGGGAGCAAAGAAATGGAAGTGTGTATGTTTAACAAAGGAGGAGGGGGTTCTAAAACACGTAAGAATGCTAACGGGCTACCGCGGGCGGGACAGGATCTGGTGGACATTTCCCGCCCAGGTAGGGTCAGGTTCCCGTGACCCGACCCAGCCCTCTGACCCCACTCGCGAGGAACATATAAGGGAAACCAAAGACCAACAAGACGTAGCGTAGTTCATTAACCGTGTCCTTAATCCTATTACACAAGTCCTACTCAGAACAAGCAAATACATTCATAGCAAAACTAAACACCAGTCCCAATCAACAGGACAGCCAATATAACAAAACTCAACACAAGGACAGCTGATCCAGTACACAAACATATAACCACTAAAGTAAGTCCGAAACAATTATGTCTTTCACAAGGTTTACGTGTTGGAACAGAAATGCGAAAGCACTTGCTTACTTTAATGCCAAAGCCTATGCAATTAATCCATATCTGTATGGTGCATGCCAGGAAATCGTGAATAATGAAAATGATAATTCAAAGTTAAAATACAAATCAGAATAAGATGTCAAATTAGTTTTGCAGACAGACGGTTACAAAATTCAAACATGGCAATTCAGAGGAAATATAGATGAATTGCTTTCTTAAGGAAAGATAACAACATGACTTTAAACCATATTCTGGCCTTCTGAAAAGAAATGAAACACGAAACGTCAAGAAGCAAGGAGGATAAAAGCATCTAAATTGCATATTGCGCGAAAGAGGTAGACCAGTAGCGAGACAGCCACTACTATTACTCGTTATCAGGCTTTGGTGCTTCCTTGATTTCTTCAGAGTTGTCATCCTACATGTGATAACATATACATACATATTAACAACCATACCATACTATTATTACAAACCAAAGCTGAAACAAAAAAAGAAGTAAGTACCTGCATATCCGAAGTCCACAAGGTAAGATTGTCACGGAGAAGCTGCATAATGAGAGTGCTGTCCTTGTAGGATTCCTCTCCAAGAGTGTCAAGCTCAGCAATGGCCTCATCAAAAGCCTTTTTAATTTAATAGGCATGGGCAGGCGGCAGGGCGGGCACATTAGTATTAGCATACAGATAGATGTATGGTTGAAATGAAGGAAGGAAGGAACGAACAAGCACGAACGAAACATGTTGTGTTGGTTATATATATATATATACTTAAAAAAATACCATACCTGTTTGGCGAGATTGCAAGCGCGGTCAGGAGAATTGAGAATCTCATAGTAAAAGACAGAGAAGTTGAGAGCCAGTCCAAGCCTAATTGGATGAGTTGGTGCTAGCTCAGCAGTAGCAATGTCCTAATAAGAAGAAGAAGAAGAAATTAATTTTATTCAAATTAATTATAATTAGAAGAGAAGGTTTGTTGCAGCATGAATGAATCAATCAATGAATCAATGAATCTATTTATCTAACCTGAGCAGATTTGTAAGCGGAGAGAGTATTCTCAGCGGCATCCTTGCGCTCTGCACCGGCCTTAAACTCGGCCAAATAGCGATGGTAATCGCCTTTCATCTTCAAGTAGAAGACCTTTGAATCGCCGTTGGATGCAGATCCGATGAGTTTGGAGTCGAGGAGCTTGAGGATACCGTCGCAGATGGATGACAGTTCGGACTCGATCTTAGATCTGTAGGTCTTGATGGTCGACACGTGGCTCTCGTTCCCTCGGCTCTCCTCCTTCTGCTCAATCGACGATATTATGCGCCACGAAGCTCGACGAGCCCCGATCACGTTCTTGTACGCCACCGACAGCAGATTCCGCTCCTCCATGCTCAACTCCTCCCCGTTCACTGCTCCCACCACCTTCTCCATCGATTCCACCATCTCTTCGTACCGCTCCGCCTGCTCAGCCAGCTTCGCCAGGTACACGTGCTCCTCACGTGCTGATGATGCCATTTCCTCCTCCAGCTATGAAAAAAAAACACACACACAAGAACAATCAAAAGTAAATATGCCCTTTTTTTTGCCCTTTCACTTTGTTTCTTTGTTTCGGGGTATTTTATATATATAGAGTACACTACACTAATAATTATTACTTCTTTTTCTTTTCTTTCTTCTTTCTATTAAAACCAAATAAATCAATCTTCTTATTAAAACTCGTTGCAACCAAAGTCAATAATCGAATAATATTACTGGGTCTGGGTATATTAAATTTCACTCTCTTTTTTATTTTTAAATTAAAACAAAATATGAAGATACACATATCCCGTTTTTCTTTATCTTTATTAATATATATATATATATATAATTTAAGGTCCGACCATCTGCTTATGGAGTTTGGACTTTCATTACTTCATATTAAATATCGGGAAAATAGAATGGGACAAATACGAAGATAAAATAGGATTGCAACAGTCTTTGTCAAATTAAAAAGTAGGCGGAATTTTTCAGGGAAAAAAAAGGTTGGGTATGATTTGCACGTCTTACATGAATAGCATTAGCTAGATATGATGTGGTTACACGTAGAACTATTTAACAATTAAGTGCTACAGAAAAAGGATTTGCAACAAGTCAAATTGCATAAAAACAATGATTTCCTTCATCTATACAAATGTGGACCCAAATACTCCGATGTCCATACTTCATGCCAGCCACTTTTCGACTTCTAATACAGAACTCGGTTAAGAATGGTATAGAAATATATTTTCTCCCTGTCACAAACTGTTTAATTTTGATTTGTGCTAATTATCCGCGTAGAAAAGGGACCTTCATTTTCAAGTTTTTTTAAACAGATAGCATATATCTTTAGAATAAATTTCCTCGTAAGATTGCGGAAGTGGAGGAACGGGACAAACGTATACCATCGGCCTACAAAGTCCTGACTGAAAGCCAATGCAGAGCATTGGCCGGACGGTTCAGCAAGTTCGTGGCACGGTTGTGCTCCTTTTCGTGTGCTATAATGTGTTTACGATACGTGTCTTGGGACGAATAAGCTACAATGGCATGGATTGACCAATAAGTGTCCAAGAGCATAATGAGGCTAGAAGGTATAACCAGATAAACCATATTTGGTTCAATAATAATTCACATTAAATTATATGACATTGGAAAGTCATTGATGTCTAGTTTGCAACGCAACAAGCGATTGCAATCAGATGTATGTAGTGAGAGTTATGCTCAAAATGGTGGAGTCGCGCAGGTTTGGCGCAGGTCTAACACATACATCAAATTTGATTATTTGTTGAATTATATATTCGACATAAGCCCCCAAAATTCGACCTACATACCTCCCTTGATGCCTATATATACCCTCACTCCCCCACAAGAATGGAAAGTAATCTGATAACACAGAATTCTATGGGTTGTGTAATTCTTCAATTATCGTGAGAGATGTGATTTGGAACGCAATTTTCGTGATTCCTATAGAGTAGTGTTTGAGTGTCTAAGTGTTTATACGAGGAGTTTTTGGGTTGTGAAGTCCCTTTAAGTGTATAACGAGAGAGAATTATAAGAATGCTAAAAAGAGAAAATTGCTTTGTTAAATGAGAGTAGAAGTGAGTTATGTGAATCTGAGTTGGTTACAAATATTGAATTCATTCTATATTAATATGAAATTGTGGTGTACTAGGGTGTACAACTTGGTCGTCTTTAATGATAGGTATGGGCGTCCATTAATGTTACCTCGTGGGAACCGGATCTGCTCACAGAGTTTAATGTTGGTCGCTCGTGATTTAATGATGATTTGTGCTAATAATGACTGACACTCCTTTATTGTACGCATGATCTTGCAAATGGGTCATTAAGTGCGAGACAGTGTCAAGGAGGTCCTTCGTGCAGTGCAGGCGACTTTACGATCCTTCCCTGGCCCTTCGAATGGTAAGGTGTTTTGTGACAAAATGCCTATTACAAAGATCTTTCTCAAGGCATTGCAATCTTTTCCTTGTCCGGTGTATTTATGTATTACCACAATCTAAGAGCTCTTACATAGAATATTTATGATACATTCGATATATCCTGACAGATAAATCTGGCGTATAGAAATATTCAGTGTATTGGTATGTCAAATCATATATTAGACATAAGCCTTATATAACCAAAAAGCTATATGAGCCTAGGTTCTATTTTTATAAGCGAATTGAGGTTTCGACCTACTAATAAGAAGATATGGTCAGAATTGTAAAGACGCTTAATTCAAGAATAAACGGATCACACAATTCAGTCAGAGCTCGGCCTTCAAAAGAGATAAATAAAATACGTTCGACTTGATTCCCTCAATGTGATACGTATGCAGCTTAGCAAGGTCCCAAGTTCAGTCGAATGTGTGTTGTAGAAAGACTGGATGATCTACTTTTGGTATCAAGTGCAGGAGGGCTTCATTGAGAGAGGGGGGAAAAGAACCTAAAGTAAATGCTGAAGAGACTAGGCAGTGATCGAGGGGTAAAAATTAAAATATTCAAACAAAGAACTTGGTAAGGATATTTTTTGATCTTGAAATAATCTTTTTTCTACACTTCATCACTTTCCCCATCACTGCAACGCAAGGACATGGTATTTTTGTCAACATGAGAGACAAAGTCAAGTTAGATTGATGGAGTTTCGGATACACTTAATCAGTTTAACCTAGAGTGTTGCATCTGTCTGCCAAGTCAGTAGATGATAACACCCTAAATCAATGGCGCCGTCTGTGGGAACACACTGATTGTACTTAAAAATAAGACAATATTTCGAGCTATGTCGAGCTTTGGTGGAATAATATTGAGGTGATAGCATGGAACTTGGCCCTGAGAAAACAAATTGCACTAGCAGTGGCAGTCATATCAACATTGTGACCAAGGAAAACTACATCATTAGAAATAAATTTCATAAAAGAATAAAAAAATAGAGGGGGTTCATGAATCGAGTTCATCAAGAACCATGGCACTAATAATTGAAACATCAATGGTCTTAGACTCTGCATGAAGCTCGTTTCTCCACAAAGAGTACTCATCGAGAAGGTAGATTAAGGAGTCTCCAATCCGAGTCCTTATATTAATCATTTTTGCTTTTTCACTTAATAGATTTCTAAACAAGCATATGCCTTGTCTTTGTGCAGTAGTACCTGAGAAGAACACCTATCGCGATAACAAACACTTAATCTTACCCCTAAGTAGTACCGAAGTACCTTTACCTCAAAGTGGTATCAAATAATCTTACCATATGTGGTATCAAAGAATCTTACCCCAAGTGGTATCAAAGAATATTACCCTAAGTGGTATCGAAGAATCTTACCCCCCAAGTGGTATCAAAGAATCTTACTCCAAGTGGTATCAAAGAATCTTATTAACAAATGGTATCAAAGAATCTTACCCCGAATTAGTATCAAAAAATCCAAGTGGTCTCAAAGAATCTTACCCAAGTGGTATCAAATAGCTACACTCCAAGTAGTGTCAACAAAAATCATACCCCAATGGGTATCAAGGGTTTACCTTGAGTGGTATAACTGCACATCGACCCACCTTAGTACAATGCAAACCTAATCCATTTAGTGTAATGGACATCTACCCACCATGGTACAATGCAAACCTATACAGGTGATGTAATGGCCATATATTCACTATGATAGGATACAAACATATCCCCAACTATAATATGGACATCTACCCACTGATGCATAGTGAAGGGTGTAGTTTTTCAGTATCTATGCAATTAAATTGCTACACTTACGGTTTTGCAAGTGCACAGCCAAGTAACAATGAAATGGTAAGAATAATTACGAATCAAGTATCGTATCCCAGGAGAGTGGTGGATCAATTTTAGAATCTTAGATGTGAAAGCAATGATAGTTGTCACAATTGTTACCTTTGTTTGTATGAATGATGAGTGAATGTTGAATGCTTTGAATGCAGAAAATAATGAATGCATGTTTAAAAAATGATGCAATGAAAACAATGTGAATGCAGGAAAGTGATTTGAATGCAACGGAAAACAGTTGAGTGCTCATTGAATGAGAAGAAAACAATTTAAATGAAAAGAAAATAACATTAAAAATAAAACAAGAAATAATTGAAAATGATTGATGATTAATTGCTTTTGATTGTACACAAATGATTAAAGGGGTGCTTAGAGGTCTAGTTTCACTACTTATTTACCTTGATAGTTATAGACAAACTACATGTGTTTCCTTGGTTTACTAAGTCTTGTTTGAGTTCTATGTCAAATGGATCCATGACCAGGTGACCTATAGCCGCAATTATCCTGAAACTATAAATCTTTAACTCTTTAATGACGTATCGCGCCAACCAAATCAGTCCAATTGTCAATCTTTTAGAATAGATATTAAGTTTGCAAGTTCACTTATCCATTCGTGTTAACATAATGTACATAGTCAAAGTTGATTTAGTGAGATCTAAGGTTGCGCATTGACCGCGTTAGTGTATCAAAGTCACAAATCATATGTATACATAGTTAGCTTAACATCCATACTTTGGCGGTCCCAGAGTAGTGCTTACGTTCATCCATCGAGAGTTATCCTAATCATGCCAAATACAAACTAATCAATCTAGACACATGAACGCTCAAACACATCTCAAATTAAACAAATATGCAGATTCATAAATCAGAGCTGCCTCCCTACTCGAAACATGTAGTATTTTAGATACACATAGTCATAAGTTCACTAATTAATAAAGAGTTAAATAACATAAACAAAGTAAAAAAAATAGGGAGATTTTCTCAGATTATGAGGTCGTTGAAGCTTTAATCTTCTAGAGTCCTTCACTTTGTCTTCTCCATCACAACTACTAACTCTTGAATATAAGAACAAAACTTAGAACACATAATTACAACGTCATTTATCTCAACTCTCTTCACACTTCTCTCACAACTCGTGAAGTATTTAAAAAGCATTTCAAAAGTGTGTGTAGGCTATACTCTAAGTGCTGGTCGTGTGTCACACCGCTTCTTTTGCGTGTCACGTGGCCTCTTGTCTGCTCCACGCGGCTCATGCGACTATGTTGTGTGTTGCTTGGCCTCGCGTCCTACTGGGCCTACTGTTGGACTCTCTTTGTGTGCGATTTGCATTCTTCATTTTCGTAACGTCATAGCGCTCTGAATGCAATACTTTACAAAAAAAAAAAACAAATCATTTTGTGCTACCAATGGAATGGTTCCCTAATATCATGACACATGAGACAACATGGGAATTACTGGTAGACCAATTCAAGTTAACCCTTACTGAACAAGAACAAGCCAAGGAGAAAATCTTGAACTACCAACAGGAAGCCAATGACACTGTGATGCAAGCTTGGGAGAAGTTTAAAAAGTTAATAGAAATAGCTAAACCCATATTTTATATATTGATTTGGCGATAGATCGTTATATATATATATATATATATATATATATATATATATATATCGATTACAAATGAGTAGTCTGGCAATACAACGAGCCTATCTCAAATCAGACCTACACTACGTGTCTCGTGTAGGCTTGGTCCGGAACACCTCGGACCAACGCTTCGATGCTTGGAGGGGAGAGGAATATCGGTAAATAGATCGAACGGACGTCGGTGATCGCCTTCGATGTGATATCGGGGATGACCCCCGATGTGAGATCGGTGATGAGGTGGTATGACGTGTCACATGCGTGTGTTGTAGTCACGATATCGAATGAGACATCGAAAGTAACATCGGTGATGTATTTCGATATGACGAGTGGTAGCTGAGGGGTAATAATTGCTTGTTTTGAGATCTGGGTACCGCGTATTTATAGACCTCAGGATCCGGGGACCACAGTAACATATCGGTGATGATTACCGATATGACATCGAAAGTTATCCCCGATATGCTCCAAAATGGGCCTGGTTTGGGCTTGGCCCAATATGCGGGAAATGCCCATATCATGTAGTCCCCCAATTTGGGGATTCTTATCTTAGAGATAAGGATTCGCAAATTTACTTTAAAATTTCTGGTTACCTGTACCCTTCGTCCCGCCAGTTCAAATGACGGAGATCAAACTTGTGGGGAGTGCACTTGTGATGAACGCCGAGTTTGAGGTCCTCGTTTGAATTCTAGTTCCCTTGGTATTTGAGTTCCTTGAAAATTGTGATGGGGGTTGCCGGGGCTGTTGTTATATTCTCGCAGCTCTTCGCGTAGTAGGGTAAGATATCGGGTTTTAGCTTCGATCTTATGTCGAAACTCGCATTCGATATGTTGTCTAAAGTGTGTTTCGATGTAGTAAGGCGTCCGTGTATTGGTAGGGTGATGTCCCCTGCACGTCTGTCCGTCTCCATTTTCTTCATCATATCGAATATTAGTACCGACGTTTGATTGAAACATAGTTTCGATCTAGTATCTCCGATATCTATAAATGGGCCGTCAGGAAGGTGAAAACCCACTTTGGCTTCTAGCAAAATTTCGTTGTCCCTTCGAAAGACACGTCGAATTTGACTTCCGATATTCTTTGATTTGAATTTTCGATATCGAATTCGATACTCTTTCCGATATCACTTTCGATCTTGCCTTTCATCCTTTTAGAGCGTTAATATGTCGTTTGCCGGGGATAATGTTGGCGCAGATTTGCTTGAGATGAATTTTGGAGAGGGTGGAGCTGTATTCTCCGAAAATGAGATGTTTGGACCTGAACAACTGACTGGTGAACAGGGCGGTGCCGAATTTTCTGCTCTGCCCGAAGCTGCCAGCCCTGATGTGGATGAATGGGGCTTTGAGGCCAGCCCCCCGATATATAAGACCGCCGAGAATTACGAGGATATGAAGTCTCGTGTTCCTCATCATGCTAGTTATTATTCTGACAAGTATGACATTCCCGAGGGGTATAAGGTCATATTCCCCAGTGCAGATCAGCGAATGCATACTCCACCAAAAGGCTGCATTACTGTCAGTGCCAAGTACTTCAAGAACGGGTTGCGGTTCCCGATTGATCCTGCGGTTAGTGCTATTATAGCAAGTATCGGGGTCTGCTTGGGACAGCTATCCTCCAATTCTCTGGGCTACATTGTAGCTTTCATTTGTGTTATGAGGGCGTTGGGTGCCCCTTGCGGAGCTAACGAGTTCTGGGAGCTTTTTAGCGTCATGGTCAACCGTAAGGGTGGTGATAGAGGGTTCTTCTGTGTGTGAGCCCAGTTGGGGCTTAGGTTCGTGCAATATACTCAAACCAGCTATGGATTTGGAAATAAGTGCGAGTATATGTACATCCAGGAGAGGACGGCTGGTGAGTTTGATGCGCTTCCTAGCGTGTGGTGTGAAGACACCAAATATGAGAGACGAACCACTATTGGGCGTACTGCACACAGCCTCGGTTTTCTGAGGAAGTTAATCAACCATCCATACGACGGTACCTTGCTTTGTAGTGACGTAGTTTTGTGAGCTAGTGGGATATCTCCCGTGCGGTATAACGGTCCCTCTACGCTCGGTAAGTGTTATATCTTTGTAAATTGATATTCTCCCCTAGACTTATTTCTTGATCATCTATTTTGTGTGTTTCGCAGCCGAGCTGGTGGAGTATTGTAGTCTGGATGCGATAGTGGAACGCTGACAGCCGGGGGCCGAAATCACTACGGATGACGCCCCTCCACTCGTCAAGAAGAGGGGTCGTGAGGGCGTGCGCAAGAATGCGAAGAAATCTATGCCCTCCTCGAGTGGAAATACTGCTGGAGTGGGTAATACTTCGCAATCTCAACCTGACGTTGGTGTTGGGACGTCCATGGGACGAAAGAGAAGATAAGAAGTGGGTAGTTCAAGTGGCAATCACAGTGGTCTCTTTCGCTCTGTAAGTAGTCTTTATGCCATTCACTGTGTATTTGCTTTGGGTTTTCATTTGATTGAGCGATCAAGTCCTTATTGTGGACGTGCAGGTGGCTGGTTTTCTGAAAGGTTTCTTGACGATGGCCATTAAAGGTCAAGCGGACCACGCCGAGTCGCTCCGAGTTACCAATGGTTTACTCGAGAAACTGGGCGAATACGATCATGTTGCCGCTGTACAACTCCAGCATGAGAGAGACGAGGCCATGGATATTTTGAAGGCCAGCGAGAATAATGTGGGAGCCATGTTAGATGACGATAAGAAGTTGATCGGAGAGCTTAATGAGTCTCGACTTATCGTTGGTCAAGAAGCATCTCGTCGGGAGACCCTTGAAGCTGAGGTCGCGATTCTGAAGGACCAATTAGCCAGGCTGAAAGGCACATGCGGTGCATGACGCTGAGCAAAAGCCAACTGACCAGTGCGGCCAAACAGTTCCTTCTGAGTCGGTCATATAAGATGATATGTGTTGAGCGGGGCTTGCTGGAACGGGAGGAAGCCAAGGCCTCTGCCATAGGTCAAATCCAGCTGGACGGTGGTTTCAAGGATGGTTACGACCCTTCGGCCATAAACCCATTGAAGGGGCCGGACGGGGAATTTCCTGAGGATTCCGATGATGATGACGAAGATCTAGAACCGGAGGCGGAGTACCACGAGATTGTCGAACAGAAGAGTTTGGCGTTAATACACATCAAAGGGGCCCCTCGTTATCCTGGTTGAGATTTTAGGAGTTTGTATTTTTTCCTTCGGCGCAGTTGCCTCCTGTAATATGATTCCTGGTTTTACCTGTTAATTCAATCGATCTTTTCTGCGTGTCATGATATATATTTTTTCATACATAATCCATGGTGTGATTGCTCGTGTTACTGTTGGTTCTCCTTGTTATGTCACCTGTCGGTCATACCGGATTATGTCGAGTAATCATGGTTATCGCATGAAGGTGCCTCTGTTTCTGTTTTTTAACGTACAACCCGCTGTCACAGGGAACCGCTGTTGTTGCACTGTTTGTTGTCGACCCTGTTATTACAGGGAATTTTTTCTTGAACCGACCCCATTATTACAGGGAATGTCTTCTTGAGTTGGCCCCGTTATCATAGGGAATTTTTTCTTGAACCGACCCCATTATCACAGGGAATATTTTCTTGAACCGACCCCGTTATCACAAGGATTTCTTTCTTGAATTGGCCCAGTTATCACAGGGAATTTTTTCTTGAACCGACCCCGTTATCACAGGGAATTTTTTCTTGAACCGACCCCGTTATCACATGGAATTTTTTCTTGAATCGACCCCGTTATCACAGGGAATTGTTTCTTGAACCGCCCCCGTTATCACAGGGAATTTTTTCTTGAACCGGCCCCGTTATCACAGGGAATGTTTTCTTGAATCGACCCCGTTATCACAGGAATTTTTTCTTGAATCGACCCCGTTATCACAGGGAATGTCTTCTTGATTGACCCCGTTATCACAGGGAATTTTTCTTGGTCGACCCCGTTATCACAGGGGATTTCTTCTTGATCGACCCCGTTATCACATGGGATTTCTTCTTGTATTGGCCCCGTTATCACAGGGAATTTCTTCTTGTATTGGCCCCGTTATCACAGGGAATTTTCTTGATCGACCCCGTTATCACATGTGATATTTTTTTGGGTAGGGGTGCATCCCGTTATCACAGGGAACCCGCTACCTTTTTAATTATTTTTGATCGACCCCGTTATCACATGGGATATTTTTGAGGGTAGGGGTGCATCCCGTTATTAGAGGGAACCCGCTACCTATAGAATTCTTTTTGATCGACCCCGTTATCACAGGGGATATTTTTGAGGGTAGGGGTGCATCCCGTTATCACAGGGAACCCGCTACCTGTTGAATTGTTTTTAATCGACCTCAGTTATCACAGGGGATATTTTTCAGGGTAGGGGTGCATCCCGTTATCACAGGGAACCCGCTACCTGTTGAATTTGTGTTTGATCGACCCCGTTATCACAGAGGATTTTGTAGGCGAGCCTTTTCATTATCTTTCCGACTATGTCTCTTGGTGACTCTGTCATTGTTGAATCTGTAGGTCATTAAGCCCTGCAAAACATCATAGACAAGGAAAATTTTTTGACATAAAAGCTAATACGAGAGCACGAAATGACGTGCCAGTGTTATTTGAGGGATGTTCCCTCGATCTGGGAATATTAATTTTACACAAGAAATAGTGTTTTCGGTGTGCGCTATCATGCCGGTGGTACCTGTTTGTACCTGTAAGAGGGCGATGTGTTAAATATATATCTAGAGGAACATTCCCCAATTGTTTGTGCTATTCTCTGCACTTCTATAATGTCCGCTTAGGACACATCCCTGCATGAAATATGAGATTGCGCCAAGCAACAAATAAAAAGGTAATAACGGATAACGGTCGAGGGCTAGGTAACCCAGCCCGCCTGCGTATCTCGTTGCATGGGGAATCAGACCGGCGTAGTTCCCCCTATTTTAAGTTACATGCTGACCCACGAAGGGGTTAAATAAGAGATAACGGTCGAGGGCTAGGTAGACCTAACCCGCCTACGTATCCCGTTGAGTGGGGAATCAGACCGGCGTAGTTCCCCCTGTTTTAAGTTTAAAGACCAACCCACGATGGGGCAATGTTTTCGTCGTTCGAACATAATTTAAAAAGTACAGAAATTTAAAGTATTGTTCTATTTGCTCCTCATGGTGATCATTCCCTAGCTTGCCGATCCTGATTTGGTCCGGTTGCTTCTTCCTCTGCTTCTCTAATTCTTGGCAACGCAAGAGAAGTGATGTAACAGAGCCAAGCTTCCTCCTGGTTAGCGACCACTTCTCCGACCCCTCCTCCTGCCGGGAATTTCATCTTCTGATGGAATGTGGATACCACTGCTCTTATCGCATTCAAGGCCGGTTTGCCGATTATAACGTTGTATGCAAATGGTTGGTCCAGGATTGTGTATTGAACATTAATAGTTCGCATGTGCGGTTCTTGTCAGAATGATGTGGGAAGGTTCACTTGCCCTAGGGGAATTGTCTCTGCTCCACCAAATCCTACCAGTGGCGTACGGACCTGTTCGACTGCGTGGTGGCCGAGTGCCATTTTCTCCAAAGCATGCGCAAACATAATGTTGGTGGAGCTGCCGTTGTCTATGAGTACCTTGTGTACAACGTAGTTAGCGATATCAAGCTGAACAACCAGGGGGCAGTCGAGCTCGCCTGTCTGGACGGCCTCGGGGCTGAGGTCCAAGAGGTCCCTGCTGGAAAACGTGATAACCTCATCTGGGAGCTCCTCAATCAACGTTGTAAATCCAACGAATCGGTCCTCGTTTAATCCGCGAGTTATCTTCTTCCTCTGATTAGTGGAATCCGCTCCTGTGGTCCCACTGCTTATCATATTGATGACCCCCCTCGAAGGCGCACTAGTTATCGCATTGCGTCCTTGTCCACTTTCAATTGCCTTCAGGCCCTCCCTTCTTGGGGATTGGGACTGTTCTCTTGATTCAGCGTACTGCCCGCTCGCCTTAACAAATTCTACCAATCTTCCGTCCTTAATCAGTCTCTCGATCTCATCCTTCAGGTCATAGCAGTCATTCGTGTCATGGCCTTTTTGGCGGTGATACTCGCAGTAGCGTCTAGATTTCTTGGTGAAATCCGTCTCCTTGATTTTTCGAGGTGCATTTAGCCAATTCCTGCTTAGCGCAACGGCAAAGATAGTGTGAATGTCGCGATTGAAGGGGGGTATATCTCTTTGGGGACCTGTCTCTTCCTCCCCTGTTCTTGTTCCATAGCTCTCTACCCCTTTCTCGGCCGGATTCCTGGGGTCTAAACTTAGCTGCCATCATCGCATCTTCGTAGATCACAGTATGCGCCAACTCGTTTATCCGATTGATGGTAGGTTCTGCGAGCTTGATCAACTCTTTGGCGAATCTGTTGTGCGTCGTTGCCCTGAACAGGGTCTGCAGCACTGGTCCCCCGTAGGGGTTGTCCACCTTCAGTAACTCCTCATTGAATCTGCTCATGATTTCGCCGAGAGTTTCTCTCTCTTTCTGTTTCAACGCTTCCAGATGGTACATGCTTGTCTTCGTTTGTTTCTGACTAGAAAAGTGGTTCCCCAATCTCTCCTTCATCTGCTCGAAGCTTGAAATAGATCCTACTTCGATTCTGTTAAACCAGTCTAATGCTGCTCTAATTAGTGTTGTCGCCATTATTTTTGCCTTAATACCCTCGGAAAAATCTTGTAGGTTCAAGAGACTCTCCACGGCATGGATGTGATCCCTCGGGTCACTCTTCCCATCATACGGTTTTATGGTTGGTACCTCTGCCTCTATCTCATCTGAAAACGGGGTCCTACTGCGACCCTTACCATGACTCTGAGTCACCTTCCTTGATAACTCCGCCCTCTCGCGGTCTAGCTGTTCCATCCTCCTTGAAATTACTCGCAGTATCTCTGCATCCTCATTTTTTGAACCATTGATCTCGGCGCGGTTGCGATCGCGTTCTATTCCCCGGACTACTTCTGCCCTCTCACGGTCCAGCCGTTCCATCTTCCTCGCTAGCTCCCGATCTAGGGTCCCGGGGTCCCGTCTCTCCGCCCTGTCGTAAGCAGCGGGGGATATCTCTCTGAAGGAGTCCCCCGTGTCCTCATGTTCGTCGCATCCTTGCCTTGCCCTTCTCTCATCCGCTCCGGATTCAGTGGGCCTCGCCTGGATGTCCTTTGCCCTTTGCTCCACCAGACGTGGGAGCAAGGTCTTCAATGTGGAATTCAGCGCTGCTCTCACAGTGGCATTGATCTGAGCTTGCATCTCTGGGGTTATAGCGGTGGGATGGACGGTGCTTTGTCCCGCGGGCGTTGTCTCCTCCTGGCCGGGAAAATCCGTATTTGGCGCTTCGGTCATTGGAATGTCAGCTGCGTGGTTCTCGATGGGCGGGCCCTCAGTCTCGGGTTATGCCGCACTTGGTGCAACAAGGGTCGGACCTGCATTTGCGGCTCGCGGTGGCCTCCCGGGCCCGCGCCTTCGTTGCTCTTGTGGTGGAGGGAGCTCCATCTCGGCTCGAGCCACTGTCTGTTCTCGGTCAGTCGGGTGTTGTGGGGTTTGTGTGTTCTCCATCCTGTCGTTCCTAGTCACCATTCCGCTAAGTTCGGATCGGGTCCTCTTTCCTTGCATCTCGGCGTCCTTGTCCGAGAACTGGTGTTCCCACAAACGGCGCCACTGATTTGGCGATAGATTGTTTATATATATATATATATATATATATATATATATATATATATATATATATATATATATATGCAAGTGTCGATTACAAATGAGTAGTCTGGCAATACAACGAGTCTATCTCAAATCAGACCTACACTACGTGTCTCGTGTAGGCTTGGTCCGGAACACCTCGAACCAACGCTTTGATGCTTGGATGGGAGAGGAATATCGGTAAATAGATCGAACGGACGTCGGTGATCGCCTTCGATGTGATGTCGGGGATGACCCCCGATGTGAGATCGGTGATGAGGTGGTATGACGTGTCACAGGCGTGTGTTGTAGTCACGATATCGAATGAGACATCGAAAGTAACATCGGTGATGTATTTAGATATGACGAGTGGTAGCTGAGGGATAATAATTGCTTGTTTTGGGATCCGGGCACCGCGTATTTATAGACCTCGGGATTCGGGGACCACAGTAACATATCGGTGATGATTACCGATATGACATCGAAAGTTATCCCCGATATGCTCCAAAATGGGTCTGGTTTGGGCCTGGCCCAATATGCGGGAAATGCCCATATCATATATCAAAAATGACAATTTTGCAGGTTTTCTATTTTGGAATGCGTCAGCTCAATAAGACGAAACATGATATCTTGGTGAACGGAAATGGATTTCTGGGGGAACATGAAGATAAGATTTACAATATCTTAGAGAAATTCAGGAAGAGTTTGGTATGTTAATGAAAAAAATTGTAAGGATAAGGCACACCTATCCGAGAGGAAATTTTTTTAGTTTGATGAAGAAGACGAGAGACAAAAAAAGGAGCATATGAGGAGAAAGACCACGGTGCGGAGAGTGCATCAAAGGATCCATAATTCTTCACCAAAATTGTCGAGCTAACTGACAGTCTACTAAGCCCTGTGTGGGAGGAAACCCACAATAGTAAGTTTTTTTTTCGAGTATAGCATTTAGTTTAATTTTTAGTCAATTTTCATTCTCGAGTCATATATAGCAATTTATCCCAATCTTTCTATGAGGAACCATTGAGATAGGAAACAAAACAGAAGAAAGTGAAAGAATATATAAGTTGAGGGACGGACAAGGTACAAGCAAGAAGATAGTGGATGAAGTGAGAACAACACAATTCAGAGCATGCCGAGCAGGTTTTCCAGTAGCACGCGCGATCAGAATGCGCGACCACTGCTCACATTGCGCCTCACACGCGCGATCTGATTTGGTGGCGCAATAGTTCCAGAAACTGCCGCGTCCAATACCGTGTCAAAGTTTACATCGCGTCTCAAACTTTTCTTGCAGTAAACATTTCTCAGTTCGAAAGGCATCTGGAGACATGCAGCAATCAGAATCTACGAAATATGGATGAGCAATCTCTAGCTTTGCCTTTCTTACTATACTTATATTTTCCTTATGATTAAATTCCATTATTACATGTGTTGTTTCCATTGTAATTTTATTTATTTTAGGAGAATTATGCAACTTAATGAAAAATTTCTAAATTTCTAATTAAGAATTCTCTTATTAATAACACTAATTACTGTTGCAATTCTATTATCTCTCATAATTCATAAGACTATTTCTTCTATACTTCTCTTATCTATAAACATTTCTAGAAATGATTTTTATTTTTCTTTTGTTCTTTGTAGAAGAACATTGCATCGGGAAGGTACTACACCATTGATCCAGCAACTGGAACACCACGGAGAGAACAAAACTCTCATTGGTTGAACCAAAATCCGACCGCAAACAATTCCTAAGAAAAGATTGCTTCGACTTGTACAAGGCATTTGAAGAGACACTTTGTTGATGAACAAGAAGTACGAAGGTTGAAGAATATATTAGAGTAAGCGGGATTGGAACAAATGATGAGACGACCAGGTATTGTGAACGACACCATTGTTCGTTAATACTATGCTCATTATGAAGAAGGCAATGGCAATGTTTGGCTTAGAGGTAGATCAGTTCAAATCACTGCGAGAGATGTGAACAAATATTTCAATTTGAAGGCAGAACATATGTTACTTTGGGATACAGGTTTAAAACATTCGTTTACAATCGAATGTGTTTCACGGCCACTTCTACAACTAGACTGCACGTTTCATTACATTGAAGACGGCGCGTTGGATGCTGAGTATGGAGATTTTCAAGCAATTTGTAAGGAGCTTTATTTGTTCGTGAGTTTGAGAATCTTACCGCCAGATTATGAAGGAAAAGTTTCATAAAAACAAGCTAAGATCATGATGTGTATTAAAAGAGGTGATATACCAAATATTGGAGAAATCATAATCAAAGCTTTGGAGGAACACCACCATCAACGGTCCTCTACGTATCATGTATTTTGGAGCACTCATAACTTCTATTTGTATCAAATAAGGATGTCTAAAGCTCGATACAAACATACTCCATTGAAATACGCATCCTATAAATCACATTGTGAGGCAAGTGATTGAAACAAATTTCAACACTAACGAGTTATCAGCAATAGAAGAAGTTGAAGAAATTCTATCACCCTCACCGAAGAGACAGAAACTGACATATGAGGAATGGCTAGAGGTGAAAAACGGTTAGAAAATACTAATGTTGAGTTAGTGAATCAGTTGGAGGAGATCAAGTACCAGTTCCACAGCATCAACAATCTCAACTAGAGAGAGTTGAATGAGATCGGGGAGAGTATATTAAACGAATAAAGTCACACCACTGCAAATCCGACGAGTGTCCTTTGAGCTCGATCAGGGGAGTCCTCTGATCTTTATTTTATTTCTTTTCATATTTTTATATGCAATGAGGACATCGCATGATTTAAGTGTGGCGGGGGAAGCTACGCTTTGTTTGTTTACTTAATTACTAAGTATATATCTTGTTTTTTAAGTTTTTGAGTCTAGTTTTTTTTACTCATTAGAATAGAATTTTGAAGCATGAAAGCATGAACAAGTGTGGATCTATGATAGTATATGCATAATATAGTACAAATTTGAGATGAAGGAAATTATGAATACTTTTGGTACATCTTGTGTAATATGGTTAAAATCGTATTTTAGTTTCATAGAGATTTTTCCATCTGTTGTTTATGTATAAAAGTGAAACTAATGTTGTTTATTTATGAGAATATAGTAATGAAGCATGTAATTGTGGAACTTGAATAAATTACTTGGTTATTATTTCAGATGATTGTAGATGAAATTGTGTTGAGGAAATAAAATATGCCATCGTTTCTATAGACTGCGTTTGAGCCTTTCAAGCTAAAAACCTTCATGAAATATAAGAATCCACAGTACCCCACTGAAGCATGTTGTTATGAGCCTTTTGTTTATGAAGCCTTTTTACCCACCCTGAGTTGAAAAAGAAAAATCATATCCTACCCATTTCTAGAGATAGATGTAGTGGATCGTTTGAGGGATAAGGTAGGAGCTCAAAACAAAAGCATGAGTGATAATGAAAAATCTAAATAACTAAGGAGAATGAATATAATAGAGAACACAAATAACCCATGCAAAAACTCTAAGTTTAGGGGTGTCTCTCTAAAAACCATGAAGTATAGGTTGGTTTGAATACATGCGCAAATAAAAACGCATATTAAGATGCCAAGAGGAAAGCCCAAAATGTAAGGCTAAATGAAGAAGGCACAAACAAGGGAGGAAAGAGAAATACATGAGTGGTTTACTACATACATCTTTAGAACTTATATACGACTTTTTCCATTTATAGCCCATACCCGAGCCTAACATGACAAGCTTATAAAGTCTTACGATCCTCAACGTATGAAGTCTACATGAGTCAAGGGTAATAAAAGAGTGAAGAGTAAAAATTGAATGATTATATATTAAGAGTTATGCTTTTATAAATTTGTTACATAAAAATAACTCTTATACATGAACAACAATATCACATGCTATTAGAGCACATGAAACGGATGTGAAGATGACCATATTAAATTTGATGTGCTTACATTTGTCTATTCCATCTCATCTCTTGTTTTGACCATATGTTGCATTTTGAGAACTCACACTTATGCATGTTGACACGTTGACAATCACATTTTAAATTAGATCGAGTTAAAAGTGAGTTTGCATGAGGACAAACAAATGTTTAAGTTTTGGGGTATTTAATAAGCGTTTGTTAAGAGCGATTTAAGTATTAATTTTCTTATAAATTTTGATTACTTATGATCGCATATTTACTTATTTTTGTATTGTTTTGTATTTTCTTAGGATTTGATGGAGTCGTGATGAAACTAAGCTAATGGATGCTTTTGGAATACAAAGGGTCAAAGCACTAATTTGGAGATTCAATGAAGGAAGACCTAAGCATAGGGTGATTGAAGAACGGACATCAGAGGATCCCGTAGAAGAGGTAAAAACCAACGCGATGAGAAGAGCGCTAGAAAAGTATATCGCACAACTGTTGCGCGATGGCACATCGCTCACCCCGAACGTGAAGAAACCCTAGAATGAGCCCAGAACGTGAAGAAAAACTATAAATAAAAGGGTTCGTTCAGCAGCTAAAAGTGACACGAGTGACCCTAGAGACACGTGACACGAGTGAGACGAGTAACAAAAAACACTTACAGTAGCATACAATAACTTTCCGACAGAGAAACCCTAAGAGACGTCGGGGAGAGAGAGATAGAGCACCACAAAGTCTTAGTTTAGTAGAAACATTGTGTGAGAGAAAGTAGTTTAGAAGAAGAAAAAATCATCAAGGAGAGAAGAAGAAGAGTCAATCAACGAAGTTCAACCGGATTTGAGAAGCTTTTCTTTACCATTTTTATCTTGTTTATGTTGTTTACTTATTTCATGATTGTTGAACTCATAACTATGAGAAACTAACCTACTCATTGTTTGGAGTAGGGGAGTAACTCAGATTAATGAATATATTCTAGTTATTTTATGAGGTGCGTACTTGGTGTTGTTGCATGTTTAGATAGAATAATAGTATGTTGTGTGACTAACCTTACGCTTACTAGAATAAAACGAAAGCACTTGTGTGGGGCAGCCCGGAGTGTAGAATGCTAAAGATTGTCATATATATATATATATATATATATATATGTATGTATATTTGATTTGTGACTTTGGACTTGCGAAAGCAACTGGAGCGCAATACCTAGGTCACATTATATTAGTCTTAATTATGTAGGTTTTGTTGACGCGAGGCTGATGAGTTAATTGGGTTGCAGAATTGAACGCTCTGCTAAAACAACTAACAATTGGGATGATTCCGTTAACACAGTAGGTTATTAGAGACTCATATGAGTATGGTTGGGATAACTCCTGCCATATGCCGCAGATCCATAAGGCGTGCACCATCAAGCAACTACCAAGGATTATAACTAAAATATAGGAAGAGATCTTAGTGAAACTCAGCCTCTAAAGAATCTTTCATTATATTGCTTACAACCAATCAATCAATTCATTTATGTTCTAGTTTAATTCAAAGCTTTCGTAGTTTAATAGATTTAATTGCTTCTTAGATTTATTTACTTTTATTGTTATTTTGCATTCAAAACTCCAAAACAATAATTTACTTATTTTTTGCTGCTTAGATAGAATTCATTCTTGCATCCTAGTTATTAAACATCTTAGACAAAGCATTCTTAGATAAATGCATTCATAGCATTCTTAGATGGAATTAGCATTCACCCTGCGAACACAAGAGACAAAAGTGACAGTAAGTTAGTATTTTGCATTTAAGTGATTCATTCAACAGTCCACCACTCCCTTGGGATTCAATATTTAGTTTGTAACTATACTTACCATTTTATTATTACTTTATTCGTGCACTTGCTACACAGTGGGACTTAGGCGTGACAATTATTTGTTAGCTTATATTCTATTTTGTATCACACCAAACACCCCATCAGTAGTAATTGATATGAGTGAAAAGTATGAGTTTCCATTAATACCAGGGAGAGCATTTTTAGTAACTGTTAACGCTTTGTTACTTTAAAAGTTGACAACAAGCATGTTAGTTTTCAAGTGGAGAAAATGATCTATCCTAGTGACTCATCAATAAAAAATGTAGCAAAGGAGATGAATTATGCGCATCCCTTTAACCATGATGAAGCGATTGTCACACTTTATAAGTCATAGAATCGGGCTAGACGACATAAAAACTAAGTGATGTTTGGGAGGCCACCAAGTTTTTTTTTTATTTTTTTTTGAGTTAATTTCCGTTATTTAATTTTGTTCTGTTTCAACTTGATTGTTTGTAGAAGGAAAAATAGCAAAGAGAAAGGGAAAAGGTTACTATATTGAATGAAAAAGAAATGCAGAATTGCATAATTCACAGTAGCAGTTTTTCAAGATTCGGGAGTGGCACGACTCGCTCTACTCACTGAATTTCTTTTGCGACGTAAGAAATCTTCAATGAGTAGCAGTGCACACTGGAAAAATAGTGCGAGCGGCGCCAAGACCTGCGGGCGCGAAGCAGCGTGACGTGCAGCGTGACATTCCTATTGTGCGGCTTGAAAAATGCCCTTTTGATCACTGCTGATTCGGGAATAAGGTTTTTGACCTTATTTCTCTCATTTTTATCGATGTTTCGGGATTTTATGAATTAGAATGTTACCTAATTGTTTAAATATGTGAGGGGATAATTCTCAAAATTCTTAATTTTCCTATAGGAGGGAATGTTAGTCTGTCTATACTGCCATGTATTATTATACTATATATATATATAGGTGTATTGAGAATTTAGGCCATTATTCTCTCACACAAGTTAGAAATTCCTACATCTTTTCTGTGTTGCTCTTTTAATTTTTCTTTCATCTCTTGTCCCTTGTCCAAAGTTACCATGACTTTGCAGAAATCCACCAAAAAACGCCACAAGGACGAGACATCTTCTAGCGAGGAAGATACACCACCATCATCTTCATAAGTCATACCATACAACACACAAAAGAATAGGAGTTCACCCTCAAGAAAAGAAGGATTAATGAAGAAATCTTTCATTATTGAAAGACGTCTTGACATTTTCACGACAAAGTTGTTGCAATGGGATGGAGGAAATTTATTAAACAATCAGGAGAAGTCAACAAGACAGTGGTGATAGAGTTCTACACTAATGCAATCGCACCAGTGATGGGACCAGTTATTGTAAGGGGGAATAATGTGAATATTTCTGCGGATCTTATCAACACAATCTACAATTTGGATTTGGAGAAGATTGCAGCGAGGAAGCTTCAGCAGTGTGAAACGACACCTTCACAAAGAGCTTTGAGAAACGTGGTCATTCCAAACACGATTTTCCACAAACCAAATTGGAAAGATCCCTATATCCATTATTGTAGAATCTTACCTGAGTATAAGGCTTGGTATCATTTCATTATTTTTTGTATTTTACCCACTAACCATACGACAGATGCACCATGGCATAGAATAAAATTACTATCATGGATCCGGGATGGAGTCCATATAGATGTGAGGGAAGAAATCATGAGATCTATCTACCACTTTGCTACGAAAAAAACATCAGAAGCAACTCCCCATGGAGGCCTCATTACAAGAATTTGCAGGGGGCGGGAGTTTGAGTCAAGCCATCCAACAAGAAGGCACATAAATAAATTGACGGATATGCTAAAGCAAAGGGTTGTAATGATGAACCAAAAAGGCCAAGAGTTTTGGAAGATTTGGTAAAGCAGGAAGTGGAAGAGTTTGCATTTGGGGGGGGGGGGTGAATAGCTTTTCTATTAAGTTTAGTTTCACTCCATGTTTTAAGAGTCTGTTTTTTTTTTTTGGAGTTTGTGAGAGTCAAGTTTGAAACAATAAAAGCATGCAAAGTTAGGATCTATGATGATATATGCCTAATATTGAAGGAATTGAAAGAAAAGATTTATGCTTAGCATGATAGGAGTACACTTTGTTTAATCTTTTTAGAAGCATGTTTATTTCATATACACCATTCACTATGAGCATCAGTAGAAAATACTTAGATAATTGTAGCAAATATGTGAAAAAATGAGGAATTGAATAGAACTTATGGAACTCAAGTAATTTACTATATTACCATTTGAAAGAAGTGTGGATTTGAACTGTTGAGCAATCTTCTCCATTACTACGTTTTAGCCTTTCAAGCCCAAAAACCTTTATATAGATTATCTATTGACCCCGCTGAAGCCTTTTCTTATGAAGCCTTTGTTTATGAAACTAACTATCTACCCTTAGCCGAGAAATTATATCCTACCATTTTCTAGAGATGGATGTAGTAGATCAACAAGGAGGGATAAGAAAGGGGCATCAAAACAAAGCACGAGCCCAAAAATAAAATATGAGAAGAAAAGGGATAAAAGGAGTATGTGCAAAATAGAGAGCACAACTAACCATATGGTTAAAGTTCTAAGTTTAGAGGTGCTTCTCGAAAAAAAATCAAGAAGTATAGGGTGGTTTGATACTTGCACAAATGAAAACACAAGGAAAATATGCAAAAAAAGCCTAAAATGTATGACCAAAAGAAATGCACAGATACGGGAGGAAAAAGAATTAATGAGTTGATTTACTGTGTACACCTCTGGAACTCATAAACATCTTTTTCCACTATAGCTCATACCCGAGCCTAATATTATGAGCTAAAAGTCCTAAAGACCCTCAACATGAAAAGTCCACATGTATGGAGAATAGTGAGAAAAGTAGAAAGCAATAATGAAGTTACTATGTGTAAAACTGTGTGATTTCATGAGTTTTCTTTGAAAGTCTTATATTTTACACTTATGAACTCATGGACACACTACCTTGCTGTTTGGCTGACCCTATTCTTCCCATTCGGGTTGGGTCCCGGTCTTTCCTAGAGTTTTAGCGAAAAGTGATTCAATGTCTTTCTTTCCCTGACATGCTCTCCTATATCAGGTGTCGCAACCCCCTACCCGATGTGTTCTTTCCATCACGCCATGCGAAGGCAAAAGAGCCTATTTCATGTCCATTCATTTTTGCAGAAGGGGGAAGTAGCAAGGAAGAAGACGGCTTAGCGCTCCGCTTGTTGTCTTGGTTAGCACGATGATAATTTTATATGAAGACAATCTGATTAACCTTGGTGTGCAATGATTTGACTTGTATGATTCTCACTACTCCAACTTCCCAGTATAGGTGGCATTCTAAGACGAAATCATAACATGCGCATGTTGCTATTATTAGAACTTGATTTCTTTTCTTTAGAGACTTGCTTAAGGGCGAGCAATGGTTTAAGTTTGGAGGTATTTGATGAGCGATAAATTATAGCAATTTTAGTACTGAATTTCTTATACTTTTGCATAATCGTTGTGGCATTTTTACTTTTTTAGTCTCGTGTTATTATTTTTTTAGTTTTAGTCGAGTTGGAGCAAAACGAGGCTTATTAGGGGTTTTTAATACAAGTATGATCACAGGGAAGGAGAGCTACATCATAGCTAGTCGCGCTACAACACAGGAGGATCAGGAGGTCGCCATTAGCACAACAATACAAAACACCCCGGAGGTGCTAAAAGAAGTGGCACGATGGAGAGTACAAGCTGCTCGACACACCATGTCGCGTGACTCTAGGGCAACACTGACCTACTATGTAGTTTAAGTAGCGGTTGTTCATGAAACTAGGGCAACAAGACATTATTATAAATAGAAGAGGACGACCGACACATAAACACACAACGATACCACGATTACAACAAATAAAGCACATTCATATTGAGAATTCCATTGTTCGAAGTATTACAATTGTTGTTGAGTGGAGAGGGTGATTAAAAGATCAAAAAGTTAAGATAAGTAGAGAAGTAAAGAGCAACAAGGGAGAAGCCACGTCAAAATCTCATTGAGATCAAGAGTTTAATCTTTTCTTTTCTTTACTACTTACTTCAATATGATTTATACCTTACGTTACGATCACGAGAAGCTAAACCTCTCAGTGTCTGGGAGAGGATGTAGTTATCTCATATGGATGCACCTTGAACCTATGTTTTGATTAATTCTATTGAAGACTTTGTTTTGTTATACTTTATTTGTTGCTTATTCTACTTGGTATGATTGACACACGCGTTTCTTTGAATCGATATAGTGGCATTGAGATACATTGTATTATGTTGAGTTATGCATAGGAGATTGTTAACGCAACATTAGCATAGTAGATCAAAATATAGGTTCAAGGTGCATCCATATAAGATAACTACATCCTCTCCATACACTGAGAGATTAACTACTCATGATCGTAAAAGAACAATAAATCATATTTAAGTAAGTTTTAACGCAACATTAGCATAGTAGATCAGACAAATAAATCTCCAGACCGTTGACACTAGCGTTCACTGAGGAATCTAGGTTGTATTTGTCAACTCTAATTCTCTCTAAAACTTTGTATGGATCCCATGACATGGTGAACATCTGGAGAGGATATGGTGCTTAATGACATGACATCATTAGGAATTAGGGGGTCCTTTAAGTGATAGAAAAGTGCACTTAATTAATCAGACATCGTGAGAATAAAACAAGATTCAATAGAAAGAGGCTACATGGGAATCATCGGTATTTTGTATATGAAATCCCCCGTATCCGAGATTAACAAAATACACCTCCTAGATACATTTTTCTTAATCTTTTTTACAACTAAAACTGAATCAATCAATAACTTATGTCTTGTTTACATTTTCTAGTAGAATAGGCTTGTATTTATTTCCTTTTAATCTTTCTATTTCATTTAAAATATACAAAGCATTGTTTTTTCCATAAAGTTCAACAATTTAGATTTCTACCAAAAGATCCATGCTCTCTTGGGATTCGATACTTGGTAAGTTATACTTACCATTTTATTATTACTTGACTCATATACTTGCAAAAAGTTTGTATTACTCAGAATAATAACACGTGGAAAATAAGCATCAATAGGTTTAATAAAAACTATGTACATAATATGGCTGATAGGTAGTTACAAGGAAAAACTCGACCTTGATCTCACCCTTCCTACCTACCGCAAAGTTCCTTTTTACAAACTTTACATTCGCAAAAGACTCGCTCAACAGGCCTATATCACATGCAAAAAACAAAGAGGGGAGAAGTCTTGGCAGTATTGCTTAAAGGAACGAGCGTACTCTATAATCCTCAACGGGTCGCTTTCCCTCTCGCACGATGGCCCGATGCTCGTTAAAGGTCATATCTATCAGATATGCTAACGGCGCGGTAGCACTTTATGGGCCAACGTCATTGGGCTCACATAACCGGCTTAGGCCAGCCACTAGCGGGATATGACAATCGGAAGGTTCCCCAATGGGAAGATCGATCACCAACCGCAGAGTCACTAAGTTAGCAGGGAAACCTGGCATCGCTTGTACCACGTCCTAACAAACCATCTCCATGTCTTGGTCTTCTCCTTCTCTACAATGGCATAGGCAAATGGATAAATGTAGTTATTTGCATCCACCCCAACAAATGTGAGAAGGATGCCATCATTTTTGGTCTTTAAATGTGTGCCATCTAAGCATATGATTGGCCTGCATCCATCCAATAACCCTCTTTTCAAAGCCCCCCCCCCCCCCCCCCCCCCCCGCAGCATATGTACATCCTCTTGAATTTACAGACCTCACCAAACAACTTGCATTTAATCTTCACCGCAGTTCCAGGGTTTGACTTGACTTCATCATCTCCTCAACATATCTCCAAAGGTAAGAGTACTGCTCTGCATTATTTCCATGCCCAATCTCAAAAGCCTTCCTCTTGCACCTGTACATTTGATGCTTGGAGAAAACAATATTGCAATCCTTTCCCAAAACTGTCATCATAGACACAACATGCCAATTAGGAACATAAATGAGTTTCTCATAGTATTTTTTAGCAAGCCATGTTGAAGTAGCATGTCTAATACAGTCTTGTCTTTCACAATCATGAGGTTCTTCAAGAGTCTTGACCATCATTGTGTTTTCTCCTTTGATTTTTGAGTCATAGATATACCAAGGACACTCTAGATCAACACATCTTGCACTTATCTTTTCATCACTACTCTTGATCATTCTAATTGGCCTTTTCTCATCAATAGCAAGTTTGTTAATTGCAGCCCTTAGATGATCTGGATGTTGGAAGCACATTCCCAACTTGAACTCAGTAGTGGTCATTTCAACCTTGGGGTTGAAGACATCATGATTCTTGTACACCTCCCTAGCAGCCTCTGCTACGACTACTGGTTTTTTTCTTTTTAACCCTTATTTCCCTAGTAAGTGTTGAAGCAATAGGTCCATCCGCATTAGTACTTGCAGCATCATTTGTATCTGCATCTAAAGGATTTGATGCATTACCAGTAGCGCTTCCATTGTCATTTGTATATGTGGCAGCATTTGTACTTGGTCCAGTTGTACTTGCATTGCCTGCTTCAGCTGCATTAGCCCTTTTAAATTCCACATTGTCTAGGTCCACAAAATCATCTTCATTTACTTCATTGTGAGGATCAACCAACCCATCAGAGTACTCAGAATCTGATCACAAGTAAATATCTCTTACACTATCATCACTATTCTCCAAGTCAATTATTGCTGCCACTACTGGTCCATAATTATCCCTAATGAAGCTTGGCAAATCTCTTACCCTCTCATGCTCAACATCAGCATCAGCCCTATTAGCCTCAGTCTCCTTATTCCTTTCACTAGCACCATCTCTTTCATTAGCCCAAGATGCATTACCTGCATCATTTGTATCATAGTATGTGTTGTCAATCCTCTCACCAAAAGAATTAATAGAAGCTCTTGTCCTTCTTCTCTGTTTCATCTTTTTCCCCTTGCCCCTAGGCACACTAGCACTACAGTCTTCAACACCAAAGTAGCCGCTAAGGTCTCCACTCTCAGTATTTTCAACCTGAATTGCCACTCTTTCTAGCTCTTATTCAAATCCAGATGGATCTTCTTCACCACCAAACTGAACACATTCTTCATCATCACCAACATAATCAAGTGGCTCACTAATAGGAGGTAGAGGATCTACTTCTTCAAAACCTTCATCATCAGCAGCCTCAACCCCATCAACAAAAACCTCTGCTTCACCATCAACAACCACAACATCCTCATCAGAAACCTCAACTTCATCATCAACAACATCAACTTTATTATTATTTGTCTAAGTAGGTGCAGTGGGTATATCTGGTTTCACTAGGTAGACCTTAACCAATCTCTGTTTAGAACCAATACTTGCCATTTCACATACATTATTGTCATCAATTATACATGCCAGTTGTAGAGAAAGTTCATTAGGATCATCTCTATAGAACACCATCCAATCAGCACCCAATCCTAGATCAACAAACATACTAATTAACTCAAGTTTGGACATCTCATATAGATTGCAGTAGTCAACAAAGCTTATTTGTCCCTCTAAGTAGCAAGCTTTTCCCAGATTCATCATTTTGCCAGAATGATGTATCCTTATAGTAAACAACTTCTGGTCCCTACCTGTATATACACAACAACAACAACATCAAAAAAACCCTAAACACTATCACCAGTAGACCCTAAACAAAAACAATCATTAACAAAACCCTAGTATTAATATATTATAGATAGTTGACTAAAACCCTAACCCATGCAATATACAATTGCTAAAGTACACAATATTTTCGTGAGTGGGGAACATATTGGACCACCAACCAAGCAAAAAAATATTAAAATTGACCAAAAATACTAAAATAGAAAAACCCACACAAACTTAGTTTCATTTCACATATAAGTGACAAAAATCGAACTCCATAGCTAAATAAACAACAACATCGTATACAGAAATGGAAAAAACGGCGGTCGCAAAAAATGAACTCACCATAGTCGGGTGTCAACAATCGGTCTAGAATTACGGTGTTTTCGTCTCGGATTTTCCACACCATTGTCGCATCGTCCTTTTTGCTGAGTTGTTTAGCCGAAATTGTGTAGAACTGAAGAGAATTTTGAGCGAATTGAGATTGATTTTGGTTAGGGCGAAATTAAGGTTATGGAATTTGCCCCTAATTGTAGCGGGAATGAGCCGAGGAGTCCACCAATTCCCTCCTAAATAAGCTTCGAGATGAAATGTCCATTTTGCCCTCTAAGTATCCTGAGTGGTGATGTCATACTAGCGAGAAATGACATTTTTTTATGGAAAATAGGTGCAGGTATAGTTTTTTCCAAACGTCAAAGGCCGGGTATAGTGTTGCAAAAAAAAGGTTGGATATAACTTGGCAAAAACGCGAATACGTATGTCCTTTTTTCCTAAATATTTCTTCCGTCCTTTGTCTGGTACCAATGCTCCATTGATGTCAATTCCACATTTACCAAATGGGCAAGGAATGGCATATGGCTCCTAGGGAGTGGCAGGTTGGTGTACCATTGGGGCGTGGATTTGGCACATTTTGTACTTTTGGGTGTACTCGTCACAGTTAGCGGCTATAGGGGGCCAATGAAATCCTTGTCGAAGGATTTTTACGGCAATTCCTCTTCTCCCAGCATGGTTTCCACACATTTCTTTGTGTATTTCCTGAAGTACAAACTGAGATTCTCCTTCGTCCAGACACCACAAGTGGGGCTGAGAGAAAGAACTAAGATAGAGCACTCCTCCATGGATTCCTCCCGTGCGATAGACCTCTCAATCATCTGCGAATCTTTATGGGTTCCTCAAAAACTCGAAGATCTCCAGCATCCAACTTTTCTCCACGGGAGCAACCACCAAAGTGTCTTCATCATCCTTCTGGGGTTCGGATTTGTGAGTTGTCAAATATGTGATCCTTTGTGGGTTTATAGGTTGCGCCTGGTTAGCTAGCTTTGACAGTGCATTGACTTGTTTTCCGCATAGGGAATTTGTTTTACCTCAAACTTCTGGAACATGATCTTCTTGGCCAGTATGGCTTCTAGGTGTTCTTTCATTCGTTCTTCCCGGGCTTCATAGGCTCTACTTATATGTTGCACCATGAGTTGAGAGTCACTATGGATCAGAAGTCTTCTCATTCCTTCGTCTTGGGCCAGCCGCATTTTGATGATGAGCGCTTTGTATTCAACTTCATTGTTAGACACGGTGTAATCTAATCGCACGACGAAGTTTAAACTTCCCTTTTTTGGCTCGTTATTTGGCACGGAGCTGGTGCTGATTAAGCATGGTGATTGGGTGTGCCAAAATGTAAGCTCAAAGTTGGCCGAGCAGCCGTAACGAGGGCCAAGCTAACCTTCTCCGAATGAGTGTAGTGGGTTTCTACATCTTGGAGGGTTCTGCTCACGTAATAGATGAGAAGTTGGCCTCTTCCCTCACCACGCTGACAAATCACTTTATCACATCGACCGTTCAACTAGAAGAGAAACATCATCTCTTTTGGGGACATGTTTCACCAAGAGATAAGGCTTCATCAGATATTCCTTCAACTGCTTGAAGGCTTCATCGCATCGATCTTTCAACTAGAAGTGTTTCACGTGTCGAAGTATTTTAAAGAACGGTAATCTCATCTCCGAGGAACTGGAAATAAACGTGCTCAGTGAGGCCATTCTTCTAGTCAGCTTTTGCACTTCCCATACAGTTTTGGGAGGTTTTATTTTGATAATGTCTTAGGATTTTTTGGGATTTTCCTCTATCACTTTCTTAGTCACTAGGTATCCCAGGAATTTCCCCCCTTGGATTGCGAACAAACACTTCAAATGGTTGATTTTCATTCTTAATCGCTCCATGGTACCAAAAGACTAGGCGAGGTCTCGAGCATGGTCTTATGTTCTTTTACTTTTGACGATCATGTTATCGACGTACAATTCCATGGTGCCCCCGGTTAATATGTCGAATATGAGGTTTACCAACCTTTGGTAGGTTGCTCTTGCATTTTTGAGTCTGAATTGCATGACCAAGTAGCAAAAGGTCCACACGTCGGTAATGAAACTAGTTTTGTCTTGGTCCTTGGTGGCCATAAGAATCTAGTTGTACCGTTGATCTCCATCCATGGTGGAGAGTAAAGTGCACCCTGCTCTAGGGTCCATGAGTTGGTATATGCTTGGGTGTAGGTAGCAATATATAGGACATGCTTCGTTAAGGTCGGTGAAGTCCATGCAGATGTGCCATCTTCCACTAGTTTTAAGGATGACGACTACATTTGACAACCACTTAGGATATCTAACTTCCCTGATTTGTTAGAGGTCGAAGAGCCTCTGTAATTTCGACCGTATGATCTTGTTTCGTTCAGGACCCGTGGTCCGTTTCTTTTGTTGCACCGGCTTAGTAGTTGGATATATATTCAACTCGTGTTGGAATTGCTTCAATGTTGACTTTTCCCGAGAGGCCATTTTTCCAAGACGAAGAGATTTTGGAGATACTTCAATGTGGCGGTGATGGCTTTCTCCACTTCTTCCTCTATGTTGGTTTCTATTTTCACGGTTTCCACCATTTTTAGTTACTCGGCGGGTTGGACCCGTGCTTCTTCGACTCGGGGCTTTTTGGCTAAGAAAGCAGGCGGTGCACCCTCTAGTTTGATGGGTAACACGTTCATACGGCACTCCCAGGCTTGAGCATGGTCTCCTCTGACTTCTCCGATCCCAGATGAGGTCGAAAATTTTACCTTCAAATGTAGTGTGAAAGGGATTGCCTCAAATGCTCATAGCGATGGGCTTTCGCACATAATGCTTTATGTTCGGAAGGGGCATTTACTACCTAGAACTTAATGGCTTCTGTACGCCTCATGGTTCCACCTTCCCAGAACTTAAGAGCATGACGGTTCCCAAGATTTGGCAATATTATCTGGAGAATCCCACCAATGGAACTTCCAATGGCTCCATCCATTCTTCGGTTAACCCGAGGGCGAGGTACGCGGGGAGGAACAAAACATCCACCAAACCCTCGGTATCCACGAGAACTTTTTTTACTTTTACCCCAAGCACGGAGGCCCTTATCACCAGCGGGTCCCTGTGGGGATAGAAAATGCCTTGCAAATCCTCCGGCCCAAAGGAAATTACAGGCATGCTCTGAGCATGTGCAGCGTACACTTCTTGCTTCTCGTCCACTTTTTGGGATTCCTTGATGTACTTTATTATTTGTCGGTAGAGGAGACATCCATAACTCCCCCTCTATAATGTTGACAATTCTTCCGGTGGGAGGATTGTCGCAGTAAGTGCGGGGAGATGGTGGTGGTCAAGCTTCATGACGGCGCTGTAGTAGAGTGTTGTACTATTCTTTCATTTGCTCTGATCGTGGATTCTTCCCTGAATCTCTTTTTTCCTTCTCTCGTCCTTTTTTCTTTAGGTGTCGTTCTTCGTTGCTAGGAGGTAGTTGGTTATCGATCTTCACATATTTTTCCCAATATCCTAAGTTGAGGAGCTGGTTGATTTTTATTTAGAGATGAGTGTAATCGTTAGTCACGTGCCTATAAGCGTGGTGGTACTTGTAGAACTTCCTGATGTTCATGACTTTGCTCAGGGTTACCCTCATGCGGCATGGGGTCCATGGCATGTCCTGCAGACTTTGGGAAGCGGCGGTTGCAAGCGACATGTCTTACAAACATCTATGTTACCTACTTAAACCCTTAAATGGTTCCCTGGGGATCTATGAGAACTAGGCTTGTGCGTGCCTGGTGATGGTTGTGTGGAACACTCGGCAGAGTGCATGATTCGGAGCTGACACAAGGTACATGCTTGCCATGTACTGATTGACATAGTTTTGGGGATCACGATCATCTTTCTCTCTAGCATAATAGGTAATCCCATAAGCTTCATTCTAAAAGGGATTCTAGCATAGGCAATGTGGGGCACCAAAGAGGTCCTCGATAAGCGACTTCCTCACCTAGATTCATGGTGCGTCCGAGTTTACAAAATTCCCTCTACATTCCTTTAATCGGTTCGTCGAGCGCTATAGGGGGATGTCGAGGAGGCTCAGTGCGGCGACCCTCTTCTGAGCCTTGGTGCCCTATCTTGCCATTTTGCCTCCGAGGATGTCGCTCAGAGGGGCACGACATTCATTGAGCCCCATCGATTTTACCTGAGTACTAAGGGTACGGTAGGCCTCCATGACGAGGCATGTCATTTTCTTGGACCGCACTGTAGCTACTATATTCGGACTGCACCTTGTGGGGTGGCATATATCCTGGTTTGCAGAGGGAACACGGAGTCATCGCTCTTTTGCAGCTCTCTCGTCGCGGCTGAGTACAATGTTCATCATATTTTTGTACACGTCCCTTTTGGTGTGCACATATTCCACTTCAGGACCCTCTTCTGCGGAGGTAGGGTGTTTGTTAGAGTGATGGGATTGAACCAAATGATCCTCATGGATATCCGGGGCAGTATCTTGTGGTTCTTCTATTTTCCTTCTAAAGTCTGGACAACTTTTGGTGGGCCTCTTCTTTTCCTCCTTTATCGTAGTTTCCCTCCTTCTTTGTTTTGCGTGGCTCTCTTAAGCTATCTCAAAGACACTTACATCATTCCTACAAACGGCGCCATTTGATGATGCAATATCGACTGACACCGGGAGAAGGTAATTTGGGGATAAAGATCAAGTGAGTAATTTTAAGAACGATGATCCCGACTTAAGAGATTGATATTTTATTAATTTATTGAAGGAGAGCTACAACTGAGGGAGATTTATTGGGAAGGGGGTTTTAGCTAAAGGATTATAGCAAAACACTATAGAACTCAAGAATACAAGTTTGCTTTTAGGTGTTGAAAGATAGGTGTTAAAGAATTTAATCGTTGATTTAATTTCTGAACTAATCATGGCTTGGCTTTGGAGATGTTTCGGTGTTTCAAATGCGTTTTGAACAAGAGTGAATTTATTTGAATTTGTTCGTAGATAATTTCCCTTTTCTTTTTTTTTTCTTTTTTTTTGTTTGGCTATCTTTCGTCCTGAATTAGACGCTCTTGTGCAAAATATTTTGAGAAGTATAATTTTCTTCTTTAAGTATCGAGTATTTTTGGAGTGCTAGGTTACTAGACTTTTGCGGTTGAAATATTTCTTTTAAGCCGAAAAGTGAAAATAGCATCAAACTCTTCAACGTTTTGAGTCATTTACAGCGTATCCTCCTAACTAACAACGTCTTTACCAGTCAGCCCTTCATTGTTTACTGATTTTTGCACGCTACCTCAAATCAATTATCCGGTCACTTTTACTCCAAAAATTTAATTTCAGATATCGTCACGTGACTTGTCACGTAAGTACCCAGGGGTAAATTAGTCTCATCACATTTTACTCTTGTTAACCAACAATTAAACAAAATAATCGAACTTCAGGGGTATCAATTAGTCTCTCTCATCTCTTCACACTTATGAACACTCAACAGCTTAATTCACCACCACCACGACCACCATTGTCATAATGATAAAAAAAAAAATAGATGATCATATATAATAGACAAAAAGACATACAACTTGTGCAGTTGGTGATCTCCCTTTTTCCTACTTACACTTTTTTTCCTTTCTATAAGTTAAGATCACTTTTTCTTTTATAAAATGTTTTATATTGTTCATAATTTTTTTTATTGAAGTTAAGCTTACTTTATCTATAACAAAATAAGTTATATTGTGCTTAACCGTATGAACTTTCTTGTCAATTATAACAATACAAAACTCTAAAAGAAAAAAGGAAAGTAACAATCATATCAAAACAGGAAGCATGAAAAATTTCAAACAAACAAAGAAAAAAAATCGTTATTGTTAGCATGTTTCCTTCACGATGTTATTGAAATATCACAAAAACCTACCCCAGTATCAGAACCCTTAGATGATACACTCGATACCGGTAAAACGTTACCCTACTAAATTTCTTGTATCACGATAGGTTGTTTACAAGGTACAGCTCCCGCGCGAGGTATCAGAGGTTTTAGATAACCTTACGAATACCCCCATTGGGATACGATGCCCTAGCCATCGCCTTATCAAGATACGATACAAATACTCCATAAACACGGGGCATCAGCACCCACCGATAGGACCTCTCATCCCCCAAAGAAAGAGACAAACATTGCTTCCCCTCCCGAAATGGTATCGGAATCCAATGACGGCAGCATTCTGGCATGTATCACCATCCCCGAAGACAGTTGTTGGACGTGAAACGTGGCTACTCAGCTCCTATAAAATACATGTGACACCTGGTATTGAAATACAATGGCGACAGCATTCTGGTATGTATCAGCATCCCCGAAGACAGCTGTTGGACGCGAAACAAGGCTACCCAACTTCTATAAGCCACAAGCGACACTTGTCAGAAAACATACATGCATAATGGCCAATTGTATGCTATCTTACTCTTATATAAAGAGAAGGAAACAACGAATAAAAAGGGAGCACTCCAAAAACCATACACAAAGATATATTGTTGCTCTTCGAATTCGGGCAAGGCGTTCCAACCCACCCCCAAAATCAAGAAAAACACAGATAAATAAATAACCGTTAACAGTTATTAAGCAATAAAATAAGACATCATTTTCCATTGTTATATGTAAAGGAAACTAAAAAATACCAACATAAAACGACTAATTTGACAATAGATCGTATATATATGACGAGTTGGGATATTACAAGTGTTGTGCTACGATTCTATTACAAATTCGGTCTACTATCACTATGATTAGTTTTAGGTAGACTTGGTCCGGAACACCTCAGACTGATGATGGGATGCACTGCTGGATGTAAAGGGCAATGTCGGACGTGACGTCGAGGGTGATATCGGGGATGATATCGAAGTCCTTCTATGTTGGGGATGAATCCATGTCGAGTGTGATGTTTAAATGGATGTCGAATGTGATGTCGAGTGTGATGTTGGGAATGGTGTCGGTGATATATATCGGGAATATATATCAAGGGATGCGTCGAGTATAATATTGGGTATTATATCGGGAATACTCGAGATCGGGTGTACAGTGTATGAGGATAATTAAAGCTTACATTGATTAGCGAAACACGGATATTTATAGACCTCAGGATGCAGGGACCACACACTTGACGTACATGTGATCTGTACTATATCGAATATTACATTCGATATACATAACGGGGGCCATCCCCGATATAGTTGAAGATGGGCTTAGCCCATGGACCAGCCTAATACGAGTATTACCCATATCATGTAGTCCCCTAGTGTGGAAGTTATTATTATAGATAATAATTTGCAAACTAAAATTGAGTTTGAATTATCAGTACCTCTTGTTCCGCCAGTTCAAATGATGGAGCTCGGATACGTGAATTCATTCAAAGATGTTGGTGGACCTCCAATGTAATTTACGTAGCATAGAGGTCTGCATTTGAATTATCAGAGAATAGCGTCCATTGTTAGGTAATTGCATTTTTATTTTTCTTAAGAGACATTGAAATTATGTTGTCATGTCGAATTTCTTCGATATCGGATATCGAATCTAAGTTTCGATATGTCCTATAATAAATGTGAAGTCAAAGGGTCTGCTGTCTATAAATAAAAGCCTTGAGGAGAGATGGAAGTTTACCTTGTCTTTTAGTGAACTCCGGCTTCTTAGGTAAAGGTATGTTGGGGATTCCCCATATGGTTTCGATGTGAATCCCGATATATATGTTCGATATACAATTTTCTGTGCTTTTCGATGTAGCCTTCGATATAGATTTTCGATACGTGCTTTGATATATTTTTCAATGTCGTATTCGATGTAACTTTTGATGTATATTTTCGATATGGATTTCGACTTCGTTTCTGGTATTGGTTTTTATTCTTGTTTACGTCCTTGTGCATGCTATAATTCTCTAGCACACTTCATTAAACTCACTTACTTAGTGTAATGGTTGGTATCCACGCACGCATGTTACGAGTCGTTGCAGCTGCCGCAACGGCAAGAGTGGATGTAGTAGGGGAAATAATTGTCGTGACCGAATTGCTTCAGTGGCTGGAGCATCGTCAACTGCGAAGGCGGGAGTAACGGCTCCATCATTTGCCATAACGGAGGCCGCCAACGTGGCCCAGACTGTTGCAGAAGATGTTGTTTTGACATCTAGTCCTGCGACAGTGGCGGGGGTCGCGAGCGAGGAGGTCTTCGGAGTTGTTGGAGGTATGGCGGGTGCAGATCCGCTAATCAAGGATGTTGGATCGTCTCTTGGCAGTGTGACACTCGCGCTGAATGTGGTGGATGGGGTGTCTGAAGAGGGAGGGTCTTCCTCCTCTACTAGGGAGAATGTGGCTTATGGCGCCACTCCTGAAGAAAGGCTAGTTCTTGTAGTTTAGTGATGTCCCGTCAAATGCGAGGTTTAGGGTCGGGGGTGTGCCCTCAAGTTTAGCTGGTGAGAAGGAAATGGGATGTTCTTTGGAGGTCCCAATAAGGCTGGATGATGAGGCTTCTGATCCTATTCTTGCCGCTTCGAAAGTCAAAGGGGTTTCTCATTATGTTGGTTCGAAGATGCCTCCATAAAAAGGGGCAAGCGGTAGCCGTACCCAAAAGTCTGCTGCACCGGCGGTCGAGGTGCCTCGTTCCAGTTGACGAAAGTGGGCTCGAGGTGAGAGTTCATCGATTCCTCGGCTGCCTCCTTCGCAAGGGCGCGCTGCCCCTGTTCCTAGTATTAATGTGAAGAATGAAGAGTTTAGTGAGGCCGAAGCAGTCCGTTCCATGAAGCTGGCATTTCCTCTTCTTGGTAAGGCTCTTGTGTTAGGTGAGCAAGATCGGGCACGAAATGTGCGTCGCGAGATGCACCTCTTCCAGACTGTAAGTTGTTACGACCCTTTTTATTTTTGATCTGTATGTAGTATTAAAATGTGTCCTCCTAACCTTCATGTTTGTGACATGCGCAGTTTGGCAAATTCTTGGTCACTAGCATGATGACCGTTAATCAAGCCGGTGGGGATAAGGATGCTATAACCTCCAACTTGAGGTTGATATTGAGAAGATGTGTAATTTTAACCCAATTGTTGTGGAGAAACTAAAGGTTGAGAAGGACGAAGCCCAGCGTTGGTGGCGGGTGATCAAAGATGATCTCGATGAATGTCGTGTTGAGAACAAGAGGCTCAGTAACAAGGTTATTGCTTTGAAAGAGCATGCTTTCAAAGAACAAAGCGATCGGCGCGCAGGGTGAGAGCGGAGAATGAGTTGCTGCTAGCCCATCTTGCAAAATCTCGTGCCGACCTTGAGAACGCGGTATATAGACTTTGCCTTGTCATGTAGTTGTGCTCTTATAAATCGTTTTTCTGAGAGTTTGTATTCCCAAGATGCGTCTCCTGAGCTGATGGTACGTGTCGCCAAGAAATTCCTTGCGAGTGACACTTATAAAGAACTTTTTGTAGAGTGTGCCTTCATGGAGAGGATGCCAAGAATTCGATTGTCGGGCAAATCACCGCGAGGAAGGGTTTCAAAGACGGGTTTGACTTTATGCGATTGGACGCCATGTGTGGTTCGGACGGCTTGCCTCTCGAAGACACTGAGTCCTCGGATGCTGCTGTTGAGAAACCCGACCCCTTTTCGGTTCTCTTGAAGAAGAAAGATTTTGTTTGATCTGTTAAAGTCAGACTTCCTCTCTTACTTATTGGCGTTACTTTTCCTTGTATTCCGATATAGCTGAAGATGGGCTATGGGCTTAGCCAATGGACCAGCCCAATACGGAAATTACCCATATCAATGACCAACATCTTAATTATGCAGTATGTGTTGTCACTCTCTAAGAAAAAAACAATTGTTATGAACTTCACCGTTTTGCTCTTTGCCCGATCATCAGACTGTACAATAGAAGAATTATAAATTATTGCAAAGAAAACAAAATGGCCGATGTAATTTAGTTGTTATTAGTCTATTACCTTGCAAGTGTGTTGCCATCACCGGTTTGAGGTTGTACAGCCTTGTAAGCAACTATTACAATCAGTGTTTTCAGAATTGGACCGAACGTCGACCCGGTAACCTCACTAGTTACTAGTTTCACTGGTTCGAATCGGTCGAACCATTTGTCCGACCGGTATGACAAAATATATCATAAAAATTATAAAAATAAATAAAATATATCTTGCTTTATAATTTTATTAGTATCAATTATAAGAAACGTGAAATTATAAATTAGTTTCTTCACTCTTAATAGATATGTTTTTAATTATAAAATTCATAATTTATTTAATTTATTATTTAGAAATAAAGAAAATTATATTAGAGTATTTGATTAACATATAATATAAGATTAAACACGCATGAAGTGATTTAAGTTTTAAATAGATATGCATAATGGTGATGGAATATCGTCTGGGCCCGTGGGGTCAGGAACTTCGGAGATATCGTCACTGAATTTTGTTCGTAACGCCTTTCTCGAGTTTGAGGAAAAAATGAGGAAATATTATTTTATTAAGGACTTTGAGTGAGTTACAAGTGGGTTGTACAACGAAATAGCTAATGATAGGGGAAAATTATCTTGCTAAGTACAACTGCACTACAATTTTGGCAGAACTTGTATAGATTTTGTGTTGTTTCCAGCTTGTGAAAATCTTGTTATGATTCTGAAAATTGGAGGCTATTTATATTGCTAGCCTTTGGGTCTTCGGCCAATAAGGGTTGGTCTTTCCGTATTAACTCTGGGTGGTGCTGGTGGCCAATAATGTGAAGGTCTTATGCGCCAATGGGTGTCATGTGTCAGGAGACGTCCAATGGCGTGGGTTTGACTAAGTTTCATCTGAGTGGGTGGTGATGACATTTGCTCCAATGATCTTCGAGGATGGCTCTGAGCCAATGGGAGGGCACTAGTCTGCCTTAATCATTGATCTGCATTGGTAAGCATTGTCGCTTTCTGCTCCAATGGCTGACTTGGGCTAATAAGGTGTGGTCTTCTGTTATAATGAGGATGGTTGGGAGCTACGTTAAATGAGTGTGTTGGTGCGTCTTTCTAACATGGTAGTATTTGGGGTTTCGTCTGGGGGTTGGGTGGCTCTCCTGGTCGTCTGTTAAGAGAGGAACCCGTGGAGTCGTTCTTTATAATTGTATGGTCGTTCAGGCTATGTCTTTAGCTATCCTTAGACCATGATTTGAGATGTCATCACCCTTTCTTGTATTCACTCGTGTCCTAAGTGTTTTGTATTATCCTCCTTCTTCCTTGGTATTTTGGCTAAGTGTTGGATATCACCACCCGAGGGTTCCTTACCGTGGACCCCGTGAGATCCGAGTGGTGCTTCGCCAGTCGGGGAATTTATTCACATCGGTCTGGGGGTTCCCCGTAACCCTTTCTTGTGGGCACCCGAGGTCTTGACCGATTTTGGGTCGTTGGGATAGGTATACACCAAGTCTTTGGATTCGAACCGTATTCCCTTTTTGGGGAATTGGTCGGTTGTGATCCGTGGGTACCTTCTTCGAGCATTTGGACCGAGTACCCCCATTGGGGGTATTATTTGGTCATGGCCCAGGGGTACCTTCGTTGTAGAAATCACTTGGAGCTCATTAAATGAGCTATGTGTTGTCGGGCATTTTCTGCAATTGTGGTTCTGCATGTTCCACGTGGCGCTGAGTTAGCCACGCGTCAATGGTATCGTTCCACCTTCCCCTTCTATAAATTGATGGGACTCTGCATGTTTTGTATATATTCATGCGAGTCCCTCTTATTTTTCTCTTTCTTTCTCTCTGCTTCTTCTTTTCAAAAAATTTTGGTGATTTCATGGAGTCAATGAGGAGTTCCGGCGAGGATACTGGTGGCGCTAGGAGATGCAGGGTAGCATCAGATGTGGTGGCTACGGAAGCGGCAGTGTCTCCTGCTACTGAAGGGACGTCGCGGCAACGTCGCGCTGCCTCTGGAACAGCAGAGGCATTTTCAAAAAAACAAAGAAAGTGGTTGATGTGGCGGCTCCACCTAGGGTTTTGGCAAGGGAGGTGAGGAGTATGGTGAGATCTTGCGAGGAGGTCGAGGCCGAGTTTGCCAAGTATGGGGCGGATACTTATGGCCTGGAGACCGTGGTGCCTCGGGAGGAGGAGAAGGCAACCTCTCGTCGTAAAGGCTTTTATACGGCCTACTTTGTTCAGATCAAGACGGGGCTAATATCTTTCCTCCCGGCATTCTATTGGGAGGTCTTTAAGACTTGCATGCTCTGTTCGAGCCAACTGTCTCCCAACGGTTGGTCAGCTCTGGCAGACTTTGCTTTTATCTGCATGGACTACGGCCAACCTTGCATGATGCGCTAGTTTTTCAGAGCCTTTGACTTGGCGAGCTCTTCTACGGACAAGCTCTTCTACACGTTTTCCATGCGTGAAACGACCAAGAGGGTCATCCACAAACTTTTTGGATCCCACAACAACTAGAAAGAGAAGTTCTCCTTTGTTCTTTATACTAGCGAGGGTCTTCTGGATGATGTCCCGAGAGAGTGGAATTTGGACCCTCGGATTCCTTCGGGATTTGATACTGCAGATGCCACACAACAACTGGCGACTGAGTGGTTCTTTTAGCAGAGCTTCAGCTCGACCAGGATGTTGTGAGTTAAGGTTTTCTTGGCCCTCTACGACGAACGTGGGTTGAGTGATGTCCTTGCCTCTGCTTATTTTATCGGGGATAAGCGTCCCCGAATAAGTAAGTTTCTTGAGTAATTTTTCGGCCCTTCTTTTCTTCAGGCTTTTCTTCCTTCTGTTGAATTGGTCTTTTGTTGTTCTATTTTGTAGAGGCTGCCATGGAAAAGCTGAAGTGTGAGGCTCCCCATCCACGTCCCTCCAAAAGGAAGAAGGCAATTGCCCAGAAGCCTCGGAGGACCAGAGGGTTGGCTACTTCAGCGTTGTTGATGAATGAGCATTCGGAGGAAAGGAGTGCTTCCCATGAGGCTCCTACCCATACGTGTCAGTTGAGTGAAAAAGGACCGGCCTTGTCGGGAGAAAGCATCGTTGAGAGCAGCCTGAGGTTTACTCCAAGAGCAAGGTCATTCTGTTGCCGGATTCCGATGACGATGGGTTTTCATTCACCCAAATTGGGGAGAGTCCCACACCTTCCCGCTTTTCCCCTGACTTACCTGTGGGGCCCGATATGGGCGCAAAATGGTTTGTGGAGTAATACGAGGTCTCGCACTTGGCTGATATCTGTGGGACCATAAGAGGTGAGCCGTCGATGCCCCAACCTCTGACTGTCGGGAGGGAGTCAATTGCTAAGAGGTCTTCGTATACCCTACCCAAGCGTCGTAGGGCTGAGTGTCCTGGTTCTTCGATGGTGGCTCCTGTTGAGGAAGTTGTTACTTGGGGCACGGTCGTGCCTCCCCCGGTGCAGTCACTTCTAAAGGATGTCGTGGGTTTGGGGGAGCAGGCCCTAGATCTTTCTCGTGAGTTGGCTGACCTAGCTTTCTCCCGGACCCCTTCTTCTCTAAATGCCCAAGAGCTAGATCCAGTTGCACAAATGTGTGCGACCTTGGTAAGTCAATTTTCCTTTATGAATTTTCCTTTAATTTTACTTGCTAACTGCAAACACTCATTTTCTTTTCTATCTTTGCAGAGTCCGATAGGGTTGAGGGGCATGTCGCATTTTTACGAGGAAGTTGCCCGTGAGAGGGACACTCTGAGGGGAAGGCTCGGAGAGGTTGAAACCGAGAGTCACGTCCAACCTGAGAGCCAATTGGCACATATGAAGGAACTAAAAGAGTTATAGCGGCAATTGAAGGTCTGCCTGGCTGCCTCGGAGAAGGAGAAGGGATCCCTCACGGGGAAGGAGGCACACTGGGCTTGGAGACTTTAGGTTGTGGAGGAGTTGGTGGAGTCACTCCAGGCTGCTTTTGCAAATACTATAGAGGAGCAGGACGAGCGGTTGGCTGCCCGCGAAAAGGATGCGAAGACGCAGCTCGCCACTTGCTTCAAGGCTCATCTACTATGAGGATTCAAAGCATGTCGGTGGTTGGGTTTCCTTCTGAGCTTTTATTGCCTTGAGCCAATCTTCAAAAGTTGTCCTCTACTCAGATGACCCGTCTGGACACTCCTGAGGCAACCTTGGCGATGCTGCCCAGGTGTCATGGGCGTGGGCGTCGTCCTACCATGTCGGACTACTAAAACCTTATTCGGCAGACATGGAGGACGAGGCACGTAATCGACCCAGCCGACCCGAGATGAAATTGAAGAAATACAAACGGAGAGTGCCGAAAGCACTCCTAAGTCATCGCGTTGTTCCAACAAAGAAGGGCAACGTCGAAGAATACTTGGTAAAGTGGGAAGGTTGCAGCAGTGAGGAGAACACCTGGGAGCGGGCAAAGACCCTTAAGCCGCCGCAGAAGCTCATTGATTCGTTCAAAGCTTCGTTAGCTCCGGGGATGTCGCTAACTTAGGTGGGGGAGAATGTCATGGGCGTGGGCATCGTCCTACCTGTTGGACGTCGCCCGCACTGGCGCCGAGCCGCAAGGGCGGACTGCGCCTTGCGTCGGCGCCCATGACGCCGTTTTGAAGACCCAATCGAAGACCCTTCGGAAGACCTTTCGGAAGACCCTTCGTGGGCATAGTAGTCGGCATAAGTAGTGGGCATGTAATTGGGTGGGATCCGAGTCCTATATAAGACTAAGGCAAAGTTCTAGTCAAAGTATGGGCGCTTGGGTCCCACCCAAGCAGTTAGCAGTTTTTCTTACCCTGTTGCTCAAGGGATTATTTAATTCAGTATTTCATATGTAGGGAGAAGAGAGTTGAAAGTTGAAAGCAAGCATTGTAATAGATAATTGTTATTCAAGCAATAAAAGCTCTTGTAACCTATCTGGCAATTCCTATTTATTGTTGTTAGATAAATGGTTGCCACGTTGTTAAACTAAAGCGAGTTTTAGTTGATCCTCTAAAACCGTTCGTAAGGAACGGAAGTGCGACGATCAACGAAAGTGAAGGCGGAAGTAGCTTGAGTAAGAGCTATCGGCCGTACGGTGCCCCTTTAATCGATTAATTAAAGTCGCCCCGTAACAGGTGGTATCAGAGCCTCAGCTTGTGATCCATTGAGTTCGAGGCAGATGTCTAACACGTCGGTTGCAAGCGGACCACCCCCTGAGATGGCAAACAGGTCGGGACCGACGAATCGAGCTAGACTCAAAGCGTTGGAAGAGTTCCGCGACTTGGCCCTAGATAAGATGGAGCATTTTTCGACGGACATCGTCGAGCTCCACTCCCAAATGCAAGAATGCATGGAGGCGTGCAAATTTCTCACGGATGCACTTAGCGGTGCTGGTGGGTTGAACGAGTTGCGGCAAACGGTAGAGGGACTGACCCATCAAGTGGGAACTTTACAGAAGGCAGTTAGTAATGCGCCAGTGAGGGCGCCGGAACCAGTCCCTAGGCAAATCTCGCGAGTTCCGGAACCACGGAACTATGGAGGCGCGAGGGATGCCAGAGAGGTAGAAAATTGGCTCTTCGACATGGAACGGTATTTTGTTGCCACCCATGTCGAGGACGAAGACGAGAAGGTCAACACGGCCACCATGTATTTGGTCGACGATGCCAAGTTATGGTGGAGAATGAAGTATAATGATGTGTTGGCGGGACGGATTCAGTTGGATACGTGGGAACGGCTGAAAGAAGCCATCATGCAGCAATTCTATCCCGAAAATGTGGAGTATAATGCTCGAAAGGCCCTCCGAGAAATAAAACATACGGGCTCAATAAGAGACTACGTGAAAACCTTCGTGGGACACATGTTGGATATAAGGGATATGTCGGAAAAGAACAAATTGTTCACATTCTTAGAAGGTTTGAAACCGTGGGCTCGGCTCGAATTGCAACGACAAAGAGTGACCGATTTTGCGTCGGCCCAAAGTGACGCCGAATGTCTCACTGATGTCCCTTGGTTCGACCGCGAACGGGAACCAAAGAAATACGTTCGCAGCGGACCGACCCAAGCTCCTACACGCCAAGGCGGTAGAACGTTTCAACCGAATGCCGGAAGAGGTGGGGGAGACCGACCCGCGAACTCCCAAGGAAGTACGTATCGGGCGAAGACTCAAAATGCGGGAACGTCACAACCAAAAAGAGGATGCTTCCTTTGTGATGGTCCCCATCTAATCCGAGATTGTCCCGGCAAACGGTTGTTGAATACCTTGTCCACGATAGGCGAGTCGTCCGACGCTAAGACGGCAGATAGTCTCGATCATGAGTCGGAAATGGGCGAAGAGCTCACGGAAGAAGGCGACAACCTTGGAGCCCTAACAATGTGGTGCATGTCCATCTCGCACGCGGAGGGCAAGGAGGTCGTGGTGAAAACGGAAAGAAGTCCTAAACGACCCAAAAGAAAAGCCTTGATGTATGTGGACGTTAAGATCAACGGCATACCCCTAAGGGCTATGATCGACTCAGGAGCCACCCACATCTATCTAGCGAGCACGGAAGTCGGTCGACTCGGGCTAGTCACGGAAAAAGCTATTGGGAGGGTAAAAGTCGTTAACTCCGCGGCCCAGCCAGTGGTTGGAAAGTGTGCGGACGTGAGCCTTAAGATAGGTCCTTATTCGGGGAAGCACGATTTGCAGGTAGTCATCATGGACGATTTCAAGCTCATTATTGGGTTGGATTTCATGAGATAGACCAAGTCGTTCCCTATGCCCCACGCTGATTGCCTAATGATGTTGGGAGGCGCGCCTTGCGTTATCCCAGTGGTATTCGAACAAAATAGTAGGAAGTGCCTCTCGGCCTTCCAATTCGAAAAGGGATGCAAGAGAGATGAACCGTCATTCCTTTGCACCCTTAAACTGGAAGAAATCGAAGAAGTAACTGGGCCTATCCCGGCGCCAGTGAAAGATATCTTGAATGAATTCGAGGATGTACTGCCAGACGAGTTGCCTAAACGATTGCCGCCTAAGCGGAATGTAGACCATGAGATTGAACTCGTCCCGGGCACCAAGCCCCCGGCTCGGGCGCCCTATCGGATGTCCCAATCGGAGCTTGTAGAACTGCAAAAACAATTAAGGGACTTGCTCGATGGTGGTCTGATCCAACCAGCAAAGTCGCATTAGGGTGCGCCAGTCTTGTTCCAAAAGAAGGCCGACGGGACCCTTCGAATGTGTTGCGATTATCGGGCCCTAAATAAACTGACCGTGAAGAATCGGTATCCTATTTCGCTTGTGGCGGATTGCTTCGACAGATTAAGTCGGGCAAAATACTTTACTAAGATGGACTTGCGGTCGGGATATTGGGAAGTGAGGATCAAAGAAGGTGACGAATCTAAGACAACCGTCGTTACGAGATACAGAGCTTTCGAGTTCCTGGTGATGCCCTTCGGCCTCACGAACGCCCCTGCAACGTTTAGTACCCTAATGAACCAAGTATTACAAGGGTTCATTGATGAGTTTGTTGTCGTATATCTAGACGACATTGTTATTTACAGCGAAACGTTGGAGCAACATGTGGCCCACTTAAGGAGAGTATTCCTACGCTTGAGGGAGAATGAACTATATGTGAAATTATCAAAGTGCTCCTTCACTCAAGCAAAGATTGACTTTCTAGGCCACATTATCGAGCGAGGAAGGATTCGAATGGACCCCAAAAAGATATGCGCGATAAAAGATTGGCAACCACCGAAAGATACACACGAGCTAAGATCGTTCCTCGGGTTGGCCAATTATTATCGGAAATTTGTGGAAGGTTATTCGGCTACGGCTAAACCGCTCACCGACTTGCTGAAGAAGTCGGCGGCTTTCGAGTGGACGGCCCTGTGCCAAGCTGCCTTTGAAGAATTAAAGGCAGCAATTACTTTGGACCCCGTCTTGGCCCTCCCCGACATGCAAAAAGCCTTCGAAGTTCAGACCGATGCGTCCGACTTCGCACTTGGGGGAGTGTTGGTGCAAGAGGGGCACCCGGTAGCCTTCGAGAGTAGGAAGCTTAAAGATGTGGAAACACGATACTCGGTTCACGAGAAGGAACTACTAGCGGTTATCCACTGTTTACGAACTTGGGCGCATTATCTACTAGGGTGCCCATTTGTCGTGAAAACGGATAACAAAGCGGTGAGTCATTTCTTAACTCAACCGAACTTGACAGGGAAGCAGGCAAGATGGCAGGAGCTCCTGTCAGAGTTCAATTTTAATCTCGAGTATAGACCGGGAGCGAGTAACCAAGTGGCCGACGCCCTGAGCCGTCGGGCCGACTTGGGGAAAATAACGGTAATGACGGTAAGTGATGTGACGACATCAATCAAGGATCGACTCCGAGAGCAACTAGGGAGTGATCCAGAAGGTAAGGTCTTGACCGAGCTAGCTGAACAAGGGAAAGCTCGACAATTCTGGTTGGATAACGGTCTACTTAAGACTAAGGGAAATCGATTCTATGTTGCTAAAGGTGGAGACCTTAGGAAACTTTTAATGACGGAATGTCACGATACGATGTGGGCAGGACACCCCGGGGAGCAACGCACGTTAGCGTTGGTCCAACGGGCGTATTATTGGCCCAAAATGGCGAACGATGTTGAAGCATACGTCCGCACCTGTTTGGTCTGCCAACAGGACAAACTCGATCGTCAGAAAAAGGCCGGCCTGTTGCAGCCTCTTATGGTGCCAACGCGGTCGTGGGAAAGCATTTCGATGGATTTTATTTCGGGTTTACCTAAGGCAGGCGACTTGGGAACGATCTTCGTGGTAATTGATCGGTTCTCGAAGTATGCTACGTTTATCCCGGCCCCAAAATACGTTTCGGCAGAAGAGACGGCTCAACTCTTCTTTAAGCACATCGTCAAATATTGGGGATTACCGAAATATATCGTTAGTGATAGGGACTCCCGATTCACTGGCGTGTTTTGGACCGAGCTATTCCGGTTGCTTGGCTCAAAATTGAGCATGAGTTCGAGTTTCCACCCACAGTCCGACAGCCAGACGGAACGTTTCAATTGTATGTTGGAGGAATACCTCCAACACTTCGTTCATGGCTCGCAAACGAGTTGGGTGAAACTACTTGATGCCGCCCAAATGTGTTTCAACGCCCAAAAGAGCTCGGCCACCAACTGAAGCCCTTTTGAAATTGTAAATGGGCAGCAACCCCTCCTCCCACACACCGTAGACTCCGATCCGAATGCAAAGTCTTCTCCCACTCGCGAATTGACAAACGAGTGGGAGCGAAGCATCGACATAGCCCGGGGATACCTTGAGAGGTCCCAACGGCGCATGAAAAAGCATGCGGATCAACATAGATGGTTTGTTGAATTCCAAGTGGGAGATCTTGTGATGGCAAAGGTCCCGGACCCGCGATTATTCCCAAGGTCAAGGGTTACGACCAAGCTTTATATATCCTATTTTTATGATTTTAGATTTTTTTTGCTTTCTTCCATATGGGTGTCCGTGTGTTCCCCTGTTGGAGATGTTCCGACCACCTCCCTCTATTTGACGTTCACGAGCGTAGTGCTTTCAGAGTTTTCTATCTTTTCTCCTATGTAGCCATGACCATCAAACTTAGGGATCGTTTTTTATCCTTTTAGGCAAATTCCCAAGAGTAACCCGTTTGTGGGAGTCATTTTGCGATCTCCTCATGGGGGCACATAATGGTGTTTGTCCTTGTTTCTGATGTTCGGGGCTACCATACTTAGAAATTTTTTTGAGTTCTTGCACAATCACTTGTGAACGTCGTGGGGATATCCTATGGATACGATCGGGGTAGCAAGTCCCAAGGTGGTCGTGATTGTGAATTTCCCCGCCTTTTGGCCTGTCCAACTATGAGTCTTGGGAACGGACACTTATAAATGTGAGAGGACGTGGGGAGTTGGAGCGTCGGTCTAACCTCTCTATGGTATGTCTAACATGCTTATAAAAGCGCGACCACCTTCTTCAATTTTCTCCACCATCTTCTTCCCTTTCAACATTTTTCTTGCAAAAAAAAAATTCTTCCTTAAGCTTTTTACTCCCTCCTTGCAGCCATGGTTTCTCGTGCAACCTCTATTTTTTCTAGTGATGAAGATTCCCGTGACTCTCTCAACTCTCCGCTTTCCCCTCATTGTGGTAGTGCCTTCTCGGCGGAGCCGCCGCCATAGGGCTGCTTGGTCGTCGTCCGTTTGTTTAGCTTCACGGAGGGGAGGCTGGGAGTTCTCGTGCCGGTGCTGATGCCGCTGCTCCACCTATGACGATGACGGACTGGGTGTTTTCTGTTTTAGCTCTTCGGCCCCCTTACCAGACTCTTGTCGAGGGTGTCGTCTTTGTTCGAGAGAACCTAGATCCCAAGCATATGACAGGTCGGCTCCGAGTGCGGAGAAGGCAAGCCATGCTCGTCGGCCATTCCGAGGACACCTCATATCCTTGGACGATATTGACTCGGACTATTTTGTCTCGGAGGACCGAGGTTCATCCGCAGAGTTTGAGTTGCAAGATATGGAGCGGTGCCGGAAACTCACAAGGTCCTCGAAGGTCGTGGCTTCTGAGTCCTCTAGTTCCCTGGATATCAAGTATTGTCCTCATGCCCCTAATAGTCTGACCTTCTTTGACGTAGAAGAGGTTATGGTAGAGCTCGTGGACGAGGTGAACTCCCAAGGTATGCCTCAACCGATGGACCCCGTGATGGCTAGGCACTTTGCTGATTATTTATGCCCCCTTTTGGGAGTGTTCTTGACTTTGGGCCATTGCCAATTTCTTCGTTCCACTTGATAGATCGGTCCCCCGTCGTAGGGAGTCCTTCACGAAATAGGAGCGGTGGCTCGTTCGCTTCCTCCCAGGAGAGCAAAGGGAAGGGCGTAATGGACCCTTTCCCTCTAGTCAAGTCTAATAGTCGGAAGAGGTATTCCCCATATATGGTCTCTCTTAACCTGACCCTGGAGGAGGAAAAGTTTGTCCGTACTTCTGATGTGCCTTCTACCTTTATTGAGGGCTATAAGGACTCTTCTTATTATCGTTCTTTTGTGACCGGTATTGTTAACCCTGGAGATCGTGAAATTCTGGGGGGACTTTAGCGACGGGGGCTTGTGGGACCAGTTTTGCAAGAGCACCTGCCAGGTGACGCCCTGCATTCCTTTTTTAATTTTTAGTCTTTTTTGTAGCTTCTAATTTTTGCAGCTCACAATGCTCGGGATGCCTTGGACACATATAGGGCCAGTCCTACGGTCCTGAAGACTGTGATCCAGGAGCGTGATGCTCTCCGAGCTTCGCTTAAGAATGCTCGTGAGAAAGTGACTCGACTGGAGAAGGCCTTGAAAGAGGCTCGTGGACGCGCAGTAGAGATAAGAAAGTCCGCGGATCGAGACTTGGGGGAACTGAAGAGTTTTCTTGGAGAGGCGATAGCTAACTCCAGTGCTAAGGCCGAGAGATGGGAGGAGAAGGCGAGAGAAGCAATCTGGGCTGCAGATGAGGTCCCAATGCTGCAAGAAGAGCGGGACCGCCTACTTTATCAGCTCGGGGACATAAGGAAAGAGTTTGAAGTCGGACTAGCCAGTGCCCGACTGGATATGACCAGATCCTCCCAACGCCGAGGAGTATTGGCCTCCGAGTCTAGGGATCTATTGCGAGTGAGCTATGAAATGGCTTTGTAGACTATTTTTTCTCTCCCCGGTGTTCCCCAAGACTTAATGCCACCCGAGTTGGAATTTTACTCTCCAACCTCTTCTAGTGAGCCTCCGCCCGCTTCTCGAGGACGAATCCCGTTGCTCTAGTTGTGTGGATGCCCGACCCAAGCGAGTTCTCAGCGGAGGAGCGCCGAGCATGGATCAAGGCAGGAAAATGCCTCGCGAAAGAGTAGTGTTAGCCGAGCATGTGTAACCCTTATTTTTTTTGGGACCGCTTTTGTATGGGTCTAGTCCCCCCAAGTTTTTGTTATGGCCGTTAAGTGCCCATTAATGAAATATTTCTTTTCAGCTCGTTTTTTTTTTGTTCATAAGTCTATAGAATTTTTCAACACAGTTATTTTATTGTCGATAGTATGTTTACTTTACACGGGTATAACCGTTAAGTTAAAATACAAACAACGTAACTACGCGAACAAAATTGAGTCGCCGTAAGTGGTCGATCTCAGAGCTTTCAATGAGTAAGTTGGTAGCTGACCCAATGATCTTATAGATCTGATAGGGGCCGCTCTATTTTGGCTCGACATTGCCGATGTTTTTGGAGGCTTCCTCTCTTTTCAGAACAAGATCCTCGACCTAAAAAGATCGGGGCCAGACCCAAGTGTTGTAGAATTTGGCCATTCGGGCCTTATAGAACTCTATGTGAGTAGCAGCTCGGATTCGCCTTTCCTCTAGAAGGTCTAAGGACAAGGCGAGGTTGGGGCTATTTTGAGTGTCCTTAGATTCTTGTCCCCGTAGACTCTGCTTCACAACTTTAGAGGGGACCATCGATTCTGCCCCGTATACGAGGGTATAAGGGGTTTCCCCCGTGGCCGATCATAGGGTGGTACGGTAGGCCCATAAGACTTCGGGGACTTATTCGACCCACTTAGATTGGTATTGGTCTAAACGGGCCTTAAGCATTTTCAAGAGGGTTCGGTTAGTGACCTCGACTTAGCTGTTACGCCGCGGGTATTTTACACCTGTGAAGCGGTGTTTGATACCCCATTTGTCACACCATTTTTCCACGAGGTCATTGCGGAACTGCAGCCCGTTGTTGCTCACTAGTTGTTGTGGTACCCCATACCGGCTTAGGATGTTTCTCCACATGAAGTTTATCACGACCTAACTTGTAATCTTAGAGAGGGACTCTACTTCGACCCACTTAGTGAAGTAGTCCACCGCAACTAGTAAGAACCTCTTCTGGCCCTTATCCGGGATCATGGCTCCCACTATGTCGATTCCCCACCGTGCAAATGGGCAGGGTATCGTATCTGGCTGTCAGAGGGCCACATATTGGTGGATCATTGGGGCGTGCATCTTGCAACCCCAGCATTTCAGGGCATACTCTTCACAATCGGCAACCATGGTCAACCAATAGTACCCTTGTCGAATAATCTTAATGACCATGCTTCTTCCTTTCGAGTGGTTGCCGCATCATCCATCATGGATTTCTCTCAAGATATGTTGTGCCTCTGCCTTGTTTACGCATTGAGAGCTCGAATAAGACCACTGGCATTGGAATAGCACTATATTTTGTATGTAGTATCGGGCGGTACGACGGTACATAGAGCGTTGCTTGACTCGGTCGTGGGTGTATTTTCCTGGGTTTTTTGATGAAGTCTACAATTTTTGTCATCTTCTTCGATGACCATGACCATCTGGACCTCTCCATCCTCTTTTTGCCTCTTTGACTTATGTGATGTGGAGAATGTAATTCTCCGAGTGCTGATGGTCTGCGCTTGGTTGGCAAGTTTGGACAGGGCATCCGTATCTTGATTCTCCGTTCTAGGGATCTGTTTGATTGTGAACTTTTGGAACAAAGTTGTTCCTACGAGGACGGACTCTAAACATTTTTTCATATTCTCCTCCCGCGCCTCGTACGTTCTGTAAATCTTCTTGGCCACGAGCTGAGAGTCGCTATGGACGAGTATTCTCTGTATCTTTGCCTCGTTAGCTAGGCGGATTCCTAAAAAAAATGCCTCGTATTCAGCCTCGTTGTTGGATATATGGTACTCTGGACGAATGGCGAATTCCAGAACAGTCTCCGGCTTGTCTGGAGCTATTTTCCTGAAGATTATGCCCACTACATCGTGGGTGCTAGTAAAGACCCATCTACGTGGAGGTGTCATAGGGGCTCCGGCTCTTCCTCTCCAGGCTCTTCGTACATGTAATGAAGTTGGCGAGCACTTGAGCTTTTATGGCTAGTCGGAGGGAGTATGTGATATTGAACTCTCCTAATTCTATGGCACACTTGCTCATCCGCCCTAAGACCTTTGGGTTATTGAGGATGGTTCGGAGGGGTTGCTTCGTGAGCACGGTGATCGGATGAGCCAAGAAGTATGCTCAGAGTTTCTTGGCTACGGAAATGAGTGCTAACCTAGCCTTTTCTATGCGTGAGTACAGGGTCTCGGCATTCAGGAGGGTCTTGCTGACATAGTAGATGGGTAAGTGTTCCCTTCCTTTGGCTCAGACCAGAACTGTGGTCATCAACTCTCTTCCCACTGCTAGGTATAGGAAGAGCATTTCTTTAGGGACGGGCTTTACCAAGAGAGGTGGTTTGACCAAGTCCTTCAGCTCTTTGAAAGCTTCTTCGCATGAGTCGGTCCACTGGAAGTCTTTTATGTTTCTAAGTATTTTGAAGAAAGGTAGACCCTTCTCCGAGGAGCGAGAGATAAACATGCTATGTAGCGCCAGCATTCTTGAGCCCGAAGGACATAACCAGGTAGCAGAAGATACCAATGTCCATGATAAAGTTGGTATTTTCTTGGTCGTTGTCCTCCATTGGTATCTGATTGTAACCCTGGTCCCCGTCCATGGTGGATAGGGGAGCGCAACCGGTCATGGAGTCGACCAGCATATCGATACTTGGAAGCAGATAGCAATACTTAGGACATGCACTATTGAGGTCGGTGAAGTCGACGCATATACGCCACAGACCTCCTATCTTTTCGAAGAGAACTACGTTGGCCAACCATTTCGGGTAGCGCACCTTTCGAATTTGCTAGAGGTCGAGCAGCTGTTGAACCTCGGCACGAATCACCTTATTTAGCTCGGGCCCTGTGATGCACTTTTGCTGTTGCACTGGTTTGGTTGTGGCATATACATTTAGTTTGTGTACGCATATATCCTGGCTAATCTACCCGGAGGGCCCGTCCTTACAAGCGAAGAGGTGGTGGAATAATCTGAGCATGGTCATGATGTTTTTTTCTACGTCCTCTCCGATGTTGGTACCAATCTTTACTGTTTTTCCCTCGGCTCATTCTACCAGTTCTGTTTTCCCTCTGAAGGCTCAGACTCGAATGGCAGGGCGTTCATATGACATTCTCGAGCCAATGTTTGATCTCCTTTCACTGCACCTACCTCGAAAAGGGTAGGGAACTTGATTTTTAGACGGAGGGTAGACGCAACTGCCTCGAAGGCTCGGTCACCCGAAAATAGCATTGTCACGATAGGTCAGCGGGGGTGGAGGTAACCGTTCCTCTTCTTGAGGCTCATGTTCGCTGTCCTCGGAAGTGTTGGAGAGCTATTTTTTTCTTTTGGGTACTTCCTCTTGTTGCCGCTTCCCGGCAGACCTCGTCACGTATTTTTCTAGAAAGCCCAAGCCTCAGAGCTTGGAAATCTCTTGTTGAAGGTAGTAATAGTCGTTCGTCAAATGTCCGTAGGCCCGATGGTAATTGCAGAACTTTCCCAAACTTTTGAACCTTTGGGGATCCTTAGGGGCTCGTGGCCATTTGAAAATGTGTTTTTCTCCCATGATGGTCATGACTTCAGTAGTGTTTATCGTTATGGGAGTTAAGGGTAACGACTCTAAACTTATCTTGACTCTCTCCTTCCTTTCTTCCTCATTTTCGTCTCTTTTTTCCTTCCCCTTGGAGGGGGTCGGGGCCCGAGTTGCCTCTGCTGCCTCCAGAACCTTCCGAGTTTCTTCCAGTTCCATGAAGGACTCAGGCTTTTGCATCATATCCTCTAGGTTGATGGCTCGATTCTTCATGAGCTGAGTGGCAAAATATCCTGACAGGAGTCCCCGCGATGATGTCAGAGTGCATGCTAGGATAAAAATGAGTAACCTCAGTGACGGTGTGCGAGAACCGTCTTATGTAATCCCTAAGTGACTCGTTTGCCCTCTGTCGTATGTTGAACAAGTGCCCACATGTCTTAGGGAAGACTCGGTTGCACGCGAATTACCTTACGAACATTTAGGTTACCTGCTCAAAGTTGTGCACTGTTTCTGGGAGAGCTGGGAGAGCCAAGACTGCGCCCTACCGGTGAGGGTCGTCCGAAATACCCGGCAGAGGATGTGGTCGGGGGTTGACGCAAGGTCCATACATGCCAAGTATTGGTTTATATGATCACAAGGGTCGCGATCCTTGCTTTCCCCAGCGTAAGTTGGGAGCCCAACGGGCTTTATTGCGCGAAGGAAGAAAACATTAGCTATGTGGGGGTGCAAATGGCGACCCACGATATGCTACTTCCTCGTCAGGGTTGAGATTGTGTCGGAGTTCGTGCAACTCTATCTGCATCTGTTTCATCATGTCCCTTAAGGGTCTATTAAGGGACGGTGAACGCTAGCGCCTATGGGATAGTAAGGCTCGTGCATGTCCCGAGGATTCTAGGCTGCCTCATGAGGGAGGGGTGGACGTCATGGTGGCCACGCTTCGGGGAGCATCAACTAAGCTTTATGTATGCACCGATGGTGGTCCCCACCTACCGCGAGGAGGGGAAGTGTGAGTGGCGCTGCGGGGCAAACCCTCGAATCTAACACGTGGGGGCAGAGCAGATTGGTGACGGTGAGGATTTTTCGATTCTTTTGGGCGGTCGCCGTTCCAACCACGACCATTATGTGAGGCATTCCTTATGTTCTCGTTAAATAGGGCAAACATGTTGCGATACGTGTCCCAAGGCACCTGCACGTACCCTATAGTTGGCCCGGCCTTCTGCGGGGGCGGGCCGCCAGTGGCTTGAGGCATTAGAATGCCCACAGCTGAGGGCAGAGGGATGCCGACAACGGGAGGTGTAAAAGCATCGAGATTTGGTGCAGGGCTATTACATCACTGAGCTTCCTCCTGAGGGGGCAGATGACTCTTTTGCCCCTCCGTTTCAGTGTTGTAGTTTTCCATTGACCCGTGTTCCTGATTTGATCGGGATGATGCATGTACAGGTACTCTTCTAGCTCTTTTTCTGGCCATGCAGCTTTCCTCAAACTTTCCTCATATAACTAAGGCATTCCCACAGACGGCGCCATTTGGTGATTCAATATCGTTTGGGCCCGTGGGGTTGGGAATTTCGAAGATATCGTCACTGAAATTTTTTTGGAACGCCTTTCTCGAGTTTGAGGAAAAAAGAGGCAATATTATTTTATTAAGGACTTTGAGTTAATTACAAGTGGGTCGTACATTGAAATAGCTAATGCTAGTGGAATATTATCTTACTAAGTACAACATCGCTAGAATTTTGGCATAACATGTACTGATTTTGTGTTGTTTTCCGCTTGGAATAACTTGTTCTGATTCTAAAAATGCGGGGCTATTTATAGTGCTAGCCTTCGGGTCTTCGGCCAATAAGGGTTCGTCGTTGGTCTTTCTGTCTTAACTATAGGTGGCGATAGTGGCCTATAATGTGAAGGTCTTTTGCTCCAATGGGGGTCGTGTGTCGCAACTCGTCCAATGGCGTGGGTTTGACTAAGTTTTGTCTGAGCGGGTAGTGATGACATCTGCTCCAATGATCTTCGAGGGTGGCTCTGAGCCAATGGGAGGGCCCTAGTCTGCCCCAATCATTGGTCTGCACCGGTAAGAATTGTCGTTCTGCTCTAATGACTGACTTGGGAAAATGAGGTGTGGTCTTCTGTTATAATGAGGGTGGTTGGGAGTTACATTAAATGAGTGTAGTTGGCGCATTTTTCGAACATGGTAGTATCTCGGGTATTATCTGGGTGGTCGAGCGGCTCTCCTGGTCGTCTGTTCAGGGAGGAACCTGTAGAGTCATTATTAATAATTTTATGGTCGTTCAGGCTATGTCTTTAACTATCCTTAGACCATGATTAAAGCGATCTTGACTCTTCCTTATATTCACTCGTGTCCTTAGTATTTTGTATTGTCCTCCTTCTTCTTTGATATTTTGGCTAAGTGTTGGATATCACCACTCGGAGGTCCCTTACCGTGGACCCCGTGAGATCCGAGTGGTACTTAGCCAGTCGGGGAATTTATTCACATCGGTGTAGGGGTTCTCCGTAACCCTTCCTTGTGGGCACTTGAGGTCTTGACCGATTTTGGGTCATTGGGATAGGTATACACGAGTCTTTGGATCCGAACCGTATTCCCTATTTGGAGCATTGGTCGGTTGCAATTCGGGGGTACCTTCTCAGGGCGTTTGGACCGAATACCCTCATTGGGAGTGTTATTTGGTCATGGCCTGGGGGTACCTTCTCCGGATTCTGGGACCGTGTGCCTTTATGTGGGGTAGCAGCCGGTCGTGACCCGGGGATGCCATTCATGTAGCCCTTGGGTCATTTTTGTTGGGTACCCTTTTTGGCTCGTTTCCGAGGATGTGGCGGATTAGAATCATCACATAATATTTCATATATGGTAGTTATCTAAGTCTTCAGAAAAATAATAAACACTAGTCTAAGAACATTTACTATCTAGAAGAAAATAACATAACAAAAATGGTTTGTAATATAATACTACTAAGCTGTGAAAATAATAGTATAATATATGTGTGATATATGAGAAAAGTATATTTTAACTATTTGTTATATATTTCAATAAATGTGAAGGTTACCAGATTTATTATAGCCCACTTGGTTAAAGCATCCAAGTGTTACTTAGGTGGTATTTGCAAACTCTAGTGAAAAAGTAGAAGTTCATAATATTAAGTTAAGTTACAAAAACACTTAAAATTTAAAAGTTGAGAATGTTTGCAAGATAATCTTAAATTTGAAATTATTCAATTATTCTATTTAAAAATACCCGACATAAGCCATAAGCACCCCCACACCAGCTTTAAGATTGTGGAGCTTTGCTTAAAAAAAGTTGTGTAACAGAAAAAGCTAGATTTGCAAACACCCTAAAATCACTTATTCAAATAAAAAGTTGATTATTTTTTTTAAGAGTTTGCAAACACCACCTTAGAGGTCTAGGGTTCAATTCCATTACCCATCAAAAATTTAAATTTTTAAAATTAAATACACAAATTCGTTCAACCACTACCAAATCGAGTCACCAGTTCCCAGTTCTAAACCGATTTTTATTGAGTTTGACCGGTTATTAGAGTCACTGGTTGTAAAACTCAACCGGACCAGCCAAACTACCGGTCACAGGCCAAGTCCTCCGAAGAAACTCCCCCTTCGGCGAAGATCTCTTCCTACTTCCCAACCTCACATGAGGAAAGGGGTCCATAACGCCCTTCCCCTTGCTCTTCCCCGAAGAATAAGCCAACGAGCCTTCACTCCTCTTCATCGAAGGACTTCCGACTGCTGGATCTGATCTGTCAAATGATACGAAGAAATCGGAAATGGCCCAAAGTCAAGAACAATGCCAAAAGGAGGCATGAAGTGATCAAAATTCTTAGCCATTACAGGGTCCATGGGTAGAGGCATACCTTCGGAAGCCTCCTCATTTTCGATCTCCACCATAGACCCCAGGACCTCCTCTACATCAGCGGCCGTCGGGCTCCCTGGAGCATGCGGATAGTACTTGCCATCGGAGGAGTCGGAGGACTCAGATGCAACAGCCTTCGAGGACTTCGCAAGCTTCTAGTGCCGCTCCATGCTCTGCAACTCCCAAACGGCAGAGGAGCCTCAGGACCTCGAAACAAAGTAGTCTGAGCCAATATCCGCCAGCGCCATGAAGTTACCTCAGAACGGACAAGGAGCATGACTAGCCATTTCCGCACTTGGAAACAAGAGCAGAGGCTTGGTAAAAAAAAGGTGTATACTATAAATACTCAGTGAATAGTTTCAAAGCACATTCAAATTTTTCTTTGAATACTTATGGAATTCCTCGTTCAGTCGGAGCATGGGCAAAGAAGGGCATTCATCTTCCAGCCCACCTTGCAGACCCGCGAGCAACATAACCATCGAGTTGCGAAGCATCGAAGACGTATCGTACACCCCGCTGAAAAGGCCCTTGTCATCCAGATAGGTGGTGGTCTCCGTAAATACCTTGGTGGAAGGATAAAAGTACCCCAGGCCTCCATTGAGTGGGTATTCCCACTCTGAGATTTGACTATCCAATAGAGGCCACTAAAAAATACCTCTAACGTCAATTCCCATTATTGGCAGGTTCGTTCCTCGCGGTTGATGCTAGGAACATCCGCTTGTTATCACGAATGGACAGAGAAAATAATGGTGAGCCAAGCATGGTCGCCCTCAGCACAAATGCCTCGGCTACGGTCAGAGGGGTGCAATGGATGTTCAGCAATTGACAGCAGAGTATGAACCCTACCAGAACACGATAGGAGGCAGGAGTCAGTTGACTCGGACACACTTACCAGAAGATGAAGAGATCCCTGAGGATTGGATGAAAGAAGTAACAGAGCCCACAACGAATCTGCTCCGAGTACATGGTCATGTAGCCCTCCGAGGGATCATATGCCCTCTGTAGGTTGGAAGGAATGGTCATATCCACCCGTTCCGGGAAAATGTTGAACGACTCCAACAAGGTGCGAGCCTCCTCCATGTTCATGACTAAAGTCGTGGATTCAACCTAGTGCCTACCTGCCATACATTTGGGCTCCAACATTGCTTGAGTAAAAACGGCACCATCGGCGGAAGCTTGGTAAGGTGCACGATGGGAACAAATGGCAAACAGACGATCCACCACAGTAACCATTGTAATGGAAGAACCGCCACCACCAGATGCACAACCAGAACAAGAACTCTTCGCTTCTCTCCGAGGAGCCAAACGGATAGACAGCGAACGAGTAGCCCTTCGATGGCAGCTCCGTCGAGACGCTGCGGCACTACCATGGTTGGGGGAAAGCAGAGAATTGAGAGAACCGCCAGAGTCCTCCTCGCTTGACAAAACAGAAGTGGTGCGGGAAACCATGGCTGTGAAAATAGTGAAAGCTTGAAGAAAAGTTTCTTTTTGCAAGAGGGGTATTAGTAGAGAAGAAGAGTGTGGGGAAAAAGGGAGAAGAGGGTCGCGCTTTTATAGGCGGGGGAAAATGGTTCATATACCCAACTAATTCATATTCCCACCCATGATTCAAATAGTGGGACCCTCCAGTTGCCCACTCGTGACCCCTTGGAACCGCAACGCTCCCTAAATTATTGCAGCCATAGCATGTTAGACGTCACCATAGGGGAGCTAGACCGGAGCTTTAACTCCCAACCTCCACTCGCATTTAATGAGCGCATGTTCCCAAGACTGTCAGTTGAGCACACCAACAGGCGGGACAGTTCAAAACCACGACCACATCGAAAACCCATCGCCACGACTACCCCTCTATCCTCGGGCCTGAAAGCATCCACGACGTCTATGAGTGATTGTGTAAGAAATCAAAATTTTTCTAAGTATGGTAGCCTCGGGCATTGGAACCAAAGTTAAGCACCCTCACGGCATAACCCTCACGGGCACTCGCAAGGAGATCGTAAAAGACTCCCATAAGCAATGACCTTGAGAACTCTCCTAAAAGGGTCGAAACAACTTCTAAGTACGATGGTTGTGGCTACCCGCGCGAAAAATGGAGAAACTCTAGAAGCACTACACTCGTAAACATCAAACAAAAGGAGAAGGAGGTCGAAACCTCTCGTACAAGGTAAAAACGGGTACTCATGTGGAGAATGCAAAAATTTTCTAAGTATGGAATCACAAAAGTAGACTATATTAAAAACTTAGTCGTAATCCCCCACCATATAAATATGAGTTGGTAGCCAAGGAGTTCCATTAAACATAAAAACTCGGGGGGACCGCCCGGTACAACCCCAAAAATAAAGGCCGTACAGTCACAAAACTCTCATTAAGCTACATACGGCTAACGGGGGAGGAAAGGTCCAGCTGCAGTAGAAGGGGTCGGAGAACCGTGGAAGCCCGAAGTACCCCCGGACAACAGCACCAACATCGCATCGGGAGTCTCATGACGGACCATACGGGTGGAAGCCAACCTCTAAAGGTTGGCATCAAAGAGAAACAAACCTAACTAGGTGCCCAACCTCCAACAGGCTTTGAACCCCCACAACAGATGAGCATCGCAGTAAGGGACGAATCGCGCCCTGGTCTCCCTCTCTTGGGCCGCCTATCGCTCGTCTTGCTCCTTCACGGTCTTTTTCAGAGCAATACGAAGTGATTCCACCACCTCCTCTGAAGACTGAAGCATTCGTACCCAATCAACCTCCTTCTTCAAGCGCTCCTTCAAAAGCCATTCTGACTCCTCAAGCTCCCTCACACGGGCCAACCGACTCTCAACATGGGTGGATAACTCGAAGTAGTAGAGTTAGCTGGCACGACCTCTGCCTCCACTTCTTTGAGTTCACTTTCAAGGCGTCCCTTTCATGGGCAACCTCCTCGTAAGCATGCGACAACCCCTTCAACCCTATCGGACTCTGTAAAAATAACAAAGTAATGGATGTCAGCAGTTGATACATGAAACAGAAGGAAATGTCACAAAAATACTTTACTCACCAAGGTTACACACATTTGTGCAACAAGGCTGAGCTCTCGAGGACTCAGAAGAGACGGGGTCGAAGAAGAAGCCAAGAAGGCCACCCTGGGGAAAGACCAAGGGTCTGCTCCCCCAGACTCACGGCACTTTTTAGAATAAGATGCACATGGGAAGGCATGATGGTGCCCCAAGTAACGGCTTCTTCAACATAGGCCACCAAACGAGGAACCACTAGAGGACTAGAAGACTCGGCCTCATGACGCTTAGACTCGGGAGACGAAGACCTCTCAATAACTGACTCCACCCCAGCAGTTGGAAGTTAAGGCATCGACGACTCCCCTCCCTTAGTCCCGCTAATACCTGTTGCACCTGGACCTCGTACAGATACGCAAGCCATTCAGTACCTTTGTCTGGCCCCACAGGCAAGTCAGCAGAAATGCAGAAAGGCGTAGGACTTTCTCCAACCTAGGCAGAAGGAATCATCTCCTCATCGGAATCCTGCACCAAGATGAACTAGCCCTTGGAAGAAACCTCGACTTGCTCCCTGTAGTGTTTCCTTGCGTAGAGACCTGCCTTTTTCTCACTAGATTGGCTCGTGTGAGACAGAGCCTCACGAGCACCGCTCCCTTCCTCGAAGGGTTCATTCACCAACGCAGTTAAGGTGGCCGATCCCCCGGTCCTATAAGGCTTCTTGGCTATTGCCTTCTTCTTCTTGGATTGACGAGGGGGAGCCTCACACTTCAGCTTCTCCATTGCAGCCTCTGAACAGACAGAACAACAAAAGTCCGATTCAATAATAGGAAGAAAAACCTAAAGAAAAGAAAGCTCGAAAAATTACACGAAGACTTACATATCTGAGGACGTTTGTCCCCGATGAAAAGAGTTGGGGCGATGACATTATTTAGGCCACAGTCAGCATAAAGGGATGAGAAGACCTCAACCAATGACATTTCATTCCAGCTGAAGCCCTGCTGGAAGACCCCATCCGTTGTAAGTTGGTCTGTGGCTTCTGCAATATTGTACCTGCCAGAGGTCCGGGGGTCCACATTCAACGCACTTAAAATGCCTTGCAGGACGTCGACATTGGAATGTCAAAGGAAAAATAACTTCTCCTTCCAGCTGTTGTGGGACCTCGAAAGGTCGTGGAGAACCCTTTTTGTCAACTTCAGCATGGAGAAGGTGTAGAAGAGCTTATCCCCAGAAGAGCTTGTTAGGTCAAAGGCCCCAAAAAACCAACGCACCAGACAAGGATAGTTGTAAGTCATACAAATAAAGTCAAAGGCCACCAAAGTTGACCATATATTGAGAGAAAGCTGACTCGGGAAGAGCGCACAGGCCTTAAAGACCTTCCGATAGAATGCTAGAAGGAAGGATCTCAACCCCGTCTTGATCTGGATGAAGTAGGTCGTGTAGAAGTCCGCACGAGGGGAGGTCTCCCTCTCGTCCTCCCAAGGCACCACAATTTCCAAGCTGGAAATGTATTCCCCATATTTGGTGAACTCGGCCTCGACCTCCTAGCGATATTTCACCGTACTCTTCAACCCCTCCGCTGAAACCCAAGGTGGTGTCGCCGCAGTAACTGCTTTCTTTGCCTTTTTGGTGGATGCCTCCACCATCCCATAAGTGGCACAATGTCGTCGCGACGTCCCTTCAGCCACAAAGGGTGTCACCGCCTCCGTAATCACCATGTATGATGTTGTCCCGCGCCTTTCCACGTCACTAGCCTCCTCGCGAGAACTACTCTATGACGCCATTAAATTGCTAGAACTTTTTGAAAAAGAGAAGAAGAGAGAGAAATAGGAAAACAAAGGGATCTCGGATGAATAAAGACAAAAAATGCCGAGTCCCATCAATTTATAGTCGTAGAAGCTGGATCAGCGCTATTGACGTGTAGCCAGCTCACCGCCACGTGCTACATGCAGGACCACAATTTTAGAAAACGCACGAGAGCACATCACTCATTAATGAGTTCCAAGTGATTTATGCAAAATACACTCGAAACTCGGGGGACTCCTGATGATGCATAATTCGCCACGCCGTTAGAAAGCGGCAAAATGGGTACCCCACAAAAACGACCAAGGGCTAGAGAAAAGGTATCCTCGGGTCACGATCAGCTAATGCCCCAATAAGGATACACAATCTAAACATTCAGAGAAGGTACCCCCGTGTTACGACCAGCTAACACGCTAATGAGGGTACAAGGTCTAAATGCCCAAAGAAGGTACCCCCAAATCACGACCAGCTAACCCCCGAATAGGGGTATACGACTCGGATCAAAAGACCCGGGCATACTTTACCTAATAACCCAGAGTTACCCACGATCGGGTACCCACAAAGAAAATCACGAGAGCCCCCTCCCGTGATAAGGGACCCCCGGGTGGTAGTATCCAACACTTAGCCATTATATCTTTGAGGAAGGAAGACAATACAAAATAATAAGGAAATGAGTGAATGCAAGGAAGGGTCGAAAGAAAAAGTCCTCTCATCTATGGTCTCAATATAACGAAAAACAGACATAACTCGAAAGATCTCGCAGTAACTCAGACGAAGTACGACTCCACGAGTCTCCCTCGAAATATACGAGGATAGCCAGACCCTCTAGGAGGAACAAACCTCACGACGGCATGACCAGACTTGAAGGAAGTGCCAACTACCCATGATTAAAGCAGCTCCCAACCACCCCTCGTTATGATGGAAGACCACACCTCATTGGTCCAGCTGAGGCTATTAGAGCAGAAAGGAACAAATCCTACCGGTCCAGAACAATGATTGGAGTAGGACTGACCCTCCCTCATTGGTTCAGAGCAACCCACATAGACGATTGGAGCAGACATCATCATTACCCGGTCAGAAGAAACTCAGTCAACCAACGTTATTGGGCGCCTCGTGCCAGAAGACCAACCCACATTGGCACAGAAGACCCTCACATCATTGGCCAACACCACCACTCGGAGTTAAGACGGAAGACCAACCCTAATTGGCGCAGAAGACCCTCACGGAAGTGGCCATTGCTCCCACTCGGAGTTAAGACGGAAGACCAGTCCCCATTGGACGAATACCCAAAGTCTAGCACTATAAATACCCGACATTTCAGCATCAAAAGGACAAGTGCACTTTTTGCCAAATTCTCTACACGCACTCAATTATACTTAGTAAAATAGCAAAAGAATACTCTCTACAAGAACTAGTTATCTCCCCACACGACCCCCTTCTAATTCACTCAAGAAACCTTAATAAAACAATATTGCCTCATTTTCCTCAAATTCGAGATAGGCATTCTGAACAATATTCAGTTGATATTATCCCCGAAATTCCCGACCCTACGGGCCCCGAACGATATTGCATCACCATAGATGAGTAGCATTATTAAAAAAATAAATCTAATATCAGAGAATTATATAATTGGGGCAATTAATGTAAAAAAATTATTTTTTTTATTATGTGGCATTCACGTGGATGCCAAGTGTACTAGTGGGACCACAACGTTGGTTAAAATAGGTTTGTAACTGGTCAACGGTAGCCACATATGATTTTGTCGGCACCAAGTAGACAACCTGGCAAAAAGGCATCAAAATTGAACTGGGTGCCTCCTTGAATGACAAAAATTGAGGTCTGCCAAATTAAATGATCAAAATTTTAAAAATGGCAAGTTAATGGACCAATAAAATTTATTTTATTTTCATTCTAAGTTGAAAGTAAAATAAAGAGGAAATATGTGGATAAGTGAAAGTATGAGAGAAAGAGAGAAAAGCAATATCGATGCTATAGAATTCCAATATGGTAAGGTCTATGAGTGATCTCATAAGGGCAGTGAAATAAAGCATAAGTCCTCCTCTATTCATTGCGGGCCAATAACTCCTTTTCCCTCCCCTTCTTCAAACTCCGATTCGTATTTTTCATAGAGAAATCCCTGATCAAAGATAGAACAAGATAAATGTTGCATCATATCTAACAGGTTCCTCGGTTCAGGCCGAAGAAGCAATGTAACTCGATCATAATTAAATCCATTTAAGATGCTAATAGGTGACTGAAAATGATGTTGAATAAGATATTATATAAGCTTATTGTCAAATCTATAGTTTATACATAAAACATCAAACTATATGCTCATTATATTTTATTCAGGTCATTCAAAGATGGATCACTCATTATACATAACAGAGGACTGAAAATGACTCTCAAGGTATATGTAATTAAAAGATTTAAATACGATTTTAGTTGTAAAATTAAGAATTCTAATAAACTTTCATTCTCATGCTTACTAGACTTGGGTTGTGATAATGAAGCTCGGGGAGAGAATAATCATGAAGAACAACTTTGAAATAGACATTAGTGTCAGATGACGAGAAGGAGTTAATAGTATTAGGGATAAAAATAGTTAGTGAATCTTTTCTTATCTATTTTAGATATGATATATTCTTAGGATCTTTCCTTATCACTTACTCAACCTCTTTGTATATAAAGAATTGTAACATTGTTGTATATTGTCAAGAGAGAAAATATATTGAGTGAATTACATGGTATCTTCATAGTAAGGATATCAAACGATATTCTAAACCTAAATTCCACCGCCCCACCATGCATGAGGTTCATTCATCCGATTTTGGTGCCGCCGCCTCACCACCACCATATTCTACACTTCAAAAATCGCTCACCTCTCTCGTCATTGTTACGGCGAGTCAGAATATTCCTCACAAACTCAAGCCCACGAACTATCTTTCGTGGCGTCTGCAAATTGTTGCACAACTCAATGACCTCAATCTCCTTGGCTATCTCTAGGGTACGTTCTCTTGCCCCGATATGTCCGACGCCGTCGCCCATACTCTTTGGTTTCAACAAGATCAACTCCTCTTTGGGGTTCTTGTTGGATTCATCTTAAATGAGTTACTCCACATCATTCACTTTGCCACCACGTTATCTGAAGCTTGGGTGAACATCATGCACTCATTTGGGCATCAAGATCGTACCCGCATCATGGCTCTCAAAGACGGCTTCAAGTTTTCTGTTCCATTCCCCCTGTTCCAGTCTGTGTGCCACCATTTAAATGCACTGAATTGTTTTCCCTCCTTCGTTCTCATCCGAGGAAAGAGAAAAATGCTTAAAACTTGAAGCTTCTTTGCAGAATCTCCATCTTCCTTAAATATAGCATTTGAAAACAATAATCCTAACAAGATTTACTTAGAACCAAAAACTAAAAGAATTAATTATATTCCTTTGAGAAACTAAATTAAAAAAGGGAAAAAATCAACTTACCCCCTAAAATTCCTACTGTTTTGCATCTTGCCCTCCTCCCAAGTTTGTTTTGTTGCACCTTGCCCCCAAACTTTGCAAACGTTAGCACGTTACCCCCCCCCCCCCTCGGAAGAATATTCCGTCAAATTTGACAGAATATTCCATGGAATCTTCACACGCCACGCCCCGAATATTCCGTCAAATTTGACTGAATATTCCGTCAAATTTAACAAAATATTCGGTCAAATTTGACGGAAAGTGCTTCGAGAGGGGGGGCACGTTTGCAAAGTTGAGGGGGCAAGGTGCAAAACGGTAGAAAGTTTAAGGGGTAAGGTGTTCTTTTCCCATTAAGAAAATATCATATAGATAAAGTGCAATGGATCGAAGTCTTAAAAGTGTTTGGAAATATTAGTCATAAAACGTTCATTTTGTCAATGATATAGATTTGTAGATGACAATTAAGTTCCAGTATTTTATTTATTTTGAATCAAGCTACAATATTTTTCTTTAACACAATTAATATTTTTGTTCATAATAAAAACAACCAATTGAAGATGGTGAGCCATGGTGGAAAAGAAATTCAAGTTATTTTTACTTTAGTTTTTCCCATTACATATCATTAAATTTCCGCCATTGAAGCCTCTATGTTTTCTTTAGTTCTTATCAGGTATCATTCATCAATGACGTTGGAGATAGAGCAGTAGTATTTTTTTATTTTTTCTTCAAGTTTCCCCCATTTTTCTCTTTCCTTGGATGAGAAAGAATAAGGGAAAACAATTCAGTGCATCTCATGTGAAAGTGAAATGCCACGTGGCAAATTTTAAATGGTGGCACACGGACTGGAACAAGGAGAATGAAACAGAAAATTCGAAGCCCTCAAAGACGCGCTAAATTCTGCAACCTTGGGTTCATGCTCCATCACAGAGTATCTCACCGAAGTCAAATCCAAGGTGGATGAGATAACTATGATTGATCGGCCACTTCATGCCGACAATGTGACGTTATATGTTCGCAATGGCTTAGGCACAGCCTACCGGGACATAGCCACCACCATTCGCCTCCATGGCTGCCCCATGACATTCACGGAGCTTCATGGCGCTCTACTTAATGATGAGGCCTACCTTTGTTGCCTAGAGTTTGACGCCAATTCCATCACTGCCATGGCTCAGTCAGCGATGCATGCTCCAAACCCTAATCGCAACAACAACCACAGTTGTGAAAATCGTGGTCGGGGCAACTATCATGGGAATCGCGGTCAACGTGGTTGGGGTTACAACCCTCGGGTTATGCCCGTGAATTGGTTACATGTCAACTAAGAAACTCCATTGGCCATGCATCCTCACAGTGCTATCGTTTCCTGAACCATCAAGTTCTGGTTGCCAACGTTGCCCGTACCCCACCTCCCTAGGGCTCACGCGCCCCGATCAACAATTGGCTTGTAGATTCGGGGGCTCACACCACATGACTACTAATCTGAACCAACTTACCTATCACTCTGAATATGATGGCACAGACGAGGTTTAAATAGCCGACGACAATGGTATGGATATTACTCACATTGTTCTTCTTCTATTAAACTCCACTGTCGTGACTTAGATCTCTCTAATGTATTGTGCGTCCCATCTACAAAGAATAATCTTTTATCTGTTAGTGAAGTTGCAAAGGATAATAGTGTCTACTTGGAATTTTTCTCTGATTATTTTGTCATTAAGGATCTGCCTACGGGGGACCCACTGGCGACAGGCGAGTGCAGTAATGAAGTGTACCATTTCCGTCTCTCATCCTACTACGTGCAGTCTGATGCGAAGTTTGCATCCTTGGGAGTTCGCACGAGTACCGCCACGTGGCACTCTCGGTTTGGTCATCCATCACCTGAAACAAATTCCTTTTTTATTAGTAATTTTCATTTACTAGTTCAGAATATTGCCTCTGCGAAGGCTTTGTTTTGTGATTCTTGCAATGTGAGCAAGTGTAAACACATTAATTTTGTATCTAATTAAATTAAATGATGGTAACTCTTAAGATGCAAGAAATGCAATATATATATATATATATATATATTATTTAATCCTAATATTTTGAGGGATTAAAATAACTATATTGATAAAATCTCAAGACAAGGAAATAATTGCTCAGCAAATCTCAAGACATGGAAAGCCCTCTCCTCCAAGTCTTAATCTTCAAGGGATGTAAAGAATTCTTCACGAAATTTCAAGACATGGAAAGTCTTCCTCTCTAAGACTCAATATTCAAGAGATATCAAAAACATTCATCTAGGTCAAATATTTCAAATCAAGAAATCATAGATGCGATCTCAACTGTCCATCTCATCAGGAGATTCTGATTGTGATTCACTCTACAACTATAAATAGAGGTGGTCTTGAAGAAGAAAAATCACAATTCAACCTTCAAGCATTCAGAGCAAGGAAGTTCAACAAATCCTCTCCAACAAGCTTAGCAATCTTTAAGGCATTCTTCAACAATTTTCAAGGTATTCTTCGTAAAGAACTCATTTCAATCCGCCGTCAAGTCTCAATTCCATTCAAAAACCATTTTTGAGGATCGCACTTCTGTCGAAGAAGATCAAACTCCAAGAAGTTCAACAAATCCAAAACCAATTTCATACCATTCTTCATTCGTCTTCAAGTCAAAAATCCATTTAATTCAAGATCAAGTCCCAAGACCCTCGAAAAACTGTTTTTGAAGATTGAAGTCCATTCAAGAAGATCAAAACCCAACATATCCAAAGAACTAAAGACGAAGATCATATCGTTCTTCATCAAATCTTCAAACCAAACTCCAAATCAAATTTCCGTTCGATCTAAGATCAAGTCGTCAAGCATTCGAATCAACGTTTGTCAAATATACAAGTATTTTGAAGATCAAGATTCCTCTAAAGAAGATTGACATTCAACAAATTCAAGACGAAGATCAAATTGTTTGTCACTAAATCAGGTCAAGTAGATCGTCAATTCAAGATCAATCTCAAAGCCTTTGGATTAATGTTCAACTCAAATCCACTCAAGTCAACTAAATTCAAAATTATTTGTTTGAGAAAAGAATCAGATGATCAAATAGAGATTGAATCACAAATTGTACTTTAAAACTATTCATATTTACTTTGTAATCTTTTCTTGTCTTTTAATTTCAGAGATCAAGAATTTGTCATTACAGCAAGTCTCATTGTTTACCATTTGAGAACTCATCTTTTGTGGCAGACTTTCCTTTGCACTATTTATTTGCTGATGTTTAGGGACCTACTACTGTTTCTGTTGATGGACTTCAATATTACTTGTTGATTGTTGATCTTTATAGTTGATATTGTTGGATTTTTCCTATGGTTGTTAAATCACAAGTACACAAAATTTTTATCAAGTCCATGGGTTGAGAAACAATTTGGGTGCACAATTACTAATTTTTTCAGTGACCATGGTGGAGAGTTTTTGGCGTTACGAGGTTACTTTGCAAAAGAGGGCATTACATGGCTTACCACCACTCCCTATACTCCGAAACAAAATGGCATACTTGAGCGCTGTCATATGCACATTCTTGAAACGGGTCGTGCACTTCTTCATCAAGCCCAACTACCGCCATCATTTTGGTCTTCTGCTCTTCAAACGGCGGTGAACCTTATTAATCGCTTACCATCTTCCGTCATTGCCAATGTTAGTCCTTTTGCACGACTCTTCGAGAAGGCTCTCAACTTCTCAAACTTCGCTCATTTGGTTATCTCTGCTACCCATGGTTGTGTTCATATGTCTCGGGCAAGCTCTCATATCCTTCACGGCAATGTATCTTTCTTGAATACTCTTTATCTCAAAGTGCATACAAGTGTGGAGATTCCATTGCCCGTCGTATGTTCATATCTCGTCATGTTCATTTTCGTGAGGATTAATTTCCTTATGCGAAGTTGATTTCTATTTCACCAGCTGAGTTGACCCCACCCATCCTTGATGCACCGCCTTCTTTCACTATTAGGTCATCTTTATCGCTCGTGTTACCTACAGTGCCAGTGCCCCCTGTCTCCTCTGGACATTTTGCTTCTAATGTTGGGACATATGTTGGGGTAACATTGCAACCAGTGACTTTAGCCCCTACCTTTTCTGAACATTCTGCTTCCAATGTTGGGGCCAATGTGGGGTAACATTGAATCTAAGGACTTTGAATCCACCCCGTAACGAACACACTATGGTGACTCGGGCCAAGAATAACATCTTCAAGCCCAAGTCGGTTCATGCCGCCTCACTACATCCTTGCCACCTATTCTTGAGCCCACATCTGTTTCCTTCGCCATAGTTGACCCCAATTAGCGTGCCTCCATCTCTCAAGAGATTAATGCCCTTCTCTAACATGGCACGTGGGATCTTGTTTCACGTCCCTTTTTTCGAACATCATTGGATGCAAGTGGGTGTACTGAGTCAAACGCAATCCGGATGGCTCCATTGACAAGTACAAAGCTCGCTTGGTTGCTAAAGGCTTTCACCAACGACCTGTGGTTGACTATGATGAGACGTTTAGTTCGGTTGTTAAACCGATTACCATTCGGGTCGTCCTTGCTATTGCCACTACCAATGGGTGGCCCCTTCGTCAATTGGATGTTAGCAATGCCTTCCTTCATGGAACGCCATCCGAACTTGTGTTTATGCAACAACCTCCGGGCTTTATTGACTCCACGGTCCCTACTCTTGTATGTCGCTTTCACAAGTTAATCTATGGTCTCAAGCAAGTGCCAGACGCTTGGTTTCAAGCCCTTTGAGCAACGCTCCTCTCTCTCGGGTTCCAACAATCCCGGTCCGATTGTTCCCTTTTCCTTTTTCACAAGGACAAGGTACAAATGTTTCTCTTGGTCTATGTGGACAACATCATCTTTACCGGCAATGATACGTCTCTTATATCTACATTCATTGTCAAACTTCAATCCACTTTTGCCGTCAAAGATTTTGGGTCTCTTTCATACTTCCTTGGTATTGAAGTTATTTCGTGTAAAGATGGTATACTTTTATCCCAACACAAATACATCAACGACGTCTTAGAGATACACCGTATAATTTGCGCAAAAATCGTCTCTACTCTCATGGCTACCATGGCTCCCGCTGCTAGCTCGACCGACACAACACCCTATGGCATTCACACGTATCGCCAAGCTATTGGCGAGTTGCAATATCTCTCTTTCACTCACCCGGGCATCGCCTTTTCGGTTAATTGGCTAGCTCAACTCGTCTCGGCCCCTACTGAAACCAACTAGACCGCGGTCAAAAGAGTCTTTCTTTATCTTAAGCATACACTCACTCACGGTCTCCTCATTCGTAGTTGCTCTCCTCTTAAGCTCGTGGCTTACTCGGATGCCGATTGGGATGGCCACCCTCTTCACCGTATCTCGACCACTGCCTTCATGGTGTTTCTTGGGGACAAGTCTATCTCGTGGAGTTCTTGCAAGCAACGAGCGGTTGCATGTTCCTCCACCAAAGCCGAGTATATGGCCTTGGCTGCTACCACTTCTGAAGTCCTATGGATACAAAATCTCTTATCCGAGCTTTGGGTTACACTTCCAACCAAGCCTCTCACCTTTTGTGACAACATTGGCGCCAGTCACTTGTCGCTCCATCACGCTTCGCACTCCCGCATGAAGCACATTGCCATATACATCCACTTTATTCGAGATGTTGTTAGCAAATGCCTCGTTTCCATCTCTCACATCAGCACCGGGGACCAATTGGCCGACTTACTCACCAAAACATTATCTCGGGCTCGGTTTTTATTACTTTGCTCCATAATTGCCTTAGCTGACGGAACGCCAGTTTTGCGAAGGCGTATTAGGGATAAGAATAGCTAGTGAATCTTCCTTATCTATTTTAGATATGATATATTCTTAGGATCTTTCCTTATCACTTACTCAACGTCTTTGTATATAAAGGGAGGTAACATTGTTGTATATTCTCAAGAGTGACAATATATTGAGTGAATTATTTTTGCAAATAGCAGCAAATGAGGTACATGCATCTAATTATACATAAGAAGAACTAGAAAAAAGAATAGAACTCGGAAAATCGTAAAGAATGAACATATTGCATATTCGTTATACTGTAAGTATGCAAAGTTGAAAGTATTCGGTGTAAGAAAAGAAAGAGAAATATGAGGTTTACATATGGATGTGGAGAGCTGCAAGCAAAATTCATCTTATGTTCTTGTGAAGGTGATAAAGATAATAAGAGTTTTAAAAACTAGATACCAGGTTTTCAGAAAACAAGCTTTTATGTGGTTTTAAAGCACAATTTAAGGTTGCAAGGAAAAAAGGAGGTGCATGGAGAGTTACTCAATTTAGAAAAGACCATAATCATGAATTGTATGCTCTAGATGAAACATATGTACTGTGATCTGCTCATAAAATAACAAATGAACAAGAATTGATGATAACTACAATGCTAAATCCCGAAATACAAGTGGCTACAACCTACAACTTTTTAGAGAAGTGTGAATGAAATAGAAAATGATAGGCTTCATGCTACATGATGCTTATAATATATTAAACCGTGAAAACAGAAAAACCAAGGTGGAAAATAGAGATACTCTGAAATTATTCCAACACTTTATAGACAAGTCAAACGATGAATCTAAATTGTTTTGGAAGGTGGAAGTAGATGATAAAAATAAGCTCATGAACTTCTTTTGTAAATGCATGATTGATTATGAAAACTTTGGTGATTTCCTTTCTTTTGATATAACTTACAAACCAAATAAGTTTGATTTGATGTGTGTTCCTTTTATTGGTATAAACCATCATCATCATAATGTCATGTTTGAGTTTGCACTTTTATCTAATGCGACCCAAAGTTCTTTTGAATGGTTATTTAAGCTGTTTATAGAATCCACCGGGGGTAAACAGCCTAGAATAAGAATAGTTTTTACAGATCAGTGTAAAGCAATGATGAATGCGATTGATGTTGTATTTCTAAATGCAAATCATCGATTATGCCAATGGCATATTAGTCGCAATGATTCTTCTTATTTGGCGTCTTGAATGGTGATCCATAATTTCTATAGTTATGGAACAAGTGTAGGACTTATTGCGAGTCTGAAGATAAATTTGAGGCAACATGGAAAGTAATGGTCGATAATTATGATATTGATAGTGATGATTGGTTTGAATACATGTACAAATTGCGGCACAGATGGGCTACAACTTTTAGTAATCATCTATTAAGTGTGGGGCTTTTGACCACATCTAAAAGTGAGGGAACAAACTCGGCTTTGATAATTTTTTTTTGTAAACTGCACATATTCTTTGGTTAATTGTGTGACTAGTTATGAAGAAGTTTCACAAAATTGGAGGGCCAATGAAAAAGAAAATGATACTCTGTCTCGACATAATCAGCTTAAACCTTTTGTACCATCTAATCCACTGGTGAAGCATGCTGCTATATCTTCACACTTACTATCTTTAAGTTGTTTGAAAATGAACTGCAAGATACTATGGGTTTAGAGCTTCCTCTAAAATTTTCTTCTATTGGTTCTTCATCGCTTTTCTTCCAAGTGAAAAGGTATGGTAATAACTTAATATCTAGAGTTGTTGAGTATACTCAAGCACTTGAAATAAAATGTAGTTGTCACAAATTTGAGACTATTGGTATATTGTGCAAGCATTCTTTGAAAGTGCTAGATGTTATGAATGTGCATTCAATACCTGATAAATACATAAACAAAATGATGGACCAAAGCTGCTAAAAGTGGAGCATATGTGAAGCATAATGGCAGTGGATGTGGGAAAGATAGAGCTCAAGCCGACACGAGCTATATATATTACATGGCGTATGTTAATAAAAAAAGAAGAAGAAGAAGAAGAAGTCTGTGACCTTGCAATGCTAGTCAAAGTTGATGGAGAGGGTAGAGATCTGTTATCAAAAATACATGGACGATGCTAAAAAAAACAATGAGTGATTGGGTTAAAAATGAAAGCTTGAATGATTTGAATGCCTTTGATGATTGGGCTGCTGGCAAAGATAATACTTTCCTTGTGAAGGATCCTGTAACAACAAAGTCAAGAGGAGTATACAATGTCCAGAGGCGCCATTGGATGATAAAAAAAAAGAAAAAGGAAAAAGAAATGCTCAAAGTTCAAGTAAGTTTTTAAATAGGGATAAAAGCATCAAGCCCCCTGAACTATACACGTTTTTGCGACTTGCCCCCTAAACTAAATTAATAAGCGTTTTGTCCCTTGAACTATGCTCGTCTGTTCGATTTGCCCCCTCGCCGGATTCCGCCGAACATTCCTCGGAATATTCCATTCTCATGCGACTCACGTGAGGATCAGAAGGGCATTTTCGGTACATATTATGGGGTGTTAAGTTCATGCATGTTCCCCCTTGAACTATGCTTATGTTAGCGACATGCCCCTTAAACTACGCAAATGTGCTCCCTGAACTATTATGTTGCGATTTGCCCCCTGAACTATGTAATATTGCCCCTTGAACTATCCTGTTGCGAATTGCCCCCTGAACTATGTAATAGTGCCCCTTGAACTATTCTGTTGCGAATTGCCCCCGAGCTAAATTTGCATTGAAAAACCCATTTCTATACTTTTGAGGCAATTTTTAATGTCATTTTAGTGTACATTTTGTGTGTGTTTGAAGACATGTTATTGTGCTATTTAAAACCATTACAACTATGCATTCATACATTTAAATGACCTTGTTCATATGACCCTCAAATGCAATTAAAATATTCTGCAAAATTATTGCATTACATTCAGATCAGATCATTAATAAAATTGTCCTCAAAATGAAATAAAACACTACTGAATATGTCACTAGGTCTTCATTCCTTGATCTTAGAAGATATGGCTTTCTCCAGGAACTTGGTAGTAGTGCTCCTCATCATGTATCTTTTGGTAGTAGCAAAAATCTCTTCCTTATCTTTCAGTGATGCCATCTTCTCCTTTTCAGAAATATTCTTGAGCTACATATGAGAAAACATCTATTTAAAAAGTGACAGGTATATCACATAAACACCAAAATTATAAAATGAACAAGGAGTTTACCTTTGCCATTGCCTATTTAAGTGACTCAGAATCATTCATAACAGTCTTTCCCTTAGGAACAGACTTCTTTTTTCCACTGACTTCTTCCACCAGCCTAGCAACTTTCTTCCTGTTTCTTGTTTGTCTTCCCTCCACTGCCTCTTCTTCCTGAATGTTATCATCAACCAATAATTTTCTCTTTGCCTTAGAAACAGTTTCACCCTTTCCTTTATCCCCAACAATTTAATCAACAAGAGCAAAACAAGAATTAACAGAGCAAAATAAGTTAGCCCTGTCTATGCAACAACAAAAATGTCTATCCAAGCACCAAGAGCATGTTCTGAAGTTACATTGAAAAATTATTGATCCCTATCTGATTGCAACAACAAAAATATGACTACCTCAACATTATTTTTATTCTTTCTTGGTGATCTCCTTACACCACCTTCACTCATCATCTCCTTCCCTTTAGAATTATCTGCAACCTGTTTCTTAACAACAGGCTCAGTCTTTTTACCCTTCTCTGTAGGCTTAACAACCTGAGGCACCTGATCATCAGCTTCACTCATCTTGGCCTTCCCTTTAGACTTGTCTGCAACCTGCTTCTTATGAAATGGCTCAGACTTTTTACCCTTCCCTGTAGGCTTAACAACTTGAGGCACTTGATCATCAGCTTCACTCATTTTTTCATTCCCATTAGACTTATCAGCAATAGGCACCTGATCAGTGAACAGCACCAGAATTACTTAATCTTACTTTCTCAATTTCTTTTAAGACAAATGAAAACTGAATTTGGCAACTGTAATTTCCTATACATGTTCTTGTGCTGCAGGCTGCTGGTCATCCAACTTCCCTTTCCCATATACTGATTTTTTTTGGTAGCCTTCTGCTTTTTTCTTGACATTTTTTTGTCCATAGCCTTTTGCTGGCTTATCCTGAAATATAACACATAATATTAGATAGGCTAAACACCCATTACTAACAAAAATAGAGGATTAGGACTTTAGATATACCTTATTTTGTGGAGTAGGATCTTGAGGAGTATGATTTTGAGGAGTATTTGTTTGTGGAGTAGGATCTTGAGGAGTAGGATTTTGAGGAGTATTTGTTTGTGGAGTAGGATTGGCTGGAGGAACATCAACCCCAGGCTCATTTTCACCTTCAACATACTTTCTGATTGGGCATGTTCTGACATTGTGACCTATCTCACCACACAGTCTACAAGTTATAATTGTCCCCTTTCTAGTAGCATGATGTTCTATGCCTGCCTCACTTTCCTTCTTCTTATTCTCTTTGATCTCCTTCAACTCCTCTTGACTTACAATCCTATTGCCCTTTTTAGGCCTTCCAGGCAACCTCTCAGGCATAGGAGGAAGTAATGGTTGAAGATTAGAAATAGGCCAGTCTTCAGGTCCAGACATGATGTGCATACAGTTCTTGTATGTCTTAAGATAGGTTGACTTTAGATAACAGTGATCCACCCAATCTTCAGGATCTCTCTCCTTGTACTTTAGAGCACAACATGCATGTGCACATGGAATCCCATTTAGTTGCCATCTTTTGCAACTACAAGTTCTTCTTCCCAGGTCAACTGTCATATGACCTTCAGGACTGTCTATCTCAAACTCTTCCAGGCCATTCCAGTGGGCCTTGCACTTTGAGGCTGCATCCTTGTTTGCTTCTAAAAACTTTGTAATGTTTGGCCCAATTTTCCTACTCCACTTCTTGGCCATGTCTCTCTTCACATACACTCTTTTCATCAGAATGAGCCTTATATGCTCAAGCATATCAATGATTGCTTTAGGTCTTGCTTCAAGGATTAGAGCATTGAAACTTTCACACATATTGTTAAGGAGTACATCACACTTAACATCAGTCTTGAAGTAAGCCCTGCTCCAATTTGCAGCTGGTCTTTTTGCCAACCATGTGTATGCCTCCAATTTCCTCTTTCTGATCTCCTTAAGAGCAGACTCAAATGCTCTAATTGTAGTTGCCCTAGCAGCCTTCCAAACCAAGAATTTCAAAGGCAACCCCCTGTGTAGTTGCTTGAAATTACTATACATGTGCATCACACATAATCTGTGTGCACAACCAGGCATATGTCTATCCACTGCCTCAATCAATCCCTTCTGTTTATCTGACATTACTATCCACCCAGAACTACTGTCTTCATTAATCTGCAGATCATTAACTAACAGCTGCATAAACCAACACCAGCTATCTTTCCTCTCTTTCTCAACAATAGCATATGCAATGGGATACATGTTGTTGTTTGCATCTATCCCAATGGCAGTTAACAATATCCCCCCACACAGTGACTTCAAATGACACCCATCCAGACAAATTACTGGCCTACAACCTGCCAGAAAACCCCTCTTCAAAGACCCCCAACACACATAGAACCTCTTGAAAATAGGCCCTTTGTCAGTGCCAACTGTCTTGATCCTGACAGTGTTCTCACTGTCACTCTTCATTATTTCAGCTGCATATCTCCACAACAATGCATATTGTTCTGTCTCAGTGCCTATAGACAAGGTCATTACCTTTGCCTTACATCTATACATTTGATACTTGGAGAACTCACACTTTGTTTCCACTCTGAAACTGTCCTTCATTGCCTCCACTGGCCATTTCAGATTACCCTTTATCATGTGGTTGTACTTTTTGGCTAGCCATGTGGAGGTTGCATGATACACCTTGTCCACTGTGTTGCATGTGTGCTTGCCATTATAGGTCTTTATTTGTAGGGTTCCACCATCACCAACCTCTGAAGCATACACATGATAAGGGCAGCCATTTATCTTACACCTCACCCTCACTCTATCAGGATCATTCTTCACAAACTTTATATCTCTCCTCACCTTTATTGCATAATTCCTCACTACAGCCTTAAATGTTGCTACATCCTCAAAACACAGTTCTAACTCCAGTATAGGATTATCTATATCCATGGCTTTGTTAAAACTGGGTAACCTTGGTATGTCAACCTGCCCTGTCTCCTATCCAGCAATGAATCCCCTTCATTCCTATTAACTTCCATTGCAATTGTTATACCAGCCCAATGTGCCTTTGATTCACCAACCTCACCAACATCCTCATAAATCCCTTCATCATCAGTTACATCTTCTCCATCCTCAAATATAGCTTCTGACACATCTGAATCTGTGCCAACAGATTGAGCATCATCACCATCAAATTCTTCTCTATCAAAAATGAATTCATCATAATTCAGATCTTCATCTGTTTGCATGGTTGTATGGTTCTGATCTATATCATCTGGATGTCTACTTGTGTGGCCTTCCTCCTCACTGTCATCATATGGTGCAGATGGTCCAGCTTCATCATCAGCTACATCTTCTCTTTTACTATGATCAGAGCCCATACCAAGTCCACTCCCTCCATTTTCATCCATGTCCACATCACCTAGTACTCCTCCACCAACAGCAAATACACCAACTATCCTTTGATTATTCATGTACTTAGTCATTGTTGCAGCATCATCATCTGTCATCAAGTAGTCAATTGCATATATCTCATCAACATCTTTGGTTGCCACAATGAAGGTTGCACTTGACTTAAACCCTACTGCCACACCCATTGCCTCCAGTTCAATCATGCTCATCATATCTAGATTGCACCAGTCAAAATGAGCAATCTGCCCATCAACCCATTCAGTTCTTTTTCCATTGTTTTCTAGTCTACCAAAATAATGCAATATGATTGTGAAGTCTTTTGTTTTAGGATCTGCAGCAAAACAAGAAAGCTTTAGGGAGGGGAATTGATAATAATCAAAGAATTAATCATATCAACATGAAATTTTACCAATACCAACAAAATGCCAAAAATACCTACTTTACAGATTAACATATTCTTCATATACTGTTGGGACCACAAATGACTACCAAAATCAGAACAATACCTTAAAAAAATCAAATAGTAAACAAATAAATCGGATTGCATCACTTTCATGACCACAAGCTCACAAAAAACCCACAAAACTATCCAAAAATGCATGCTTTACACCGTCGTATTTGATTACAACTATAGGGACAAACATAATCGACGCATGCAACAAAATTAAAAAATAGGGTTTACAAAAGAGGGCAAATTCATACCGTAATCAGGTGTGTTCTTTCCTTCTGGTATGAACTCGAAACTGTTCCTCAATTTCCAGGCCATTTCTGCGATTTTCAACAATGGCGATCGATTTTTTCCAAAAACCTAACAACTGATGCGTAAATGTGTGCGCAATTCGTCGTGAATGTGTGCGCAATGAGTCGTGAACTGATAATTTGAAGTTTGTGTGAGTCGATTTCGTGTTGATTGTGTATAATTTGGACAAATTGATGTGAATCGAGAGGGAATTTGTGAAGAACCCTAATTTTGTTGGCCTGTTTTTTTTTCTAAGTGTGGAGTGGAGTAACGTTTCAGTTTACACCCCCTGAACTTAGTCTTTCATTCAGTTGTTGGTTTTTTTTTTATTTAAAAAAAATGAACGGACGAAACTACCCCGCTGACCATCACGTGATACGTACGAGTTCGGAATATTCCGGCGGATTTAGGGCGGAATCAGGCGAGGGGGCAAATCGAACAGACAAGCATAGTTCAGGGGGCAAAACGCTTATTAATTTAGTTCAGGGGGCAAGTCGCAAAAACGTGCATAGTTCAGGGGGCTTGATGCTTTTATCCCTTTTAAATATTAGTAGTTTACCTTTCTTTCTTATACCATTGTTCTTTAATATCAATTTATTTTACTTACCCTTTTAGGGAAGACATGAAAAGCAGCAAAAAGAAAAGGTGAAAACTCGCAAGGTGGTGGAGAGAACTTTCCCTTGCAACATGCTGCTAATTTTCAATGGTCACAAGGAGCAAGAAATGAACAAGTACTTGTTCAATCTATATGTTTTGAAGTTAATGGTTTGGGAGGGGAGTTCAACATGAAAATGACTGGATATGTTGCAAATGCATATCCATTTGGGATGCTTAACATGGATATGAGTACATTGCATGATTAGAGATCACACAATTAAGTGAATTAGCTTATTTACGATTTTTTTTGACAGTGCCGTTTCAAAAATGGTTGTAACTTTGTATTGCTTTGGTATTGATCTATTGGTTGATTATATACAACGTGAATTCGTCTCAATCAATATTCGCAGCTATTTTGTGACACTCGTGTTTCTTTTGTCAAGAAAAAATGAAGTATTTTTGTCTATTATTATCACTGCTTTACTTATAATTTTTGAGAAGTTAGTTATACACTGTTTGTGTAGTGAATATTTTGCTGCTATATTTTATGTAAGTATTGATATCACTTTAAGAAGGTGTATTGGAACCAATATATGCAGTGATATTTGCACCTTTAACTATCAAACAATGGCATTACTGTTGTCCTTTTAAATATGTTTTTTTTCTTGCAATACTTTAATGGGCTTAGAATTTATTTTTAATTTTGAGTTTCAACTTTCTTTAAATATTTATAAGATTTCGAATGTAGAGTTTTTGGTCATACATTATAAGAACTTTTACAAATTTTTAGTATTTTTCAGTCTTATCAATATATTCAAGTTTCAAGACAAGAACATTAGAGTTGTAGCTATTCTCCTATGAAAAGTAATTGCTCAAATTCTATGTCCCGCCGAACATTGAAAATTTTAATCATAGTTGTGGGCACAATAAGTGAGAGAATGGAAAAGAAGATGCAATAAAAGCTTGTAAAAAAGAAGAGGAAAAAGGCTGTTAAAAGCATGTATATAAATAAAAATACAAAATAAGTCAAAGCGGACACGTGTTGAATTCTGGGGAGAGTGACTCCTCTGCTTCACTATACAGATGATATTCATTGTACTTAATTTTGTACAAGCAAACTAAATAAAATTTGGAAATACTTTAGGGAAAAGAAAAGAAAAAGGTTAGAATAAAAATTTATTGTTGAAGAGTGATACTTTGGGAATTAATTACTTATTCAAGAGTGTTATTGGGGCAATTATTTTGTTTAAGAGTGTTTTTTTTTTTTGGTAAGAGTGTTGTTTTGGCAATTTACATGTTTTTTGAATTTTGATTTCGTTTATGTAGATGCAAATATTTAAGAAGACATTATTAAGTTTGAGTTGGGCTGACATTGAAAAGCATAGGCCCATTTGACCTTTGTCCATTACAATTTTTACAACAAAACAAAGGAAAAAACCCAAAACCTCTCGTATCGTTTTCTTCTTACTGTTCTGTTCTTCCTCGCAGTCGCAGCAGCAGCAGCAGCAGCAGCCTTACAACAAACAGTAAGAAAGAAGAAGAAGAAGAATGGGAGGAAGGGGAAGGTCTCGAACACAGAGAAAACACTTCAGCCAGAACAGGGAAAATGTCTGGAAACGCTCAAAGCCTTCTTCTGACGATGCCACTGATAACGGCTCTAATCCAACCTGGGAGCCCTTCGCCACTCAAAACCCATCTTTCAATGAATACTACAAAGTAATTATTATATTTATTTAACTAATTAGGTTTTTTTTTTGATGAAATTGAAATTGAAATTGAAATTGAAAAATTGTTGTACAGGAGCAAGAAATCGTTTCTCCTGAAGAATGGGATAGTTATATGGAGTGTCTGCGCCAACCCTTGCCTGCTGCTTTCAGAATCAATTCCAGGTAGGTACCTAATAAATAGTAGTTAGTTATACTCTGCAGCATGCATTTTCCTTTCAACTGTCAGAGGTTACACTCAGCATTTCTTCTAATTCTTCTAATTCTGCAGTAGTCAGTTTTATCTGGATCTCCTATCTCAGTTACAGAATGACTTTATGATATCTCTCAAGGCAGAGGTACCTACACTCCTTCCTTCCTATCTTACCCTTTTTAGCCTCATAACTAACGTTCTTACTGAAACGTGTGTTCTTTCTCTCTTCAATTTACGCAGGATAGTAATGGATGCGAGGTCGAAGCAATTAAACCATTGCCTTGGTACCCTGATAATCTTGCTTGGCAATCTAACTTCTCCAGGAATCAGTTAAGGAAGAATCAAACACTTGAGAGGTCAGACAGACACACATACATCTTTTCTTCAATATAATGAATGATGAGTTTTTAATATCTTTTTGCATTTGTTATTATAAACGTTTCAGGTTTCATAGCTTCTTGAAGCTAGAAAATGAAATAGGGAATATCACTAGACAGGAAGCTGTTAGCATGGTGGGTTCTTTTACATCTCATTTTTTCTTTTCTCCTCTTCAATTTTTCTTTCGTTTATCGAGCATTCTTTTCTCCGTTGTGATTCAGGTTCCTCCACTATTCCTTGATGTTTGTCCAGATCATTTTGTTCTTGACAGTAAGCTACATTTAAGCTTTCTGACAACCAATTTCTTTCCAATATGTCCATTATCGGAAATCTCTGATGTCCAGAGTGTCTTAATTTTCTTTTCACGTTGCAGTGTGTGCAGCCCCAGGTTCCAAAACATTTCAATTACTTGAGATGATACATAAGCTGACTGAACCAGGAACTTTACCAAGTGGAATGGTATTTTTACCTCCTCTTTTCTTATTGTTCATTGATCATGTCCCACTATTTTCTCTGAACTTCTCCCCTTACATTTTTATTATTATTTCCTTCATAAAAAATATCACATGCCTCTGATGTAGGTCATTGCAAATGATCTGGATGTCCAAAGATGTAATCTTCTGATTCACCAAACAAAAAGAATGTGCACCGCTAATTTGATAGTCACAAACCATGAAGCCCAACACTTTCCAAGTTGTCATTTACATAGGAATCATTCAGTTGATTCTCAGACCAGAAACACTAAATTACCGAGTATCAGTCAACTTCAGTTTGATCGTGTCTTGTGTGATGTTCCTTGCAGTGGGGATGGAACTCTGCGGAAGGCTCCTGATATCTGGAGAAAGTGGTAAGTTTTTTCATTCCTACACCACAAATCTTTCTTTTCAGTTTCTTTTCCCAATTATAAACAGTAAATTGATATCCTTCCCTCCTTATTATCCAACTTGCAGGAATGCAGGGATGGGAAATGGTCTCCATGGCCTACAAGTTCAGATAGCAATGCGAGGTAGCCTTTCCTCTAATTTTCTTCAGCTGAATTTACTATTTCTTAGTTATGACTTGTGAGTTGCAACGAGTCAGTAACGTATATTACCGAAACATTTACGTAAAGGAACTTAGCTTTAAGAGTCTCTTCAGTGATACTAACATCTCTATCTCTCTCGCTCTCTCTCCGCACCCACACTCATATATGTGTATATTTGGATGTTGGCATCATAAATACCGTAACTCCCGCTACCAAATTTAGGAAATAAAATCTCCATAAATGCATCAAAGGGTGTTAATTCTCTCTCTCTCTCTCTCTCTCTCTAATGAATAAATTTTATGGTCTTCTTGGGCAATAAAAACAATGATATATTCATTAACCCAAACCTATTGTCAGGAGGTGGGTTCAGTTTGGGGTGGTATGTGTTTCCATTACCATCCTATTTGCAAACTGTAGGTGTCTCCGTTGTTTGCCCCAATACAAAAGAGCTTTCCTAGCATGTGGCTTGAAGTGAAAGCAGCTCTTTGCCCTAGTGTAGCATTCATTTTGTACTTTTGATCTGCATATTTTCTGAAGTCCGAGTTTTATAGATTCAACCGATATCAGCCTAGGTGTAAGCCTTCATTTGACTTGCAAATATCTTAAAAGTAAAAGAGGCTTGATGTTGAAAAACCAGTTGGTGACTTAAGCTCTAGATTATGCTAGCAAAAATTGAAAATGCAAAAGACCAAAGAAGACATCTGAAAGTAGTCAGTGACTGGGAACAGAGGAAAAAGATTGCATCAGTTTTTGCTTCGTGTGCATGCCGCACAAGCCTTGATGTAAGATAGAATACCAGAAACCACTTGATATCACTGAATTTATAACTCAAAGATTCAATTGTTATATACCTTACCAAATGAATATCGATTATGGAATGATGTGAGCAAGATAAATGTGCATTTAGTTTTTGCTGGTGCCCACATGTAAAAATATTGAAGTATGATAGAGAACGCAAGAAAGGTGAATGAACAGCAGGTGGGAGAACTCTTATTGTAAGAATGATTTGCTTTCTTTTGATACAACTTACAAAACAAATAAGTTTGATTTGATATGTGCTCCTTTTATTGGTATAAACGATCATCATGATAATGTCAGGTTTGGGTTTGCTCTTTTGTCTGATGAGACGCAGAGTTCTTTTGAATGGTTATTTAAGGTGTTTCTAGAATCCATGCGGGGTAAACAACTATTCCAGATCAGTGTAAAGCAATGATGAATGCGATTGATGTTGTATTTCCAAATGCGCATCATCGATTATGCCAATGGCGTATTAGTCGCAATGCTATTTTGCTGCCTTGGATGGTGATCCAGCCTTAGAGTAGTAACAGACTACATCATGGAGGATGAGAGGTAGCTCAGTCCTTAACACGACTAAATTTAAGAATGACTGATGCACCTGACATGTAGATGTACACTTTAGCACTTGGGCATCAGTACAAATTATATCAGGAAAGTGTCACTAAATTGTATACAAATAGGAGATGTTCTAAAAGACCTCTTCAGAAAATGGAGTAGTCATATATGCAAATAATAGATAACCAAAAACATATGGTCCTTTTTTTATGAAGTTTACTTTTGGTGTTTTGTCTCTATTTTTGGTTATACCAAAATAGCACCGAACTTCTCTTTAATTTTTAGCTTGCTCATTTCAGGTATAGCTCTGCTTAAAGTTGGTGGACGGATAGTATATTCCACTTGCTCTATGAATCCAGTGGAGAATGAGGCTGTGGTTGCTGAGGTATTTATTTATGACTGTCTCAGGAAGAAACTGTGTAATTTGTATCTTGTTGCCTGTCACTAATGGTTTCCCCACTCTCACATGGTTAAGATGTACTAAATTTTGTTTTGGCTCATGGCTGACATGGAAGCATAGTCTAAAGAGCTCTTGTGTTTGGGTGCATGGTGATTTATTATTCTCTTTCTATATGTTTTTATATGAAGACCTTAAAAGTCTTATTATCCCTCAGATTTTGCGGAGGTGTGGTGGAACTATTGAGCTCTTGGATGTCTCCAATGAGCTTCCTCAGCTTGTTCGAAGGCCAGGTCTTAAGAAATGGAAGGTTGGTACTTATAATGTAGTAGCCCTAGATTGGACTCCTGTTATTTTGCAATTAAAACTTCATTTTGCAATTTTCATTAGCATCATCTTTTTAACACTTGATTTGTTCTTGCCATTTACTTGTGTAGGTTCGAGATAAAGGCCAGTGGTTCACTTCTTTCAAAGATGTCCCAAAATATCGCAGAACTGTGGTAACTCCAGGCATGTTTCCCTCCGGAAATTCTTACGAGGAGTCATTTGAGCAAGATTGTAAAACATCAACTGAACAATTTAGTAACAGTGATGGAAAATCCGAAAGTGGGCTGGAGACGATAAATGATCTTGAGGCTTCAACAAAAGTTCCAGAAGCAGAAGTCTCAGAGTTACCTTTAGAACGTTGTATGAGGATAGTTCCTCACGACCAAAATTCTGGGGCATTCTTTGTTGCTGTTTTCCACAAACTTGCTTCCCTACCTAGTAAGTACCGGCTTCATCTTAATTGAGCAACAGGAAAGCCTTTTTTCTTTCTTTGCCACCGTTATGACACTGCTTCAAGCAGTATGTATCCAGCCATTCTTGTTTGATATCGTCATTCACATTGATTTAGCTTCACAGATATGAACCAATGCTCTCTTATTTTGTTCAGTTATACATTTTTTCTTTTTTACTTGTCTCTAACTTGAAATCCTGTTGTCCTATTCCTGCAGCCGCTGAAAAGAAACAAGCAAGTCCTAGCGAGAAAATGGATTCTGAAACCACTCAGCTTCAAAAGTCGATGAATACAGAAAACTCTAATGGGGATAATACAGAAATAAATGTGGATGGTCAAATTTCTGAAGCAAAGCTTGATGCTGGTACACTGGATGATGTAATGGGTGGAGCTTCTTTCGACACTGACAATAATAAATTAGATGAAAAAAATGAGAAAGAACAAACTGAACCGTCTCCTGATGTTAAAATTGTTGCTGAAATTGGCCCTGGGAAAAGGAAGCTGCAAATGCAGGGGAGATGGAGAGGAGTAGACCCTGTCATCTTCTACAACGAAGATGCTGTTGTGAGTAAAATTATGGAGTTTTACGGGATCAAGGATTCATTTCCTTTCAAAGGTCATCTTATTACCAGAAACAATGACATGAACCATGTCAAAAGAATTTATTATGTATCTGATTCAGTTAAAGAGGTGCTCGAGTTGAACTTTCTTGCTGGCGAGCAGCTTAAGATTGCTGCCGTGGGGCTAAAGATGTTTGTAAGTTTTCTAATGGTTGATTTTGATGAGACTCCCGTCATATTATGGCCTAACCATAAGAAGCATACCCATTTATTTTGTGATTTAAGATTGTTGCTGGCACTAACGTAATATATCTTCTGTGTGTGTGTGTGTGTGCATGTGTTGAATCTATTAATTTTACAGAGATATGTATTTTGGTTTTCGAAGAGTTGCTGTGTGTTAATTTAATAACAAAAGAATTAAAGCGAACTGCTTTCTGTATTCCAAATTATAAAGCATGCGTGCTTTATCCAAAGTATAGCCATATCTAATTTTTTATTTCCTTCTGGGTTCAGGAACGACAAACATCAAAAGAGGGGACAACTGCCCCATGTTTATTCCGAATATCTTCTGAAGGATTACCTTTGATTCTTCCACATATGACCAAGCAAATCGTGTATGCATCTGCGGTAGACTTTAAGCATCTATTGCAGTACAAAAGCATCAAATTACCCGATTTCGTTGATCCGGAATTGAGAGATAAGGCTTCAAATCTAATGCTAGGTTGTTGTGTTGTGGTTCTGAATAAAGGTTTGTACCGTTCCACATTCCAAATGACCATGGTAGGTATACTCTGTATTCTTAATCTTTCCCTCGTCTACTGCAGAAGGCCAGCCCCCATCAGATGCTTTGCAAGTGAATTCTACATCTATTGCTATTGGGTGTTGGAGAGGTAGAACAAATGTGGCGGTAATGGTGACAGCCATTGATTGCCAAGAACTGTTGGAACGGTTGTCGATGCTCGACTCAGTAGATGGTAGTCTTCCCTCTATTCCTGAGGTGGGTGAAGATGGTAAAGTGAACGGCTGTGAAGTTAAAGAAGACAACTAAACAGCGTTAGCAAGCAAATCTTGATTGAAACATTTTTTGAGATGTAAGTTATGTTAATCTACTGTTTTTAAGAAAAGATTGCTGACACATAAAGCCTGTTCCAGAACAATGACTACATACGATAAGCAGGGAAGGATACAAGGTTGCTTTTACTTGCAGCATCGTAGTGAACATGTGCCCGTATGACGTTAGTTAAACCTATGCAGTCGGAGCTATGTATTCTACGTTTATTTTTTATATGAATTAATCGATCATTTTTACTTATTTATTTTTTGATGAAAGAGTCGATCATTGGCTTAAGTTTCTTATTTAGTGTCCGGGAATTTTGGCAGCTATATGAAGGTTTGAGAGCCATTTGTATTTGTAGTTATGGGAGGTAACTAAGGGTTTCTGACCATACACCACCTTATGTGAAATAGTTACATTAGCCTTATTCTCACAAAGTAAATTTAATATTACTTTGTGGGTTACATATGTTTGTACTGTATTAGTTGAATAATTAAGAGTGCAAAACATAGTTGGTGCTCAAGCGCACACTCGCGCTAAGCCAAGACCGAGCAGGTGCTCGTGCGTGTGTGGCGTTAGCTCGTGGCGCTTTGTTTTGGCACACTTAAAAATCACTTACCTCTTTGCACGCTTGTATCGAGCATCGATCTAGATCGTAGATTTTATTTAACTAAGAAAATAAAATGAGCCGCTAAGATTTAATTTTGATATTAAATAATATATAAATTAGATGGTGTAAATTTGTTTTTTCTTAAGATTTAAATTTGATGGCTTAGAATAATTCATAATAAAGAATATTTAAATTAACAACCATTTAATATAAATGATCATATTATCTGATTAGATGATCTTTGTACTTTCTCCAAGAAAAGTTGCGTCTTTTCTAGACGCCATTTCAGTGTCACCAATTTTTTTGTACTCTCGTATGTTATATAGTTCTAATTGTTGTAGAAATTATTTTTGAACTTTCTGCATTCTTGTTTATTTTCTTTGCAGTAGGTTTTTGTTAAGTGCAAAACCCCAGTCTATTGTTCTTATTTTTCTGGGCTTAAATTGTATCGTATAATGTGATTCGCTATTCGCTGTAACTTGTGTAACACACCAACATTCATATAGGTGGGGACGAATTACGCTCTAAGGAAAACTCATTTTTGTGATTTTCAAGTTCCAAACTTTGACATTTTCGAATAAACTCACTAACATTATTACCTTGTTTTTTCTCTAATAGTCATCTCTTAACTTGCTAGTTGCTACTTATCCAACTATTTCTTGACCTGTTTGACTCACTTTTTACTTATTCTACCTCAGGGCAATTAGGCGCTCTCATAGGCCCCGTTGGATACAAGAAAATGGAGGGAAATAAAGAAAAAAACAAAACGAAAATGAAGAAAACAAAGGTTTTTTCAAGAAATTTCTTAGGAAAAAAATATCTCTTGTTTTCCAAGCGTTTGGCTCACATTGACATTTCGGAAAAACTATTATTATGTGTAAGAACTTTTTGTATTTACTAGCAAATGGAGCACGCGGTTCCCGCGAGCATAATTCTTTTTTCAATGTCATTCTATGTGGGTTAAAAAAGAAAATTTATCTATATAACATGTGCCATAAATTTAGAGTATAACAATGGAAGAAAAATATATTATAGGGAAAGCAAATCATTAATTACAATGAATAGTGTAATTAATTAGTCTAACTTAATTTGTAAGGTTATTTTGGGGATTTAATAGTATACTTTTACAATATAGCTAAAATTCAAAGGTTAAAGTTGGAAATCAAAAGATTGGTGTCACAATGAGTTTCTTTATATAATAGTACAAGCCTTTAGCCAATGGTATAACGAACTTACATATTATCTTCTAGCATTTGGTTATAATCAATCTATTTCTGATTGCTCTTTCTTTACCAAAACTTTTGGAAAATCTTTTACCGCCCTATGCATTTATGTGGATGATATAATTGTGGCTGGTAATGAACTTTCTGAGATTTCCAGTTTAAAAGATCATTTGCATGCTAAATTTACCATGAAAGACTTGGGTAAACTAAAGTATATTATGGGTATTGAAATAGCAAGAAGTAAATCTGGTATTGCTTTGTGTCAAAGAAAATATGCATTAGATATTTTATCTAATTATGGTTATCTTGCTTGTAAGCCATCTAATACTCCCATTGATTCTTCTACTAAGTGAAAAAATGATGATTCTTCTGCTGCTTTGAGCGATCCTACATCTTATAGATGTTTGGTTGGGTTCTTGCTTTACTTGACTATTACCAGGCCCGATCTGAGTTTTAGTGTTCAATGCTTAAGCCAATACATGGCCAAGCCAACTGTCACTCACCTTGTTGCAGCCCATAAAGAGTTGGATATATAAAGAGCAGCCTGGGTAAGGGAATTTTTTTATCCCGCTAACTTTGAATCTCATTTGAAATTGTTTTGTGACAGCGATTGGGCCAGCTGTTCAGACTCTCCCCGAAGCATAACGGGTTATGCCATCTACCTCGGCTCCTCCCTAATTTCATGGAAGGCCAAAAACAACCAACCGTGAGCCGCTCCTCTACAGATGCCGAATATCGGGCATTAGCAACCACCACTTGTGAGGTTCTCTAGCTTGACCAACTCTTTAAGGACCTGCATATCACTCAAACACGTATGCCAGTCCTATTCACTGACAACAAAAGCGCGGCGTGCATTCCTGCCAACTCAGTTCAACATAAGGAGGACAAAACACATACAAATCGATTGTTTCTTCATTAGTGAAAAGGTTCATAGTGGTCAAATCAAAGTGCAACACATCTCCAATGAGCACCAACTTGCGGGCATTTTCACCAAGCCGCTTGCCTTACAACCTTTTACCAAAATGATATCCGAGATGGGCATTTTCGACATCCATGCCCATCTTGAGGGGGGGGGGGGGGGGGAGAGGGTCTTAAACGACTTAGATTATCGTTATTTTTCTCTTTAACGCGTTTTCTATATTTTATCTTTTAGTCCTTCTTCTTCACTTATTTGTACATCATGTCCGCTATATAAGGCAGACTTGTAACATTATTTTAATTAATTTATTCATTTTATCGTTTTTCACTATGAAGAGACCCTAGCTCTCTCTGTGCCTCTCTTCTCTTCTTCGACAATAATCAAGCTCAAACCATCGCGTTTTCAATAACCCACATTTTTTTTTTGATGGAAGTGTTAATATTGTTTCCTAAATCTCATATATACATATATGAATGTAAAATACTTTCTTCGAAGCGTGATATAAAATTTAGTATAACTGTATAACCATATCTACCTACAAACTAAAACATTTTGTTTGTCCGAGTAGTAATAGACGCTTTGGTTTTGCTTATTTTTCCAAATATAAAAAACCAAATTTTGTTAATCGCATGCAGTGTCATTTCTTCGTCTAAGCGACTCCCCATGCAACAAATTTTGGACTTATTTAGACAGGTCCCCGCTTTACATTCCTTTTGCTCATGTTTCACATCTTCATTTTTCTTTTTCTTTTCTTTTTCAAATAAATCGACATGATTCTGTAATAATTTAATTGAAAGATGAGAAAAAAAAGATATTTCATATAGAGCACACCGTAAGGAATTTATTAAGCACAGAAATCGTTTCTCTACTTTTTTTTTAACTAGACCAAAAAGTAAATTTATTAGACAGAGAATAATAGTTTAGTACAAAGTGTTAAAAACGGAATAAGTAGTGATACTTTAGTAGAATTATTATAAAATAACGTGTTCGAGCCATGGGGTTATCTGTTGTGTAAAATGGCGCTTCAAGTTTAGCTAGAAAATTTGTAATTTGATTAATCTCTGGGCACCAAAATATCCCGTAATCGCGAGAAAGCTAATCAATGAGCGTGAATATACAGATGTTTTGAAGAGTAGTGTTACGTTGGAGATTGGTCCTTGCAAGCTAGCTAATTATTAATCATGAGGAATCGAATGAAATGAGAAACTAGTGCGCAATTTTTAACGATTGAGTTTGCATGTCAATGGCTTATAAATTAACTTGATTTTTTATAGTGTAACATGTTGATATAAAGAAGGCTATAAGAAAGACCCAAGTTGAATTTTTTATGAAGTGTACTTATTTATTTTAAAAGATTCTTTTAGCATTACTTTTATTGTTTTTTTTTTCAAACTCTAGTTGATGCAAAAAAAAAAAGGTTTGATTTATGCTACACAATAGGGAGTGTAAGACGCGCTCGCACACATGTGAAATCTTGCAATACGAGCGTCTTGTATCACATATATAATTCAAAAAAAAATTAGAGTTACTTTCGTAATTAACCATTAAAGACGTAAGAGGAAAGACAAATGGATTATATACAATTATTTGAAGATAGATAAATCCATTGTTATAAGCACATTTGCAGTACTACGCAACGCAATTTCAATTCTTGATGGCGTAGGTGATGGTGTGACGGCCATTAATAGCCTCCAAGTCTAGCTACTGATAAGTCACTTACTCCCTATGCTATAATCATAATAAATGCAACTTTCGCCTACAATATAATTTTATCACCATTCAGGACGTTAAAATCGCATTTTAATAGTTTTTATTTTTCTAAATCTGTTCAATAATTTTATCTAAATTTACACTTTAACAATTTAAAAGATGATCTATCAACAAACAAACAACAATTTAGCAATAAACTAGTACATACAAATATTGTAGTTTTTACACGTACGATAAGCTTTAAAAAAAATCCAATAGTCACAAGCATGACGACAAGTGTTACAAATATGGTAGATTGCAGCAATTGGGTAATTCACTGAGTAACGGTAGCTGGCGATGAAATATGTGACAACTATATAAGTTGAATATGTAATTTGTAAAGGTTGATTTAGTACGATGTTGTCTCATTAAAATTTCTAATTGGCAATTTGAATATAGAGATAAATCTATTATTTCTACTAGTATGTTGCTTAGGTTGTTTGTTAATGCGGAGGTACAATTTTTCTATAGTTAGTTTGCGTTTAATAGATTTATATATATGCCTGTCAAATGACTATTATATAAATCGACATAGAACAAAAGTAGCAACTAAGTTCCCAATTTAGAGTAACACATTTTGTGTTCCCCTTGTTGGCACAGTGCTTGACCTCAGGTGGGAACACAAAATTCCAAAATGAGAATCAGAAATCAGAAAACCCCACAATGATGGAACTTATAAAATTTTATTTATTTTATTTAAATACTAAAAAATGCAAAAGAGACGCATAAAAGAAAGCCCAAAAACAAAAAGAAAAAGTGGAAAAAATAAAAAGAAAAAGCAGAGAAAGCGATATGAGAATGCAGTTCCATTCAGATTTCAGACAAAGAGAGAGAAGGATGAGCGTGATTTAGCTTTTGCTTTTTTGCTTTTTCAATCCGACAGGAATCTTTGAAAATCCAAGGACACCTCTGCCCAAACAAAAGGAGAAAAATAAATTGTTTGATGAGTGATGTAAAAAAATTAAGGTGGAAAATAAATATAAGAAAAAGATTTTTTTTTTGAATTTTTGATTTTGGGACTTGGGGTAATTAAATGAAATGTCCTAGAGCGTGCCACAAATAATTTTCCTAGGTATCTTCCTTTGGGCAATTATTATAATGCATATGTGTTGTTATTTAAGCTAACTAGTAAATGGAGCACGCGGTTCCCGCGAGCATAATTCATTTTTCAATGTCATTCTATGTGAGTTAAAGAAAAAGATTCATCTAGATGACACATGTTGATGTCATAAATTTGGAGTAGAAAAAATGGAAGAAAAACAGATTATGGGGAAAGTAAATAATTAATTATAATTAGTAGTGTAATTATTTAGTCTAATTTAATGTGTAAGGCTATTTTGGGAATTTAATTATACATTTTTACAATGTAGCTAAAACTCAAGGTTAAAGTTGGAAATCAAAAGATTGGTGTCACAATGGGTTTCTTTATATAATATTATATAGACTAGCAAATGGAGCACGCGGTTCCCGCGAGCATAATTTTTTTTTTAATGTCATTCTATGTGGGTTAATGATGAAGATTTATCTAGATAACATGTGCTATAAATTTGCTATAAACAATGGAAGAGAAGCAAATTATGGGGAAAGTAAATCATTAATTACAATTAGTAGTGTAATTAATTAGTCTAACTTAATTTGTAAGGCTATTTTGGAGATTTAATAATATATATTTTTACAATGTAACTAAAACTCAAAGGTTAAAGTTGAAAATCAAAAGATTGGTGTCACAATGGGTTTCTTTATATAATAGTATATAGATTATTAATCTTACTTTTTAAAAATCATTATTATACTTTGTACTTTAAAATGTGTTAAAGCCAATATTACAAAATATTCTATTAAATTAGTTTATACTTTACACCATATTTTCTTCTCTTGTACAAAGATTTCTTTTTTTTTTTTCCCAAAGATTTTAATTCTTTTTCAGAAAAATTTCAAATGGCCAAACATCAGGAAAAAAAGTTTTTTTTTTTTTCTCTTTTCCGTTATTTTACGGGGAAACAACCAGGGCCATAGACAATGTTGAAATAGAACAGAATTCTAACTTTTCGGCACAAAAATTGGGAAATTACTATTTATCGTAATATTGTATTTCCGACAACCAACCCTACCTTCGCAAAATAGATATTGAGTGTAAGAACAAGTGAACCAACCAAAAAAGTGTCTTGGGGTGTTTGTAATTTTACGAACTTGCCTTTTGTTTCATTATTTTTGGTAAAAAAGCAAGAGAAAAATAGGTGAAGTTTTGTATTTTTTTTTAAAGAAAAAAAATGCCACTTTTACAAAAAGTATGCGCGTGTGGTGCCACGTATTGTTCACTTGCACGTGACAACATGCAGTGATATATGCCCAACTGATTAAGGTGATATAGTACACTAAAATTGCCGCGTGACAAGTTAATGGGCCAAATTTGAAACGAGGTCAAATAAGTGGGTTGATATTAAAAATTTTGCCAAGTTTAATAGTATGTGATGTGCAAAACTTCTCATTTTTTTTAAAGAAAAATAAAAGGCAGAGGCTTGGTTTCTCGTTTTAGGTATAAAGAACAAAATTTATCTTTAAGGCGTGCCTATATGTCAAAGTTTAATATACTTATTTTGAATGAAATGGGGCATGCGATTTGTAGAAGAAATTGAAGTAAAAATAAGAGAAATCACAAGTATTGATTGATAGGAGAGGCAAGTTCGTAAGAGAAATGCATAGATATACATTTGAACAACTGAAATTTTGTATATAATGTGTAATGAGCTTATATTAAAAAAATGTATTCTATAACTCATGTATGGAGCAAAAGCAGAATTTTATAAACAAAAGTTACATAAAAGCTGATACATCACAAATGCATTACCATGCTTAAAACCCAAAATGCAGACATTAATATCAAAAGCGTTTTTGATATTTGTTATTATTAAGTGCCTTAAAAGTAAGTAATCTTTCCATGATGATATTATTATCTTGTGCACCCCGCTACACTCAATTAATTAAGATGATATAGATCCTTGGAAGGACTTGAACTTTTCTGTGGCTTTTATGATACCCAAGAAGATAAGCCTATAAAGAATCACCATGCCCAAGAGAATAGCTAGATCAATCCACTTAGAGTACATTTCCACCTCCCAAACATTTCTTAAGATATAATCACCAGTAACTATATCTGCCCCTCCAACAAGTCCTTCATTTGGGAACCTCAGTCCTTGAAACTCATTCTTGTAGAATCCTTGGTTCCCATATTTGTGGAATGCGATGTAGTACATAGGATACCTCCAAAATGGTTTAGGTAGATCACTTGGGAGGCGAAAAAAGCCTCCAGCAAGCATCATCACACCTTGAAGTCCAGCTCCTGTAATGATTCCCATGAGGAAATCGGGAACAACACTTGCTACAATCATCATAAGGCTCTCGACCAACAACATACATGCAAAGAGGATCAATATAAAGTAGACGAAATGATCAATGCTCTTTTGGAGGCCTACTAGGTAATATGCTATTGCCCCTGGTACTACTGAGATTAGTAACAAATATGGAGTGGACGACAATGTGTTCCCTACAACGAATGGTGCCACGCCATAGTGTCCATTCAATCTTTCTCGACCAAATATCTGAATCCACAAAAAAGTAGAGCAAAATTTAGCATTAAAACTTTGAAAAATATATACACTAGAATGACATTTTATAGAAAGAATATTAAGATTACTTTCATCTCTTCCACAAAAGAAGGAAAGCCACCAATTGCCATAAAAGTCAAGAACGCTACAACAAACATTAGCATTGAGCCTCTAGCCTGCAGAAATAAAGATAATTTTCTCAAAGATTCATACTTTATAATGCATAACAACCTCGTTAGATATGCGTATATATTCAAAATAGTTTACCTGGATGGATCCATAACTGTGGCCAATGTCATAAAAAAGAGTTCCCACACAGAGGCACAAGGCAACATATACTGCTAAGCGAAGCCAATAATAGCCAAGATCACGATACATATTAACAAATGACCTCTGCGATAAAACAACGCACTGAGTTATGAATCCCGCCTGCCTTCGTTTGGTCTCCACTGCTCCTTCATTGCTCTGCTCATGGAAAATAATAACAAAGTGATATATCTGGTTTTTTGCACTAAGGATCAGGGATGTAGTGGTACACGATATGAAGGCATTCAGGCAAAGATTGATCAATACCTTTTGACATATGTCGCGTATTCGTTGTTGTACTTGTTGGAGAGCTTCTGACGAACTGTACGACTTAGCAAGAATATCAATTGCTTCTTTGGTACTAATAGTAATAGCATCACCAACTTCATGTTCTATATCCTATTATCCACCAGTTATGAACATTTCGTTATATAAATATGTAAATCACAAATTATAAATTAATCAAATTAAGGGTTAATAGCATGATAAGATTTAAAATGAAAGGAGACTTTATCATTAATTCCAGACTTACCACATCAAAGTCCGGGTTAATTGTTTTGAGATAGTGATCAGATGGATTCCTCATTGTTGGGCAAGGGAAGCCATTTGAAGCGAAAAACTGTATTCCAAATTACGAATATTTCACTTTTAATTCTTTAGAATTGACTAAGTAAGTAACATAATGATGATACCCTACCTCATGTGCATTTGAAGTTGGACCAAAGTAGATAGTTTTACCAGTGGAAAGAAGGCAAAGGGTGTGAAAAAGTTGAAAAACTTCACTACTTGGTTGATGAATGGATGTGATGACATTGATCCTATGTTGTTGTGCAAGTTTGGTTATACGACTCATGACGTGGTAAGATGCAGCACTGTCCAAACCGCTCGTGGGCTCATCGAGAAAGAGAAGCTTTGGACGTATCAATATTTCAATACTTATGCTCACTCTCCTCATTTGCCCACCACTTAGCCCTTTGATTCTCGTGTTCACCGCATCCACCAATCCCATTTCTTTAATCGTCAACTCTGCTCTTTCCCTTTTTGCAGCTTTAGGCATCGACTCTGGTAGTTGGAGCTGAGCTGAGTAATGCACAACTTCTCTTACGGTTAATGTTGTCATTAAGGTATCATCTTGGGTCACATAAGCCTGATCATCATTATCATCATCAATCACATTAGTTTACTTGAAAAGGGATACAAATTGATTTTCACCACTTAACTAAGGACTGTGTAGATTCTTACCGAAGTGCCAAACGCTAGCGCTTGCTTGTGGCCATTGATAAGTATCTCTCCTTTACGTCTTGTATCAGAGTCTAGCCTCCCTACAATAACATATGTAAAGGTACATTAATATCATGGAGAACTACAGATATACTAATAATCTTGGGAGTAACTATTCCGACTATTAACACAATCATAGATATACATTTGAACTTCAAAATAGCGTAAATTCTTATATGTAATTAATGTTGTGCAGCTTCAAATTAAAGATATGTAATCTTCCAAACGAATACCAGCGAGCTGGAAATGGAAAGATCCATACGTGTAGGAAAGTTTATAATTCGACCAAGTCTAAAGAGTTATTTAAGTATAATTGGCCTTTTATTTATAAATATAAACATACAATATAATGACGCCTAAACACTTTTATGGGTTTTGGCAAAATACGATTTAGATATAATAAAGAACCAAATCACTTCTTGAGAGAAAGGGATTATAAGTAACTTGCCCCTTTTTATGTCGAATAGGCAAATTTTGTTTGAAAATTAAATTGACAAGTTATTCATTTGTATAGTTTCATAGGTTGCAAAATACACCGTTTTTATTTGTAAGTATAATTAGAGACATAGATATAGAGATGATGTGCATTATCTCAAATTTTGAAGAGTAATTAATTTTCCTACTCGTTTATAGTAATGTGTTATTAAACCCAACAACTGTTGTCTATGTTAGGCTATATATCATATCCATATGTTATATGTTATAGGCTATATGTCATATGTTATATCTCATATCCATATGTCATACCAATATGTTATAGGTTATATATCATAGGACATATGCCATGGGCTATACGACATATGCTATAGGCTCACGTTGATTTTCTTGTTTGGATTAGCCTATTTTTTTTTATCTTGGGCCGTTGGTTAGGCCCATTAAAAAATGGTTAAGCTGAGATTATTCGAGCAGGTCAAATGAGCCTATCTTTTTAATATGTGTTTTTAAGAGGGTGGTGTGCAACTTCATATATGTGTATGCACGTAACACAATTTATTACAGAATAGGGCGTATTATGGTCCATAGATGGCTCTGGTAGCGCATCAGTTATTAGAATTTAATTTAGTCAATTCTCCATGTAACAAAGCTTTATTTTTCTTCAGTTTAGACGTGAGACCATGAGCTAAAATTTAGTTTTCGAGTCACCGTTGCAACGTAATAAGAATGTAAGATGGTATTTTCTTTTCCTATAATTTAACATATTGCGTAAAATACGCACATAACTCATTAGCTCTTTTTTTTGGTTGGAGTCCCAATTAAATGTGATGATATACTTTCATTAAACATCTATACTGATATATAAAAAAAGCAGTATATGACATGTTGTTACACTAAACTTTTGATTATTCTTTAAAATCTTATAATTTAAGTTATACCATAACATTGAATAGTTAAATTTCAAATTTAAATTATACACAATTATTACATTATTTACTCTATTTGAATTTCTCATAGTATATCTTTCCATAATCTTCATATTTATTTCTTGATTAGACCTTATATATAATCGTTTTGCATAGCAAAGATATTTTTGTAAATTTTAGTGTGAAACAAATAATACGCGGCGTACTGTGTGCATGGTTTCTAGCACTTTATATATAGCTCTAGTAGCCCTTTCTTGTAATAACAACACGTAAGACGTAGCGGAGAAGTTGACACCATATTAAAAGGTTCAAAAAATCCCACGAAAAGGGTGAGAATCATTATCTACAATTGAGTTTTAAAAATATATAGGTCGGATTAAGTTTTACGCAACATATACTAATGTAATCAGTACTGATCATGCATAGTAGACTGTTAGTTTTAAATTATTTTTTGAGATTGACTATCATTCGGAATAAATGATACGTTTAATCCAAGTGGGATGGTAGGCTGGTTAATTTTAAGTCTTGCACTCAGTCAACAATCTTATTAAACATTTGAAAGTTTTCAACATCCCAGGAGCTTTTTTGAGAAATTTGAGAAAAATGCATGTGACTTAAAAAAATAATCCATAAGTTCGTTTACTTACGAAACCAAATGAAAAAGGATAATGTCATGACCTAGACGTATTCAGTGAATACGTTAGATATACTGTTGTTCATAGGCGGAGCCAGATTTTAGAACGGGGTGAGGGGGGAGGTGGGGCGAGATTGAGCTAAATAATTTTTTTTTTCTACTAAGATAACAACTATATAACTCATACATAAAATGAAAACATCTTGTTCGTACATGATAGATAACTAACACTACCATGTGTAAAACTTAGTTGTACAAGTTAAAGTAAGAGCCATTTTTGTCAAAGTAAATATACTAAATATCATCTAGATAACATGACATAAATGAAAATAATACACTATTAACATCCCAATCTATATAAAGTGATATTGATATAATTTTCATTTAATTCGAGTAACTTTATCAAGTCACACCTTACCAAGCCTGTTTTCTATTTGTTAGTTTGGCTGGAAAATATTAGTTTATTCCAAATTCCAAGGAGCCTTTTAAATTAGTGACAATTCCAAATTAAACTTTAGTTTATTCCCAGTAATAAAAGATGCAAACATGAAATATAATTAAGAGAAGAATTAATATTTCCTATATTTCTCAATACTAGAACATATGTCTATTTATAGCTGAAAAAAGCACAAAACCGTGTGCATTAAAACATTTAGTTGGCAAATGATTTCCCTCCACAAATTGAACCAAGCATGTTCACGTTGCTTTTACTATCCACTAACAGACATGGCCATTTACTTTTTTGACAAGAAGCATATGAGAAGTAAAGGCCAAAATTTCTAACACTATTATTATCTTGATGATATGTAATTTATTGTTGCGGAGAAGGGGAAGAACATTTTGTTGGTGAACTAATTAAGCAAAAACAGAAGCATGATGATATATGTATTAATACTGTAGCTAGATACCTGCCAAAGCATCGAGAAGAGTTGATTTGCCAGAGCCAGAAGGACCCATGATGGCCAAGACCTGACCAGGTTGGGCGTAGCCAGTGAGCCCCTGCAGTATGGGCCGCCGCCCTCGTCCATCTTCCGCCTTCTTATCGGGAACGGTCACCCACAAGTCATTCCAGGTCAAGTCGATCCCAAACGCATTGGTTCCTTCTCCCGGTAATGATGATGATCTATTCATTTTTTCCATTTCAATCGCCTCGGAATCTGTCCTCACGGACGATTTGACTGAGCCAGGGGCATAGGGAGATAGGTGGTTTGTGTCGAAAGGAAAGCCCACACTTGGATTCTCGGGCATTTCAACATCGCTAGAAGCAAAATTACTTCCAGATTTTTTCATAAGTGTAGTTGTTGGAGTTGGGCTAGGACTCCATTGCGGAACGTTCATTGGGGATTCCATATAATGATATTGATCGATATGTTAGGTGGATGATGATATACAGTAGTAAATACTATTAATGAATAAGAGCGAGGTCGCCCACATAAAAACTACGTTATATAGAACCTGGCATGGGCTGCGAACGACCTTAAAAATATATGGAAATAAAGTCCGATGATTGTTTACTCGTTGACGGCTTATAAATTGTCAGACGTGTATGGTCCTAAAATTACGGCCCCAATGATCTGGTTTTCTTTTTCTTCTGGAACAGTTCAACGCTCATTAACTATGCATACTTGTTATTTTTCTTTTGATAATTAATGCATACTTGGTATTGGTGTGGTTATACTGGTGTGTCAAATCATTTATTAAATAGTCCGAGAAAAGGACAACATAATAGATATCACGAATACAGCTTTGTCTGATTAGTGAATAAGTCATGCAACACAAGTTTGAAGAGAGAATAGATATCACGAATACAGCTTTGTCTGATTAGTGAATAAGTCATGCAACATAAGTTTGAAGGGAGAATTTTGAAGATAAACGCTAATTTGGTACAAGATCGTAGCTTACAGACTAATATAGAATATTACCGAAACAGCCTTGAACTAATACAAAGTGAATTGTCAAAATAACACTACCTACAAAACTTATCGTCACAATAACACACTCTCAAAACTTAAACTTATTGTCAAAATAACACTCTTTTAGCCACATGCGCTACCATGTAGGCAAAGGATAAAATAAAACTATTTTTCATTAATGCATCCTAATTATTCTTTAGTGTACACGAAACATATTTTTTTTAACAAATTTTGGCACTTGATTCTTTCATTCCTAAGCATAAACATGCAAATTATATTACATGCTCACATTAATTTAATTACAATCTAATAGTATACCAAATAATTTATTATTTTGAAATAAATTGTTTAACTTGTTATTATGTTTGTTAGCATAATATCTCTATAAGCCTAAATAAATTAATCTGTACAACAAGTTTCTCATAGAAATTAAGTCTTAGAATATGAAACAAATACAATATATATACATACCAAGTAACCATAATATATTTTTCAAAAAACTTATTTTATTCTGCATTTTTATACTGCACCACAAGGTGTGCATTAACAACATCCTAAAAAAAAGAAAAAAAATCATCTGATGATATGCATGTGAATTAGACAAAAACATTTCCGTGTAAGATTTTAATATATAATACTAGAAATTATTAATTGATAGGATATTTAATAAGAAAAATATAATGTGTGGGCTTCCCAAAAATAAAAACGGGGCTGGGTGATAAAATTATTACCACTTGAGTAACAACAACAACAAAAAAAGATAGACCTCTTTAGCTTAAAACTTAAATTAAAAACTAATTAGTTAATAGAAAAACTGTATTTCACAAATATTGGACATAAGATGGAAAAGGAAGGAGGAAACATGGTTAATATATATTTTACACGTTGAAGAACTAGGATGGATTAATACCAAAAAATTAATTCAAAAACCTTTTGCATACATGGCATTACATGTGGCAAAAAGTATGTTATTTTGACAATAAGTTTTGAAAGTGTGTTATTTTGACAATAAATTTCGTAGACAGTGTTATTTTGACAATTCACTCTAATACAAACTATATCAATCTATCACTATCACTAGCTTCTAGGTTGACTTTGTCCGGGACGCCAAAGACCGACGCTTGGGATGCTTATGGTTGATGTCGAATCTCTTAGAATGTCGAATCTTGGAGAATGTCGGGTATCATATCTGGTATGTAGGATATCGGGAAAATAGTCTGGATATCGGGTATTGTGTGGATATCGGGTTCAAGAGATATCAAGGATGGTCTCCATATCGGAAGTGAATGTATGTCGGGTAAGGAAATATCTCGAATAGAACGAGGATGTCAAATGATAATGTTCGATATGCTGCGTGGACAATGTTTAGTAATTAATGAGCTTGCCTTGATTTGCAGATCGGGCATATATATAGATATCGAGATTTGCGGCGAACCATATACCATATCGAATATCTATAGTCGATATGAGGCGGGATATCGGGCATGAATCTCCGATATACGATGGGTTTGGGCAACAATTTAACTGGGCTGGCCCACTCGGTAATTACCCATATCAAGTAGTCTCCCAGTTTAGGAGGTATCGTTGTAGATGATAGCTTGTAAACTAAGTAAACCATGGTCTCAGTACCTCATGTCCCCCCAATTCATATGTGGGAATCGTGACGGTGTGTCAATTTGATATTATAAATGGTGGGCCCCGCAATATTAACTTCGCTGACGTTGAGAACTGCATTTAATTACTCATGTTGTTCATGACTTGACCCATAGTAAAGCGACCATGCGAATTTTCCAATGGAATGACCGCATTTTGTCAATTAGTATAGAAGAAATTTCTATGTCGAAATCTTGATTTGGTATCGAATTTGGGCGATATCGAATATGGATAATCGATGTTGAATGTGGAATATCGATATCGAATGTGAGGTATGGATATCGAATATAGGCATCGATATCGAATGTGGGATATCGATATTGAATATGCCCTATTTCGACATGGGTGATGAACCGTCCGCAATTAATGCATACTTCACGCGCCTATAAGCTATAAATAGGAGAAAGGAGGAGAGAGAAAACATTTGTTTTCTAGCAATAGTGTAACGTTTTGGGCAAAGGTATGTCGAATTCACTGTAGATGTCGAATATTTCTTTTTGGTATCTGATTTTGATATAGAAGAGAATATCGGGGTTCCTGAATTTCGATTTGGGTAAACCGATATCTTGTTTCGATATGCGATAATATATCGAATATAATTTACTTAGTTAATCTTTTTTCAACTTTCAAGCAATTTTTTTAACGAGTTGCCTTTCTTTTTCAGGTTTTCTCAAAGAAGAGTTTAGTCACCACACGCGTAGTCCAAGGTAGGTTTCAAGATATAATTTGAAACTTATTTTGTTTAACTATGTGAGTTTAGAAGGGTCTTTTGTGTTTGCTAGAAAAGTGTCTGAGCCAAGAGAGTTTAGGTCGGGCTTTGAGGATGCTGCCACTGCTCACGATAAACTAGCAGGCGATAATGTCAGTCCTTTGCACCCCCTGGGATATGTGCCGATGTCCCAAAGTGACAAAAAAATTTGGGATCCTAATGATTTAGTCGGTGACTCATATGGGCATGATGAGGATGATGATGATTTGAACGAGGAGTCTGAAGAAGAAAACGAATACGACTTGGCCGAGGTGGGCGAGGGAAAACGCTATAGGACGCGAGAGAGATATAGCGTGCCGCATAAACCTAAATATTACTAATGACAACTATGACATGTGGGTTATGAAATAAAGTTCCACGACAAGGGTGAGAGGATGCATACCTCGCCGGCGGGTCATATTACCGTAGATGCCAAACATTTTGTGAACAAGTTTTGTTTCCTCCTAGTGGCATTCAGAGCATTGGCGGCATTCCAAGGCCCTTAACGCTCCATGTAGTGTTAATGAGTTTTAGGGGTTGTTCTCAGTGATCACGAATTAGAAGGCTAGGAGAGGTTTTTACTTCGTGAGGGCAAACGCTGGTCACAAATTTTTGACTGCCACGCAGTCCAGTTATGGGGTTGGAGCGAAGAAACTATTCTTTTTTGTCAAAGAAAAGACTCAGGGGGAGTTCGATTGTTTGCCCAAGGTTTGGTCAAGGGCCAAGGGCCAAACGATTCGGTGTCCCAACGGGTGTTGGGGTTGCAACATGGGAGGCGGGTTTTATGATAAACCTAGTTAAGTATAATTTTGACCATACGATGTTGGTCAAAGATGATGTCGTGAGAGCTGGTGGCTTATTTCCCAAGCCTTATGGTGATTCAATATCGTCTGAGGTCCCGGAAGCGTGGGGAATTGGGTATATAATCACGAGTTTTATTTGGAACGCCAATCCCGAGCTTAAGAAAGAAAGTAATGTAATTTTTATTAAGGGAATATAGTGAATTACAACAACGGGGGTCGTGTATTGGGGAAGTGGATCTCCTATTGTAGGGAGTACTTTCAAGTATCTTTCTAAGTATCTTTTTAAGTACAATAAGTGTTGTGACTTTAGTTGCTATAGTGACCTTGGAGTGTGTGTTCTTGTCCTCTTTCGTGGTGTTGCGTGTGGTGCTATTTATAGTTTTGATTTTGGGGTCTTCTATCCAATGGTAGCCAGTCTTCCTCCATAACTCCAGAAACTGGGGTGACCAATGCTATGCAAGGTCTTCTGCACCAATGAAAGTGGGTCGGCGAGAGTTACCCAATGGTGTGAGTTTGACTGAGTTTCTCTGATTGGGTGATAATTGCACCTGCTCCAATCATCTTGAGGGGTTTTCTGAGCCAATAGGGATATGCTAGCTCTGCTCCAATGGTTGCTCTGGGTATGGGAGGGCTGATGAGATTTTCCGCATGCTGCCCCAATCATAGTCTTGAGCCAATGAGGCAGGGTCGTCCTTCTTAATAACGGGTAGTTGAGAGTTGCCTTTAATGTTAGTAGTTGGCATCTCCTTTAAGTCGGCTCATGTCCGAGTTGTGTTATCTTCGAGTTGCGTCTTCTCCGAGCTATTGGTGACAAATCCTCCGGGTTGCGTTATCTTCGGGTGGCTGATGAGGGATCTTCCAAGATGTATTATCTTCGGGTCCCCATTTTTGGGTCGCTGATGAGAGACCTTTCTCCACACGACCTTTCCCGTTTCCACTATTTCCTTTGTTGTTTTGTACTGCTTTCTTTTCTCAAAGTGAGTTAGCTAAGTGTTGGATGCTAACGACTGGGAGTCTCTTATTGCGAGATAGCTTATTGGGAATAGCTTATTGGTGGGTCGTTTTGACCCGAGGGGGGGGGCAGCTCTTTAGATTCTTAAGGGTACTCGATAGTGTCGATGACTTTGGGCGGATGAGTAACGTGTACCTGAGTCTTTTATCCAAACTGTATACCCTTAGTGGGGGGTTTGTTAGTCGTGACCCGGGGGCACCATTTTTTCTGGCCCTCGGTCATTTTTATGGGGTACCCATTTTGCCTATACCCAAGAATGTGTAGGAATATGCATCATTAGGAGTCCCCTCAATTCCGGGTATATTTCGTAGAAATCACTGGGAAGTTAAATGAGTGATATGTTGTCGTGCATCTTAAGTGTTGTGGTCTTGCATGGGCAACATGGCGTGAGCTGGCCACGCGTCAAAGTGTGACGATGTGCCTTCTCCGCCTATAAATTGATGGACTCGGCATTTTTTTCTTCATTCTTCACGAGCATTTTTCACTTTCCCTCTTTTTCTTCCTCCTTGTTTTTAAATTCTCAAGGCTTTAATGGCATCCCAAAAAAGTTCTGACGAAGGGGCTACTGGTGCGGGGAGACACGGGGTGGCGTCAGATATGGCGATTTCTGTGGTGACGACATCTCCTATCGTTGAAAAGACTTCACGACGACGTTGTGCTAGCTCTGGGGTGGCTGAAACGTCTTCCAAGAGAGCGAAGAAGTTGATGGCGACATCGGCGACACCTAGGGTTTTGGTGGAGTATGTGGTGAGCACGGTTAGGACACGTGAGGAGGTCATGGCCGAATTCCCTAAGTATGAGGTGGATGTGGCCGACTTGGAAATTGAGGTGCCCCGGGGAGATGAGTGGGCGGTATCCCCCCTTGAGGTTTCTTCACGGTCTACTTTGTCCGAATCAAGGCAAGATTGCGGTCTTTCCATCCGATGTTCTATCGGGAGGTTTTAAAGACTTGCTTGCTTTGTCCGAGTCATCTCTCTCCCAACGGGTGGTACACTCTAGCGGCCTTTGCCTTCCTCTGTGCTGCCTATGACTCTCCCTGCACCATGGCCCGATTCTTCGGGGCCTTTGACTTGATGAGCTCTTCAGGGGACAAGCTCTTCTACGCCTTCTCCTTATGGAAGTCGTCAAAGAGGGTCATCTACGAGCTTCCAGGGTCTCATAGTAGTAGGAAGGACAAAAGGTTGCGCCACCAACTCAATATCACGGATTGTCGCAGCAACCATCCAGGCAACTGTGTGACAATGAGAGAAACCTGCGTGAGACATTGCGTACGACACGAAGTTGAGTCGACTTACTCAGAAACCCTAGGAACTATAGGAAACTATAAATAGAGGAGGATGTCCAGCAGCTAAAGCATCACGATTTACAGTTCTTCATAGTTCACAAACACATTCATAGTAAAATTCCACTGTTCGAAGTATTGTGATCATTGTTGAGGGAGAAAGGTGATCAAAAGGAGCAAGTAATCAAGCGAAGGAATGTAGCATAGAATCAAATGGAGAAGACACGCTGAAATTTCTCCGAAATCAAGAGTTTAATCTTATTTTTCTTTATTGCACAACTTTATTATGAATTACTGTTCTGATAATATGATCATTAGTAGCTAAATCCTTCAATGTCTGAGAGGATATAGCTATCTCACATGGATGCACCTTGAACATTTGTTTTGATTAATTATAGGGATAAAAGCATCAAACCCCTTGAACTATACATGTTTTTGCAACTTGCCCCTTAAACAAATTTAATAAGCATTTTCCACCCTAAACTATGCACTTTAGTTCGATTTGCTTCCTTGCCTGATTCCGCCCAATATTCCTCGGAATATTCCTTTTTCATGCGAGTCACGTGAGGGTTAGAGGGATATTCTCGGTATGAATTTTGGAACGTTATTTTTTTTGTAGATTCCCACTTAAACTACTAGTTAGATGCGATATCCCGCATAAACTATGTAAAATCGCCCCCTAAACTGTTTTGGTTTGATTTGCCCCCTCAACTATGGTAATGTACCCCTCGAGCTATGTTGGTGCGTATTGCCCCCTGAACTATATTTTGGACAGCATTTTGACCAGAACATGCATAAAATAGTGAGTTTGTGTACATTTTTGCATTAACAACCTTTTTTAGAAGCATAACATACTTCAATTATGTAGCATAAACAACCTATTTTGCTCAAGAAGTATAAACCATTACCTATGTTGCACGGGTACGGATACGGTACGATACGGGTACGACGATACGGATTTTTAAAAAATAGACGATACAGATAAGGCAAGGATACGTCTATATATATATAAAAGTATATATTAATATAAATACTGAAAATTTTAAGTGGCACGTTCACAGTAAGTAAACTAATTCGTAAGTAAAAACTAATATCAAAACATTAATTCATAAAAGTGATAATAACAATATAGTGAATTACGAAGGTGGTGGTGGGCGAGTAGAAGGTGTCAACAACCATGGATTTGGTGTCTTGGTAAAGGTGGGTTGAGAAAGAAGAAATTTTGATTAAAAGTGAGAAAAGTATAATTTTGACCATGAGCTAGTTAATTACTAATTAAAGATTTTGTTTTAATTTTTAATTGTAAGTGGTATTTATTGAAGTTGTCCATCAGTTTAAAAATTTATAAAAAAGACCCAAAACACTTTCGATACGTCCCAAATATGTATCGGATACGTATCGGGAATTTTCTATTTTCTTTTAATTAATCGATATGCCATGTGGCGTATCGGTAGCGTATCGGTATCGGATACATATCCGATACAACATCATTAGATTTTTAGGTGTATCTGTGCATCATAGACCATTACTCTAATGCATTCATTCACTTTTGCCAAAATAATCCAGATTACATTCACCATTGTACAACCAAAATAACTTAACACACCAAAATGAATAAGCACATCAAAATGACCTAGCACACTGACCCAAATATTCACCATAGTACAGCCTACATATCACACCAAAATGACTTAGCACACTGACCAAATATTCAGCAGATACATTACATCAAAATCAGTACAAAATATTGTCCATGAAATGAAAACAAGCTAGCAACTGGATACTTCAGAGATCTTCAATTATTGAGCATTGAAGCAATGTCTTTGTCAAGGGGCATGCTATTTCTCTTCATGTATCTTTTGGTTGTATCTAGGCCTGTCAAGGGCAGGGTATTACCCTGACCCTTACCCATACCCTCTAAATACCCTGTGGAAATTTGTATACCCTGCCCATACCCTACCCGCTCAAGACCCGCTCAAGACCCGCTTCTCCAGACCCTTACCCTACCCTGTTAAGAGGGTAGGGTACAAAATATACCCTATAGCATTTTTCAGTTTTCTTTTTTTATTTTGCGCCCCCCAATTTTTATTTCTTTTCATTTTGACCCCAAAATTTTTAGTTTTCTTTTTTTTTTCTGTTTTACTTTTGCGTCCCCCAAATTTTTTTCATTTTTCATTTTGACCCTAAAATGTTTCATTTTTTTCATTTTGACCCCAAAATTTTTAGTTTTCTTTTTTTTTTGTTTCTGTTTTACTTTTGCGTTCCCCAAAATTTTTTCATTTTTCATTTTGACCCCAAAATTTTTCGTTTTTTCATTTTGACCCCAAAATTTTTAGTTTTCTTTTTTTTTTTGTTTCTGTTTTACTTTGTGCCCCCAAATTTTTCGTTTTTTTCATTTTGACCCCAAAAAAATTTAGTTTTCTTCTAAAATCAAAGAACAATAAACCTGCAAGTTTTGAAAAGCTACAGGAAGGATAACAGCCATCATAATATTCATCATCATCATCAATTTTTTCATCATCAATATTTATCTCAGTCGAAACCAAAAGCTGAAATATTCCACGACAAACATATAAGAATCACTACTTCGGATGAATATTTTCCATATTAACTTACCCAAATCCTAAAATATTAACAGCTAATTAACAAAACCCACATTCCAAAAGTAGAAGAAAACAACATAAGCCATTAAAATTCACACCTCCAGGTCAGAATTAGCAGCAGTGGTGGTGCTGTGGTGCAGCAACGGTGTCGTCCGTTGCGTGGTGGAGCAGCTGAGCAGCAGCGGTGTCGTCCGTTGCGTGGTGGAGCAGCAGCGGTGTCGTCCGTTGCGTGGTGGAGCAGCAGCGGTGTCGTGGTGGAGTCGTTTGTGGTGGCGGCGGCGGCGGCGGAGGTCGGAGAATCGGGGCTGGTGACGGCGGCGGCGGCAGAGAGAGAGAGAATTTGGGGAACAAAATTAGGGTTTTTTAATTTGGGGAACAAAATTTTTAATTTTTTAATTTAGTGAAGACTGAAGAGTTGTTTTTAATTGTCAGTGAAAAGTTGTTTTTTAAATTAAAAAAAAAAAAAGAGGGTAAGACCCGGCGACCCGCTCACAAAAGGGTAGGGTCCAGACCCTTACCCTGAATTAAGTAAATTTAGGGTAAGGGTCTGGACCCGGACCCATACCCTAACAATAGGGTATGGGTCCAGACCCTTAACTATTATTCAGGGTAAGGGTAGGGTAATACCCTACCCTTGACAGGGCTAGTTGTATCAATTGCTTCCTCCTTAGACATGTTTTTTGCAACATTTTTTGGCTCATTACTCTTGAGCTATATACAAGAATACATTAGATTAGTTTTTGCACATATGATTGACAATTATTTCCAAAACAATGAAATGAGTAAGGATTTACCTTTGCCATTGCCTCTTTTATGGACTCATGATCATTCATTACCACCTTCCCCTTGGGGATAGGTTTCTTCTTTCCACTCACTTTCTCTACCAGTCTGCTCACTTTCTTCCTATTTCTTGCTATTTTTTGCCCCAACACTTCTTCCCCAATTTTGTCAACTTGCCTTCCAACATTTGGAGGCTTTGTCACATGTTTCAGATCCTTTCATAAGTACAATCATACAAGTTTGCACACAATTATACTAGAGACATGAACATAAAATGGCTTAGTGGTCTTACCATAACTTCTGGCACATCTTTTGTATTTTGAGTACTTGCCTTCTTCTTCATTGGTGCATCTCTGATCTCATCAATATCCTCTGCATCCATTTTTCTTTTCCCTTTACCATCAGTCTTCCCTTTTTCTTTATCACCATTAATCTACTCCACCAATATCAGAAAATATTATACATTAATACATCATATTTATATTCCAAACTCTATGCATACATAATTTTTCGTACTATTGTATTACCTCTACAGATTTTGCCTTCTTCCTCGATGAAATTCTCACACCACAACCCACACCAGACTCACTAATCGTCCTATTTTCTTTAACCTTATTCACCTACTCCAATAGCAGAAAAGATGCAACAATTAAACCAACAAATTTATATGACATACTGTATGCAAACACTAATTTTCAAACTAAACAATTACCTCCACATTACTTGGAGTCTTATTTGGTGTAAATCCAACACATACCCCATATCAACATCATTCATCTTATCAACCTCTTTCTCCTAAACATCATTATTACACCAAGTGCGTTAACTGATTTTGCACAACTAATAATCAACAACAACTAATCAATAATTTTTCATAACTGCTCCTCCATCTTCCCTTTCCCTTTTTCCAGTTCTTTTTCTTTTACCCTTCTTCTTCTTTCTTAACATCTTCTGGTCAGCAACTTGTTCAGTACTACCTCCTTCATCAGGCTGTCCTAAAACATAGTATTGTTCAATCAAATAAAGAAAACATAGCATAATAAGTAGCATTTTCAATCACATAAAGCAATGAGGGTTAGACAAGAATACATGTTCTGATTTGTTGAATTTTGTTGGGGCACATCAACACCAGGCTCATCTTCTCCTTCAACCCACTTTCTGATGGGACATGTCCTCACGTTGTGGCCAAACTCACCACATATTATACCAGAAATGAGGGTCCCCTTCCTGGTTACCTTATGAGTTACTCCATCTGCACTTTCCTTCTTTTTCTTTTCTTTGATCTCTTTGGCCTCCTCCTGACTAACAATCGTATTCCCCTTTTTAGGCCTACCAGGTAACCTCTCAGGCACATGAGGCAGCAATGGTGGGAGGTTTGAATGGGGACAATCTTCAGGAACAGACATGACGTGCATACAATTTTTGTAGGTCTTCAGATAAGTTGATTTTAGGTAACACTTATTAACCCAATCTTCAGGTTCTCTATCCTTATACTTCAGTGCAGAACATGCACGTGCACTGGGAATCCCATTCAACTGCCATCTTTTGCAGGTACATGTTCTTTTGCCCAAGTCTACTGTCATATGACCTTCTGGGCCATCAATCTCAAACTCTTCAAGCCCATTCCAGTGGGCCTTGCACTTTGCAGCACCATTTTTGTTGGTTTCTAACAACTTGGTGATGCTTGGCCCAATCTATCTTCTCCAATTCTTGGCCACATCCCTCTTCACATAGACCATTTTCATCAATATGAGTCTAATATGCTCCATCATATCAATGATGGATTTTGGTCTTGCTTCCAAGATAAGGGCATTGAAGCTTTCACACATATTATTCAGCAAAACATCACACTTAACATATGTTCTGAAGAAGGCTCTGCTCCAATATTCAGCAGGTCTCTTCGCCAATCAAGTGTATGCCTCCAACGTCCTTTTTCTGATTTCTTTAAGAGCAGATTCAAAGGCTCTAATGGTTGTGGCCCTAGCTGCCTTCCAAACCAAGAATTTCAGTGGCAGGCCTTTATGGAGTAGCTTGAAATTGTTGTGCATATGCATTACACAGAACATGTGTGCAAAATCTGGCATAAATCTCCCCACTGCATCAATCAAGCCCTTCTGCTTGTCTGACATCATAATCAATCCACTACTATTTTCTTCAGTTATTTGTAGGTCATTGATCAGCAACTGCATGAACCACACCCAACTATCTTTCCTCTCCTTCTCCACCACATCATATGCAATGAGATACATGCCGTTATTAGCATCTATCCCTATTGCAGTCAACAAAATACCTCCACACAATGACTTCAAATGGCAGTCATCTAAGCAAATAACTAGCCTACACCCTGCCAGGATGCCTCTATTCAGTGATCCCCAGCAAACATAAAACCTCTTAAAAACCAAACCTTTATCTATACCCAATTTTTGATCCTGATAGTGTTTTCGCTATCACTCTTCATTATTTCAGCTGCTTACCTCCATAGCAATGCATACTGCCTAGTCTTTGTGCCAATGGACAAGGTCCTTACCTTTGCTTTACACATATACATCTGAAATTTTGAACACTCACACTTAGTTTTAGTTCTGAAACTATCTTTCATTGACTCCACTGGCCACTTCAGATTACCCTTGATCAAGTGGTTGTACTTATTAGCAAGTCATATGGAAGTTTTATCAACTCTGCGACACATGTGTGCTTCCCATTATAGGTCTTTATCTGTAAGGTCCCACAACCACCAATCTTTGATGCATATACATGATATGGACATTCTTTAATCTTACACTTCACTCTCACCCTTTCACCATCATTCTTAACAAACTTGATGTCCCTCTTCACTTTTATTGCAAACTCTCTGATAACAGCTCTTAAAGTTGCTGCATCTTCAAAGCATAGCTACAGCTGCAGTTTAGGGTTATCCATATCCAGTGCTTTATTGAAAACTGGAAAGCCATGGTATGCCAATTTTGCAGTCCTCCCGCCCATACCAGAATCACCTTCTCTTATATTTGCTTCTCTTGAGATAGCTATACCAGCCCAATGTACCTCAAATTCACCTACTTCACGAACATCCTCACAAACCCCTTCATCATATGTGGCATCTTCTCCATCCTCCAGAATAGCTTCTGACACATCTGAATCAGCACCAACAGATTGCTCATCATCTGAATCAAACTCTCCTTGGACTTATATGAAATCATCCCGATTTTGCATGTCATTACCCGCATGCTCAACACCAAATTGTCCATTTTCATAGTCTTCTGGTCTCTCATAAGATGGTCCAGCTTCACAGTGTTCAGTCCTCTCATAAGAGGGTTCAGCTTCATTGTCATCTTCTCTCACATATGATGGTCCAGCTTCTGACCTCAGACCAGATGGTCCTCATTTTTCCACATGTTCAGAACCTATCCCACTTCCATTTGGTCCTGCTTCTCCAAAATCTTCATTGCCCAGTGGTCCACCCCCAATATCAAACACTCCAACTATCCTATCATTATTCATATACCTCGACATTGCTCCAGCATCATCATCTGTCATCAAATAATCAATAGCATCTATACTGTCCACATCTTTGGTTGATATAATGAAAGAAACACTTGACCTAAACCCAATTGCATTTCTATGCCCTCCAATTCAATCATACTCATGGTATTTAGATTGCACCAATCGAAATGAGCAATCTGCCTAACTTCCCAAACAGGTTTTTTTTCTATTGAGTGTTAATCTGCCAAAGTAATGAAACCTTATTGTGTAGTCATTGGTCTTAGGATCTGCAGAAAAAATAAGAACAAATTAGGGTTAGGGTTACATTGTTAAAATACTTATGCATAATCATGCAGTAGTAGACAAAAAAGTAAAGATAATTCCACATATGTACTTCTATGACAAATGCATGAACAAAGCATCTTTACATTACCAATGAATATAATATAGTTATTGCAAATTTTAAGGAATATAATAGGGTTATCAAATAATATAGTATAGTATGAAGAGTACTTTATGAATATAATACCCTTGAACAATGCATACTAACAATGTGCATACTAACAATGTGCATACTAACAACCCACATAAAAATTGTTTATTACATGTACCTTAAGCACATAAATATAAACAATGCATGAAGTCAGTGGACACATCCAAACTCCAGTGCTCTAAAGCTTCACCAAATACCAACAAAAATCTTAGAAAACAAATCAAAACAATTATATAAAAAACCAAACTTTACACAGTCAATGGATTGCAACCTTTTTGGGTCCAAAACTATAAAAAAAAGGTATACTTTACACAATCCTTGCATGTTTACAATACTAATGGAAAACAAAATCGACAAATACACAAAAATACAGAACTAGGGTTTGAGGAAAAGAGACGATTCGTATCGTAATCAGGATAATGGGGAACACGAGACACCATATCCTCATACTTCACGACAGTCTTGTATTTCTTTACTTCGGGCAACTCGGCCATACCAAACTCGTTCAATATCACACCCTCATCTTTGTTGGACCCCTCGTTTCCATCACCTTCACCACCGGATGCGTCACCCACATCATCATCAACCGAATCTCCCACATCAAACATCTCGGAAACGATAAAACCAAACTGGGATGGGACGAGCTCCTCATCACCATGTTCTGATCTAGATACGTTCACGTCCCTCGCATCAGACATCGTTACTGCGCAAATGTATTATCACGAAAAAGGCTCAAAAATTCTCAGTGCACTTCGAAAGCAAATTAGTGAAATATGAAAAATCAAATTCAAAAAAAGGTCAGATAACTGTCATAAGGAAAAACTACGTCAAAAAGCATATCGAATTTAAACATTGAATGTAATATCGAATAGCATATCGAAAAGTTATATCGGGAATGACATCAAAAATCATATCGGACATCCCCGACATACCTTTGCAGAAAGAAGTATGAGTTCACTAAAAGAAAAATGAATTTTCTCTCCCATTCCAACCGCTATTTATAGACATTGGGCTCTTCGATTACGCATTTATGATAGGGCATATTGAATCAAATGTTCGATATCCGATATCGAAGAAATTTGATATAACAGCATAATATCAATATCTTTTTAGAAAAATAACAACGCAGTTACCCAACAATCGACACATTTTTATGATAATTCAAACGGGGACCTCTATGCTACATAAATTACATTGCGGGTCCACTAACATCTTTGAATAAATTCACGTATTCGAGCTCTGTCATTTGAACTGATGGGACAAGATGTACATATAAACTTAATTCTAGTTTATTCAAATTAATTTGTAGTTTTTTTCTCTCCGGTATGAATTCGAAGGTGGTCCTCAATTTCCAACTCATTTCGTGAACCGGAAGTGACCACACAACGTTTTCACCGAAAATCAGATGTTTGAAACTCGCGATTAGTTACCGTCAATGTGCTCGAAAAACGTTAGTGTGAACTGGAGAGATGTCAATTTCGTGTGTTTGCTGATAATATAGTTGGATTTGAAGTGATTTTGGAGCGAAACGGTGTAGAAGAAGAACCCTTGTGTTTTTTTTTTTTTTTTTTTTTTTTTTGCAGAATTCTGGCTAAGTATGGATTGAGGCATTTTAGTTTTCCCCATCAACTTTGTAGTTTAGTGTATTTCTTTTTTTGTTTTTTTTTTCTGGAAAAAAAGAAACTAACGAAAATACTCCTCTGACCCTCACGTGACTCGCACAAAAATAGAATATTCTGAGGAATATGGGGCGGAATCAGGCAAGGTGGCAAATCGAACTAAAGTGCATAGTTTAGCGTGGAAAGTGCTTATTAAATTTTTTAAGGGGCAAGTCGCAAAAACGTGTATAGTTCAGGGGGTTTGATGTTTTTATCCTTTAATTATATTGAAGGCTTTGTTTCGTTGGATATTATTTGTTGCTTATACTACTTGGTATGTTTGACACACATGTTTCTCTGATTCAATAGAGTGGTGTTGAAATACATTGTATTATGTTAAATTATGCATAAGAGATTATTAACACAACACTAGCATAGTAGGTCAAACAAATAAGTTTCTAGACATTTGGCACTAGAGTCCATCGAGGAATCGAGATTATAGTTGTCAACTCTAATTCTCTTCTAAAGCTTTGTATAGATCCTATGACATGGCGAACTTATGGAGAGGGGAAAGTGCCCGACAACCTGAATCATTAGGAATTGGAGGGTTCTTTAAGTGATACGAAAGCGCACTTAATTAATCATGTCAACATGAGAACAAAACAAGAATCAATAGAAAGAGGCTTCCATATGGATCCTTGGTATTTTGTCTATGAAATACCCCACATTCGAGATTAAAGAAGTCCACCTCCTAGATACATTTTCCTTGATCTGTTTTATAACCAAACCAATCAATCAATCATAACAATTTGTCCTAGATAAATTATTTTATTTAAAGTAGCATAGTTATAGTTTTTATTCAATTAGTCTTTCTATTTCACTAAAGTATTCAAAATATTGTTTAATTTAAGTTTTCAACAATTCAGATTGATAATAAAAGATTATTCTCTTAGGACTCGATACCTGATTAGTTATATTTACTTATCATTTTAATATTACTTGGCTCGTATACTTACGAAAGTGTGGATTACTCTTATTAATAACACGTGAAAACTAAGCATGAAAATTTTAGCGCCATTTTCAGGAGTAACAGTATATTTTAGCAATCATCAGTTTTATTGTTGATTTTTTAGAAACACTCAGGTACCAACAGTGCATTCCACGAAGATACAATGTGACACCACTACTTTACGACCCAAAAATATAGAGAGCTCGCCATCTCATTCATGTTCCGTTGCATTTATTGTGCACACTAGATCATGCAATGCCCATGGATACGAGAGACAAGGTCAACAATGCACCGGAAGACCGGAACCTTTTCTCCAAGAGAGAAAAGAAGAAGATCCCGTCAGAACAACTCCTTCTAGCCTCACTAAAAGGACTCTTCGGGCAGTCGATGAATTCATTGATGAGGCTTCTCTATTCTCACCCGACATGCAAGGAACAGTGCTTGCTGAGGCCGTGAAATTTGAAGATGCCGACCTACGATAGAAAAGGTACTGGAGTGCTCACTTGCATCTCCTAGACGGAATGCTCAACTTGGGACATTACTTAAAAGGCATACACGCACGTTTGTTTGCTATCACTCTCGTTGATGTAGCTCAAGTCTAGTTTTCAAGGACTCCACCGCTTTTAATACACACGTATGATCAGCTCAGAACAATGTTCAAGTCACAGTTTACTACGCAGAAGTGGACTCAGTTGACACAAAAATACTTGAAGACTATAATACAAGGAAACAATGATTCAACTAGAGACTACATCAGACGGTTCAATACAAAGATGCTGCGAGTACAAATGCCCTACGCTTAGAGCATTGCAAATATCTTATTCAACACCTTGAGAAATATATTGCTAGAAACAAGCTTTTGAGGCAGATATGTAGACCATCAAAAAAATCAACATGATCGCCCAATGCGATATAGAGATTGAAGAGCGCAATAAGATGAGAAATGTCTGAAGCGAGAACACTCAATTTAAGCAAAATGATTCACGTCGCAACAAAAAAAATTACAAGAGTGATACGAAGCGCGAAAGATCTCCCCCAAGAAGAAAACTCCCGATTACCACCAGCATGTGCAACATCTACAATGTTACCAAAAAATTAAAATCTCCTCAATACTCCAAGAAAGATCCGAGAAATGGAGAAAACACGCAAATCAAAGTTATACTACAAGTATCATGAGCAATACGGCCACAACACGTCAAAATGTGGTGCACTATACATTGAGATAGAATGCTTAATAAAGGAGGGTTACGTGGCAAAATATGTGAAAGGTTACAAGCAACCCAACAACTAGAATAAGCGAGCAAACTCCAATTCCGATACACCCTCTCCAACAAAAAAAGGACAAACAATCTCCGTCCATGTCATAAGGGATGATACTGACAATATGTCCATTAAGGAAATTATTAATATGATTCTAGGTATCACCATCAAAGAATGGACAAGACAGAATCTACACAAACAAATGGCCACATTAGAGTCGGATGCTAATACAGCACGATCCAAACTCTACAAGTTCTGCGCGATACGACATTGGAAGTACCCAGTCTTCGAATGCTACAAAGAAAAGTCACCTCCGCGAGTTCACTTTCAAAGCGAGACTACGCATCGATGAACTCAAACAAGAAGAATACGAATTTTACAGTTCAATATTCTTCACAAAGAAAGAAGCATGAATGCTGCAAAAGTTGTCGTATGGTTCCTTAAGCAAGAAGGCTAATTGACTGCCAGAATGCCAATCCCAAATGACGTTTCTATGATCTACAGAGGCCCAATGGGTGGAGACTCAATTAAAGCACGCAAAAGGATCACACAAGATCTGGCACAAGATAACCATCAACGTGTATTTCACACGATATCCACGATAGAGACAATTGAGGATGCATTGACATTCGACAAAGATAATGAAGATAAGCTTGATCCACAAGCTATGAAAGCTACGAGTTTGAATTGTCCACTAGACGTAAGCCTAGACATTGCAAACCACAACATCAAGAAAATATTAATTGGCAAAGGATGCTCGGTCAACGTCATCTCTTTAGATACACTAGATAAAATGGAACTAGACGAGATGCAGCTGAAAACATTAATAACTCCACTATACGGCTTTGGAGGATCAAAAGTTGCAGCAGTTGGAATGGTCGTACTTCCTACCTCCTTCGGGACTGCTCCAAAAAGTAGAACTCAAAACTTAGAGTACCTCACCATCGATAAGCCATTTGCTTACAACATAATCATAGGCCGCCCTGGTCTCAATGATTTCAAGGCAGTAGTATCGACCTACCATCAGATGATGAAATCTCCCACCAAATGTTGTGCGGGTGAAGTCCACGGAGACTATAAAGAAGCTTGGACATGTTATATGGCATCACTTCAACAAGATCAGACCCTGGAAGTCAACATGATCAATACTCTCGTTGATAAGGGAAATATTCTAGCACCGCAAGAGCCGTCAAACAGCAATACTCCGACAACATGATCAAAACAGAAATATCGCAAGAGTCAGAGGAAGAAAGACTCCAAAAAATAAGACAACAACTGACTAGCACAGCTAGAGTCAAATCTCTGGGCGAATCAAAAGAGATATGTCTGTCTCCAACCGATTCAACAAAAATAACATGCATCGGCACCAGCATGCCGGAGGATGTGGAACGCAAGCTTATCCAATATCTCCGTGGCAACATGGATATCTTCGCATGGACCGATAGCAACATAAAAAGTATATATTCCCATATTGTTGTTCACATGTTAAATGTCGATCTAGAGGCAAAAGTTGTTAGATAAAAGAAACAAAACTTCAGCAAAGAAAAGAAGTTATATCCGATAAGGAAGTAACCGTAAAACTGGCCGCTCACCACATCTATGAAGTATGCTTCTCGGAATGGCTCAGCAATATAGTTCTCGTACCAAGGCCCAACCAAGATTGGCGCATGTGCGTAGTCTACACAGATCTCAAGAAGAATTGTCCTAGGGGTTCTTTCCCTCTACCACAAATCGATTTACTAGTCGACTCAACAGCAAGATGCGCACTCCTTAGCATGATGGATACTCAAAGTGGATTTCATCAAATACTGATGGTCATCTGACCAAATTGTATTTGTTACAAACATAGGAGTATTCTACTACAGAGTAATGTCTTTCGGTCTCAAAAATGTCGGTGCCACCATTCAATGGTTTGTGGCCAAGATGTTCTACGACCAAATTGGTAAGACCATGGAGGTCTACATAGATGACATACTTGTCAAAAGCATCAAAGTTGAAGATCATCTTGATCATATCACAACTTCCTTCTTGATTATGAGACAATACTTCATGAAACTAAATCTGAAAAGATGCACATTTGGAGTCAACAGAGGGAAATTCTTTGGCTACATGGTCAACAAAAGAGGGATCGAAGAAAATACCGACAAGATAAAAGCTATAGCAGAGCTACCTTCTTCAAAAAACGTGCGAGATGTATAGTGCCTTATGGGTCGAATGACAGTTTTAGAAAGGTTCATCTCTACGGCAGCAGAGAGAAGCTTGTCATTTTTCAAAGTCCTCAAGAAGAATCAGAACTTCAAATGGTCCGACGAATGTGAAGAAGCTTAATGTAACTCAAGCAGTATCTTGCCTTCCCATTGCTATTAGCAAAACCAGTTGACGGAGAAACTTTATATCTCTACCTCACTATATCTGAGAAAGCTCTTAGCACATTATTGGTACGCATGGAAGGCATCGTCCATTAATCGATCTACTACATCTCCAGAGTGTTTCAGGCTACTGAAAACAACTACATCAAGATTGAAAAATTTGCATTGGTTGTCGTTGTCAAGGCACAAAAATTGCGTCTTTACTTTTAATCACACCTCATTGTGGTGTTGATAGACAAACCACTTAAGCAAGTCTTGTTGAAGCCCGAAACCTCTAGAAGGCTAGTCAAATAGAACATAGAGCTAGGCAAGTACGACATAGAGTACCGCCCCAGAACAGAAATCAAAGCACAAGTCTTAGCTGACTTCGTTGCAGAAACCCTAGGAGGGGCACAACTTCAGAAAGCACAAGTTGCTACTATCAAAACAGAAGAAGGCACATGGACACTAAATGTTGATGACTCGGCTACAAACAGAGGCAGAGAAGTAGGTGTATACCCAAGATCTCCTAACGCCAGAGAATTAAAATATGCGATCAGTCTACACTTTTTGGTAAACAACAACGAGGCGGAATACAAAGCTATCCTCGTCGGTACCTCAATGGCAAGCTCATTAGGAGTCAAACGCCTTGCAGTCTTCATAAATTCACAACTTGTTGCAAATCACTTCAACGGCTCGTACCAGGAAGACACTATGATCCTCTACTTGAATAAGCTCAAAGATATTGTGAAATCTTTTTTACTATCTTTACATTGTGCCAGGTCCCAATAAGTGAGAACATCAAGGCCGATGCGCTTTCCAAGTCCGCCACTTCACCAGAGGTCTACACTAAAAGAAGAATTGTCTTACAGAGGAATCCGCCATAGGCAAGACTCGGTATATAAGAACTCTCAAAAGAGAAACAGACCATGCCAATCATATTTGAACATTTTTGGAAGGACCACTCCTGCGGTGTCTATCACCTCGTCAAGCAAAAAAAATTCAAAACGAAGTATGCAGTGGGGCTTGTGGAAATCATTCAGGAGGTCGCTCATTGGCTCAAAAGGTGTTTCCCCAAGGTTACTATTAGTCAGCCTTGCCTAAAGATGCGATGAATCTTGTTAGAAAATGCAAAAGTTATCAATTCTTCGCCCACCTTACGCACGTTCATGCACAAACTCTCAACCCAATGCAAGCATCATGCCAATTTGATCAATGCGGCAATCGACATAGTCGGACCCTTCTGACCGACGAAGGAACAAAAGAGATTTCTAGTTGTCACAGTCGAATACTTTACCAAATGGGTCGAAGTCCAAGCATTATCTTCTATTATGAAACGGAACATCATTGAATTCATCTAGCAACATATCATCACTCATATCAGATAAAGGCACACAGTTCGCAGGACAAAATGCATGAGCATGGTGCAAAGATTTAGGTATCACTCAACATTTCACGGCAGTCTATCATCCACAAGCGAATGATCAAGTAGAAAATACAAACAAGGACTTTGAATACCTTGAGAAAAGACTGACAAACTCAAGGCATTTTGGGTGGAAGCTCTGTCTAGGATACTGTGGCCTAACGCATGACCCTGAGAACTTCTATCGACCAAACACCATTTCTACTAGTTTACAGCTCAAAAGCAGTCATACCTACAGAAATTGTTATGGCAACACAGCGCATACTCACTTACAACCAAGAAAAAACGCCAAAAATGCACTCCGAGGACTTGAAATTCATAGGCTCCACCATCGATCAAGCTTATGATGAAAATCAAGCCTACAAGACAACGATGGCTAAGTCTTACGATAAACGGGTTCATTTAAGATTATTCCAAGTGGGAGACTTAGTCCTGAGAAAAATCGAAACCCACAAGCACGTTGGCAAACTCCAACCACGTTGGGAAGGACCTTAAATGGTCACCCAAGCTAGCTTCAAATGCTACAACTATCTATAGGAGATGGAAGGTCGCGATATCACACGTCCTTAGAATGTCCAAAACCTTTAAAAACTTAATGCCTAATAGCGGCATCCAGAATTCTCTGTAGCTCATTGCAACTTTTACCCATTTTCACAAATAAATGATGTAATGAACTACGGAGACTTGATTCCCGAGTTTACTTTGGATTTCAGAGTTTACTTGGGATACGTAGGCAACTTGGTCAAAAGCCAAGTGCAGTCTAAAAATAAATAAAAATCATTTCTTGTTTGTCTTTGCTATGAACAGGTTTCGTGCACACGCTTCAACTTGCTCTTCCTAAATATTAGAAGAAGCAGCACAATGCGGCCAAAGAGTCCAAAATCCATTTTTTAGGAAAAAATAAAGGAGTAGCACCCCATAGTCGGGTCACCTCTACATTCAACTTGATGCAAACGCCCAAGCCGTTCTCAAAGAAAAAAGGAAGGAGTAGCACCTTGTAGATGGGTCACCTCCACATTCAACTTGATGCAAACGCTCAAGCTTTTTTTCAAGGAAAAAAGGATGAAGTAACACCCCATAGCAGGGCTACCACCCTACCACTAAGACTTCATGTTTTGAAATAAAAAACGCAAAATACTGCGCAAGATTGAAAGCTTTTATCGCAAATTTGCATGTATATTGCACATTGATGTAAAAACCTTTGTTTCAAAACTTATTCACGATCAGGCTAATAATCTAGGAATGTTGTCTTTGGTGACATGTCATACATGGATTCGGATGGGAACGCTTCAACAACACAAGATCTGGTTGCCTTAGATGCGTAAAGCCATGCAAGACTTGGTTGACTTGAAGGAGTAAAGACATGTAATATTTGGTTGCTTAGATGCGTAAATCCACAAAACAAGACTTGGTTGCCTTTAAGGCGTAAAGCTATGTGTAATATGGTTGCCTTAGATGCATAAAGTCATGCAAGACTTGGTTGCCTTTAAGGCGTAAAAACACATGTGATTTGGATGCCTTAGATGTGTAAAACCATAACTGATCAGCAAGATCCATGGTTGCATCTGAGTATGTAACATCCTTGAAATAGGTTATACTCGAGATTGCGTAAAGCCACGCTAAAAATATGAGGGGTAGCACAAGTTACGTAAAACCTAAGAGAATTGCTTACAGCTGGAAGGAGCTAAAGAGTAAATACAACAACTAATGAAGACCCACATAATGCCATAAACGACACGCCATGAGTTACTTACATGCTCTATGCCTTAAAGAGATCGGTATCTCACAATACACACTTATATAGTGTCAAAACTAGATCGAGCACAATTCTCATCTAAAGCACACATTCCAAAAGATTGTCGTGCATTACTACACCCATGCCTTACACACCTACATGGTGTCAATTCTAGACTAGGCACAGTTCTCATCTAAAGCACACATTCCAAAAGAATGTCGCGCATTACGGCTCATATGCCTAACACACCCATATGGTGTCAATTCTAGATCGAGCTTAGTACTCATCTATTCCATGCTCTTAACGAGATAACTTCTTATAAAAGGCTTCTTAGCCCCTATACCTATTCAAAAGGTACACAAAATGATCGAGTACTACTCATCAATTATAATGAGGAACCACGTTGCCTCAAACAACTAAGTGCATACGCTACAACCAAAGTTGCCAACACAATGACATGTTTCCGAGATTGAGTCCAGTCAACAAGGTAACATCTCATTTAATAACAAATGATTGATAAAAGCAAAAAGTCACTTTATCATCAACGATAAGTCGACAACAAAACATTCAAAGATAAGCAAAGCATAAACGCAAGTAAGATTTATTCAACAAATACGACTAACAAGGAAAAACATGCTACGCGCATAACGTACATAATCAAGATGGATTTAGTGTGATCTAGGGGTTACGCAATAGTTACGTTAGTACACTAAAGTCACAAATCGCATATATACATCACTAGCTTAAGATCTACACTTTAGCGGTCCCAGGGTATTGCATCCGTTCATCCAACGAGAGAAAGACTAGTTATGTAGCATAAAAACTAATTAATCTAAACACATGAATATCTCAAGCACACGTTAAACAAAACAAACAAACATATTCATAAATCAGAGTTACTCCCCTACTCTAAACAACGAGTAGGTTAGCTCCTCAAAGTCATGAGTTCAACAATCAATAAAAAGTTAAAAAACATAAACAAAGTAAAAAGATAGGGAAAAGCTTCTCAGGACCGGTGAAACATTGGCGTTTTGGCTATCTTCTCAACTCCTACGTGCTATCGCCTTCTCCATAAACTATTACTCTAGAATATGAAAACAAAACTAGAACAGAACTTCACTGGTGTTTTTCTCATAACTTTTCTCTCGGAATAACTATGGAAACTATAGAGAATTGTTGAGCCTCTATAAGTGTGTAAGTGTGTATTTTAAGTGTTGGTCGTTCTCCTCTATTTATAGGAAAGTCTTGTTGCCCTAGTTTTGGTAATAGTTGCCACTTAAACTGTAGAATAAGTCGTTGTTTCCCTAAAGACGCGCGACTTGGCATTTTGGGCAGCTATGTTGTGCAGATACCCGGGATGCTTGCGCAACTTTATTCGTTGTGGTGCAACTCTCTGCGTGTTCCTTGTGTTGTGTTGATGCTTATGTGGCTCACAGTACCTACTGCCCATATGGCGTTGTTGTGCAACTCCCTCTGTGTTGCGTCGCTCCATCCTAGACTGGGCTGACTTCTGGACTTCTTTGCTTGATACGATTCAAGTTTTTTCTTGATTTGCGTAGTGCTATGGTATCTAAAGTTATGTCGTGACACTTACAACTCTTTCCAAAAACATCCAATTTAGGCACTTTTAATATTATTTTGCTTTGACACAACAAAATTCTCAGAAAACATGAAACAATACTAGAACCAACAAACATGCACCAAGAATTATACAAAAGCATAATAAAATAAGTACTTAAATCATGTTAAATAAACGCTCATCACCAATTTTTTTCAAGTGGACTTTAACTTGCTGATGTACGTTCGACCGATCTTTGGTGCCACATTTCTCAATTGAACTTAGTTCGCCCATGCTCGTTGGATTGGTCTTTGGTGCCAATATCTTTCAAATGATATTTGTCAATGCGCGATCGAGTAGTATTTGGTGCCAATATATTTCTGTTGGACTTATTAATTTGTGTTCGATTGGTCTTTCCCCTCACCTGAAAGCGTCTCTAACATAAACGGTCTCAACTAGCTTAGCGTTTGACTCGTAGGCCACGACATAAAAAGAGGGGTTAGCGATGAAACTTTGTATCTGATGGGTTCCTGTCTGGCTATCTTGAGATGATTATTTATGCTCTAAACTAGAAGGTCAGGACTCAGGGGTGATCGTGACGCTGTTTTGCTATATTTTTTACTATCTCATTTCCCGCCTAGCGGTGTCTTTAGCATAAGCGATATATTTGGCTTTGCTTTTCACTCTAAGGTCAGAACTTCTGGAGGTTTGTAATGGTCATACGAAGCCTCGTGGAATTAAGGCATATGTTCTTCCTCTTTCTCTACTTGTGGGCGGGTTTTTGTTCTCCATAGCTACAAATTTGGCTATACTTCGTCTTCTTCTTTCACGGGGCAGGGGGTAGGGAATTACAAGGAGCCTTTCCATTTTCTCTGAGAGGTTTTGGAATTCGTTGGTCTCATGTCCTCATGCCTCATGGTATTTACAGTACCTTCCGGTGTTTCTTTTGTCATTCTTCCTGCCAGATCAAGGGGGTTTTGACCATTACGTTGACCGTCCATTTTGAGTGATCTAGAGAACTTACTACAGGGTATACTAGGTTGTGGTGCAGAATGTCTTGGATCTTGCCCAACGTTCTCTGGCTCTTCTTAAGGTTCCACGAACTTCCTAGATGTCGCCTCAGGTTGGGACCTTAACTTTGAGGTGTTTTGTGGATATGATGTCTTTGAAGGCTTGAATGGCAGATCATCCGCATGTGATGTTATATGGCTCAATTGGTGCTAATAATGCATAATCCTACCCACCCTCGAGAATAGACAAAATGGGTACCCCAAAAAAATGACCAAAGGCCGAAAAAATGGTACCCCCGGGTCATGACCAACTAACACCCTGCTGAGGGTATACAGTCTGGACAAAAAGACCCGAGTACACCTCGCCTAACCGCCCAGAGTCATCCGCATTTTGAGGTACCCCAAAAGAAGTCACAAGAGCCCCCCACATCAGGCCAATAAACGACCCACCCACAAGCTAACTCCGCTACTCGGATCTCATTGGACCCGTAATAAGACTTTTTAAGAAAAGCAAAACAAAATAATAAGGGTACGAGTGAATTCAAGGAAGGGTCATAAAAGAAGACCTTTCATCCACGACCTCAGCGTAACAAAGATAGAAGCAGACGCGGCTCGGAAGATCTCACAATTACTCGGAAGGATACGACTCAAAGGACCCCTCTCAGACTACACGAAGTTCAACACAACTCGGGGGATTTGATCGCCCGAAGATCGGAAACAAGCAAGACCCTACTCAAATGGAGTGTCAACTACCCACGTTAAAAACAACTCCCAACCACCTGCCATTATGAATAACGACCTCGACTCATTGGTTCAAGACTACCATTGGGGCAGTAGGCAACAAACCTTGCAGGCCCCCTCCTGCCCAGAACGACTATTGGAGCAGAGCCAGCTCACCCTCATTGGCTCGGAAAGCTCCTCAAGACAATTGGAGCAGAAATAATCATTATCTGGTCAGAAGGACCCAGTCAAGCTCACATTATTGGGCATCTCTCACCGACTGACCCTCATTGGGGCAGAGGACCTTCTACAACATTGGTCACCGACACCACCCGAAATTATGAGGGAAGACCAACCCTCATTAGACAGAAGACCTTCGGATCCGCACTATAAATAGCACCCCACTCAACACCAAATGGACAGGTGCACTCTCGCCAAATTCACTATACACATCTTTGTACTTATAAAAAAAATACTAAAAAGCACTCTCTGTAGTAGATAAAGTTATCCTCTACACACGACCCCCCTGTAACTCGATCTAATCCCTTAATAAAACCACATTGCTTCTTTTCTCAAACTCGGGATAGGCGTTTCAAACAATATCAGTGATTATATCCTGAATTCCTCCATTTTATCGGACCTCAGACGATATCGCATCACCAGGTGCTTTCACCACGTGGAATGTTATCAATTCTGTCCTCTAGCGTGGTTCTGTCCCCCGGGTCATAGGAAGTGAGATTGGTCTCTGTGTGAGTAGTGGTGCTCCATAATATCCTCGGAGTGGGATCTATCCATGCCCTACTCGAGATGCGGCGAGCCCTAGGAATCGAAGGGTTGAGTGTTACATCATGTTGATCGTGCTCCCCGTATGCACTAGTATGTTGGGTACATGATTTCCTTTGATTAGTTCTCAAATGACAATGGGGTCGAAATGGGGGTATACGATCCCCTTCTCATCTTTTGGTCCAAAGCTAATGACATGTCTACATGGTTTGGTTCGGTTTGCTCTTGGCATTCTGTGCGTCGAGTGGGGATTTTCATGCCTTCTGCTCTGGGGGTCGCCTAGCTTCGTATTCTTCTATTATGCGAATTGACATCATTGAGTTATTAGGGTGAGATGAAATCTCTTTGAATCGTGCTCATGTAATCTTTTTGTGGCCTTTCCTACCGATGGCGCCAAAATGATATCACATAATTCTTTAGGCAAGGTATTTCCTAAATCATCAAAATATATGTGGTTCACAACGCGACTCTCGTGATTCGTAAAGAGAAAGTGTTTATGTGATGGTGTTTATACGAGGGGGTTTTGGAATACGAAGGCCCTCTGAATATGAAAAAGAATGAAAATATGAAGAACACTTAAAGAGGTATATTGCTTTGCTAAAATGAGAATACAAGTATGTTATATAAATCTGAGTTGGTTACAATGGTGGAAATCCTCCTCTATTTATAGAATTTCGAGTGTAATTATGAATGTTGCAACTTGACCATCTTCAATGTTGGGGATGGGTCTTTCTTTAATACGGCCTCGTGGGAGATGGATCTGCTGACACTGTTTAATGCGGGTTGCCCATGCTTAAGGGTGGTTGTGCTAATAATGACTGATATTCCTTAATCGCACGCGTGGCTTATTCCAAGTGGGCTTTTAAGACGTCTGACTATGTCGGAGATGTCCTCCGTACAACATGGTGGCTTCACAAGTCCTTCTTGTTCCTCCGTAAGGAAGGATGTTTGTGAGCTCTTTATACGAAGGGCTATTTCGAAGTGCCTTCTCAGGGTATTTAAAGTCTTTTCGTGTCCGATATATTTATGCAACATCAATGTTCTTTGATATCGAATTTATTTGGTAATACATGTGATATTAAATAAATAAGTTAAGTTAATCATCGTAATGTTTATTAAATAAAGGGTTTTTTGGCACATTAGCTCATTGTGTTATGGTAAATTGGTAATTTACCTCCCCGTGAAAAAAAGCTGGTCAAATACCTCCCCGTGATCTCAAAAATTGTCATTTTACACCCTTATCCATGGAGGTGTAGTTCACTCTCTCTTAAATGAGAGTGAGAGTTAGATTTTTCTTTTGAAAAAGACATTTATACCCCTATTACTTTAAGAAAATATTATATCTTTTAATTCAATATTTTAAACTATCAAAATTTATAAAACTTAATAAAATTTGAAATAAAATTATAAGATATATACATGTAATGTCTTGTTTCTTAATTTTTTTTTGTTTTTTATAAAAATAGAAAAAATATAGTAAAATCAAATTCGAAATTACATAAATAAAAATATTAGTATTGATAAGGGTATTTTGGTCTTTTAATATAAAATTTACAATACAAAGTTTTTCAGGGAGGTGGTGTGCCAACTTTTGAGATCATAGTGGGGTATTCGGCCAACTTATTTTTTACAGGGACGTAAGTTGCCAATTTACCATAACACAGGGAGATAATTTACCAAAACCCTTAAATAAAATCATAAAGATTGTAAAGAGTAAACAAAACTTAATTATAAGAAAAACTTCAAAATATAAAAGATATCAACCAATTTAATGCGGTGTCTTCTAAATATTATTTGAGCATATTTCAAAGCACAAAATATAATCATAATTTTAATATGAAAACTCCTTAACTAACCATAATAATGATTTTTTTTTCCAAACACGAGGAAATGAGGAAAGATTTTATTCCTTAAAAATTTTCGAGAAATCTTGTTTTTCTTTATTTTCCAACTTGAAACCTTCTTTTTAAAAATCCAATTCGAAACTCTATCTTTTTTTTCTTTTGCTAAATAATCAAAACCGAAACCTAAATCTAGGCATTCACAAATCATTATGAATTATAACATATCCTTTAGGATAAATAATGTTAAGCCCTCTAACATATATTGTGTTTCTCACATTTGCATATTAATAACTAGTAATGTCTCTCAAAGCAATGATAATAACCCTTAAATTGTTAATCGGCCGTTCATTTTAAACATGTATCTATATTTTTGTAGATGAGCATTGAGTGTGTATACCTTATTGCTAATCTTAAATTTTTAGAAAATAAACTAAAAAATATAGTATATGTTAAGGGGCTAGACTTTTAGAAACATACACAAAGCCCATTAATAGGAAACAAATAAAGTGTTGGCCCAGGACAGGGGTGGGTTATATATATATATAGGAGGAGGAGGAGTCTACTACGATAGATACATTGTACAAGTAGAATCATCAAAACGCAGGAGAGATGGAGGACGAGGAGCATGAGGTGTACGGAGGAGAGATTCCAGACGAAAATGAGATGGAAGCCGACGTCGATGTCGACATGGCAGCTGCCACCGATGACGTTGCTGCCGCTAAGGTCTTTTTTTCTTTTTTTCTTTTTTTTTTAATTAATAGGGTTATCATATGAGTATTTGTCTGATTTTCTAGATTTTTTTCTTCTTCAGGAATTGGATGAGATGAAAAAGAGATTAAAGGAGATGGAGGAGGAAGCTGCCGCGCTCAGAGAAATGCAGGCCAAAGTTGAGAAGGAGATGGGTTCTGTTCAAGGTCTCTCTCTCTCTCTCTCTATATATATATATATATGTGTGTGTGTGTGTGTGTGTGTGTGTACTGATTCACCTATTTTCTAGGGTTTCATTCACTTGCTTTCTTCATATGTTGTCATGTCATGTGGGTAGATGCAGTCACACATAGGATTACCATAACATTTTTGCATTGTTGGGGTTTATAGGTCTACTGGTAATTGAACTTGTGATAATATTTGATTAGCTATTACCTTCTTATAGGCCCTTATTGTCATCAATTGGATATTATTTTGGCTTCGACCACGCCACTATGCTTTTTAATGCTTTCTGATTGCATCTTGCTTGGGTTAAAGCAAACACCCTTCTTTTCTCCAAGTGTTGAAGCTCATGGTGCTGCAAATTTATAACTGTAGTCATGTCTTGTGTAGTTCATATGGTTTGTAGTGTATGCACTACTTTCTGCAGTTTCTCTTGAAAAAGCAATTGTTGTCGTTCAACAATGTGCTATTGGATTGAATCACAGTTCACAGATGAAGGAGCATGTCACCTCGTTTTTGTTTAATTGACGTTGGCAGTTCCACAATAGGAAGCGATATCTAAGTATGGTCAGCAAGTGGTTTGATTACTTTGGACTTAAAAGAAGCAGATAAATTACTACGAAGTTTTTGTTACGTGGGTGCATCTTGTGCAATGAATTCTCCTCTTTTTTTTTGGCTCCTTTGTTTGAGAATGACTTGTAGCAATTCTTATCTTTATTTCTATTTCATTTTGATTCCAAGTTTTGTGTGATCATATATAATTTTGTAGATCCTGCTACTGCTGCTGCTGCCCAGGCAAGCCGGGAGGAGGTAGATTTACGATCCATCTTTGTTGGAAATGTGAGTACCGGTTATCATTGATAAGAAATTTTTACTATCTGCCTGATTGTATACCTCAATGTAATGCTCATAACTTATTCAGTTATTTTACCAACATTCTTCATAGTTGTTATCCTTCTAGTTCTTTCTGAAGTTTTTCATGGTGCATGTCTCTTGATGCTATAAGACTGTGGTACTATACCATGTTATTCTTGTCTTTTTTACTCTATTATGTATATCGAACATCACTGTGTGCCCCTTTTTAGCTGTACCTTCCTTTACATATATAATCAAATGACTGATTTATTATTTCTGATAGTGAGATGCTAAAATCTTGTGAAACGGTTGCAGCCAGTTCAGAAATGTCTCTTGTTGCACGTGATACCCAGTCTTGTTAATTTGACAGCAGATAATGCTGTAGCACCATCCGGCATGAAACTTTTTCTTATTTAGTTGCAACTTGTTTCTTTAGGTTACAAGTATTCTGCCCTTCATTTTTTCTCCTCTTATATATCTTTTATTTCAAAATAATCGTCTGAAGTCTCCAATATCCCTTTAGAATTAATGTAATCAACTCAAGAATATCAATTAATTTTCTAAATTTTTTAGTACCTTCCGGTTAAACCAATCACAATGCAGTTTCTCCTGCGTAAGAAAGACGTAAACAGTTATGAATTTCTTAATTATAGCCTGTGCAACTTCTGGATTGCCACACTTTTATTAATTTGGGTTTATAGTTGCTGGTAGTTCATCAATGTGGTATTCTCTGCCAACTCATGATGTAGATGACATTTATGTCTTTGTCTTATTATAATTATATGCTTCAGCTTTACTCGTGAAGTTTCTTTGCTTTAACTATTTGTTCGATTGATAATATGTATCAGGAGATTTGCTTGCCAAGTGTTGTTGGTCATCTCCATGTCTCTTAGTTGCATGAAAACCAAAATATAGTTCTCATTCATGCTTTCTAGAAATGGATTTAATATTCTTGCTATGATCGCAGGATCGGTCATATATCCTTGAGTAGCACTGGAATTAACCCTGTATGTTGATGGTGAATGAAGTACTTGTGACGTATGTAAATGATTGCATTAGAATCTTTGTAACTCTATTGCAGATAGAGATGGTTTGAATCAAGAGGGAAGAAAAAGCAAATATATGCTTAGAGATAAAAATTCTGAGAGGAAAAATATTCTGATGTTATCCCCATATAAATTTCATCAAAAAGAAAAATCGTGAAAAAGAAAAATGGGGAAAAAAGTCTAAAAAGAAGGGGAAAAAAAAAAGAAGGGGAAAAAAAATGAAGGGGAAAAAAAAAATAAAGAGACAAGATGCAAAACAGAACCCCTCAAGCAGCACTCTTCTCTAAATAGACTTGTTTCCTAAAACATGTCATGTGTGTATAGCTTAAAAGTTATTTAGTTATAGCTCCCAAGTCTACGAATAGTCGTGCTGTTTTACAAGAAGACGATTTACTGCTTTTGAAGAGGGAAGCTGGTCACCAAAGGACCAACAGTGTAGCCAGTTTTGATTGCTGATGGAGCTGGTGGACATCATGCCTCACTTTGATTGGCTATGTAGCCTGAATTGGTGAGGTGTCACTACTCTGATATGGCCTTATTCAATTTTGTCCCATTTTGCCACATCAATGTTGAAGAACCATTTTGAGCACTTAACTATTATCCTTGTGGACCCTCTCTATCACTAGGACACTCGGGATTTTTGTCAAAATTACCACAACATTGTTGATGTTTTGAAGATTACGAAATGCCTTTACCCTAAAACAAAGCACATTTATGAGGTTTGTTTTTATGAAGAACAAAAATAGAATGAAGAAAAGTGAAATTGTGATGGAAATGCGACCTCTGTTAACTTGTAACTTTTATGTATTTTGAAGTTTTTTTCTTTTCATTAAGATGGTGATCTTTATAATTAATATCAGAATTCAGATGTCATTATTCATATGTTTCATTTACTTATGTGTATTCCTTTGAGGATAATCCAATTTGATCCTTATAATTAATATCAGAATCCATATTTCATTGTTCTGTCATTTTCTCTTTTGCCTATTCCTTTAAAGATATTTTGATTGTCTTGAAATGTGAAAGAATGTTGCAGTAATTTACAATACGTTGATGGTGTTGTCATACTTCGGCTTAAGAAATGTGATACTTTACCTTGGTATTTTCCAAATCCTGTTTTTTAGATGGAAAATATGTATATATGGGTTAGATTATGTTTAATGTGATTATATTGCTTTACTCTTGGACCGTATGTTGATTCACAAGAACTACTTGGGGCACGGGTTGCACATATTGTTAATTACTATTGGCTAGAAACAGGGTTATGTACCAAATTGTAGGAGGGAAAACTTAACTCGTTATCGTGTGCAATCATTTGTATATTTTGATGATTCCAAGTTGTAAAAATGCTATGACACAGGGATTTGGAGAATGTGCTTTATGGATATTAATAGTGGTTATTATATTGAAAGTTTCCACAGAAATTTCTTACCATGCACTTATAGCTGTCATGTGAGTATCGATAACTAATTTTGTTTTGAACTTAAAATTGGAGTGAACTTGTCTTGCTAATGTTCTCTATGTGAACGGCATGGAAGGCTGAAATTGTGTGACCTACTTGCTCTAGTATGATATATATGCTCGCATAAATATTAGGACTTTTATCTGACTTAAATTGCGGAAGAGGTAAATTAGCTAACTTGATTTGTTGATTGAATTGCCTTTCTGCCTTTAATCGTTGTTCTGTAGGTTGATTATGCATGCACTCCAGAAGAAGTTCAGCAGCATTTCCAGTCATGTGGAACAGTGAATCGCGTGACTATTTTGACTGATAAATTTGGGCAGCCAAAAGGTTTTGCATATGTGGAATTTCTCGAACAGGAAGCGATTCAAGAGGCCCTTCAGCTGAGTGAATCCGAACTCCATGGACGTCAATTAAAGGTAAACTTGTGAAATTCATGCAACTAATACCACCATCACCCCCTCCATGGAGAATTCTGTTAACTACTTTTTATTACGAGTGTTAAGGTGCTGGCTGGAAGTTTAGCTTTGCAAGAACTTTATAAAGTTCCTTTGTAAAAAAAATCCCTTGGAAATTAGTCTTAAGGCAGTGAAACCCCCAAGTCCTGTAAAAGCAGCAATGCTCTCCTATATAATTTGCTGCAGTGGAAAATAGCCCCTGTTTTAAGGTAGAGCACAACCTTAAGGTTTTGTTTATGTTAATGTGTACAGCGAAATTTATAGATCAAACATCTAAAAGAACTAAAATTCATTTCGCAATAAGCAGAGATTTTTTTTCTTTTAGTTTTTTTTTTTTTTGTGTGTGTGTGTGACAATTCTTTTGTTTTTTAACCAACTGGATTTTTTATCATTCATGGTAAACATAGATTTTTGAGCAAAAGTAGTTATTTGCCATTTTGTAGACTTTTTGTATCTGGTGTTTACCAACTTGCCAAAATTATAAACATGTATAAGGCCCTTGGGGAGCACGAGATAATTGCTTGGTGTTTGGATAATCATTCAATTTGTTTTTCTCTTTAATTTACAGGTTATGGCAAAAAGAACCAATGTTCCCGGAATGAAACAGTATCGTGGAAGACGATTCAACCCATATCTAGCATATGGGTTCAGGAGGCCTTATGTACCACCTTATTTCTACTCTCCTTATGGCTATGGGTGAGATTTTTGTTTTGCCACCATGGTTAGCTAATCTAGTTAAGTTGAATGACATAACTTTAACTTTCTTGCAGCAAAGTCCCAAGATTCAGGCGACCATCACGCTATATGCCTTACTACTGAAATAATGGTTGCTTTTGGCTTGGACCTAGCAGTAGTCTGCTTAACATCGCGTCCTTGATTATTTTCAGAGATGGCTACGTAATCTGTGCTTTGATTAATGTAATTACGTTGGTGTAATGGTGGATCTATTTTTAAGCTATAAAGAACCGTCAGGTAGCTGAGACATTATGTTATATCATATTGAAGTTATTGATGTTTAATGGAGTTATTACCTGGATCAGGTTTGGGGATTTGTGCCATTGACGATGGTTTATGAGTAAAATTTTAGAAATAAATGGATAAAATTCGTTAAGGTTGACCCAAGTGTTCAATTTGTAAATTCAAGCCTAATTTGTGATAAATGGGGCGTTGGACTTGGAACCTTATGGAGGGTGGAAACTGGAAGCTATACTTTTTTTTTTCTCTTTAAGACGGAGGGAGGTTTTTACCCGTTTAGTGTAGTTTATCACTATGCCAAGTGCAAACAAATGGACTGTGCTCTTGCGGCTACAATATTTTCCTGTATTACTCTGTTATTAAGTTTCTTATCACTATTTTAGCTAACAAGAAAAACTAGAGCTAAGATGTATCATTTCTTTTTATTACATGGAACTTTACAGTCGCTAAGCTTTGGGTGCACAATAAGTAAACTTGCGGGTTGATGCAATAACACGCAAACTGTCACAATTTACCTTAACTTTGGCCTAGTCAAGAATTATCCCAAAAACGTCCTAGCAGGGTGGTAATTGGTATTTAAAAACCAGTTGATCTGGTTATGTGAAAAAACCTACCAAGACGTTGGCGTTTTGGTAAGTCTATAACAGTTGCGGCTGCTGGTATTTGAAGAAGCTTATTGTAGAATATGATAGTGAGAACTGAGAAGTGCGAAGTGGGAAGCAAAGCAGTTTTCTTTTTCATTTTCTTTCTATTGCTCCAACCGTAGCATATTGTTGTTGCTTCAACCATAGCATATTTTTTTTTTTGGTAGAATATTGTTGTTGCTTCAACCGTAGCATTGTTATTGCTAAATCAATATTGATATATGTTTATATATATCTACTGCGGAGTTTTATAATTGATTTTTGTTTCCCAACACTTTTCACTCGTCAAGTCGTTGTTGCGAGGTTAGAGGTTGACCTCTTGATAGAACGCGAATTTGTATTTGCCGGCAATACAATGTAAGCAGTATGCGATCAATCTATATTCCAAATTTGATTCACAGAACTTTTGAATACATGCCTCTACAATCCAGAATATGCGATCTAAAGTTTGAAATGGATCATATAGGAAATAATACCCTGAATAACCCCGACGCATCCCAACCGGAGTGTTGGGAATTCTTACCAAGGGTTGTGCGTGTTGGTCTTTTACGTCTAAAAGATGCAACAAAAAAACAAATATCACATTTTGAAGCTGGCCACCTACAATTACAAGAGTGAAGCAGATATACGCACGTGTGTCCTTTGGCCATAAAGAAGAAGAAAACCAGACATTTGTTCAAAATAATAATAATAATAAAGAAAGCCAGACATCGAGCGCGTAGCGACTAACTCTCGCCACATCACAGAAGAAAATAAATTATATTATTACATAGTGCAGCTTTTTTGTGTACCAGGAAAGTGTTGTATTTGGTAATAAATACACGCACGAATTAGCAAACAGTTGAGAATTTTAGTGGCCCTTGATTTCATAATCAATGTTTTAAAAAGCTTATTTGAGGCTCGCTTTAAAGCACGCTTTGAAGCAAAGCTCACTCGAAAACGCCTCAAGACTAATGCAAAAGCTTAAGTGTTATAAAGCTTACGCCTTATTGCCAATGCGTACACTTTTGGTGCGGTTTTTGCGCTTTACGCCTTGAGAAATAAACTAACGCCTAATTATATATTGAAAAAAGAAAGAATTTCTCACTAAATCAATGGCAAAATTTCGAATATGATTATAATGTTGAAGGTAAAAGTCAAAACTCTATTTATTGGCAAAAAAATATGTGGTTTTTTTTTAAACATAAGTTAAAAGAAAAAAGTCACAACACCTATTTTCACGGTAGTTTTATTTAGAATATGCATAATAGTGTGACCAAAGTGCATTTATATTATACTTAGAACATATTTATTTAAGATTCATATTATATATTCATATTTTTAGCAACACTTCTTTTCTTATAATACTTAATATCAAAACCTATAAAGCTTACGCTTTGTGCCTCAAGGCTCACGCCTCGCTTTTTGGAACATAAAATGCCTCACCTACGCTTTCGCTTTTTAAAACACTGTTCATAATATGATAATACCTCAACCAAATGTCATTTAGCCAACAATGATGTTTTTGGTTTAAATCTTCTTCTTGGCATGGTAAAGTTGGTGAATGGGGAATTTCAAAGAGAGAAGAAATCTAAGAGTTAAGAGTAGAAACGAATTAGGCGATAGTTCAAAAAAAGACAGCAGAAAATCAAATTTACCCCTCAATCACCAGAGAGAGAGAACACCTTGTGCACCATAGAGTGGTCTGTGTGACTTTAAATTAACCATCATGAATTACATTGTTTAATAGTTTAATGGCAAAACGTTTTTCATTGATTTTATAGTTTTAAAAGTACGAGTCTCAAAAAAAAAAAGAAAAAAGAAAAAGTTTTAAAAGTACCTCCGAAAATTTCGGAAATATTAAACTGATTCTCTTCATGTCTGAATAACTACAAAAATACCTTATAATTTTGGAGTCCATTATAAATAGGCCTCAACTTTTACATAAGTTGATACTTCAAAGTCCATTAAATTGGCCTCAAATTTTACGTAAGTTGAAACTTCACATAGTGTGATTGGTGGGGGTGTTTTAAGTGGTCTAACTGGGTCGAGCCGCCCCGGTAAAAGCCCAAACGGGAAAGAGTCGAACCAAGGTAGTTTGACTCTTATTGGATAATCGAACGTACACGTTTGATTGTTATTGCCTTTTCGCAGAGCGAGTCCCGCGTTCCGAGATCTATAATTACTCTGCTCCCCGAGATTCACACTATGCATTAATTACTGTTCACCAACCCTACAACTATGGAACCATATCGTTCGACTGTGCGAGAGTCATAGGATTCGATCGATTTGCCTCATTGTTCGATTCATATGAACCGCTCCGTTCTATTCGAGGGTTTTCAGAGTCGAACACGTAGTCGCTCAACTGTTCAGGGATTCGACTATAATTGTAGCGTCGAACTGTACCTCGTTCGACTGTTTCTAGATTCAATCATTCAGGGCTACTTTAGTCATTTTAGGCTTCTTACCGTGTAATAGGTGTTCCGGACAAAGATGGCCAAAGACTAGCATAGTTTGATTTATTTCAAGCCCATTTGTATTGTAACCTCAGTGGATTGTAACCCATACGAAATAAGACCAAATTATTGGGGTCGTCTATGGGAACACCAAAACCACGATCGCGCAAGTAAAGATGTTTAGAGTAACTCAATCACAAAGCAGAGTTGCAGAGAGTACCGCTTCTGAGATGCATCGGCTAGCTGGGGCTCAGCCCGCCCCTAAAGTAAGGGTGCCTTCACCTAGAACGAAAATAGTACCACCACCCATTCAGAGGATCAGCCAATGCCTAAAATAGGAAATCAGCCGGCGTCGGACTTGGATGCGGTGGCTGCCACAACAACAGGTTTACCGGAGCCTTTAAGGATGATATCATGACAATGATTCGCAGCAGAAACGACCCTACCTGCTCCCCAACCGTAGGTGCCGTCCCTGATTGATGACCATAGAGAGGTCCCGCGTGAACATGCCTCAACCACTGGGCGTCATGCTATAGAAGCGAGGGAAATGCGACGGATTGAAGGCCGTAAGGCAAGGTTTGAATAACTGGAAGTGGAGTCTAGAAGGCACCACGATGCCGCAAGAAGCGAGGCTAGTTGAGGAAATTCCAGCGACTCCAAGGTAGAGCGTGCTGAGATCGACAGGAGGTTGAAAAGGTAACCAGGAGAAGAATGAAGTAAAAACCAAAATGGTGTTGATGGGAAGAAACTGCATGAGCACACCTTTCACCGCCGAGATTGAGTCAGAAGTGTTAGGATATGGGGAAACGATACCCCAGCTGAAGATATATGATGGGAAACAGGATCCGCGGGAGCATATCTTTTATTTGGATGGACTACTTTCTCTACACGACTTCAGTGACAACGTGCAGGCACGCATGTTTGCGACAATGCTGACCGGGATTGATCTGACTTGGTTTTCTAGGATCCCAGAGGGAACGATATAGAGCTATGAAGAACTAAGAAAGAAGTTTCCAAGTCAGTTTTCAAGTAAAAAAGGCCAATTATGGTCATTCGCACCTGTATCCGGTGTAGCAAGGGGAGAAGGAATATTTGAAAGACTTTATTATGAGGTTTAATTATGGGCTTTTGAAGATCGACGACCCAAAAGGTGAAATGGTGATAAACGTCATTTTCCACGCCATTGGGAATCCAACTTTCTCAGTAGAGTTGCCTTAAGGCAAAACCGAGGACAATTGAGGAAATCAACAAACTGGTGTAACAAGTGGTGAATTTCAAGGACATGATGGCGGAAAGGGCAGTTGACTATTCGTCTAGGGCAAGGGACAAAGAGAAAGAAAACAAAGGCTGGAAAGAGCAGGAATGATAGGCACCGACACTCGTTACCCAGGCGATACACTACGTTGAATGCAGACATCATGACTATCTACAGGGTGGAAAAGAGGAAAGGATGACTGAACGAACCGATAAAGATGAAAGATTCACCTATTACGAGGCTATTAACCAGATACTACAAGTATCACAAGCAGAACAATCACACCACAGAGGAGTGTAAGGACATAAAGGATGAAGGATGACATAGATCGGTTGATCAATGACGGAAAGCTGGCTGAGTATGTCAGGGGTCCGAAGGATGAGGCGGATAGATTCAACATGGATTGATTGCGGTCACCACGAAAGGACAAGCAGAATGCCACGGACAACCCACACATTCTCGATTACCTGCATTTAATGGATAATCAGCCTAGAAAGGGAATTATACACACGATCTCGGGGGGGTCCTATTGGTGTTGATTCAGTTAATGGACGTAAAAGGGTGACAAGGAGATAGATGACAACCGCTACGTGACTTTCTCCAAAGCAGATTTAATGAAACTAATCCCTAAGACTATTCAGGTAGGTAAGCTTGATTACCCTTTGGTGATTACGGTTGATATAGCTAATTTTGGTGTTATGAAAGTTCTGATAGACAACAGAAGCTCTGTCATTGCACTCTTTGCTTCACATGGCAACAACTGGCGGTAGGAGATGACAAGATAGACAGTGAGGACTCCGCTGCGCGGATTTGGTAGGATGGAAGTTATCCCACATGGATTGATCACATCCCAATCACGTTCGGGACCTTCTCACGTAGGAAGACCATGAACATTGATTACCTGATCGTAGACGTGCCTTTCCCTACAATGACATATTGGGTAGACTGGTGCTCAATACCTTCAAAGTTGTGGTATCCACATATCATCAAAAGATGAAGTTTTCAACAACAGGAGGAACAGGTGAGGTGATTGGCGATAATCAACAGGGATAGCTCTTCTACGTGGCGTCACTTAAGATCCCACAACGTGAAGATGAAAAGGCATTGATTGCATTGGCACCAATAGAGATGGAGACGATCGACTGATTCCCTCTAGGTATCCCGATGTTTACTAGATTTCTAGAACAATTGAACTATGTCTATTCATTCCCTAAAATTCCCCGTGTATTAAGGGTTAGCATGTAAAACTTAATATAGGAACTACATCAGCTTGAGTCCTGGGGCACCACTCAAGAAACATAGGCAACTTGGCATCACGCTAGGCTCAGCCTTATCTTTAATTAACTCACTATCTTTGTTGCTTATGCACACCCAACAAGAGCAAATGTACACTCAGAATCGCGAAAAATGAAAGAGATGGACACTTCACCCAATTAGGGCAACTGCAAACCCGAAGTCTCAAAACACAAAAGAGATGGACACTTCGTGCAATTAAGGCAAGTGCAAACCCAAAGTCTCGAAAAACAAAAGAGATGGACACTTCGCCCAATTAAGGCAAGTGCAGACCCGAAGTCGAAAAAAATGAAAGAGATGGACACTTTGCCCAATTAGGGCAAGTGCAAACCCGAAGTCTCAGAAAACAAAAGAGATGGAAACTTCACCCAATTAGGGCATGTGCAAACCCAAAATCTCGAAAAACAAAAGAGATGGACACTTGGCTCCGTTAAGGCAAGTGTAAACCTAATATCCTGAAGTAACAAAATAAATGAATACTTGATCCCACACGAGAAAATGCAAACTGAATATTTTAAAGAAACAACAGAGACGGACATTTGACCCAAAATATTCAAATGCAAAATGAGGTCGGATACGACATATAGTAAACCCACCAAGATAAAACGGGAACTCAAAGTATCTTATTGGGAGAATGAAACAAACATCTAACCCGAAGGGGTCTGTTGAGACACCTGGGGGCATACCCCAGAGAGGAACACACATACGACAAACAAAGTTTAACTAAGCGCTTATGAGAAAACTGAGAGGGGAGACCAGTCGAACTGTATAAATTGCAGCCTTAGTAAATATCACGGTTATACAAATCGTGCCAACATTCCCCCTCTGTCGAAGGGAACAAAACACAAATTGTTACCATACGAGGGCATACGAGCCAAGTTGCGCCATCTAAGGCGCTATCATCAATAAAATGTTGACAAGACACAATAGATGATAAATTGCAAATAAAAGCTATTAAAGCACCCCATTGAGCGAATATTCAAACTCACAGGAGCTCAATGTTTGGTAAGCATAACATAAGTAGAATAAAATATCCAAGTTTTCAAAATAAGGTGATGCAACGCCATACTTAGCCCAGACAAAAAAATATACTAATCCAACACATAAACAATTATACGGAGACCTTCAAGCCTGGGTATCATCATCCGCATTATCATCTTCCTCGTCGGAGACAGGAAACGGAGGAGGCAGTGGAGGCGATAATGACATGCCAAGGGTCACCAGATCCATTTTGTCTAGTAGACTAGAGAACTCGTCTAGCGCAAGAGGTCCATTGTTAGCAACCCATGGCAACGATTTCAAATTCGAACTCAACGCCAAGTTCAACCACTTGGCATCAAAGCCACCACACAGATAACGAGCGTTGTGAATCTGATGTATAGTCAATACTTTCCCTTTCTTGGAGTCTTCGATCTCTCAGCAAAGGTTGATTTCCTGAAACGTATTGCTACGCATGAACTCCTCGGCAATGGCCACCCGCTGCTCCAAAGTAAGAGGCTACATTTACCAACTCGGGATAAGCACCACAAAAATGCCCAGACAGTAAACTGTATAGTATTGACTATTTACATACCTTATCAAAACCACGAGAGAACCCTTCTCCTTCTGCATGTGCAACTTTCCCCTTTTCAAATTCCAGTTGCTCACCGAGCTCTTTAAGCACGCTCTTCTCTCCCTTCAACTTGTCAACCTCGTCCTAAAGCTTCTAGGCTTTTTTTTTTATGAGCAACCTGAGCAGCTTTGCGGTCAGCGCCAACCTTGGAAATTGAGTCTTTTGCAAGGCTTTAGGGCCTTATCCCTCTCATTGTGCTCCGCCTTAAGAGCCTCGGGATTGTTGTCCTATTACTCCACTCTCAACTGCTCAATGCCAGTTCTTTTCTCCTCATACTCCCGCTCCAAGCCATGGGCCATCATGTCGACGATGCTACTTTGCTGAAAAAGGCGAATATATAAACATAAGACACAAATCTCAAATAAAAGGAATTATATAATCATGAGAACAATCCAATTACCGCATTAACCATTAGTAGCACGAGCCTCTCCAACTTGGCCTGCTTTTAGGCATGTGTGGTGAACTGTGTGGAAAGATGAGGAAACAACACACGCAGCGCTGCGATTACCTTCTCTTTAGACTGGGCAAACCCGTCGAAGAAGACACGAGGGCCGCCTGCCGTGGCTGTGCCTGAGCTTTCCCCTATTAGGGAAGCCAAGCCCTAGTTGGAAGATTGCCAGGTTGAACTCCGGCAGAAGCTTGCACCCCGAGATGTCCAGCTCCACTAGTGTGCGACCTAGTCTGGTGCACCTGTCTTCTCTTTGCCACAACAGTAGTCTTAGTGGCATCCTCCCCTCTGACGCTCTCAACAATAGGTACATCAAAACCTCCAGAGTTATCATCATATACAAAGATAGGCGAGGGCTCTCGTTCACCGTGATCCCTGACTTCAAATGAGTCAAATAGCGCGGTTGTTCGACTAGATGCTTTGACATGCACTTGCGCTCGCGAGTCCTTTGCCCTAGCTTTTCCTTTAGCTTTCTTTTTCCTCGGTGGGGGAATTGAAATCGGCGCCTTAGTTTGGCCCACCCCGGCCTCGGCTGCCAAGACTTGGTTCATGAGAGCATGATAATTCATGATGAATGATTATGCAAAGACCAAAAGAATCATATCAATAACGCCATTATAAGAAGTGAAGAATTAGATCTCTAGCTTGACTAGACCCTATACCAATAGTATCAGATCCTGTTTACAGAACTAGAGACAACCATCCAAGGCTCAATGTGCTATATGTCACCAACTTGGTCATGTCAAACTTATGATTGATCACAAGGTTGGCTCTAAATGTGTTGTCCCACCTCGGAGCCCCAACCCCCGAGGGATTGTAATCTTAGTTACCTCCACCCAGTCCTTTTTTAGGCAGGAAAACTCCTTCGTCCAACTCTCCTTAATGTAAAAGTATCTCTTCTTCCAACTCTTTCCATAACATGTCCGCTCCCCATACAGAAATTTGACCTTCTTCAGAGCCTTCACATGATAAAAACCCTTTCCTTTGCGCTCCACTTCGAATAGAGACCAAAACTCGTCAGGGCTGCAAGGTGCACCCAACCTTTTCATGACAAGTATAAAGAAGATGTGAAAGCGCGTTTATCTCTATAAGAACGGTGCATTCCGAGGTGTGAAGTGGGAGAGAAGGGATGTCATAATTTTCTATCAAAGTCTTTTTTCTGATTGAAGATAAAAGGCTTTTGTAAATTGATAATCCCATGATATGCCCAATCGAGTTGAGGTGAGTTGGCTCGACACCAAACCCATGGTCTGAAAGATGGTCAAAACATCAGAAGGAATAGGAAACCGTAGACCGTTGATCAATTGCCGCACAAATACCGTGAGAAACCCTGGGGGTGGAGTGTTTACTCTTTGCTCGACCGTCGAAATCTTGATTTGGTAATTCCAACCAATGTTTAAGGTCTCGGGCATATACGCCATGTCATAAACGGTATACAACATGTCCACATCCTCAACCTCCTCGTTAGACTTATCCACTTCTCTCTCCTCTGTCCCCGTCTGTCTCGCTATCAACACGGTTATCGACAACATCATAAATAGGCTCACCACCCAGCCCTTGCTAGGCGCCATGACCTTTGTTTTCCTTTGACATGTGGTCCTCCCCGCCTCCCACTCAGGAAAATGAAGCCTATCTGGCCTGATTCGACCGCGAGTTTCGACGCTTTATTCTCTTACCAAGCCACCCGTCTCGGCTCCAAAGTTGTTAGTCTAACCACTTCCGATATCAACCTCCAGACTCGCATTCTGATATGAACATTTTACTTACAAACTAAAAGTAAAGTCAAAACATCCACCACACGTACACAAAAATAAACACTTCTAAATTAAGACTTAAGAGCATAGTCGAAATACCTTTAGGTCTACAAAGACGAGCACACGTTTTTAAGAAAAACAACACATGTTTTTAAGAAAAATAGTCAAACCAAAAGAGTATCAAATGCATCACTATCAAATAGAGAATTTGATACTTATGATCACACCTACCCGTTCAATACGGCTATATAACGCTCCCAGTTCAAACAGACCTAGCAAATGCATCCTCTCCCTCAGTCATGCCCCATATTCATAGAGAGTGGTCCCCAACAAAAGGCTTTGGTACCAGGCCCATGTACGAAACAATCAAACTGCCATGATTCGATTGTCTCCAGAACAGTCGAATCACCCAGGATTCGATTATCTCCGGAACTATCGAATTGCCCACGATTTGACTGACTCCAGAACAGTCGAATCACCTAAAATTCAACACTACTCATTGCAATCGAATCTCATATGTTTCGATATTGTCTAGAATGATGGAATTAATGATGGTTTTTGGTGATGCAATATCGCTCGAGGTCCGAGAATTGGGGGAATTCAGGGATATAATCACTGATATTATTCGAAACACCAATCCCGAGTTTCAGAAAGAAGGTAGTGTAATTTTATTTAGGAAATAGAGTGAGTTACAAAGGAGGTCGTGTGTGAGGTGGGGATAGCTTCCTCTATCGCAGAGAATGCTTTTAAGTATTTTTCTGAGTACAAAGGTGCTTATAGTGAGCTTGGCGAATGTTCACTTGGTCTATTTGGTGTTGAGTGTGGCAATATTTATAATGTTGATCCGAAGGTCTTCTGTCTAATGATGGTTGGTCTTCCTTCATAATTTTGGGTAATGGAGATGACCAATATTGTAGGATGTCCTATGCGCCAATGAGGGTCGGTCGGTGAGAGGTGCCCAATAATGTGAGTTTGACGAGGTCTCTCTAACCAAATAATAATCATATATGCTCGAATCGTCTGGAGGGTTTTTCTGAGCCAATGAGGGCGGGCAGACTGGCTTTGCTCCAATAGTTGTTCTGGGCAAAGGGGGTCGTTAAGGTTTTGTCGCCTACTACCCTAATAGTAGTCTTGAACTAATGAGACAATGTCGTTCTTCTTAATGGCGGGTGGTTGGGAGCTGCCTTTAACGTGGTAGTTGACACTTTCCTTGAGTCGGGTCGTGCCCTATTCATGCTATTTTCGAGCTTCGTGCGATGAAACCCTCCGAGTTGCGTAATCTTCGGGTGGTCTGAGAGGGGTTCTTTGAGAGATCCTCCGAGTTGCATCTTCTCCGAGTTATTATGCTGAGGTTGTGGATGAGAGGTCTTTTCCGTATGACCCTCCTGTGTACTCACTATTTCCTTATTATTTTGTACTACTTTCCTTTCCCAAAAGTGATTTGGCTAAGTGTTGAGTGCTAACAACGGGGGGTCCCTTATTATGGGTCCCGTGAGATTCGGGTAGCGGAGTTAGCTTATTGGTGGGTTATTATTAACCCAAGATGGCTCTGTAGCTTCTTAGGGGTACCCCAAAATGTTGATGACTCTGGGCGGACTACTGAAGTATACCCGGGTCGTTTATGCTGACCGTATACCCTAAGTGGGGCGTTAGTTGGTCGTGACCCGAGGTACCATTTTTCCAGCCCTTGGCTGTTTTTGTGGGGTACCTATTTTGCCTATACCAGAGGGCAGGTAGGATTATGCTTCATCAGGAGTCCGCCAGTTTTGAGTGTGTTTCGTAGAAATCACTAGGAATTATAAGTGAGTGATGTGTTGTCGTGCACTCGAGGAGTTGTGGTCCTACATGTGCCACGTGGCACGGAGCTAGCCACACATCAAAGTGCGTCGATCAAACTTCTTCGCCGATAAATTGAAGGGGCTCGTTGTTTCTGTCCTCGTTCTACACGAGTACCCTTTAATTTTAGTCTATTTCTTTCTTCTTCTTCTTTCAAAAACATCAGAATTTTAATGGCTACTGGTGCGGAAAGATGCAGAGTGGCGTCATAGGTAGTGATTACAGTGGCAACGACGTCTCCTGTGGCTTAGGGGACTTTGCGGCGATGTTGCGCCACCAATAGGGTGGCGAATACATCTTCCAAGAGGGAGAAGAAATCAACGGCTGCGACACCGCCGCCTAGGGTTTTGGCGAAGGATGTGAGGAGCATGGTTAGGTCACGTAAGGAGGTCATGGCAAAGCTCACCAAGTATGGGGCGGATGTGGCTAGTCTGTAGGTTGAGGTGCCTCGAGAAGATGAGAGGGTGACCTCTCCTCGTGAGGGGTTTTTTACGGTCTACTTTGTCCAGATCAAGGCAGGGTTGAGATCTTTCCTTCTGATGTTCTATCAGGAGGTTTTTAAGGCCTGTCTGCTTTGTCCGAGTCAACTTTCTCCTAATGAGTGGTCGACTCTGGCGGCCTTCGCCTCATCTGCATGGCTTACAACTATCTCTACAACGTGGCCCGATCTAAGATGCAAGAAAAGGGTAAATTATGTTTTGTGGTTTTGAATGCAAATAACAATGAAAGACAATGAATCTAAGAAAGCGATTAAATCTATTAACCTACGAAACCGTTGAACTAAACTAAACTAACTAAACTAGAACAAAATTGAAATGATTGAGTTTGTAAGCAATATAAAGAAAGATTTTTTAGATGTCGGGTTTCACTAAGACCACTCCCTATATTTCAGTTCTAATCCTTGGTAGTTGCTTGATGGTAGACGCTAATGGACCCGTGGCCTATGGCAAGATTCACAACCACACCCCTATGAGTCTCTAATAACTCTCCGTGTTAATGGAATCAACCCAATTGTCAGTTGTTTTAGTAGAGATATCAAATTTGTAACTCAATTAACTCTTCAGTCTCGCATCAACAAAACCTACATAATTAAGACATACATAATAATCTAGGTATTGCACTCTAGTTACTTTCGCAAGTCCAAAGTACAAATCTAATATATATGTGTATATATATATATATATATATATATATATATATATATATATATATATGACAGTCCTTAGCGTTCTACACATCGGGCGATCCCACTCGGGTGCTTCCTTTTTATCACAGCGAGAGTAAGGTTAGTCACACATCATACTATTATTCTATCTAGATATGCAAGAACACCAAGTACACACCTCATAAAATAACTAAAATATATTCATTAATCTGAGTTACTCCCCTACTCCGAACAATGAGTAGGTTAGCTCCCCATAGTCACGAGTACAACAATCATCAAAGAAGTAAACAACATAAACAAGATAAAAATGGTAAATAAAAGCTTCTCAGATCTGGTGGAACTTCGTTGCTTGACTTTTATTATTCTCTCCTTGATGATGTCTTATTCTTCTAAACTGCTTTCTCTGACACAAAGATTCTACTAAAAAAAGACTTTGTGGTGCTCTCTCTCTCTCTCTCTCTCTCTCTCTCCAGCGGCTCTTAGGGTTTCTTTGTCAGAAAGTTGTATGCTAATGTAAGCTATTGAAAGTGGTTGTGTCCCACTCTCTCTCCTTTTTTGTGTTTTTGAACGAACCCTTTTATTTATAGTTTTTCTTCACGTTCTAGGCTTCTTCAAGGGTTTCTGTCGTTGTGGCGCACATTCTGATAGTTGCGCGATCAGGGGATGCACGATCTGCCTTTTCCAGTCTCATCGCACTAGTCTCTGCCTCCTTTTCTTGATCCTCTTCTGTTCACTATTCAGTCGCCATATGCTCTGGTCTTCCTTCATTGAATCTCCAAATTAGTAGCTTGACCCTTTGTATTCCAAAAGCATCCATTTTGGTCCCTTTTAGCTTAGTTTTATCGTGACTCCATAAAATCCTAAGAAAATACAAAACAATACGAAAACTAGTAAATACAATATTATAAGTAATCAAAAGTATAAGCAAATTGATACTTAAATCACGCTTAATAAATGCTTATCAATTCGCATAGGATTTAGGATGTGCTAAGAGATCGTTCGACCACTTCTTGGTTTCCCTAAGGATTTGATCATTCCCAATTTGGACATCTAGTATGCAATACCTGAGACTTTGCAATCGGTTTCATGTGCTTCTCTTGTTCTTGTGACCGATAGCTCTTCTCCTGCCCCTTCTGATAACCATGAATGACTCTATTGACTTGACACCAGAACAACTTCATGCTTTGATCAAAGAAGGGAAGCATCCAGCTGAAGGCTCTTAAGAGAAGGATAATCACTCTGATCTTTGTATCGGGGCCATTTTCTCTTGAAGTATTGGAGATGATCTGCTTTTGCTAACTATTTTGCTATTTTGTGAAAATGTTTTGTTGTCCTCTATAATGGATTTGTATAGTCACCAGAGTGGAGGGATGTGGGGTTCTCTGTGAAGGTCGTAAGTCACCGGAGTTCCTTTCTTAGGGTAATATCGTCTCATGTGTATGGCTAGTCCGGCCACTAGGAATGTGGTGTTACATTGTATTTTGACCTCTTTATGGGGATCTTGTTTATTTCACTGTAGCACCTCATCTTTAATGAAAAAAAATTCATTTTGAGTCATAAATCTTTATTTATTTACATTACTCGAGCATTGTTACATTATGCACAGTACTTTCTTAAGTTCATAGTATTCCAAGTTCTAGGATATTCTCTACCTTCAAGATTTTGCAGGGGATATGTTGCTGCTCCAATGATATTCGATGCCATCAGATGGGTTCTTCCCATTTGGGCTCAAGCTTTCCCATATTTTTGGATGCTTCGGCTCCTTTGTGTACTAAGTCTCCCATTTGAAAGGTTCTTACTTTTACCTTATTTTTGTAATATTTTGCCTTGTGTGCTTTATAGTATTCTGATCTTATAGTTGTGCGGGCTTTTCGTTCTTCCAATAGATCCAAGGCAAGTGCCAAGTTTGAACTATTGTTGACTTCTTCGTATACCTTTACCCTTCAGCTTTCTGCAACTATTTCTAGAGGTATCACTACTTCGATTCCATAAGTTAAGCTACATGAGGTCTCTCTAGTTGGTTCCGCTGAGTGGTACGATAGGCCCATAACATACCCGAGATCTAATCAACCCATTTAGCCTTGTGCCAGTCTAGCATGGCTTTCAACTTTTTCAACATAGTTCAATTTGTTCTTACAACCTATTCGTTGGCTTATGCATTTTCGATGCAAGCAAATCTGTGTTTTGTGCCCCAGTGATCACACCATTCTTCTAGTTGACGGCTCGTGAACTGTAAGCCGTTATCACTGACTAGGTATCGAGGAATTATGAATCTACATAGTTTGAGTCTCTATAATAAATTAATCATTGCTCCAGAAGTTACATTAGCAAAGGGTTCCGCTTCTACCAATTTAGTGAAATAATCAACGACAACTAACAAAACTTATTTTTCCCTGCATTAGGGATCAAAGATCCCACTGCATCAATCCCCCATTTAGCAAATGGGTAAGGATGAAATAGGGGTCCCACGGTACAACATGTAGGTGAGTTCTTAATGCATGTACTTGCCATTATTTACATTTTCTTGAGAATTATTCGCAATCATTAGCTAACATGGGCTAATAATATCCCTGATGAATTACCTTAAGCGCCATACTTTTTCCGCTGGTGTGGCTCCCACAAGTTCCTTCATGTATTTCTCTGATGACCTATTGGGCCTCTTTTTCTTTTAAGCATTAGAGATATGGCTGAGAGTATGATCTTCGATATAAAGCTCTGTTGTGGAGAATGTATCGAGCGATCTTTTGGGCCATTGTTCTTTGATTATTTCTGTTACTACAATATCCCTCAGGATTTTCCATGTATGTGTTTATGCTAGCCATCCATCCGCTATCTATTGGAGCCATTTTGTATTCATTACTTTGTATTTGGCCATTATTTGCAATAAAGTGATCTTTCGGGTGTTCATCGTTGAAGTTTGACTGGTTATTTTGGGTAGTGCATCTACTTCTTGGTTCTAAGACCGTGGGCTCGTGACTAGTTCAAATTCATCAAACATTTATTTCCTTTGTTGTACTTTATCTCATTCTTTCTTCTTTTGCCTCATAGGCCCTCTTGTCTTGATGTACTATCAGCTGAGAGTCACTATGAACTATCAACCTTTTTACTTCTTCTTCATGTGCCAATCGCATTCTTATGAGGAGAGCTTCATACACAACTTCTTTATTAGAGTTGGGATAGTCAATTATTACTGTGAAGTTTAGTACATCTTCCTCGATGCTAGTATTTCTACGTAGTATCCCTGCTTCTCCATGTGTTCTAGCTGATGATCTGTCCACGAATGTATGCCCAATGGGCATATCCTCATCGGACCCTGCCTCAGTCATTCCATGAAACAATTTGCCAATCTCTGAGCTTTTATGGCTAGTCAGGGTGTGAATGCAATGTCGTATTCTCCTAGTTCCATGGTCTATTTTACTAATTTTCTGAAAACTTAAGGGTCGATTGAGGATGACTCGTAATTGATATGGAGTTAAGATGGTTATCAGGTGGATCAAGAAATAGGATCACAACTTTTGTGCAGCAGTTAAGAGGGTTAATACCAGCTTCTCCATCTGGGAGTACCGAGTTTCAGCTCCTTGTAAGTTTCACTGACATAGTAGATGGGTATGTGTTCTCTTCCTTGCTCTTTTACTGATACTACACTACCAGCTTCTTCTCCGGTGACCAAATAAGTGAATAAATCTTCAGTTGGTGTGGCTTTACCAGCAGAGGAGGACTTCTCAGGTAATTATTTAGTTCTTGAAAGGACTTTTGACATTGTCCATTCTAGTGAAAGTCTTTAATGTTCCTCAGTATCTTGAAGAACGATAATTCTTTTTCGGCAGATCTTGATATGAATCTGCTCAGTGAAGCCATTTGCACTGTCAATTTTTGAACCTCTTTGACAGTCTTCAGTCAGGGCATATCCATGATCGCATTGGCTTTTTCTAGATTCACTCCTATTCCCTTTTTTGTTACCATGAATCCTAATATAAACTTCCATCGATTCTCCTATCAATCTTGAGAACATCAAATTTGCAAGTCTTTGATATATGAATTTTGCGTTTTTCAATTCAAATGGCATGACCAGATAACAGAAGGTGCCAACATCCGTGATGATACTAGTTTTGTCTTGGTCGTCTTCTCCATCAATGTCTGATTGTATCCTTGATCACCATCCATAGCTGATAACAGCACACACCCAACAGTTGAATCTACCAGTTGGTCGATATTGGGTAAGGGATAGCAATCTTTTGGACATGCATCATTTAAATTTGTGAAATCAATGCACATTCGCTATCTTCTTTATGTCTTCAAAACTAATACCACATTCGATAACCATTTAGGATATAAGACTTCTCTAATCTGCTTGAGGCTTAGCAAACATTGAACTTCTTAACGTATGATCTTGTTCCTATCTGGCCCCATGTTCCTTTTCTTTTCTTGTATGAGTTTGGCTCCGGCTTGAACATTTATAAAGTGTTGGCATACTAGGGAGTTGATCCTTATTGGTGGTCCTTCTTCCCATGTGAATATGTGAGTGTACTCCCTTAGTGTCCACATCAAGTCCCATGTTAGTACCGAACTTAAATCAATTTGGTATTGTCACCTTCAACAATTTCTACCATCTTTAGTTCCTCTACAGCTTGCACCTTTACTTCTTCCACTTTTCTTTTTTGTTAGAGGGCATTATTACCAATTCACCCGTCTCAATCGGTATTGCATTCATTATGTATTCTCTGGATTTGATCTAATCTCCTCAAACTTCCGTGATCCCCGAGGGAGTTGGGAACTTGATTTTGACATGTAGCGTGGAGGGTATTACTTCAGAGGCATGGATAGAGGGCCCTCCCGTATGTTGTATATTCGTGTGGGTGAATCTACCGCCCTGATAGGTTTCATTCTCATCAAAGCTCCTTCCCCCATGGCATCGGAAGAATTATTGTTCCTATGGTTTGGCATGATTCACCGGAGAAGCCTACACAAGGTACATCTATCAGTTCTAGCTATTTTCGTTACAATCCCATTGCTAGGTAGGTTGACATAAACAACACATCTATGAAACTATTTGTATCTACAAGGATTCTTGGTACCTCCACCCCATAAATATTAGCCCTAATGACCAATCGGTCTTCGTGCGAGTATACTATTCCACTGAGATCTTTGGGTCCGAATGTGATGTTTGACAGTTAGGTATTTTTTAGGGAGTAAACCTGCAATTATTGTCCTACCCTTTGGGCTTGTTTGAGGTATTGTCTAAACTGGAGGTGGAGAGAGTCGTGGCTTGTATTCCTCTTCTTGGGGTCTTGCCCTTCTAGCGTCTTTCCTGTGCCTTTTGATATCCTTCTTCTACGAAGTTTTGTAGGTATCCCAGGTCTAACAACATGTGGATTTATTTCTTCGGCGTGGTGCATTTATCAGTTGTATGTTCGTATAATTTATGGTATTTGCAAAAATTCCTAGAATCCTTCACTTTTATGGCTCACGGAAAGGCCACAACCATTGCATATCTTTTTTTCCTTCCATGACAAGCAATACTTCGGTGGGAGTGATAGTTAGCGGTGGCAATGGCACTGGATGAAGGTTTTTCTTTACTATATGTTTCTCATCTCTTTAATAAGTGGCATGTCTGTGTTCTCTATTTCGTTCTTGGGGTTTACTTTTTATTTCTGCTTCGTTGGCATCGTTTTTTAATGTGATATTTGAGCTTTCAGCCTCTTCGATAATAATGTACATTTCTGCTTTCTGCATCAGCTCATTCATATCGCTTATTCGATTTCCCATCAAGTATTGGAAAAAAATTCCAAATCATAAACCCTTGTGCCAATATGTCCGTGATCATGGACGGATCCATGTGAGGCACATAAAGAGCTTCATCGGAGAATTGCTTCATGTACTCTCTTAGCGACTTATCTTTCCATTGCTTGATGGTGAACAGGTGACAAGCCGACTTAATGAACATGTTCTAAGCAAACTGACAAACAAACATGCAGGATAGCTAATCAAAATTTGAGATAGTACGCGGGCAAATTTGGGAAAACCAAGCTTGTGCTCGCCTAGTCAAAGTCACTATGAAGACGCACCATAGGGAAAAGTCAGGGGTTGACACTAGATCCATGCTCGCTAAGTAATGGTGAGCGTGCTCTTGTTCCCATCACTTTCTCATGCATATAAGGGCATGTTGCTTGGTCTCATACTCCATCGGGACCAGTGCTTGCACTATTTTCAGAATAAACTTGACCCTTGATATACAGGTTCGTCTCCTGGACTGATATTCCTCTTCATAGTTTACATTTCCCTCCTCATGCTGTCTATCATACTCCAAAGTCAGTTTTCTCTTAATCTAGGTAAATAAAGGTTTCCTCTATTCCTAGAATAGAGATTCCTTTCTCTTGGGGCATCAATTCTTCTTTCACTATTGTTTCAGTTATCGTATACTCTTCCTTCTCATCCATAGGTTGGTGTGCAATATCTTGGAGTTCGGAATGGAGTTTGAGTCATACGAGACCCTTGTCATTCTAGATGGTTTCCTTCTCGATAAGAGAGCATCGGTTGTCGTTCAGGTTGTTGCTCAACCACTCGTTCTCCTCTCCCAATTATTGTATCCAATAGGTTCTCAAATATCGTTCTTGGGATGTTGATGAAATCGATGTCTTCTTCTTGTGGTAAAGGTGATGGTATGTATTCCTCTTCACATTGGTTACCTGATCCATGACTGCGTGAGTCTTCCATCAGGTAGTCTTGTGACAAAGAAGTTGTCTTTCTCATTGTATTATCCCATAAATGCTCGAAGGTAGTCTATGGCGTTCCCACAAACAACGTTGTTAACGGGTTTGGAATTATTCCCTATTTAACGGAAGATATTTATTTGGGTCGGAACGCCCTGTCCGTGATTCAGAGGCAATGATAGATGGAAATAATAAGAATAACTGCAAGAATATTCCCTTCCTTTATTCACTGAACTTTTTCCTCCTCTCTTTCTTTTTATGTATCTGAATGTCAAGTGGTAATAAGTAAACTGAGTGATCTTGCTTTTTTTCTTCTACTGATCATACCCCTTTATATAGACTTGGGTAGGGGCAGGTGTCATTGTGCATGTGTTTTGGTAAGAATAGGTGTCGTCGTTATATTGATACAGGTGTGAAATGAGGATAATGTTTATCTCTTATCTACTGGATGCTGACTGGATGAATCTTTGTGTTTCCGGATATCTCCGAGGGCTTCTGGTGTAGATGATTTTGATAGATCTATTCTCCTGAGGGACTTTATTTTTCTTTCTTGATTCAGGTCTTTTCTTCAACAATCAGGAGCGATCTCTGTGGGTGTAGATGTGACCTCCGAGGACCTGGTTTGATCTCCGAGGACTCGATTTAGTCTCCGAGGGCTGTGTTTGTTTTACTGAAAGTGGGATTTCTTCATCAGAGTTCTCGGACTACATTCATTGGGTGTTCTTGTACTTATTTCTTGATTTTCTCCAAAATTGGGTACTCGGATAAGTCCGAGTGTCATCTTTTCCGAGGAGTGTTCAGCAAGGAAGTTTTCTTGTAAGTTCATAGGACTCGGGGTCCATTGTGGTTCCTCTTGGCGCATTGGTGGATATCGGAGTCGTACGGGTCCATCGGGGTTTGCTCTTTTTCCGATGCCGTATTGATATCTGTTTTTCGTTCACCATTTTGACTTTCCAAGGGACGCTTAGGTTCCTCCTCGTGTGCTCTTGTAAACCTCTTAGGGTAGGGCAATCCTCCGAGGGGTGTTCTTTATGGGTACATCTCATCGGAAGTACTCGTGACAATAGTATTGCCCCTATATTGTTTTTTCCGAGTAGGGGTAATCTTCTTTATTTTATTTTTAGGGTTAACACTAGCCCCCCCAAATTTCGACTGTCTTCGTAGAGACATGCGAAATTTTATATCATCGTCCTCAGTGAGGCGAGGGGTTATTTCTTGCTTAGTGTCCCTATATTTATTTTTTGACATTTTTCCGAGGGGCAAATATATATATATTCAGAATTTTGCAAGTAATTTTACCTGTATACTCTTAGGGTACGGTTATTAAACAGGCGAGGATCTCGGGGCGCAGGTTATGGGCTGTTGCTTTGACCAGCTTCGAAATTTGGAGCATCTGACCGTTGGCAACGGTCATAATCTTGACGGCGTGGCGTGAGCGGGCGACGGTTACGTGGAGTCTTGAATAAATGCCACGTCTTTATGGGCATCTGACCGTTGTAGCCTTTGGTTATAAATAGGACACTGTTGCTCCTTCTTTTTCATTCTCACAAGTCTGATAATTCTCTTAAAGCAAAATCTCTTCTTTTATCCTTTATTCTCCATCTTCTTTGATTCAAATTTCCAGTAGATTCACTCATTTCTTTTTTCCTTTTTTCAAAAGCATCCCTCTGTAGCTATGGCTTCTTCCGCCCACACTGATCCCGTTACTGCTGCTACTTCCTCGGAGATCACTGCTCCGATCAATACTTCTGTGAGTGTGAGGAGTATTCCGGTGGGAGTTGTTACTCGTAAACGCAAGGGAGAAATCGCTGCTGCTGCTGAGGGCGGCGCCACTTCCTCGAAAAAAGCTAGGGTTCCCAAATCAAAGGAACGGCCTCTTCGGACTTTTGCTAAGGTGGAAAAGATGCGGAATATTGCTACTCGTAAGCAGGTAGCGGATCTGTTTACCTCAACCGGAGTCCTTCAGAAGAATATGGTCTTCCGAATCCCGACGAAGGATGAGAGGGCATGTTATCCTCCTCCGGGCATGTTGACAGTGTTTTTTGCTCAGGTGAAGTACGGGTGGCGTTCCTTCATGTCACCTTTCTTCTGTGAGCTTTTCAAGACTTGTAATATCTGCCTGAGTCAAATGGTGCCGAATGGGTTTGCCGCCATTTGTATTTATGTATTTTGGTGTCACGTGAATGGACTAGAGTGCTCGGTGACTCATTTCCTTTCAATTTTTGATGTGGCGGTGTCGCCCGGGGGATTTCCTTTTTACAATGTTCGTCACCGGGACAACTCGGGTGACTCCACGAAGAGGATCTTGGGTGCTGCTATTACCTCACATAGCGTTTGGAAGAATAGGTACTTCTTCGTGGGACCTGTTGATGGTGAATGGGATATGCCTTTCGATTGGCGAGAGGGCACTACTCCCGTGCATGCCTTGGACCAGGATGCAGTTTTATCTCCGATAATTTCCCAGCATAAATTGATGGAGTCGGAGGATTTCACGATGTTATACGAGACCTCTGGGCTTCACCACGTAGTTTTCACCGATGACGCCGTGGAGAGGCCCTTGTCACTGTCTCCCGATGCGAGGAGTCTCTTTCGTAAGTCTCTTTATTCGTTCTTTTATTCTTTTATTCTCTCTCCGAGCACAGTGGCAAATTGTGCTTATACACGTTATTGATGGGATGATACAGGGGATGTCATGGCGAACTACTATCTGCAGTCGAGTCCGAGGGAGCCTACTCCTAGTGGTGTCTCAGAGATACCAGAGGAGGGCAATCACGAGGAGGAGGAGGTTAATGCTCCCGAGAGTAGGCATATGAGTTCAGAGAAGGGTGGATTTCACGAGGACCATTCTCTTCTATGCATGGATATAGCGGGGGTCGTGAGGAGCGCTGTTCCCTTGCGTCAAGTAGCTCCTTGGGATTTGGCTTTGGTGCCCGTTTCCAAATCCGAGTCAGGGAGTTTACCTGCTTCTGAATCTAATATAGGAACTTCTCCGAGAGTTTCCGAGGAGGGGATCTTTCCGAGTGTTACCGAGGAAGAATCTGCTCGGAAGGTTACTGAAGTAATAGACTTATCTTCCGAGGGTCCTTCTCCTCAGCCTCCGATAGTTTCCGAATCCGCTCCTCGTGGTGAGTTTCTATGAAATTTTAATGAGAATTTCATACCTTACTTGTGACATTTGCTGATGTGTTGACACTCTTCCTTTTGATGTAGTAGCTATGGATAAAGGAAAAGCTCCGATGGTAGAAGAACCTTCATTATATGGTGAGTATTCCTTATTCGTTCTCTTTACATAATTTTTTCTAGTTTCATTCTCAACAGTGAGTATCTTGTGTAGAGGAAGATTTTCTGGCCCAGTTCAACATTCCCGAGCCGGAAGCTTTACAAGGGGATTCCGAGGATACTCTAGGGGAGTTTGATCCTTCTTCCGAGGATCGGGATGTGAAGGAGGGGATTCTGAAATCCCTGCTAGGAGAGACTAGCCCGCCCACGGCAGTCGGTGGTTCTCGGGCCGTTTTTACGAATTCAGAAGTGATGACTCCCATAAAGGATGCGACTCCTCCGAGGGGGCATGTTCCGGTGACTTTGTCTCCGAGGGGTCATACATTCCAGGAGCCCGTTCCTCCCGGTGGATCCGGGGGGCAATTTTCGTCTCGGTCAGTGGGGGAAGCCTATCAAGACATCCTCCGATTTTTCGCCTCCTCCAGTTCAACACCCGCCGAGGGGTACCAATTTTTGTACACCAGTCTTAACTGGCTGGGGCTCATGGTAAGCTTCTCTAAATTAATCCTCTGAAATTATATGATATATCTCTGTTAAATTCTTTATTGTTGATTTTCCGCAGATTGGAAAGACTCGAGAGGCGGTTACTGCCGTTGAAGAGCACGGTCGGAAAGACAAAGAAGAATTAGAAATACTCCGAGCGCAATTGGCACCTCTCTTAGTCCGAGATAAAGAGAGTCAAACTAGGGAGGACATTCTTCAAACCAGGATTTCCGACTACGAATTTGCTCTTAATGAAGCAGAGAAGACGAGGGCGGATTTGCAAGGTAACTTAAACGCTGCCGAGTCCGCTTATAAAAAGATGGAGGCGTCCGAGAAGGTTGCAGCGGCTAAGATAGCTCTTCTGGAGAAGGAAATGAAGGAGTCCGAGGAGGTCTTTACTGCTCGTATTGCGGCTCTCGAGAAGGCAGTGGCGGACGGGAATGAGAGAGAGAGAGTTCTTCAAGAGACATTGGGCCAAGCTACTGATAGGGCTGAGTCAGCTGAAGAAAAGTTGGTAAACTTTCTATCTCCCGAGGACGTGCAAGCTAAGGTGGATGCAGCCGTTCAATTCGCTCAGCGGGAGATTTCACGACAGCAAGCAGGAGTACCCGAGACGTCTTCTCACGAGCTGTTGACAGGCCACCTTTTATGGGGTTATCTGGAGTGTGCTAGGTTGGCTAAGTCTCTGATAAGGTCGGAGGTTGATTTCTCAAAGTCTTTTGACCTTCGTAAGCTGAAGAGGCCAACACCGTCCCCGATGCGCTCTGCCACAAGTCCGAGTCCGAGAGCTAGTGGTTCCGGGGGAGTATTTTCTCCAATTTCTCGTCTTGCTCCATTGGGTACTTCCATCGAGGAGACAACTTCTTCCCTTCCTCCTTCCACGGGGGCTTAATTTTATTCTTTGTAATTTTTTACTTTTAAAATAAACGTTCTTTGTACTTATTATCCCTTCCGAGGCTCTTCGGCTTAAATAAATATTTTTGTTCAATTTCCCTTTTTCTACTTTTTGTTTGTATAGTTAAATTTCAATTAGCATGGATAATGATAATTCTCAAAAAGTTGCTGACTAAGTAGACTTCCTAAGTAGGAGGTGTTGCTTTGCATGGTTAAATAGGGTACGTGTCACTCTTAATCAAAAAGTTTTTCAACACGTGTCCCTCAGTTAACATAATAAAAGTCTAAACTTCTTCTTTTAACCTTGAAGTAAAGAGTATATATGCACTTAGGCTCTTTACCAATTATGCACTTATCTTTACTTCTGTAATCATAATTAATCATTGATTTTCTTCCATAATTGCAAGTACGAAAATAATACTTACTTGATACGATGATGCCTCCTTATTATAGAAGATGCGGTTCAGCTTCGTCTTGTAGTTCTTCTCGGGATACCGCTCGGAGTCCTTCTGGATCATCAAGGGTTCCTCCGAGGGACAATCCATCCGAAAATCAAGCGACACTTGGTGCTAGTTCCTCTCTTGGAGTGGCTCGTAGGACTCCATCTACAAATTCACGTAGAGTCAATCATATCAGGGAGATATTCATGAGTAGGGAGCCATATCCTTTGGCGGATGAGTCTTCGGAGTTCGATTTAATTCCTCTTAATCCATCAAGATTGATAGGTAGAGGACGTGTAGGATCCACTATGAGTACAGAATGTGAGAACTCGGTAAGATCTCTTTTCACTGGTTATAACTTAGAGTTCGAAGATTATGATATAATAGTGTCTTCCTCGGGCCAAAGGGCTTACGCACCCCCCTCGGGTTACATGACCGTTTACGCCGAACAGATGCGTTGCGGGTTGCGGATGTTTTTTCACCCCTTTTTCCAAATACTTTTTCGGTATTGGCAGATGTGTCCGAGTCAGTTAACACCAAGTTCTTATAGCCATCTGGTGGGGTACATCCTTCGTAGTGAGCTTTTAAACCTTCTCATGTCCCCCTATCGGGTGGGAATAATATTCACCCTTCGACCTTGCTCAGAGGGGACTCCCTTTTTTAGCTTGACCTATCGGGATAAGGAAAATATCTTCACTCGTGTATCCAGTTCCCATTCTAGTAGAGGGGATTGGAGGCGGAGATTTTTCTTCGTCCGTTCGAGAGGTCAGTCAGCCAGATCATGGGGGGTACCCATCCGATGGGGTCTGGGATATATTGCTCCCAACCTTGAAACACAAGGGCAAGTGAGGGAGGTATTGCTTCACTCGGGACTTTTCTCTGGTTCTTATGATATATCCGGGCTACTGGATTTCCCCGAGGCCTTGATTTTGGCAGGTTTACAAGAGGGGGTGGAAGGATGTACTCCTGCTTCTCGTCCTCTTCACAGCAACTTTCATTTTCGTAAGTTTTACTAACCATTCTTTAACCTGCAAACTTTATAGGCGTTCTCGGACCATTTTCCTACTGACAATTTTGGCAGGAGCGGAGATGGGAGCATTTTCTCTTGGGTCTTCTACAGACGTTTTCTTGGGGAGGGCGTTGCATAGGAGTCCGGGGAGGCCGGAGGTGGGTGATTCCTCTCCCCTTGTGAGTGAGGCAATGGTTGAGATTTCCTCGGAGGAGGAGGAGCTTCTAGCAGCCCCCCCAGTCAATTATATAATTCCTTCCGGGCCATCGGATCCGATAGTAGCTCTTTCCCGAACGGACTTCTACTCGAGTCCCATAGCATCACAGCCTATTCCTCATACTTCTACCGTGGTAAATGTATTAGAGGAGTATCTTCTCTCCTCTGGTACAGAGGATTTGCCGCCACGGGAAGATATCCCTGATCGTATTCCTATACCACCGCCCGAGGAGCGCCCTTCCCTCGAGAGAACTCTTCCCCCCGGGGTTAATCAGGATGTTTCTCCTCTCGGATCAGCAGTGGGATTTTGCCGAAACTTTCTTAGTGGTTTATTGAATGTAACAGATTGTGAGCTGATAAAAACCCTTTCGGTACCCGTTCTCCAGGATTTAGCCTGTAAAGACCTGTGTGAGGTATTTATTCATTTTATTTAGTACTAACCTGTCTTCCGGTCTGATGCCCCTTGCTTTGTTTTTTGACCAGATTTATATGGTGTTGGATGCTCTCGGATCTTACGGAAGTTCCTCTTCAGATCCAGGCTTAGTATATCGTCGTCGGGATGAGTTAGAGCGAGGTCTCTTGGAGGCTCAAGTGGAGATAGCCCATTTGAAGGAAGTTCATGAGTCCGCTCAGGACACTCATATCCATATGTTACAATCCGAGAAGGATAAGGCGTGGGAATTAGAACGCCAATTAGTGCTTGAAAGAGCCCGCGTATCGAATTTAGGGAGGAGAATTGAGGAGTTGCGTGGCCAAATGCGGTCCTCGGAGGAGCAACTAACGCAGGCTATCCTGGAAAGAGATGCCTTGAGTCAGCAGCTGCTAGGGATAACTCGTTCTCATGCGGTAGAAGTGGTTATGGCCCGAGTCCAAGCTGTGTTGGAGGTGGGGGGCCCATCCAACCTTCGTGAATCTCTTCGAGGTGAGATGCGTGACTTGGTGCACATAGGCTATAAGTTGTGCCAAGATGCCGTACAAGCTTTACCAGAATTCCCCTCGGGCGTGCTCCTTCCTGAGCTTAACATTCGTCAAGTCTCCGAGGAGTTTCCTCCTTCACCTACTAGAGATTTTGCGGCCGAAACTGTGTTCTTTGATGACCCAGTCTCCCTCTCCGAGGAGCAACGCCGAAGACTTATCCGAGAGGGGAAACGTCCCATGGGAGGGACTTAGCTTGTAAATGAGTTTAGTTCATAATACGGAGGGTTTTTAGTGTTATCGGGTTGTCCTGATGTCTCATATATAGAGACATCATTTTGTCGGACAACTCTAATTTCTTTTGTACTATATCCCCTCGTATATGAACACTCTTTTTATTCATTTATAACTATTACATTAAGCATAATACTTTCTAAGGTTGCTTGCGTTCCACGTGTTGCGAAGTATTGTTTCCTCGGAGTTGGCAAGCCGATAAGTCGCAGGTCCTGCAATTTCCACTATCTTGTAGGGTCCTTCCCATCGTGGATCTAGTTTACCCACATTCTTAGAAGCCCCTACTCGTTTCGTCACTAAATCTCCAACTTGAAAGGTTCGGGGTTTTACCTTGGCATTGTAATATCGTGACATCCGAGCCTTGTACTCTTCCATTCGGAGGGCTACTCAGGTCCTTTTTTCCTCGAGGAGATCAAGGGCAAGGGCTAGATTTGAGCCATTGGCCACTTCTTCATATTCTTTGACTCGCCAGCTTTCTATGGAGACCTCCGAGGGCAAAACAGCTTCACACCCGTAGGATAGACTAAAAGGGGTTTCGCCCGTAGCAACACTTTGCGTGGTCCGATAGGCCCACAATATCCCGGGTATCTCCTCAACCCACTTAGCTTTATGCCAATCAAGTCGGGCCTTCATGTTCTTCAAGAGGGTTCTGTTGGTTCTTTCTACTTGGCCATTTGCTTGAGGGTATCCCACGGAGGCAAAGCGATGTTTTATCTCCCAATGATCGCACCATTTCTGTAATCCTTGGTCAGTAAACTGCAAACCGTTGTCACTTACCAGGCTCCGAGGGACACCAAAGCGACAAATAATACTCCTCCAGAGAAAATTGATAACAGCCCACGCGGTTACCCTAGCTAGGGGTTCCGCTTCCACCCATTTGGTGAAGTAGTCAACGGCTACTAGCAGAAATTTCTTTTGACCGGCATCAGGGATGAGGGGTCCAAGTATGTCAATACCCCACTTAGAGAAGGGACAAGGGTTCAAATGGGGTTCCCAAGGAGCTGCGGGTTGATAGGTCCGAGGGGCGTAAGCTTGACATGCTTTACACCTTTCGGCATGGCTTTTACTGTCTTTGGCCATCGTGGGCCAATAGTAGCCTTGTCGAATCAAGCGTCCGACCATGCTTTCGCCGCTGGTATGGCTTCCACATACTCCCTCGTGAGTTTCGGCTAAAGCTATTTGTGCCTCCTCTTCATTAAGGCATCGAGCATGGGGGCATGAGTATGTCCTTCGGAAGAGTATCCCGTCTTTGAGGAAGTATCAGAGGGTTTTTCTGAACATCATTCGCTGAATATTCTTGTCCGAGGAGTATCCCTCGGGATTCTGCAAATAGGCTTTGATAGGGGTCACCCAGCTAGATGAAGGATCTGAAATGGTATTCACCTCTCGGCCTTCGCTCTTTTCAGATTCATTGACATGCAGTAGAGTAATCTTCCGAGTATGTATTGCAGCTGTTTGTGTAGCCATTTTGGACAAAGCGTCCGCCTCTTGGTTTTCTTTTCGGGGAATTTGAACTATATCATACTCTTCAAACCATTCGGACCTTTGACGGACAACTTGGAGATACTCTTGCATTCTTTCTTCTTTGGCCTCATATGACCCTTTAACTTGCTGGACAATCAATTGGGAGTCACTATGGAGGAGTACTCTCTTTATTCCTCCTTCCCTTGCTAATCTCATACCAATAAGGAGAGCTTCGTACTCGGCTTCATTGTTAGAGAGGGGGTAATCTATTCTAACTGCAAAATGGAGTCTTTCCTCCTCCCCTTCTTGATTTACCAAAACTATTCCAGCCCCCCCATGGGTACTTACCGAGGATCCGTCTACATATACATGCCATCGTGGCTCCTTTTCCTCGGATCCCACGCCCGTGAGTTCTGTTACAAAGTCCGCCAGAACTTGCGCTTTGATTGATGGTCTCGGAGCATAGGAAATATCGTACTCAGTAAGCTCTACGGCCCATTTTATCAGTCTTCCTGATGATTCAGGCTTGTTAAGAATTGCCCTCAGGGGGTACTTAGTTAGCACGGTTATTGGATGAGATAGAAAGTAGGGACGTAGCTTACGAGCCGTAGTAACCAATGCTAGAACTAGTTTCTCAGTTAGGGTATATCGGGTTTCGGCTCCGATGAGGGTTTTGCTAACGTAATATACCGGGTGATGTTCTTCATCTTGTTCTTTGACTAAGACAGCGCTAATAGCCTCTTCTCCGACTGATAAATATAGAAACAACTCTTCTTGGGGTATAGGTTTTACCAGCAAAGGTGGTTTCAACATATATCTTTTCAATTCTTCGAGAGCTTCCTCGCATTGAGGGGTCCACTGAAATTCCTTGACATTTCGAAGTATCTTGAAGAAGGGAAGCCATTTTTCTGCAGACTTGGAGACAAACCGACTCAACGAAGCCATTCTTCCAGTTAACTTTTGGACATCTTTTACCGTCCTTGGGGTGGGTAACCCCATTATGGCTTCTGCTTTTTCGGGGTTTACCTCAATTCCCTTCTCCGTAACCATAAATCCCAAAAATCTTCCTCCTCGGATCCCAAAAGAGCACTTCCGAGGGTTAACTTTCATGCCAAAGTTGTTCATAATGACCAATGCTTTCCGCAGGTCCTCAGGATGTTCTTCGACAGTATTACTTTTAACTACAGTATCATCTACGTAAACCTCTACTGATTTCCCAATAAGTCCTGTGAACATAAGACTTACTAACCTTTGGTAGGTAGCTCCCGCATTCTTTAGTCCGAAGGGCATGACTAGATAACAAAAGGTGCCTGCATCCGTGATGAAGCTGGTCTTATCTTGATCAATAGTCGCCATCGGGATTTGGTTGTACCCTTGGTCTCCATCTAAAGTTGATAGTAGCGCACATCCTGCGGTAGAATCAACTAGCTGATCTATGCTTGGTAAAGGATAACAATCCTTGGGGCATGCTTCATTGAGGTTAGTAAAGTCAACACACATTCGCCATCTTCCTCCGTGCTTGGGAACTAGCACAACATTAGCTAACCACTCGGGGTAGATAACTTCTCGTATTTGCTTCAATTTGAGAAGGCGTTGTATTTCCGAGCGGATGATCTTGTTGCGCTCGGGGCCCATTTTCCTCTTCTTCTGTTGGACAGGTTTAGCTCCAGGCTTTACATTAAGGAAATGTTGACATACCTTGTTGCTGATTCGTCCGGGCGGCCCCCCTTCCCACGCAAAGAGGTGATGGAATTGTTTGAGAAGAGAAATCAATTGACCTTCTATGATTGGAGCCATATGGGTGCCCATTTTGATTACTTTCTCGGGGCTTCCTTCTACTAATTCCACCATTTTTAATTCTTCCACAGGTTGGACTCGTGTTTCCTCGGTTCTACACTTTTTGTTATTTCCGAGTGAGGGTCCGTCCTCTTCTGAGGGAATGGCATTCATGCAGCATTCTCTGGCTTTTGAATGACTTCCTCGGACTTCTCCGATTCCCGAAGAAGTGGGGAATTTCACTTTAAGATGCAGAGTAGAAGGGATAGCTTCAAAGGCCCGAATAGAGGGTCTTCCACAGATGACATTATACGTTCGTGAGGAGGCCTCCACTACCCAAAACTTAATAGATTCAGTTCTCCGAAGGGCTCCTTTCCCCTATGACATCGGAAGGGTAACAGTTCCGAGGGTTTGACAAGCTTCCCCTGAGAATCCTACTAACGGGACCTCAACGGTTTCCAACGTTTCTTGTTTCAACCTCATAGCAAGATAAGTAGGTAAGAAGAGCACATCCACAGAGCTGCCCGTATCTATAAGGATCCGTTGGATTTCATACCCGTAGATGACAGCAGAAATAACCAATGGATCTTCGTGAGGGTATATTACGTCCATAAGATCCTCGGGCCCGAAAGTGATGCTAGGCAGATTCAATCCTTGAATGGAGCAGACAGACAATCCTTGTTCTGCTCGTCGGGCTTCTTTCAAATATTTCTTCTTTTTACCCTGAGGTGTCATGGAAATCTCACCCCCTTCAATCATATTGATCGTTCTCCCTGTTGGGGGGTTGTCTTTGTAAGAGTTAGGTGGAGGAGGCAAACTCTGATACCCTGTCGTTTTCTCTCGTGAATTTTGCCGACGATCTTTAATTCTCTCTTGGGATCGGAGACGTCTAGTGGTCCTCTCTCGTGATTTCCAACTAGGCGTCCTTTCTTCCCTTTCTTGCTCTTCCTCTTCCCTTCGTGATCTCTTTCAAACATTTGCCTTGGGCTCTTCGAGGTTATTTTCCTTGAGGTAGTTCTTCAAATACCCTATCTCTAACAGGCGGAGTACCTCTAAACGAAGGGTAGTACATTCTTCCGTAGTGTGCCCGTAAGTTTTATGGTACTTACAATATTTCCCCGTGTCCTTGTCTCGGTTAGGAAATTTAGTCGGTCTGGGCCAGTGCAACTCGTTGCTACCCCTCATTATGTTGAGCACTTCTGGTGGAGTAACAGTCATCGGGGGTAAGTGCACGGGTCGGAGGAATTTCTTAACCACTCCCCCTTCATCTTTGCGCTGAGGAGGTTTTCCTTCCTTATTCTTTTCCTTAGCCTTTGCCTCTTTCTCGACGCGTTCTAGGTGTTCACTATCCTCCTGCTCCATTTGCTTCTTTGTTCCCTCGGCCTCTTCCATCAAAATGTGTACTTCTGCCTTTTGCATTAGCTCATTCATATCCGTGATACGATTTCCCATAAGGTATCTAAAGAAATCCCCCGTTCGGAGTCCCTGAGTTAATATGTCCGCCATAATGGTCGGGCTAACGTTGGGAACATCTAGGGCTTCATCCGTGAAGCGCTTTATATATTCTCGTAAAGATTCATCCTTTTTCTGCTTAATAGTAAAAAGATGTGTGGCAGATTTGGGGTACCTTCGATTGCAGGCGAATTGTCTCACAAACAAGTGAGCTAATCGGTCAAAACTCGTGATGGAACGAGGTGGAAGATGAGTAAACCAGGCTTGGGCCCGCCCTCCGAGGGTAACAGGAAATACGCGGCATAACACATGATCAGGAGCAGAAGAAAGGTCCATTCCGGCCAGGTATTGATGGATGTGATCCTGTGGGTCCCTTCCATCAGCTTCTCCGGTATATAGCGGGATATTGACAGGTCGCATCCCCGAGGGGACAGAAGCTGAAGCAATTTCGGGAATAAAAGGAGAGGTTTTGAATATAGGATCTTCCTCGGGAGCCATGGTCTTCTTGAGATCACCTAATTCTTTTCGTAAATCATCCATCATTCCCCACAAGGAATGTTCCACTTCTCCTCGACACTCCGAGGGGCGAGAAATTTCTTCCCGACCACTCACGGGAGTTCTTTCATGACATACATACCTTCGAGGCCTTTGTCGGGGTGCGCGTTGCCAAGGATTCCAATTTGGGTTCCATGCCATCGGAGGTGCATCTCCCTCCGAGGGGAAACCACCGTTCCCGGAGAGCACGGGGGACGGGTGTCCGAGAGGTTCATCCCTCCGGGGTGTTCGTGCAGCATTTATAAGTCTTTCGTAAACAGATCGGGGAATATTAATAAAATCTCTAGTACCTGGTTCGTAATTGGACAAAGTTTCTTCTGAGTCGTTGTTCGAGAAAGGAAGGTTGTCACTTTCGAAAAGATCGTCCATCCTAGCTGACATCTGCTTGAATTCTCTCGAGGACAGATATTATGGCGTTCCCACAGACGGCGCCACTTTGTTAACGGGTTTGGAATTATTCCCTATTTAACGGAAGATATTTATTTGGGTCGGAACGCCCTGTCCGTGATTCAGAGGCAATGATAGATGGAAATAATAAGAATAACTGCAAGAATATTCCCTTCCTTTATTCACTGAACTTTTTCCTCCTCTCTTTCTTTTTATGTATCTGAATGTCAAGTGGTAATAAGTAAACTGAGTGATCTTGCTTTTTTTCTTCTACTGATCATACCCCTTTATATAGACTTGGGTAGGGGCAGGTGTCATTGTGCATGTGTTTTGGTAAGAATAGGTGTCGTCGTTATATTGATACAGGTGTGAAATGAGGATAATGTTTATCTCTTATCTACTGGATGCTGACTGGATGAATCTTTGTGTTTCCGGATATCTCCGAGGGCTTCTGGTGTAGATGATTTTGATAGATCTATTCTCCCGAGGGACTTTATTTTTCTTTCTTGATTCGGGTCTTTTCTTCAACAATCAGGAGCGATCTCTGTGGGTGTAGATGTGACCTCCGAGGACCTGGTTTGATCTCCGAGGACTCGATTTAGTCTCCGAGGGCTGTGTTTGTTTTACTGAAAGTGGGATTTCTTCATCAGAGTTCTCGGACTACATTCATTGGGTGTTCTTGTACTTATTTCTTGATTTTCTCCAAAATTGGGTACTCGGATAAGTCCGAGTGTCATCTTTTCCGAGGAGTGTTCAGCAAGGAAGTTTTCTTGTAAGTTCATAGGACTCGGGGTCCATTGTGGTTCCTCTTGGCGCATTGGTGGATATCGGAGTCGTACGGGTCCATCGGGGTTTGCTCTTTTTCCGATGCCGTATTGATATCTGTTTTTCGTTCACCATTTTGACTTTCCAAGGGACGCTTAGGTTCCTCCTCGTGTGCTCTTGTAAACCTCTTAGGGTAGGGCAATCCTCCGAGGGGTGTTCTTTATGGGTACATCTCATCGGAAGTACTCGTGACAATAGTATTGCCCCTATATTGTTTTTTCCGAGTAGGGGTAATCTTCTTTATTTTATTTTTAGGGTTAACAAACGTCATTTTGTTTACACTATTTTTGGTTCATTATTGTGATGGAGTAATCAACGATATTTGTTCAAGAACACCCCCACCCAAATTTTGGGTGTTACTGATTTTTACAAGATTAAGAGGAAGGATTTTCAGTGTGAAGAGAAATATGATAGTAGTTGATTATTTTTATTCAACTTGTTCCATATTGGATTGTTAGATTTTTATTTATAGAAGAAGGATATAGACATTTGTTAATTACATGTTCTTTTATGCTGACAAGTGTTTTCCATGCACCTTATTGGCTATTATGCCTCCTTAATTTTCTGACATCCGTCCTCTAGACGTGTTTCAACCGCATATTTTGTCATGTGGTTATTTATTGTGTTAAGGATTCTTGTAAGGCATCGTGTAGTATGTTTGGACTCGTAGAGCCTTTTAAGATATCGTGTAGCCTTTAATGCATCGTGGATATTCATCCCGTAAGGCATCGTTATCCTTGTAATGCATGGTAGAGCCATCTAAGACTCAGATGTCCTTATAAGGTATCATTGTGCTTGTAGGGCATCACAAATGTGTGACATGTAAGGTGTTGTGGATCCTTGTAAGGCATCGTGGAATCAGTTAGGACTCGTAGAGCCTTCTAAAGTAATTTCTGCACATGTAAGGCATATATGTGGTGTTATAATTTTTGTAAATCATCGTATCATATTAGAAAGCGTCATTGAGCTTGTAAGGAAACTTACTTTTTGTCCTCGGAGGACATCACGGCATAACATCTAATGCGGGCCGATGGTCTTGATAGCAGGGGTTAACAAATACCATTATTCGTCATGTAATTTGATATTACGTAATATAGTAACAATACATGTCATGTCAGGTGGATGCCACAATTGCAAGGATCACCAATATTTGTGTATAGAAATCTAGGCACCCTATGATATGCCATTGGAAATACATGGATGTCTATGTCGTAATGCAACAAGCGAGTTGCAATTCGGAGGTTCGAAGTGGAAGTTATGACCGAAACGGTAAAATTGCGTAGATCTGGACAGCATATCGGATACCATATCGAATATCACCCCCGATATGCCATTTTAGATATACTATGCCCATTTTGCCTAAAAATACCCCTCCATTTGGCCCTAATGTAGAGAGAGAACGCCTAGGGACCCCCCAAGCTCATATGTCGAATATATTCGATATACAACCCCTGACATGTGATGTCGAATGCCATTTTCGACATCACATTCGACATGCAGCAGACCCGATATTGTATTCAACATAGAGAATGTTCTACATGTCCATTAGATATTTACCTTATATCAAATGAAGGATATTTGAGATACGGTTCTATAGGAAGAAGCATATCGAGGTTTCAATATAAGTACATCGAGATATGGCCGATATCGTGAGGCCTCGCTGAAATACCGGACATGCAGGATACCTGACATAATATTGAATATAGAGGATATTCCACATGTCTCCCGACATGTACCTTATATGCTTTGAAAGCTAAGGGAGTCTACTTTCCATATCAAGACGCGGGTCAAGGTTTGGACCTTCCTACACGGAGATATGGTCAAAATCGTAAAGTCGTGCAATGTAGAAACAAGTGAATCACATAGCCTAATTAGTGCTCTGTCATCAGAATAAATAAATGAACTACGTTCGGCTTAATTCCCTTAAGGGATACGTAGGCAGCTTGGGATAACCCGAGTCCAGTCCAAAATCATTAAAGATTCATCCGCCCCTCACCAATCACTTGGAGTACATGTGTGCAAAGAACAAAGATGATTCCAACGTAGCCTAGATCCGGCATAATGTGGAGTGTTTCGTCAGCCTGCCAAGCCAGCAGACGATAATGCACGAAATCATTGGCGCCGTCTGTGGGAACACACTGGTATGTACGTAAAAACAAGCACACACCCTTAAAATTCAATAGAATTCATCAAGAACAATGGCGGATTGCAGCGCCATCGGACCTATGCCTTACATGAAGCTCATTCTTACGATTCTGGGTTGACCTACATTCATCAAAACCGTGGACCATATCGAGCACCCAATACCCCACTCGGCCAATCAAGGTAAGTCATATTAATTACATTATATTGTTCACCTGCATATTTGGCTATTAATTACGTTATACTGATTCACCTACATATCAAGCATATTTTTAGATATCGAAACCTCCTTTCGATGTCGAGCATGTTTTTGATATCGAGCCTATTTTCGATGTCGAGCATATTTTCAATATCGAGCCTAGTTTCGATGTCGAGCCTATTTTCAATATTGAGCCTTTTCGATGTCTAGCCTATTTTCTATATCGAGCCTATTTTCGATGTCGAGTCTATCTTCGATGTCGAGCTTTTTTCGATATCGAGCCTGTCTTCGATAAAAACATCCACCTTCAATATACCCCATTCCCGATACACTACATCCGGTATGGAGATTATCTTCGACATCTCTTAAGCCCGATATCATCACTCCCCGATATCATAACTTACATGATACGCGTATACACTCGATATCCTCGTATCTCCGATATCCATTACATTCGATATCTCTCAGATTTTGAAATTATCCTAGATTTGATATCGCTCAAATTCGATATAATCCCAGATTTGATATCGCTCATATTCGATATAATCCTAGATTTGATATTATCCCAGATTCGATGTTTTTCAGACTCGACATAGTGATTGCCCAGGAATCACTTGGGCTTATTAATATATGCTTTTAATTATGTTGGAATAATTTATATTTACCTGAATTGCCTTTCCTCCATATTAGGCGAACTGGGCTTTACCCGGTTTTTGGCCGATATCTATTATTAATCTTTATCTTGTGAATGCTACATATCTCTCTCTTTCATAGCAATAGACTGATTGCAAGAGCGAACATATCCTACGGGATAAGACACAAATATATCTTAAAGGGTAAAAGTCTCTCCTATCCTAAGGGTAGACCATATCGGATGCTATCCGTTTCTTGGCTGTTATGTATCTTAAAGTGTTATATTGATATATCTTTGCATATATTGTTATCCGTTTAAATGGTAAGAACATAGACATCCTCCGTCAACAAAATAAGGAGAAAAAGATCCGATATCCATCGAGATAAGGAGGACAAATAAAAGAAAAGAAGATCCCCTATTCATCGAGATAAGGAGGATAAAAAAAGAGAGAAAAATGATGGTACAACAACAAAAAGGTTTCGCCCTCAGGACATAACGCTTGAAAATGCGACTGTCCATATACCCTCGCGGTAGATACGTTGATACAACAACGGAGAGGTCTCGCCCTCAAGACATGTCTCTTACAACGATGACTGTCCATATGCCCTCGCGGTAAATATGATGATACAACAACAAAGGTCTCGCCCTCAGGACATATTGCTTACAACGACGAATATCCATATACCCTCGTGGTGGATACGGTGATACAACAACGGAGGTTATGCCATCTTGACTACTTATATGGTGGATGTATCTCTTATCCTACGAGATACGACAGAGAAATACCTTAACAGGTCAACATAACTCTTATCCTACGGGATATGGCAGAGAATACCTTAATAGGTAGGCTTATTTTTTGTCCAATGGGACAAGATAGCAAATACCTTGAGACGGTAGAGTTCTCACCTATCCTATGGAAAAAGCCAGAAATACCTTAACAGCTAATTTATTTTTTACTATCCTAGAGGATATAGCCGAAAATATATAAACTGACTCCAAAAACCTATTTTTTTCATGAATTAACCGAGAAAACAGACAATGTCGACAAAAAAATGATATATGCTAGAAATGGTAGAGTCACATCTACCTATACGGTAGAATGCCAGAAATGGCAGAGTAATAACTATCTATACAGTAATGTGCCCCAAATAGCAGAGTAACATGTACCTTTACGGTAGCATGTCAGAAACGGTAGCATGTCAAAAATGGTAGAGCAACATCTACCTACACAGATTCATGCATAAATCAGCAGAGGAACATTTACCTACACGGTACCATGCCTATAGCGGCAGAGACATACGTACCTACGCGGTACCCTACCTAAAACGGCAAAACAACATGTTCCTACGCGGTACCCTGCCTTAAATGACAATGAATCATGCACCCACAAGGTACCCTAACTATAATGACAGCAAATCAAATACATGATTCCTTACACAATACTCCTTTAAATATTATAAATGAATAAGTTACTTTGAGACACCACGCGAATCGCAAAAATTTGCACAAAAATATGAGATGACACGCTTGTATTAATCCAGACAATAATGAACAAAGATGAACCAGATTACAACATCAAGTACCCACGCGGTAACCCACCTCTTAAGGCACAACGACTAGTACCTACGTGGTATCTCTGCCTCATACGGCACAAAAACAAGTACCTATGCGGTACCCCGCCTCTTAAGGCACAGTAAAGCACCAAAATGAGACCCCGACTCTCAAGGGCATATAATCGTCGACAAATGCCGCCTCTAAATCTGGCCCGAGGATGCAAAGCTCAAGCAGTTAGCTAGATACCTACTCTGCACAATTATAATAAAATGAAGATAACACCTATATAATGGCAGAATACTGCTAGCTGCTCAAAAATAGTGCGATAACACGATTAAATAATAAATCATTCATACCATAATTTTTTATGGAAGTGGCGTTACATCCGTCACCAGTACTGCGACTAATCTTGCAATGAGAAATACACTCATTATCGCGTGCGAGATGTGAGTCAAGAAAAAAGACCAAATTCTAAAACATGTTGTAGTCGCAGTGATTATAGCATGTACATCCACTATGAGGGTCAACATCTTACCCATATCGGTCAATAAATTCAAAAGCAATCCACTCTACGTGGTACGATATGACTTTATTCCTAAATGAAGCCAGCACAAACAGTAAACTCTCATTGCTGATGAGATCTCTAATAATACCGCAGCGACTATAAGATATATATTGCAATGTTCAAAATTAACACCTACTGTTCAAATAAACGAGGACGCATTGATTAAATAAAATCGCTCCAAAGCACAAGAAGTGTTAACCGAAAGATCATTCCAACCAGCATAATATGCTACACTTTACATCATCGTAAACTATACAACTGACTCAAAGAGTGAGCAACCTACACCCCTTAGTAGCACAAGCAAGCGATCTAATACGCGTTAGGCGCAAACCTAAAAATGTCAAGAAACTTCTCTGCATCCATCATCGCATTCATCATTTTCACAATTACTATAGCCGAAAGCCTTCCTTACGATGACTTCTCGCTCATTACCTATCTTATCCTCTTTAAGATTTACAAAGCGCATGTTTAAGTTACATGGAAGAGAATGTTGACATCTCTCCTTGGACATATAAATGTGGACGTAAACCGTCTTTTACAAACATTGGTCATAGGAGCCTCTAGTCTGCCATGACGGGCTTTAACTTTTTCAAATGATGTTTCATATGATTTTCGCTCTCACTACAACCTTGCTTGTCTTCAAGCATTTTATTATCCGTCGATTCGCCTACGGGAAAAGGCAGAAAATACCTCAATTGGTAAGTGATATCTCCTATCCTATGGGAAATGATAGAGAATACCCTAACAGCCACTCCTACTCTCGATTTGGACATAACGACGCACACTTCACGCCAACAAAACAAGACTCTTTATCTTTAGAATCTCGACAACGGCATCAAGCTCAGCATTAGCATACATACACTTTGTGCGGGTGTTAGTCCAAAACCATCCGTGAGGTGTAACAATACTTGAAGCTACACTCTACAATAGCTTCACCTAAAAATTGCCTAATTATGGTATAATGAAACGTACCTTGCGTGGTATCCAAGTCATTTACCTCTCATGATACAATGCAATATACTCTAAAACATGTTGAGAGTAGCAGTGATTATAGCATGTATATCCACTATGTGGGTTAACATCTTACCCATACTGGCCAATCAATTCAAAAGCAATCCACTCTGCGTGGTACGATATGACTTTACCCTTTAAAGTATTGTCAATTCCTAAATGAAGCCATCAAAAACGGTATACTCTCATTGCTAATGAGATCTCCAATAATACCACCGCGACTATAAGATATATAATGCAATGTTCAAAATTAACACCTACTGTTCAAATAAATGAGGATGCATTGATTAAATAAAATCGCTCTAAAGCACAAGCAGTGTTAACCGAAAGATCATTCCAACAAGCATAATATGCTACATTTTACATCATCTTAAACTATACAACTAACTCAAAGAGTGAGCAACCTACACCCCTTAGTAGCACAAGCAAGAAATCTAATAAGCGTTAGACACATACCTAAGAATGTCAAGAAACTTCTCTGCATCCATCATCGCATTCATCATTTTCACAATCACTATAGTCGAAAGCCTTCCTTACGATGACTTCTCGCTCCTTACCTATCTTATACTCTTTAAGATTTACAAAGCGCATGTTTAAGTTACATGGAAGAGAATGTTGACATCTCTCCTTGGACCTATAAATGTGGACGTAAACCGTCTTTTACAAACATTGGTCATAGGAGCCTCCAGTCTGCCATGATGTGCTTTAACTTTTCCAAATGATGTTTCATATGATTTTCGCTCTCACTGCAACCTTGCTTGTCTTCAAGCATTTTGCTATCAGCCGATTCGCATACGGAAAAAGGCAGAAAATACCTCAATTGGTAAATGATATCTCATATCCTATGGGAAATGATAGAGAATGCCCTAACAACCACTCATACTCTTGATTTGGACATTACGATGCACACTTCACGCCAAACAACACGAGACTCTTTTTCTTTAGAATCTCGACAACGACATCAAGCTTAGCATTATCATACCTACACTCTGTGCGGGTGTTAGCCCAAAACCATCCGTGAGGTGTAACAATACTTGAAGCTACACTCTACAATAGCTTCACCTAGAAACTGCCCAATTATGGTATAATGAAACATACCTTGCGTGGTATCCAAGTCATTTACCTTTTATGATACAATGCAATATACTCTGCATGGTATTTATGCCACATACTGAACACGTTATCATAGATCATACTTTACAAGGTATAACAAGAATCATTTATGACACAATGTCAACTACATCTACCTATAAAGGTAATAGAAGCGTAGTCAGATACTACATCTGATAAAGTACTCAAATAACTCAAGAGGTACCTACAAAGTTTGAGTTGGTTACGTACCCACCTCACCAAACGCAAGACTCAGCCATACTAACGTTATGGCCGGGCTAGAGCATTCAAATATTTCACATTTTCCAAACTTTTATGAAGCTAAAATCATAATAAGCAACAAAGAACTCAAGGTTGGTAAAACAATATTTTCCTAAACGTTCATATATACACATTCGCAAGTTATATCACATACAACCTCACACATACATTTGGGGGCCTCGGCGGCTTAATGTAGAGAACAACCTACTTGTGTTCTGCAGTACCCCCTACCAAGACATATTAACACTATATTGTTATAGGAAGAAACCCGACATACCTTGCTGCTTCGATATAATGGGAGTTCGATATTTGGGGTCACAAAATGACAAAAGGTCCCTAATAAAATAATAGCATACGGACAAGAGGTGGGGACCACCTTATATAATAAACACACGTGGGCCCCGACGACAATAAATGGTTGTCTATATCGGGGAGATATCAAAAACATGTATTCGATATTCACCCATTATCGCAGAATTTTCGACTTCCATCATAACCAAATAGTCTGGGAAAATGAGGGAGTATCCGAGCTCTATTTTCACTATCCCAATTCGTTGTTCATGCAACTTGAAAACTAGGGGGAGTGAAGGCTATCCCTCAATGAAATACTCGAGACTACAAATCAAGTTTACGAATTATCATCTACAATAATAACTCTCAAACTGGAAGACTACTGGTGTGTATAAATAAATCATCCAATTAGAGTTTGAAGTATGCTCATATTCCAAAAGCACACTCCAAACTGGGGGGACTATTGATATTACACAATACAGTAACAATACGTGTCATGTCACGTGGATGCCACAATTGCAAGAATCACCAATATTTGTGTATAATGAACTGAACACCCTACGATATGCAATTGGAAAGCCACGGATGTCTAGGCCGTAATGCAACAAGCGGATTGCAAGGCAGATGTCCGGAGTGGAAGTTATGCCTAAAACGGTGGAACTGTGCAGATCTAGATAACATATCTAATATCATATCGAATATCACCCCCGATATGCCATTTTCGATATACCATGCCCTTTTTGCCTATAAATACCCCTTAAATGGAGATAAAACGCCTAGAGAACCCCCCCCCCCTCCACAAAGCTTCTATGTCGAATATATTCGATATACAAACCCCGACATGTGATGTCGAATGCCATTTTCGACATCACATTCAACATGCAGCAGACCTGACATTTTATTCAACATAGAAAACGTTATATATGTCCATTTGATAGGCACCTTATATTAAATAAAAAATACTCAAGATACGGTTCTAAAGGAAGAAGCGAATCGAGGTTTTGATATACGTACATCAAGATAAGGTCGATATACCCGACATGCAGGATACCCGACATGATATTCGATATAGAGGATATTCGACATGTCTCCCCGACATGTACCTTATATGCTTCGAAAGCTAAAGGAATTTACTTTTCATATCAAGAAGCGGGTCAAGATTTGGACCTTCCTACAAGGAGATATGGTCAGAACCGTGAAGCCGCGGAATGCATAAACAAGTGAATCACATAGCCCGATTAGTGATCGGTCATTAGAATAGATAAATGAACTACGAGCTTGATTCCCTCAAGGGGGATACATAAGCAGCTTGAGATAACCAGAATCCAGTCCGAAATCATTAAAGATCCATCCGTCCCCTCACCACGTCGCTTGGAGTACATGTGTGCAAAGAACAAAATTGGTTCCAACGCAGCCTAGAACCAACATGATGTGGAGTATTTCGTTAGCCTAGCAAGCCAGCAGACGAGAATACACGAAATTATAATTAAATTCATAAGGTAAGACTTAGCAATCCTATTCGTGCAGCATTGATAACATTTGCAATGATTTTGCCTTGTTATGAAGAAGCTTACACGACATTATAATACATAACTTGTCACACGAGTTTTTTGCTTTTTAAGGCTACTAGTTACTTTTAAATAAACTTAAAATACTCCCAAATATATGCTTTTGAGATGGAAACAGAACATACGTAGACGCGACAAAATATACTCATATTATATATCTTTAATTACTTTTTTTTTCTTAAACATATTTAGTTACTTCTCTTACTCTCGGGAGGAAAAGGCTTTTACTCGGATGACAACATTACATAGTTATTAAGTATTACTTAAGATAAGATTAAGATAAGATGATACAAATGAACATGTAAGTAAGTTAACAAACATTTTAATATGAGAAGGAATACAATTTTGACTAGGCCTCCTCCTTGACGCCACCCACGACACCTTAACTTTCGTGAACTCCTTAAGTCATTGACAATTTTCACCAACCACACAACCGAACGGGCCAAACACCCACTCTCTCTTCCTCTTCTTCTATATATATTTTACATATATAAACCAATTCATATAAGCTACATACATACATCGTAAAGCCATTTCTCTCTTTCTTTCCACATTTACAAACAATTTTAAACTATATTAGGAGAACACATATATATTTAATTAAATGGCTTTACCTAATAACACCACCGCCGCATTGTCTTGCAAATCAGCCATTATTAACAATATTATTATTCAACAGCCTCAAACTCTGTTCCAACTCCCCCGCACCACCTACCACCACCGCCGCCGCGTCTCCGCCGTACATGCAGCTGATCCGCCGGTAAAAATACCCGTCGTGAAGCCTCCAGCATCGTCCGGCAAATGGACACCCGATACATGGAAGGCGAAAAAGGCCCTGCAGTTGCCGGAGTACCCCGACAAAACGGAGCTGGAGTCTGTGTTGAAGACAATGGAGGCATATCCGCCGTTGGTGTTCGCCGGAGAAGTAAGGGAGTTGGAGGAGCGGCTGGCGGAGGCGGCATTGGGTAAAGCTTTCGTCTTGCAAGGCGGAGATTGCGCCGAGAGCTTCAAGGAGTTCACTGCAATTAACATTCGCGACACTTTCAGAATTCTCCTTCAGATGAGTGTCGTGCTCTCTTTTGGTGGCCAAGTGCCTGTCGTTAAGGTATATTTATGGATTAAAATCTTTTAAACTGTTATTAGAACTATGTATCTAACCTTTGGTGCTCAAATAAAGAAAGAACGAAACTGTTTTTGAATGTATGTATTATAATTGATAACAATGGTAGCAATCTGTCTTAATTATCTCTGTCTGATATAAATAGTATAGTAAGCCATCATAACGGTATATACGAGACTACTCCTACATTAGCATTAACTACCACTTTGGACGTCATTGCTCTATTGCAACACCGTTCAAATAATTGTGATAACATGGAAGATTTATACATCAGGTCGGAAGAATGGCAGGACAGTTTGCTAAACCAAGATCGGATCCATATGAGGAAAAGGATGGAGTGAAGCTGCCGAGTTACAAAGGTGATAACATAAACGGTGATGCTTTCAATGAGAAATCGAGAATCCCCGATCCTCATAGGATGATTCGCGCATATTGCCAAGCTGCTTCCACACTCAACCTTCTCAGAGCCTTTGCTACTGGAGGTTATGCCGCAATGCAAAGGGTTACACAGTGGAATCTTGATTTTGTTGAGAACTCTGAGCTGGGAGATCGGTGAGTACCAATGGAATTTTAATACTCTAGATGAGTTCAGTTATGCATGCAATTTATGTAACTAGTACATACTTTTATTTTATTTTCTGTCACAATTGCTTGATGGTCTATAAGGTTTTCCTCCTAACTAGGCATATTTTTGAATTGTAAAGAACGTTGCGCCTCTTAACTAACTAACATATTAACGATAATATTGTTCATCAGATATCAAGAGCTGGCCCATAGGATTGACGAGGCGTTGGGTTTCATGGAGGCTGCTGGACTTACTGCTGACCACCCTGTTATGTCCACAACCGGATTCTGGACATCCCATGAGTGTTTGCTCCTACCTTATGAGCAAGCACTCACAAGGAAAGACTCAACTTCTGGTCTCTATTACGGTTGCTCTGCTCACATGCTTTGGGTTGGTGAACGTACAAGGCAACTAGACGGGGCTCATGTAGAGTTTTTGAGAGGGGTTGCTAATCCCCTAGGAATCAAGGTACGGTTTCTCCATGAATATAATCGGCCAATATCAGTGTCTGTGAAGGTCCCAAAACCCAATTACAGAATAATAGCATATGATTACTATTTGATCTCTTGCCAAGTTTTTGGTTTTAAATGTATCACATGTTGTTTTGCAGGTGAGCCAGAAAATGGATCCTAACGAACTTGTTAAGCTTGTTGAGATCTTCAATCCTGATAACAAGCCAGGAAGAATAACGGTTATTGTCAGAATGGGTGCTGAAAACATGAGAGTTAAACTTCCCCATTTAATCAAAGCAGTTCGAAGAGCAGGACAAATTGTTACCTGGGTATGTGACCCAATGCATGGGAACACTATCAAGGCACCTTGTGGCCTCAAAACACGTGCTTTCGATGCCATCCTGGTATGCTACTTCGTTCCCGATGGAGCAACTTAGTCTCCATCAACTTAGTTTTTAAGCTCTTGTACAAAACAAATTACGTTCCCGATGAAGCAAGATTCAAAGGTTTTTCATGACATTCTAATATGGAACCTTATTATATGTTGGTTTTATTGGTTTTTCCCCTATTAGACTCAATGCGAAATAGATCTGGTTGGGAAAAAGTAAATTTTGAAACACTTGCATCACAGGGTAAATAGTGGCGGTATGTGAATGATAGAAGTAGTTGCATGTCGTTTTGTGGGTCAATCGTCCTCCTGTTAGACTAGGTTCACATGGATGTCACATGTTTCAATTATTAAAAATTGAAACATGTTAGTTGCATGTCGTTTTGTGGGTCAATCGTCCTCCTGTTAGACTAGGTTCACCTGAGAATCTATTAGCTGAGCCATACTAGATAGTCCAAATTTTTGTTTTTCGATTATTGCATCTCTTATTTGCCTACATGTTTTTGGTACTGTGAGTGAACACCTAACATGCACTTGTTATTTTTCCACCGCACCCTTTTTAAACAAATGCACAAACCACAGTACCACTCCACAAAAATTGTTAGTGTGCGCTTACAACCCCAAACAAGCTCTTTACTAGAGTCTGAACATGAAGAAACCAATAGGGTCGTACAGAACGAAACTAAAGGATTGTGTACTCTATTTTTTTGTCATATTCCAGACTACATAAGTTGTATTGATTCTGAGATAACTCATTTAATATGTAGGCGGAGGTTAGAGCTTTCTTTGATGTGCATGAGCAAGAAGGCAGCCATCCAGGTGGAATCCATTTGGAAATGACTGGACAAAACGTCACAGAATGTATCGGGGGATCACGAACTGTGACTTATGATGATTTAAGCTCTCGCTACCATACACATTGCGATCCAAGATTAAACGCTTCGCAGTCTCTCGAACTCGCGTTCATTGTTGCAGAGAGATTAAGGAAAAAGAGGATTGCGTCTCAACGCTTTCTCTCTTAATTATATACTAAGGTGGCTTTTGTAGCCATCAAATATTTTCTGATTAGTCGATATTCCCAAAAGTATTTTATTATAGATTATTCTATAAACATCATCGTCCAACTGGTTCAAGTCTTCAGTGGCTTGCAGAAGGCTACCCAGGCACTCCTCTCTTTAAAAGAGTGAAATTGTGTTGTCAACTTTATGTGTCGAAGGCAAAGAATATTACTTCTTATGTCTAACCATGTCGAATATTTCTGAATATTGTAACTAAAGAGATTCTAAAATGTATCGAAAAATTGTGTGGGATATAATGTATAACCTTATGGTTTAACTTTTCCCTACTTTTAATTTATTTTTGGGTTAAAGGTGCTTTGCACCACCATTTTGAAACTCGGCCCGGACCGGCCGGTTCGATTGGCTTGTCTAGGCTGGTTTTGCACGTGGAGCGGCCTGCAAGCTCCAGTGAGCGAACCGGTGAATTAGGCCGGTTCGCCCGGCGACCCGGTCGCCCAGTTCGACCGGCTCGCCCTCTTTTCTTTTTTCTTTTTTCTTTTTGATTTTTTTGAAAATTACGAGACTGGCCGTTGATTTTTGACAAATTACAAACCTACCTCGAAAATTTTAAAAAAAATGCAAAACTTTGAATGGCCATAACTTTGCTTAGGAGCGTCTGTTTTGGACGCATTTTTTTTAGGTATCTCGAAGAGATCTATCAACCGCAAACTGCCTACGGCAGTTTGGGCCAAATGATTTTTTAAAAAAAAAATTGTTTTCCATCCTTAATTTGATTTTGAAGTGAAACGAGCATGCATTCGAGATGGTAAGGATGGTATTTCGTCTGATGCTAAGTTCATTTTCTAGATTTTAGTGTCACATATTGTTGTTCTTGTATTTAATTTTGTGTTACGGTTTGCCAACATTTAAAAATCCAAAACAATCTTTTAACTTGTATTAAATATATAGTTTGTTGGATTACTCAATGGTTTTCGCTACATCACAAGAACTTGTTTTGTTGGAGGTCACGTGTTCAAGTCATAGTATTGTTGTGATAATCATATTCTTATTTTTCTTATAATAATAACAAAATATTAGTGACTTAAAATATTTCTCACAATCTTATAATTTTTTTATATAATTAATTTTTATTATTATATATTTTATTAAAAGTTGACTTTAGTCTATAAATCGGTCCAGACAGTGGTTTGACCGGTTCGACCTGTTGACCCACTACCCGATAGCCTTACCGGGTTAATCATTGGGCCGGGTTTCAAAACACTGCTTTGCACTCTAAAATTGTCACCTTTTGAAACATTGCAACCCAAAATTGAAACTCAAATCACATTGCACCGTAAAATTATAATTTTTTGACACTTTGTACTCGTGTGTGTTATTTATTTTTATAGTGCTAAAAATGTCTTTTTCAAATTTTTTTTTTAAATTAAAGAAAACAGCAAAATAAAACAGAAACACAAAGCAGCAAAAAGTCTGATGGTAGAGCGGCTCGGGTTCCAGGCAATGACATTTCAATTCCATTGAAATTTTGAGGCGAACGATATCTAGCAAAATCAAACAAACTCCTTAAACCCTAAACCCTTTTCCTTCTAGATCCAAAACAACTCATATTTTTCTTCTTTTAGTTCCAATTAGAGGAGAAGGACGCAAAAAAATGACTTCCACGCTATTGAAAAGAGGTGAGTTGTTGGATTCGTTCGTACCTAAATCAAATGACTGAGATTGCTGCAACACAATATCATGCAATCGGAAGCCTGCATTTCAAATCAGTGTATCGCAAATAAATGTACACGCAGTGTCTCCATTATTTTCATTGCCATCGCCACGAAATTTTTTGTTTCCATAGTTTTCCTTCCAATTATAATAATAAACAACATAATCAACAACAACGTGGCTTCAAGAGATTTGAGGCGTTTGCTTTGTCTTATTTCCTTCCCTAATTTTGACTTTCTGATCAACATCAAAATTCTTAACCGTAGATTTTTTTCTTTCCAACATACGAATGAAAAAAGGAATTTCATGTTGGATTGGAGCTCAGGGAAATTTGAGAAGCGGTTCAGTTCTAGAGTTATTGCGCTAGTCAATTATTTTAAGGTTAGAGTCAGGGGCTGAGCCGGGGGAGGGGGGAAGGCAAGTGGTGTTGGTCGCCCCCCAGCCCATGCCCCTCCCCTATTGTATATATATGTATATACCAATTCTAATATATAATAATAATAATAATAATAATAATAATAATAATAATAATAATAATAATAATAATAATAATAATAATAGTAATAATAATAATAGTGTGTAATATGTTTATTGTAGCGGACATAATATTATATATATATATAATAGACATATAAAGCCTAAAGTATATATGTGATACGTGTATAAAACACCTATATTTTACTATTGATTATAAATGATATAATGCTTGATCCTTGCGTTTTATGTACATTTATGTATGTTTCATGTGATTTCACGATTAGAGTCAGTTAAGTCAAAACAATACAAAATAAGGCGAAAATACACGAATTTGGGAATTTTTGAGAAACAATGGATGAATCAGGGAGCTAGAGCAGTGGCGCGATCGAAGCTCCGCAACACACGTGGTACGGAAATTTCAGAGTCAAGTGCGACCGTAGGCGCGACAACGGTAAGAACCCGAGAGCAACATGAGCAGTAGTAAAAGCAGCAAGGCGTCGCGGAGGAAAGACAGATCGTGGTGTGATGGAGTAGTGGTCGCGCCAAGCAGGCCCGAGGATGGTCGTGCCTCATTAAAAATTACACAAGACTGGCAAACTTGATCTTTAACCTATTGGGCCGAAAATAAACTATAAAAGAGGAGGACGTCCAGCCCACAAAGGAATCATAATAATAAAAAAAAAAAAAATACATCGGAGCAGACCATAATACACAAGAGCACAACAAGACACATTCAATATCACCTTCACAAGAGAAAAAGAGAAGATTCGGGAGTAGCACAAAAAAATCGCTCAAAGGAAGAGGAAGGGTCATTCATACCCGATGGAGTAAACAGATAGAGAGGAATACGCAACTATCCTAGAAAATAATTCAAACATGATATTTCTTCTCTATTCTTCCATTTGTTTCATTATTTGTTTATGATGTTGAATCTGTTCATTGAAACGATGAGAGGCTAGTAATTTATGCTTAGAGTTAGGAAGTAGTTGGATTTTAAAATAGAGATAAAAGCATCAAGCCCCCTGAACTACGCACGTTATTGCCCTTTGCTCCTTGAACTAATTTAATAAGCGTTTTGCCCTCTAAACTATGTTCATCTGCAATTTTTTCGTTTATATTTATGTATTTATCTTGTGCTCAATGCTTTATTATGCTTGATCAACATAATATTGATCCGAAGTTATGGGAGTTGATTTAGCATAGCCACATAGCATGTTCTGTGGGATAAGTAAACCCGTGAGTGTGTGGAAAATATAAGTCGAACCATGTCCACTTGTGGCATCTAAAGAATTCATGAATATAAGCATCAATCATGGAAGTCGGCACATTAGTAAGACCATAATGGATATCCAATGAACCTGAACCTCTCAACTATTTAATCTTTATTGTTTACAACTCAAATTTAATCAAATCAATTAAATCCAGTCAAGTAGTTAGAAGTAGCTTAAAGTAGTTTAGAACAGTTAATCTAATTTAAACAATCCAGTTAGTTTAATCAAGAAAAAATAATCAAATCGTGATAATATAGGGATGAAAGAAGTAAAGCAATTGAGTGTGTAGTTTAACTATAGTCCTCGTGGGATTCGATACTTCGGTATTAACCTTTACTTTCTATTTTATATTACTTGAGCTTGTATACTTGCGATAGAGAGTGTGTTGAGATAAAATAAGAACACATATATTATACACATTAAGTTTTTGGAGCCGTTGTCGGGGACTAGGCAATTAGAAGCATATTTATTTTGATTGTTTTACTAATTCCAGCTAGTAATTTATTTCTTTTCTTCAAATTTTTAGGTGGTTGCTTAAAGAGGTCGTAGAGATCATTTTTACCGTGAAGACCAGAAGTATTAAGGTACAAAAGATTTGAGCATAGTGTGGATGACTCAGCAGAGGAGTTTCTCGCACAAGTTTCTCGAGGCATATAATCTTTTGTCACTATTTACAAATTTGGAGGAAGAAAAGATGAAGATGCAGTTTACCATTTGATGAATTTTGACAATGCATGCAAGTTTTACATATCAGCGCATCTCATAGAGAATTTCCTGAAGCAGAAGACATTTATTTAACATTAATCGTAGCAGCTAACGATTGGTACGTGGAACTTAATCCACTAAGTGTCAAAACTTGGGAGCAGATGGCACAATTATTCATGAGACATTATTATCCACCGATTCTAGCAGTGCCACGTCGTAGAGAGATCATGAGTTTTTCACAGAAGCCACGTGAACTAGTGTATGATCCATGAGTAAGATTTAATCTACTTATCAATAGTAGGATGATGCTTCATGAAACTCACAGATGATGCAGCAAAAGAAATTCTTTCAGACATAACCTTGAATAGTGTGTATTGGGAAAATCGCCATCCACATCCAAAGTTAGAGCCACCATAAATCAATAGGAGGAAACAAGGAGATGTGAATGGTATTTCACATAAAGATGAGAGACAAGCAATTGATATAATATCCAATACAACAACAGCATTATGATGAAAAGACAGTACATGCAGTTACATTACATAGTGGGTATGAAACACAATCCATTGGCTGATCAACAAGAGGAAGAAGAAACTCCAGCATCAAACAACGTTCAACACGTAATCTAAGAAATAGAAGATAACGTTGAAGAAATATCGGCGATAGTAAAACAATACAATATTCGTAGAGGTTGCATAAGAGAACAACCGACAAAACATATGAGATATTTTTGAAGTCATTGGAAGGAACGTCCATTTAGATACCTATAATTGATGCCCTTAATTATGTTCCAAGGTATAGTAAATTCATACAGGAGTTGGTGACAAAAAAAAAAGACCGAGAATGTGGATACCTTAGTGGTTGTTCTTAGGCCTTCAAAATGTTCTCCAACTTCGGCTCCATGACATGTTTCCAAGATATTCTGAATTTCTTCCACTGGAACGCATAAAGAATTTTAGATAAGACGGTTGCACATAAATATTTATTTAGAATAAGTTGATTTACTTCTTTCACCTTGTAAGAATTTTGTTTGTCTATTCTGCAGATGTTAATTGTTACTGCACCAAAATAAACATAAGAATAAGAAATATTTTTTGAAGTGGTGTATAATAAATTTTTATTTTTTGTTTTTATATTAAAAAATATTGGAATTATGACGTCAGGGCCACGCACGACCTTAAGGTGCGACATGGCCAGATCGCGTGTGTGATTCTCGGCGGTATATATGTGTGTGTGTTGTGTGGTGATTTTATTCACTTCACTCATTTCTCTGAATTTCCACTTTGAATTTTCACTCTAATACTCTCCCCCTAAACCAAATTTTACCCAATTGTGATTCACATTTCAGGTATTTCACTTCCTCCATTTTCTATATTGTTATGTTGTTATTCTTAATTACTCTATAGTGATTAGTTCCGTATGGGTGGCGATTTATAGTTGTTGACTTTAAATCGAAATGTGTTGTTCGACTTTAGTACATAGTTGGTGCTTGGTTTAATTTTTGTCTATGACATTCGGAGAACCTGAATTATTTTGCTAAGTGATAGATTTATTATTTCCTTGGTTATGAGAATTTTGTATATTCAATTAATATAGGGGTTATGCTATTTTATCTGATTTATCTGATTTGTCTGATTTTCCTATTTTATGTGATTTATCTGATTTTCCTATTTTAATTGTTAGAATGACTAAGAGACGTGATTCACACAGTTCGAAAGTTCTGATTAGAGGCACACCACAAGTCATTTTTATGACGAATCATCAGTTGAGCTATTTAGGACATCGGAGGCGTACAACTTTTATTAGCATTTACGTGGAACCAAGATTCACGAGGAGAGTCATATGGTACTTTACCCTGGTGTGCTGAGTAGGATGGGGATCCTACATTTTACAATGGCTAGCCTGAAGGAGGTTTTCCACGAGTGGGTTCGTGAGTTTTATGCTCAGTACAACTCCAAGATGAGGGAGTCACATGTTTGGGTTAGAGGCAAGTTGGTTGCTTGTTCAGCTAGTGACATAGATCGCCTATTTCACTATCACCCAGCCCGGGTGGAGCCATACCAATTGGTGATTGATGCGTATTTTCACGTGTTATTATTTGAATAATACACACATTCGCAAGTATACGAGTCAAGTAATATAAAATAGAAAGTAAGATTACGTCCAAAATATCGAATCCCACGAGGACTGTATTGAATTAATCTCGCTTCTTCTATTTTATCTAAACTAAACTAAACTAAGCTAGATTAAACTAAAGTAAGCTATGCTAGACTAATAGACTAAATTGAATTGGATTATTGGTTGATAGACTATGCTAGACTAATAGACTAAATTATGCTAATATTAAATCTAATTACTACTTAAATCTACTCAGATGGTGGATGAATGTTTAGAGCGTAAGGTTTCATTGTATCTCCATTGTGTTCATCCTCATGCTTTTAATTAATCGTTTTGGTCAATATGTTAATGGCTCCTTTCGAAGCCACAACCGGACATGGGATGACGTTAGTGGGCCACACACTCAAGAGGTTCAACTATCTGGTAGAACATGCTATGTGGTGGCGTTAGCTACCACTCATAACTTCTAATCATTCATATATTGGCCAGATACATAAAAGCATTGAGATCAAGATAGATGAATAAATACATAAACGAAAAGGTCCTAATCAAAACATAAGAAATCACATAGGTTCACCAATCCAACTACCCCATAACCCTAAATATAATAAATTAGCTACTCATGATTACAAGTTCAATATCACAAATAGAAAAGAACATCGTAAGAAAATAGTAAAATAAAGATAAACTCCCAATCGATATCGCCTTGCTACTTTCTACTCGATCTCTAACTTGAATCCTTGGTGACCATCTTAATTCTCCTGATTGTTGTTGTGTACTTATGTTTGCTCTTGTGAATATTTGTGAACTTGTATGCATTGGTGGTGTATGAAAATCTGGAGCCCTAGTGTCTTTATATAGGAAAATAGTAGCTGGACATAAATTAGCTTTTTTGTACGTTTATGGGCCTCGACGCGCGATTTGGGTTTGGTCGCGCCTGGGTGGCGCAATCACACTACGATCATGCTTGGGACGCATTATTCTCTGATTCTTTGTCTGAAATAGGCATGATTTGGTCAGGTCGCACCTGAATCGTGCCTGGCAGGCCCTACAGCGCTACGATCGTGCCTGCTCTTTGTTGCTTTGCGCGGGGTCACCGTTTTGGCTATAACCTCCTCTTTGGATGTCGTAATTAAGATCCGTTTGTTACATTGGAACACTGGCTTCCTTGGATTTTTAATGGTATGTATCAAATACTTTGGTTCTACTTGTAACTTTGTCTCCTTGCATTTGAATCAATAGTTTCCTTTGGATTCCCCTCATTGCAATGTTGTGTCTTGAAGCCATGTTCCCAAAAACATCCATTTTAGGCTATTTTTGCTTCATTTTGCGTTATCTAACTAAAATCCTATAAAAACATTAAAACATACTAAAACCAATAAATATGCACTAATTCTTATACAAAGCATAAGGAATTGAGTACTTAAATAACTTTAAATAAAAGCTCATCAAATACCCTCACACTTAGATCATTGCTCGTCCTCGAGTAACTAAAAACTAAAATTGACTCAATCTAAATTAGAACTCAAGTTGTAAACATATCAACACTCATGCACAGGGATATATTCTCAGAATGCAACATATGATCAAAATAAGAGATGGGCTATAAACATCAAGTATAATAAAGTCATTGTCAAGCCAGTTTCATGTGCTCAAATAGTGTGTGATACTATTTTTCATGCATAAGAATTCTCTTAACATTGTACATTTATAAGGTCATGGCTCTTAACATATAATCACTTCAATCTCACTCTCTACCTTTCATGTTGCCATCAATTCATGTAGACTCCATTTAGGACTTTTTTATCTTGTAATGTTAGGCTTTGGTATGTGCTATAATGGAAAACATCATATCTAGAGATGTATGTAGCAAACCACTCATGTGTTTCTTTTTCCTCCCTTGTTTGTGTTGTATTCATTGGCCATACATTTTAGGCTCTTTTTGGCATATTTTCTTTGGTTTTCACACTATACTCCATTAGTTTTCGGGACACTCCCCCATACTTACATTTTCGCGTGGGGGTTATTATATGATCTCTGTTATATTCATCCTCATTTCGCTTTTTTGCCCTTTTCTTTTTCATACTTTTATTTTTAGCTCTTGCTTTTGTTTTGAGCTCCTACCTTATCCCTCCTTCGATCTACTACATCCATCTCTAGTAATGGGTAGGATACAAATTCTTCTTTTGGCTTAAGGTAGATAATTAGGTTTCATAAACAAAGGCTCATAAGAAAAGGCTTCAGCAGGGTTCAGTTGATATTTTTCATAAAGGGTTTTGGGCTTGAAAGGCTCCAAGGTTGATAGAAAAGATGGCATATTTTTATTTCCTCAACACATAAAAATCTACAATCATCTCCAACAACAATAAAGAAAATTATTCAAAATTCATAATCACATGCTTCATCCCTACTTTCTCATAAATAACAACATTAGTATTTCCGTTTTACATTTATAGCAGATTGAAAGGTGTATATGAAACTTAAACATGTTTTTGATAATATTACTCAAGATGTATTCAATTCATGCACGTATACTCTTGCATCTCAAATTCAAACCATATTATGCATATATCATCATTGATCCCTACTTATTAGTGCTTCAAACTTGAATCTAATGACTCGATCCTAAAACAAACTATACTAGGATAAATATATAGCACATATAACAAAAAGCGAAGCTTTACCACCCCCAACACAGAATCGGATGATGTCCTCATCGTCAAAACATATAAAATAAAGCCTAGATGAGAGTACTCCCATGATCGAGCAACAAGCTCATGAGACGCTTGTCGAACTGTGGGTGTTGGTGTTTTTTTCCTATCAAGGTTCCTCAATTCCATGAATTGATGGTTGTTGATATTCCAGAGTTTCTCAGTTATCTCTTCCAATGTGTTCACTAGCTTTGCATTTGTATGCCTTTTGTTTATACTAGTGATTGTCTCAATGCTTTTTTTCCCGTGTCTAGATCAATGGTGTAATAACTTCCGGACTCCATGTTTTTCTACAAAATAAGAAAAGAAAAGAAAAAATTTTCAACATAATAGATGAATAGAGAAATAACGAAAAATGGTCTTATGATTCTAAGACACGTGAGAATTATATATGTGATTAGGGTTCAACAAATAAGAGGTCTTAATAAAATTTGGTAATTTTTCATAAGTTGCATAACTCTTCCATATTAATTGTAATCACACAAGGAACAATTCATGTACTTCAATGGAATTTAATCACACGAGATAGAGATTGCTCAGCCAAATTTTGTAGATTCTGAATTCTGCATGTCTCATATTGCCTTTCGAACTGAGACATGTGTTTAGCAAGAAAACTTTCATGTGCGACTTGGAAGTCGTGCGTGAGGTTGCGCGTGACATGCGCGATGAGTTGTTGACAATGGTGTGGAACACGCTACTTTATGGAATTGTGGTGCTACGAAGATTAGAACAAGTTCTTGGTCACGCGTGTGAGGCGCGATGTGAACAGTTGTGGCGCCTGGTCGCGCCTTATACTAGAAAATCTGCAAAATCTGCTCTGGTCCGTGTTGTTCCTACTTTTATCAAATGTCCTCATGCTTTAGTCCTATTCGTCTATCCACTTATATCTTTTTTCAATTTATTTTTCTGTCTCAATTGTTAGCTCAAAGACATATTGAAACATTTATGCTATATATGACTCAAAACAAAACAACTAAAAACTGAACTAAATTGCAAGACTCAAATTAAAACTTACCATTTGTGGGTTGTCTCCCACACAACGCTTAGTTTTATGTCGGCTAGCTCGATGCTATTGATGTATTCATGCAGGTTCGAATATTCTGATGAGATTCCAATCTTCGAAATGTGTCAATGTATCAGCTTTAGGCGTTTTCTCGCCTTTTTTCCAATGGAGACTCCTTTTCATTGCCTTGTTCTTCGACCTTATGTCTTCTTCCAACATTGCTTGCATACAAACTTTCTTTCTTTTAGCCTTCCTATGCAGTAGCTCATTAGTTTCATGTTGCAAAGCATTCTTCTTCAAATTTCCATATCCACCTACCACCACAGTTTGCAATCTCTCTCTCTCTCTCTCTCTCTCTCTCTCTCTCTCTCTCTCTCTCTCTCTCTCTCTCTCTCTCTCTCTCTCTCTCTCTTTGCTTTCACATGTAGTGGTTTACAAGTTCCATGTAGCAACCGTTTTGATATAGTTATCGTACCTCATATGATTCAACATTGTGGATTCTTCAATTGTAGGCGCATAATTAAGTAGCCATTCAGTATTTGGATCCATGGCCATATTTTTCCTCACCAGCTTCTCCTTCAATGCAACTATATTTTCAATTTGTAGGAGTGGTTCAGCTTTTGCATTGTCATCCATGCCAAATTCGATATTGAACTCGGTCTTCTCACCATTAGCCTTGAGTGTTGGATCACTCGCTTGTATTTCCACTACCTCTTCTTGGGCATGAATAATAGGCATTTGCTCAAGCGCAATCTTTAATTGTGTAATGATGACGTGTGGTTGTGTTTCTGGATTCCACGACGTCGATTTGAGGTGATTCATGATTATCTTCTTCTATTACAACATCTTTTATCACCCATGTTTCAATAATTGCCAGGTCATCTTCTTCGTAGACTTCTTCAAAATAAGGTAAGACACACGCGATTTTTACCATAAGCTCGCAATCATCCGCATCGAGAATATTAACCATTTTGTATACCATTTAATTTCCCACAGAAATTTCTCCTTCGTTCCATGGAATGTATTGATTTTGTCGATGGTTGAAAATCCCTTTCCCCAAGTGCATCTGTATTCCAATAAAGGGTCATCATTGTTGGATGCACCTTCATCAACTGCAGAATCGTCAAGATTATCAGCTTCATTGTCTTCATCATTAACTTCATTGTTGAGTTCATTAGGAATTTGTAGATCTTTCTCTAGGTTGGTCGATAATACACTTTGCGATTTTGAAGTATCATGTGGAGTTGGTACCATCACAAACTCGGTCATATTAAGAACAAGGTTCATTTTTGCACAATACGCCTCAAAGGTAGCACAATATTCCAAGCATTTGTCGAACAAGCCAGAGAATGCAAAATCACCGTAGTAGCATATCCAGTAGGGTAAGGCCTCTTCATTGTCTGTCTTCTCTCCTTCAGACATATATGCGTCCATAGTACCTACAATATACTCAAGGACTTAAAAAAATGAACAAAATAGAACAAAATAAAAGACACTAATAGCGGTTGTTTGCCTAGTCCCCGATTATGGCGCCAAAAATAAGATGCGTATTTTCACGTGTTATTATTAGAATAATGCAGACATTTGCAAGTATACGAATCAAGTAATATAAAATGGAAAATAAGATTGTGTCCCAAGTATCGAGTCCCACCAGGACTGTATTGAATCAATATCGCTTCTATTTTATTCTCAATTTGTCCCTAAATAAGATTTTGATGTTGTAGGTTGAATTATCTAAAATTAACTAAACTAATCAAGATTAAACTAAACTATGCTAGACTAATAGAGTGAATTGAATTAAGTGATTGGTTGATTTATGCTAATACAAAATCTAATTACTACTTAAATCTACTGAGATGGTAGATGAATGTTTAGAATGTCAAGTTTCATTGGATCTCCCCTATGTGCTCATGCTTTTAATTAATAGTTTTGATCTATGTGTTAATGGCTTCTTTCGATGCCACAACCAGACATGGGATGACGTTAGTAGGCCTACACACTCAAGAGGTTCAATTATTCAGTAAAATGTGCTATGTGGTGGCGTTAGTTACTTCCATAACTTCTAATTATTCATATATTGGCTAGATACATAAAACCATTTAGATCAAGATAGATGAATAAACACATAAAAAAAAGGTCCAAATCAAAACATAAAAAATCACATAGGTTCACCAATCGAACTATGCCATAACTCTAAACATAATAAATTAGCTACTCATGATTAAAAGTTCAATATCACAAATAGAAAAGAACATCTAAGGGAATAGTAAAATAAAGATAAACTCCCAATCGATATCACCTTGATACTTTCTACTCGATCTCTAACTTGAATCCTTGCTCACGACCTTAATTCTCCTGATTGTTCGTGTGTGCTTGTGTTTACTCTTGTGAATATTTGTGAACTTGTGTGCATCGGTGGTGCATGAAAATCTGCAACCCTAGTGTCTTTATATAGGAAAAATATCAGTTGGGCCGAATTTAGGGATTTGTACATTTATGGGCCTCGTCACGCGATTTGGGTCTAGTCGTGCCTTAGATCGCACCTGGATGGTACGATCACACTACGGTCATGCTTAGAAAATGCTACACTCTGTTTCTTTGTCCGAAACAAGTGCGATTTAGTCAGGTCGCGCCTAGCAGGCGCTACATCGCAACGATCCTTCCTGCTCTTTTCCGCTATGCGCAACATCATGGTTTTGGCTATAACTTTCTCTCTGAATGTCGTAATTAAGATTCATTTGTTGTGTTGGAACACTGACTTTCGTGGATTTCCTATGGTATGTAGAAAAATCTCTGATTCTTCTTGTAACTTTGTCTCCTTGCATTTTAATCAATAGATTCCTTTGGAATTTCCTTATTGCACGTTGTGTCTTGAAGCCATGTTCCCAAAAAACATCCATTTTAGGCTCTTTTTCCTCATTTTGCATTATCTCACTAAAATCCTATAAAAAACGAAATATACTAAAACAAATCAATATGCACCAATACTTATACAAAAGCATAAGAACATGAGTACTCAAATAACTTTAAATAAACGTTCATTAATGGTGGAGATTGCCACTTTCTTTTGTGGTAGGGATGATTACATGATTAGGAACATAGATCAGGGACAAGAGGTCCACTACATGGATCTGACTACGGCAAACAAGGCATGGTACAAGTTCATAAGCAACCGACTATGGCATGTCTCGAACTTTGAGTGGATTATGACGAGCCAGATGAGACTCCTATTGGGTTTGATACACGGGTAGACTTATAGATCATGAGAGGTTCTCAAGAATGGCATGGATTACTTTGTGAGTGGCGGGAGCACCGCGAGACTTTATTGTGGAGGCACAATTACCAAATTGTGCAAATTAGCTGGTGTTCAATCGAGGCTGGAAGACATGGTATTGACCAAGGGGATGAGTGTGATAAACTTGTTGATGTTGAGGCGGTTAGAGACAGACACATTGCCCTAGCACTAGAGCCAGCACCAAAGGTAGCCCCATCAGAGACGCAAGAGGAGGGGCGCCCTAAGAGGCAACGCATGAGAGATTCATAGTGAGAGTTGAAAGCACCTCATGACGATGCACCTAGGCCAGATACGCTTTGCACATTGAGCTCCAAGAGATGCGCATGGAGTGTAGACGAGTTTAGCCACCCAACATGATACAATGTTGATGGATATTGAGCATATTTGTCGAACATTCATAGCTCCATGTGGGGAGGATCGAGCGGAGCTGAACCGAGTCGCATATGATTGTCAATGAAGTTTTATTTTGCTTTCTTTTGATCTTCTTTGTTTATTTGAAGTCGTACCACCCCTACAATGAGGAAGTTGTATAATTTAAGTGTGGTAGGGAAGTACATGGTCGTAATTAATGTACGTTCTTGGATTTTGAGTCTTTTTATTTGAATTTTATGTTTTATTTTAGTTCAAGTCTAATCAAGTCAATCATGAGTCTTTTATTTTCGATTTATGTTTTATTTGGAGTCACACTTTTAAGTATTTATGTTTTTATGTCATAATGTGAGTTCAAATTATGATAACTACCACAAGTCTATATTAATGATGAGATATGCATAATATGCGAGTATGTGATGTTAAGGAGACACCAGAGAGACTAGGATACAACTTGCTTGATTTTGACAAATACATGTTTATCTCATATATATATATATATATATATATATATATATATATTGAAATGAAATGCTATATTTGTGAAGATGTGAAGTAATTGAGGATACCAGACATAAAAATATGGAATTATGTGTTATTCATGAATCTTGAGGAATTCATTTGAATATTGTGGGATATGATTGTGGTTCCTGTATGTTGAGGAAATGAATCAAGCCATCATTTGTTCACGAAGATTAAGCCTTTTCTGACAAGCCTTTTGTTGAATAAGCACACTAACCACCCTTAAGCCAAAAAATGAGTCAAAACCTTACCCTCTTCTAGAGATGAATTGAATAAATCTATTGAAAGAAAAACAAGGAGGAATAAGGATGAAGTCTGCATGTGACAAAAAGAGAAAAACCAAATTATAAAAGGCCACATTGTTTAAAAAGGGTATGTTTAAATATGAGTGCACTAATAACCTCACATGAAAATTGAAAGTGCGGGGGAGCCTCTGTAAAACTTATGAAGTATAGGGTGATATGAACTTGTGCAAATGAAAACGCAAGAATGGTCATAAAAGATCGAATGAAGCCTAAAGGGATAATCCATAAGGCTGAGAATACAACAAGGGGAGAAAGAAAAACAAATGAAAATGGATTTACCAGAAACGTCTCTAGAAACCAGATATATATATATATATATATATATATTCCCAAAAATATCACCTTTGCCTATAACAAACAGTATACCGAGAAAGTCCTGAATATCCACAACATAAGGAAATTACATGAATTCAAAGTAGTAGGAGAATAGAGACCAATGGTGAAGTGAGTGCATGTGAAACTATGTAATTGTGTTTGTTGTGTTTCTACGAAATCACATATATGAAAGAATGAGATGATGCATGCATTTGAAGAAGTTGAGTTTGATGTATAAAAGTTGAAATGTTGGCATCGTTATCATATGAAGACTATATGTTGCATTCTAAAATGTGGAACTCAATGGTTGTTTGAATGAGTTGAACTGGTATTACAGAGGTAAGTTATTTTGTGTTACTCGAGGACGAGCAACAAGTTAAGTGTGCGGGTATTTGATAAGTGTGTAAGACATATATATATTTAACCCTTTATTATTAATGATATAATGCTCGATCATTGCGTTTTATGTAAATTTTAGTTATGTTTCGTGTAATCTCAGGATTAGGGCCAGTTAAGTCAAAAATAATGCAAATAAGGCAAAAATACACGAATTTGAGAATTTTTTAGAAACAAAGGATGCACGCGGTACGGTAATTCCATAGGTGCAACCGCAGGCACGACGACGATAATAACCCAAGAGCAGCGCGAGAAGCAATAAAAGCAACAAGGCATCGCAGACGAAAGAAAGAGAGTGGCACGATCTGGAGGCGCAATGGAGTAGTGTTCGAGCCAGGTAGGCATGACGGGATGATCGCACCTTGTTAAAAACTTCACAGGACAGACAGAGTTGATCTTTAACCTAATGGGCCAAAAATAAACTATAAAAGAGGCGGACTGCAACCAAGAAGAAATCATCAAAAATAAATCAGAACATAATAGAAGAACACAACAAGAGACAATCACAATCACCTTCACAGGAGAAAATGAGAAGAAACGGCAGTAGGACAAGACCTCATCGTTCAAAGGAAGAGGAAGAGTCATTCATACCCGGAGGAGTAAACAGATCGAGAGGAAAATCAACTATCATAGAGAATCGTTCAAACATGATATTTCTTCTCCATTCTTTCATTTATTTCATTAGTTGTTTATGATTTTGAATCTATTCATTGAAACGATGAGCAGCTAGTAATTTATGCTTAGAGTTAGAAAGAATTTGGATTTGAAACTATGTGAAGACTTGTGATTTGATTTCTATTGATTGCTTAGTTGTTTTTTTTATCTTGTACCCAATGCCTTATTATGCCTGATCAACATAATATTGATCTGAAGTTATGGGAGGTGACTAGCGTAGCCACATAGCATGTTCTATGGGATAAGTAACTCCGTCAGTTTGTGGAAAAGATAAGTCGACCATGTCCGCTTGTGGCATCGAAAGAATCCATGAATATAAGCATCAATCATGGAAGTCAACGCATTAGTAAGTCCATAGTGGATAGCCAATGAACCCGAACCTCTACGCTATTTAATCTTTATTGTCTACAACTCAAATCCAATCAAATCAATTAAGTTCAGTCAAGTAGTTAGAAGTAGTTTAAAGTAGTTTAGAATAGTTAATCTAGTTTAAATCATCCAATTAGTTTAATCTAGATAAAACAATCAAATCATGACAACATAGCGAAGAAAGAAATAAAGCAATTAAGTGTGTAGTTCAATTATAGTCCTCGTGGGATTCGATACTTGGGTAGTAAACTTTACTTTCTATTTTATATTACTTGAGCTCGTATATTCGCAATAGAGGTAGTCGTGCTACATCACATGAGGACTAGGAGGTTGCGTCACCAGCACAGCAATGCAGATCACCACGGAGGTGATACAGGGAGTGGCGCAATGGCGAGCAAAAGCAGCGCGATAGAGCCGCAACACGTAAGGTTTGTGCGACTCTAGGGTAACATTGACCTACTCTATAGTTTAAGTTGTGGCTGATCATGAAACTAGGGTAATAAGACACTATTATAAATAGGACATGATGACCAAGACCTAGAGAGACACATGATTACAGTGTATGCCACAATTACAGTGAATAAAACACATTCATAGCGAGAATTCCATCGTTCAAAGTTCACAATCGTTGAGAGGAGAAGGTGATCAAAAGATCAAGAAGTCAAGAGAAGAAGGTAAGTAAAGAGCAACAAGGGAGAAGCCACATCAAAATCTCATTGAGATCTAGAGTTTGATCTTTCCTTTACTACTTAACTTGAATATGATTTATTGTTCTTACGTTACGATCTTGAGTAGCTAAACCTCTCAGTATCTGAAAGAGGATGTAGTTATCTTATATATATGCACCTTGAACCAATGTTTTAATAAATTCTATTGAAGTCTTTGTTTTGTTGGATTTTATTTGTTGCTTATGCTACTTGGTGTGATTGAAATACACGACACATGTTTTTTTGGATCGATATAGTGATGTTGAAATACTGTGTATTACGTTAAATTATGCATAGGAGATTGTTAACGCAACACTATCATAGTTAATTAGGCAAATAAATCTCTAGACCTTTGGCACTAGCGTTCATCGAGGAATCTAGGTTATAGTTGTCAACTCTAATTCTCTCCTAAAACTCTGTATGGATCCTATGACATGGTAAACTTTTGGAAAAGGAAAAGTGCCTAACGACCTGACATCATAGGGAGTTAGAGGGTTCTTTAAGTGATACAAAAGTGCACTTAATTAATCAGACATTGTGGGAACAAAACAAGATTCAACAAAAAAAGGCTACATAGGAATCTTTGCTATTCTGTCTATGAAATACCCCGCATCTGAGATTAACAAAATTCACATCCTAAATACATTTTCCTTAATCTGTTTTACAACCAAAACTCAATCAATCAATAAAATTCTGTCTGGTTTACATTTGCTAGTAGAATAGGCTTGTTTTTATTTTCTTTTAATCTTTCTATTTTATTTAAAATATCCAAAGCATTGTTTCATTCATAAAGTTTAACAATTTGGATTGCTACTAAAAGATGCATACTCTCTTGAAATTCAATACTTGGTTAATTATACATACTTACTATTTTATTATTACTTGAATCGTATACTTGTAGAAAGTGTGTGTTACTCAGATTAATAACACGTGAAAAATATTCATCATCCACCAAAGATTTAGGGACTCTCATTTGGCAACATGCCACCGTATCGCTTAAGGTATGTGGTTGAGGACAAGCTGCAATAACTTCCAACCCCACATGTACAATGGAATAGGCGTAGAGAGCAGTAAGTGAGAGTCATGATAGTGTGGTGCTTTCATGTTGGGCCCATAGAGAGAAAGGTTGGGTAAGAAGACACTAACCAAGTTTTAGAGGTAGAAGGCATAGTTCATATCTAGTACATGTCGAATGCCCATACCTCTTAGATGCAGAGGTAAGCTCTCATAGAGGTCAAGCTAGTTTCAAAGAAACTTACTAGTCTAGAATTGCAATTGTCCAAGAGTTGTCCTCCGCAATCTAAAAACTGATATGGCGTGAGACGGGATAAAGGACATGGTGGATTTGGTAAGAACTCCATAATCTGAGATAGATAGAAGACGGTTGTACCATGTGCTGACATGTGTTGATCCTCTATTCTGGATTCGTTTAAGATCGTGAGTTTTAGAATGACCATGCCATACCGGAAGACCAAGGTACTTATCTTCTGGTGATATGATTGCAAGGTTGAGTTGATTGATTAATGCCATACGTATGTGGACTAACACTAGGAGCAAAGATGATTTTAGATTTATTCTTAATCATTGTTTGACTGACTTCTTCAGTGGATAATGAGAGATTGTTGTGAAGGGTCGATATAATTGTTGTTGTAGTGTCACAGAATAAGAAACAATCGCCCGAGAAGCTGAGGATAGGAATATGAGAACCATTTTTACTATCTCTAAGGGCATTATAAGTCTCGTTATGATTAGACATGGTCGTTAAATGGATGAACGTGTCCATGCAAAGGATGAAAAATGGGTGATGAAAGATGGAGAAAGAGGATCCGTTTATCTCAGCCCTTTAGTAGGTCGCTAGGCTGATGAAGTTTGGTCGTTAGCTCATACAGCGAAGTTAATTTTGGTGACACGGTTCGTAAGGAGCTTGATCAAGGGCACTCGGAAACCAAAGGCTTGAAGAGTTCGTTGAAGGACTCCAAGCTCAGATTATCATATGGTTTTTTAGTGTCAAACTTTAGGGCTATGTGCCCTTTTGACCCCTTACATTTAGAGTGTAGATTATGTAACAGTTCGTGTGAAATAAGGGTATTATCAGTAATATGGCAGCCTGGAACGAACGTATTTTGGTAAGGCGAGATAAGATCATTAAGATAAGGACGTGTACGACCTACCAAAATTTTAGAGATAGTCTTGTAGCTAACATTGCACATGTTAATTGGACAAAAATGGGTGACTAGAGTGGAGTGGGGGCATTTGTAAATGAGGATGATAGTAGTAACATTAATGTAGGGTAGGGGGTATGATACTAAAACCGAAGAAATCTTCAACGAGCTTGTTGACAGATGGGGATAAGTAGGCCCAGTAATTTTGGAAGAACTGAGTATTGAAACCATCGGGTCCGGGAGCTTTGGTAGGCCAATATTTTTGACAGATTGCTAGATCTCCTTCGTTTGGGGTTGAGTTGATAGCGTATGAAACGCTTCAGGAGAGATTTAGAGAACTTGGAAGGAATTTAATGGAAAGTTACTACGCGAATTATGGTTACTCAAGGTTGACAAGTGGTTGGCAAAGGCCTGTAAGATAAGCGGTGTTTCAGTTATCCAATCATCGTTCTCATCTTTAACCCTTAGAATAAGATTAGAGCGATTACCAGGGTTGGCGTATGCATGGTAGAACTTAGTATTGTAGTGACCATTCTTGATCCACTAATTATGTGTGCGTTGGGCACAATTCAGTTGCTGTTATACTAACAATCGGTTCAGGTACGTACGCAATGATCGATCCCTGAGGAACGCGGAGTGAGGATTTGAGCATTGAGATTGAAAAATGCTTGTTCCAGTAGAACGCGCATTAGTGATATGCTTATCAATGCTACCCAAGTGGTAGGTCTCCATTGGCAGGCAATCTGGGCAAATTGAGAGCAATGAATAGCAAATATGGGATAATCGACCAGGTATTGGAAAGATGCCAAGTATCCGCCACGAGATGAGGGAAAGTAGAGTGAAGATCTCACGATGTTTCATAACAAAATGGTCGTCGAAAAGTGGGTTGGGGCGTGGCAATGGTTAAGAGGATAGAGGAGTGGTCAGAACCTTGAAACACTAAGTGGGTGACACGGGATTGGGGGAAAGCTTTAAGCTAGTGTGTACTGTCAAAGTAACAATCAAGGCATTCAATAGTGAAATGTTTCCCAAAGAATCAATTGGTCCATGTAAACGAGTGACCTATGAAACCTAAGTAGTGAAGACCATAGTTATGGATACAATTCATGAAAATAGACATCACCGATGGAGATTTCGGCGTACCTCTAGATTTCTCATGGGTTAATAGAATATTACTGAAATTACCCATCACTAACTAGCTACCAACCATATGAGAGAGTTCAGACCATACATGTGCTTGAAGCGGGGGGGAGGGGGTGGGGTGTTTATATTGCTTAGATAATGAATGGGTTCTGAGGCTCAGTGGGCCCAACATCCATTTGGATCGTCAACGGTGATCCTTCAATGTGGGTGGGTGTGATTTATGTTGTAAGGCATCCAAAGTCCTCCTACAAAATATGTGGCTGGTACAATGAAGAATCCGTCAAATGGTAAGCATCGTATAATGCATCGAGATCAATCAGTGGGGAGTGATGTTTCCACTATTATTACTATCATTAGTCGGTGTCATCCGACTCAGTCTCGCAACTCTAAAAAAAGTCTATCTTGTCGTTCTACTACTGTTCCTAGCTAAGATGTGCATCATTGATTTGCTTTTGTTTTTAGTGGTAGACGTTGCTCTATTTGAATAATGTTGGTTGTGGTTCTTTTAAGCTTTTAGGCAAAGTTGTGAAATCTTGATATCATGTTGGACGTTTACTTTGGGTATCAAACGGAAGTGGTATAATATTTGGTGGGTGAAGAGACATTATTACTATTGATGATTGAAGGCTTTTAAAGTACCAACAGAGATGACATTTGAGGTGGACAACAAAATCGTGAAAATCTAACGTCTCGGATTGACTTTTGCACATCAGGTGGCGTAGGTTTTGGATAGAAATTTTTTGAGACACCTTCCACTTTTGTGATAGGATTTAAAACATTAACATCGGGTGTCTCACACTCACTTTTGGAATAATAACTCGAAAGACTTATGGTATTAATTTTATTAATACTTAAGTCATCAAGTCTAGTATGAATTCTTTCAAGAAGTTCACTATTCTGAAGTTTTGGTTTATGTTCATTTATTTTAAAAGGAAAATTTAAAATGTCAATTTTGGTTGTGGAAAATGTAGACTCATGAAGAGATTCAATATTTGAAGGTAGCTCTTCTTTCCTACTGAAGTTGCATAGGGTGATTTGGTGATTTAAAGGAGTCTGGGGTTTAGATGCATATTGGAGTTACTTGAGGGTATTATTTGGTGAGAAGAAACTATGGGTGAGGTCAATTACACGTCCTCCACTTATGCGAGTGACAAATGCTTGCGACTGGGGACTGCTCAATTTAGAGACCGTCGGATTTGAGGTGGTGGTGAAATGGATTGCTGGCGGAGCAGTTATTGTGGTGGTTGCGGGTGGTAGATTTGGTGTGCAAAGAGAAAATGTGGTTGTGGCATGTCGTCTTGACTCAACGGCAATGGAGGAGTGCAGTTTTGGGTTGGTGGTGGCGTTCAATCTCGGAGAGGTGGTGGTGGTTCCCAATTTGTGAATTTGAGGATGAGGGAAGCAGGTGAATGGTGGAATTTTATGGCATAAGGTATGAAGGGAGATGAGGACGGGCAGTGGGGCTTTAGCCGTTTGTTGCAGGAGGTGGTAAAGGAGGATGAGTGGTGGTCAAATCTGGTGTGTGCATGTATGAGGTGTGTGGTGCACAGTTATTACAATTGGAGGGTGAGTTGCAATGGACCCGGGTTGGGAGGGTCAATGGACCAACAAATTTGTTAGAACGTGGATTGTAATTTTTTTTTCTTGAGGCAGTTTGGGCTTTTGTATTCCTTGTGGCCCATTTGAGGGATTTTGTGGCTGTTGGTTTTATGCTGAATAATCATTGAGCTTGTGTGTTATTGGCTTTTGAGCATTGGGCTTAATTGGAGAATTAGAATAATTTTTAACCCTTTTTGGCTTAAGCCCGTATGTGAGCCCATTTTAGTTTGTTTAGGGCTAGTTGTGGTGGTTGATTTGTTTCCCGCTGCAAATATTCTCACAGACATTGTCCCCGCCGTGGTCGCCAGAAAAGTTACCAGAGAACGCCTAAGATGTCTCGTGATGATAGTCCAACCTCCGTTATCATTTCATATTTTTGAATAGTCGCTCACTCTCGGTATTGTTTTCCTTTGTCGTGGGGGTGGGTGGTGGTCAGATCGGGTGTGTGCGGTGTATCCGGCGTGTGGTGCATCGTCATTACAATTGGGGGTGAGTTGCAATCGACCCGGGTTGGGAGGGTGCAATGGACTAGCAGACTTGTGGTTAGAACGTGGGCTGTAATATTTTTTTTCTTGGGGCGGTTTGGGATTTTGTATTCCTTATGGTTTATTTGAAGGATTTTGTGACTATTGGTTTTAGGCTAAATAATTATTGGTCTTATGTGTTATTGGCTCTGAGCATTGGGCTTAATTGGAGAATTGGAATAATTGCTAACCATTTTTTGGCTTAGGCTCGTATGTGCAGCCTATTTTGGATTGTTTAGGGCTAGTGATTCTGGCTGATTTGTTTCTCACTACAAATCTTCTCGCGAACGTTATCCCCACCATGATCGCAAAAAAAGTTACCGGAGATTTCCTAGGACATCCCATGATGATAGTCCAACCTCCGTTATCATTTCATTTTTCTGAATAGTTTCTCACTCTCGGTTCTGTTTCCCTTTGTTTGGGGGGGGGGGGAGTTGTCTTCTTGCGTAGGTGGGGTATTGTGCTCATGGGAGAAGTTGTTGAGTACGTACTCGGGTTTTTTTTATCCCTTTGCAATCCACTATGAAGTGACAAATGCACCCACAACCAAAGCAAAAGGCGCTTTTGAGCTCATATTCAACGGGTTGTTGTTCAGTTGGATTGTTTGTGGTAGTGGCTTAGCAGTATTCACTTGAACACAAAGGCGTGCATATCAAGCTTTCTCGAGTCGGGTGGAGTGTCAGTCGTGATTGGCTTTTCGATTAGTGCACCAATGGTTTCAAGTGCATTGAGCTTGTAGTATTCCAACAAGAGGTTTGGCAATTGTATCCATACACAAAGTTGTTGTGGTGATGTAGTAACAGGGTTGTGGTACTAGGACCACATAACAGCAAGATACTTGTTGAATAGAAACCAATGACCCATTGCTAATTCTACAATATAGTCATCAAGGTGGTTGAAGCGAGCGACATAGTGACCTATGCCGAGGTCAGTAATTTTTGGTTTCAACCGCTAGACGCCATAATCTTTTCAAGTGGGTCAAATGTCGAGGATTATGCGTTTTAAACCAATTGTTTGGATAATGAGTGTGTTCCTCCATGGTTTTCGTAAAGTTTCTAGCTCGATCGGAGAAAATAACAAGATTTATCAAGCGGTGTAAGTGTAGCGATTGTGGTAGGAGATTCCATTTCGACATCAACATTATTCGTGAAACTCGCTAGCAACGATGGGAAGAACATATGTGGAATTTGTTGTCCAAGTTTCTCTTTATAAGAGATAGAAGTAGAAGAGGTGTTAACATGATTTTGTGCATTGTTTGGATGTATGTGTTGGGGGTGCTGGTGGGCTAAGTGTGGTGGGAGATTTGGTGGCAATTCAGAGAAATTGGACATCACTTGGTCCAGAGAGGAATAAATCGTGAATTTTTTTTGTCTTTTCTAATTTGATAAGGAGAGAAAAAAATTGGATCAAAAGACAATGCCCACTAACAATTTTTGTGATTCAAATTGTAATAATAGAATATGTGACTTTAGTAAATTTTATTATATCACGCTAGTTGAAATCATAGTTGTTAAAAGCGTCGTGCGTAAGCGAGACATTTTTCATAATTAGAGGCGAGACGTAAGCCCTGAGGTGTTGGGCGTAAGCCCAATAAATCTTTCTATTTTGATTAATTTGGGTATAATATTATAAATAAGTATATAATAATACAAATATGTAGAGTAAACAAAATGATAAACTTATATAAATATATTTGAGTAAAAATCAAATGTGCTCATAAGGCAAAATTTTAGTGAAAGTAGAAGATCACGTGAATGCTAATTTATATTTGTGGTAATTGAAACATGAATTAATGTTGATTATTAAAACAATAGAAGAAATAGAAATAAATGAAAGCCATAATATTAACAGGTCATGGTTTCTTCATGAAGCTGGAGGTGACTTTTAATTTTTATATTCTTAGAAACCCTTCTCTTTTTGTTTGGGCTATACTATATTTAGTCCCAACCACATTTCTTCTAACAAAATTGTGGGCTAGAAACCAAAAAAAAAAAATCGTAGTGTTTTTGGTTGGTAGGGGGCGGTGCACAAGAGCGGGTACCCGCTTCAAGTGTCCACCCCTCATTCATTCACGGGACTGATCATGTGAGGAACGTTGTACCTTGGAAAGGCAGTGTCGTTGAGGATTTGAAGTTGTAGCTGCGGCGTGATGATTTCTTCTAACTCGTCCATTTTCATAATCTGAATTATGGACTCACGATCTTGGTAATTTTATTGTTGTTCTTCGTACTATTTAGTTAACGTATTGTTATTGTTCTTGTTGATACAAAATTCTTAAAATTTGTTCTTGCGAATGCTGTCTGATGTAAATGTTTGTGATATATATATATATATATATATATATATATATATAAGTTGTGGAATTATACCCGTTTCTAACATAATCAAAAATTAATATGGGCATATATAATGTAATGTAATGCATATATCTATGCTATTGAGTTAAGAATGAAGAGCTGGAACTTTAATAATAATAATAGTTGATGAAAATGTAGCTTGGCGCACCCAGTACACTACTTGTATACGGCGCCAAGCGTTGGACATATCGCCCGCCCTTGTTCTTTACTCCCACAACAACAATCTGCTTAACACATATCTCCTCAATGTTATGAATCATTGAAGAAATGTCACTCACTCTTCGCACTACTACCCTCTTCCTTACAAACAAGAATCCCACCACCACCAACAACACCACAGTTATCTTGAAATCATCATCATCATCATCATCCCCTAAATTTCTAATCTCAAAATCCCATCTCCAAAATTACACCTTTTTACCCTCCGTCGCCAAAACCTTGTGCGCCTCTCTCGGAGAAGGAGAACCTTATCATCAAGTAGTGTCACAAAATGAAACCTTCAATTTCGATTCTTCTTTTCTGTCAATTCTTGAATTCGTCAGCCTGGCTTCTTCCGCCGCGATTTCTGTATACGTTGCTATTTATGGTGTGCAAAAAAAGGGGGGAGTTGGTGTTTTTGGGTGGTTGGGGAACAACATTCTAGCATTGCAGAGTGTGGTTCTACTCACTGCTATTGTGGTTGGGGCTGCTATAAGGCGACAACAATGGACAAGGATTTGTGCGCTCAGATTCTCCGCTGCCCCCGTCTCCGCCCCCGCCCCGAATTTGTTGGAGAGGGTCGAGAAATTGGAGGAGGATTTGCGCAGCTCCACAACCATTATCCGGGTTTTATCCAGGCACCTTGAAAAGCTTGGGATTCGCTTTCGCCTAACACGTAAAGCTCTAAAGGAACCCATTCAGGAGGTATTATTATTCTCATACATACATACATACATACATACATGTATCATCATTCCACTTTTGTAATGCCCAAATGCAAGTTGTTTTTTTAATAGACCTTCTTTTCTTTGATCGATAACCTAAAGGATTACACCAGGGATACTTAGTTACTGAAGGACTCTACATATAAAAACACTTTAGTTGAGATTGTATTATTGTTCTCACTAGGTGCATGATTGAACATCTAGATTAGGATTTAGTAGTGTTAGTGTAAGTAAGAGACTGGTTTATGCTCTTTACAATCTATACTTCGAAAGAGGAAACACCATTTACACATGCCAAATGCTTTGGGAGAGTTGCGCATCTGGAGAGGTCGTTCACTCCTTCATGATAGGACTTAGAATTAGGAAAGGACTCTCCTGAGAACCTAATGTGGTAAGTAAACTGCCTTTAAGACTGCAGATTGCCCCAAAATCTGACTCCATACACTTCTCATATTCTTCATTTGAAATCCCAGTTAAGATAGGTATATTATCCGATTGCATCAGCAGAAAGAACGGGTTGTGGCAAGAGTTTATTCATAAGACACTGGATGTTTGACTTGGCAACATCTTTTCTGTCATCGAATTGGATTCAGATTATTAAGTGCTCAAATCAAGTCGTTAGTTTAGATGAAACTTGGATATAGATTGAAATTGGCATTGTAATACTAATTTCATCTACCACCGCCTTTAAAAGTGGCAGTATGAAGTTTTCGTTTAGGAATTTCAAATTTTACGTTCTATTTTCACTATTACATATTCTATGCAGACTGCAGCATTGGCCCAGAGGAACTCCGAGGCAACTCGAGCATTAGCAGCACAAGAAGACATTCTGGAGAAGGAGCTTGGTGAAATTCAAAAAGTTCTGCTGGCGATGCAGGTAGATAACTGCTAACTGAATTTATAAACTGCAGTTGTTGCATGACATAATAGGCTACTGTGTGCTTTTTACGTACAAGGTGGGCCTTAATTTCCCAGTGGAGCAAAAAGAGAAATAAAAAGAATCGCATTAATTTCCCAAATAAGTTTGCTGTGCTCTTTTCAAATGGGCCTTTTACTTTCTCGAATAACCTATTCCAGGCCACTTTATTAGACTTGAGCGTAAAATAGTCATTCCAGTGCCTTTCAATGTTTTTTTATGTATCAGTATGGTTAACTGTGACATACAAGGTTATCCATTAGAATTAAATTTATGAAGCGTCTAAAGATTAAGCTTAACTGGAAGACAAGTGAAGAAAAACAAAATTGAGAGGGTGAAATGGCAATGCAGCCACCGAAACTCGGTACACCCAGTCGTACTAGGTATCAGCCCAAGTTTTATGCGATGAATAAGAAGATATAAAATGAAAGTAGACTTATAAAGGTGAAAGACAAGAATAGTTGCATCCCGACAACATTCTTGTTGAACCATGGAGAAATATGGGAGACATAGGTGTGACATGTTTAACAAACTTACCAATATGAAGAGAGCAACTAAAATACCGAACATGTGAAGAATGAGTTATTCTAGTATCTCTCCAGAAGAATAAGCTTTATATTGGAAATTCCAAGGGCTTGGTATAAAACTTATAGGTGACATGCTATCAAGTGTAATAACAAAATCCAAGATATGTAGGAACATGCGGTGCCACGCGTTCGAACATGTGATGGTTTGACAAAAGCGTTCTAATCACAGTGATTATACATGGCAGATTGAGACTGTTTTTGTCGACGAATATAATAGATCAAATCATTAGAGCTATCTATACCCAATCCAAGTACCTTGTTGAATGTCATTTGCACATGAAATTGCCTCAATTGATGAGATCCGCGGGGTAACTAACAAATTAGAGTGATTGAGGTAAATCTAGAATCATGGGGATTCTGACCAAGTAAACTGAAACAGATTATATTGAGTGCAAATTTGGTAACAAATGATTCAAGACGACTTTGCAACAGAAGTTGAAGAGATTCCAAAAAACTCAGTTGCAGTTTAGTAGCGGGATCTCTAACTTAGATGGACCGGACGCTCGATAGAGATTCAACCTATGGTTGCTGAATGAAATGAAAGAGTATAACAGAGATTTGTGCGATTGTGACTTCTCATATAAACAGACAAGAACGTTTCATAAGATTCGTATTAGACTAGCCTTGTTGTAGGTTCTAAATGTTAGGCTCTTAATTTGAATCCACACACAAAAAATTACTGAAATGGACATATGATGTAAGGTAATTCAATAGAAATAAAGGCGTGCAGTAAACTATAAGCACCAATGTGTATTACTCATCATTGACATGATGCTAAGAGATCATTTACGATGATTTGGTCATAGGAGGCCTCGACCACAGAACAATATGGTACATTGAAACTCTCAATTTAAGAGACAATTGTATAGAGCAGGGGAATAGTTGAAGAAAGCGTGGATAAAGATTATACAATGATCATTAAAAGACTAATTGAGAATGCTCCACTCAACAAGTGGAGCAAGAGAATTATGTGTTTACTCGACGTAAGTTGTTGTTTCATGTAGCCCCCAGTTGATTTGGATTGAGTCATTGAACGCTTGATTGTTTTTTTCCTTTTGTTATATATACAACAGGATAATGCATATTTTAAAGTTTGTGGTGGTCTAACAAATCGTTTCGATTGGATTGCCTGAAGGACCTGCTTCATGTCCATTTGATTTCTTTATTGATGGATGAGCTCACTCCAGTTATGGAGAATGAGGTGCCTTTTATCGGTTTATGTGTTCCTTTCATATCTTTTATGATTAACCGATGTCAAATCTTTATATAAGTAGAAAAAATTGTTATTGAAGAAGAGATATGCAGTTAGTAACGCTGATTATCATGGACTGCAAAAAACAATACACGCACCACAACCTTAACCGGCTCCCTAACTTTTTGCATTAACTTATCTGAGCAACATCTATTCGGAAAAGAACAGTCAGATCCTTAATTGTCTGAATGGATGTCAAAGATAAAAAAGATATGGAGATTAGGTAACTAGAAATCTATAAGAGCAGCAGAAAAATTAATTCAGTTTATCACAATTCCCTAAAGCAGCACGCAACTAGTCTCCTTCAGCAAGTGGTTGACTATTAACCGTCCAACTACTACTTCGAAACTATCATTAATTGGACAACTATAATGATGTTTGTCCTGCAATATCACTAGGCAAATCGGGATCTTTACAAAAGGTTTTATAGCACGACATAAACTAGAATCTTCATCATCTAATAAAAGCTTTATACTTTGAAATAATGATATAACAGGTCCCCAATTGCTGCAGTTTTTATTTTATTTTATTTTTCGTAATTTGAGGTTAGCCATGGTCCCAACCAATCCTCTCCCTCAAAATTAAGTATGTGATTTGAACTGACAAGCAGTTCCAATCCATCCCATTATCCAAATATTTCCCATGACAACAACAAGAACAACCACCAAGCCTGTAATCTTAGTTCGTTGTGGTTGGGTATATATACCAAATAAAAATCACGTTGAGTAGAACACATGATTTCTTTTTCTCCACTTGTTTCAATTGGCTAGAACATCGTCATTTAGTCTTTTAATCATCGTGTTTTTTCACTAATGACCTCCCTCTACAGTTTTTTGGTCTTCCTGTGCTCTATCTGTTTGCCTTAGATCAAGCGTTTTAAGGCATCGTACATGTTCATCAATGAGTCTGTGTTTCACATCACTAAATCATTGTAAGTGATTTTATTGCATATTCTTCTTGATCGATGCCACCTTGTCTTCTCATGTTACTGTATGTGACGCAACATGCACATTTCAGTGAGACTCATCTATTAAGTTTAATAACCTACATTCAGAGCCATGTAGTAAGGCAGGTCTAGAACTAGACCTATAGAACTTCCTTTTAGCTTGAAAGGAAAATTTGTAGCTATCAGAATTCCTGCTCTCTTTTACTTCGTCCAGCAAGCTTGAAGGCGATGTTTGAGATTATTATCTGATTCTCATCCTTTTATTTTGTGGAGCCTAAGTACCAAAACTGGGTGCTTCTTGGTATGATGTGTATTGTATGCAAGCCTGGGTGCTTCTTACAATGATGGTATTGTATGCAAAGATTCCCAAAACCTCATTGGTGCTGGAGAAGTTTCTTAGAAATCTTCTTTCAAGCATTTTCTCATGTTCTATCTTATTGTAGCCTCTAGAGTAGATTGAGAAATGAAATGAAGATTAAAAGGGGAGTACCATGGCATGCTACGCAATTCGTGGGACTAAAATTTTGAATCTTCTTGGCTTTCACATTTATACTTTATTGTACTGGAAATGTGATAAAAGTGACTAACAAGATCATCTTCTTGTAAAAGTCATAACTTCATGGTATAAACTCTTTTACACATCATTCCTTTCTTCATATAAAATGTTTTCTCTGAAATGTCTTGGATAACTTGTGCGGGTTCTAATGTGATCAATACAAGTTGATTTTTACTTGTGGTATGTAACCTTATTCTTTTGTTTAAAGATAAGCAGTTCCCCATTTTAGATGCTCCGACTAATGCTCTCTACATTATCAGTGCAAATATAAATATTAAATTTTGTTTTTTCTTGCACTTGATGTTATTATCAGACCTCCAGTGAGACTCCTCATATTTCTTAAATTGTGCTTTTCACCCTGCACATGCGCCTTACGCTGAATTTGGCAGGAAATATGTTAAAGAAGGTTGCTAGCGTGTCCTTGAGAATTAGTTAGAGACAATCTTTAATATTTTTCATCATGTTGGCGTTAGATAACAGTATAGGTAAATCTCAGTTCAAATATGGTTTCAACCGACTTATAATCTTCTTGAGTATCCTGCAGGAACAACAGCAAAAACAGCTTGAGCTCATTCTTGCAATTGCGAAAGCTGGGAAGTTGTTTGAAACCGACCATGTACAGAAGAAAGATCTTAATACATCCGAAACTACAAAATCGGCAGACAGTAGTGTACAAAGGCAAGATCGTAATGCATCAGTAGACAGAGTAACAAATTTGGAATTAAACAAAGTTGAAGCGCTGGCTCGGCATAAGGAATCCAACAATGAAAGACCCTAGAAAGTAGAGACTTGCCCCTAGAAATTGTCATTGTTTAAGCTGGCGGTGGAGAACTTGATCATGGTTATTGGAGCATATCGATCTTTGACCAGATTGATGCATTCCAGTCTGTTCATATGCTCGATCCAAGCAGAGGAAATGGAAAATAGTAGGAATGCATCTTTTAATGTTCCTGATAACTACAAAATGATTGTTTTTCCTCTGTAGTTCACAGTTCCTGAACAACATGCAATACTTTCTGTGTCGTGATTTAATAATATTGTAACTTATGATTTACTCTGTATAAGTAAAGATTAAGAAACAGAAGTTAGATTTTCCATCATGAATGTGAGTTTTTTTGTTTCTCTGTATGTATGAAGTGTACTGACTCCTTTGTATGCCTACCAAAAACCAGGGGTGTTATGGGCCGGGGTCCCGCCGGGATGGGACCCCGGCCCACGGGAATTGACCGGGACAGGAGCTCTCTGGCAGCTCCCGTTCCCTCCCTCCGGGAACACCATTCCCGGGGGCCGGGAATCCCGACCGGGACGGGAAATACCCGATTCCCGGCGACCAGAGATGGAAAAAATTCACATGAACGACTCATGGCCAATACAATGCCGACATGAATCCGCCTTATCTCCCTTTTTGGAATATGTTATACCAACTTTTAGCCAATTAATTGAAATTCTCCAATGAGTGGCAAACATAATAGAACTGCAAGCATGTGATGTACAGTACAATAACTATAAAGAAAGAATAAGTGTTGGGAAATTAAACCATCCAAAAAGCCCAAAACAAATACTAAAATACATAGTTTTATCCTGTGATGCACCGATACCGATACTCAGACAGTTATGCAGTACCCGATACATGTCGATACCGATTCAGATACCGATACCGATTCTGACGTATCCGATACGCCATGTGGCGTATCCTTTAATTTTGAAATTAAAAAAATCTCAATACGTATCCAATACGTTTTTTTAGACGTATTGGAACTATTATGGGTTTTTTTTTATAAACTTTTAATATTTGATAGGTTAAATATTTAAATATAAATTCCTCAAAATATAAAATAAAATAAAAAAATGAAAACCCTTTATCATGTGCACAGTAATCTTCGCATTTTGTCAAGAAAATCTCCACATTATATGCAAGGGGTACTAGGATGTGAGATGTGGTTGGGGATGCCAATGACCCTTTAGATGATGTTGGTGTTCTAGGAATTGCAAACTTGTCGCTTGATGAACCGGAACTTGAATCTATTTTATTTGCCGAAGAAGTCAGTGAAGAAACAATGTAAATTCTGAATATGTGATGTCCAGTTTAATTTTGAAAGTGAATTACTTGATAACATTCACTTTTTTTTTTGTTAATATGACTTTATGTAGTCATTAATCGTCGAGTATTGAACATCTTGATTTTGTAATATGACTCGACATCTTTATTTTGTAATATTAAACTTTTTTTATGTATTTAACTATTTTTAATTTTTCTTGTTTAAGTTTTAAATTTTATTGCTTGTTAAAAATAAAAAATACATATAATAAATATTAATAATTATTTATATATAGACGTATCCTTGCCGTACCGGTATCGGCTATTTTTAAAAAATGTCGTATCGGCGTACCCGTACCGCCATACCCGAACCCGAACCCGTGCAACATAGGTTTTATCTGATTTATTGATTAGTGGAGCTTGTAGCGTCTAATAAAGAAGACTTCCACAATAGTTTGAAAGGATACCCAACAGCAATCCTGAAGAACAGCCCCATCAATGGATTTTCCCATCTCTGCGTAGATAGGAAATTAATCTTCCAGCGCCCGACCTTTCCCGATCCTTGCTGCGAAGTAGTTCGAGCTGGTGAGAAGATCATAACCTTACGGCAGAGGTGCTAGTCGGGGATGCCGGCGATGATACCGACCTCCCCTGGTGCGATTTTGACGAGAGAATCTTCGGCGGCGGAGGAGGAGAATGATCTGGTCAATGGGGCTAAAGTCGATCGATACACCTTTGTTGAATTGCTCGCCAGCAAGGATCGGGAAAGGTGAATGAGTGTAAGAAAAAAAATAAAGTATGTGTGTTGTGTGACTGTGTCTGTGCGTGAAGAGATAGAGAGAAAAAAAATGATGAGAGTGTTAAGAAAAAGAAAAAAAAAAAGAGGAAGCCCTCAATCACATTACTCAATTCTTATTACAAACCCTAACTCTTCTAGCACAGAGCACAACAGGCTACTGCCTCCCCGGGATCCCGCGGGAGGTAACGGGATCCGGTTACCTCCCGGTGGGAGTCAAACCGGGAGCAAATTCCCGGTTTGACCAGGAGGTAATTGGCCGGGTTTTTTCCGGATCGGGAAAAACCCGGCGGGTCGGGCGGGAATCCAAGATCCCGACCCGGCCCAAACACCCCTACCAAAAACTATTTAAATTGGTCTTATTTCGTATGTGTTACAATACACCGAAAGTACAGTATAAATGGGCCTGAAATAAACCAAATTATGTTAGTCTATTGTTAACCCTAAAAAAAATAAATAAGGGATTATACAAGTTAAACAAAGGAGTAACCCTTAAATTAGGGATTAATCCCAAGGGCGATAATATCGTCACGAACACTCTCGTATGTCACATACCCTACTATGGTATGACGTGGCACCCGAAGAGATAATAAAGTCCCTCGGAACTCACATATCCTACTAGGGTACGACGTGACATCCGAGAAGACACCCAAGCGTCCCTTGGAAAGTCAAGATGAATAAAAATAAGATATCAACGTGGCATCGGAAAAAGAGTAAACCCCGATGGATCCGCGCGACTCGGATATCCATCACTGCGCCAAGAGGGACCACTATACGAGAATACTTCCTTGCTGAACACTCCCAAAGCCCTCGGAATTATTATCCCGAAGGCTAAAATTCACAAAACAACGTCCTACTCCAAGCACCAACCCCTAAACTCCCTTACTCCGAAGGCCCAAGCCAAGAAGGTTACTCAGCCAAAGACAGGAAGCCCTCGGAGGACGATTCCCGAAGAAGCCACTACTCTCACGACGACAAGAAACGCTCGGAACCCATACTAGGGGGATCCATATACAAGAATACAGCCTTATATGAAGATTGATGCTCTCGGAGCCCACCTCACAAGCCTGGAGAAACAAATCTGCCTCTCGGAGAACCTTACCAAAGAAGCTGATGAGGAAATAGTTGTCCCCGGAACAGAAACCTCCTCGGGCACCCACTTCACTTCAACTAGTGAACCTCATCATGAAATCCAGCCCCTCGGAGGAAAGAAAACAGAAGACTCAGTCCATCAAAGAGAAGAAAATAGAAGAAGCAACCCCTCGAAACTACCCACAGCCCTCGGACAAGATAAAGATCAGCCTAGTCAGCGCTTTGTCAACAAGATATACCTTATCTTATAGAAGGACACTTGTAACACATGCAACATTACACTTGTAACACATGCAACGCATGCATAGTGACACAAACTCCCTCCCATACCTATATAAGGGAAAAGGAGGAGAGATGAAAGAAAAAAGGAAGAAAAAGGACAGAATATACACTAAAACTCACTCAGAAAAAGCATAAGATCATATTTATGCTCCTCGGGAGTAAGGAATTCAGTGAATAAAGGAAGGATATTTTCGTAATTTTCCCTAATAGTCATTTATTTTCTTTGAACCATGGATAACGGCGTTCCGAACTCATAAATAAATCGGTTAATCGTGTATTATTCCAAACCTGTTAACAAAATGGCGCCGTCTGTGGGAACGCCATAGAAGCTGTCCTCGAGCGTGCTCAAGAAAGCAAACCAACTATGGAAAATTTGTTTCACAGTGAAATCCACCCGCCCCATCTGGACAATTCGGAGGAAACCGTAGCGAATCGCCGTTCTGACGAAAGGGACTTCATCAATGTTCCCCGATCCGTTTTTGAAAGACTAGTGGAAGCCACCGCTCGAGTTAATCACCAAGGGTCCGAGACTCCCCTGGAAACAGTCCCAGGATCTCCGCACCAAGGAGATTATCCCTCGGAACAAGGCGAAGTTTATGCAAGAGGGGCACAATGCCCTACTCCAATCTCGTGGTATCAGGAAACTCCTCGGAGGACGCCAAGGCGTTATGATCATCTGGAAACTCCGAGGATAATCCAGAGGGAAGAAAGGTTTCTCCCCGTATATCGCCCCCCCCCCCCCTATTATCACTCCCAATGGAGAACCGACCTTATGGAGAATCCTTGAAGATCTACGAAAGGAAGTAGGAGATCTCAAGAGGACTGTAGGACCCAAGGAAGATCCGACGTTTAAGACATCTCCCTTCATTCCTGAGATAGCTTCTGCTCTGATTCCTTCAGGAATGCGGCCTATTAATGTACCATTGTATACAGGAGAAGCCGACGGGAGAGATCCGCAAGATCATATACATCAATATTTGGCAGGAATGGACCTATCGTCTGCCCCGGACTATGTCCTATGCCGAGTGTTCCCTGTTACCCTCGGAGGACGAGCTCAATCTTGGTTTACCCATCTCCCCCCCAATTCAGTGGTCAACTTTGACCGATTAGCTCACCTGTTTATACGCCACTTCGCCTGTAACCGTAGGTATCCCAAATCGGCCACTCATCTTTTTACCATCAAACAACGAAAGGATGAATCTCTTCGGGAATATATAAAATGCTTCACGGACGAAGCGTTGGATGTTCCGAACGTTAGCCCAACCATTATGGCCGATATTCTGACACAAGGACTCCGAGCGGGAGAATTCTTCCGATACCTGATGGGGAATCATGTCACGGACATGAATGAACTTATGCAACAAGCTGAAACTCATATTCTTATGGAAGAAGCTGACCATACAAAGAGAGGGCTGGAGAAGGATGATAATGAACGTCACGAACAGACGGAAAAGGAAACTAAAACCAAAGAGAAGGGCAAAGAAGGAAAACCACCCCCTCGGAAGGACGATGGGGAGACGGTCAAGAAATTCCTTAAACCCGTGCCCCTTCCTCCGATGACCCTAGCTCCCGTGGAAGTACTCAACATGATGCGGGGCAACGAAGAATTGCGCTGGCCCCGGCCCGCCAAATTTCCCAACAAAGATAAGGATACGGGTAAGTACTGTAAATTCCATAAAACTTATGGACACACTACCGAGGAGTGTACTACCCTGCGAAGAGAAATACTTCGCCTTCTGGAGGTAGGATATCTGCATAACTACCTAAAAAGAAACAATCCCGAAGAGCCCAAAGCACATGTATGGAAAAGGCCCCGAGGAGGACCTGACGAGGAAGAGGATACTCCCCACCGGCAGTCACGAGAACAAACCGCGGAACATCGGCGGAGGTCCCAAGAAAAGACTAGAAAGCGTCAAAGATCCCCCCGAGAAAGAACCGCTGCGTCTCCGCGGCGATCACGGGAAAGGACCACAGGGTATCGGAGCCTACCTCCCCCTCCCAACACGTACGAGGTCAACCCCTCCTCGGGACGGACAATCAACATGATAGAGGGAGGAGATATTTCCAGAATACCCCGGGGTAAGAAGACAAAATATCTCAAAGAGGCCCGACGAGCGGGACAAGGGCTCCCGGTATGCTCCGCCCAAGGGGCCAGATTACCAAATATCACTTTCGGACCCGAAGACCTGAAAGGTATAGTCTACCCCCACGAAGACCCTTTGGTAATTGAAGCTACCATCTACGGATTTGGGATCCAGCGTATCCTCATAGATACGGGCAGCTCTGTGGACGTCTTGTTTTTTCCCACCTATCTAGCCATGGGATTGAAGAGGGAGCAACTGGAGGTGGCTGAAGTCCCTCTAGTAGGCTTCTCTGGCGAAGCCTGTAACACCCTCGGAACCGTGACCTTGCCAATGTCGTGGGGAGAAGGAGCCCTACGAAGAACGGAACCCACCAAATTTTGGGTGGTGGAGGCTTCGTCGAGGACATACAACGCTATATGCGGAAGACCCTCCATTCGGTCATTCGAAGCGATCCCCTCTACCCTCCACCTTAAGGTAAAGTTTCCTACCTTGGCAGGCATCGGAGAAGTCCGAGGAAATCAAGCTAGAGCCATAGAATGCCGAATGAATGCCCTACTCCCCGAAGAGGACGAAAACCCCTCAGATAGTAGCAAAAAACGGAAAGTAGAAGAAACCCGAGTCCAACCCATTGAAGAGCTCAAGATGATAGAACTCGTGGAAGGAAATCCCGCTAGGGCGATCAAAATGGGCACTAATATGGAACCTGAGTTGGAGGCCCAATTGATATCCGTTCTAAAGGAATTTTGTCACCTTTTCGCATGGGAAGGAGGTCCCCCCGGACGGATCAGTAATAAGGTATGCCAACACTTCCTTAATGTAAATCCGGGGGCCAAACCCATCCAACAAAAGAAGAGAAAAATGGGGCCCGAACGCAACAAGATTATCCGATCAGAAATTCAACGGCTTCTCAGCTTACGACAAATCCGAGAGGTCGTGTATCCCGAATGGCTGGCCAACGTGGTCCTGGTCCCTAAGTCAGGAGGAAGATGGAGGATGTGCGTTGACTTCACCGATCTCAATGATGCTTGCCCAAAGGACTGCTATCCCTTACCAAGCATAGACCAATTGGTCGACTCTACCGCTGGTTTTGCACTCCTGTCGACTCTAGATGGGGACCAAGGATACAATCAAATCCCGATGGCATTCCCGGACCAGGACAAAACCAGCTTCATTACGGATGCAGGTACCTTTTGTTATCTAGTCATGCCCTTCGGACTTAAGAACGCATGAGCTACATACCAACGATTGGTGAACCTCATGTTTGTGGGGCTCATCGAAAAAACTGTGGAAGTATATGTAGACGACACGGTCGTCAAAAGTCGTTCCGCGAAAGATCATCCCGAAGACTTGCGAAAAACCCTGGCTATCATGGATCGCTTTGGGATGAAGGTAAACCCTCGGAAATGCTCCTTCGGTATCCGAGGAGGCAAATTTTTGGGATTCATGGTCACCGAGAAGGGAATAGAAGTTAACCCCGAGAAAGCCGAAGTAATTATTGGGTTACCAACCCCGAAATCCATAAAGGACGTGCAAAAACTGACCGGGCGAATGGCCTCCCTCAGCCGATTTGTCTCCAAGTCAGCAGAGAAAGGACTCCCGTTCTTTAAAATCCTTCGGAATATCAAAGAATTCCAGTGGACCTCACGATGTGAAGAAGCTCTCCAGGAATTAAAAAGCTATATGGTAAGACCACCCTTGCTGGTCAAACCTTCGCCCCAGGAAGAACTTTTCGTATACCTGTCCGTAGGAGAGGAGGCTATCGGAGCGGTATTGGTCAAAGAGCACGAGGGGGAGCATCATCCGGTCTACTATGTTAGCAAAACTCTCCTCGGAGCGAAAACCAGGTATACTCTGATAGAAAAACTTGTACTCACTTTGGTTACCACGGCGCGTAGATTACGCCCATATTTTCTCTCCCACCCGATCACTGTCCTGACTAAGCACCCTCTACGGGCAATTCTCAACAAACCTGAGACCTCGGGGAGACTGATAAAATGGGCCGTCGAGCTAACGGAGTATGATATCTCCTATGCTCCGAGACCTTCCATCAAGGCCCAGGTGCTAGCAGACTTTGTAGTAGAACTTACGGGAATCGGAGTAGAAAGGAAAGAACCTCTGTGGCATGTCTACGTGGACGGTTCCTCCGTAAATACGCATGGCGGAGCCGGAGTAATCTTGATTAACACGGAAGCCGAGGAGAAAGCGCTACATTTCGCGGTTAGAATTGATTACCCCGTATCCAACAACGAAGCTGAATATGAAGCCCTCCTTATCGGAATGAGACTCGCCCGGGAAGGTGGAATGCGAAAAGTCCGCCTGCATAGCGACTCTCAGTTAATTGTCCAGCAAGTTCAGGGCACCTATGAAGCCAAAGAAGAGAGGATGCAGAGTTATCTTCGAGTAGTCCATCGGGCCAAAGCGTGGTTTGATGAGTATCAATTAGTGCAGATTCCCCGAGGGGATAACCAGGAAGCCGATGCCTTGTCCAAAATGGCTGCACAATTGACCACCATTCGTACTCGGAAAACCACTTTGTTACATATGAGCGAATCAGAGAGGACTGAACCTGAAGAGGTGAGCGTCACCACGACAAATCCTCCGATAAGCTGGATAACGCCCATTAAAGCATACTTGCAAGATCCTGAAGGATACTCCGAGGACAAATCTGTCCAACGGATGATGTCTAAGAAGACCATCCGGTATTTTCTCAAAGACGGAATACTATTCCGAAGGACGTACTCTTACCCTCATGCCCGATGTTTAAATGAAGAAGAGGCTCAACTTGTCCTGGAGGAAACTCACGAAGGGGTGTGTGGTAGCCATACCAGTGGCGGAAGCATGGTCGGACGGATAATCTGGCAGGGTTATTATTGGCCCACGATGGTCAAAGATTGCAAAAACCATGCGGAAAAGTGCAAGTCATGCCAAGCTTATGCCCCTCGGGTTTACCAGCCAGCGGCTCTATGGGAACCCCATCTGACCGCATGTCCTTTTTGCCAAATGGGGAATAGACATAATAGGTCCACTTATCCCCGATGCTGGTCAAAAGAAGTTCCTACTCGTGGCAGTAGACTACTTCACCAAATGGGTGGAGGCGGAGCCCTTAGCACGAATAACTGCAGGGGCGGTTATTAACTTCTTATGGAGGAACATTCTGTGCCGTTTTGGGGTCCCTCGGAGCCTGGTAAGTGACAACGGCCTGCAATTTACTGACCAAGGGTTAGAAAAATGGTGTGATCATTGGGAGATTAAGCACCGTTTCGCTTCGGTGGGATACCCTCAAGCCAACGGACAAGTTGAGAGAACTAATCGCACTCTCCTGAAAAATATGAAGGCCCGACTCGACTGGCACAAAGCCAAATGGGTTGAAGAAATACCCGGCATATTATGGGCCTATCGGACCACACAAAATACCGCCACAGGCGAAACCCCTTTCAGCCTATCTTATGGTTGTGAAGCAGTGGTACCCCCCGAAGTCTCGATCGAGAGTTGTCGAGTCAAAGAATACGAAGAAGTGGCCAATAGTGCTAACTTAGCTCTGGCCCTTGATCTCTTAGAAGAGAGAAGAATCCGAGCCGCCGTTCGGGCTGAAGAATACAAAACTCGGATGGCACGGTACTATAACGCCAAGGTAAAGCTTAGAACTTTTCAAGTGGGTGATTTAGTGCTAAAACGGGTCGGAGCTTCCAAAAACGTAGGCAAGCTTGAGCCCCGATGGGAAGGACCCTACAAAATAGCGGGAATTGTCGGACCCGCAACTTATCTACTTGCCAACTCCGAAGGCGCCACTCTTCGCAATACGTGGAATTCCTTCAATCTTAGAAAATAATATGCTTAATGTAACATCTTCATTGTTACATAAATAAAACTGTTTGTTTATAAATAGATGGTTACGATACATTCGAATCCGATAGGGTACATAGGTTTGCAAAACAAAAATGGTAGCCATACACAGGAAATCATTACAAGCAACCTAACCCCGAGGAGCCATCTACTATAGATAACAGTCATCGGACCCCAAAAGACCACTTACTACAAGTTAAATACTACCTACTACAAACTACTCCTCTCGCAAAGGACGCTTCCCTTCTCGGATAAGGCGACGACGCTGCTCCTCGGATAAGGTTATTGGATCCTCCAATAACACGCCCTCGGACGCCACGGGGCTATCTTCAGGGAAGATGGGGTGAAGACTAAGCTCGGGAATAATTAAGTTCCCAGGACATTCTGGCAATGATTGAACCGCATCCGTACCAAGTCGATACCCGATGCGGACCAGATCGCGCATCTCTTTTTGTAAAGACTCCCTCAAAGCTGAAGGACCCGCGATATCCAAAACAGCTCGGACCCGAGCTACTACCAAAGCAACGTCGTGGGCGCGAGTAATCTCCAGCACCCGATGAGTTGCCGCATCCCGTTCCTGAATCGTCTGCAGTAATTGCTCATCGGAGTAGCGAAGTTGACCCTTCAACTCCTCCAAACTCGCCTGAAAACTCGTCACCCGGGTCCTCTCTAGCATTAACTGGCGCTCCACCTCCCAAGACTTATCCCTTTCAATCCGAAGGACCATCTCGTGAATCGCTTTAGCAGCTTCATGCTTTTCCTGCAAGCGGGAAATCTCCGTTTGAGCCTCCAACAAACCATGTTCTAACTCGTCCCGACGGCGATATACCAGACCCGGATCTGAAGAGGAACACCCCCGAGATCCGATGGCATCTAGCACCATATAAATCTGAATGGAGACGAAGGAATCACTACCGAAGAAATAAAAGGTAAGTAACCAAAATTTGCAAATAAAATGAGCATTTACCTCACACAGGTTTTTGCAAACTAAATCCTGAAGACGAGAGGAAGGAAGGGTCCTCATGAGCTCACAATCCGTAACATTCAGTAGACCGCTAAGAAAATTTCGGCAAAACCCCGATGCCTCTGCGAGGGAAGAAAACCCTGGGTCAGCACCCGGAGGAGAGGGGCCCACGGGAGGAAGATTCCCCCCGGACAGCGACACGGGTACATGCTCGGGACCTCCTTCCACAACATTCACGATATCGGAAATCCGAGGAAATGGTTGTGACACCAAGGGAGACACTGGGTAGTCTATCGGAGAAAGAGCCGTAACCGAATTTTCTACCCTAAGAGGAATCACAAAGCTCACTGGGGGGGCTGCCACGGGCGAACCCTCCGATTCCTGCCTCTCCGAGGAGGAGTCAGCCCTCGTAACCGCCACAAAGGTATCGGAAATGCCCTACGGCTCCCGCCGCATACCGTGTAGGGCTCGCCCCAGAAAAACACCGTTAAATGGATCTATGGAAAAAGCCGCCATCTCAGCACCTATAAGACAAGTATAGAGTATATGATGATCCCAAGGGCACATAAGTTGATAAAAGAGAAGTCGACAAGTCTACAGACTTACGGAAATAGAAGTTGCCATGAAGAGGACGAATTGGCGAGTTTTCTCTCCTTATTCCCTCTTGAAGACCTGCCAGAATAAGAGCTTCAGGACACATAAGCAGGCCGGTAATATCGTACGAGCCAGAAAATAACCCGGAATGACTCAGTTCCTCCCATTCCCGCCCCAACGTCTCGGATATGGGCGAAACGTATCCCAAGCCCCATCGGATGGGTACTCCCCACGATCGTGCTGAATGACCTTTCGAACGGACGAAGAAAAACCTCCGCCTCCAGTCCCCCCTACGAGTACGAGGACTGGATGTACCAGTGAAGGCTTTCTCGACGTCCCGATAGGCCAGGCTGAAAAGGGGGACTCCCTCCGAACAAGGCCGAAGGATGAAAATTGCCCCCACCCGATACGGGGACATGGGAAGGTTAAGGAGCTCGCAGCATAAAACGTATCCCACTAAGAGGCGATACGAGTTGGGTGTTAACTGGCTCAGACAGATTTGCCAGTACTGGAAGAGCGATCGAAGAAAATGGTGAAAAAACACCCGTAATCCACAGTGCATTTGGTCACAATAGACAGTTAAGAATCCAGGGGGAGGATCATATGCTCTCTGATCCGGAGAGGGCACAATCACATCAAAATCATCGAAATTCAGATTGAATTCCGTAAAAAGAGTTACTAGAGACTCTCCGTACACAGTACTAACGGCGGAACCAACTCGTCCCCGACCTATTAACCTTGATGGGCTCAAAGGTATTAAGTTAAATACAGAACGCTCATCGGCAAGAGAATACGGTTATCTACCTAAGAACACCTCCCTTATATGGTCTATCCTTCGAGAATCCGTGTATGATGACCTATTCCCCACCCTTGAAGACGAGCTTGTCCCAATGGTCACTTGATTCTCGGCCAGCCTATTCCGCTGCCCCGGGGAAGAACTTTCCGAGGACGCACTATAAACCTGGGATCCAGGGACAACTCGGGCACGACTCCGAGAAGAACTACTTGATGATGTGGACCCCCCATGTCTGTGATGTGGCGGCATCATCTTTAATAGTAAGTTTTCCGTTTACTCTTATACGAAGGTCGAAGAAAAAGTATTGAGTACAACTACGAAAGTAAAAACTAAGTCCTGCGAGAATAGATTTCTAAAGGAAGAAAGTGAAATGATTTATCTGCTAAAGCAAGATAGCTTTTAATGATAAGTATAAATACCACTGTTAGCATATTATATGTGATAAGCTAATCCCGTGGAAAGAAGCTGGAGCTGTCCCACCCACTCCTAGGGGCGTGACACGTGCTAATGAGTGTCCTTAATTAGGATAAATAACTTTTAAGCATGCATATAATTTGACACGTCCTGCTAAGTTATGTACTTAGTCAGCAAATAAAGGATTTTGTCTTTAGCTTACCTTTTTTAAAGAAGATTAAAGGGAATAAGTTTTATATATAAGCATGCTAATAGTTTATTACTATCTCAAGCTAGTGGACAAGTAAAACAAAATAGAAAGAAAAGAATAGGACAAATTGTTCATTTATAAGTCCGAGAAGCTCTCGGAAGCGTCTACAAAAGCATAAAAAAAAAGAGGGAATCCTATTCTAACTCCCCGTACTCGGAGGGGGTGGGGGCGGACTAATAGCAGACCCCCCGGGGAAATTAACAGAGGAACTCGGAGGCAAAACTCCACTCGAGCCAGTAGCACCAAGATTGGACGCAGTTGGAAGAGGAGCAGGGGAGCCCCTGGGCGTCATTACTGCATCATACATTTCAAGAAGGCTCTGAACCTGCTCGGGAGACGGCTTGGCAAGCTTCTTGACATAAAAAATGCCGCCAAAATTCGCCCCCGAGGGCATCACTCCACGGGCTACAGTGGCACACTCTAGCCATCCCCATAACATATGCCCCAGGGACTCCCGAGCGGACAAGGAAGCATATTGACGCTCCGCCTCTGCTGCTGCGTACCGAACGGCCTCGTCAATCCGGGCTTGCACTTCCTCCTGTGGCACTACTTTGGCTATCTTCAAATCCACTAACTCCTTGACCCGAGATTGAAGCTCATGTTCTCGCTCCAACCACTCCGATTTCTCCTTCTCCAAAACTTCCACCCGAGTACGAAGAAGCTCCTCGGACTCCATCTTCTCCTTCTCCAGAAGAGTCAACTGGACTCGGACAGCCCCCTCGGACGCCTCCAGCTTATCATATGTTGACTGCATCCTCTGCAAAGTGAGCCGCATCACTTCCTTGGCTCTCTGATCTTCCCTCCAAGCGAAGTCACTGGCTTCCAACTTCGTCCGGAAAACATCCCTCATTGATTCGGCCTCATAGAGTTGGGCCCGGAGAGAAGTCACCTGCCCTCGAAGAGATCCTATTTCAGCCACCTCCCTCGAATGGCGCTGCTCTACTGCAGTGATAACCTCCCGAGTCTTCTTGGACTACATGACAATAAGAGAAACATAAGGAAGAATACGGGAAAATTATTTAAAAATAAAGCGACCAGAGGACATGCACTTACGATGGTTTCCATCCAGACCATGCTGGCCCGCAAAAACTGATACCCCTTCGCGGGCGCAGCAAGAGAAGATCCGAAGAAGTGGAGGATCTCATGGTATGCCTCCCCGACAGTCGAAGGCTCCTTCTCGGGTACTTGAGATGAAAAATCTCCCTCGAAAGCTGACCTCCGCAGAGGAACCCTCTTCGGGAGATCTCCTATCGGAGAAGGAATGGCGGTAGCAGGAGTCGCGGCCACTGCCTCCGTCATGACCGCTTCAGGAACTTTTGCAGTGGCCGAGGGGCCCTCTCCCCAGAGCAAAGTATCCCACACTTCCCTTTTCGCCTCCAAGTCCTTCAATAAATCCGCAGGACCTTGGCCGATTCCCTCAGATGGCTCCTCCGAGTCCGGATGAAGTAATTGAGCGAACAGATCCGCACCCGGAAACATAGGGGCCTTTCCCTTATCGACATCTACAAGAGCAAAGTACGCAGTTAAATAATGATAACGAAATTCGAATAAGGGGTCAATATGAATAGAGTATTAAAGTAAACAAAGAAGAATAAGAAACTTACGAGGATGAATAGGGGAAGGGTCAGGAATAGTGGGCGAAGGATCCCGAGAAGAGATCAAAACAACATCTGGCCCCTGAGAGGAAAACTCTTCTTCTTCTGCCCTCGGAGATTGCACTCCCTGCGAACTCCTCGGAAGATTGCCAGTGTTGGCCTCGGAAGCAGACCTCCAAGTCAGAACAGACAAGGGAGCCACCTGCCGCAACGGAATAACCTACAAGGGTGCCCCCCCTAACATCCTCAGAGGGAGGTGGGATATTTTCATAAACCTTCTCGGCCTCCGTATCCATCCCATCCTTCCCTGGAGACTGTACCTCTACTCCCTCGCGATCTCCCCCCTCGGAAGCTTCGCTATGTCCACTTGGAGCCACCTCTTCGGAACCAGGTACTAGATAGTACCTCGCCATAACCTCCTCTGTACCACGCAAAAACATATCAATACGGGTAGCAAAAGAATGTGAAAAACTACTCGAAGAAAATAGATATGGAATAAAAAAGCATACGAGCAACAGAAGGAAAACTTACTGAAAGCTGGCATGAACATGCTCGAAACAAAAAGCGGTTTCTTCACGTTGTCATTAGCACCTACTACGAAGTGAAGTCCGGCCCTATCAAATAACCACGAGAAATCTTCTGACTCCATTAGCGCATGTTGGGCAATCACTGGAGACAGCACCATATCTTCAGCCAGGGTGTGAATTGGAGTCACACCCTCCCCCCACTTGAAGGGCATATCCCACTTCCCTCGGACGGGCTTCACATAAAAGAATTTGTCCTTCCAAACGCCGTGCGAGCTTATCGTCGCACCCAAAATCCTCTTCGTAGAGTTAGCCGAGTGATCCCGGTGGTGGACGTGATAAAAGGGATATCCCCCGGGTGACACTCCCACATCGAAAATAGACAGGAAATGATCCACATTGCACTCGTACCCCTTGACAAGACACCAAAACACGTAAATGCAGAGGGCGGCATATCCATTGGGAACCAACTGACTCGGGCAGATTTCGAAGACTTCGCAGAAAAAGGATGGCATAAACGAACGCCACCCGTAATTCACTTGCGCGAAATACACAGTGAGCATACCCGCGGGAGGGTAGCACGCCCTTTGATCTTTTGAAGGAATGTGAACAGTCACATTCATCATTGTCGTTCCCGTAGCCTCAAACAAATCCATGACCTGTTCATAAGTGACCACGGATTGAACATTCTCAATTTTAGAGAAATCACGAAGAGGGGGTTTCTTTGACTTCGAAACCCTAGCTTTTTTCGCGGCGGCGGCGCCACTCCCTTCGGCGACAGCAGCTCTTTTCTTGCGAGTAGCGGCAGCAGGTCCCACGAGGGGAACCGTAGTCGCAACAGAAACGGAAACGTTAACAGAGGCAGCAGCAGCAGAGGATGTATTGGCAGAGGAAGCCATCTACTTTTTGGGGCAAAAGGAAAAGTTTTACGAGTTTGGTGAAGGGAAAAAGAAGCAAGAACAAAAAGCTATAAGAGGAGCAAAAATCCCTCTTTTCTGCTTGAGAGAATTAGAAGAGTAGAGAGAATTGGAAGTGTAAAAATTTTGTGAAGAGAATGTGAAGAAAAGAGTACGGACGGGTGTATTTATAAGCGGACCGCCATTAAAGACGTGCCCCGTCCCCTACGCCCCACGTCTCCACTCAGGAAGCAACGTGTCGCTCCACGCGCTAGCCGTTACTGCAGATTAACAGACGGATGAATAAATGCCATTTAAGACATCCAACGGCTAGAAAAAGCCGTTATAAAGGTAACTCTTCATCTGAACCGCTGCTTCCCAAGAACATAATGGTAATTTTACCTCACGGTATTTTAAGTATATACTTATATACATACAATACCCTCGTAAATCATAAAAAGGAATGGAGGAACTCCAATCCCCTCGGAAAAATCACCAAACAATAAAAAAGAATCCCCTTTTGCCATATTAAGACCACGAAATAAAATTTCACTCGTCTCTGCAAGAACGATCGAAATTTGGGGGGGCTAGTGTTAACCCTAAAAAAATAAATAAGGGATTATACAAGTTAAACAAAGGAGTAACCCTTAAATTAGGGATTAATCCCAAGGGCGATAATATCGTCACGAACACTCTCGTATGTCACATACCCTACTATGGTATGACGTGGCACCCGAAGAGATAATAAAGTCCCTCGGAACTCACATATCCTACTAGGGTACGACGTGACATCCGAGAAGACACCCAAGCGTCCCTTGGAAAGTCAAGATGAATAAAAATAAGATATCAACGTGGCATCGGAAAAAGAGTAAACCCCGATGGATCCGCGCGACTCGGATATCCATCACTGCGCCAAGAGGGACCACTATACGAGAATACTTCCTTGTTGAACACTCCCAAAGCCCTCAGAATTATTATCCCGAAGGCTAAAATTCACAAAACAACGTCCTACTCCAAGCACCAACCCCTAAACTCCCTTACTCTGAAGGCCCAAGCCAAGAAGGTTACTCAGCCAAAGACAGGAAGCCCTCGGAGGACGATTCCCGAAGAAGCCACTACTCTCACGACGACAAGAAACGCTCGGAACCCATACTAGGGGGATCCATATACAAGAATACAGCCTTATACGCAGATTGATGCTCTCGGAGCCCACCTCACAAGCCTGGAGAAACAAATCTGCCTCTCGGAGAACCTTACCAAAGAAGCTGATGAGGAAATAGCTGTCCCCGGAACAGAAACCTCCTCGGGCACCCACTTCACTTCAACTAGTGAACCTCCTCATGAAATCCAGCCCCTCGGAGGAAAGAAAACAGAAGACTCAGTCCATCAAAGAGAAGAAAATAGAAGAAGCAACCCCTCGAAACTACCCACAGCCCTCGGACAAGATAAGGATCAGCCTAGTCAGCGCTTTGTCAACAAGATATACCTTATCTTATAGAAGGACACTTGTAACACATGCAACATTACACTTGTAACACATGCAACGCATGCATAGTGACACAAACTCCCTCCCATACCTATATAAGGGAAAAGGAGGAGAGATGAAAGAAAAAAGGAAGAAAAAGGACAGAATATACACTAAAACTCACTCAGAAAAAGCATAAGATCATATTTATGCTCCTCGGGAGTAAGGAATTCAGTGAATAAAGGAAGGATATTTTCGTAATTTTCCCTAATAGTCATTTACTTTCTTTGAACCACGGATAACGGCGTTTCGAACTCATAAATAAATCGGTTAATCGGGTATTATTCCAAACCTGTTAACAAAATGGCGCCGTCTGTGGGAACGCCATAGAAGTTGTCCTCGAGCGTGCTCAAGAAAGCAAACCAACTATGGAAAATTTATTTCACAGTGAAATCCACCCGCCCCATCTGGACAATTCGGAGGAAACCGTAGCGAATCGCCGTTCCGACGAAAGGGACTTCATCAATGTTCCCCGATCCGTTTTTGAAAGACTAGTGGAAGCCACCGCTCGAGTTAATCACCAAGGGTCCGGGACTCCCCTGGAAACAGTCCCAGGATCTCCGCACCAAGGAGATTATCCCTCGGAACAAGGCGAAGTTTATGCAAGAGGGGCACAATGCCCTACTCCAATCTCGTGGTATCAGGAAACTCCTCGGAGGACGCCAAGGCGTTATGATCATCTGGAAACTCCGAGGATAATCCAGAGGGAAGAAAGGTTTCTCCCCGTATATCTCCCCCCCCCCTATTATCACTCCCAATGGAGAACCAACCTTATGGAGAATCCTTGAAGATCTACGAAAGGAAGTAGGAGATCTCAAGAGGACTGTAGGACCCAAGGAAGATCCGACGTTTAAGACATCTCCCTTCATTCCTGAGATAGCTTCTGCTCTGATTCCTTCAGGAATGCGGCCTATTAATGTACCATTGTTTACAGGAGAAGCCGACGGGAGAGATCCGCAAGATCATATACATCAATATTTGGCAGGAATGGACCTATCGTCTGCCCCGGACTATGTCCTATGCCGAGTGTTCTCTGTTACCCTCGGAGGACGAGCTCAATCTTGGTTTACCCATCTCCCCCCCAATTCAGTGGTCAACTTTGACCGATTGGCTCACCTGTTTATACGCCACTTCGCCTGTAACCGTAGGTATCCCAAATCGTCCACTCATCTTTTTACCATCAAACAACGAAAGGATGAATCTCTTCGGGAATATATAAAACGCTTCACGGACGAAGCGCTGGATGTTCCGAACGTTAGCCCAACCATTATGGCCGATATTCTGACACAAGGACTCCGAGCGGGAGAATTCTTCCGATACCTGATGGGGAATCATGTCACGGACATGAATGAACTTATGCAACAAGCTGAAACTCATATTCTTATGGAAGAAGCTGACCATACAAAGAGAGGGCTGGAGAAGGATGATAATGAACGTCACGAACAGACGGAAAAGGAAACTAAAACCAAAGAGAAGGGCAAAGAAGGAAAACCACCCCCTCGGAAGGACGATGGGGAGACGGTCAAGAAATTCCTTAAACCCGTGCCCCTTCCTCCGATGACCCTAGCTCCCGTGGAAGTACTCAACATGATGCGGGGCAACGAAGAATTACGCTGGCCCCGGCCCGCCAAATTTCCCAACAAAGATAAGGATACGGGTAAGTACTGTAAATTCCATAAAACTTATGGACACACTACCGAGGAGTGTACTACCCTGCGAAGAGAAATACTTCGCCTTCTGGAGGTAGGATATCTGCATAACTAGAGTCGAATTAGAGCTCCCAACGTTGGGAAATTAGAGTCGAATTCGGTCAGAGATGGATCTCCGGTCCGAGATGGAGGTGACAGTGATGACGCATCATAAGGAAATCAAGGTCCTATCGCCCAACAAGGACTGGGCTGTGAGCCTATATATGATTTTGTCGATAACCGTTCTGAAAGTGAATAAGATGGAACGGAGGTGAGGGAGGTGGATGAGTACGATGACAATGGAGAGCCTGCGCATATGTCGTATACTAACTATGTCTCGTGTCTATAGCATAGTCGGGCATATCTGCGGAATACATTTCATATAGGTCAAAAATTATAGGCTCAAAATTCCTCGGGGAGAACAAAGGGTGCACCCCCAGGGTTTCTCACTGTATTTGTGGGGCAGTTGATCAACGGTTTGCGGTTCCCCATCCCTCCTGATGTCATGAATATCTTTCGAACTATAACTTTGGTTCCTAGCAATTTACGTTGAATTCGATCGGGCATATTATGGGTTTCTTGCTCGCGATGAAGGGGTTAGGCGTGCCTTGTGGCCCTAATGAATTTTGGGCTTTCTTCGAGGTGGGGCGCAAGGGTAAGGGGTTTTATCACGTGAAAGCCCTAAAAAAGCATAAATATTTGTATGGGGAGCGTACGGGTTATGGAAAGAGCTGGAAGAAAAATGTAATTTTACATTAAGGAGAGTTGGAATAAGGAGTTTTCACCCCTGATGAGGGATTAGGTGGAGGTGCCGAAGGTTTCAATCCCTCGTGGGGTAGGGGTCCAAGGTGGGGAGACACCTTCAGAGTCAATCTCGTGACCAATCATAAGTTTGACGTAACCAAATTGGTTACTAATGATATTCTGACCCTCGAAAGGTTGTCTCCGGTCCTCTACACGGGAACGGATACTATTGGTATTTGTTTGGACTGATTGAAAATCTAACCTTGTGACTTGGTGAAAACGTTACTGATACTTGTTGTTTGATTTTTTGCAGAGTCATTCGTCATGAGTCTCCATGCTCGCATGGCCTAGGTTTTGGCCGCTGACGTTGGAGCATCCTAAGTAGCGGTGCCAACTACGATTCCCCCGCCCAGAAAGAGGAATGCTAAAGGGATAGCTGGAAGTAAGAACTTGCAGGCACAAGTTGGGGTATCTGACCGAGCCACTGCGCCGTTTGGCCCATTTGAGGCCCCAGATCAAGGTGACCAAGAGCTCTCCCTTATTCCAGTGGGTGGTGATAATTCTGAGGATTTCGATGTGCATGCTGCTGACAACGTCAGGGGGCGAAGAAGTGGTTGAACCTGCTGTTGCGACTAAGAGCAGACGGGTGCATCAGACTAGGTCCCAGACTAGCGGTCGTGCCGCCAAGGGTGTAATCCACGTCCGGTGTTCAAACCGGGAATGTTCTGGTCGGGGGCTCAGTCCTCCCTGTTGAGGAGAGCTCTAAAGCGGCTTCTGCGGGGGCTTCCCAGGTCCGCGTTGGTGGGATCACGCAATCTAAAAAAGAGGCGATAGAAGCACTACGGGTGTTGTTTCTCGACATGGCCACATAGTTTCATACGTCTGCCAAAAAGTGGGCCCAGTTGGAGAGGCTTGTGCTACTTCTGGTTAACTCAATAATTAGATTTCTCCTCCAGTTGTACGCTAACTGCTTCAATTTTTCGTCTTTATAGTTTACTTGTTTGACTTTTTCCAGCAAGGCGGAGTTTTCAACGTGATGCCGCATGGCTTGGAGCGGGCGCATAAGAAGAGAGCAGCTGGCATTGAGCAGTTGAGGGTAGAGTATCGAGACAACAATCATGAGGCACTGAAAGCTGCCCTGGATGAAAAGGACAAGGCCATTAGGCTTGCCAAAGAATCCTCTGTGAGAGATGGTGGTGACTTGGAAGCTGCGAGGGTTGCGCAGGAGAAAACTCGCAAGCTTCAAGAGGAGGTCGATAAATTGAAAGGTGAGAAGACGACGTTGGAGGCATGCGTTCGGGAGCTTAAAAAGCAAGTTGTGGCAGAGAAATATAAAACGACGCAGGTGGAGGGATTGGGATACTCCAGTGGCTTAAACGAGGTATGCAACGTCTTTCATTGTTACGTTCTATATTGTCTGGCTATTCTTTGTTGCTTATCCCGGCTTGTTGTATGCAGCCTCCCACTCTGGCGCCGTGGTTGGCGATTGCCGAAGAGTTCATGTGGAGTAATGCTTTCTAGGAAATTAGTCTTCGCCGTGGAATTGAGGATGCGAAGAAGGCGCAAGTGCTAACGGTGTGTCAAATTCACAATACATGTTATTTACGTGGTGGTTTTGACGCCAATTGGGCAAATCTAGCGTTGGGTCCTGACTTGCATCCTTTGGCCAGGGTCGCCGATAGCGAAACTGCTCCTCCTGATGAGTTTATGAGTTTGCTGGACAGAGAGGAGTTTGTTACTCTCGGAATATTGCCGCCTCCTTCGTTGCCTCCTCGCTCCTCCTCTGAAGATGATGAGGACAATGATGAGGCTTGAGTGCTATCTGTGTAATTCTCTAAACAATTTCTCGTTTTAATTTGTTTGGTATTAGGTGATGCGTCGCTTTATTTCTAAGTATGGATGTTTCATGTAGTTCTCGTATGATGTTTTTTGTTTTCCGAACTTATGACCCTCGCGTCTTGTGTTTGGCGTGCATGGGACATGTATTAACCTCATTGGCTAGCTTCTCATTACTGTTTCCTTGTTATTATGGCGTTGTTTACACCTGCATCCAAGCACCTTTTCAATATTTGTGCCCTCGTATTGTGGCACTTTGGAGTTTGCTTTTTTCTAATATCGCTCCTTATGGAGTCTGCCAAGTCGGTGGCTCCTATAGCCATGGCGGGTGCGCGTCCCTGTCGGGTCGCGTGTATGCCTCTTCTTGTGTCTCGGGATCTTAGGTTTTCACTTGCTCTATACTGGCGAAGTGTCCCTCTCTTTGTGTTTCGAGAAACTTGCCTTGTTTTGACGAAGCATCATTCTCTTCGGTATTTCGAGATTTTAGGTTTGCATTTGCCTTATATTGGCAAAGTGTCCATCTCTTTCGTGATTTGAGATCTTAGGTTTGCACTTGCCCTATCTTAGCGAAGTGTCCATCTCTTTTATTTCGAGAAACTTGCCTCATTTTGGCGAAGCATCCCTCCCTTCGATGTTTTGAGATTTTAGGTTTGCGTTGGACCTCATGGGGTCCAATGTCCATCTCGTTGTGTTGGTAGCTTCCGGTTCTGGGCTAGAGAGCCGTTTTCGCGTACCTTTTATGACACCCTTTACGTTTGGGCATCACGATAATAAATAAGGATAACATAAACAGATATCACAATGTAGTTTAGGCTGAGGTAGCTTGTCTTGTGACCGCTTGGGTCTTGGGGTCGCATGACCCTCCTTGTGTGTACCTGCATTACCCTTTTCCACCTCGATAGCGGTGAAATAAGCCTAAAAAAGATAGTGATCTAATAAAAGATAGGGTTGAGCCTAGCGCACTGCCGAGTTGCCTACGTTTCTCGAGTGGTTCCCAAGGACTCAAGCCTCCGTAGTTCCTGGTTTAAGTTTTACATGCCAGCCCCTAAAACATGAGGCAATTTAGGGAACGAATAAACATTGTTCGAATGTACTAGGAAACGAAATAATTAGCAAAATATCAAAGATTGGGTCAGTCGATCCCTTCCAACTCAGCTGGTGCCAAAGTGGTCAGTGCCTCCTCATCTTCACGCCGCTGTATTTTGAGCGACGCCACGTAGTAGATCCATTCTTGTCTATGATCGCCGATCACCTCGCTGGTTCCTGCCGAGGTCAGAAACTTCATCTTCTGGTGGTATGTCAACTAATCTGAAGGCGTTGAGCACCGGTCTCCCTAGGATAACATTGTACGGAAAAGGGCACGTCTAGGATCACGTAGTCTGTGTACATGGTCCTCCTTTGTGTGAAAGTCCAGAGCAAGGTTGGGAGAGTGACTAATCCGCGAAGGATAACCTCCATTCCACCGAAGCCGCGTAGTGGGGTTCTGACTGCCTCCATCTTGTCGTTACCTAAAGCCATTTTTGCCATGTGAAGGCAAAGAGCACATTTGCCGAACTTCCGCTGTCTACTAAGACTTTCATCACACTAAAGTTAGCTATATCAACTGTAATCACCAAAGGGCAATCCAGCTCACCTGCCTGAATAGCCCGAGGGCATAATTTCATCAGGTCTGCTTTCGAGAAAGTGATCTCCTCCGAGGCCAGATCCTCAATCTTGAGGAGGTCCATGAAACCCACATAGCGATTTGCATTTATTTCCCTCGGCACATTTTTTCGTCCTTTGATTGAGTCAGCACCAATGGGACCTCCCAAGATCATGTGTATAATGCCTTTCCTAGGCTGATTATCCATCAGCTCCAGGTAATTGAGAATCTACGGGTTGTCCGTGGTCTTCTGTTTGTCTTTCTGGGATGATTGTGACTTGTCCCTGTTAGTCCTATCCGCCTCCTCCTTCAAGCCTCTGACATATTCGGCGAGTTTTCCATCCTTAATCAACCATTCTATCTCATCTTTAAAGTCCTTGCATTCCTCCATTGTGTGACCATTTTGCTTTTGATATTTGCAATAGCGGGTCGAAAGCCTTGTTGCAGGCGAGTCGTTCATTTTTCTGGGCTCATTCAGCCACCCTTTCTTTTTCGCCACAATCATGATATCCGCATTCAGCGGGGTGTATCGTCTGGGCGACGAGTGTCTATGCCTTTCATTCCTGCTCTTGTTCCATCCCCGACCCTCTCTTCTTTTATCCCTTGCCTAGAAGTGTGATCGATGGCCTTAGCTACCATCATCTCTTCAAAATGCACCACTTGATACGCCAGCTTGTTGATCTCTTCAATCGTCCTCGCTTTTGCCGAAGGCAGTTGCACGGAGAAAGTGACATTTCCGGTCGCATGAAAGATGATGTTTGACACCATATCACCTTTCAGATCATCAATCTTTAATAGCTCCTAACTGAACCTCCTAATAAAGTCTTCAGGTATTCCTTCACCCCTTGCTTCACCGAATACAGGTGTGAATGGTCCATAAATGTCCTCTTTTAGCTTGAGAACTGACTCTCAAATTTCTTTCTCAACTCCTTGTAGCTCGTTATTGTCCCCTCGGGAATTTTAGAAGTGGTACTCTCTGCAACTCTGCTCTGTGATCGAGTTACTCTAAACATATTACCTATGCTACCGTGCTTGTGGTGTTCCCACAGACGGCGCCAATAATTTGATCTTATTTCATCTGAATTACAATACACCAAAAGTACAATACAAATGGGCCTGAAATCAACCAAACTATGCTAGCCTATTGCTCCGCGAGCGGGCAATAACAATCGAACAGGGGCGTTCGATTGTCCCGAAACAGTCGAACCAACTCGGTTCAATTCTTGTCTTTATGTGCTTTTAATGGAGCATGCCGACCATATTCATTTCTGAACCACCTAAAACACACCCACCACTATTCATCAGAGTTGAGTCTCTACTGTCTTCTAGATGTTAGTAAAATAGCACTTTGTGAAGTTCCATTGCATTTGTATGAAGATGCCATTGGGCCTCGGACTTAGATGAAAATTATGATAAGACACTCTCGTGTGCCTGGAACATGACGTAGCTGGAGGCTGAGGTCCTTTTTCTGTTCACAGTGGTATGCCATGCATATTCATTATTTTGTGTGCATCGTGTATAGGGGGGAGATCGGAGGCAAAACACTAATAATCTAAGTCGCCTTTATAACAAGTCAATAGACATTAGACAACTTCTTTTTTTTCTTATTCAACTTGAGAGTTTTTTCGGATTTTATCAAACTTTTTTTTTATCTTTTGCATTCCTTGTTAATTAGCGAGTTCTTGATCATGAGTTCTCCCTAATCTCCGAAATTAATGAGTTGTTGATTATATAATTTTATTATTTACGTTTTACGCTACTTCATTAGGGATACATAACAAAAATTTTAAAATGCAAAGATGTATAAATAGCATGAGATATGTATGCATTAACTATTTTTGTCCATGAACCTTAGCTTCCTTAATAGTACAATTTAATTCACCACTTCATTTTGCAAATAACTTTCTACAGACGAGAAGGAGAAATACATAAGAATGAAACAAAATGTTTGAGATTTTAGAAGAAATGTTATTAGTTTTGATTGTTTTGATCTTGCATAAGACAGAACGTATATGCTATTATTAATTAGGATAAACGTTTTTATTTTTGGTGGTTCTAGATACGACATCGACAAAAGAATTAAAAAGCAAGATGAGTTAGTTCATGATTGTGAAATGGTATAAACTTTAAATATTGCTTTATAAATAAAGATTTTACTTTGTATATATCATCATTTTTGTTACTGATTGTGATTTGTGAATAGAGAACCGTGAGTGAGTGCGCTACACGGAGTTTAGAAAGGATACTTTATTAAATTTATAAATTGCAGCGATGTACAAATTCGGAAGAGAAATATTATGGAAGGAAACTCTCGTATATAGTGGAATAGGCCTTGTTGAAGGAATTGATGATCGTTGATCTTAATCTAACGGCCATAATTATTGTTTGCGGGACAAATATCACCAAATAGGGGGGAACGTGTGTAGTAGCTGCCTTTTTTTGAGAAAAAAGATGAGAACTTGCAGTTTAACTAAAATTTGGCCTAATACTAACTGGCGGATGAGTTTTTTCTTTTTTTTCAATAAAGGTTAGTTGAACAAGCACTAAACTTTTTATTTCGGTAATTGAACTAACACTAACAAATTAGTAATTACAAACAAACCTGCCGACCACGATTTATTTCGCATCTAGTAAAATCAGCACGTGTTTGTAAACACCATTTATTTGCCATAACCCTCTCTCTCTCTCTCTCTCTCTCCTATAAATCACAATCATATATTTATTTATTATATATATACACTACTATTGTTGATGAATCTCTACTTTACTTTACTTTACTTTTTACTTTTTACTTTTATGATGATGATTAATAAAAAGAAATAAATAGAAAGTTAATGGCCTGAATTAGCGTGAAAGGATATTTCTTTCCTCATTACATCTCCACCACCACCACCACACACAACACATCCGCCAAACCATTTCAATTTCATCTAAAAAGTAAAATGGGTCACAAGTCCAAGTCCAAGTCCTGTTGGAGCTTCACAGCATCACGAGACTGGTTTTACAAATACTCCTTCTCCACCTCGGGCCTCAAGTCCACCACCGTCGATTTGGGCAATGATGGCAGTACCGTAATTCACTACTGGGGCCCCAAAACACCCAAACCCCACAAACCCAATCTTCTCCTCATCCACGGCATCGGCGCCAACGCAATGTGGCAGTGGAACGACTTCGTTTCGCCCCTCTCTTCCAAGTTCAACGTCTACGTGCCGGACCTCCTCTTTTTCGGGGAATCGTATACCACCAAACCCGATCGCACCGAGTCGTTTCAGGCCCTGTGTGTGATGAGGGCGATGGAGGCTGCTGGCGTGGCTAAGATGCGTGTCGTGGGATTGAGCTACGGGGGATTCGTGGCGTACAGCATGGCCGTGCAGTTTCCGGATGCTGTGGAGAGGGTTGTGATCGGATGCGCCGGGGTTTGTTTGGAGGAGAAGGATATGGAGGAGGGGATGTTTAGAGTCAAGAGCGTTGATGAGGCCATTACCATTTTGCTGGCTCAGACGCCGGATAAGTTGAGGGAGTTGATGAAGCTCTCCTTTTACAAGCCCCCCATTAAGAATGTTCCCTCGTGTATCCTTTCCGATTTCATCGATGTAAGTAAGACAACTCACTTCATTTTCATTTTCATTTTGCCTTCCTTCATTCATATTTTGTTTTTTGTGTAGGTAATGTGTACTGAAAACTTTGAAGAAAGAAAAGAGTTGGTGTATGCATTGTACAGGGACAGAAAGCTTTCTAACCTGCCTAAGATAACTCAGGTATCTTTATATTTGTCAAACTTTGTGCCTTTAAAAACGCCTTTTTGTGTAACCATCTGTTTATATATCATCTTCCTGTAGCCAACATTGATAGTTTGGGGAGAAAATGACCAGGTCTTCCCAATTGAGTTGGCTCATAGATTACAAAGGTGAAAGCTTTAGTTGCAATTTACTCATTTCCTGCTTTGTATATTTTTTGAATATATGGTATGTCCCGTCCGTATGTACATTTTTTTATTTGGTGACTGAGTTTTTATGCCTTCAATTACAGACATTTGGAGAACAACGCACAGCTAGTTGTGTTGAAGAAGGCGGGGCATGCAATTAACATGGAGAAGACCAAGGACTTATACAGTTACATGAAGTCGTTTCTCAATGTCCGGGTTAATCCTAAACATGCCAGCAACAGTAGCACTAGGAAAGTAGATTAAGAGAGAGTACTTGGGTAACTAAATTACGTAAGATCATTCTTGAGTTTTCAGCTTGAACTTAGCCTGCATTTGTTGAATTTTGGCGGTCTGTATGCACGGTGAAGTTTCCGTTTGGAAAGCTTAGTATAGTATTTGGAAATACATAGCGTAATCAAAATAGAAGATATATGTGAATTTGTTGAGGAAGCACTTAAATGATATTTTTTTTGTTTCCTGTATTGTATTATTTATAATCAACAATATTCGTCTTTGAGATATGTTATTGTTCGGCTCAATGGTGTAATCTATATGCTTCATGGTTCTCAGCAACTCCACCATCCATCTGCACAGTGATGTAGACATTTTACGAACAAATGTATTTCGTGACAGTAATAAGGCAATCCAGTACTCGGTTGATCTTTCTCTTTGCCTCAGTGCTGCTGTGAGATTGCCCTTTGTACTCTTTTAGTGGTAAAGTGAAAGGTTGAAGGGAGCTTATTTATCTTCTCTTCACTGTCACTATATCACTTTATTCTTTCCTTGATGGGTCTCTACTTTATATTATTTGCACCTCTCCTCTTCCGAAACTCAATGGTCTATTAGATTTGGAAACACAAATTGTGAAGAAACCTAGCAGAAGGGGGTATTTTAAGAAGCCCAAAAGTGATTTGGGTCGGCCCACCACCGAATGGCCCAAAAATATAACTATCGAACTGGGGTGTTCGACTGATTTTTAGACTGTCGAACGGGACTCGTTCGACTGTTATTCTTCGCACTCAGTATGGGTCCTACGGAACGGGGTCTATATATACCCCGTTCCCCGATATTCACGTCGGGCATTCAATACTACGCATCAACTCATAACAATCGAACTCCGTTGTTCGACTGTTATTTCTATTCGATTGTTCTTCCATTCGACAATTTACTATCGAGCTAACTTCGTTCGAGAGTTCTTAGAATCGAACCGAGGTTGTTCGACAGTTTTTCAGATTCGAGGCATTGGGGTATTGGATCACTCAGATTCGAGACTTTTCAGTAACGAATCTTGTAGGTTCGTTAGTTACGCAGTGTCAGCATAATCAGGAGTCTCGAAACACCTTCGTTCGACCGTCCATAATTTGAGAGTTAATCATCGAACCCTTGTTGTTCTACTGTTTCCTCAATTCGGCCATTTAGGGTTATATAGGTCTTTCTTACATCTTGTAACATATAACTGGTGTTCCAAACAGTGTTTTCAGACTCAGTCCGATCACAGAACTGGTGAGCCTACTGGGTAGTGGGTCAACAGGTCGGACAGGTTGGACCACTGGGTGGACCGATTTGTTGACTTTAGTCAACGTTCAATAATAAATATAATATAAAAATTATTTGTATAAAAAAATTATAAGATTGTGAGAAATATTTTAAGCCACTAATATTTTGTTATATTATAAGAAATATAAGAATATGGTTATCACAAAACTAGGACTTGAACACGTGACGACCTCCAACAAAAGAAGTTTTTGAAAAGTAGTGAAAACCATTGAGATATCCAACAATTTATTAAATAATCCAATAAACATTATATTTAATACAAGTTAAAAGATTATTTTGGATTTTTAAATGTTGGTCAACCGTATCACAAAATTCAATACAAGAACAAATAATATGTGACACTAAAATCTGGAAAATGAACTTAGCATCGGACGCAAAACTATGCATAAAATTCTCGAATGCATGCTCATTTAGCTTCAAAGTCAAATTAAGTATGGAAAATAGCGTTTTTTTGAAAATTTATTGGCCCAAACCGCTGTAGGATAGATCTCGTCGAGATACCCCAAATCAAAAAAATGCTTCCAAAACGGACACTCCTACGCAAAGTTATGGCCTTTCAAAATTTTGCATTTTTTTCTTCATTTTTTTAAAAAAAAAATTAGGCAAGTTTGTAATTGTCAAAAAAAATAGGACTAATTCGCAATTGATCGAAAACCAAAAATAGGAAATAAAAAAAGAAAAAGATAAGAGGGCTAAATCGGTTCGCGAGCGGAACCGGTTCAGCGGGTTGGCAGTCGAACAGGCAAAATCGCTGGTTCGACCACTGCAACGAGCGACCCGCTTTATGCTCAGAACCGCCCCGACCTAGCTGTCGGTTCTCGGTCGAATCTGTCGAACCGGCCGGTCCAACTAGTTTTCAAAACGTTGGTTCCAGACTAAGCTAGTTTGTCATTTATGCTAGCATTATTTTGATTAAGTCATGCGAGTGTAACGAGTTTCTCGATGTATTGTAATCCAAACGAAATAAAACTAAAATACTAGCTAATTCATTTTTTGTGAGTCTTGTGCAGTGTTAACTTCGGTAATCGCTAGGCATGTGGTTCAAAGCTTATGCATCTGATGTGATGCAAAAGCCAAAAGGTCTCCTCCTCGTTTGATATTAAATTTGACATAAATTGATGTGGTCAGAATATAACAGAAAAGGATATTTGATGTAAATTTGACATAAATCGATGTGGTCAGAATATAACAGAAAAAGTTCTGAAAAAAAAAAACTAGCGGTGTTTAATAAATGGGAACATATTATAATCAAGTTTATTTTGGTTGATTGATCTGAAAGTGGAAAACAGAAAACCATTTAAAATCCTTTCGTTTTTGTGCGTAGGGAAAGTTGTTATGTACAACAAAATGATGATTTTTTTAATAGATATTTGAAGGGACAAATAATGTTTCTAGGGACTAGGAATTAGGATACGTTGATTGTAAAAATATGAAACAAAAGAACAATTTTTTTTCGAACAACAAAAGGCGTCTACGCCATCTCAAAATTCAATAAATCATAACTTGAGTCGGGGGTTTATCCCAAGATAAATCTCCGTCTTCTTCCCTCGTCTTTAACTTGGCCAAAGTATCCGTCAGTCTATTCGCCGCGTGCGGTATCCATTTGAGTCGACACTCCCACGGTTTCTTTAATAGCTCCTTGCATTCATGAACTTTTGACTTTAAGTCTTCCGGAATATCCTCCGCACCCGTAACCATTTTGAAGACCATTAGCGAGTTTGTTTCGACCTATAATTTGGGAATTCGTCAACTCCAAGCCATCTCCAAGCCATGTCTCAACGCTTGGCGAGTTAATTTTCTTTGCAAAGCCCCAAAGCCACTTCCCTTCAAAGGATCGAATGACCCCGGCTGCACCCCTTTTAATTACTTTGAGAGTTGACGCTTCCATCGACGTTTAATTTCAACCATTCCTTGCTTGGTTTTTTCCATTTTTCCTCCATAATAAACGTCTTTGTTTTCCTTTGCGCATGATTTAAACTGAGGCAGAGACTCTTGATCCTAAAGATAATCGATGTTACGTTATCCTCCTCATTGCGAAATATTTTCTCGTTTCGTGCCTTCCAAATGAACCAACATGTTACCACGAAGACTATCGACCAGCTGCAGTTCGGGATCACCTCACAGTTCCTAGACCCAATCCCAGTATTCTCTTTAAGCCAGATGTTATCGATCGTGTCGTTAAATTTCGCCAAGTATGCTCCTCTCAGAATTTTGCACCATATCCTCCTTGCGCATCGACAATGGCGTAGAACATGTAGCTCACTTTTGTCATCACAATCACATGACAAACACCGCGCCTCAGTCATGATTTTTCGTTTCATGCAAAGGTTATTCGTTGCCAATTTATCTTGATCCGCGAGCCACATAAAATGCCTCAGTTTATTGCTCACATTAATTTTCCAAACCCAGTCGTGCCTTCTTCTAACCGATCCAACCCCTTCTCTTTGTCTATAAAATGCGCGATACGCCGACTGACACGAGAATTTGCCGTTGGAAGTGTCGCTCCAAATAATTGAGTCATCCTCCTCCGTGAAGTACATATATTTAGATGCGAGTGCGGCCTTGAAACCCTCGGATAAAACGGTTTGAAAATTGTCCCAACTCCAACCCTCATATCGGTCCATACCTCACGAAGTTTAAGATTCATATCTCCCGGATGTACCTCGCCTACTTCCTCACTTAGGCTTCCCGTTCCAGTCCAATTATCCAGCTAAAATTTAATCGTGAGCCCATCTCCAACTCTCCATCGAATAAAAGGCTTCATCAAATTAACACACCTCATAATTCCCTTTCAAGTTTCTTTATCCCACGGCTTCACCACATAATGTAGTATCTCGGTGCCTTTGAGGTACTTGGCTTGGATAAAATTACGCCACACTGAGTCCCTTATTCATCACCTTCCAAGCAATTTTGCAAGTAATGACTCGTTGCTGATGCGCGCAACCCTTATACCGAGGCGTCCATCTTTTTTTGGTATGTAGTTTCCTAGTTGTCGTATCCGCCGACCACAAAAAATTACGATTTAACTGATCGAGTTTATCACACACATGTTCCGGTATCCAAGATGATTGCATCGTATAAAAGGGAGTTGCTGTAGAGATGGATTGAATTAACATTGCACAACCCGCTAGTGATAAGTTCTTACTCGACCAGCCGTTGTATCTCTTAAGTAAGCAGTCATATAGCTCTGCACACGCCTCTTGGCCCATCCGTCCTTGTGCAAGGTTAATCCCCAAATATTTGCCGAGGTTACACGTTTGTCCGAAGCCTAACATGTCACATATTTCCCTTTTAAACGCCGAGCCTTGATTTCTAGAGAAAAAGATTTGGATTTAGTGGGGTTTAATTTCAAACCACAGGCCGAACAGAACTTGTCGAGGACCTCCTTTACAACGCGCCCTGCTTTTATCCGCCTTCCCCATTAATATAATATCACCGGTAAAAAATAGGTGAGATAATTTAGGACCACTCCCACAAGGGATTAACGGCTTCCACTTCCCATTCTCTACCGCCTCATTTATAAGATACGAGAGGCGTTCCACGCAAAGCACGAAAAGGTAAGGTGATAACGGATTGCCTTGTCTCAACCCACAAGAATGATGAAAGGTGTCAAGAGGTGAACCGTTCCAAAAGATTCGAGTGGCTGTGTTTCTCACGACAAAACATAATAAGCTCAATTAATTCAACGGGAAAGCGGAATGCGTACAACGTATCCTCTAAAAATTCCCAATCCACTTTGTCGTAAGCTTTTTCTAAGTCTAGCTTGAGAATCATGTAGCCATACCTTGACTTCTTTTTATTACGAAGCGAATGGAGGACCTCTTGCATCATAACTATATTTGCCTTGCGTGCTCCTATCTTTTATGAAACTTGACTGGGTCGGCGCAATAACCTGAGGCATAATATTCTTCATTCTCATCGTGATGCACTTTGTGACAAATTTATACAAAACGTTTCACAAGGAAATTGGGCATAATTGAGCAATTGTCTATGGAACATTAATCTTAGGAATTAAGCATAAAAAGGCCTTGCAAATCTTTTTATCAAAACTACTATTCCTAAACGTATCTTCGGCAAAATGCAGCAGCGATTCATGGATCGAATTCCAATTTTTGTGGTAAAAAATGGCTTGCAATCCGTCCGGCTCGGGGTCATTGAAAGGACTCGTTGCAAATACCACATCCTTCAATTCAGAGCTATCAATAGGCCGCATAAGTGACTGATTTTTCCCCTCGGAAATAATAGCTTGAAATTGAGATACGTCCAGCTGAGTTATCGACACATTACCGTGAGTATGGCTGGCCGAGAACAACGATTTGTAATAGGATTTTGCTTGAACTTGCAGTTGTTCCTCGTCCTTAACCCTAAGCCCCTCAATTTTCAGCACCCGAATTTTATTCTTTTTCCTCCTAATCATCACCGCCTTGTGAAATTTTTTTTTGTTCCGTTCACCCTCGGACATCCACTTGATGCGTGACTTTTGGTACCATATCATATCCTCTTGCTTGAGCGTATCATCCATTTTTTTTATCAATTTGTTCTCAAGTCGTGTGAGGTAGTTATTTGGACTAATCGCCAAATATCGCTGGATTCTGCCTAATCGAGCAAGGAGTTCTTTTTTCCGTTGAAATATGTTGTCGAACCTCTCCCTATTCCAAGGTTCTAGCACCTTAGGCACCTCATCTATTGCCTTCAATATATTATTCTTTCCCTCCCAATTTTTCTTAAGCATATTTTCACAATCCGGGTGCGATAGCCAAGCGGCTTCGAACCTAAAAGGTTTGGGTCCACCTAATGATTCTTCCTCATTCGTGCACGTCACAATAGGGTGGTGATCCGAACGCGTCCTAACGGTATGGTGAACCACCGAATTTGGGAAGCGGTCCATCCAAGCAAGGTTGCAACCGCGCGGTCAATTCTCCCTTTGATATTGGCCTCTCCATCCCTCTTGTTAGTCCACATGAACTTCGGGCCTCAAAATCCGAGATCGAGGAGGCCGCACATCTCAAGATACGTCCGAAAGAAATTTAGGCCGTTAAGCGAGACCACCCTACCACCCTCCCGTTCGTGCGCATAGCAAACTTTATTGAAATCCCCGATCACTAACCATGGTTCACGATTCCCGTTAGCTCTATCAATTAGGTCCTCAAACACCCTCACTTTGTTCTCTCTACGTGGATGCGCATACACTTCGGATAGTTTCCAAGGGTCGGCCCCGTTTAATTTAATTCGAGCATGAATCACTTGATCGTTCACCCCAAGTATTTCTACTTCGACCTCCTCTTCCTGCCACAACATCCAAACGCCCCCATCATCCCATTTGTGGGCGCCATAACATGTCTCGAGAAGCCCTAGGTTGGAATAATCATTCGCGCATGGTCCTCGCTCACACACGTTTCAAGAATATAAACTGCAGAAGGTTACAAATTCTCTAAGTTCCTACCAAACTCCTCATTTCCTGCCCCCTGGCAATTCCACGAAATAATCTTCATAGATAAATATGCGAGGTGGTATGGGCGAATGGGGTAGTCAATCACAAACCCCAGCTATAACAACATCAATTGACGCAAGATTTCCATCATGAGATCATCTGTCTCCGACATTCCCATCGACTTATCGCTATCATCTGAAACCATATATTTGGTCCCTCCGTCATGTAATTTAGGAGCATTCAGACCTCGACTTCCGAAACTTGTGGAGGGATTTCGACTACTTGAACTAGTTTGCCCCTCAACCGTGTTTGTAATGTCATTAAGAGGCCCCGAAATTGCTGAATTTTTATTGCAAATGCTGGGACATTCAGCCATCGTCCTATTAGCGCCCCGTTTCTCCAAAACACATGCCAAATTCGCATGTTTGCTGCCGAACGTTATGGGTGTCGCAGGAAGTGTAAGAATACCTTGATTATGAATTATATCACTATCTTTATTCTCTTGTAGAATGGAAAATAATTTTTATTAATAGGAGTTTCCTTTTTATTTCCAACTCCTCATTTCCAACTCCTCATTTCCAACTCCTCATAATATTTCCAACTCCTCATAATACTAATAGAGATAGGATTATGATTCTTTCCTTTTGATAAACTCTTATTCTTTCCTAGTGCCAATTTTGTACTCGCTTTCCTTCCCAACGGGTTCGAGCTCTGCCCCACCAAATTTGCACCCGGTTTCAAATTGCATTAACTAGCGGACTTGTAGATTGCGCAACCTCGGGAATCTTTTCCTTCCCATTTTCTGAATATTTTGCCTCCGTATTCTTATTTGGTTTATTCACTTTCGAGTTTATTCTCAGTGCAACAACCATCCAGTCCCCGAAGTCATTTTGTTGAACTTTAACAATCAGCCAGTCTATTCCTCAATCTCTTCAACACCCTCCCGTGGTCCCGTTTGATCCGTTTCTTTCGTCACGGTTTTCTCGGGTATTATGGACGACCATCGTTCTTTTTTATGTCCGACCCTTTCACGCGAATAACACACCCGCGATAAATTTTTGTAGACTAGTTGGTAGACCACATCATCGATACACACCCTGACATCCAAAGGGATATCCGTTCGAACTTGAACGCTGAAGAGAGTAAATTTCTCTCGAGACGCATAGTACGTGTTCCCATCTATCTTGATCGAATCGTAGATACTTTTCGTGATTTCACGAATCCAGGCCTTACAAAAGTATTCAACGGGAAGGTCTGGAATTCTTACCCAAGTGATGGCGCTCTCTACCTTATCTTTGGATGCACGAAATTCCACGCACCACTTTCTTACGGAAAGAAAACTCCCCGCCAATTGCCACAGCCCTTCAGTAAGAACCATCTCTCTTTTGTCGCTACTTAGTCATTTCATGCAATTGCAATTGTGGCCTAAGTCTACCAGTTCGAAGTTGTTGTGTAGTTTCCACATTAGATCGAGTCTCGACATCAAAGTGAAATATTTGAAGATCATAAGTGAAATATTATATAGTGGTAAAGTAAAAGGAACATAATCATAAAAATAAAAAAATAAAGTAAAGGAAGCCAAACGCCAACTTTCTGAGTTGGATTTTGGAGGGAGGCGAAATTCTTAAATGGCGGATTTGGCGCTCTCTAGGGCAACTTAATGAGTAAATAGCAATAACTGTCCTTGTATTATTCTTAATTGGCAGAGAACCACCTGTGTTATTAATTAATTAGCACAATGCACCCCATTTATATTTTGAGCTTTGAATAAAATACCTGATTTACCCTTAGAAATGGTAGAATATACCTTGTTATTTTCAATTTATTAAAGACTTGTTATTTTAATTATCTTAATCAAAAACCTGCAAAATACCTAAAAAAACAAGGCAGTTTTATTTGTCAGTTGATTTTAAGGGACTTTTTTCGTAGTTTATCTTAGAAAATTTTAAATTAAAACTTTTTTGTCTAACAATTTATTTTCCAGATAGCTATATAAAAAATATAAAGAATTAAAAGAAACCAACAACAAACATTTAAAAATGTTTCATTATTATTTTTACAAACTGAAAGCACATGAAGAACTAATTTGATCTCAATAAATTTTATAGGATTTAAATAAAAGAATGAAAAGGAAAGAGAAATTGTGTTCTTTATTCCTGGCATACACCCAGCCCCAAATCTGAGAAATATTGAGCACCGGTTTTGGCCATGGCGTCGTCTGTTGCTGCTGTTGTATCATCAATCCTTAGGTTAATTTTTATTATATATAATTAATTGTTGTAATTTACAAGAAACAAAGGACAGGATTGTAAATAGTGGCAATAAAAATAATAAAGGGAGGGTTTTTGTTGCCAATTACAGGATTTACTAACTACAAATTAATTCTCAGAGAAGGAGCAGCAGCAGCAACTTTTTCTTCCTTAGGCGCGCGTCTTCTGCTATCACACAACAAGGTACTTACTTACTTACTTACTTTGTTGTATTTCATTTCTCATATATAATTCTTTTTGATAATTATATAATTAATTAACTGATCTACACAGTACAGTACAGTACAGTACACCCACATATTTTTTCCATTTGGTATGGTATGGTGTTTGAACTTTGAACTGAACACACCCTCTTCAATTTATTCAGTGTTGTTTAGTTAATTTTGTGTTTTTATGTTTTCAGGTTACTTTATCTTCTTCTCTTCGGGGTAGTTTATTATTCGCTTCAGCTTCATTACCATTATTATTCAAACAATCATCTACATTTTCTGCTGAATCAATGGCTGGTGATTCAGTTCAATGCTCTGCTAATTCCATTGCTCAACCCCCATCCACCAGAAATTACCAGGTTGTCGTGGCTGCAACTCCCGATATGGGTATCGGAAAAGATGGTAAATTGCCCTGGAAATTGCCGGGTGATCTTAAATTCTTTAAAGATATCACAGCTACTACTTCCGATCCTAGTAAGAGGAATGCTGTCATCATGGGTAGGAAAACTTGGGAAAGTATTCCCCCTCAATTTCGACCACTGCCTGGTCGACTCAACGTTATCCTCACCCAAAGTTCTGAAATTGCTACTGGGGATAATGTTGTTTTATGTACTAGTATACCATCAGCTCTCAAATTACTAGCACAACACCCATATATAGAGAAGATTTTCCTGATAGGAGGTGGTCAGATATTAAGGTAGTCTTATGTGATTATTTATCTTGTTGATACTATACTATACTATATGTGATGGAGCCCAAGAAATAATATGATTATGGATGCAGGGAAGCACTCAATGCCCCAGAATGTGAGGCCATTCATTTTACTGAAATTAAGACTCCTATTCAGTGTGACACCTTTATTCCTCCAATTGATATGTCGCTCTACCAGCCGTGGTACTCTTCACCACCTGTTGTTGAGAATGGAGTCCAGTATTGTTTTGTGACATATGTTCGTTCAAAGGCTTCCAGTGAAGGGGTCGCCAATCCCACTAAGGAGATGAGTTGCAATGGCGGTACATCAAATTCCAAAAGGATCAAACTCTCGAATTTTTCTTTTTTGCCAAATATTATATTTGAGAAGCACGAAGAGTTTCTTTATTTAAAACTAGTTCAAGATATCATCTCCAATGGGAACAGCAAAGATGACAGGACAGGGACTGGTACTCTTTCAAAATTTGGATGTCAGGTAGTATTATTAGCTTGAAATGCATGAGTTTGTTCCATATTTAAGTTTTTTGTATTCAACATGAAAATTGATGATACTTGTTTGCAGATGAGTTTCAACCTGCGTAAATCATTTCCACTTCTTACAACCAAGGTATTGATCCTTTTTTGTATTTCGGTATTAAAGTAAAACTTCTAATATCACTGCTATTGTTAGGAGCTTGTGTTGTACATCTGAATATAGCTATACAGTACTTGTGAAACTTCTAAATTTTTTGGTCGTATGATATCTCCTGTCTTCCCTGAGATTCTAGTACAGGAGGACTCAAATTTTTTTGGGTCTAACTTTCTGTCTGGTTGGGTGCAATTACGGTGTTTTTGACCCCAGCGGGTATTCTGGCGAGGAGTTGTTGAAGAGCTTTTGTGGTTCATCAGTGGTTCAACTAGTGCCAAGGTGATCATCTTAGTGATTATATTTAACTGCTTGTACAAATATCTGCACTTTATGATTTATTGTTCGAAGACCTGAGAGTTTTAGTTTGTAAGGCAGTATTTTGATGCATGCAAATTAATATCTTGATTATGTACGGCTAGCTTGCGGTAGTTTTTGGTTACTTATCCTAGGCGTTTCAACAATAATATAATTTAATATGTGCATGGTGGCGGTGGTGCATTTGATTCTTATATCTGTTTCACAACTTTGAATAACTCTTGTAATGACTAACTTCCTTTACAACAGATATTGCAAGAAAAAGGGATTCATATATGGGATGGCAATGCTTCCAGGGAGTTCCTAGACAGGCAATTACGGGCTTCAAAATATTTAATTACTTATTCAGCTATTGTCAAGTCTAATGATGTATTTGTTTCAGTATTGGCTTATCAGATAGAGAAGAAGGTGATTTGGGGCCAGTTTATGGCTTTCAGTGGAGACATTTTGGTGCCAAGTTAGTGATTCACTCATGAACTTTATTTGATGGAAGTCCTTTTAGACTGACACATTTTATTTTATTTTTTGCCGCATACTGAGAACTAATTTTTACAATTTATGTTTGACAGATACACGGACATGCATGCTGACTACACAGGACAAGGGTTTGATCAGTTGCTGGATGTTATTGACAAGATAAAAAATAAACCAGATGATAGGCGGATTATCATTTCTGCATGGAATCCTTCTGATCTTAAGTTGATGGCTTTACCCCCTTGCCACATGTTTGCACAGGTTGGGAACACATTCTTCGTTTTTTACCAGCTACACACCACCAAGTTCAATTAGGGATAGTTAATTAGTTACATTTATACTCCTATTCGGGCTAATTACATAAAAGCCCTCTAGTATTGGACGATTGCAGAGACACCTTTTCATAGTTAAGAAAGCAACTTTTAAGTTCTCCTTGTTTTGAATAATTACAAACACAGTGTGTGAAGTTCGAAACACATTAGAGGTAGGCTCCCACTTTTACAGCTTTGAGGGTTGTCTCTTTCATTGTTCAAACCTTAAAAAGGGGTTTCTGTAATCAAATTAAACCTCAAGGGGTGTAGATTAGTCATCCAGTTCAGTTATGTAGAAAAAAAGAAAAAGAAAAACTTTAAAAGTCGAAAACCAACTGAGGATACCATAAAGAAAATAGAGAAATATAATCAGTTGCTTCTGGAAAGTTTGCTTACTAGGTGTCTCTTGTTGATATTGTCCAATGTGATGTGTTGCAGTTTTATGTAGCCAATGGTGAGCTATCCTGCCAGATGTATCAACGGTCTGCTGATATGGGTCTTGGGGTGCCGTTTAATATTGCATCATACTCCTTGTTAACATGCATGATTGCTCATGTTTGTGGTATGCATTCATTTTTAAGCGATTTGTTCGTTATCTCGATTATAGTTGTAGATTGTCATAAATCTACATTGATGCATTTCACTAATTCTTTCTCGCAATTGCCATTCTACCTTCAGATCTTTCTCCTGGCGATTTTGTTCATGTAATTGGAGATGCCCATGTTTATAAAACTCATATCAGCCCTCTCCAAGAGCAACTTAAAAAACTTCCCCGGCCCTTTCCAGTGAGTACAGATAGTCCATTATTTTAAATTACTTTGATTCATTTTAGTCGTTCATTCATGTTACTTTTGTTAGAATATGCATCTAAGCTATAATTAATTTGTCTCAATACTGAAACCTGGTTTTTCCTTTCCATTATCAACAGGTATTGAGGGTCAACCCAGGTAAAAAGGACATTGATTCATTTGTGGCAGCAGATTTTGAACTTAAGAACTATGAACCTCACCAAAAGTTAGAAATGAAAATGGCTGTGTGAAGCTAAGTTATGGTTTAGTTAGCAGGTTATCTTCTGCTCATTGTAGATGTTTCCTCATAGACAGAAAGACAGACCAGCTTTTCTGTTTTGATTGCTCATTGGAAGTCTATTTTGTCATATAATGTAGCTGGTTGATAGCAGCAGGACTGTCTCTCATGATTCAGTTCCTCGACCTAATTCTGCTTATTATCCACTTTGAATTTCATTCTTCTTATGTATTACAATTTAACTTTTGGTGCAATATGGAATAAATTGTGAAATTTTAGACAATGATTACTTATATTAATGCATGATATTAATATAAAACAATTAAATATGTGTACGATGCTGCAGCTGTACTATCATTGTTGCATAAATCCATAAGTTGTACTAGTATAGTAGTATTGACGTATTCAAATCTGTGCAAAATAATTTTATCACGAAGGTGTTGCAAAAAATTCTTTAATTGCAATATGTTGCAAGATTACGTGATGCCCAAGACCTCAGGTCACCACCTTAATTCATTTCAATTTAGTATGTTACAAGAGTGACACATGGGAGATATTACAGAATAGAAACCCGTCAAAGCTTAAACCAGACAAAAGGCACCAACAACTCCTCACAACAAACGCCAAAACGGCAAGAAAAATTGGAAAATAGTCGTGCAGAACATGTCAAATGTTTAAGCTTGCCAAATTTATCTTCTAACCATGTTATGAGACTTGTAACAAACTAATTGATTGATATAAATACAGACAGATCTCTTTAGTTCTTTAATGAAAAGGTGATTCATTGCCAATTTCCCAGAATATACATACTAAGGACTCAATTCATTACATAACATAGATTTAGCCTATCATTAGGCTAAAGAAGAATAAGAACAAATATAATAAGAACTGTAGAAGAAAACTTACAGTAATTGCAAAGCTTTGTTCCGAACTGGATAAAATTTTATTGCACAAAGTAGAAGTGATTATTTTTACAATGAGAAGTAGGAAATTGTTTCATAAGTTCTAAAAAACTCTGCCTACAAATGTCGGACTAAAGTCCTTTATATAGACTCCCGGACTTCAAAATAATTACAATCTGTTTATGAAACAGTGGTCACTTTTAAAAAGTGCAACAGTGTAAAGTGCTACAGTAAATTAAACAGTAGCTCCCCATGATGTCATGGCTTATATATCATATCCATTAGGCTTTGTCTGAACTGGAGATATTCCCTCTTTTTGTTTCCTTAATAGCAGTTTTAAGGATTTGGAAAATATCATCTATCCTAATATCATTTGGGTCTTGGGCATCTTCTAGGATTTCTTCCTGGTTTGACCCCATTGAAGTATCCTCATCGTCAAGCTCTGCCATTTCACGAGATATGTCTTTTTGAATTTCTTCGATATAAGTCGCAAGAAGACTTCTTTTATTCATTTTCTCAGACCTTAATTGAATTTTCCGTTTAATAAAATCCAACGGAGTTTGAGCATCTTTTTTACTTTGGCTTTCAGCCAATTTCTTATAAGCTTGAATCTTTTCATCAATTTGATGTAAGGTCTCTTGGCCTTCATGCTGATTTGTCTCAGAATTGACTTTTAACATTTTTTCCCAAAATTTTGAACAACTTTTTTCTAAACAAACAAGGGATATTATCCTCATTTCTCCCTACTTCAGGGAACCATTTCCATATCCATGGAATATAAAATTTAGTGAAAAAATAGAATGAAGATTTTCCTTCAGGACAAGCAATATTATGTTGTCTCTCCATAATATTGGGACAAATATCTACCCAAGTTTTAAATTTTTCCTTAAAGTTTCCAGGTAAAATTTTATCGAAGTACCATAGAACTTCCACCATGTGAGAAACCAATTTGGTATCTCTTTATCATAAATATGACCACAATTTTTTATGAACCAAGTGTGTTTGTAACGATCATTTCCATAGAGGAACACTTTATGAAATGCCTCAACATAATCCCAATAGTTATATCTGATCGGGGTTTTTGTATTGGGATTTATTAACTCCCTTTCTCTGGGAGAAGATCCCCATTCATCAATATGAATAACATGTTTTACTATTATTTTTGAGAAATTATAAATTTTCTTTTGGATCCTGTAAAATGGAAAATTTCACAAGATCCTGTGTGCTGCACGAGTGTTTCATAAAACATCCTAGACTTGTATGTGCCTGAAATGAAATAAGTTGTATCCAGCTTCCTTCGGACAATTATCCAAGGCTCATTTTCCCATTTTAAATCGGAATCTTCTATGAGAAGAATAACTTCTGAGTTTGTATTATTAATAAACCCAGTCTGCACATCTTCATCCATGGCAGTTTTGGCATATGTTGCCGTTTCATCTGGACTATTAACTGTCTCCTGAGTATTACTCCTTTGTTGTTTCTTGTAAGCCATGAATTCCTGGAATTCTTTATTATGAGAAAGATCAGCGGCTAGCCTTTGATTTCCCATTCTGTCCAGGTATTCTGGACTTTTTTCTTTCCCTCGTCCTCTATAAGAGGAGGAAGCAGATCCTCTGCCCTGCATTTTTGTGGTAAAAGAAGGAAGCATTTAGACAAGGAATAAACTTGCTTGTTTTTCAAGCCTTTTCATAATATATTTTTGTGCTGTTATGACAACTTGATATCTTTTTTAAGAACGAAATTCCATTTCTTCCATGGTATGAGTTTGTAAGAATTCTAGAAATTCTTTGTTTGATTTTATATCCTTTGCTAATTTTTTACAATAATTAATTGGAGGAGTCATGATAAATATTCTCTTGTTAAGAAATCTGGAAGATTATTACCTTCACCCTTTTTATATACAATATCAAAATCAAAAGGAGCTAAATGTGCTTGCCATCTAGCAAACATTTGTTTTGAAACATCATGTTTAAAATCCTTACTAAACATATATTTAGCAGATTTACAATTTGTATGTATTATAAAATGTTGATTAAATCATCTTGAAATTTCAAAACACATTTGACAATTGCTAGTATTTCCTTAGCAACTGTGGGATAATTTTTCTGACTATTATTTTATTTTCCAGAATGGAATCTAACAAGAATTTCTTGTTTCGTATCAGGATTAAGTTGCTTAAGGATTCCTACAAACTCAATTTATGAACTATCGATATCAATAATTTCTTCCATTGCGGATTGCTTATCATTAAGCAAGGCAGAGTTTTAACTTTTTCTTTAATTCTTCGAACAATATTGTATGTTGTTCAGTCTAAGAACAAGGTTTCTTTTTAAGTCTTTCATATAAGATAGACGTATCTTGGGTCAAATTCCTGTAATATGGGGATATATAATTTAAACTTCCCAAAAATCTTTGTAATTGAGTTTTATCTAGAATTTCATCTGGAAATTTATCTGCAAAATCAATACTTCTATTGATAGGTATTATGCTACCATTTTCAATAAAATGTCCTAAATATCTAATTTTAGATTGAAAGAGCGACATTTTAGGTTTAGATATGACAAGACCATTTCTTATAATAATTTGTTTAAGAATTTGTAAATGTTTGAAATGCATTTCAATAGATTTTGAAAATACCAAAATATCATCAATAATGATAAATTCACTATAAGGAGTAAATATATCATTCATGATTTGTTGAAATTCTGAAGGTGCATTCTTCAAGCCAAATGGCATTACCTGCCATTCATAATGTCCTATAGGAACATTAAAAGCAATTTTATAACGATCATATTTATTAATATGAATCTGCCAGTATCCAGATTTTAGATCAAAATTTGAAAATATGATAGAATCATATAATCTATCTAATAAATCTTTTTTGTTTGGAATAGGATGTCTTATCCATTTTAAAGCCGTATTCAAGGGTTTATAATTTAAAACAAGATGAGGGATGCCTCTTTCTTGTTCTGAATGTTTATTAACATAAAAAGCCGTACACGACCAAGGTGAATTTGAAGGGCTTATCAAATTCTTTTGATGTAAAGAAGCAATTTCCTTTTTGCATAATTCCAAATGCTCTTTATTCATCTGGCAAGGTCTTGCCTTTGTTTTAATTTGAGATTCATCAAATCCTTCTTCATAAGGAAGGGAAACAATATGTTTTTTTTTCTATCCCAAAAGGCATTTGGGTGATCATTACAAATAGTAATAGCAAAATCGTTTATCAAAAATTTAAATTTTTCTTGTAATTTTGGATTATTGAGATTATTCTCAATACTTAAACAAGTTATCTCTTGTTTTAAGAAATTTAATTGTTTTTCTTTATAAAATAAAGAATCAAACATTTCATGTAAAATTCTGGTATATGGTTTATTTTTAAATTTGAATAAAACCTTATTTCCTTCATAAATACAAGATAATCCTTCTTCGGTAACTCTTATTGGGAAAAGTTGTGTAATAAAAAGAGTTCCTAAAACCATTTGGTTTGTAATGTCCTTGGCAAGTAGAAAACTTGTAGGAATGCATGTTTTATTAACACAAATATAAGCTTTAGGGAGTTTATATTCAATTTGTAATCTTTTAACCCCATCATGAGAAAAAGCATGAGTAGTTTTTTGGAAATATCGTGTTGGTATTAATCCTTCACGAATAACATTTAAATCTGCCCCAATATCGTGTATTAGGTGAAATTAGTTGTCTAATTTGACTTAGTAACTGTTTGGTTCGTGAGATTGCGGTATTGGGATTTGACAAAAAAGTTGCTCGGCCCACAATTGTTCACGCTTATAACTCGGATTATAATCGCTACTCCTCCCCACAACGATTATATAATTACAGTTCTGATACTAAATTCGGAAAAGTAAAATGACACAAATGCCCTCAAAACTGAAAAACGTGACAACACTTTTTAAAAATGTGTTTTACAATGCAATTGCATTTCATAAAACACAATAATATGTTCATTTGCTCCAAAATCGATTTGGGGTTTTTTTGAGGGTCACGATTTTTGCTGAAACCCTAGTGGCTGTGACAATTGTCCAACTCGCATCGCATCATGTAAGCTCACGATGAGATTCTCGTACTCTTCGTGTTGCTTGCTCGATTTAGCCTCAATGTAAGTGTGTCTTTACTTTCACATGTGTTGGTCCATTTCGGATTGTACGTGTTCAAATTGAAGGTTCTCGACATTGATTCGATGTTTGTTGAAGGTATTAATATTACGCAAATCTGTATACACTACAATCATATGTCCCAGTTGAAAACAACTGTTTTGGATGTTAGGGCTAGGGTTTCAGATTGGGAGTTTAATGGATTATGGGTTTTTTTATGATTCTTTGCCAGTTAATGAATAACTACGTTGGCAGTGTGATGCAGTTGGTGTGGTGTATATATAATATTAGGTGTTTCCACATGAGTTGCACAACATCCGCTTTTGGTGGTCTTAGGTTTTGCAAAGTGGATATTTGTTGGATTGATTTGTTTCTTGAGATTAATGCCTGCGATATTTAATGGGTGTGGTGACATGATAAAACTACTATATATTCCATGAATTGGACACAATTGTATATTAGTAGGACATTTTCATTTGTATTGGAAAGCATTTAGATTTTTGATGTAGACCTACAATTGATGTGTGTGCATGTGAAAAGTGTATATTAGTAGGACATTTGTATAGGACTGTTGTAATTGAATGCGGTGATTTTAATGTGAATTGATTGGTGCTTTGTCTGATTCGTGCTATAGATATTAAATAAAATGCTTAAGTTTGAGGTCTTGTTCCATGTTTGCTAGTTTGTTTATTACTCGTAGTACTCATTTCAACGTACGTGATGATTGGTGTGATTTATGTTGTGACCGAATAAACCTATCTACCTTTTATTCAACAACGATGATTAAGAAATGAAGGCTGAGAGGGATATTGAGGCCTCACTAAGCAACTGATGGTAATAGAACTTTAATCAATAGTAGTGAATTAATTTTATCATTATTCGTGAACTGAATCTGTTGTTGCACATTTCATATTGTATACCTTGTTATATGTAATTTGTCTTAATGATGTTGTTGTTGACAGTTGGTTTCTAAGATGGCAAGGATATGTCATGCATGGACTCGAAAGGAGGACGACGCTCTCATTTCGGTAATAAAGGAGCAAAATAACGGGGATGGTAATATCCGCAATTATTTCAGAGCCGGATATCTCCAGAAGCTGGAACAGGGGATTAAGGGTGATTTTTTCGAATACAACCTTGAAGGCCATTCCACACATTAAGGCCAAGTTAACTGTTTGGCGAAAGACTTATCATCGCCTTTACAACATGTTCAACGTGAGTGACGATGGGGTACGGTTTAATGGTAGCACATAAACCATATAGCTCGTTGCGTATGATTAGTGGATTGATTACATCAAGGTATTTCTCGACACTCGCGTGCGAGTCCTCCCCTTATGTCCACTATATATATATATATATATATATATATATATATACACACACAAAAAGCTAATACTTTTTAGTGTTGTTCGTGTAGGAACACCCATGCTGCGAGAGTTATTTAAACAAGGAGTTTTGTTTATATGAAGATTGGGAGGAGGTGTTTGGGATAGACAAAGCAAAATGGTACGGGGTTCAGGAACACAATGAGGTTGTTATGGATGGTATAGAGGCATAGATGAACAGAGATATGAATGTGATGATGTAGTGCGGTTAGACTAGACCGTGTATTTAATACTGTTTTGCATGGCTTGTTGCTTGAACGCAGATTAGATTGTGGTGCCAGTGTATGCTAAAAGTTGAACATGCTACTTTTTGGCGATTTCATTAGTATGTTATTGTGTTTCCTAAACGATGAGTCATAAGTTAATGGATTTTACTCATTGGGTATCCTAGTTGTGTTTTTTATTATGTGAAATGGCTTTTTGAATATGTTTAGGTACTCTTATCTTATTTGAGTGAAATATGCAACACTCCGAAATATTTGAGATTTGCTTTGGTGTTAGATGAGTTTTTTTTTTTTACCAATTGGTAGGTGGATTTTTGTTGCCCAAAATGGTGATATGGTGAGTTAATTAATGCAAAATTAATCTCAAACATCCGCCAAATATTCGGAATCCAACCCGACTTGACCTAGATCATATGTAAAACATCGTCAACGACTAAATTAATGAAATTATACAAGATACTAAATCTAAAAATTTTATTGTTATTGATAAATTCATAGGTTACATCAATTATAAGTGCAACGTTACGAAATACTCATACTTATGGAGCGCCCAAAATAATTTCTTGCTTTGAAAGTACTCTAATCTCGTCGAAGGGGATTCTTTTAATTGAAAAACAAAAGTACATATCGTCGTAATGTTCAAATTCCAGCTTCATGAACATCATGTCGATTTGCGATGGCTGCAAGGTCGGGATCATTATCAATAAAATTTATAGATTGAGTGGACAACTTAATATGAATTTGACAGACTTACCGTTTTCTCAAATAATCGTAAACATTATGGTTAACTTTAACATGTTTCTCTTCGGTTTGAATTTGATCCCCAGACTTTTGTAAAACTCGTTGAACAACTTGAACTGCGTCTTCATTATCGAAAGTCGTTCCTTGATCATAGGAGGAGTTACGATCATCCCCTTTGCCTGACTCATAATAGGGTATAGTTCATGTAGGATCTCATGTAGCATGTTATCTGTGAACCATTTTGAATGGTCCAACCTCTCTCGTAGTTCCTGAATTGGTATTGTCTCGTAGTTTCTTAACAAGATTATCATGTAGCATAGATGTGTAATCAGAACTTGAAAGAACCGCGTATGGTACTAGTATATAGTTTAAGACACTATGTAGATCTTACCTTCGTTGCATCGTAAACCCTAGCTTGCGTGCTGCCTACCTGCCTACATTGTTTTTTTTGGATGTTTTTTGCACTGATTCTATATGTGGATAAGTACCTTGTATTTATAGGGATAATAGAAGATTGAAGGGTCACGTATTTTTACATATGAACAGACGCAAATTAATTGGTCTTTACTCTCTCTTGAGAAATCCAACGGTTGTCATACCAAAAAATGTATTTTTGTGTACAATTACAAACCTCTTCAAGAAGAGATGCAATGCTTGGGACACCTCCTCATTGGCCAAATCATTTAAGTGAACATCGTGATGCTTCACATTGATAAATATGGCAATTAAGAGGCAAGCAAACGAACAACAAAGGACACTTTGGCACGAGCTGGACAATGTACACCCTACTAATCCATCCTATCAATTTCCAACCATCATTTCCGAGAGTAAGTTACAAAATTCAAATAATTGTTGCAATATTTTCGATAGAAGAACTAATTCTAATAAATGCCCTAAAGATTTTTCATACAAACAAAACAAAATAAAATTATAATGTCATTGAAAATACCAACACGTGATACATAACTCAACTTCAATGGTACCTGCCTTAAACATCATGACTTCAATGGATTGCGCAACTAGCGTCTCTTCAAACTCACACCATGCAAATACATAAGCACAAAGGAAAGATGCAGAGTATCAAATGATTGTATGAAAAAGCATGACTTCAATATCAATAAATAAATGAAAATTTTAGTACTAGTAATAGATGAAGCAGTAGTTCAAATCAAAATGCACCAAATTGTTGGACACATTCAACTTTGCCTTTAAGTCATAAGTCCGTACTGAAAGTGCAAGTGTTGTCAGGAAGCGTTGGTCCAACACACTGGAAAGAGATGTTGGCACAACACTGAACTCAACACTGTTCTATCCAGTTTAATTATATTAAATATATTATTTTGCCTTTATTTATCTGTGATTATTTCAGAGTATTAAGGAACGTGCAGAACATTGCTAAGGAACGAAGGGATAAAAGCCAAAGATTCTCAAAGGATCTTGAAGATCAGAGTTGGAGATCTTATGAAGATAACACCAAAATTGATTAACTCTTAATTTATTTGAGAAACCGAATTTCAGATTGTTCAAGTGAAAATATCAACAATTTACTAACTACAGGTAAAAACTTTAAACAAAGTAGGGCGTTGAGACAATAGTATAACAAGGGTATATCAATAAATAAGAGTAGACAATGAGAGAAGAACTGAGAATCATGATTTCACCGCCATTAGTCTGATATAACTTTAATTAAGCATATTGTTATGAGTTTCACGTTCAAAATTGTTGTTGGTTATCACCATTTATGCTTTATGTACTCTTTCTCAATTTATGCTTTATGTACTCTTTCTCAATTTATGCTTTATGTACTCTTTCTCTAGTTATACATAAATTCTACAACTTTACAACTAGAAAATGAGTCTAGTTACGAAGATGTGCACATGTATGTTCGGTGGTGATTTTATCAACCACGTAAAAACGATAGATATATTTCTATTCTATTGAGAATTCACGGTATTTACTTCAGAGCTATTTCACGAACATCTCCTCTCGGTTTTAATTCGATCTTTAGTTCATCCAAAAGTTGGCCAGAATTTTAGAAGCATTATATTCACAAATAAATACACCAACTATCTTGACATCGTAACAATACGTTTAATTTAGATTAGATCATCGTAATTAAGCTACGTCATTATCCCAGCAAAGTAAATTTAACATATAATGGAATATAGAACAAGACTATAAGATAAATATAACATCATAAAGTAAAGAGAGTTTAGAGATCGTTACAGATTTTTACTTCCGTAAAGCCGCCGGTGGACTCCCCCGTACAAACTCCGAATTACTCCTCCCAAATTACAAACTACTAGCGAATACTACTACTATAGAAAGATTACTAAGTGAAGAGAGAAAGAAGAAGATTGGTGTGTTCTAATGTGGAAAATGTGACGTCTATTTATAGTTGAACCGAAAACATAAGACGACATCTCGACCGTTCCTTCCGTTTTGAACCAATGGTCCAAAGTTATCGTATAATTGATGAATTATGAATCACATGATTCATGACACTCTAGAGTCTTCCATTTGAAAGCTTACAAGACTGAATATAAACCATTGATTTGCCATTTTCATCCGACGATCATCGAACGCGCGAGTTGCATATGTACGTTTCAGCTTTGCGCAACTTTACCGTTTTGGTTATAACTTCAGCACTAGGTGTCAGAATCACAAACCGCTTGTTGAGTTGAAAACTAGACACCTTTGGCTTTCCAGTGATATATAGAACAAAACATAAATCAATATACACAAGTGTCGGTGAATTTTTGAAATTTTGGTTCTTTATTGACAAATCATATTTTAACCTAAACATGAAAACAAACATAAAAATACCACAAAAATATCAGGAATAATCTACTAAACAAGTGTAAAAGCATGATAATGATGAGTATTTTTCAAGCTCATCACACCCCCAAACTTGTTCATTTGCTTGTCCTCGAGCAAAATGCGTAAAGCAAACAATGCAACATTCTAGACTCAAAAAAACTAAAACAAAGATAGAATAAAAAATTATTTCACATTATCATTTAAATCATTGATCAATTCTGAGAGTTTCTTTACTGTTTGATGAGAATGCAAAGAATCAGAGCAATGACACACTCGTTCACAACCTGACGGTTAATCAAGTTTTCACAAACAAATCTTCATGTGCAACGTGTGTGAACAAAAAATGCAATGATTATTGTGTTTACTTGGATAAGTTCATCAAAACAAGTTCACCAAAGTTAATCATCCTAACTCCATATGTATAACTTTCACACCATCTCTCCGCTAATCTGAATGGGATTCACTAAAGATCAATAGGGTTTTTTCACCTTGTAACATTAGGCTCGAGTATGGGCTCACATAAGGGCAAGTAAAAGCAGAGCTAGAAATCTCTTGTACTTCGATTCTTTCTCCTTTTCTTTCTTCACAATATTTCATATCCCTCATTATTGTTTTTTGTTTTTTTCATTTCCTTCAGATTTCCCCTAAACTTATTCATTTTGATTGTACCAGAAGGGTGATCTTCATATTTCTCTTCTTATTTTTTTCAACATTTTTTTTTTCACATATTTCTTTCCATTTCAAGTTTTTGAATGCAATTCAGCCTCTAGAAGGGTAGGATAACTGTTTGTGTCTACATGGGTAGGTAAATGGGCTCATAAATAAAAAGCTTTAATGAAAGGCTCAGAGGGGTTTTGACAATTATTTTGTTTGTGAACGGTATGGCTTGAAAGGCTCAAACGCGTTAAAGAAAAGATGGCCTAAATCATTTCTATAGTGAATCATCATCAATGATTTTGCTTCAAGAGGTGATCAATTATTTATGAAGCTCGGGTGTAACTCACTTAGTTTACTTATCTCAATAACCGTTCTCCAAGTATGTTCAACCACCAATACAAATCAATGTATGAAAAATATATATGAAGATAGGCATGCTCAAACATAGATTAAACGACACGTTGTTCACGTAGTATATCATGCTCATCATCATCACAAAAACCACCATATGTATCGAATTTTCTAATCATTGATCTATAATCTGAATAATTATGTGAAGTAGAGATGCACTTTTTTTGTTTTTTTTTTTTTTTTTGTTTTTTGTGTTTATATAAAAATAAAGGCAATAGAAGCCATCACAATAAAAAGCGTCCCCCAAACTTAGATGAGACATTGCCTCTATTGTCTAAAATAAAAGAAATAAGGGATAAATGCATTAAACTCTCTGAACTATGCATGTTTTTGCATTTTCGTCCTTAAACTAAATAAATAAGCGCTTTGCCCCCTAAACTATGCCATTCTGTGCGATTTGCCCCTGGCCGGATTTTCGGCTATTTTTGGCCATTCTTGGCCGGAATTTTTTTCCTTACCCGACACATATGTGTTGTACTAGATGTATTTTAGTAGTTGATGACAAAAAGTAGGCGAAAAAATACCTCAAACGGGACATATTCTTGCTAAAATACACTGAAAAGGAAATCACAATTTAGTCAGAATATGTCCCGTTCGAGGTGTTTTTTAAAACTCGATTTGTCATCAACTGCTAAAATACATCTAGTACAACACATATGTGTCGGGTAAGGGGAAAAATTCAGGCCAAGAATGGCAAAAAATAGCCGAAAACCCAGCTAGGGCAAATCGCACAGAATGGCATAGTTTAGGGGGCAAAGCGCTTATTTAATTAGTTTAAGGACGAAAACGCAAAAACCCGCATAGTTCAGGGGGTTTAATGCATTTATCCCAAGAAATAAATATAAACAATAATAAAAAATGATGTCACCTGATAGGAAAATAGTAGTTGCGATTGTGGCTCACATCTTCCTCTGGTTTTACATCCAAAAATGGCATAAACGCCTTCTATGAGTTGAGGATTGGCTTCTCATCCAATTTTCTTAAAAATTGGCAAACATGGTCTTTTAACGTCAGATTCCCAAGACAACACTAGCTGCTTCCATGTTAACTGTAAAGAACATAAACGAAAAAAATAGCATATATACAACACTACTGAAAATAACAATAAAAAGAAAGAATTAATATGGGTTGCCTCCCAAACAACGCTTGATTTATAGTCATCGGCTTGACTTCTGGTAATGACTCAAGTGGGATTATGTAGAGTCATGGATGTTTTCTGTCTCTCAAACTCGCCTCCAATGTAGTGCTTCAGTCTTTGCCCATTAACTTAGAATGCTTCCTTGTCATTGTTTTGAATTTCAACAGCTCCATATGGAAAGACTTTTGTGATTGTAAATGGGCCAGACCATCTTGATTTCAACTTTCCAGAAAAAAGTTGAAGATGTTAGTTATACAAAACTACTTGTTGACCAGACTCAAAATCACGTTGTAGAATGCGTTTGTCATGACATCGCTTTGTTCTCTCTTTGTAGATTTTGGCATTTTCATAAGCTTCATTTCTAAATTCTTCCAAAGCATTGAGTTGTAGCATTCTCTTTTCTCCAGCCAGTTTCATATCCATGTTCAGGCTTTTCACAGCCCAATAAGCTTTGTCTTCAAATTCGACCAGCAAGTGACAAGCTTTTCCAAAAACCAAACAATATGGTGACTTACCAATTGGAGTTTTGTAAGCAGTGAGATAGGTCCAAAGTGCATCATCAAGCTTTTTGGCCCAATATTTTCTTGAAGAACTCACTCTTTTCTCCAATATTCTCTTTATTTCCCTGTTTGAGATTTTCACTTGGCCACTGGTTTGCGAATGATAAGCAGTTGCAACTTTGTGGCGTACTCCATATTTAGCCAATAAAGATTCAAAGTAGTTGTTAAGGAAGTGTTTACCTCCATCACTGATGATTGTTTTGGGTGTGCCACATCGGGTGAATGTGTATTTTCGAAGAAAATAGATCACCACCTGGGCATCGTTAGTTGGTAAAGCAATGGCTTCCACCCACTTTGAGACATAGTCAACTGCTACCAAAATGTATTTGTTGTTGTATGACGAAGGAAATGGTCCCATGAAGTTAATGCCCCAAACATCAAATAATTCAACATCAAGAATATTATTCAAGGGCATTTCATTACGTCTTGAAATATTTCCAGTCCTTTGACATCGGTCACACGAAGTAACAACAACATGAGCATCTTTAAACAAAATTCTGAACTTGGCTTGCGCATTCGAGATTATCCAAGTCTCATTCCATCTTCTCTGTGCTGTCCACTTTTTAACTACTGGTAGCATTTTTCTCATATACATATATTATATTTATTATATGCATTTTTCTTATATATAAATACAAGCCATAAAGATGAAGACTACATAAAATGTTTTACTTTTTGGAAAGTATTACAAAGAACTATAATTGTTAATCTAGTTGTGTGCATTATTCCAGAATTAGAGTCACTAATGAATTAACTATAGGTGACATCATTCTAGAGAAACATTAACTATGGTTATTCTCGATTATTGGGGCTTCTGATCTTAGCTTTGCCTCTCTATTTATTTGAGTCACCGTTTATCCTAGTTAGGCGAGTCTAAAAGACCGAGGCAACTTTTGAGACACTTTAAAGGGGGTTTGGGTTTCGTTGTAGAGACAACCTACAAATGCAATTTAGACATCATTGCAAGCGAGCGAGAAAATAATTTTGTTTGTTGAGCTTCAAAGAAAAAAGAACCATCGCGTACTCCTCATTACCATAGTCTTGATAGTCCTCTCGAATTTCTTAGGTTGGGAAATCTTACTTTTCCACGACCCTATATCTTTCAGTCCATGGGGTATGCAGAAGATGAAGCATTCATAGCCATTTCTGTCTTGTCATTTATCGACAGGACTTCGTGAGAAACGGGGTAATATGTTAGACACTTCGAACGGAGAAGGATCTACTTGATATCATGTCTAGCAGTAGTTTCCTCACATGTAATGCATTGCCTTATTTTAATATCGTCACTTGATCTAAATATTCTCTGATTCGTAAATGTATCATGATACCATGCAATATATATATATATAAATATATATTCTGTTTTCTATCATATTACTAAGCTAAGTATCTTATTTGCTTATAGATATCACTCTTTGTGTTGTTTCACAGTCTTAACGTTCCATATCATCACTTGTTGTTTGAAATGCGTTGTTGCTGTCATTTTGGTGGTTATCACCACCATCGCATATGGAGTTCTTTTGGGCCATTAGTTTGGCTTGACTCCACATTCAAACCACATTGTGTCCTGCTAAGGACGGATATGTGAACTTGTCTGAACTTGGCTTGCACATTCGAGATTATCCAAGTCTCATTACATCATCTTTGTGCTGTCCACTTCTTAACTACTAGTAGCATTTTTCTCACATACAAATATTATATATATTATGTGCATTTTTCTTATATATAAATACAAGCCACAAATATGAAGACTATATAAAATGTTTTACTTTTTGGAAAGTATTACAAAGAAATATAATTGTTAATCTAGTTGTGTGCATTATTTTTGAATTAGAGTCACTAATGAATTAACAATAGATCGCGTCATTTTAGAAAAACATTAAATATGGGTACTCTCGATTATTGGGGCTTCTGATCTTAGCTTGGCCTCTCTATTTATTCGAGTCACCATTTATCCTAGTCGGGCGAGTCTGAAAACCGAGGCAAATATTGAGACACTTTAAAGGGGGTTGGGTTTAGTTATAGAGACAACCTACAAATGCATTTTAGACATCATTGCAAGCGAGCGAGAAAATAATTTCGTTTGTTGAGTTTCAAAGAAGAAAGAGCCATCGCGTACTCCTCATTACCATAGTCTTGATAGTCCTCTCGAGCTTCTTATGTTGGGAAATCTTACTTTTCTACGACCTTATATCCTTCAGTCCATGGCGTATGCAGAAGATGAAGCTTACATAGCCATTTGTGTCATGTCTGTTATAGACATGACTTCGTGAGAAGAGGGGTAATATGTTAGACGCTTCAGACGGAGGATGATCTACTCAATATCATGTCTAGCAGTAGTCTCCTCACATGTAGTGCATTGCCTTATTTTAATATCGTCACTTGCTCTAAATATTCACTGATTCGTTAATGTATCATGATACCATGCAATATATATATATATGTATATTCTATCTTCTAACATATTACTAAGCCGAGTATCTTATTTGCTTGCAGATATCACTCTTTGTGTTGTTTCACAGTCTTAGTGTTCCATATTATCACTTGTTGTTTGACATGCGTTGTTGCTGCAAAGTTGGTGGTGATCACCACCATCGCATATGGAGTTCTTTCGGGCCATTCGTTTGGCTCGACTCCAAATTCACACCGCATTATGTCGTGCTAAGGACGGATATCTGAACTTGGCTTGCGCATTCGAGATTATCCAAGTCTCATTACATCTTCTCTTTGATGTCCACTTCTTAACTACTAGTAGCATTTTTCTCATATATAAATATTATATTTATTATGTGCATTTTTCTTATATATAAATACAAGCCACAAAGATGAAGACTATATAACATTTTTACTTTTTGGAAAGTATTACAAAGAACTATAATTGTTAATCTAGTTGTCTGCATTATTCTTGAATTAGAGTCACTAATGAATTAACTATAGGTCAGGTCATTTTAGAAAAACATTAACTATGGGTATTCTCGATTATTGGGGCTTCTGATCTTAGCTTAGCCTCTCTATTTATTCGAGTCACCATTTATCCTAGTCGGGCAAGTCTGAGAAACCGAGGCAACTATTGAGACACTTTAAAGGGGGTTTGGGTTTCGTTGTAGAGACAAGCTACAAATGCATTTTAGACATCATTGCAAGCGAGCGAGAAAATAATTTTGTTTGTTGAGTTTCAAAGATAAAAGAGCCATCGTGTACTCCTCATTACCATAGTCTTGATAGTCCTCTCGAGCTTCTTATGTTGGGAAATCTTACTTTTCCACGACCTTATATCCTTCAGTCCATGGCGTATGCAGAAGATGAAGCTTACATAGCCATTTGTGTCATGTCTGTTATCGACATGACTTCGTGAGAAGAGGGGTAATATGTTAGACGCTTCAGACGGAGGATGATCTACTCAATATCATGTCTAGCAGTAGTCTCCTCACATGTAGTGCATTGCCTTATTTTAATATCGTCATTTGCTCTAAATATTCACTGATTCGTTAATGTATCATGATACCATGCAATATATATATATATATATATATATGTATATTCTATCTTCTAACATATTACTAAGCCGAGTATCTTATTTGCTTGCAGATATCACTCTTTGTGTTGTTTCACAGTCTTAGTGTTCCATATTATCACTTGTTGTTTGACATGCGTTGTTGCTGCAAAGTTGGTGGTGATCACCACCATCGCATATGGAGTTCTTTCGGGCCATTCGTTTGGCTCGACTCCAAATTCACACCGCATTATGTCGTGCTAAGGACGGATATCTGAACTTGGCTTGCGCATTCGAGATTATCCAAGTCTCATTACATCTTCTCTTTGATGTCCACTTCTTAACTACTAGTAGCATTTTTCTCATATATAAATATTATATTTATTATGTGCATTTTTCTTATATATAAATAAAAGCCACAAAGATGAAGACTATATAACATTTTTACTTTTTGGAAAGTATTACAAAGAACTATAATTGTTAATCTAGTTGTCTGCATTATTCTTGAATTAGAGTCACTAATGAATTAACTATAGGTCAGGTCATTTTAGAAAAACATTAACTATGGGTATTCTCGATTATTGGGGCTTCTGATCTTAGCTTAGCCTCTCTATTTATTTGAGTCACCATTTATCCTAGTCGGGCAAGTCTGAAAAACCGAGGCAACTATTGAGACACTTTAAAGGGGGTTTGGGTTTCGTTGTAGAGACAAGCTACAAATGCATTTTAGACATCATTGCAAGCGAGCGAGAAAATAATTTTGTTTGTTGAGTTTCAAAGATAAAAGAGCCATCGCGTACTCCTCATTACCATAGTCTTGATAGTCCTCTCGAGCTTCTTATGTTGGGAAATCTTACTTTTCCACGACCTTATATCCTTCAGTCCATGGCGTATGCAGAAGATGAAGCTTACATAGCCATTTGTGTCATGTCTGTTATCGACATGACTTCGTGAGAAGAGGGGTAATATGTTAGACGCTTCAGACGGAGGATGATCTACTCAATATCATGTCTAGCAGTAGTCTACTCACATGTAGTGCATTGCCTTATTTTAATATCGTCACTTGCTCTAAATATTCACTGATTCGTTAATGTATCATGATACCATGCAATATATATATATATATGTATATTCTATCTTCTAACATATTACTAAGCCGAGTATCTTATTTGCTTGCAGATATCACTCTTTGTGTTGTTTCACAGTCTTAGTGTTCCATATTATCACTTGTTGTTTGACATGCGTTGTTGCTCCTATTTTGGTGGTTATCACCACCATCGCATATGGAGTTCTTTCGGGTCATTAGCTTGGCTCGACTCCACATTCACACCACATTGTGTCTTGCTGAGGAAGAATATTTGAACCTCTCTGAACTAGGCTTGCACATTCGTGATTATCCAAGTCTCATTCCATCTTCTCTGTGTTGTTGACTTTTTAACTACTGGTAGCATTTTTCTCATATATAAATATTATATTTATTTGGTGCAATTTTCATATATATAAATACAAGGCATAAAGATGAAGACTATATAAAATATTTTACTTTTTGGGAAGTATACAAAGAACTATAATTGTTAATCCAGTTGTGTGCATTATTCTTTTATTAGAGTCACTAATGAAGTAACTATAGGTGACATCCTTTTAGAGAGACATTAACTATAGGTATTCTAGATTCTTTTGGCTTCTGATCTTAGCTTTGTCTCTCTATTTATTCGAGTCACCGTTTATCCTAGTCGGGCGAGTCTGAAAAATCGAGGCAACTATTGAGACACTTTAGAGAGGGTTTGTGTTTCGTTGTAGAGACAACCCTCAAATGCCTTTTAGACATCATTGCAAGCGAGCGAGAAATTAATTTTGTTTGTTGAGTTTTGAAGAAGAAAGAACCATCGCGTACTCCTCATTACCATAGTCATGATAGTCCTCTCGAGCTTCTTAGGTTTGGAAATCTTACTTTTCTACGACCCTATATCCTTCAGTCCATGGGGTATGCAGAAGATGAAGCTTTCGCAGCCATTTTCGTCATGTCTGTTATGGACACGACTTCGTGTCAAGGGGGGTAATATGTTAGACGCTTTCGACGGAGGAGGATCTACTCGATAGCATGTCTAGTAGCAGCTGCCTCACATGTAATGCATTGACTTTTTTATATCGTCACTTGCTCAAAATATTCTTTGATTTTTTAATGTATCATGATACCATGCAATTAATATTCTATTTTCGATCATATTACTAAGCTGAGTATCTTATTTGCTTGCATATATCACTCTTTGTGTTGTTTCATAGTCTTACTGTTCCATATCATCACTTGTTGTTTGACATGCGTTGTTGCTGCCATTTGGTGGTTATCACACCATCCCAAATGGAGTTCTTTTGAGCCATAAGTTTGGCTCGACTCCACATTCATACCACATTGTGTCGTGCTGAGGATGAAATACCAGAACCTGTTTGTGCTGTCCATTTTTTAACTACTTGTAGCATTTTTCTCATATACAAATATTATATTTATTATGTGCATTTTTGTTATATATAAATACAAGGCATAAACTCGAGGCAACTATTGAGACACTTTAAGAGGGGTTTGGGTTTCGTTGTAGAGACAACCTACAAATGCATTTTAGACATCATTGCAAGCGAGCGAGAAAATAATTTTGTTTGTTGAGTTTCGAAGAAGAAAGAACCATCGCGTACTCCTCATTACCATAGCCTTGATAGTCCTCTCGAGCTTCTTAGGTTTGGAAATCTTACTTTTCAACGACCCTATATCCTTCAGTCCATGGGGTATGCACAAGATGAAGCTTTCACAACCATTTTTGTCATGTCTATCATCGACACGACTTCGTGACAAGAGGGGTAATATGTTAGACGCTTCGGACGGAGGAGGATCTACTCAATAACATGTGGAACAGCAGCTGCCTCACATGTAATGCATTGCCTTTTTTTATATCGTCACTTGCTCTAAATATTCTTTGATTTTTTAATGTATCATGATACCATGCAATTAATATTCTATTTTCAATCATATTACTTAGATGAGTATCTTATTTGCTTGAATATATCACTCTTTGTGTTGTTTCACAGTCTTAGTGTTCCATATCATCACTTATTGTTTGACATGTCTGTACTTGGCTTGCGCATTCGTAATTATCCAAGTCTCATTCCATCTTCTCTGTGCTGTCCACTTTTTAACTACTGGTAGCATTTTTCTCATATACAAATATTATATTTATTATGTGCATTTTTTTATATATAAATACAAGGCATAAAGATGAAGACTATGTAAAATATTTTACTTTTTAGAAAGTATTACAAAGAACTATAATTGTTAATCTAGTTGTGTGCATTATTCTTGCATTAGAGTCACTAATGATTTAATTATATGTGGCATCCTTTTAGAGAAACATTAACTATGGGTATTCTCGATTCTTGGGGCTTCTGATCTTAGCTTTGTCTCTCTATTTATTCGAGTCGCAGTTTATCCTAGTCGGGGCGAGTATGAAAAATCGAGGTAACTATTGAGACACTTTAGAGGGGGTTTGGGTTTCATTGTAGGGACAACCTACAAATGCATTTTAGACATCATTGCAAGCGAGCGAGGAAATAATTTTGTTTGTTGAGTTACAAAGAAAAAAGAACCATCGCGTACTCCTCATTACCATAGTCTTGATAGTCCTCTCGAGTTCTTAGATTGGGAAATCTTACTTTTCCACAACCCTATATCCTTCAGTCCATGGGGTATGCAGAAGATGAAGCTTTCATAGCCATTTCTATCATGTCTGTTATCGATAGGACTTCTTGAGAAGAGGGGTAATATGTTAGATGCTTCGGACGGAGGGGGATCTACTTGATATCATGTCTAGCAGTTGTTGCCTCACATGTAATGCATTGCCTTTTATAATATCGACACTTGCTCTAAATATTCTCTAATTCTTTAATGTATCATGATACCATGCAATATATATTCTATTTTCTGTCATATTACTAGCTCAATATCTTATTTGCTTGCAGATATCACTCTTTGTATTGTTTCAAAGTCTTAGTGTTCCATATAATCACTTGTTGTTTGACATGCGTTGTTGCTGCCATTTTGGTGGTTATCACCACCATCGCATATGGAGTTCTTTCGGGCCATTAGTTTGGCTAGACTTCACATTCATACCACATTGTGTCGTGTTGAGGACGAATATCATAACCTATTTGAACTTGGCTTTCTCATTCGTGATTATCCAAGTCTCATTCCATCTTCTCTGTGCTGTCCACTTTTTAACTACTAGTAGCATTTTTCTCCTATAAAAATATTATATTTATTATGTGCATTTTTGTTATATATAAATACAAGGTATAAAGATGAAGACTATATAGAATATTTTACTTTTTTGAAAGTATTACAAAGAAATATAATTGTTAATCCAGTTGTGTGCATTATTCTTGTATTAGAGTCACTAATGAATTAACTATAGGTGACATCCTTTTAGAGAGACATTTACTATAGGTATTCGCGATTCTTGGGGCTTCTGATCTTAACTTTGTCTCTCTATTTATTCAAGTCAACGTTTATCCTAGTCGGGCGAGTCTGAAAAATTGAGGCAACTATTGAGACACTTTAGAGGGGGTTTGAGTTTCATTGAAGAGACAACCTACAAATGCCTTTTAGACATCATTACAAGCGAGCGAGAAAATAATTATGTTTGTTGAGTTTCGAAGAAGAAAGAACCATTGCGTATTCCTCATTACCATAGTCTTGATAGTCCCTCGAGCTTCTTAGGTTTGGAAATTTTACTTTTCAACGATCCTATATCCTTCAGTCCATGGGGAATGTAGAAGATTAAGCTTTCACAACCATTTTTGTCATGTTTGTTATGGACAATACTTCGTGACAAGAGGGGTAATATGTTAGACGCTACGGACAGATGAGGATCTACTCGATAGCATGTCTAGCAACAGATGCCTCACATGTAATGCATTGCCTTTTCTTATATCGTCACTTTCTCTAAATATTCTTTGATTGTTTAATGTATCATGATACCATGCAATTAATATTCTATTTTCAATCATATTACTAAGCTGAGTATCTTATTTGCTTACAGATATCACTCTTTGTGTTGTTTCACAGTCTTAGTGTTCCATATCATCACTTGTTGTTTGACATGAGTTGTTACTGCCATTTATGTGGTTATCACCACCATCACATATGGATTTCTTTTAGGCCATTAGTTTGGCTCGACTCCACATTCACACCACATTGTGTCATGCTAAGGACAGATATCTGAACTTGTCTGAACTTGGCTTGCGCATTCGAGATTATGCGAGTCTCATTCCATCTTCTCTGTGCTGTCCACTTTTTAACTATTGGTAGCATTATTCTCATATAAAAATATTATATTTATTATGTTCATTTTTCTTATATATAAATACAAGTAACAAAGATGAAGACTATATAAAAGGTTTACCTTCTTGGAAAGTATTACAAAGAACTATAATTATTAATCTAGTTGTGTGCATTATTCTTGAATTAGAGTCACTAATCAATTAACTATAGGTCACATCATTTAGAGAAACATTAACTATGGATATTCTTGATTATTGGGGCTTCTGATCTTAGCTTTTCCTCTGTATTTATTCGAGTCACCATTTATCCTAGTCGGGCGAGTCTGAAAAACCGAGGAAACTATTGAAACACTTTAAAGGGGGTTTGGGTTTCGTTGTAGAGACAACCTACAAATGCATTTTAGACATCATTGCAAGCGAGCAAGAAAACAATTTTGTTTGTTGAGTTCCACAGAAAAAAGACTCATCGCGTACTCCTCATTACCATAGTCTTGATAGTCCTCTCGAGCTTCTTAGGTTGGGAAATCTTTCTTCTCCATGACCTTATATCCTTCAGTCCATGGGGTATGCAGAAGATGAAGTTTTCATAGCCATTTGTGTCATGTCTGTTATCGACAGGACTTCGTGAGAAGGGGGGTAATATGTTAGACGCTTCGGACAGAGGAGGATCTACTCGATATCATGTCTAGCAGTAGTTTCCTCACATGTAATGCATTGCCTTATTTTAATATCGCCACTTGCTCTAAATATTTTCTAATTCGTTAATGTATCATGATACCATGCAATATATGTATATATATATATATATATATATTCTATTTTCTAACATATTACTAAGTTGAGTATCTTATTTGCTTAGAGATATCACTCTTTGTGTTGTTTCATAGTCTTAGTGTTCCATATCATCACTTCTTGTTTGAAAAGCGTTGTTGCTGCCATTTTGGTGGTTATCACCACCATCGCATATGGAGTTCTTTCGGGCCATTAGTTTGGCTCGACTCCACAATCACACCACATGGTGTCGTGCTAAGGATGGATATCTCAACTTGTCTGAACTTGGCTTGCGTATTCGAGATTATGCGAGTCTCATTCCATCTTCTCTGTGTTGTCCACTATTTAACTATTGGTAGCATTTTTCTCATATACAATTATTATATTTATTATGTGCATTTTTCTTATATATAAACACAAGCCATAAAGGTGAAGACTATATAAAATGTTTTACTTTTTGTAAAGTATTACAAAGAACTATAATTGTTAATCTAGTTGTGTGCATTATTCTTGAATTAGAGTCACTAATGAATTAACTAATCTAGTTGTGTGCATTATTCTTGAATTAGAGTCACTAATGAATTAACTATAGGTGACATCATTTTAAAGAAACATTAACTATGGGTATTCTCGATTATTGGGGCTTTTGATCTTAGCTTTGCCTCTGTATTTATTTGAGTCACCGTTTATCCTAGTTGGGCGAGTCTGAAAAACCGAGGCAACTATTGAGACACTTTAAAGGGGCATTGGGTTTTGTTGTAGAGACAACCTACAAATGCATTTTAGACATCATTGCAAGCGAGCGAGAAAATAATCTTGTTTGTTGAGTTTTAAAGAAGAAAGAACCATCGCGTACTCCTCACTACCATAGTCTTGATAGTCCTCTCGAGCTTCTTAGGTTGGGAAATCTTACCTTTCCACGACCCTATATCCTTCAGTCCATGGGGTATGCAGAAGATGTGGCTTTCATAACCATTTCTGTCATGTCTGTTATCGACAGGACTTCGTGAAAAGGGGGGTAGTATGTTAGACGCGTCGGACGGAGTAGGATCTACTCGATATCATGTCTAGCAGTAGTTTACTCACATGTAATGCATTGCCTTATTTTAATATCGTCACTTGCTCTAAATATTCTCTAATTCGTTAATGTATCATGATACCATGCAATATATGTATATATATATATTCTATTTTCTAACATATTACTAAGTTGAGTATCTTATTTGCTTAGAGATATCACTCTTTGTGTTGTTTCATAGTCTTAGTGTTCCATATCATCACTTCTTGTTTGAAAAGCGTTGTTGCTGCCATTTTGGTGGTTATCACCACCATTGCATATGGAGTTCTTTCGGGTCATTAGTTTGGCTCGACTCCACAATCACACCACATTGTGTCGTGCTAAGGATGGATATCTCAACTTGTCTGAACTTGGCTTGCGCATTCGAGATTATCCAAGTCTCATTACATCTTCTCTGTGATGCCACTATTTAACTACTGGTAGCATTTTTCTCATATACAATTGTTATATTTATTATGTGCATTTTTCTTATATATAAATACAAGCCATAAAGGTGAAGACTATATAAAATGTTTTACTTTTTGGAAAGTATTACGAAGAACTATAATTGTTAATCTAGTTGTGTGCATTATTCTTGAATTAGAGTCACTAATGAATTAACTATATGTGACATCATTTTAGAGAAACATTAACTATGGGTATTCTCGATTATTGGGGCTTCTGATCTTAGCTTTGCCTCTCTATTTATTCGAGTCACAGTTTATCCTAGTCAATGATCTGTGTACACAATTACTTCAGAACCAATCAAATATGAACAAAATTTATCAAATGCAAAAGCAATTCCTAATAACTCCTTCTATGTTGTTGCATAATTAATTTGAGCATCACTTAAAGTTCGACTAGCATAGTAGATCACATGTAAGACTTTTTTCTTTATTTGGCCCATCACTACTCCAATAGCATAATCACTTGCATCACACATCAGTTCGAATGGAAGATTCCAATAGGGGTGGAAATTACTGGTGCTTCTGTTAGCTTCTTTTCCAGCAAGTTGAAGGCTTTGTGACATTCTTCATCAAATGTGAAAGTGGATTCCTTTGCCAGTAAGTTGCATAAAGGTTTTGTGACTTGAGAAAAATCTTGAATGAAACGCCTGTAAAATCCTGCATGTCCAAGAAAACTATGAATATATTTTACTGATGTAGAAGGTGGAAATTTTTTGATTACCTCAATCTTGGCTCGATCAACTTGAATGCATCTGGCAGATATAACATATATGGTGTCCTAGGACAATTCCTTCTTGTACCATGAAGTGACACTTTTCCAAGTTCCAGATCAAATTTGTTTCTTCACATCTCTTCAATACTAACGACAAGTTAGTCAAACAGTCATCAAATGACATACCAAAGACAGAAAAATCGTCCATGAAAACCTCAATGATTTTTTCCACCATGTTAGAAAAAATAGACATCATGCACCTTTGAAAAGTAGCAGGGCCATTACAAAGACCAAAAAGCATTCTTTTAAATGCAAATGTACCATATGGGCAAGTGAAAGTTGCTTTCTCTTAATTCTCAGGTGCAATGGGTATTTTATTATGGGATAATTCTATCAAACCCCCCAAACTATGGGGTCATTTACCGCACAGGGTCAGAACTTTAGTTTTAGCGGCAGTGCCCCCTAAACTTTGGTCGTTTGTGCGAATTTCTCCATTTTCCAGTTTTTTGCAATTTTTCCACCAAAAATCACCGAAAAAATTATTTAAAGTTTGACTAAAACCTTCGTCTCGATGAGACGGTTCCAATGATGGTGACGGTGATGCAAAATTCAAAGTTATAAGATGGGAATTCTAATTTAAGTGCAATACACTTAAATTAAATTTTCCGTGTATTGACTTTGAATTTTGCGACACCGTCACCACCATCGGAACCGTCTCATCGAGACGAAGGTTTTAGTCAAACTTTAAATAATTTTTTCGATGATTTTTTGTGGAAAAATTGCAAAAAACTGGAAAATGGAGAAATTCGCACAAACGACCAAAGTTTAGGGGGCACTGCCGCTAAAACTAAAGTTCTGACCCTGTGCGGTAAATGATCCCATAGTTTGGGGGGTTTGATAGAATTATCCCTTTTATTATATCCAGAATAACTATCAAGAAAACAGTAATAAGGATGACCTGCAAGTCGATCCAACATTTTATCAATGAAGGGTAAAGGAATATGATCTTTGCGGATTACCTTATTTAGTTTTCGATAGTCACTGCACACCCTCCATTCAGTGGCTGTTCTTGTGGGAATATCTTCATTGTGTTCGTTCTTTACTACACTCTTTCCTCCTTTCTTGGGCACAACATGTATTGGACTCACCCATGAGCTATTCGAAATTAGGTAAATAATTCCATCATCTAGAAGCTTTAATACTTCAGCCTTTACCACTTCCTTCATATTGGGATTCAGAAGGCGTTGATGTTCGACAGTTGGCTTGTAGTTCTCCTCCATTAGTATTTTGTGCATACAAGTTGAAGGACTGATGCCTTTGATATCGGCAATGGACCACCCTAAGGCAGTTTTATGAACTCTTAGAACTCCCAACAACTTATCTGTTTCAACATTAGTCAATGATGATGAGATGATAACATGTAGAGTTGAATTATTTCCCAAAAATGCATACTTTAAATGAGAAGGAGTTGGTTTAAGATCTAGAGTTGGTGGCTTAATAATAGACGGGATTGTGAAATTCGTACCTTTCTCTAGCTCTTCAACCTTTCCTTTGTAATCAATCGGTATTGCATCAAGGGCTAAAATACATCTTTCAATATCATCATTATCAAAATCTATCTCTTCTTTTATAAGACATACCTAGAGTGAATCCTCTAACTTGCTTTCGTCGAACACTTGTTCAACCATCTTGTCGAGAATGTCAATTTTGAAACAACTATCAGCTTCTAATGGGAATTTGATAGCCTTGAAGACATCGAACGTGACTTGTTCATCTTGCATTCTCATTGTAAGTTCTCCTTATTGCACATCAATTAGAGTTCTCCCAGTAGTAAGGAATGGGAGACCAAGAATTATTGGAATATCATGATCTTCTTCCATGTCCAGGACGATGAAATCTGTCGGTAAGATAAACTTATCAACTTTAACCAATACATCGTCAACCATACCTCTAGGATACTTGATTGATCCATCTGCTAGTTGAAGGGACACGGTGGTTGGTTTGGCTTCTCCAAGTTCCAACTTCATGTACACAGAAAGAGGCATCAGGTTAATGCTTGTACTTAAGTCACACAATGCTTTTTCAAAATATGAATGCCCGATTACACAAGAAATTGTAAAACTCCATGGATCTTTGAGCTTTGGTGGCAATTTCTTCTGTAGAATGGCACTGCACTCCTCGGTTAGGCATACAGTTTCATGTTCTTCCAACTTTCTCTTATTTGATAATATTTATTTCATGAATTTGACATAGCTGGGCATCTGTTCAAGAGCATCTGCAAAAGGAATGTTAATGTGCAATTTGTTAAAGATATCAAGAAATTTCGAAATTTGCTTATCCAATTTAGTTTTCTTCAATATTTGTGGAAATGGGATTTCTTGAGCATTTGGTGGTCGCGCCTCGGTGGAAGTTTGCTTTAGCTCAGCTTCACGTCCCTATTCATGTGTATGAATCTTCTCTTCTTGTGATGCAACAGGTTCTGGTAACATTTTTCCACTTTTGAGTGTAATTGCCTGCACATGTTCTCGAGGGTTGGTTTCTGTGTTGTTTGGCAATTCACCATGTGCTCTTTCGACTAAAGTGGTGGCAAGTTGACCCATTTGTGCCTCTAATTTTCTGATTGATGCACATTAGTTTTGGAATTGTTGCTTGGTTTCATTGATGAATTGGTTAGTTCTTGAGGCTAATTGGTTTGTGGTAGTGGTTAACTGAGTGACAATGTCCTCCAGGGAAGGTTTCTTTTCTTGGTGTAGTGGAAATTCAGGAGGAGGCTTGATATGGTTCTGGTTGTTGCTCCAAGAGAGGTTAAGATGGTTCATCCATCCAAGGTTATAGGTGTTTGAATATGGATTATTCTGCGGCCTGTTAAAATTTGACACAAATTTTGCTTCTTCATTTTGAGCAGAATTTTTAGAATTGCTTACCAAATGGTAGTTGGCAGTTGAATGTGAGTTTCCACAAAAATCACATGTTGCTGATGTAGACTGAATGGCATTTACCCTCATTATTCCCAGTTGTTTGGTGAGAATATCGACTTGTGCTATTAATGTTGTGATAGCATCTATCTCGTGCACACCAACCGGTCTTTTCTGTCGTTCAGAAGGCCACTGGTAATTGCTTGACGACATTTCCTCCAATAGTTGATAGGCATCCTCTGTGGTTTTTGCCATTAAAGCTCCTCTTGCAGCCGCATCTACTAAGGTTATAGTGTTTCCACTTAACCCATTGTAGAGTTTTTGAACTTGCAACCACTTGGGAAGTCCATGGTGAGGGCACTTCCTAAGCATTTCCTTGTACCTTTCCCATGCTTCGTACAGATTCTCCATGTCGTGTTGCACAAACTGAGTGATTTCATTCCTCATTTTTGTTGTTTTAGCTAGGGGAAAGAACTTAGCTAGAAATTTTTGTGCTAATTCCTCCCAGGAAGTGATACTAACTTGAGGAAGTGAATTGAGCCAGTTTCTCGCCTTGTCCCGTAATGAGAATAGGAATAGTCTCAACTTCATAGCATTGAATCGTTGTTTGGATCATCTGAATAATTGCTGGTTTAATTTTAAAATTATTTGCAGCAATTGACGGCTTTTGGATGCTTGTATTGGCATCTAAGATTGTTGGGACAGCGTAGTCCCGCAAGGCTTTTGATTCATTTTCTATTAGTCCACGCATTTTGTTTTTACCCTTTTCTATCATACACAATATTTGTAAAGTTTTTTCAATTTCAGGATCAAAAGGTAAAAGTGTTGAGTTCTTGATCCTTGTAACTCTTTTGGATTATTTTTTCTCAATTTTGAAAGAAAACAGAAAAACAACAGTAATTATTTACCGTCGTAAAAAATAAAAAACTTACGTGCAACCAACCTTTTTTTTTACCAATGTGACTTTTTTACAACATAATCTCAGATTAACATTAGGGTTAACTGATATTGATATTAATAAATTTTATTCCCCGGCAACGGTGCCAAAAACTTGTTGTGGTTAAATTCGCAAGTGCACGAAATCGTAACAAGTAGTAATAAAGTGATAGATAGGGTTGTCGATCCCACGAGAAATAAATAATTAATTACCAAAATTGATTAATTCTTAATTTATTTGAGAAACCGAATTTCAGATTGTTCAAGCGAAAAGATTAACAATTTACTAACTACAAGTAAAAACTTTTAACAAAGTAGGGCTTTGAGATAATAATATAACAAGGGTACATCAATAAATAAGAGTAGATAATGAGAGAAGAGCTGAGAATCATGATTTCACCGTCATTAGTCTGACCTAACTTTAATTAAGCATATTGTTACGAGTTTCACATTCAAGATTGTTGTTGGTTATCACCAATTATGCTTTATGTACTCTTTCTCAAGTTATACATAAATTCTACAGCTTTACAACTCGAAAATGAGTCTAGTTACGAAGATGTGCACATGTATGTTCGGTGGTGATTTTATCAACCACGTGAAAACGATATATATATTTCTATTCTATCGAGAACTCACGGTATTTACTTCAGAGCTCTTTCACAAAAATTTCCTCTCCAATTCGATCCTTAGTTCATTCAAAAGTTGGCCAGAATTTTAGAAGCATTATATTCACAAATAAATACACCAACTATTTTGACATCGTAACAAAACGTTTAATTTAGATTAGATCATCGTAATTAGGCTACGTCACTATCCCAGCAAAGTAAATTTAGCACATAATGGAATATAGAACAAGACTATAAGATAAATATAACATCATAAAGTAAACAGCGAAAAGTAAAGAGAGTTTAGAGATCGTCACAGATTTTTACTTCCGTAAAGCCTCCGATGGACTCCCTCGTACAAACTCCGAATTACTCCTCTAAAATTACAAACTACTAGCGAATACTACTATAAAAAGACTACTAAGGGGAGAGAGAATGAAGAAGATTGGTGTGTTCTAATATGGAAAATGTGACGTCTATTTATAGTTGAACCGAAAACATAAGACGACATCTCGACCGTTCATTCCGTTTTGATCCAATGGTCCAAAGTTGTCATATAATTGATGAATTATGAATCACATGATTCATGACACTCTAGAGTCTTCCATTTGAAAGCTTGCAAGACTGAATATAGACCATTGATTAGCCATTTTCATCTGACGATCATCGTGCGCGCGAGTTGCATATGTACGTTTCAGCTTTGTGCAGCTTCACCGTTTTGGTTATAACTTATGCACCAGGTGTTAATATCACAAACCGCTTGTTGCATTGGAAACTAGACACATGTGGCTTTCCAGTGATATATAGAACAAAACATAAATCAATCTACACATGTATTGGTGAATTCTTGAAGTTTTAGTTCTTTATTGATAAATCATATTTCAACCTAAACATGGAAACAAACATAAAAATACCACAAAACTATCAAGAATAATCAAGTAAACAAGTGTAAAAGCATGATAATGATGAGTATTTCTCAAGCTCATCAAGAAGAGAGTAGCCAACAACCCGTGTCTATCACGCCATGGTTCAAGGATGATCAAATCCTTTAAAGAGGCGTGCTCAACATCAAGAACAACAACAAGACTAAAATTAAGTTCTGAAAGTAAAGAAGTTATTCTTGTATTGTGTTGGTCTTATTTTTACTGAGTTTTATCTAGCTAAGCTATAGCGCGTAGATTAGTTAGTGTCAGGATTGGGTTCCTACTCAGTTGTATTTGGTAAAGGCATTGAATTAACGTTTAGTGATTATTTGGCCGTAAGGCTCGGCAGGTTATATTCATATAACCTGCTTAAAATTCATCTCACTGTGTTCTTTATTCCGCTTCTTAAATACTCTACAACGAGTGTTGGGACAACACCGAATACAATCGGTGTTGGCACAATATTCATTGTACACACATTGTGTGAATCATAACAAAAGGGTAACAATCCCAGTCCATACATTGACAATTGGCGTCAGAGCCAAGCACCTAATTCGCTGGTGTTTGGATTTGGTACCATACCATGGATAATGTGAACCCCAATACTAACAACAGGTTACCAGTGTTGGATGGGACAAACTATACTTACTCAAAGATCAAGCTCAGACAGTACATCAAATCTTTAGACCATTGGGCATGGAAGTCAATCACTGATGGTTACACTCCACTAATGATGGCCAGAGTCAACGACAATGATGTACACTTGAAACCTGAAGCTGACTTGACTCAAACAGAAGTCACTGAAGCAGTCAACAATGAAAAAGCACTGAATTCCATCTTCAGCTGGATTGATCCACATATGTTCAGGTTAGTACAATTGTGCACAACTTCCAAGCAAGCCTGGGAGCTCCTACAAACTCATTGTGAGGGAGATGTGAGTGTTAAAGAAGCTAGACTTCAAATTGGTTTACAAAATTTTGAAAGCATTAGGATGGATGATGATGAGTCTGTTACTTCATACTTCACAAAACTAATGGATTTATCTAATGAATGCCAAAGTCTAGGTGATCCTCTTACTAATAAACAACTTGTTTACAAAGATATAAGAACTTTGTCTCCTAGGTTTGAGGTCAAGAAGATTGTTATGCAAAGCCAGACACATGTCATCACTTAACTTTCACACTCTTATGAATGTATTACAAGAATTTGAAATGAACTCAGAACCAACTACAAAACACAGAAGCCTTGCTCTAAAAGCCATTGAAGAAGAAGTAGATGATGAAACTGAAATAAGTGCTTATCTAGGTTCTGTTATAAAGAAGTTCAATAAAATTTCTTTATATGATAAACTCCAAAAAGAAAAGAATGCGCCTCCTAATCTAAGAACAATTTTTCCTGGTAAAATGGTTAAGTATTCCTTCAAAAAGCCTACTGAAAGTGACACACAAAAAATGAAAGAACTCCAATGCTTTGAATGTAAAGGCTTTGGAAATATGTCATATGAATGTGCTAACACCTTGAGAACTAAAGGTAGCTCTAATTGGGTATGCATAGATGATATTGATGATGAGACAGGTTTGGCGGAACTACCAGAAGAACAGGTGTCTGAATAAGTTCACACAACAGCTCTGTCTGCACAAGTCAACTAGACAGAGTATCAGAACAACATCGAGCCAAATGGATGTTGGCGAAACACTCAAACTAAACCAGAGGACCAGAAGGAATACTTTGACAACTGGGAGGATGATGACTATATTGCTAACCCTCAATGTCTTATTTCTAAAATAAACGAATCTGAGGAACATTCTAACTTTGTTTACTTTGGTGGATCTGTAGATTTAAATGAAGAATACTTTCTTGAAGAGGAAATGGATCAAGACAAGGTGGTAGATGAGTTCAAAGTTGTCTATAGGGAACTGCTTGATGAGGTAAAGAAAATCATAAAAAGAGAAAAAGAACTCATCAGGGAGAATAGTTTCTTGATTGAAACTATAACCAAACTGGAGAAGAACCCCACCAGAAAGGAGTGCCAAATTGAAAAATTGGAAATAAAGCTTGAAGAGGCAAAGAGAACCATTGCCAAATGGTACTCCAGCACAAGCAGGCTGGATGAAGCACTGAACACTGGAAATGATGGGACTACAGGTTTAGGATACCATGGAAGGTCAGATAGACATGAAAATGTCATTCCTGGCTTTGTAAAGGCTAGCTCTAACAGAAATAATGGTCACACTAAACAGTCTAAGAAGGCAACTTACATGTGTCAATACTATTTTCAGCCTGGTCACTTAAAACAATACTGCCATAAGTACATAAAGTTTTGTGAAAAATATAACTATAGTAGTAGTGTTGCATCGGGTGTTGGGACAACATTAGGTCGCTCTGATGTTGGCTCAATATTCCAAAGTAACGCCAGGGAACAAAACAACATTTTTTCAAAAGAATAGACCCTGGTCTTGTAAAATAAAGATTGTCTGTAATGTTGTGTTCTCGGCTACTCATACTATTACAGGTGACTGGCACTTTGACAGTGGTTGTTCTAGGCATATGACAGGTGACAAGACAAATGTTATGGAACTTGTACCTGTGTTCACTGGTACTGTGACATATGGTGGAGGAAGCAAAGGAAATATCATAGGGAAAGGGGTTCTCAATGTGGATGGTTTCCCTCACCTTACTGAGGTTCTGTTGGTGGATATTCTAACTGTTAATCTCATCAACATTAGTCAACTTTGTGATGATGATTTAATTGTGAAATTTGACAAGTATTCATGTGATGTGTTTGATGAATCTAACAAATGTGTTATGTCAGGAAAAAGGTCAAAAGACAATTGCTACTTGGTGGATGAGGATGCTAAATGCTTACATGTGAAGGTTGATGAATCAGTAGTGTGGCACGAAAGTGAAACTGAACCATAAGGAAGGGGTGGAGCACCTCCTTGAAAAGATTTTTGTTCTAACATGTTAGTCATGGGAAGGTTAGGTCATGTCCACTACAGAAATCTGGAGAAGAACATCAAGTTGGAAGCTGTGAGAGGCTTACCTAAACTTTCTAGTCCAGGTAAACTAGTATGTGGTGATTGCCTGCAAGGTAAACAAACTAAGACTACACATGCACCCATACATGTGGAAGGTCAGACTTCTAGAACCTGAAAATGCTTTGAATTGTTGCACATGGATCTTATGGGTCCTCTAGAGGTTTGTAGCCTTGCTGGTAAGAAGTATGCTTATGTAATTGTAGATGACTTCTCTAGGTACACTTGGGTTAAATTCTTGAGAGAGAAATCTGAAGTTGTATAGACTTTGAAGATACTTGTTGATAGTATTAAAGTGCTTTACAATGCATGTGTAATTAGGATTAGATCATATCATGGCAGGGAATTTGAAATAGAAAGTTTGATGATCTGTGTGATTCTAGAGGGATCTCTCATGAATACTCCGCCCCTATTACTCCCCAACAAAATGGACTTGCTGAAAGGAAGAATAGAACTTTGCAAGAAATGGCTATGGTTATGTTGAACTCCAGAAAAATAACTAAAAGACTTTGGGCTGAAGCACTTAGTACTGCATGTTATATCTCAAATAGAGTTTATCTTAGATCAGGCACAACAATGACACCTTATGAGATTGTTAAGAAAGTTAAACCTAACTTGAGCCACTTTCATGAGTTTGGTTGTGTGTGTTATATTCTGAAAGATAGACAGCCATTAGGAAAGTTTGATGCTAAAAGTGAAAAGTGCATTTTTGTTGGATATTCTGTGAATAGTTGTGCTTATAGAGTGTCTAATCATAGATTAAATACTGAAATTGTGGATCGGGTTTAACAAAGCTAGAAGATAGATAGGCAGAATTTACAATAGAAGAGGAAGGTTTCTCAACAAATCCCAGACCACATGAACCTGAATTTCCCATGCTTAGTACCTCATCAAGTTTGGAAGTACCTGCATTCCATTTAGCTATGATCTGTGTGTCTTTCTTGAGTTTATCCTTTACCTCTTTCAACTCAGCTTCAGCTTTGTCAAGATCTCTTTCATAGAGTTTCAACATGTTTTTCAGACACTCGATGTCATGAGTCAGTGCTTTGTTCTTCTTTATGAGTTTCACATTCTCTCTCTCAAGCCTGAGGAATGTTGTGTGCAGATCATCAAGAATCTCCTCCTGGGATAATTCTTCTTCTTGGGAGTACTCTTCTTCTAGATCAACTGTACCATGAAAACAGTCAAAGTTAGTATCATCACAATCAGAGAGTTCATCAGAGATAACCTGGGAATCATTGCTGTTCCAGTCTCCAAAAAAGATTTCCTGCTTTGCTGTTGGTTCACCAATGTTAGAGTAACATTGTGATCCTAGGCAATTTCTGGAGTCTTCATTGGTCCAGGTGATCCTTGTGCATAGCGCAGCAGTTTTGATTTCCTCTGAGTGTTCTTCAGTACTTGTTCCAGATTCAAAATCATCTTCATTGAAGTCATCTACACAAACCCAATGAGAATTCCCTCTTGTTCTGAGGGTGTTAGCACATTCATGTTTATAGTGACCATACCCCTTACATTCATAGCACTGAACATCCTTTAATTTTTCTACATCTTGAGGTGTGCTCTTAGATGCCATGTACTTAACAAATTTAGGGGGCAATTTCTTGTAACCGGGGCCATCATTACCAGTTAGTTTTTCTTTCTGTTTACCTTTGAAACCTAATTTACTAAACTTTTTGGTAATATTGCCATAGTTAGAAGAGATCAACTCATATTCATCCTCATCACTACCTGCAGAATCTGAACTAGTTCCAAGAAGGGCTAAAGCTAATTGCTTGCTAGACTTTCCTAGGAATTCTAATTCAAATTCTTTCATAGTGTTCATCAAGGTCTGGAAACTCATGTTGGCAAGATCTTTAGACTCATTCATAGCAATTCTTTTGACTGTAAACTTAGAAGATAGTGTTCTAAAGGCTTTATACACCATGGTCTGATTAGGAATCACAAAACCTAAGTTCTGACATTGATTAGATATATCAAGAAGTTTCTCAAAATAACTATCAATAGTTTCCTCTTCTCCCATCTCAATCTTCTCAAAGTCTCTCAAAAGTTTCCTATACTTAGAATCCCTCACAGCCACATCACCCTCACAATGTAACTCAAGTGTTTCCCATGCAACTTTAGCAGTATCACAAGTTTGAACAAGTTTAAACATATGATTACCTATCTAGCTAAAAATAGCATTGAGAGCCTTCTCATTGTAGTTGTAGAGAGCAATTTCAGCGGATGTCCATTGTCCCCTTGGCTTTGGCACCAGGTCAGCATCTCCATCTCTTGGCAGATAAGGGATGGTATAGCCTTCTAGTACAGCTTCCCAAGCTTTGAGGTCGATGGATTTGATGTGGACTCTGAGTCTGATCTTCCAGTAGGCATAGTTGTTGGGACCTTCCAATACTGGCAACCTGCTGGTATTGGGGTTGGAGCTGTCCATCTTGTCGTATCAACGCCAAACACCGGTGAAGTTGGTGCTTGGCTCTGATACCAATTGAAATTGTGGATCGGGTTGATACGTTGTTGATGTTAACTTAACACTGAAGTTCTAACAGCAGTTTGTGTTCGCTGTTAGTTCGACGATGTTACTTTAACAGCAGACTAGAGTAACAGTTTGTAGCGGAATAAACAAACACGAATTTAAGAAGTGAATATAGGATTATATTAACTTCCGAGCCATAGGCAAAATACCACAAGGGTTTAACAAAGGCGTTCTCACAACTCTCAAGCTCCTCACTCTCGAATTGTTCAAACTAAGCAAAGCACACAAGAGTTGCTTCGACTATCTCTAAAAGCTCCTCACTCTTAGATCTATTCTAACAACTTAAAAACTTTGCTAAAGCAAGACAACACTCAACAACTGTAAATTAATCTCTCGGATTGATTAGCTCTTGTCTCGTTGTTTGTCTTGATGTACTTCACACCTATATATAGGTTCTTGATCTTCGACTTCAAGGTGTGTTGTACACGGTTGGTAATTCTCTTTGTTTCCTTCTCGAACTCCTCTTCCTTGTTCTCGCAGTCCTTCTTGAATAAAAGTTCCTTCGCCAGTGATCTAGCTAAGGAAAGACTCCTTCTTCAATTCAGGACTTTCCCTTGGAAGCTTTCCTAGTCGCACTAGACTTCTTCTTTCCTTTTATAAGTCGTTTGCTTTAATTAAGGAAACTTCTCATCTTGGAAACTTTGAGCGTCCAACCTAATGCAAGTTTGTTTCCTGAATAATAATCAAAGACAACTATAACTGTGGAACTCAGTTAGTTAAGTGAATAAGGCAAAACAATAATAATAATAATAACTAGATTGTAAAACAGTTTCTGGACGTGCAATGTTACTCTAACATTGAAAATCTCAATGTTATCCTAACATCCAGAAAACTTGCACTTTCAATCTCCCCCTTTTTGCCTTAATCACAAAACCTAAGAAACAGTTCTTATCAGATCAAATTATTCAGAAAAACTTCATTATATCATAACAATGAAAAACTAAGTACTCTCCCCCTGAATATCAGAGGGGACTAATCCAATGTTATTCTAACACTGATACTCTCGATGTTATAACATCCAGCTTTATCAATGTTGGTTTAACATCAGAAAGTTAACACCTGCAAAACAGAGTTAGTACCATTAATCACAGTTCAATAATAGCATAAGCAGAAACACTAAGTACCCAAAATTAAAAAGTACTTAATTACAGTCCATACTAGCAGCAAGGAACAGACTCCTTGATCAGAATAAAAAGAAAACAATTGTTCAAAAGGCATTAGAAACAGAAACTAAAAAACTTGCAGGAAATTTTGAAATTTGATCTACTCTCCCCCTTTTTGTGAGGAAGGCAGATCCTTCAAGTGTTTCCTCAAGCTGTCCAGTTCCTGCAGTCTGACTTGCTTGTCAGCTATTTCCCTCTGGGTGTCCTTGTACTCCCTATCCAGCCAGACCAAGGTTTCCTCAACAAAAGCATCTGCAATCACTGAGCAGCTGTCACCACTGCTCACTGGAACTGAAGAAGCAGCAAACTTGTGTGTCTTCTTCTTCTTCTTCCTGCTGGGACCAGCTTCTCCTTGAGGGTTCCAAGGCAAATCCTGGATCCTCACATTAGTGAAGTAGCTCCTGGTGATTGACATTACAGCCTTGTTGCTGATCCATCCTTCAGTCTTCTTGGTTTTGAAGCCTTGTTTCACCAATAGGCATGAGATCAGAGAGGGATAGGGAAGGATTCCTTTGGGCTTTGTAGTGACTTCCTTCATGTGTCTCAGCGCTTTTTCACCAATGTTTACACTCAGTCCATTCTTCAGCTTGTACACCAACTTTGCTGACTCTTTTGTCATCAGAGTAGTGTTGGAAGAAGGAAGCCAATTGTAAGTGCTGATCTTGTGAAGGATGGCACTAAGAGAAGTCAGCCTGGTTGTGGGAAAGCTCTCTCTCCATTGCCTAGTGAGACCACCTGTAAGATCAGCGATGATCTCCTCCATAGTAGGATCCTCAGACTCTTCAGGATCAGGAAGCCCCCAAGCCTCATTGATCATGGCAGGAGTGATGTCATAGATCTTCTTCCTAACCCAAGCCTTCCCATACTTAGGAGAATCCAGGTTGATCACCCACTCAGAGAGATTCATGTAGAACTCTCTCACTACATCAGGAACATATGCAGACAGATTCTGCACAGAGCCCAAGACTCCTCTAGCCTCAAGCAACTCAAACACCCTGTTTTCTTTGAAAATACCCTCATCAATAGCCCTTTCCTTGTGGATTACCCTGGCTTGGTATGCCTCCCATTGCTCCTCAGCATCAGGAGACACATAGAAGTCAGAGTAAGCTTCATGTGGATACTCTTTCATCATCAGATCAGTAAACTGATCATCATCTGATGTTAGAGTAACATCCGCTTCCTCTGGCTCATCAGCCACAAGCTCTTCTTCCTCAACTTCCTCTTCCTCTTCCTCCTCAACCTCTTCTTCTTCTTTTTCTTCTTCTGACTCATCCTCAGAAGACTCAGCCATCACCTCCTTACCCTTCTTCTTCCTGGCAGCATTTGCAAGAGCAGCCAAGGAAAGGTTTTCATCCTCATCCTCTTCTTCTCCTTCAACCTCAGCTGGTTGATCACTCACAACAGCTTGGTTACCTTCAGTAGTAACCCCATTATTTACACCAAGATTGCCATCAGCAGCAATATCCTCAGACAAATCCTCATCATGCTCACCAGTAGCATGTCCACTCTCCTCATCAGCAGCAAGCTCATCATCATTAGCCTCATTAGGCTCAACATAACTAGCCACAGTTGGCTCCACCACTTCCTCAACCACATTAGCCTCAGCTGGCTCAGTCACAGCACTACCCAACCCAATCACAGGGGCCTCATTCTCCCCCTCAATACCAACATCAACATCAGCAGGTATACTCGGAGTAGGGTTAGCCATTGTTACCTCGATTTCAGGATTGGTGGGAGTAGGGGCTTGCTCGCCAGCATCTGATGTTGAACCAACATCTTTCTTTGAAATCTTTTTGCCCTTGCGCCGTTGAGTGGTAGCTTTCCTCTTTGGAGAGGCGGCGACTGTGGTTTCAGCGGCGGTGCGTCTGGTACTGCGTCGTGGCGCTCGCTCGATTTGCGCAGCTGCTTCTGCAAGAGCATCAATATTGGACTTGCGTGCCATTGTTAGAGTAACTTTGAGATAAAAGATTGAAGATTTTGAAAATTTAGAGAGTAATTTGCTTTGCACAGTTGTTAGCGTTAGAATGAAGAAGAAATTAGGGCAAATTATATATATGATTCAGATGAAGAGCATGGAATAGTGGTGTTGTAACATGTTACCATAATAATCTGACCACTATCACACGTCCCCTACATGTTGTTCTTACCACGTGTCAGTGTTAGGTTAACACGTAACCAGAGCAGTCTTCGTTCCTGAAAACTTATAAGTTACAATGTTACAATGCTGGACTAACATTGGCAAGTTAACATCAGGAGGGAAGTTGGAGGTGCAGGGCTTCATCCAAAGTAGCATCATCTTGTGAGAGCGTGAGATATTCCTGTACTAATCTGAAGCTTCAACCACGTACACAGGTACAATGACAAAGCTTAAGATCATCAGTATAAGCAAGTGACAAATCAAACAGGGAAAAACACAGAGGATATACTTATCCAGGGAAAGGATTTTCCCACAGCAAGAAGATCACAAAACATAGTGCTTTTACCTGTAGCTGGTCACCCAAGAAGTATGCCTCAACACAAGATACTTAACTACTCCCCCTAAGCCCAAACCGACAAAAGGAAATATGCAGAACTAGAATGAATGCAACCATGTTAGATTAACATTTGAGAGATGGTAACCACATACAAACCGCCTTGGTAACTGGGATCAGGACATATCAATTTATCTTTAACTTTCACTATTTTTAGAAACTCTTTTGAATAAAAAAACTGATGAATGTTAAAGGACAGTCTCATCACTGAATGTGGGCAGCACAGGACTCCACACACCCCAGCAACTTAACCATCAGCTACAGATCAGGCAAGTACAAAGAAATTGAATGAAGACAACACTTTTATCAAATATTTCTCCACCCCAACTCCTCATGCATACTTTTTTACTAACCTGTTTATCAAGGAAATACTAAGTAATCAATGCTACTGAATGCACACAGTCTAAACTTTATACACCCCAGTAGGAAAGATCACTATCATGTAAAAACCTTGGCCATAGACAAAAATATGAAAATAAGCACAACTGAATGACAATGAGGCCTTCAACATCATGTACCCCAGCTTCTCTTCATACCTTGTCAAACCTAACATGGATAAGTCACAACTGAATAGCATCAGAGTAGTGAGCTCTGTGTATCCCAGCTTCTCCCATGATGTTAGGTTAACATTCACAGACTAACATCAGAGTTATTTCTTTCCAAACCTCTTGATATGTACCTGTTCACCAATCACCTTAGCTATTCATACAGGTCAACCACACAACCAACAGTTTCTCTAACAAAGATGTAATATGCAAGAAAGAAGAATGCAAAAAGGAACATAAAAGAATTACAGCTACACCACAACCAATAACCAATGTTAGACAGTGGTGTTATGTCAACACTGGTGACCTAACATCTCTAAACAATGCACATGCCAAGAGAGTTCCTCAGACTGAAGAACCTCTCAGTATCTAATGGTTTAGTGAACATATCAGCAAGCTGATTGTTAGTTTCTATATGTTCAATGTCAATAAGCTTGTCTTCTACCATGTTTCTCAGAAAGTGATGCCTAATGTCTATATGTTTTGTCCTAGAATGCTGAACAGGATTCTTAGAGATGCTTATAGCACTAAGGTTATCACAAAACATAAGTAAGGTATCACTGTCCAACCCATAGTCCAGTAGCATATGTTTGAGCCATACCAACTGGGTGACACAACTACCTGCTGCAATGTATTCAGCCTCAGCAGTGGATAGTGACACACAGTTTTGCTTTCTACTGTACCATGAGACCAAGTTGTTCCCCAGATAAAAACATCCTCCACTTGTAGACTTCCTGTCATCAGTATCACCTGCCCAATCTGAGTCACTGAAACCTACAAGATTTGTGTTAGTATCATAAGAGTACCATATGCCAAGGGCCAAAGTGCCAGATATGTATCTAAGTATTCTCTTCACAGCAATCAGATGTGACTGCTTTGGACATGCCTGGTACCTTGCACATACACACACAGAGAACATAATATCAGGTCTTGAAGCAGACAAGTATAACAAGCTTCCTATCATTGAACGGTACAATGTTGGATCAACATTGTCACCAGTATCATCCCTGGCCATCTTCACTGCAGATGCCATGGGAGTCTTACAAGGCTTTGAATCTGCTAATTCAAACCTTTTTACCAAATTCTTTGCATACTTTTCCTGACAAAGGAATATGCCAGTACATGTTTGTTTCACTTGAAGACCAAGGAAGAAATTCAATTCTCCCATCATACTCATTTCAAACTGCCCTGTCATTGATTCAACAAACTTTTCTAACATAGAATTGTTAGTTGAGCCAAACACAATATCATCAACATAGATTTGAGCAATACAGATATGAGAATCTTTCTTTAAAACAAACAGAGTTCTATCTCCTCCACCTCTAACAAAACCAAGACTTAATAGAAATTCTGTAAGCCTTTCATACCATGCTCTAGGTGCTTGTTTAAGACCATAAAGGGCTTTTTCAAGCTTGTACACATGGTTTGGATACTTAGGATCTGTGAATCCCTTAGGCTGTTCAACATATACTTCCTTATCAATCAGCCCATTAAGAAAAGCACCCTTAACATCCATTTGGTATAGTTTTATCTTAAGACAGCATGCAATGGCTAAGAGTAATCTAATAGATTCTATCCTAGCAACTGGAGCAAAAGTCTCATCAAAATCTACACCTTCAACCTGAGTGTATCCCTGAGCAACCAGTCTAGCTTTGTTCCTAACTATGACTCCTTCCTCATTACTTTTGTTTTTAAAGATCCATTTAGTTCCTATTACATTTACACTAGGTGGTCTAGGTACCAACTTCCAAACACAGTTCTTAGTAAACTGTAATAGTTCATCCTGCATGGCATTAATCCAAAAGTTATCAAGAAGGGCTTCAGTCACATTCTTAGGTTCAATAGAGGAAACAAAACATGAGGCATTGTCAACAGTACAAGTGAAATTCATGCAGACACACATCTTGACCATATCACTATAGTCAATTCTTTCTTTGTTGCGTGTCCTTACCCGTTCAGTGATCTCACCTATTACCTGTGATGCTGGATGGTCTTTCTGAATCCTAGCTGGAGGGTCCCTTCTAGATCCAGTGACAGCTTCAACTTCAGAGTCAGAATCTTCTACTGTTAGTCTAACATCAGATCTAGCTGGTGTTAGTCTAACATTGGGTTATGTCTCATGTTCTGCATTTCCAGCTTCATGGTCCAATGTTGGAGTACCATTGGAAGGAGTAACATCATCAATCTCCACTGTTGGTTCAACATTGGAGACATTAATATTACCAGTACCTGTATCAAGTATGAAATCATCAAACACAACATTCACTGATTCCTGAATTGTCTTCAATCTAGGATTGTAGACTCTAAAGGAAGTACTATTGGCAGAGTATCCTACAAAGATGCATTTTTCACTTTTTGGATCAAATTTATTAAGACAATCCCTGTCATTTAGCAGATAACAGTCACATCCAAATTCATGAAAATGTGCAATATTTGGTTTCACACCCTTCAAGAGTTCATATGGAGTCATGTTAGTTCCAGGTCTGAGGTACACCCGGTTACTAATATGACAAGCAGTGTTTAAAGCTTCAGTCCAGAGTCTCTTGGATATATTTTTGGCATTCAGCATGACTCTGGCCATCTCTTGAAGTGTCCTGTTCTTCCTTTCAGCAATCCCATTCTGCTGAGGTGTCTTAGGTGATGAGTATTCATGGAAAATTCCTTTAACATTGCAATAGTTATCAAAACTAGCATTCTCAAATTCTTTACCATGGTCAGACCTAATTTTAGTCACAGAAGAGCCATATAAGTTTTTAATACTAGCACAAAGAATTTTGAACTGATCAAAAGCTTCTGACTTTTCTTTAAGAAACTTTACCCAAGTATATCTAGAGAAGTCATCTACAATAACAAAGGCATATTTCTTACCATTCAGACTACTCACCTCAATGGGACCCATCAAGTCCATATGTAACAGTTCAAAGCACCTACTAGATCTAGGATTAGCATTCTGTACCTGTAGGGGGGCATGAATTGCTCTAGTTTGTTTACCCTTGAGACAATCACCACAGACAAGCTTACCTGGGCAAGATAGCTTAGGTAAGCCTCTTACAGCATCAACTTTTTGCAATTTCTCAAGGTTCCTGTAGTGAACATGTCCAAGTTTCCTATGCCATATAGATGCTTCATCTATTTTAGCATGGAAACACTCTGCTTCCTCTTGAGCTAGGTAGCAGTTGTCCTTGGACCGAGTACCTGTCATAACAAGTACATTATCACTATCATAAACATCACAAGATGAACTGTCAAATGTAACCAGCAAGTCATCATCACATAGTTGACTGATGCTGATTAAATTTGCCTGTAGCCCATCAACCAACAACACATCCTTCAGGGGTGGAAATCCATCAACATTCAGTGTCCCCTTTCCAATGATTTTCCCTTTTGTACCACCACCATAGGTCACAGTGCCAGTACTCAAGGAAACCATATTCACAAGATTGTCAATGTTGCCTGTCATGTGTCTTGAGCATCCACTGTCGAAGTACCACTTACCTGAAAGGTTAGAATACACAGCAGAGAAAACAACATTGCAAACAACTTTAATCTTAGGGGTCTTAACTTTTTCTACCCAAGTTCTACCTTTCTGTCCTGAACCTAATGTTGGTCTAACATCAGAAACTGCTGTTGTTCTAACATTGGGTTCAGTAACTGTTTTCTTACCACATTCTCTTATAAATTTTCTACAGAATGGTTTTATGTGGCCTGGTTGATAACAGTATTGACAGATAAAAGTAGGTTTACTTCTCACAGTGTTGATGGTACCTAAACTCTTAGAATCAGATTCTTTAACAAAGCTAGAAGATAGATAGGCAGAATTTACAATAGAAGAGGAAGGTTTCTCAACAAATCCCAGACCACATGAACCTGAATTTCCCATGCTTAGTACCTCATCAAGTTTGGAAGTACCTGCATTCCATTTAGCTATGATCTGTGTGTCTTTCTTGAGTTTATCCTTTACCTCTTTCAACTCAGCTTCAGCTTTGTCAAGATCTCTTTCATAGAGTTTCAACATGTTTTTCAGACACTCGATGTCATGAGTCAGTGCTTTGTTCTTCTTTATGAGTTTCACATTCTCTCTCTCAAGCCTGAGGAATGTTGTGTGCAGATCATCAAGAATCTCCTCCTGGGATAATTCTTCTTCTTGGGAGTACTCTTCTTCTAGATCAACTGTACCATGAAAACAGTCAAAGTTAGTATCATCACAATCAGAGAGTTCATCAGAGATAACCTGGGAATCATTGCTGTTCCAGTCTCCAAAAAAGATTTCCTGCTTTGCTGTTGGTTCACCAATGTTAGAGTAACATTGTGATCCTAGGCAATTTCTGGAGTCTTCATTGGTCCAGGTGATCCTTGTGCATAGCGCAGCAGTTTTGATTTCCTCTGAGTGTTCTTCAGTACTTGTTCCAGATTCAAAATCATCTTCATTGAAGTCATCTACACAAACCCAATGAGAATTCCCTCTTGTTCTGAGGGTGTTAGCACATTCATGTTTATAGTGACCATACCCCTTACATTCATAGCACTGAACATCCTTTAATTTTTCTACATCTTGAGGTGTGCTCTTAGATGCCATGTACTTAACAAATTTAGGGGGCAATTTCTTGTAACCGGGGCCATCATTACCAGTTAGTTTTTCTTTCTGTTTACCTTTGAAACCTAATTTACTAAACTTTTTGGTAATATTGCCATAGTTAGAAGAGATCAACTCATATTCATCCTCATCACTACCTGCAGAATCTGAACTAGTTCCAAGAAGGGCTAAAGCTAATTGCTTGCTAGACTTTCCTAGGAATTCTAATTCAAATTCTTTCATAGTGTTCATCAAGGTCTGGAAACTCATGTTGGCAAGATCTTTAGACTCATTTATAGCAATTCTTTTGACTGTAAACTTAGAAGATAGTGTTCTAAAGGCTTTATACACCATGGTCTGATTAGGAATCACAAAACCTAAGTTCTGACATTGATTAGATATATCAAGAAGTTTCTCAAAATAACTATCAATAGTTTCCTCTTCTCCCATCTCAATCTTCTCAAAGTCTCTCAAAAGTTTCCTATACTTAGAATCCCTCACAGCCACATCACCCTCACAATGTAACTCAAGTGTTTCCCATGCAACTTTAGCAGTATCACAAGTTTGAACAAGTTTAAACATATGATTACCTATCTAGCTAAAAATAGCATTGAGAGCCTTCTCATTGTAGTTGTAGAGAGCAATTTCAGCGGCTGTCCATTGTCCCCTTGGCTTTGGCACCAGGTCAGCATCTCCATCTCTTGGCAGATAAGGGATGGTATAGCCTTCTAGTACAGCTTCCCAAGCTTTGAGGTCGATGGATTTGATGTGGACTCTGAGTCTGATCTTCCAGTAGGCATAGTTGTTGGGACCTTCCAATACTGGCAACCTGCTGGTATTGGGGTTGGAGCTGTCCATCTTGTCGTATCAACGCCAAACACCGGTGAAGTTGGTGCTTGGCTCTGATACCAATTGAAATTGTGGATCGGGTTGATACGTTGTTGATGTTAACTTAACACTGAAGTTCTAACAGCAGTTTGTGTTCGCTGTTAGTTCGACGATGTTACTTTAACAGCAGACCAGAGTAACAGTTTGCAGCGGAATAAACAAACACGAATTTAAGAAGTGGATATAGGATTATATTAACTTCCGAGCCGTAGGCAAAATACCACAAGGGTTTAACAAAGGCGTTCTCACAACTCTCAAGCTCCTCACTCTCGAATTGTTCAAACTAAGCAAAGCACACAAGAGTTGCTTCGACTATCTCTAAAAGCTCCTCACTCTTAGATCTATTCTAACAACTTAAAAACTTTGCTAAAGCAAGACAACACTCAACAACTGTAAATTAATCTCTCGGATTGATTAGCTCTTGTCTCGTTGTTTGTCTTGATGTACTTCACACCTATATATAGGTTCTTGATCTTCGACTTCAAGGTGTGTTGTACACGGTTGGTAATTCTCTTTGTTTCCTTCTCGAACTCCTCTTCCTTGTTCTCGCAGTCCTTCTTGAATAAAAGTTCCTTCGCCAGTGATCTAGCTAAGGAAAGACTCCTTCTTCAATTCAGGACTTTCCCTTGGAAGCTTTCCTAGTCGCACTAGACTTCTTCTTTCCTTTTATAAGCCGTTTGCTTTAATTAAGGAAACTTCTCATCTTGGAAACTTTGAGCGTCCAACCTAATGCAAGTTTGTTTCCTGAATAATAATCAAAGACAACTATAACTGTGGAACTCAGTTAGTTAAGTGAATAAGGCAAAACAATAATAATAATAATAACTAGATTGTAAAACAGTTTCTGGACGTGCAATGTTACTCTAACATTGAAAATCTCAATGTTATCCTAACATCCAGAAAACTTGCACTTTCAAATACTATTCAGGAATCTGTAAATATTGTGTTTGATGATCAGGATGTTTCTCCAGGTATCACTGAAGGACAACTGAGATTGCCCCAGACTGGCGACACCAGCAGGAGACAGTGTGGACTCAGCACCTGAGATTGACACAGAAGACACAGGGAATGATGTTGAGCCAACACATGCAGATGTTGATGTCGGACCAACACCCGAACTCACAGATTTTGACACTGAAAAATATGCTGGAAAAAGAGTTAGAAGGGACACTCCTGCCAGAATACTGAGAGATCATCGTACTTCTCAGGTTATAGGAAATCTTACTGAAGGAGTAAGAACCAGAAACAAAGAAAGAGTAAATTATAAGAATATGGCTAAACTTAGTGTTTGTATGTCATATGTGTGTAACTCTGTTATTTACTTTGTTTTTCTATAGAACCTAAGAATGTTAATGAGGCTCTTAAAGACTCTCACTGGATAAATGCTATGCAGGAAGAACTCATGCAATTCTCTAAAAATAAAGTGTGGAAACTAGTTCCTAGGCCTTCGCATGCTAATATAATTGGAACTAAGTGGATTTTTAAAAATAAAAGAAATGAGAACGGAGTGATAGTGAGGAATAAGACCAGATAGTAGCCCAAAGGCATACTCAAGTAGAAGGGATTGATTTTGATGAAACATTTGCTCATGTGGCCAGAATAGAATCTATTAGACTACTTCTTGCAATTGCATGTTTCTTAAAAATCAAGTTATACCAAATGGATGTTAAGGGTGCATTTTTGAATGGTTATATAGACAAAGAAGCTTTTGTTAAGCAACCTAAGGGATTCACAGACCCCCATCACCCTGACTATGTCTACAAACTTGAAAAGGCCTTATATGGATTAAAACAAGCTCCCAGAGCTTGGTATGAAAGGTTGACTGAATTCTTACTATGTTTTGGTTTCACTATGGGAGAGGGTGATAGGACTTTGTTTATCATGAAGAATAATAAAGAAGTCTGTATAGCTCAAATCTATGTTGATGATATAGTATTTGACTCTAACCAGTCCACCTTGGACAAGTTTGTGAATACTATGACAGGTACATTTGAAATGAGTATGATTGGGGAGCTCACTTTCTTCCTAGGACTACAAGTGAAGCAAAAGGAAACAGGAATGTTCCTGTCTCAAGAGAAGTATGCCAGGAATTTGGTGAAGAGATTTGGGTTACTGGAATCTAAGTCATGCAAGACACCAATGTCCACTACAGTGAAGATTGAGAGGGATGTTGTTGGTGAAGATATTGACTCAACACTCTACAGGTCAATAATTGGAAGTCTCATGTACTTATTAGCAACCAGACCAAACATAATGTACTCAATGTGTGTCTGTGCCAGGTATCAGGCAGCACCAAAGGTATCTCACTTAACTGTAGAAAAAAGAATCTTAAGATACATCTCTGGAACTGCTAAGTTAGAAATCTGGTACTCTCATGATACTAATTCAAACTTGGTTAGCTTCAGTGATAGTGACTAGACAGGGGACTTAGATGATAGAAAATCCACTAGTGAGGGGTATTTTTATCTAGGAAATAATTTGGTTTCCTGGTACAATAAGAAACAAAATTGTGTCTCATTATCTACTGCTGAGTCAGAGTATATTGCAGTTGGCAGCTGTGTAACCCAACTGATATGGTTGAAACATATGCTTTGTAATTATGGGTTAACTAGTAATACTCTGTTGATGTTCTGTGATATCTTGAGTGCTATTAGTATTTCTAAAAATCATGTGCATCATTCTAGAACCAAACACATTGATATTAACATCATTTCTTAAGAGATTTGGTTGAAGATAAAACAATCACAATTGAACATATTGAAACCAACAACCAACTGGATGACATGTTTACTAAACCATTAGACACTGAGAGATTCTTCAGTTTGAGGAAGGCTATTGGGATGAGCGTATTGTGAACACATTGAACATATAAGTGTTGCCTTAACATCACAGGCTAACACAAGTGACTGATTGTGATGTACCCAGATTGTTCTCTTGTTTGTTTGGTTAGTTCTTATGAGTTTCTTGTTATCTCATGCTTGTTTGTCTACATTGTTGACCTATGTGGAGACTCCCTTGCATGTCATCATGATTAGACAACTTACTCTTTATAAATGCTTATTGATTTCTTTGCTAAAACTTTCTTGCCTTTGAGGTAGTGTCTTCACTTGGAAAAGCTGGGGTACACAGAGCTGACTGCTATGGTGTATTCAGTTGTATCATATCCAAGTGATAGATACACAAAACAATATAAAAAAGCTAGGGTGCACAAAGTTAACAGTTATGTTGTATTTAGTTGTTACTTATTTTATTGTGATTCTTTTTGTTACAATTCCTTGGAAGTTGAAGTACTTAATTATAACATGGGATAAATGCATTAAACCCCATGAACTATGCAGGTTTTTACATTTTCGTCCTTAAACTAAATAAATAAGCGCTTTGCCCCCTAAACTATGCCATTCTGTGCGATTTGCCCCATGGCCGGGTTTTCGACTATTTTTGGCCATTCTTGGCCGGAATTTTTTTCCCTACCCGACACATATGTGTTGTACTATATGTATTTTAGTAGTTGATGACAAAAAGTAGGCGAAGAAATACCTCGAACGGGACATATTCCGGCTAAAATACACCGAAGAGGAAATCACAATTTAGCCGGAATATGTCCCGTTCGAGGTGTTTTTTAAAACTCGATTTGTCATCAACTGCTAAAATACATCTAGTACAACACATATGTGTCGGGTAAGGGGAAGAATTCAGGCCAAAAATAGCCGAAAACCCGGCCAGGGGGCAAATCGCACAAAATGGCATAGTTTAGGGGGCAAAGCGCTTATTTATTTAGTTTAAGGACGAAAACGCAAAAACCTGCATAGTTCAAGGGTTTAATGCATTTATCCCTTATAACATCTGCAATTTTTCTAAGCTCAATGATAGTTAATAATGTCTAATATAATAATGAGACTTTAGACAACATGTTGGACGGTAAAATGTTAATACTAATTTGCTGGTACAACTTCTTAGAAACTTGATTGTTTAAATAATTTATAGTTGATAAAAGTCTCTAGAATTTTAATCCAAGCTGGTCATTTTTACTGCATTTTAATAAGTCAAGATGCTACGACAGCCGCAAAAGAAAAAAGAAAAACAAGTTTTATTCTTACCTTCTATGTTGATCATCGGCGACGTTGTTGGTTTACTTCAATCAGGTTTTAATTCTTTACAATAAAATTTCATAATCAGTGGATTGGAATAAAAGTAATGCCTCCTAATTCAATTTTTAATGCTTCAAAAGGATTTCGAGATCTTAAAATTGTGAAACTAAAATATTATTTTTCCTCCTCCGTATACCAACTTGATACTTTTTGCATCAAAAACTTAACTAGATGTATCTATTGTTGTTGTATATTTTTTATCTTTTTGTAAACCATGACCAACATAGATGCCAATTATTTGTAATTTTTTAGTTCTTGCTTCTATAACAATATTTTCTTATAAATATAGTCGACCATAATAACCATACCTGTGTCTCATGAGAATATCTATAAAATAATCTGGAGATTCATACATATTTTTCTAAACACTCGAAGTCTACAAACCACCTCTACACTTTGTTAAATAATTGTTATTTCTATTCGCAAACATCAATGCTTAATTTAAACACTCAATGTCCAATATTATTTCTTAGAAATCATACGTAATTTTCATGTTTTGAAGCTTTGCTTCTCCGGATTTTGTTCTTTTCTATCTACTTTCTGCGTTTTTTTGGGAGCAATATTGTTGTTGACGAAGTAAACAATCAATGCACATAAAGATTTATTGTCGTGATACACTTCAAAGTTTGCCTAAATGTACCGGATGAAATGTTGTGGAATTTGCCCGCTTTATAGGGTAATGACTTATATTTCATACTCCAATACAAAGCATTTATGTTGTTCCAAAATAAGCCCCTAAACCTATGAATTAATACTTAAACAGATTTGTAATTGATAAAATTTAATATTATTTTTTAAACTGCAATTTCATTTTTCGTTTAAAATTTAACTAACATGTGCGGAGCATGGGATAAGCTTCCTAGTATAAAATATATATTCTACAATTCATTCTATTAGTTCTAAGTGACATTAGAGTTGTAAACTGGGTCGGGCAGGGCTGACTCCGCCCAAGCCCGCCCTGGCCCGGACAGAAAGTCGGTCGATTCGGACTTGTCCCTTTATAATGTGGGTCAGTCCGGGTCGGGCTTTTTTTTCCCTTTGAAGAAACTAAAACATACATTTACAAAAAATACAAATGAAAGGGATGAGGGGATATTTTATAGATAACGAAAAAAAAAAGCTAAGAAAACAAAATAGAGGGCACAAATCTTGCCTCCTAAAAATACAAATCAAAATGTTACAATTGATTTTTGGACTGACTTTAAGGTGCCTATATGATTTTCTGTGGGCCAAATCAAATAGGCTAAAAAAATAGTGGGCCATTTTTCTTTTAAAAAAAATTAAGAGGCCTCAAACCCAGCCTAGGGCCGACCCAAGCGTGACCTAAGCTCGAATTTGTGGCCCAATTCGACCTGGCTCGACAAATGGTCAAGGCCCGAGCTTCAAAATTTGGGCCATGGGGCCCAAGCCGATCCGAGCTACATTCGAGCTGAGCCAGACCGGGTTGGACCAGCCGAGCCCAGTTTACACCTCTAGGTGACACTAATCAAACGATCTCGCATAGGACTGTCATATGATTTTCCACGATATATTCAGACTCAACATAAACTGAACTGCCACCATGCATTATGTTGAATATATTAAAATCAACATAATAATAATAATAATAGTAATAGTAATAATAATAATAATAATAATAATAAACTTTTTGGTTAGCACACGTGTTACGTTTCTCAAGAACTATTTTCTGGCGTTGCACCTAAATTAACTTAGTTTGTCCAATCTTATGCTACTCTCCATTCTAGTTTTACACTTTTACCTCACTTGACAGAAAAATTACTAACTCATTCATGTGTTCAGAGTAGCTCGAATTTTGAACTCATAAACTCTCTCTTAAGTATACCAACAAGTTATTTTGTTGTAAAGAAGTAAATACTTCCTTTTGTTGATTTGATGACAATTATTGTAAAATAATATTGATATATTCTTTAAACGATCTACTGTTGTATGATTTTACTTTTAGCACACATGCATGCGATCTCATTTGAAAAACATTAGCTTTATGCGAAAATGCCCAAGTCATTGTAAGATTTATAAAATGTGTGATACTTATTGTCTAAGAATAACTTTCATGCATATTCTAACTACAAGAGACAACATCAACGGCGGAGGTTGCAGAGCAACCCCGCCGAGAATTATAAGTACCTTGAGTTAGAACTGTGAGGGTGTGGAGCACCCTTTGATAGTTCGAGAGTTGAAGGAAACGGTCACACATTTTTGGCCCTCATTAATTCTCATCATGAAGACTAAATGTAAAAAAAGTAGAAAAGATAAAACAACAAGTTGGATATTTTGGGTGTCAGTGGATTCAAAAGGAAAATTGGGAGGTTTGGCCTCATGTGGAGAAAAGACGTGGACGTTCAATTGATGAGCATGTCATTTTAACATATTGATGCGCTCGTCTTGCTTGAAGAAGGAGGTGTTGAGTGGCGCTTCACCGATTTTTACGGGGAACCTGTTGGGTCGAATAGGAAAATTACATGGGACTTGCTCCCTCATTTGAAATCTGTATCTACAAGGTCATGGGTGTGCGCCGGGTATTTTGACGAGGTGTTGAGCCGAACAGAGAAATTATAGGGGAATCTGAAACCAAACTGGGCCTTGCATCATTTCAGAGAGGCACTCACAAGCGCAGGGTTGTGTGATATGGGCTACCATGGTTTTCAATTTACGTGGTACAATTGAAGAATATAACCTCATACAATTTGGGGAAGATTGGATTGTGCCTGCGCGAATGTGGGATGGAGACAGGTTTTTGATACTACCCGAGTAGACCATTTGACGATGAGTCACTCTGACCACATGGCCATTTTTATATCCTTAAAAGCTGATTATGTTGTGAAAAATTGAAGACCACCTCCACGCAGATTCTGTTTTAAGGCGATTTGGGTAAAAACTGAAGAATGTCAGAAAGTTGTCTCACAAATCTAGTGTGACATCGGGGAGGGATACGTTGATAAATCCCTTGCGACAGAACTAGAGGATTGTCGTTTAGGATTAATGAAGTGGAGTCGTGTTAGTGAGCTGGATACAAAAAAAAGGATTGAGAAGCTGACGCATCGTATCACTCAGATTCGCTTGGGTTCGATTACATCAGAATTGAAAAAAGAGGAATATGATCTGAAGTAGAAACTTGAGAGGCTTAAATATTTAGAGCTACTAGAAGCAGAGGGCAAGGGTATTGCGAGAAGGGGACAGGAACACTTTCTATTTTCGTAGACGGGCAAGTGAAAGGCAAGAAAAGAAAGAAATAAAGGGGCTACGCAAAAAAATGGGGACTGGATGGATGTACCGTACGAAGTGGATACGATAGTGCCACATTACTTTAGGGGCATATTTGAGTCAAATAATACCGTGGTCGAGGATATGGAAGACGTGTTGCAAGTAGTACGAACGAAAGTCAGTGCAGATATGAACGAGCGTCTTCTTCAGTCTAACACACTCGTGGAGGTAAAACAATCACTAAATGAGATGTATCCTTACAAATCTCCAGGTCCAGATGGTTTTCTGTTGCTTTTTATCAAAAATTCTAGAACATAACCAATCATGATGTCATCTCATTTGTTCTTGATTTTTAAAATAATCAGTCTCTTGATCCGTCAGTTAATTTTACTCATATTGTCCTAATCCCCAAATGCAAAAATTCTAAATTTATGCAACAGTTCAGACCGATTAGTTTGAGCAACTCAGTTTTAAGATAACATCTAAAACAATTCCAATCGATTAAAATCGTTGCTGAATAATAGTGTTTCTTACTCTCAGTCTGCTTTCATTCTTGGTCGGTTAATTATTGATAACATATTGGTTGTCTTTGAGATTAATCATTTTCTGAAGAATAAAATGACAGTGAAAAGGAGTTTTATGACGCTAAAACTGAACATGAGCAAGCCTATGACATAGTCGAGTGGTCCTTCTTGGAGCAGGTAAGGATTAGACTAGGCTTTGACTCTAAATTTGTGATGTTGATTATGCTTGGAGTGTGTATTGTGTCTTATTCTATTTTAATTAATGGTCGGGATACGCAATGTTTTCACCCCAAGAGGGGACTTCGACAGGGGGATCCTTTATCCCTTATTTGTTTCTGATTATTTGTGAAGTGTTTTCAACACTTATCAAAGATACAGAGATAAAAGGGACTATCAATGGAATTTACATCAGTCGCCATGCACCGGTGGTATCACACCTTCAGTTTGCAGACGATACCTTGCTTTGTTGTTATGCGACAACTAGCTCAGCGCATAAGATTGTGTTGATTTTACTGAAATACGAGAAGGCATCGGGTCAAAAAATCAATTTGGTTAAATCTGTGGTGGTCTTTAGCCGGAACACGAGGAATGACGTTGTTAGCAATGTGGTAGAAATTCTCGGAGTCAAAGTGGCGAACAAGCACAAGAAGTGTCTTGGTCTCCCGTCGGTGGTGGGAAAGTCAAAAAATAACTCTTTGATTACCTGAGAGAGAGGTTATGGAAAGGGCACAAGGTTTAAAAAGACAAAACTCATCTAATGCGGGTAAGGAAGTTCTTATCAAGTCTGTTTTTCAAGCCATACCTTATTTTGCTATGAGTTTCTTCCGTTTACCCGATAATGTAATAAATGAGCTTGAATCGGAGATTTGTAACTTTTGGTGGGGAGATGGGACCTCCTATAAGATACCGATCAATAATAGGGAGATCGAGGATAGGCCGGTTTGGCATTACAAAAAGAGAGGATTATTTACTGTTAGACGTGGTTACCATCTTATTCTGGATGGAGGACTACATAGGCGAGAGAATCGCGCGACAACAAGTAATTCGGGGTTGAGCCATGGAAACTGATGTAGAATTTGAAGAGCCCAAAAAACATAAACATCTTCCTTTGGAGGGCGTGCCTGGACAGCTTGCCGACAAGTAGCAATTTGATTAAAATTAGGGTGTTCAGGGGGATCAATCCCGGTGTGCAACATTGGAAAAGAGGATATTCGCCATTGCCTTTTCATGTGCGATGTGGCGCGTCAAGTTTGGACTCTTGCAAATTTCCCAAGGATTGTTGCAATTCAACACAACTAGGATATACTCGCATGGTTACAATGCTCAACAAAAAATAGTACAAGTTTTGAGCTTATCAACGTTGCTATTTTGTGTTGGTCCTTATGGGGAAACCAGAACCGCAGGGGAAACAGAGTCTAGTCCTTCTGCTATTGTCTAGCTTGTAAAAAATGTTGGTGATGCATGGACTGCTGCCAATAAGAGGACAACGGAAGAGGAGATTTCATGATCAATGCTTATTTGGCAGTCACCGCGCAATGGGACGATAAAAGTAAACTTTGACAGCGCATGTTTTTTGGATGATGACACAAGCGGTATAGGAGTGTTGGTTAGGGATATTCGGGGAGAATAATTGTGTGGGCTCGAAGAAGACTTTCGATTTTTTTAGGCTAACTTTGTGGAACTGATGGTGGCTTGCTTTGCGGTCCTTTTGGCGCTGAATATGAATTGGGAAGATGTCACCTATGAAGGAGATTCTTTGGGGGTGATAAATGATTTTCGCATAACACGGAGAGAGGAGCGGAGTATTTCAATATTTCCAAGGAGGTGGGGGAGTTGTGCAAGGACAAAAGAGAATTTGTCTTATGTTCTTATGTTGAGTGTTTAAATAGGCGAATGTCGGCGCGCATATGTTGGCCCGGAATGTGACTACTAATTTAGAATTTCTTGTCAATTGTATTTGAGTTGTTTCGCTTTGATTAGTTCGTAAAATGATATATACCTAACATTGGGTTTGAATGCTAATGCACATGCCTTTTGGCCCTTCAAAAAAATAGACCACATAATCTACACAAGTCGTAAGTTTAACAATGTCAGACAAACTAGTATTTAGATAATCATGTGGAGAAAATTGACAGATTCATGGATCAAAAATTCGAGACGCACCGTGCCAAAACACTAAAACATTGCGGTTTCATGTTGCTTCTCTCCCACGAAACCTCGTTGCAATGAGAGGAATACGTTTGTCATCTGGAACTTCTTTAAAGTCCATAACTTCTTCAACTCCAGTTACCCAATCCAAGAATCCTTCTGGGTTCAACCCTCCCTGAAATTCTGGAATATCAACCTTAAAACCTGAGTCCCAACGTGGATTGTACTCTTTGACACATTGTCTCCGAGCAAAAGGATTCTCTTCCTTTGAATCCTCGAACAATTGGTCTTCAGTTCTTGTTTTTGGCGTTGGCACTGCCTACTGCACAACCATCACCGCCATCTGTTACGTAAAAAATTCAACTTGTTGACGTAACTGTGTGAATTTCTCATGTTTATCTTCTTCCTGACGTTTTCTGGGCAGCATAGTGAAGGAATGAACCTGGGACTGATGCCAACAGACGTAGCGGAAGCTTATAGGAAAGATTGGAACAATACACGATAATGAAATACTTGTTGATTCGGTAGAATACCATAAAATTGAAGAAAACTGAGAAAACTCTCAAGTTTAGTTATGTTTTTTTTCAATCAACAACTCCTCACAATGACTCAAAGACGACTAACTTATAAAGATGAAAAACCCTAGACATAAAAAATATTAAAATTACAAAAGACTCTTAAAATAACTAAATAAAATTAAAAATATCGCTAGAAATAATAAACTGCATATTTGATCAATGGGACATCGACATAGTCGGACCCTTCCGAGCTGCGAAGGGACAAAAGAGATTTTTGGTTGTTGTATTCAAGTACTTCACTAAATGGTTCCTCTATCACGGAGCGTAACATCAATGAATTCATTTGGCAACAGATCATCTGTCGTTTCAGAAAACCGTGAGTACTCATATCAGATAATGGCACACAATTTGCAGGACAAAACGTTCGAGCATGGTGCAAAATTTTGAGTATCAGTCAACACTTCACGATAGTCTATCATCCACAAGCAAACGGTCAAGTAGAGAATACAAACAAGACCCTTGTGGAGTACCTTGAGAAGAGAATGTACGAACTCAAGGAATCTTGGGTGGAAGCTTTGCCTGGGATATTATGGGCCTACCGCACAACCCTGAGGACTTCTACTGGCCAAACATTGTTCTTACTAGTTTACGGCTCAGAAGTATTCATACCTACAGAAATCGTTATGCCAACACAGCGCATACTCACTTACAACCAAGAAGTAGCCGCGAAAATGCACTTTGAGGACTTGGAATTCATCGGCTCTACCCATGATGAGGCATACGAGCGTAATCAAGCCTAAAAGACAATGATGGCTAAGTCTTATGAAAAGAGGGTGTGTTTTAGACAATTCCAAGTGGGGGACTTAATCCTAAGAGAAATCGACTCACATGCGAGTTGGCAAACTCCAACCACATTGGGAAAGGCCTTACAAGGTCACCCGAGCTAGCTTGAAAGGCTACTACTATCTGCAGGAAATGGATGACCGCGATCTAGCACGTCCTTGGAATGTCCAGAACCTTTTGAAGTTCTATGCCTAAACAATGGCATGCGGAATTCTCCGTAGCTCATTGCAATTTTTACCATTTTCAAGAATAAAATGTTGTACAACACTAAATGAACTACGGAGACTTGATGTCTAAGTTTACTTGGGATACGTAGGCAACTTGGTCAAAAGCCAAGTGCAGTCTAAAAATAAATAAAAATCTTTTTCTGTTTGTCTTTGCTACGAATGGGTTTCGTGCACACGCTTCGACTTACTCTTCCACAAGATAAGAGGAAGCAGCACAATGCGTCCCAAGAGCCCAAAAAGCCGTTTTTCAAGGAAAAAAGGAAAGAGTAGCACCTTGTAGCCAGGTCACCTCCACATACAACTTGATGTAAATGCCCAAGCCGTTTTTCAAGGTAAAAAGAAGGAGTAGCACCCCATAGCTGGGCTACCACCCTACCACTAAGACTTCATATTTTGAAGCAAAAAACACGAAACACTGCGCAAGAGTGAAAGCTTTTGTTGCAATTTGCACTTCATGGGCGTAAAAATCTTTGTTGTGAAACTTCTCAATGCTCACGTTAACAACCTAGCATTGTTTCTCGTTGGTAACATGGCATACATGGTTGTGGGTTCATTGGATGGGAAAGCTTCAATAGCACAAGACTTAGTAGCCTTTAAGGCGTAAAACCATGCATGACCTGGTTGCTTAAATGCGTAAATCCACATAAGATTTGGTTGCCTTAAATGCGTAAAGCCATACAAGACTTGGTAGCCTTTAAGGCGTAAAACCATGTATGATCTGGTTGCTTAAATGCGTAAATCCACAGAAGATTTGGTTGCCTTTGATGCGTAAAGCTATAAATTGACAAGCGCCAGGGTTGCATCCAAGTATGTAACATCTTTGAAATAGATTGCATAAAGTCGCGCTAAAATGGAAGAGGTAGCACAAGTTGCGTGAGATCTCTAAGGTAATTGCTTACAGTTGGAAGGATCTAAGGAGTACAGCCTACAACTCATGAAGACCCACACAGCTCTATAAACGACACACCATGAGTTACTTACAGACTCTATACCTTAAAGAGATCAAATCTCACAATACACACCTACACAGTTTCATTTACTAGATCGAGATTAGTTCTTATCTAAAGCCCGCTTTCCAAAGAATGACGCATTTTACGGCTACTATGTTGGATACACCTACATGTTGTCATTTACTAGATCGAGCTCAATTCTCATCTAAAACTCGCATTCCCATTGAATGTCGCGCATTACGGCTCATATGCCTAACACACCTACATGGTGTCATTTACTAGATCGAGCTCAGTTCTCATCTAAAGCCTGCATGCCAAAAGAATGTCACGCATTACGGCTCATAAGCCTAACACATCTACACGGTTTCACAAAATTTATATCGAGCTCAGTACTCATCTATTCCATGCTATTGACGAGATAATATCTCATAAAGGCTTCATAGCCCCCACGCCTATTCAATAGGCTTACAAACTGATTGAGTACAAACCATCAATAAAAATGAGGAATCATGTTTCCTCAAGCGAGTTATGTGCATAGGCTACGGCCAAACATGCCAATGCAACAACACGTACCGAGATTAAAAACCGGTTAACTAAGCAAACATCTCTTTTAACAACTAAGGATTGATAAAATAAAAGGTCACTTAATCAACAACGATAAGTCGACATCAAAACATTCAACGATGAGCAAAGCACGGATGCATGTAAGACTTATCCAACAAACAAGACTAACATGCAAAATTATGCTACACGCATAACATCCACAAACAAGTCAATATGAGCATAACTAACTCTCAAATCCTATTGCCACCAACAGTAACTACGAAAGCACGTAAAGTGCAAACAAACACAATGCTATACGTCGGCACAAAATATCAAAGGGTACCAACACCTAATATTTGGAAAGTACTGAAAATAGGAAAGGTATGAATAATACGGCACATACGTCAACATAAAGCCAACACGGCTAAAATAACTAAACCCGAGTGAATGCATGCTCAGTCACATCTGCCTCGGCCACACTAGAGCAGGTCCCCAGGCCAAAAGCTCCATATGACGCCTATGCCTCTTCAAGAATGTAGGAGTATCCACAATGCCATTAAATTTATCCTTAGCACGAGCTCCATCTGCAGCCAACTTGTTGGAAATCTGCAACTCACATAAGTCCATTCTGGCAGAGTGCAAATCAGATGAGACGTCAACATGCATATTCGAAGCATGTGTGGTAGAACGACTCATTCGTGCAGAGAATACCTCTGGTGTACCAAGTACAGCAGTGAGCGCATCAGTATGAGCCATGGCAAGCTCAGTGCGCTCCGGCGGCTCAAAAGCAATACTAGTGGTAACATATGCCTCGCACGGTGCCACTACATCCTCAGTAACTACAGGCGTGATCTCCTCCCCTGCAGCATCCTCTAACACCTCGTCTTGAGCGTTCGAATCAATGTAGCGAAGCCAAAGGTTGCGTTGACTCCTTAGACTGTTAAAAGCATATGCACCATCCGCGACATGATCATAGTTGGCCTCATCTTCAAGATCGGGCGCCACATAGTCCTTGTCCAATAATCGACATCCAAGAAAGTATTTGGCAGTGTTGAAAGTCGAGCCCATATCCTCGTAATACGTGATATTGCTCATACATTCCTTGTATCCATTGTCGTTGTCAATAACGCCACGTTCATAGACAATATGCTTTCAGGTCCCAGATGCCAGGAACTCGCCAACCACGTCGATCTTTCGGTCACTATCCAAAGATTGTTATTTACATAAAAGCCGAATACAAATAAATATCTTCAAGCAATATAACCATGGTAAAGGGTAAATAGTCTAATAAGAGTTCTGTTGAACAAAAATACTTACCGCATACTGTCCTCCCCAAAAAGCTTTGGCTTGCGCCTTCTTGGCCGCCTCTAGCTCAAGCTCTAATCTTTTGATGGTAGTGTCACGCGCCTCCAAGGCCATACACTAGGACTCCATAATGGAACAAGCACTTAACATCTCCTCCTCCAAGGTGAATTTCTCCTTGTTCGCCACTACCAAACGCTCTTCTAACTTGAGAGACATAGCTTCCTCCTCGATCAAGCGCTCCTCAGTAGCCTTGGTCTTCTTCTCATGATTAGTGATATTCTGATATGCTCGCTTCGCAGCGGCTTGCTCCATCTCCATCAACTTATAATGGGCCTCTTGCTTCGTAAGGAGTTGGTCACACTCATTGATGAGAACGTGTGAACATAACACAGTCTAAAAATGCCCAAACAGGCACAAATAAGAATATATTCACCAAAAAGGATATCATAAATAAAAGAGATAGGGTATATTCACGTACCAACATCTAGCTATGGCATACGAATCGCCTAAGCCCTTATCTTCCACCAACTTGTTGAATGACTTCATCATCGTTCACCGTTGGTTTGTCACTACCTACTAGCCCTAAAGCGTATGAATCAGCCAGCTCTTCGCTAGGGCCCAACTTCGTGCTCATACGCACTACGCTATTTGGGTGATCATTGGGATCCCCTGCGAGGTAGTCTCAGGTTTTCCAACAACTCTTGTGAATACGCCACGCAGCCACATTGAGAACCTCTGAAGGCTCAGTTGCAGCCCTTTTCTTCTTTGCGGGTCCCTTTGACCTCTTGTTGGCAGTTTCTTTAGCCTTCCCCTTGGCCTTAGCATGGGCAGCAACATCCTCGGCCTACTTCTTGGCTCTGTGATCATAAGGGACACGGGTAGCATACTCAACGGGACCATGAGAGGATCCTTCACCTCTACCGCCTATGTCCCAATCACGTGAAGCACTAGCTCTGCTACCTGACTCAGCCTCAGGTCTAGGTGGTAATCCCCCAATCTTCCCCAGCTCTAGTGCCTCATAGAAATCACTGCGAGTGGATCCGCAATAGTAGGAGAAACTATCTCCTCGTCTATCAGGGGTGAACTACCATGTGAACCCCGCTCCATATAAAGAGAGCTCCTAGTCTCCACGGGAACTACCCTCATCTCCTCATTAGAGGTCATAGAGGCGCCACGTCCACCGTGGACCTCTCTACCCCTACCACATAAGTGCGTAAAGCTAGTCGCCAATCAGTTCCGAAGTCATGCGCATCACCTCGAATCTATCTCTCACCATGTCGACTGCAAACAACAAAGAGGGATCAGATGAGAACACAATACCAAAAATGCTAAATACAAGTATGTATGCATGATAAGGTAATTGTAAAGCACATAGATGCAAAAATCAAAAGTTATGCCCATAGTTTCAGTCCCCGTGTACTCAAGGGGAAAAACACGACTAGCTCTCAATACATTTGGATGACTCATGGTCGAATAATATAAGGGATCGGTCTGAAGGGCCGCCAACCTTTCCCTCCTACCCTCTGCGTCACTATGCCTTTCTGGCCAATCATCAATGTAGGTCCAATCCCGACTAAAACAATTGAACTCTCCACGAGTACTCTCTTTGATGTAGAGGAACTTGTGTTTCCAATCTCGACCATAGCTGTCTTTTGCACCATCTAGATATGCACAATTTTTCCTAGCCGACAGGTAATAAAAGCCTAAATTAGTGCCACCCTTTTGGTTGAAGTACATACAAAACTGAATCCAAAAGTCATCCATATTGCATCGGAAACCCTTGGCTTTCATCGCCACTACAAAGCCTACAATGGTTGCGTATCCATTCGGGGTAAACTGAGTAAGGTTTAAATCGATCCTCATAATGATGTCCCAAGCGTCAGGGACTACGGGGAATCTAATCTCCATGGCTAGATAACCTGTGAAAATTGTAATGCACAATGCACCCCCTCGTAGGAAGATGCATTCAATCTCTCTTCCCAGGAATGATCATTTCATACCCCACTGGTATGTCAAACTCTTCCCATAAGTTGTCCAACGTTTGCCTTCTCATAAGCTTGGGGACAATGTCCTCTATAGCTATGGGGGTTTGAAATATACACAAGGGTCTATCATCTCCCTCGTCGTATATCTCATCCCCTCACCACTATCCCTAACAGGGTCAATATGGTCCTTAGCACTCTCAACCGCCTCGCCCTCCCGGTGTCTCACACGAGGAGTAACCTTGTAGTCACTATCATCATCATCTCCTCCTTCCAATGAACTACTCTTATCAATCGAAGGTTCCCCTCTCTCATCACTAGAAGATCCAACCTCATCATAATAATCATCACACTCCGAATCATACTCGGAGATCGAACCAACATGCTCATCAAATAATTGTTTAGGAGAAACGTTTTCCCAACCCCATAGTCTCAATATAGCAAGTTGAGTATAAGCAAATTACCGTGGCAAGGCGATCTACGAAACGTCTCACGAATAGCGGGCTATCTCGAGCTCCGAATGGGCGAGTATCTCGACCAATAACGTTGATCTACCCTATGTGAAGAACATAAATGTCTCTCTTTGTGGTATCTAGGCCTCGGGGAGTAGTACTCACGATGGTAACGTGGAATCCCATTTTTGGCTAATATTTGCGATTCAACATTTGAAAATATAGTCAAATACAAGCGAAAGTCCATGTATTAAAACCTTACAACTAAAGAATGTAAGTGTTCTACAAAGATAAGACAAGTTCACACAATCAAAAAAAGTGAGATAAATTTGATACGTTCGAAAAACCCACAATTCAGACATGAACAAGGCCTCGATTAACGAAATTGGGCTCGATAACAACATCACGTCGGTCATCGTACCAATTCAACATGTACATGTCAGTTGCGTCAGCGTGGGTCACGTCGATCTAAATCAACACACCTACGTCGAGCGAATCGACGTGCAACATGGCACCACCCTCCTTTTTGCCAAAAAACGTAAAAGCATGATGAGAATTTCTTGTGCAACGTTACCTCAATTTGGAGATGAAATAGAGCCGTTATCTTCTCCCTACTTCTCTCCTTGAAGCTCTCTCCTCTCTCTAAATTTGGGGAAAGGAGGCAAGATGGAAGACTCGTCCACTTTGAGGGGTTGCCCTAATGGGCCTAAAGTCCCTTAAAAGTCCATATCACTAAAAAGAGCCTCCTAGTCCAAATACTAGAGGTCCAATTCATCAAACAATTGATGGGTTGATACTTTAGGCCCAAAAAAATTAAGAAATATTTTTTTCTCAGCCGAATATTTTCACAAAATTACGTAATTGGCCCAAATTCTTGCTAATTACCGAGAGTGGCTAAAATATTAATTTTGGTGAAATGTCGACATATGAACATGGTAATTATGCCTAGTCTTCTCTTCTCAAGTTTGAAATACATTCAACAAAGTCGAGCCTATCTCAAACTGGGGGACTTATGTTGGCCATAATTACGACACCTCTAAAATACGCAGTCATCTTCGGAATAACTCGGATTAGAGGGGGCGAAAGGCAATTTCATGCCTATCCGATTAGACAACAATATACCAAATCAACGCAACCCTCATACCAAGACCATTGACCTCAAGAAAACGATCTATTACTACAAAATGTCGCGTAGAGATTCCACGCGATCAAGCGAAAGGACGTGACCCCCAGGCACGAGCTGCGTCGATCAAGTCGACGCGGTATGTCGTACGATGCCCGGCCCAATCGGTCAAACTAACGTGGCTCCAAGCGGATTGAGCCGACGTGCCACATGGCATTGTCGACCGCCGGACCACCCAGAGTCTGCTCTGGTGCGATGCGGGTGCACTAGTCCTATGGTGCACCCATTTCACCTACTACACCATTAGTATGTGTGTGCATGCTCTACCAAAAGTACGTCAAAACAAATACTTAGAGTATTTTATCCTCTTCTTCTTTCTAGACATTCATATGACACAATTGGATTTAAGTACGAGAACTTTGACCCAGGATTTGACCACTTCGTGGTGTAAATCGCATGAGGTCCGATACCAAGCATCCGGGACTCAATGAAATGTTGCGCCGATAGGCTGCCCAAAAGATCTCCAATCGCGATATACCCAACAAGGGTCAATACTACGACCACCCGGGCCTCGACTACAAGACAAACATCCTTTGAGATAGTCCAAATAGAGCCTAAGGATCAATACAATGCAAATAGCTTCAGAGCTAGCACTACGTTATCTAAGACCCTCTACAGGCACAAATTAATTATGAACTACGTCTAACTTGATTATTTCTTCTCAAAGAGATACGTAGGCAGTCTAACTATGTGTCGAGCCCATTCGCAAGAAAGCAACACTCGTATCCTTCCCTAGCATAGGATTACTGACTTATATAACTGTTTACTTCTAACCATACTGTCTTTAGTGCAGATTTCCATCAAACCAAAAGCTCTTCTTGTGTTGCCTATAAGGGGCAAGAGAGTCTGGTGGGGAGGTAATCTCGAGACTAGAAAAAATACCTCGCGCCAACTTTGAATTCTCCTCAAGTGGCATGATGGAGTGGAACACAATGTTTGCCACGTTCTCTCGCTTAGGATTTTCGATCTTCAGCAACTCTGAATTGAACCTCTTCATGAAATATCTCATCGATTCATTCTCCTCTTGCTTAATGTAGTACAAGTGATTATGTTCCATGGTGGTCCTTTTTTGACTTGAGAACTGGTTCTCAAACTTATTCCTCATATCCTCGTAACTTGTGATGGTACTTGGTAGGATTCTAAAAAACCAGTTAAGGCTATGTCAGTCAGTGTGGAGGCGAATATTTGAGCATGTACATTGTCAGTAAAACTATAGAGTGATAGAATCACATCTAGGTAAAAACATGTGCTCCAACGGGCCATGCTTCCCATCATAAGTCTTCAGCTGCGACATCTTCTCTCCTCGATCCAGAATTTTTGCATCAATCCTCGCAGAAGGGGGAGACCCTATGTAGTCTTGCCACTTACATCACACTGCACTACACTCATTTTCTAATTCAGCATTTCCAATCTCCTAGAGATCTCTCTCAACTCAGTTATGGATGCCTTAGCATGGATATTCTCTTATCTGGTTTGGCTTGGTTAGGTGTTGTTGCTGGCATTGCTTGGGTGCCCTGGTTATTGGTAGTTACTGCACCCTATTCCATGGCCATAATATGATTCATCAGCTTGGGAGGAACAATCGTAGGCAACGGGCCTTGAGCCACCGCAGCTGCTTGTGGTTTCGTCTCTTCTATGGGCTTTGATTGTTCCACTGGTTAAGGTACAAAAGGGGAAATTGGGTCAGGTGCTCGCTGTCCAGCCCTCAATGCTTTTCCTTGGCTGGTCTGGCCCAAGCTTTATTTCTTTGGGTCGATCATATTAGCCCATACCAGTCCCGCTTGGTTTGAAGTTAATCGATACGAAACAGTCGTCCCATATGTGTCATCATTGCCTTGGTCCTACTTCACCAAATGGGGAACGAAGTTTAGGGTCCAAGTCTTTCGTCCACAATCATAGGGGAAGAAATATTTGCTCCCTTTATTGGGAATAAATAATGTCGTTCCTTCATGTTGAGGGACAAAATATTTCATCTCCGCCTATTGGCTACAAAGGCTCACTAATATTGAAAATGAGAATTTTGGATGTTATCTACAAGTTACATGGACTACCACATAGCATCACAACTGGTAGAGATAAGATTTTTGTTAGTTCCTTTTGTAAGGAACTCATGACTATGTTGGGGATTGAGTAACACTTAGTACCGCTTACCGCTCACAAACAGATGAGCAATCAGAATGCGGGTTAATCATTGTATGGAAGCCTACTTAAGATGCATGGTTGGGGGTCAACCTAAACAGTAGAGTAAATGGGTAGCCTTGGCCGACTGGTGTTACAATACCAACTATCATTATGGTTTATGACTACTTTAGAAGCCATATATGGATACAAACCTCCACAAATGAGGATTAGGCTTTATCAAGATTTTAGGGTAATTAGGTTGAGTAGTTGATGAAAGACAGACAAGACGTGACATTTTTACTTAGACAGAACCTTATGACAACACAAAAGTGCATGAAAAGCATGGTAGAAAAGAGTCGAATTGTACTAATTTTTAGGTGACGAGTCGGTATACCTAAAATTAGGCAACTGACGGTGCATAACATTCACTCTGGAGATGCGGTTCACTTTTGTTGGACCTTATGAGGTGATTGAACGAGTTACAGAAGTTGCGTGCCTCCTACAGTTACCAGTGTCAAGATTCCACCTTGTATTGCATGTGTTCCTCTTGACGAAGTGTGTGGGCCCTAGTGACCGTGTCTTTGGAGATTCATATAATGGACGAAAAAGGGAGGTCAATTTTACATCTTGAAATTATTTCCTGTTAAAAGAATTGTAAAAAAAAACAACACAACAATGGCTCAATGGCTCAGCAAATGGAGTCATTTGCTAAAAAGTGAAGCCACATGGAAGTTGGACTGGAACCGATTCATGCTCAATTTTCTAATCTAGAAGTTTGAGATCAAATTATTAAAGAGGAGGGAGCAATGTTGTTGAAAGATCACAATTGTACATAATAATTTTTCGAGTTGAGAGATTATTAGGTGCAGCCGCTGTAAGATGAGGTGGCGCATCCAGACAGTTATTGCCACCAATGCACAGTGGGAATAAGGTGTTGGATGGTTATTTTCTATAATTTATAGAACTCTTTTTAATTTCAGTCATCGGTTGTAGCATATCATTTATACAGCAGTTGTACATAATAATTTTTCGAGTTTGAAAGTTGGGCTATTGAAGAGTTGGCGGTTCAAGTCATCAGTGTTAATTGCACGTTGACTTAAAAGAATCGCACTTCTTTCTGTGAACTTCTCAAATGGCGGTGTTTTTTCCGCCTTGTTTCATTATTCGAGTTTTGCGTTTATTATTATGTTGCAATTTTATTTTCAAGCATGTTTTGTTATTTTGGCTTCTAGTGCGCACATACGTGGTTCATTGTAATCCCGATACAATCATTATAGAATATTAAATTTTGAAGTGCAATTTCTCTCTTTCTTCACAAGTTCTTCTCCATAGTTCGTTCTTCTTATTCTTCTGTAATTCTCACTTGAGTTCTAGACTCAGGTGGGTTCAGTCAATAACAGATTGTTGCTCTGTCTATATATCATTTTCCTATATATATTCTTATTCTATAGGTCTTCCGCCTTTGTGTCACCGGCAGTAGGATGCCTTTTGTACGTGTAGGAATGGATATTCATTTTCATGATTTGTTGATTAACAAGAGTTACACCAATAACACAAATAACATAGGAAATGAATTTACCAGTTACACACTAAAACAAAATACTGCTACTGTTAGTTCTCTACTTCCTCGCACTAAAATTCAATCAATCAGTAATCCCTTATTTACAAGTAAACCTGTGCAAACTAAACACAAATGTTACCAGTCAAGTAAGGTGGTTTCCGGTTTTACCCGACCAAGGCACTGGTCATCTAAAGTGCTGTAGGCATGAAAGTGTCGTCCTCCAATAAAGCTTCAAGGTCAATTAGATCATCATCAAAATCAACTTCTGAGTTACTCAAGGCCTTCTCGTCTGCAGCCTGCAAGAGAACGTAAAACAAATTAAATTTGACAGGCAAAGTTAAAGCTCGACTGCATTTTACCTGTACTCCAGTGAGAATCAACTTTTTATACAATAAATGATCGACACCAGATCTTATGTTTCACAAAAAGTTATATCAACGTCATCTAGCAAAAGTGCAACATGTGGGGATACAACTTGGGTACGTTTTCAAGGTCACCATATACTTTTCATTATTTATTTCTTGTTTTCGAAAAAGAATCTTCATTCCACAAATAAAAAAGAAAAGCACGGAACCCATGCAAGGTCATTATATAGCTCTTACGCCTTGAAATCATGCACACCCCCGCACAAAGTTGTTGACAAGGTTTCTCACAAAGTTGGAGATGTTTCTTCAAGTTCATTTACAAGTTTCGTTCACCTCCTGAGTGGTCAAAATTGTAAATTTTATGTACTGAGTCAATGATACCCAGAATATAAACCATCGTTACGCCAGCAGGTACGTATTTTCACCCGGTCCCATCTTTTTGGGTTCCGAAACAGAAACTATGCACATTATTGAAGAGAATTGGCAAAACATAAGATATAACAGGCCCATGACCGCAAGACACCCAACTATGTCAGGTTCTGGCACCTTTACTTGATGTTTGATGAAAAATCGTAAAATCGAATTAAGGGATGAAGGTGATATGAAAGGACATCATTGCTGAAGAACTCAAGAGACTTATTCGATCCAAATGTACAGAAGAAAATTATTATGTACGACTCAGCATAACTCGTTTAGTTCATGTAGTCTAACCCAATTGATCGGATGAATACCTGGTGCCTTGGTGGTGGTTGTTTAACATGTAGAAACTACTTGGTTATTAGCTTTCTATAGGACCAACTCTACGTTTCAGGATCATGCAAAGCGTTGACACAAATTGCATGAGACATCATTACTCACGGAGATGGTAGAAACTGCATGAGACTGATGTCTTATAATTAGAGTAAATACCTTTGTTTCCTGAATTTCAGAGACAACATTCAGCAACCTGCGATATTGATCACGTGCTTCTGGGTACTGAACCATAGATTTCACTCTAGCAAGAGCCTTTTGCAGTCTCTCCTCTGTCTGCTTCCTACCCTCTTTCAAGAAATCAAATTCATCTTCCTTTGTTTCGCTGTCTTGCATGCTAGACCCAGAAGCAAGTGCTTCAGGCTTAAATCCACTCAATCCTCTTCCTTTCCGTCGCCAGCGCAAAATGACCTTATCTAAGATACCAACAGACCAGATTATCTTTTTATAGTTCTTCCTCACCTGGTGTCCTCTCACATGGGCCTTTTCTCAAATAGGCAAATATATGTTAGAACATAGCATCAAAGAGAGAACGATAGATATGCACCCAAAGAATAAAAATTCCTTTGTAGGAACAAAGCTATAGAAACCACAATCAATACCTGAATTTTAATGATGCGCTGTCGAATTAACAGAAACTCTTTTCTTCCTTTCCAACTGCGGAATTTGTTTTGTATCCGTATCGCAGCAGCATTAGTTGGTTCATCGTATTGTCTTGCTTTGTTCGTCTTTTGAGCTAGAAGTGACAGAGCATGCTCATCTGACACTCCAAACTCGCTATCCCCATACTCTTTTAGTTGCTTTCGTTGAAATGACTGTACTCTGAACACTTGATGTATGCGGGCTGCAGCTTGAGTTGCATTCCGTACAGCAGCTAATGAGTCTTTCAATGAAAGACCATGGGGTAAATCACCATCGCTGACTGGAGTTGCAATCCGTTCGCAGACTGTTTCGACCGCTTTGTCTGTACTATCACTCTCCTCGGAACCCTTCAACTTGAGTGATTGAAGGAGGGAGCTCAAGGCAGATTCGGCAAGATAACCAGAAATACCTTTGTGTCCATTCATGGACGCCAGGTCTGCAGGAGTTCTTCCTGAAGGAGATTTCGGGGTGGGGTCTGTTAATGCTCCTGGTGCTGCACCAAGAGAGATGAGGAAAGCCACTGTTCGCTCTCTATTGTTGCGTGTGTTCAGGGAAACCAGAGTAAGGGATTGATGTAAGATTCATTAGAAATTAATTCACTTCATATAAGAAAAAGGACTACAACTAAGGCTAGAAAAATCTAAAAATTGGATTTTGAATACTTGTTAATTGCTGGAAACAGATGAAAAAAGATCTGCTAACACCATCAAAGTAATGGTCTTCTAAGCAGACACGTATAAGAAAGTTCTAGATGCAGAAATACTGTAAGACATGTTAATAAAGTTTCTCAACATTTACCTGCCATAGTATGCTGCCCAGTGAAGTGCAGTCCATCCATTTGCATCCCGAAAGTTGACGCTAACCCCTGCAGCTATAGTAGGTGGGATGGCCCAGTCATAACCTAGAGCGGCTGCAAAATGCAGAACACCTTGACCTCCCTCATCTAGTACATTAGGGCCCTTCCCACCTTCAGTGACCTTCTGGAGAAGCCAGAGATGCAATTTTTCCTTTAAAAGCTTCTGTAGTGGTTGATCCTTCACCCTCTCCGTTGAAAACTCATCCTGTTTACTGGAATTTAACATTTGTTCCCACTCTGTGGCATTTTCCAATGATGCACTGATTTCAGCACACAGAAGTGTTGTTTCAGATGCATTGCTCTGGACAGAATCTTGGGGAGTGACTGGCTCCAGAGACAACAATTTTCCAAATCTCATATGAAGAACAGTTTCGTCAGAACTGATGCTTCCGACATCTGCAAGGTCCACATCTTGAACAGCACTACTCCTGAATTCAAATTCCCGTACTTCACTGCATGCTAGCCTATTGGAGCATGTCACATAAAATGGGACCCTTTCTGTCCCATGTAAGGGAGTAAGGCACTGTAAAACGCCATTTCCTACAATCTCTGCAGGAACTTCCAGTTCACCGAACATGCAAGCCCACTTAAGCTTATCCACCTCCTCCTGATTCCTTAAAAATCTTCCCATAACAAGGACCTAATATGAACATAAAAAGAACAGCATGTTATTCAATTTCTGTCTGTGCTAAAAGACAATTAACAGTTCATACAGAAGTTCCGATTGACAGACCTTAGTTTCTGACCCAGAATATGCCCAATTCGGCGAGATTTCAAGAATGGTAAAGAATTGTTCTTGAGAGAGAGAGGGACCAAGAACATAGTTGTCCAACGGCACTTGACTAGAGATGCCAGAATTGTCAATTCCATCTTCATTCCCAGCAGTCTCCCAGTACGATCCAGAAGCAGACTGCATATTTGACTCAGTTACATCTCCAAGTTCTTTACTCATCCAACGGTCAAAGCTGTCCAGCTTTCTCAACCCTTCTCTCGTGACACCATCCAACAAAGGCTGCCTTAGGGGTGAATAATAGGTTTTTCCCTCCACTTCCAGGTTTCCAGCAGACGGTGATTTAAATAAACTTCCTCCAGCATTTGAAGCCTGGATTTGAATATCATTTTGTGCAAGTTCACTTTGTCTCATCAGCCCCAGAGAGTTTCCTGGCTCCACTTGATCAATACCATCAAGGTCGGTAGTCAGATCATAGAAGACAGGCTCTACCGATGTTGGATAATTGGTTCGTTCTGAAATTACGTTCCCATCTGACTTCTGATCAACAAATTCTTTTGATATGTTTAGCATGTCACGATTGGAAGCCTGTTTGGAATTTAAAATCAGAATATGATAGGGACAAACATTAGAATATCAAATGTGTGAAGGAGTCTGTTAATATAATCCAAGTGGTAACAACAATCAGAAGCCTAATTTCATGCTTTACAGCAACACTGTCAACTTAAGGACAAGGTTTCGCAAAAAGGAAGTCCATGGAAATTTAAGATAATTCATGTCTCAATGATCAGGGAATAAGTAATGTATACACAGATATATTGACACAAAGAGTATCAACTATTTAAAGAAGGAAATCAATCATATCATCAACTAAACTACGACTCTATTTCCTTGTTGACATTCCTCGAATTGATGCTAACATGTGTGCTCGTATATTGGCGTTTATTGATTGAATGAGATTTATTTGATTATTGACAATTCAGGCCAATGAACGAATCTGTTAATATAACCTACAGATATTGAATTATATAAGCTAAAGATCTCAAAATAATTCACATAACTCTAGAAAATTTTGCAAAGAAACTGTGTTACTTTCTGAACTCAAGCTTCCAATGTTTCTTAATGCAAGCGGATAGAAAACAACAGCAGTGGTCAAACTATAGGTACAAATTTGTGAAGAATATTGTTAGGAGAAATTATCGTGCAAATGAATAGATTACGTTGCAAGTTAGCACCATTTGAACAAATGTCCCAACGGTAAAATCAATGAAGCTAAGAACATGCAACCTCTTCCACAACTCCCCTTTTTATAGCAAGCCATGCATAACTACCCACCAAGCACCTACTTTTACCACATCACGTGAGGAAAGGAGAATTTTCATATGTCAACTCTCCAGGTGTACATGGCTCAGTCTTGGTCAGTTTTTATCTACTGCATAAGAATTATGACATCAAAAAATGGGCAAATAGCAAACTTCAGATTTCCAGTACCTGCCATTCTTCCAGGCCATCTGAATGGCCTCCAAACTCCTCTTTGCCAAAGGCACCAGTAAAAACTTGTGCAATCAACTCATTTCTTTGTCCAAGCATCATGGGCATTTCACTAGATTGGGAAGAAGGGAGTGGTGGCTGAAAACTGCTAGATGGATACCCAGAAGTACTGGTTCCGGCAACATTGTCCCAAGATGAGAACTCAAGGTCCTGGGAAAGCTCATAAGGTACACCATTATCTAAACGTGTTGTTTCTTTTTCTCCTTGAAATACTGATCCAACACTCAAACCAGGAATAGCTGACAATTTTCCAAGATAATCATCTGCGAAAGTATAAATTATTACAGATACTAAAGAGAGTGTATAAAAGGGCCCTGTCCAAATGCACAACCGGATAACAAAACATCAGACTTTTACAAACAAACATAAATCTTTGCATGTGATTCTCCACTAGGATTATCGTTATTTTTTCATTTATGTACAAACTTACATGATAAAATAACTCACATCTAACACAACTAACTGAAAATTTTATGATAGAAAAGGTAAGCAACGTAGAAGGCAATACTGGAAACCATCAAAAAGATAGCATAAAGCCAGAAACAGGAAAAAAAAATATCGATGGGGAGAGGGAATAAATGCAAAGTTTGAGAGAAAATAGGGCCTTCAAAAATTTACTTGATACAAAGTCTGTATAATAAGGAACAGAACCAGCTGCCATCTTTTGTATTGCAGGTGATTGTAACTCATAGAAAGTAGACTGAAATCCTGCTTGACCTGCTTGGTGTCTGTACGCTGCAGTTGTAAATTGTTTTTAGAAGTCAAGATTCACAATCATGTCTTTAAATCAGACAAGTAAGACTTGCAAAACCCTGACAAGTAATTGAAGTATTACTAGCTTCTATCATTAACACCTGAGTCAGTGTCTTCATACTCTGAAGCTTGAGTACTGTTGCGGCTAGTAGTATCTGTGAATGCTCCTTGATGATCATATTGATGAAAGTTGGAGGCGGCAGAACTGTCCAACTCAGAAGTGGATATATCGTCCTCAGTTTTTCGACTTTGAGAAGCAGCACCGGCCTCCCTAATTCGATTGAAACTTGTCCCATTTCCCTGTGAAGCAACAATCAGAGTTTAGAAAATACATACTGTACAATCGTGAAAAGAAGTTAAAACAAAAATAAAATTGATAGGAATTGATGACCTAAAGCTGCGGTCAAACAAATACATAAAGCAAGAATATATAGAAACGGTTACTAGAGAGAGAAAATGCTAATTCATACGACAAGAATAAAGTCCACACTAATGCGTAGATGTCAAGAATGCCAAGTATCAAACAAATGAATAACAGTTGAATATATGTAACGTGCACAAATATAAATTCATAGTTGCTGTTAGATTCACATAAATTACTTAAGAATTCTGATTTCTGCCTTGTTCATGTACTTCTAAATACTTCAAACAGAAATTGGTAATAGTACATCAATTCTCTTATAGTTTAAGCCGTATATGATGGCAAAATTAGCTTGTTCTCGAGATATTCCGTGATGACTTGACATGTCAGAAAGAAGACAATAATAAAGTCCATTACCTTTACCTCCCGATAGTGGACAAGAACTATGTGAGATAACTCCCTGGAGAAGAAACAAATCGAAAGGAAATAAATCAGAGAGGAAAGCAAGCAACCTAATGAAAGACAACTTCATTTGGTAAATTAAAAGGCGAATCACGCTCCGGTCCTGTTTATCATATGGACACTACGCTGCAATGTTGCTCATTCCAGACACAGAAATCTAGGAGAGAAAGGAAAGCTATCACCTACCTACTTACAACAAACTCACACGCAAGCCAGTTAAATTTAACCGAAAGTAATTGAGTTGACCAACAGATTTGCACAAGTAAAAGATGAACTCTCAATGCTGAAAATGTGAAATGCTGAACGTGGCATGTAAAGGAAATTTGATAATCTTTCCATCATCTACATGTGATAGCAGATGACATATCCAGTAATATTTATCCCCGTCAACAAAATGCCTAGACCTTGATATCATAATTTGACATATATTTGCGTTCTTGACATTTTACATGTCACTGCAACATAATGCTCAAGGTCTACAAAATCTTCATCGACGTAGTCAGGGTGCGGATGATCATATATCCCCACATCTCCTGAGAATTTTATCAACAAAGAGGATGACAGAGGATGATTGATGAGCACAATTGTTTGAACAGCAATCGGAACATTGATAGGTACACATGAGGTTTCATATCTCATGTAATTTAACTCCTAAGATAATTCAAAGAAAAATGTTGAGCCAACATTAAGAGTACGTTTAGATACAAGATTTATCCAAGCAAAGTCACAAAGGAAAGGTGTACTACTTACGGACATGTTTAGACAGAGAAATTTAACCACAATGGTTTCCAAGGACCTATAACCAACCAACTTACAATTTTCGGAAACAAAATAACCCCAATTTATGGTTATTATAGTGATCTGGGAGTAGTCAAATCTTGAAGTACAACATCCATGACAGAATCCGACATTTATTACAGATAAGACTGTCATACAAAACTAAAGAGCCAAAACTTTTAATTCTTGAAAAAATACTCATCCTAAAAATTCCTGGGTAAACATTTTGAACTTGATTCATAGTTTCTTGAATGATCTCAATATAAGGAAAGATTCTAGCAAACAAAGAGTGGAAGAGCAATTTAAAAATTTGCTGCATGCTTTTTGAAAATAAGTATCATAAATGATATCTTGGGAAGACTGAGAGTTGCTCTAAAAACATATAAAATCTCACTCTTCAAGCATCCAGTAACTACGTCTCTGAAAACTGTTGTTGTCTTCTCCATGAGCATAGTAGCAGTGCAGTACATCAATGCTTCCAGCCTGAAACGTGTTAGCCTCTAAAAGTGTTATTTTAGCAGCAGCACCGTAACTTTCTGAGAATAGTTATTTTGAAGATAGAACCTGATAGTTACTTTAATGTTTAGCTTAAATAATATTATTGCAGCTGCATAGATTGGAACCAGTCAAATAAAAGATGGTATAAGAGATAACATCACTGAGCACTTGCCTTTAGCCTTTCATGAGCTTCCTTCACCGTCTTCCCATCTTTCTTCTTCCTCCAGTTGTGGCCGTCTTTCCGGAAGTATCGGAGTACTTTACGATCAAAAAGAAAGAGAGAACCACCTGAACAGACATGAGATCAACATTAATATACATAAGAATCAAACTGAGCAAGGAAGAAACCACACAGAGCAGGGCTCCTGCAAAAGGCCTTTCCTTGACATGCATGGGGAGAAGAGATGAAGAGTGAAGAATCGAACGGATTGACCAGTATCATCTACCACTGATGATTATTTAAGCTTCTATTCATTGAAAACCATTTGTCCAGAGTTGCACAAAGCTCTTTGAAGAGACACATCTAACTAAAAACTTATGACGACACATAGTTGAAGGAGAGATATGAGAACAAACTATACTTAGGAGTGAGAACAAGGGGAAAATAGAACCAGTAAGTTGGTTCAACCAACATAACTAGTGGACCCTAAACAAAGCTCGTCAAATACACACAAATGTGCAAACATACAAAAGGTACGAGAAATGTTTTGGTAAGATAGCTTAAGCCAAGAATCTAAAAAATTCCAAAAATCATAATCATGTAAAAATCATAGGAGCAAATATTTATCTACTTAGAGAGAATAATTAACACCTAAATGCCTCAAAAAGCTTTACAATTTATACTACTACGCAATTGTAGGTGACACACCGGTTGTTTTTAATACTTATCTATTTGTTTGTTCAGGTGATACATCATTTTACTTTTGCCCCCTGTATAATGCTCCTTGGTCATACCTATTTAGTTGCGAGGTGATTAAACCAAATGACCACGGTACCAGAACATCCTATGCTAGAATCGTACAAAAACAAATTTGAGATCCTGCATGTTATGCCATACCCCTTGGTACGAACAAAAACTGGTGCGAGTAAACAGCTTAAGTGGCATGCATAACAGGTTACCATCCACGGTAGCTGCAGCAGCACAACCCAGAGTCCCAGACAAGTCAAAAGGTTGATGTCGTTGAGGTGAGAATACATATACTTTTTCGTGGACGCCTAACTCTATGGGGAGAAAAAAGTAGTGATAGATCAATAGATACACGACTGCTACTGCAGAATGATGAGTGATAGGAGATTAAGAATCTCCATACTGTCCATACTTTTTAGTAAAACCTCTTGATTGTACCGTCAACCAGAATTATGAGCAGAAAATATGGCAAGCACTTTGGTAGTTCAACACAAATGGTGAAAGAGAATGTGTTCTTCACATATTTCAACAAAATTGAAAAACAGATATTTGATCTTTATCACAAGTACCTCCCCACCAACAACTAGTTCTTCTTGTAGCCTAACAAATTTCAATTGGTTAAGTAAATACCTAACCTTCATACTATAACTGATAGCATACCTAATTATTATTTTAGGCATGTAGTAGTAGAAGAAAAGGAGGTGAAGAGTAAGCATACTTGGAGGTCTAGTAGGAGGTTCAGGAGCAATCCTGAACTTTGTGTAATTACGAAGAATCTCACAAATTTCAGCAGGACGAAGCCAGCGATTTTGTGCTTCCAAGAGTATCTGCTCAATATCTGCAAAAGTATATATATAGCAAGCCATTTTAAGTAACGGGGGTCACGAAGCACAAGTAGTTTATCTTGTCTTGCAAAGGAAATCGTAAATTAAGCAAGCAAGTGGAACATGACTTAGTTAATAGAGAGAACTGGCAAGTCTTATTATGGTAAGGCAAAATCCTCATCAAATCAAATGCTAGAAAAGAAGAGACTTCATTCAGTTCAGAGTGAATAGTAGTATTAGTAGTAGTAGTAAGTAAATTGACAACAAAAAGAAAGCAAGCAAATTGAACAAAGTGGACTGCTACGGCAGCAATTAAGCATCATAACTGCAACCCTAACTAACCAACAGAAGATGGAATCAAAATACAAGCAGTTAATTTAAGAAAAGGTGACCTAATTGGGCAGTGAGTGCATAACGCCGAGTGTCCGCCATCATATCATTCGAGTTAAAAAAAAATCTATTCGTCAGATCAAGTTTAGATAGAGCTAAGCATAAATAAAGGAGAAGAAGAAGAAGAAGAAAAAGAGGAAAAAGGAAAGCAGAGAGAAAATAAAAAAGGGGGGAGGGGAAGGGGATATTTTTTTTCTTTTTTTTTTTTTTGTTTAGAGAGGAAGGAAGGAACGAAGAAAGTGGAGGGTAGCAGCCAATATGGAATGGAATACAGTTAAAACTTAAAACGAGTTCAGACAGCGACACCCAGCGGACCGGTTGGACATTTTGGTCTTTTAAGGTTACCTTTGTCTGAACAACCCTTCTTAATTATAATAATAAAAACAAATAAAAGAATAATAATAATCATTACCTATCAATTTTAGTATATAATAATCATAAAAAAAAAAAAAAACAATTATGCTTTTACCCTTACAATTTACATTAATTCTATTGTGTCTTGTAATGTTTTGTGTAAATTTTACACTCCATGAACATGTATTGAAAATAGATACACTAGTGGCACATAGTGTTTTCGCTAATCTCGAGTAGCTTCTCTCACAAGACTCTCTCGCACCTTATACGATACGAGAATAGCTTTTGGTTCGATGGAAACATGTATTTTAAGAAACAAAGTTAGATGATGACAGTAAATAAATAAATAAACTTAAGGAAAGGATATGAGATGAGAGGTTTTGTGGCTGAACTTAACACGGGGTCAAGTTGCCTACGTATCTCTCAAAGACAAGAGAATCAAGTCGGGCGTAGTTCATTATTTAGATGTGCCCGCAAGAGGGTCTTTGTCGAGATTATGCTCGCAAAGAAGCGTGTGAGCATTTATAGGCCCTTAAGGCTTGTTTTGACAACCTCGTCATGTGTTCGTCTCGAGGACAATGCCCTTTTGACTATAAATAACCCCATAGGGTATAAGTCTCGTTTATAGAGCTTTTTCGTAGCACTAGAGTGCTTTGTTGACATTGAGCTCTAAGAGGCGCAATATTTGAGGGCGTCAGTGATCAAACTAGAGATAGTCGATTCATGAGCCTAAGCACGTAATGCAAATGTACTTGTCATATTCACCTTGTGCTACTTTCAATTATAGACGTAAAGTATACTATGTAATAGTAGACGCGGGATTGCCAACATGAAAGGTAGACATGGAATGCCTACTTGAAAGATAGACGTGGAGTGCTTACGGGAAACGTAGACGCGAAATGCCTACGTGCTTTATAAAGAGAGAGAGAGAGAGAGTAAGATGCTCTCTCAAATGTTCCAATCTTCAAATGAGAAGGGATGAGAGGGTATTTATAGGCAAGAAAGTGGGCTCCACCGACCCACGTAGACCCTTACCCGGCGCCCCCACGGGGTGCCACATCTGTCTTGTCAACGTGGTGCAATTTTTAAGCCACATGGACCTTTCCCCCACGTTGGAGCTCTCCGACGCGGCTTTGTTGTCGTATTGTGACTTCGTCTCGGAGTGTTTCGGGCGACTCGGCCATTGTGTTATTTTTCTTTTTCGGCACCTCGATTTTATCGCACGGCTATTAGACCTGCTTTGCTTTATGGCTCCGAGTGATGGGCTATTAAGCAAAGTCATGCAAAGAAGATGAACATTACAGAGATGTGCATGCTACGGTGGATGTGTGGTAACACCAGGAGAGATAAGGTGCGCAATAAAGATATTCGGCATAAATTGGGGGTGGCGTCCATCGATGAGAAGATGCGAGAAAACAGTTTAAGATGGTTTGGACATGTTAAACACAGACCCATAGATGCACATGTATACGTGTTGAAGATCTCGACTTAGGACGGACAACTAGAGCTCGTGGGAGACCGAATAAGACGTGGATGGAGGTCATACAAAAAACATAGAGCTCAAAGATCTAAATGAAGATATGCTCTTCAACCGAAACGTATGGAGACAGAGGACTCATGTTCACGACTCAACGTGATTCATTCATGGTTCATATAGCCTACCCCAATTTATTGAGATTACAGGCTTAGTTTTTGTTGTTATCACCTCGGTTCTGGATAAGTTAAGTGTTAGTTTTGCATTTTTAAGGTATCGTAGGCATACCATAAGTCCCTCAGCTTGAGATGGACTCGCCTTAGTGAGTGTATTTCAAACTTAAAGAGGAAAGTAATAACTATCATTTTGTGCGCGAGTTTTGTGGCTAAAAAGCCTTGTGGGCCTTACTTGGTATTCCCAAGTGTTTTGGCACATTGGGGGCGGAGGGGGAGTTATGAAATTTTAGAGCTTTTGGGGTCAGAGCGTTCATAACTTTTTAGAACACTGTTTTATCATCTAATAAAGTTGGGTTATTTTTTGTACTTAGAGATTTATGTTTTGAGTTGTTTTGGGCACATTGGGCCTTTTACGCCTAGTGTGCCATAATGATTAATTACGACACCTCCAAAATAGACGGATATTTTTGGAATAACTCAAAGTAGAGGGGACAAAAGCCAATTTTATCCCGATCCAACTAGACAATCAAGATATCAAAACAACGCGACCCTCGGGCCAAGACCATTGACTTCGAGAAAATGGTACGTTACGGCAAAACGTCGGGCCTATAGTCCATGCAATCGAGCGAAAGGAAGACACTCTCGAGCACGAGTTGCATTGGTCAACCCGACGTAGCACATCATACAAGACCCAACCACGTCGATCAAACTGATGTGGCAATCGTCGGGTCAAGACAACGTGCCACGGGGCACGTTGACCGTCGAGCCACCCAGACTCTACTTCGGTGTAGTACGGGTGCATCGGTCCTATTGTGCACCCCTCTCTCTTTCACCTACTACACCGCTAGTATGTGTGGACATGCTCTCTCATGCGTTACTCTTCCCCATTTTTTTTAAATACCCCTCACTTCTTTATTTGAGGGGTTGGACACGAGGGTTAGCTCACTTGAAAGCTTGAATGCTCTAGCTTCTATCTAGAATTCTAGTGAGAGAAAGCACGTCTTACAAAAGTCCACGTCTTATGGATTTCACGTCAAGATTTCCAAGTCTTACGGAATTCCAAGTCTTACAGAATCCACGTCTTATAGAATTCCAAGTCTTATGAAATCCACGTCAACCGGATTTACGTTAATCGACAGTACGTCAACACAAATACTTAGAGTATTTTCTCCTCTACTTTTCCATAGACATTCATATGTCAAAGATTAGACTAAAGTATGAGACTTTGACCCGGGAATTGACCACTTTGTGGTGCAAATCACTCGAGATCTGATACAGAGCCTCCGGGGCTCGATGAAATGCTACGTTGTTAGGCTGACCGAATGAACTACAAACATGATATACCCGACATGGGTCAATAATACAGCCACATGGGCCTTGACTACGAGACAAACATCCTCCAAGATAGTCCAAATCGAACCTTAGGGCCAATAAAATGCATACAACTCCCGAGCTAGCATTACGACATCAAAGACCCTCCGCGGGCACAACTTAATAATGAACTACGTCCGACTTGATTCTTTCTTTACATAGAGATACGTAGGCAGCTCGACTCCGCGTTGAGCCCAGTCGCACGAAAGCAACACCCGTATCCTTCCCTAGCATATGTTACTTACTTATATAATTGTTTACTTCTAACTATACTGTCTTTAAGTACAGGTTTCTATCGAACCAAAAGCTCTTCTTGTGTTGCCTATAAGGGGTAAGAGAGTCTAGTGGGGAGGTAATCTCGAGACTAGCAAAAAGACCATGCGCTAAAGGCGCCATTTGGAAAACCACTAGACGTACGATCTCAAAGCCATCATGTTTACAACACGAAGACAACCTACTACTTTATGGAACAACTCTCCGACTCATTCCAACACGGCATTGCAAGCAAGAACATAACCACAACAGCCACATGCGACTAATTAACAAGCTCCGCCCGCAACGGCTGCTAATGGACAGACCGAAAATAATGCTTCAACAAGTGCGCCACCACTTCCTCCCGAACAGTTTGATCAACTGATGAATATTGTGACTGTCACGCCCCATTAGTAGTGTTCCGATCCGAGTTGATTCGGTGCTGGACAGACATTTTACCCAACTCAGACTAAAACACGTCTCGTAGGAAGGGTGTCACTGTCGAGGATCAACCATACACATTATGATAGAAAAAAAACAAATTAACTTTTAATATACACAACAGAAGTCTTGAAGATACAAATGTGTTGACAACTTTGATAATTACGTTCTATTTATAAATATTTTCAATTATACGGACTTTCCAAAAGGCAAGTTTGGCAAAAATATTCACATGATCCATGTTGCCACGTCGGTCTTATCCTAAGGAATGGACAGACATGAAAAATGAGGAATAAGTCTTTGATGACTTAGTGAGATTCATACAAAACAAGTGGCAATGCAAGAATTAACAATGATTCAATTTATATATTTCTAAGAATGATCTTACCGATAAAAACAGTTTAACAAGATAATTTGATGTAACAATGGTATCGGAACATTCTGGAAATATTTTATGAACATATACTTTAACAGTAAACAATCCAACCTTATACTTCCAAATACTACCTTATACCTCCCAAGGAGGAGCGACCTCGCAAACAAAACAGGCGACATACTCGAGTACATGCTGATCCAGCACGTGGGTTACAACCAACTCCTGGCTGCAAGCGGCGCCTAGATAAATGGGTATCAAGCGAAATTACTTAAACCGATAATCCTTACTGCCCGACAGTAAATCGACTCAATCCATGGGCCCAACTTCCCAAAGGCGTCCGAATGGGTGATAAACAAATAAGCTAATAAACTGAATAATATTCGTTGCTCATTGAGCTACATGTCCCGAACACACAGTTTGTTGCTCTTTACACAATTCAAGAACCAGTACATGAGATTATATGTGATGAATAATTAATGGTTGTGTATGATTTAGCAATAAGTGAGAAAATCTAGCTTCTTGATGAGATGCAAAAAATAGGAATAAAATGAATTATAGGTTGCTCGTGGTTTGGTAATGAAGTTGTGACTTTTCTGTCCAAGTTTCTCAGTGCCAAATGCCAAAGGGGGCTAGAACGAAATCAGAATTTAAACCTCGCCTTTATTTGTACGGAGAATCTTGCGCGTCGTTGATTAATTTGTCAAACCTTTAATAACATTAAGATAATATCAGTTATTTGAATAATTATAACTCACCACAATAAACATATGTACTATTCAACTTTCGTGTTGATGAAATTTGGGGAAGTTCTTGTTAAAAAAGGTAGCTAATGCTATAAATAGCACATATCATTGATGAAAATCTTATGCGATAAACTTTGATGTCGTAAGGTTAAGTTAAATATCAAATATACTTTGTATACGTAATTTATATCAAGATTTATCTTAAGCAAACATATATTTATAATTATAATTGTATTTATAATTCTTCTAACGTTAGAAAATCATTTCAAATGGTAAGTATACAATAATATCAAGTATAGTATGATAAACTATTTAATTTGATGCATAATAAATCTTTAAAATATATTACTTAATTGATTTATGGAAAATCGTTCTTTAAGTCTCTAGTACATCCAAAGATTTCAGGAATTATGACATCAAACAATTATCGTTTGAAGAAATCCAGTAAATTGTATAACTTAGTTTATATTATTTTGCTTCGAGATTATCTTAAATTACATAACATTGTATTTATAACTTATAAAAATATATTAATACGTAAACCTAATTAAGGTAAATGATCAAAGAATGTTTAAGTTACGATGCATAATCTTATAAGAGGATTAGACCACGAAAGTATATATGATAATCATAGTAAACTTATGTAAGGATATGTTAAACATGATAAATATACTATTTATATACTATTAAAAAATCTCAAAAATATTAATCTGTAGTTACAAATTATATTATAGTGATTCTAACCATTGTTATATCTTATAAGAATCATGTGTGAGTGATCAATCATGGAATCATGATGATTATTTTCAATCATAAACTAAGAACATAAAGTACGCAAAATAAGCTGAAAATTATCACAATATCGGATTTACCTTCGATCGGATATCCAAATGGACTTTGTACCCAAATATTTTTTTTGTGTTTTCTGTTACCTAACATCATGAGGAACATGTGTACCCATATTGGAAGGAAAATCCAAAGGTTTGCTATGCTAAATAATTTTTGAAAACATAGAACCTATTTTTAGATTTTCAGACAGCAGTTCACGATTTAGGAATTTCGACCCTCTAAATCACATTATTTGAAAAACATTTCTTCATATGAAAGTTAGGGAACATCACGAGGAGTATTCAGCCATTGACCTTGATCAAAACTGATTTTCCTATAATTAGTTATGATTTTTCGAAGATGCAGAGCTGAATGGATATTTTTTGCGCGATAAAAGCTCTGGGGTATTTTCGGGTAGAAAATAATGAAATAGAAACTTGGGATGAATTTTTCCTAGAAATAGACCCACTAACTTAGAGATTCATAGGAAGAAAGAAGGAAAATCCGAAATGATTTTGGGTGTGGAAATTGTTAGAAGAAATCTTACTATTTATTGTCAAAAAATCATGTTAAAATACTTTTAATTAAGGTCCCACTTTAATTTCTTTATCCTTGGCTACCTATTGAAGACTCTAATCTGATAATAGGGAGATGTGGTTGATCTTTCTTCCATAACTTAAAATATGATATGTCTAATTCAAAAAAATACATATAGATTAGTATATACATATTGTTTTTATACATGTTAAAACAATTTAGGTTAATGTCCAACTTTAATTTTTTAACAACTAAGCAATAAAATCTGATTCCAATTGTCACATGAGTGATGTGGCTGATTTCAAAGCCATTCACATATGAGGTGATATTATTCTTGTTGTTTATAATAAAATAAAATATGAATAAATAGATATTTTTACGCATAATTACTTATGTGAGTTTTTCTAGGCAAAAAAACTCCAAGATCAATATGTACATGTAAAATATATTTCTTAAAAATATTTAAAGCATATAAGATAATAAAAAATGGTTACTTTTCGTTCAATGACTAAAATGCAAATTTTCTCAAATGTTTGGGGTCAAAAGATATTTTCAAAAGTTTGAGGACTAAACTGTAAATTTATATTTTTGTTCAAATTTCAGGGGCGTTACAAATATGGTTAGCTAACACTTGGCCGCAAATACAGTACCGCCACCTCCGATTTGCGTTGCAAATTTGGGCTAGTCTAACAACCACCCCCAAGGTTCAACTCTTATGGGATAAACACGTGAACGAAGAACGGCAACCACTGCATTACCTTCCGAGGATCGCAGACATCCTCATGGAAGGAGAACTCAACCCCTCGCCATCACCATACCATTCTGATGCATCAACTATGCGGACTAGATCACGCGATGAACGTGGACATGAGAGACAAAGGCAATTGCGCGTCGGAAGGCCGGGACCTTTGCTCTAAGAAATAAGAGAAGAAGATCCCGCCAGAATCACTCCTCCCGGCCTTGCTAGAAGGACTCTTCAGGTAGTCGATGAATTCGTTGATGAGGCTTCTCCATTTTCACCAGATATGTAGCGAATAGTGTTAGGCCGAGGCCGTGAAATCCCGAAGATGCCAACCTATGATGGTAAATGGGACCCTAGTGCTCACTTGCATCTCCTAGATGGAATGCTCAACTTGGGAGGCTACTCAAAAGGAATGCATGCACGTTTGTTCGCTATCACTCTTGTTGATGTAGCTCAAAACTTGTTTTCCATACATACGTATGATTAGATCAGAACAATGTTCAAGTCACAATTTGCTATGCAAAAGCGGATATAGTTGACACAAGAATACTTGAAGATTATCATACAAGGTAATGACAAATAAACCAGAGACTACATTAGGCGGTTCAATACTGAGATGCTACGAGTTGAAATTCCCTCAGCTCAGAGCGTTGCAAACATCTTATTCAACACCTTGAGAAACAGATTGCTAGCCAACAAGCTTTTGAGACAGAAATCGCAGACTATCGAACAAATCAACATGATTGCTCAAAGCGATACGGAAATTGAGGAGCGCAACAAAATGAGAAATGTCTGAAGCGACAATACTAAGCAAAACGACTTGAGTCGTAACGACAGAAATGGGAAGAGTAGTACAAAGCACAGAAGATCTCATTCGAGAGAAAAACTCCGATTACCACCACCATGAGCAACATCTACAATGTCACCAAGCAGAATCTCCTCAATACTCTAAGAAATATCTGAGAAACGGAGGAAACACGCAAACTAAAGTTCTATTGCAAGTATCATGAACAATACGACCACGACACCTCAAAATGTTGTGCACTTTATGCTGAGATAGAAAGTTTGATAAAGGAAGGCTATGTCGTAGAATATGTCAAAGGTTACAAACAGCCAGACAGTCGGAACAAGCGAGCAACTTTCAATTTCAATATACCCTCTCCAACCGAAAGAGGACAGACAAACATCGTCCTGGTCATAAGGGATGATACCAACAATATGCCCGTAAAGGGAGTTATTAATATGATTGCAGGTACCACCATCAAAGAATGGGCAAGACATAATCTACACAAACAAATAATTACATTAGAGTCGGATGCTACTACAACACGTGCCAAACTCTACGAGTTATGCGCAATACGACATTGAAGATCCCTAATCTTTGAATGCTACAAGGAAGAGTGACCAAGTCATCTCCGTGAGTTCACTACGTGTCGACGAACTCAAACAAGAGGAGTATGAATTCTACAGTTCTATATTATTCACAAAGAAAGAAGCCATTGAACATGCCGCACAAGCTATCGTATGGTTCCTTAAGCAAGAAGGCTACATGACTGCCAAAATGCAAATCTCGAATGACGCCGTTATGATCTCTGAAGGCCCAACGGGCAGAGACTGAAATAAAGTACGCAAGAGTATGATACACGATCTGGCACAAGGCAACTATCAATGTGTATCTCATATGATATCCATGATAGAAACAATTGAGGATGCATTGACATTCAACAAAGATGATGAAGATACAATCCACAAGCCATATAAGTCGGGAGTTTGAATTCTCGCTCGTCGTAAGCCTAGACATTTGCAAACTACAACATCAAGAAAATATTGATTAACAATGGAATCTCGGTAAACGTCATCTCTTCAGATGCACTGGAGCAAATAGAACTAGGCTACACACACATGAAAATGGTAACAACTCCGCTACCGGCTCTGGAGGATCAAGAGTGGCAGTAGTTGGAAAGGTTGTGCTTCCTACATCCCTTGTCTCTTCTCTAAAAAGAATGACTCATAACTTAGAGTACCTCGTTGTCGACACGCCATTTGCTTACAATATAATCATCGGCCACCCAGGTCTCAACAATTTCAAGGTAGTGGTATCTATATATCATCAGAAGCTAAAATTTCCCACCAAATGTGGTGCAAGTGAAGTTAATGGTGACTATAAAGAAGCTTAGACATGTTATATGGCCTCACTTCAAGCATATCCAGCCTTGAAGGTCAACATGATCAATACACTTGATGATAAGGGAAAAATGCTAGCACCGCAAGAGCCAAGTGGAGGACTTAGTCCGAAGAAGAATCGAGGCTCACAAGCATGTTGGCAAACTCCAACCACACTCAGAAGAGCTATACAAGGTCACCCTAGCTAGCTCAAAGGGCTACTATATGCAGGAACTGGACGGTCACGATCTAGCACGTCCTTGGAATGCCCAGAACCTTCGGAAATTCTATGCCTAATAATGGCGTCCAGAATTCTCCGTAGCTCATTGTAGTTTTTACCATTTTCATGAATAAAATGTTGTAAAAAACTAATTGAACAACGAAGACTTGATTCTCGAGTTTACTTGGGATCCGTAGGCAACTTGGTCAAAAGCCCGTGCAGTCTAAAAATGAATAAAAATCTTTTCCTGTTTGTCTTTGATATGAATAGGTTTCGTTCACACACTTCGACTTACTCTTTGACAAGATAGGAAAGAGTAGCACAAAGCGGCCCAAGAGCCCAAATTCTATTTTCAAGGAAAAAATGGAGTAGCATCCCATAGTCGGGTCACCTCCACACTCAACTTGATGCAAACGCCCAAGCCGTTTTTCAAGGAAAAAATGATGGAGTTTGATGCAAATGCCCAAGTCAGTTTTCAAGGAAAAATGAAGGAGTAGCACCCCATAGATGGGCTACCACCTACCACCCTACCACTAAGACTTCATGTTTTGAAGCAAAAAAGGGCAAAATATTGCGCAAGAGTGAAAGCTTTTGTTGCAATTTGCACTCAAACTGCGCATCGGTGTAAAAACCTTTGTTGCAAAACTTATTGATGCTCAGGTTAACAACCTAGCAATGTTTCTCGTCGGTGACATGTTATACATGGTTGTTGGTTCATGGGATGGGAACTCTTCAACATCAAGAGATTTAGTCGCCTTAGATGCGTAAAACCATGCAAGACTTGGTAGCCTTTAAGGCATAAAACCATGTATGATTTGGTTGCTTAAATGTGTAAATCCATAGAAGACTTGGTTGCCTCAGATGCGTAGTTCTATAAACGACACACCACGAGTTACTTACAGGCTCCGCGCCTTAAAGAGATCAAATCTCACAATACACACCTACATAGTGTCATTTATTAGATCAAGCTCAGTTCTCATCTAAAGGCCCACATTCCAAAAGAATATTGTGCACTACGGCTCTTACGCTTAACACACCTATACAATTTCATTTACTAGATCGAGCTCAGTTCTCATCTAAAAGCCCTCATTCCAAAAGAATGTCGTCCACTTACGGCTCTTACGCATAACACACCTATACAATGTCCTTTACTAGATCGAGCTCGGTTCTCATCTAAAAGCCCACATTCCAACAAATGTCGCGCATTACGGATCATATGGCAAACACACCTACACAATATCTCGTACTAGATCAAGCCCAGTTCTCATCTAAAAGCCCACATTCCAAAAGAATGTCGCGCATTGCGACTTCTATGCCTAACACACCTACATGGTGTCTTATACTAGATTGAGCTCAGTTCTTATCTAAAAACCCACATTCCAAAAGAATGTCGCGCATCACGGCTCCTTGCCTAACACCCCTACACGGTGTCACAAATTTTATATCGAATTCAGTACTCATATATCCCATCCTCATGATGAGATAACATCTCACAAAGGCTCCATGGCCCTTACGCCTATTCAAAAGATATATAAACTGATTGAGTACAACTCATCAATCGAAAAGAGGAATCACGCTTCCCCAAACAAGTTATGTGCATAGGCTACGACCAAACATGACAACGCAACAAGACGTTATAGATATTAAAATCCGACTAACTAAGCGAACAACGCCTTTAACGACAAAGGATCGATAACGCAAATGGTCACTTAATCGCCAACAATAAGTCGACATCAAAACATTCAATGATAATCAAGCACATACGCATGTAAGACTTATCTAACGAACAAGACTAACATGGAAAAACATGTTACACGCATAACATCCATAAAAAAGTCAATATAAGCATAATTAAGTCTCAAATCCTATTGCCACCAACGACAACTACCAAAGCACAAAAGTGCAAACAAACACAGTGCCACACATCGACATAAAATATCAAAGGGTACCAATGTTCGATATTCAGAAAGTACTGAAATAGGAAAAGTACGAATAACATGGCACATACGGCACATGGCACATACGAACATAAAAAATTGTCCATGAAAACCTCAATGAATTTTTCCATCATGTCAGAATAAATAGACATCATGCACCTTTTAAAAGTGGCAGAGGCATTACAAATACCAAATGGCATTCTTCTAAATGCAAAAGTACCATATGAGAAAGTGAAAGTTGTTTTCTCTTGATCCTCAGGCGCATTGGGTATTTCATTATATCACGAATAACCACAATAAAACAATAATAAGGGTGACCTGCAAGTCTATCCAACATTTGATAAATGAACGGTAAAGGAAAATGATCTTTGAGGGTTACCTTCTTTAGTTTCTGATAGTCAATGCACACCCTCCATCTAGTGACTATTCTTGTGGGAATATTTTCATTGTCTTCGTTCTTCACTACAGTAATTCCTCTTTTCTTGGGTAAAACATGTATTGGACTCGCCCATAAGATATCTCAAATTGGGTAAATAATCCCAATATCCAGAAGCTTTAATACTTCAGCCTTTACCACTTCCTTCATGTTGGGACACAGACGACGTTGATGTTCAGCAGTTGGTTTGTAGTTCGCCTCCATCAGTATTTCGTGCATACTAGTTGAAGGATGGATACCTTTGATATTAGCAATGGACCAACCTAAAGCAGTTTTATGATCTCTTAGAACTCGCAACAACTTATTTGTTTCAACTCCATTCAATAATGAGATGATAACTGGTAGGGTTGAATTATTTCCCAAAAATCATACTTTAAATGAGAATGGACTGATTTAAGATCTAGAGTTGGTGGCTTCATAAGAGATGGGATTGTGATATTCGTACCTTTCTATAGCTCTTCGACCTTTCCTTTGTAATCAATATGTATTGCATCAAGGTCTAGAATACATCTTTCAATATCATCATTATCAAAATCTATTCCAACTTCCTGTACATAGAAAGAAGCATCAGGTGTCCCAATCTCTGTTGTTAAAGGCGCACCCCGAGGCGCGCTCGGGGCCCGCTCCGGGAGTTTTCAACCTCAAATCGCCTAAAAGCGTTCGAATAAGGCAAAGTCTTTATTAAGCGCACGCCCCAAGACTTCAGGCGTGCGCTCAAGGCGCATAATTTAACGCTTTTGGGGCAAATTGCGCCCCTACTTCCAAGGAATGAGCTTATAATATAATAATCCAAATAAAAAAATATGACCCGCATGCCTCGTTAAGAGCAAATACTTCCAGTTCTTTTTTTATTATTTTGTTTTTCTAATCAAACGTGCTAGTAAATATTTTTATTTAAGGATTAAACTAGCAAAAACAAAAAAATATATGCTTTTGTCGTTATTCTAATAGTTTCTTAGTTTCAAATTCTATAAGGATTAAACTAGTACATGAGTAAACTTATATATTTTACGCAGAATATTGCTTTAGGCTTCAGATTTACTTTAAAAAATATATTATATTACCTATTTATTATTATATGTATTTTTAAAAAAATATCTAAATTTATGAGGCTTACGCCTAACACTTAAGAGCTTACGCCTCGCCTCTAAAAGCAGGTAACGCCCCGCTTACGCCTTTCGCCTTTCACAACACTGGTCCCAATTACACAAGAAACTGTAAAAATCCATGGGTCTTTGAGCTTTGGAGGCAATTTCTTTTGTAAAATGGCACTGCTCTCCTCGGTTAGGCATTCGATTTCATGTTCTTTAAGCTTTCTCTTATTTGAATTTTTTTTCATGAATTTGATATAGCTGGGCATCTGTTCAAGGGCATCTGCAAAAGGAATGTTAACGTGCAGTTTTTTTTTTTAAAGATATCAACAAATTTAGAAAATTATTTATCCAATTTAGTTTTCTTCAATCTTTGTAGAAATGAGATTTCTTGCACATTGGGTGGTCGTGCCTTAGCGATGCTTTAGCTTCACATCCCTGATCACGTGTATGAAACTTTTTTGCTTTTGATGCAACAGGTTTGGGTAACACTTTTCCACTTTTGAGTGTAATTGCCTGCACTTGTTCTCGAGGGTTGGTTTCTATGTTACTCGACAATTCTCCTTGTGCTCTTTCAGCTAGGGAGGTGGCAAATTGACCTAGTTGTGCTTCTAATTTTATGATAGATGCAACTTGGTTTTGGAACTGTTACTTGACTTCATTAATGAATTGGTCGGTTCTTATGGCTAATTGATTTATGGTAGTGGCTAACTCAGTGACAATGTCCTCCAAGGAAGGCTTCTTTTCTTGGTGTAGTGGAAAACCAAGGGGGACTGATTTGGTTCTGGTTGTTGCTCCAAGAGAGGTTGGGGTGATTCCTCCATCCAGGTTCATAGGTGTTGGAAGATGGGTTATTCTGCTGCCTGTTTAAATTGGACACAAAGTTGGCTTCTTCATGTGAAGCCGGATTTTTAGAATTGCTTACCAGATGACAGTTAGCAGTTGAATGTGAGTTTTCACAAAAATCACATGTTGCTGATGTGGATTGAATGTTATTTACCCTCATAGTTCCTAGTTGTTTGGTGAGAGTTGCGACTTGTGATGTTAATGCTGTGATAGCATCTATCTAATGCACACCAACTGGTCTTTTCTAACGTTCAGAAGGCCATTGATAATTGTTCGATGCCATTTTCTCCAATAGTTGATCTGTGGTTTTCCCCATTAAAGCTCCTCTTCCAGTTGCATCTACTAAGGTTCTAGTGTTTTCATTGTAGAATGTTTGAACTTGCAACCATTTGGGAAGTCCATGGTGAGGGCACTTTCTAAGCATTTCCTTGTACATTTCTCATGCTTCGTACGGAGTCTACATGTCGTGTTGCACAAACTAAATGATATCACTCCTCACTTTTTGCTATTTTACCTGGAGGAAATAACTTATCTAGAAATTTTTGTGCTAATTCCAAGAAGTGATACTACCTTGAGGAAGTGAATTGACACAATTCTTCCTCTTGTCTCGTAATGAGAATGAGAATAGTCTCAGCTTGATAACATCGTCTGAAACTCCATTGCGTTTAAAAGTATCACATATTTCTAAAAAGTTAGCTATATGTGCATTGAGATCTTCACTCGGGAGTCCACAAAAATGAACCGATGTTTGGATCATCTGGAATATTGTTGGTTTAATTTCAAATTTATTTGCAGTAATTGACGACTTTTGGATGCTTGTGTTTGCACCTAAGATTTTTGGGACAACGTAGTCCCGCAAGGCTCCTCCCCGGACCCTCGCATTGCGGGGATGCTTTAGTGCACCGGGCTTTTCTATCCTACGCAGCATTTGCAAAGCTTTTTCAATTTCAGGATCTAAAAGTAAAAGTGTTAAGTTCTTGCTCCTTGTAACTCTTTTTGATTTTTTTATTTTTCTCAATCTTGAAAGTAAACAGAAAAAACATCACCAGTATTTTTTTTACCATAGTAAAAAAATATTTACCTTCACAAAAAAAAAAGTACAAGCTTGCCAGCACCCAAATGTTTTATTTTTTATTTTTTACCAAGTGTATTTTTTTACTGCGGTAAAATATTAACACATATAAGATATAATCTCAAATCAACATTAGGGTATTGATATTTATTAATTTTGTTCTCATGCAACGACGCTAAAAACTTGTTGTGGTAAGTTCACAAGTGCACGAAATCATAACAAGTAATAAAGTGATAAATGGGGTTGTCGATCCCACGAGAAATAAATAATTAATTACCAAAATTAATTAACTCTAACTTTATTTGAGAGACAATAGTTTCAGATTGTTCAAGCGAAATGATTAACAATTTACTAACTACATGTAATAACTTTTAACAAAGTAGAGATATGAGACAATAGTATAATAACAAAGTGTATATCAATAGACAATAAGAGAAGAGATGTGAATTCATGACTTCGCCATCATTATTAATCTGATCTAACTTTAATTAAGCATATTGTTACGAGTTTCATGTTCAAAACTATTCTTGTTTATTATCCTTTTGATTTATGTACTCTTTCTCAAGTTATACATAGATTCTACAACTTTACAACTAGAAAATGAGTCTAGTTACAAAGATGTGTACACATATGTTCGACGGTGATTTTATCAACCACATGAAAACGGATAGATATATTTCTATTCAATCGAAGAATTCACGCTATTTTAAGAAAATCTCCTCTCGATTTCAATACAATCCTATATTCATCCAAAAGTTGGCTACAATTTTAGAAGCATTATGTTCACAAATAAATACACCAACTATTTTGACATCGTAACAATATGTTCAATTTAAATTAGATCATCATAATTAGGCTACGTCACTATCCCAACAATGTATATTTAGCACATAGTAGAATATAGAACAAGACTATAAAGTAAATATAACATCATAAAGTAAAGAGAAAAAGTAAAGAGAGTTTATAAATCGTTACATCTTTTTTATTTTCGTAAAACCTCAGATGGACTCCCCTCGTACAAACTCTGAATTACTCCTCCAATTTTACAAACTACTACCCAATACTACAACTATAAAAATACTACTTATTGAAGAGATGATGAAGAGAAGAATGAGGTGTTGAAATATGACAAACATGAGCTCTATTTATACCTAAACCGAAGACATAAGACGACATCTCGACCATTCATTCTGTTTCGATCTAATGGTCCGAGAAAATTGTCTTATCCAGTTGATAATTGATGAATTATTGATCACATGATTCATGAGACTCTAGAGTCTTCTATTTGAAAGTTTGTAAGGCTAAATGTAGACCATTGATGCTTCATTTCAATCCAACGATCACCGAGCGCACGAGTTGCGTATGTACTTCTCAGCTTTGCGTAGCTTCACCGTTTCGGTTATAACTTCTTCTCCAAATATCAGAATCACAAACCGCTTGTTGCGTTGAAAACTAGACACTTGTGGCTTTCTAGTGATATATAACACTTAATATAACTCAATCTAAAATGATGTCAGTATATTTTTTAAATTTTGGTTCTTATTGCCAAATCATATTTCAACCTACTAAACATGCGAACAAACATAAAAACACCATAAAACTATCAAGAATACTCAAGTAAACAAGTGTATAGGAATGATAATGATGAGTATTTCACAAACTCATCACATTGCATTACTATCATCAACTAGTAATAAGCTATTTTCGTAAGACCACTTTAATGAATATTTGACAATGCTCACAAAGAGTATTTGTTAACTTTTGAGCTCAAATATATCTTTTTAAATATTTACATTGCTAAACTATATTATTGTTTGTTTGAAAGTAATTAGAAAAAATGAAAGCGGTAAAAGTAGGCTCTAATCTAATGAGATTCTTAAAATAAATTAATTTTTATTTTATGTATATTTAATTAAGACGAATAATTTGGCAAAAAACAAAAGTCGGATATAACTAATTATGTAAACAGACTCTCAACCAATTAAGAGTACATTTTGCTAAAATATAGATGCCCAATATCTTCCTCACCTACTCAGCTGCCTTAATTATACTCAAAATGTTGTGTTGGCATCTTGAATATGGAACTAGTGGATTGGTTTGACTTCACTTAATGACACTTGAAGTCTAAACGGTGGTTCTAACATGACATTTTGATGCTTGTGTCATTAATAATTTAAATAATAAAAAATATAGAGAGAGAAAGAAAGCTCTCGATAGAAAGCATACTTTAGTGTGTGCACGTTTTGTTTTCATCTGGTAAGCGAGTGTTTATTGGAACTTCCCGAGTCATAGGTGCTTTGATCCACGTTAAGATATATTAGGAGACCCATAGTAGGCTTGCTTATGCGAGCTTAAACGCTTGCACGACCGTAATATATTCACTAACAAACGTTAAATAATTAGTTTATTTTGGTGCATATCGGCTTTGACATGCGGCGGTGTGAAAAACTACAACTGTTATGTGCAAAAGATGGTACATTGTTGGGTTCCTCTACCTTGGGACGTTATTTATGTTTGTTGCGTAATACATCAATCAAACAAAAAATGTTTGCTAGTTCTCAAGTTATAAAATTATTGGCTTGATCTGGGATCGCCCTACATTCAACATGACATGTGAGGCTAGTTGGAAAATACGCCATAAGCTCTCCGGTGATGAAATGAGTATGAATTTAGACAATAAAGTTTATAGATAGAAAGCCTTAAGTTAGAGAAATAATTGAGAGACTTGAGAGATTTATATGTCATTTTGGAGCAAAAAAAACTGTGTTTGGAATAATTTTCAAGAGAACACAAAAGGTCTATATTATAATTGACATGATATTAAAAAGTAGAAAAAAGTGTACAAGACATGACTATCTAAAAGAAAATCCGAGGAAATATTCTGATCGCCTCCATGGCGTTGGAGATGGCCATCTCCGATTGCCAAACCACTCATTTCAATGATCCGGAAGCATTAGAGGATCTTGAAGGTGAAATCGTAACTGAAATCGGCGCGCAAAAAAGACTCCGAAAGGTTTACGAGTTCAAAGCATCGACCTCACAATATCTGGTGGGAAAGACGACACCACCTCCAACGTCTACACAGAGTACCAATCCCAAAAAGTCATACGCAAATATGGTGCGGCCAAAAGACGTTTTCATTGATGAACAAAGAATTAATGAAACGGCTGGAAAAATTAGGGTTATCGAAAACAACGACGAAATTCCATTCAAGATGGTAGAATTCGCAGATGACCTTCATGCAACAATGTGTGAGAAATGGCAAAATTCGGTTTTGATCAAGGTTCTCGGAAAACCATGGTAGTTTCTGAATTTGGTGAATAAACTGAGCGTCATGTGGAAATTGTCGGAGGGTAGTGAGATCGTCGATTTGAGCAATGGTAACTACTGTATTAAAGGGCTTACATCAGCGCAAAGAGAATTGATCTTAACTCAAGGGTCATGGCAAATTACGAGGAGCTTTCTACATATCCGAAAGTAGACGCTGGATTTTGACACGGATGAAACTATCGACTGCGCCATTACATGGATTCGGACAATGAAATTACCACTCGAGATGTTTGGTGAAGCATCCATCACGCAATTGCTAGTTGAGTTGGAGAACCAATCAAAATTGATGGTAGCGCATTTACGGCTGCGCGTGGGAAGTTTGGCCGGGATTGCGTCCAAGTCTCGACGAATAAACCTCTCGAAAGAGGAATTCACATTAGAAGGAAAATTTATCAGGTGGTCTATGAAAATCTTCCCTCGTTATTCTATAAGTGTGGTAGAGTTGGGCATACTATTAATTCATGTCTCGAGAATTTTGAGACAAAGTCAAACGAAATGGAGAGCTCAACGGGGACGACTGATCATAATCCGAATGGAAAAGGTGTTAAACCAATGGACTGGTTGGTGGAAAAAATAAAAAAAGATGAGTTCGGAGAGTGGATGCAAGTCGTTCGGAAGAGAAATAATCAAAAAACTGGACTTGTCAAGTCACACGGGAAAGAGATTAGCAAATATTTGGAAGGGGAATCAGTTCGGATTCTAAAAAGAAACCCGGGCAGTGAGAAATGGAAACTTATTATTAATGATGGTAGTGATTTCCATCCGGAAAAGTTTCCAAATAGGGAGAAGGATCCTAATGGCTAGAGAATACTCTCTCAATATTTTAACAACAAAAGAGGTTTACTTTCAAAAGGAAAGGAGAAAATTAATTCACAAGGTAGGGATGGGAGAAGTTTAATAAAAAAAGGAAACTCGAACTCCGTTTAGTTGTTGGCAAATGCAGATACATGCGAGGGAGAAGCTCCGATTAACTCGAAAATTAATACATAGTGCGTCGACAATATCATTCGAATTACCGATGGAGAACAACGAGGACCTGAACGCAATTATGAAGGACGGACAATTGATCGTCCAAGTTCCTCCTAACTTTTGGGACTTCGAAACACTACTCCACACGTTCGAGGGGCACTCAAGCATATTACTAATAGATCTGAGGTCGATTCACGTAGTGACCATAGCACCAACAATATATGAGTTCGAAATCAATACTCAGGAGATCGAAAGATTTGTTAATATGCCAATATGTTGGCAGAAGTTCCAATTGAGCGAAAGGGAACAGATGAGACATAATTATCTAATTTGGGAGGTGATAAGCCAATTGATACAGTTATGGAGGGGGCTGATTATTGACAACCCCATACATCCGATACACATCCATAATTTCCCAATGAAGGTCGTAACGTGGAATTATCAAGGAGCAGGCCATGCGAATTTTAGAGTTAATTTCCGTGATCTTGTTAGAGTGCACCGTCCAGATGTAGTGTTCCTTCTCAAAACTCGAGTGATGCCGAAAATGGCATATTGGGTTACACGAACTACTGTATCACACCCACGGACGGTATGAACAAGGGTGTATGGATGCTTTGGGATAGTGATAACATAGAAGTCGAGATCCTCAATGTAGAAGACCAAGGGATTCATGTCAAGGTTGGTCCAAGAAACCATGTCAAATGGATGCTCTCGGGAATTTACGCAAAGCCGTATACTAGTGACAAGAACAAATTTGTTGGTAGCTTAAAAGAGATGGCGCAATGAATGGAATTACCTTGGCTCGTACAAGGTGACTTCAATGAAATATGTTACACTCATGAGAAAAGTGGCGATGATAAAAACACTACTCGAAGGTGTTGTGAATTTCAAAAGTGGATAGCGAGTTGGAACCTCATGGATTTAGGTTTTAAAGGGTTAAGCTTCACATGGTTAAATAAACGTGAGGGTGAGACGCTCATTATAGAACGAATCGATAGGGCTCTCGCGAATGAGCTATTGGTGAACAAATTCCCTAATAACGAGGTATACCATCTCCCTCGAATGCACGGGGACCATCATCCGGTGATGGCTATTTGTTCGGGTTTGACTCGATCTTCTCATACGTGTCCTTTTAGATTCGAGAAGATGTGGCTTCGGTATCCCGATTGTGAACGTATCCTCAAAGATATATGGAGTAGGAGAGAAAATATCATTGACGCGATTGAAGAAATACCCGAGGTTATGAATCTGTGGAACCAAAAGTGCTTTGGGAATCTATTTAAGATGAAGCGGACCATTTGAAGACGGATTAAAGGCGCGCAAAAGAGTTTGGCAATTAAACCAAAATAACTATCTCGAAAACTTGGAGAAAGAGCTCATCAATGAATATAATGAAATTCTTCGACGAGAGGAAGTGTTCTAGAGGCATAAATTACGGATCCAATGGATTGGGGATGGTGATAAGAACACAAAATTCTTTCACCAGGCTACTATGATTCAAAGGAAGAAAAATCGAATTCTCTTGTTGAAAATCAATGACGAGTGGTGTCGGGATCAGCACATATTGAAGTCGCACGCGCGAGACTACTTTAGGGGATTATTCGAAGGAGACAGAAATCCGAATATGCTGTTCCCTTACTCTCAGTTTCAAGTGAGGATGAACCACGAGGAAAATCTGTTCGTGGGAAATGAGGTAACCTTAGAGGAATTGAAAGAGGTAGTTTGGTGCACTCATCCTAAAAAAGCCCGGGGGCCGGACATTATTCAAGCCATATTTTTCAAAACATTTGGGGATGGATAGGTAACTCGCTTCCAAACTTTGTGTGGGATGCGTTCCATAACGGCCACTTCGACCCTAAAGTTTGCGGTGCACATCTCTGCCTTATTTTGAACTCCGAAGGTAAAGGATCCTACTCTTATCTCGCAATTTAGGCCGATTCCCTTTGTAATGTTATTTACAAATTCATTACAGAGTGCATTACGCTGCGTTTGAAGGATTATATGTCGTCTTTTATTGCTAACACCCAATCGAGCTTTATCAAGGGGCGTAGTACCCAAGATAATATTTTTGCTATCTAGGAACTTATTCATTCTTTGCGAGCAAAAAAAAAAAGACGGGATGCATTATCCTCAAACTTGACCTCGAGAAGGCCTACGGCAAGATAAGATGGGATTTTCTTGAAGACACGCTAAAAGCGTTTAAAATGTAGATGGCAGTGTGGTCGAGCATAGAAACTATGGAGCAGCAGGTGGAGTATTGAGAGACGAGGAGGGGAATTGGATGGGGATTTGTTACAAAGTTACAATGCCCGACGGTGATCGAAGCAGATATCAAAACGATTCGGCTTGGCTTATCTATTGCATGGAACAAGAGAATACAAAAGATCGAAGTGGAGACAGATTCCGAAGATGTTAATTAAGGAGGATCCTAATCCAAGTCATGAACTTCATCATAGGCTTGAAGAATGTCGCGCCATACTTCGAAAGCCATGGGACCAAAAATTCCAATGGACTAGTCAGAAGTCAAACACATTTGTCGATGCAATAGCGAAATATCAATGTTCGGTAGAAGAAGGAGTCAAAATTATTGTAATCTCTCCCCCTATTTTTGCTACATATTGTGCATGATGCGGCTGCCTAAGGGCGTGCAATTTTCATCCGTTTACCAAAAAGAATAAAAATAGTATGACAAGACCCCTCCGCGTTGTACTTGTTAAGGTGCTTGTAAAAATGCAAGCCAAATCATAATTAGTTTCAAAAACCTACTTTATTCTTTTAGAAAGACATGAAAAGAGATTATGAAAAATTATACAACTTAAGCTTAAATTAAGAGATTGTGATTTTAGAGAAGAGTTTGCAAACAAAAAGAAACTGGGCTTTGCAAAAAAGAAAAAAAAAGATTCTCTAGAGAAAATAAAGCACGAAACTGGCGATTTCAAATCCAACCACGACAAGAGGATCGCGGCCTCACCTCAACAATTCCGTCTTCGGTGTCGAAGTTTCCAACCTATATGAATCAACCACGTTCGCCCCATCGCTAGGATCCCAATCATCAGACGAACATATCACGCTCAAACGTCCGAGACAAGAATACACTATGATTCTTAATTCGAACCAACCAGAGGCGGGGAAGATGATCCCGCCTCCAAGCTATGCAAGTAAAGTCAGACCCTAATTCTCCTTCGAAACTTATTGTTTGAAGGGCGCCTCTATCCAACAAAGAGAACTTATCCTCACACAAGGACCCTGGCAGATCGGAGGGAGCTTCATGTCAATTCGAAAGTGGATCCCAAACTTCTGTGCAGACAGCGACAAGATCGAGTGCGTTAGTATGTGGGTAAGAGTTATGAACCTCCCCTTGGAATTCTTCCATGAAGCTATGGTGGAGTCAATCTCATACATGGTGGGGGATCTTATAAAAATAGACGAAAACACTTATTTGGCGTACAAATTGTGACAAATAAACAAATCAAACAAGGGATCCGAATTAAGGGTAGAGTTTACCAATTGATGTATGAGAACCTTCCAATCCTTTGTGAAAAGTGCGACCATGTCAACCATAACTCTTCACAATGTGTGCTTCTTAAAGAAAATGAGAAAGAAGTTAGCATCGAGATGGAGGTCGGGAATAGCGCGGCGAACGCTGTTGAGAAGCCGGGGGAATGGTTAGTTGAAAAGGAAAAGAAGGAAGAATTTGGAGCGTGAAACGTAGTTCCGCCGAGAAGACAGAATAATGCGAGAAGTAGCAGGGTTGTTCCATCAAAAGCTCCAACGCGACCAACTCGGGGGATTACGAATAATCTAAAATTACAAGATAAGGTAACTTTCCACCCAGGCCAAGAATCTTCCTTAGCAAAGAATTATAAAGGGCAGAGGATCATTCCTAATTCTATCCTCAGTAGGAAATGCGACCCCAAAGGAAAAACAAGGCGTACACTAATAGAGAGGAGGAACCGAACCATAACCAGGCTACTAATAATCCATTTGCACTTCTAGCGAGCAAGGAGAATATCAACAGTGAGGAATTTTTTCCTTTGTTCAATACCAAGAGCAACAAGCAGGGGGTAGCAAAAACATCGGGGCTAACAAAAGAAAAATTTAGCTCGGGTGCGAGAGGGCAAGTCGATTACAAAAGTAAGGCCAAAGGTCAACAAGATGTGATACCTGGCGGTATTTTGGAAACACGGAGGGCTGGTGGCGAGATGGGTCGAGATACAATTTACGTGTTTCATTGCCTCTCCAAGATATTACGAATAAATTCGGCAATCAACGCAGTTTATGTGATGTGGATCCCTCCAATGGTTTGGGAAGTTGAGATAAGAATCCGTTGTACACAGAGGTTAGGTGCACCGAGGATGTGGTGGCAGCGAACAACCCTAAGTATATGGGAACTATGGAGATAGATGTCAGTGATGCTGGAAACACTGACTCAAATTGTTGCGAGATGGATGGGGCTCCGTATTGAGGACCTGATGATGCCTCACCACATTTATAGTATTCCGATGAAGATAATTTCGTAGAATTCTCAAGGTGCGGGGGACGGTGAGTTCAGAAGGAACTTTAGATAACTAGTACGGGATCAAAATTCGTCAGTATTATTCATCCTTGAAACGAGGGTGAGTGCAGAGAACGCTAGGGAAATTTTGCCAAGTCTTGATTTCTATAAATTCGCTATAGCACCAACCACGGGGATGTAATGGGGGATATGGATGCTCTGGAATGAGGTCACAGATTCGGAAATTAAATGCAGGAAGCTCAGATAATCCACGTCGTCATTAGACAGAACCCAAAGAAAATTTGGAAACTTTCGAGGATTTATGCTCGGCCCCGGAGAGCGGATAAAATCCAATTCTTTGATGATCTTATGAAGGAGGCAGGTGAGGACGACTTACCGTGGCTTGTGGTGGTGATTTTAATGAAATCAGCTTTGCACACGAAAAAGCGGGAGGCCGCACGGCATCAGTGAATCGATTGAGGTTCTTTAATAATTACTTGAACCGAAGTGGATTAATTGATTTGGGGTATCGCGGTCCTTCTTTCACATGGACCAACAAAAGAGATGATGATGTTCTCATAAAAGAACGTATTGACCGTGCAATAGCGAATCAAGCTTGGATAAATAAATTCCCGGATAACACACTGGTTCATCTACCTCGTACTAAATCTGATCATCATCCGATTATTATGCACATCGAGGGACTACTAAAGTTTAAAGGGGAGAGGCCCTTCAACTTCGAGGCTGCATGGTTCCGACATCCCGAATGTGACGGAGTTTTGCGAAATATTTGGGGAGGCTAACCCAAAATTACTTGATGCTATTCAGACCGTCCCGAGGGTCCTAAAATATTGGAATGAAAAAACCTTCGGCAATATTTTTAAGAGGAAGAGAAGGGTGTTGGCATGGATTGGAGGGATCCAAAAGTCGAGGTCTCGAGGGAATAGAGCGCACCTATCAGCATTAGAAAATGACCTTATTAGTGAATATAATGAAATCCTTGAGCAAGAAGAAGTGTTTTGGCATCAAAGATCCAAAATTCGAGGGATTCGAGAAGGTGAAAGAAATACAATTTTTTTTCACCAAGCTACAGTCATGAGGAGAAGGAGGAACAAAATCATAATGTTAAAGATCCATGACATTTGGGTGAAGGAGAGCGATGCCCTCAAGTCGCATGCAAAGGATTATTTTGAGAGCTTGTTCACGTCAAACGGTGACAATTTACAAGGGTGAGGGTTGGTCTCGGCCTATACTCAGACCTTGACGGAAGAGGAGAAATCCTGAAATTGTGGATCGGTTGATACGCGTTTGTTGTTAACTTCTCAATGTTACTTTAACAATGTCCAGAATAACAATGCAGCGGAATTTAAGCAACACAAAATTTAAGAAGTGAATATATTAATATAAACTTTCAAGCCGTAGGCAAAATACCACAAGGGTTTATCAAAATATGTTTCTTACAACTCTCAAGTTCCTCACTCTTGAATTACTCGAACTCAACAAAGCAGACAAGAATTATTCTCTCAATTCTGAATCTAGAACTAATTGAACAACTCACAAACTTTGCAAAAGCAAGACAACACTTGACAACTCGTGACTTAATCTCTTGGATTTATTAGCTCTTGTCTTATGTTTGTCTTGATGTACTTCACACCCATATATAGGTTCTTGACTTGGACTCCAAGGTGTGTTGTACACGGTTGGTAATTCTTCCAATTTCCTTATCGGATTCCTCTTCCTTGTTCTCGTCGTTCTTCTTGAATAATAGTTCATTTGTTAGTAAACTAACTAAGGAAAGACTCCTTCAAATCAGAACTCAACTTGGATGTTTCCTAGTTGTACTCGAACTCTTCTCTCTTTATATGTTGAGCGGTTAGCTTTAATTAAGGAAACTTCTCTTGATGGAAACTTTGAATGATCGACCTATGACAAGTTTGTTTCCTGAATAATAATCGAAGACAATCACAACTGTGGAACTAGATTAGCCGAGTGAATAAGGCAAAACAATAATTAAGATATTCAAAACACGATTGTAAAACAGATTCTGATAGTCAATGTTACTCTAACATTGATCATCTAACATTGCCAGAATACTTGCACTTTCAAATCCGATTTAGGACAGATTATGGATTTGGACGAGCTAAAACCAATAGTATGGGCGCTACATCCGTTAAAAGCTCGGGGGCCAGATGGTTCGCAAGCGGTGTTTTATCAGAGGGGATGGCCGTGGATCAAGAATTCTTTATTGGAGTTCGTTGTGGGCGCATTCACAGACCGAAGGTTCGAGGAGAAGCTCTTTGAGGCACATCTTTACCTTATACCGAAAATTTCTAACCCTGAGGTAATCTCTCAGTTTCGCCCTACTTCGTTATGCAATGTGCTTTATAAGATTTTTACTAAGAGCATTACGATGAGACTTAGAGATATTATGCCAATGATTATTGCTCTAACCCAATCGAGTTTTATTAAGGGACGAAGTACACAAGATAATATTTTCGTTCTTCAGGAAATCTTACATTCACTTAGATCCAAGAAAAAAAATAAAGTTGGGGAGAGGATTATGAAGTTGGATCTTGAGAAAGCTTATGATAAGGTTAACTGGAATTTCCTCGAGGACACTTTACGTGTTTTTAACTTTCCGGAGAATGTTGTGGAGCTTATTATGTTATGTGTTAGAAACGCAACAACAAAAATCCTGTAGAACAGGTCGCCTTTAGAGCCTTTCAAGCACACGTGTGGGTTACGTCAAGGGGATCCTCTATGACCATATTTGTTTGTGTTGTGTGTGGAATGATTATCCTACATGATTAATGAGAAAGTGGATGAGAAAAAGTGGAAGCCCATAATCCCAGTCGAGGAGGTCCTTCGATATCTCATCTATTTTTTTGCCGACGATCTCATATTGATGGGAAATGCGATGAAAGATATGGCGCGAGTGATCAACAAAGTCCTTAAAAGATTTTGCAAGGTGTCGGAGATCAAAATCAGCCCACAAAAGTCCAAAGTATTTTTTTTTCAAAAAGTTCAGGGGCGGGTCTCTAGCGTCGCATTAGTGAGCTTCTCGATTTTGAACAAACGTACAATCTTGGCAAGTATTTAGGGGTGAAATTGATCCACGGGAGAGTGACAAGAACTGATTTTACCGACATCATGGACCGAGTCATTAAGAAATTTGGAGGATGGAAAAGCAGCCTATTATCACTCGCGGGGCGAGCTACTTTGATCGGGTAAGTTTCCTCTGTTATGCCGATTTACCACATGCAATCTTTTTGGCTCCCGGAGAATATATGTGACCAACTCGACAAGTTGAATAGAGATTTCTTGTGATCCTCGGATATTGCACAAAAAACTGCATATTGTGGGTTGGGATCAAGTTACACAAAAGAAAGAAGATGGTGGTCTTGGTATCCGTACGAGCCGCATGTGCAATGAAAGCCTGTTTTCGAAGTTGGCGTGGAAGGTGTTAGTGAAGGAATGTACGGTTTGGAGCAGCCTTATAAACGCTAAATACCTTCGGAATAATTCCTTCCTTGATCACACACCAAAGGCCTGGGCAAGTGCAACGTGGAAAGGAATTTCGAGGTGCCTACAACTCATGGAACCTTTCATAAGATTGAAGATTGGGGACTACAAAGCTGTCTCCTTTTGGTACGATAGGTGGCTGGGAGAAGAGAGACTTTGCGAGAAAGTGGACCGCATAGAAATATCTAAAACGAAGCTGAAATTGTGTGATGTCTTGACCGAAGCTGGGGAGTGGAAAATTGACGAACTCCTGACCATTATTCCGACAAATATTGCGCATGAGATTGAGAACTATGGGGTGAAGTTAGGCGAAAGGGAAGATAAAATACGTTAGAATGAAACGGGAAATGGCGTCTTTACTTGCCAATCCGCGTACCGCGCCTTTCGAAAGCGGTACAGAGCTTAGCCGACGAGGAAAATAAATTGTCGTTTTATTTAGAAAGTAAAAATGGGGAATGAAATTCTATATTTTCTGTGGTTCGCGATCAGGAACAGACAATGCACAAACCACCTAAGGAAAGTCCGCAAAATATGCCTTTTCTCGGCATGTCCAGCGGAGGACTCTCAAGACGAAACCGTACTTCATTTGCTACAATATTGTGAAAGAGCGAGAAGAATATGGAGCAGGCTATTATCAGAAAGGGACCTAAGGGAGTTCGACAACATAGCAAATGATAAATGGTCTCATAGCAACCTGGTGCACCATAAATTCGAATGCAATGCGATTCCCCGCGTTACGTGGCCATACGTTTTTGCAGCAGCGAACTGGTGCATATGGAAGGCCAGAAATCAACTAGTTTTTAGAGGGGAAAAGGAGAAAATTAATGGCATAATTCTTCAAATAAAATTCCTGAGCACAGATTCATTGTCCGCCTTCCAAAACGCCAAAAAACCGAAGGAGATTTGCCACCAGTGGTTAAGACCGAAGGCGGGGTGGTTCAAATTAAATGTTGACGGAAGTCTTTGCAAAAGAACCAATCAAGGAGCCGCGGGCCGTGTGCTAAGGTCGAATACGAGAGATTGGATTTGGGGATTCAATGAGAAGATCATATCACCAACGATACAAGAAGCGGAGTTGATGGCTATATGTAAGGGCTCGAACTAGCATGGGAAAGACGCTACGGGAAGATTGTCATCGAGACCGATTCACAAGAATGCCACACTCTCGTGACTGGACTTAGCATGGACGCACCGCATATGGAATTGATCACGAAGTGTCGAGAGCTAGTAAGGAAACCGTGGGAGATTGAGGTCAAATGGATCCTAAGAGAAGCTAATAGAGTTGCCGATTGTGTCGCAAAGCTGGATATTGGTGACAGGGAGCGGTGCGTGTTCTTTGATACACCCCTGCCGTGTGCGCTTCATCTTTTAGAGGCGGATAGTAGTTAGTTCTTTTATGTAATTCTTTCAACCAAAAAAAAAAAGGTTTGCTTGTTGTTTATTGTTTGTTTGTTTGGCAATAATAATATACTAATATAATATATTAAAAAGCAAAAACTAGAAGAGAAACTCGTGAGTCCCTGTATAGTATTGTAGTATATAGTATAGTATTACCACAAAATATCAAAAGCCCCCCATAGTTGCAGATATTTATATTTACAGTCTCAAACAACTTCCTTCATTTGAGAGAAACCCCTGCACCTGCAGACTGCACTGCAGTGTTCTGTTCCCCCTCCTTTTTAACTGTTGGTTTGGTTGGGTTTGGTTGGGTTCCCCCTCCTTCACCTCCATCATCGCCATTGTTCTAATTCATTTCAAACAAGAATACAACTTTATTACATACAAATGGCGGGGCCGGGGAACATTCATGAACACCTGAATGTGGAGGAGCCGCCGTCGTGGGGTTCTCGTAGTATCGATTGTTTCGAGAAACTCGAGCAGATTGGGGAAGGAACCTACGGGTTACCACTAAACTCTCTCTCTCTCTCTCTCTAGTTAATTTAATTGAATTTTCTATTGTGTCCCATAACTGAACTTGCTAATCATTTTTCTGTGTTGCTTTAACCTACAATCTTGTTTTAGTAGTTCAATGTTATTGGTAGCTATTAGCTGGTACTGAGACCTCTGGTTCGGAATAATCTAACCATCATTTAGGGCAAGACAAGTCTTGGGTTCAGATTGAGGACAATCCCTCTTTATTTATCGTTTTCTTTTCCTTGTCGTCTTTGCCTGTTTTGACAGCTACTTTGTTGTTATGCTGAGTGGTATTATATATATGAATCCAAGATTCTGATTGCAGTTAATATTGGTTGGCTATATTGGACCCAAATCACCAGACTCATGTCGTGTCAAACACATATTGAGTGATTCGGAGCAAAGCCTCTACGCTCATTCAATCATGTGACAATGGTACCATTCCACTTGTTCTCTTTGGTCGTCCTTGCAGACACTAATGGGGGGAAGTCAAAGATCCCCAAATCCAAATCTATGAAAAAGTGCCCCTAAATCTCAATTATGAACAAACACTGTAAAAAAGTAACTTCTGCCTCTGTCCCAGCGGTTACGAAGTTGTGAGCCCTAGAATCGTCGAAGCGATTTATGCTGAATGCGTGCGTGTGTTGATATGCGTGCAGCTATACATCGCCGTTTTGCGATGTGTTGAATTTGGGGGAGTTTTTGGTTACAATGAAATATACCCATGACTAAGGAGATTATGTAGGGGATTTTCGAAAGTATTTAAGGTTGCAGGGGTTTATGAAGAGAGTGCAGAGGCATTTTGTGGTGAATGCGCTGAATAAGAGATTCAATTTGTTTCATATGATTGTTCATTCTGTTTGGTTGAGGAGATTAAATCTCAAGTTGCATTCTTCCGTGTGATTCTCGGTTTGAGGTTTTGGGTAAGACGAGGATGTAATATGGTAGGGGAGCTCAATCTGTAGACAACGTCACGAACTTATGTTACGGTTGGATGATTTCCTGTTTAGTCATTTCTTACTACATTATCGCAATGAATCATTTGTTGTGTACATGCACTTAGTATATATTCTCCCTGAGATTATAAAGTTCTCCTCATTTGCTCTTACCTTTTAGTAGCCCCTGTTCTCGATTCGTCAATTGGGCTATATAGCCTGCAAATAACCTATACCAATGTACTTGTTATTTAATAGCTCTAAATAATTTCATCAATTACAAAGCAAATAAAATGGACGCAAAGCTAACCATTCCCATAAAGCCAATAGTGATTGAGAAAACATTTTTCAGACACGCAGATTCAGGTTCAGGTTCAGGTTCAGATACTTGCCAGCATATTTTCATGCATAGCTTTGTTTATACTAATATTAAGGACTCGCTTCTTCATCAATGTTCACAGTACTAGATCTAAGATTTCTTCATCATTGACACTTTATAGTCTATAAAGATTATATGCAAATAGCCACTCTTTTCTCGGAAAGTTTTGATGTGTTGGCAAGGCAAATGAAGACATTTAAGAAATATATTAGTGTTAAATATTTTGTTTATGTTCTTGTACTTGTTCTATTGTCATCTTTCATCACATTGTCTGGCAGGCTCCCGTTGAGATATTTTTATCTCGATCCTGAAGCATTTAATGATCCCTGTTGTTGCTTAAACTGAAACGGTACTTCAGAAGACGTGAACTGGATATGTGAATTTGGATAGAACCCAGTCACTTTATTTTGATGTAATGTATTTTTACATGTACAAAAAAGGTTGTAGAGTACTAAAAATAGGCTGCATGAACTAAAAGAATTGAGGAATGCGTTGCAGAATATGATTTTTCAATAATAGTCAAAAAGTGTCTGCTGTTCATGATCTCAAAAGGATGTGCAACTATAAGATGTGAATAATATATGCTTCTTGTTGAATATCTACAGGAAATAACTCATATATGATTAAGACCTACTCAGGGTGGACAAAGTTGACTCTTTTTAAATTTCTATTTCCTAGAAGTATTAGCTCGACAATGCTCTCTAAAAATGTAACGAATGGGTTTTTCTATGATAGAGTACATTGCATTGTGGTGAATATTGTCCTAAATCACAAAATTTGAAATTTGCAAACATAATCTAGTTCTGGAGGGAGACTTTATCGAGGAGCATTGTATATTTTTTTTCTGCAAATTCTGTCCCATACTGCAATACAAGTTCTAATTTATCAGAGGGGCAAAAGGATGGGGCTCCCCATGATGTATTGAGATACTTGAGTTCATTGTCGTAGAGTTCATTAGCAGTGTCCTCCATACTTGTTGGGTTATTTACCTTTCTCATTAAGTCTCAGGGTCCACTCTATGTTTTGTAGTTGAGAAACAATTAGCATTCCTTGTTTATCAGTCTGATAATTGCCTTTTGTGTTTGTTCCTAACTTCTTCTTTTTCTTCCAGTCAAGTATACATGGCAAGAGAAAAGAGCACTGGAGAAATTGTTGCTCTAAAAAAGATACGCATGGATAATGAAAAAGAAGGGGTATCAGACTTATCTCCTTTTATGTTATTCCTCTAGAGTGTAGACCCGTACTAGTGACTGCCTATAGCTCTATCAGAGAGCTCTGGCGCTTTCTACCATAAAATATGTGATAAGATTTGTTTCTCCATGCAGTTTCCTATTACGGCTATTCGAGAAATTAAAATTCTGAAGAAGCTACAGCATGCGAATGTTATTAAATTGAAAGAGATAGTGACCTCACCTGGTAATTCTTTTTATGATTTTGGAAGTTTAAAAATTTCCAGTATAACTTGCAACCTTTGCGATGTTTTTAGAGTAAATTGTCGCTACCACCCGTGTGTTGGTTCTAACGCGCAGATACTTGCTTGTGTAAACAGTTATTGCCATTTTTTACCCCCTTATAAAATTTAGGAAGAAAAAAACACTTTGACCTTATTTTCTTGGTTGACTAAGTTAAGATTGATTTCAATATGTGTGCTAACCTACTAATTGGCATAAAGTATATCAAAAGTTTGCCATCCTTTTGAAATATTCAAGAATAATGATGTAAACAATTACTACTGCATTTATGCTTTGTTGGGCTAAAATGACTTATATTTTTGCATTTTTTAATAACTATGTAAAAAAGCTTAGTCTATAATAATGTTATGCCCTTATTAATAGGAATATTGAGAATCAAGTCTGATGGAAATCTATCTAAAGCACTAAGGGGGTAATTGATTAATTTCACATGGGGGTAAATCCTAATAAAAATTGCACAAGAAAATGTTTGTCAAATAGAAATATGCAGGTTCGGTTTGTTATTTATCTGTGTTTTCGTATATCATCTCATTTATAATGCGCTTTAAATATGTCACCTAGGCCCTGAAGCGGATGACCAAGGAAAGAAAGGTAATAACATATCTCCTTGGTACTTTCTGAACTTGTATTTCACTTACGAGAAGAAGCAAAAAATAAGAATGATACATCTTTTGGATTGCAGATGGTGACAAGTACAAAGGAAATATTTACATGGTTTTTGAGTACATGGACCATGATTTGACTGGCCTGGCCGATCGCCCTGGATTGAGATTTGAAATATCGCAAATTAAAGTACTGTACAGACACATACTATTAAGCACATTTATTTTCTTCTAGTAGACTGCTTACTGAAAATGTTTGTTTTCAGTGTTACATGAAGCAACTACTCACTGGTCTTCACTATTGTCATGTAAATCAAGTGCTCCACAGAGACATAAAAGGTTTCCCCGGATTTAAATCTTCTGTATTTTAGATTTTAATAGTTTGCTAGTGGATCAAATTTGCATGATAGCTATTCTGCAGGCTCCAATCTTCTCATTGACAACGAGGGAAACCTGAAGCTTGCAGATTTTGGACTAGCCCGTTCTTTCTCCAATGACCATAATGCCAATCTTACGAACCGTGTTATTACTTTGTGGTACAGGTAAATCTTTTATCATTCCATTGAATGTTAACATTTTATGATGTCAAAAAGCTAGCAATACACATATTTTCCCTTACAAAATTGTCGCAGCATTGAAACTGTGCCCCCATTTTGTTGTTTTAATTATGTAGACCTCCAGAGTTGCTTCTTGGAGCCACAAAATATGGTCCAGCAGTCGACATGTGGTCTGTTGGTTGTATATTTGCTGAGCTTTTGTATGGCAAACCAATTTTACCTGGAAAAAATGAGGTTAGGATTCTTTTGAAGACGTAAACATATTTGTTTGATTTCTTTTGCTTACCATGCTCTTGAAGGAAGTTGTAGTTTCTTGAATGTAGTGAACCTTAAACTACATAATTTCAAATGTGGAAAGTGCTTGTATACTTGAATATGGCTTCAGACAGTACTTCACTGAAACCTAGTCAAAAACTTTCCTGATGGGTGTTCACCATCAGAAAGCATTTATTTACTAGCGGCGTGTTTCTTCGATATTCTGATTGTTGAGGGTTTCCGTGCAATTGAATGTGCATGAAACATAGAAGTTGGGATACATAGTCTCTCCAAGAACCCGTCATGACACTACTTATTAAGGTTTATATACCTTCCATGGGACATGTTTAAACATTTTCATTATAGCTCAGTGGAAAATAAAAAGCATAAGAAACTCTCTTAATTAACTCATATACATCTAATTCTTGTGTAAAAACCCTACCTATTTTCTTTGTTTTCTGAAACTAAAAGGTTTTTTTCATATTTTCTACCCAGTTTTTTAATTCCATATGTTTATTAGAAATGCCAAACTTTTCTAATGGGTATTAATCTGTTTAATCACTAATTAACTATGTCTTAGGTTAAACCGGCCTTTTATCAACATTTTTAACGGCCATATTTTGGCCAACTTATATGACCTTGTTGATATTTCAACTCTGAGTTGATTAGCAGTAGTTGAATAGAAAAAGAATATATTGCAGCATAGAAAACATTTTCAAAATTTAATTTATCTGATTTTTCTCTTTATTCAATATTTTTTGCTTTGTGCTTACTAAATAAACTTTCCAGAGTTTCTCCATTACTTCGAAAGAGTCCAAAACGCTCCAAAAAGTTTTAAGTATTTTATAGGTCACTCAATGCAGGCTGAAACATAGTTCTAAACCACACATATTCACCTTTTTAATTCTCTAGCACCTTTTGCATATATAATGCAATTTCTCTGGTCTCTTGTGCGGATACAGTTTCTCCAACAATTGTTTTATTTTTATTTTTATTGTTAACTGTAAATTATCTTGCATTTTCTGTTTATTGCAGCCTGAACAGTTGAACAAGATATTTGAGCTATGTGGAACCCCTGATGAATTGAACTGGCCTGGTGTTTCAAAAATACCTTGGTATAACAAATTTAAACCCTCACGTCAAATGAAGAAGCGAGTCCGGGAGCTGTTTAGACAGTTAAGCATATGATTCTGAACTTCAAACAGTATGCATTAAATTGATAGCTTTGTAATATTTGGTTTGCTGAATTGTCATTTGTTTTGCAGTTTTGACCGGCATGCTCTGGATTTGTTGGAGAAAATGCTAGTTCTTGATCCATCTCAGGTATCTTTCTTATCCAGGGAGTTTCAGTTCACTATGTTGGTTACAGTGATAGCATTTTGTCGCAGACATTTTTTCAGTTAGTTGATACCATAAATGGATATAGCACATGCGTGTAATGTTAACATACATCTGTATTTCATTCAATTGGGATAACTCAGTGTAAATAGTTAGCCCACAACTACAATGTTTAACAGTATAAAAGAATAAGATGCTAACATATGAAATATAACTTGTTGTTAAACACTGGCTCAGAGTAGGAAAATAAACATGTCTGTGGTATGTGTTCATGGAAGCAACACCATCAGTACTGAAATGGCTGTTTGTATTGCTTAAACATCTTTCTAAGTGCATTTATCTGGAATAAGTGATATGAACCAGCATTATTTATGAGAACCATGCATTTTCTGTTCATGTTGATTTACGGGTGAGAAGACAACCATAACTATTTGTATTTGTGTTTATATATAATGTATATGTTGTATATATAGAATGGAAAATGGAAAATTGAATTTTCCTAATACTCGTAAATGCAGAGTCGTGGTCAGATACATGACTGCTAAGAAGGATCATGAACTATTTGGTGTATTTGGAACTAATTTATCATACATACGGTGCTCAGCCTTAGGAATGTGCCAAACAAAAATCATAGAGATTAAACCTATCTATTACCAGTTGATATGTTTTACCAATCAGCCAGTCGGTTGGGTAATCTGAAAGCGTGTGTTTTTTATCTGGTTACTCCACAATCGGTTTGGTTTGGTTTTTGCACTATTTTATCGAATTGAATACCCTTTTTTCTGTGTAATATATATATATATATATATATATATTTTTCGTAATATAACTGGGAGCCTCTGGTTGTACCAGTACCTTGTTTAATGTTTATGATGGGTAGATAGTGTTGAATTTAGTTATTTGTGTATATCAATAATTTTTAACATATCTGGAGTATTTTGAGATGAACATAGTAGTAGAAGGGTATTTAGCAGGCAAAAGATAAGATTCTAATATTTTTATCATAGAATCATCAGGTTATTGAAAACATTCAGTAAAATCCATATCTATCTGAACCCTGGCTGAGTAAACAGTATGGGTTTCCGAAAACTCACACCAACTGTTTGTAACAAACCGTACCCCCTACTGAACCTTTAATATGAGGTAATATAAGAACTGTTATGTACTAATAATCTTTTTCCTTTAGTTGCCAAATTTGTCCTTGGTTTCCTCTGCCTTTGAAGATACATTTTGAGCCTTCTAATTTGAGTAGCATCTTTGTGCAACACGTTAATCCTTTGTACAACACATTAAATCTGTAATCTTAACAGACTGAGAAAAACACATATACCGAGTTAGCATGTTCTTACTTTATCATATCTAACGCTGTTTATCTCATTGTACGGTTTCGCTAGATAAAGTCAATCGTTGAACAGTTTGATGAACTTCCTATTTTTCTGTTGACTTTCTTAAACTTCATTTTTTCAAAGAGAATTTCAGCAAAGGATGCTCTAGATGCTGAGTACTTCTGGACTGATCCGTTACCTTGCGACCCAAAAAGGTAATTTTGTATGCTCTCCTGAGATACCATGAAGTCTTCACTTATTTATAAACACATACATTAGTCGAGTTGAATTCCTGAATGGTATCCTGATAATTGCTAACATAACTGGAAAAAAAAAAAGAGGTTTATCAGTATACTTGGATTTTACGCAATAATTTCGGTACTTTCATCCCACAGCTTGCCAAAATACGAAGCTTCACATGAGTTCCAGACAAAGAAAAAAAGGCAGCAGCAACGGCAAAACGAAGAAATGGCGAAAAGACAGAAAGTGCAGCATCCGCAGCAACATGCCCGCTTGCCTCCAATTCAGCATGCGGGGCAACCTCATTCACAGCACTGGAATGCTCCCAGTCATCAAATTAACAATTCTCAGCCGACTCTGCCTAATCATCATCAGTACGGAAAGGCTCGTGGTCCACCTGGGGGAACCAATAGATACCCACCAGGTGGCACTGCGGGCGGTCATTATCAAGATCGCGGAGGTCAAAGTGGAGCTTACAGTGGTGGATTGTATCCACCTCAGGGTCGTGGTCCCCCATTCCCTGGAAATAGTGCTCCTTCAAATGGCCCGCGTGGAGGTGGTGCTGGATATGTAGCTCCTAATTATTCCCAAAGTGGTCAGTATGGAGTTTCGGGGGGTAGGGGTCTGAATCCGTTGGGCGGCAACCGGAATCATCAGTATAATTGGCAGCAGTAGCATAGAAAAATGATGGAAAAGTTCAAAGAGGGGGGATGATCAACTAGGATCTCAAACTTAGACTTGTAAAATTGGCTCTTCGTTTCAGGGTGGGAACATTTTGAAATTGATTTGACCTGAATCACCAGGTAGAACTGTAGTGCAAGGCCAGAAAGAAGTTTCCTGGATTTGCCAGTGTTGCTCTAACATAGATACTGCTTGGATATATCTGCTATATGGTTTCTCAGGTTCCTTATCATTACCTGGTTGAAGCTGATCTACTCATGTACTCAACTGGGATAGAACATTTTCTCTTTGGTGGATATTATTCTTTGTCTATATGATGAATTATTGCTTGTACTCTGTTTGCAGTGAAGAGGAAATCTCATGATATGATACTTTCATGAATAATAGGATATGATTCACCACATCATTCAGAGGAAGGTTTTTGTATCGGTATGTAGAGACCAAAAACTTTCAGAAGTTATTAAACCACATGTACAAGCTTCTCGTAAATATTTACAAATTACATCCTACAGGTGTCTAAATTTTATCGATAATGTCTATTATAGGTCAGAACTTTAGACCCCTCTCAAATATTTTTCTGGGAAATTCTTTCTCTGGTGATATTTATTTCATCAATCCTCTCCAGAGTTGTGGTATTTGCATGATGTCAAAAAAAAATCTTTACAAACCGAACCAACAATTCTGGTGTTTTTAGAAGAATTATATTTCACATTTTCAAATTCCTAGTGACCCAAACTCACTTGTTCTTAAAGCCTAAAATAAAATATAACCCGAATATCTTTTATTATTTTCAGTTTCGTGCAACGCGCCTGCAAGTCTGTGGTTAGTGGACACTTCACAGAGTACAAACACTATTTGTCACTGTTTAAGATATACACACTAAAATTGATTAATTATGACTGAAGGCATATATCGGGAGGACCCAGGTTATACATGTCTGTGTCAGAAAGCATGGGAAACCACGAGCGCGAGTGCTGGTCACCAAGTACTGACAACCCGTGACTTTTTTTTTTTTGTTTGTTACTTTACACATTATTTATCAAAAAAGGAAAAAAGACACTCACCGACTCACGCACGCACGCACGCACACATTAAATTGTTAAAAAAAGGGAAAAGAAAACCTCCAAAACCGAGTTTTAGCGCTGAATAGAAATTCAACCACTCTTGGCCGACTGATAAGACACTCTTGGCTGATTGATAAGACACTACACAACAGACCGATTTATAGTTGTGTTAGAATTAACTTTGTCCTTTACACGCCTGTACTCCAAGCATCACGACATAAGGGATTGAGTATTTAATGATTTCGGACTGAACTTGGGAACAAGCCAAGCTGCCTATGTATCCCATTGAGGGAATCAAGTCAAACATAGTTTATTTATCTCTTTTGAATAAGCCTGAGATGACTAGAATAGCCCTAAGTATCAAATCTGGGAAATGTAGAACAGACTGAGTTAGATTGATAATAGTCGAACAAACATTTAACAGTCGAACTGACTGTGTTCGACAGTTAAAGGGTTGGTGAGCAGAACTAATGTATGTGTGTGTGTGTGTGTGTGTCAAGATCTGGGGTATTTATAGAGTATGCGCCATAACTGTTTTGTGCCTTTAATAGGGCAGGCCGACCCAGTTTATTTCTAGGCCACCTAAAATACCCCCACCACCGTGGTATGGTAAGAGTGTGTTTTAAGAAGGCTCTGACGGTCGTGAAGGCATTGCCTGGGTTTCCACCTAAACTGATACTTCTCGAGCTGAAGTTTCTGCTGATTCTCGATCGATCTTCCCAGGATCCTCTTTGCCTCCGCGAGACTCATGTTCGTGCTCCATCTGTCGTAACAATGTTGGATCCGACTGATAGGTTAGAGGAGGAACGTAGGGAGACGATCCGCGAGGAGAAGCGTCATGTCGAGTCTTCCGACGATGAGATGTATTTCTGGAAGTTTTAGAACCGAACACATGTCTTAGCCTATTTTGTTTTCTCTTTCGGAAGTTGAGCGCATGTTGGCCTTTTATTCTTGTTGGATCTTTTGTGAGGGTCTGGTCCCCTCTCGTATCTTTTGAGCAGCTTAGCATGTTGACTATCTTATGAAGTATTTTGAGCTACACTCGTTCTTTTTTCTATATAGCTTTTTATTACCTCGAAATAGTATTTGCTTTTCAGCGATTACATCACATACTTATACAAAAAACAAACACTTGCTACATAGTCCAAAATGCAAACCCTTAACATGGGTGATGCATATTAAATAAGTGTTTTAATTTGTATCTCAATACACACTATATCGCAAGTATATAAGCTCAAGTAATATAAAATAAAAAGTAAATATTACTACCCAAGTATCGAATTCCACGAGGACTATGATTAAACTTTTACAAATCTAGATTGTTTCACAAACTTCTTCACTCCTTTGTCACGATTAAAGATATTTATGTTTTGCAATTAAAAGAATAATCGAATAAGATTGATTGACCGCTTAAACTAATTCTAACTATTACTAACTAATTCTAACTACTTACTGAATTTAATTAATTTTATTTTGTTGAGATTGTAAACAATATAACTTAAAATAGCTTAGAGATTCGGGTTTATTGGATATCTGCTATATTCTGACTATTGCCTCAACTTCCTAGATTAATGCTTATGTTTCTGATCTCTATCGATGCCACACATGGACATGGTACGACTTATATTTTCCACACACTCATACTAATTGGTTCATTTATCTTAAGAACATGCTATGTGGCGACCTCAATGACCAACCATAACTTCAGATCAATATTATGTTGATAAGGCATAATAAATCACTGGGTACAAGATAAACAGATAAACAAAATTCATTCAATCAAAGGAAGTTTAATCACAAGTAATCATATAGTTTTAAATCCAATTACTTCCTAACATTAAGCATAAAACGACTAGCCACTCATCGTTTCACAAAATAAATTCCACATCATAAATAACCAGTGCAATAAATAAATGTTGGAGAAGAAATATCCCGTTGAATGATTCTTCAAGATAGTTGCGCATTCCTCTCGATCTTTCTTTACTCATTTTTTTAATAAAAACTCTTCGTCTATTTCCTGAACGATTCCTCTTCTGCCGTTGCTGAAATTTCTAGGTTTTACTCTTTTGGTGCGTTCTTGCTTCTTTTTTCGTCTATTGTGTCTCGTATCTCTCATCTGCGCTGCACGACTATTGTCTTTTATAGTTATGTTCTTGGCCCATTAGGTTACTAAAGCAACGTACAAGCCTTTCACCGATTTTCAACCTGAGCAATCTAATTCTTCATCGCGCAACTCTTTGTCCATTTTCCACGACGTATTTTTGCTTATTTCTTTGCTCGCGCTAGTTTCTGGTCCTTAAGCGTTATAGTGCTACTTTTGAGCTGAACTTTCTCCACCTTTTCCAAAAACCTATAATTTGCCTTAAATCAGTAACGGTTTATTCAATCAACTATAAATCCAAAATAAAATAAAATATAACTAAATGCATATAAAATATCAAGAATCAAGCAAGAAATCATTCATAACTACGGGTTAAATATAGATGTTTTACACACATATCAATGAGGCCAAAATGTCAAGAGTCCACCTCTATTTTGACGAGTCTACGAGTATAATTTCCTTATGTTGAGAGTGTTCTAAGAACGGGGGTACTCTCGTCTTTCCATATCTTTGAGTAGATAAGTGGCGGCTCCAAGGAACTTTGAAATCTGGTAGGGGCCTTCCCATTTGGGTTCTAACTTTTCGACATTCTTCGAGGCTTAATTCCTTTCAAAAAAACAAATCCCCGAATTGGAAAGTTTGGGGATCGCACTTGTGTGTTATAGTAGCAAGACATGCGTGTTTTGTATAATTCTTCCCGAGGCGTAGCTCAGTTTCTTTTATCTTCGAGGAGGTCAAGGTCAAGGGCCAAGTTAGCGTTATTTCTTACCGCATTGTACTCTTGTACCCTCCAGCTTTGTTTCACGACTTTGGATGGAACGACTGCCTCAGACCCGTAGACCAAATTGAACATGATTTCTCTACTTGCAGGCCTTGGGGTAGTAGGATAGGCCCATAGGATATCGGATACTTCTTCGACCCACTTGGATATGTATCGCTCAAGGTGGGCTTTGAGGATCTTCAGGAGGGATCGATTGGTCACTTCCACTTGCCCGTTACCCTGGGGTTATCCAAAAAATGTGAAATGGTGCTTGATTTCCCATATATCGCACCACTTATGGAGGTACTCGTTTCTGAATTGTAACTTGTTGTCGCTGGCCAATTTCTCGAGAACTCAGAATCGATAGAAAATGTTGCACCATATGAAGTTAATAACGACTCCACTTGTGATTTTGGCCAGGGGCTCGACCTCAACCCACTTGGTGAAATAGTTAACCACAACTAGTAGGTAGTTCTTTTGACTTTTGTCGGGCACCAGAGCTCCAACGATGTCAATTCACCATTTATTTAAGGGACATGAAATCGCGTCTGACACCCAGGGGGTTACCGGCTGGTGTACTATCGAGGCGTAAACTTGGAACTTGTTTTATTTCCTATTGTATTCCTCACATTCGGTGACCATAATCGGCCACTATCCTTGCCGAAGGACTTTGAGCGCGATACTTCTTGCTCTGGCGTAATTACCGCAACATCCCTCGTGAATCTCTTGTAGGACTTGCTAGGCCTCTTGTTCATTTATGCACCGTAGGTTGGGTTGGAAGAAGGATCTCCCATAGAGTATTCATACCATTAGAAAATATCGGTTCGCGGGCTTGTTCATGGTCTGATACTTGTGTTTGTTGCTGGCGAATTTATCGAGAGTCTCGAGGAGTTTCACAATTTTGGTCATCCATCCATTCTCGGTGGAGGTGGTTGCTAAGGTGCTCTCTTCATTGGCACGTCGTTTGGATTTTTAAGTTGTGAGGAAGGTGATGTTTCGAGTATTTATGGTTTGGGCCTAACTAGCGAGCTTGGATAGCACGTTAACGTCTTGAATTTTGGCACGAGGGACTTATTTTACGGCAAACTCTTGGATGTCAGTCTTGTTGGCTAAGACGACGTCTAAGTATTCCTTCATTCTTTCTTCTCGAGCCTCGTAAGCCCCACTAATCAGCTATACTATGAGCTGAGAATCACTATGGATAAGGACTCTGTGCATGCCTCCCTCGCGGGCTAACCGCATAAGGAGGGCCTCGTACTCGACTTTGTTATTGGACACATGGTAATCCAACCGAATAGCAAAATCCAGGACTTCATCGTGTTCTTGATCATCTTCCTTCCGGAACACTATACCATCCCTTTTGTGGGAGCCTGTGGAGGAACTATCGACAAAGACATGCCAGAGAGGTTGTTCCTCTTCTTCATCAGAGCCCTTGTACGTTTCAACGATGAAGTCCACAAGGATTTGAGCATTGATGGCGGGTCTAAGGGCCTAGGTGATGTTGAACTCTCCTAGTTCCACGACCCATTTTACCATTCTACCGGAGGCCTCGGGGTGATTAAGTATGGCGCGTAAAGGATGCTACGTGAGCACCGTCACGGGATGCGCGATAATGTAAGCTCGGAGCTTGCACATGACAGTGATGAGGGCCAAACCGACTTTCTGCATCTAAGTATAGCGCGTCTCGACGTCTTTTAGAGTTTTACTTACGTAGTAAATAGGCAAATGTTCCCTTCCTTTTGCCTGGACCAGTACCACACTGACTGACTCAAGTTTGACGGCTAGGTAGAGAAATAATGTTTCTCCCATAACTATCTTCACGAGGAGCGAGTGCCTCGTTAGGTATTCTCTGAGTTGCGTTAAGGATTCTTCACATCGACCGTTCCACTGGAAGTCTTTCATGTTTCTGAGTATCTCGAAGAAAGGGAGGCCTTTCTCCGAGGAACTGGAGATGAACCAGCCTATAGAGGCCATCCTCCCCATCAACTTTTGTACATCTTGTATGGTCTTAAGTGCCTTCATATTGATGATGGCATGCACTTTTTTGGGGTTGACCTCTATTTCTTTCTCGGTCACGAGGTAGCCTATGAACTTTCCATCGCGATCCCGAAAGAGCACTTCTGCTGGTTAATATTCAGTTCGAACTGCTCAATGATTTTGATGGCTTGTTCCAGGTCCTGTGCGTGGTCCTCAGATTTATTTCTTATGACGATCATGTCATCCACATAAGATTCCATAGTGTCTCTGATGACCGCTTGAAACATGACGTTTACTAGCCTCTGGTAAGTGGCCCCATCATTTTTAAGTCTGAAAGGTATGACTAGATAATAGAAAGTTTTGACATCGATGATCAAGCTAGTTTTCTCTTGATTATACCCCTGATCTCCATCCATGGTCGAGAGTAAGGTACATCTAGCAGTAGAATCCACGAGTTAATGGATACTTGACAAAGGGTAGCAATCCTTGGGGGCAGACATCGTTGAGGTCGGTGAAATCCATGCACATAGGACACCTTCCCTCGGTCTTAGGTACGAGGATGACGTTTGCGAGCCATTCTAACTATCGAACCTCTCTAATTTACTTAAGATTGAGATGTCATTGTACCTCATAACTTATTATCTTGCTTCTCTCAGCCCCATGGCCCGCTTTCTCTGTTGTACTGAATTAGCGGTGGGTTAGATGTTGAGCTCGTATGGGCATATTTCCTAGCTAATCCTTCTGGGAGGGCCACCTTCCTAAGCAAAGACGCGTTGGAATTACTTGAGGGTATTGGTGATTGATTTCTCCATGTTTTCTTCAATGTTGGTACTTATTTTCACAATCTTCCCCACGCTTTCTTCTGCAAGCTCGATCATCTTGAGCTCTGACTAAACTCTTGCCTTCTCAATACGAGGTTTCTTGGCTGAAAATCCCGATGGTGCTTCTCTTGGGCCGACAGGTAAGGCATGCATATCACATTCGCGGGACTAAGCTTGATCGCCTCTGACTTCTCCGATAACCAAAGGGGGTCAGAAACTTCACCTTTAGGTAAATCGTGGATGATATGGCTTTGAAGACTCAGAGGGACAACATGCCGCAGATGGCATTGTAGGTTTTGAAGGGGCGTTAACCACCCATAACTTGATTGCTTTGGTGTGCCTCGTGGCACCTCCTCTCCACGCTACGGGCAGGGTGATCGTTCGGAGTGTCTGACAGTTTTCCCTAGAGAATCCTATTGGACCTTTAGGGGCTCCATCTAGTCTTATGTTAGTCCGAGGGCACGCTAAGAGGAGAAAAAGAGGACCCGAGCTCTTTATATTCTCTTCATGTCTACACCCAGTATTGTAGCCTGGATGACCAACGGATCCTCGTCGGGATAGACGATACCTTGCAAGTCGATTGGTCCGAAGGTGATCGTGGGCGAAGCCTACGTTAAGGGTGGCGTATACTTCTAACCTCTGATCTACTTTGCGAGCCTCTTTGATATATTTACTCTCGTGTCGCGTTGAGTAGATGGACATAACTCCGCTTTCTATCACATTCACAGTTCTTCCGGTAGGCGGGTTGTCGCGGTATGTACGAGGGGCATGTGGGGGCTGGGGCCTTGTTTCATTGCAGTACTCAGATGGAGTGTGATGCTCTTCTTCGGAGGACTCGAAGCGGGGCCTCTGGGTTGTATTTTGATCGTTCAACATGGCCTTGACTGTTGTCGGGCATCACGTATTTCTCTAGGAATTCTAGATCGAGGAGCCGTCGGGTTTCGTTTATGAGGTGGGTGCACTCGTTGGTGACGTCCCATAGGTCCGATGGTAGACACAATATTTCTCAAAGCTTCTATATTTGTAGGGATCCCTGGCAGGGGGGCTAGCAGAGCTCTTTTTCCCCTCCCATGATATTCAATACTTTAGTTAGGGTGGCGGTCATGGGAGGAAGCAGTGTCGGCTCGAGATGCCTTTATACCTTATTGTCTTTCTTGTCTTGACCCTTGTCATCCTTCTTGTCCTTGCCTTTCTCTCCCGAAGGGCCGTAGGCCTTGGCCGAGTCAGATTCTTCCATGGTTTTAAGGTTTCCTCCATATGCATAAAAAACTCGACTCTCTACATCAAGTTCTCGAGGTCTTTTGCACGAGTTCTCATCATGTAACTAGAGAAGTCATCGATCCAGAGCCCATCCACAAGTATATCCGAAAACATCCGTGGGTCGACGTGGTGGACATCTAGGACTTTGTTGCCAAATCTCTTCATATAGTCTAGGATGGACTCGTCTTTTCCCTACTTGATGTTGAACATGTACCCCCACGGGGTTTGGGAAACTGTGGTGGCACACGAACTACCTTGTGAACATTTGGGTCAGCTGCTCAAAGCTATAGATGGACCTTGTGAGCAACTCAGAGAACCACGTTTGCGTTTGTCCCATAAGAGAAGCACGAAATATCTGCCACAAGGCATAGTCGGGGGCGGATACTAAATCCATGCATGCCATGTACTGGCTTATATGATCGTGGGGATCTCAGTCATTATTTTTTCCCGCGTAAGTGGGCAATCCTGCGGTCTTCATTCCAGAGGAAATCTTAGCTTGCGATACGTGGACTGCGAATGGAGAGCCTCTATAGGCGACTTCTTCCCACAGGTTCAGATTGCATCGGAGCTTGCGCAACTCTCTCTGCATTTATTTTACGATTAGTCGTACAAATTCATTTGAGGCACCTGCACGATGCGGTTGAGGCTCAGATCGCCTTTCATCCTCGTGGTTCCATCATTTTTCTTCATTTGTCCTTCTTTGAGGCTGCTAGTCGGGAGCTCGCGTCATTTGACGGCTATCCTCGGTCGCGTTCGAGTGTTCAGGTTGTGCCCGGGCCGTTCGACGAGGAGGGTGATTTCATGGGGATCGATTGAGGTTGGAGTCTGTCGATCCGGCATCCTGAGACGGTGGTGGGGGTCTACCCATGCGCAATATCCTTCTTCTCTGGCGGCCCTTTCGCCATGGATGAGGACATCGTTGACCAGATTGTCATACACATCTCTTGGGACATGGACGTACACTACTCCAGGTACTTGGATGCGCCTCAGAGATCTCGGGGTTAGGAGCGAGATTTTCCATCTCCCGCCAGTGCTCTACTTCAAACGATTTGTTACTTCCTCTCTTCTGCGACTTTTAGTTGCTAAGATTGACAAGCTTTTCTCAGGCTACCTCAGGGATTCAGCAGCGTTCCCACATACAACGCCATTTGATGATGCAATACCATTCGACCTTCCCGGGAAGGATAATTTTGGCATATTGACCGAGTGAGTTTTATCGGAGCGCTGATCCCGAGCCTGAGAGAATGAGAGATGCTTTATCAATATTTGCGAGGATGAGAGAACGAAAAGTGGTGGAACTCAGTTGGAGAGGGGAGCTATCTTGGAGATAACTTAAAGATAAAGTACAAGTATGCTTTTGCTGATTACTTAGTGCTCAAGTATTGCTGAAAGATTTATGCCAAAAATTTCAAATAAATCTACATTTCATTGATTTATCAGATAGATATTAGAGGTGACGATGGTGGGATAGCTGTGGTGGAGAGATGGAGGTGGGTGCAGCTTTCGTAGGCTTAACTTTTTTTTTCTTGTTGTTTAGGCTTCTTTTCCAGCATTATGTAAGCTTTACTTTTTCTTTCTTTTTTTGTTAAAAAAAGTTTTTGGACATAACATCTTGAGGGTAGAATAGTAATTTAATTGGTAAATTTAGAAGTCTCAGTTGCACTTTCGGCACGTGCCATGCAATTTTACTTGGTGAGGAGTTCTTTGGAACACTGGAGTTTTTTTCCAATAAAAATAACATAAGATTTTTTTTACTAATGAGATAAGTGATAACACAACACATGGTAAGTTCTTGCATTTTACTCGTTTGCTTACACTTGATAGCTTACACTTGATATATATAGGTGAATGACGTGAATGTTTGTTATTGTAGTATCATACTAAACTTTAAACATTTAAGTAACTTTGGTAACTCAATACTAAATTAGTTACCAAGTAAATTATATTAAAAGAAGCTTACAATTTAAGTCTTGAATAGTTATGTTAAGTCTTGATGTCTATATTTAAATTTAATCCATTTTTAAGCAATAAACAAAACACTCGAACAGCTTGACTTTTCAACAACTTAACATAGTTACTTATTATATTTTTAAACATTAATTTTCAAATTTCAATGTTTAGATAGCTCACAAAATGTTAAATATACGTTATGTTAACAATCAAAGATACATAAAAATGCGAACTATTAAAAATTTTAACTTAAAAAAATATATTACAGGCGACTATGTTGCAAGGGTTCGAATATGGCAGTACGATACGGTGCGGATACATCGATACGATAGTTTTTAAAAACAATCGATATCGATACGACAAAGATACGTCTATATATAATAAATTATTATATTTATTTTATGTATTTTTTATTTTTAGCAAATTATGCAAACATGGACACTGTGACAAAAGAAGAAGATTACAAGAATTCAAATGAAGAAGATGCTACAAGAATAGACCAAATTCGCACTTCAAATGGGCCAATCACAAGAGGGCTTGCTAAGAAGATGTGAGCATCTCTTTATGGGCTAATTAACCAAATTTGGGTCCATAATGATAACGGAGGCCCAAATGAGCAACAAAGATGGTCAAATCTGATTCAAGTGACCTTTTAAATAATGGTCAAAAGTCAAAGACGAGTTTTGACTATTCTTTCATCATTTTCTAGTCTAGTTAATGTATTGTCCTTTTCTAGAAGTTTCTTTCATCATTTCCTAGTCTAGTTAATGTATTTTTCTTTTCCTAGAAGTTGTTGGAAGGTCATAAGTTGATTTCTTAGTGACCAAGTTTGTCTCTCCTATAAATTAGGAAGACTATTTTCATTGTAAGACAACACTTATCATATTTATAAACTTTGTGAGATTTTATTCTCTTTGGTTCTTTGAACAACTATTTCCGAACTTATCAAACGGGTTCATCATCCTCGTTTGTGGCGTTCAAATCCGGCTTATCAAACGGCACCCTCCATAACCGTTTGTGGCGTCTTCATTATACCAAGGTTCATGTTTTGTATCAAGTAGTGGGTCGCGGTCTCCATACCAAGGTTTCTATTTGTACTAATGCAACGAGTCGAGGTTCCATCCAAACAACCTGAAGATAACGATCCTACGTTTAGCATACAAATACCATTTATCATTGGTGGATATCGTATCATTTGGTATCTAGAGCAAAGGTTTTATCTTTCAGCTCCTATCCGTTCTTGGTTTAATCTTCAGATTACCAAAAACATCTATCTTTAATTTGTGTTTTTATTTCTTAGAAAAAAAAAAGAAAAAAGAAAAAGAAAAGAAAAAAGAAAAAGAAAAGAAAAGAGTACCAAAAAAATGGAAAAAATAGTGGTACCAAAAAAAGAAAAGAAAAGAAAAGAAAGAGAAGTATCAACTTTATTTCTTTTGTTGATTTCTTGTTGGGACTGAGTGAGTAATACGTTCTGAAAGCATTGTTGGATGGATGTTAAGTCAATTGCTGGTCAACATTAAAACCAGAACCCTGACTTTCGCCACAACAGTTGAAAAAACTTTTGGAAACAATGTTGGATGGATGTTAAGCCAATTGCGGGTCAACATTGAAACCAGAATCGTGTCTCTCGCCACCTTTGTTTGATTCCGTTCGATTTAGTTTGAGAAGAACATATAGAGAATATACGAGTGGAAAAAGGCAGTGAGTGTGAGATTATTAGAGGGAAAAGGCCAATATATTTAAGTGATACACGAGTGACATATTTTGAGTGAAAAAAAACTTGAGAGTAAACACGTAAGGGAGTGTTGTGAGGTTTCTTTCTTTCTAACATTGTTTTTGCAGGTTATTATGTCTCGAGAAAACACCAATGAAGGAGCACCACCAATAATGAGTGAACTTCAAGTTCAAGCATTGATGGGTTATTTGGGATATCTGATGAAAGATCAATTGGAGCCACTAAATGAGAGGTTGGATAGGGTTGAAAGGGAGTCTGTACAAATGCATCCACGTAATGAAAATACTCGACGTAGAAGGGGAGAAGATGAAGATTCATATGATGATGATTCCGATGATAGATTGTCAATGGTGGTGACTAGAAGGCGTGAAAGACGAGTTAGAGAAGATAACAACTTGGGAAGTATAAAGATGAATATCCCATCTTTCCAAGGTAAGAATGATCCCGAAGCCTATTTTGAGTGGGAAAAGAAAGTTGAATTAATTTTTGATTGCCACAACTATTCTGAAATGAAGAAGGTTAAGCTTGCGGCTATTGAATTTTCCGATTATGCTATTGTGTGGTGGGATCAACTAACCTTGAATAGGAGACGTAATGGTGAACGTCCAATAGCAACATGGGAAGAAATGAAAGTTGTTATGAGAAGGCGGTTTGTTCCTAGTCATTATTATAGGCACTTGTACCAAAAGTTGCAGCGGCTTAAACAAGGCAATTGAAGTGTGGAGGACTATTATGATTCGGGCAAATATTGAAGAAGATAGAGAAGCTACAATGGCAAGGTTTTTGAATGGATTGAATCCAGAAATCCAAGATAAAGTAGAAATGCAACATTATGTGGAGCTAGAAGACATGGTGCATATGGCTATCAAAGTTCAGCAACAACTCAAAAGAAGAGGCACTCGTGCATCTCAAAGCTCAAATTCATCCGCTTGGAAACCAAACTACCCGAGAAAAGAAGAAAAGCCCATGGTTAAGTCAAAGACCGAGGCCAAACAAGAACCGACCAGCCAAGGAATGCAAGGTAAATTTGACCCTTCAAGTTCTAGAAATCGTGACATTAAATGTTTTAAATGTCAAGGCAGGGGTCATGTTGCCAATCAATGTCCAAATAAAAGATTCATGTTGATTAAAGAAGATGGTGGGTTTGAAACCGATGAGGAGGCTGATCATGAATCAATACAATCCTCGGGGGATGATAATGATGGAGAAGGGCTGTTCATGGAGATTATGTTTTGGTTACAAGAAGAATTTTGAACGTGCAAGCAAAGGACGAGGAAAGTGAGCAACGAGAGAACATCTTTTACACTAGATGTCATGTTCTTAACAAGGTATGTAGTGTGATAATTGATGGAGGGAGTTGTACCAATGTTGCAAGCACTACTTTGGTCGAGAAGCTTGACTTGCCCACGATGAAACATCCTCGACCATACAAGTTGCAATGGTTCAATGATTGTGCCGAAGTGAAAGTCAACAAGCAAGTGCTGATTTCTTTTAGCATTGGGAAGTACAAGGATGAAGTTTTGTGTGATGTAGTTCCAATGCAAGCTGGACATATACTTTTGGGGCGTCCATGTCAGTTTGATCGTAAAGTTAACCACAATGGCTTTACGAACAAGTATTCTTTTGTCCACAATGAAAGGAAAATCACTCTTGTTCCTTTAACACCAAAAGAATTTTTTGAAGATCAAGTGAGATTTCAAAAGAAAGAAAATGAGCAAAAAAAAAAAAGAGTGTACAAAAAGAAATGAGTGAAAAACAGAAAATTGCCAACAAAAAAGAAGTTGAAGTTTTGGCAAATGAGAAAAAAAAGGAGAGAAAAAAAGAGAGCATTTTTGCAAAAACAAGTGAGTTGAAGAGGGCAATGTTTTTGAAACAACCAATGATTGCATTCTTTTACAAGGGGACACTTTTTAGCACTAACGAATTAACTTCTTCCTTGCCAAGCTCTATTGCATCTATTTTGCAGGATTATGATGATTTGTTTCCCGAAGATATACCACAGGGTTTACCCCCTATCCGAGGGATTGAACATCAAATTGATTTTGTACCAGGAGCTATGATTCCTAACCGCCCGCCATATCAAATGAATCCATAGGAGACGAAGGAGTTGCAAAAGCAAGTTGAAGAACTCATGGAAAAGGGCTACGTGAGGGAAAGCATGAGTCCTTGTGCCGTTCTAGTACTTTTAGTTCCAAAGAAGGATGGTTCGTGGAGGATGTGCACTGATTGTCGAGCAATCAACAATATCACGGTAAAATACTGCCACCCCATACCTCGTTTAGATGATATGCTTGATGAATTGCATGGATCTTGCGTGTTTACTAAAATTAATTTGAAATGTGGTTATCATCAAATAAGAATGAGAGAGGGAGATGATTGGAAAACTGCTTTTAAGACAAAGTATGGTTTGTATGAATGGTTAGTGATGCCTTTTGGTTTAACAAATGCACCTAGTACTTTCATGCGATTGATGAACCATGTCTTGCGTGCTTTTATTGGAAAATTTGTTGTGGTATATTTTGATGATATTTTGATCTATAGCAAGAACTTGGATGATCATGTTGAACATTTGAAACTTGTTTTAGATGTCCTACGAAATGAAGAGTTGTTTGCTAATCTGAAAAAGTGTACTTTTTGCATGGATAATCTTGTGTTTCTAGGATTTGTTGTGAGTGCACAAGGTATACGTGTTGATGAAGAGAAAGTCAAGGAAATACAAGAGTGGCCAAGTCCAACAAGTGTGGGAAATGTTCGAAGTTTTCATGGATTGACAAGCTTTTACCGACGATTTGTGAAAGATTTTAGCACCATAGCTGCACCAATCACCGAAGTGATAAAGAAAAATGTTGGATTCAAGTGGGAAGAGGAACAAAAAAAGGATTTTCAATTACTTATAGAAAAGTTAACCAATACTCCTTTACTTACTTTGCCTAACTTTTCTAAAACTTTTGAAATTGAGTGTGATGCTTCAGGAATTGGAATATGTGTTGTTCTTATGCAAGATGAAAATCCCATAACTTACTTTAGTGAAAAGCTAAGAGGAGCAGCCTTGAATTATCCAACTTATGACAAGGAGTTGTATGTTCTGGTTCGGACCTTAAACACATGGCAGCACTACCTTTGGCCTAAGGAGTTTGTGATTCACACGGATCATGAATCTTTGAAGCATTTGAAGGGCCAACACAAGCTGAATAAGAGGCATGCACGATGGGTAGAACTCATTGAAACATTTCCTTATGTCATTCGATACAAGCAAGGTAAGGAGAATGTGCTTGCCGATGCCCTTTCTCGAAGGTATGCTTTACTTTCTACTCTTGATTCAAAGTTGCTTGGTTTTGAGTACATCAAGGATTTGTATAGAGATGATTCTGATTTTCAAGTTGAGTATCAAGATTGTGAAAAGCATGCTAGTGGTAAGTTCTTTAGGCAAGATGGATTTTTATTTAGAGAAAACAAACCTTGTGTGCCTAATTGTTCTTTGAGGGAATTACTTGTGCAGGAAGCTCATGGAGGAGGACTAATGAGACACTTTGGCATTTCAAAGACCTTAGCAATTCAGCAAGAACATTTCTTTTGGCCACACATGAAAATGGATGTTGAAAGAACATGCGGCAGATGCATCACTTGTAAACAAGCTAAGTCCAAAGAGCAAAATCACGGTTTGTATACTCCTTTACCAATTCCTACTACACATTGGATTGATAGTTCTATGTATTTTGTGTTGGGATTGCCAAGAACAAAACATGGTAGGGATTCTGTTTTTGTGGTTGTGGATATTTTCTTAAATGACACATTTTATCCCATGTCACAAAACTGATGATGCTTCTCACATTGCTGATTTGTTCTTTAAAGAAATTGTGAGATTGCATGGTATGCCAAGAACCATTGTTTCGGATAGAGATACAAAGTTTTTTGAGTTACTTTTGGAAGACCTTGTGGTGTAAGTTAGGGACAAAGTTGTTGTTTTCTACTACTTGTCACCCACAAACGGATGGTCAAACTGAAGTAGTAAATAGGACTTTGTTTATGCTATTGAGGGCAATCATAAAGAAGAATATTAAGACTTGGGAAGATTGTCTACCACATGTTGAATTTTCTTACAATAGAACTGTGCATTCTGCTTCTAAATTCTCACCATTTGAAATTGTTTATGGTTTTAATCCTTTGACACCATTGGACTTAACTCCATTACCTACTTCTGAGTATGTGAATTTAGATGGCAAGAAAAAGGCTGATTTTGTTAAGTAGATACATGAGAAGACAAGGCTCGTATTGAAAAGAGAACTCAATAATATGCCAAGCAAGCAAACAAAGGGCGTCGAAAGATGATCTTTGAACTGGGAGATTGGGTTTGGTTGCACATGAGAAAGGAAAGGTTTCCCAAAAAGAGACGTTCCAAATTATTGCCAAGAGGAGATGGACCTTTTCAAGTGATTGAGCGCATCAATGACAATGCTTACAAGTTGGATCTTCCTGGTGAGTATAATGTTAGTGCTACTTTCAATGTGTCTGAGTTGAGTCCTTTTAATGCAGGTGATACAGATTTGAGGACAAATCCTTTTCAAGAGGAGAGGAATGATGCAAATATGGACACAGTGACAAAAGAAGAAGATTACAAGAATTCAAATGAAGAAGATGCCACAAGAATAGACCAAATTCGCACTTCAAATGGGCCAATCACAAGAGGGCTTGCTAAGAAGATGTGAGAATCTCTTTATGGGCTAATTAACCAAGTTTGGGTCCATAATGATAAATGAGGCCCAAATGAAGATGGTCAAATCTGATCCAAGTGACCTTTTAAATAATGGTCAAAAGCAGTGTTATTAAAACCGGCCCGGACCGGCCGGTCGAACCGGTTCGACCAGAAACCGGCCATTAATCCGGGCCGGTTGACCATGCGGACCGGTCCCTGTTTAGAACCGTTCTGGGCCGGAAAAAATCGGCCCAGAACCGCGACCCGGTGGGCCACTGAACCGGACCGGCCCAATTCAAAGTAAAAAAAAAAAAAAAAAAACAGCAAATGAATAATAGAAAAATTGAGGCCTTAATTGCAATTTCAAACAAAACCATTCTCCATATTCAGTTAGAAGAAATGCTTGGAGGACAACTAAATGTTGAAGGTGAATCTAGTTCTCAACCATCAATAGGTAATTTTTTTTATAGTACATATTTTTATTCTTTTAAGTTTCAATACTTTAAATAATTCACTTATATATTTGTATGCTACTTTGTTTAGGCACTGAAGATGCAAATATGGATATGAGTACATACATTCATGATGATGATGATGATTGAGTGATTTCAATTTTAACTTTTAATGAATATTGTTAGATTAAGCTTATTGAGGGTGTACCTTTTGAATTCTGAGATGTTTTTACTTTTTACATATTTTGAGTTATGAGTTATGACATTATTGTGATGATATTGTTGGTTGGATTATTGTGACATTTTTGAATTTTTGATGTGATTGTGGGAATTTTTGATGATTTGATTTTTTTACATATGTTGTTCTGCATCGTATATGTCGCTGTGACGGAGGTTTGACTACTTGACTACAGTGACCGGTCGGACCAGTGGTTCAACCGGTTCGAACCAGTAAAACCAATAACCAGTGATGTACCGGTTCGATGTCCGGTCCGGTTCTGAAAACACTGGTCAAAAGTCAAAGACGAGTTTTGACTATTGTTTCATCATTTTCTAGTCTAGTTAATGTATTGTCCTTTTCTAGAAGTCCCTTTCATCATTTCCTAGTCTAGTTAATGTATTTTTCTTTTCCTAGAAGTTGTTGGAAGGTCATAAGTTGATTTCTTAGTGACCAAGTTTGTCTCTCCTATAAATTAGAAATACCATTTTCATTGTGAGACAACACTTATCATATTTATAAACTTTGTGAGATTTTATTCTCTTTGGTTCTTTGAAGAACTATTTCCGAACTTATCAAACGGGTTCATCACCCTCGTTTGTGGCGTTCAAATCCGACTTATCAAACGGCACCCTCCATAACCGTTTGTGGCGTCTTCATTATACCAAGGTTTGTGTTTTGTATCAAGTAGTGGGTCGCGGTCTCCATACCAAGGTTCCTATTTGTTCTAAGGCAACTGGTCGAGGTTCCATCCAAACAACCTGAAAATAACGATCCTACGTTTAGCATACGAATAGTATTTATCATTGGTGGATATCGTATCAACAAACAATAGAATTTAAAACTTAAACAAGAAAATTTGAATATACACAAAAAAAGGTTTAATATTAGAAAGTCATGCATCAAAATTAAAAGAAAACATCCAAACGTGAATTATAACTAATAAGTTAAACAACAAGTTAACAAGCTTGTTGTAATATTACAAAATCAAGATGTTCGATACTCAACGATTAATGACTACATAAAGTCATATTAACAAAAAAAAGTGAATTAATAATAATGTTTTCAAGTAATTCACTTTCCAAATTAAACTGAACATCACAAATTAAGTTGAACATCACTTTTAATTTTTAACCCATCAAATATTAAAAAATTATAAAAAAGACCTAAAATAGTTCCGATACGCCTAAAAAACGTATCGGATACGCATCGATTTTTTGTAGTTTTCAAAATTAAAGGATACTCCACGTGTCGTATCAGATACGTTAGTACGGGTATCAATATCTGAATCGATATCGATATATATATCGGGTACTGCATAGCTGACTTTATATCGCTATCGGTACATCACAGCGGTCCCCGCATGCGTTGAATTGGTAGTATCATAAGTAGGGTCTATTTCATGCTGGGCACAGACATTGTGCGCAGCCCCATGATGGTAACATGTGGACAAAAAGACAAATTTTGTCCACGTGTCACCATTATGGGGCTGCGTATAATGTCTTGTGCGCAGCATATAATATTCCCATAAGGGGAGAGAAAAAGGTGAAAATGGTGATTAAATAATATTTGAGGGGCAAAAGTGTCCGTTCGGAGAGGAGTAAATGTTTGTCGTGATGAGGAATGTCATAATCAGGAGCTTTCCTGGCACTTCACTAGTGCTTTCTCTCTCTTCTCTTCTCTTTTCGGTGATGTGATGTAATGTAATGTAATGTATATTATTGTAATGTACTGTAACCCCTTTCCCTTTTTCCAATTTCCCAATACCTCTATTCCAACACATGCACACAGATTTACATGCAATTTCATTATATTTAATAATAATAATAATGCGGTAACAGAAGAGCTCTGATTCTGAATAATCTCAATGGCGGTTAATTCCACTGAAGAGGTCAGATTTCAACTAATTTCTTGTTCAAATCTGTGATTTAACTTGTCCAAATTTCTCAATCCATTTTTTTTTTTGGGATATTTACCCATTGACTCTGTGATAGTAAGCAATCCGCATAGCATCAACCTGTGATCTGATTTGAATCACATTGGATTCATCATGTGCTTTTTGTGTATCTTTCTTGTTGGTAATGGTATGAGTAGTTACTAGTTAGTTGTTGCTTCTTTTGTGGACCTTTTTTCTTCTTCTTCTTCTTATATATTATTGTCATTCATTCACCTACCAGACCTCTATATATTGATTCATTGTACTTTTGTTTTCTTCAGTACCAAAATGGCCATCATGTTGTAGTTTTGTTTTTGCCTGAGCCTGACGGAGGAGGAGGAACCACTAATAATACTAATACTACTAATACTAATAATAATAATATCGCCCATTCTACTGTCGAACCGTGCTTCACTTCTGCAACATGCATCCCAGATGTTGATATGGAGAATGGGACAACACAAACTCCCAAATACAAACAAGACTCTATTGGCATTTTTATTTCAGATGATCCATTCACAGTATGTTTGTTCCTTCCTTCCTTCCTTCCTCTTATATTATATTTATATATCTATCCACTCAATTGTATGAAAAGTCTTAATTAATCTCTACTTGTTTCTCAGCCTGATCGTTGCTTACAGATGGGAGGAAAATTCATGCAGCTCTTGCTGAATCACTTCCCCGAATTATCTATCTTTGCTTCCAGAGGTAGTTTACGTTGAGATCCAAACAAAGTTTGACTATGTATTGTTGTGTAATGCTTTTCTTTTCGCTCTAAGATCATAGTGCAAGTTCATCTTATTTATTCTGTATCTTGACCACTATGATAAATTGCTTATTATTACTCTTGATCCCTCGTTCTCTATATTTCGTTTACTGTGTCATATTCTGCTGACTTTAACTTGTTTTTGCATTCAATGTATTACAGATAAGCTTATACCAGAGAGAATATATGACACACCTACAAATAGATCAAGAAAATACAAGAGATCTCCATCTTTCAATTCAAGAAGAGTGGTTCTCCTTTTCTCAGTCCTGTATGCTCCAACTTTATTCTTGTTTGTTTAACATTCTCCTTTTGGTATGGTATGCTACTTACTCTACATGCTCTTAATTAGTAGGGGATTCTTTCTTGGCTGAGTGAGGGTGGAACATTTGTCTGGAAAACACGAGAGAGAAAATAGTCTTGAGGCTGCTAGCATGGAACTTGCACAACTCAAATTATGTAGCGAAGAGTTTCTCTAACAACTCTCATAAACAGTGTCTCTATTACTCTCATGTCTTAAACCTCTTAACCATTGAAGTATTCAGTATTCACTGTTAAGATACATATACACTGGTGCCAACCAACTTTTGGTGACAACTAATTGCATCCGCCTGTTCATGATTTTGCTGACAAGAAGCTAACACCCTATCTGTGTTTGCATTCCTTTGGGCTTTCTGAAGGGACACGCGACAGCTAGCTATTTATGTGATACATTAGTGCGGATGACCAGAACTTTTTGTCTTACACCAACCTTTCAATTAATGTCTCCACAATAATAACTACAGAAAACTATCGCGACGGAAGAATGGAAATGAGTTTGCAGTCTATACTACAAAATAAAAAGAAAACGCGCGCGACTAAATAGACTTTATTTAATAAATAAAGTGACTAGCGTGAGAGAGTGGTAATCAAGCTGAAAGTTGCCTATATAATTCTGTAGCAAATTCGACTAGCGCTAACAAAATGTTCAATTAGTACTGTCGTTTCTCTTCTCTATGGTTTTTGCTGTTGTTGATTATTAAGTGTGCCTCAGTAAGTGTATAAATTAGTAAGTGATTCACTTTGCGGCACTCCTAGATGTGGTCCTTCCGTTGAAATATGCTTTTGAAGTTGCACTTTGCGGTTACTATGTTGAATATTAATGAAGTCCATTCTTCTGTCATTCACTTCATGTCAAGTACAACATGGTTCCATATGCAATTTGAGCATGTACCTTCCGCATGAATGTGCCTCTCCCTGTGCGAGTGTGAGTAAACTAGCGTGGAATCTTAGAACGCTTAAAATTAACTTTTTTTGCACTACTAACTAATTAACATTATTTTATTCTCAGGTCAAGCATGGGAACTATAATTCTAATATATCTGACACTGAGAGTGAGGCAGATGGCTGATGGATCTATCAACGTATAATGAATTTGCTTACTCTCCTCCCATCTTGTTTGCAATCTTTGATGAAACCTTAGGTTTTCTCGTCCTACTTGACTTCACCTTACCGTGTTTCTTGATCTACTGCGCTGTGGTTAGGTTTTTATCAATGTATAGAATGTCATCTAAATGCAAGGGATTGCTACATTGTTGTATACAAATATTTTAGGTTCATTTGGTTTTATCATTTGTCTCCATATACCTTTGTCCTGGTGAGTTTTTTGGGTAGAGTAGATTGTTTTGGATTGGTGATTCGTAGTGAATGAAAAACGTATCCACTTTTTTTTTTTTTATTACTCATAGACCATACATAACAAATATGTGACAGGTTGTGCCCCAAGGTAAACCGTAAATGGTTTTTGTATCATTTCTATGGTTAGTAAAAGATAGGAAGGAACGATCTTATTTGACAATAATAAATGTTTTGGTTTAAATGAAGGAATGAGTCCATTGGTAAAGGTTTGACCCTCAATTGCATTAGCTTTGAGCTTTGGCGTTAGCTTTACCCAATGATGAGAACAAAAGGAATTCCAGTTTCGGTTGCAATTTGCCTGAAAACATGCTAAGAGTTTACAAAGTGAAGGGCATCCCCTCTTCAGCAAGCACAGCCTCTTCCTTGTTGTTCTGTGTTGGATGCATCTGTAGTCGACTTCAGGTTGACATCAACCATATCGTCCTGTTTTGTGGAGGAAAGAGCCCCCATTCCTGGCAATGCACCAGCTATTTTCCGAAACAGAGCCTACAAAACGACAAGTTAAATCGATCAAGTTCGAGAAAATTAAGTAGGCAAAGAGTGAATTGCTGCAGCTACTTTCTCAAGTTTAATAGAAATTGTAGAAACTCCCAAAAGGAGTTGTACCACGGAGGCATCTCTCCCTCTCCCTACCTTTATATTGAAACCTGCTCTGGCACTAGTTTCTATAAACATGATGCGGAGTTCACGAGCCTTTACTTCACCTTCTTCAATTGTAACTTGCCTGTATACACAGAGGCGCGCATTGTCAGATCTACCCTTCTAGAGGAATAAACGATGAAACCACAAAACAAGGGATATAAAACAAGAGACGTTTTGATAAGTTCTTCAACCTCGGTAAGTTTGTAGATTCTTTTAACCAATGGCTGTGTAACATTATATTGAGGTAGTGAATACATTCCGACAGGTGTGTTTACACTTTATAGTAAGTAATAAAGACAAGACCTAATTTTATCCTGTCACCTTTTATCAACAAGATCAGTTTTATTCCCCACAAGAACTATAATGACATTAGTGCCTCGTTCTGTTCTTACTTCCTCAATCCACTTTGAAGTGCTCAAGAATGACTGCCGATCTGCATGAAGACAAAATTATTGATAATTAGCAAAGAAATCATTAGTAACTAACAGATAGAGAGAACTATATGAGTCCGATCCCAATTTCAATGCTTGATAAGTGGAGGAGAATGTGTGAAAGGACATGTATGTTGCTTACTGGAAATATCATAGACTACCACTGCAACAGATGAATCTCTAATGTAGCTTGGTATAAGACTCCTAAATCTTTCTTGACCAGCAGTATCCCTGTCGCCATAACAAAAGTATTTTTGGTTACAAAGTGCAAAATAAAAGAAAAAAGCGAATCCTGAAGTCGACCACATCGTACAGACAATAATGTAATAATGACTAAATGAGTTTTGTAATATTGGATTAATGTATTACCAAAGCTGCAATCGGACAGTTTGATGTTCTAGGTACATTGTTTTGGACAAGAAGTCAATGCCGATAGTTGCCTGCATATGTGAAATGCTTCAAACAGAAACATAGTATGACATATATATAGTGATGACGAATATTATCAAGACAGATTAGATATATAGAGAATGAATGAACATATAGTTTTTTTTTTATTCTATCAAAGAAAAAAAATGAACCAGGGAGGTACACGCCTGATAGGTGGTGTCGAATTTATCGTACATGAAGCGGGTAATGATGCTGGTTTTCCCAACGGATTGATCTCCCAGAAACACCAGCTTGTACTTTGCTAATGCTGACACCCCTACCCCTACCCCTACCCCTACCCCTGCCATTTCTGTTATCTATGATCACTATCTAATTGTAACGACTGCCCTTGAAAAGTATATATGTATGATTTTAACAATTGATCCTTTTTCTTTTGTTTTGGTTAGAAAATGAAGTGGATTTATAGGAACTGGTTTGCTTGGAACTTGGAAGGAAGCGCGTCATGTCATGCTATGCACTCTGTATTATTATTTATTCCTAAAATTAACAATTCTATACAATATTCTTCCCCTGTGTAAGGGAAAGCGTCTTTTTATTTTTTATTATTTTTTTATTTTTTATGAACTAGAGAGAAAACGAATTTGCTACATCCAAAAATAGAATATCATGCACTTTATACTATCCAATCTTCCTGCATTGATATGTCATGATAAATTTCTAAAATAATATGTATAAATCATTCATGTGACTTAATGAGTATAAAAAATCTTTGTATACAGATCGTGAGTATGCATGAATGAATCGTATTAGTAATTTGATTTGTTACTAAGTGCGTAAATTTGACAAATCTCATTAATAAGTTAAGAGAAACGGCAGTCTAAGCTTAGTTAGTTTGACAATATCTCGTGTATATATAAATGGGTCAGTTATAAGGGTATTACAACGAGTACACTGATAACTAGACATATTCTAGCTATACTAGTCTAGAATAGGTTTAGTGCGGAACACCTCGAACTACCGTTAGATGCAAGGTAAGATGTTGGGAATATGTCGGATATAACGTCAGGAATTTTGTCGGGTCCTCCATATTGAGAATGACCCACTAGGTATATCGGAAGGGTTGCGAGTAATGTATATATCGAAGATATATATCGAGTAGTATGTCGAATGCTATGTCGGGTGTGGCTCGATATATGTCTATAATAATTGCGGATAATTAAAACTTACCTTGATTACTGAAAAATGGGTATTTATAGGCCTCAGGATACGGGGACCACTCACGTGATGAACACGTGAGCTGTGCCATATCGGGGATGATTTTCGATATATATGTCGGGAATGATACCCGACATGAGTAAAAGCTGGGTCTAGCCCATTGCAAGTCCACTACGGAAAATACCTATATCACTAATAATAACTCAACGCCATTTGCACACGTTCCGTTACAAAGTAATTAGCAATTACTGAGTTGGCAATATTAACAAAACTAATTTCTTATTCACTTAATTCATTATAAACCAAATGTATAATCTTATAACTATGTGATGTAGAGTCACAAACTCAAACAGATATCTATATATATATATATATATATATTTTACTACATTGCATAGTGTAATTAAATAAATAACAAGTTCTTTTGACATAAACATTGCGAAAGTTCATTAGCATTTACACAAGCCAATTTGATTCAACTTAATCTCGTACGTTACACGCTAAGATGCTTAAGTTTGAAAAAGGAAAGGTCACGTAACGTGTTCTACCCATAAAGGTATAGCTTCCTTAGTTTAATAAATCAAATATTTGAATACCTAATATGGGATTTCTGTCAGTCTTCAACAGAAAATACATTTCATTTTATTGTTCAAATTATAATAACTCTTGCTCAGTTCTTATTGTTTCTTCTGTTGATTATTATTTTTTTTAATTACGATGTGATCGTATGTACACACACTTCTATTTGTACAAAGCGTGTTGTTTTTTGCTTAATAAGCACCAATTAAAGATGAAATGGAAGTGAATTCTCACACACATGCAAACCGCTCTAATCTAATCTAATCAAATCAAATCATTACAAGAATACAATGATGTAGAAACCAAAGAAAATCGCTATCTATATAGATCGCAAAAATACCTAGCAAATTGATATTTGGTATCATGTATGGTCTACTATACCGGGCCGGCCATCTAGGCTGGCCCAGCAAAGAAGCTGTTTGCTCAAAGCATGTCGATCATTAATATTCGACATGCTCACAGACATGTCGAGTATATATATGCTCAATATGCTTTCTCACTCAACATATCCGGGAAACGCAGAGACGGTCTTTGCACACCGCAGTCTATAAATACTCTCTTCCTACAATTCAAGGCGGATTCATTAATTACACCTTACTATTCACGTATACACGTCGAGCATTCTTATTCGACATAGTTCTCGACATAGTACACTCAATATACTTTACCCAATGTGTCCAATGCCCTGCATAACTGGAAACTCGACATCCCTAGAATCCTCGACATCTCCAAATTCAACACGACAGTTCATCTTCCAGCGTCTTAGTCACCAGATGTTCCAGACAAAGTTAATCAAGAATCAAGTTCAAGACCCTAGATTAGTATAATTTGAGTATAGATTCTACTTTGTATTAACCTTACGTGTAACTCGAACGAATTTGTACCAAATTAGTGGTGTTGTCTGTGGGAGCACCACAAGCCTAGACATAGACGCCAGGATGACACGCATTAGCCGACCACAAACACAAAAAGCAACGATGGAAAATTCAACAGCTAGGGATCACCTGGTCAACATGGGGAAACAGTCTCTCCTACTGAGTAACCTGTCACGCGACCACATAAATTGCCTACTGAAGACCAACAACAACCACCATTGATCACTGACCATGGAACTCTCCAGCAACAAAGTCATGGCACTCAAGAATAGCCCGTAGGACCGGCATGGTCAATTGTTCTATCTCCAAAGATAATCGCACAGATTACTGCTATCGCGCAAGTAGCTGTGAGAGCGACAGTGGCAGCGACTATTCCTTTCCAGCAGACTAAAGGAGTGAATACCCTACCGCCTCGCCCCCAGGAATCTAGAGATAGGGGCTCACCATAAATGACTAAGATTGACAACAAGAATGATAAGGTCGAGTCATACAGGGACTGCCACCTCTCAAAGGCATCGGAGGAGAGAGTTGAAAGGGTCTCAAAATCTGCAAGCAGATCTAAGAGAGATAGGAAGAAGGTGGAATAGCTAAACTGGGAAAGACAAAAGGTACAAAGAAAGTTCACCGGGGGTATTTTGAATACGTTGGGGGGACATGTTGCGAAATTTTAAACGATAAGGGACAAGGTGAGACACACTCTATACGTTAGGAGGCTTATCATGATTTACCCAACTATAAAAAAATTATGGTAATGACCTCTACAAACGATCCTTGCTTTCTACCCTATTGTGACACTGACGCGAGACTAAAGCACACAACTAGCTACCATAAAAAAAACTTAGTGTCCAAGTAATCGGTATCTACGCCTCAATATCATTTCTTCCCCAAATAGTTTAACAATAGATCGTATTTATATAACGAGACAGGTATTACAAGTGTGGTGCTACGATTCTATTACAAACTAGACCTACTTCGATTAAGGCTAGTGCTACGTAGGCTTGGTTCGAAACACCTCGAACTGACGCTAGATACTCTGCTGGATGTCGAAGGTATATCACATGTGATGTCGAAGGTGATATCGGGGATGATATCGGAGGCCTTCTATGTTGGGGATGATGTCTTGGCTAATGTCGGGAGTAATGTCGAATTGTGTGTCGGTCATACATATCGAAGATATATATCGGGTGCTATGTCGGAGATTGTATCGGGTATGCTCAATATCGGTGTACTATAACTTATGATTATTAAAGCTTACCTTGATTAGCGAAATTCGAGTATTTATAGACATCGGGAAGCGGGGACCTCACACGTGATAAACACGTGAGCCGTACCATAACGAATGTCACATTCGATATGTATATCGGGGATGACCCCGATATAGGTAACATATGGGCATGGCCCATGGGCCAGCCCAATGTGGGGAAATACCCATATCACCAAAGTTTTCACCGCCCCATCCATGACACCACCAGAGCTTGAGAGCCCAATTTCGTGCAACTTGCCTTCCAAAATCGTGAAATCTTTCTATTAATGTGTTTGCCCCTTTTTTCAAGTTTTGAGTTTTATCCCTATGTCGATCATTATTTTGTTATGCGAAAATTTTCATCCATGTTGTTGTAGATCGTATTAGTTTTTTGTGTTTATGTATGGAAATGATACTTTGATATTGTTTGAATATGGCTTTGTTAGAATATTGTATAATTTTAGGGTGATTTCATATTTTTTAAATTTAGGTTGAATTTGAGGATGATAATGGAATTTTTGAATTTGATAGTTGGTTTCGTAATTAATTTAGGAGAAAAGTGTAGTATTAGAATTAAGTTTGGATAGAGAGCATTGTATTATCAGTTAAGCGTGCAAAGTGAAATTATTTGTGTTTAATTAGGGTGTGAGTTGAAGTAGGATTCTAAACCTTTAATTAGAGTAGAAAGTGTAAATTTAGAACTTTAGGGGTATAAGATTGCAATCTAGTTATTAAATTTTGAAATTTTAGGTGTACGGAGAATTTTATTTTCGGGTGTAAATTAGATTATTATTACGGCACATTTGGTTGCCCCATGAGCTTAAAACCCATATAATTTAGTGTCAAGATTATATTAAATAAAATAATTAATCTTACATTTGGTTGCCAAAAAAAATCCCACCTTGTAGCCTTTAATTTAACTAAACCTCATGTTTTGTTGCACATACACATCCACATTATTTCGTGAATTACCAAAACTACCCTTAAATTGCTTCGTAATTCGTGATTCTACTTTATGTCATTCAATTGTGATGTAAGCACCTTTTTGGGGGTAAGAAATATAATTTTTTTTTGAAAAAGTGGGGGTAGAATGGTATTTAACTTTAGTGGTTGAAGTTGGTGGTTGTGGCATTAAATTATCATAGGGGGGAGGGGGGAGTGAGATTAGTTATCTTGGAAAATGCTCCAAAAAGGCAATTTATGTTGGGCCCCTTCTACCTTTTATTTGCCAACCAAATGTGGTATAAACCCACACTATTTAATTAATATGGGCTGTTAAGGGCAACCAAATGTGCCGTTAGGGTGTAAAGTAGAATATTTAGGATTAGATTTTAGTTTACGGTAAAATTTTGAGCTATAGAGTCTAAATATACGATTTATAGCACTTTAAAGTTTAAAGTATTATTATTATTATTATTATTATTGCTATTATTTTTATTAGTAGGTAATTATCTGGTAAAAAGTAGTAGTAGTAAGTATGTTTGTTAAAATTAAATATTACTATTTAATTACTTTTATTTGATTACGTTTGTATTTAATGGGGATATTATATTGCAAGTGGATCGTCTCCTTTGGCAGAGAGGTGCCGTAAAATGCCTGAGGAGGGAGGGTTATCACTACGTTTCTGGGTTCACCTCGGGTAGTTGATGGATCATAGGGAGGATCATTTCCTGTGCCAGTCGAGTGGAGCACTTCTCTCACGGTTACTAGTTCACATGCTAGTGTGTTCCCCCAATCGTTTACGACACCTCAAGGTTTTCTGAATATTGTCATGCAGATGGCCTAGCTAGTGTAAATTGGGCAGTACGTTGATGTTCTCGTTCAATGCTAATCAAATGATGATGGGGTGTTAGCCAGCATTTTGTTGAACGCACACAAGTTGACTAGAGTCTTCGTCCCGAGGTATCACTGGGAATTGATATTGTTTAACATACAGACTCATTTAGGTGGATTACTTGCGACTAGTGATTCTCAAGACTCATCATCGCATCACTTAGCATCTAGTCACATGATGAGTTACTACGGGGGTGGCGGGTCTCTCTACGCAACTAGGTCATCGTCTCAAGGATCATATACACGTGTCATACCTAAGAAGTAGGTGACATGTGATGGGTCGAAGCAGGCGTAGAGATGAATGTTGTTGATGATGATGTGTGTCGACTAGAGCTAACAACGAGCTTGAACTGTTGGAAGGTTTGCCCGAAGATCATGCTGGTTGTTGAGGTAGAAGGATTAGTCTCGCTGGCCAACTTATCAAGTGGACAGATCGCGAACGACTTTCACATCAAAGAATCAATTTGCAAACCCGCATACTATAATGCAGTGTACGAACATATGTAATGACCATATCTAGTCATCAAGACGATATCGTTGTGGTGTTTCCTCCATTAACTAGCGGACAAGACGTATTACGACTGTACCCCGTCGTGGATGGGATAGAAAAGAGTATGAAAATTCAAATTTTGTTTTCTAATTTTAAACATCTAGAAACATGTTTCTAAATCTAAAATCAAACTAAGTATTTTCTGAATCTAGACAATAAAATAATATCATCCATAAAGCTTGTAACGTGAAAAAACAAAAGTTAATTCTTTAGAAAATAAGTTTATACAATTAAGAAACATGTTTTAAAACTAACACTACAAGAATTGGCGGTCATCCGTGACCGCCAGCTCATGACCGCCCGACGGTCGTGGGCACATCCCGCGACTGCTAGGCGTCGCGGATGCCATAGGCGGAAAACTCCCGCCTATGCACTGCCCCGCGGTCGCGAAGGCGCCACATCCGCGACCGCACTGCGGTCGCGGATATCATAGGCGGGAAGCTTCCTGCCTATGCACCACCGCCGCGACCGCTCCCGCATATGGCTCGCCAGCGTGATGTCGCAACCGCTGGGCGGTCGCGACTGCGGGGCATCGGGGGGAGGGGTTCTATAAAAAACCCCTCCCTCCTCTTTTATTTCTCACACTTGTGAGTTCTCTCTCTCTCTCTCTCTCTTAATTATTTCTCTCTCTAGTAATATTTTAATTGTTTATATTTATTATTTTAGTAATATTCTTAATTGTTAATTGTTAGTTTATTTTATTTAATGTTAAACTTAGAAATAATGCCTTTAGGAACTTTTTATAGCTTAGAAATAATGCCTTTAGGAATTCTTTATAATTTAGAAATAGTGCCTTTTGGTGATCTTTATAACTTAGAAATAATGTATTTAGGGCACTCTTTATAACTTAGATATAATGCATTTAGGGGATCTTATAACTTAGAAATAATGTCTTTAGAGAATATTTATTTAATGTTAAATTGTTAGTTAAATGCATGTTAAATTGTTAGTTTAGTTAATTTAACGTATTATTATTTAGTTTAGCTTATTTGATGTTATTTTGTAGATTTAAATGCATGTTTAATTGTTATTTTAATTAATTTAATATATTATTATTAGTTTATCTTATTTAATATTTGTTTTTAGAAATAATGCATGTCAAATTGTTAGTTTAGTTAATATAATGTATTATTATTTGTTTAGCTTATTTAATGTTTTATTGTAGAAATAATGCCATTATAAAATCTTTATAACTTAGAAATTACGCATTTAGGAAATATTTATAACTTAGAAATAACGCCTTTTAGGGAATATCTCTCAATCTTCTAACTTAGATAGTTTTTCGTAGTTTTCTAGTATATATTCATCATGTCCGGCTCGCGTCGACGTCAGACTGGCAAAGGTCAAACACGTTCCAGTGACAGTGGTTAGGCGACTGAGGATGTACCAGATGTTCCCCATGCTGGTAGTAGTAGAGGTATTCTAGGACCCCGTATAGTTATCACGCATGGTAGTCGCCTAAACAATGCTGCGGGCCCTGACCCGTCTACATCGTTGACGCCAACACTACAGCGTTGCCTTTCTTTCGATGTCGCTAACTCGCCCGCAGTCGCGTCCACTGCTACAGAGCCCCAGACGGCCCGTACATCCTCTAGATCTAGGGTTAGAGCACCATCTTCTGCAGGCTCCACTGAGGCTGGACCGAGCCAGAGGCCCACAGAGTCTCCAACATCATGAGTATTCACTGCCACGCAGCAGCGTCCAGCCAGGGGCCCTTCCATAGGTACGAAGCCACCTACTGAGCAGACTAAGAGACAAATCATTATATTGTCTTCTCGTAGCTTGTTTGAGTCCCCCACTAGCAACGAGGTTGTGACGACGATCACGGATCTGATAAGACAGTTCTTGAAAAAATTCTGGTGTAGCTACTCGAAGATGCCCAAGGATGTGCGACGCGATATGTTTATCAAATTTTCGGTGAGGGTTATTTAACAAATATAACATATCATTTAATTTAATGTATCAATAAATCAAAAGATGTAATAAGATAATCTTAAAACTTTATTAATTTGCAGACTATATATGGGATCTGTGACAGAGACAAATTCAATGTACATGCGGCCTACGAAACGAAGGCGAAGTTTTGTTATAAGAATTTGATCTACAATACGAAAAAATAGTACTTTGAGAGGGTTCATGATCTGAAATATATAGGGCGTGACTTGACTTGGATGCACAACACGTTGGAAGCGGCGACGATTAAACATTGGGCCACAGTGGATCATCAAGTCCAAGAAGAACAAGAGAGGAGGCGAGGAGCTAGTGGAGAGGAAGAAGGCACCTCCCACTTTCTGGGGTGGATCCATCGACATAGAGGAGATCAGACGTCGACTGGTATAATTTGTTAAAATTAACAATATGGGCGTAATCTAGTAATCTTAATATGTGTAATTAAGTTTTACGTAATATTACTTGAAATGTGTAGGCTGAGGCCCACCCTGAGTGAAAGGACCCTGTTAACAGGTTGGATATTATAACCTAATTAACGAAATTTATTTAGGGGTTGGAACGCCATGCATGTGGTTCAAAAGCTTGTAATATTACGAAAATATCCCTCGATGTATTCACTAAATTTCACTTCTGAATGCTCTATTATATTTGTTATGTACTTATTTATCGGGATCTGGCTCTGTCTTTCTTCTTCTTCTGTCCCATTTTTATAGAGCTTTTTAGGGACATGTGTTGCTATACATGTTTAGATAAATTACATGTGTTGCTTTTTGCGTGTTGAGGAAGATATCTTTTATCTTATCTTCTCATTCTTTATCTACTAGGCGCTGACTAGGATTTACTTTGATCTCTTTCGAGGACTTCAAAGGTTCAGAGGGGTTGCTTTTCCTGGTTTCTTTTCTACGAGGGGCTGTAGTCTTCGGAGTGACTGGATCATTTGGGCGGTATGTCCATGGTAGCTTCTGCGGTGTTTGTCTCTTTTGGAGGGTGTACTCCGAGGGGTATATCTGTTTTACTTTTTTCGTTCCGAGGGCCCTGTTGCTTCAGTAGGGTCAGTTCTTGTTCTCGGAATTTAGTTACACGTACTCTGATGGCTTCCGAGTTTTAATATAATCTTATTCTCCGGGTTTGATCTACGTGGTAGGTGTTTCGAGGGGTTTTATGCCTTGGTAGGTCATTATTTTCTGTATTCGGCCTTCGAGGGAAATATTCCGAGGGCTTTAGGATCATAGAGTGTTTAGTGAGGGGATATTCTTGTACTTTCTGGGACTCGGGGTCCGTTGTGGTCCCTCTTGGCGCATTGATGGATATCCGAGTCGCACGAATCCATCGGGGTTGGTTCTTTTTCCGATGCCACGTGGATATCTTTTCTTTACTCATCGTTGACTTTCCATGGGACGATGGTGTCTCCTCGGGTGTCCCTTTATACCGCTTTGAGTCAGTGACCAAGCGGATTGGTAACACTCCGAGGGCTTCCTCGTGGGAAGTGGGTACGTCTCCTCGGAAGTACTCGTGATAATAGTATTGTTCGTATACTAATTCCTATATTTAGGACTAATATTCTCTTTAATCTCGTATTTATTTTTTATGGTTAACATTAGCCCCCCCCCCCCCCCAAATTTCGATCCCCTTCGTAGAGGCGAGGGAAATTTTATTTCGTGTCCTCGGTGAGGCGAGGGTTTTTTTTTTCTTTTTTTCTCCTTCGTTTATTTTTATTTTCGGTATTTTTCCGAGGAGGTGTGGATATATTTATAGATAGTAAAAATGAATTATAAGGAAATTACCTTATTACCCTGGGGGTATCGTCCTCAGGTAGGCAGTGGTTTCGGAGCATTTATTGCAGGCGGGGAAGGTGGAGGTGTAACGGCCGTTGACTGGTTAGTCGCGGTTCAAATATCTGACCGTTGGTAACAGTCAGATTTTTCAATGGCAGATAGCTGTTATGGCGTTGGGCGGTGCGTGTCGAGTAGAGGAGTTACGTGAAGCGTTAACCACGTTCCACATTTGAATTCGATTTCACCGTTGCTCTTCATCGCGTATAAATACCCGTCTCCCTCACTTTTCTTCTTCACTTTATTCTTTCATCACTTAGCCAAGTTTTGACGAGCAAAAATCTTCTCCTACTTTTCTCATAATCTGGAAATATTTTCCTCTAAATTTTCGCAATCTTCTTTCCGATAATTTCTTGCAAACACTTTCCCTTCCTTTGTTAATCAAGCACGATGGCCTCCTCTACTGCTACTGATCCTATCACCGCTGCCTCCGCCTCGGGAGCCATAGCTTTCACTCCCGCCACTGATGCGCCGGCGGTTACGGAGGGTATTGTTGTGGGTGGCCCCGCCGCGGGTATTCATAAAAGGAGAGGTGACACTTCTGCGGTGGCGAAGTAGGGCAATGTTGGGCCCTCCAAAAAGGCTAGGGTTTCCAAATCAAATAAGCATGTTGTTCCTGTTGCTCATGACTTTCACAAAATAGAGAAGATTCCGAGTTCTGTTACCCGAGGGCAGGTGTCCACTCTGTTCAAAAGCTTGGGAGCCTTTAATAAAAACATGACCTTTCGGGTTCCGACGAACAGCGAGAGGGCGTGCTATCCTCCCGATGGCTGGCTCACCGTATATTTTGCACAAATGAAGTTTGGGTGGCGATCTTTTATGCCTCATTTCTTCTGTGAGGTGGTCAAGGCATGCAACATAAGTCTGAGTCAGCTGACTCCGAATGGATTTGCAGCTTTGTGCATATTCGTGTTTTGGTGCCACGTGAATGGCTTGGAGTGCAAAGTGGATCGCTTTTTTTTTTCTTTCTATTTTTGACATGGTAATTTCTCCCGGGGGGTTTCCCTTTTACCATCTCCGTCATCGGGACAATGCCAAGAGGATTCTCGAGGGGTCACTTAGCTCTCATAGCACCTGGAAGGATAAATACTTCTTCTTGCAGCCTGAGAAGGGGGTGTGGGATATGCCCTTCGACTGGAGGGAGGGTGAGACTCCAGTATACACTTTGGACCCGGAGGTAAGCTTATCTCCGGTGATTTTGCAGAAGACTTTAATGGAGTCGGACGACTTCATGATGCTGTTCAAGATGTCGGGGCTACACAACGTGATTTTTACCGATGCCCATATAAAGAATCCTTTGTCTCTAAGTACTGAGGCGCTAGTTCCTTTTGGTAAGTAATTTTATACTTGTCTTTTGTCTTTTCTTTTATATAATTATAAATTTAAAATATACTTATCTACTTTTTTGTAATGTAGGGGACACTTTGGCGAACTACTATTCGCATCCCGGTCCTTCGGTTCCTGCTCCGAGTGGTCGGAAGAAGTCAAAAGCTACTGCAACTTCTTCCGCCCGTTCCTCGAGTGGTACTTCCGATGCTCCTGAGGAGGAGGACCCTGCTGAAAAGGAGGTGGACGCCCCCGAGTACACAGACGTGCCTCCGAGGGAGGAGAAAGAGGAAAATCATTCCCCTTTCATCATCGGGGCAGATGGTATAATTTACAATGTCGTTCCCCTGACTTTGGTGGACCCTCACTCAGCTTTGATGTTGGCGGCGACCCCCACATATAATACTGGGAGTTTTTCTAAGGGTTCGGAGGAAGGACCCATATCCGAGGGCGGTCGGTCTCCTCGGGCTACTGCAGAGGAGTCTGTGCCCGACTTGGTGGTCCTCTCTTCTGATGACCCGTCACCATCACCTTCTCGTGAGCTAGGAGTTTCTCTATCAGTGCCTCCGGTAGTTCCTGAGCCTTTGGAGAGGACAACTTTCGAGCCTCTTACTCATGGTACGTTTCCGTTGGTCCTTCATGAAATCTTCTTAAATGTTTAGAGGAATTTGGTTAGATACTAAGGTCCTCTTTTCCGGTGCAGATATCATGGATAAGGGAAAGGCTCCGATGGCCGAAGGGTCTTCTCTTTTAGGTAAGTATTCTTTGCTCACCTTTTTCTTTTTTGCTTAGTTATTGTCAATGACCTTTCTAGGTTCATTCTCTCTTCTTACGTATATATATTGTCTTTTGTAGAGGAAGATTGTTTGGCACTGTTTCTCAATCCCGGTTTGGAGGCTTCGTTGGGTGACTCCGAGGACATTCAAGAGGAGTTTGACCCGTCGTCTGACGACAGGGATGTGAAGGTGGAGCTACTGAGCTCACTGGTTGGGGAGGCGGGCCCTTCTATTGCTTCTGGAGGTCCTCGGGCGGTATTTACCGACTCAGATGTGGTGACGCCAACTCCGGGGACCCTTCCTCCGAGGAGTCATGTCCTCGTCACGCTTTCTCCGAGGAGCCTCACTTTTTAGACTCCTGTGGCTCCTGGTAGGCTAGAAGATCTACCCTCAATGCAGGTTCTGTAGGGAGCTTTCCAAGAGATTCTTCGTTTCTTTGCCTCCTCGAATGCAACCTCTACTGATGGGTTTCGTTTCATGCATTCGAGTCTCAATTGGATGGCTCTCATGGTAAGCTTGACTCCTTCCTTTTTTTCTTTCTGTTCATCCTTCTTTTAGGTAATCGGTTTTAGATTCTTATGTATTTTTTTCTTTTTCGTAGGTCGGGAAAATTCGGGACGCAGCGGTTGCAGTAGAGCAGGGGTATCACAAGGAGGGGGAAGAAGTAAAACTTCTCCGAACACAAGTGGCGTCCCTTCTGTCCAAGGACAAATAGAGCAAGACGAGGGAGGATGTGCTCCACACGAAGATTTTGGATCTCGACTTTCTCTGGCAAGAGGCTCAGAAGAAGAAATAGGGTTTGCGCCTTAAGTGGGAGCGGGCGGAGTTCGCATACGAGCGGGTGGAAGCGTCTGAAAAGGCTGCCAAAGAACATATTGCTCTTTTGGAGAGAGAGAATAGAGAGTCTGAGGGGGCTCTTAGGGCTCAGATTGCCGCTCTCGAGGGGAAAAAGCAGAGGGGTTGGCAAGGGAAAGAGAACTCCAGGGGTTGCTAGGCCAGCTTATCGATCGGGCCGAGTCGGCCGAGGAGAAATTGGCAAAGTCCCTTTCTCCCGAGGAGGTGCAAGCTAAGATTGACGCGGAGGTCCAGTTTGCTCAACATGAGACCTTTAGACAGCACTCGTAAACTTCCTATAGGTCGCCATAAGAGCTTTTTAACAGGCCATATATTATGGGGTTATTTGGAGTGTGCTAGATTGGCGAAGTCGCTATTGCGGTCGGACGTGGACTTCTCCAAGTCCTTTGACATTCGTAAGCTGAAGAGGCCCTCTTCCGAGGATTGTCGCGAACTCGTGGGGAGATTTAGTGGCTTGTTGTCTCCCCGGGTTTCTCCTGCACCCTCTCCAATGCGTTCAGCGAGTAGCCCGAGTTCGAGGCCCAGTGGCTCAGGAGGGGTACTATCACCGATCTCTCGCCTTGTTCCGATGAATACTTCTTCTGAGGCGACGACCCATTCCTATCCCGCCCCGCATCCGTCAACCACGGGGGCATAGTTTAGGATTTTATATTTTTGCTCTTTAATTTTAGTATATGTAAATGTTTAATTTCGTAGTCTTCTACTTTTTTTTTGATAATGTATGGTCATTCTCCTAGGACTTCTCGGGATTTATTAATGAATAATATATTTCGCCTTTCTCTATTTTGTCTTTTTACTTTTTGAGCAACAATAAATTTTTAGCAGCGATAAGTGTCTGACTCTTAATTATTACTTAAGGATAAGTTACCAAAAACCTTGTTGGCCAAGTAAAATATAAGCAGGACGTGTCTTTACGCATGGAATTTCACCATTCTTAATAGACTTTTTACTAGACACGTAGCTTTAATAATTAAAGGACTTGGGCAACTCATGCTTCTATCTATGGGCAGAAGTATAAGTATATATATGTAAGTGCTTAGTGAATTCTATTATACTCATTTCAAAGGAAAATTCCTTTTATCTATAGTGCTCACTAAATCTCTCGCACATTCTCTTCTCGGCTTTTGCATAACTAACTTTAGCCTTTCGTTTTTCTTTTTAATTTTCAACTAACCTTGCGTAAGGAGTGAGAACTTACCTGGCAAGATGATGCCACCATATTACAGGCGAGGAGGGTTCTCACAACTCCACTCGGAATTCGGTTCGGACTCCTCCGTTGGCGCTAGGGTTCGTCATGCTTCCTCGGCTAGCTTTTCTTCTAGGCGAGATAGTTTGGACGATGATATATCGGCTCTCTTGGGGAGTTCTTCAAGGGGAGCCGTTGCAAGGTCCGTGAATGCTGAATCTCGCAGGATGAATCACATTCGAGAGGTGTTTATGGGCAGGGGGTCTTATACCCTGGCGGACCAGTCTTCGGAGTTTGATATGCTTCCTTTGAGTCCCGCGAAGTTAATGGGTCGAGGCCGAGTGGGGAGTGCTGTGAGTAGCGAGCACGAGGGATCAATTATGACCCTATTCACTGAGTATAATTTAGATTATACCCAGTATGATGTGGTCATACCACACTCCGAACACATGTCTTATGATCCCCCCTCGGGATTCTTGACGGTGTATTGTGAACAGATGCGGTGTGGGATGCGGGTGTTTTTCCACCCTTTTATTCAAACCCTATTTCGGTATTGGCAACTATGCCTGAGTCAATTGACGCCAAATTCTTACCGTCATTTGGTAGGGTATATCATGTGTTGTGAGCTCTTGAACCTCCCTATGTCTCCTCATCGGGTAGGGGCCATTGTTGCCTTGCGCCCTTGTGTGGGTGGCCCCCCTTTTTTCAGCTTGGCTTATCGGGATAACAATAGAACTTTCACTCATGTATCCAACCCACGCTCTCGTAGAGGGGATTGGAGGCGGAGGTTCTTTTTGGTTCGCCCGAGGGGCCAATCAGCTGATTTATGAGGGGTACCTCTCCGATGGGGTCTTGTCTATGTTACTCCCAACGCCGAGACTTTGATACGTGAGGAGGAGGTGCTGTCCCGTTCTGGGTTGTTATAGGGTATCTATAATATAAGTAGCTTATTGGAGTTTCCCGAGTCTCTGATCTTGGCGGGCCTTCAAGAAGGGGTAGAGATGTTCAATCTTCCTGTTCAGCCGCTTTACAGCAATTTCTTTTTTCGTAAGTTCCTCTTCTTGTCTCTATAGTTTTGGGGTCTTCTTCGTTATTTTGGGCTTATAGTATGCTAGTCTTTTTAATAGGTTCGGAGATGCAGACGTTTGCGATCAAACCTTTCGATAAGGTCTTTTTGGCGCAAACGCTAAATGACGGGTATGCCTTTTTGGAGGAGGGTGGTTCCGAACACTTAAGCTTCGAAATCATGATGAGTCCTTCCTTGAAGGGGAATGATCAGGGTGTCCTGCTCGCCGCAGCCCCCCCAGCTCCCACTGTCTCCGAGGATCCCACCGCTGCTCTTCACCGAATGGATTTTCCGATACCTCAGTTGGTATCGCGTACTTTTTCAGGAGATGTGGTAAACGTGGTGGAGGAGGGTTTTCCTTCCTCTGTTCCTGGTGGGTCTCAAATCCCTGGGGAATGTTCTGATCGTGTTGTTCGTCCACCTCTCGAGGGCAATCCTCTTCTTGCGGGGATCCGTGCCCTCGGAGAGGGCAGTTCCGTTCCTTCATCCTCTTCAATGGCGGACGTTTGCTGGAATTACTTGAGCTGGTTATTGAATGCAACGGACTGTGAATTGATGAGGACCTTTCCTCTATCCAGTCTTCAGGATCTAGCCCGTAAAGATTTGTGCGAAGTATAGCAATTTTTCATATGTTCTATTTAGTACTAACTACTAACCTTTGTGATCGCCTTGTTGTTGACGAGCTGATTGGTATGTAGATTTATATGGTTTTGAATGCCATTGGATCCCGAGGAGAGTCTTCTTCAGATCCTGATTTAGTGTATCGCCGCCGGGATGAACTGTAGAAAGGCTTGCTTGAAGCTCACTAAGAAACAGCCCAGTTGGCTACGGACAGGGAGACCGCTCGGGAAGTTCACGATGGGGTTTTTCAGGCCGAGAGAAATAAATCTTGGGAGTTGGAGCGCCGATTGGTGCTTGAGAAAGCCCGTGTATTGGGTTTGGAGAAGAGGATGGAAGAATTAAGGGACCAGATATGGTTTTCTGATGAGTAGTTAATATGTGCCACAAGAGAGAGAGACGCGGTGAATCAACAGTTGCTGGAGACATCTCGTACTCACGAGGTGGCACTAGTGATGGCTCAGGTCTAGGCGGTGTTGGAAGTGGTAGGTCCGACTAGCCCTCGTGAGTCTCTTCAGAGTGAGATGCGCGATTTGGTCCGTATAGGCTATCAATTGTGTCGAGATGCAGTTAAGGCTCTGCCAGGATTTCCTTCGGGCTTGGTTGTTCCCGAACTTAGCATTCGCCAAGTTTTTGTAGAAGTTTCTCCCTCGGTTATCGGGGATCCGGAAGCTCTGACGGTGTTCGTTGATGATCATGTTTCTCTATCCGAGGAACAACGCCGTCGACTTATTAGGGAAGGGAAGCGTTCGATAGGGGGCGCTTAGTTTGTAAATGCTTTTTTTTGTTGGTATAAGGGCCTTTGTATAGGATAGGGTCCGATATACCTATAATGTGTGGGACTTCGTGGTTTGTATCAAATGGTCCCTCGGGTTAGGTTGCCAAGACGACTTGTATGTAAAGTCATCATTTTGTCGGGCAACCCTATTTCCTTTTGTATTGTAAGGGAACCATCTATGTACAAACAACTTTTTTATTTATGTACAAACTGTTGTATTACATCAAGCGTAGTATTTTCTAAGATTGATTGAGTTCCAAGTGTTGTGGAGTACTGCACCTTCGGAATTGGCGAGAAGATAGGTTGTGGGTCCAACGATCCCTGCTATCTTGTAGGGTCCTTCCCATCAGGGATCGAGCTTACCCACATTCTTGGAAGTCCCGACCCGTTTCATCACTAAGTCTCCAACTTGAAAAGTTCGAGGTTTTACCTTAGTGTTGTAGTATCGTGACATCCGGGTTTTGTACTCTTCAATCCGGATGGCGGTTCTTGCCCTTCTTTCTTCGAGGAGATCAAGGGCCAGGGCCAGGTTGGAGCTGTTGGTGACTTCCTCGTATTCTCGGACTCGCCAGCTCTCTATGGAGACTTTCGAGGGCAGGACCGCTTCGCAACTGTAGGCTAGACTGAAAGGAGTTTCGCCCGTGGTGGTGCTTTGCGTGGTACGATATGCCCACAATATGCCAGGTATTTCTTCAACCCATTTGGCCTTATGCCAGTCGAGTCGGGCCTTCATGTTCTTTAGGAAGGTTCGGTTGGTTCTTTCCACTTGTCCGTTTGCTTGGGGGTATCCCACCGAGGCAAAGAGGTGTTTGATTTCCCAGTGGTCACACCATTTTTCTAACTCTTGGTTCGTGAATTGCAGACCGTTATCACTTACCAGGCTCTGAGGGATGCCAAAGCGGGACATGATATTCCTCCATAGAAAATTGACGATGGTGCCAACGGTGATTCGGGCTAGGGGCTCCGCCTCTACCCATTTGGTGAAGTAGTCTACCGCTACGAATAGGAACTTCTTTTGGCCGGCGTCAGGGATGAGCGGTCCCACTATATCAATGCCCCATTTGGAGAATGGACACGGGGTCAGATGGGGTTCCCACAGGGCTGCTGGCTGATGGATCCGAGGGGCGTAAGCTTGGCACAATTTGCACCTTTCGGCATGGATTTTACTATCTTTAGCCATCGTGGGCCAGTAATAGCCTTGCCGAATCAGGCGTCCGACCATGCTTTCGCCGCCCGTATGGTTTCCGCATGTTCCCTCGTGAGTTTTCGCTAGAGCAAGTTGGGCTTCTTCTTCATTGAGGCATCGGGTGTGGGGACAAGAATATGTCCTTCGGAATAGTATTCCATCCTTGAGGAAGTATCGAATGGTTTTCTTGGGCATTATCTGTTGTACGGCCTTGTCCGAGGAATATCCTTCTGGATCCCGCAAGTAGGCTTTGATGGGAGTTACCCAGCTGGATGGGGGATCCATAGTAGCATTTACTTCTTTGCCCTCGGTCTTCTCGGACTCGTTGACATAGAGTAGGGTGATCCTTCGGGTATGGATGGTGGCCGTTTGAGTGGCCATTTTAGACAAGGCGTCCGCCTCTTGGTTTTCTTTTCGGGGAATTTGGACTATATCATACTCCTCGAACCACTCTTGCCTGTGATGGACTATCCGAAGGTACTCCTGCATCCTTTCTTCTTTTGCTTCGTATAAACCATTAACTTGTTGAACAATCAATTGAGAATCGATGTGGAGGAGTATTCTCCTTATTCCCCTTTCTTTTGCAAGTTTCATGCCAATGAGTAGGGCTTCATACTCAGCCTCATTAAAATGGGGTAATCAATTCTGATTGCGAAGTGGAGCCTTTCGTTTTCCACTTCTTGATTTACAAAAACTATTCCAGCTCCCCCGTGCGTGCTTACAGAGAAGCCATCTACATAGGCGTGCCATAGAGGCTCTTTTTCCTCGGACCCAATGCATGTTAGCTCCATTACGAAGTCCGCCAGGACTTGCGCTTTGATGGAAGGCCTCAGAGTGTAGGAAATATCGTATTCGGTGAGTTCCACGTCCCATTTTATCAATCTTCCCGATGACTCGGGTTTATTGAGAATTGCCCTCAAGGGATGTTTTGTCAATACAGTAATTGCTCTGATGCACCGATACCGATACCAAGACAACTATGCAGTACCCGATACATATCGATATCGATTCAGATACTGATATCAGTTCTGACGTATCCGATATGCCACGTGGCGTATCCCTTAATTTTGAAATTAAAAAAATCTCGATACGTATCCGATACGTTTTTTAGGCGTATCGGAATTATTATGGGTCTTATTTTTATAAGATTTTAATATTTGATGGGTTAAATATTTAAATATAAATTCCACCAAATATAAAATAAAATAAAAAAATGAAAATCCATTTATCAAGGGCACGATTCAGGTCTCATTATTTTTACAATTATACTTATCTTTTTCTATTCATAATCACCACCACCACCATGCACCATCTTTATCCCACCACCATGCGCCACCACAATTATACTTTTCTTTTTCTATTCATAATCATCATCACCACTATGCGCCATCTTCAAGCTTGTTATGTTGTTGTTTAACTTATTAGTCATAAATAATTCACGTTTATATGTCTTTTTTCATATTTGATGCATGACCTTTTTTAATGTTAAACCTTCTTTTGCATATTTCTAATTTTTCTTGTTTAAGTTTAAAATTTTATTCCTTGTTAAAAAATATATATAATAAATATTAATAATTATTTATATATAGACGTATCCTTGCCGTACCGGTATCGGCTGTTTTTAAAAAATATCGTATCGGCGTATCCGTACCGTACCGTACCCGTACCGCCGTACCCGAACCCGTGCAACGTAGAGTAATTGGGTGTGATAGAAAATAGGGGCACAGTTTACGTGCCGTGGTAACCAGAGTTAAGACGAGTTTTTCAGTTAGGGTATACCTAGTTTCTGCTCCGAGGAGAGTCTTGCTAACATAGTAAACGGGGTGATGTTCTTTATCCTGTTCTTTGACTAACACGGCACTGACGACCTCTTCTCCGACGGACAGATATACAAAGAGCTCTTCTTGAGGTGAAGGTTTTACTAGCAAGGGCGGTTTCACCATATACCTCTTTAGTTCTTCAAGGGCTTCTTCGCACTGGGGTGTCCATCGGAATTCTTTGATATTACGGAGTATCTTAAAAAAGGGGAGTCATTTTTCTGCTGACTTAGAAACAAATCGGCTCAAGGAGGCCATCCGACCTGTGAGCTTTTGAACATCTTTGAATGTCTTCGGAGTAGAAAGCCCTACGATGGCCCCAGTCTTCTCAGGGTTGACTTCTATTCCTCTTTCCATAACCATGAATCCCAATAACTTTCCTCCTCGGATGCCAAAAGAGCATTTTCTAGGGTTAACCTTCATTCCAAATTTATCCATGATGACTAGCGCTTTTCGCATGTCCTCGGGATGATCTTCCGCAGTATTACTCTTAGCAACCGTGTCGTCCACGTAGACTTCTACCGACTTTCCGATAAGTCGAACGAACATGAGACTTACCAGCCTTTGGTAAGTTGCACCAGCATTTTTGAGTCCGAAGGGCATTACCAAGTAGCATAATGTGCATGCGTCAGTAATGAAGCTAGTTTTGTCCTGGTCAGCTGCCGCCATCGGGATTTGGTTGTACCTCTGGTCTCCGTCTAGGGTTGATAGTAGAGCGCATCCGGCAGTGGATTCGACTAATTGATCTATACTGGGCAAGGGATAACAATCTTTCGGGCAGGCTTCATTAAGATTGGTAAAGTCCACACACATCCGCCATCTTCCTCCATGTTTGGGGACTAACACTACATCAGCCAACCATTCGGGGTATATTACCTCCCTAATTTGCTTTAGGCTAAGGAGTCGTTGTATCTCTGACCGAATAATTTTGTTGCGCTCTGGCCCCATCTTTCTCTTTTTCTGTTGGATTGGTTTAACCCCTGGTTTTACATCAAGAAAGTGTTGACATGCCTTATCGCTGATTCGTCAGGGGGGTCCTCCTTCCCAGGCAAAGAGGTGATGGAATTGTTGGAGGATGGAAGTCAATTGAGCTTCTATTGCCGGTTCCATGTGGGTACCCATCTTAATCACCTTCTTGGGGCTTCCCTCTACCAACTCCACCATTCTTCTACGAGTTGAACCCGAGCCTCTTCAGATTTGCATTTTTTATTATTCTCGAGGGAGAGCTCGTCTTCTTTCGATGGGATGGCATTCATGCGGCATTCTCTAGCCTTAGATTGGTTTCCTCGGACTTCTCCAATACCTGAGAAGGTGGGAAAGTTTACCTTAAGATGAAGGGTAGAGGGAATGGCTTCGAAGGTTCAGATGGACGGTCTTCCGCATATGGCGTTATACGTCCGTGAAGAGGCTTCCACTACCCAAAACTTGGTGGGTTCCGTCCTTCGAAGGGCTCCCTCTCCCCATGACATCGAAAGGGTCACAGTCCCGAGGGTATGGCAGGCTTCTCCAGAGAAACCTACTAGGGGGACCTCAGCCATTTCCAGCCTTTCTTTTTTTAGTCCCATAGCAAGGTAGGTGGGAAAGAAGAGTATGTCCACAGAACTACCCGTGTCAATGAGAATCCGCTGGATTTCACATCCGTAGATAATGGCTGAAATTATCGGGGGGTCCTCGTGAGGGTAAATTATACCTGATAGGTCCTCGGGTCCGAAGGTGATACTAGGCAGCTTTGATCCTTGAACAGAGCATACAGGGAGTCCTTGTTCTGCTCGTCGGGCATTTTCAGATATTTTTTCTTCTTACCTTGGGGTGTTATCGAGATATCTCCTCCTTCTATCATATTGATCGTTCGCCCGGAGGGGGCGTTATCCTCATATGAGTCTTGGGGAGGAGGTAAGTCCCGATACCCTGTAGTTCTTTCTCGGGAGTTCCATCGATGTTCCGCGGTCCATCCTCGGGACCGACAGTGTTCTGTGGTCCTTTCTCGCGACCGGTGGCTGGGAGCCGCCTCTTCCTCTTCTTGTTCTTTTCGTGACCTTTTCCATACATTTGACTTGGGCTCCTCGGGATTATTCTCTTTGGGGTAGTTCTTTAAGTATCCTACTTCTAAAAGGTGGAGCACTTCCCTACGTAGGGTAGTGCATTCCTCGGGGGTATGTCCATAGGTTTTATGATATTTGCAATATTTCCCCGTGTTTCTTTCCCGATTGGGAAATTTGGCCGGTGTGGGCTGGTGTGGGCCGGTGTAACTCATCGCTGCCTCTCATTACGTTGAGTACTTCTTGGGGAGCGATAGTCATCGGAGGCAACGGAACGGGCCAGAGGAATTTTTTAACCACCCCTCCATCGTCTTTTCATGGGGCGGGTTTTCCTTCCTTACCCTTTTCCTTAGCTTTCCTCTCTCGCTCTGTGTGCTCACGGTGCTCGTTGTCGCCATGCTCCATGCGCCTTTTCGTTCCTTCCGCTTCCTCCATGAGGATATAAACTTATGCCTTTTGCATAAGTTCATTCATGTCTGTGACATGGTTTCCCATGAGGTATCGAAAAAAATCCCCTGTTCGAAGTCTCTGCGTCAATATGTCCACTAAGATGGTTGGACTGACATTGGGGACATCTAACGCTTCATCTGTGAAACATTTTATGTATCCTCGCAAAGGTTCATCCTTCTGATGTTTAACCGTGAAGAGATGAGTGGCCGATTTGGGATATCGTCGATTACATGCAAACTATAGTACAAACAGGTGGGCTAACCGGTCAAAGCTTGTAATCGAGTTAGGGGAAGGTGGGTAAACCAAGATTGTGCTCGCCCTCCGAAGGTGACGGGGAACACACGGCATAGGACATGATCGGGAGCGGAGGATAGGTCCATTCCAACCAAGTATTGGTGGATATGATCATGTGGATCCCTTCCATCAGCAGTTCCGGTGTATAAGGGAACGTTGACGGGCCGCATCCCTGGGGGAACGGAAGCTAGAGAAATTTCGGGAATAAAATGGGAGGTCTTAAATGTAGGATCCTCCTTAGGGGCCATGATTTTCTTGATGTCGCTCATTTCTTTATGCAAGCCATCTAGCATCCCCCATAAGGCATGATTATCGATCCTAGGGTATTCCCAGGGACGGGTATCTCTTCTCCTTGGTCCCTCCTCAGAGTTTCTTCATAATTATCATACCTTGGTGATTCTCGTAGAGGTTCGCGACGCCAGAAGACAAGAGTGGGGCTCCATATATTGTGGGGTGCATCTTCTTCCGAATGTGGATTCCTCCGCCGGAGGGATTCAGAGAGTTGGTTGTCAAAATTTCTTCGTCCTCGGGGTATTCTCTGAGCCGTAGCTTCTACGAGTCTCTCGAAGATAGAACGGGGAACATTGATGAAATCCCTTGTACCGGATTGGTGGTTGGACAAAGTTTCTTCCGAATCGCCTTCACGGGTCTGAAGACTTTCATTTTCGAACATATCCTCCATAATAAAGAATACTTTGTTGAACACGCTCAACGACAAGTTCTATGGCGTTCCCACAGACGGCGCCATTTTGTTAACAGGTTGGATATTATAACCTAATTAATAGAATTTATTTAAGGGTTGGAACGCCATGCCCGTGGTTCAAAAGCTTGTAATATTACGAAAATATCCCTCGTTGTATTCACTGAATGCTCTATTACATTTGTTATGTACTTGTTTATCGGGATCTGGCTATGTCTTTCTTCTTCTTCTGTCCCCTTTTTATAGAGGTTTTTTAGGGACAGGTGTCGCTATGCATGTTTAGATAAATTACATGTGTTGCTTTTTGCATGCTGAGGAAGATATCTTTTATCTTATCTTCTCATTCTTTATCTTCTAGGTGCTGACTAGGATTTACTTTGATCTCTTCCGAGGACTTCAAAGGTTCTGAGGGCTTGTTTTTCCTGGTTTCTTTTCTATGGGGGGCTGTAGTCTTCGGAATGACTGGATCATTTGGGCAGTATGTCCATGGTAGCTTCTGTGGTGTTTGTCTCTTTTGGAGGGTGTACTCCGAGGGGTATATCTGTTTTACTTTGTTTGTTCCGAGGGCCCTGTTGCTTCAGTAGTGTCAGTTCTTGTTCTGGAATTTAGTTACACGTACTCTGATGGCTTCCGAGTTTTAATATAATCTTGTTCTTTGGGTTTGATCTTCGTGGTAGGTGTTTCGAGGGGTTTATGCCTTGGTAGGTCATTATTTTCTGTATTTGGCCTTCTGGGGAAATATTCCGAGGGCTTTAGGATCATAGAGTGTTTAGTGAGGGGGTATTCTTGTACTTTCTGGGACTCGGGGTCCGTTGTGGTCCCTCTTGGCGCATTGATGGCTATCCGAGTCGCGTGGATCCATCGGGGTTGGTTCTTTTTCCGATGCCACGTGGATATCTTTTCTTTACTCATCGTTGACTTTCCATGGGACGCTTTGGTGTCTCCTCGGGTGTCCCTTTATTCTGCTTTGAGTCAGTGACCAAGCGAATTGGTAACACTCCGAGGGCTTCCTCGTGGGAAATGGGTACGTCTCCTCGGAAGTACTCGTGACAATAGTATTGTCCGTATATTAATTCCTATATTTAGGACTAATATTCTCTTTAATCTCATATTTATTTTTTACGGTTAACATACCCTATTCGATACGATGAGGCCTACAGACGTGGTCACACGCAGAGGGTGAAGGGGACGTGCGGTAAGACAAATGTACTAGCGAAGCGCGAGTGGGTAGATGCTGGGGCAAGTCCATTAACGTAAGTTATTTCAACCTCATACTTCTTTATTTTTATCGCAACTAGCTTTAAATTTCTTATTCTAATCTAAATACTGATTATTTCAAATATTAATGCAGAAGAAGTACATGAAGCTGTTGAGGAAAAGATTCTCGCCACCAGCTAAGCTCCCGGTGTTCGATTCTGACTGTTGGACTGAGGCATTTGGTCCTGTGAAGAAGGGGAAGGCAAAGGGATTACCTCGTGAATCACTCCCAGAGGCGTACGACATTCAGTATCGGAACCAAGAAGATTATGCACGGGCCACCATCGAGGACTTGCATACGAAGAACGAGCAGACTATCTTGCACGCAGATCGGAGGATGACCGATATGCATACCACTCTGGAGCTCTAGAGAGACGAGTTTAAACTTAGGATGGGATGGGACCTTCCATCGGTTCCAGATTCGGCGTTCACGGGGAATGCACGTAAGAGGGCAGCTGGTCATATGATTCCACCGATTACTAGGCCACGACGTCCGAGGTGAGATCCATTTTCTTCTAGTTCTTCTGTTGGGCCTTCGTATATCGATACGTACGATGATGACGACTTTGTTGAGGAGGTTATGCCTGAGCAGCTGGGGATGACGATTTGTTAGATTTGAGTGGTGAAGATGATGGTGATGATGATGGTGAGAATGATGGTGAGGATGGCGTCACAGCTTCAGGAGGGGACAACTCAGATGATTCTTAGTTAGTTTATTTGTATTTGTATTTGTATTTGTAATCGTAATGTTAAATTTTAAATTGTGTACTATAACGTTGGACTGTTAAATTTGTATTATTGTAATGTTGGACTGTTATTTTAATTTATCTTTTGGCCTATTGTGTACTTATTTTTAATTTAAATCTGTTATGTTAAATTTTTAGTGTACAAACTTCACATATAAAATGTTACTTTTAGAAAAATCTAATGCAACTATCTTTTAATGAAAAAAATGAAAATACCTTAAGAAGTGTAGAAATATTGTTCGCGACCGCCGGACAAATATGAAATATCTAGTAGATTAGATATCATTAGGGGTATTATGAACGAATAACCTATTTTATGTTTTACAACTAATCATCATATATACCAAGTTGTTTTAATTGTTATATATGATTGTGCCATAAAACTTTATAATTTACTTCGTATTAACTATTTTATCAAATTATAAACAACGCAACCTAAATTGATGCCATTCGTGACCACCCAGCAGTCACGAAGGACGTTCGTGACCGTCGGGCGGTCACTAATAATATTCATATCAAATTAGTGGATTTTATGGAACGATCTTGATGTGTTTATGATTTTTAACAACAAATCTCATTATTACATATGAATTGAAGTAATAAATTAGTAGAACTTTAGTCATTAACTTATCATATAGTAGATTAGATGTCATTAGGATATTATGAACGAATAACCCATTTTATGTTCTACAACTAATCATCATATATACCAAGTTGTTCTAATTGTTATATGCGATTGTGCGATAAAACTTTATAATTTACTTCGTATTAACTATTTTATCAATTTAACAAACAACACAACTTAAATAAACAAACAAAAATCAATAAATTTCGAATGACGCTATTCATGACCGTCGAGCGGTCACGAATGGGAGTCTTTCGTGACTGCCTCGCGGTCGCAGAACACACCTCATGACCGCCAGGCGGTCGAATATGCTTTCGTGACCGTCAGGCGATCACGAAAGACCTCTCTTTCGCGACCTCTTGGCGGTCACTAATAATATTCATATAAAATTAGTGGTTTTGAATGAGGATTCAAAATTTTCATTCAAATTCTATGTATACCCACCATTCTACCCACCAATTTTTAAAACACTCTCAAATTATACTCTACAAAAAAACCCACCACTCTCTCCTCTTGTTCCATTTCCATTTCCTTCCAAAAAACCTGTCCATTTCCATTTTCTTCTTTTCTTCCATTCCCAAAAGAAATCCTTACACTTTTCTTCTACTCTTTTCTTTTATTATACCAAAAAAAAATCCCAACACTTTCCCCCACTTCTTTTCCATTTTATATCTGAAAATAGACCAAATTTACTTTCTATTCGCACAAAAAAAAAATCGGTAAATTACTGAATTTTTTTTTAATTCGTTCAGGTGCTTTCGTGACTGCCCGGCGGTCACGAATGGTATGAATATTATTCGTGACCGTCCGGCGGTCACAAACAGTATGAATATTATTCGTGACCGCCGGGCGGTCGCAAATGGCCCTGGGGTTATCAGTGGTCACGGTGTCATTCGTGACCGCTGGGCAATCGCAAATGACCTCGGCGTCATCCTTGACTGCTATGCGGTCACTGTGCCATTCGTGACCGCTGGGCATTCGCAAATGACCCCGGCGTCATCCGTGACCGTTAAGCGGTCACGGTGTCATTCGTGACTATTGGGCGGTCGCGGATGACATCGGGGTCATTCGCGACCGCCTGGAGGTCGTGAAAGCCACCGTGACCGTTGGGCAGTCACGGATGACGCCATGACCACCCAACGGTCACGGACGGACGGTCGCGGTTGCCACTCGACAGAGGCCTTCCGCGATCGGGCATCCGTGACAACCGGGCGGTCACAGAAAGTCATTCGCGATTGCAAAATGGTCATTAGCGGCCACAAAATGGTATTACAAGTGTGGTATCACAAAATCTTTCTATTAACATGTTTGACCCTTTTTTCAAGTTTTGAGTTTTATCCCTATGTCGATCATTATTTTGTTATGCGGCAATTTTCATCCATGTTGTTGTAGATCGTATTAGTTTCTTGTGTTTATGTATGGAAATGATACTTTGATATTGTTTGAATATGGCTTTGTTAGAATATTGTATAATTTTAGGGTGATTTCATATTTTTTAAATTTAGGTTGAATTTGAAGGTGATAATGGCATTTTTGAATTTGATAGTTGGTTTTGTAATTAATTTAGGAGAAAAGTGTATCATTAGAATTAAGTTTGGATAGAGCGCATTGTATTATCAGTTAAGCGTGCAAAGTGAAATTATTTGTGTTTAATTAGGGTGTGAATTGAAGTAGGATTCTAAACCTTTAATTAGAGTAGAACGTGTAAATTTAGAGCTTTAGGGGTATAAGATGGCAATCTAGTTATTAAATTTTGAAATTTTAGGTGTACAGAGAATTTTATTTTCGGGTGTAAATTAGATTATTATTAGGGTGTAAAGTAGAATATTTAGGATTAGATTTTAGTTTACGGTAAAATTTTGAGCTATAGAGTCTAAATATACGATTTATAGCACTTTAAAGTTTAAAGTATTATTATTATTATTATTATTATTATTATTATTATTATTATTATTATTATTATTATTGTTGTTGTTGTTGTTGTTGTTGTTATTTTTATTAGTAGGTAATTATCTGGTAAAAAGTAGTAGTAGTAAGTATGTTTGTTAAAATTAAATATTACTATTTAATTACTTTTATTTGATTACGTTTGTATTTAATGGGGATATTATATTGCAAGTGGATCGTCTCCTTTGGCAGAGAGGTGCCGTAAAATGCCTGAGGAGGGAGGGTTATCACTACGTTTCTGGGTTCACCTCGGGTAGTTGATGGATCATAGGGAGGATCATTTCCTCTGCCAGTCGAGTGGAGCACTCCTCTCACGGACACTAGTTCACATGCTAGTGTGTTCCCCCAATCGTTTACGACACCTCAAGGTTTTCTGAATATTGTCATGGAGATGGCCTAGCTAGTGTAAATTCGGCAGTACATTGATGTTCTCGTTCAATGCTAATCAAATGATGATGGGGTGTTAGCCAGCATTTTGTTGAACGCACACTAGTTGACTAGAGTCTTTGTCCCGAGGTATCAATGGGAATTGATATTGTTTAACATACAGACTCATTTAGGTGGATTACTTGCGACTAGTGATTCTCAAGACTCATCACCGCATCACTTAGCATCTAGTCACATGATGAGTTACTACGGGGGTGGCGGGTCTCGCTACGCAACTAGGTCATAATCTCAAGGATCATATACACGTGTCATACCTAAGAAGTAGGTGGCAGGTGACGGGTCGAAGCAGGCGTAGAGATGAATGTTGTTGATGATGATGTGTGTCGACTAGAGCTAACAACGAGCTTGAACTGTTGGAAGGTTTGCCCGAAGATCATGCTGGTTGTTGAGGTAGCATGATTAGTCTCACTGGCCAACTTATCAAGTGGACAGATCGCGAACGACTGTCACATCAAAGGATCAATTTGCAAACCCCGTATACTATAATGCAGTGTACGAACCTATGTAATGACCATATCTAGTCATCAAGACGATATCGTTGTGGTGTTTCCTCCATTAACTAGTGGACAAGACGTACTACGGGTGTACCTTGTCGTGGATGAGATAGAGAAGAGTATGAGAATTCATATTTTGTTTTCTAATTATTAAACATCTAAAACATGTTTCTAAATCTAAAATCAAACTAACTATTTTCTGAATCTAGACAATAAAATAATATCATCCATAAAGCTTGTAATGTGAAAAAACAAAAGTTAATTCTTTAGAAAATAAGTTTATACAATTAAGAACATGTTTTAAAACTAAGAACTTATAAGAAACTTTAAATTGCTTAAAGTTCTTAAACAAAAGTGAAATTGACATTTTGTAATCAAGGTTATAATTTATAAAGAGAGTTTAGACGCACTATGCTAGTCTCTATCCTCTACTCTCAACTATCAAAAAATAAGGGGAGAATTACACAAACTGTCCCTGAACTATGAGGTAATTACACAAACAACCTTTCATATTTGAGAAATTACACAAACTACCCTTATGTATAAAAAATAATTAAGACAACATTACAACTTCAAATCATAGTAGAGATTAAAATTCGCAGGCAATTAATTTTTACTTTCAAGATATTATTTGTTATGATTTTTTTAATTAAATAAATGCATGTTATCTAAGCAATTTAAGTTTATTTTTTGTTTCTTGTGCAAAATAAATAAGGATGATGAATTCACATTCATGAAAGTTAATAATATTTAAACAAAAAATCGGTCATAAGAGTAGTTTGTGTAATTTTTCAAACACGAGGGGTAGTTTGTTTAGTAGCCCATATTTCAAGGATAGTTAGTGTATTTTCCAAACATGAAAGGTAGTTTGTATAATTAACCCATAATTCAAGGCTAGTTTGTGTGATTCTTCAAAAAGGAAAAAGAAAAGAATGCTAGTCTCGCGGATGAACAACAACATAGATCTCATGTGTATGCGTTTCATTAAAGGAACACAATAATACCACCGTCGCAAAATTCAGGGGTGTGTAAAACGATATTATCGTATCAATGATTCGGCATTTCAAAAAATATTTTTATTCATTAATTCTAAAACTCGAATCGTTTGCCAAGTCAAATTACTTCAATACGTTTCGGTAATTATCGAATTTGAATGATCGATTTGGTAATTATCGAATTTAGAAAAACATATGGCAAATATAAGAAATATTCAAGAACTCAAGAAGTTAATCATTAATTCAACTCTAAAACACTTTACTTTAACCATCAATATACTATAAATACCACATGATTTTCAACAAAAAAAAAAGAAAAGAAAAAAACACAACCATGAAATCATCACAATCATGATACAATAAATCCATCATTCATCCATAAGAAATAGTAGTAAGCAAAGTTGTACAAAGTAAACAAATATCCATAAATATCATAACATATCATCCATGCAAAATTGTAAGAAATAAACAAGTATCCAAAAATATCATAATATGATCCATAACGATATTAAAGCCTTTTAAATTTCAAGTTAAGTGTAGCTTTCCGCTTTCACCTCAACAAGTGTTGGTGAATTTGTCGAAAATGTCGAACACTGGAACTTGAAAGTCGCAAAAATACAGACGCTTTCCTTAAAGCGTAATTCTCCCCCACCTTGTGTGCCAAAATCGCCTCCCATGATACAATTTAAGCCCAGAAAATAAAAGAACTATTAACTGCGTTTTGGACTTACTAAGTTAATAAATAGAAAAAGAACAAGAATGCAATTAATACAGAAAATAATTTCTACAGCAGTTATTTTTGTATGTATATGAGAGATACGAAATTTTTGATGATGTTTTAGATCTGATAATCCTGCGTTTTTAAAGAAGGAGAAAAGCGGCAAGGAAAAGTCATAACTTTTCCTACATATTCTTTCACAGAAGGACACAACTTTCCTGGTAATTCTTTCATAGAAAAGACACAACTTTTCTGCTAAAAAATATGTGACTGTTGATATTTAAAATCTGAGTTTTAAATATTCCCTCCATATTTTTTTCGGGATTAATCTGAGCCGTCGAATTTAAATCTTAAGTAAGATTAAATCCACACCATCCAATTTAATCTATATTAATATAATATTCAGATTAAATGACAGCCGTTCATCTTATTTAATTAATTAATTAAAATCTACGGCCTAGATCGATGAGCGATGCAAGCGTGCAAAGTGCTAAGTACTTTTTAAGTGCACCAAACAAAAGCGCACTTAAGCGCCACAAGCGCGCGCGTGCGGGCGCATGAGCACCACCTATGTCTTACACTTTTTATTACCCAAGTTATATAGTGCAAACATATATAAACCGACAAATAAGTTTTTACTTTTCCTATGTAGGACACTTAAGTCACTTTAGTAAAATTGGGCTATAAGAGCTAAAGCTCTTAAAGCCCATAAAAGTCCTTATAGTTACCATGAGTTAGAACCCAACATACTTTACCAATGTGAGACAAACTCAAAAAGACTTTTATTGTACTTTGCATTCACATCATATCAACACATAACCAATGTGGGATACCTCTCACAAGATTTATTATTTGAAAACTAAATCTAACAATCTCCACCATTTCCGAATGATAAATCTTAGTTTGCACCTCAAGAAGTTCTATGAATAAATAAAGGTGTCTTTCGACTTGAACCTTCACTTAGTGGATACATATCAAAGTTAATCAGGTAGACTAGTCTTTGAACTAACAATTTTATATCGACTAACCGGATAAGTACCACACACAGTTCCTCTACTTGTTCTTTATTCTAACAAGCCGACACGTTAACGACCATGTGTCTATATCCTGGTATCATGAGTAGTTTTTAGAGTTAAGCCCTAAACTCTAATGAAGCGGCATTACTTCTACTACTCACTTAGGTAGACTTGTCAAGGATGTCCCTATAATTATGACATCCCAACATTTACTGTTACAAGTCTATTAAGAGTATTAAACTCAACCTCTACCTTTGACATTAGATGTACCAAGCATTATACTTAGATGGAACCAATTAATAACTGAATTATTAATTTAAAATACTAAGTACTTGACAATCAAAAAAATGAATTACTTTACTCATTGAACCCAAGTTTGATATTTCAAGTGTTGAGTTGAGTTTCCCTCATGTGTGATCACTATGTATGGGCTTTCAGTCTCATCGCTCTAGAAGTCTTATGCACCATATCTCTGGCAAGACCTTTAGTCAGAGGATCAACCAAGTTACTTTCTGACCTCACATAGTTAATTGTGATAATACCATCATAGATTAACTGTCTCACATAGTTATGTCTCAAACCAATATGTCTAGATTTTCCGTTATAGACATGACTATAAGCTCTAGACAAAGTCGACTGACTGTCACATTGTATTAACACGGGAGGCATTGGTTTAGGCCATATTGGTATTTCCAATAACAAGTTTCTCAACCATTCTGCTTCTTTGCTTGAAGAGTTTAATGCTATAAACTCTGATGCCATGGTTGAATTAGCCAAGCATGTTTGTTTCTTAGAACCCCATGATATTGCGGCTCCACCAAGAGTGAATATCCAACCACTAGTTGATGCGTGGTCATCACTCTCAGTAATCCAACTAGCATCAATATAACCTTCCAAAACATTTGGATAGCCATTATAGCATAAGCCATAATCAATGGTCTTCTTAAGATACTTGAAGACTCTAAATATTGATTTCCAATGTTCTCTACTAGGATTACTTGTATACCGACTCCGTTTACCAACTGCAAACGCAATATCCGACCTAGTACATGTCATGCAATACATTAAGCTTCATGTTGCACTAGCATACTGGTTTTGGGAAAATGCTCTCCCATCATTTGGCATTAATTTAGTACTAGGGTCGAATGGAGTACTAACTGGTGTACAATCAAAATGATTAAATTTTCTCAATATTTTTTCAACGTAATGAGACTGTGATAACATGATAGCTTCATTACTTCTAATTATTTTAATCCCTAAAATAACATCGACTTGACCTAGATCTTTCATATCAAATGTTTCACATAGAAATTTCTTAGTATTATTGATTTGATCTAGATCAGAACCAAAGATAAGCATGTCATCAACATATAAACAAATAATAATACCTTTATTATTTTATAATTTACTATAAACACACTAATCATATTCATGGATTTTGAATCCGTTTGACAACACAGCCTGGTCAAATATTTTATGCCATTGTTTTGGTGTTTGTTTAAGTCCGTACAAAGACTTAACAAGTTTACACACTTTATGTTCTTGTCCTTTCACAACAAAACCTTCAGGTTGTTGCATATAAATTTCTTCTTTTAATTCACCATTCAAGAATGGAGTTTTGACATCCATTTGGTGAATTTCGAATTTATATATGGAGGCCAAGTATATTAAAATCCTAATTATAGCAATTCTAGCCACTGGAGCATAAGTGCCGAAATAATCAAGTACTTCTTTTTGAGTGAAGCCTTTTGCAACTATCTTGCTTTAAACTTCTCAACGGTTCCATCAACTTTCATTTTCTTTTTGAAAATCCACTTACATCAAACGGTTTTAAAATCGGGAGGTAAGTCCACCAATTTCCAGGTGTCATTTTCCATGATGGAATCCATCTCATCTTGTATAGCCTCTTTCCAAAAATTAGCATTTTGAGACTTCATAGCATCTGCATAGGTTTTTGGATCAGATTCAGCATGTAAAGATAACAACACTTGATTTGTTTCTTTTTCTCGTGTACCTTCAACAAGATACATGAGAAAATCAGGCCCAAAGTCGTTTTGTACTATAGGTCTTTTACTTCTCCTAGGTTCTTCATTCTCTATTTCAGAATTCCTTATATTTATAGATTCATTATTATTATTTTCTGGAATTCTAGGAATAGAAGAAAACCTGGTTTCATCAAATATGGCATCTCTTGATTCAATTATTCTATTACTTCAATCGAGTAATTTTTCTCAATAACCATAAATCTGTAAGATTTACTGTTTAGTGCATAACCAAGAAAAATACATTATACACCATTTTCTCCCAACTTCTTTCTTTTAAAATCAGGAACTCTAACTATAGCTCTACAACCCCAAACTCGCAAATACTTCAAGTTTGGTTTTCTTTTCTTCCATAATTCATATGGAGTTGTAGAATTTTTCTTAGTAGATACTCTATTCAAAACATGACACGCTGTTAAAAGTGTCTCAACCCAAAATTCATTGCTAAGTCTAGATTTGGACAACATAGCATTAATCATTTCAGTTAATGTCCTATTTTTTCTTTCAGCAATTCCGTTTTGTTGTGGAATATATGGTGCAGTAACTTCATGAACAATACCAACATTTTCAAAAAATGTAGGATCATAATATTCACCACCTCTATCAGTTCTTAAACGTTTTATAGTGGTTCTACATGTATTTTCAGCTTCAGCCTTAAATATTTTAAATTTATCTAATGCTTTATGTTTGTGATTCAAAAGATAAACATAACAAAATCGAGAGTAATCATCAATAAAAGTCACATAATAACTTTTTCCACCTCTAGTAGGAGTGCTATGAAAATCACATAAATCACATAAATCACTATGTATTAAGTTTAATATTTCTAATGTTCTCTCGACTTTAGGAAAAGGCATTCTTGTTATTTTTGTAAGCATGCATGTATTACATTTATTCACATTTTTATCAATACTGGGAATTAAATTCAGATTAGACATATGATGTAATTTTCTAAAATTAACATACCCAAGTCTATCATACCATAAAGAACAAGAGTCAAGCATAGATAAAGATAATCGCACAGATTACTGCTACTTCGCAAGCAGCTGTGAGAGCTACTTCGCAAGCAGCTGTGAGAGCGACAGTGACAGCGACTATTCCTTTCCAACAGACTCAAGGAGTGAATACCCTACCGCCTCGCCCCCAGGGATCTAGAGCTAGGGGCTCACCATAAATGACTAGGATTGACAACAAGAATGATAAGGTCGAGTCATACAGGGACTGCCACCTCTCAAAAGCATCGGAGGAGAGAGTCATCACAACCCTGTGTTTTCAACATTTTTGTCTCGACTAAACTAAGACCAAGTTTACTCATCAAAAAAAAAACTAAGATCAAGTGAACAAGATAAAATTGAATATTTTGCTTTAATTGACATCTGCTTCGTAGAACTCCACGGCCTCTCCACATCCACAGCCTGATGCAAAAGCATTCCTCGAGCTTAGGAGGTCAAATTAAACAAACTGTTGGGCTCTATTTGAGGTAAGGTTCATTCATTAATTATCGCATAAAATTTTGTCCATTCCCATCCTAAACTTAAACACATATAGGAAGAAGCAACACCAAATATTCCAATTCAATTGCAACAAACAACGCATATATGGCAAATTGGCAATATCCTGTTTCCTATTACAATGAGAGACAGAAACGTTGATGAACAGAAAAATCGAAGAGAGTTGTATGCAAATACACCTTCCAATGTTATTTCAGACGTTATTCTTCAATGTTCTAACATAGCTTAACTCTTGTCATTGTTAAATGCCAATGCGTATATGTTTGGGCTCACTTCGTTCATTGTTTCACATACTTCTCAAGTGCCGCTCCCACCAGATCTGTCAATTCAACATCAAAACATCACCTACTACATTCATAAAGTATCAACAAAGAAAGCATCTCTAACCAGAGACAACAATAAAATCAAATGATAAGGTTTAATGTGTAAATGATATATCTACAATGTGCTTCTGGCTTCTCATAATCATCAAATACAAGTACATCATACAACATGAAGTAAAATTTTGGTCCTTTAAGACATTCTTGAACTAACTGAGCTGTCAACAAGATAAATATACTAGCTTGACTACTATTCATTCGCAAGTATTCAGAAGATTACTCGGGTGAATTAGGAGTAGATGAGTGAAGACACACGCTTAGCTTATAATATTCAAATGGCTGCAATGACTTGCTACACACATAATCTTTTTCTTTCCTTTACAGAGAGTAAGTTTTCATGAGGTTTTGTGAGTTCTGGGTGTTAAAACATTATATGCGAGAACTGAAATAAGAAACTAAAGAGCAAACAACCCGAATCAGATTTGTTAACACCAACAACGTTAAGCAGGCTAGCACACAACAAATTACTTAGAACTTCTCAAACATCACAAAAGTAACACAATGGAAATGCACACATCTTAAAGGGCAGCCCATGCACACCTGAAAGCCTACTTACTTCTTTATAATGACACTGCAAATCTATATGTTAAAGCTTTCCCAATTTGAGCTATTAACCATCTCATTAATAATGTCTTGAAAGCAATTCAAATGGTTTCTGGATCAATGTAACAAAAAGCACGATAGCTTTCCGGATATTAGGGAACTTACTTCAAGCTTAACAATAAATTTCACCAATAGAAGGAGACAAACCGATAGTTAATGTACATATCAGAGTTCCTAGAAGTGAAAGGAGAAATCACCTCCCAAAAGGCCTCATGCTACTCCAGGGGAACTTGGCAGCGGAGGCGGGGGGGTCAACAGGTCTCCTGCTGCTCCGGTCGCCAAACTTACGGCCTTCGGGGGCCTTATTAAACCTGGCTCCATCTCGTCGTTTGTCATCGAGCCAATGCGACTTCTTAACAGCTTCTGGATCTTCCACAATGCTAGATTTGGACTGCATCATCTTGTTGGTGTTCCTCTTCTCTTCCTCGATAGCCCTAATAGGGTACAGATCAGGGTTTATTGACAACGGGGTCCTGAGAGTGACGTAAGCTTTCTTGTAATCGGGTTTGGCGATCAACAAACCACCACGCTTCTTCTTCTTACCCTCCATGTTTAGGGTTTGTACCTTCTCAACCTCGAATCCGTACAGCGATTCCAGAACCCTCTTAATCTCAATCTTGGTGGCTGAAGGGATGGTTTTCAGGGCAATTTCGGAAATGTTGGAGAAAGATGAGGGCATTAACAGCTTTATCGGAAGGTTCGCAAAGTTCACCACTCTTCTTCCTAATCTGCTTCCCATTTCTCTCTCTCTCAGTCAGTAATGGCGGACGGACTTTTCCTTTTTCTATTTCTCGCAGTCGCAGCAGAGAGGAGGGTTTAAGCCTTTGAGGTTGGGCCTGGGCTTCCACAACAATTAAAATTGTTTTTAAGTATTCCAAAGAATGTTCATGTTAAATATCACATAAGTACCCTTTTTTGTTTTTTTGTTTTGGTTAAAATGCCCACATTTTGTAAGGGTTGTTGCAAGAGATTTTACAAGAAGTTTGTTGTTAAATTTCCTATCAGTTGTGAGCTCTCGCAAATGTGTTTTATAAGAAACGCTTAAAATAGTTCAAATAGGTTTTAGAGTATTTGGTCAAAATATAATTTTTAATAAGAAACTGAATATGCTTTGAATGTGAAACACTTACTGTGAAAATATTTCTGGTCATTTGCAAAGTTATTTCATTAAATTATTATTTTTATAAATTTCTTTTTAATAGACAAACTTTTATTTATTTACTAAGGTCGAGGCCAGGAAATGTACAACGCTTCGCGGGGTCGGAGCTGGCGGGATAGGCGAAAGTATGTACAAGTTATATCACACGACTCAAAACTCGCCAAATCGAGCGGACAGTGAAGTCAAACAAGCGCGAACCGTGGTTGTTGAGGGCAGTCAACTGTGTCCCGATCACATCCTTGTTTCGCAAGCACATTCGCAAACATATTCCCCTCTCAGTATGTATATGAAAGGAATAGGGTTGGTACTCTTTCTCCTAAACTTCGTGACACCCGTATGTCACGGAGTAGGGCTCATACTTTTGCCGAGGTCGTAGCGCCCCGCATCCTGGTCAAGTAAGAGTAGGTTACCTCCAAGTCAGTCTCAATAATGAGTGCAAATATAGAAACATGCAATGAAAGTACTATTCCCTGTCGTATAGCCCTGAGTTCGGCGACATTGTTGGTGTTGTGTCCTGTCGGCTTCGAGAAGGCACCCGCCACTTTGCATGCCTAGTCGCGAATTAGCCCGCCGATACATGTTGGACCCGGGTTGGAAAGTGTTGATTCGTCTGTGTTAAGCTTGTACATTCCTCTAGGGGTGGAATCCAGCGAACCGCAAACTTGTAAGCTTTGGGGGGGCATGGAGGATGACTTGGTGGGGAATCCGTCAGGGTTTTGAAGATACGGTGAGAGATTGATTCGATGGGGATGGGTGTTCCTCGAAAGAGGAACTCATTTCGGGCCCTCCAAATGGCCCAGCAATTAACTAGAGTTGCTGCTGAGTTTGGAAGGCGCAGCAGGTGCGGAATAATATGAGTGCCATTTTATGGGGGGTTGAAGAGGGGAAATATGTGCTGAATCTCGTCAAATAAGGGGTAGGACGCGAACAAGTGTTCAGTCGTCTCTACGTCTGAGTTGCAAAGGGGACAAATGTTGCTTATGGGGACATGTCTATGGGCCAGGAAGTCACGGGTTGGAAGGCCATTATGTCCCCATAGCCATCCGAAGAATTTGATACGCGGTAGTATGCGTGATTGCCAGAGGGCTGACCAAGGTTGGCCAGGCGTTGACCGACCATGGGTGCGGTCGACCAACCAGTTATATGCTGATCTGATTGCAAACTCTCCCTTTGGAGTCCATGTCCAGCAAGTGGAGTCTGGCGTCTCTTCAATTGGCAGTGGAATGCCCCTTATACGGTTCACTATGTCGGGCGGGAGGAGGTGGATGACCCTAATGAGGTCTTAATTGTCGTCTTCCCCAATGGTGTCGTGCACCGTGAGGGTGAGGTGCTCAACTGGTATGGTGGATACGTGTTCTGCGATAGTGGATCCGCCTATCCAACAGGAAAACCAAAAACTGATGTATTTTTCGTCTCCCATGATCCAGCGGGTGGATGCCATAATGTCGGGGAAAAGACGGGCTATGGATTTCCATGCCCGACTTGATGCAGGCATTACGAGTGCAGTCACCATGTGTCTATCAGCGAAGTGCTTAGCTTTTAGGGTGCGTGCCCAAAGGGTATCTGGTGACTGGAGTAGACGCCACCCTAACTTGAGCATGTATGCGTCATTGAGTTCTTCGAGGTGTCAAAAGCCAAGACCCCCTTATTTTAGGAGCATGTAAGCAGTGCGCGAGGGCACCGTTCCTTTCCACCTACAGTTCATGTCCGCATTCCACATGAAGGCTTTTGATAGTTTGGCGAAGGTGGTAAGAACAATGCGCGGCAAGGACAACATACTCATTTGGTAACCTGGTACGGTTTGGAGGGTAGATTGGATCAAGAGGTGGCGTCCTGTATAGGAAAGGTGGCGGGTATGCCAGGCGCCTATGCCAGGCGCCTATTTGGCACTGGAACCTTTCAATGACCGGGTCTAAAAATCCAGGCCTGAACCGCCTTTGCCAGATTGGAACACCTAAGTACCTGTCAGGATTTCCCATGGTTTCCATTTGTATAAGGTGGAGACTTGCTCGACGCCTGCGGTTTGGGATGTTTGGGGAGAACATGACTCTGCATTTTTCGTAGCTCACTCCCGGGCTTTCCATAATATGGAAGGCGTCAAGGAACTCCACTAGTCGGATGAGGGTTCATGGGTGGTCCTCACAGAAGATAAAGCAATCGTCGGCGAAGCTTAGGATTGGAACTGGGGGCCCTTGACGGTTTGCACAGGCAGCCCAAAAAGAATTGTCCTTTGTTGCCCTAAAAAATGCCGCAATAAGCAGTTCTATGCAAAGTATAAAGAGATACGGTGATTGGGGGTTGACCTGACGGAGGCCTCTTTCCAGTTTCCACGAGGGAGATCGCGCCTCGTTGATTGCTACATTGAATTCCACCAATTGTGTACATTCTATGATCAAGGCAATGAAGGCGGGGGGAAGTGGAACTAATGGAGGGCGAATTTAATGAATGCCCAATTGACATGATCGTAGGCCTTGGCTAGGTCAATCTTGACCGCAAGCAGCCCCCGTTACCCCATGCGGCGATTATTGATAGTGTGTATCAGTTCCTGGGCGATGAGCACGTTGTTCGTAATGGACCTATGTGGTACAACGGCCTTCTAGTATGGTGAGATGATAGAATTCATGGCTGGCCGAATGCAGTTAACAAGCAGCTTAGAGATAATCTTGTAGCTGACGTTACACATGATGATAGAATTCATGGCTGAGCCTATTCCTATTTCGGAATTAAAACAACGGTGGTTTGGTTGATATCAGGGGGCATTTGCCTAGTCGACGAAAAATCTATCACCAATGTGGTGATGTGGGTGTGGAGTTGTGCCCAATAATGCTGGTAGAAGTGGTTGTTCAATCCATCGGGGCCCGAGGCCTTAGACGTTCATATGCCAAAGGTGGCTTCTCGGATTTCCTCCACTCCTGAATCACAGAGCAGTGAGGGGTTGAAGGAAGGGTTAATGGTGAGCAGAGGGTCAGTAAGTATGGTAGGGGGTCGTGCCATAGGGGATCGAGTGGTGGCTGTTGGAAGAAAAGATAAAATTCTTGTAGGGTAGAAGTCGTGTCATGTACCCACCCTCTCGTGGTCGTCCGAATCCCTTGTATGGTATTCGTTCGGCGGCAATGTGATGCAAACGCGTGGTAGAATCTTGTGTTGTTATCGTCGTTCGCTATCCAGCGCTCACGTGAGCATTGGTCTCAGTATAGTTCCTTGTGTGCTAGGCTACAGGTTATTGAATCACGGAGACCACGCTCCGTAAGGAATGTTTGGAGGGAAGGGTTAGCAATAAATTGGGGTTGAATTGTTGTTAGTTGGGTTTGGAGAGAGTTGAGTAGGGTATTTATGTTTCTGTAGTCTGTCTGCTTCCACAATCGTGCCCCTATGGCGAAGCGGCGACAAGTCATCGAAAATGGATGTGCCACTCCCCCTGGGTCTCCCCATATACATGTTACCACCTTCGTAAAGGTTAGGTGGAGGTCCCAGACCATCTTGTACCGAAACGGCCTGGTCCACGAAAATAGATCAAGTAGAATAGGGGAGTGGTGAGATGTGTGGGAGGCCAAGTGGCGGACGCGGGCTGTGAAAAAAGCATTAACCTAGTCGAGGTTAGCAAAGAATCGGTCAAGACGTTCGCAGATGAAGGAACTCTCTATGGGGCGGTTCGTCTGTGTGAATGGATGTCCCAAAAGGCCAATGTTGTCAAGGCCACACGCTTCCATGCAAAATCAAAATCGATGCATGGAGGCCTACATTTTGGGCAATCCTCCATGTTTTTCATTATTATGCAGTAGGACATTAAAATCGCCCACAAGTAACCAAGGTGTAGTAACAGTAGAAGCGTAGTCTTTAAGAGATGTCCATACATAGTCTTGGTAAGCTGGTTGAGGGGGATTGTAGATGGCACTAAGCCGGAATGTCTGGTCTGTGTAGAACGTCACCTTCATATGGATGGAACGCACCCTCGTAATCAGTGTCTGTAGGATTATTTGGTTTATATAATATAGTACCCATATGCCGCTGGAGTACCCTAGGGGTTGCACAATGGAGCGACCATCAAATGGCAACAGGTCTATGATAAGCCGGGGCTGGTCCCCGTCCCTGCATCTGCTCTCGAGTAGGATTAGTACCGTCAGTGAGTTATCGGATGAGTTTGCGGGCTGCAAGTAGGAATTCTGGGCGCTTCGCCCCCTAACATTCCAGCATGTGATTCGCATTGGGAGGTGGAGGGGGATTGTGCAGGTCCGGATCCGCTGACATGCAAGTGGTGAGGTAGGTCGAGCTGAGCATTTCTTGGAAGTAGGTGGACTGTCGGGTAGTGGTGTTAGAGGGTGGCGGTTGTTGCGTGGAGGTGATGAGGGACGACGATGGTGGTGGAGGTGGTGCTTGGGGTTCGGGGTGGTGGAGAGTGGGCGGGGGTGGTGGCGGAGGGTGGTCCGGGTTGGCGAAGGGGGGTTGGGGTGCATGTGGGGGGTGGGGGTTGGTGGGTGGTTATGGAGGTTGGGGAAGAAGAGTGGTAAGGGGGCTGTATGGGTTTATTTTCGGAGGGTATATATAAGGGATGTGTGGGCGTGGTTGGGGGGCGGGGTAGGGGTGGGTGGATGATAGGGTGGGGTGACCGTGAATCCCAAGGGGCCACGTGTCACCCAAATGGGACCCGAAGTGACGGGCAGAAGTGCCACCCGACCTCCCCTATTACACATGAGAAAACGTATTGCCCCGTGGCAGTCTCGGCTACCAAGTGGCTGGTTTCTAAAAACGTGGCGCCTTGGTGTGCCACATCGACTAACCTGCCCGAGGTGGCAGGCCCGTTCGCAACATCGGACGTGCAGTTTTCGCCCTCCATCATTTTTGCTGCTTTTCGAGGATTGCTCGCCCGTCGGGGTTGTCGTCCCGGGTTCTGTATTGCATATTCGACTCTGGCATGACATGGTTGGTTTCCTGGCTTAACTGAATGGGGCTGTTCCGGCGGCTCTTGCGCGTCCATCTGCCGTCTGGGGTCATTGCTAGAGATTGTTTTTCGGTCGTTATGTCTTGGCCTGGATTCTGGGCTTGCCGTGTTTTCATCGTTTGTACTTTTGGAGTCCAGGTTTGGGATGTTTTTCCCTGTGTCGGGTCAGGGGTTGCCATGGTCGTGCTCAGGGCTTTGCTAGAGGGGCGTTGACTTTTTGCATTGTTTGGGGCAGTCGTCCCAGCTTGACAATTTGGGCAGCGTCGGCCAGGTCACTGTGTAACAACATGCCATTCCTGGTCTAAGGGGGACTGAACCCCCTGGTTAATGTCCTCTTTTCAGGGTACCGCCATTTGGCATATATTGCGTAGTGAGGGAATATCATTCGGGCTCGTATAGTCGGGGTGTTTGGAGATATTGTTACTCAAGTATTTGTGTTCGGAACGCCAAACTCGAGCTTGAGGAAAGGAGGCACACTGTTTTTATTATGGGTTTTGAGTAAAGTACAAGGGGTCGTGTGGAGTGCACGAGTTAAAGCTAGAAAAATGTGACAAATTTTAAGTAAAATCGAAGTGTATGACAATGGAGAACACTGTTTCTCTCTTGCGGAGTGAATGAGCTTGTGGATCGTGAAAGTGCCCTTTTCTCTTTGCTGAAAATGGGGGCTATTTATAGTGTAAGCCCAAGGGTCTTCTGCCAATGGTAGCCGGTCTTTGCCGTCATCGCTGGTGCCCAATGGGGGCGAGGGTCTTCTTTGCCAATGGTCTTCGGGGATAATCTGCGCCAATGCATGCAGTCCGGTCTGCACCAATGAATAGTCTGCATCAATAGTGTTTGTTGCTTTCTGTCCCAATGAATGAGTTGGACCAATGGGAGATGGTCTTTCCTCGTTATCAGGGTAGTCATGGCGTGGGGAGAGTTGGACCAATGGGGAATGGTCTTTCCTCGTTATTAGGGTAGTCATGGCGTGGGGAGAGGTGATGACGAATAATGCGTCCTTCGAGGTGAGTCGAAGATCGTGGTCGATTTGGGGCTGTCTTTGCGGCTCGTTCGTCGTGAAGGAGTCCCGGGGCGATTCTTCGATCATGGACTGCTGATATGAGATTATAGTGGGTCTTTGACCGTGCCTTGTCTTTACTCGTGTCCTTAATGTTTGTTTTGTGCTCTTGTTTCTTCAATTTTAGCTAAGTGTTGGTGGTGGTTTCTCGGGCGTCTCGAGGGTCATCGAAGGCTCCGAGGAGAGTTGTTCTCCAGGCTGGGGGTTTCAGGGGGATAGTTATGGGTTCCCTGTTTTTAGATAGGCCCTGGGTCATTGGGGGGTTGTGTTTAAGCCTTTGTGACCACACCGTATTCCCTTAAGAAGTGTTGGTCGGATTTGGGGGTACCTTTCTCCGAGTGTTTAGATCGAGTACCCTTGGTGGGTGTTTTCTGGTCGTACTCGGGGGTACCGTCTCCGGAGCCCGGGCCGTCTACCTCTATCCATGCTGAGGCGAGTCATGGTCGTTACGTACCTTTTCATAAGACCGTGGACATTTTTTTGTAGGGTACCCACTTTTTCGCCCTTCTCCGAGAGTGGAGCAGATTATGCATCATCAATAGTCCCCCCCAGTTCCGAGTGTATTTTGTAGATATCACTTGGAACTCATTTAATGAGTCTATGTACTATCGAGTTTAGTCTGAAATTGTGGTCCTGCATGCTCCATGTGGCGTTGGGCTGGCCATGCGTCGAGGGCGTCGTTTGGCCTGCTCCGCCTATAAATTGAGGGGACTCGTAGTGCTTCTGCTTTATTCACACGAGCTTTTCTGTTTTCCTTCTCTTTTCTCTCTCTTTGGTGTTTTGAATTTTCATCGGCGATCTGATGGCTTCCATGAGCATTTCCGATGAGGAGGTGGCAGACGGAGTCTGCTGCGACGATGGGCGGTGTTGTAACGTCGCCTTCCACTGATGAGACGTTGCGACGCCGTCGCGTTGTTTCTAGTACAACGCAATTTTCCGCTCAAAAGGCGATGGTGGCGACGACGCCACCTAGGGTTTCGGCTGATAGTGTACGCAGTTCAGTGAGATCTATGGATGAGATTAGTGTTGAATTTTCCAAGTACGGGGCGAGCAATGATGGTTTGGAACTCGTGGTGCCCCAGGGTCACGAGAGGGCTACTTCTCCACGCTCCGGCTATTACACTGCCTATTCCATGCAGATCAAGGCGGGGTTGAGATATTTCCTCCCTGCTTTCTATCGAGAGGTCTTTAAGGCATGCTTGCTTTGTTCGAGTCAACTTTTCCCAAATAGATCGTTGGCTTTGGCAGCGTTTATCTTTATCTGTTCGGCCTACGGGTATCGCTACACGGTGGACATATTCTTTGGGGCCTTAGATTTGGTGAGCTCGTCGTTCGACAAGCTCTTTTATACTTTCACCATGCAGAAGTCGACAAAGAGGTTAAATTACTCCCACAAGGCCGTATCGCCAAAGCCTCCCAAGAGCTCACGGTCTCCGAGGTTAACGATCCCACCCACGAAGGAAGTATAGTAGTCAGGGTCCTTGTAACCTTAAAAAAATAGAGGGGAAAGCGGGATTACGAAAAAATTCTTCCTCCTCTGGGGTCAACTTAAACTTGCCCCTCTTAGGGGGAGACCTCTGCCAGCTATCATCCTTCGCAGTAAGAAAAGGGTCAATCGCCCCCTTTCCCTTATCCTTCCCTGAGATTGACGCGCCTCAGTCTCGCTTCTTCAAAGAGCTCCTGACAGCATGGGTGCGGTCTATCAGGTTAAAATACGAGATAGGCAACGACCAAAAATCTAGAGTGGTGCCAAAAGGGGGACATAAAATGATCAGCAAAATGTTTAGCCGTTACGGGGTCCATAAGTTGAGGCATACCTTCGGAGTTTCCCTCGTCTTCCACCTCGGCCATCACTACATCCGCGTCAACAGCAGACGGGCTCCCAGGATCCTTGGGGCAGTATTTGCTGTCCAGCGAGCTCGAGGACTCGGAAGTAACAATCTTGGACGATCTTTGGGGCTTTCAACGTCGCTCCATCTCAGCGCATTCAAAATTATATACTCGAATAAGGGTTTCAAAGCACATTCCAGTTTTTTTTTCAAAAAATAAAAACACTTGGGCACTTACGAAATTCCGAGTGTTGTCGGAGTGTTATCGGAGAAGGGCGTTTGCTCGCCAACCCATCTTGTAAACCTTCGAGAAGCAAGACCATAGAGCTATTCAACACCGAGGATACGTCATAGAGCCCATCGAACAGACCTCTGTCCTCCAAGTAGGCAACAGTCTCTGCGCACACCGTGTGGGAAGGATAAACGTAACCCAACCCCACTCTCGGGGTACGCCTTCCCATTTTGCGGATGACTCTCCGATGGGGGACATGTAAAAGTACCTCTGACGCTAATCCCCATTGCTAGCAGGCCCGTTAGACGTCGAGTTCAGGAACACCCGTTTGCTGTCTCGAATAGACAGAGAAAAGAATGGCAAGCCCAATGCAGTGGCTCGCAGTATAAATGCCCCTGCAAAGTCTGTGGAGTACATGGGATGTTCACCAGATGACAGCAGAGTATAATCGGCTCGGGCACAAATTCCAGAACACAAAAATGTCTCTCACGACCAGATGGAAAAAGTAGCGGAGATTGCAACGCAATTGCTCCGTGTATACGGTTATGTAACCCTCAGGAGGGTCGAACACCCTCTGCATACTCGAGGGAATAATCACGTTCACCTGCTCGAAAGAAATGTTGAAGGTCGCCAACAAGGCTCGAACCTTCACCATGTTCATTACTGAAGCCATGGATCAGACCCGGAGCCTACCAGTCATATGCTTGGGGTCCAGATTTTTGCACCGGAACACCGCACCCTCAGTCTGATTCCAGTAAGAAGCCTTACGGCCAAAAATGGCAAACACACGGTCTGCCACCGTCGTCGACGGAACAACGACGTCATCATTGGAAAAAGACCCTTTTGCCCATCTCCGTGAAGCAGAGTGAATAGGGGACGAATGTGCAGCCCTTTGGTGGCGACTTCGACGGGACGCAACAACACTACCCCGATGAAGAGAAAATAGAGAGACAGGAGAATCACGTGAATCTTCATTGATGGAAAAAATGGTTGCATGGCCTGAGAAACCATTATTGTAGAAAGAAAAGAGGTTTGTTTGCAATGGGAATGTCTGTTTTGGCAAAGAAAGATGAAACTGAAGTGGTAAAGAAGAATTGAGAAGATGGCCGTGCTTTTATAGGCGGGAAAGACGGTTCGTATTCTGAGTCGGTTCGTTTCCACACCCACGATTCAAACGGTGGGACCCTTCGGTTGCCCACCACGACCCAGCTGAACCGCCACTTTCCCCGAATCATTACAACTCTAGCATGTCAGACATCACCATAGTGGAGCTAGACCGGCGCCTCAACTCCCCGCTTCCCTTCGCATTAAATGGGCACCCATTCCCGAGACAGACGGTTGGGAGAATGAAAAGACGGGTCGATTCAAATTCACGACCACCTCGGAAGCCATCCTCTCGACCATCCCTCCCGCGAGGAACCTTAACGACGCTCATGAGCAATCACGTATGGAATCCAAAAAGTTTTCTAAGTATGGTAAGATCAACCATAGGAGTTAGCGCCTGGCACTTCGCGCGAATACCCCGGGGGCCCTTGCGGGGAAGTCTCATCAGACCCCCCTAAATAGGTCACTCATGGATAACTCGCAAAAAGAAGGCCACGAGGCTACCAAATTCGATGGTCGTGATTACTTACGCAAGAATAATATGAGGCATCACAAACATTCTGAAGCATCAAACGAGGACGGAAGGAACCCCTTCCGTAAAAAAGAAACTAGCATGCTCAGGAAGCTAATAGCAAAAAAATTTCTAACTATGGAATAATGAAAAGTATGTAACGAAGGAAAGATATGGAGATCCGAAAAAACTCCATTAATAGTTAAAAACACGGGGGGGACGACCCGGTACAACCCCAAAAGAAAGAAAAAAGGGAAAAGCTAAAACAATCTAAGGCTAATCCGGCCACAAAAACTCCCTTAAGGCAATCTACGACAGAGGGGCGTGAGACGAGCCAACTGCGGTTGAAGGAGCCGGAGAACCCCGAGTACCCGGACCACCACTAGAAAGCAACACCAGGGTGGTCTTGAGGGTCTCAGGATGGATTATGAGTGTTGTGGACAGCCTTTGAATGTTGAGGTCAGAACGAAAGAAGCCCCTCAAGGAGCCCAGCTGCCGACATGACCGGAATCCCCACAAAAGATGAGCCTCAAAGCAGGGGGCGAGTTGTTCCCTCACCTCTGTCTCACTAGTGGCCAGCCGCTCATCCTGCTCCGTCACGGTCTTTGCCAAGCTTCTCGATGCGACTTCACCAGCTCTTTTGAGGTCTCGAGCTTTCGGGCCCATTCAGCTTCTTTTCCGGCCAGGGCATCCTTCACCTTCTCAAAAGTGGTCAGGCGGTCTTTCAACTTCAGCTCCGACTCTTTCAGGGCATCCCTCTCGCGAGCTATTTCCTCCTGAATATGGGACCAGCCTCTCATCCCGATGGGGCCCTGTCAAAAAAGTGAGTTGGCCGAATGAATACAAGGAAAAGAGAACAAAATGTACTTGTTTACATCAATGCTACTTACCAAGGTCGCGCAAAATCGCGCAACCAGACCCAGCTCCTGGGCATCAAGCACATGAAGGGCTAGAGAGGAACATAGAGTGGATAACTCATGAGAAAGGCTCAGATTTTGGGCTCCCAAGCCCATAACACTTTTCAAAAAGGACTGCACTGGAGAAATGGTGACTTGACCCCAAGTTCCAGCCTCCCGGGCAGGAGTCGTCTGGAAATCAGAAGGCCCAGCCTCTTGGCGCTTGGGAGAGAGAGACGAAGAGCTCTAATCCATCGACTCCATCCCATCATTCGGAGGTTGAGGCGTAGATGGTTCGCCCGTCAGAGTTCCACCAATGTCTGCTTGCATTGCTGCCTGGTAATGCTTAATCAACCAGTCCTCACCTACATCAGACCCCGCTTGCGCAGCGGGAGAAAGACGAGATGGTGTAGGACTCTCTCTTACCTGTGCTAGAAGAAGGCCCTTGTCCTCTAAGTTCTGCAGCAAAATAACCTTGCTCTTAGAAGAAACCTCGACCTGCTCCCGACGTCGCTTCCTCCCCACCAGGCCCGTCTCTTTCTCACTAGATTGGCTCATATGAGACGGGGCCTCAGCTGAAGCACTCTTCTCATCCGAGGGGTCATTCGCCAACGCCGCTGAAGTAGCCGACCCCCTGCCCTGTGAGGCTTCTGGTCAATGGCCTTCTTCTTCTTCTTCTTCTTGGGAGCGTAGGGAGGAGGAGCATCACACTTCAACATCTCCATGATAGCCTTTACAAAATAGAATAGCAAAAAACCTGATTCAACGATGATGATAAACCTGACGAGGAAATAATTACCAAAAAGGCACCCAGAAAACTTATTGATTTCAGGATGCCTGCTCCCCACGAAGGGCGTCATAGTCAGAATGTCGTTTAGGCCACAGTTCTCGTAAAGAGCCGATAACACCTTGATCTGTGATATCTTGTTCCAGCCAAACCTCTGCTCAAAGAATTCTTCGGCCGTCATTTGTCTGTAGCCTCTGCAGGAGGCCAGCTGGAATCTGGGGATCCAAATTCCACTCCCTCGGAACATCGGCCAAAAGACCCTCGACGGTCAGATGGACAAAGAAGAACTTCTCCTTTCAACTGTTGTGAGACCCCGGGAGCTCGTGAAGAATCCTCTTCGTCGACTTCCGCATGGTGAAGGTGTAAAAGAGCTTGTCCGTAGACGAGCTCGCCAAGTCGAAAGCCCCGAAAAACCTGTGCACCGAGCAGGGATGGGTGTAGGCTGCACAGATAAAAACAGACGCCGCCAGAGTCGACCATCCATTCGAAGAAAGTTGACTTGGACAGAGCATGCATGCCTTGAAGACCTCCCGATAGAAAACCGAGAGAAAGGATCACAGCCCCGCCTTGATCTGTACAAAGTAGGCGGTGTAATAGCCCTTACAAGGGCAAGTAGCTCTCTCGTGGCCCTGAGGTTCCACGATCTTCAGACCAACAATGCTCATCCCGAACTTGGTGAACTCGGCCTCAATCTCTTCACGAGATCTGACAGTGCTCCGCACATCTCCAATTGAAACCTAGGTGGCGCTGCTGCCGCAAATGCCTTCTTCGCAGAAGTTTTTGCCAAACCAGAGATGACGCGACGCCTCCGCGACACCTCTTCAGCAGAAGGTGATGTTGCCGCTCCTATCACCACCACATATGACACCACCTGGTACCTCCCCGCATCAGTCGTCTCCTCGCTAGAACTGCTCATGGAAGCCATAAAAATCGCCAGAAAATTTCAAAGTAAAGAAGAAAGAGAAAAGAGTGGGAAAACGAGAAAGCTCGGGTGAATGAAGACAAAACACAATGAGTCCCCTCAATTTATATGCGATAAAGCCCAAACGACGCCCTTGACACGTGGCCAACTTAGTGCCACGTGGAACATGCAGGACCACAATTGCAGAAAACACTTGACATCACATATACTCATTTAATGAGTTCCAAGCAATTTCTATGAAATACACTCGGAACTGAGGGGACTCCTGATGATGCATAATCTGTCCTGCTATCGGACGGGGGCGAAAAAAGGGTACCCCACAAAAACGACTAACTCCCATGGCGGAAGGATACATCCAGGTAACGACCAACCTCTACCTAACAGGGGCAAAAGGTTCGAACGTCAGAGAAGGTACCCCCGGGTCATGACCAGCTAACACCTCTCGGAGGGTACTCGGTCTACACACACGGAGAAGGTACCCCCGAGCCTCGCCTGACCAATGCCCCTCGAAGAGTATATGGCATGGACCCCAAAGGCTTGGACAAATCCTTCCCATGATCCAATGTCAATGCGAATTCGGGTACCCACAAGGAAAACCCTGGACCCCCCAGACTGAGGAATGAACACTTTTCGCTAGGTCCTCTCGGACCCTCTACGAAGGTGATTTCCACCACTTAGCCATATATTGAGGAGAAAGGAGCACATAAAAAACGTTAAGGACACGAGTGAATACAAGGAGAAGTCAAGACCTACCACAATTCTGACTAAAGGAGACAACTCACCCATATCACCAACAAAGAACGACCCTCGGGTCTCATTCAGAGCAAACAATTCAGAAGGACTATCTGATCATTCAGGCCGACCATGGCCCACGACCAAACTCGAAGGACACGCCAACCATCTTCATTCAACTTAGCTCCCAACCACCCTAATTATGAGGGAAGACCGCACCTCATTGGTCCGAATCATTCATTGGGGCAGAATGCAATCTTACCAATGCAGATAAATGATTGAAGCAGACCGATCTCCATGCATTGGCTCAGTACCACCCACGAAGACCATTGGAGCAAATATCATCATTACCAGCTCAGACAAATAACAATCAACCCACGACATTGGCCACCTTCTGTCAGACGACCCCCATTGGCGCAAAAGACCTTCCCGCCACTGGCCACCAGCGCTACTAGGAGTAAAGACGACAAGATCGGCCCCCATTGGCCAAAGACCCCTGTGACTAACACTATAAATAGTCCACCATTTCAGCAGAAAAAAAACATACAAGCACATTATTCACCACAAAATCAACATAAGAATACTCTCCACAATTTTACACTTTACTGTACTTTAAAGTTATCGCATTCTTTTAGCTCTCACTCGTGTTTTCACACGACCCCTTGTAACTCACTCAAAGTCCTTAATAAAATCATTGCGCCTCATTTCCCTCAAATTCGAGATTGGCATTTTGAACAAAAATAATTGAGTAATGATATCCCCGAATATCCCGACCACACAAGCCTGGACTATATTGCCTCACCAGGACCAATCGGGAGCTTAGGCTAGTCTGACGTGGAGTGACTAGTCAGCAGACGAAATTGACCCGCATCAGAGTTATATAATTTTGTTTTACGTGTACCCAGACAAATTTGTACCGAATTACATAATTTAGATATGTTTTTTGAATTTGCTTTATAATCCTGCAAAACTATTTGAAATACTTGATCATTGAATTTCTCCAAAGATCTTTTCTGTTTTGCAAATGTGATTAGTTTTAGCTGTAGTATTTGATAGTGAACGTTAGCAAAATATTCATACGTTCAATGCATTGCGTATGTATTTTTATGTGTACTATAGTATTTGTTTCCATGAAATGTTATAATCTTAATGTGATGCTTAGTTTTTCTGTACAAGCCTAGTTAGAGTTTTTTTTTTATTTTTTTTTTATTTTTATTTTAGAGGGGGATGCATATGGAAGATGCACTTGTTTTTATTTGTATTATAATATATTCCTTGTCTTTTTTGATGCTCTTAACGATTTTAGACTTTTAAAAGTGAATCTGCAACACTATCTTTATTTGTACGTGGTTGCTAATATCTCGTGGGGCAACATTTTGATTATATATAATAGTTATAACGACTAGACTGGAGACGTAATAAAGAAAAAGTCTTTAGTCAATTAATTGCTTAAAGAATCTTTACCAATATTATCTCGATATTAATTAAAAGGAAACACAAGATTGGTATAATAGCGAAAGGTAACAAAAATATTGGTCTTAAAATAAAATAGTGTGCCCATACATACACCATAATTAAGGCCAGATTTAAAGAATATTTAGCAGTTAAACCCTAACCAAGATCTTAATAGACGACAACGGAATCTTTTAAAATTGCGATGAACGGCTGTGATAAGCCAAAAGAGAATAGGATATAAATAAATAATTACAGTGTGCAGCCAGCAAGCACCCAACCTCTTCCATTTTTCCACTAGTGCTGTGCTGACCGCCGTTTTTCGCACTTCTATCTCTCATAATAGCTTTGTAGAGAGAGAGAGAGAGAGAGCGATAAAAACACACACACACACACACACACAAATACTAACTAACCATGTGTGGAATTCTGGCAGTGCTTGGTATCGCCGACCACTCTCAGGTGAAGCGTTCGAGAATCATCGAACTTTCCAGAAGGTATGAAATGAATGATACATACGTTTCCTGCATTACTGTGTTCGCTAATCATCTCATTTTTTTGTTGCCCTAACTTTTGGTTTTTGTGTTCTAATTTGTTAATTCTGTTTCCTCCGCCAAATGCTAATGCATTACTTTTGAAATCTGTAGATTGCGACATAGGGGCCCTGATTGGAGTGGTTTGCACCATCATCAGGATTGTTATCTTGCCCATCAGCGCTTAGCTATTGTAGACCCCGCCTCCGGTGACCAACCACTTTATAACGAAGACAAAACTGTTTTTGTCACGGTGGGTGGCTTTACATTTTCGAATTTCTCTACTAACATAACATAATAATTTCAACTAATAATAAATATTTCATTCATGTTTAGTAGATACATACATATTCTCATTAAATCGCATTACATCGACCCGTTCTAAAAAATTTTACAATGTTTCTGGATGTCACATTGTAAAACTCTGGGAAGTTATAAGGCATGTGATGTTTCTGATAAAAGTTCTTTCTCTGCCCTAATTCGCTCTACTCACGGGAATTGTAGTTGAGTGTTGGTGGTAGTAAAGTGAAACGCGTGTTACTCTGTAGCTGGTTTATTCTTTCTTCTTTCAATTGTTATTATGGAAGGATTTCATATTGAGGATTTTAGCAATAATCTTAACCCGGTGTTATCCATGCTTTCAGGTCAACGGAGAAATATATAATCACAAAGAATTAAGGGAGAAGTTGCCGTCTCATAAATTCAGGACAGGAAGTGATTGTGAAGTTATTGCTCATCTTGTGAGTTCTTCAAAATCTTATTGATTTTAATAAACAATATATAGATTCTTGGTGTGTTTGAAATTATTTTTCAAATTAGTTTTAGCATTGAAGATGGAAAAGTACTTTTCTCATGCTACCTTTTTTATTCAATAATATATTTTGACTTAACTAATTGTTTGTTCAGTATGAAGAATATGGAGAAGATTTCGTCGATATGTTGGATGGAATGTTTTCTTTTGTGCTTCTTGACACTCGTGATAATTCTTTCATTGCTGCTCGGGATGCCATCGGTATTACTCCCCTATACATGGGCTGGGGACCTGATGGTGCGTGTACTCTTTCATTACAGATAAAGTTTTATTGCAGTTGAGTTCCATAAATGATCACCTAATATGTGCTGAGACAGTTATCAAGGAGTGGTTACTTTGTTAAAGGTGTTAACATGCTGTAATGAGATGCTTCTCATTGGCCTCACTGGAAAATGTTTTTTTTACAGCATTTCTTCCACTGACGCTAGTCTGGTCCACAAGATCGAAAGCCTAAAACTATTGCATGCAATTTTATTTGTCTCCCATTTTGTGCTTTCAGTCCATTGATAATTGCTCTTCTTCAGGATCTACTTGGTTTGCTTCAGAAATGAAAGCTTTAAGTGACGATTGTGAACGATTCACATCTTTTCTCCCCGGACACATCTATTCTAGCAAAAGAGGTATGCTTATTTAACATTACATCTTCAAAGAATTCAAATGAGGGCTCCTGTTACATTGTTATACTTTACTGGAGCATGATTTTAACTAAGTTGCATTTTCTATTGGTTCTGCTGGCATTTCTTTTGTTACGCAATATAGTGTTTTAAGTTCTACTGTACTCATTTCGTAAATATTAAGGTATCCTAGATATATGTGAAATATAGTTTTGTGTTGCTGAAATTATTAATGCTCAAAATATTTTTTAGTTCATGCAAGAACCTAAATTCAGACACCTATCCAGCTATTTCTTTGAAAGGCAAGTTTCTGTTCCTGCTGGTTTGAGATGAGTTAATCAAAATATCTAGCTTTCACGTTTCTTGTTTGTTATTGGTATCTCGTTTTAGATGTCTTTTCATTTATCTGGGGTCCTCCTTTAGCCTCGTGGCATGTGATCTTCTGATGGAGATCTTTTTTCAGTCAACAATAGTGGAAAGAAGTTGATTACAGGAACCATCACGTTTTTTTTTTTCTTCTGTTTCTTAGCTAGCCCAATTTTAGTCTAATCAAACTGATGGTAACAGGTGAGCTGAGAAGATGGTACAACCCACCATGGTATCTAGAACACATACCTTCAGCTCCTTATGAACCCCTTGTACTGCGCAAGGCCTTTGAAAAGGTTAGCTTCATTTATACTTTGTAGCTATTAGACTATTACATAATCGTATATTGCGCCTCGATCTTCCGATTTATCCTGTATATCTTTAGAAAATTATTAGTATGTTTTCTTCTTTTTCCTTAAGTAATGAAGTAATGACTTTATCTACGCTATCTCGGATGATCGGAATGGGATTAGTTGCTCTATTCCTTCCAATCTCTCTCTCTCTCCCCACCTATCATCGTTTTTCCTCTTTTATTCTTTTAATGTTTTCCCTCTTCTTTTATTTGTTCACCATTTCATAGGCTTTTATTCCACTTTTCATCTTCTTCACTTTTAGCGTCGGTATACTCTTTGTTCTTTCTTTTACACGCAGAAAATGGTTCAGTTGTTCGACTGATTTGATGGCTGATACTGATGTTCTTAAGAAAATTCTGATATTTGTTTTGGTGAAACATAGTTTGATAAGTTGCGCTTACTTGCCTATTCAAGTCTTTGCCGCTAGTTTCTGAAACATGGTTTTAATGATTTTTTTATATTGCAGGCTGTTGTCAAGAGACTTATGACAGATGTGCCCTTTGGTGTACTTCTATCCGGTGGACTTGACTCTTCACTTGTTGCTTCGGTGGCTTCACGTTATTTGGCTGATTCTGAAGCAGCCTGCCAATGGGGGTCGCAGTTGCATACCTTTTGTGTTGGCTTAAAGGTCTGTGACAAGCATCATGGCGCATTGTTGGCTTAGTTACTTATGTGTATCTTCAACAATATGCTATCCTCTGAACCATTGTTGTGACTATATTCTAGTTCTTCAATTCGAAGAAATTCCAGTATTTGACATCTTCATCGTAATTTGCCTATTTTATATGCAGTGTAGATATTTCAGTTTATTTTATTTTGTCGGATATGAAACATGTTATATTTTATCTTCAATTGGATTTAGTGATATATGTATAATTAGGCAGTGTGTTTGATAAAAGGTAAGAGTTCTTAAGCGTTTACTTGACATTTTAGCAGCCATATTTGGATTAGTTTAACTGTTTATGATAGGAGCAATGTTTATCTTACCAAGATAAGAAAATAGAAAAAGAACAGGGTGCTGGATTTTCTCTTAGTTCAAGGAATAATCTATATTTGACCATCTTGCATTAAGTATCTGAAGCCTATAAGCTACGTTGCTCGTATCATTCTCTGTCCATCATCATATTAGTTTATGACAGTGCCTTTCTACTGTAATCACCTGGAAAAAACTTCCAATTTTATTAACTCTGTTAATAACTTATCTAATTGTTTGTCAGCATAGACTAGTTTCAGTCTGATTCGGTTTTAGTTTCTTCAATGTTGGGGATGTAATTTGGTATACTTCTTAATTTCTCTCCTGACATTTTTCACTAATATATCTGTTCCACTAATGGTTGGGACCCACTTCAATTTTTTTTCTCGAGTCAGGGGTCTCCTGATTTACGAGCTGCTAGAGAAGTGGCAGACTATCTGGGTACTCGCCACCATGAGTTCCATTTCACGGTGCAGGTAATGTTTCCAATGACTATAGAGTAGTTTATCAAGTTTTGCTCTTGCATCAGATTAATCTTACTTCTTTGCCTTTTGATTGCTAAATAGGAAGGTTTAGATGCATTAGAGGAGGTTATTTATCATGTTGAAACGTATGACGTGACGACTATCCGAGCAAGTACACCTATGTTCCTTATGTCCCGAAAAATAAAATCTCTGGGAGTTAAAATGGTTCTTTCTGGTGAAGGCTCAGATGAAATATTTGGTGGTTACTTGTATTTTCACAAGGCACCAAACAAGGGCGAGCTTCATGAGGAAACATGTAGAAAGGTACGATACTATAGCATGTTTATCCTAAATAATTGACTTTTTGGTTTTCGCTTTTAGAAGCAGTTTTGTAGTGTTGTCTGTTTGATTTTGGTGCCAGATCAAAGCGCTTCATCTCTACGACTGTTTGAGAGCTAATAAATCAACTTCAGCATGGGGTGTTGAAGCTCGTGTTCCCTTCTTGGACAAAGAATTTATCAATGTTGCAATGGGTATTGATCCAGAATGGAAAATGGTAAAATTTACAATGATGATTTAATATACCTTGTTGCTTCCTTCTTGCACCCAGTTCCCAGACAACATTATTTGAATTTTTCATGCATAGTGTGTGCCTAGTTTCAATGTGACTATATTTGGTTCAAGGATCTTGGTTAGTTTTTTGTCCCTATATCTCCTATAGGATTATATATACTCTATGAGGCCGCAGCTGCAGCTCAGAATAGGTCGATGAACAAACCTATCACAGATATGAATACCTCGCTAATTTGTGACTGTAGTGTGCTTACGGGGGTTTAACATTGTTATATATTGGTGACTAATATGTATGGACATTCACAAGAGAAGGCTCTTTTAGGCTCATCAATTTTAAAGACTCTGAACTCGTTGAAAGCTGACATTACTACGTTTTTATTTTAAAAGAATATATTTATAGAACTATAAGAGAGACGTTTGTTGGCTTGCAATGGCAGATAAGACCTGATCTCGGAAGAATTGAGAAGTGGATCCTGCGCAATGCGTTTGATGACGAGCAGCATCCTTATTTGCCAAAGGTTAGCTGCTTTGCCTTGATTTTAGTTGGTGTGCGTTATACGTTCATTGTTTCTTGAACTTCTGATTAGAGAAAAATTATTTTTTCTGGCATTGTAGCCAAAGAGTTACTGAACAACTCTCTCTTGGTTTTCAGCATATTTTATACAGGCAGAAAGAACAGTTCAGCGACGGAGTGGGATACAGTTGGATTGATGGCTTGAAAGATCATGCTAACCAACAGGTTACAGATTCGATGTTAGCCAATTCAAGTTTTGTATATCCCGAGAATACTCCTACGACAAAGGAGGGGTACTACTATAGGACTATCTTTGAGCGATTCTTCCCCAAGGCAAGTCCTGAAAATTCTTGCGTTTCTGACTGTAAATTTGTTTGTACTAAAACTTCTGCACAGTTATATTTTATATTTTGGATAATTTATATACTCTTTGAGATTTGGTCTAACTGCATAATCTTTCCAAACTATTTGAATGATTACAGAAACACCTAAGGGAAACATAGCAATAAACTTTCTTGAGGTTTGAATAGCGCATAGACAACTCTTGAAGTTTAAAAAGACATTCCACTTTCTCTCTTCTTTTTAGCATATTTGTAACTTCAAGGGTTGTCTATTCCAAGTTGAGAGGGTTTTCTTTAGACCAAATCTTAGGGTGTGTAAACATTGATGTAATGCTTTGCCAAAATAAAAACTTGACACCTGGCGAGTCATATGTTTTTTGCTTTGCCTCTACTTTACTTTTACTTGCCGTTATGAACAGAATGCAGCAAGATCAACTGTTCCAGGGGGTCCGAGCGTGGCGTGCAGTACAGCAAAGGCTGTGGAGTGGGATGCGGCTTGGTCAAAGAATCTTGACCCCTCTGGTCGGGCAGCCTTAGGAGTTCATGTAGCTGCATACGAGGGCGAGGGGGCCAAGGTTGCTGCTACTGATAACGGCACGACCGAATAGTAACTGTTCTGGGCTTTTGATGTAGATTGGAATTTCCTATCTTTCAATTTAACTATTATAACCTTGGGCTATATTAGTATTTAAGTTTCACATTGTGATGAAATCTACATTTTTGTTTATTGTTGCAAAATTGGTGGAAGAAATAAACTCAAATTTTCTACTCTGCTTAAGCAAAAATGTCCATTAGCTAATGGTTCATTCGTGAAGCTCCAAAAAGGGTCGAGAAAGAAAAATTAGTCATAGTGCTGAAGTTCTGAACTAAGGATGAGCAGCGTTTAGTGGCGTTGAATGGTGATAATATATTTTCATGAGCACTCAAAAGACGATGTGGTTTATTAACTTTTTGTTATAAATAATTTTTTGTTTCGCTTGAAAATGGCACCCGTTATGGACCCTTTTTTTATTATTATTTAATTTGAGTTGGTACTGTAATGTACATTGCTCCTTTTCGGATTTTTGAAAAAATGGATGTTATAAAATGTAAAAAATTTGAATCAACTCTCTTTCAAGTATTCAATGTTTGGTGAGGAAAAAGGAGGAATCACAAATTGTATTTTTTGCCCTTAACAAAAGTATCCAAAGTGTAATCAAGCATCGGTACCCTGTAACTTTTCCATGTTATGCCAAAAATACCATTTGCCCCTTATTCGGACTTTTTGCTGATGTGGCTGTAAAGTGAAAAAGATAGTTTTTTTTCACTCACTTTAAAAAAAGATATAAAACAATAATTTGAAATTTACCTCTATAATTTTGATATACGATTTCCATTGCAACATATATAAAAAGAAAAAAAAAGTCAAGCTATTATTTCTTATGATATTTTATAAACTTATATTTAATACTAAATATTAAACACAAATATATTAATTTTTTTTCAGTTCATCAATATAATTAACTTTATTGATTTAAATTATAAAAACTTATTATATAGTTTTAATTTAAATAACTTATTTTTTAATAACTAATAAATTTAAAAAATGAAAAACGAAAAAGAAAGAAATACATTTCGTAAGCCCCCCCCCCCCCCCCCCCCCCAACCCCAACACACACACACACAACGACGGCGTGCGAGGGTTTCAATCAGCTTAGAGCTGAATTGAGAATCTCTCTTTATTTGTTCATTTTGACCTGTTTATCTATGATGGAGAGCTGAATTAATTCGTTGGTCAATTCGTCGGACTCTGATTCCGATCAGAAGTTTGTAGTGGTGATGGTGGGGACTCCGATTCCGATCGAAAGTTTTTTTGTGGTGGTGGTGGGACTTCGATCCTGGACAGAGTTTGTACTTTGTAGTGCTGGTGGTAGTGGCGGTGTGGCACGGAGGTGGTTTACGAACTATAATTTCTTTTTATGTTTTTGTTTTCTCTTTAATTATTTAGCATTTCTTATGTTATATGTGAATTTAATTTATAAACTTTAAGATAGAATTTTAAAATAATTTATACGAATAAATAGGGAAATACTTTATTCCAAAGTATTCAGATATTTAATAATATTTGAAGGTAAATTTATATATATATATATATTGTTAGATGTTTTGTGAAATAATGATTTTCAAGATACATAATATTTTTTTAAAGAATTTAGTATATATATAAAAATATTAGCGGTTTAGTTTTTAAGATATAAATATAAAAATTTAAGAAAAATATTGAATTTACTTTTTTTTTTCTTTTATATATTTTGGGGTGCAAAGTGCATTTTAAAAATTATAAGGGTAGTTTTAGAATTTTATTCTTCTATAATTATACATTGGATGTGTAAAAAAAACAAAAAAGTTAAATATTTTTTAGGTGGCGACGATATGGCAGCCATATTAGTAAAAACACCAGAATAAGGGCGAAAGGGCATTTTTAGCGGAATATCAAAAAGTTATTGGGTACCGATCCAGACTCGATAACACTTCGGCACTTTTTTTAAAGAGCAAAAGATACAAGACATTTATAATAATTCGTTAGAGGAAAAACTATGAATCGAGATTTTAATTCGAAGATGAGTTTCGGATTGTGAAATCTTGAAACATTTTGAAGGATTCTCGAAATATTGTAAGTTTTAGAAAAGTTTTGAAAACACCATAAAAATTGCAAAAAAAATGAGATTTATTATTTTTGCCCGTTAATTATACCCAACTTCAAGTTTTGCCCGTTTGAAAATTCCCTCTAACTTTTTTTTAATAAAATATGCCCAGCGGGCTCCGGATTGGGCCAGCTTGAAGGCCAGACACTAAGAGAATTAGTTACTCATGATCAATGTTTCACAACAATAATTCATTAAGAAGTACTGCAAGAAAGAAAAAGAAAAGAATAATCTCTTGATCTTGGTGAGATGTCGGCGTGTCTTCCCATTGATACTTCTTTGATTAACTCCAAATAATTATGTGCTTTTATTGATCACCTTTCTACTATAACTTTGATCACAATGCGTGAACGTTGGAATTTAATGTGGAATAGTAATGGAAGATGATGTGTCTTTGAGCTATTCTTTGTGATGCAAAGTGATGAATGTGATGAAAGCGATGCCCTAGTTGGTGAAATGTTTCCTCATATTTATATTTTTAGGCCCCAAACGTGCAACATAGGATTTCAAAAAAATTGCTGCACTTCACCCGGGTCGTGCTTTAGTTGACGTTGCACAGGTCGCGCCGCCCACTACCTCAGGCGCGTAGGTCGCACGGTCACTTCTGGCTGCTGCGTTACTTCCTATTGTATGCTGCACATGTTATGTCATGGTACTGATTTCGCTGATAACCTTGCTAACTTGCTCTTCTTCTGCCTTTGTGCTATTCCATGCTCATTTTTCCTCTAATATGTCTTATTTTGCTCTGACTAGACTCAAAACTATAAAATGACAAAACAAGACCACAACCAACAAAACAGCTACAAAGAGTAATCAAAAGTATAAGAAAATAGGTACTCAAATCACGATAAATAAACGCTCATCAATGACTATGTTGTCATTTGAAGTAATTGCCATATTTGCCCATTTTAGGGAAATGCATTTTGCACTGGTTACAATAGGCAACTTCATTGACAAAATTCGGGTGATAGGTGTCATAACTCGTAAGAATGACTGATATATGCAAGGTGATACGATATTGATATTGTTAGTTGGTAGAACGTTCGATAGGAATCTTAAATCATATATTAGGAATTGCGCTTGGGGACTCCGCAAGTTGCCTACGTATCCCTTTATAAGAAATCAAGTCGGTCGTAGTTCTTATACATGAAGTAACCCATAGTGTAGACCCGCTAACTATAATAATGTCTCAAGTGTTGCACATTCAAAGGTCATGTGAGTTGGTGACCTCATAACTCCTCTAAATAACAATAGCCTTTAGAACTGGCTCCGATCATGTGGTATGGACAATTGCAATCTTCACACGTGCTTGCTAGCTTCGATGCTCTTAAGGACTAAGTCACCAACCTGAAAACTTCGAAAACGCAGTTTTTTTGTCAAAAGCTTTTTCCATGGTGGATTTGGATGCCACAGTCTGTTGATAAGCTTGCTACTGGGTGGAGCCAATTAGATTGAGGTAGATTTGCGTAGCCTGATGGTCTGCTCTGGATTGAGTCGTGAAATTTATTTGTTGGCATAAAGATTTTAGTCAATATTAATGCTTCAGATCCCTCGACTAAGACGTATGGAGATTCTCTTGTAAAATTGCGATGTGTTATGCGGTAGGCCCATATGATGCCACGCAACTCGCCAATCTAACTTTTGTAAGTTACTTCACATCGTCTTTTAAGATAATATTTTAGAGTTTTGTTCTTTGATTCCACTTGACCGTCGGCTTAATGATGGGCTATGAATGTGAGGTGTTGGGTAATCTTTAATTTCTTGCACCACGTGGCAATTTTCTTCCCAATGAATTAATGCCCATTATTTGAGATAAGGGCTCGGGGTATACTACGACGTATGAAGTTAAGCCAAATAAATGTGATCACATTGTTATTTATGATGGTTGCCAAGGCCTCGGCCTTGAGTCCACTTAGTGTAGCATTTGAATGCAACCACCAGAAATTGCTTTTGTCCTTTGGCGATTGAAAGGGCTCCAACAATGTCAATGCCCCATTGATCAAATGGACATGAGACATCAAGGGGATGCATATATTGTGCATGATGTGGATTAGCCTAACGTGATACTTGCAGTTGTCACATTTCCTAGAATAGGACTTTGATTCCTTGAGCAACATGGACTAATAGTAGCCTTGGCGAAGAATTATCTGAGCAAGTGCTAGTCCTTCAAAGTGATTGCCATAAATCTCGCTGTGGATTTCCTTTATAACATAGTCCACCTGATCCAGGGCTAGGCACCACAACAACGTGCCTTTCAAAAGAGTGTTTGTAAAACTCGTTGTTGTGTATTGTAAATCAGAAAGCCGTGTATTTCATGTGATGCCTATCGTTAACTTCTTCTGGTAAAGTCTCATGTACGAGGTACTGAAATATCTCATCTTTCCAAGAAGCTTGATTAGCACTTGATAAGCGTTTATTTAACGTGATTTGAGTATCAATTTTCTTATGATTTTATAGAGTCAAGACAAAACGAGGCTAAGACACTATTTTGGGATGTTTGTAGGCGACAATGCGCCAAGACATTATTTTGGGATGTTTAGGCACTACGAGCGCGGTACGACACAACACAAAGGCGAAATACCAAAGATAACTTGATTGAAGAGGAAGACACCAGGAGACCGCATGGAGAAATTAGAAGGTCGTGCGTTCAGAAGCGCATCACGCATGTGGCGCGTGATTAGTGGCGCATTGCGTGGGTGGCGCTCGATCAGAATAGAAAATGGGCCGATTATCACAAACCCTAAAACGAAGCCCAGACCGGAGAAAAACTATAGATAGAGGCCTACATTCAGCAGTTAGGGCACACGCTCAATACGCTCACAACCTGATGTGGATCAAGGACAGAGAGGATAGACATTGGACCCGTTAGATATAAAGATCTAAGAACCCAATGTATAAATAAGCAGCGGTCTCCCCAGATCGAGAATCTGGTTTGATCTTACTTAGAGCTTGAAAAACCTCGACCCATTGGCTATAGAATCAGCCAAGAACCTCGGTATGGTTGAACGCCACAAGATCGTGCTCAAGGATCTTGATAAGTTCTCCAAAATTTTAATTCCTCTCAAAGAGAGAGTCCAAATATTTCAAAGAAATATTCATTTTCGGATTTTTCTCAAAGCTTTTTTTTACAACTCTTGTAAGACTTATTTATAGGCTAGAAAGTGACTCTAAGGTATTCCACATTCATATCTAAGACATAGGAGTACTAAACAAGCATTTGACCACTCTTAATGACTCTTGAAACACTAAACAATAAGACTTGACTTGTTAGACATACAAAAGGTTTATTTGACCAAAACTTATCCTCTTTTCTTAGTCTTGAAGCTAGCCACAAAATAAAATGGATAATGGGCTTTAAAAAGTGTCTTCCAATTTAATTTATCACCAGCCCATCACTTGAATTGAGTCTCAACCCAATAACATTCATTATTGGGCCTTCTAAGTATTTTTCTTGCACATTCTCTTGTGATTCAGCAATAAGATTCAACATGGCCTCTCCAATTTGTCTTAGTTTGGCTATAGCTCTATTTTAGCGTGTGCTCTTTTCCATCACAACCACTCACAACAACTTTCATATCATTCACAACCACTTTCCGACAAAGAAATCCTAAGACTTTGTTACCAGAGAGAAAACACCGTCAAAGTCTATTTTTAGTTTAGTTTAGTCATTGTTTTGAAGAGAAAATAGTTTGTGAGGACGAAGATAGCAAAAGGAGAGTCAAGAAGAGAGTTAAGCACCAACGTTCCAACAGACCAACAGATCCGAGAAGCTTTTTTTCATCTCTTTACTTTATCTATGACATATACTTCTTTATTGATTGTTGAACTCGTTGTTTAGAGTATGTGAGTAACTTTGATTTATGAGCATGTTTATGTACTTTACTTGATGTGTTTTGCATAAGAGAAAAGATCGTGACAATCGTCAGTGTTTTGCATTTAAGTGATTCCTTCATTAATCCACCACTCTCTTTGGATACGATACTTGGTTCGTAACTATACTTACCATTTCATTATTACTTGATTCGTGCACTTGCGACAAAGTGATATTTAGGTGTACCATTCCCGTGTTGACTTATTTTCTATTTTATTACACTAAAAAACACCCATCAACACCTGTGGGAAAAACATAGTCCACCTCGCTCTAGGCCTTCCGTATTTGGAAATCCCAATGGTAGGTCTCTTCACTGCTTGAAGCATGACATACTTTTGTACATACAATTTAGTTGAATTAGAGAACTTAGATAATGCACCTGTCTTGGCATACTCGAAAAACATAATCTACAATAGGTTGAAAAGATCGAAACTTAGCCTCTAGGTCTCTAAGTTTGGTCAAGCAAGTACCATGGTTTCCTCTGTTGGTTCATAGACTCCTAACAAATGATTCTCCACCAACTGCAAATTAGTGAAAACCTTGAGATGATGAACATTGGGAGTTCTGGCCAAGCGAATGCCAACCAAAACTCGCGTCAGTCGAGGAAGAAAAAATGTAGCCCAACACCTCCCCCGTGGATGGTGTCCAAACCATCAACATGTAGGACCCAAGACATGCCTAATTGGTTGTTGCTTGGGCCTGAGGCCACGGTCCATATAAAGTTGGTCGAGCTTACTATGTTGTTGCCAATAGTTTCAACCATGAAATCTGACAATTCCTGGGCTTTGCGCAGGCAGAATTCAAAATTTAATTCACTAACCTCAATAGCCATTTTAACTAAACATCCAGATGTTTAAGGTTTTACAGTTACTTGCTTTAATGGCTTATGTGTGACAATGGTGATAGGATGTGATAAGAAGTAAGGCCACGGTTTCCATGCTGTGACAACTATAGCTAGATCGAATAAATCTATCTCCGGGTAGTATTTCTCGGCACTCTGCAACAATTCGCTCACGTAATGGATCCATAACTACCGTACCCCTCTCTCTTTCACTAGAACGGTGCATATATCATGAGGTGACACTGCCAAATACAAATATAATATCATTCCTTCATTTGGTGAAAGTTGGCTCATATTTCGCAGTCCATTGAAAATCTTGTTCTTATTCATTATCTTACAGAATGGCAAACTCTTCTCTGCCGCGGTCAAAATAAATCATGTTAATACCGTAAGGAAACCCGCTAGACATTGTACATCTTAATCGTTTTTGGGGATGGCAGCTCCATTACCGCCTTTATCTTATCTGGGTTGGCTTCTGTTCCCCTTTCGTTCACCACATAACTTAAAAAATTCCAAGTGGTGACTCCAAAACTGCATTTCTTTGGGTTCAACTCATACCATAACCTCCCATGACAAAAAAGATTCATCAGATGCCAAATATGCTCCCCTGCCTTCTACTCTTGACAAGTATGTCATTGATCTATATCTCCATAGACTTCTCAATCAACGTGTAGTATATTCTTGCTACCAGTTTTGAAAGTTTCCCCAACATTCTTTTAATAAAGGGCATCACCCTGTAATAATAGACCCCCGTATCGGTGACAAACGCTGTCTCGTTCTGATCCTAAACTGCCATGAAAATATTATAAAAGTAGCTCTTTGCATCCCCATGCTTAAGAGCACACAACTTGTTGTATAATCCACCAATAAATCGATGGGAAGCAAGAACATGTCGCCCATGAAATGCTTATTCAAATCGATTTAATCCATTCACATCCTCAAACTTACTTCTTTCTTCATCACCAATACTATATTACTCAACCACTCGAAGCATCTGATCTCGTAGATATTCCTGGCTGCCAATAGTTCTATCACTTCTTTCTTTGTCGATTCATTCTTCTCTTTGCTTAAATCCTTTTTTTTTCTGCCTTTCTAGCTTGGCCCGAGGATTCACATTGAGCATGTGTATTATAATCTTTGAGTCGATGCCTTGAAAATCTTCATCAAACCATGCACATATATTTGCATTGTGACTAAGGCATCAATCAATCCTTACTCTATGATGGGGTTTAGTACGAACCCTATCCTTATCAGTATCACTCTATCAAATCTCCTCGAAATAGTGGTCCAGTTCTGAATGCGAGTTCCATCTTTGAATCTTCTTAATGTAGTTGTGAATTTGCCCATCGGTCCCATCTTTGAATCCTCTTAATATTATTGTGAAATAAGACGTTCATGCTTCTTTGCCCCTTGCTTTAACAATGTTTCCCTCATACCTCCAACGTCTTTCTTGGCAGTTTAATCATTTTTGATTATCCGGGCAATAGTTGTTTTCTCTATGGATCCTGCTCTCTTTGGGACCAAATTTCCCAACATATACATCTTATTTTGACCTGTGCTGGTTCCTACTAGCGAAGCCACTACTTTGGTATAAATTCACATGGGTTACACATTGGGTAATAAACAAGTACAATACAACCTAAATACACCAAACTATGCTAATCTAGAGGTTCCGTGGAGTCTCAAGATCAGGTTTATCCGGAACACACCACCTCTACAGTCTGAACAAGGCAGTACATTGAATCTTCTGGTAGATTGAACCTTTTATAGCTCGAACCCCTGTTAGGTCAAACCTCCAACAATGCAAGTGCAATATATCGAATTATAGATAGATCGAATCATTTATATCGAATTTGCAATTTGATATAAGAGCGGGTAGTGTAAGTTTATTAAATGACGTACCTTGATTATCGAGAAATCGGCGGTGCCTGTTGCAGTTCCCCCGCCGAGGAAAAGGAAAGCTAAGGGTAAGAAACCAGCGTCTGAGGCTAGGACATCTACACGAGCTCGCGCACCAGTCGACCCGTACAAGGATCTTTAGGGTGTTGGTCGTGAGGACTACTCTCCTTCGATTGGAGATAATCTCACGGGGGGTTTCGACGCTGCCGCCGATGATGCTGAGGTAGCAGAAGTGATGGAAGTGGAAGCCCCGACAAATAGAAGGAGCGTTCCTTAGACCTGGTCCCAAACCGGCGGTGCTGTGCTCCCTAGAGCTCGCTCACCTGGCCCTGATTTGACCGACAACTCAATCCCCCCTGTCAGGGCAAGCTCTAGAGCCGGGGCCAGGCAAGGCCCACATATTTGCATCGAGGAATATGCACAGTCTAAGGAAGAGGCAATCAACTCCTTGAGGGTGATATTCTCGAGTCTTGCGATGTCTTTCCCAACTTCTGCGGAGAAGCGAGTTCGGTTGGAGCAGCTTGTGCTCCACGTGGTCAATTCAGTGATTACTCTTTAGTTTAGTTTCCTATCATAGCATTGAACTCTTTATGCTAACTAATTGTTGAGTTGGTCTCTTTCAGCATGGCGAAGTCGTTGGCGCTATGGCCCATGCTTTGATGCTTTCTCACGAGGAGAGACAAGCCATGCTTGATCGTATAAGGACATAGTTCCAGGGAAGTGACCCCGAGGAATTGAAGGCTGCGTTGGATGAGAAGGAAAAGGCCTTGCAACTTTCCAAAGACTCCTCCGCCCAAGTAATCTTCAATCGAGAAGACATGAGACTTGCAGAGGAGAGGATTCGCCAGGTTTAGGTGCAAGTCGACAAGCTGAAGGAAGGAAAAACTACGTTGGAGTCGCGTGTGGAGAACATTGAGAAGGAGGTGGCCGCTGAGAAGGAAAAGGTCGAGCAAGCAGAACTTTGGGTTATGCCCACGGCTTGAGTGAAGTTTGCTTCCTTCCTTGTTGTCAAATATAGAATTGCTTAGTCTCTTCTAACCAGTTTCTGCACGTGGCCTGAACAACCTCTTATTTTGGAGCAGCGAGTGGTAATCATAGAGGAGTTCCTGCAGAGCAATACTTTCTAGGAGATCAGTCTTCAGCGCAATATTCAAGAAGACAAAAAGGCTCAAGTGCCGAAGCTGCAACATATTCATAGCACCGACTATTTGCGCGGTTGGTTCGACCTAAAGTGGCAGGACTTGGCATTGGGTCCTGATCGCCAGCCTTTACTTCAGGCTATTATCAGCAAGCCTGCCCCTGCAGATGAGTTCGCTAACCTGCTGGACTAAGAGGGTTTGGTTACTCTTGGGATGTCGCCTCCTCCGCCCGTGCCTGCTGGCTATCCTTCTTTTGAGGATGAAGACGATGTCGAGGCCTAGGTGTCTTGGTTTATATTTTTGTTTTTGTGAACAATTTGTTTGTTTTATTTTGGCGCTATGCCGCCCTGAAAAACATACTAGGCCGACTTCAAGCACCTCTAGTTGTTCCTTCTTCAATTCCATGGCAAGGTAAGTAGGTAGGAACATGACGTCCACGAAATTGCCTGTATCGATGAGGGTTCGTTGGATCCCAAATCCATGGATGGTAGCTTCGATCACCAAGGGGTCCTCGTAGGGATAGATTATACCTTTTAAGTCCTCGGGTCTGAAGGCGATGTTAGGCAGCCTCGCTCCTTGAACGGAGCACACGGGGAGTCCTTGTTCCACTCGTCTTGCTTCTTTTAGATATTTCTTCTTCTTACCTTGGCGTGTCATCGAGATATCTCCCCTCTCTATCATGTTGATCGTACACCCTGATGGGGCGTTGTCTTCGCAAAATTCTGGGGGTGGGGGAAGGAAGTAAACTTTGATGCCCCGTGGTCTTCTCTCGTGACCGCCTACTAGGGGTCATTTTTTTGTCTCTCTGCTCCTCTCAGAGCCTTTTTCACATGTTCGGTCTAGGTTTCTCATGGTTGTTTTCCTGCAGGTAATTCTTCAAGTATCCCGCCTCTAAGAGGCGGAGCACTTCTCTTATCAAAGTGGTGCACTCCTGGGTGGTAGGTCCATAGGTTTTGTGGTACTTGCAATATTTCCCCGAGTCCTTATCCCTGTAAGGAAATTTGGTTTGTAAGAGCCAATGTAATTCGTTATTACCTCTCATCACATTGAGCATTTCTTCGGAAGCGATAGTCATCGGGGGCAAGGGTACGAGCCGAAGGTACTTCTTGACCATGCCACCACCGTTCTTGCGTTGGGAGGGTTTCTCTTTGTTACCTTTCACTTTGGTTTTTGCTTCCCGTTCGGCGCGTTCGCGGTGTTCGTTGTCATCCTTCTCCATACGCCTCTTCGTGCATTCTGCCTCCTCCATATGGATGCAATTTTTCGTCTTCTGCATAAGCTCATTCATGTCTGTGACATGGTTTCCCATAAGGTATCGAAAGAAGTCTCATGTTCTGAGTCCTTAAGTCAGTATGTCGGCCAAGATAGTTGGGCTAACATTCGGGACATCTAGTGCTTCATCGAAGAAGCGTTTTATATATCCTTGCAAAGGTTCATCCTTTTGTTGCTTAACCGTGAAGAGGTGCGTAACAGATTTAGGGTATCGCCGATTATAGGTAAATTGTCGCACAAATAGGTGGGCCAATCGGTCAAAGCTAACTATGGAGTTAGGTGGGAGGTGGGTAAACCAGGCTTGCGCCCGTCCTCCGAGAGTAACAGGGAACACACGGCATAGGGCGTGGTCGGGAGCACATGACATGTCCATCCCTACCAAGTATTGGTAGATGTGATCTTGTGGATCTCTTCCATCGGTATCCCCAGTGTACAAGGGGACGTTGATGGGCCGTATCCCTGAAGGGATCGATGCTAGGGCAATCTCGGGAAAGAAGGGAGAGGTCTTAAATGTCGGATCCTCCTTGGGGGCCATGGTTTTCTTGATGTCACCCATCTCCTTGCGTAGACCGTCGAGTATTCCCCATAGGGTATTGTCTCCACCTGCAGGGTAATCCAAGGGGTATGGCCTTTCTTCCCTTTGGCCCACTCTCAAGGCCTCTTCATAATTATAGTACATCATTGGTTCCTGCAGGGGGTTAACGATGCCAAGAGACAGGGGTAGGGCTCCATCCTACATGGGGTTCGCCTCCTTCCAAAGGGCGGTTTCTCCGATAAGGAGATTCAGAGGGTATGTTACGGGGATTATCAGATATCCGTGGAGTCCTCCGAGTTGTGGCCTCCACGAGCCTCTCGAAGACAGACCGAGGGACATTGATAAAATCTCTTTCCTCGGATCGATGGACCGATGGGGTAATTTTTGAATCTTCTTGGTGGGTCTAGCGACTATCGCTGTCAAATAAATTGTCCATAATATACAACACTTGCTGAACACGCTCAAAGACAGATTTTATGGCGTTCCCACAAACGGCACCATTTTGTTAACATGTTTGTTATTTTAACCAAATTAACGAGAATATAAGGGTTGGAACGCCCTGTCCGAAGGTTCAGAAGCTTGCTTATGACGAAAACATCCCTCTTTTTATTCACTGAGAATTATATGTCTTGCTTGTTGTTGAGTTGAATTGAAGATGATAATAATTTGATAAGGGATACCCCTTATATAGAGGTATTTGGGGACAGGTGTCACTGTGCATGTTTTTAGTAAAGTACAGGTGTCGAAATATACATGAGTGAATGAGTTATACTCTATCTCTGGGTCCTTTATCTACTAGGATATGACTAGGACGAATTCTTATCCTTTCTGATGACTTTTCAGGAGGTTTCGATAAGCTGATTCTCGGATTCTTTTATCCGATGTGCTAGACTTCTTGGGAGAGCTTTATACATGAGGTTGGGTATTCGTCTGATACCATTATAGTCCCGATAGGGTTATATTTCTGCGTTTTGTTCTTCGTAATATGTGCTCCAATAGATGGTTGACTCCGACAGGGTGCTGTTCTGGTGTTTTGTTCTTTGAGATATATTCCGATAGCTGGCTGAATCCGATAGGGCGCTGTTCTTGTGTTTTGTTCTTCGTGAGATATGTTTCGATAGCTAGTTGTCTTCGGATTGTTCAGTGAGGGGATGTTCTCGTATTTTGGGGGACTCGAGGTCCTCGTTTTGGTCCCTATTGGCGCTTTCGATGGATATCAGAGTCTCGCGGGTCCATTGTGATTTTATTCTTTTCCCGATGCCGCGTGGATATCTTATTTTTATTCATCGTGACTTTTCAAGGGACGCTTAGGGACTCGGGGTCGTCGTTTTGGTCCCTCTTGGTGCTTTCGATGAATATCGGAGTCTCGCGGGTCCATCGTGATTTTATTATTTTTTTCGATGTCGCGAGGATATCTTATTTTTATTCATCGTGACTTTCCAAGGGATGCTTAGGTGCCTCTTCGCGGGTGTCTCCTTTTTACCTCTTTGGGTTTGCGGCACTCGGTGGGCCCTCCTGATACTTTGTGGCATCGGGAGTGATGTGATGATAGTACTGTCCTTAAGCTGATCTCTGTTTTTAAGGGTTAACGCTTCGGTTACACCATATACCTTTTTTTTTAGGGTTAACAGATATGTATGTTGGGGATGACCCCGATATAGGTAAAATATGGGTCTGGCCATGTGCCAACCCAATACGAAAAATACCCATATCAAATATAATGTTAGATATGTCAAAATTAAATACCAATGGGCTATTTTGAAATCATATCTATTGTTAGAATTGTCAACAACCATGTTTAGCAAAAGTGCAACAAACACGTGGAAACAGACTATCATTTCATGCAAGAAAATGGTTCATTATATGGGCTTATTCAAGTTATCTATATCATGCCACACACCAACTCGCGAATATGCTAACCAAACCACTTGGTTCATTTTTCTTCACTGCTGTTAAGAGTAAGGTGGTGTGTTAGACATCCATTTGCCTCGTGCGGGTGGTTCTTAGCCGGAACACTTCACACTTAGATTTTGTATTTTGTATTTTCCATATTTTACAAAGATAGTAGAGTTCTTAACGACTTTTGGTAGTCACTTGTGAAGTTGGTTAGTATAAAAATTCATAGATTTGAGTACTTAACTCTCTTGTACATCAATTCAACAGTCCCATAAAGTTTTCTGAACTAGTCCCCCAAGTGGCTTCATTCCAATTTTGGTCCAATATAGATTGTTTTCTAATTTTAGCTCTATAATGTAAAAAACGTTTGATTTTAACCCTTTGGTACTGAAAAAATATTTCGTAGAACTAACGTTTTCAATCTCAGGCTATATGATGCACGTGTAGCCCGTCTCACACGTGCAAAGTTTGAAAATAACACTAATATTGGTTACGAGCAATGCACGTGACCAATTCCCGCCAAATTCACACATTTTTGGTGTTAGAGAACCAAAATTAGACATTTTTTAACACTAAAGGACTGAAATTGAAGAAAAATAATATGGGACCAAAATTAGAATGAGCTCACATTAGGGGACTAATTCATAAGATTTTAATAGTAATAAACTCGAGTGAATATTTTTCTTCTAAACTGATTGTCCTTTGTTCTTCAACTCTGATACTGATAATTGTAAGTCACTTTTATCATTCATACTTAACTCTTAAGTACATCAAATTGCTCCGGACTGCTACGACATAGCCCAGACCCAGTCCAATATTCTAGCCTTGACATACTTTCTGAATTCAAAATACCAGCTGAATTCGGCATAAGTTCTTGCATATTATATATTCGACTTAGGCTCGAATTATATATAAGTCTTATTCGACATACACTCTTTATACCTTTGTTGATTGAACCATCAGAGGTGCTTCTCCGGCCTTGTCTAAGCTTAGTTCAAGTGGGTTTATTACTGTATATATGTGTTTTGGACAAAGCTGATCATAGAAAATATCTCACGGTTCGGGATTAACCTTTTTGGATATCTGAGTAGCTTACGCGGACACTAAACGAAAATGCCCAAAAGTAAAGCTTAAGGACATCGTTAAATTTTTTATTGTTAAATCATGAAAAAGTAGGATGAGGAATGGTATGGACTTATTCGGTCAGCCTAAAAGAAATGAACTTGGGCTAGCTCGGCTAAAAAAAAGCCCAGCGAAGGTTATCTCCAAAGTATATTTTGACATAACCTTGTATAAATGTCTCGAAAGTATGTTTCAAGATGAGTTTCGACGTGGCACGTGAAACCCAGAAAGTAGTCTCGCATTCCGAGGATTATAAATGTGTTGGACTCGATAGTCAAGGCAAGTCATTTATTACTGTAGCTTTTGCAGACCAGATTATTGGTCCTCGGCTCATCTGCTATACAAGGATACCCAGTTGGATGAATGATTATATATTTTAATTGATCCAAGGAAGACAAAGTAAAAAAATGTCAAGCTGATTAAATTTGCATCATTATATTTTCGTTATATTTCAACTTATCAATACTTTATTTCCATTAATTAGATCCCGTTGCTTAAATTACATAATTTAGTTTGTAATTAGTGCTTATATATGACTCTTTTCTACATATAAATAATTGCAGAATGTTATCAAGAATAATCAAGTTGAATGAAGTAATTTTTTTACTTTTTTTTTATGTCTATCTTCTCTCTTATTATTCTGGAGTCTTCCTAAACTCAAATTAGGATTCTTAATACAGATACTATCTTGTATTATTGGTACTTTCATCCATTGAAATCATGCCTCTGGAACCACAAAAACCCCAATTGTCCGATGATCCACAAAAAGTTGATTCAATTCGTGATTTACAAAATGAGATGGATGAGATGAGATTGCATAATCAACAACAAGCAAAAATCCAGACTCACACAATAGCGAAATCCACGCAAGAACAATCAATCTCAAGAACAGGCTTATACAATGGCAAAATTTATGCAACAGTAAATCCAACAACAAAATGAGTCTTTGGCCAAAATCTTGGCAGAGATGAAATGTTATACCAAAAAAATACTGAAACCGAAATACCACATACCATCACGTCCTCAAATCCCACTAAACTGCACAACCCCAATATCGCATCGATAACCCCACTTACTGAGGTCCATACGCCCAACCAAATTCTTAAAACCCACTCTTCCAAGCCATACGCACTCAGAAGCTCGATTTGCCAATGTTAGACAGATTCGAACCATTGGATTTGTTATTTCATGCAGATCAGTATTTCACTTTGTACCAAATTCCCGACGACCAGTGATGAGTGTTTATTTAGCATAGTTTAAGTACTTATTTTCTTATGCTTTTATATAATTCTTGGTGCTTATTTATTAGTTCTAGTATAGGTTTATGTTTTCTTAAAATTTTGCTGAGTCAAAGCAAAATGATGTTAAAAGAGCCTAAATTAGATGTTTTTGGAAATAGTTGTAAATATGGTGTCACGACACAACTTCAGATGCCATAGCTTGGCGTAAAATCAAGGCAAAAACTTGAATCACATCAAGCCCATAAGTCCAAAAGTCAGCCCAGCCGAGGACGGAGAGCCGCGACAATGCCATATGGGCAGTAGGTATCGCGAGCCATAGAAGCATCAACACATCGCAAGGAAGATGCAGAGAGTTGCACTACAACGGAGAAAGCTACGCAAGCATCACGACATGCCAAGTTGAGCGTCTTTAGGGCAACACCGACTTATTCTACAGTTTAAGTCGCGATTATTTACAAAACCAAGCAACAAAACTTTCCTATAAATAGGGGAGAACGGCCAACACTTAAGACACACACTTACAAAGGTTTACAAAATCTTACAACGGTTCTCTATAGTTTTTCATTGTTTCATAGTTATTCAGAAAGATTTTTTTTTAGAGAAACACCAGTGAAGTTCTGTTCTAGTTTTGCTTTCATATTCTAGAGTAATAGTTCGTGGAGAAGATCATAGCACGTAGGAGTTGAAAAGATAGCCAAAGCGTCAACATTCCACCGGATCTGAGAAGCTTTCCCCTATCTCTTTTCTTTGTTTGTGTTATTTAACTCTTTATTGATTGTTGAACTTATAACTATAAGGAGCTAACCTAATCGTTATGTAGAGTAGGGGAGTAACTCTGATTTATTAATATGTTTTTTTTTGGTTTTGTTTGACCTGTGCTTGAGACATTCTTGTGTCTAGATTAATTAGTTTTTATGTTGCGTAACTAGTCTTGCTCCCGCTGGATGAACGGATGCACTACACTGGGATCGCCAGAGTGTAGATATTAAGATAGTTATGTATATATGCAATTTGTGACTTTAGTGTGCTAACATAACTATTGCTCAACCTCTACATCACACAAAGGAATCTTGATTATGTACGTTTATGTTAGCACGATTCAAATGGGTTAATTGGATTACAGACTTGATATCTCCACTAAAACAACTGACAATTAGGCTGATTTCGCTAACGCGGTAGGTCATTAGAGATTCAAGAATTTTATAGTTAGCATAGGTCCATCTATAGGTCACGGATCCATTGAACCTTGGAACTCAAGCTAGCATCAAGCACCTCAAGTGAACATATGGAGTTTGTCTATGAACTATTATGGTTAAATCGGTGGTGAAATCCAATCTCTAAACAATCTTTTATTCTACCGTTTTACAATCTAAGCATTCAACCAACCAATCATCTTAGATTCTGTTGATTTTTGCATTAGTTAGTTTAGTTCTCTAGCATTCAACCCAATTCTCATCAAAGCCTTTCTTGCAGTTAGTTATTTTTGTTGCATTCAAACTGTTTTCATTGCATTCAAAATCATACTCTACATTCTCATTGTCCTCATTGCATATTAGTCTAGCTATCTTTTGCACTCAAAACTGATTTCATAAAATCTACATTCATAGCATCCTGTATTCATTTAATATTTGTCCGTCAAACACAAACATAGCAACCGAGACAACCATTAGTGATTTGCATTTAAGTGATTTAAGCATACATCCACCACTCCATTGGGATATGATACTTGGTTCGTAACTATACTTACTAATTTATTAACACTTGATTCGCGCACTTACGAGACGAGGAATTTTAAGTGTAACTATTCAATTGGTAACTTGTTATTCTTTCTACATCAAAGTTCCCATGAACTAACGACTTCTAATCGCATCAAGTGGAGGCACAACAATTTTACAGCTCAACAGATGGGACACATTCACATATGATTTGTCCATTCGATTGGGCCCATCATCATATGAGAATCATCGTGTGACTTTGTTCAGACTCTGGCGAACCAGAATTGTGGATGATTATCAAGAACAATTTGAGAATATTTGAAATTTTATGACTGGTTTAAGTTCTAAAAAAAATCTTAATTATTTTATTTAAGGCCTGGGTAAGGATATACAACAAGAATCGACAGTCCTACAACCAACAAAAGTCTCACAAGCAATCAAATTGGCCAAAATGATGGAGGACAAACTTTACGATTCACAAAGCTGGATTTACATTCAGGTTATCATCAACTTCGTGTTTCAGAAAAAGATATATACAAAACTCCATTTAGAACTTGTTATGGACACTATGAATTTGTTGTTATGCCATTTGTTTTGACTAATGCTCCTTCTGCATTTCAAGCTGCCATGAATGTTTTGTTTAGGAATTATTTGAGATTTTTTTTTGTTTTTTTTTATGATATTCTTGTTTATAGAAAATATATGGAGGAGCATGTTGAGCACTTACAAGTTGTTCTTAGCATATTATCAATTAACCGATATTTTGCTAAGTTTTCTAAGTGTGTTGTTGCAGCTTCTAAGTTTCATTATGTAGGGCATATCCTTTCATCTAAAGGGGTTGAGGTTGACCCTAGACAAGGTTCAAGCCATCATTGATTGGCATGCCTCTGCCACGCTAACCACATTATGTGGGTTTCTTAGCCTCATTGGGTACTATGAACGCTTTGTGCGTCACTACTCCCCTCACGCCGCTTCCCTCACTAATTTATTAAAGTCATAAAAGTATACATGGAATACCGTTACACAAGCTGCTTTTGATAACTTGAAGAAACTAATGATTTTCTTCCCAGTCTTGACTCTTCTAGATTTTAGCACGCCATTTGACTTGACCAAAGATGCTTCAGTAGTTGCAATCGGAGTCGTGCTCTCCCAAAACGATCATCCCATAGCTTTCTTTAGCCGAAAAACGTCTCCATGAATGCAGTCCCAATATTTATTAATTAGTGTAATATGGGAAAAAGTAAATCATTAATTACAATTAGTATTGTTATTAATTAGTCTAACTTAATTTGTAAGGCTACTTTGGGAATTTGATAATATATTTTTAAAATGTAGCTAAAACTCAAAGGTTAACGTTGGAAATAAAAAGATTTGTATCACAATGGGCTTTATATAATAGTATATATATGAGATCAAAAGTGAAACACGTCATTATTTTATTTTATATATTAAATGGATGAAATACGAAACTTTACTAAATCACTTAAGAGAAAATAGGAAACTCGAACGCATAAATTTCCGGGCAAACCTTTCATTTGGTTTTGCGAGCCGATCTAATAGAGAGTAGTGCTGTCGAATGTTTCAAAAAAGTTGCTATTAATTATTAACTACTAGTATTTTCTGTATATTCTTCTTTTTACTTTGATCTCAAGTAATGATGATGAAAAAAAGCAAAAGATTAAGCAAAGGGAAAGCAGCTTGATTGATGATCATCGAAACAAAACATTATCACAGAAATTCGAAAATACTAAAACACGTGGCCTAAATGAAAATTTAGACTCATTAATAGAAATGCGAATGTAGCATCTCACAATCTTACTACTTGGGCAAGAACTTTTGATAGGTCCGGAATGATTCCTTTTTGCGATCTCCCTGTAAATATCTTTTGTGATAGGGGGATTCACTCTTGCTTACTCCATTATTTTCACCTGATAAAAATAAATAAAAAAGTTATGCAGGAAAGTTAAATCTCATGATGAAAACTAATATCATGCTTACCTACCTACATATTAGTGATCCACGGATTATTAAAACAAACAATAACGAGTTGATACTTATATAAAAAAACAAAGTGCTATTTGTTAGTTTGCATGTTTTAACTTCAATTGTGTTTGATGTGATTCAACATTTTGCAAATTATTAGTACACAAGCTTTACTATTTTATAATTTGTATTAACAGTGTCTGGGTTACTCAATTATTGAGTATAAATATACATATTATTGTACAGCAGATATACATGACTTTGTGGCCCAATGGATAAGGCGCTGGTCTACGAAACCAGAGATTCTGGGTTCGATCCCCAGCAGAGTCGTTAATGGGTCCTAATTTTTTTTGTTCTCTTTGTTTGAAATTGAAGAAGATCCAACACGTCTTTGGGATTTCGAATTACCGTGTACATGATTTAGAACTTTTAACAGTATATGGATATTTTGCAATTTTGTATTATAATCTCAAATATAAATTTCAGACGTTGGGGTATAAGTATGGTTAGGGGCATGTTACATATAAAGTACTTAAAAATAGTAGAATTTTATTTTTTACAGCTTTTAAGATCATATGTCCATTTTATGTGGCAGAATAACTGACATGTTAAAAAGTTAACTGAGCTTTGTTTCTTCGGGGGTGTTTGCAAACTTTTTCTCCAAAATCACAATTTAAGTCAAAAATTGAGTGTGTTTAAAAAAATATTTAAAAACTCACAAAAAGCTACAGTAAAGTGTTTGCAATAATAAAAGTAATTTTTAAATTCTTTTGTAAAGTGATTATAAGACCCTCAACTACAACATTACATCTGTTTAATTTTGTATGATGAACAATATTACAACTTAATAAATTGAACTAGTATATCTTGAACACCCATAATTTGAACACCCAACAGAGTCGTAACGGGCCCTAATATTTTTGTTCTCTTTGTTGAAATTGAAGAAGATCCAACACGTCTTTGGGATTTCGAATTGCCGTGTACATGATTTAGAACTTTTAACAGTATATGGATATTTTGCAATTTATAATCTCAAATATAAATTTCAGGAACGTTGGGGTATAAGTATGGTTAGGGGCATGTTACATATAAAGTACTTAAAAATAGTAGAATTTTATTTTTTACAGCTTTTAAGATCATATGTCCATTTTATGTGGCAGAATAACTGACATGTTAAAAAGTTAACTGAGCTTTGTTTCTTCGGGGGGTTTTTGCAAACTTTTTCTCCAAAATCACAATTTAAGTCAAAAATTGAGTGTGTTTAAAAAAACATCTAAAAACTCACAAAAAGCTACAGTAAAGTGTTTGCAATAATAAAAGTGATTTTTAAATTCTTTTGTAAAATGATTATAAAACCCTCAACTACAACATTACATTTGTTTAATTTTGTATGATGAACAATATTACAACTTAATAAATTGAACTAGTATATCTTGAACACCCATAATTTGAACTAGGAATTTGTATTTTATTTCTAGAAGATAAATTTTACAAATTTAGTATAACATAATATTTGAATTATTTTGTGATTAATTGAATTTTAGTAACGTTATATTTTAACTGGACTTTTACTTTACCAATAAAAAAGTCTGGGCTTTCGCCGTTATGAATTATAGTAGAAATAATTTTTGGGACTTATCATGAGTGCTTATCCAAATTATAGACATTTTATTTAATATTATCATCAACATCATTCTTATCATAACATTCAATATTTTGGAAAAATTCCATTAAGTTTTACAATTTCCAAACCGTGGGTGTAAAATTAATCCGTTAATGATTAATTTGTAATATTTGTTCAAATCTCAAAAGCACATCTTTCGATAAGGATTAGGTGAGAACAAATGTGTAAAATGATATTTTATTTATTTTAAAATCTCTCTAAAAACTGGGGACAACTTATAGATAGTAACATTAATAAGCTTAAGAAAAGAACTTATAAGATATTAGCTAGTGAACCAAACACCTTAAAAGTGATTAAACTAGATTTAAAGCCCATTTTCACCTTTTTAAAAGTTTGCAAACACCACCTTAAAATATAAAAAATTGAGATTTTTGTATTAGAACGGGCCACATGAGAGTACAAGGTTAGAAGGGTGGTATTGCTCTTCTATCATATAACATCCGCAAGAGATATTAATGGAACACGAGGACAAGTTTGTCTACTTCATCAAAGGTGGTGAAGTTGTACTTAAAATTATTAAAGACCTTTTAGAGGAGCGCATATGCCCTACCTTTAAGATTAAAAGTAGTGTGACAGTAGATTGTGAAGAGGACTCAAATATACATTAAGCTTATAATGGTTGATAATGCATAAATACATTGTACGATCAGACCACCTCTAGAAAAGGGGTCATACCAAAAAAACCCTCGTAAAAGTTATCATCCGCGGTCTCGAAGCATAAAAAAGGTCACTCGTACCACACGAAGGGCCACCGACACTCTCCACTTGGAGCACAAATCACGCGTATCATAAAAGAGCGTCAGAAAACTGTCAGAACATGATCTCCTTTAATTCACGAGCGGCCGTATTAAACTTCTGTTAGTAGAACATCCACGATGCCTCCTTCGAAATTAAAGGTCGGCATAACATCAACATAGCACCATGGATAAGATCTTCAAAAAACCCTACCCCAAAAAAATCAATGAACCCCAGGAAATGAAAGAAAAAAAAAGACATATCCTATCAGACAACCAAGGAACGAAACAAGAGAAATGGAGAAAGGCGTATTCCCCCTGTAAGTCCTGACATTAGAGTCTGAAGCTGGGCTTTACCACGCCCTTGCCAAAGGTGATGCCAGGCGGAGGAGTGTACCTTCCTAGATATCCCAAGAAGGAACCATGCGGAAAAAGCGCAAAGCTCTTGTAAGTCCTAACCCTTGAGCCAAAAGCCAAGTCACCAACTAGGTCGAGGTTGGAGGCGATGCCAAGCACGAGCACCAGATTGCTCGAAAAACAAAAAAGACCCATTCTCCTCATGATAAACATAGACTTTGAGTCAAAAGCGGAGCTAACCGCTCGTAAAGCTTTTGGCAATGTGAGCTAAGAAAAAAGACCAACCGAAAGCGCGTTGGCGTAAGTTCGATTGAGAAATATCAGCAAGAGACTGATCGAATGCGCGTTGGCGACAAAAGACAATTGAAATACATTGGCACATGACCAATCGAATGCATGTTGACGAGTAAGTCCAATTGAAACATATAGGCAAAAGGAGACCAATCGTATGCGTGTTGGCAAGTAATTCCAATTAAAATATATTGGGAAAAGAGACCAACCGAACGCAAGTAGGCGAACAAAGACCAGTCAAAAGCGTAAAGACCAGTCGATAGCGTATTGGTGCAAAAGTCCAGTCGAAAGCGTATTGGCATGCAAAATCGTTAAGAAGATATTGCATGAAAAAATCCCACAAGAAAAGAAGTAACGTGAATAACAAATTTTATTTCAAGGTTACAAAATTACAGAGAAAAATCAAGACCCAGATTACATGGACAGATACGAAGGAAACATTACAAAGGACTCACAAGGTAAAAAATGGCTTAGGCACCCAATGGCAAGCAAATACATAAATGATTAAAAGATCCATCGCTACGATGTATCATCAAAGAAAAAGTTTTCTCCCTCCTCCAGATAAAAACTCCCAGACCTCGAAACGTCAAAAAGTCAGCGTCGTTGAAATGCATTTATGGCACTTGAAACACAAAGGGTGCATAGAGACATCACAACAAGATAGTATCACCAGCAATCTGGCGACCCTGCATGAGCTCTGCACAACGACGAAACCGTCAAAGAGTCGGTCGACCTCACGACAGCAAAACAATGAAGATGTTTTTCTCCAATTTATCCTCCTTCCATAGAGCAGTCAAAGCATGAGAGCCCACAAAGATCTGCATCATCACAATGTGTCAACACGATCGGGGGGCAATGAATGCGCAAGTCAAGCCCTCCGATCTGTGAAAAATGATCCCCCAAAACCCGTCCAATCCGTTTGATGCACAACAATGGAAAATCATCTACCCTAATAGAGGAAGAAGCTTAGGGTACCAAAGTGAAGTTTGGGGGTATCGAAACGAAGTTTGGGGCACCAGAAAATCATCCTTGACCTACTAACAGGTGGAGAACCGTCAAATAATCCACCCGGGCTACTCGTATCGTCCCAAGACGCCTGATAAGTGTCTCATTAACGTGATTTAAGTATAGGTTTACTTATGATTTTGAATACCTATGATGACGTATTTACTTATTTTAGTATTGTTTTATGTTTTCTTAGGTATTAAGGGAGTCGAGACGAAACGAGGCTAAATAAGGCTAAAAATGGATGTTTTGGGCGACAATTAGTCAAGACACTATTTTGGGATGTTCAATCACTACGACACTACAAAAATGTGAAATTTCAAATATAGAGCGATTGAAGAGAAGACACAAGGAGACCGCATGGAGGAATCAGAATGTCATGCGATCAGTACCACATCTTGCGGGTGGCACGCGATCAGGATGGCACATCACGCAAGGGTCGCGCGATCAGAGGAAATTTTGGCCGAAAGTCAAAAAACCCTAAAATGCCACAGAGAACAGAGAAAAACTATAAATAGGAGGCTACGTTCAACAGTTAGGGCACACCGCTCACAACTCTCAAAACCACTTTCAACCACTTTCCGATAGAAAAACTCTAAGAGTTATCACCAGAGAGAAAACACCATCAAAGTCTTGCTCTAGTTTAGTTGAGTCATTGTCACAGAGAAAATAGTCTGTGAAAAAGAAGATAACAAAAGAGAATAAGAAGAGGGCCTAGCAACAACGTTCCACCGGATCCGAGAAGCTTTTCTTTACCTTTTTACTTTGTCTATGAAATTTACTTCTTTATTGATTGTTGAACTCACGACTTGAGGAGCTAACCTGTTCATTATTTAGAGTAGGGGAGTAACTCTGACATATGAATATGTTTATTTGCATTATTTGATGTGTGTTTGATGATCTTGAATGTCTCGATTCAATAGTTACTTATGTTGTGTAACTGACCTTACTCTCACTGGGATAACAAGGAAGCACCCGAGCTGGGCCGCCCGAACTGTAGAATGCTAAGGAAAGTTATATAATATATTTATGCGATTTGTGACTTTTGATTTGCGAAAACATCTGATGTTCAGTCTTGACTAAGTACGATTTTTTAACACGATTTAGATGAGTTATTTTGATTGCAGATTTGACATCTCTTCTAAACCAACTGACAATTGGGCTGATCCGTTAACATGGTAGGTTATTAGAGACTCATAAATGTATGGTAGGGATAGCTCATGCGATGTGTCATAGATCCATTAGACATGCGAACATCAAATAACTATCAAGTACTTTAAGTAGATATATGTAGTTTGTCTATGAACTACTATGGTTAAATCATTGTGAATCCCGACGTCTAGACAATATTTCCTTTTATTTTTACAACAACAATCAATCAATCAATAATTAAATTCTACTTTTTAGTTTACCTTAGTTTAGTTTAGTTACTTAATCAATCTCTCTTTCAAATATTCTTAGTTTAACTGTTTTCATTAGTTTAATTGCTTTAATTATTTTCTTGCATTCAAAACCAAAAAACTTTAAAAATATATTTAATTATTGTTTCTACATTCTTAGATTAATTTTTATTGCACTCTAGATTAAGCATTATTAGCATAAAAAACATTCTTAGCTTAAAAAGCATTCAAAGCATCATTAGTTTAGAAATCATTCACATCTTTCATAAGCATTCATCTTCCAAGAACTAGAGAAAAGATCGTGACAATAGTTAGTGCTTTACATTTAAGTGATCCCTACATACAACTGTTACTCCTTTGGGATACGATACTTGGTTCGTAATTATACGTACCATATTATATTATGTGATTCGTGCACTTGCGACAAAGTGAGATTTAGGTGTAATATTCTTGTGTTGACTTATATTCTATTTTATTACATTCTACACGCCCATCACCGCCCTCTAAAGTGGAGCACATAAAGGGACAACAACATCCACTCGGGGATCTCTTTGAGATCCTATATTTTCACCCATTTCACGGCTTTCCCTCATCATCTCAGTAAAACGGATCTCATCGACACATAAAGGAGCAGTGATTGACACCACAACACTTGGAACCACCCAAAGTACCAGGGTACATGCAACTCAGATCCCTCCAAACAATACGCTAAGGATAGCAGAGTAAAAATGCCCATCCTCCGTCTGAGAAGACGGGAATCCAGGAAACCAACCGGAAGAATGACAGTGGGAATAACAGAACCTCAACTCTCTCCAAAAGACCACAAAAGGGAATCATATATACTAGTAAAGCCCGAAAGAAAATCTGCTGAAATCCCGACAACAACAATAGCAACAATAACCAAGCCTGTGAAATCCCGATAACAAGAAAAGGAAAATTCAGGAAGAATGGTCGTACGCCGACTAAAAAAAGGCATAAAAGATTTGTACGTATGGAGAGTAAATCAAAAAGGGCACATATAAAGAAGGGAACCTAGATCCCTAACCGCCCTAACATTTATGACAAACATTGGCAGGAATAGACGCGTGTCAGTTGGGCAACACCAAGAGACAAGACCGTTTGATGTAACCACTCACAATAAAGGCATTGAAAAGAACACCAATAGCACAAAATGATAGACTTTCCCATATGACAAAACCATCGAGGCACTTTAATGGTAAAAAAAAGTGGCAACAAAATGGGTGCGACGTGTGTTATAGTGGCACCTAACAAAGGCAACCATCACACGATTCCCGTAAAACTCCTAAATGAAGCCCTTTACATGGATTTTGCCTCTACGACCCACCCGCGGAAACTCGCCACCGACAAAACACCGATCCACCTACAAAGAACTCATGAACAACCTCTTTCTAGGAAGAAAAACCCTAGAATGCACATGAAAAACAATATCACAAAAAGTGCCTTTGAAGCATCCGAGGAATCATACCCATCATATCGAAAGGAAGAATGAAGAAGGCTTGCTGAAAGTAATAACAAAGAACCACAAAGTATCTTGCCTCAAAAGCCTCGAAAGCAACAAACTCGGGGGACAACTAATGATGCACAAAAACGCTGAGCAAGAGAAAGGATAAGACCACCCCCGTAAAAGGGGTCCTACCACAAAGATCCTCGTAAAAGTTACCAATCGGGACCTCAAAGCCATAAGAAATGTGGCTCGTACCAAAGGAAGGACCACCGACTCTCCCCACTTGGAGCACAAATCACGCGTATCATAAAAGAGCGTTAGGCGACTGTCAGAACGTGATCTTCTTTAAATCCCGAGCAACCGTATTAAACTATTGTATGTAGATCCGCCTACAACGAAGCAATTTTTGTGGATGCCCATCCTCACCATTCATGGAAGACAAATGACCAATTCCACTTGCACATCCGAGACTTTATAAATAGAAAGCTAGATCAACATTGTAAACCAACTTAGATTGAGATAACCTACTTGTACTCTACATTCACCTAAAAACAATATATTTTCTCTTTAATTATACAAGTTATCTCTATTTTTACACATGAAGGGCCTATGTAATTCGGAAACCCCCTTCATATGAGCTCTCATATTCATACACCTTCTCTCTATGAATCACAAGAATTGAGTTCCTAACTACATCTTTTCGATAATTAAGAAATTACCAACCCCGACAAACTCATAAAATTTGCTAAATTGACTTTTGACTTGAATTATGTAGCTTTTGGTGTTTGTATAATTTAGTTTCTGTTGTTTGAAAAATTAGCTTAATCTAAAAATTCGTGCAATCTTGAAGCTATGAGCATGCTTCTAATTTATGGTGATAAATTTATATAAATTAAAATTTAGCTACACTATATCATTATCTTTTGTTAATAAATTATATTACACCATCTACCGAAATTCAAAAGCATAAAATACTATTTAGTAACTACAAGTATTTACTTTACCTTAATTTAGGAGATCTTCTTTAATAATTTGGATGTTTTTAATAGTGTTTTGTGGAGTGTAAATTGTATTATGATTCATCAAATTTATATTTTGAATGGTTACTATTAAAGAGAAAAGGCCAAAAGATATACAAAGGTACATTTTTGCATATTCGATTAAATTTGAATCTTTTGAGTAATTAATAATTAATTAACACCCCATAATACAGAAATTTACACCTTATAGTATGACACATGAATATTGAGGTAACTCCCGTAAGTAGATTTATGAGGACTTGTTATTTTTGTAACTTAGCATTTAGCTATTTTTGTTTTTTTTTAAAACAAGTGATAGTTTTAGAGTTGTACTAGTTGTTAAAATATAAAAAAATTTCGTTTATAATGTACAAGTTAGGGATATTATAGCCACTATATAAAAAAATAGCAATATCACTTCTTTCTTGCAAACACTCTACAATAAACAAAATTCTAGCTATTTTTTCAATCACTTTTAGCTTCAATTTGAAGTCGTATTCAAGTGTTTTAACTTAAATTATGGACTTCTAGCTAGCGATTTTGTTGGTTTCTTAAAAGTTAAGAGTACATTGGCATGGTGTACAAAATTCTAGCTATTTTTTCAATCACTTTTAGCTTCAATTTGAAGTCGTATTCAAGTGTTTTAACTTAAATTATGGACTTCTAGCTAGCGATTTTGTTGGTTTCTTAAAAGTTAAGAGTACATTGGCATGGTGTATATACGACAACATTTATTTTTGAATCCCTCATCGCCTACAGCTGGTCGAAAAGAATTTGATTGGGTTAATATGGAACCCAAATTAGATTGGGCCGGCCCATTAAGAATTGGGTAATGGCCGCCCTTTGGCTACATCGAGTAGTTATACTCAGTCTATTGTCAAGACAATAATATGTGAAATATTTACATTCAATATACTCGACAATTATACTTAGAATGTTTACATACGACTTACCCGCAAAATGCGACATGTGACCTCGCGTTTTGAGGCCTATAAATACCGCGAACCCGGTAATCAAGGCAAGTCATTTATTGCCATCTACTGTTCACCACACTTATATCAAATATTTGTGTTCAACATACCAACAAAAGTTTGACGTATCAGGATACTCGACATATCCCAAGAACCCGACACATTTTTAGAAGTTCGTCATATCAGCAGTTTTTGACATACCGACAAATACCTCTCGTATCCAAAAAGTTTGATGTATCATCTATTGTTAGAGTCTAACATGAATTCTGAACAAAGATGATCTTGGACATACCACTGAAGCTCTTAGCATAGTTGGTGTATTCAATACCTATTGTATTTGCTTTTCAGGTCACATGTAACCCATACAAATTTATACCAAATGAGAGTTGGTGTGCGGAAATGCTTCCCCATGTTTCTTCCACCAATTTAAAGACCTTAAAGTGTATTTTTCTTTTGTGCTTTTAACTTGACAGTAATTTAAGTTTTCCAAATTATCTATTGTAAGAATAAGTACATGTCATTATTTCTTCCATCTCATTATGACTTGTGTCACCACAATAAATTTTAATGTTTCAACTAATGACCATAGATCCTCTAACTAGAGGCCTCCAGAAGGCCTTCGTCAAGGAGAACTTGGTCCCCTATCTTCTCATTTTCTGCATGGATATGTCCATCTATTTATTTGTTCAAAGTAATCAAAATCGTGAATTCAAGATCCTTTGAGCCAATAAGCATGGCCTTCGAATTTTCATTCTAAGTTTTGCGGATGAGTGCTTTATGTTTCACGACACCAACCCCAAAAACTATCAGAACCTTGCAAAATAACTTGACGTTGTTCTCAAAATGTGAACTGAAAGAAGTTAAAAGTGAGAATGTACAACGACGACTCGCATTAGTTAACTAGCTTAAACTGGAGATTGTCACACCTTTACACACTTAGGTTTGCACGTTTGGCCAGGATGCTCTAAAACTTATAGTCACAAATCTATTCTTAAAAGGGCATCCAACATAGTTTACAACTAGTGTAACCGCATGATTTCTCTGCCTGGTAGGGGAGTTCTTCTAAAATCCTCTATCTTACACCAGCTCACACTATGTGTATGTTTCGCCTGCCATGAACTACTTTGAGTAAGTTCAAAACCACAACTAACAAATTCCTATGGAATGCCACTACCACAGGAAAGGCAAAAGCCACAGTTAGTTGAGACATAGTTTGTTTGCCATCACAAAAGGGAGTTTAGGAATATGACACTTGCCAGATATGAACAACGGATTCCTCCTCAACTTGGTCGACATTAAATTAAGTAACTAGAATCCCTATGGATTCAAGTACTGCGAGCAATGTACTGCATGAGCTCACGTCTCTTATTATCTCAAGCTCGTGTGTCACATAATTGGGATGGAAATTTATTGTCTCCTTCTTTCATTTTTAATGAAAATCCAGAAGATGGCGTGTAGACTATGGTTCTCACCTCAACTTTGGATCAAGTGGTTAGGTATATTTACCATAGCGAAGTGTGTACCATACATCACTGCTTCTCTCCCCCTACCATTTATGTTTTAGAAAATGGCTTTGTAACACCGCTTCTCCCCTATCGTATCATTTATATTATCCTAGGAACATGGTTTACCTTAAGTTCCTTGTATGATATCTTGTCATGTGCATGGTTAGCAAATGGTAAATTGTCAATCTCCAGCGCCTATGCCATGCTCTGGCCACAGTAACCCAAACTGCCATGCCTCATTTGCCATGGAAGATCATTTATGAGTTAGTTGTCAATCCATGAGTCAAATCATTCACGTGGCTCTTCTCGGCCTAAATACCCGCTGTTCACATAATAACTCATAAATGACCCTACACATATGTTGTGCCAACAACAGTATGAAACTGTTGAACACATTTTCTTCTCCTAGCCTATTACCCAACCTATAATCATACCATTTTGCTCAATGTTCCTCATCTAAACTACCGCCACACCCACTAACCCATCTATTCTCACTCACTACTACCACAGTAATAGTAGGCCACCCATGCTAGGTCCATCTGGAAATAAGTTTGTTTTTAATAATCAATCGTGATTATATTGATTCTCTTGTATGCTTCATCGAAGGAAGTATCCAAACTTCAGAATACCTATCCTTATCCAAAAATAAAAAAGGTGAAGAGAGAGATCGAATGCACTTTTCAGAAAGTGGAACAAGGGAAAAAGCACTCAAACATTCACGATAGAGTATAGAACTTTTATTCTTTTATTTAATAGAGTTTTAGAAATTAGTTTATTTCTTGAGTATTACAGGCAAGGGAAGCAACTCGCAGTTATTCGCTTTAACCAATAGAAAGTGACAGTTATACAAAGGGGTCGTATTTTGTGAGGACACATGCAGAGATATTATATATTTGGGTTTAGAATGGCGGTCATGCACTCTCACGTTTCATTAATCTTTATCTCCAGCATTAGATAAGTGTTGTGAAGATTTTGAGTCAACATAGTAGCTGATGTGGGTCATTCTTTTCGGGTAAGACGTGTCTCCATAAATTATTGGTAGCTTGACGCTTTCCATTCCTCTGGGGATACGAGGGAATTTAGTGATTTGGCTGATATCACCAAGAGTCCCCCAATTTTGCTCATACAAGAGAAGTACGAGGAAACTTTATTGCTACTCTTCTTTTTTAGAGGGATGCCAACTTCTTGCCAATTTTATGACCGTTGGAGATCTGACCGTCTTCCTCCATATGACGCTTATCAGACGGTCTTTGAATGGGCAGCGACTTTCAACGGTAATATTTCATTGTCTATATAAGGTCATCCGAGTCCAATTTTTTTGATTTATATAGCTGGAGTTTTCTTTTGCATAACGAAATCTGAGTTATTTTAGCGATCTTGTCTCCGTGATTCTTTAGTAATTTTCTTCTGTTTCCTTGTTTTAATAAATTTTCCTTCAAGTTTTTTGGGTTGTTTACAATTTCCTATGGCTTCCTCATCTTACGATGTTGTTGTCGCCTCGGTTGCTGGAGAGGTTGAGGGAGTCTCTTCATACCTTGTTGTTGTGGCTGTGAGGACTAGTCCTTCAAGTGCAGAGGGTCGTGGTGGGTCCTCAACGAGGAGGAGAAAAGTGGCAGAGGAGGTTGAGCAGAAGCATTTTGCGTTGGGGGATTATTCCATCCACCGTTACAGAGGAATATGTACTTTCTTGTTTGAAGGGATTTGAGGTGGATCCCAAGATGGTGGAGATTCGAATTCCCCATCCTAATGATCTAGCCAATAATCCTCCCAAGGGGTTTGTTACGATCTACGTGACCCAGATTCGAGCAAGTTGTGAGTGTTGATGACTCTTTTCTTTTGCGAAGTATTTTGGGCTTGTGGGTTATCTCCCAATTAAGTTACTCTCAACAGATAAATTTTCTTTGCTTGTTTTGTTTAGTGTGTTTAATGAAGGGGTTGGTGTGTTATGCGGATAGATTTTTGGCAATTTACCGTGTAAGTTTGTCGCCTTTGGGCTCTCATTTTTATTATTTTACTTCTCGTAACCCCAAGTTTTGATTCTTGGATAATACTTCCTCTTCTTTTAGGAATTGGAAGACTCGTTCCTTCAATGTGCACTTTACTTGGACCAAACGGAAGGTTAACTTTTCTAGGTAGGAAAACCAGCTAGCTAGGATGGGAAGCATCTGGATGCTTGGCTCAGAAAATAGTTGACGAGAGCTTATTTTTCACATGATATAGTGCGACCAAGATTTTGGATGACACGACGTTTACGTCTTTTTACAGAATAACTGGCCTAACGTGCGTGTCCACGGGCATTTGGACCTTTCCTCGAACTGGTTCGGTTGTATCAGGTTTCGAAAAAATAATTTCACTTAGGTGCTTGTATAGACGCTAAGAGGTTAGAGGCGGAAAGCTCGCCTGGGTCCACTTTTATCGAGCTGGGTCGGGAAGAACCTGTTAGCGATACCAGCAAGATGTTCATTTGTGGTACCGATGAGAGGAAGAAGGTAACTACGGCCGATGGGGTGCATGAGAAGAAGAAGAAACAGAAGAAGAAGAGGAGAGCGGGAAAGAGAAAAAGGGTTTTTGTAGAGGAAAACCTTTCGTTAAGAGAGGTGAGTGAGTTGGTGGCAAAGAGGGAGGGAAAAATGGTAAGTGATTTATGGATTGTTAACTTTTCTTTCCTTTTTCTTCTTTTACACCCCCTTTTTTATGTTCGGGTGGTTTACTTAGGTGTCCTCGGTGCTGAGGGAGTTCTGGCATCATACGGTCTAGCGGCTGAATGAGTCGTGTTGTTGGAGGCTTGTTTAAGATGCTTAAGCTGAATCTGTGCGGTTTGCAGCTAAGAGAGTTTCATTGGAGCAGCGGAAGAAATACGAGCACGACTATGCTCGAGTGGGAAGATTGAGGGTGGAGGCCATCTAGGATTGCGAGGAGCGAGAGAAGCGATGCGAGGAGCTTACTCATGTGGAAAAAAGAGTCGAGGTCGAGAAGTAAGATATTTTCAATAGGGTGGCTGAGTTGGAATTAGAAGGAAGGCAACAACACCGGTTAAAGAATGATCTGGTGAAAACAAAAGAGAATGTCACTTCTCAAGCTAAAGAATTGCGAGTGGAGCTCACGAGGTCTTAGGTCGAATTTGAGGCTACTGTGGCTCGTCTGCAAACAGAGAAAGAGTCGATGTGGCAGGAATTCGAGCATGTGGCTAAGGAAGAGCTGGCTAGAAGCGATCAACATCTGATTGAGGCCGTGAAGCAAGCTCGTATAATAGCGTGTAAAGATTACAAATGGGTCGTCCAAGTACTAAAACTTTTTTCGCAAGCATTTTTTAGGCCACATAGCATACGGTTTCTAGGGGATGCCATGAAAAGGGAATAAAACTTGGCCTCTACAAGTTTGACTCAAATCTGTCCTTACTTTGACTAAAGAATTTGCTTTTGCTAGAGTTGTTGGACGCAGTTTTTCCCTTAATAACTCCACGTGGTAGTTCGTTCAGTTATGCTCTACCTCCTCGTACTTCAGAGATGGCGACTTCAAGCTCCCTTTTAGCCTCTTTGTTTTTAAAGTAGGGGTTGTAGTAGGGCTTTGGGTTTTTAGAGAAGGTCGTCTTATCGGTTTGTATTTTAGTTGCCACACTCGTAAAGGAGGTGCTTATATCTTCTTTGTTTGAAAGAGATAAAAAAAGAGTTGGCACGGGCGTATTTGTTGTGTGCTTGTGTTTTTGTTTTATTTTGAGAGGCGGTAACCCATAATTAATTTTTAACGAGCCAATCTTTGTTATAGAGTAATAGGCTTCAAAGAATTGGTTCAAGTGGTGTTGAGATTTTGGAAGAGTCATGAGTCTCTTATAAAGTCCGTTATGAGGTTTTAGTGCCCCTTCAAGGTATTCGAGGGGGTTGTATCTCTTTTTTAAGTGGTTTTTTTTTTGGGAAATGAGAAATGCCCTTAACCGTCTCCAAGACCACGAGACCCCTTTTGTTTCGTTAAAGAGGATCGCAGTCCCTCTCAAACTTGCCTTAAGACTATGCTGTCCCTTCGAGTGGGGGCACCTATTGGAATCGTGAGTCTCATTTAAAGCTAATTTGACGAAGTGTGGCTTCCTGTTATGATGAGTGTTTGTTCCACTTTTAAGACCTTCATTTCTTTGGTCGAAGTGTGGACTATAATTTTTTTGTGCGCCATGTAACTGGCATTTTTGACTCGAACAGAATAGCGTTACATGTAATTGTTTGGCAGGTGGGAAGAGAGGTCATCGACTGCAAGCTCAACAAGTTGGCTTCGTATAGGGTTGGAGAATGGGCGAGCTCTGACGGGGTGTATTGTTGTGTGGTTGATCCTCGTCAGTGCTACGATAATAATTACTCGTCCTCGGTACATTACGGTCTCTTAACTACTTGAGCAACGCTTTGTCTATCCGCACACGTGTAGCTTCGCAATTCTGTTATAACGAGCTCTTGGCGGTGGTAGTGGGGTGTCATTTCAACTGTAAGTGAATTTTGGTGGAATTCCTTCGGGTTATAAGTAGTAACCCTAATTATTCCGTGCTTATAGTATTATCTCAGTTCTATTTTCTTGAGATAGAGGAAGAGTTCTTCCCCTTTTTGCCTTCCTTTTTATTTTCTTCTTTTAAGGTGCATATGGATTCTTCTTCTACTTCTCTGCAATCTTTGGATTCCCGGATTGGCAACATCTCCTCTAGTCCCTCTGACTCTTTGGATCCTTGTCCGATGGGTAGTGCCCCTCTACTTCCTTCACCTGGTGGTGATTCTCTGACTCATTTTCATGCTTTCTCATCTCTAAGTAGGGCATGTAGTACTTATTGGAGTAGATGGAGTAGTTTTGTCATTGTGGAGTCAAATGGTGATGTGTGAGTCGTCTATTGAGGCGGTCTAAAGAGGAGTTGGTAGTCTGACGAGGAGCTTGGTCCCGACGGGGAGGGGTTTTTGTTCAAGTCGGGTGATAAATGAGAGCTTTCCTTTTAGGAGAATATGACCATCTTACACGAGTAGGCACTGAATTCATTACGGATTATTTTGACCCACACTCCATAGTGGGTTGAGGGAGCATCGACTTAATGTCCAGCTCCACCATGTTAGAGGTGGTTCAGGAGCTATTTGACAGGGTTTCCCTAGATGGGGTAAGTTTCACGTCTTGATTCCTTCTTCTGAGCAGCGGTCGTACGATCCCCCCTGAAGGTTTATTACGGTGTATTTGGAGCAGATCAAGAGTAACCTAATGTGGTTCTTTCATCCCATGGTGTGGGAGTTGATGTAGTATTTGCAGATCTTCCCAAGTCAAATTAACCCCTCGCTCTTACCGGTGCATGGTGGGGTTTATCGTATGTTGTTACGTTTTAGGTATAGAGTTCTCTCATATTTGATTTACGACCACTTTTTCTCTTTTGATAGCTTCTTATGATCCACCATTTTAACTCTGTGATCTCAGATCTGGTTAACACGTTCCTCGATTAAGGCTCATGCGCCAAGACTCATGAGGATTAGAAGAAGAGATTTTTGTTTTTGAGTCCTAGTGAGACTTCTATCGCTGAATGGAGATTTCGTAGTCGATGGGGTAGGGTTTTTAACCGCATTAATATCAATGTCGTAGGTCACGCTTAGCGGGATCTAATTTGTTGAGGCCTCTTTACCGGCCTCTACGATGTGGGCTCAATGTTGAATCTTTCTGACGTCCTGATTCAGACTGGGTTGCAGGGTTATGATGGGACATTGGAGCTTTTGGAGGGCCCTTTACATCTAAGTCCCTTATTTAGTAAGTCATCCTCTTACTTTTATTAGGTTCTAGTGCATTGTAGTTAAATACGAGATGTTGCGCTAATGATTTTGGTTTTGATTTCTAGTATGTTGGTACTTGATAAGGACTTCGAGTATTTCTTGCTCGTTTACGGGGTTTAGGCACGTACCCGTCTTAATCTATTTGGGAGCTTCCTCCTCTAAGATGTCCATCATCTTTAACTCTTCAAATGCCTGCATTTTAGCCACCTCCAGCTTGGTCTTCATAGTAAGTGGGTCACGTGGGAGTAGCGTGCCTTCTTCCATTGAGGTGGGTATGATGGGAATGGGTAGCACGTTCATGCAACATTTTCTAGCCCAGACTTGGTTGCCTCAAACTTCATTATACCCGTCTACATGGGGAACTTGACCTTAAGATGTATGGTAGAGGGCCTCAAAATGATACATTGATGGCCGTTTGCAAATAGTGTTGTACATCCGAGTTAGGGCATCCACGACCTACAAAATTCACCGCCTCTGTTCTGTAGAGCTTTTCCTGGCCCCACGATATAGAAAGTTCTATGGTTCCTACTATTTGGCAACATTCTCCAGAGAATCCTACCACGGGGACCCAACTCCGTCCATTTTGCTATCTTTAAACCCTAAGGCGCAGAAGGTTGATAAGAAGAGGATGTCTACTGAACATACCATTGTCTATAGAAAAAAAACGCCTTACCCCCTAAACTTTCTACTATTTTGCACCTTGCCCCCCCCCCCCCCCCCAAATTTGTTTTGTTGCACCTTGCTGGGCAATCGACCCTCAGCTAGCTTTCTTTTCATACTTTCATTTTTTGCAGGGGTGGAGAGGGTCGAAGTTCATCCTTCGATCATGTTGATTGTTCGTCTCGTTGATGGGTTATACTCGTAGGAATGCAGTGAAGGGTAATGAACTTTATTTCCTCGTTCGTGCTCCTTATTAAGGGATGGAAGCAAACGTTTTCTCTTTCGCTTTGTCATGCTCATTTTACTGGTGGAGTTTGTTTTGCTATCGGCACGAGTGGTCCTTCTCGATTATTTTGGATTACATGCTTTACTAAGTACCCCAAGCTCAGTAACATGCATATTTCTTTTTGTAACCGCATACAATTATCAGCACGATGCCCATAGGTACGGTGATATAGAAAATATTTTTTAGTATACTTCAATATGTTGGGTTCCTTGGAGTCTTGAGGCCAGAGTATGGCACAATCATGTTCCATGATTTCTAAGGCTTCTGAAGGCTTGATGGTTACAAGAGGTAGTGGTACCAGGCTTAGGTGTCGCCCATGTCCTGGTTTGTCCTCTCGACATTGAATGGGTTTATCCTTCTTGACATTCCCTCGTGTCTTAGGTTCTGCGGGGTCAAGAATCTGCTCGCCTTCTAGTTGTTCATTGTCTTTTTGCTCTTCTACTCATAGAATGAACATGTGGGCCCTTTGTATGAGGTCGTCAAGGCTCTTAACTTGAACCCCGACCAGAGAATCCCCAAAGTCTCTTGGTCGGAGGCCCTATACAAGTATCTTCGAGAGCATGGATGTCGACATGTGGCACATCAAGCACTTCATTGGCGAAGCGGAGCATACAATCCCATGGGATCTTATCTTAAAGAGATGACTGGCTGATTTAGGATATCGCATATTGCAGGCGAACTAATGTATAAACATTTGAGTAAGCTGCTCAAAGTTTCAGATTACTCCCTCTATAAGCTGGGAGAATCATGCATGTGCCTTTCCTGTAAGTGTGGATCAGAATACTCAGCATAGCACTAGGTTCGAAGCTGAGACTAAATCCAAGCTCGCCATATAATAATTAATGCGGTCTTGCGGGTCCCTACCATTCTTATCACTGCCATAGACGGGCAAGTTTGCAGGTTTCATGCTTGGTATGATGTAGATCTGGGCGACATATAGAGCAAAGTGGGTTCCTCGGTAGACTGCCTCCTCTATGGGATTTACGTCCTTCCTTAGGGACTGGACCTCTATTTTTTGGTTCTCCATCAGCTCCCACAGGGGATCTGCCAGTTCCTCTATACATCATCTAGTCCGATCCTATTGTTAGTGCCTTGAACCTAAACTTCCAAAGCACCCATGGAGTGAGACATTTGTAGGTCTCCCACGGGGTTACGCCCACTGTGAGGGGGGGGGGGGGAGGGGGACTACGAGGGACTAACGAGAAGCCCGGGGTCCTCCCAAATGTTCAGATAAGTTGACGGACACATATGAAGCATGTACTTGTCTACGAATGTTGTTGTGTTTGCAAAAGTTGACGGTCACGACACCTTACGATATTGTTGTGTCTGCAGATGTTGCATGTGAGTTCGTAACATTGTCTCCATGATGTTTTCAAAGATGCTTCCAGGGATGCGTACATTATCTGGTGCTTCCGGAGTTTTTATGCGTAAAACCCTAGGTCGGGGATCGTATTTTGGTCCTCTCTTAGGTTGGTCAACGAATCCATCCTAGGGTTGTGAATATTGGGTGGCCATCAACTTGTTGAGTTCTGGAATCTCTTATGTATACCATCTTCTTATCGCTGGCATAATTCTTTTTCCCTACATTCTCAGGACTTTTCTTAAGGGCACCGTGATGTTCTCACAGATGGCGCTATTGATGACACTGATCCTCATGTATGCTTGGTTAAGGGAAGTGTCCAGAGGTTGGAACACCTGTCCTTAGCCAAAGAGTGGGGGAAGAAAGAGAGAGATGGAATGCACCTTTAGGGAAGTGGAACGAGAGAAAAAACACTTAAAAATTCACGATAGAGTATATAACATTTATTCCTATTTAATAGTATTTTGAGTATTATAGAGTACAAGGCTCCCATTTAATAGGCAAGGGCAGTAGCTCAAAGTTATTCCAATAGAAAAGTGACAGATATACAGGGGGGAGGGGGTATTTAGTGAGGACACATACATAAATGCTAGATATTTGGGTTTAGAATGGCAGGCGTGCTTTGTCACACTTCATTAATCTTTATCTTCACCATTGGATAAGTATTGTGAAGATTTTGAGTCAACATTGTAGGTGATGTTTGTCGTTCTTTGCAAAGAGGATGTGTCTTTGTAAATTAGTGATTTAGTTGATATCACCAAACCGGTTAACCTGCTTACAATCCAAGCCATCTACTTATACCAGCTCTGCAATCTACCCGACAACAAGGCTCGTCTCCATTTGACACCCTCACAATCAACCTTCACCTTTAATCTGAAATGGATGCCACCTTTTAAAAGTTACGTTAAGTTAAATATTAATAGATCGATCTATGTTAACCCAGGACCTACATGTATTATGGCTATTATTAGAGACTTAGAGGCGGATTTTCTCCATGCTTTATAACGCCCCAAAATCTAGGAAGAAAATAAAATTATACTTTAGTCCTTGAACTTTTGAAAATTTCTATTTTTGACCCTAAATGTTTAGAAAAAGTTGCATTTTAGTCCCTAAACTTAAAAGATAGTCTTTTACTATTTTTATAGGTCTCTAATCCTAAAGCATATATTTTAATTTCAAATCTTAACCAAGATAATCGAATTATCTAGAAAATTACATAAATAAATATGTATGTAACAAAGAAATCTAATTATACATATTTGAATTTTAATTATAAATAATTGAGGGACTTGATATGCAATTAACCAATTGATGAAGTAAGCCATGACATATTTTTGATGAGGTAAGCCATGACATCCTTAAGAGCATGATTGAAAGATTTTTTTTGTGATTTATTATAAAATAATCAAAGTGGGACCTTAATTAAATATATTTTAACATGATTTTTGCCTATAAATACTAAGCTTTCTTCCAACAATTTTCACACCCAAAATTATTATGATTTTTCCTTCTTTCTTCCTATAAATCTCTAAGGTAGTGAGTCTACTTTCAGGAAAAATTCACCCCAAGTTCTTATTTCATCATTTTCTACCCGACAATACACTAAAACTTTCATTGCGCAGAAATTATCCATTCGGCCGTGCACCTTAGAAAAATCATAACTAATTGTAAAAAAATCCTTTTTAATCAAAGCCAACGGCCAAATACTCCTCATGATGTCCTTTAACTTTCATATGAAGAAAAGTGTTTCAAATAATGTGATTTAGAAGGTCGAAATTCCTAAATCGTAGAGTGCTGCCCGAAAATCCGAAAATAGGTTCTTCGTTTTCAAGAATTATTTAGCATAGCAAACCTTTGAAGTTTTCTTCCCATTTGGGTACACATGTTTCTAATAATGTTAGGCATCAGTTGCCATAAAAATATTTAAAAACAAAGTTCATTTGTATATCCGATCAAAGGTAAACTCGAAACTATGATGATTTTCAGCTTATATTACGTACTTTAAGTTCTTTGTTTATGATTGAAAATAATTATCATAATTCCATGATTGATCACTCACACTTGACTCTTACAAGATATAACACTCATTAGAATCACTTTAATATGATTTGTATTCATGAATTATTATTTTTGAGTTTTTTCAATAAAATATAAATAGTATATTTATCATGTTTAACATATCCTTACATAAGTTTAATAAGAGTATCTTATATACTTTTGAGGTCTAATCCTCTTATATGCTTATGTATCGAAACTTAAACATTCTTTAGTTATTTACCTTGATTAGGTTTACGTATTAATATTTTTATAAGTTATGAATACAATGTTATGTAATTTAAGATAATCTTGGAACAAAATTAACTAAGTTATACAATTTAATGGATTGCTTCATAAGGTAATTGTTTGATGTCGTGATTCCTCGAATTTTTGGATGTACTAGAGACTTAAAGAACTTCCTCAAATTTCATCAAAACGAAAGTTAAATAGTACATATGTTTATAGTGGTGATTTATGATTATTCAGTTAATTGATATTATCTTAATGTTATTAAAGGTTTGACAAATTAATGAACAACGCGCAAGATTCTCCGTAAAAATAAAGGTGAGGTTTCATTTCTGATTTGTTCTAGCCCCGTTTGGCATCCGACCCTGAGGAACTTGGACAGAAAAGCCACTACTCCGTTACCAAACCTCGAACAACCTATATTTCATCATAATCCTGTTGGGCATCTCATCTCATAACATAATTTTCTTACTCATCGTTAAATCATATCCAATCATTTATTATTTATCATATCTATTCATAATCATGATAATTCTCCAATATTATAATCTTATCTCATGGTTCTTGAATTGTGCAAAGAGCAACGAACTATGGTCGGGACATGTAGCTCAATGAGCAACGGATATAATCCGGTTTATTAGCTTGATTATTTATTTGTTATACCCATTGGGACGCCTTTAGGAAGTTGGGCCCAAGGATTGAGTCGAGTTACTGCCGGGCAGTAAGGACTGTCGATTTAAGTAATTTCGCTTGATACCCATCTATCTAGGCGCCGCTTGCTGTCAGAAGTTGGCTGTAACCTGCGTGCTGGATCGACATGTACTCAAGCATGTCTCTTGATTGTTTGCGAGGTCGCTCCTCGTAGGGAGGTATAAGGTAGAATAGTAAAAGTTATAAGGCTGGATTCGTTTATTGTTAAGCACAAGTTCATTAACTACTCTATGAAAATTCCAGTACCATTGCTAAATCAAATTAACTAGTTGAACTGTTTCTACCGGTAAGATCACTCCTCGAAATGTAGGAAGTTGGGCCCAAGGATTGAGTCGAGTTACTGCCGGGCAGTAAGGACTGTCGATTTAAGTAATTTCGCTTGATACCCATCTATCTAGGCGCCGCTTGCTGTCAGAAGTTGGCTGTAACCTGCGTGCTGGATCGACATGTACTCAAGCATGTCTCTTGATTGTTTGCGAGGTCGCTCCTCGTAGGGAGGTATAAGGTAGAATAGTAAAAGTTATAAGGCTGGATTCGTTTATTGTTAAGCACAAGTTCATTAACTACTCTATGAAAATTCCAGTACCATTGCTAAATCAAATTAACTAGTTGAACTGTTTCTACCGGTAAGATCACTCCTCGAAATGTATCCAGTAGGTCACAGTTAATTCTTGCATTACCAGTTCTTTTATATGAATCTCACTGAGTCATTAAAGACTTATTCCTCGTTTCTTCTGTCCATTCCTCAGAATAAAAATCAACATGGCAGCATGGATCAAGTGAATAATAGTTCAAGCGTGTATTTTGAAATATTCGTGTTTTGTCATTAGTGCATAATCATTAAAGAGTCACATTGTTTGTAATACAAGACTTTCGCTGTATATATCAAAATATATTTTATAAAACGTGTATCGTTTTGATCCTGAATAAGTGAGATCCCTTCCTATGAGTTACGCTTTAGTCTGAGTTGGGTAAAGTGACTGATCACCACCGAACCAACTCGGATTGGAGCATGGCTCGTAGAGCGCGGTCGTCACAGTATTGTATCAGAGCCATTGGTTAAAATAAAAAATTGACAAACATTAATTACTCAAAGATGTTTTCACTAAAATATTCATATTGCTTAAACATATATTTTTACATCAAACACATAAAGAGTTACAATTGGAGTGTCGTATCTATATCTAAAGCACATTTCTTACCACGACTATTGTCACTACTTTTCTGCCCTTGAATTTGTGACGATATGAGATCTACTTTTTGTACATATGTTTTAAGTTTGTCAATCAATTCATTTGCAGTATATGCAGAGATGAAAATTTCACGAGCCGACATCTTCATAAACTCCTGCTCCACACAATGATATAGAAAAGACAACAACCTGTTGTAGAAACCATTAATATTATATAACCCTATAGGTTTTTGATGCATGTTTAATTGAGCCCATAAAGCTATGCAAGAAATCTCTTCTAGTGTTCCTAAGCCCCAAGGTAATGCTATAAATGCATCAGAATTATACAACATAGTCGCTATTCTTTCGTGCACGCTAGGTACAATTAGCTCTTCACCTATGATTGGACCACCGGGATTCATGTCCGCTAAGGCGTTTGGTATGATTCCTAACACTTTACCACATACAGAAAATGCGCTTTTTGCTACACACTCCATTAGCCCTAAACTTCCTCCTCAGACTACTTGCTAGCTTTATGTTTCTCTTTGCCAATGTGTTCCCCAGACTACTTGCTACCTCTAGAAATTCAGAATATTTTCCAAAACTAGACCCACAAAAGACACAAATAGATTTTATTTCTCGAATTGAAGATTTTTCCATCTCAGATTTTTGTTTTCTTCCTAATAATGTGGTATGTGTTATTGTGTGATCTTCGACATCATAAAACCGCTATTTATAAGAAAACATAGTAGGCGTACCGATGAAGCTTCTGAAACAATAATAATACAACATCTTCAAAAATAATAATTAATTAATTAGTGTCTCCAACAATCCATCTTTTATGAGTAACTTCCCCTACAATCCATCTTTGATGATATGACATTTACCAATCTAAGAAAATGCATTCATATCGTTGTACCCCATCATCTATTATTTGTGCCTATTAAAAATAATAGATATGTATATAAATGTGTGTGTGTGTGTGACCATCTAAGTTTTATTTAAAAACTAAATATATGCATAATTCTTAAAATACGTGCATGCACTTATAAGAAAAAATTATTTCACCTTATTTTCCTCCTGTGTTTTGTCTAAATATCCAAATTTATTCATTTGAATACAAAATTTCCAAAATAATGATAATATCAATAGTAATAATAAATCACAAAAACTTCTATGTTATGTTACAATTAAAATTACTCGTGTTCTTTGTGATAGATATTTTTTTTAATTAGCATGTTTTATCAAAAATAAAAGTATTTTGGATTAAAAATTTTAAGAATATTAAAGATTTTTTCAATTTCTCTATATTATGATCGTTAGTTAAAACCTTTATTTTAAGATTTCAAAAACACAAACATATTTTACCCAAATAAGTCACATATTTCTAATCTTAATTTTCGTCCCAATCATCATACCATTGAAGTAAGGACTGTCGATTTAAGTAATTTCGCTTGATACCCATCTATCTAGGCGCCGCTTGCAGTCAGGAGTTGGTTGTAACCCGCGTGCTGGATCGACATGTACTTAAGCATGTCTCTTGATTGTTTGCGAGGTCGCTCCTCGTAGGGAGGTATAAGGTAGAATAGTAAAAGTTATAAGGCTGGATTCGTTTATTGTTAAGCACAAGTTCATTAACTATTCTATGAAAATTCCAGTACCATTGCTACATCAAATTATCTAGTTGAACTGTTTTTACCGGTAAGATCCCTCCCCGAAATGTATCCAGTAGGTCACAGTTAATTCTTGCATTACCAGTTCTTTTAAATGAATCTCACTAAGTCATTAAAGACTTATTCCTCGTTTCTTCTATCCATTCCTCAGGATAAAAATTAACATGGCAACATGGATCAAGTGAATAATTGTTCAAGCGTGCATTTTGGATTATTCGTGTTTTGTCATTAGTGCATAATCATTAAAGAGTCACATTGTTTGTAATACAAGACGTTCGCTGTATATATCAAAATATATTTTATAAAACGTGTATGGTTTTGATCCTGAATAAGTGAGATCCCTTCCTATGAGTTACGCTTTAGTCTGAGTTGGGTAAAGTGACTGATCACCACCGAACCAACTCGAATAGGAGCATGGCTCGTAGAGCGCGATCGTCACATGCTTTCTCGGCGTCGATGGGACACACAACCAACAACCAAACCAAATTCTAGAGGCTCGGGGATGAACTTGTGCATCACAATCCAAGGAGATATTGCATCTAACCATTGCCAGGAAAATTGCCTATCCAAGGCACAATAAACTCCAAAAGCATCTCATCCTATGGGATTGCTCCAGGAGGTTCGTACGATCATCACTAATTTCAGCACCGTAACATGCACATTATGCTATAGAAAGATTTATCAAACAACACACATGCAAGCCTAATTTTGTGCATCCTCGTCTAGTGATACAACTCCAGCTATGGCCCACTCTACAGCTACAACATACATCATTTGGGAGACCTTTCAACAAGGATTTAACCGTTAGTTTTATTTGATTGTAATTCAGTTGTAACTTGTGTATCTCATTCAGTTATTCTATATACAAAAACTGTTATTTTATTCTAATAAATGATGATTACCATTGTTGAAAAAGCCCCCATGTGTTGTTCAAAATAGACAGAATTATTGAAAATGCCTTGTCTCCTGTTTTTCTGCCTAAATCTGCCATGTTGGGCTTCGAGTGGGTTGGTCTATTAAAAATACCAAGTAACAATAAAGTTACTGGGCAATTTTAATCGTTTGACAATTTTTTTTAATATGTTTATTAAACTTAAAACAAAAAATGATATTACTTTAAACAACAAAAATACTAAAAACTGCGAGTAATATTACCTTAAACAACAATACTAAGCATTTTGTATCTTTTTTCTTAATTCAAGAATATATTGAATTTTATTAATCATATAACAACTATTGAATAATTTTAATTTAATTAAAAAAATTAATACTAAATATTAAACGCAAATATATTAAAATGATATATATATTTTTTTTCAATATATCAATAGCATAACTTTATTCATCTAAATTATAAAAACTTATTAGATATATATAATTTAAATAACTTAATTTCTCAATAACTAATAAACTTAAAAAAAAACAAAAAACGAAACAAGATTCAGTTTGTACCCATAATTTGAGATTATGATTATAATAAACACAACTATAAGAAAATATTAAAAACAGAGAGGAGTAAAGCAAAAAGATATATTGCAGTACAGAGAAGAAAAACACCAAAAGCAAATTACGAGTTTCTTTTTAACTTCAGATTCTGTAAGTTATGCTTAATTTTGGGGTTTCAAGTGGTGAAATTTAGATCTTTATGGTGTTTTTTTTTTTTTTTAGTTTAATTGTATGAGTGAGGAGCTTAAATTTTGAGTCTTCTTTTCTTTTTTCTGTTTCCTTTTTAAGTTTATTAGCTATTTAGAAATTAAGTTATTTATATTAGAATTATGCAAAAAGTTTTTATAATCTGGATAGTAAAGTTAATTCTATTGATGAATTGGATAGATATATAATTTTAAAATAATATGTGTTTAATATTTAGTATTAAATATTTTAAGATAAATATTTAATATTTTGAAATTATACAATTTGTTTCTATGATTTAGATAATATATATAATAAATATATTTTTGAATTAAGAATAATTATACAAAAGGTTTTGTATTTATGTTGTGTAAGGTAATATTACTCTTAATTTTTAGTAATTTTGATGTTTAAAGTAATATGATTCTTAATTTTAAGTTTATTAAATATTTTTAGTTATAATTTTTAATTTGGTAAAAATTAATGTAAAAATGGCAGAGTTATTAAAAATGTCATGTAACTCTTGCTCCATTTACTTAATGCCCTGTAACTCTTTTAGCCGTTTTTTGCCTATAACTTTTCAAAAATTTTTGGTCATCAAATTGCGTCTTATGTGGCAAAATTGTGTGAGAAAGTGCCATCTATTTTATTCATAATTTTTATATTAAATCTTTATAATTAGTTTTATTATACAAATTATAAAAACTTATTATATTGTTCTATTTTGAAAACTTAATTTTTAATAACTAATAAATTTAAAAAAAATAGAAAAATAAAAAAAGGAAAAAATAAGCCACCCTCCACCCACCCAACCACCCCACGACCACCACACCACCACCACGACCACCACCCTCCCATAAAAAATAGCAAAGGAAATCAACAATGCCAGCACCACCACCACCGTTGTGCTCGGCTGTGCCACCACAATGGCACTCCCCATAGCGCCACCATCATCACCACCGTACACTCCTCCGTTGCAACTTGTGCTTCTTGAAGTAGTGCGCTTCCGAGGGTTTCTGCAACGAAGTCGGCTAGGACTTGTGCTTTGATAGCTGTTCTGGGGAGCTACTCTATGCCGTACTCGCCTAGCTCTATGACCTTTTTGACCAGCCTTGAGGTTTCAGGCGTGAACAACACTTTCTTGAGTGGCTTGTCTGTTAGCACCACAATGGGGTGTGATTGAAAGTAAGAACGTAGTTTTTGTGCCGTGACAACGACAGTGACTGCGAATTTTTCAATCTTGATATAATAGTTTTCAGCAAACTGACACTTTGGAGACATAGTAGATCGGTTGATGGACTATTCCTTCCATGCATACCAATAATGTGCTAAGAGAATTCTCGGATACCTCCAGGTAGAGATACAAAGTTTCTCCCTCGAACGATTTTGCTAATAGCGGTGGGGAGGCGAGGTATCACTTAAGTTGCATGAAAGCTTCTTCGCATTCGTCGGTCCATTCGAAGTTCTGATTCTTCTTGAGGACTTTGAAGAATGGCAAGCTTTTCTCTGCTGCCGTAGAGATGAACCTTCATAAATCTATCATTCCACCCACGAGGCATTGTACATCTTGTGCGTTTTTCAGATACGGTAGCTCTGTAATAGCTTTTATCTTATCAGGATTTTCTTCGATCCCTCTTTTGTTGACCATGTAGGCAAGGAATTTTCCTCCTTTAACTTCGAATGTGAATTTCTTCGAATTTAGTTTCATGCCGTATTGTCTCATTATAGAAAAGACATTTTTAAGGTGATCAACGTGATCTTCAGATTTGACACTTTTGACAAGCCAATGTGGTCATAGAACATCTTGGCCACCAGCCGTTGAAAGGTGGCGCCAACAATTTTGAAACTGAAATGGATCACTCTATAGCATAATACTCATATGTATGTGACAAACATAGTTTTGCCCGTGTCGTAGACGGCCATCAGCATTTTGGTGAAATCCACTCTATCATGCTTAGGAGTGCGCATCCTGTTGTTGAGTCGACTAAAAAATTGATATGCAGTAGAGTGAATGGATCCCTAGGATAATGCTTGTTGAGATCAGTGTAAACGGTCATCTTAGTTGGGCTTTGGTACGAGAACTATGTAGCTGATCCAATCCGAGAAGCGTACTTCGTAGATGTGGCGAGTGGCCAATTTTACGATTACTTCCTTGTCGGCTGCAACATTTTTTTCTTCGTTGAAGTTCCATTTTTCCTGTCTAATGGGTTTTGCCTCTAGATCGACATTCAAGATATGTGCAACAATATGAGGATCAATACCTTTTAGGTCGCTATCGGTCCATTCGAAGATATCCATGTTGTAGTAATGACATTGGATAAGCTTGCGTTCCACATCCTCCGGCATGATGGTGCCGATGCGTGTTCTTTTTGTTGAATTGGTTGGAGACAGACATATCTCTTTTGATTCGCCCAGAGGTTCGACTCTAGTTGTGCTAGCTAGTTGTTGTCTGATTTTGTGGAGTCTCTAGTCCGACAACTCTGGTGATATCTCTATTTTGATGATGTTGTCGGGAGTATTGTTGTTTGAGGGCTCTTGCGCTGCTATCATTTTCCCCTTATCATCGAGATTATTGATCATGTTGACATCTAGGTTTGTATCTTCTTGAAGCGATGCCATATAGCAGATCCAAGCTTCTTTATAGCCTTCGTAGACTTCACCTGCACCACATTTGGTTAGAAATTTCATCTCCTGTGGATAGGTCGATACCACTACCTTGGATTATTTGAGACCAGAGCGGTGGATGATTATATTGTAGGCAAATGACGTGTCAACTACAAGGTACTCTAAGTTTTGAGTCCTTCTTTTTGGAGAAGTCCCAATGAGGTAGGAAGCGCGGGTGTTCCAACTGCTGCAACTCTTGATCCTCCAAAGCCGTATAGTAGAGTTATCATTGTTTTCATTTGCATGTCGCCTAGTTCCATTTGCTCCAGTGCATCTAAAGAGATGGTGTTGACCGAGCTTCCATTGTCAATCAAGTTTTCTTGATGTTGTAATTTGCAATGTCTAGGCTTACGACTAGCAGACAATTTAAACTCACGGCGTCCATAGCTTGTAGATCAAACTTATCTTCATCAGCTTTGTGAAATGTCAATGCATCCTCGATTGTTTCTATCGTAGTTATCGTATGAGATACCCGTTGATAGTTGTTTTGTGCCAGATCGAGTGCGATCCTTTTGCGTGTTTTATTTGGGTCTCTGCCCGTTGGGCCTCCAAAGATCACAACGACGTCGTTTGTTATTAGCATTCTAGCAGTCACGTAGGCTTCTTGCTTAAGGAACCATACGACAACTTGTGTTCAATGGCTTCTTTATTAGTGAAGAATATTGAACTGTAGAATTCATACTTTTCTTGTTTGAGTTCGTTGATGCGTAGTCTCACTTTGAAAAAAGAACTTGAGGAGGCAACTTGGACCCTCTTCTTTATAGCACTTGAAGACTGGGGACTTCCAATGTCGTATTGCGTAGAACTCATAGAGTTTGGCTCGTGCTGTTGTAGCATCCAGCTCTAATCTGGCCATTTGTTTGTGCATATTTTATTTCACCCGTTCTTTGATGGTGATACCTGCAATCATATTAATAACTCCCTTAACGGGCATATTTTTAGTATCATCCCTTGTGAGAGGGACGAAGATTATCGGCCATTTTTCTGTTGGAGAGGGTGTGTCAGAATTGGAATTTGCTCGCTTGTTCTGGTTGTCGGGTTATTTCTAACCTTTCACATATTCTGCTAGGTAGCCCTCCTTTATCAATCGTATCTCAGCATATAGTGCACGACATTTTGACGTGTCGTGGTCATATTGCTCGTGATACCTGCAGTAGAACTTTAATTTGCGTATTTCCTCCATTTCTCAGATCTTTCTTAGAGTATTGAGGAGATTTTGCTTTTTAGCGACGTTGTAGATGTCATGCATTTGTACTAATCTTGTCATTTTTGTTGTTGAGATATGCATCGTTGTGCTTGGATTGACTATTGTCGCTTCATACATTTCTCATCTTGTAGCTCTCCTCCATCTCTATATCACATTGATTGATCATGTTGTTTTGTTCGATATTTTGGGGTTTCTGCCTCAAAAGCTCTTTGGCTAGCAATCTGTTTCTCAAGGTGTTGAATTAGATATTTGCAACGCTCTAAGTGGCAGACATTTCTACTCGCAGAATCTCAGTATTTAACCATCTCATTAGTCTCTGGTTGATTCATCCTTGTCTTGTATGATAGTCTTCGAGTATTCTTGCGTCAACTGAGTCCGCTTCTGCATAGCAAACTATGACTTGAACATTGTTCTGAGTTTATCATACATGTGTATTAAAAGAGGAAGAATCCTTGAAAACCAATCTTGAGCTACAATAATGAGAGGATAGAGAACAAACGTGCTTGTATGGCTTTTGAATAGCCTCCCAAGTTGAACATTTCGTATAGGAGTTGCAAGTGAGCTGGGGTCCCCTTTACCATTATAGGTTGGCATCTTCGGGATTTCATGGCCTTGGCCTAGCACGATTCATTGCATGTCAGGTGAGAATGGAGAAGCCTCATCAACTGCCTGAAGAGTCCTTCTAGTGAGGTCGGGTGGAGTGATTATGGCGGGATATCCTTCTCTTCTTTTTTAGAGAAAATCTTCTAGACTTCCGGTATGTTGGTGACCTTGTCTCTCATTTCCACAGTCATCGCATGATCTAGTGTGCACAGTAGATACAACAGAATGCGATGGAGATGGTGAGGGTTGAGCTCTCTAGCCACATGGATGGTTGGAATCCTCTGAAGGTCCTGCAGTAGTAGTTGTTCTCCTTTCACGTGTGTGTCTCCTAGGAGTTGAACCTTGGGATTGGTTTTTAGTTTGACCCAAGTGTTGAGCTCAAATTGAATGTAGCGGTGCTGGATTTGTAGTCAAGTTTTGCCTAACCATACTCATTAGTAGTTCAAACTATTTGGGAGGAATCGGTGGCGCACTTGTTGACGTGTTGTTTTTAGACTGAGCATTAGTAGCTGCAGCAGCAGAAGCTTGTTAATCAGTTGCCGATGGCTGTTGACACTGAGTTGCCCCTTGCAAAGCTGTGTTGGAGTGACTTGGAGATGCATTATGAGATGCGTTTCGAGAAGTAGTAGGTTGTTTATGTGTTGCAACCACGATGTCGTTTAGATAGTGTGTATAGTGGTTTCCCACAGATGTTGCCTCTCACACGAGGTATTTTTGCTAGTCTCGAGATTACTCCCTCACTAGACTCTTTTGCCCCTTATAGGCAACACAAGAAGAGCTTTTGGTTCGATGGAAACCTGCACTAAAGACATAATGGTTAGGAGTAAACACTTTATATTAGAAAGTATCCTATTGTTGGGGAGGATAAGGGTGTTGTAATCTTGCGACTGGGCTCAACGCGAGGTTGAGCTGCCTACGTATCTCTCTAAAAAGAAAGAATAAAGTCAGGCGTAGTTTATTATATAATTGTTCCCGCTGGAGGGTCTTATTCATTGTAAAAGGAGCTCAGGAGCTTTATGCATTGTACATACCCTTAGGCTCGATTTGGACTATCCCTGAGGATGTATGTCTCGTAGTCGAGGCCCGGTTGGCCAAAGTATTGACTCTTGTTGGGTGTTATAAAGATCGGAGAGCATTTGGGGATCCTATCAATGTTTCAATTTATCGACCCCAGGGGTTCAGGATCGAGACCTCGGTCGATTTGCACCACAAAGTGGTCAAATCACGGGTCAAAGCTTTCTCATACTTAAATCCAATCGTTGACATTTAAATGTCTATGGAAAATTAGTGGAGAAAATGTTCTAAGTATTTTGGTTGATGTACTTTTGATTGACCTGGAATCGGTTCATGTGAAAACGATTAATATGGAATCGGTTGACGCAGAAACGATTGATGTGCCACTGTTGACGTGCCTCGGGTCAACGAGCCAAACGTGTTTGCGTGCAATGGTTGATGTGCCAAAAGTGTTGACGTGGAATGCTTGACGTGCTTTCTCTCACTAGAATTATGGGGAGAAGTCAGAACATCCAAGCTTCTACCTCCAAACTGAGCTACCCCTCAAGTTTCCAACCCCTCAAATGATGATGTGAGGGTGTATTTGTAGAAAATGGGAAAGGGTAAGACATGAGAGAGCATGCCCACACACACTAAAGGTGAAGAAGAGAAAGGGGTGCACCATAGGTTTGGTACACTCGTACTACATCGGATCGAGCACTGGTGTGGTTTGAAGGACCGTCGTGCTATGTGGCACGTCGATTCGGTCTAACGTGCCCCGCGGCATGTCGATTTTGATCGACGTGGATCGGACCGAGGTGATCCGGTCCGACGTGGTCCGGGTTGATATGGAGCGCACTTTTGTTGACCGATCCACTCATGGAATGGTCCGGCGTGGCTTGCTTTTGGGACCTCGCATCCCGTATTCTTTCCATAATGGACAGTTTTCTCAAGGTCAACGGTATTGTCTTGAGGGTTATGTTGATTTGGCATCTCGTGTGATCTAATCCGATTGCGAGGAAATTGTCTTTTTGTACCTTTACTCCGAGTTATTCCCAAGATGATCGTGTATTTTAGAATTGTCGTAATTATGGCACACCATCGTAAAACATTGATCCCGCTTTATAATATAGTAGATAAGCAAAATAATATACCACCAATTGATATGGCATTCAATAATTATGAAGTTTGGAATTCTGGTGCAATTCCTAAATTAATTTAAACACAATAACTTTTAGGGAAAAAAAGCAGACCACCCCCTTAACTTTCCACCATTTTGCAATTTGCCCATCTTTGTTTTTTATCACTTTATCCCCCCAAACTTTGTAATCCATCCAATGTTACCCCCCTCACGCGAATATTCTGTCAAAAAAAGAATTTCCCGTTAAATTTTGCCCCCCCCAGCTTTGCATTTTTAATTGAATATGCATTTTTTTTTTTATAGAGTATTCAGTTTTTTTGACGGTCATGTTACGTCAGGGGGGTAACGTTGGACGGAATACAATGTTGAGAGGGCAAAGTGCTAAAAAATAAAGCTGGGGGCAAAATGCAAAACGGTCGGAAGCTAAGGGGTGGTCTGCTTTTTTTCCTAATTGTATAATTAATGGTGTTTTTGTACAATTGTAAAAGTCATTTGGTGATTTTGCAATAGTAGCTGTTACAACAAGTGATGCTTTTGTACAAATGTTAAAGTTTTTTGGTGATTTTGCATTTTTGAAGTATATGGTAATTCGTATAAAAAAAAAGTATATGGTAATAATGAAAAGGATAAAATGAGAGAGAGTGGAGGTAACGTGAGGAGAGAGAAAAATGAGAGTGTGGGAGAGAGGAAATCGGCGTGAGACGTAGGAGAGAAAAGAAAACATGGACACAAAATTGAATGCGGGCTCCCCGCCCTACTTCTTTTTCCTCTTTTTACACAAATATCCTTAAAAATGTTGAGATCTCAACAAACCAACAAAGCTGAGAAAGTAAATAGCAAAAACTCTGTGACAAAATTGGAAGAAAACAATGGTTGATAAAAAGATCTTTTTTTATTATTATACTAGATTACCTGGAGTACGGGCATGTTTCTACTTAAACGATAATTTTTTTATATGATTTTTTTTTTCAATTGTGACTAATTTGAAATTTTTTGCAATAGAATATAGTAATTTGTTAATCTTATATGGGCAAAACCAAAACAACGAAAGATGGACAAGTATAATATTAGGCAGAGGCCAATTTTAATACACACGAACCCCTGAGCTATTTATTACTTGAAAACTTACATGGGTAAAATTGAAACCACGAAAGATGTATGCATGTAACATTAGGCGTGACCGAGTGTTAAAATAAGCGGCCCCTAGAGCTATTATTACTGGAATACCAAACACCGAATATAGTAAGTAGTTGAACTTACATGGACAAAATCGGAACAACGAAAGATGAACGAGTTTAATATTAGGTTGGACCAAGTGTTAATGCACGCGGACCCCAGAGCAATTTATTACTAGAAAAAAATAGAATATAAAAAACTAAAATAAAGTAATTAGTGAACTTAGAGGGGCAATATAATTTTCACATAATAATTAAGAAGAGTTAAACTATTAATTTCTAATTGTATCCATAACATATCTTACTATATAATAAGAATGAATGCAAACATTCATGGTAAAGCTACTGACATTGATTTTTGTGTTCCGATTTTGCCCCTATAAGTTCAACTAATTATTGTATTATGTTTTATTTTACAGTAATGAATATCTGGAGGGCCCACATGTATTTATTGAGTGGGAACCACAAATTATTAAGTATTAAAAAATTGCAAACATAGTCTTTTTATTATCTAAATTAATTCAATCTCGCCTAGAAAGTTTTACGTTTTCCACTTACGGTCCCGCTGTAAATTGCCAAATGGTCCTTTACATTTTTTTTTTCGGATTCAACCCAAAAGTTTTATCTTATTTATTTTTTGGGCCCTACTGTAAATCTAATTGGCGAGATGCAAAAATAGTCAAAGCCTTGCCCAATCGAACTATATAAGAATCGAACAACTGTTGTATAAGAATCGAAAAAATTAAGGAATTAACTTCTTCCACCTTATTAGGTCCATATTGTTGTTTCAAATTACAAATAAATAAATAAATACCCAGCCGCAAGTTTTGACTATAATATGTTGAACCCGAAAAAAAGAAAGGAGAAGAGCGAGAGAGGCAGCCGCAGGAAAATAAATGAAAAAAAAGAAAAAGGAAAAGGGTAATTGGGTAAGGCATCAACAATTGTAGACTTTTTGCTACCTATTAAGTCTATATGTTTGTTGCATCTAATTAACAAAAAGAAAATAAAAGAGGGGGCAGATATGTTGAAACCAAGAAAAAAAAGAAAAAAAAAACAGAAGAACGAGTGAGACAACCACAAGAAAATAAGTGAAGAAAGGGTAAACGAGAGAGACATAAATAACCGTGGATAAATTATTTGTGCAACCGTATATTGCTGACACGGTACTACAAATAAACGGTGAGATGAGGGTTATGAAGGTGGTTGCCAAGAAACAATATTAGTTGCGTTTGCGGAAAAACGATTTCAATTTAGTATTTCATAAGAAACTCGTGAAGTATTGTGACAAGAAAATGAAAAGTTTGATCATGGAATTGAAGTATGAAAGGCAGAGAAGAAGAAATAAGAGCATGAATGATTAATAACTATTTTGACGCAATTCGAAAAGACATGAAGTTTCGGGGCAAAGAAAATGAAAAAATTGGTATTGAAATTAAAGTCAACGAAAGATAAAGAAGAAAAATAAGAGCCTATGCGGAGCACGAGCGAGGGCTAACTAGTATATATATATATATCAATGTTGTTAAAGGCGTTGAGCGTAGACGGAGCGTTTTTCATTCTTAGAAGCGAAGCGTAAGCTTAGAGGCGCAGAGCGTAAGCTCCACAAATGTTTGTATTTTTATTTTATTTAATATAAATATAAATGTGAACTAAAATAAGTTGATATTTTATATTAATAAGTTTGCACCATTATACAAAGTACTATAATTAACAAACAAAAACAATACCAACATCATTATAAATATTGTTCCTAATTGTTGCTGACCACTGCTATTTAAAAACGCAAGAAATATAAACAAAAAAAGGTAACAATAAACGGACAATCTTACATGAAAAATAATTAGAAAACCAAAATACCATTGTGGAAGGAGATGAACGGTGCATAATTGTTTGTTGGAGGAGAAATATAATTTTATTTTAAAAAAAGAAAGAAAAAATGGATGGAGGAAGACAAAAAGGAATTATGGTAACGGTTCTTTCCTTTCCCAGATTTCATGACTTCTCAGTTTTCAATAAAATCCTTTTATATTGGTATTGGCCACTTTTGTTGACCATGAGCTGAAAATAGATGACCGAAGCAAAAGTGCAAAACAGAGTAATTAATTTCGGAGCGGCGCTTAATGAAAAAGACGTGCGCCTTTTCCGCTCTGTGCACGCTTTTTCAAAAAGAACGCACGCTTTATGAATGCAGCGCTCAAGACCAGCGCTCCAATGCGTTTTCTCTCCATTTTCGCTCGGGGCGCGCTCAAGCAGCGATTTTGACAACACTGATATATATATATATATATATATATATATATATATATATATATAATTGGACTTACTGATAAATAACACTACAATAACGAAGTAAACAAATGATATAGATGTATTACGTGGATCCTAATTATTATCTTATTCTATGTGATGCGGGCCCCCAAGCTATTGATTACTAATTTGTTTTATATTAGGTGGGACCCAATAATAATATGTGCAAGCCCGACGGTCATTTACTACTGCGGAACAAAACATAATATAGTAATTAGTTGAACTTACATGGCTAAATCTGAATAACGAACGATGGGCGATAGAAAAAACTCGTTCTTAGCTCAAAAAGAGTCATTTATACAGTTTTCTCAAAAACATATATATAATTCTTTGTCGAAAAAACTGTCAAAGACAATACATAGACAATCTCCACATAACAATTAAGAACATTTAACTTTTAGTTTTAATTTATATCATATAACTTATATTTAGTGGGACTCATTTATTGAAAATATTATGAAACCGAAGCAGACAAATGATATGCATCTATTATGCAGCCCTAAATCATATATTATGTAGGTCTCAATGATTATTTTATGCCTGTCCCTAACTTATTGATTATTAACCAAACATTCTGGGGAAAATAGAAGCATTAAGAACTAAGAGGATTGTTCAACAATTTGCAGCAGGACCCAGAAGTAAATAACATAAAACTTTTGGGCAAAACTAAAAGGATTTTTTGACATTTTATAGCAGGGTCCATAAGTCAATAACACAAAAAAGTTAAGGGTAGAATTGGAAGAATTAAAAAGAAAAAGACTATCCGACAATTACAGTGGAGCCCATAAGTAATATAACGAAAAGTTCTTAGGGCAAAACCAAAAGAATTTAAAAACAAAAGGATTGTTCAACAATTTACAAGGGGACGCACAGGTAAATAATGTCAAACTTTTGGGGCAAATTTGTAAGAATTAAAAAACTAAAAAAGATTGTTCAACAATGTACAACGAGGACCATAAATGCGTAATGCAAAACTTTTGGGATAAATTTGAAATAATTAAAAACTAAAAGGATTGTTTCACAATTTACAGCGGGCCGCCACGTTATTAACTGTGAATCAATTTTATATTTTAATTTGTAAGTTTTTAAGTGTCTTTGGTGAATTCGTAAGATTTGTTGGGGTTCTTTATAAATTTATAATATCTTGTGGAACCTTAGGTGTTTTTGTAGAGTTTGTAACATTTTTTTTGGGAGGGGGGAATTGAATTTTATAACTTTTTCTATGGATCTTTAGAAATTTATAAAGGAACAAAATGAAATTTATCAAAAATATTAATTAAAAAAATAAATAACAAAATCTTTTAAAGGACCAAAATGAAATTTTTCTAAAATATTGGTTAAAAAGGTAAATAACAAAAGTAAAAGAGGGCATAATTGGAAAGCAAAAATTAACGTCGAAGGAAATTATTATTTTTTTATATATAATATACTACGTAATTGGCCCCTGCGGTTTTTTTCCTATACGATTTTATTTTTACATATAGAAATACGATAAATATTTTTACAAGTTTAATTACGATATTCAAATTTTATTTTTCAAACAACTTGCGGTTATATAATTACAATTTTTTGAAACATAATAACTAATTTGTTTAACTTACAGGGACAAAATCAAAAAAGCGATAAATTAACAAGTGTAATATTCAGCAGCGCCCTATATTAATGTATGCGGCCCTCACAGCTATTATTACTCGAAAAGAACGAGTATACTAAGTGGTTAAATTTATCGGGGAAGAATCGAAACAACGAGAGACATGCGTGAGCAGACTTCACAGTTATTTATTACTGGAAAACAAAAAAAAATATAGAAATTAAGCGAACTTACATGGGCTGGGCAGTATAATATCATCAATATATATATATATATATATATATATATATATATATATATATATTGATGATGCATAATCCGCCACGCCCTCAGACATGGGCAGAAAAAGGATACCAGACAAAAACGATTGACCGTCTAGCGGAAGGGTACGCTCAGGTCATAACCAACCACTACCCAAATAGGGGCAAACGGTCCGAGATTCGGAGAAGAAACCCCCGGGTCACGACCACCATCATTCAACATAGCTCACAACCACCCCAATTATGATGAAAGACCACACCACATTGGTCCGAATCACCAATTGGAGCAGAAAGCGACAACTTTTACTGGTGCAGGCCAATTATTGGGGTAGACCAATCTCCTCTCATTGGCCCAGTACCGCCTGTGAAGACAATTGGAGCAGACACCATCATTACCTGCTCAGACAAACGTCAGTCAACTCACGCTATTGGTCACCTCCTGACATATGACCCTCATTGACGCAGAAGACCTTCACGTCATTGGCTACCAGCACCACTCGGAGTTAAGATGGAAAGACCAACCCTTATTGGCCAAAGACCCATGGGACTAGCGCTATAAATAGTCCCTCATTTCAGCAGAAAAAAAGGGAGAACTTTTCAGCACAACAACTCATCACATAGAAGAACTAAGAGCATTCTCCACAATCTTCATGCACTTTATGGTACTTAGAATTTATCACACTCTTCTAGCTCAAATTGTTTCATCACACAACGCCTTGTAATTCACTTGAAGTCCTCAATAAAATAAATGTGCCTCATTTCTCTCAAACTCGAGAGTGGCGTTCCGAACAAAAATAATTGAGTGACGATATCCCCGAATATCCCGACCTCAGGAGCCCGAACGATATTGCCTCACCATATATATTATATATATTGGGCCTTATTTATAAATAACATTATGATAACAAAGTAAACAAATGAAATATATGTATTACACGGATCTCAATGATTATCTTGCTGCATAGAATGTGTATAGTAAATTTGCGGTGTTCACGAAATGGCAAAATATTTTGCTAATTATTTTATGCCTCCGTTTGGTACCATCCTTAATTTTGGTCCGCTGCCGACTTTCACAAACCATTTAGCAGGTCGGGTTCCTATTGTCGGAGGTCCTTTAAGAAGGGATGACAAAGGCCCGTCAAATCGGTCATCGAAGAGGAGCAAATGGAAGGCCCATATAGATCCTCTACCTCTAGTGAGGTTGGAAAGTAGGAGAAGACCTTCGCTAGATGAGGATTTACTCCCTGACCCTGTTGCGCCCTTGATTTTTCTAGAAGGTTATGTGGATCCTTCTTATTACAACATTTTCGTAAGCGATATTATTAACCAAGGTGACCGTGAGCTTCTTGGCGGTTTTCAATGAAGGAACCCTTGTGGGAGAAGTTCTGCAAGAGTATTTGCAAAGTGATATCTTACTTCATTTATTTCCCTTCTGTGTGTTGTTATTTTTGGTACTTTTACTATCGTTTAGTTTTTGACCCTTATTATTAATTTTTTTTTGTAGCTCACGGTGCTCGGGGATGCCTTAGGCACATGGAGAGCAAGTCCGACTGTTCTGACGACCGTTGTCCAGGAGCATGATGCTCTCCGAGCCCCTCTATGGAATGCTCGGGAAGAGGCAACTCGCCTAGAGAGGTCCTTAGAAGAAGCTCGTGGACTCGCCACTGAGGTAAGGAAGTCCGCGGATCGGGACATGGGGGAACTGAAGAGGTTTCTTAAGGACGCTAAGGCCGAGAAATAATAGAAGAAGGCAAATGAGGTGACTCGAGCTCTGGAAGAGGTCAAACCACTGCGAGAGGAGCGAGATCAAATGCTTTGTTAGATCAAGGATATGAGGGCAGAGCACCGAGTGTGATTGAGACTGTTCCAAAGCTCGAGTGTGTTCCTGACCGTTCATGTCCTTTAGCAAATAGGTAGTCGGCCCGAGGATCTTGGAGATTTGGTAGGGGCTGCTTCATTTTGGCTCGAAATTTCCCACGTTTTAAGAGGCTTCCACTCATTTCAGAACGAGGTCCCCAACATGGAAGGATCAAGGGTGGATCAGGGCATTGTAAAACTTAGCCATTTGTGCCTTAAACAACTCCGCGTGGGTGGCAACTCAGATCATTTTTTTTCTTCAAGCACGTCTAGGGCCAAGGCAAGATTAGCACTGTTCTGGGCTTCCTCGTATTCATGTACCCGTAGACTCTGATTTAGAGTTTTTAGGGGTCTTTGGGGAATTTACAATATTTTGTAGGGTTATATTGAAATTTATAAAGATTAAAGTGAAATCAGCAAAAGATGTTGGTTAAAAAAGGTAAATATAAAATTGAGAGGGAGCAAAATGAAAATATTGAATGTAATTTTTGAAGTTTTTAGGGATCTTTGAGGAATTTGTAATATTTTGTGGCGTTATATTGAAATTTATAAAGGGTTAAAGTGAGATTAACAAAAGATGTTGGTTGAAAAAGTAAATATAAAATTGAGAGGGGGTAAAATAGAAATACTAAAAAGTTATTAAGGAATCTTTTTTTCTATTCTTATAGTATAGTAGATAGCAGAGTAGAGTTTGTGACATTTTGTGGAGGGGTTTTTGGATTTTATAACTTTTTTTGGGGATCTCTAGAAATTTATAAAAGAACAAAATGAAATTTATCAAAGATATTGGTTAACAAGGTAAATAACAAAAGTAAAAGGGGGCATAATTAGAAAGCAAAAATTAAAGTCGAAGGATTTTTTCCTTTTTTATATTTATACTAGGTAACTTAGCCCGTGCTCCGCAGTGGCAGTTTTTTTTTAAACGTTAATTTTCTTTTTTTCTTATAGAAAAATGTGATATGTTTGAACAATTTAAAAAAAATAAAATTCATAATTTTATTTTTCAAATAACTCGGGACTATAATATTTATAAGTTTTTTGAAACATAATATTTGTTGAACTTGCAGGGGTCAAATTCGAATAACAAAAGATGGACGAGTGTAATATTATGCAAGGCCAAATGTTAATACATGCGGACCGCTGGGTTATTTATTATTGAGAAACTGGCAGGGATAAAATTAGAACAACAAAAGATGGACGAGTGTAATATCAAACGGGGTCCAATGATAATATACCCAGACCCGGGAGCTTTTAAAACTGAAAAAAATAAAACCCGATTATAGTGAGTAGTAGAACTTACATGGACAAAATCGAAACAATGAAAGATGGACGAGTTTAATATTAGGCATGACCCAGTTTTAATACATGCTGACCATAGAGCTATTTCTTATTGGAAAGTAAAAAAAAACAGAATATAGCAAAAACGTAATATAGTAATTAGTTGACCTTACATGAGCAATATAATTTACAAGAATTTAGTTTTTAGTCTCTAATTGTAACTATAACATACATATAATGGGACTTAATTATGAATAACATTATAATAACGAAGTAAACAAATAATATATATGTATTGCGTGGATCCCAGTAATTATCTTATTTTATGTGATGCGGGTCTCCAACCTATTGATTCCTTATTCGTTTTACATTAGGTCAGGTTATGTGCGGACCCATAGATTATTTATTAGTGTAATACAAAACATAATATTAGGGGTGTTCATAAACCCGCTCACCCAACCTCCTCAAACCGCAACCCGCGTGTTTTTTTTTTTACTTGTGACACTATGGGGAAATATTGAAACCCACCCTTAACCGGGTGGGTTGTGAGTTGAGTCGTACACCCACCCGCTATCTACCTACCCACATATGCAAGGGAAAAAATAAAAATCTTGGTACATTTCACTAAACACCACAATGAAAAAAAAAGTAACTGTGTACACTACCTAAATCGTCCTTAACGTGACAAGTTAGCAATTTGATGCGTATTGAACTATTGTACTATATAACTTGTGTTTCTTAAAACATTTAAATTGTTTTATTTTAGTAATTTGATGTATAACATAACCCCCAAATCCGTCCTTACCCGCCTACCCAACAATTCGCATGGTCTTAAAAAAATAAATTCATCCACACGGTTGAAATAGTTGGTTACCCGCAAGTGTTAGGTATGGTGTCTTTTCTTATGACAATCCACCCAAACACACCTGCGAAGACCCCTACAGAATATAGTAATTAGTTGAGCTTACAAGGGCAAAGTCGAAACAACGAAAGACGAATGACAGGTAAATAATAAGCGTATCATTTGCACATAATTATTAACAAGAGTTAGACTATTAGTTTCCAACTGTATATATAACACACACACACATATATATATATAATGTAATGGAGCTCAATTATAAATAATACTATAATAACGAAGTAAACAAACGACCTACATGTATTACGTGGGGTCCAATGATTATTTTATTCTATGTTAAGAGATCCCCAAAGCTACTCATTGCTAATTCATTTAATATTAGGTGGACTGCAATAGATTTATATGCGTGGGCTCACATGTTCTTTATTAGTGCATAACAAAAAAAAATAGTAATTAGTTGAACTTATAGGGGTAATATTGAAATAACGAAGTAAACAATAATTATCTTATTCTATGTTACGCGGGTGTCGAAGCTACTGACTACTAATATGTCTTATATTAGGTGGGCTAATATCATGTGGGCGTCAGGTACATGATACGCGCCCAATTGACTAATATATGCGACCCACATTTTATTTACTACTGCAAAACAAAAAACAGAATATACTAATTAGTGAACTTACAAGGCCAATATCGAAACAACGAGAGGTGGATAACGAAGTAGATAATGATATACATTGATGATGCATATTCCTACCCACTCTCGGGTACTTAACAAAAACGGGTAAGGGACGTGAAAACGGTACCTCCAGTTCACGACTAACAAACGGCCCACTGAGGATATACAGTTTGGATAAGAGACCCCGGTACACCTTACTCATCCGCCCAAAGTCACCCGCACTACTGGGTATCCTTAAGAATTTAAAGAGTCCCCCTCCCCCCGGGTCAAAATGACCCATCAATAAGCTAATCCCGCTACCTAGATTCCATGAATCTCACAATAAGTGACTCCCAACCGTGAGTGTCCAACACTTAGCTAAATCACTTTGAGAAGAAAAGTAGTACAAAGCAACAAGGGAAATAGTGGATACAAAAAAGGCCATGCATGAGAAGATCTCTCATCAGCAACCTGGAGATAACAATGACTCGGAGATAACGCAACTAGGAGATAACAAAACTCGGAGACGATCCAACATGAAGGAGAGGCCAACTACTAACATTAAAGGCAACTCTCAACTAGCCGTTATTAAGAGGGACGACCTACCTCATTAGTCCAAGACTACGATTGGGGTAGCAGGCGGCAAACCTCATCGTCCCTCCCAAATCCAAAATGACCATTGGAGCAGAACCAGCCTATCCATATTGGCTCAGAAAACCACTCAACATGATTGCAGCAGATATAATTACTACCCGATATGAGAAACTACTTCAAACTCACACCATTGAGCAACTCTCACCAACCAGTTTCTTTGGCGCAAAAGACCTTGTACATCATTGGTAATCCCCGTTTCTAGAGTAATGAAGAAAGATCGGCGACCTTTGGACAGAAAACCCCGAAATCAACACTATAAATAGTACCACATTCAACACCACAAAGGACAGATCAGATCGCACTCTCCAAGCTCACTATAGAAACTATTTCACAACAGTTCTTGTACTTGAAAAATACTCGAAAGTACTCTCTACAATAGGAGATCTACATCTCCTCATACACGACAAATTACACTGATTTCTTTCTCTCAAGCTCGAGATCGGCATTCCAAATAACACCCGTGATTATATCCTCAATTCCCCCGTTTTAGGTCCTCGGATGATATTACATCACCAAATGGCGTCGTCTGTGGGAATGCCAGAGAAAACCTCCTACGACAAAAAAAGAAAAAAGAGAAAGAAACTTTAACGACATCGTCAAAATTCGTTCACACCAGCGTCTAAATGGAAAGCCATGATCCAGAAGCCAAAGCCCAGCAACGTCCCTCTCCTCATAACGATGTTGTTTGGACTCAAGCCAGTCTAGCTCCGAATTAGGACACCTATATGCCTCAGATGCAAGGTCCACGAATGCCGGAAGAAACGGGACCTAAAATGGCCTATATCTAGGTTTGTTAGGACATGTATCATGACATGTTTGCCAGATATAATAGAAACATGAGGCCTAACCCAGAGGAAAGCAGTGGGTTGTGGGGAAAATCACCCAGAAGAACCCAGAAATCCTCCCCGACATCCATCTGCCCCACCACCCCGGGCCATATTTGATGAATCTCACCATACCAGAACCTATGGTGGTCCTCTTCCTCGTCCGAGGAATGGACCGCCATCTTCACACTCAGGAAGCTCGGTGGACGCTCCGCCAAATACCCGACCACGAGGGTACCTTCCGTGGAAGGGAAGCAGCTAGGAATCACCAATTCTTGGCAGAAGGCTACTTCTCAGAACGTCGTCATCTACGATTACCAACCCCTGGGGGGCCCTTGAGGTACATGGTGGAAGAAATGCAAAGAGAGTTGCGACCGGCGTAACCTCAGTCACGGGGAAGAGGTCACCTATAAGGGATCACTGTTTACAGCGCACATAGCCAATGCTCCCATCTCTCCTGGAATGAAGCCACCTGGACTCCCAGCCTATGCAGGAGGAAGAAAGACTGGGATCCTCATGACCATATTAACTAGTTTACGACATGCATGGATCTCATGTCTCTGCTCAACTATGCACTCTGCCGCATATTCCGAACGACCCTCACTGGTCGGGCACAATCCTAGTTCTCCAAATTATTGCCAGGAACTGTACACAACTTTGAACAACTAACCTAGATGTTCATAGGGAAATTTGCGTGCAATCGAGTCATCACCAAAACATGTAGGCACCTCTTCAATATTTGGCAAAAACTAGATGTGCCCCGTCGCGACTTCATGAGGCGATTCTCCAACGGGGTCATTGACGTCACACATGTTGACCCTCGGATGTTGTCCAACATTCTACTATGCGGACTTAAACCCATAGATTTCGCCACCTATCTCATGAGAATGCAAGCCTCGAGACCTTGAAGACCTAATGCAAAAGGCGAAATCTTTAATGGAGTTGGAAGAAACCCGGAAGGCCTTAGAGGCAGCAGAAGTAGCAAAAAACCCAACCCAGGCCACGAGAAGGGAAGAAGAGAAAAAGGATGAAAAGGATAGTGGTAAGAGGGAAAGAGGGAAGAAAAACCTAGAGCCAACGCCCTTACCTCCTATGACGATAACCCCGGTAGAGGTCATAGCTGTCATGGGGGAAGACCACATCTTCAGATGGCCTCGTCCCCCAAAGAACCCTCAAAAGAACAAGAACTCGAGAAAACTATGCACTTACCACCGAGCCTTCAGGCACCTAACCAGCAATTGCTACCACCTCCGGGAGGAAATCAATCAACTATTAGGTCTAGGCTATCTGGACAAATACGTGATGCCAGACAGAGGGACATTCGTCAGAAAGAGATGTCGGGAGAAGGAGCCCAAAAATAAAAAACCACATTTCGACACCTTCGAAGATAGCGAGCCCCCGCCTCTGACGGTAACTTATCGCGATAACGCCCCCATCGGCCAAACAATTAACATAATCGAAGGAGGAGTAATGGTTGTATTTTCCAAAGAGGATAAACAAAACTATGTGAGGAAAGCTCGGAATGCAGACAGTAAGTTGGAGGTCTTCACTTCCTAACTCGTAGACTAGCCCACCATTTCCTTCGGACCTGAGGACCTGTTTGGCATCGTATACCCTCATGAGGAACCCCTAGTCATCACGACCACAATACTCTGAACAGAAGTTAGAAGAATCCTCGTTGAGACGAGAAGTTTGGTAAACATTCTCTTTACCCGTACCTACTTCGCCCTAGATATTCCCCGAGATCTGATGGAACCAATGAAAGTCCCAATCGTTGGGTTCTCCAGGGAATAATGCCAGACAGTAGGTCTCATAACCCTGCTAACGTCCTGGGGCGAGGGAGCAACCCGTCTCACGGAACATACAACTCCATTTGCGCAACCTCGGAGCCTTTGATGCGGTCCCCTCTACCCTTCACCAAAAAATCAAATTCCCTACCCCCTCGGGGATGTGCAAAGTCAAGAGAGATCAGACCCAGGATTGGGAGTGCCGCATGAATGCCCTATCGCCAGATCACCGACCCTCGATCCAGGAGTCTCCAACAAAAGAGACTCGAACCGAAGAAGTTTGGGTCCAGTCGGCGGAAGATCTCAAAATGATAAAGCTCAGGGAAAGGGCCAAGGGAAAAACATTTAAGATTAGTACCAACATCAGAGAAGATGTGGAAACGGCTATCACAACTATGGAAGGATGGTCCCCCCGTGCGGATTAGCTAGAAAATATGCGTACACGAGCTGAACATGGGTTCTGAGCTTAAGAAGTTCGTCCAGGACAAAGTACAACAACTGCTCGACCTCCAACATATTAGAAAGGTGCGTTACCCGGAGTGGCTAGCCAACGTGGTCGTCGTCCCAAAGACTGAAGAAAGGTGGCGCATGTACGTAGATTTTACCGACCTTAACGGTGCATGTCCCAAAGACTGCTATCCGCTTCCAAGCATCGAGCAACTGGTTGACTCTACTGCGAGGTTCACACTCTTGTCTTTGATTGATGGAGATAAGGGGCTATAACTAGATTTCGATTGCCACAACGATCAAGAAAAGACTAGCTTCATCACAGACATTAGCACCTTCTTCTATATGGTAATGCCCTATGGAGCTTAGGAACATCGAGGCCACGTATTAAAGACTAGTCAACTTATGTTTGAATGACTGATCGGGGGCACCATGGATATGTACGTCGACAACATAATCATAAAGAGCCAAAGGAAGGAACACCACGCTCGAGACCTCGCTAATGGTGAACCCTATAAATGCTCCTTCGGCATACGAGGGGGAAATTCCTATGATATTAGGTCACCCAAAAAGGGATAGAGGTTAACTGGAGAATACCGAAGCCATTCTCAACATGGAATCTCCAAAGACGGTACGAAAGGTGCAAAAACTAACCAGAAGGATGGCCTCATTAAGTAGGTTTATCTCTCGCTCCTCGGAAAAGGGTTTGCCCTTCTTCAAGATTCTCAAAAACGTAAAAGACTTCCAGTGGACCAACCGTTGTGAGGAGGCATTCAAAGAACATAAAGAGTACCTCATCTAGCCACAGCTCCTGGTGAAACCCGTGCCCCAGAAAATGCTCTTCCTCTACCTTGTTGTTGGTCAGGAATCCGTGAGTGATGTTCTTATCCGACGTGAAGGAAGTGAACGTTTGTCTATCTACTGCGTTACCAACACCCTCATGGACGCCGAAACCTAATATTCACGAATAGAAAAGGTCGGACTAGCACTCGTCTCTACCAGTCGAAAGCTCTGAGCCTAATTTTTGGCTCATCTAGTTATCATGCTCACACAGCACCCACTCCATACTATCATCAACAACCCTGGGACTTCCGGGCGAATGGTCAAGTGGGCTATTAATTTGGGAGAATTCGACATCACCTACACCCCTCAGCCAGCCATAAAATCCCAGGTGTTTGCCAACTGCATTGTAGAAATGTATGAGGAATTAGAAGAAGAAGAAGAATCAAAGCCTCAGGGGCATCTCCATATAGACGGGTTTTCCGCCAGCTCCCATGACGGAGTAGAAATAATCTTCAGAAAAATAGCCCCAGACAAGCCATACACCATTCTGGAATTCGACATTTGACTAGAATACGCCGTATCAAATAATGAGTCAGAAATTGAAGCCCTCGTCTTTGGAATGCGAGTTGCCCAAGAGGCCGCAATCAGAAAAATACTCGTGCACAATGATTCTCAACTCGTAGTGCAACAGATCCACAAGACCTATGAGGCTCGGGAAGAAAATATGAAAGAGTGTCTGGAGGCTGTCCTCGTAGGAACAACCTTATTCCAAGAATTCTCCAACAAGAAAATTCCTCGCTCTAAGAATCAAGCCGTATATACCTTGTTAAAACTCGCCAGTCAAGCATAGCTCGTTCGTACTCGGAGAATCACGTTCTTCACTGCACACAAATCAAAAAGACAAACTAAAATCGGCAAAGTCCAAATAGTGGCTCCAATTGTAGATACCTGGATGATGGAGATTATAGATTTCATCCGAAAACCGGGAAGATTCGCCCACGACCAAGCAAACCAGCGAGCTATGTATATGCGAATCGCTCGGTACTACATACATAATGGTGTACTCTTTCGTTGATCGTGATCCTACCCTACATCACGATGTGTCAACAAGCAAGGGCCCTAATACATCGTTCTGGATATTCATTAAGGTTTTTGTGGCAACCATGCGGGAGGAAGAGGCATGGCGGCCAAAATCATCAAACAAGGGTACTACTGGCCAGCTATGGCGATCGATTGCAAAGAATGCGCTCGGAAGTGCCAAAAGTGTCAAATACACGCCCCTATGATACATTAGCCAGCTACCCTCTAAGAACCCGACATCGTCACATGTCCTTTCGCTCGATGGGGAATCAACATTGTGGGAGCCATGGTCCCCGATAGAGCTCAAAAGAAGTTTTTACTACTCGTTGTAAATTACTTCACGAAGTGGGTCGAGGCCGAGCCTCTCTCCAAGATCACCAGCCATGTCGTGATTAACTTTCTCTGGAAAAATATCCTCGGCCGCTTTGGAGTACCCCCAACAACTAGTAAGTGATAACAGGAACCAATTTCGGAACAACCTCGTGGAAAAAAAGGTGTGACAAATGGGGCATCAAGCATCGCTTCACAGGCTTAGGATACCCACAGGGAAATGGATGTGTAGAGGTAACCAATCGAACCCTACTTAAAATGATAAAAGCTAACTTAGACTAGTACTGATCTAAGTGGGTCAAAGAAATTTCCGAGATCTAATGGGCTTACCATATCACACCACAATTGACTACGGGTGAAACGCCCTACAACCTCGTGTACGGAACCGAATATGTGATCCCCTCTTAGGTTGTGAAATAAAGTTTAAGGGTGCAGGAGTACGAGGAATTCTAGAATAGCACTAACATTGCCCTAGCCCTAGACTTACTTGAGAAAAAAAGATATGAGTTGCCACCCACACCGAATTTTACAGGCACAAATGGCCAAATTCTATAACGCCTGGGTCTGCCCCCGATCCTTCCAATTCAAAGAGCTCGTTCTTAGAAGAGTCAAAGCCTCTAAAAACGTAGGAAAACTATAGCCAAAGTGGAGCGGCCCCTACTAGATCTCAAAGATCCTCGAGTCGGCCATCTATTTGCTAAATGACATGGAAGGCCGAAGCATACTAGAGACTGGAATGCTCTCAATCTCCACAAGTACAATCTTTGAGGCTCCGAGTTCAACCTTCTAAGGCATCTCTATTTTGCATGTGTTGTTATATGTTTGTATTTTAACTTAGTGGTTATACATACCTGTGTAAAGCAAACATACTCTCGGAAATAAAATAACTACGTTGAAAAACAAAGGGTCTTTCGACTCAAAAGCAAATGCCAAAATGGAATATCTTATTCAAAGCGGTCCAAACTGCCATAATAGATAAAAGGGTAGACGAAACCCTCACAAAAGACGTCCTAACAAAATATGGGCTACACATGCCCGACTACGCTAATTCTTTACAGGGCATTTCCCAGCCTTAATCCACTTTTGACGCTTTTCATCCGAGAGCTCCGTCAGGTCGAACATCCACACAGAAGGTGGAGCATTCGGGGTCACCACCCGAGAAGTAGGAAGAGGATTGGCAGCAGAGTGAGGAAGTGTGGAATAAAACTCCAGCTCGGGAAAAACTAGGTCCCCAAGAAAGCCAAAGAGAGCTCTGGCAGTCGATTATGCCATCATATATCCTACTCGGACTAGGTCCTTGAGCTTGGAGACGGAACTCATTTGGCCCCCTGACGACTTGGTTGCACCTAGTTGGGCAGAGCCAAGGTTAGCTTGGTGTTCCACCTTCATATCCTTGACTTGACGGTGTAACCGATCGCGCTCATCCCTTAGATGTCTGACCTCTTCCCAAACACGAGTCAACCCCTTCGCCTTTTCCTCCCACTTCACGGCCTTGGAATTGGCATAACCCAACTCCTACCCAAGAGTCCTCTTCAGCTCCTCTATATCTTGGTCTAAAGACTCCCTTCAATCAACGATAAGTCTAGGAGCTTCCACCAAGGCCCTCTCCACTCGAGCTGCCTCTTTACGAGCATTCCATAGAAAGGCTCGAAAGGCATCACACTCCTAGAAAACAGTAGTTAAAACAGTCGAACGTGTGCCTAAGGAATACCCAAGCACCTTGAGCTACAAAAATAAGGATAAGTCAAAAACCGCACTATGGCAAAAATCCAAAGAGTAGAATTGAAAGTGCAGGTGTTATCAGGAAGTGTCGGTCCAACATTCTGAAAAGAGATGTTGGCACAACACTGAACTCAACACTGCTCTGTTCGATTTATTTAAGTTGAATATTTTATTTTGCCTTAATTCTTAAACTCACCTAGTTCCACGAGTTGTAGTTATCTGTGTTTATTTCAGGGTATTAAGGATCGTGCAGATCTATGCTAGCAATGAAGAGATGAGCCGAAGATATTTAAAGATACTTGAAGATAACATTTGAAGATCTTATGAAGATAACACCAAATGAGATTTGGAGTTATCCAATGAAGAGGAGAACGATCACTAACTCGTGTCTATCACACCATAGAACAAGGACGGTCAAATCCTATAAGAAGGCGTGCTCGACATCAAGAACAATAACAAGACTAGAATTAAGTTCTAAAAGAGTAGAAGAAATTCTTGTATTATATTGGTCATGTTTTACTGAGTTTTATCTAGCTAAACTATAGCTCATAGACTAGTTAGTGTTAGGATTGGGTTCCTTGCTCAGTTGTACTTGGTAAAATGATTAAAGTAATATTTAGTGATTATTTGGCCGTAAGGTTTGGCAGGTTATATTAATATAACCTTCTTAAAATTCATCTCACTGTGTTCTTTATTCAGCTGCATTATCACTCTACAAAGAGTGTTGGGACAACACCGAAACGATCAGTGTTGGCACAATATTCAGTGTACACACAGTGTATGAATCAAGTAAAAGGGTACCAATCCCGGTCTATACATTTACAATTGGTATCAGAGCCAAACACCTAATTCATTGGTGTTTGGATTTGGTACCATACCATGGATAATATGAACCCCAGTACTAACAACATGTTACCAGTGTTGAATGGGACAAACTATGCTTACTGGAAGATCAGGCTCATACAATACATTAAATCCTTAGACCTAAGGGCGTGGAAATCAATCATTGATGGGTGCACTCCACCAATGATGGCCAGAGATGATGACAATGATGTACACCTGAAGCTTGAAGCTGACTCGACTCAAGCAGAAGTCATTAAAGCAGCCAACAATGAGAAAGCACTGAATGTCATCTTTAGTTGGATTGATCCACATATGTTCAGGTTAGTACAATTATGTACAATTGCTAAACAAGCCTGGTTGCTACAAACTCATTGTGAAGGATATGCCAGTGTCAAAGAAGCTAGACTTCAAATTGCCTTACAGAAATTTGAGAGCATTAAAGTGGGTGATGATGAGGCTGTTACTTCATACTTTGCAAAATTAATGGATTTATTTAATGAATGTCAAAGTCTAGGTGATCCTCTAACTAATAAACAACTTGTTTACAAAGCTACGAGAACTCTGTCTCCTGGGTTTGAGGTTAAGAAGATTGTTATGCAAGAAGCCAGACACATGTCATCACTTAACTTTCACACTCTTCTGAATGTACTACAAGAATTTCAAATAAACTCAAAACCCACTACCATACACAAAGGCCTTGCATTAAAATCTACTGAAGAAGAAGTAGATGATGAAACTGAAATACGTACCTATCTAGGTTCAGTAGTGAAAAAGTTCAATAAAATTGCTTTAAATGATAGAGTCAGAAAAAAGAAGAATGTTCCTCCTAATCTAAGAATGAGTTTTCCTGGTAAAATGGTTAAGTATTCTTTCAAAAAGCCCACTGAGAGTGACACTAAGAAAATGAAAGAACTCCAATGCTTTGAGTGTAAAGGCTTTGGACACATGTCATATGAGTGTGCTAATACTTTAAGAACCAAAGGTAGTTCTAACTGGGTATGCATAGATGATATTGATGATGAGACAGGTTTGGATGAGTTACCAGAAGAACAGGTATCTGAAGAAGTCTACACAGCAGCTCTGTCTGCCCGAGTCAACTGGACAGAGTGTCAGGACAACATCGGGACGAAGGGATGTTGGCTCAACACTCAGACAGAAGTAGAGGACCAAAAAGACTACTTTGACAACTGGGAGGATGATGATTATATTTCTAACCCTCAATGTCTTATTTCTGATATACATGCATATGAGGAACATTCTAACTTTGTTTGCTTTGGTTGATCTATAGATTTGAATGAAGATTTCTTCCTTGAAAGGGAAATGGATCAAGACAAAGTGGTTGATGAGCTGAAAGTTGTTTACATGGAACTTTTTGATGAGGTAAAGAAAATCATAAAAAGGGAAAATGAGCTCATCAGGGAGAACAATTTCCTAATTGAAACTATAACTGAACTGGAGAAAACCCTCACCAGAAAGGGTCAAATGGAAAAGATGGAGATGAAGCTATAAGAAGCAAAGAGAACAATTGCCAAGTGGAACTCTAGCACAAAAAGGTTGGATGAAGCACTGAATGTTGGCAATGAAGGAACTATAGGTTTGGGATACCAAGAAAGTTCAAGTAGACATGATAATGTTATACCTGGTTTTGCAAATGCCGGTTTTTACAAAAGCAATGGTTACTCTAATAAACCTAAGAAGGTAACCTATATGTGCCAATATTGTTTTCAGCCTAGACATTTAAAACCATGCTGCCATAAGTACATTAGAATATGTGAGAAATATAATTATAGCATTAATGCTGCATCGGGTGTTGGGACAACATTGGGTCGCTTAAATGTTGGCTCAACATTCCGAAGCAACACCAGAGAACAAAACAACAGTTTTCAAAAGAACATAATTTGGTCTCCTAAAATCAAAATCATATGTAATGTTGTGTTCTCAGCTACTCATACTCTTACTGGTGATTGGTATTTTGATAGCGGTGGTTGTTCTAGACATGTGACAGGTACCAAGACCAATCTTATGGATCTTGTGCCTGTATTCACTTGTACTGTTACATATAGTGGAGGAAGCAAAGGAAATGTCATAGGAAAAGGCGTTCCCAATGTGGATGGTTTCCCTCATCTTACTGAGGTTCTGTTGGTGGATGGTCTAAAGGCTAATCTCATCAGCATTACTCAGCTTTGTGATAACAATTTGATTGTTAAATTTTACAAATATTCCTCTGATGTGTTTGATGAATCTAACAACTGTGTTATGTCAGGAAAAAGGTCAAAAGACAACGGCTACTTGGTGGATGAGGATGCACAATGCCTACATGTGAAGGTTGATGAATTAGTAGTGTGGCATAGAAGGCTAGGACATGTCCACTACAGGAATCTGGAGAAGATCATCAAGCTAGAAGCTGTGAGGGGCATACCTAAAATTATAGTCCAGGTATCACTAATAGTCCACTAGGACTGCCCCAAACTGGCAATGTGGTTCCAACACCAGTAGGACCATGTGTACTCAACACCAGGAATTGACACAAACGATACAGGGAATGATGATGTTGAGCTGACACCGGCAGATGCTGGTATTGGACCAACACTAGAATACACAGATTCTGACACTGAAGAATTTACTAGAGAAAATGTTAGGAGGGACACTCTTACCAGAATATAAAGGGATTATCCTACTTCTCAAGTTATAGGAAATCTTTCTGAGGGTGTAAGAACCAGAAACAAATAAAGAGTAAATTACAAAAATATGGCTCAATTTAGTGTTTGCATGTCATATGTGTGTAATACTGTTACTTGTTTTGTTTCTGCTGTAGAACCTAAGAATATTATTGAGGCTCTTAAAGATTCTCACTGGATAAATGCTATGCAGGAAGAACTCACGTAATTTTCTAAGAATAAAGTGTGGATACTAGTTCCCAGGCCTACTCATGCTAATGTAATTGGAACTAAGTGGATCTTTAAATAAAAAAGTGATGAGAATAGTGTGATAGTAAAGAATAAGGCCAGATTAGTAACCCAATGGTACACTCAAGTAGAAGGAATTGATTTTGATAAAACATTTTCCCCTGTGGCCAGAATATAATCCATTAGGCTTCTACTTGCAATTGATTGTTCTTAAAAATCAAATTATACCAAATGGATGTTAAGGGAGAATTTTTGAATGGTTATATAGACAAAAAGGCTTTTGTTGAACAACCTAAAGGATTTACAGACCCCCGTCACCCTGATTATGTCAACAAACTTGAAAAAGCTTTATATGGTTTGAAACAAGCTCCTAGAGCTTGATATGAGAGGTTGACTGAATTCTTACAATGTTTTGGTTTTTCATGGGGTGAAGGTGATATAACACTGTTTATCATGAGAAATAACAAAGAAGTCTGTATAGCTCAAATCTATATTGATGATATAGTATTTGGCTCTTCTAATCAGTCCACCTTGGACAATTTTGTTAGTACTATGACAGGTACATTTGAAATGAGTATAATAGGGGAGCTCACCTTCTTCTTAGGCCTGCAAGTGAAACAAAAGGAAACAAGAATGTTTCTATCTCAAGAGAAGTATGCCAGGAATTTGGTGAAGAGATTTGGGTTGCTGGAATCTAAGCCATGCAAGACACCAATGTCCACTACAGTGAAGACTAAGAGGGATGTAGCTGGTGAAGATGTTGACTCAACACTCTACATATCAATGATTGGGAGTGTCCTATACTTATCAGCTGCCAGACTTGACATAATGTACTCAGTGTGTGTCTGTGCTAGGTATCAGGCAGCACCAAATGTATCTCACTTGACTGATGTAAACAAAATCTTATCTATATCTCTAGAACTGATGATTTAGGAATCTGGTACTCTCATGATACAAATTCAAACTTGGTTGGCTTTAGTGATAGTGACTGGGCAGGGTATTTAGATGATAGAAAATTTACTAATGGAGGGTGTTTTTATCTAGGAAATAATTTGGTTTCCTGGTACAGTAAGAAAAAAAATTGTGTGTATTTGTCTACTGCAGAGTCAAAGTATATTGTAGCTGGCAGTTGTGTAACCCAACTGATATGATTGAAACATATGCTTTGTGATTATGTCTTAACTAGTAATACTCTTCTCATGTTCTGTGATAACTTGAGTGCTATTAGTATATCTAAAAATCGTGTGCAACATTCTAGAACCAAACACATTGACATAAGACATCATTTTTTAAGAGATTTGGTTGAAGATAAAACAATCACAATTGAACATATTGAAACCAACAACCAACTGGCTGACATGTTTACAAAAGCACTAGACAATGAGAGGTTCTTCAGTTTGAGAAAGGCTCACGACATCAGCGTGTTTTGAGCACACTGAACATACAAGTGTTGCCTTAACATCATAGGCTAACACCAGTGACTGATTGTGATGTACCCAGATTGTTTGTTTGATTAGTTCTTGTGATTTCCTTATTTATCTCATGTTTGTTTCTCTGCATTCTTGAACCATGTGTGAAGTTTCACTAGCCTGTCAGCATGATTAGATAGCTTACTCTTTACAAATGCTTTTTGATTTTTTTTTGTTAGAACTTTCTTGGCTTAGAGGTAGTGTCTACACTTGGAAACTCAGAAATACACAGAGCTGACTGCTATGTTGTATTCAGTTGTGTCCTATTGAGGTGGTAGACACACAAAACAATTATTTATGTTGTTTTGCTTGCAGAATGGGCATATAATGGTGAACTCTTATACTGGGGTGTGTGGGGTATTCCCTTACATGCATTATATTTGCTCACTTGTGCTAAAAACTTCTTATTGGTGCTAAGTAAACAAGTATGTTCTAGGTAAATGGGGTGTTGGGGACCTGAACTACCTGCATCCATCCCTATGTACTTGCCTGTGCATCTGCATTGATTGTGTTGACACTGGGGTGTTAGTGGTCCTGCTACTGCCTACATTCAGCGAAGACATGATCCTTACTACTTCAAAGTGTTATGCTTGAAAGTTATTTCTGTTTACAAGTCTAAAAAATGAAATAGGTAAAGAGTTTCTGCCTGTGACTTCTGATATGGTGTGGTGGGACAACAATGTGCTCATAAATGTTGGACAAACATTCATCTTCGCATATTTCTTATATGCTTCCTTATCCTACTGTGTTGTCTTGATCTTAAGGGGGAGTATCTCTTGGTTTTCTTCAGTTCATGAATTTCATATGTAAGGCATATCTCCTGGGTTGTTAGCTGCCGGTAACACACAAGTTTGTTTCTCATTGAGCTATAGGAGCTTAATTATCTCTGTGATGTTAACCTCTTTACTTTTTACTTAGTGTGTTTTTCTGTTGTCTAACTCCCACTCCTATTTCAGATCTAACTGGTTTTGAATGTTCCATTCTAACTCTTGAAGTTCCAGGTATCTTGCTCATATTCTGCTTATGCTAGTATGTGAAAAAAAACCTTGGTAAGACCATGACCACACAGAAACTTGGCTCAGTGCAGAGTGTTGAGTTCGAATGTTGTTCCAACATTGCTTCTCCGAATGTTGTCTCAACTCTCACCACAACATTGTGACTTATAAGACATACACGTTAACTGCTCTAGTCACGTGTCATCCTAACACGTTCAGCACGTGTTGACTCAAAATGGCGGGAATGGCACACGTTCCCAATATTTACCTGCCCGTTACTCCTTATTAATCCCCACTTTCCTTATTCATCTTATTTATATTTGAGCTTAATTTTTGCAAAGTCAATTAAACTCTAGATTCTTACTTCCTTCATAATTTACTCACGCATGCTACAATAGAAAAGAAATCCACAGTTGCTGATCTTACTAACGTTGCAGCTGCTATGTCTTCAGATGCAGGTGGAGTTCACCCCCTAGAAGCACCCGCACCCGCAACACTGTGGTGGCACCTGAACCACCCAAAATAAAGGTGGCTCATGTCTATTCCAGGAGAAATGCGAAGTCAAAAAAGGGCGCTACTATCAGTGCTGAGCTAACACCTGTCCCAAGGATGTTGCGCCAGCACACGAACCCACTGATGTGGTCACAACACCAGCACCATAGGATGTTGTCACCACACAGGAACCTACAGACACAGAGGCAACTCTGAACCCACCCAACATCTCTGAGGATGTCCCCCTTACATATGAACAGGTTATTCTAGAGATAGAGGTGCTTGAGGATAGTCAACCACCTGCTCCTCCTTACAAAATTGAGGGGGAGAAGGAATACAAACAGGCACAATATCATGATAAAGCTACTGAGGAAGAAGCAACAGAGGAAGATGTTGTTGTTGAAGAAGAAGAATCCTCATCTTCTGGAAAAGATGATTCTGCTGATGAGGATGAGGAGGAGGGCTCTGAGGACGAAGAGGAAGAGGATGATGAAGAAACTGACGAGGAGGGAAAATTTGAGAACCAGAACCAGATTGATGTTGTGTCAACATCGGCTGGGTGCAATGTTGGACCAACACCCACTGATCAGAATGTTGATCCAACACCAGCCGAGGAGGATGTGGACACAACACTGGAGTCTGAGCCTGAACCCCCAGAAACATTTGAGGCTGATTTTCCTACTGAGCACCATAATAGGTATTTCTTGCCCAAAACTGTGCGTGATAACTATGACATTATGACTATTAGAAAGATTTGGGCTGAGAGGAACATTGTTGTTGATGACTACAAAAAGTACAAAGTTTTTGAGTTCCTTGAGTCTAGGAGTCTGTTATATTCCTTGATTGATGTTGTCCCCTATGTCCCGGATGTAGTTAGGGAATTTTTATTGTAACTTGTCCACGTTTGTGCATGCTAAAGGGTCCACTAAGTATGGGAGAGTGTATGTCAGGGAGAAGTTCTATAAGTTCAATCCCACTATCATTAACAAAACTTGGAGGATTTCTAGAGGACAAGAAATGGAGAACGAAAATTGATGATGACAACATGACGAAGGAATTAACAGGTGGTCTGGAGAAGAATTGGAAGAACATGTAGAAGGTGACTAGACTCACATCCCTTACTACCATTCTATGGAAAGCCACCTCATTCAACTGGATTCCCTCAACAAACTCCACAGTCCTTACTCATGATATGGTTGTGTTGATATATAAACTACAAAAGGGCATTCAATGAACTTGGAGGAGAGAATTTTCAGGATGATTGTTGAGGATGCGCACAAGAATGATGCAATCTTGCATTTCCCTTCCTTGATCTACAAGATTCTCATTGATCAAGGATTTAAAAAGGGAGAAAATGAGACATTTGTGGACAAGACAGGACAACTGCCCATCACCAAGAACTACTTTGGAGGAGAAAGAATCAATGATCTCTCATAGAAGGATCCAAATACTTCAGAAAGTAGTGGCGCACAGCATTGGAAGAAGAAGGCATACAACTTCATCACTGCCTTAGTTGTTAAGGATGACTCTACCCCTTCTGTGGCTATCAGCTCTGCCTTCATTCAGGAAAAGGTGGAGTGGTGTGATATGATGGTTGTTGACATAAGAAGGGAGATTGCAGACTGAGAGGAGGAGCTCAAGGAGCTGAACACCATTAAGAAGCACCTGTTGGTGGTGCTTTCCTCACAAAAAGGGGGAGATTGAGGGCCACCAATTTTTGTTTCTTGTACTTTTAAGTTATTTTGACCAATTAATGTTTTCACACAGAGAGCATGTTCTTTGTTATGCTTCTGATGGGATGTAATCTGAATATTGTTCCGCACATTGTTAATTATTCTAGTTTGGTTTGGTTTGTACTGTTGAACTAACTACAGATGTTGAAATGACAGATGAAAATGTTGGGACAACACAAGTGTTCACTGTGGTTGCTCAACATTGTGGTTATTCATTCTTATATTAAGTGGGAGCAAATTAGAATAAGTAGTTGTTCTTATATTATAAAATACAGGTACTTAAGCAAAATTGGTAGCTGGAGTTTTGTGAAGGAAGGAAAAAAGGGGGAGATTGAAAGTGGAGGTGTTGTTAGGAAGTGTCGGTCCAACATCCTGAAAAGAGATGTTGGCACAACACTAAACTCAACACTGCTCTGTTCGATTTATTTAAGTTGAATATTTTATTTTGCCTTAATTCTTAAAATCGCCTAGTTCCACGAGTTGTAGTTATATGTGTTTATTTCAGGGTATTAAGGGTCGTGCAGATCTATGCTAGCAATGAAGGGATGAGCCGAAGATATTTAAAGATACTTGAAGATAACATTTGAAGATCTTATGAAGATAACGCCAAATGAGATTTTGGAGTTATCCAATGAAGAAGAGAACGACCACTAACTCGTGTCTATCACACCACAAAACAAGGACGGTTAAATCCTATAAGAAGGTGTGCTCGACATCAAGAACAATAACAAGACTAGAATTAAGTTCTGAAAGAGTAGAAGAAATTCTTGTATTGTATTGGTCATGTTTTACTGATTTTATCTAGCTAAACTATATCTCATAGACTAGTTAGAGTTAGGATTGGGTTCCTTGCTCAGTTGTATTTGGTAATATCATTAAAGTAATATTTAGTGATTATTTTGCCGTAAGGCTCGGCATGTTATATTCATATAACCTGCTTAAAATTCATCTTACTATGTTCTTTATTCCGCTGCATTATTACTTTACAACGAGTGTTGGGACAACACCAAAACGATCGGTATTGGCACAACATTTAGTGTACACACAGTGTGTGAATCAAGTAAAACGGTACCAATCCCGGTCCATACATTTGTAAAAATAATTACAAGGAAAGCAAGGGAAGTAAGATATCACCTTGCAGATACTCTTACAGAAGTTCTTCCACAATGCTCATTTGCTAAAGCTGCCAAAAAGCTCACGGTCGCCTTGGTTCAAAATACCACTCACAGAGTCACAATATTAAGAGGGATCCACATAACCTTTAATAAAAGTCGAAGGCGCTATACGATTGGAAACTAAGTTCTCTCTCGGCAAAGGATTCTTCCTACCCTCCGACCTCACCGGAGGTAGAGGGTCCATGGGAGATTTTCCTTTGCTCTTCTCCAATACCTAGACCGACATGCCCTCATCCTCCCTACTCGAAGGACTACCAACGATGGGGATCTGACCTGCCAAGTAATTGGGGGAAGCAACCATCGGACCAAAATTAAGGACGGTACCAAAAGGACGCATAAAATGGTAAGCAAAATGTTTAGCCATAACATGATCCATGGGTTGTAGAGTACCTTCGGTGGACACCGTCTCACTTCCAGGATGAGTCTTAGCCATAAAATCCAGTACCTCATCCACATCAGTAGCCGTGGGGCTGTCTGAGTCACGCGAAAATTGCTCCTCCGGAAGATGAGGTAGACACATTTGTGGTGGCCTTCGCAGCCCCTGCGAGAAAGATTCGTCGTTCGATGCTTTGCAGCTCTTAATCAGCAAATGAGCCACGGGAACTCAAGGTAAACTCGTCCACGTCCATATCTATTTGTTCGAAGAACTGCCCTCAGAACGGGGCTCGTGCATGACTATCCATCTTCTCGCCTGAGAATAGAACAAGGTTTAGTAAAAAAAAAAGTCCCACTTTCGGAACTACTTTCAAAAAAAAAAAAGACTTAACAAAGGTACTTACGAAACCCAGTATGGAGATGAAGCAAAGTCACAGTAGGTCGCTCGTCCAAACCACCTTGTAGACCCGCCAACATCATGGCAAGAGGGTTGTACAACATTAGGGACGTATCATACACCCCACTAAAGAGGCCACTCCGACCTAAAAACACATGAGCCTCCATATGCACTATAGGAAAGAGCACGACGTATCCAAGGTCCCATTGAGTGGGCACGCTGCCCCATTGAGAAATGGATTCCCCGATGGGAGCCACGTAAAAATACGTTTGACGCCAATCCCCGCTACCGGATGCCTCGTTTCCTGACAAAAACATAAGAAACATGGGCTAGTTGTCACAAACGAACAACATAAAGAAAGATGAACCAGACACATTCGGCCTTAACACAAACGCCCCACCACGTTTTGCGTATGGAATGTCCAAAAGATGGAGGTAGAGTATGAATCCTACCAGATAACGGGAAAAAGCGGGAGTCAGTTGACTTAGGAAAATCTGCCAAAAGACAAAAAGATCCATTAGAATCGGGTGAAAAACGTAGTAGAGCCCATAGTGAATCTGCTCCGAGTACACTGTCATGTAGCTCTTCGGGGGTAGGGACAATCACATCAACCTGATCCAAAAGAACATTGACCGACCTCAAGAGAGCTTGGGCCTCCTCCATAGTCACGGCTGACGTCGTGGACCCAACATGGAACCTGCCAGTCATGCGCCTCAGCTCCAAGTTTTCTTGAGTAAAGAGGGAGTCGTCGGCGGGAGGAAGGTAAGGCGCACGACGAGAAAACACCACGAATACACAATCCACCGCAGTAACAGGCAAACCCCCACCATCAACGCTGAGAACCTCGCCGCCACTAGCGCTGCCGAAACAGGAAACCCCCACATTTCTTTTGGAATCAGAGCGAGTGGATGGCGAAGAGGTGTACCTATGGCGGCGAGTTCGTTGGGACACCGCGTCATTACTACGAATATGAGAAAGTGGAGTGTTGAAGGAATCATGTGAGTCCTCCCTACTAGAATGAATGGAAGTAGCGCAAGGAACCATGACTGGAAAAGAATAATCTTGACGAGAGGAAGTTTTGCAAAATAATGAAGTATGGTGAGTTGTGAAGAAGAAGGCTAGCGGAGGAAAAATGGTTCATATTCAAAATCGGGTAAGATTCTCGCCCACGTTCAAATGGTGGGACCCTCCAGCAGCCCACTCACAACCCCTTGTAACCACCACCTTCCCCGAATCATTGCTACTCAAGAATGTCAGACGTCGTCATAGGGGAGATAGACCAGCGCCTTAACTCCCTATGTCTACTCACATTTAGTCTCCGCCTATTCACGATGTCGTTAGTCGAATAGGTGAACAAGCGGGATGCTTCGAAAAAAATGACCACACTAGAGACCCACGCCCACAAATACCCCCACAAAAAGGTCAAAAAACTTACTACGTCACGACATCCACGAGCGTGCGTACGAGAAATCAAAATTTTTCTAAGTATGGTAGCCATGGGCATCTGACCAGAAACTAATCTTCCTTAAGTTTCGGCGCTCACGGATACTCATACGGCAGGTCGAAAAGACCCCCACAAATGATGTCCACGAGTATCAACCTAGATGATCAAAAAGTTTCCAAGTACGATGGCCATGGTTACCCACTAAAGAAATGGAGAAACATCTAAGTACTAAGCTCATGGCTATCTACAAGAGAAACTAAGAACCTTTTGTGCACGGTAAAAACATGTGCTTATGTGGGAAAACAAAAAAAGTTCTAAATACGAAATCGCCAAAACAACTCAAATAAAAAGCAATATAAAATTTTGGTCGTAATTTTGACCTTGAAAATGTTAGTTGGTAGCCAAATCCAAATTTCATTAACAATAACCCGAGGGACCTCCCGGTACAACCCCAAAATAAGGTCGTAAGGCCACAAAATCATCCCTAAGCTACCTACAACTAAGGGGGAGGGAGAGAAGACCCAGGGACAGAAGAGGGGGTCGGAGAACCCTTTGAGCGTGAAGCACCCTCTTGCAACAACACCAGGGACGCCTCTAGAGTTAGAGGTCGGGACATCTTGTCAGAGCCTAACTTTCAAATGTCGGCATTTGGACTAAATAGCCCATACTTTATGCCCATCTTCTTGCAAGCCTTAAACCTTCACATGAGGTGCGCGACATAGTAAGCAGGGAGTTGCTCTCGGTAGTCCTTCTCCATGATCGCCTTCTGGGCAGCCAATTTCCCAATGTGCTCCAGCATTGTTGAGGCTAACTCAGTTAGAAGCGGTGCCACCACTTCCACTGAAGCTTGCAACTTTAGAGTCCCCTCGGCCTCCGTCTCCAAGAGGGACTCTTTCTCCCTCTCCAAGGTAGCTAAGTGTTTCTTCAATAGGCGCTACGACTCTTTCAACTCTTTAAGCCGAGTGGATCGACCCTCAACCTGGGCGGACAACTTCGAGAAGCAAATTAAGTTGGCTTGACCCTCTTCCTCTGAGCATCCTTCTCGCGAGCAGCCTCATTATAGGCATACACAATGCCATTTCATCCCACCGGTACCTGCTTCACAAGAAACAAAAGCGAGTGTTATAATCAAATACTTGAACAAAGTTAAGGCCCAAAAATGGATATACTTACCAAGACAGAGGAAAGCTGCAGCATATGGATGTACTCTTCGGGGCTAAAAATAGGAGTTAGGGAAGAGAGTAAAGATGCCACTTCACTTGAGAGACCTATAGATTTCTCCCCTAGGTCAGCTACACTCTCCAAAAAGGAACGCAGAAACATGAGTGTTATTCGCTCTTTCAACAACTACTTGCCCGGTATCCTGCCTTGGGCGAAAATGCCCTAGAAAGAAAGGATACCACAACAGGAAAAGATCTGAAAGAAGATAGGCCCAATATCCTTACCAAAAGAGAGACCTATAGTTTTCTCCCCTAGGTCAGCTGCACTCTCCAAAAAGGAACGCAACAGGGGACCAAAGGATTCAACGTCACAATGTATGGGCCTCAGGGGAGACGACCTCTCTGCCACTGACTCCACCTGAGTAGTCAGAGGCTGGGGTGTGGATGGGTTTCCCACCTCAACCACTTCAACATCTATTCGGCCCTTAGCGCGAAGCAAACCTCCAAGCCAGTCATCCTCTACCTCATTTTCAGAAGCATCAGGTAACTCTATAGAAAGCCGAGAACCCCCGGAACTTCCCTCAACTCGAGTCAGCATGGCTTTCTCTTCATCCGAACCTAGCACCAGAATGGTCGAGTCCTTGAAGCTAATCTCGAGCAGATACCCGGAGAGTGTTGGCTCGGAGGGACCAGTACCCCTATTGTTCGCTTGACTCAAATGCGATCGAGCCCCTCAGATAGTGCTTCCCCCGTCCCTCAGAGGGATCATTCACCGATGTGGCAAATATAGTAGACTCCCGGGCTCTTCGAACCTTCTCAGCGGAGCCTTCTTCCCCTTAGTCAGACAAGGGGCAGAGCATCGCACTTCAGCTTATCCATCATTTTCTCAAAAGACAGAGAAACACCAAAAGCAAGTTAAAAACCTAAGTAAAAAGATAACTTAAGCAAAAAACTTATAAGGAAAAGAAACTTACTTATAAGAGGACCCTTGTCCCTAACATCGGGCACCATGGTAGTAACATCGTTAGGCCACAACTGGAATAAAGAGACATAAAGACATCGGTGTTTGACATCTCGCCCCAACTAAAACCTTGATGTAAAAATCCCTCCGCAGATAGTTGAGCCATGGGCTCCACTGGGTCGCACTCAGCTGGAATCCGAAGATTCGTGTTCCACACCATCGAAACCTCCCGTAGTACATTCTCATATGTATGACGAAGGAAGAAGAACTTGTCCTTCCAACTACTATGAGATCCTGAAAGCTCGTAGACGACACTCTTTATCAACTTCCGCACGGAGAAGGTGTAAAAAAGCTTGTCCCCAGAAGAGCTCGTGAGGTGAAAGACCCAAAGAACCGGGCCACAGTGCAAGGATAGTCGTAGGCAGAACATATGAAGGAGAAGGCTGCTAGGGTTGACCACCCGTTGGGAGAAAGCTAACTCGGACAAAGCATGCAGGCCTTGAAGACCTCACGATAGAAAGCAGGAGCAAGAACCTAAACCCCGCCTTGATTTGGACAAAGTAGACTGTGAAAAAACCCTCACGGGAGGATAACACTAGCTCGTCTTTCCACGGCACCTCAATCTCTAAGTCGGTCACATTCGCCCCATACTTAGTGAATTCGGCCACAACCTCTTCACGTGACCTAATCGTGCTTACCGCGTCCTCCGCCCAATTAGGTGTCACTGTCGTCGCCATCGATTTTTTTGCTCTTTTAGAAGGCATCTCAACCACCCCAAAGGCGGTGCAACGTTGTCGCGAAGTTCCCTCAACAACAGGAGACGCTTACGCTGCTGGAATCACCATCTTTGACGTCGCACCGTGTCTCGCCGCACCAGTATCATCTTCGTCAGAACTATTTTGGGATGTAATTAAAAACACTAAGAATTTGAAAGCAAGAAGAAGAAAGAAAAACAGGGAAAGTGGAAAGTACTCGTGTGGAATGAGGACAAAAAAGTCGAGTCCTTCAATTTATAGGTAAAGAAGGCAGATCGTCGCATTTTGACGCGTGGCCAACTCAGCGCCACATGGCCTATGCAGGACCACAACTCTTTTAGTACGCGACAGCACATCATTCATTTAAGTTCTTAGTGATTTCTACGAAATACACTCGGAACTGGGGGACTTATGATGATGCATATTCCTGTCCACTCTCGGGTATAGGCAAAATCAGTACCCAACAAAAATGACCAAGGGACGGGAAAAGGGTACCCTGGGTCACGACTAACAAACGCCAACTGAGGGTATATAGTTTGAATAAAAGACCCGGGTAAACCTTACTCATCCGTCCAAAGTCATCCGCACTTTCGGGTACCCATAAGAATCTAAAAAATCCTCCCACCACCCGAGAACAAAACGACCCATCGATAAGCTAATCCTGCTACCCCGAATTCCAAGAGTCTCACAATAAAAGACTCCCGGCCGTCAACGTCCAACACTTAGCTAAATCACTTTGAGAAAGGAAAGTAGTACAAAATAACAAGGGAAAGAGTGGATACAAAGAAGGTCATATAGGGAAAGATCTCTCATCAGCAACCCGAAGAATCTATCATCAGTAACGCAGAGACAACACAACTAGGAGATAATGCAACTCAGAGATAACATTGCTTGGAGATAACACAACTCGGAGACGACCCAATCTAAAGGAGAGACCAACTACTAACATTAAAGATAGCTCCTAACTACCAGTTATTAAGAGGGATGACCCTGCCTCATTGGTCCAATACTTTGATTAGGGCAGCAGGCGGCAAGCCTCATCGGTCCACCCAAATCTAGAACGACCATTGGAGCAGAACAAGCATATCCCTATTGGCTTAGAAAACTCCTCAAGATGATTGGAGCAGGTATAATTACTACTCGATCAGAGAAACTCCGTCAAACTCACACCATTGTGTGACTCTAGCCAACCCAGTTTCATTGGCACAGAAGACCTTGTGCAACATTGGACACCCCCATTTTAGGAGTTATGAAGAAAGATCGATGACCATTGGATAGAAGACCCCAACATCAACACAATAAATAGCACCACGCTCAACACCACAAAGGACATATCCAATCGCACTCTCCAAGCTCACTATAGTAACTAAGTCACAACACTTCATGTACTTAGAAAAATACTCAAAAGTACTCTCCACAATAGGAGATCTACATCCCCTCATACACGACCTCCTCCTCCTCACCCCCCCCCCCCCCCCCCCGGTTGTAACTCACTCTCTTTCCTTAATAAAAATTACGATGCTTTCTTTCTCTCAAGCTCGGGATCGGTGTTTCGAACAACACCCATGATTATATTCCTGATTTTCCCGTTCCCGGGTCCTCGGTCTAACAAAAATCAAGGAGGCAAAATAAGAATATAAACAATGGATGGGTTAAAAATGTATAAAAATTTTGTGTAAATTTAAAATTTTAGGGGTCTTTAAGTTATTCGCTATATTTTGTGGGGTTCTTTTAAAATTTATAAAGGATTAAACTGTGTAAAGTTAAGGTTTTTAGAGGTCTTTGTGTAATTCATAATATTTTAGGGGTTCATTTGAAATTAATAAAGGATCAAAGTGAAATTAACAAAAGTGTTGTTAAACAAGAAATATAGTATAGTAGATAGCTCTGTTGTTAAAGGCGCGCCTTGAGGCGAACCGAGGCGCGCTTGAGGCGAAAATAGCATCAAAACGCCTCAGGGCGTTGAAATGAGGCGGATCATTAATAAGGTGTACGCTCTAGTGATGTAAGCGTCGCTCAAAGCGCTATAAACGCGCTTTTCTAGCTCAATGTCTGCGGCCCAATAGCATAAAGCCTCTTACAACTAAGAAAAGTAGTGGTAGGTTTCGAGACAAAATTAAAGACAAAAGAAAACGGCTACTTTTAATGTGCTTTAACACCTTTGAGTTGAAAAGTCACCAAGTGGAAATAACACCTCACAATAACTCCATCTTCAAACTATTTGTATTGTAATTTTTTTTTCTCAGTATCATTTAATATCTCTATCATCTCCTCAAAATATGTCAACGCCATATATATTTTCTGCTAAAACTGATATACATGTATAAATGTTTAGAACTTAAAGAAAAATAAAAGAGAGTAATATTATTTATCAAACTCTTTCTTATTCCATAATGTAAAAGTGTATATTACAAAGGTGATATGCCTTCTATTTATAGAAAGGCTAGGATGAATGTCTTCACAATTTTCCAATGTGGGACAAACAACATTCACAATACAATTATATTTCATAACACTCCCCCTTGAATGTTCAATTGACACATGCCTCGTTAAAAACCTTGCTAAGAAAAACCCAGTGGGAAAAAACCTAAGCGAAGGGAAAAAGAGTGCAGTGTCTATTTACTCCCCTTGATCATTACTTCCATTGATATCTTTGAAGTCCCGCATTCTAATCATGTGCACCAGTTTCTCAAATGTAGTTTTAGGGAGGGACTTAGTGAATAAATCTATCAGGTTGTCACTTGAACGGATTTGTTGGACACTGATTTCGCCTTTCTTGTAAAGATCGTGAGTGAAGAAGAATTTGGATGAAATGTGCTTTGGTCTATCCCCCTTTAATAAATCCTTCATTCAATTGTGATATACATGATGCGTTGTCTTCATAAAAGGTTGTTGGAACTTCTCGCTTGGTCGATAAACCACATGCTCCAAGAATATGTTACGTCATAGATTGTAACCAAACACATTCGCGACTGGCTTCATGAATTGCCAATAATTCTGCATGGTTAGTTGATGTAGCAACCAATGTTTGTTTTACTGATCTCCATGAAATAGTTGTTTCACCACAAGTGAAAACATACCCTGTCTGAGATCGTGCTTTGTGTGGATCTGATAAATACCCTGCATCTGCATAACCTGTTAGATCCGATTTGGATGAAAATAAATAATGCAATCCTAAATCAATTGTCCCTTGAAGATATCGAAAAATGTGCTTAATGCCATTCCAATGCCTTGTGGTTGGGGAAGAACTGTACCTTGCTAATAAATTCACCACAAATGATATATCATGCCTCGTATTATTAGCAAGATACATTTGCGCTCCGATTGCACTAAGGTATGGTACTTCTAGACCGAGTAGTTCTTCATCATTTTCAGATGGTTGTAATGGATCATTTTCACATCAAGAGATCTCACAATCATAGGTGTACTTAATGGATGTGCTTTATCCATATAAAATCGTTTAAGTACTATTGAGGTATAATTAGATTGATGAATTAATATTCCGTCATTTAAGTGATCAATCTGAAGACCTAAACAAAATTTTATTTTTCCAAGGTCTTTCATCTTAAACTCCTTTTTCAAAGAATTCATAATTTTTGGAAACTTAATAATATTTAAATCATCAACATAGACAACAATGATCGTCAAAATGGAAAATTCATGTGAATGTGAAGGACAGCCCACTGATTGTCCAGCAACGGAGCCATAGACAGCGAGAACAACTACCTAAGTGAGTTCCAGTTTATACTCTGGGAAGGTAGCAGTAGTAATTCTCCATTATGTTTTATCAATGTAGATACTCTACTATAAAATAATTCGAAACCCTTACTTTTACCAGCATGACAGCAAGCACGGACTGGCAGATCTGAAAAGTGATCTAAATTGAGACCATATTCAGATCCGCATCTTTTGATGAAAACACAAGGGCATATATGATCATTTTTATAACCTTCTTTCAACAAAAATGTACTCAAGCGATTATACCACATTCTCCCAGATTGCTTTAATCCATATAAAGATTTATTTAGTTTAACTGAATAAATCTCGTTACGATTTAAAGCTTGTGCTTCAGGCGACTTAAATTCTTCAGGGATTTTCATATAAATATCATTTCCAAGGGTCCGTAGAGATAGGCTGTAACGACATCCATTAATCGCATTTCAAGTTTCTCGCGTACTACCAAACAAATCAAATACATTAGGGTATTTACATCAATTACTAGAGAATATGTCTCTTCATAATCAATACCCGGTCTTTGGGTGTATCCTTGTGCCACAATCCTTGCCTTGTATCGCACAACGTCGTTATTTTCATTTCTCTTACGTACGAATACCCATCGATATCCTACTGGTTGTACGTTATTTGGTGTGCGAACCACACATCAAAATACTTGACGTTTGGCAAGTGAATTTAATTCAACATTGATTGCATCTTTCCATAAGGGCCAATCTTTTCTACGCCGACATTCTGAAATAGATGTAGGCTCAAAATCATCACATTCTTCCATAATGTTGTCCGCTACAGTGTAAGCGAAAAGTTCATCAATGTGAATATTATTGTGATTCCATTTGTTGTCTGTTGTGACATAGTTGATTGATATTTCTTCATTTTCAGTAGGTTTTGGCGACTGAGGTTCTTCTAGAACCTTGTCATCTATGTCAACAGGTTCTGCGAGAATTGTTGTTTCCTCTTTTTGATCATTTTGAACACGTGCTCCTTTTTCGAGGATTTTTATCTCTAGAAGCGATAGGTCTACCTCACTTTTCTCGTGTTACAGACTCATTGGCAATACTTGGTTGTCCTTCTCGGACATTAATTTTAATTGGAGCATTTACAGCTGGTATATAAGACTTAGTCACTCGTTTCGGATCAGTAAATGTATCTAGCAACTGATTCGCAATATTTTACAAATGAATTATCTTTTGAACTTCAAGCTTACTATACTTTGTACGAGGATCTCGAATTGATAGCGATAATTCTCTCCAAGAGATAGTCTTTTCCAACTATTTATACTCTCCCCCTAATGTTGGATAAATAGATTCGTGAAAATGACAATCAGCAAATCTTGTTGTAAATAAATCTTCAGTTAATGGTTCTAAATACTTTATTATAGAGGGAGATTCATATCCAACATATATTCCAAGTCTTCTTTGTGGACCCATCTTTGTGCGTTGTGGTGGAGATATCAGCATATATACCGCATAACCAAAAATTCTCAGATGGAAAATACTTGGTTCTAGACTAGAAACCATTTGTAAAAGGGAATTAGTATTATAACTTGTTGGTCTGATGCGTACAAGTGTTGCTGCATGTAAAATAGCATGTCCCCAAGCAGAAGTGGAAGCTTAGACTTCATAATTAATGGTCTTGCAATTAACTAAAGACGTTTAATAAACGATTTAGCTAACCCATTTTGTGTATTAACATGAGCAACAGGATGTTCACTATCTATTCTAATTGACATGCAATAGTCATTGAAGGCTTGGGATAAAAACTCACCAGCATTATCGAGACGAATTTTCTTTATAGTATAATCACGTAATTGTGCACGTAAATGATATATTTGTGCAAGCAATCTCGCAAACGCTAAATTGCGAGTGGATAACAAACACACATGTGACCATCTAGTTGATGCGTCAATCAATACCATAAAGCATCTAAATAGTTCGCACGATGGATGGATAGGTCGATATATATCACCCTGAATACATTCAAGAAATTTAGGATTTTCATGTTTGATTTTGGCTCGTGATGGCCTTGTGATTAGTTTGCCTTGAGAGCAAGCAACACATAAAAGTTCATTAGATTGAAAAATCTTCTGGTTTCTCAATGGGTGACCAACTGAATTCTCAATAATTATTCTCATCATTATTGAACCAGGATGGTCCAACCGGTCATGTCAAATTTGAAATCATTAGTAAACTTTTGGTTTACTGTGGCATACGTTTCAATAACTTTATACAATACAGGTACCAAAGTTGGCAATTTTTCTAAGACACATTTCTTTCAGAAACGGTATAAATAATATAGAGATATTCATTATTTCCTTCCTCTTGTGTTTCAATATGATATCCATTCAAACGAATATCTTTAACACTCAATAAATTTCTTCGAGCCTTTCAAGAAAATAATGCATATTCCATTACCAACTTTATTTCTTTCGGTAGTAAAATAGCTGCTCTTCCAGAGCCTTCAACACACAATAAATTTCTTCGAGCCTTTCGAGAAAATAATGCATATTTCATTACCAACTTTGTTCCTTTCGGTAGTAAAACAAGTTTCTCTTCCGGAGCCTTCAATTAATTTTGCAGTACTAGCTATAGTACTGACATTTGTATTTTCCATATTTAAGTGAGAAAAATATTTTCTATCATTGAATATGGAGTGAGTAGTAGCGCAATCTGCTAGACATATTTCTCCTTCGTTGTTTGAAGATGTTGCCAAATCAATTTTCATGTTTCTAAAAATAAAAGAGTAAGGAGATATATATTAAAAACTTTTATTGAACTTAAAAATGGTTACAAGGAAACACATGACAACAAACAAAGGTACATATAAGATAATACTGAACTTAAAACAAAACAACATGCTGAAATGGAAAAACTAGACTTCAAGACCATTTAGTTATTCTCAGAAAATACCATGTGTCCTATTCCACCTTCAGGGCGGTCAACATAGTCGGTAACATCAAGTTGTGCCATGTCAAACTGTCTGTGTTCATTTGCATCTTGAACATAATTTTTTTTCGATATTTTCACCCCTCGCCTTTGATGCTTGGTAAAGATCAAATAAGATGTTTTGCTACTTTGCAAGTTCTTGACCAATGGCCTTTCATACCACATCGGTGACAAGTGCTTTCACGAACCCTTTTCGTTGAGCCATCCTCTCCATTTTTTTTCAGTCTCATTGTATACTCTTTTGTTATAGCCATTTTTAAAATGGTTATGACGACATCTTCCTCGACCTTGACCACGTCCACGACCACGTCCATATCCACGTCCACGACCATGCCCACGACAATTACCACGACCACGGTAAGAACCATGGCCAAAAGTATTGTGTGATGTTGCATTCACTTCAGGGAATGGGGCAGAACGAGTAGGACGAGATTCATGGTTCTTCATTAACAGCTCATTATTTTGTTCAGCCACCAAAAGACATGAAATAAATTCAGAATATTTTTTAAAACCTTTTTTCACGACATTGCTATTGAAGAATAATATTCGTGGCGTGAAAAGTAGAGAATGTTTTTTCAAGCATATCAGCACCACTAATAGTTTCACCATATAATTTCAGCCGCTGAGTAATTTTAAATATTGCGGAGTTGTATTCTCCCACAGTTTTAAAATCTTATAATCGAAGGTGTATCCAATCATATCGAGCTTTAGGAAGGATAACGGCCTTCTGATGCTCATACCTATCTTTGAGACAAGTCCAGAGTTCTGCAGGATCTCTGAGTGATACATGCTCATCTTATAATTTTGGAAAAAGATGGTGAAATATGAAAATCATAGCCCTTGACCTTTCATTATTCGATAATTTGTTACCAGTTTTAATAGCATCGCCAAGCCCTTTAGCATCCAAGTGCAATTCTACATGCAGTATTCACTGTAAATAGTTTTCTCCAGATGCATCCAATAGAGTAAAGTTGACATTTGTAATGTTTGACATGATGACTATGATGCAAACAAAATAGCATACGTATCATAATTTTATTATTTCGAGAAATAATAAAAACATTATTACATGAATAAAAACAATATTAGTTGAACGCCATTGCTACAAGCCAAAGAGGTAAAATTATCCCAACATAGAGAGTAACGAGAATCCGGTATTTTGATCGAGAGTATTCACCAATGAAAAGCATGATTAGTGGAACGATGGCGAAAAAATGAGGAATATCTTAGTCATCATTTTTCTTTTCTTTTAAAAGATCTTAGAAACATAAAAGTGAATGAAGAATACGATCGAAAGCTTTACAATTTTATACTAAAAAAAATACAGTTGTTTGTTAGGCGTTAATGAGCCACTAGCGATGTCAATAATGATATAATTTTAAAAATAATTAAATCAATAATTTTAAAACTAATTAGCTTGCGTATAAGAACATATATACATATTCTTCAAATAAGTCAAATAAGCCGGTAGTTAAGTCATTAATATAATATGATATAGAGACGACAAAGTCATCCATGTAATTAATAACATAATAAAGAGGATGCAAAGCCTGCCATATGAATAGGAGGCAAAGCCTTCCATAAAAATATAGTAATAACCGCAATATTATAAATGGAGGCATGACCATCCTTATTTATAGCAAGGGTAATAATTAATAAAAATAACAAATTGTGTACCTTTTTTCTTTTTGGAACTCAAACATGAATGTCGACAAAATATCGAGCCTTTCGTGCTGATATCGTGTTATAAATGTTTAGAACTCAAAGAAAAATAAAAGAGAGTAATATTATTTATCAAACTCTTTCTTATTCCATAATGTAAAAGTGTATATTACAAAGGTGATAGGCCTTCTATTTATAGAAAGGCTAGGATGAATGTCTTCAAAGTCTTCCAATGTGGCATAAACAACATTCACAATACAATTATATTTCATAACAATTGGTTGATATTAGCTTTTCTGTTAAACATTAAGATATAGTTATTCAACACTTCGAGTTATCTTTTTTTGTTCTCTATGATTTTATGTAATGAGATGAATCATATCTTTTACACTTAGTACAGTATGTTGTTATCCCTTTCATAGTCATTTTATATTTATTTGTACTTATGCAATAGACTTATTGGTTAACATAAAACTAATTTACTAGTTTATGTTGTAAAATCTAAATCCAAATTACATGTTGATTATTATTTATTCTTCCTTGTTATGTATTTGCATTTTTATTACTACTTTTATATAATTAAAACAAAATTATTAAATTCGTGGGGCTTACGCCCTTCGGGGGGTGTTTTTCATTTCCAATAGGATCCTTCTTCATGTCTATAACCGGTATGAATGGCCATCTCATTATCTCGCTATTCTTATTTTCTTTGTGCCTGAAGGTTTTTTTTTTTTGAAACTCAAAAACTTGCATTAAAATTGCTCAAAAACCAACGTTCATACATCGATGATAACAGCCAAACGATGAAATTACGCGACTAACTCAAAAAGAACCTAACATAAGGAGCTAACATAAAACACCTAATTAATGTCATCCGTTTGCACATGAACTACACCGAGACTAAGCAAGGTTGCATCACGAGCCAACAAATGAGCATCAATGTTATTGTCCCTAGATATCCAATGAAAACCCCATCTTGTCGGTCCCACAACACGCCACGCTCGGACAATGTTTTCAATAAAATGCGCATGGTCACCATTGACTACATTCGGGAACCAAACACCATGCATTACACCAAGACAATCCCCCTTGAATATTACTTGCGCCCTTTGCACCGCTGCCCAAAGAGTGTATGCCTCCGCATTACGCGATTGCATAAACCCTGTCAAACATCTTTGTTCACGCTCAACCTGCTGCCCTGAATGAGTGCACACGATTATTCCAAGACCGGTCGTTCCCTTATCACAATTGATTGATGTGTCCACACGGATTCTAAACCATGGGGATGAAAAAGTCATACGTTCTGGCCCAATAAAATCAGGACCCTTCGCTCGACCGCCTCTTTTGAGAATCCAAAACTCCAAGCACGCGCTAACAAATGTTGCAATCGATAATGGTTGAAACGCGAGCTCACCGGTGACAATACGGTTATGGTCTCCCCACAACAACCAACATATTACAACAACCTTCGTCAACGTGTCAACACCGTGCTCATTAAAGATGCGCTGAAACCAATGCAAACATTCCTCTCCCTCGCACCATAACACTGGTTCCCCAACAAATATGAGCGCCCAAACTTGCCGCTCAATGTGACACGTCATAAAACAATGCCTCTAATATTTTCGCATCCCCATTACAAGTTGGGCACACCTCCTCAATGTCAATCTGTCTCGCTTCAACGCTCACCGCGTAAGAAGGATGGAATGACACATGCGCCAACTAAAAAGATTTAATTTGCTTGGATATTTAGGCTTCTATAAGACACTCCAATCCTCCGCCACACTGCCGCTACTGCCCGAGTCCGAACCACCCAAGTGCAAACCCCGAGCAATTGTTAGGTGATACGCGCTTTTCACCGTGAATTGCCCCAAAGCTCGAATAATGCCAAATTTGTTTGTCCATTGTGTCCGCCCTGCCATATGATAAAGCAAGAATTTTTGGCACATTCACATCCCACGTTTTCGTCTCCTCATCCCGCAATCCGGATACACGATAATTCAAATACCCCTCGACCGGTGGCGTTATTATTTGAAAGGAAGTCAGGCTCAGAATCCACGCATCGCCCCAAATTCGAATTTTATTACCATTGTCAATTCTCCAACGCAACCCCGCTTTCACAATTGATATACTCTCGTGCAAACTGCGCCAAGAAAAGGATGGTGAAGAACCGCACCTCGCCTCAAGAATAGTCGACGTAGAAAAGTATTTTTCCGTAAAAACTTTCTCCGTTAGGCTGTCCGGATTAGAAAAATTATGCATACTTGTTTGGCGAGCATCACCATGTTAAAAGCCTTCAAACCCCAGAATCCTAACCCGCCATCCCTCTTACTTGCATTCATTTTTTTCTACGCAAGCCAGTGAATTTTATTATTTGCTCCGCTACCCCCACCAAAAATTACTAACCCTAGACTCAATCTCTTTAACTAAAGTATCAGGGAGACGAAAACAACTCATAGCAAACATCGGTATAGCTTGCATTACGGCCTTATTCCCTTCCCGGATCCATTAGACCTTCCCCCTTTGTTTCCAATACGTTTCTACTTGTTCAAGAATCGTCTCAAGTTCTTTTTTCACTAAGATTTCCCGACCCTTCGAAGCTGCAGTAATCACACCCTGCCGGATATCCGCAATTTCCTTAGTAAGGGATTCAATGCGTTTCTTCAATTTTACCCCCGACAAACTCGACCACATCTTCAACCCCGCATTACATTCAGCTAATTTTGACATCAAGCGCTGTCCCATCGCTCCTGGAGCGTGCCAAATATTCTCAACAACCTCTCCACATTCCGTCCCTAATGCCCATGCCGCCTCAAAATGGAATTTAAATTTCTTTTACCACAACGTCGTAGAATTTTCCTCATGCAAGCAACTAATGTAAGGGTTGAGTGGTAGGAGTATAATGTTTTAATATGGGAGACATTTGTCTTAGTGAACACCAAACTCCATCAGCTATTAGCACAAGCACGGTCGAGGCGCACCCAAACCGTTTATGGACTAGGCCATCTGTTGCACCATGTAAAGTAAAATCCCTCAAAACCGATATCCACAAGATCCGCGTCCCTAAGTGCAGCTCGAAAGTTCCTGATTTGCCAAATCGCTCTTTGATTACCTCACGATTTCTCACTGTGATGTAGAATTTCATTAGAATCCCTCATACACAACCACGGTCTCGACGAGGCGCAACCCAATCGACGAAGAAGATCCCATGATATGATGTGTTGTGCTACGTCGTGTTCACCATAAAAACTCGTGAATCGCCACTCGTTCAAAATTCTAGAGCAAAGAGCTATAGCATCTATGTGATATTTCAAAAACCTCACCTGTCATACGTCGATATCCTTCTTCCACAACAGTGCTAAACCACCTGACTGTCCCTCTGCATTGACTGCTACTCCGAACAAATTTAAACTATCTCTAAGAACCTCTAATTTCCTCTTAGATAATCGAGTTTTCATCAGGAAAATTATAGGGGGATTATGCTGAACTACCTTATGCCGGAGTTCTTGAACTGTCGAAGGGTTCCCAAGGCCTGACAGTTCCAAGATAAGATTTTCATTGTGATTGGCGGAAGTACTCTGCAGTCGCCACCAATGAGATAATTTGTTTTTCTTCGCTGCCCTTTTATTTTTTCTGATTTCCCGGCCTATTATTTCTATCCACTTGTTCTTTTCTCTTCCTACCATCCCCAAACTATGCTCCTGCATTCGAACCTTCAACCAAGAATTTTTTCGGAACACGTTTTATACGTACTTTCCTCTGATTACTTGCACTTCCACTTGATGTCGGTATGGTTGTTGCTACCAAGGCTAACCTGTCCTCTTGTCCCTACAACTCCTGGTCGTCGCTCATCCCTTCTGTATCCCCCGATGTTACTTCAACCTCCAGCCCCCTTTTTCACAATCCAACCTCATCCATGCCGAGCTGCGCAGCCGTTTTGGCGATTTCTTCCATGCGCTCCACTTCTTTCTGTCTTTCGAAACCTTTGGGTTCCTTCAAATTTACCGATATATGTCGCTCCTCCAAACCTGTTGTGTGCGAATTCCCCTCTGACTCCTTAGACCTCAAATTCGGTTCATACCTCTGGGACCCCAAATATGCAGCCGTTTCTATCCCCTATACTCGCACAAATTATATGTCCTATTTCTACCCCCTCTATATCGTTATGGACTCTCCTTTCTGTAAGTTCTATTAGCTTCCATTCGGGAATTAGGATCATGCATCTATGCATCATACGGTAGACTGTGAATGTCTTTCAGATCAATTTCAGTTTCGTTACGTTTGTCGCAATCATACATATATGCTCCATGATCCCACAGACATAGCAAAAATTCGGAAGATGTTCATAAGTGAATCAGGCTAGCATTTCCTCCCCATATGTGTTACGAATCTTCATGCACCTTAGCAACGGTTTGCGAATGTCAATTTTAACCCGAACACGCATGGTTTCGCCCCAAGGTTCTTTCGGATCAAACTCTTCAAAAACCCCCATCTTCTGACCAATAATTTCTGCAATTTCAGTTTTTTGAATGATGGGGATGTCATGCAAACGAACGTTAAAAGGACACCAGTTTAGATCAACTTGCAACAGATTTTCCTCGGGATCAATAGTGTTCAGAATTAGGATGTGGTTATCAAAGAACCATAGGCAGCCCTCCAGTACTCGTTTCCTATCAATAGCGTGATGGAATTGGAAGAGAATTCGTTCGTCCCCAATGCACTGAATATCCACCCCCTTCCAAGCCTTGAACACCGATTTCATTACCGAGCTGGACGCGTTAAATTTGAAACCCCCTGAGTTTAAAAGACACCCGACTACTAACAATTTTGTCACCCCATTCGTCTTGTTCTAAGATTCATCTCCAACCGTGACCTGCTCCTCCTCCGTTAAGCGAAGAGTTTTACTTAGCTTTTCAATTTCCACCTCCACACTGACGTTGTTATGAGGATAAAGTCTCTTCTTGCATTTACTGAGAAAGGATAGGAACCGAACTGTCAATATTAACTGACGGGCATTTCGGCCGGTCAATAAGACAGATCTGAATCCTAGTGCTTTCGAGATGGTTCGCCTAGTGTAGGACTTCTCCCATTCATTTGGAAGAGTCGTCTGAACCGTGATGAGCCAACGTCCCCAAAAATCTGAACGAAATCAAAGAATCAATCCCACAGCAAATCAAAGACAAAACAAGATACAGATGAAGAAAAAGAGAATGGATTGAGAGCAAAAAATCAGAAAGAAGAAAAAAAAGGAAAGGAAAAACCATAACAAAACCCTAGCCCTATGAGGAAAAATTCTTTTAAGATGAAGATGACGGTGTCAAGGTAAAGATGATCCTCCCGCTGTTGTGAAGCCGCCCCAATATGTCGCAGAAGGCCTTAATGGAAAGGCACGCAATTCTCTCACGTGGAAGACGAAACCCTCAAGAAGAAAGACTTTGTACGAAAGTGACTTAATAAATTTCTTTTCAAAAGTTTTTTCAATGCCTGAAAACTTACGCCTCGCTTTTAAGTATATACAACGTCCCGTTTACGCTCAACTCAACAACACTCGTATATAGATAATAGATAGATAAATAATAACAAATAATGATATAAGTAAAAGTGGCAATGGAGTAGGTGGTGTATGACACGTTGAGGGCCAGATGGCCGAGTCGGATATCTCCAATAAATGTCACGTTTCTTGTTTATATAATACACCAGCGAGCCTAGCCCTTTTCAAATGCTTTTCATTGTCCTTTTCCTTTTTCCCAATCCAAAAAACGCGTCCTAATCTTTTATATCTATTTAATAAAGACACGACATGGACATGCCACCCCTCACTTCACATCACCACTATAAATAAATTCAGACAATTAAACTTCTGTCTCACACTGATTTAATTTTAATGGCAACTATCAAAGTCCCCGCTTCTGTTCCTACCCCTGAAGAGGATGCTGAGCAGCTCCGAAAAGCATTTGCAGGTTTGTTAAATTAATCTTCGTCTTTATTTTTTGTAGATCTATATATATATATATATGTGTGTGTGTGTGTGTGTATGTGATGATGATGATCCATTAATCCTTGTATTTGTTTCTAGGATGGGGAACGAACGAGAAGTTGATAATTGACATATTGGCCCACAGAAATGCGGCTCAGCGTAAGTTGATCCGGCTATCGTACGCCGCGGCTCATGGTGAGGATCTTCTCAAGGATCTGGACAAAGAACTCTCAAGTGATTTCGAGGTTGTTGTTCTATATATATATATATATATATATATATATGATATATTACAATTATTTTATCAAAATGTTACATATATATACAATGTCAACTGGATCTAGCTCTTGTTTGTTTGTACTTGATTTCAAGAGTCAATACCTGACTTTTGTATGTCTCATGGAACTAGTATAATTTGATTTAGTCTAATCAGATTAATTTCTCAGTTTCTTTGTTTATTCTGTCTTTTCTTTTCTAATTAGCATTTAGAGCCTTATTGACGATAAATTATTATATACATAATGGTATGTACAACCAATAATTGAGATTAAAAGGAGATTCCTAAATTGTAGGAATAACCACCAACACCCCATCTCCACCGTGTATTGGTAGTGAATGCACATACATCATATGCACCAAATAATCTCTCCTTACTGAGTTTCTCGGTGTTACTTTATATATTATTAGCATGCTGTCCTGCTTTGGACGCTGGATCCGGCTGAGAGAGATGCACACTTGGCTAACCAGGCCATAAAGCTCTTGACAGCCAACAATTACGTTATCATGGAGATTGCTTGTACCAGGTCATCAAATGATCTCTTTAAAGTCAGACAGGCCTACCATGCTCAGTTTAAGAAATCCCTTGAGGAAGATGTCGCCCATCACACTAAAGGAGACTTCCGAAAGGTAAAACTACCAAACCCCATTCTTAAACAAACACTGAACCTGTGTTAAAGAAGGGGAAGAAGTTAGTGTAATTCCTGTATTATCTTTTTTCTGAAACTATTATGCTTTTGAGTTTTGCTCACTTAATTCCAATGAGACAGCTTTTGGTACCTCTTGTCACTGCCTTCCGTTATGAAGGAGACGAGGTCCACATGATGCTGGCAAAATCCGAGGCTAAGATACTTCACGAGAAGATCAGTGATAAGGCTTACAATGATGAAGAGGTTATTAGGATTCTAACCACAAGAAGCAAAGCACAACTCAATGCAACTCTCAACCATTACAATGATCAGTTTGGAAATGCCATCAATAAGGTATGTCCTTCCTTCGCCTTATCTTCACAAAACAATCATTTTTTTTCAATCTTGATACTATTTATTAACATTCAATCTTGCTACTATTTATTAACAGTATACATCTCGTATTGAAAGCATAATGTAGGAAGGTGTTACTTATGCTGCATTTGACAAAGTTCATTTGATAATGCCACTTCTCAAATAATTGTGACACTGGTGTTGTTCGTTTCATGATATTTTTATCTCAATTTTGGGCAAAATAGAATGACAATACATGAGATTTGGTCCCCTATGGACAAAATATGGAATCCCCTGATATTTCAAAAATTACAAAACATCCCCTCATGAATGACCGTTGACCAAGAAGTATCATAAATAGAGTTTCGAGTTCAATTGTTAATTTTATGGATTTTAATTAGTATAATAAATTGAAAATTACTGAAACATATATATGAAAATTAAACGAAATCTTTTCCTTTGAAAAGTCACAAAGACGTGATGAGAGCTGAATGGTGTTATTTATCATGCTTTCGATACATATAATTTATATTCTTTATTATCTTTCAAGTGTAAGGACATGTCGTAACTCAACCAAATGTAGGGATGGTTTCTATAAGTCTCCGTACTTCTTTTCTTCTTGAAATTAAAATCGCTTTGTTGTGGATTGCCCTTGGTGTAGGATTTGAAAGCGGACCCCAAGGATGAGTATCTGGCCTTCCTCCGAGCAACCATAAACTGCTTGACTTGTCCCGAGAAATACTATGAGAAACTTCTTCGCTTGGCAATCAAGAAGCTCGGCACAGACGAGCGAGCTCTCACTCGCGTGGTTGTTACACAAGCTGAGCTCAACATGCAGCGCATCAAAGAAGAATACCAGAGGCGGAACAGCGTCCCCCTGGATAAAGCAATTGCTGCGGACACTGCTGGAGACTACGAGAATTTTCTACTGGCCTTGATCGGACATGACGCTGCTTGAGTTTACGAGTTTCTTGTTGTGTTATAAAGTTGGATTGTCTGAATAAATTGCAGGTTTGTTGATTCTGCAGTGAGTTGTATGTTGGGCGGTATTTTATGTTGCAATGAGTTGTACATTGTAGCTACAATTCATGCCCAAATGTTTTGTCTACTTTATTAACTTATTATGGTGTTATATTGAGTTATGCCTCGGCTCACAATGTATTTTGGGTTGTGTTTTATAGGATGTGATGGGGAGTGGATATGAGTATGATTGAATCCAACATGATTTTATCAGAAAAATAAAATTGAGATTCTTACCAACTGAAAAAGAATTAGTAGATCACTTAAAATGGTTACATGTGCTACTGTTGGGGTTTTAAACGTCAAATATGTGACCCATGCAGCATTCTCTTGTGAGTGTTTGTAATGAGAACTTGGCTTGCATTTAGGTTGAGTAATTAAAGGAGTCATTTGTCCGATCGAGAAGGGCTTGATTTTGGTTAGATAGTTGGGGCTACTAAGGCAATGTCCAATATATTTATGGAAGCTGCTTGTGTTTGATTATATAAATGGGGTGAACTAATAATAGTCTACAAAAGCAATGGTCAATAGTAGCTGGTTGCTTGCGGGAGGCAGCAGTGCAGATTTTTTAGCATGGCTAAAAAGATTGGCGGAGAAATGCCTAGCAAACGTCACAAATAGTGATTATTTTTTAGAATTTCTTTTCGAAGAAGCAGTGTTGTTATCTGAGAAAAATATCATGGGCTATGTTTAATTTTTGAGTCACCAATGGTGCAAAACGGTACTTCGGTAAGACAAAGGAGCAAGCATGGATCAAAGTTTGCTTTTTCCTTTTCTCGACGGCATCTACCTTACTTTTTTCTTCATTTTTTTTTTGGCGATATTGCAATGAAGCTACATTTCAAATTATTTGTAATTAACTAAGTGTTTCAAAACATATTGACCCCGTGCGGATGTATTTTCACTGGTTTGATTTGTTTCACTTTTAGTTGGGTGTTTCAAAAACATGTTGAAAAATGTGCCAGAAATGTGAAATTCAGTTTGTATACAGTTTCAATGATCAATTTTTTTTTTCTTCAAAACACTGCAAAGATTTCAAGTTTCGTAGACCAGCACATAATTTCAAAGAGACTTTGTTTCATAGAGGCAAGTGTTTTTATTGTATTGGCAGTGGAAACTGCTAAGTCAGAGCCTGGTAGGTGTGCCGTGTGCGAGAAATTTCTACTAAACCGAAGCCTGGTAGGCGGGGGAGAAATTTTGGATGCAATCGTCTTTTTTATATATATATATATATTTGGTAGTAAAAGTAGTCAGAGAAAATTACATCACACAAATAAAACTAATCCATATTGGCATCAAACAATTTAATAACTTGAGTCGGGGGTGTATCCCAAGATGCATCCCGTTCCCTCACGCCCAATTCAAAATTTGCCATGTAGTCTGCCACTTTATTCGCACTTCTAGGAATCCTGCGAAACTCGACTACCCAAGGTAGACGAATGAGTTCACGACATGTCTTAACTAACTTTGTCTCTTGTGCGCATGGATCCCTAAATCCGGTTACCATTTTGTAGCATGCGTATGAATCCGTTTCGATCTCGATATATGATAATCTATTCTCCCAAGCGAGTTCCAACCCATACTTTAAGGCTTCAAGTTCGGCTTCATCAACCGTAGGCGCCACAAGCTTTTTCTTGAATCCCCATAACCAAACTCATGAGTCTGATCGCATGACTCCCTCGGCAACCCTCAAATTAGATATGTAGTGACAATTACCATCCATGTTAAGCTTAATCCAACCGATTTTCGGTTTGGACCACTTCCCTTTCGCACTTGCATTCTGTTTCTTTATGCGAGCCATTGAGATCAACACCAAGTCGCCTAATGTTAAAAATAATGTTGTTGTTCGTAACTTTATTTCCCCCGAACACCACTTCACTTCTCGCTTTCCATATGCACCAAACCGTCGCAGCAAAGACACTATCCCAGCTCACGTTTGGAAGCAGATTGCAAGATCAATTTTTCCGCGTCTTATTCATATGAAACCAGGCTTCATCATTGATCTCATCAAAATTTCTCAAGTCATAAACGTCCAGGATTATGGACCAGATAGCACGAGCAGCCGCGCAATCTCTTAATAGATGTATGACGGATTCATCTGAGGAATTACATAGAGGACAAGCAGTCGAGTTGATAATTTTCCGTACCTTTCATAGAAGATTCTTGGCCAAACAGTTGCGGGATTCCAACAAAAGGAAATGCTGAAGTTTATTGCTAACTTTAGTCTTCCAAATCCATCCACACTTAACTACATTCCCGGTATCCGCCCATACATTTTCCAGAACGTCTTATATACCGATTGGCACGAGAAAATACCACTGCTCGTCTTGTTCAAGATCACCACTTATTCGTTCTCAGTAAGTGTAATATTCTTCATGACAATCTCTTCATGCATATTTAAAGGAATCTGCGTATATAAATTAGCAAAATTCCAATCCCCTAGATTTGTGGCCACGTCCCCCACTCGCAATTGCGCATCTCTCGGGTCAATGTTCGGGACTAAATTGCACAACCTTTTATCCTCCAAACAATATTCATACCAAAAATATGTCGACATACCATCACCGATCTTCCAACGTATTTTGGTCTTATTTTATCTAGGTTACAATACACCGAGAAACACGTTACGATAGGCTTGGCTAAACCAAAATAATGTTATTCTATTACAAGGAATTGACTAGATTGGTTTGGAACACCCAACACAAGTGAACTAAGCAAAATGACTAAAATAGCCATTGACCATCTAACGTCGAACGATGACGGTTCGATGCTTCTTGAACGATCGAATCTGGAAACTGTTGAACGATCTTGGTTCTATACCAAGAACTCTCGAATAGGGCAGCTCGATCATTAACTCTTGAATGGGAGAACAGTCGAATGAAAGAATAGTCGAACGGCTAGTTTCAATCGTTATGGGTTGGTGCGTAGTAATGAATGTGTGGCGTGAATATCGAGAAACGGGATATTTATAGACCCTGTTTCGCGCGACCTAGACCGAGTGCGGAGCATGACAGTCATATGGGACTCGGATCGACAGTCTCAACAACAGTCGAACGGGCCCAGTTCGATAGTAATATTTTTGGGCCTTCTCGTGTAGGCCCGCCCAAAACACTTTTGGGACTCCTAAAATACCCATATCATATAGTCCCCCTAGTTTGAGAGTCGGTCTTAATTCAAGATCGGGTTCCGTCTAAAAATTGTCTTGTTTCGAGTAGTTGTTCCCTTCGTGTTTCAAAGTTTGCCCTTTCATCTGTGGGCCGTGACTCTGTAAGATTGGTTAACAACTATATTTTATCTGACTTGAAAATATGCCCCCATTTGCGAGCAGTGACCCGTAGGGTTGGTTGGCAAATAGAATTTATCTAGCTTGAAAATATGCCCCCTATTTGGGAGCAGTGACCCGTAGGGTCAGTTTCCAAATAAAATTTATTTGGCTTGATAATATGCCCCCCATGTGGGAGCAATGACCCGTAGGATCGGTGAAACAGTCGAACCAGCCCTAATTCTCCTGTTTTTGATAAGTATCAAATCCTACGTGTTCGATGGATATGACTCATAAGATGATTTTAAAATAACAGTGTTATTCGATTATTGTATTGTTGTCAAATTTGTAAAATTCGACTGTCATTTACAATCAAACTAGTGTGAGTTCGATTGTTATGGTTACTGTTGAATCTAGGTGTAATTTGATAGTTATTAAAACGTTGTCGAATTTGTGAAATTCGACTGTCATTTACAATCGAACTGGTGCGAGTTCGATTGTTATGGTTACTATCGAATCTACACGTAATATGATAGTTGTTTAAAAGTTGTCGAAATTGTAAAATTCGACTGTCATTTACAATCAAACTGGTGCGAGTTTGATTGTTATGGTTACTATCGAATCTAGGCGTAATTCGATAGTTATTGAAACGTTGTCGAATTTTCAAAATTCGACTATCATTTACAATCGAATTTATGTGAGTTCAATTGTTATGGTTACTATCGAATCTAGGCGTAATTCGATAGTTATTGAATTGTTGTCGAATTTGTAAAATTTGACTGTTATGAACAGTCGAACTAGAGTTAGTTCGACTGTTATTTCTGTGGGCTTGATGGGCCTGCTCACCTCTATATAAGGGTGTGAGGAGCTGATGAGGTTCATTTCTCGCGGCATGGGCAACTTACGTTCAAACATAAGGACTATCAAACTGTCCTCGTTCGATATTGTTTTAGTATCGAATCAAGGATTATTCGACTATTTTATTTAGAAAAAAATTATTTTTATTTTTGTGCTTTCTCTATCTCAACTCATTGTCTATTTGTTGTCTGCAGTGTAATTTTCTCACTGATTCTGTGTATTTTTGCGACTACTGTTCAAGGTAGTTTAATTGTTCATTATTTCTTCTATCACCTGTTTATTAGTTTTTGCTTGTTTGCACGTTCCTCGACGTACTTGTGTGATAAGGATGACGTACGCGGTGTAGTCAGCTTTTCTTTCTTTTTATTTTTTATTTCAGTTCGTGTAAGACAACATGTCCAACGAGATTGTGAATGGTGACTTTTTGTCAAGGAGTGAGTCGAGTAGTACGTCTAGTACCGACTCTAGTAGCTCCGTGAGGGCTCCTGGCTCAAGGTTCATGGGTGATGGCTTGAGCGAGGAGAATTCCCCTGACCTGGTTGATCTTAAAGATGTGGAGTGCGAATCATAGGGAAAGCAGGACTCCGCTCCTCAGCCAGGGAGAGGAGATGAATCCATGTATGATATTGTAGATAATCGTGCTAATAGTGAAGCTAATGAAGGGAATGAGGTTATTGATAGGCATCCTGTTGAGTCTGATGAAGAAGTTGGAGATCTGGCGTACACAAACTATGTCTCGCGATTGTAGCACAACCGAGATTATCTTCGGACAACTTACGATATAGGGATTAACTATAAAATAGTCATCTCGACTTGGGAGCAGCAGGTTCATACTGCACCGTCGGGGTTCCTCACTGTTTTTGTTGGGCAATTGGCCAACGGCCTAAGGTTTCCCATTAGTCCTAATGTGACTACCATCCTTAGGTCCATAGGGCTGGTTCCTAGCCAGTTAACGCCGAATTCGAGTGTGCATATAGTTGACTTTATTGTTGCGATGAAGGGGTTGGGTGTGCCTTGTGGGCTAAATGAATTGTGGGTCTTGTTTGAGGTTTCGTGCAAGGGAATGGGGTTTTACCACGTGAAAGCCTTGAAAAAACATAAGTTGTTGAATGGGGAACAATCTAGGTATGGGAAGAATTGGAAAACACGGTATTTCTATATCGAGGAGAGTTGACCGGGAGAGTTCTCCCCCTTCCGACGAGATTGGGTAGTTGTACCTAAGATTCTGATACCTTGTTGGGTGCGTGGTTCTAGATGGGGAAATAACTTTAGAGCCAATTTCATAATGAATCACCAACTAAACATGAAAGCCTTAGTTAGGAGTGAGGTTTTGTCGTTGGCGGGGTTATCCCCAGTCCCGTACACAAAGAGACATACTATTGGTATATGTTTGTTATGTTTGTATGAATTTTTTGCTTCGCAATATATCCGGATTCTCGTTGATATTTGCTATTTTACCTTGCAGAATCCTTCATAATGAGTTTACACGCACGCATGAGTCAGGTTTTGGCCGCAGAATCGGACACGTCTCGTGTGGCTCTTCCTATTGCAGTTCCCCCACCCAAGAAGAGGAAAGCTAAGGGGAAGAAAACAGCCCTCAAGGCTGGAACGTCTTCGCACACTTGCGAACCAATCGACCAATTCGAGGATCTATTGGGAAGAGGTCGTGTGAATTCTCCCTCCCTCGGTTGATGATAATCTAACGGGGGAATTTAAAATCCCTATTACTGACGATGTTGGGGCAACCAAATGGACGGAGGCAGCTGCCCTAGCTAAACAAAGAAGGGTTCCGCAGATTAGGTCGCAAATTGGCGGTGTCGCACCCGCTGGGACTCGCCCATCTGGTCCTACTCCGGCCAGCAGCTCAACCCCCATGTTGGGGTAAGTACTGGAGCTGAGTCTAGGAAAGGTACGGTTGTTCACATCGGGGAGTACGAACATTCCCAAAAAGAGGCGATGAATGCAATGAGAGTGATATTCCCGAGCCTCGCCACAGCCTTTCCGACCTCCGTGGAAAAGCGAATGTAGTTGGTGCGTCTTGCGCTGCATGTAGTTAATTCGGTAACTGATTTTAGATTAGGTGTTTTGCTATAGCAATTGAATATATGCTCATTAATTGTTCCATTGTTGTTTTTAGAATGGTGGGGTCGTCGATGCCATCGCTGAAGGGCTGATGCAAGCCCACAAAGAAAGGACAACATTGCTGGAATGCCTGAGGGTGGAATTCCAATGCAGTGATCCTAAGGCGTTGAAGGCTGATATGGATGAGAAGGAGAAAGCCCTGTAACTCTCTAGAGACGTTGCTGCCCGAGCGAGCGGTGATCGAGAAACTGTAAGACTTACTGAGGAGAGGATTCAGCGGCTTGAGGTGCATGTCAATAATTTGAGGGAAGGAAATACCGCATTGGAGTTGCGGGTGGCAAACCTTGAGAAAGAATTAGCTGCTGAGATGGAGAAAATAGGGCAAGCACAGGATCTTGGATATGCCCACGGTTACAATACACCGAGAAAATTGGCAAGCACAAGATCTTGGATATGCGCCAATATTTTGGTCTTATTTCGTCTGGGTTACAAAACACTGAGAAACTCGTTGAAATAGGCCTGCCTAAACCAAAATAATGTTATTCTATTACAAGGAATGGAATAGCTTGGTCCAGAACACCTAACACAAGTGAACTAAGTATAATGACTAAAATAGCCCTGACCAGCTAACTATCGAACGATGACGGTTCGATGCTCATTGAACAGTCAAATCTGGAAATTGTCAAATGATCTTGGTTCGATACTAAGAGCTCTCGAACAGGGGCAGCTCGATCATTAACTCTCGAAACGAGAGAATAGTCGAATGGCTGGGTTCGATCGTTATGGGTGGCTGCGTAGTAATGAATGTGTGGCATGAATATCGAGGAATGGTGTATTTATAGATCCCGTTCCATGGGACCACCGAGTGTGAAGCATAACAATCGAACGTGACTTAGTTCGACAGTCTCAACAACAATCGACCGAGTCCCAGCTCGATAGTTATATTTTTGGGCCTTTCTCGGGTAAGTCGGCCCAAAATAGTTTTGGGCCTTCTAAAATACCCCCATCACAACGCAAGCAAGGTTTCATTAATTCCATGCAACACATAACCCCTTTCCAAGTCGAGCTCCCGTTAGCCTTCGGTGTGTGATTAAGTATCATGTCTTCTTTAAGAAATTTTGCACGGATCAGGCTACTCCACATCCACATCGTATCTTCATTTTTCAAGATTTTTCCCCCAATCTTGGAGGGTAACGCCTTATTTTTAGTTTAACTCATATGAATACCCAAACCACCCTCTCCTTTGAATTATGTTACTTGGTTCCAACCTACTTGGTGGGGGTGCTTTAGGTGGCCCATAAATGAACTGGGCCAACATGCCCCATTAAAGGCCCAAAAATAAGAGAGTCGAACCAAGGCAGATCGACTGTTTTCTAGACAATCGAATGTCCCTGTTTGATTAATATTGCCCGTACACAGAACGGGTACCGCACACTGAGGTCTATATATACCATGTTCCCCGATATTCACGCCATGCATTAATTACTATTCACCAACCCATATCAATCGAACCCCATTGTTCGACTGTACGATAAATTTTTGGTTTGACATTTTTTGGAGCAAGTTCGATTGTTAAGCATCATCCTAGTCTCGTTCGAGAGCTATCAGCATTGAGCCTAGTGCGGTTCAATTGTTCCTCGATTCGAGGGTTTCCCGAGCATTGAACCTACCCATTCGACCATCTACAGATATGTCTATTCAAGGCTATCTTATTCGTTCTAGACTAGTTAACGTGTATTAGGTATTCTGGACTAAGCCGGTCCTTTCTTTGTAATAGGCTAGCATATTTTGGTTATTTCAGACCCACTTGTACTGTTTTCTCGGTGTATTGTAACCCAGACGAAATAAGACCAAAATATTGGCGTTGTCTGTGGGAACACTACAAGCACGGCAGCATAGGTAAGATGTTTAAGGTAACTCAATCACAGAGCAGAGCTGCAGAGAGTACCACTTCTGAAATGCATCGTATGGCAGTCCCGCAGCCAGCCGTGAGGGCGAGGACGCCATTACTCCGACGAAAAGGATACCTTCACCTATATAACAGGATCAACCAATGCCAAAATCTAGGGATCAACCAGTTCCAAACACGAAATAGCAGCAACCACCACTGTTGGGTTGTCGGTTGCTTTCAATGATAAGATCATGGCAATAACTCGCATGGAAGTGGTCGCGGTCTTGCCCGCTCCTCAACCTCAGGTTCCACCACCGGATGAGGGCCATAGAGGGGTTCCACGAGAGCAGGGATCGGCTACAAGATGCCCCGCTGATGAGGTTAGAGATAGACAACATATGAAGGGTCGAGAAGCAAGGTCAGTATCGGTCGAGGTGCAATCCGAAAGGCACCATGATGCAGCAAGACATGAGGCTAGTTGAGGTAATGCAGGTGACTCGATAACAGAGCAAGCTGAGATTACGAGAAGATTGGAAAGACTGAATAAGGAAAAAAACAAGGTGGAGAACAAGATGGCACTATTGGGAAGGACCCGTAGGAGCACGCCTTACAGTGGCGATATAGAGGCCGAGGTATTAGGACACGACAATAAGATACCACAGTTGAATACATATGATGGAAAGAAAGATCATCGGGAGCATATCTTCTATCTGGACGATTTTGCTTTCAATGCACGACTTCAGTGACAATGTGCAAGTGTGCATATTCGCCACCACATTGACTGAAGTGGCATTGGATTGGTTTGCGAGAATTCTCGAAATGATAATAATGAGTTACGAGGAGTTTAGAAAGAAGTTCAAGAGCCAGTTCTCGAGCCAGAAAATGACAGTTATGGACCATTCTCACTTGTATGCAGTGAAGCAAGGGGAGAAGAAGTCCTTGAAGGATTTTATTATGAGGTTCAATTCGGAGCTATTAAAGATTGATAACTCGAAGGGTGAAATGGTTGCAAGCATCATCTTCCATGCAACAAGAAATCCAACCTTCTTCGCGCAATTGCTAAAGGAAAAACCAAGACCGATCAAAGAAATCAACAAGTTGGCGTATGAGATAGTGAATTTTGAAGAAATGATTGCAGCAAAGGCCATCAATCACACTCCTAGAGCCAAGGAGAAAGGAAGAGAGGACCAAGGGTGGAATAAGAACATAAATGAAAGGCATATACACTCTTCGCCCAGAAGATACACCCCCTAAATACGGATATTATGACAATTTATGGGGTGGCAAAAAGAAAATGATTGTTGAACGAGCCCAGGAAAATGAAAGACTCACCCGCAACAAGGCTTTCTACCCACTATTGCAAATATCACAAGCAAAACGGATACACTACAGAGGAGTGCAAAGATTTAAAAGATGAGATAGAGTGATTAATCAAGGATGGGAAACTTGCCGAATATGTCACAAGCTTGAAATATGAGGAGGATAAGGCCAACCGGGTTAGTTCGCGGTCACCCTGGAAAGATAAACAAAAGATAACGGACAACATGCAGATATGGACTATTCGCAACTGATGGACGACCAGCCCAGGAAGGGCATAATACACACGATCTCGAGAGTCCCGGTCGGTGCCAACTTGGTCAAAGGACGAAAGAGAGTGATGAGGGATATTGACGCAAATCGATATATGGGTTTCATGGACCTACTCAGGATTGAGGAGGTGGCTCCAAAAGAGATCACGTTCTCGAAAGAAAACATGATGAAATTAAGTCATTGGGCTATTTAGGCTGGTAAGTTAAACTACCCATTGGTAGTTATGGTCGACACTGCTAACTTTGGTGTTATGAAAGTCTTAATAGATAATGGAAGATCAGTCAACGCGCTCTTCGCCTCTACTTGGCAATAAATGGCGTTAGGCGACAGCAACGTAGAGGCTAAGGACCCCACTATGCAGTTTCGGTGGAATAAAAGCGATCCCATGCAGAATAGTCACTCTCCCGACTTCACTTAGAACTTCACCATAAAGGAAGACCATGCTCATAGACTACATGATCGTGGACTTGCCATTCCCTCACAATGCAATCTTGGGGAGGCCAGTGCTCAACACTTTTAGAGCAGTATTGAGGACTCACTACCAAACGATGAAGTTTTCGACCATAGTAGGAACGGGCGAGGTGATTGTCGATCATGGACAGGGATGGCTCTGCTATGTCGCATTGCTCAAATTACCGCTTCGTGAAGAGGAGGAGGCGATGGCTGCGCTGGTCCCCGCAGAGATGGAAGGGATCGACTGACCTAATTTTTGCTATTTCTGCCAGTTATTTCATTTCCAAGTACATTCGAACAATGTTTATTTGTCCCCTAAATAGCATCATGTTTTAAAGGCTAGCATGTAAAACTTAAAACAGAAACTACGGAGTCTTGAGTACTGGGGAACCACTCGGGAAACGTAGGCAACTTGGCAGCGCGCTAGGCTTAGCCCTATCATTTATTAAACATTTATATTTATTGAGGCTTGTATTGCCGTTATCATGATCATAACAGGTACACGCGATGAGGGTCAAGAGAACCCGAGCGGTCACAAGATGGGCTACTCAAGCATGTATTACATTATGCTATATATTGATATATATATATATATATATATATATATATTACTTGTTTATTATCGCGATGCTTGAAAGAGTGTCCTAAGAGGTACACACAACAAAGGTCATGTGACCCTAAGACCCGAGCGGTCACTAGACGGGCGACTCCAGCCTAAACTATTTTATAAAATATAATTATGTGTCTTTACTTATTAATGCAAGACCCAGTAAGGGTAATATGACAGTTAGCAAAGAGCGGTAACTCAAACTAGAACGGAAAGCTACCGGCATCCAAGAGATGAACACTTCATCAAAACATAGCAAGTGCAAACCTAAAATCTCGAATAATGCAAGAGATGGGCACTCCGCCAAAAATAAGGCAAGTGCAAACCTAAAATATCGAGGAACAAAAGAGATGGATACTTCGCCAGAATAAAGCAAGTGCAAACCTAAAATCTCGAAGAACGAAAGAGATGGACACTTCGCCAAAATAAGGCAAGCGCAAACCTAAAATCTCGTAGAACGAAAGAGATGGACACTTTGCCAAAATGAGGTAAGTACAAACCTAAAATCTTGAAGAACGAAAAAGATGGACACTTCGCCAACTAAAGGCAAGTGCAAACCTGAAAATCTGAGAATATTAACGAGGGATTCGCCCGTACATCACGAATAAACGCCAATGTATGCGCAATCCAATCAGGGTGTGCACCGACCACGGCTAAAGGAGCAACCAATGATTTTGCAAAATCCTAAAAGAGCGATATCCGAGTCAACAAACTCAGTTACCACAATTCAAAAAGTACAAGCAAAGAAAAAATACTAGCACACGAGAATACACAACACCATAATAAACAAGAAAGCGGTGTTAAAAAACTTGCCCACGAGGCTAACATGTGAGATGCAAAAGGAAAACTAGCCTTACTCACGCCAGCATATGAGGTGCGAGAAGAATGAGTTTACAAGACTAAAGCAAAAGAAAACAAAAATATCCATAATAAAAGAAAAGGGCGACACAACGCCCAACATCAAAATACGAAATTGTTCATAAAACGAAAAATTACCAAAACACTTAGGCCTCGGCGTCATCCTCATCATCATCAGAAGGGGGATATGGAGCAGGCAGTGGAAGAGGCAGCGACAACCCGAGGGTAACCAACTTCCATTTGTTCAGCAAGCTCGCAAACTCGTCTGGAGGAGTAGTTTCGTTGTCGCCAACCACGGGTAAGGGCTTCAGGTCAGGGCCCAATGCTAAACTCAGCCAGTTGGCATCAAAATTGCCATGCAAATAATGTGTGTTGTGAATCTGACGCACAGTCAGCACCTGCACCTTCTTTGTATCCTTTATGCCATGGCAGAGACTAAGTTCTTAGAAAGTATTACTTCGTAGGATTTTCTCAATGATCGCTAGCCATTGCGCCGGAGTAGGGGGTTGCATACACCAAATGGGGGTAAGCAACTAAGGAAAGTCATATAATACAAAACGTGACAACAAGAACAGTGCAAACCTCGTTTAGGCCACGGGAATATCCCAATCCTTCTGCATGTTTCGTTTTCTCCTTCTCTCTCGCGAGTTGTTACTTGAGCTCTCCTACGCGTGTCTTTAATGCGGTCTTCTTGTTCCTCAACTTGTAAACCTCCTCCTGAAGCTTACGAGTCTTCTCCTGGGCAACCTTCGCAGCTTACCGATCAGCACTTGCTCTCGTAGAGGAGTCTCTGGCGAGCTTGAGGGCTTTGCCTTTTCTGTCCAACGCAGCTATAAAGTGCCTCGGGGTTGGTGTCCCGAAAATCTGCCCTGAATCGCTCAATTTCAGCTGCTCTCTCCTCGTGTGCACGCTCCAGGCCATGGGCCATCACATCAACAACTTTGCCTTGCTGAAAGATGTCAAACATGTCAGATAGAGAAATTAAAACTCAATGTCGTGCCAGAGAACTAGAAAGAGAATTCGGGAGGAGAACAAGCCTCTCCAACTCCACCCGCTTATTGGTGGGCGTAGGGAACCGCATGGCTAAGCCAGGAAACAACACCCTCAATGCATTTACCGCCTCCTCTTTTGATTGTGCAACCCAACTAACACGAACTTGAGAAGCCCTCGCGGCACCCGCTCTAGAGTTCGCCTCAACAGGGGGGACTGATCCACTAGCCAGAATGTCCCCGATTTCATGCACTCCAGGAGCGCGGCGCTGTTGGTCTAGGACCTAGTCTGATGGACCCTTCTTCTCATAGCCGCGATAGCCGGCTCGACCACGTCTGGGCCCCCAACATCATCAGCGGCAGGAATATCTAAACCCCCAAAGGTATCATCACCTATAGGAGGGGGTGAAATCTCGCGATCTCCTTGATTAGGGCCCTCAAACAGCTCAAACGGTGCGTTAGCTTGACCACATACCCCAGTGTGTGCTTGCCGATTTCTAACTACGTTATTCTCTTTGGTTTTTGTCTTTTTGGGCGGGGGAATAGCAGTAGGCACCGTTACTAGGGGCGCACCGGCCTGCGCGGCTAGAACTTGGTTCATGCGGGCATGGCGACTCACAATGAATGACTCTGAAAAGATCAAATACCAGATGTCAGTAACATTTTCAATGACTCCCAAAACCAAAATCCTCAATAAGGCAAAGTAAATAAATACCAATAGTATCGCTCCTGGTATACAAAACCATGGCCAACCCTCCTAGGGACAAAGTCTCATCAGTAACCAAATATTTGATAGTAAACTGGTGATTGGTCACCAGATTGGCTCTGAAAGTGTTCCCCCACCCCGGACCCCTTACCCCACGGGAAATTGGGATCTTCAGTATCTCCACCCAGTCTCTATTCAAATGAGAGAATTCCTTACTTCAACTTTCTTAGATGTAAAAATACATTTTCTTTCAGTTCTTTCTGTACCCTATACGTTCCCCGTTCAGAAACTTATGCTTCTTTAGGGCTTTCACGTGGTAAAACCCATTCCCCTTACGTCCTATATCAAACAAAGCCCAAAATTCATTGGGACCACAAGGAACACCCAGCCCCTTCATCACAAGCAAGAAGCCCATAATATGCCCGTTGGAATTTGGCGTAAGTTGGCTAAAAACCAAACCTATGGTTCAAAAAACTTTCATAACATCGGGGGGATGGGAAACCGTAAATTGTTGATCAACTGCCCCACAAGTACCGTAAGGAATCTCGGGGTGCGGTGTGGACCCTCTTTCCTCCGTGAGAAATCTTAACCTTATAGTTCCAACCTGTATGAAAGGTTGTCACAAATAAGCACGACTATGCTGCAAACGCGAGACATAGTTTGTATAATCCAGGTCGATAGGCTCTTCATCGTCATCGGACTCATCAACATCCCTCTCCTCTATTCCGTCTGATTTACTTTCATATCAGTTATCAATGATGTCATACAGAGGTTCACCACCCTGCCCTTGCTGGACGGAAGGACTTTGGTTCCCTCCCGAGTTATTTTCCCCACCTTCGACACCACCTCGGTCCGGAGAACTTTCCCTCGATGAATTAATATCCAAGCCCTCTGCATTTGGAGCCCTCACCAAACTACTCGACTCGGTACTGGAGGAGTCACTCCAGTCACTTCCGAGATCAACATCAACACTCAAAATCTTGTCTGACATCTTGCTTACAGAACTGAAAATAAAAATAAAAACAAAAAGATGATTGTACTAGGTCCACTAACCTCTACAACACACACATAATCAAGGGTGTGTAGGAAATTAAATAACACAAGAGGTGAACCATTAAACTAACTTGGGAACTACGTTGTCGAGCATACCTACTTGATGAGAAATAAAATTGTAGACAATAAATAAGCAGTTAGAAAAAATCTACAAAATTCTTTCGAAGTAAACTATCGAACAACTGGAACGACCAAACGGTTTGTTCATACAAAAGAGTATCGAACAGGTCCAGTTCAACACTTCTCACCAAAGCGCGTAAAATTGCACAGAGTTACGAATGAGCTCTTTTCCCTCCGTACACCTATATATAGAGAGTACTCGTCCCACGAGCGAAACTATCGAACTAGTAAGCGTTCGACACTTCGAGGATGGTCGAATCACACCGAATTCGACACTGTTCAAGGCTATCTTAGTCATTCTAGGCTTGTTAACTTGTATTAGGTGTTTCTTACTAAGATGGTCCTTTCTTTGTAATCGGCTAGCATATTTTGGTTGTTTCAGGCCCATTTGTACCGTTTTCTCGGTGTATTGTAACCCAGACGAAATAAGGCCAAAATACTACTAAATGAATTTTCTCTTGCGCAATGTAATAAAAAAATCTCTATTTAATTTATCCAAGGTTTCACAACATTCTCCGGCAACCATGATACTGATTTGATTAAAGTATTTCTCCTCACGAGTGACAATAATTTTTGCTTCCAACTACTAAGGCATTTCATCACCCTATCCATTGTCTCCGCAAAAGTATCTCTCTTAACTCTCCCATGAACTATATTCACCCCCAAGTATTTCCCTAGATTATGTGCAAATCCCAACAACTCACTTATGCTCCTCTTTAAACTCGTACCCTCCCTTTTAGAGAAAAAAAGACTTGTGGGGTTCACTTATAAACCCGAGGCCGCACAGAATGCGTCCAAAACCTCCTTAATAGTGCGAGCTGTAGCGGTGGTGGCTTTACCCATTAAAACCAGGTCATCAGCAAAAACCAACTCGGATATATGTGGTCCACCCCGACATGGCATCACCCATTTCCATTTATTCTTGTCGACTTTCTTATGAATCAAACCCTGTCTACACACAAAATAAATAAATATGGAGAGAGTGGGTCATCTTGACAAAGTCCACACATGTATTTAAAGGTTTCCATTGGGGATCCATTCCAATGGATGCGAGTTGCGGTGTTGCGGATTATCAATTTGATTAAAGCCTCGGGAAGTCAAAGAACCCCAAAGTTCTCTCCAAGAAATTCTAATCCACTTTTTCATAGGCCTTTTCAAGATCCTACTCCATAATCATGTCACCCGTCTTGTTTTTCTCTTTAACACGAATGGAATGGAACATCTCTTGCAAGACAATAATATTCTCTTACTTGCTACGCCCTTTGATAAAACTAGATTGTGTCGCCGAAATAATTCGTGGCATGATTTCCTTACATCTCATAGTTATGCTTTTCGTGATAAATTTGTATATCACATTGCATAAAGAGATCAGGCAGAATTGAGAGATAAGTTCCAAATTTTGAATTTTGGAATCAAACAGAGATATGCCTCGCAAAGCTTAGAGTCGAAGCACTTTTCTTTGAACACGTCAGTGGCAAACTGGAGGAGAGAATTTTGTACACAATTTCACCTTTCTTGAAAAAAGAGGGCTTGAAGTCCATCCGGCCCGAGAGCTTTTAGGGGATGAAGTGACCAAACCATATTTTTTAATTCCTCAACCTCAAGCGCGCGGCAAATATTGTTCTTATCCTCTTTGGCATTTTTTGCTCGAAATATTGAAATTGGAAATCCTCTATTCTGACTACTCCCTTGCGAGTAGGAAACCGACGTGAACAGTAGCTTAAAATAATTATGTGCATAGTCCTTCACACGCACGTCATCTTTCTCTCAAATGCCGTCAATTTTCAGCAACATATTATAGTTACGCCGCCTTCTTGCAATCGTGGATTGGTGAAAGAACCTTGTGTTTCTCTTGCCCTCCCAAGTCCAATTTATTCTAGATTTCTGCAACCAAAAAAATTCTTCTTGTGTGAGCAGTTCATTGAATTCTTTGGTAAGAGAAAGTTCTAGAGAGTTCAAATTTCACTCCACCCATAATTCCTCATCTTTTGAATACCTTCGATACGCGCAAGAAGAGTCCTTTTACGTTTGAAGATGTTGTCGAATTAATCTCTTTTCCACGGGATAATAACTCGAGGGACCACTTTGATCGCCTCGACAATTGAAGGCTTCGCATCCTAGATGTTCCTCAAAATTGCCTCACAATCTGGATGTCGTAGCCATACCGCCTCGAAGTAAAACAGTCTAACATCGCCTCTCTTAGCAATACCCTAGCAATGTGTAATGATCGGCAAGTGGTTAGAATATGTACGGGGAAGATTACCACCCTGTTATCCGGATACATGTCAACCCAAGCTTGGTTAGCAAGAACGCGATCAATTCTCCCTTTGATATTCTCGCCGCTCTCCCTTTTATTTGTCCATGCATAGGCTGAACTATGGAACCCCAAGTCTATAAGGCCACAACGCGCCATATAATTTTGGAAACATCTCAGTCGGTTGATAGAAACCGTGCGGCCACCTTGCCTCTCGTAGGCGAATCCCACTTCATTAAAATCACATGTGACTAACCACAGTTCATCTTGCTCTTCAGTAACATTCACAAAATTATCAAAACCCCGGACTTTGACAATGTAAACACTTGAGAGTCGCTAAGTAGTATTTGTGTTCAGTCGAATCCCAACATGAATCACCTGATCTTCAATATTACACCTCGATTTCATCTTTGTTCCATAACATCTATACGCCCCCAATCATACCAGTCATGGGAGCCATGAAAAAGTTAGAGAAATCTAATGTACGAATAATCTTGTTCGCATGCGTATCGTTAATTCTTGTTTCCAGAATGAAAACAATCGACGGAGCATGAATCCAAATTAATTCCTTGAAGTTCCTACGAAAGCTTCATTCTCTACCCCTTGGCAATTCTAGGAAATAACCTTCATTGATGAGTTATTGAGGTGGGTCGAACGGGGTATTCAACTGTGGACCCCATCCATCTAGTAGTTAGTTGCCTCAATATCTCGAGCATTAGGAACATCGGCCTCCGTATTTCCCACATGCTTATTGTTGTTCTCTGCCAAAATAAGCTCGATTCCTCTTCCCTCATCATGTGGAATAATTTGGTCTCGATCTCCCATATCGACGGTGGAATTTCTAGAATAAGAATCATTCGTTCTATCTGTTGTGTTCGTAATATCCTTGATTTGCCTTGAAATTGATGAGCTCGTGTTATGAATTCTGGAATCTCTTCCCAGACTTCTATAAGCATCATGTTTCTGAAGAATACGCATATGATACGCATATGTTCTCCTTGTTGACTCCCGAAAGTGATCGGTGCCGCTAATTCTTTCAGAAATTGTTGCACGTTTGTAAACTCTAAATCATCGCTCTCTGCTAAAATTGAGAAGGAGTTACTTATAATGAGAACTGTCGATTTACCCTTGGACCCTTCCTTAAGAGTCATTTTAATACTTGCACCTAGTCTTTGCGACTTTCCATTCATAACCTCTTTCCTACCTTTTTGCGATAATGCTCGTGTGTAAGGCTCTACTCCCATTGTTCCTGGAAATATGAGTTTCCTTCTATGTAGAATTAAATATTGTATCTTTTTGTCTTTCCGCATGAATTGGAGTAGAAGCACTTTGAACCGATCTCCCTTTATCCAACTCATTATTTCCTTGAGAGTGCGGGACACGATTTGGTTTGCCATTTCTTTCGGGCTAAATTTCCATCCAGCCATCGTATTGTTTTTGTTGTGCCTTCTCAATAAGCCAAGTGGGAGACTTAGCCATTCCATGTTGTTCCGTTGTTAATGTGTCCCAGGGACAACTCGCATCATAGAATCTTGCACTAGACCCATAACACAGTTATCCTTCGTATGCCCAACTCTACCACATTTGAAGTAAAGAGAATGGAGGTTTTTGTAGACCACTTGATAGACCGTATCATCAAGACAAACCCCCAGTTCCAATGGCACATCAGTTCTAACTTGAACACAAACCCGTGCAAATTTTGCTCTCGCCGCATTGTACGTATTACCATCAATCTTAATTGGGTCTCCAATGCATTTGGCTAGGGATCGTAGGAAAACTTTCCTAAAGTATTCCACGAGTAGGTTCAGGATTCTTACCCATGTTATTGTGCTCTCAACTTTGTCCTTGTCGGCATGAAATTTAGGACACCATTAAAGTATCGATAAGAAACTCCATGCCAATTGCCACGAACCCTTTGTTAGGATCTTTTCTCTTTTCTCCTTGTTGAGACCCTTAATGCAGTAGCAATTGAAATCGAGTTCAACCAATTCAAAGTCGATATGAAGTTTCCCCATCGAGTCCAGTTTGGTAAGGATAGCGCGATAGTACCATGGTTTGCCAAGGACGTGGATTATGATAGAATCTTCCCATGATTTATCATTAGGGCACGTAATTCGGGCGAGCATGTTACCCTTTTAAAACGCATTGTATGTGAGGGCAGGGACATGGTTATAAGCTCTTGTTCTTCTTCCATATCATCCTCAATAAATATCACATGTTAATTCCGTTTTCGTAGGAGGATTTCGCGACATGCGTAGTCTCCGACATTAGGGTATCAAAATTATGTGAATTCATCTCTTCAATGTAATCCTCTCCCTGTCGAAAACATTTTTGTGTCCGTGTATTTGCTATAATGAAGTCCGGTAGAACGAGCTTCGTCAAGGCAAGGTTAATCTTATCCGATTGCGGTAGGGGGTGGTGGTGCTAGGGTTAGTATTGCCTTTTTTTTTTGAACTCTTTTAGTTTCTACTGCAGTTTGACATAGAGTATAATTAAACTCGATGTAGTCGTCTTTGTGACTTTGCATGGAGTAGAAAAAAATAAACAGCTATTGACGATTTAATTAATATATATTAGTAAATAACAAAAAAGAATGTTTGTGGAATTTTTCAAACATGAGGAGATATTCCTATAATTATCTCAAACCTCATTTGTGTAATTCTCCCAAGATAAAAACCTTTACATGTTCTTATCTCATCTCGAAAGTATTTATTTGTTCGCATTGCTTCTGTTTCGACTACAATGTGTACTTATTGTAGCCAACGGCTTAATGTAAAGGTACTTTGCATCGAATCTGGACTAAAGATTTAAACTAGTGGTTAACTTGTAAAGTACAAGACATCATCTTGTAATTTAATTATTTAACACTACTCAAAAGGTAAGAGACATAATCACTATTCACCAAAAGACACATGGCACAAAAATAATTATGTTCAAATTCTCACATTTCAGAAAACCTGCGGTTATAGTGATTTACTACTTTTTCTTAAAAAAAAAAGTTGGATGTTAGAGTATAGCTCTTTTGATAAATGAACAATTTCTAGCTGAAACTTTTAGTTTATACAGAGCGAAGTATAAAGTCACCCCATAATTTTTGAATATATTTCAATAGCTCTCCCCTATAAATGCACCAAATACACACGAGAAAGTTTAAACCAGAGTTTTAGATCTCCTGATCTTATTGTTCCTCATCAAAGGCAATGGTTGCCTTTTCCTTCCAGCAAAAGTAAAGAAGATATTGATATGGTATGAAAATACAAACTGGGAACTCCAGATGAAACTAAAAACAAGTCTAATTAGCATCCATGTTGTTTGAAAAACATAGAGTGTGGTGAGAAAATAGACAACATAAAATCCATGATCCTAATTCAGCACTTAACATTACTGCCATACATACTGGCAGAGGAAGGTATTAGCTATTAGAAATATTCTTACATACTGTCATAATAGATTAAACCAAGGAAATGCTGCTCTCTCCACCTGGGGGTTGGCGGACACCACCAAAATAGTCTCGGGACTGAACCTTGCCATCTGCAAATATATCACTGCCACTCATCTCTTTCAGCTTAGCAGAACTCAACGGCTTCTCCGCAGATCCTGGGGGAACATCTCCCTTGAAAATGTCATTGCCTGTCAGTTCTGCAAATTTCTGGTTGTGGATTTTCTTTGTAGTGTTGACCGTAGGTTCTTCGCCAAACAGTATGTTGCTTTGACCTCCAGCAGGCTAAAAGAAGCAAATATAGTTCAATGCATCCATGAATTGCTCAGATGGGAAAATAATAATCAATAAAATGACAAATTAGGCAATCAAATATAAATCTCACAGCGATGGAATATTTGGATCTTTAACACTATAGTTAACATAAAACTTTTGCAGGAACATGGAAACATGCAGTTTTCAATGTAAAAGCTACATGGACTCAAACGTCAACAAGAATTTGACTGGGTTACTGTGAGGGGCTCATGGATATTTTTTTTAAACATTCAAGGAATGGCAACATCGTATCTACATGGTTAGAAAATAAGCAAATGAACCTCAGAAAGCTTAAAATATTGTAAAATTACAGTTCTCTCAGTGGAGCATATTGAGGTAATATGATTATAAATAGCGGAAAATCCTCTGAAGCTAGGGGCATGGCATATAAACTTGGAGGACAGCAAATTTCAAAGTGGTGGCAAGTCAAGCAACAACTGTTTTCCGAGCACTTGAAATTAATTGTGTTCATTGAATGCCCACTTTCTCAACAAGCTTTAAGAAGGAGACAGTGAAATTTAATATGTTCTTATATTATTTCCATAATTGCCCCTTCAAGTAATCTTATAATAAAACATAATACGTTTAACTTTTTCCCTGTGAAGGTCAGCTTAATCTGACTCAGATAGCGCAGATATCATATAGAATGAACATCAAGTGTATCGCACTTAAGCTAGAAAAGGGGTAAGAAGATAGAAGATTTAAGGTTGTAACAAATGGGGCACAGAAGTTAACTCACATTAGAAACTTTAACAGAAGTACGAACACTTCGTGGTGCAGGTTCATCTATATCTTTGCTTTGTTTTATTTCCAGGGTGCGTGCAGCAGCCACTGATCGAGAAGGAATTTCAGGTGGAGGGCCAAAGATGTCATTGCCACTGAGTTCCTTGGTTTTGGCATTTGAAAGCTGCTTCTTTGTTCTGCTCTCAGAATCACTTTCTAATGTTCCACTCAGTTCTCGCTGTTTCGCAACCTCGGGGATACTAGTCGGTTTCTTTGGGGAAATTCTTTCTTCAGTACTGAATGAGATCTGACTTATCCCATTCGCAGCTTGCTGTTATCAAACAAAAAATGAATTCAAAAAATAGAGCAAAAAAAATTGGACTTGGACAATCTCATCGCAACCTAATATTTTAAGCTGTTCTGGCAGAGCCATAACAAATACCTGAACAATGCGGACTGATGTTCGGTTATTATAATTGCCATCAGCATTTCCAGATTCTGAAGTATCATCTTCAGCATCACCGGCAAATATTTTACTCCCAGTCATCTCCTTTAACTTGTAGCCTGAACATGGCTTCCTGTAAACAGCCAACGTAACATTTTGCACAAGTCTTATTACACGTGGAGTCATTTGTGCCGATCGACAAGAAAAATCCAAAAAAAGGAAATTTTTGGCAACAAAACTATTTGCCGTTATTAACAATTAACTCTACGATGTTCTCTTGTTTAACTTTAAAGCCCAACGGCAGAAACTCGTAACTAACTAACAACAATGTAGAGGGAAAACGGTGCTGAAAGGCATTAACCAGACTAGTCGGCGTTTCACCAATATAGGTAGGTACTTTGCTGATGAATATACAAAACTTACCAACAAACAGTAGATCGTTATTCCATAAATGACAAAATTATGCTCTAAGTAACAAATTTGATTGTCCACGAGCCAATAATACCCTCTCCATTCAGGATTTTGAAAACCAATTTGATGATATAATTATAAATAGAAAGCTTGGAACAAAAAGATAGATATAAACAAATCAGCTCGAAATCAAAATTAATCAAATGAATAGCTTTATTGTGTTACGATTTAAAAACAAATCGAGAATTATTGAAATAAATGAATTGTACGGTACCACACCGTCATGCAGCAAGGAGATTAATAATACCTTTTATTGAGGCTCTCAGCTTCCTCATCAGTGATCTGACCTCCAAACAACACCTTACCGATTCCGTCCGATGGCTATAAATATTCATTCAAAAAAAAAAAAAACGAGGTCAGGTGAGGTCAGGTGAGGTGGATAACGAATGAGGGGGAAATAATGACGTCATAATGGGAATGAGGGGTACCTGATTAGGTCGAGGGGCGGAGACGGGGGATTGAGACGGCGGAACCTCCGACCACGTCAGCAGATCTGAAGTGGAAGTGTGAGGCTTCCGTGTTGTTGTTGTTGGTGTTGCTCTCGACATTTCTCTTTCTCTTTCTCTCTCTCTCTCTCTACTGCTCTCCGTTTCAAATTATCTTTTTTGAATATGCAACAAAATTCAACTACTATTTATTACACTGTTTTGGGATTCGGATCAATTTTATTTTTATCATTTTAATGATATAATAAGAAACCCACTAAATTGTAATTACAAGGTCTAAACATGCAACTAGATTATGTGATTTAAGTTCGCAAAGCTTTTCTATATGACAAACAAAAATCGACAAAAAAATATATATATATTGAAATTTTAACAAAAACAATTGTATTATTTGTATTTTAGATGGTAATAATAATAATAATAATAATAATAATAATAATAAGTAAAAGCAAATGTTGGTTCACCTCTTCATGCCTAAAGTACGAGGAGGTATTTCGTAAAAATGTTATCTTACACACTGATATCGGTAACCAATGCGATTATCGATGGACGCGTGTAGTAGAGATAAAATAATTAAATTTAAAATAATCTTACAATATTAATCGTTGGTTGTACTACGTTATGATATATAAATTATTTTCAACTAACATGCATGTACAATTTTTAGAGTACTTATAGATACACCATTTTGGTGTAGTTCACTCGAAACTTGAAAAATCATAGTGATGCTCACAAAGAGGAAGATCTTGTTTAGTTTTTCAAATTTGATTTCATTATGGATTTGATCCTTTGATTTCGACTCAATGATTTTGGTCCTATGATTTGTAAGTTTTTTAAATGTCACATTTCCAAAGCCAGAAAGTCACTTATATCAAGAATTGCACTAAAAAAATCACGTCTAGTCTTACAAGTTGGCTCCTTTTTAAAAAAAAAATCTTGTTTTTCCATACATTTGATCATACCTGGTGCCTAGTAATTACTCAATTTTGGTCCGCCTTCGGGAATTAATTTAATCTTGCCGCGAATTGCATGTCATAAAACAATGGACCCCAAATTAGAAAATTTTGACAAGTAATATAGTACAAGATCGTATATTACGAACTATTACAAGAGATTGGTAAAATAGCCTTCAACCTAGCCTACGAATTGAATTTGTCCGGAACACCTACGATGACGATTGGGTGCTTATGCTGGATGTCGAATACTCTGAGATTATCAAATGATGATGATCTCAAAACTTGGTTGATGTCGGAAGTACATATGTCGAATGTAATAAAGATGTCGAACTTAAACGATATCGGAGATGTGCTTCATATTGAATGTAATCGTATATCGATTATAATGATATATCGAAAGATGACTCAATATCGAATAAGTGTATTCGATATGCTTCTTGAACAGTAAATATTATATTAATTAATATGGCCTTGAATTGCGGACCCGTCTTTATATAGATATCGAATGTGGGGTTCATTTTTAGAATTGCGGTGAAGTCTGTACAAATATTCGATATACAATTGGGATATCCGGTTTGGGCCAGCAATTGGGCTAGGCTGGCCCATATGATATTTACCTATATCAAAAGAAAAATGCCATGTTTAGTTCTCCAAGTTTGTTATGTTTTATTTTTGGTTCTTCATAATTTTTTTATATATTTGATAACGTCAAATTAGTGCGGACTAATAAGAAGGATTTTATTGGGTTAACAATAATAGATTTGAGACACTTTTTCCGTAGTTAAGAGAGAAGTTCGCGAACGAAAAAAGAAAATTAACTTGGATATTTATGCTAACATTGGATACAAATCTTGCTCAAAATATGTTTGTTTAAGTATAGATGGTCCATTATAAATGATATTGAGGGATATATATCGTGTGAGGATGGAATCTTTTCATTAAAGGTGTGCTACTTGATTTTCATCAATCGGCAGAGTGGGTCGCATTTACTTCTAACCCAAGGTTGACAGATATGCTCACATCGTTAGATTCTAGTTGTCCGAGGTAAAATATTCCATATTGGGCTAGTGGCCAAATAATATTTTAACTTGTACTTCAATGTGGATTTTATGGCACTGAATCTTGTCACGTCTAAGAAAAGAAAAACCGGCCTTCGTACAAGATGTCCTTCTTATGAAGCTACAGTTAATGACCAGATACGAGGCCAACGACTACTTTCGTACTATGAGGTTCATCCCTGCCTTGTTTGGTGCTTGTTGTGGGGTAGGGGTCTTTCTCTACGAGGATCTTTTACCTTGTGATCTTCTTCTTTTCACTCGTATATATTTTAAGAGGAGATTTGTCGTTAGTGAAGCGAGATGTCTTCTTTACATTATTTATACTTTATGGGTTATCACTATTAAAACCGATGATAAAAATAATTTAATAAGTTCTTCAAAGAACTTATGTTAAAGCTCCACATATATTAACTTACTTTGTAGCTCGTAACTAGAGCCAATTTACTAGGAGCACTAAACATGATTTTTTTGTTCAAAATCTCCCCATTTGAGGTCAAATTCTCTAAATTGGAGGTCAAGAGTCTCATCAAATCAAATATACCATGTAACTCTTGCAACTTTTGACTTTTGCCCTCATTTTTTATGTTGTAGAAAAGTCCAATAACTCCTGAAAAATGAGTTAAAAATGTCACTTACAGGCCCGGTCGGACTTTCGTCCTACGTGACTGTTAGATCTGCAAATGCCTTATGAGGTAAAATCAATGCGTAAAATGCGGAAATACATTCAATCATCTTTAATTAACAAACAACCCATGTATTGTTTTCATTGAAAAATACCTCCCCTTGAACTATTATTTAATTACATTATTGCACCCAAAAATTAGCATTGACTTGATGGGAATCATCATTTATACCCTTTTTGTAGTTAACATATAGAGTTATTTCCTATTAAAAAGTATTATATAGATTTATTTCCTTGAAAAACAATTATATTGCAACCTTTTATATAGCTTATTAATCTTATTGAAGGTTTTACAAACTACATTCTATTTTTTATTATGTTGGTTGAATTTAAAATCGTGAAATTTATTTAATAATTCCATTACTTGAAGTTGGAGGAATATTTTAATTCAAATGTTACACTTTAAGGACGTTTATTTTTTTTATTTATTAATTATGAAAAGAAAGAGAAAAAAAAATAAAAAAACCCAAAAAACATTAAAATCTAGTTCTTCTCCATCGCACCTTAGCCGCAACCTCATCCCCCCTCAAATCAATCACCTAGTCTTCTTCTTCTTTCTTGCTTTGAGGCACCTTGGCTGAAGTTTGATAACTCAGGGCTGAATTCACCTAGAGTCCTAGACTTTTAGTACACATTTCTAAATGTTTCAAAATTGTAGTGGGTCAAAGGCCAATTCTCGCTGGAGTTTGAAAAAACGAAGTCGAATTCGCTTCCTAGAGTTTTGATTCATAGCTCGAGTCATTTTGGACTTAATCTCGAAAGGGGTTTTATCGAATGGATTTGTGTTAAGACTTGTTTCGATTGATGGTTGGTGGGAAACTTAATCGACGAAGGTTGTCGGAGGTGGGGGTTGTCCGCCGCCAGTTTGAGTTGGAGAGTGGCGGTGTGTCATGAATGGACTGCGCAAGGATTATGTTTCGAATTTTGCCAAAAAACTTACTGCGTCGTTTTGGGTCTTTGTTTCACACGATTTTTTTTATTTGTGTTTTGCAGTTTTGCCATGCTTTCTTAGTTAATTATGTGTACTTTCAGAATATTAGTCAGTCAATTAGACTTAATATAAGGCATGAGTCTGTACCTTTTGCATTATAAATAAAAAGTTATTAAAGTTATATTTCTCTTCTCGAAGAAATATCCTCTCTCTACCATGAATCATCTTCTCCTATATTGAGTTGAGTCTCTCTTTCTCATCAACTTTCTTCTCTCTCTCTTTTATCGACTTTATTTGAAAATACCAAAAATAGCAAAACAATGTTGTTAGATCGGCGACCTCTGGTGCCGTTCATAACAATGGCATCAGAGTCGTTCAGTCCTCAGATAGAGTTTCTTACCATAGGCGGTTCCTTTCATCTCATTGAAGAGAACAAGCTTCTTCTCTTAGCAATGTATGACAAACTCGATAAGATGTTGCAAAATTTTGAGAGGCGCAAAAACCTCTTCAAGACTGCAAAATCTCATGCTCATATTGCAATGAAATTGAGACATAGTCGTAGTAAAGCTCAAGAAGTTGCAGCTAATGAATTGAACGTTGATGCAATGAACGTGTATAACTTATTTGATGAAATGTCAGATTTGGATGAGGATTCACCAAACGTGTACCACTTGTTCGATGAAATGTCAGACCTAGATGGTGACTCATTAAACTTGCATAACTTGTTCGATGAGTTATCGCTGAACCAAATTGAAGATTGTTGTATGATTCATGACATTAAAGATGAACTAGAGGTTGATTCATATGACATCTATAAACTGTTCAATGAAATTCTTGAAAGGGGACTTAAGGAAGTGAAAGAGAAATCAATTGGATGCAACGTGTTCGATGAAATTTCTGAAAGAGAATTAAAGGAACTGAAGAAGAAATCAAATGGCCGCAACATGCGTCGATGGAATGACTGTGAAGAAAATGGTTGTGGAGAGTTCACTCGGCAATCAGACTATGGTTGGACTTAATAACCAAAAGATAAAACATGGAGGTAAACTATCATTAGTCTAGACAAATCTGTTTAATCCCGACATGTGTGTTGTTAAGGCTCACATATCATTTTTTGTCGATATTGGATATCTTGAGGAGTTGAATGTTGGTGAATTGTTATACTTCCCTCTTGTGAAAAAATGTACAAATGTTGTTGAATGTGGCATCAACTTTGAGGACAAATGTGTGGCTAAAGAAGAGGCAAAACGAATATGTCAATTGATGCACACGAAAAGCACATGGAATTTTAGTAAGAAGCAAAGGGAAGAACGATTGTTAAATCAGGCTTCATTTAAAAAATTTTACAATTATCATGTTGTTGAGGATCTTGGTTCAAGTATGGTCGATGTTGCTTAATCTGAACATGTAAAGTTTGAAGAAGTAGTTTGCCAAAACTATGAAGAGAAAGGTGCGAGAGTTGTTCTCTACAGTGGCGACACATTTTTGCCCCATAATTATCATTATGTCCTGGCTGATAATATGGCAGGTGGAGAGACGTTTGTGACTTATTGCAAGCCTGCACTTGAGTTTAGTTACATCTCTACATTCCTCCTTCATGGTTGCCAAAAAATAGTTAATCGTCATACTTTCAACTTTGCATTAAGTTGCATAAGGTTATGAAATTCCACATTGATTATCCTTTGGATGAAGATCAACAAGGACAAAAACAAGTGTTGGATGACTACATATCACTTTTGAGCATGGTTGATGATCAAATACTTTGCATTGTGTCGTATGTGGAAAAAGAGGAAGTTATCGCTTTTTTGAGTGCAGATTAATCGACAAAATTGAGTCTTGTTGATTCTTATAATTGTGAGTTGTGGAATAGAGGTTATCCAAACCTATTTATGCAAGACAGATTTGTTAAAATAGAACCGCAAATGTCGTCGCTTACCCCAGAGCCGCCACCACATCACTACCGCAAGGTGAAGAGCAACAACCATCTAAATGTGTTGAAGCTGAGATTAGTTGTCTGCACACTTAAATAACAAAAAATGATGGGTACATTTCAGAAACATTGGGAAGGACAAACTTACATACAAAGACAAACAAGGGCACAAGACAAATATCTTTACCACTTGACACATATAGATCAAAACTCTCTTGGGACGGATAATTTTTGCATTGATTACTTTTTGGAAAACAAAATGGAGGTATTTTCTGAACAAGTGCTAGAAATTATTGCATGTAGGAGCAAAGGTGTGGTTTCTTTTTACAAGGTTTTGGTTAAGGGTGATAGGTTACTTAAGTTAAACAGCTTGGTTTTGGTTAATAGAATTTAATGAAACACAAGGTAGAATATGGAGCTGGAGACATGGGATTATCTTTTGCATGGGGTGAAATAGCCTTAGTGAGATGAATGTAAAATTTAACCGCATGCTAAAAGTGGAATCCTTGGATGAAATTGTTGAATTAGAGCATTTAACGAAGTATAGAATATTGGTTGACTTGCAACATTTGTTCTCTAATATTGCTTGGGGCCAGAATGTTAGTCTAGCATTTCTAAAGAAGTATATGGGTTCATATTTGAAAAAATGTCAGCAGTCATGGCTTGTTAGAAATGAGCTACCAGGTGCAGATTTTGGTGAACTTGTAATTGTCTTAAGTACTCGTCGAAGCTGGCATGAATTTGTGAAACTCTATAGTGGGTCAATGGTACCATGGTTGTACATAAAGCTATATGCTTGAAATATGGCCTATGCCATCTTTGGCTTTGTGAATCTGGTCACAAGAAAGAAAAGGTAACAAGAGCCTTGTTGGATTTTACAAAAAATCATTATGTTCTTTATTTCCTTGTTCATGCAGCTGAACTTCAAATATTGATGATAGTGGACAGAAAGGTTAAGCTTTTAGGTGAACAGGCTGAGGTGAACAGAACTAAGCTTAATAATAAAACATATACACATGTCATAATTACTGTTGCTACTAAAGCTCAGATATACCTTTTGAGATAGTTAATGAGGAAAATGTTTGTTCCATTAGTATTAGAATCGCATCAAATGTGCTCGACACAAGCTTAAATCGACTAAAGAATATATTATATGAATATATCAAAGTCGTGGAGATTTTGGAGAATTTCAAGAACTCAAGCGGAGAATCTCTAAGATGCATTCATCCATTTGGTTATAATGTTAGCAACGGGGCAAAAAGAGCTATTGTATGACTGATAATCATCATATTGAAGAAATTTCTTGTGCCAACAATGAATAGCTATCAAGGAGTTCTTGGGCTTTGAGGCTTGAGTTCAAGCCTAATAAAATGGGGGAATAATGTCACGAATTGACTGCGCAAGGATTATGAGTCGCATTTCACCAAAACATTTATGGCGTCATTTTTGGGTCTTTGTTTTACACGATTTTCCTTTTATTTGTGTTTCACGATTTTGTCGTGCTTTCTTAGTTAATTTTGTTTACTTTCAGAATATTAGTGAGTCACTTAGACTTATATAAGGCATGACTTCGTACCATTTTGCATCATGAATGAAAGGTTATTAAAATTATATTTTCTCTTCTCTAAGAAATATCCTCTATTTACCATGAATCCTCTTCTCCTACATTGAGTTGAATCTCTCTTTCTTATCAGCTTTCTTCTCTCTCTCTCTCCAGCTTGATCAGAAAATACCAAAAACAGCAAAACAATGTCGTTCGATCGGCGACCTCCGGCGTCGTTCATAACACGGTGGTTGTTAAGAGTGTGTGTGTGTGTGTGTGACAGAAGGGGAGGGGGGAGCAAAACATGTTCTTAATTGTTGTTATAGGATTATTTAGGGATAAAATCACTTACCACCCTGTACTTTGACCCATTCCCTAAACTTCAGATTTTATCAATTACCCCTCTCAAGTATCCTAATCACGCCACTATCCTTGTTTCATCATAATTAAGCCCATAACTGCGCGTTAAAGGGTCATGTGCCATACATGTGTCGTATAAGTAAGGGCAAGACCGTCTTTTTAAGCCCTCTAACGGTCACAACTTTAAAATCTCCAAAATTTGTTGAAATTTTGCCCTAATTACATTTCACTATTACAATTTGCTCTCCCAAAATATTAGGTCTCTTTTTTATTTAACAATTCTTCATAGGGAACACCCACATTTGCAATTGTGGACAAAGGATTGTAATGAAGACCTCATGGACCAGCCTTAATCACGGAAGAAGGTTTGCCAAATGTGCAAGAACGACTATGAAGCATCGGTTGTGGAGGTGGTGATTTTGAGGCATATGCAAATTTTGTTAGGTTTTTGGAAGGTGAAGTAGGATAAGTGGAAGAGGAGGAGTATGAAGAGTGAGGTCAGGTTTTTTAGAATTTTGGGAGTGTCCGCCATTGTTGTGGAGCTTAGAGAAATGGTGTGGGAGGAACAGTGAAATGTAAAGGGAAGGGGTTTTAAGGGAGAGTGGTAGAGGGTCTGGGAGTATAAAGGTGAAATTGGTGGTGGCAAAGCAAATTAATTATTGAGCAAATTATTTTTTCTGCCCTTTAATTTTGGCTATATTTGCCTTTTGCCCTTTAACTTTTCGGGCTCCAATTTTGTCCTTTAACTCCTATTTTTTTGACCAAAAATGCCCTATGGGCTTTTTCATAGGATTTTTACCAAAAATACCCTTTAATTTATTTATTTTAATTAAATTTAGTTTTGAAAATAAATTTAAAATAGTTAAATTAAATTAAATTAAATTTTCTGATAAATTATAATTTTCTGATAAATGAAAAATAAAAAATAATAAAAAATAATTAAAAATAGACACCCCCCCTTTCCCCTTCCCCTTCCCCCGTCGCCCCCCCCCCCCCCCCCCCCCTTGTTCCCCGTCGTCCCCGTCGCCCCCCCACCCCACCCCGCCGATTTGCAGCCACCCCGCTGCAAATCGCGGTGAATCACCGCGATTCGCAGCGGTGTTGCTGCAAATCGCGGTGATTCACCGCGATTTGCAGCGGGGGTGGCTGCAAATCGGCGGGGTGTGGTGGGGGGGGGGGGGGGGGCGACGGGGACGACGGGGAAGGAGGGGGGGAAGGGGAGGGGGGCGAACGGGGAAGGAGGAGGGGCGACCGGGCGGGGGGGGGGGGGTGGGTCTATTTTTTTTAATTTTTTTTTAAATTTTTTTATTATAAAAAAATGAAATGACTATTTTGCCCTCGTACAAAAGCCCATAGGGCATTTTTGGTCAAAAAAATAGGAGTTAAAGGGCAAAATTGGAGCCCGAAAAGTTAAAGGGCAAAAGGCAAATATAGCCAAAATTAAAGGGCAGAAAAAATAATTTGCTCTTAATTATTGGAGTCATTTATAATTTGTAACAGTTAGAAGACATGAAAAGACGGTATTGCCCTTACTCAGGCGACACATGTGTGGCATGTGACCCTTTAACATGCAGTTATTGGGCTTAACTACGCCGGAAGGAGGAAAGTTGAGTGATTAGGATACTTGAGGGGGTAAGTGATAAAATTTGAAGTTTGGGGAGTAAGTGAAAAAGGGCCAAAAATATAGGGTAGTAAGTGATTTCTCCAATTATTTAGCAAAAATGTTTAGAATAAATTGTTATTTTTTATGGAAAAGTATAATTAAATTATAAATCTAAAGAAAGTTTTTTTTTAAAATAGAAAGTGAAACTGTCCGCGCGGGGGGTAAAAATTGACTATATCCGACGTGGCAAGTAATTTTGTTCACCTAGTGTTGTGTTATGCATATGTATAATAGGCCGCTTTTTTCTTTTTCTATTTCTTTTTTTTTCAGCATGACGAAGCGTTTTCTCCAGTTATGTAGCGTTTTTAACGAGTGGTAGACATGCTGATTGGAAGCCCGATTTGTCCTGGCGGGGTGTTTATAAATTATTTTTTAAACACTGGACTTTTTTATGGCCTGGAAATAGTCAAATATTACAAGAGTTGTAAATTTACAAGACAAAAGTCAAATATTGCAAGAGTTACAAGGCATATTTGACATTTCTGCCTAAATTAAATGCATTAGAAATTGCATGCTTTGTTGGAGTAGTCATGAAAAATAGATGTATTATATATATGAACAGAATAAAAAAAAATTAAAAAAGGATGAAACAATAATATATGCAAATTTATTAGGTTACACCATTTGATTAGATTTATATTTGTTAAACCATATGCTATATAACTAGAATCTAAAATCATTAGTTTTTGAAGTAATTGGTAGAAATGGTTTTTGAAGGCGCCTAGGTACAACAGAAAGGGGAGGGAACTCATCCGAACGACTACTCAGGTGAGAACCCCCGGTGTGGAATAAAAATGACCATAACAGCATACTCTTCAAAGTAGTCATCGGTCGAATCTTTTTGATCTAATAGATTTTTCATGAGACAAGTGGCATGTCAACTTTAAGGAACAATGTTGATTATCTAAGTCAATATATCTTTATCCAAGTCAATTCCACTCCATACATCACTAAGATATAGAGGCATACCATTAATTTGTTGTTGGCAACTCACACACACACACACACATATATATATATATATATATATATATATATATATATATATATAATTTCATATGTTTAATTTCATTATATTGCATTAATGCATTCCTCTTCAATCGCCTAACAACATGAAACGCAATAAGATTTTCTGACATTATTTCGAACAGTCAATTAACTGGAAAAAAAAATAAAAGCACTCACTCTATCATAATTCATAAATGAAATCATAACGCTATCTCTTTCATAACATGCACACTCCGTAACATAGTTGAATATATATAATAATGAATTTTTGAGACAGAGTCTAATAAGCCGCTTCTAAAGCAGCTTCAATGGCGAAATATTCGTAACCTACACAACATGAGTTGCATCTACTCTCGTAATTAACCATACAACAACCACATGAGTACTCCTCTTCCGACCTTGTCTCATTAGATCTCTTATCGATTCTTGTTGAATTAATAATAGCCTCTGATCCAGATTCGTGAATTCTCATCGCCACTTGCACTGCGGGTGGCTTGAAATCGAGGTCTTGCGTGCGTCGCCGACCTTTTTGTGGGAGCATCACCAGCCATTTCTCAACCTGCAGGCCTTTTGATTCCGCGACGGTTTCCCATGGAATCTCAGCTTTCCCCAACACTTTTGAGCCGTTTATTCTGCCCATGAAGGTAGCGGTGCTTCTCCATCTGAGTTCAAATACAACGCTCCCTTGTCTCAGCGTTTCGATTGACTCACTTGTACTTGTACCACTGCTTGATGAGCTGCAGTTTAAAGAAAAGGTTTGGTTCCAAATGAATAAGTTGGAATCTGATGAGATTTGATTAGTATCTATTCTAACTCTGCTGTTGTTGTTTGAGAGATAGCATCTCACGAATAATTCTCCATCGGATTTTATCATGTCAGTGTTTTTTGCCCTTAATATGCTTACTTCACAGCTCACACAAGAAGACTGGTTTTGAGGATTCATGATACAAGGATTAGTAGTAGTATGAAGTATCTTAATATGAGAGAGTGCGAGTTGAGAGAGTCACTTGATGTTGTGAACTTAGAGTTGTGCGATATTTATAGCATGCCAAAGATCTAGTAACTATAAACGTGCGCCACACATTTGTTTCCGTATATATCATAATTGGATTTGTGGGGGCAATTCTTACTTATTAAACTATATATCTTTAACATTACAAGATATGTGACTAAAAATCTTATAGTATATAAAATACAAGAGAATCCTCGCATGAAAGTTGGAGTTATTGCACATTTTCGAGAGTGGAGAAGATTGTGGTGTTACTTTTTGGAGTAGAAAGCTACGTTCATTTTACTCTCCAGTACTTATCCACTAATTGAAGATTAGCAATACAAATTAAACTAAAGCACCGCCCAATAAAAGATTAGCATAGCTCTGATTAAGGATCCTGGTCCAATATAATATAGTATCACTTTAAGTGGACAGATATAATGAATCCTCCTCTACCTATAGAGAAGCGCATGGATTCTTTTGCATTTTTAAACAAACTCTTGGGATTCTCCAAGGGTGCTAAATCCACTAAAACGACCCTTTGTGCTGGCTTTGAGCTACACTCCTGTTTTGGCACATTCACTAACTATCATAAAAGTAATATATAATGGGCTATAGCCTTATCGGCCTGGATGGTTACTTTTTCATAATAAAAAAAATATGTGAAATTTAAAGTCCATCAAATTGCCTTTCTACGAATTCCATGAAGGTTTATATGGCTCTTCTGAATCCCAAAATCCCAATTTGTTGAGCACCAAAATTTCTATCATTTCTCTTGCAACATATATATGTCTTAGAATATAGGCATAAACGTGTTTTACTAAACACGCTTTTTATATTATTAGTTTGTATATATAGTTTCTGTAATTTATTTTATTTTCAACTTTTGTAAAATGGTGATCAGATATTAGTGAAACTCTCTCGAATGAAACCCTAGCCGCACTTCCATTTTTCATCTCTCTCAATAATTCAATATGGTATCAGTCGCTAGTCGATTATGTCTTCCGTTGTAGATCTCTGCCTCTTCTCCTCCCTCCCGTGATTCGATTGATATTCGTTTCACCCTCTTTCGCCTCCTGTTGCGATTTCTGTAAACCCTAATTTTTCCGCCTCTTTCGATTCTCCACTGTGAGCATGACGACTCCGGCTAATTCGTCGTCAACATCCTCTTCTACCCTCTCTCATGTGAAAAATCCGTGTGAAGATTCCATGTCGGTGTACTTTCTCGGAAATCAGGATTTCACCGGTGCGTCGATCGTCGGCGATAAGTTCTCTGGCAACAACTACGTGTCGTGGAGTCAGGCCGTTGAGATGGCCCTCACTATCAAGAACAAAATCCGGTTTGTGGACGGATCTCTCCCTATGCCTTCTGAAAGTGATGCGGTTGAGCGCTTGTGTTGGGTTCGTGCCAACAATCTGGTGCTTTCATGGCTCCTCAACTCTGTCACTGGCGAGATCCGCAACACTTTACTCTACATCAAATCCGCATACGACCTTTGGCAAGAACTCAAGATCCGCTATGGCCGCACCGACGGATCTAGGGTTTTTCAAGTTCATAAGTCCTTTTTCACCCTCACGCAAGGTAATCTGTCAGTCACAGCCTTCTACAATAATTTTCGTTCCCTCCGGGACGAATATGCTAGTCAGCGCCCTGTGATTGCATGTGCATGTGGTCTATGCACGTGTAATGTAAACAAGAACATGCTTGAGCTTCAACAGACTGATTGTGTCTTGGCCTTCCTGATCGGGCTCAATGACTCCTACGCTACTGTGCGCTCTCAGATCCTTCTTTTGGCCCCTCTCCCCTCTCTGTCTCGGGTCTATGCCATGCTACTTCAGGAGGAAGTTCAACGTTCCCTGCACACCCCTGCCCAATCCTTTGATTCCCTAGCCATGTTCACCCGCCATAAACCCACTTATGAGAATCCCAATAATCAATACACTAACCCTCGCTTCACTAAGCCTCCAGCCCGAGACAAGAAGAAGCTCAAATGCACTTTCTGTGGGTTTACTGGGCATACAGTGGACATATGCTATCAGATTATTGGGTATCCAACTGGGTGGGATGGCCCCGCTGGGAAGAGAATGGCTCATCCTTCCTCTAACTCCTCAGCCAACTCTGCTACTGCTACTGAAGAGGTGGTTCTACCAGACTTCTTTACTAAGAATGCCCCTGCTGATGTCTCTAATCAAGCACTTTTTGAGAAATTCCTGGCATTCACTAAGGCTCAAGACTCTGCTGCTCCTCCAGTGTCTGCCCCTAACCACTATGCTGCCACAGTCACCACTATGGCAGGTATAAATCCCTTCCCTTCTGTGTGCCTATCTTCTCATAATGGCATGACTGTTAACACTAATAGGCTGTGGATCCTAGACACTGGGGCTACTGATCATATGTTATGTGAAGCACATTTGTTTGATCAATCTGTTGTTGCCAAAACTCCTATTCACTTGCCTAACAATCAAATCACTATGGCTACTTCCCTGGCTGACATTCATTTATCTGATAGTTTTATCCTTAAAGATGCTTTTTTTGTCCCTGCATTCACCTACAATCTTATTTCTGTTTCAAAATTAACAAAGTCTTCAAATATCTCCCTGTACTTCGTATCCTTTGCATGTGTTATGCAGGACACAGCCAAGAGGAGGAGGATTAGTTTTGCTAAAGTTTTTAATGGTTTTTATGTTCTGGACATCAATCAATTTTTAAATCAGTCCAGCTGCAACTCTGTTTTCAAAATAAACAATGATGCTTCTTTGTGGCACAAGAGACTTGGGCATCCCTCTGCTAAAAAATTATCTTACATAAATTCTTTACAGATTTCTGATTGTAATTCTCACAATTCTTGTGACATTTGCCATATGGTCAAACAGAAAAAGTTACCTTTCCCTACTAGCACTTCTATGTCCTCTGCTCCTTTTGATCTTATACACTGTGATGTATGGGGGCCATTTTCAGTGCCCTCTGTTCATGGTCATAAGTTTTTCCTCACTGTTGTGGATGATTATACTAGATGCACCTGGGTATTTTTCATGGTTCATAAATCTGAAGTTCAAAGCCACTTACTTAACTTCTATAAAATGGTTCAAAATCAATTTTCTTATAAAATCAAAGTCCTGAGGTCTGATAATGGGACTGAGTTTATCATGAAAGATTTTTACAATACATTGGGCATTATACACCAAAAGAGCTGTGTAGAAACTCCCCAACAAAATGGATTAGTGGAAAGGAAACACCAACATTTACTTCAAGTGGCTAGATCATTAAGATTTCAATCTAGCATTCCCATTGAATATTGGACACATTGCATTTCAACTGCTGCATTTATCATAAATAGATTACCTTCTTCTGTGCTGCATAACAAAACTCCCTATGAAATGCTTTATCAAAAGGCCTCTGATTACTCATTACTTAAGGTTTTTGGCTCTTTGTGTTATGCATCTACTTTACTTGCTCATAGAAATAAATTTGACCCAAGAGCCCAAAAATGTGTTTTCATGGGCTATCCTTAGGGTACTAAGGGTCTAGACTATTTTGATACTTTCTCCCATGTTGCTAAGTTGACTACTGTGCGTGTATTGCTTGTTGTTGCTGCTTCTAATAACTGGTTTTTACACCAACTTGACGTAAATAATGCTTTTTTGCATGACGACTTAGATGAAACTATTTACATGAAACCCCCGCCCGGTTATTGTTCTCCATCGGATAACCGGGTGTGTTTGCTGAAAAAGAGTCTATATGGTCTTAAACAAGCGTCGAGACAGTGGTTTAATAAATTGACCACCTGCCTCAAAGCTTATGGTTACAGTCAAACAGTGTCTGATTGCTCTTTGTTTGTAAGACTACGTGACAATTCCTTCACTGCTTTATGTGTTTACATTGATGATATTATTTTAACAGGAAATGACATGAATGAAATAACTAATTTGAAAAAGCACCTTGATGAGAAGTTCACAATTAAAGATTTGGGTCCTTTAAAGTATATCTTAGGCCTAGAAGTCGCTAGAAATCCTAAAGGCATCTCGATATGCCAAAGAAAATACGCCCTGGACATCTTAACTGAGTCAGGGTACATTGGTTGCAAACCCTCATCCACTCCTATGGATTGTTCTACTAGATTAAAGAAAAATGATCACCCGCTTCTAAAAGATCCAACTGAATATCGCCGTTTAGTTGGTCGTTTACTTTACCTTACTATTGCTCGCCCTGATTTGTCTTATAGTATACAATGTCTAACTCAACATATGTCTCAACCGACTACCTATCACTTATCTGCTGCTCATCGTGTTTTAAGGTACATTAAATATGCTCCAGGGAAAGGGTTGTTCTATCCGTCGCAATCCGAACATCAATTAAAAGCATTTTACGACAGCGACTGGGCTGCCTGCCCAAACACACGCCGCAGTATAACGGGATTCGCAATTTACCTCGGACAGTCCCTGATCTCATGGAAAGCGAAAAAGCAACCAACGGTCAGCCGCTCCTCTACCGAAGCAGAATACCGCGCGGTTGCTTCGACGACATGCGAGCTGTTATGGCTCAACCAACTTCTCACAGACCTTCATATTCAACAGACCCGCACTCCACTCTTATTCACAGACAACAAGAGTGCATATTGCATAGCGATCAACCCCGTTCATCACGAGAGGACGAAACATATACAAATTGATTGCCATTTCGTCCGAGAGAAAGTCCACGAGGGTCTCCTAAAGGTCGCACACATTTCAAACGAACATCAGATAGCCGACATTCTTACAAAACCGCTGGCACCTCAGCCTTTCCAGAAAATGATGTCCAAGATGGGCATCATTGATGTTAACAGTATAAAATAAATACGAGATTAAAGAAAATATTAGTCCTAAATAAGAAGGATTAATAAATGGACAATACTATTGTCACGAGTACTTCCGATGAGTTGTACCCACTCCCAACAAGGAGGCCCATCAGGTATGACCAACACCGCTCGGTTACTAAACCAAAGCGGTACGAGTGGCCATCCGACGAGGGCACCTAGCGTCCCTCGGAAAGTCACGATGAATCAAGACGAGATATCAATGCGGCATCGGATAAAAAGCAAACCCGGATGGATCCGCCTGATTCAGATATCCATCAAGACACTGAGCAGGGCCCCAACGGACTCCCGAGTCCCAGAACCTTGACGAGAACGCTTCCTTGCTATGCATTCCTAACACAAATGCCCTCGGAGCAATGCCCCAGACGGCCAACTCAAAGAATAAAACCGCACATTGATGCAAGAACCAAAGAACAACACTTTCCGGGTACTTGGAAAGAGAAAAGCCTATCCACGAAGGCTAAAACACTCCTCGGAGTTCAACTCACGGGTGAACACCCCCTCGGAGAAAATGTCCAGAATCATTTACTTCGGGATACCCCCCTATCGGAGCAGCATTATCACTAAGAGGACACCCAAACTTGGCCCTCAAGTCATTACTAAAGGCAATAAGCCCTCGGAGACAAAGAAGTCGACTTAACCACCTATCGGAATGAAGGCAAAACCCCTCGGAGGAAGATCAAGCAGCACAGTCAGCACTTAGTAGATCAAGATAGACATTATCTTATTGATTGGTGTACCTTGTAACACGTGTACTCATCCTAAAACATATCAACATGCATAAAGACACCTGTCCCTAAAAAATTCTATATAAAGGGAGGTGATCAATTGAAGAAAAACAACTTCTCAAGACACAGACAGACGACATGAGGGAAATATAGTGAATAAAGGAAGAAATGTTCTTGTCATTTTTATCTCTTTTAAAATAGCATTTAGCTTTTGAACCACGGGCAAGGGTGTTCCAACCCAAATAAATAATTCAGTTAATTAGGTCATAATTCCAAACCTGTTAACAAAATGGCGCTCACGCCCCTCTTGAGGGGGGGTCTTAGAATATAGGCATAAACGTGTTTTACTAAACACGCTTTTTATATTATTAGTTTGTATATATAGTTTCTGTAATTTATTTTATTTTCAACTTTTGTAAAATGAGATCAGATATTAGTGAGAGAACTCTCTCGCTCTCTCTCGAATGAAACCCTAGCCGCACTTCCATTTTTCATCTCTCTCACTAATTCAATAATATGCGTCTCAGGGAATTGTTCTATTTTTTTTGGAGTTACGGGTTAATTGTTGTTACTGTTTTACGAATATATATGGTATTATAATAAATAGTATTATGGATATGAGTAAACATTTATTTCGAAAAACATTATGGGGACAGAAATTTCATAAACATATATACCAAGAACTTCATTATCCCAGTATCTAGCTTCCCTTGACGACATCGCAAGTTGCAACACCCTTTTTCTTCAAAGTCTCAATTTGAAATTATGTGATACGATAAGGTAACAAGATTTTCATATGCTTTTATCTTCTTTTTTATTCAGATGCAGTAAGATCGCCCATGATTTACATACATATAGTATTCCCAGCTTGTCAAACATGTAAGATTGAACTTTACAACTCAGGAATCCTCATACAGAAAGTAAGGTTAGATATATATGTATTTGAAGGCAATTGGACAGAGCAGTAGATACTGAGTGGAGATTGGCGATGGTATAGGGAAGCAGTAAATTGGGTTTCAACAAGTGGATACAGATTATTAAAATTTAAAACCAACCATGAATCATGGTAGTATGATACTTTAAAGAAAAAGGGCAAAATATTTTTTTTCCCTTTATTTTATGATAACTTCAAGTTTTGGCCTTTAATTTTACGGGCATAGTAAATGTCTCGTTAACTCATTTTTTTCTTTATAAAAAATGCCCGACGGGCTCTAAAACTGAGCTGGGCTAATTTTTGCTTACGTGGCGTCTGACTGGGACGTCACTCGGACGCCACGTAAATTTTTTTTTTTGCATATATATATATATATATATATATATATATATATATATATACACACACACACACAACTTTTTTATAATCTACAATTTATAATGGTGATAAAAATTATAAAAAAACAAAAAAAAAAGAATAATTCTAGTATCTTCATATATATATGTATATATATATACAACTTTTTTTTTTAGCTCTGATTTAAGCATATGAGTCTTTAGTTTATTTGAGTATTGTTTAAGTTACAACGTGTCTAGAATGATTTGTTTTATATGCGGCATGATAGATTAACTAATGCGGGTTTCTGAGAAGCCAAAGTAGTGGTGTTAGACTAGCACCGCAATCGCATAGGAAAACTGTGCTAAGTGGAAACATAACATTTTTTGGACAAACAATGCCATGGTTTAGGTATACAACACAAGAAATCAACAAGCGGCCAAGGCACATAAACACTTGTGCCCAACAATGAAGAGACTCGGATATGTTTGAATTAATGTTGTGACTGTGGCCAACTAACGTGAATCCATGCGCAATACTAGATCACACAAATACATATCTTCGGTAAGTGCATCTTGTTAACACAAGTAAATGAGTAGATTGTGTTGCAGACTTAATCTCTCTTCTAAATAATTGATAGTCGGGTTTGTTAACGCTAACGCTCTAGGCTATTAGAGAATTAAGGATTTATAGTACGGATAACTCAGGTTGTAGGCATTGGATCCATTAGATACAGACGAACTCAAATGAGGCTCAATAGGTTAAAGAAACATAGATGGTTAATCTATGAAATACTGAGTAAATCTGTAGTGAGATTGAACTTTGAAAAATCTGTCAATCATCTGCTTTACAATCATAACTAATCATCAATCAATCTTCTTCAGTTCAGTTTATTAGGATAGATGCGCAATATAGTTCTTTAAGTAGCTTTAGTTCTCGTAGTTTAATTTGTGACATTGTCTTTGTCTTTACTTTTAAATTGGTTCTAGAATATAATGATTCACTCTCTTGGGTTTCGATACTTGTGACGTATTATACTTTCTATTTTATTATTACTTGACCGTGCGCTTGCCAACACGTAAGGGTAACATTATTATTGCATACATCGTAAAAACTATAGATTAAAAATTTGGGCCATTTCGGTAAAATGTTTCGAAAATTGGGTTGACCGAAACGAATCCATGGTGTAATTTCGAAACTATACTTCTGTCTCTTTTGTTTAAAATTAATTATTAATTTGCATTTGAACAAATATAATCACTGCGCTTATTGTTTCAGTTTTGTGGGCATTTAGTGCTCTTCACAATTAAGGATCTTCGAGCCTCCATTAATTTACTTTGCTAAAGTTTTCTTGTTAGATACAATTTATAAAACTGCATTCTTAAGTTTTAATGAAAAAACAAGTTCAAAAAACTATTCAGCAAAAAAATAACTTTTTTTTAGTACGGAACTTCTTCAATAAATTGTCAATAAGTTTTTGAACTTTGTATTTAATTTTTGTGCTATGATTATGCTGTTTTACCAAGTCTTATATCTGTTATTTGTGTAATAAGAAAATATATTAATAGTTAATCACTCTTGAAAACTTTTAACTTTATTACATTTTCTATATATAGTTCCAATTTTTTTTTCGAAATATTTCCGAAACTTATCGAAACATTTCCGAAACTTATTGAAACGTTTCTAATATTTCGTCTACCGAAACTTAGTCTAAAACCAAAACTTTGATCAATGATAAAACTAAATGCTCGCCACGCATCGATCTGCAACATAACAAAACGAGCAAAGCCAAACAACTTTGATTCAACATTAAAAAGTGAATGACGGTTATAGAGTTGCATAAATGATAACTTCTCATTTTTTCATATAATAAGTAATTTCGCTACTCATGATTACAAGAACATGAATGCATAGATTATACAACGACACAACAGAAGATGGTAAAGATAAAATACCTCCAAAATCCATAAGGTTTTAGCATCTTAGACCTCGATTTCCATTGCTTCTTATCTCTAAATTGATCTTGGTTTGAATCTGGATTATTCTATAAACTATAAAACGGAAAACTAAACTAAAGACTATAGTGTGCTAGACGTATGATCTCTAATGTGGCTTGAGATGACCTGCAAATTTGATTGACTCCTCTATTTTATAGATTCAGCATGGGAGGGGCCAATTAGCGTTACATCTACAAAGTTATGTACAAGCACGAGTAATGTTGCGGTGAACCTAAACTATGCGAGTTGCACGTTGTTGCTTCTCGGGTCGATTGAGTCAATCGCTCTTTACTGCAAGTCACACTCTTTTTCTCGATGCTGCTAGAATTTCAGGGCTACACATTATGGGGACAAAAATTTCATAAACATATACGAAGAACTTCACTATCCCAGTATCTAGCTTCCCTTGACGACATCGCAAATTGCAACACCCTTTTTCTCCAAAGTCTCAAATTGAATTATGTGATACGATAAGGTAACAAGATTTTCGTATGCTTTTATCTTATTTTTTATTCAGATGCAGTAAGATCGCCCATGATTTACTTACATATAGTATTCCCAACTTGTCAAACATGTAAGATTGAACTTTACAACTCAAGAATCCTCATACAGAAAGTAAGGTTAGACCCTATATTTGTATTTGAAGGCAATTGGACAGAGCGGGAGATACTGAGTGGAGATTGGCGATGGTATAGGGAAGCAGTAAATGGGTTTCAACAAGTGGATACAGATTATTAAAATTTAAAACCAACCATGAATCATGGTAGTATGATACTTTAATATAAAAGGGCAAAATATATTTTTCTATTTATTTTATGATAATTTCAAGTTTTGCTCTTTAATTTTACGGGCATAGTAAATACTTGGTAACTCATTTTTTCTTTTTAAAAAATGCTCGACGGGCTCTAAAACTGGGTTGGGCTGATTTTTGCTTACGTGGCGTCTGATTGGGATGCCACTCGGACGCCACGTAATATTGTTTTTTGCATATATATATATATACAACTTTTTTATAATCTACAATTTATAATGATGATAAAAATTGTAAAAAAACAAAAAAAAAAGAATAATTCTAGTATGTTCATATATATGTATATATATATACACAACTTTTTTACAATCTACAATTTATAATGGTGATAAAAATTATAGAAAAAAAAAGAATAATTCTAGCATCTTCATATAGATATATTTATATATATACACAACTTTTTCGCATATATATGCATATTTTTATACACAACTTTTTTATAATCTACAATTTAAAATGGTGATAAAAATTATATAAAAAAAATAATTCTAGCATCTTCATATATATATATACATACAATTTTTTTATAGTCTACAATTTATAATGGTGATAAAAATTATAAAAAAACTAAAAAAAGTACAATTCTAGCATCTTCATATATATGTGTGTGTATATATATATATATATATATATATATATATATATACACACAACTTTTTTATAATCTACCATTTATATCTAAAAAAACAAAAAAAAAAGAATAATTTTAGCATTTTCATATATATGTGTATATATATATACACAACTTTTTTTATATCTACAAATTTATAATAGTTATAAAATTACAATAAAAAAAATACATTCAAAGAAAAAAAACTATATCATCTTCACACACACACACACACACACACACACACACACACACACACACACACACACATATATATATATATATATATATATATATATGCAACTCGCTCCCCGGCGTCGCCCCCACCCCCACCACCCCGATTTCGTACAACCCCTCCCCTCCCCTCCCCATCCCTCCCTCGGTTTTGTGGTGGTGATTGATTTTTTGATGGTGGGTGTGTTAGTATGGACTTAAGGTTTTGATGATGGTGAGTTGGTGGTGGTGCTGGTTGTTTTTGTGGTGGTGGTGGTGGTGATTGGTTAGGTTGGGGAATAAGATATTGACAGCGGTATTTCGTTAAATTCACATTCATGTCCAGTCAAAAAATAAAATTGGCTGATGTGGCGTCCGAGTGGCGTCCCAGTCATACGCCACGGAACGGAGGCAAAAATTAGCCCAACCCAAAATCAAAGCCTGTCAGGCATTTTCTATATAGAAAAAAAAGTTAACGGGCATTTACTAAGCCCGTAAAATTAAAGGACAAAACTTGAAATTAGCATAAAATAAAGGGCAAAAAAATTATTTTGCCCTTAATAAAAGCACTAAGTTTTGGACAAAGTGCAAAAATACGCACACATTATGCCATTCCTGACTTTTGCCTTTGGTTTTTTGGATTTTTTCTTTTTTACCCTTAATAACTGATAAATCAAATAATTAACAAAGGTAAATTAGAGATGGTAAAGTGTATCGTAAGATTCAGTTTCATTAACGCTTATGCGTGAAGAGCTAACTATCTGTCACATTGTTTAGTTTCATCAAATTTGGCGAGCATCTGAAATGACTAGTAAATTACAACTCTATTGTACCGCAATCGGTGAATAAGTTTTTGTTGCGCTAATGATTTTTGCTAGTTAGTTTCATTATCATAAAGTGGCCTCAAATTTGGCTCGGTTTCAAGACGTATAATCTATGTTAAATCATCATTTAGCGGGGCTACTAGGACTTGGGTTCACTTGAGCGGAGCATCAAGTACACGTATCTTTATCGATTAATCTGTTTTTAAATAATTAAGTATATTTAATGAGTCTCTGATTACTATCCTCTTGTTGATCGTAGTTGCCAAAGTAATCCTTTTTAAAGGTTGTGATTTTAATAGCATTTTTACTTGTTCTTTTGCTTAACTTTGCAGAATTTCTAGTGTTTTATGTTAAGTTTTGTTATTTTGTAGTTTTGAGTCAACTTAAGACAAAACAAGGGAAGAAGAGCATGAATTGGAGGAAAACACGATGAGTAAAAGGACCTAAAGGAGTTACATAGGAGGCACAACGACGCATCGACGTAGCGCCAATCGACGCCACGAGGAGGAATGAGTCCCTAATTCACACGTCTGCCAGGATAAGTGCATGTCGCGCTATGCACGCGGCACGAGTCACGTCATATAGGGTGAATGTAATGCAACCAATGCCCTGACTGGTGCGTGACAAAGGGGGTCTCCAGAATGTAGTGCGACCTGCACCCGGGGGCACTATGACGCATCAACGTAGCGCCACGACACCACAAGGAGGAATGTAACCCTAATTCCTACCATCGTCAAGAGGAGAGCACGTCACGCCATGCACACAATTCACATCTTATTATTCAAGTTGAACGTAGCACGACAAGCACCCTAATCAGTGCACAATGCAGGGAGATGTCAAAACACATCACAATCAGTACCTTGACTGGTGCGTGACGCAATGGGATGTTACAACGCAGAGCGGCCAACACCGCAACAGAGACGCAACGAGATGTAGCGTTGCTACTGTGCAACTTGGGGCAAAATGTGAATTCACAGACATTAAGTGGCGGATGAAGATCAATCATGGGGCAGCACAACTAATCTATAAAAGGAAGAGTTGATCTAGGTCAAAAAGAAGTACACACAACATAAAGAGGGCTAACATTGTGCCTAGTTGTGAGAAAGTGACGTGACAGAAAAGTGTGAAGAAATAGTTTGAGAGAAACACCAAATCAACTCAATCTTCCATAGTTTTAGTCTTAGAGTCAAGAGAGTAAAGAGTTGTGAAGAAGAAGGCAAAGTAAGGGAGATCTAAAAATTGAAAGCATCGACGTTTCACCTGACCAAATAAGTTTTCTTAATCTTTTGTCTCTCATTATGTTGTTCAATTCTTTAATTGTTGTTGAACTTGAGATTATGAGTAGTTAAACTATTTCGCCTTTTTTCACCAAAAAAATAACTACTCCGTCTTTGGAGTAGGGATTAGCTCTGATTTAAGCATATGAGTCTTTAGTTTATTTGAGTATTGTTTAAGTTACAACGTGTCTAAAATCATTTTTTTTATATGCGGCATGATAGATCTAGCTAATGCGGGTTTCTGAGAAGCCAAAGTAGTGGCGTTAGACTCGTACCACAATCGCATAGGAAAACAGTGCTAAGTGGAAACATAACATTTTTTGGACAAAGAATGCCATGGGTTTAGGTATGCAACACAAGAAACCAACAAGCGGTCAAAGCAAATAAACACTTGTACCCAACAATGAAGAGACTCGGATATGTTTTAATTGATTTTGTGACTGTGGCCAACTAACGTGAATCCATGCGCAATACTAGATCACACAAATACATATCTTCGATAAGTGCATCTTGTTAACACAAGTAAATGATTAAATTGAGTTGCAGACTTAATATCTCTTCTAAATAATTGATACTTGGGTTTGTTAGTGCTAACGCTCTAGGATATTATAGAATTAAGGATTTATAGTACGGATAACTCAGGTTGTCGGCATTGGATCCATTAGACACAGATGAACTCAAATAAGGCTCAACATGTTAAAGAAACATAGATGGTTTATCTATGAAATACTGAGTAAATCTATAGTGATTTGAACTTTGAAAAATATGTCAATCGTCTGCTTTACAATCATAACCAATCATCAATCAATCTTCTTCAGTTCAGTTTATTAGGAAACCTGTGCCATATAGTTCTGTAAGTAGCTTTAGTTCTCGTAGTTTAATTTGTGACATTGTCTTTGTCTTTACATTTAAGTTGGTTCTAGAATATAATGATTCACTCTCATGGGTTTCGATACTTGTGACGTAGTTATACTTTCTATTTTATTATTGCTTGACCGTGCACATGCGAACACGTAAGGGTAACATTATTATTGAATACATAGTAAAAAGTTAGAAACTAAATGCTCGCCATGCATCGATCTGCAACATAACAAAACGATCAAAGCCAAACAACTTTGATTCAACAGTAAAAAGTGAATGACGGTTATAGAGTTGCATAAATGATAACTACTCATTTTTTCATATAATTAGTAGTTCCGCTACTCATGATTACAAGAACATGAATGCATAGATTATACAATGACATAACAGAAGATCGTAAAGATAAAATACCTCCAAAATTCATAAGGATATAGCATCTTTGATCTCAATTTCCATTGCTTCTTATCTCTAAATTGATCTTGGTTTGAATCGTATTATTCTATAAACTATAAAACGGAAAACTAAACTAAAGACTAAAGTGCGTTGAGACGTATGATCTTTAATGTAGCTTTAGATGACCTCCAAATTTGGTTGACTCCTCTATTTTATAGATTTAGCATGTGAGGGGCCAATTAGCGTTACATCTACAAAGTTATGTACAAGCACGAGTAATGTTGCGGCGAACCTAAACTATGCGAGTTGCACGTTTTTGCTTCTCTAGTCGCTCGAGTCAATCGCTCTTTACTGCAAGTCACACTCTTTTTCTCGATGCTGCTAGAATTTCAGGGCTACACATTTTCAGGCCCGAGTAACTTCTCTAGAAGGATTAGCCGTGCATCACATCTCTGTTTCAAGCGTGAGTTGCGACCCTTTAGGGGTGAGTCACTCGTCTTCAAGTACTTCCATATATTCACTCTACAGTAGGGTGAGTCGCCCTCGCTTGCTTCAAATTGTACATTTTCAACTTATTTCCCTAGTTTCGCTCTTAACTCAACTTTAAAGCTACAAAACACCAAAAAATATGTAAATGACTCAAAGCTTGTCAATAACTCACAAACAAGAAAGTAAATCATATAGTATAAGTGAGTATTTTACACTCTCATCAAGTACCATCAAACTTGACCATTTGCTTGCCCTTGTGCAAATAGAACACAAGAAAAGACTCAGATCTAATCTAGACTCTAATTAAAAAGCAAAAATATAAGTTTATGCCATGTTGTCACTTAATTTTAGTATGTATTCATAGACTGATCTAAGTAAGAATCAAGTCTAGTTGTCAAATTTTACCCAAGAAAACAAGTTCAAAAAAGTTGTTGGTCCCAACATGCAATTTAAGCATTCATATCAGGATAAATGTCAAATTCATTTGTAAAATATGCTCTAATTGAAAGATTTCTAGAAGGCGTGACATACTATGTAAGGTTTTTCTTCCAATGCACCAAACTAGGGGTTATTTGGAGTTTTCTAGAGAGAGTTATGGTTGTTTCCTATGGTTGCATGGACTGCTTACCAAAGACGTATAAGATTAGAACTATCTAAAGGTATTCTTTCCAATACACCAAACTAGGGGCTATTTGGAGTTTTCTAGAGGGAGTTATGGTTGTTTTCATATTGTTGCATGGACAGCTTTGAAAACCTGTCAAGTTTGAGTCCTCTCATATTCCTTAATAGCTTTAACTTTAATTTCTTTTTGGCCTTCAAGACTAGTCCAATCTTATATGTCTTCGGTAGTTGTTGGAGTCAAAATATATATTTTTAGGAGTTGAATTATGTTTCTATGTATAGGAAGTTGTAAGAGTCAAAGGTCATTCTTGAACTTGATTTCACCTGTAGTCCATTGTCTGAATTCTTAAGTCTTAATGAAAATAGTGAGATATATATTACAACTTGTATTATATAGTCTTTGACTTTCTTAATTCTTATTCTTTTTTATTGGTTCCTACAGGCAACGAGTGGCTCTACGTTCATTGTTGGAATTTCATTGAGTAAATAGTATTTTTTGAATGTTCTCTTGTATTTCTTGCTCACCTATCAAATTTATCAGTATCAAATTGGTATAAGATCCTAGGTTTATCATGGGACCCTGTTGTATGATTCTTCCAAGCAAAGCTCTAAGGGGTAAACGTGATATTCATGATATCATGTTGGCAACAACTCCAACATCTCATAGTCGTTCATGAACCTTTAGGATAACATGAGTCACATCATGCTTTAAAGGGTGATGATCAAATCGATAGAGTGGAACACCCATTCCATTATCACCGTGGTTCGAATATTAGTTCATGCGTGTGACAACATGATACACATGGACATAGATTTTAGAATCACTTCAATACAAAAAACGATGTTCTAGATTTTGAAAGAAAAATGCAACCATAAGGCTTCATAGATTGGGTGCACTATGCGGGGAGGATATTTGAATACTATGAAGTGATTGAAGATCGAAAAGTGAAGTTGGTGGCTATGAATCTTACAAAACATGCTTAAATATGGTGGGAAAACATTAAAAAGCAGTCGAGTTTGTGTGTGTGTGTGTGAGAGAGAGAGAGAGAGAGCAAATTGTCATGTGGTAAAAGACGAGAAAGATGCTCAAAAGAAAAATCTGGTTAGATAACTACCAACAAGACACTTTTCCAAGTTTTGTAACTTCAAGCAATGAGAGAAATCAGTCAAAGAATATACAGTTGAATTTGATCATCTTTCCATGAGATGCAAAATTGTCGAAAGAGCAAACAATAGCTTGTTATCTTGGTGCATTGCACGTTGAAATTTCTAACATTATTCAATTGCAGTCATATTGGACTTATAATGATGTTATCAAGTTCTCATTGAAGGTCAAAAAAATAACTCAGTGAAGCACCAAAGAACCTATGTGGTTCGTAGAATAAAGAAGCACATTTCAACAAAGAGAGGTCATATACTTCTACTTAGACTGTTTACATCAAAAGAAACTTCATCGAAAGAAACTTTAAGAAAGAATGAAGGGTAAGATTTATCTGCTCATCCATGTTTCAAAAGTCATGGGTTCAGACATTTTGCTGTTGATTGTCCAAATAGAAAAGTTGTCTGACTTGTTGAGGAAGATGGTTCTTGAACAAAACAAACCTAATAAAAAAAATAAAGCTGAAGAAATCACTTATGCTAATAAATGTGAGAGTCTTATTTCTAGAAAGTACTTAAGCATTTCCCAAAAAGAGAAGATTGCCTTCAACATAAATATTTTCTACACTAGGTGCACTTCAAAGAAAAAAGTATGCAATATCATTATAGATGGAGGAAGTTGCGAAAACATGGCGGTCGCAGAAATGGTATAAAATCTAGGACTCAAAACACAGGTACATCCACATACTTATAAACTTGCATGGCTTAATAAAGGAAATAAAATTAAATTGGATAAAAGTGTCTAGTGCATTTATCTTTTGGCAGAATTACCAAGATGTTATTGTGTGTGATGTTGTGCCCATGGATGCTTACCAATTGTTCCTTGGTCAACCTTGGCAATAAGATTGAAAGGTTATCTATGATAGTAAAAATAACACTTACTGTTTTAAGAAGGATGACGCAAAGATTATACTGAAACCGTTGAAATTGGAGGATGCTCCTAAACTCTCTAAAGGTGAAGAAAGCTCGTTGGGGGTCAAGATCTCAGTTGAAGCTATGAAAGAATCTGATGAAGTTTTTGCTCTCAAGATCATGGAAGAAGATGAAAAAAATGAAATATATTCTATCAATAATGCAGCCAATTCTTTACGGGTTTCATAATGTCATTCAAGATGAGAATCCACATGTCTTCCACCAACAAAAGATAATCAACATTGTGTCGACATCATTCTCGGTACTTCACTTTCTAATAAGGCAATTTATATGAGGAACCCTAACGAGCACAGGAGTTCGAAAGAAAAGTGCAAGAACTTGTGGATAAAGAATTGATTTATAAAAAAAAAAAGCATGTTCCCTCGTGCAGCCCATACACTACTAGTCCCAAAGAAAAATGAGTTTTGGCGAATGTGCATCAATAAGCGATACCCGAGATGATGATCTTTTAGATGAACTGCATGGTGCATCAAGATTTTCTAAAATTGATTGTTGGAGTGGATATCATCAAATCCAAATGAGGGTTGGTGATGAATGTAAATTTACATTCAAGACAAAAGATGGCCTTATGAATGGATGGTGATGCCATTTGGTCTTTCAAATGCACCAAGTAAAATTTTTTTTGAGATAGATTCATGAAGTTTCCAAGATATTGAGGGACAAAAATCTTTATGCTAACTTGAAAAAATGTGAGTTTTATTTTGCAAAAAGTCTTGTCTATTTTAGGCTTTAATATATCCAACGAATGCATCAAGGTTGATCATAGCAAAGTGGATGCGATTGAGAATTGGCCGATTTCGATAACCATTTGTGACATACAAAGCTTTCATGGCCTTGCATAATTTTATTGCGATTTATCAAAGGCTTTAGCACTATCATGACTCCGATCATTGAAGTCTTAAAAGCAGGAAAACTTGAATGGAAACTAGGCACAAATAAGTTTTGATCATGTGAAAGGAATGATGACAAGCTCTTGCTCTTGCACGTCCAGATTTTGATAAAGCATTTAAAGTTGACTCTGATGCTTCTAATGTGGGCATTGCTATGGTGCTTAGACAAAAAGGTAAGCATGTTGCTTTTTTAAGCGAAAAGCTTAATGGAAGTAGGTAGTAATATTCAAACTATGATAAGGGGTTCTATGCTAGTGGTTTCAGAATCGAACTGGACCGGCCGGTCCGACCGATCTGACCGGGAACCGGTGGCCTTGCCGATCTGGTTATGTTTAAAAAAATGGGCTGCTGCTCGTCAGCGGGCAAACCGACGAATTCAGCCAGTTCGTCCGGCGACCCGGTCAACTGGTTCGGCTAGCGAACCAATCTGGCCATTTTCTTTTTTGTTTCCTTTTTTGCAAATTACCAGATTGCTCTTGTTGCTAAGTTTTCTGAAAATGGGATGGAAAAAGATAACCCAAAATGGCCGTATTTCAGTTCTCCCATTGCTAAGTTTTGAGAATTTACTTGCCAATTTTTTTTTTATCTTCAATCAGATTCATGCTTGGGCAAATTCTCATCACAAAAAAAAAAGAACCAGCTTCATAATATGAATATTTGTGAATCCTTTTTGTTGGGTTTGCAAGTTAACATAAAATTGAAGGAAACAGGAAGGGATCTATATGGTGAATTACATATATGATATAACTGTATAAGATATGGAAGAATAAAAATTGATTAAAAAAAAACAAGAGATGAAGAAAGGTGGCGTAAGAAATGAAGCATATATTAGCCTACTAGGGTTCTTTTATAAAAGTTTTACTTTCCATGTTAAGTAGCTTTAGGCCCAAATTTATTATGGGCGAGTACACATTTCGTTTCAATGGGGTTTTAAGGTTTTTTTTTTTTAAAAGCAATGGGTCTTTAAGTTTATTTGTTCTTATATATTTAGTTTCTATGTGTTCTAAAGTTTATTTATTTTTATATATGACCATTACATTATATATGTACAGACACATATATGTAAATTTGCAGTACATTTCAATTTCAATGTAGCTGAAAAAAGATTATTAATTTTGAATTTTAATTAATATACTTCTAAATCTATTAATTGGTAATTAAGAATATAAATTCTGATATTTATATTTAATTTTGCTAAAACGGTTTAACCAGTGGTCCGACCGGTTCGACCTGTTGACCCACTACCCAGTAGGCTCACCGGGCCTGTGACCGAGCCGGGTCTGAAAACACTGTTCTATGCAGTTATTAGAGCTTTAAGCCATGTGAATCATTATCTTATTTGTAAAGAATTTGTTCTCTTCTTTGATCACGATGGTCTTAAGTACACCAAGGACAAAATAAGCTTAACAGTCAACATGCAAAGTGGTTTGGATTTCGTCAGTCATATACTTTTCATATCAAGCACAAATAAGACAAGCAAAATAAATTGTGGATGCATTAACCCGAAGACATTCTCTACTCTTCATGTTGCAAGTAGAAGTTTTGGGCTTTGAAATTCTTAGGAAGCAATATGAACATGTCTTGATTTGGAAACATATGGGAGGATTGCTCAAATGGTCTCTCTAATCATTTGTTGTTGCAAGAAATTTTCCTTTTTAAGATAATCAACTATGCATTCCCCAAGGCGCGGTTATTAAAGAACCATGAGGGTGGACTTACTGGACATTTTAGAAGAGATAAGACGTTGACATTATTAGGGAAGAAGATACCACCGAATCTTCTTCCCCTGATTAAGGGATTCTTACCTATCATTACCATACTTAGATAGTCAAATTTACCATACTTAGATAAAAGATTCTTTCCTTATTGTTTACACTTGTATTGTATATATATTCTTGTAATTCACTTTACAAAACAACTCAATGAAAATACCATTGAAAACTATTCTCTACATGGTATCAAGAGCAACTAAAAGATCATAAGATCAAAAAGATCCCACCCCACTCTTCTCTCAATTTCGGCTGCCACCCCTCCCCTCTCACAATTTTTTTTTCTCTCAAACTTTAGCCGCCACCTTCACAATGTCGACCGAATCGACTGCCTCCTCCGGTGCCGCCATTGACCGCAACCCCACCGCGGACATCCCCACCGCACCACCTGCCCCCACCACGCTCATTCACGTCACACAATCCCATCACTTCCCTCTCAAACTCACCACCACAAACTACTTATCATGGCGGCTCCAAGTAGTATCACAACTAAACGGCCTAAACCTCCTAGGTTATCTTCAGGGACGGTTTCCATGCCCTCCTCCATCCGACATCGCGGGTTATACTTTGTGGTTCCAACAAGACTCGCTGCTTCTTGGTGCCCTCGTCGGATCCATCTCGGATGACCTTCTTCCTCTCATCCACAATGCAACCACTTCATCCGAAGCATGGGTTTGCCTTATGCATAATTTCGCACGTCCCGATCGCACGCGTGTGATGGCACTCAAAGATGCCCTTAATTCCGCCACCATTGGCTCACGCTCCGTCACCGCCTTTCTCACTGACATCAAGGCCAAGGTTGACGAGATAGCAATGCTTGATCGCCCACTCCACCCGGATGACGTTACTCTCTATGTCCTCAATGGACTCGGTGCGGCGTACAGGGACATAGCCACATCCATCCGTCTGCGTGAGAAATCTCTCACTTTTGCCGAGTTACACAGTGCACTCGTCTCTCACGAGGCATACATTCGGCGACTGGATCAGACCACCACCACCCTTGTGGCCACGGCCAACACGGCCGCTCCTCACCATGAACCACGCAACTCCGCTCCTCATCAACCCAACCGTGCCCCCCAACACCGTGGTCGTGGCTTTAATAACTCCCGTGGCCGCCACTCTCGTGGCCGCAATCGAGGTAACTATAACTCCATGACAAATACCTCACATACTCATGATTCTAACGTGCAATGTCAGATATGTGGTCGCCATGGTCACACCGCACCGCGCTGCTACCAACTTGGATCCATCACGGCCAATACCGTTCGCACTCCTCACCGTTATGGTAATGGCGGTTGGCTTGTTGACTCCGGAGCATCCCACAACATCACTCCGGATCTCAACACCTTGAACTTTCACTCGGAATATGATGGAACGGACGAGGTTCACATAGCTGATGGACATGGTATGGAAATAACTCATGTTGGTTCTTCTGAATTAAAATTTCCTCCACGCACGTTTACCTTGTCCAATGTTTTGAGGGTTCCCTCATCTCAGCATAATCTTTTGTCTGTGCATCAATTTACGAAAGATAATAATGTGTCTATGGAATTCTTTCATGATTATTTTGTCATTAAGGATCAACCGTCGGGGGATTTGTTGGCGAATGGACTTTGCAGTGATGGTGTGTATCACATTCGGCCTCCCTCTTACTATATGAAGTCTGCTGCCCGTTTCACTACCTTGGGAGTCCGAACAACGTTCCACACTTGGCATTCCCGTCTTGGTCATCCGGCCTCCAAGACCAGTTCGTCTTTAATTTCGTCATTTAATTTACCGTTAAACACCACTTCCTCTGCGCAGGACTTATTTTGTGATTCTTGCCATGTCAGCAAGTCTCACTGTTTACCGTTTATGGACTCTTCCTTTACTGTGTTACATCCGTTACACTATATTTTTGCGGACGTTTGGGGTCCCACTGTGACCTCACTTGATGGATTTCGTTACTATGTGATTTTTGTAGACTTATATACCCGATATTGTTGGTTATTTCCATTGGTCGCTAAATCACAGGTCTATGATATTTTTATCCACTTCAAGCCATTGGTGGAAAAATAGTTTTCTCAAAATATCAAGAACTTTTACAGTGATAACGGCGGTGAATTTTTGGCACTTAAATCTTTTCTTGCAAAATCGGGCATAAGCTGGTTAACAACTGCACCACATACACCACAACAAAATGGGATTTCTGAACGTCGTCATCGCCATATAGTTGAAATGGGTCGGGCTCTATTACATCATGCCAACTTACCACCTCTATTTTGGTCCTTTGCCCTTCAAACCACGATCTATCTCATTAATCGAATGCCGTGCTCTGCTATTGGCAATTTGTCACCGTTTCAGAAATTATTTGGGACTTCCCCGAATTATCTCAAATTACGTGTCTTTGGGTGTCTCTGCTATCCATGGCTCTGCCCGTATGAACCAGGCAAATTAAGCTTCCCGTCACGACCTTGCCTATTTCTTGGGTACTCGACTTCACAAAGCGCCTATAAGTGTTGGGACACTCAGACAAACAAGCTCTTTATCTCACGCCATGTTCGCTTCTGTGAAGACAAGTTCCCGTCACATATGGCCAAACCGGTGACCCCTATACTTGGGCCACCACTCTGCCAGACCCCTCCTCCACTTGTGGGCCCATCGTTGCATACCAGCCTACCTGCCCCGCCGTCGGCCCCGCGCGCTCCCGCGCCCAGCCCGCCTACTCAGCGGCCGGCCCAGCACGCTCCAACGCCCAGCTCACCGGCCCAGCACTCCGCCCGGAGCGCTCCAGCGCCCGCATCCCAATCCGACCACATGACCCAACGCGGATCCTCGCCAAGCTCGTCGCCCGACCGCTTGGCCCAGCATTCCTTAATGCCCGCAATCACTTCCGAGTCCCTCATTGAACCACCGGTCCCGGCCTCAGATCCGTCCGAACCTTGTCATCCTATGACGACCCGGTCCAAAAACAACATTTTCAAGCCAAAACTTATCAACCTTGCCACCAAGTATCCGATTGACATAACCACTGAGCCAACCACTGTTACCGCCGCTCTCAAGATTCCACAATGGCGTGATGCCATGTCCTTGGAAATTAATGCGCTTCTTCAACACGGGACTTGGGAACTCGTTCCTGCTCATCGGGCCTCTAATATTGTTGGGTGCAAATGGGTCTTCCGTATCAAACGCAACCCTGATGGATCCGTTGACAAATACAAAGCCCGTCTCGTTGCTAAAGGCTTTCACCAATGGCCTTGGATTGACTACACTGACACTTTCAGCCCGGTTGTCAAACCCGTCACTATACGCCTCGTTCTCTCCCTCGATGTTGTGCACTCTTGGCCCATCCGTCAGCTTGATGTGAGCAACGCCTTTCTTCACGGTGACCTCACTGAAGAAGTTTTTATGGAGCAACCCCCGAGTTTCAAGGACGAGGCTCACCCTTCTCACGTATGTCTCCTTCGAAAATCCATCTACGGGCTCAAACAAGCTCCCCGTGCTTGGTTTCAGGCTCTCCGCGATGCTCTTCTCTCTCTCGGATTCCTTCAGTCTAAATATGACACCTCTCTCTTCATTCTTCGCCGAGGTCCCACCGTTCTCTTTCTCTTGGTGTATGTGGACGACATTCTCTTCACTGGCACGGATCCCGATATTATCTCGTCTCTCATTCGTCGGCTTCAGTCGTCCTTTGCCATAAAGGACCTTGGTTCCCTCTCCTACTTTCTCGGTATTGAGGCTCTACCTTGCAAGGAAGGTCTTCTCCTCTCCCAGCATAAGTATATCAGTGACATTCTTCATCGTCACCATATGGAAGGTGCCAAAACTGTCTCCACCCCTATGGCCTCTAATGCTGCTTCTGTCTTTCGGGAATCCTCTCCCAATTGCGATCCCGGTATATTTCGTCAAGCTATTGGCGAACTTCAGTATCTTGCTCTCACTCGCCTGGACATTGCCTTCCCCAGTCAATCGTCTTGCCCAATTCGTCTCTAAGCCCACTGAGGCACATTGGGCCGGGGTCAAGAGGGTCCTACGGTACCTCAAGGGTTACTATCACTCATGGTCTTCTTATCCGGCGTGACTCACCCCTTACTCTCCGCGGTTACTCCGATGCAGACTGGGTCGGCGACCCCATTGACCGCTCCTCCACCACAGTCTTCATCATTTTTCTCGGCCACACTCTAATCTCCTGGAGCTCTCGCAAGCAACGTGCCATAGCTCGCTCCTCGACCAAGGCCGAATATCGGGCCCTCGCGACTACCACATCGAAAGTTCGCTGGATTCAAAATCTTATGTCTGAGCTTCATTTCTCACCACCATCACCTCCGACCATCTACTGCGATAACATTGGTGCTACGCATCTCTCTCTACATCCCGTTCTACACTCACGGATGAAGCACATCGCTATTGATATTCACTTTGTTCGGGATGTCGTCTCCAAATGGCTCCTCCGGGTCTCCCATATCAGCACTCATGATCAACTTGCTGACATCCTCACAAAGGCCCTCCATCGGCCACGTTTTATCTCCCTGCGTTCCAAAATTGCCTTAGCCGATGGAACGACAATTTTGAGGGGGCGTATTAGGAAGGAAGATACCACCGAATCTTCTTCCCCTGATTAAGGGATTCTTACCTATCATTACCATACTTAGATAGTCAACTTTACCATACTTAGATAGAAGATTCTTTCCTTATTGTTTACACTTGTATTGTATATATATTCTTGTAATTCACTTTACAAAACAACTCAATGAAAATACCATTGAAAACTATTCTCTACAGACACTTGTTAAAGAAAAATTATATTAGCCAAGGATGGACAAAGATATTGCAAGATATATGAATCAACGTCGAATTTATGATATAGAAAAATCATAAGCTCAAAGCACAAACTTATACACTCCATTACCATTTCCTATGGCACCTTGAAAATAAGTGAGCTTGGATTTTTCCGTAGGATTGTCAAGAACTCAGAGAAACAAAGACTCCATTATGGTGGTGGTAAATAAATTTTCTAAAACGGCTCGTATTGTTTCTTGTAACAAGACAATGGATGGTACAATAACCATTGATCTTTATTTCTTGAATTTTTTTAAGTCTACATACATTCCAAAGACTATTACATCTGATCGGGAACCCAGATATATGAGTTACTTTTGGCGCACTCTTCGGAGAAAGATGAGAACGCTTTGCAATTTACTACATATCACCATCCCCAAACTAATGGATGCCATGAAGTTGCTAAAAGAAGTTTGGAAAATCTTTTAAGGAGTTTAGTGCACATCAATATTCAACAATTTGATCTCACACTCACACAAGCGAAATTCTCATACAACCGATCCCGTAATCAACAACAGAACTAATCCACTGAAGTTGTATATAAACAGTAGTATCCTAAAGAGTCCTTTAGATTTGGCTCATATTCTGATTTCTCATTATTATAGTGGAGATGTAGACAAAAGATCCAAAACTCATCAGGAAATACATGAACATATTGTCAAACAAAATAAAAGGTATAACAGGAATGTTGACAAACATTGCAAGAACACATCATTTAAAGAGGGGAATTTGGTTTTGATTCATCTATGAAAAGAAAGACTTCGAAGAGGAAGTCATGGCAAGATTTGAGCTGATGGTCCATTTAAAGTTCTTTAACGAGGTAGGGAGAATGCCTACAAAATTGAACTTCGGGGGGACTATAATATCTCTACAACATTTAATTTGGTTGATTTTTTGTCTTATCATGTTGACTGATGTGTGGAGTGCGCGTAGTGTGAATGATATATATGAATTTCTAACTGATGAGTGTTTAAACAATGTGATTCTAGTATCCTTTTATTTGTTACTTTTTTCAACTTTGTAGCATTCCTAGTGTTTTATGCTTTCTTTTTATTGATTTGTAGTCTCGAGTCAAGTCAAGACAAAACTATTGTTTTAGAGCATATAATGTATAAAATCACAAAGACACAAGTTTAAGGACCAAAGAAGACAAAATAAAGCACTACAATAGAGGGAACACAATGCTATGTAGCGCGCAAGCAGCGCGAGAGGACTACAACCCAAATTTATCACGAGCCGCTAGTGAAACACAATGTAGTGCTTAGATTGGGAGACGAGTCATGCTTGGACATCAAGAGGTAGCACGACCAGCATCCATGGCAGCACACGAGGTGCACGGGGAACAAAGACAAGCGTGACTAACATCTTGAACTGAGCATGACTCGCTTTTGAAAACAATGTAAGTGCGACATAACTCTTGGTTGCACGAGACTTAGGGTAAAATTGTAACTTCACTGGAAATAAAGACGACTGCTAATCAGCCCTAGGGCAACAAGAATATCTATAAAAGGAAGTGTTGATATAGGTAAAAAACGTTTACAATCATATAACACAAGAAAAAAACAAACTTCAAGAGCAATCGTGAAGAGCAAGTCTGAGAGAAACACCACATCTACTCATCTTCCATAATTTTAGTCCTGGAGTCAAAGAGTCAAGAGTTGTGAAGAAAAAGGCAACGCAAATGAGATATGGATTAAGAGCATCAGTGTTCCACCAGATCAAACAGTTATTTTAATTTTTTGTTCTTTAATTATGTCATTTAATTCTTTGTTTTCTGTTGAACTTGAGATTACGAGTAGAAAAGTACTCCATATTTGGAGTAGGGAGTGGCTCAGAATTATGAATATGTCTATTTGATTTATTTGAGTATTGTTTGAGTAACGACAGGTTTAGAGTGATTTTGTTTTATACGTTGCATGCGAGGACTAACAAATGCGAGTTTATGAGAAGGAAAAGTAGTGATGTTAGACTATGCATGTTACATCTAATTTTATGACTATGACTAGCTATCGCGATTTCGTGCACAATACTTTGATAACATAAATACATATCTTTGCAGGTAAGTCTAGTTAATATATCCGATGGCAAATTGGATTGGAGACTCAATTTCTCTTTTAAAATGATTGACAACCAGACAATTAATTTGGGTTAATGCTCTAGAGACTTAATGATATATATCTGTAGATAACTCTAACTATAGGTCACATATCCATTAAACATGTAACAAGACTCAATAGAGTAAAGAAGCATCAGTAGTTTGTCTATGAACTACTAAGTGAATTTGCAGTGAAATCCACCCTCTAAGCGTATTTGTCATTCATCTACTTTACGACTAAAACAATCAACGATCACTCTTATTCAATTACGTTAATGAGATAGCCTTGCATTCAATTACGTAGTTAGCATTAGTTCAAGAAGTTTAACTAATCATTCATTGTTCACCTTACATATAAGCGATTCTAGATATTAATCATCCACTCTATTGGGACTCGATACTTGGGTTGTAATTTACTCTCTATCTTATTATTACTTGACCGTGCACTTGCACACACGTACGCGTAGCTTATTATTTATATATTACTCAAGCTATACACACGCTATGCATTAATAGTCTACGTGTTCGCAAGTTCATGATCAATTCATATAAAATAGAAGTAAGAATTACGCCCCAATATGGAGTCCAACAAGGACTATTGTTATCTTTTCACCTAAGTACCACCCTAACTTATTCGGTAATCTCGTGAGTTTGGTCGATTAATAACTATTTAGAACTGAACTAAAATGCCAATTGAATTGGATTGAGTTGAGTTGTATACAAGAGATTTGATTGCTCAGAGATTCGGGTTCATTGGTTCTTCCACTATGTTCATTCCTATGCAATAATTTAAATAAATAACGTACATGTATATGGTTCTTTTCAAAACCTTAGAGGGGCATATCCTGATGTCTCTTATCTACACACTTCAAAGTTTAATTATTTCATAGAATTGTTCTAGTGGCCACGCTAGTCATCCCTCAAAACTCTAATCGATCCAACGTTGACCAGGTGTAGTGAAGCATTGCGCACAAGATAATCAAATAAACATGCAAATCATTAATTCAAATGCAAGAAGTTCATAACCCCGTAAGTAAAAATAGTATTATCAATGATGTAGCAATCTTTGATAAAAGCGAATTGAGTGGGAGATATGATTTTGCCAAGGTGGATTTTGAGTCTATTATCCAAAATCTTAGAACAAGTTTTGTAAAATACATTACAAAATAGGGCAAAAGACCTCCACGAAATGAGCATTACTCTTATTGGGAATAAGGGTAATCCTAGTATGATTAAGGCCTCATACATTCTTCCACTTTTGAAAATATATTTGAACAACAACAATAAATGCAACATTAGTAATGGTCCAAATATTTTGTAAAAGCCTGGAGGAAATTCACCGGGCCCAAACTTTATCTGAACCAAAGGAGAATAAAACCTTTTAAATTTCCAAAGGAGACATGATAGAGCAAAGAGAACAATTATCATCATCAATCATAGTGTTTGAAAATAGATTATTTAGGTCATGCAGCTAAGGTAAAGCACTATCATGATAATCTGAGGTAAATAAGGACTTAAAGTGGTTACAAAAAGCATTCCTAATCTCATTCCGACCAGTAAGGCAAAAAGCCATTCAATAAATTGACGTAAGAAAATGATTATGTTTAGAATGAAAAAATTGCTTTTGAGTAGAAATATTTCGTCTCCTTCACTTAGTTACTTTTCTTTCGATCTTTGCATCCAAAATATACTCAATTGCTTCCACATATTTTCAAATTCACAAGAAATGTTCTTTTTTCATCATCAAGTTAGCACTAGCCTGGGGCCCTCTTAAAGACACTTAATTTTGGCGAATAAATTGCTAATAGTAGTATGAATATACCTGGTGTAGCATAATGTGTCATGTCAAGAAGAAGCCACGATGGCGCGAAACTGACTGATAAGTGTCGGAAAGGCTTAAAGGTAAAGCTACCTTAGCCGTATTTGATTCACCATTATATCTATATAGCTAGTTAGACATTGATTAATATGTCATTGGACATACACATGAGTCTAGGTTGCTACACAACAAGCGGATTGCAATTCGGATATCCAGAGAGAAAGTTAAGCTCAAAACAGTAGAACTGCGCAGATCAGCATCGAATTTGCACAATTTGATGCGGAGAGCGCATCGAACTGCCTCGGTTTGATGCCAGCACAAAATGACCTTTAAGCCCCTCTAAGCAAGCCAATATATACCCCCTCACTCCTCAAAAGTAAGGGGACCGAGGGAGATGCCATGCATCGAATCCAAGTCGATTCAACACGCGCATCGAACCAAGTTGAATTCGAATTCACCAATCTATCATGCCTCGAATTCACCTTATTTGACATGCACGCATCGAACCAAGCCAATTCTATACTCACCAAGATCAAACCCTTATATGCCCTAAAAGCTACACGAGTCAGGAACCCGAATCAAGAAGCAGATCGAGGTTTTGATCATCCATGAGGGAGATATGATCGAAACTGTGAAGTCGCGCATAGCGCATCGAATTCACCCGGTTCGACATTGAGGGATCGAATTTGATGTGCACGCATCGAACCAAGGCAATTTGATGCATAGACCCAGAAAGCTACATGAGTCAGGATCCATAATCAAGAAGCGGATCGAGGTTTCGATCATTCTACAAAGAGATATGATCGAAACCGTGGAGTCGCGCCAAGCTGTCTCGAATTCACCCTGTTTGACATAGATGCATCGAACCAAGCAAATTCGACGCACACCAATATTGAACCTATACATGGCCTGAAAGCTACATGAGTCAGGGTTCGTAACCGAGAAGCAAATCGAGGTTTCGATCATCATACAAGGAGATATGATCGAAACCGTGAAGTCACGCCAATGCTGAACCAAGTGAACCAGGCAACCCAACCAGGGGTTGACCAAATAGAAGCAACTCAAAAGAGACAAATGAACTAGGTTCGGCTTGATTCCCTCAATGGGATACGTAGACAGCTTGGCTAGTTCCCAAGTTCAGTCCGATATCATAAGTATCTAATGCCCGCAATACAACAATCAAAGAGCGTCGAATCTCTCCCGTTCGACTGTTCCCTCAACTTGGCCATTTAGGGATTATTTCCTGTCATCTTATATTTCCTTATGTGTAATAGGTGTTCTGGACCAAGCTAGTCCATTCATTGTAATAGGATAACATTATTTTGGTTAAGTCAGGCCCCACTGTATCGATTTCTCGGTGTATTATAACCTAGACGAACTAAGACCAAAATATTGACGCCGTCTGTGGGAACACCATTTTTGCTTACGCTTAGAGCCTGTTTAGGTAAAATGGCAAAGAAAGGGAATGGACCAACGGGAAAAGAACCGCGAAGAGTCCCAATAGCTATATCCAGATCGGGAAACAACTACGGAGTTGACAATATGGGACTCGGTCCCAAGCAAACAAGGAGTGGTGCTAAGAGTAATAATGAAATCCGCGATTCAACCAAGAAAACTAACATTATCGGAGAAAGATTAGGGATTGTTCAATCCCAATCCTACACGGACAAACGACTACACCCTGAATAGTGTTATGATTTGTCTTACCCTAATGTGATATCAAAGAATCTCACCCTTATGTGGTATCAAAGGACGAATTGCATTGATTATCAGACCAAGCAGGAACCAGCAGGGCCACCACCAAATGGATACTACATACAGATGGATTTGCCACCAGTCATGGATGAGGGGTTGGGATTCACCACTTATCTCCAGATTGCAGAGAATTCGAATTCGCCATTAATCTGAACTACATGGTGACCAACAATGAGGCCGAGTATGAAGCGGTTACAGCAGGAATTACACTGACGTTGGGGTTAAATGTTGAACATTTGGACAATGGCGCGCAATTCACTATCGAATGGACAAATGGAATTCACCAACAAGACATTGAAAAATTACCTCGATATGAGGATGAAAAACACAGGAAAAACCTGGCCAGAGGAGCTTCAAGGAATATTATGGGCGTATAGGACAACCACAAGAACATCGATGGGTGAAACGCTTTTCATTCTTGTTTACGGCACTGAGGTTGTTCTGCCTGCCGAAATAGGAAGGCCAACACGCAAGATTCACGACTATGATCCCGAACAATCAGTCCGCTTACGTCAGATGGACCTGGATATGATAGGCACAACAAAGGAAAATGTGTACCAACGCACTGTAGCTTTCAAAGCAGCAATGGCTAAAAGCTACGATAACATAATCCAATTCTGAAATTTTTAGGTAGGAGATTTGGTCCTGAGAAGCATTGCGGCAAAACAGCATATCGGGAAGCTCAAACCGAAATGGTAGGGGTCTTTCAAAATCATACGAGCAAGTTCGCAATGATACTATTACTTAGGGACTATGCAGGGTGTTCAATAGAAACGTCCGTGGAATGTGCAACATCTTAGACGCTACTATGCGTAGGAGTTGAAATAATACCACCCCGCAGCCAAATAATTATATGAACTGCGAAGGCTTGAGTCCCATGCAAACTGGGAAAATGTAGGCAACTCGGTAAGAATCGAGCTCAACCCATTTCAAATAACTAATTATATTTTCTATCCATCAAATTATGCAAGTGGAGTCTTATCAGTATAAATCGCCCAAAGCGGCCAAACCCCTCATGCACGACTTGAGCGTCATGACAAGTGGTATTAACAGCCCAAAGCGGCCAAACCCCTCATGCACGACTCGAGCGTCATGACAAGTGGTATCAAAAGCACAAAGTGGTCAAAACCCCTCATGCATGACTCGAGCATCATAACAAGTGGTATCAACAGCCCAAAGCGGCCAAACCCCTCATGCACGACTCGAGCATCATGACAAGTGGTATCAACAGCCCAAAGTGGTCAAAACCCCTCATGCACGACTCGAGCGTCATGACAAGTGGTATCAACAGCCCAAAGCGGCCAAACCCCTCATGCACGACTCCAGCGTCATGACAAGTGGTATCAACAACCCAAAGTGGTCATAACCCCTCATACACGACTCGAGCGCCATGAAAAGTGGTATCAACAGCCCAAAGCGGCCAAACCCCTCATTCATGACTCGAGCGTCATGACAAGTGGTATCAACAACCCAAAGTGGCCAAACCCCTCATGCACGACTCGAACGTCATGACAAGTGGTATCAACATCTCAAAGTGGTCAAAACCCCTCATGCACGACTCGAGCGTCATGACAAGTGGTATCAACAACCCAAAGCGGCCAAACCCCTCATGCACGACTCGAGCATCATGACAAGTGGTATCAACAGCCCAAAGTGGTCAAACCCCCTCATACACGACTCGAACGTCATGACAAGTGGTATCAACAACCCAAAGTGGTCAAATCCCTCATGCACGGCTCAAACGTCATGACGGAGGTCCATCCATCCAAAGTGGTCAACAACAAAATGTATTTCTCATACACAGATCAATCATAATGACAGAGGTCCATCGACCCGAGGGGGTCAAAAGCAAAATTCATTCCTCATGCACGACATAAGCGTCATGACAGAGGCAACGACCGAGAGGAGCTTCCTTTGTGAGGACAAACAACTACACTCCTAATATGGCCATGATTTATCTTACCCGTATGAGGTATCAAAGAAACTTACCCATATGAGGTATCAAAGAAACTTACCCGTATGAGGTATCGAAGAAACTTACCCGTATGAGGTATCGAAGAATCTTACCCGTATGAGGTATCAAAGAATCTTACACCCGTATGAGGTATCAAAGAATCTTACCCGTATGAGGTGTCGAAGAAACTTACCTGTATGAGGTATCGGAGAATCTTACCAGTAAGAGGTATCAAAGAATCTTACCCGTATGAGGTATCGAAGAATCTTGCCCATATGAGGTATCAAAGAATCTTATATGTATGAGGTATCGAAGAGTCTTACCCGTATGAGGTATCGAAGAAACTTACCCCTATGAGGTAACAAAGAGCCTTACCCGTATGAGGTATAGAAGAAACTTACCTGTATGAGGTATAGAAGAATCTTACCCCAAAGCGATACGACAAATGTGTCCAAATTGGCAGCCAACGTCTACCCGAAGAGGTACGACAAATGTTTCCAAAGCGGCAGCTAACGTCCACACGAAGCGCCATGATGCAAACCTACTTGAAGCGGTATGAAGCAAACTTGTCCAAAGCGGCATCAAGAGCATCAACCTGACAAGATAAGGTACAAACCTAAAATCTAAAGAATAAAATAATGACCCGAAGTGGTCAGATGAATATATGAAATATATCAAAAATGGACATCAGCCCATCATGGTCAGAAACAAATTAGACATCACAAAGGATAGACATCTGCTAGTAGAAGCATGATGCAAACAATATATCCATATGCCTGAAAGGCTGGATACGGCAATAGACTTCACGTGGAAAATGAGTTACATCTGTCCAACATGGAACGATGATTATCTGCCTAGATGAGTGCATATTTAAACTAATATAGAAGGCTTATCACCTCAAGAGGTACGAATACCCAGGTACCAAATTAACCGTCACTGTCGACGAGTAATAACATGTAAAAGCATAGAGTGCGAGAAACAAAATGCGAGCGGTCATCGAATACGAATGTAACAAAGTATCCGAACAAAGGCGACACAATATTCAAATAGACAAAGATCTCTACCAAGCGTAAATTACAAGATCAATGCAAGAAGCTTGAGAAACTTAGCACTAGATCGCTTTAGACCCATCACTTATATATCATTTCTATCATAGTCGAAGGTCTCCATCAAGATGATCTCTCGCTCGATCGAGGCGCTTAGCAACATAACCTACGTGTTATCTAAGTTGTCTTTTTCTCAAAGACAACAACGATTAACTCAAATAATAACTGCAAAACCGTATTGGGCGAATAAACGTTGCGCTTTCACACGATCCAACAATACTAATGCAGCAACTGGGACGCACAATCAAACATTATCAAAAACCTATACACGAGTGAGGCAATAATCCTCAAAACACAAATCGTACAAGGTTAAGCAACGATGACAGCACTGTCTAAAAAATGCAGCAAAAGCAAAACCACGCATTGTGAAGTTATTTGCATGAAAATAACATCATCCATGATCTAAAGGGGACCCGTGATGAGAAGGAAAATGGACGGACACTATGTCTCAAATGACAAGTGCTAACCATTAAATCCCTAAAAACAAAGCAACCAGATGAGGAAGTCTGTCTCAAGAGATAAGTGTCTAGGAAAAATCTGATGAAATTGATTACGCTGACATAACAAATGTCCGATGCGGCAGGAAGAAATGAAACACGCGCGATACCCCACGGTGCAATATGGCATATGAATTGCCAAAATAAAAGTAAATTGCGAAAGCAGACTCGCAAATTCGTTCGCAACAGTGGGTTAACTTTCCTCGGCTATCGGGAGAATTTCCCTGTTAGGTCCCAATGACAGGTCCAACCACTGCTAGCTGAACCCACCACGAAGGTAGCGGGTGCTGTAGATCTGCTAAACGGTGAACATTGGGATCTCTTCAAACTAAGAGAAAGCAATTAGCGCCTCGCCTAGAATGGCGAGCGCTAACAACAAGTTCCGCTGAAATAAAGACAAAGGGGATACACACTCTGCCCACAAGCGGCAATTGCACCCAAATAAAATCATGTAGGATGGAAAACCTCAAAACAATGATGTGAACATTGAGCAAACTTAGCAAAAGATGCCATAGCAACTCTGCAACATGACGTGGCATAAAGTTGGCAAGTAACAAATAAATAGTAGAAAATGCCGCTGAAAGAAAATAACCGCAAAAATAAAGCAGCAAAGACCCATTGAAAAACAATGTTCAAAGCAACAGAGTGACGCAACGCCAAAACAGACATAACAAATTGTTCATTAAAGCAGACCCATCAGAGAGTCGATCGAATCCGAACACATTCGATCTATGGTGATCATCCAAGTCAGAGTTCATCATGCTTGTCACCTTGTTATCAACAACATTGTCGAAACAACGATAACATCAAAATTGGAGGTAAACACCCCATATGATCATATAACAACTAGCTAGCACACCAAGGGTCGAGTTTTATTATGACCAGCAACGAGGCAGAATACAAAGCTATTCTAGCCGAAACCTCAATGGCAAGCTCATTACGAGTACAATGCCTGGCGGTCTTTACAAAATAACAACTTGTGAAATCATTTCACAATCTTAACTATTGCCGAATCCCCGAAGACGAAAATGTAACTAGGTGCGCTTTCATAATTTGCAACAAAACCACGATCTTCATAGAAATGAGAGTCGTCCTATTGACAGCAAAAGAATATGTTATAAGAATAACAAGATGCATTAGAACAATGAAAAGAATCGATCAGACTAGGCCTATATACATAAACAAAGCAGAACCACGAGTTATTTGCATGAAACTAACACAATGCAAGACCTAAAGGGGACTCGCAATAACTAAAAAGGGACGGATACTCTGTCTAAAACGACACGAGATACCGCAACTCCCTAAATAACTAAAAAGGGACGGAGACTCTGTCTAAAAGGACACGTGATACCGCAAATTTCTAAACACCTAACAGCAACGAAAACTTTCCCTGATTATGGAAGAGTGCTCGAGTTGTCAAAATAAAGTAAAAGGCAATGATAGCAATTAAAAGAAAAGGCAATGATTACGAGCCTTCGATCAAAGAAACAAATGAAATAGTCATGAATGACAAATGTGCGATTAATAAAAAGGCGACGCAGCGCCACAAAAACAGCAAATTAGAAATTGTTCATTGCAGAGAAAAATAAATATGAGCATCGAACCACCTAATTTGATACAGCCTAGATCGAATTCCCTCAATTCGATGCACTCTAGATTCGATATAGGCCAATTCGAGATACTCTGTATCGAATCCACCCGATTCGATCGTCGTTAGACTCGACCTATCGTGGACATTTAGTCAAAACAATACCTCGAGGTAAGTGCAAACTAGATCACTACCCACGTTCATAAAACAGATCAATAGCACGCAAGTGTGTGCATCGCATGAAGCGTGCATCGCATCAAGTTCGATAAAAGTTATTTGGCAACCGATCCTCTAGATCACGATTCCCAGATAAGGGGTGTATTTTAATGAAAAGCAAGATTTTTACAATTTGGCACCCACTCTTGAATCAAGACCGCCTCCCAAATGGGGGGACTATATGATGTGGGCTTATTCGGTAAGCTATACGTGTGCATAATCACGTTATCACCCCAAAACTGAGGCGAAACGACTCTAGCACTTCATTATAGTTTGAAGTATGCTTATGTTCCAAAATCACACTACAAACTAGAGGACTAAATGGTGTAGCATAATGTGTCATGTCAAGAAGAAGCCACGATGGCGCGAAACTGACTGATAAGTGTCGGGAAGGCTTAAAGGTAAAGCTACCTTACCCGTATTTGATTTACCATTATATCTATATAGCTAGTTAGACATTGAGTTATATGTCATTGGAAAGCCACATGAGTCTAGGTTACAAAGCAACAAGCTAAATGCAATTCGGAGGTCCAGAGAGAAAGTTATGCTTAAAACAGTAGAACTGCGCAGATCAGCATCGAATTTGCACAATTCGATGCGGAGAGCGCATCGAACCGCCTTGGTTCGATGCGGGCACAAAATGACCTTTAAGCCCCTCTAAGCAAGCCTATATATACATCATCACTCCTCACAAGTAAGGGGGACCGATAGAGATGCCACACATCGAATCCAAGTCGATTCGACACGCGCATCGAACCAAGTTGGTTCGATGCGCAATCTATCATGCCTTGAATTCACCTTATTCGCCATGGATTCATCGAACCAAGCCAATTAGATGCTCACCAAGATCAAACCCTTATATTCCCTAAAAGCTACATGAGTCAGTCCCGAATCAAGAAGCGGATCGAGGTTTCGATCATCCATGAGGGAGATATGATCGAAACCTTGAAGTCGCGCATAACACATTGAATTCACCCGGTTCGACATTGAGGGATCGAATTCGAAGTGCACGCATCGAACCAAGCCAATTTAATGCATAGGCCCAGAAAGCTACTTGCGTCAGGGTTCATAATCAAGAAGTGGATCGAGGTTTCGATTATCCTACAAAGAGATATGATCGAAACCGTGGAGTCGCGTCAAGATGTCTCGAATTCACCCTGTTCGACATAGATGCATCGAACCAAGCCAATTCGATGCATACCAATATCGAACCCATACATGGCCTGAAAGCTACATGAGTCAGGGTTCGTAATCGAGAAGCGGATCGAGGTTTCGATCATCCTACAAGGAGACATGATCAAAACCGTGAAGTCACGCCAATGCTGAACCAAGTGAACCAGGCAGCCTAACCAGGGGTTGACCTAATAGAAGCAACTCAAAAGAGACAAATGAACTACGTTTGGCTTGATTCCCTCAATGGAGTACGTATGCAGCTTGGCTAGTTCTCAAGTTCAGTCTGATATCATAAGTATCTAATGCCCGCAATACAACAATCAAAGAGAGTCGAATCTCTCCCGTTCGACTGTTCCCTCAACTTGGCCATTTAAGGATTATTTCCTGTCATCTTATATTTTCTTATGTGTAATAAGTGTTCTAGACCAAGCTAGTCCATTCATTGTAATAGGATATAATTATTTTGGTTAAGTCAGGCCCCACTATATCAATTTCTCGGTGTATTGTAACCTAGACGAACTAAGACCAAAATAATACAAAAAGTATCTTTATTCCCAGTTCTTAGGGCATCACGAACTCTTTTATTTCGAGCCTGCAGTTGCAGAAAAGAAGGACCAAAATAATGCAAGTTCCAGTTAAAGTCAACAACATCTAAACAACAAGAATTTTATAACTACATAATTTCAAACCTGAATGATTTAAAATCATTATTAGTACTCCGAGCCGTGGCAAGGAACATAGGCCATGATCATTTCCAATAACAACAAGGTTTCAACTTGGGCAGTGGGGAAGGCAGTGCACCAAAGGGGGTTTGCAACACTAATGTCCAGCCACTGGCAAATGTTAAGATGATCTGACTAATTGTTTGACCACGTGAAATTAGTACCTCTGAATTCAAGGTCGATTAGATAAGAATGATGCTTCAACGACGAGGCAAAAGACTTTCCTCCATTCTTTTCGGTTTGGTTGGTAATGTCGTTGAAATTACCCATGACCAACCAAGCCTTATCCATAAAGGCTGCAATGGTTGTTAATTTCATGCCAAAATTGATCTTGGAGTCATGGTAAGGGGACAATACACCCACGTGAAGAACCATGCTTCATTTGAAATACTATTTTCAATACATGCATGCATAAGAATCGACTTATTGAGAGTGATAATGATGGAGTAAGTATTATTCCAAGCAATGAATACTCCTTCGACAGAAAAACTGAGATTAGAGATCACATGATTACTTAAATTATGTGCATAAATAAGATTAAGAAAGGAGGGGAGGGGGGAGGGGGTTGAGGAAAGAGGTTTTAATCTTCTAGAAAAACAATAAATCTGACCTAGTCATAGAGAGATAAGACCCAAGAGCTCGGATTGTCTGGGGCTTACCAAGCTTCTAATGATGTTAAGGAAGAATGATCATAGAGAGATAAGACCCAAGAGCTCGAATTGTCTGGGGCTTACCAAGCTTCTAATGATGTTAAGGAAGAATGATCATGGTCGAGATTATTCCTTTGACTCCTCGAGCATAGAGGAGTCTTTCAAAAGTGAGAGATCAACTTAAGTTTGACAAAAAAGCAAATTGGACTTCAAATGCCTATATTTACTTTAGTTGGTTAACGACGGGATAATTTTACTCAACTTGATTTTAATCTGCATAAAGACCAAATTTATTTTCATCTTTTATTTTTGTTATAATCTTACATCTAGATAGTAGCCAACTGCAAAAGCACTAGTCTTTTTTTTTTTCAAGTTTCTCCACCTCGTAAAAAAGAAAAAAGAAAAGAAGAATGACTACTAGTTACAAATTACAATCATATATCGAAGTTTGGTAAAGAAACAAAACAAAACAAAAAAAATAAACCTATAACAAAAGAAAATAAGAGAAAAAGAAGAAGATACAATTGAGGAATATATATATATCTAAATTACCAAGTCTCCTTCATTACAAACTTTCAATAAGAAGGTTAGGTTCATTAATCAAAAAAGAAAAAAAAAAAAAAAGGTTGGATTCCTGGAACTCCCGTCACTGATTGTACCTAGTTTTCTCGGAGTTTGTTTATGATCTCCTATTTCAGGTGAATTTTCTCTTGTTTTTCCCTAATCACTATTTAATTGCTCTTTGATTTTGATTAACATGCTAGTTGTTTGTGATATATATATATCTGGTGTGTGATTGATTGGTTAGGTGAATATTGGATATTCGGGATGGGAGTGAGATCTGGGAGTGGGAGCAATGCAAATGAAGCAATGAAATTATGTGTATTTGATTTGAGAAGAGGGCAAATTGAAGGGTTGGAGTTGGAGAAGATTCTGTTTTTCTATCCCGCCGATTTGCCCATCTCGATGCAGCTCTCAGTCATAGGCCTCAGTGAAGGACTCATCACTTTTACCAGGTTCACTTTCCCTCCATATTCCTCTTTTGTGTAATGCTGCTTATGTTGTTTCCTTTCACCCTGATTTGTAGTTGAATAGTTTGAGATACATAATTTGTTGGTGTCACCTATTTGCGTCCATACAAGAACTCTTACGAGGATATTATCGTCTTAGATATTACGATTAATCCATCAGAGAGAGATGCCAGTAGTACATCCTTTTGGTTGATATTAGTGAACCAGTTACCAACTCTCCCAGATCTGAGAAATAACCGATTCCGCTGACGTACTCATTCTTTTAGCTTGCCTTTTGAAAGCTTTGCCCAGTCAGAATCTTGTATAACAGCATAAGACCCACAGCCTCCTTTACTATGAGAATATCTATTCTTGGTATCATTTCTTTTTCTTTTCATGCTTTATACATTTTTGTCCTACATCACATTAACCAAGGTTTCCTTTCTCTTGTTCCTGAGGGGTTCAGATGGGGCGCAATCCCACAATACAGTGGGCCCTGCTGCTTCATCAAGAACTTGTACTAGTCCTAGAATTCATTTCAGTGAACTGACATAATGCACTCTTTTACTGCACTCTCCTGACTGCCACTGCACATAATTTTTTAGTTCACCTTTATTTACAGGGTTAGAGCGTGTTCCTTTTTAAGGACGGTACATGTGCAATAAGTGATATTTGTTGACTCGATATGGCATATCGTTTTTTGCCCCAGTAAACATGTCATGTCTTCATTTAACTTAATGATTTCTGACATGATTATATAGAAAAGTCTACAAATGATTTTCTTTAAATCTCTCTACTTGAAATATCTGCCATGTAGAGCATCATCCCTCATATACTTCAGCTTCGAAGTTTGTTATACTATGTACGAGGCTCTTTTGTCAGCTTTAAATTGACACGAGGTCTATTACTTAATGTCTATGCTAATTCTAACCAGTCAGATTCAGTTTCACATGGAGGATATTGCTGTATATACTGATGTATCATGAGGCCCCTAACATCGGTTTCCTGCAGGATTTTCTCTCCGGAGGCCGCTTGTGAAGTCATTGAAGCAGATATGCATTCTCATGTTTTCTATGAGGCAGAGCCAGACATATGGATGGTGATGGTGCGATAACATTTTCTTAAGAGAGAGCTCCCTCTCTCTCTCTCTGCTTTCTTCAATCGAAGTATACAGTATATATTGTTTTGTTTCTTTATATGAATTATTTCGAAATGTACTCCTTCGATAGTATTGTTGTGATTATTCTACCTCTTACATCACTCAGATTTTGTGTAGATTTTGATTTGTTTTATTGTTTTACATGATTGAAATCGTACAAATATAGCAATATTATCTTGTTTCAATCTATGTTGAGATCTTCAGTGTCATAAAGTCTATGTGATGATTAGAGGAACATGTTTCTTTTATATTCAGCTTTAATCTAAAGAATTTATGGTTAAGCCTTAAACGCCGTAGCTTGAGAGGTTGATGATTATTTGAATATTGTATATTCTATTCATTGGGCCTCTATTTGGCAAGATCATATTTACTGCTGTTAGAGATGTGAATTATTTTAAATGTGTTCTGCTGGACTTATAGTCAATCGACTGATATCAGTTGAGTCTTGTACTCTAAGCTTTGACAGTGTATTTTTGAAGACAACTTTAAACATAGAAGATACCATTGCTTTTTAGCTGTTCCTGATATATTATTCTTTGTTCATTCTTATCCTTTGGTAGGTTGTAGAGAAAAATGATTCAGAAGCCATTTGGCGAGTTGATGCTTTACGGAGAGTACTAAAAGAAGTACATTCACTTTTTGTGATGTTTCATGGATCTATTAGAGCATTGGTTGATAAAGAGCCCACTGGAGGACTCGTCAGAACCCATCTGTATTATTTCATCATGGACTTTCTGAGTGGTAAGTGGTCTTTATATGCTGTGTAGGTTTATCGTGAGTATGCTTGATTCATTTCCTCATTTTCTGCTATATTTCAACTTAAGTCACTAATTGTCAGCGTATGAAAAGCGGTCTCCATTGGACTTTTGCTGCTGGGGTAATGCTGCAGTTGCTGTATCAAATGATTCACGTTTCATTTGTGCACTTGGAGCAATCTGAAGTTGCCATTTTCACACCTTGCATTTTCTTTTGGGCCAGATTTTTTTATTGGGAAGAAACTTCAGTTGCCCAACTTTCGTGAATCTTTAAAAGAGCGTGGATCTGTGCAGATGTTAACTGTGGGAAGGGAGGCTGCTCTTGAAGTTCAGGTTAGTTTCTTGGTAACTTAATTTTTTTCTCTCTCAGTCGACGAGAATGTTGACGTAATATTTTTGTTTATTTGCTGATTCTGTTGATTAAATCGTATTAAATGTCGTATGCTAATAATATCCTTTAATGTAGTTACCCTGTATTTCCTACTATAATGCTTAAAGGCTTCTACTTAATTTCTTAAAAGTTGGAAGCAACAACTTATGCCTCGAGCAGATGTTTGTTTTGATAATAACTAAAATGGGAACACATTGTGTTTGTAATTTTACCTTGTTTTCACCTTCGGAAGTCAATTTAATTTTGGAGTTTTTCATATTTTATCGGTCGAAGATGGTTGGAGGGTGCAAACTGATAATGATGTTGGTCGAAGAATGCATAAGTAAAATTGAAGATGGTGGAAAGATGCTGATAGGGATTCGGGAATTATCAGAAGGAGAATTCCCAGAGTTCAGGGGTAATCTCAAAGGGGGTGAGACAGAAAGAATTAGAAAAATGAGAAGAGAATTCGGAATAGAGAGAAGACAATTGCAACCAACAATCAAATAATAATCATCATCAAAACTTGTCCAATTACAAAACATTAGCTGATTAGCCCTCTACTTATAGACTAAACAATAACAACCTAATCCAACTAGAACTCTGACGGCTAAACATAAAATAAACGAGGATTATAACTAAACTAAATAAAATAAAACCCTAGAATTCTAATCAACTTGGAAATCATCCTCGTAGTCAATATCTTCTAAATATATCTTTGATTTCTAGATTTTTGAAGGATTCAAAGTGAAATTTATGGCTCCATTTCTCACCAATTTGGGGCAACGAAAAGGAAAAATCACGTGGCATCAATTTTTCAGAGCCTTGATTGCTATTTTGGAATGGCTATCCTGATACATGTGACGAATATACATGTTTGGATGTTCATATGTGGAAACCTGGGTGTGTTAGTATTCTCCTTTTATGATTTTCCCTTCTTCGTGGAGTCTGTCATTTAATGTCCAGCTGAAGCATCTAATCACTTGCTTCTGCAACTTGTTTAAATACATAAACAATCCATGTTGGTAACTTGGTATAACATTGTACAAAATGAAAGGTTTGTTGACCTGCTTATAGGCCATTTATTTAGAAAGTATAATCAGAAGTTATTCATTTTGTCACCATTTCAATATGGTATGTGTGTATTATATGCATTTGTACTTAAATAGTTGCCTAACATCTGGTTTGTTTCAGTCCCTTGTTAGAGTGCTAGAGTCACGTGCCGGGAACACGCAATGCTTCTCGCTGATGATGTTCCAGGATCTGCTAGTTTCCACAACTCTTTCTCCTGTATGGTTATATCTCTTTCTACTTTATTTAACTCTCATCACTGATCCTTTTCTTCCTTTTTTTTTTTTTTTTTTCGTTTGGAGTTACTAACAGAAAAAATGGAAGAAATTTTGAGCCCTTCTGATGTTTCTGTTTCATTATATCTATAGGACTACAAGCAATTACCTAAATATCCTTAGGGGCTGTCAATTGATCAGCGTTGCCTCTCTTTTCTTTCTCTCAGATTGACACAGTCAGCCTATTTACGTATGCTACTCTAAGGTTGACTCCTCTTGCTCTGTCCTCCGGATTAAGTTCGTGGGCCTATTCGCGTAAAGGAAACACTGCAGGCAACACTTCTGGATCTGCATTAACATATTCTGATGCTGTTGTGGATCAATACTTTAACTCTCATGATACTGTGCCCCTCGGGAATCGCAGTTATCATGTTTTGAGGCCTTTGCAGCATGGCAAGTGGTCCAAGGGAAAGAGCAGTTTTCTCACCACCGACATTTGGGGTGCAGATGTTAATAGTTTAGCGCCTACAAGCCCAACAATTTGGCTTCATCAAACTGAGGAGAAGATGTATTTGTTACCTTATCAGCATCGCGGACTCACTGTGATCCTTGTCGTTCCAGTCTCCTCTGTAAATGGGGAGCAAGGGATTGCTATGATCAAGGAGCAGATTCTGGAAAACGTGAGCTCCTTTCTGCTGATCTTTATATAAGATTTTCTTAAGTTTTTGTTGTCACAATCAATGAGTAGATTTAATAATCTAGTAGTTTTCTGCAGTTGCGTAGTTTTCTAATTTCTTATTTGGATCATATGATATGAGGTAATTGCTGGAGATCCATTATCAGCCTTTTGCTCCTTGTGCTATAAAACAGGAAGATTAAGTGAATACTAAGATGAATAAAGCAATTATATAAGCGCTGTACTGGATAATCTAGAGTTCAGGTATGTGCTATAATTTCTATGGATGGGGATGGGTAGGAAAATGACGCTATATCTTAATGGGTCACGGCGAAGATAGCAGTCTATGTAACATGCATCATCATGAGGCTAAGAGTGGCTGGCCATCACGATTTTGGTAACATGTATTTATAGTGCCGTCAGGTGGGTTAATATTTGTAAAGACCATGTTCTCGTGGCATTAGAACCATTTATGCACGAGTCAACACAAGCTACAGTTTCACACTGTTCAGGGAATTTATAAATAGTAAATCTTGATTTACATTATGTTTTGTCCTGCATTTTTATACATGGAAAAGAAATATAATATCAAAACGTCTTGCAGTGAACCTGTATACGGTTAGGAGGGATTGGGTTTCCCTAACTATGATGGTTTAATTCAAGCTAATGTTTTACTCTCTTGAATATCAGTTATTCTTCGTTGCATTCCATGTATCAGCATGCTGTAGCTTTTTAACTGAATCCACTCTTATAATTGATCTCGCATTATTGTGTTATTGCCTAGCTTGTAATTAGTGGGTCTCAAATGTGATCTCTGCTTTACTTATTCTTCCATCTGTGATAATTGTTATTTCAACAACTAATGTTCTACGCCTTATCTGCTACTTATCATGCTATAGTTCTATTCACTTATGTAGAAACTTAATTTCCTTGCTTGTCTCAGGCATCAGGGAAGATGTTCAGAGTAGAAGAAAAGCTATCTAGAGGATGGGGTGGTGAGAATGCATATCATGTGAGTGGATATCGCTATTTATTGGTGGATGGTGATAGATACATATCTAGGGCTTCTCCACCTGGAAAAGTGGCAACCTTGACAAAGGCAAGTCATCACAATTAAAATATTTCTTAGCATCCAGTCGCACTACTATTGTTAATCTTCACATGCGTAAGAACTTTGCCAAGCTTGTGCATACCGTTAAGTACCTGCCTTTATCTTTTCTTTTGTCGGTTGTATACTGTTGTATCTGTCTGGTTAATAACACATGCTTGTCTACGGAAGATTGGGTATCTAACTATTTTGGGGCTTGTAGAAACATTTGAACAACTTAAACAGACACATAGGTTGATCAGCCACTGAGACATTTTCTTGCATAATCACAAATTCAACTTATTTTCCCTACATTAATTAACTTGTTCTTTGATCATGTTTGGTATGATAAAATAATTATTTTCTTGTGCATTGTTAGTATAGTCTTGATACCAAGCAATTGCAAAGCTGTATGACACTTGTGCTTTTTGTACCAGAATAGGCATATTATTAATTATGGGTCACTCAGTGATAATATTTTTGGTTTATTTGGTTGAAATGCTGAGTACCTTTTTATGATGGTCTACAGGAATCCTTGATTGGTTTAAGTAAACTTCGAGACGAAGTTGATAAAGAAAAAAGCAGCGCTAAATGTGACAATCTTGGCTGTGAGAAGGATCAGGAAATATGTATTAGAGCAAAAAACAATGCTTGGCTTATCGCTCGGCTTACACGAGGAAAAGAGCTTTATATGGTTCTTGAGAAAGCCAGTGAAACCCTTCTCTATGCCTCTGAAGCTGTACAGACATTCAGTGATAGGTAAGATTTTCTTCTCTGGGTTCATGAAAAATCGGTGAATTAGAAGTGTTTGAAATTAGTCGTGTGACTTTGTCCTCATCAAGATATGAGAATCGAAGAAGCGATGTTTCTAAATTGGACCATCTACCAGAGATTGATATTGAAATGAAAAGAATTTGAAGATGTCAAAGAGAACTGAAATTAGTAATCTGTGGGAGATTTTTTCTTAAAATATAAACAAATCATAAAAAAACATTTAGGAAAGAAGACTTGACTACTTTTTGATCAACTAATTCCTGCACTTCATGACCATGCCATAGGCAGTAATTTTATCCATCCTAGCAATTAAGTTTACTTACATGAATCAAGTGGGGCCGTGGGGGTATAGAGTTGGAATAAAGAACGTAAGCGTGCTAAGCTCTCTTCATTGTGTATAACGTGGAAGCAGAGTTACTTCAGCAATATATGTCGTCTAGAAGCTGATTTTGTTGCAGGGATAATGTGGTTCAGTGTTGCAGCAAAAATTGTGTAAATTTTTAGATATTTTATGTAGTAATTAGATTCTAATTTTTTTTTTCGTTTTTGCAGGTACTGTGATGGTGCTTTTTCCTTGGACTAAGAAATATATCAGAACCAGAAAGACGATAGTAGTGAAAGAACTTGTACCAGATTGTATTGTAGTTGCCCTTGCCGGAGAAAATTATTTGGGACTTGCAGCAAATGAGTTTGTAATGGGAGATGAACATTAGGATATATGGTATGTTCTTTTTGGTTTGCCTTGTATCATATTTGCGTACAGAGAAATATGTCCTCATGAAATTGCTTTCAGATTTTTGGCATCTGGGGAGTATGACTGTTTCCTTGCTCATTGCTGATATGAAGAATGAGGCTCGTACAAACATCCAAACAATCCAATCTCTCTCGCATGTCCCCCAAATTATCATTTCAGTCGTATTGATTTAAGTTAACATAAACTTGGACATATTCGCTCTCTATTACATGGACGAAAAAATCTTGATGGTACCGTTGTTTCCCACAGAAAAAGTGCAATAGGATCATGGATCAAAATTTCCGTGCGTTTCCTCGAAAAGTACCGAAAAGTTTCTATTTTTGACTTCATCGATACGAAATATACATATAGTTTCCATGATAGTTATAACTACAATTTTACGAAATTCTTTGAAACATGCCGAAAAGTTCTCGAAATATTACGAAACGTTTCTAATTTTTAGCTAACCGAAACGTACTCCCGAACCGAAATTTTCATTCATGAATAGGATTTGGATGTATTGTTATATATGATATTAAACGTTGGACTCTACAAGATACATTGCTCACAAGATGAAATTAGTTGGGCTACTCTTAAGTCCTTGGACATTTCGCATTCGTGATAGTTGCATAAATGGGATAAGAAATAAATCTACGCATTTTAAAACAGGCTTCATAAGAACATGAAAGTTTTATACAGAATCTTCAAAGAAAGAAGGCAAGAGTTTTGCTCGTTGTCTTTAAACTTGATGTGTAACTATACCTTCAAATTTAGGCCAGACCCTGATTGGACCTTTTGTTTTTTATTCTTGAAGACCCTACTCAGATCCAGATCCAAATCCTATTCGGACTCAGACCCACGGGTCCAGACCCATCAGATTCTAATTTTCTTTTGTCCCAGACCCACGGGTCCAGACCCATCAGGCCCTAAATTTTTTTTTGTCCGTTACAACTTTACCGTTGCGCCAAATTTTTAAATTTTTGACATTGTACCGCCAAATTTTCAAATTTTTTTTCTCTGTCAGTCCGTTGCGCCAAATTTTTGAATTTTTGACATTGTGCCAATTTTTTTTTTTTTTTTTTTTTTACCGTTGCTAGTTCTGTACAGCTATGTAACTTATATATTTATTTATGTATTGTGTAGTGCTATACAATTCTTTTTCCTTTTTTACTTTATTCTAATTTATTGATTCCTGTCTTTAAACATGTAAAATAACAATTAAACAATATAGCTAAATTCACTTTACTTCATATTAAAGTGAACATATATATTATTTTTTTCATAAACTCTCAACACATGTTGAACATGATACTAAAGATTACAAATTTCATCAACTTCAGTAATAAAATGTTGATAACAAAAGAACAAAAGAGAAAGTATCCACCATTGTTGGCAACACCTCAAACTCATGGCCTTCAAGTCTTCAAATATATTTTTCCTTGACCAAATTTGCCTCCAACACATTTGTGCAATCTTCAATAAATAAGAGTTAATCAGTTCAATAAAAACAGAGCTATGTATTCCATTAGACACCATATAAAAAGATTATGCCTGCATATTAGCAAAGGAAAATAATATAAAAAACACAGTTTTACAACTGATAAAAAGAGCTTAGAAGAAATTATATTAGTAGCATTGGTCTGGTATTGTATTTGAACAAGCCCACAATAAAATGCACCAAATATGCGTATTATAGCAGGGGATTCATTGATCTTATAAAGAATAAGTATTCAATGGAACATGGTAAACTTTGCCTCCATTAATGATATGCTATCACATACCACAACAAGAAAATTTGTGTCCTAAATCTAAAGAACCTTAGCAACTACGAAACAAGTAGAAAAAACTCCAAGAAGTAATCAGATTAAGCAATAAACTGAACAAGTATACACATACCAGCCAAGACTTTTCTACACTTAGCCTGATCAAACACATATTCTGTTCTAGGATTTCCATTCCTAGCCTCATTCCTTGGCATAACTAGCCTAAAAGCATTACAACCTCTTACCAAATGTTTTACCAAATGATTTGTACCATGTTGTTGCCCAACTGAAAGGATTTTTTCACAATGTTGACAGTGAGCACGCACAAGCACACCCTCGTCATTAAAAATCTTATCCATATGCTCCCATGCAACCGATGGAGGACGTTTCGTACCCGTAGTAAGCCTGGCATGATCTTGACCAATCTCTTCTTCCCATTCCATCTTCACAGGATCTGGAAAACAAACAAACCATTGTCAGACTCAAAGAACTAAACATCACAGCCAATCCATTGTCACCTTATTCTAATCTCTACATCCTATGCCAAGGCAGCCAAGCAAAATACAAAACAATAACATGGCACACAAAAAATAGGAACAAGAACAACAACAAACATTTTACAAAACAAAAGGGCACATCTCTTTTTCAAATCTATGAAGAGTAGCCAAATCTATTGACCAAATCAAACTCTCACACAAAACAAACTTGAATAAACTTGCACAGCTCCTTCAAACAAAAAGCACAACTCAACAGTCAACACACAACTCAAAACACAGCTTCAACTTGGAATAAACTTCGATTAAGCCAATATTTGGCTACTCAGTTGCAATAAACCGATTCCCAACATGTCATTTACCCAACACACAGTTCAACACAACTCTGTTTTGAAAACTCTAAGACAATACTTGGAATAAACTTCGATCAAGCCCAAAATTAACAGAATAGTGAACCTAAACACACAATCAATCGAAGAGAGTAATAAATCAGCTCAACACACAATCAATCGCTCTAAATAAACTTCGATTTAGTAATAATTGCGCATAATTACATGTTTGTTTTGTACTGAGTATCTAAATCGAAGAGAGCGGAAGGATCCATACCTCAAATCGAAACCCTAGTTTGGTCGTTGGCGATGCGGTGTGAGCGGCGGAGTTCCAGCGAAGATAAGAGTGGACGACGCCACGACGGACGACGGTGGTGGAGGCGTGGGCCGTGGAGCGGCGAGAGAGTGAGTGAGTGAGAGAGAGAGAGAGAGAGAGAGAGAGAGAGAGAGAGAGAGAGAGAGAGAGAGAGAGAGAGAGAGGCTAATTGAAAAAATGAAAAAAATAAAAAGGTAAGTAATATTGATTTTAAAATAAATAAATAAAAAAAAGACCATATGAGACCCGGTTCGAGTATGGGTCTGAGTCCAGACCCAGACCCTGATTGGACCCTATGGGTAGGGTATGAGATTAGACCTTATCTCCAACTTAGGGTAGGGCCTGGGTAAGACCCTACCCATTGACAAGCCTACCTTCAATCCTTCAATGAACAACAAACTTTCAAGGACAATGTCCACCGCGATAGGAACATGAAAGCTCAAGAGAAAGCCTATTGGAACTCGTGATATTTGTAGATCTCTAAAGATATGTAATGTATATCTGAAAAAAAGATCTATAAATTTGGATGACAGAAGATTGAAATGAACTTTGAGGCGTCCTATCTAATGGGGATTCAACCAAGCCACTCAAAAAACTAAAATCTATTAGCTTATAACAAGCTACAAAGTGTTCACATGAACATGTATTTAGCATGAAATTCACTTATTATGTGAGGAATAACGCTAACAGTAATCTATATTTATGACTATTAAATATTATATAACAACATCATGATATATCTGTGACACCCATTCTTTATCTCTAATGTACCATATTATCTGAGTGCGAGGAAATTGCACTTGGCAAGGAACTTGAGTTCCACGCATACACCTTTCACATGCATACACCTCGTATGCTATAATAATTTATCTTTACCATCTCCAACTCAACGCCCCATGGATTTCATCCTACAATTATATGAGAAAACTGGACAAGCCCTTATCATTAGTTTTCATTGCTCCACACCTACAAACCAACGAGATGGAGTGATATAGAGATATGAAGATGGCTTATGGTGGTCATCAAAGATGGTGATAGGACGGAAAAGCCTAGAGTTGATATACAGACAAGATTTGGTATTTGAGTTATTACACCTCTTAACTATTATAATTTGTTGTTAAGTTATGAACTGATCATCATCTAATTAGGCTCAGGAAATCCAAATGAGATTAATTACGATAAACTAATGCAGAGTAATGAATTGAAATATTGACTTGGAATAGAATTCAAAACTTAATATCTGAGCCTTGATGATTTATACACCTTCCTCGTTGGAGTTTGGGAATTACCACACCGCGAGAATGGTTTAATTAACATATAATAAGTAAACTATAATTTGGACTAGAGAAATAATGAAGCGGTGACTAGGTGACAATGTTTAAGATGAAATATAGGAAGTAATAGAATAATTGCAAGAGGTTGAAATCTTTTAGACTAATCTAGTGAATGACATGTTACTTGAGCTTAGTTAATTATTTAAATTCTTATCTGATGTAATGTCCATTATAGGTTATTATCCTTTTTTACCAATCAAGAACTGAATTGTCAGCCAGAATGAGGTTGAGTACTTGGGACCAAGGTGAGAGATTAAAATTATATATTTTCTTGCTGAAATGTAAATTATATGTATTATATCAAAAGTGTTTTATCCTGCGAATTATGTGAGCGTGTTGTTTCAAAAAATAACTGTTTACAAATGTGATCGATTTAAGAAATGCTCATGTACTTGTTTACAAATTATGAATTAGCTGTTAATGTTATGGTAATCATATTACTGAATCATCCCTTGAGAAATCTTGATCTATATACTGAGCTTCCTGTTTTAAAAGCATGCAAATATTGTATACAAATTAGTTTCTTGATTGATCAATTATTGAAGCCACTTTGATGGCCAAATTATTGCCACTTGATGGTTATCTCAGCCCTGGAAATATTGTATACAAATTAGTTTCTTGATTGATCAATTATTGAAGCCACTTTGATGGCCAAATTATTGCCACTTGATGGTTATCTCAGCCCTGGCAAGGATTTGTGAAATTCTCATGGATAGCATCGCGCAATTATGTAGCTTTCGCAGTCTAGCACCGCTTTGAGCAAACTATATTCTACGTCTGGGACGGGACGTCTCAGCGGGGTGAATCAGAGTTGAAGCGTGTACCTGGGCACGTCCTCGTTGTTTTTCGGGTCGCTCCTGGATGGGAGGTATAAGAACATGAGACACAAGGCTGGATTGTTGTGACATGATTAATCTAATAAGTGTTATGATTTGGCATGAGTATATAAACTTATCTTAACAAGTATTCTTGTGCAATCATGCTTTGTAAAAATATATTTTATGAAATATCCTTATGCATTAAATCTCACTGAGTCTTTTTGACTCATAAAGATATTTTCATGTTTCCATTCCGGATTGAGATGGGAAAAGTTTATGGTTCACTCTCTGGGACAAGTCTAGCCGTATTTGATTGAGAGGTATTTGACAGTTGAAGATACTGAATGGAACTTTTGAATATTAGCTTCCTCTCTTTGTTATTTTGGATTAGTTGCATCTTTCAGAAGAGAAGCAAGGTGCTCTCTATTTAATTTTGTAATGACGGCACTTTGTGCCGAGCAGTGTGCTTGGTGAGGGGCGTTACAATATAAGTATTTATGATGAATCAAGTGATGCCTTGACGATTGAAAGATCCATCTCTGAATAAAGCCTTCCGGTCGGTAGATCTCAAAGGGTCGCCTAGTTGTTCCTATATTACTCAACTCATCTATCCACTTATATTGTCAAAGGGTCGCCTAGTAGATCTCAAAGGGTCGCCTAGTTGTTCCTATATTACTCAACTCATCTATCCACTTATATTGTCCAAAGCAGAATTTTAGGTTACCTTTCTTTCGAAGGTAATCTGCCAGTCTCTAAAATGAAAAAGGTTCAATCCACTTGTTGGCATCCCATTGGTTGTAAAAATCAAAAAAATCAAAAAATTGATAAATATAAGGAAAAGAGATCGAAAAGATAGGCAAAAGACGTATATGTCGAATGTTTTCGTGAACAGTTAGCATCAGATCTCCCCATCAGCTAAGAAAATAAAAGGAAGAGGGAAGGTTGTCAGTTTCAAGAAGTCGCATACGCTATATTCGACGATGACAATGGTTTCTTATATGATCAAATTTTATTTTTGATTGAATATTTTTCCTGACTAAGGGATCATTCTTGCTCTTGAGTCGCCCTTTATGGGCCTGTCATCCCCTTTGAAAAATTGGACCCTCATGTTTTTTTCCTCTCTATTATTCTACTCAAAGTTCTTGGTTAGAATAGTCCTCATGCACCACACTTGTTCGTGTTTTAACCTTATGAAAAAGCTTCTTGGCGCGCTATTTACTCTAATTGAGATCCCTTTTGGCTTTACTTTAAAACAAAGTTTTTAAATACAATCAGAAAATTCTTTAAAATAAAGATGAACACTCAAGCAAGTTTTGAGAAAAAAATTATCAATAGAAAATAAAGTTTAAGATAGTTAGATATTGCTATGTAAATAGTTAATGAAAATTAAGAATAATAATATTTTTAATCACAAGTAATGTACAGAAAAACAATTATATGGAGATGTAACAAAAATACCATATGAACTAGATGAACATTACCACGAATTAAATAGAAAATTTGAGAACAATAGAGGAACCTTAAAGATATATGTATATATAAATTTCACAAGGACGAGACATGAGTTGAACTCGTTGCCTTTAAACTCGATTTTCTTGGCTACAACGTCAATCCTTCAATGAAAACAAGCTTTCAAAACACGTCTACCGCGTGAGCAGCTTTGAGCTCAAAACTACACCTATCCAAGCTCGTGGTATTTTGCAAGGGTCCGGTTCGTTTCTCCCTAAAAGCAAATATTTACCGAGTCGTTTGCAATGGTTTGGTTTGGTTTCGCTGAGCTCGTTTGGTATATACTTTTTTGTTTCTATTTTTTGCCAAAAGATGTGAAACAAAGATAATGGTTTACACTTCTTTTTTTTTTTTTTGCCAATAAATGTGAAACAAATGCAATGTGATAGCAAAAAAAGACACCCTTTTATAAAAAGTGATGTACAACGTATAAAAGAAACAAGTATAGTCCAATAACCAATCACATTATTTAATTTATAAAAGTCATTCAAGTTGATTATGATCAACCATTAATAATTCAAAAATATACCGACGTACAGTTACAAACCACTACCACATTCAATATAAATTATAATTCATGAATATATTCCACACTAGGCACAAAACAACGAGTTTTATGATTTTTAAAAAATAGAAAAGAATCATAATTAAAAAACCCCATTTTGATTTGGTGCGGTTAGTCCAGATAATAAACGAAAATCACACCATATGTACTATTGATTTTTCATCTGCACCAAACACCAAACAACAGATGTTTTGGTTCAATTTTTTTTTATCGAAGGCCAGTTCGATCGGTCTTGATTTGTTAGTCCGTCCCTATTTTTTGATGATGAAGATGCCGATGAAGGTGAACTGAGAAGTGTCTTATTTATAAGGGTAGAAGAGAAGTCAAACTATCATTCATAGAGATTAATCTCAGAGAAAATAAATTGCAAATTATTACTATTGTTGAAGTCGTTTTCAAAAGTTTTATAACAAACTCAATCTTAAAATTTTAAAGTTTTCATCATTTATGTGTGCAAATTTAGATATATGCAAATTATTTTAATATGTATAGTTTCGAATTTTACATTAATAAATAAAATTTCACCAAAAAATTAGGACTACATTCGAGACACGGACAAGCACGACACATTGGCACATGGTGAACAAGCGAGCAACCTGAGCATTGTAATGCCATGTCAAGCCAAGCTTACTTATTAGACGAGTGACGATTACAACGACGTAGAGTCCATTTTCACAACACCAGAATACATCTTTTAATACATGATTTATTATATATAATATATATAAGGGATAATTCCTTTCCAACCCCCTGAACTATAGCGACTTTTGGACACCACCCCCTGAACTTTATAAATAAGCACTTTACCCCCTAACCTTTGCCAACCTGTTCGAGTTGCCCCATGGCAATTTTTCAACCAAAAAATCACCGAAATTTTATTTCTTTTTTCAGAATCTTCTCCTTGTCGAGACGGTTCCGGTAGTGGTGACGGTATCGCAAAACTCAAAGTCATTACACGGGAAATTTAGTTTTAATTAGTTGAATTTCCGAAAAATATGAAGAACACTTGAAGGTGTTCATCATATTTTCCAGAAATTCGACGAATTAAAATTAAGTTTTCCGTGTAATGGCTTTGAATTTTCCGACACCGTCACCACTAACGGAACCTTTTCGACGAGGAGAATATTGAGTCCAAATTTAGGAATTCCAGCAAAAACTTCCGGCAACCCGCCATTACGCTGCCGCGGTTTGTGGAAAATTTTTTGTCGAACTTTTTTTTTATTCTAATCGACTTTCTACTCGTCAAGGCGGTTCCGATAGTGGTAACGGTATCGTAAAATTCAAAGCCATTACACGGGAAGTTTAGTTTTATTTCGTCGAATTTCCAAAAAAAATGAAGAACACTTGAAGGTGTTCATCACATTTTCTGGAAATTCGACAAATTAAAACTAAATTTTTTGTGTAATGGCTTTGAATTTTTCGATACCATCACTACTACCGGAACCGTCTTGACGAGGAGAAGATTCTGAAAAAAATAAAAAAAATTCCGCAATTCTTTGGTCGAAAAATTGTCAGGGGGCAACTCGAACAGGTTGGCAAAGGTTAGGGGGCAAAGTGCTTATTTATAAAGTTCAGGGGGTGGGGTTCAAAAGTCGCTATAGTTCAGGGGGTTTGAATGAATTATCCCTATATATAAATATTAAATATATGTATATATAAATATATACATATATATATATATATATATATATATATATATATATGCATTAGGAGTAGTATATTGAGCTTTTTCTTTAAAACTTATTATTCGAATCTTCATAGCCCACACGCGGGATTGACCTGGCCTCGATCTTTGTCTAGGTTTGGGTCGGGCTTGTGGGTCACCGGCCTGGGCTACAACTAGAGCTAGAGCTGGGATTTTGTTTTCTAAAATATTAGTTTTTTAGGTAAAACCTAATTAAGAAATTAATTAAATAGTTATAGTGCATTTGTAACAATAAATAATAAAAAACGTGATTAATAGTATTTCTCTGCCGAATTTGTGCACGTTTAGTAGGCGAAAAGTTGCCCAATCAGCGAACATTCAACACACACCCTATCAACAATGAATGATCACGTCAACACCAAAATAGTGTGAATTTGCGTAGGAAAGTTGTGACATGGAATCAAACTTTTCTTTCTAGTCACCCTAAAGCCATTTTTTTTTCTTTAATTCTCACTTAGAATACCTCTCTTAGTTTATATCTTTTTATGTAGATCTGTGAATCAATGCAACTTCAAGATTGCAACTTTCTAGATAGTCATGTCCATTCATCATTGATGGATATTGATGAGTGTCCAAAAGATATGATTCTTGTATCCTTTTAACTTGTTATTTTATCCAACTTTGTAGCATTCCTAGGGTTTTATGCTTTATTTTATTGTTTTGTAATTTAGAGTCGAGTCATGGCAAAATAGTTGTTTTGGATACTGGAGTGGAAAAAAGCACGAAGGCATTAGTATGAAGACTAAATTAGGATAAAACAAAGGATTCTAACAGAGGCATGACCAATGTCATAGAGAACACTAGCAATGTTGAGCCGCAACCCTAATTTATCAATAGCCACCGAGAGAGGGGCACGACCAGCGCCTAGTATGGCGCATGAGACATGCAAGGCTGAATGCGGTGCAACCAACAACCATGACAGGGCGCGAGATGCACACGAGACACATAACGCCTTGTACAAGATGCGAGACGCACACGTGCAGAAGATACTATGCGACACACGCCTGATCAAGTGCAACACAATGGCAAAAACATCAAAACACGGGATTAAGTGACGGCTAAAGCTTCAACGCTAGGGCAACATGTAAGACTATAGAAGGGTGAGGCGAGCAAGCCATAAACGTATGTGAAAAGTCAAAGAATTCATAAGGAGTGTTGTAAAGCACGATCAAAAGTATGGTGCTGAGAAACGCACATCCATAATCACTCATCATTCACATCCATAGTTTTAGTGTTAGAGATATAAAGTAGAGATGTGAGGTAGAAGACAAAGCAAAGAAAATTTGATGATTGAGGGCATCAATATTTTACCGGATACAAGAGTTTTAATATTTTATCTTTAATTATGTTATTTTTTATTCATTCATTGTTGAGCTTGAGTTTTTGAGTAGCTAAACTACTTCATGTTTGTAGTAGGGAATAACTGCAATTTATGAATAGGGCTATTTATTTATTGGAGTTTTTGTTTGAATAATGACGTGTTTAGATGTGAATTGTTATATATGTTTCATGAAGTGGATTAGCTCTCGATGGACTCACGACGTCAATGTGGTTATGCTAGAGTTGTAGATGTGAGACAATGCATGTCAGAATTGATTTTACGCATTGTGACTTGCTAATGAGAATAATGTATAATACGTAGATCATACGAATACATGTATTTTCAAGTTCGCCTTGTCAACACTAGCGGGTGGTCAATTGGACTGCAGATTTAATTTCTCTTCTAAAATGATCGATAATCAAACCGTGTGAGCTTATGCTCTAGGTAACTAAAGAGATTAAAGATCTAGGGTGCGGCTAACGCCTGACCTTAAATCACGAATCCATTGAACACATAAAAGCTCAACAATATTTAATAGGTTCAACAAGAATAGGTAGTTTGTCTTGAAACTGACATTTGAACACATTTATCATTCATCTACTTTACAATCACAACAATAAATCAGCCAACCAGTCAATCATCATCAATTCTGTTCTTAGATAGCTCTACTTTTGATTTAGTAGTTAGCTTAATCTTCATTGTTCACGTTTTGAATTTTAGGTAGACTATAAATATTAATCATACACTCTCTGTGGGATTCGATAATTGAGACTTAATGTCCTTTTTATTTTATTATTACTTAACGATACACTTGCGAACACATTGGCATAGCATATCATTATTGCATACATCAAATTTACTTGACGCTCGCCACGAATTGATGTTGTTGCTAGGGAGTGACAATATTGATTCTAAAATATTTTTCTTGATTTGTTAGGACGTTAAAACTACCCAAGATTTTTTTTCTTTCATTTGGGAAGTAAGCATTGAGCTGTATGAAAATCAACCACCTTCACTTTTCAACAAGGAGATGAAGAAGATCACATGGCCAACACCAAAGGCAAGGAAGTTATGTTTGAAAATCTAGTAAAGAACATAAGAAAATGTCTTCCTTATGCAACCCAAATTACAACTCACTAAGGAGAAGATCATCAATTCCATTCTGCAAGTAATCAAGTAAGGGAAGTAACTAGAAGCTCTTTAGGCTCATTGAAGAAAATGTAGTTCGAAGGTGACCCAAAAGTCAAAATACTAATGAAACGATGCATTAAATTTGGATGGGAGGAAGAATACATTGCACTACAATGGTTTCTAATTTCACTTAAAGGAAAAGCGCGACAATGGTATGACAAAATTTACGAAATTTTGCACAAGATTCATGACTAAAGAAGGAGCATGACGCCATTGACTATATTAAGCATCCATCATAAAAGTTGAGAGTCTATATGGAGGCGTTATCAAACAATGATTGCAAGGTTTCCCTAATGTGAATTCGGAGAAAAGGTACTCTTAAAGAACCTCTTTATTGGACCTGAAATTGCATATATAATACTGCTGAATAACATCTCCAAAGTGGGATAACTCAATATGAATGCTGATGATATTTATGCAATGATGAAACTGATTTGTACTAATCAAGGAAAGTTAGTGCAACGTGAAGTTTGAGATTTTATGGATCATTTGAACCTAGGGAAATATGCTGGTGTGCCATAATTACGACACTTTAAAAAATACACGATCATCTTGCAGATAACTCAGAGTAGAGAGACCGAAAGGCAATTTCCTTCCGATGGTCAACCCCGACGTGGCCCGTGGCACGTTGGTCATATCCCTTCGAGCATATTCGACCCTAGAAGTCAACATGATCAATGCTCTCCATGATAAAGGAAAAATGCTAGCACCGTAAGAGCCGTCAAACAACAATACTCCCGACAACATCATCGAAACAGATTGGAGGATAAGAGACTCCGCAAAACCAGACAACTGGCTAGTTCGGCTATAGTCGAACCTCTGGGAAAATCAAAAGAGATATGTCTGTCTCCAACCGATTCAACAAAAATAACACGCATCAGGACCAACATGCCAGAGGATGTGGAACGCAAGCTTATCCAATGTCTCCGCAGCAACATGTATATCTTCGCATGGAACGATAGTGACCTAAAATGTATTGATCCTCGTATTGTTGTACACAGGTTAAATGTCTATCCAAAGGCAAAACCTGTCAGACTAAAGAAACATAACTTTAGCAAAAACAACAATGCTACAACCGACAAGAAAGTGTTAGGACCGAAATTATCGGTCTAACTATTATTAATTAAAATGATTATTATTTAAATAATTAAGTGTTTTAATAACATGATTATTGATTATGTTTTGAATATTTCAGTAAGTAATTTGAATATAGAATCTTTCCTTATAGTTAGAACAACTATCGTGATATGTGAAATAAGGAAAGATGGTCGGTGAGATTCTGAAAGTGAATCTTATAGTTTTCTTATAGAAATAGATACTACTGCGTCAGAATATTTATGGAAAAAAGATTCAGGTTTATATTTGTCTATGTATGGTCAAATTTTATTCCAAGTGTATCTCGACTGAATTATATATATGTACACATTGGAATATTCTGTTTACATATTTAGCATAATAAAATCGGATGAACGAAGGGAGATTTGCAAGATGTCTTGAAGATTCGATGATCTGGTGCAACAGCTGTCCTTTCGTGTGGAGATTCTGCACTCTATAAAAGCAGAAGACTCGAAGACATTTGAAGACAAGTTTTGAAGTTTAGATTTTAAGATTTGTATTTTATTTGTTTGAGAGTCAAAACAGTTTATTATATCCCTGTACGCAATATCAAGGTGGAGGAAGTTCGTGTGAACTTGATCATTTCAAGATTCTAGTATAGTTCTTTAGTAAGGCGTCGAGTCATGTGTTAGGAAAGTAATTAGAGGAAGTCTAGATTACTAGTACATGTAATAGCCCGAGTGAGTCAAAGTCTTATACTACACGAAAGAAACTAGAGTTGTTAGAGTTGGTGAAAGCCGAGTGGACTAGGTCTGTTGTGACCGAACCACTATAAATCCATATGTTATTGTTTTACTTATACCTTTCATAACAAGTAATGACCATTACAAATAGAAAACAAGTAATAAGTAAACAACTAAGGTCTTACAAGTGGCATCAAGAGCTGGTCACTGACGTTTATTTTAGTGAGATTCTGGTTTGAAAAGATCTTATTCTCATGGATGGAAGATATCAAGGAAGGTTTGTCAGCAAAAAAACCATCGATGCTGACGAGCACCAACTACTAATACTAGAAGAATCGTCTCCAAAAGTTCATCAAACAATAGGACCAGAAAGCCTGGAAAAGCATTCTTAGAGGTTGGTTACCCCTATAGATGAAGACGGTAAAAAAACAGTCGATGGGACAAATGAAGAAGATCTTCTTGCTGAACAAAATTCCAATGCCCTCAACACTATCATAAGTGTTGTTTACATGAATTAATATAATATCATTTCCAACTGTGTATCAGCTAAAGAAGCATGGGATATAATACGTACTGCTCATGAAGGTACCTCTAGTGTTCGCAGGTCTAAGTTACAACTGCTAACCATTCAATTTGAAAACATGAAGATGCAGGAAATAGAAACCATTGCCCAATACAATGCAAAATTTAGACGCATTGCGACAGAAGCTGCTCTACTAGGTGAAGAATACAATGAAGCAAAACTGGTTCACAAGACTCTCAAATCTCTTCCACCAAAGTTTGCAATCAAAGTTGAGACCATTGAAGAAGTCAAGGAGACGGACAATATGCCTCTTGAAATCCTTATGGGGCCTCTTGCAACATATGAAATGAAACTGAAACATGAGGAAGATAACGTGGCCAAAGGCATTACATTGAAGTCCACAACGACTCAACCCCGCATAATGAACAAGGAACGGATCTCATGAAGTCCATGGCCCTTTTAATAAGAAACTTCAAGAAGATGAGAAGATCAAATTTCACAGACAAATTTTCGTCACCTGGTTCATCTAACTTTAACTTTACCAAAAATACTTCCGCTGCTAATGATTTTGAAGTCAAAAAGAAAAGAGAAAGGTATTCAATGCAAGGAATGCCATATGATTGGGCATAATAGAGCAGATTGTGCAAACTTATTAGTGAAAAATATAAATTGTGCTCTAGTCACAACATGGAGTGACAATGATTCGGATGAGAAAGATGAAGAAAAAGAAGAAACAGTGCCTGATAAGGCCCTCACTACCATAATTTCTTACATATCATCTTCTCCTGAAGAAACAGAGAATGGTATTACTAACAGTAACATCCTTATTAAGTCCGAAGAGGAATCAGGGCTTGATAATACATCACAAAATGTAGACTACGACGAGATAAATGCAACTCTTGTAAAATGTGATGTTGTCATAAGAAGAAATTTTGATCTAGAGGCGCAACTCGGGTCTCTTGTAGACAAGTCCCATGATAAATATCTGCAGTTACTAAAACTAAGAATGGAGATCGATACTCTCAAGACAGCAAATGACGCAACCGTCTTAGACCTAATTCAAGCACGATCTGCTAAAAAGAAAGCTCAACAAAAGTTGGTACATGCACTGAATGATCAAAAAAGAATTGAGATAAGCATCAATCGACTCAGTGATGAAGCAATCAAACTAAATGACATCCGAGAACCACAACGAATCCCCAAAGATACATGTCGGATCAAAAACGTCTACTACTTCAGGAACAACGAAGATCTATGGATCATCACAACAACTTCCTTGACACACAAGGAATCTCAGATCACAAGATAAGGTATCTCAGCTTTCACAAATAAGAAGAGGAAACATGTCATATCCATTGCACTCAGTAACATAACAGAAGAGGAGACATTCACTATCTGTTAGAAATTTCGTGAATAAGTCTAGTGTCACTAACATTTTTAAATTTGTACAAGTATGTCATTACTGTGGGATCGAATGACATATTTGACCACACTGTTTCCAACTTTGGGGAAATATGAAGAAAGACATCAAGTGCAAATCCACACAATCCACTGTTCCAACAATAACAATGCCAATCACACATGCTCCGAAACACAAACCTAAACAAATATGGGTTCAACGGTCAGATGTCAATTGTTCTGTTAGGAGACATTCCTCTTCATTACATTCCACTAATACCTGGTTCTTTGACAGTGCTTGCTCCCATCATATGACAGGAAGAAAAGAATTCCTCCGCGAATTCATACAAAGTGCAGAAGGAAATGTGGTGTTTGAAGATGGAAATAAAGGCATTTGTTTTGGAAGAGGGGCTCTAAATATGGATAGATTCTCTCATCTAAAGGACGTCAGGTATATGGAAAGATTATGTACTAACTGCCTTAGTGTAAGTCATTTGTGCGAACAAGAACTATTTGTAAGATTTAGTAATGATGAATGCAAAGTTATCGACGAACAAGACAAATTCATCATTCACGGGGTAAAGAAAGATGATTGCTATAATCTACCCAGTCATGAAAATAGAAGTCCTACAGAAGGATCGTGTATGTCATCATTTCTACAGACGCCTCAACAGATGACCAAAACTACACATGATGTAGAAATATCAACAAAATCAGGGTATGAACACTTATCTCAACTCTCTATAGAGGATTGATTATTACAAAATAGCAATAACAAATCTCTTGTACATGCTAATCCCATCTCTCAGTCTACATGCAAAATGGAATTAAATTTCTCAACCAAAAATAGAATAATGAAACAGCTTACCTCTGACATAAAGATAAAAGAGAACACTGCATATCCTAATATCTTGACATAGAAGAACTTCTCAAGTGTTTTGCCATCATGAATGAATCACATCTCATTCGCTTTATCTCAGTATCCATTGTTCTTGGCTTGCTTATTAACTGTTTGAACTTGCATCACCCTATAGATCCTAGTTATTGAACCGACTCTATTAATATTAGATGTTACACACCCGAAGAATGCAATAATGTCTCAATTCCCTGGAAAAATCACGTACTCACTCTCTCAGCTAATGAAGCAACAAGTGTCGCAACATGTAAACATTTGCCCAACTCTGATGAGTCAAGACTGCTGGTAAAAACTCTCGATCCTACTCATATTACTATAACCCTATGTGACACTCACACTGCCGTTTGTCCTATACAATTTTATCAAGTCAAACATATTAAAATGGGGTATCTCTTCACTATTAATCTTGTAAAGTTTCTGGCACCTGAGTCAGAACGTGTGGGTATTACTCGTCAACTAACAGACTTAATTACTAAAACCATACATGTTGTTTGCTGGAAAATACTTAGAAAGTCTTTTGGCATATGCCACCTCTGAATCTCAACATTAACCGTCATTACAATGGATGAACATATATAAAGCCTATTTTCTAGATGTTCAATCCATTATGTTATTAAGTTAGTGAGACATGTAATGTTTGTGTTAAAAATGCTCTTTTTATATTTGTTCCAAATAAAGTGAAAGAAACCATCATGTATGGAAAAAGCTACATGACCTAAAATGTTGAGAGTGAAAACATTCAATTCTTATCTTATGCGTCACAACATTGAAAAGAGCTACCTCAACCAAAAATGTGGCAGTGTGAAAGCTACCTGAAGAGTTGCAACAAGTGCATGTACTCACCCTATATATGGCTATCTATGATTTTTCAAGTCATGGAAAACCTTTTACATCATAAGGATTTTCTCATCATATGAAATCTGATTTTATTTATGCAAATTCACTGAGCTAGGGCTATGTGTTGAGATAATTAGGTTCGTGTTTCAATGGATTGATACGTATTTACTGTCGTGTCAAACATAATATAGAAAGTCAGTTGGCCAATAATGACCACGCGTTTTTATCTTGTAAACTATTGAAACTCGGCATTTAATTGTGACCGTATACTTTATTTCTTTATTTTTGATTCGCTAATCTTAGGCAGGATTTTTAATTTTGACATGAGAAGTTACTTTCCACCATCTCAACCATGATCGATTTCTGTCGCCTTACGTGTTATCTCACTCTCTTACTTAAGGGACACTTAGTACTTTTTACCAATTTCACTTTCTCTCTATCTGAACCCACTATGTCAAGCAAAATCAAAAACCCTAATTTTTCAATTCAAACAATGTCGTCCTCTACCAAATTCAATATTGTCAACTATGAAGATTTTACCGACGAGTAAGTCGATAATCTGGTAAATCCTCCGCCCACTGTTGCGGGTGCACCTCTTGCCGCCGTCCCTCTCTCCTCCCAACCACCATCTCCATCTCCCTCTACCAACGTCCGACCTACCACCGATAAGGGAAAGACCAAAGTAGTCGATGAGAATGACAATTCCACGTTCTCAATTTGAGAATCTGACTCTGAATCCTCTACTTATAAACAACCACCTCCTCCACCGCGTCATGTCACCATGCGCGTATGATCAAATTGCAATGTCCCATTATCTAGAAAAAATAAAAAGTGTCTCGCTACTCCCCTCAACTGCAGATAAGATCATTGAGATTGAGGATCATTCCCCTCCATCTCAAGCAAGGAAACGCAAAAAAATCGCTCCATCTCCCTCTGTTCCTCCCCATGTCAAGACAGGTGGCGATGCGGCGAGCATATATGCTCCACCTCCTTCGGTCAAACATGCTCCATCCCCAATCAATCTCAAATGTGTCTTTTCTCGTAAGTTTGTATCCATGGAAGCCAAACAGAAGTATACTGGCATGACTAGTTAAAATAGGCATGACCTCCGGGACAAAAGAAACGACCTTTGTGGTGGCGGCGTAGAATCCCCAATCCCGGAGAAGGTCAAGGACATATGTGATCTTGTATATCCTAAGAACTAGTTGACGCTCAGCAACACGGGATCTACGAGTTCTATGCAAATCTGTTGCAACAACTATCGGTTGACAATTCCCCTCAGCGATGTAAGTTCTATCTATGCGGATCGAAGCAAATCCTGAAAAGATAAAAGCATGCAGGATGTACAATGCCTCATGGGCAAATGACAGGTTTAAGGAGGCTCATCTCAACGACGGCAGAGAAAAGTTGTTATTCTTTAAAGTCCACAAGAAGAATCAGAACTTCGAATGGACCGACGAATGTGAAGAAGCTTTCATGCAACTCAAACAATATCTAACCTCCCCACCGTTGTTGGCAAAACCAGTTGAGAGAGGAACTTTGGATTTCTACCTTGCAGTATCCAAAAATGCTCTAAGTACAATATTGGTACGCATGGAAGGCATAATCCATCAACCGATCTACTACGTCTCCAAAGTGTTTAAGGCAGCTGAAAACAACTACATCGGGATTGGAAAATCCTCATTGACTGTCGTTGTCATGGCACAAAAACCGCGTCCTTACTTCCAATCACACCTCATTATGGTGTTGACAAACAAACCACATAAGCAAGTGTTTTTGAAGCAAAGACCTCCAGAAGGCTGGTCAAATGGGCCATAGAGCTAGGCGAGTACGACATTGAGTACCGCCCCTGAATAGTTATCAAAGCACAAGTCCTAGCCGAATTCGTTGCAGAAACCCTTGGAAAGGCCCAAGATCAGGAAGCAAAAGTATCTACAGTTAATACAGAAGAAGCCCCATGGACTTTACATGTTGATGGATCATCTACAAATAAAGGTGAAAGAGTAGGTGTAAACTTAAAATCTCCCGATGCTAGAGAATTCGAGTACGCGATCAGTCTAAACTTCGTCGTAACAAACAACAAGGTAGAATACAAAGCTATCCTCGCTGATACCTCAATAGCAAGCTCATTGGGATTCAAATGCCTTGCAGTCTTCACAGATTTGAAACTTATGGGAAATCACTTCAACGGCTCATACGAGGCCAAAGAGGACACTATGATCCTCCACTTGATCAAGCTCAATGCCATTGTGAAATCTCTTATTATTTTTACATTGTGTCAGATCCTAAGAAGTGAGAATGTCAAGGCCGGTGTGCTTTCCAACTTTGCCACTTCAATGGAGGTCTACACTGAACAAAGAATTGTCTTACTAGCTATAGAGGAATCCGCCATAGGGAACACTCGTTATTTAAGAACTCTCAAAAGAGTCAAATATGCCATTCCAATCATACCTGAACCTTCTTGGAAGGATGAGATCTACACTTACCTCATGGAGGGAAAGCTTCAAAGCAACTCCGTAGCAGCGCGAAGATTAAAATACAATGTACAACGTTTCACCATCTTTAATGATGAGCTCTATTGAAGATCCTTTGAAGGACCACTTCTACGGTGTCTATCACCTCGTCAAACGGATATTGTGCTAAACGAAATATATAGTGGAGCTTGCAAAAATTATTCAGAATGGCGCTCCTTGGCTCAAAAGCTGTTGCGGCAAGGTTACTATCGACCAACCTTGCCTAAAGGTGGGATGAATCTTGTTAGAAGATGCAAACGTTGTCAACTCTTCGTGCATCTAATGCATGTTCATGCGCAACCTCTCAATCTGATGCAAGAATCATGCCCATTTTATCAATGGGGCATCGACATAGTCGGACCCTTCTGACCGACAAAGGGACAAAAGAGATTTCTAGTTGTCGCAGTCAAATACTTTACCAAATGGGCTGAAGTTCAAGCATTGTCCTCCATTATAGAGCGTAACATCATTGAATTCATCTGGCAACAGACCATCTGCGGTTTCAGAATACACAAGTACTCATATCAGATAATGGCACACAATTCGCAAGATAGAACGTCCGAGCATGGTGCAAAGAATTGAGTATCACTCAACATCTCACGGCAGTCTATCATCCACAAGCGAATGGTCAAGTAGAAAATACAAACAAGACCCTTGTGGAATACCTTGAGAAGAGAATCTACGAACTAAAGAAATCTTGGGTGGCAGCTCTGCTTCGGATATTGTAGGCCTATCGCACAACCCCGAGAACATCCACCGGCCAAACACCATTCTTACTGGTCTACGGCTCAGAAGCAGTCATACCTGCAGAAATTGTTATGCCAACATAGTGCATACTCACTTATAACCAAGAAGAAGCGGCTAGAATGCGCTTCGAGGACTTGGAATTCATATGCTATAATGCAAAATACTACGCAAGAGTGAAAGCTTTTGTTGAAATTGGCACTCATACTATGCATTGATGTAAAAACCTTTATTGCAAAAACTTATTCACCCTCAGGCCAACAACCTAGTAATGTTCCTCATTGGTGGCATGTCATACATAGCAATGGGCTCATTGGATGGGAATGCTTCAACAACACAAGATTTGGCTGCCTTAGATACGTAAAGCCATGCAAGACTTGGTAGCCTTTAAGACGTAAAACCATGTGTGATTTGGTTTGTTAAATGCGTAAATCCACAAAAGATTTGGTTGCCTTAGATGCGTAAAGCCATGCAAGACTTGGTAGCCCTTAAGTCGTAAAACCACGTGTAATCTAGTTGCATTTGATGCGTAAAGCCATAATTCATCGATAAGAGCCATGGTTCCATCTGAGTCTGTAACATCCTTGAAATGGGTTATACTCGAGTTTGCATAAAGCCACACTAAAAATATGAGGGGTAGCACAAGTTGCGTAAAATCCAAGAGAATTGCTTACAGCTCGAAGGAGCTAAGGAGTACAAACGACAACTTATGAAGACCACACAGTACCATAAACGACACACCATGAGTCACTAACATGCTCTATGCCTCAAAGAGATTAACATCTCACAATACACACCTTCCTGGTGTCAATACTAGATCGAGCACATACCTCATCTAAAACACACATTCCAAAAGAATGTCGTGCGTTACGGCTCATATGCCTTACATGTAATGCCCCGTTTCGCCACGTGACTATGATTTTTAATTTATTATTTAAACATGAGTCCAATCTTGTTCGTTTTAAAAATTATTGTCTTCATTGACTAAGAAGTCATATACATTTTATATATATATATATATATATATATACATGTAACACCTCGCTCTTTTAAGTTATTTTATCTACGAAATACTGAAAAAGGTAATGATTTCATAATTGATCTCCCAGTTAACGTGGAACATTTCTCTTTCTTGTTGTCCTCCAAAAATAAAGTTATGTTACATTTATTTACTAAATAGGACAATTTAATATTACATTGTGATTGATTAGTTGTGAAGATTTTTCTTCTGTTCAGCTTATCAAAATTGTAACCATATTATTATAAAAAGTGATTATATAAGAAGCTTAATTTAACCAATCAAACATGAATAAGTTTTACTTAGAAGTTATAAATTCTTTTCACTAATATCCTCTTAGTTAATAGTTCCGCATTAGTCCAACGACAACTAATTTGTGTGATATATATAAACATTCTTTTTCCTAGTATAATATTGATTCTTTGATACAAGACAAAGGATTTCAATTACTTGGTCCATAAGTATTTTATAATAATAAATCAAAGGTTTAAGTGCCCTTGGTTCAATTTCAGTATTTCTTGAATGCTAACAGTATTTCTACGAACCGGACCTAAGGCGTATAATAGTTGTTGTCCTTTCTAAGGGGCCTATTTCTTTTAAAGGAAAAATTATTGTTCTATAAATAATTTGAGGTGGAACAATCCATTTGCTTTACTAAAATGTCCAAACCATGAAAGCCCAAAACTAAAAGGCCCAAAATTACAGCCCTTTAAACTAAGGCGGTTAAATGTACTGTCTCATATTTATCTAAGACGACTGGGCTGTGTAGTTTCTATAATATGATACCGCTATTATCTCTTTTCTTTCCCTTTTGGCGACATATGGTACGTAAGGTAAATTTTCTTGAATTAGTTTATATTTTTCCTCAAATTCCTGTTGTAAACAAGCTGTACACCGTTAGTTTATTTAGACGCCTCTTTTTTTAGAATTAAAATGCACTCATTAATGTTAGCATCACGTGGTTCAGTGGGGGAAGTACAAATTTAAGTTGCTCCTAGCTATTCTTATGGGACTTGGCATGTTGCAGCTTAGTAATATGGAGTATAATATTAAAATCACTTGTACCAGCCTAAGAAATTGAATTATGGATGAATGTGCCAATACTTTTTAAGGCTTTGAGCTAAACTTATTTATTTAACAAGCTCGCATGCGTCAGGTTATTTATCAAGTAGTATATTAAGGGGTTGTTTGGTTGCAGAGACAGTTATATATGTAGATTAACTATTACTCAGTTAAAATAGTCTTTTATTTCATATGCGTAACAATAATTGTGTTTGGTTGGAGAGTTGAATAAAGTTACTATTTTATCTTAATTTATAAAACGTGTTTGGTTCATGTTATGTGCAACAACTATTTCTGGATATTGCAGTAATTACCTTATTGCCCCCATTTTTAATTACATTTTTTTAATTACATTTTTTAATTAAATTTTTTTAATTACGTTTTTTAATAAACTTTTTTTAATTACATTTTTTTAATTACATTTTTTAATTTCATTTTTATTACATTTTTTAATTACATTTTGTTAATTACATTTTTTAATTACATTTTTTTAATTACGTTTTTTAATAACATTTTTTAATTACATTTTTTAATTACATTTTTTAATTTCATTTTTATTACATTTTTTAATTACATTTTGTTAATTACATTTTGTTAATTACATTTTTTAATTACATTTTTTTAATTACATTTTTAATTACATTTTTTAATTACATTTTTTAATTATATTTTTTAATTATATTTTTTTAATTACATTTTTTAATTTCATTTTTATTACATTTTTTAATTACATTTTGTTAATTACATTTTTTAATTACATTTTTTTAATTATATTTTTAATTACATTTTTTAATTACATTTTTCAATTACATTTTTTTAATTACATTTTTTAAATTACATTTTCTAATTACATTTTTTTAATTACATTTTTTAATTACATTTTTTAATTACATTTTTTAATTACATTTTTAATTACATTTTTTTATTATATTTTTTAATTACATTTTTTAATTATGCCTTGTTGTTGCATAAAAGATTAAAATTGAAGAAACAGAGGTAAATAAGTCATTTCGTCGGGTGAGCTGGATGACTAAAAAGTGAGATAAAATAATAACAGGGGGGGTAGATATTAAATAAGTTGAGTAAGTGAGTTAAGGAGCTGGCCTCAGCTATTAAATCAAAAAGCCCATTTGCATAATCACTCAAACCAAACAAGTTTTTAAGTTATTAAACCTCCTCATCTCTCCTCATCACACCAACCAAACAGCACCTAAGGGTACTTAGTTCATATTATTAAAAGCCATGTCTAGTGTAGATTATTAGTAACTCGTTTTTCTAGCATTAATATATTAGATATTCTTTGAACTTATATATACATATATGTGACCGCATGCTACTAGAAGGTTTAGAAGTCATGGTCAGTTGAGTAGTACCATATTATATACCTTAATTAAGATTTAGGAATAGAAATTTAATCATATTACATTTGTGAAGGCTACATCCTACGGCATAAATTGGCATGGTGTTGGATATGATACTATAATTTCATGTATTAACATGCATGTAGACTTAATAAATACTTTATATCATTACTAGATTGCAATGGTGGTAAATTGAATCTTCATTCGGCATGGCATGGTGTTAGGACAATTAGTCGTGGTCGCGTATTTGCTCTCTCTCTTTAGAGTCATATTTCATGTGAGTGTTCCTAAACTCTATTATTTTGAAAAACTGGAAGGAATGCATGTATATCTATGCATGCATCTATATATATGTAAACATGATTTTCTGCATATTGAACTGTCATTTCTTCAAAGAAAGTTGTCATCGAAAATGTTCATTTCTCGAAAGAAAGTTTATGTGAATCAGGTATTCAAATTGTTCACTTATTGAAAGAAAGTTTATGTAATTTGGGTATTCGAACTGTTCAATTTTGTAAAAGCAAGTTATCCACACATTGGGTAATTGCTTTAAATGGTTGGAATCGATAGGATGAATGGTGTCCGTTGGTTGTATTCGGATTTGATTAGTTACTGGATCTAGTGTTTGGGTGGGAGTGCAGGGGGTACCGCCGGGCGGCGGCGGGCTTGCCGGTAGGACCTTTTGTCCCCATGTGCCTATTCCCTCTCAGACATAACATGAGAAGGTTGTGTCTTTGTTGGGTCGTAAGATTTCCGTATGTACCATGGCATATGTTCTTGATTACAAGGTCGCGCCTTGAATGAGGAGATATGGAGTATTGTTATGAGGTGATAAGGTGGGCTGCATTAGCAGAATAACGTGGACACTGATCATCAAACGTGAATCCCTTCTTTTGTTAAAAGTTTTTTTGTTAAACTACGAATGCTTTTGAATTCACGATTCTATTGCATGACATTTGTATGCCTTAAAGTTCCTTTATTAAACTGTTTTGAAAAGAAAGTTATGAAAAGAAAATGTTACACTTGCACACACGCATGAGCACTCACTGAGATTTCTATCTCACGTAAAATTTTGTGTTTCTTTCCTTCCTTCCAGATTAAGACGAACTAGGTTACTACCATGTCAAGACATGGGAGCCTTTGGCATTGGGGAGCGTTAAAAGTTTAGTTGGGTATTGAGTTAGTTGAGTTTCTGTTTCTTTTTATTAGATTAGTACTTTCAGTGTATTTGGTTCAGATATTTAACAGTTAGACATGTAATAGTTGCTCTGATATTGTTCTGTTTATCTCGAAATTGTCAGGTTGTTACATTACACACCTACACGGTGTCAGTACTAGATCGAGCACAATTCTCATCTAAAGCACACGTTCCAAAATAATGCCATGCATTACGACTCATATGCCTTACACACCTACATGGTGTCAATATTAGATCGAGCACAGTTCTCATTTAAAAGCACACATTCCAAAAGAATGTCGCGCATTACGGCTCCCATGCCAAACATATTCCAAGGAAATGTCGTGTATTACGACTCATTTGCCAAACACACCTACACGGTGTCAAAACTAGGTCGAGCTCATCACTCATTTATTCAATGCTCTTAATGACATAATCCCAAATAAAAGGCTTCATAGCCCATTTTCCTATTCAAAAGGTACACAAACTGATCGAGTACTACTCACCAATTAGAATGAGGAACCATGATTCCTCAAATAACTACGCGTATACGCTATGGACAAAATCGCCAACACAATAACGAGTTGCCAAGGTGGAACTCCGATCAACAAGCTAACATCTCCTTTACTAACAAAGGATTGATAAAATTAAAAAGTCACTTAGTCATCCATAATAAGTCGACAAACAACATTCAAGAACAAATAAAGCATACATGCAAGTAAGACTTATTCAAGAAATATGATTAACATGGAGAAACATGCTACATGCATAACATCCATTACCAAGTCAATATGAGCATAACATAGTAAGTCACAAATCCTATTGCCACTAACGACAACTACGAAAGCACAATGACAAGTGCAAACATAAACATAATGTCACACATCAGCGAAAAATATCAAAGGGTACCAACACCCAATATCCAAAAAATACTAAATTATGTAAAGTACGGACAACATGGCACAAACGCTAGAACTAAACCAACATGAATGAATGAGTGAACCTGAGCGAATGCTTAAACTGCAGGCCCTGTCACGATATCAACAACAATACTGGAGTTGTTCGCGAGGCCAACTGCTCCAAATGCCACATTCTCCACCTTCAGGAAAGTAAGAGTATCCGCTATGCCATTAAAATTATCCTTGGCACGCTCTCCGTCTGCAACCAACCTGCTGAAAATCTGCAACTCACATGAGTTCATTCTGGTAAAATGTGAATCAAATGGGATGTCTACATGCATAATCGGTGCATGGGAGGTAGAACGATCATTCATGCTAACAATACCTAAGGTGTACCAAGTACAGTGGTGAGCGCATCAGTATGGGCCATGGCAAGCTTTGTGCGCTCCGAAAGCTCAAAAGTTACATGAGTGGTGACACGTGCCTCGCGGGGAACCACTACCTGCTCACTACCTGAAGGGCAATCTCATCTATTGAAACATCCTCAATCACCTCGTCTTGAGCGAGCGGATTAATGTCATGAAGGCAAAGGCTCCGTAGACTCTTTAAACGGCTAAAAGCATATGTAACCTCCGCGATAGGATCATTGCTAGCCTCATCTTTAGGATTGGGTGCCACTTAATCCTTATCCAACAATCTGCATCCAAGGAAGTATTTGGCATGGTCAAAATATGTCCCCATCTCTCGTCGTATCACTCATACATTCCTTGTATCCATTGTTGTTATAAATGAAGCTATGTGTGCATGCAATATGCTTCTAGGTCTCAGTTGCCAAGAACTCACCAAAGACTTTGACCTTACGGTCACTATCCAAAGGCTATTACTCGCATAAAAGCCAAAAACAAATAAATATCTTCATAAAAGATGACAATAAATATTGATAATCAGTTTAATAAGAGTTTTGATAAAGGGAAATTCTTACCGCAGACTGTGCTTTAGTAAAAGCTTCAGGTTGTGCCTTCTTGGCCGCCTTTAGATCACGCTCCTACTTCCTAATGGTAGCATCGTGGTCATCAATGGACTTCCCAATGGTTACATTGTTGGCCTATACCTCATAGAGGTGTGTCTTTGAACTCCCACAATGCTCCAAGGTCTTCTCGAGAGCCTTCTTAAGCTTTTGGCGATTCACTGACACTTCATTTAGATAGTCCACTTTCACCGGACTTACTCCAGCTCGTTCACGACTGATGATTGAGCATGAGCAACACAAAGCCTTGTATCCTGCAGAAGCTTCTCGTGACTCAACTTCTTGACCTCCAACTTATCTATCTTGTTCAGAAGAACACGCTGACTCAGGGCCGTCTGTTCAACACGAAAAATCAAAAATAAGCAAGTATCATGGAAAAAATGCCTTCAAGTAGCTAAAAAATGGATAAAAGACTCACCGCTACAACTAAATGGCTTAGTGAACGTCACAATCCCTCGTGACCACCTACTACGGATAGGAATTCTGCATCACTATGCAAGAGGAGCATCCCTTTCACTCTCTTCAAAGAGAAGGAGTCGGCAATCGACTCATTAAAGCTTACCACAGTCCTCATGAACACCCTATCATTGGGACTATAAGAAAGCTCTACCTGGCCATAAGTAGTATAACACTGGTAAGGATCTCGCTTCCTCCTTATGGGAGCCTCGGGTGGAATCCCATTTGGATATAAACTTGCAAGTTTGGCGCATGCATCCTCTGCATCCCATTCAGCCAACACTTCAGGTCTATACTAAAGGATGTGCTACTTGGCTCAGCCTCAGTTCTGGGCGGCAATGCCTCTATCTCTCCCGACCGTCACTAAATTAATGCTAACTTTTTTAAACGGATACCGTAAACCCTAATATTGTTAGTGGCGACCGTTGGGCAGTCGTGAATGAGTGAACCACATGTAGCGACGGCCACTCGGTCAAAAATGAGGGTCATTAGTGATTGCTCGAGCGTCGCTAGTAGTATTCAAGTTCATAAATTAAGCATTTCACACATTTGTTTAACACATGGTGGTGTTTTATTTATAAAATACGACAATAACAAGTATATATTAGTTGAATAAACACAAATTTCAGGATTCGTCGCACAATTAAGCATCATTTATAAGAGCGTTTCATAATCATGTATGTTGCACATCTACTTAATAATCCACGTAGTAATTATATATATACACATCATACCATTCATAGTTGTAAATATCATTCATATATGAGGTATGATAACAACTTAGTAAGATCAACGAAAAACCAAAATGAATATATAATTATAATCATATATTACTTAGTTGATTAATAATAAATTAGTATTTCGATAATCAAGTAACTAGTATACTAAGTATATATTACTTGAATATACATATATTAGTAGCTTTTAACTAAAAATCATGAACATATCAAAACAATATAAGGTAACTAAATAAAATGAAAAAATACGGCCGCTACTCAGCCTAGGAAAGCAATCCAAGCACATCGAGAATCTCAGACATCGAATCTGATAGATGTCGAATATGGAAGATATCGAATCTGGCAAATATTGGAGAATACGGATAACAGGCAACGTTGATAACGAGCAGCATAGATGTCGGGCAGCGTGGATGTCGGGTAGCGTGGATGTTGGGCTCAGGAGACGTCGAGTAACATCTCCATATCGGGTAAGGAAGTATTTCAGGTAAGAAAAATATATCGGGTAGGAGAGATTTGATATCGATGTGTGTACAATGCAGAGTAATAAATGAGCTTACCTAGAAATGCGGAGCTGTGTGTATTTATATATCTCGGGATGCGAGACCACTCTCGAGATTTTCGAAATGAACAGTACTATATCGAATATGTATATTTGATATACGAGGCATATTGAATGTGGATCTTCAATGTGCGGCAGACCTGCGAGCGCTTTGGGCTTGTGGGCCGGCCTATTGAGTAGCTAGAAACGCCTGCATTATCTTTCATAGGATGTCTCTAATGAGTTCATATTAACTGTCTCGTCATGTTGGGGGTTTTTAAAAAAACAAAATTGACATCCAATTTTTAATGCTAAGTAATCACTGATTGGACGAGACTTATCAGCAGATTTTGAGTCTCCAGCAATTTATAAATACTTCTGTTTTGTCAGGTTTACTACAAGTTCTAAATTTTTAATTAATTAAAAGCGAGGTGGTTGTCAGTTGAGTTGAAATGATTTTACATATAAGCGCATCCAATGTAAAATAGAAGGCCACAAGGGGCTAAATAACTAAGTCCAAGAAAAAATTAACGTGGGGGTGAATTATTAAACTGGGATCATGTGCATCTTTTTCCTAATTGCAATGGGTGTACGAAACAATCTTTCGGTCTTACAGGCGTTCCCCTCCCAGGTCATTATAATGGTTAACAAGTATCATCAATAATTGTGGTCACAACATTAGACAATTAATTACTGTTTTGTGTTAACTAGTGTTGTACGTGCTCGGTGGCATGTGTTTTCTCCATCCCACCGACACCCCCAAGTCAATATCTGTCGGTAGCCTTAAGTTTCTCGACAAATCATTTAGGATGGGAAAAGGAAAGCACCAATATTTGTTGGGTTTCTTTTTTATTACTAATAGCATAAAAGCGCACAAAATTTTATTTAGCGTAAATTTTTTTTTTCCGTTTAATGCATATTTTATTATAATTTGCATGACAACAAATAATTTGTATCTAATAGATGTGACTATAATTTTGTTACCTATTTAAATCACAGAAGTTCTTGAAGTGTATCATCCTGACTGAACTACTAACCTTTGCAATCTATACCCTCACTAAAGAAAAACTATAAGAAAATTCCCAAAATTTCAATCATCACAAAAAAATTTAGGCTCATAATTTTTTTGAAAACTTTCAATCATTTGAAAAAAGAATTAAGCTCATAAACATGATCAAGTTGACCAGTGGAAAATGAAGATTATTAATAGTATATATTCCTTAATTCACATGAAGCAAATATCTATAGCTATGGATGCTTAGATAAAGTAAAAGTACACTTAGATGCATAAATAGTATTAAACCATCTCAGGGCCATATACACCAAAAATAAAACGATTAATCTCCACACTTAAACAAAAAGTAGACAAATATCTATGCAAAGCTAAGTGATTTTGCTGCATATAAAATATTTTACTTTACATACAATACTAACCGAAAACAACGTTTAACAAAAATTCCACAATGCGATTTTAACTTTTTTAGCATCTATATATATATATATATATATATATATATATATATATATCCGATCCTCCTTCTGACCCAAGAAAAAAATAATATACTCAATCCATGGAGAAATGAAGTAATGTGAAATGATGTTCTAGAAAGTATTAATACTGATTTCTCTCTATATAAAAAAAAATATTAATACTGATAGCTACTGCATAAGAAAAAAATAATAAATCAATAATGATCGTAACCTGATTTATTCACGTAAGATAAAACCTTGTTGTTCTCAATGTATGATTAAAATATGACACAACTACATGATTCATAAATTAATTAGCATATCTGGAGAGCGGTTAATGAAACTAACTGAACAGGAAAAATCATTAATTGATTTGTAGAAAAATCAAAATAAGCTTGAAAAGATAACAGAGACAGAGAAACACATTTTGCTCGTGATTATTCAATAATAAGGTGGGAGAAACTGATTTTTCTCTTTTTATTTTTTCCTTCTAAACCGATAACTATGGAATAATGGGTTAATGGGTAGTTAATAAAATTTGAATTCTGAAAGTGATCACTGCTTAGTAAGTTAACGTGTATATTTTTCTTTTTGTAATAATTGTAATAATTGTCAGACTTGTTTTCAAAAAATGGTTCTCTTAAGTTGATTATATAAAAGATATAGGGTGGTTATCCCATTATTTAATTTTATCTTTAAGCTTATCTTTATTCTTTAATTATTTTTTTTCTACCTAGAAATTAGAGAAATTTTAGGAAGTGGAAAGTTTTGGTCTTGGTGTCACAAACCACCAATTTGTGAGAGTGGTGGCTTTCCTTATATTAGTAACTGATGATATTCAAATAAGCTGCTACTCAAAAAAGTATTGTTGCGAAACTTGATTATTATTCAATGATAAACTCTGGCATTTATAGCCATGACAAAACAGAACCCACGTAATTTAAGCCACTACATGGTAAATAAAATAAACAACAAATTTAATCTTTATCCTCCCAAAAGAATAGGACTTCTGGTAGACTAAGAAAAGACTAAGTCATATTAACAAGTAAACCAACTAAATCAAATAACAGAAAGATAATCATTGACCAACATTCCCTCCCTTAAGCTAATGTTTCTGCATTTAGCTTATTTTAGTTGCTGCAATCATTCCAAGCATGTCACGAAGTTTTTCAAACTGCTCCAATCTTAGTGGTTTTGTCATTATGTCAGCAACTTGATTCTCTGAATTACAAAAGCTCAACTTCACTGCTCCATCATTTACCAAATCCCTAAGAAAATGAAACCTTACTCTAATATGTTTTCTTCTTCCATGAAAAATAGAATTTTTTGACAACTGAATAGTAGAACTATTATCACAATGAAATATAGTACTTTTCTATTCTTTTGCTCCAAGTTGAAGTAAAATTCCTCTAAGCCAGATGCATTGACAAGCACAAAGCGCTGCTGCAATATATTCCGCCTCAGTGGTTGATAGGCTCACCATTGGTTGTTTTTTGAAGACCATGAAACAACTCCAGACCCCATCATGAACACAAAACCAAAGGTGCTCTTTCGATCGCTATCTGTGTATAATCGCTATGTGTGTATGCCACAAGATTTGTATAACAATCTCCCTTCTTGTAGAAAACACCGAGCTCAGTAGTTCCCTTCAAATATATTAGAATTCTCTTTGCTACAAGCCAATATGACAACTTTGGACTCGCCATGAACCTACTGATCAAACTCACTCCATACATCAAATCTGGTCGAGTTACAGTTAGATACATCAGACTTTCGACTACTTGTCTGAACATGGTTACATCTACTGCATCACCATCTTCATCTTTCAATAATCATGTTCCTAGAACAACTGGATTCTTTACCGGGTTGCTGTTCTCCATGCCGAACCTTGCTAGAATTTCTCGAGCATACCTTCTTTGACAAATAAAAATTCCAGCTGCACTTTGTATAATTTCTACTCCAAGGAAATGTTTCATCTTTCCCAAATCAGACATATCAAACTCTAACATCATTGAGCTTTTAAATTTATCACACATGCTCTTGTTATTTCCAGTAAAGATTAAATCATCAACATAAATGCTGACTATTAATATATTGCCTCCCTTTGCTTTAGTGAATAAAGTGTGTTCACTGGAGCATCTTTCAAAACTTTCTCGCGCAAAATATGCCTCAATCTTGTTGTACCACGCCCTCGGTGCCTACTTAAGCTCATATAACGCCTTTTTCAATTTGTATACTTTGTCTTCTTGTCCTTGCTTGACAAATCCTTCTGGTTGTTGGACAAATAAATCATCTTTAAGCTCTCCGTGAAGAAAAGCACTCTTCACGTCAAGCTGAAACACTTCCCAATTGCATCGAGCAGCCAAAGCGAGTATCACCTGTACTGTATCAAGCCTTGCAACGAGCGCAAATACTTCTCTAGAATCTACTCCATATCGTTGTGAATACCCTTTGGCTACCAACCTAGCCTTAAAATTCTCCACCTCACCACTTTCATTAAGTTTAGTTTTGAAAACCCACTTAACTCCAATAAGCCTAACTCCTTTTGGCAAGTCTGTTAGTTCCCATGTATTATTTTTTTCGATGGATTTTAGCTCAACATCCATTGCTTCTCTCCACTTCTTGCTTTTGAATGCTTCATCAAAGTGAAACGGGTCACCTTCATTTTCAGTCATCATCAACATCATTATATTTGAACTTTGTTCTTCTGAAAAAGTTGCCCCTACTTCATAATCTGCCATCCAAGTTGGTCCACTTTTATTTCTTGCACCCCTCCCTTCAACTAAAACCTTCTGGACATCATTTGGTTCAATTGAAGGTGACTCTATTTCATTGATCTGCTAGGAGAGATACCTTGATTTTCAACCTCACCATCTAACTCTTCATTTTGCCCAATCTCTTGCTCGTCATCACTGTCAACTTCGTTGTCCCCCACTAAAGTATCAGATTTGCACTCTTCTTCAGTTTTGCCCCAATCCCAACTTTTCTCCTCTTCAAATATAACGTCTCTACTCACAATGATCTTCTTTGTGACTGGATTAAACAATCTATAAGCTTTAGACTCATTGCTAACACCCAAAAATACACACTTCACACTCTTATCATCCAGTTTGCTTCTTTTCTGGTCTGGTACATGAACCTGAGCAACACATCCAAAGACTCAAAAATAGTTCACCGTAGGCTTCGTGGCACTCCATGCTTCTTCTGGAGTTTGGTTTTTGACGGCTTTAGTTGGACTTCTATTTTGTACATGTACACACCACTTTACAGCTTCAGGCCAAAAAGATCTAGGAACTTTTCTTTCATTTAACATGGTTCGTACAATATTCATGATTGTTCTATTTTTTCGCTCGGCAGCTCCATTTTGTTGAGGAGTATATACCACTGTCAACTGCCTCCTAATACCTTGAACTTTACAGAATTCTTCAAACTTATTAGATGTGAACTCACCACCCCTTGTCTTGAAGTTGTCCTACGCTAAGCAAGTTATTCTTAAGCTCATGAATAAGATAAACATCTGACATTACCTGAGTGATGCCATTTACTTGCATTCTTACATTCCCTTTTGCTACAACTACCATCGTCATATGATTTCCAAGTTTTACGGTACGACAAAAGTCTTCTATTTCTGAGAACCATTCTTTGTTCCCCGTCATGTGATTGCTACACCCAGAGTCCAGAAACCAAACTTCTTCTTGCTTAGTTTGGAGTGGCTCTATATAAGACATTAACAAGAGTTCTTCTTCCTCTTCCACCTCAGCATAGTGAGCCTTGTTTTCCGAGTCACGACATTCATACTTAAAGTGACCCAACTTATGACACTTAAAGCACTCAATGATAGCTTTGTTGAGAGGTTGTCTTCCTCTACATCTACCTAGTCCTCCTCTAAATTGACCTCTACCCCTCTACCTCTGTTGAACCCATCATCATGAGTAATATTTAGCACTTGTTCCTCCCCCTGGAATCCTTGCATTCTTTGCTCACGAACAAGTAGACTCCCATGTAATTCATCAATGCTTAAGATACTTAAATCATTTGATTTCTCTATTGCACAAACAACATAATTGAATTTGGACATCAATGATCTAAGTATCTTACTTACCACTGTACTTTGCTCCATAACTTCCCCATTGGATTTCATCTTCTTCACCACAGTGAGAGTCAGCCCCAAGAATCTGTCTATCTTCTCTCCTTCTCTCATAGAGAGCAACTCAAACTCCCTTCTCAAAGCTTGAAGTTCTGCTCTTTTCACTTTTGTAAAACATGTGAAAGTTAATCCTAAAAATAAGTTGAATATTTAATATTACTTATAATCCAATTTAACTAAAATTTAACCTGGAGCTTTTACTATTTTCATAAAATATAGTGTAAAATTTATAGTACTTATGGTTAATAAGTTTGTAAGTAATTATTTTGATCAACATGTTCGTATACTTATAATTAATTTTCCTTTTCTTGTTTCTAATTTCAATATGAATAATAATTTCAATGACACTGGAACTACAATTTAATGCAATTGATAAGCAAATTATATATGTTTCTAATTTGTACTTTACATCCGAGAATGAATATATATATAATTGTGATTATAAATATTGTGTTTAAATCATGTTTGTATAGTTGAAAAATAATGAGGAAAGATAGAAAGAGATAAAGCATGATAAAGTAAATAACTAATTGCTACAATCATGGGGAGTAAATAAATATAAGAATGTTGATTATTGTCTTCCTTAATTAAAAATGAGTAAATTAGTGAACTTCTAAAATTTACTTTGAAAGCAACAATCTTTGTTCTGGCAATATCGTTTGCCTTCCCATATTAGGCATATAATTTTATAAATTATTAAAAATACACATGTTTCTGTAAAGTTGTAGAACTGAATGTAGGGGAGAAATGAGAGAAAACATACATGTTAGACGAAAAAATAAATTGCTAGTTCCTGTATATTGGTTGGTTAAATGAATTGTCCTTTTTTTATACTAAAAAATATAGTCACCATGTTTATGTTGTAAGCAAGTCAGTCTTGTTTTGTGTAGTTTTATCTCTAAAATTATTATTAATTAAGTATTGATGTCCTGATAAAAAGTTTAATTACTGTTATATCAACTTGTACTGTTTACGTCTCACAACAGCTACTTCCTCCAAATATACACAAAATCTATGGTTTGTATGTAATTACACGGAATTATCTGAGAGGGAGCTCCTTGTTTATCTTAGTTTTATGTGGGTCGTATCGTAGTTCTTGTGGTCATGAGAGAATTTTCCTAATGCAAGTGTTGTTTACGAGAGGGTTCGTGAGAACGATTGCCCTCGTAGAAAATATAAATATAGAAAAAAAAAGAATAAGTGTTTTTTATTGCTATAAGCTGAGTATACAAGTATAGCGATGAAATTTCGGATAATTTACAGTGGGAGAATGCCTTGCTATTTATAGGAATTCGAGTGTAGTTAAAGTCGTGGCAACTTGGCCTCCTTTAATATTGGGGGATGGGCGTTCATTAATCATGCGCAGTGCAGAATGGATCTGCTGACAACGAATTAATGTGGGTCGTCTTCGGTTTAAGGGTGGTTGGACTAATAAAGGTTGACAGGCCTTTAATAACCGCTTGATTCTTCCAAATGGGCTATTAAGGCATCTGATCGGATTTAAAATGTCCGCCTTATGAGGTTGATGTTCTACGGTGGTATCTTGTTCTTTATCAAGAAGGTTGTGGAGAACTCTTTATATGAAGCGTTCTTATCGAGCCATGTTTCTAAGATCCCGTGGTGTACTTTATTCATTTTGGTATCTGGTTTATTTATACATTATCAGATGTCCCCCAAGTTTGCTGGTTCGTGGTACATGAGGCAGAAGACTTGTTGGTATTTTTGTTGTTTTCATCGTGTTTTTGTGAGGTCTAGAAGATAATCCGTTATGTTTGTCGTTTCTTACAGACGTTAAAACATAGTTACTTTTTTAATCCGTGTGTTATGCAATGATGATGAGTGGAGAATGTGCCCATGTCATTTTATCTTAAATGCATTGTCTGCGTAGTAGGGGAGTAGATTTTTTGATAATCATCATCCTCTTTAGATCTAGAGCAAGTATTGTGCACGCTCCGCACGTGTCGGCCTCTGATGGGGAATTTTCTTGGTGGGAGGATGGTCATGTGCCCTAATTAATTGCCTGTTAGTCTATAAAAATAATACTTTTTTTATTCCTTGCACGCTACTTCTTTTTGTGGAGGAAGACAGTCACTGAGTTTTTCTAGATTTATGTTTGTTCATCACGCCTTTTCTTATTCCGTTCATTCAATGGTTGCTTACAACCTTCCGACTTTCCGTCAAGATACGTAGTTTTCTTCAAACTTTGCATCTCATTTTGCGATGCATATTTCACCAATAGTTGAGTTGGCAGATGATGCTACACATTGTCCCATCATAGCTGTCGGTCCTCGATATGATGCATCAGTTGTTTTGTTTGTTGGCGTTCCTCTTTGACTGATTAGTTATGTGAGGCAAAAATAGTGTGATGTGTCGTCGCGTGCTCCATCGAAGAAAAAGGGTAAGGCTATCCGAAAGGGAGGCTCACCATGTTTCCTATGTGATTTGTACCATTACTTTGGATGAGGTGAAAGCCCTACTGCTCTAAGCACCATATGGACATATGTACCTTGGATGTAAAGACGCCATCTACTGAGGATCGCGCTCATGCCCCTCCTGCCACATACGTGACAGTTTATGAGGAATAAATTAAGTTTATGTCTATGGAGAAGTAGAGGAAAATGGATGAAGCACTTAATATGATGTAGTTGTTAGACGTGTTATGCAAGATGTGCCTTATAAGACGTTCTTTATAAGACATGGATTATTATACGTGCCACAAACTGACGTGGCATAAGCAGACGTGCCTCAAGAGGAGCATTTCCAACCTTAGAAGGTTTGTCGTGCTAACTTATGAGTTGACGTGGATGTTAGATGTGTTGACGTGACTTGAAGCCATGTTAGGCGCATGCCCAACGTGCCTAATCGCCTGGTCGAGCACCTGACCGACCCGCATGGGCACCTGATCGACTTGCCTTGGCACTAAGCCGGTCACCTGGACGACGTGCATGGGTGACAAGTCGGAAGACTGGCCCCATGGCGCCAAGTCGGGCGACCGCCGGACGTGCATGAACGCCAGGTCGGGCAACTGCCTAATGTGCCTGGGCACCAGGTCGGGTGATTGCCTGACGTTACTGGGCGCCAGGTCGAGTGCTTGGCTGACATGCCTGAGCATCAGGTTGGGTGACTGGCCGACTTTTCTAAGCTAAGTGTGCAATGCGCCTCAATTTTGACGAGTCATTCAACGCTTGTTTTGATTTTTTTTAAGTAGCAAAATTATGGCACACCATAAGTCCCCTAGTTAGATATAAGCTTGTTATCTTTAACGAGCATGTTTCAAATTTTTGAGGTTAGCCATAATTGCTATTTTTATATGCGAGTACGTTGGATTGATAGCCTTTGGTGCTCCACTTGTCTAGTTGCTAGTGTTTTGGCACTTTCAAAATAATTTTTAAGTTATTGCGTGTCAACTTATCTTTACCGATAGAGTGCCTTATTTTTATCAATCCTCATATGTAGAGGACATGAGTAGGCTTCTGGAATGAGCGTGGTGTTGTGTATTTATACAAAAATACAACCAGCAATATTTTCATGTCGTGGATATGAAGGTTCAACTTCAATCACTTAAAGTCCCTCTTGATAAAGGGATATTGGATAGGTGAGTACTTTTTACTCTATCTAGTCTGACACCACGTAGATGTCTAAGTGTGATAGCATAAAATGTGAGGCATCCCTTGGTAAAGGAAGCAAATATAGATGAGCTCTTTATTCGATCTTAGATTTTATGCTAAGTAAGAGTTTAAGGTATTAGAGCCTAAGATGTATAACTTCTGGTGGGGAAGGTCATTAAAGTAGATGAGCACTTTGCTCAATATAGTTTTACACCGAATAGGTGTATTATGCGCAAAATCATGAAATACGAAACATCCATTGGTAAAGAGAGTGTGAGAAGATGAGTTCCTCACTGATTGATATGACAAAGGTACTTGACATTCTATATTTTGGTAGGGCTTACGATAATTGCCTAGTTTATTGGATTCCCCCCCCCCCCCAATAGGCGTTTCACCTAGCATTTCTTGTAGGGCTTACGATAATTGCCTACTTTATTGGATTTTCACACAATAGGCTCTTTACCTAGTGTGTTTTGGTAGGGCTTTTTAAGGCTCGTCTACTTTATGGGATTTTCTCCCAATAAGCTCTTCACCAAGCGTATTTTGGTAGGACTTTTTAAAGCTCGCATACTTTATGGGATTCTCACCCAATAAACTCTTCACCTAGCGTGTTTTGTTAGGGATTTTTGAGGCTCACCTACTTTATGGGGTTTTCACCCAATAGGCTCTTCACCTAGCGTGTTTCTTTATATGTAGAAACAATACCTACTTCACGAATAAAGTATGGTGGCATATTACTAACTTCACAAGCATAAGCTCATAGTGCTATTTGCCTTCGAATAAAATTTGTTCGCATAATTCCAACTTCACGAGCATAAGCTCATAGGGCTCTTCGCTCTTGAATAAAATCTGTAGGAATAAGGTCAACTTCACGAGCATAAGCTCGTAGGTCTCTTCGCCCTTAAATAAAGTATGTTGGCATAATACCAACATCACGAGCATAGGCTCGTAGGGCTCTTTGTCTATGAATAACGTTTGTTAGCATAATATCAACTTCAAGAGCATATGCTTGTAGGGCTCTTCGCCCTTGAAAAAATTATGTTGGCATAATGCCAACTTCACGAGCATAAGCTCGTAGGGCTCTTCGCCCTTGAATAAAGTATGTTAGTATAATGCCAACATCACGAGCATAGGCTCGTAGGGCTTTTCTCCCCTGAATAAAGTATGTTGGCATAATGCCAACTTCACGAGCATAGGCTCGTAGGGGTCTTTGCCCGTGAATAAAATATGTTGGCATAGTTCTAACTTTAAATTTTATCACTTAACCCCCCAAACTTTGCTAATCATATCACGTTACTCTAATCTTCATAATTAAGCAAACAATTAAGAGAAAAATGGACATTTCGCTGAAAAAAAATAATATTTTTATTTATAATTAGTATTATGAAATGCAAATGTTATCTTCTTCTTCTTCACCACCACCACCACGGCCGCCGCCGATACCACCACCTCCATTTTCTTTTTATATTTTTTATTTTTTCTCTACCTCGTCTCCTCCCCACCACCACCGCCACCATGTTTTTATTTTTTCTTTAAAACAATAACCTCTAAAGATGCCAACTTACAAAGATAACTAACTAATTAGATATTTAATTTTTATATAGTCCCACGAAATTCGAACACATAAAATAAAGGTAAATATTGAGGTTATCGTTTTGAAAAAAAAAAATGGTGGTGGTGGTGGTGGTGGAGAGGAAAGGTAGAGGAAAATGAAAAAAGAAAATGGTGGTGGTGTTGATGGGGAGGAGAGGAGGGAAAGAGAGAAAAAAGAAAAAAATGGTGGTGGTGGGTGGGGGAGGAGAGGAGGCGGAGAAAAAAGGAAAAAAATAGCGGTAGTGGTGATGGAGAGGAGGGGGAGCGAAAAGTGGAAAACAAATAATTGGTGGTGGTGTTAGTAGGGAAGGAGAGGAGGGGGAGAGAAAAATGAAAAAAGTAAAAAAAAAACGGTGGTGGTGTTGTGGTGGCTGGTGGGTGGGGGAGGAGAGGAGGGGGTGAAAAACAAATGGTGGTGCGTAGTGGTGGTGGCGGCCATGGTGGTGGTGAAGAAGAAGAAGACATTTTTTATTTAATAATACTAATCAAAATAAAATAAAATTTTAAATTATATTTATCTCATTTATAATAAAAATATCATTTTTCTAGTAAAAATGTCCATTTTACCCTTATTTTTTAATTAATTATACAGATTAGAGTAACGTGACATGATTAGCGAAGTTTGAGGGGTTAAGCGATAAAATCTAAAGTTCAGAGGGTGAAGTGAAAAACGGACAAAAGTATAGGGGTTAACTATTTTTTTCCAATAAAATATGTTGGTATAATGCCAACTTCGCGAGCTTAGTCTCCTAGCGATCTTCGTCCTTGTATAAAAGTTGTTGGCATAATGCCAACTTCACGAGCATAGACTCGTAAAACTCTTCGCCCTTGAATAAAGTTTGTTGGCATAATGCCAACTTCACGAGCATAGGCTCGTAGGGCTCTTTGCTCTTGAGTAAAGTCTGTTGGCATAATGCCAACTTCATGAGCATAAGCTCGTAGGGCTCTTCGACCTTGAATAGGGCTTCTCGTGACTAATGTCACAACCATATGTTAGGCTTATGTGCTCGGGTTCTACCAACTCTTTGACAAGGTATTACGTGACGAAGGTCACAACCTCATATTGGATTTAGGCACTTGAGTGCGACCAACTCTTGCACATGGCTTTACATGACTAAAGTCACAACCATATGTTGGATTTAGGCACTTGCGTGCAACCGAATCTTGTACATGGCTTTACATGACTATTGTCACAACCATATATTAGTTTTAGGCACTTGAGTGCAACCAACTCTTTGCCAAGGTATTGTGTGACGAAGGTCACAACCATATGTTGGGTTTAGGCCCCTGAGTGCGACCAACTCTTAATCTAGGTATTACGTGACCAATGTCACAACCATACGTTGGGTTTAGGCACTTGAGTGCAACCAACTCTTCGTCAAGGTGTTACATGACTGAATTCGCGACCTTATATTGGATTTAAGCACTCGGGTGCGACCAACTCTTGATCAAGGTATTACGTGAATTCACAGCCTTATGTTGGGTTTAGGTACTTAGGTGTAACCAACTCGTGTACATGGTTTTATGTGACTAATGTCACAACCATATGTTGGGTTTAGGCACTCGAGTGCAACCAACTCTTGAACATAACTCTACTTGACTAATGTCACAACCATATGTTGGGTTTAGGCACTCGAGTGCGACCAACACTTTGCCGTTTGACTAAAGTCAACATCATATGTTGGGTTTAGGCACTTGGGTGCAACGAAGTTTTTGTCAAGGTATTACGTGACGAAGGTCACAACCATACATTAGGTTTAGGCACTTGTGTGCGACCAACTCCTTGATCAAGGTATTATGTGACTAAAGTCACAACCTTATGTTGGGTTTAGGCACTTAGTCGCAACCAACTCTTTGGCATGGCTTTACGTGACTAATGTCACAACTATATATTAGGTTTAGGCACTCGAGTACGACCAACACGAGTAATTTTGCTTCATAGTATGAAGTTTTAGTGGTAGCCCTAGCTATAGGGTGCTACTTGTTATTTTTTTCATAAAACAATGAAATTAGCACATTTGGCCTTGCAAGGCATATGGGTGCTACTCCTTTATTTGTTCATGACCTCATTAGGTTATTTCATGGTGGATATATATTTCGCCACATTCCAAGTAATGTCAACTCTATTTAGACGTGAGTCTCCCAATTCTAGCATGTTAGGGGCGTTGGAACCTCCTGAGCTTGAGATGTATAGCTAATCAATGCTCGATCTCCTTGCGCAATGAAGAGAAAGCCTAATATTTTCTCTGATGGGAAAATGTATCTTGGAGGTGGATTTTGTTAATATTGAATGCGGGGTACTTCATATATAAAATACCAATGATACCTATGTAAGCCTCTTTCTATTGATTCTTGCGTTGTTCGTATGTTGACATTATTAATTAATCACACTTTCATATTACCAAAAGAACTCTCTAACTCCTAATGATGTCAAACCACTAGGCACTTTCCCCTCTCCAGAAGTTCACCATATCGTAAGATCCATACAGAGTTTTAGAAGAGAATTAGAGTCTACAACGATAACCTAGATTCCTCGGTAGACGCTAGCGCCGAAAGTTTAGAGATTTATTTGCTTGATCTACTATTCTAACGTTTCTTTAACAATCTCATATGCATAATTCAAAATTATACAAGATACTTTGACAACACTAGACTGAATCCATGAAACGCGTGAGTCAAGCATACAAAGTAGCATAAGCAACAAATAGCATCCAACAAAACAAAGCTTAAATATAATTAATCACATAGGTTCAAAGGGCATCAATATGAGATAACTACATCCTCTCCAAGACACTGAGAGAATTAGCCACTCATGATCATATTATCATACCAATAATTCATCATAATGTTGTGCAATAAGGAAAAGAAAAGATTAAACTCTTGATCTCGGTGAGATTTCGACGTGTCTTCTCATATTGATCCTTAGTTGCCTTCCTTCACTTGAGAACTTGCTCCTATTGATCACCTCTCTCCTTCAACAATGATCGCAATACTTTGATCGATGGAATTTTTTGTTAATGTGTTTGTGAGTGATCCATGTGATTCATCTCTATGCATTAGTAAGCGATATGATATAGTGGGCGATATGCGATAATGACCGATATGATACCCTAGCTGCTGAACGTCTCTCCCCTTTTTATAGTTTTCCAGCTCTTGGCCTCACATTCAGGGTTTCGGGGAATGGCAGCCCAAATCACCGTGTCGTGCAACTACCTACGCGAGCCGCGCTGTTTTTCGCTCATGCTACGCCACTCTCTAGACGTTTCCTACTACGTTCCGTTGTGTTACACTGGACACACTACATTCTATCTCCTTGCTCCTATCGCGCTGGCTGATGTATCGTCCGCCTCTTTCTGTTGTCATCATTCTATGCTGAAATCCCTCAAATAAGCCATGTTTTACTTCGACTCGACTAAAACTACAAAAACGACAAAACAAGAATATAACTACTACAAATATTATGCAAAATTCTAAGAAATTCATTACTTAAATTGCTATAATAAATCACTTATCATAATTCATTCATTCGTGTTAACGTAATGTACATAATTAAGATTGATTTAGTGTGATTTAGGGGTTGCGCATCAGTTGCGTTAGCATAGAAAAGTTAGAAATTACATGTATATGTAATTACCTAAACTCTACACTCAGCGGTCCCTGTGTATTGGTTTCGGTCATCCAACAAGAATAATATTAATAATGCAGAATAAGAACTAATCAATCTAGACACATAAATTCTCAAACACACATCAAACCAAAAAAAAAAAAAATTCATAAATCAGAGCTACCTCCCTACTCCAAATGTGGAGTAGTTTAGCTACTCATAGTCTTGAGTTTAATCACAAGAAAAGAATTAAATTATAAAGGAGAATAAAGAATATAAAAAAAGTTTCTCCGTTCGGGAGGAACATTAACGCCTTGCTATCTTCTTGACTCCCTTCAGCTATCTTCTTCCTCAGAACTTATTGTCCCTAGAATATGAACACAAAACTAGAACATAGTTTCAATGGTGTTTTCTCTCTTATTTCTTGCACTTATTTTCACTAAGCTTTCTCACATACTTTATAGACTATAGAACGTAATCAAAAGTATTTGTGAGTATTGAAAGTGGTGTTTTGAGGGTTAGCCGTCCTTTCCTATTTATTGGCAATACGTGTTCCCTGGGCTTCTTCACGTGCATTAGATAGGGTTGCAATGATTGGCGTGGTGTTGTAGAGCTCTAATTGCAATCCCTTTCGAAAGCATCCATTTTATGCTATTATTCCATCATTTTGTCTTGATTCGACTAAAGTCTATAAAATGATAAAACAATAGAAAAACTAATAAATATGCACTAAAGACTATTCAAAAGTATAAGAAAACAAGTACTTAAATCACGCTAAATAAGCACTCATCAGTAACTTACATGCACCAGGTGAAAATACACCAAACTAGTGGCGCGGTCTATGAACTCACTATTCATAGATATGGGCAACGTGAGTTGAGTGCAACCTAAGAAAAGAATTGGCATGAATGATGCATGTGTTACTATATAGAAGTAATACTACTACCTTCCAAGTGAACGATCAAGTAATTAAATGATTCGTAATTTACGCCCTAATTATTGTATCCTATGAAGAAATTAATCAATCTCGTTTTGTTCTATTCTACAATGGTTAATAAATTAGAGTTTTATGATTTATAAACTAAACAAAGTAACACTAAGGTAAATACTTAATTGAATGGATATTTTAGATTGACAAAAGTGTATCTAATTATCAAATCGATGCATGTACTTTATGAAATAAATACCAATGTTCCTATGCAATGCTTCTTTCTATGGAGTTTTTGTTTCGTTCTTAACTTCTCTTAACTAATTATACTCACATTTACAATATCTAATTGATCCTCTAACTTCTTAATGACTTAGATCGTTAGATCGAATGGCTCTCCCAAAGTTTACTTTGTCAAGGAGGCCATACAGAGTTTTAAAAAAAAGCTTTAGAGTGAGTTGTTAACTAAGCGCATCGCTGGAGGGACATTCTATTAATTGATAACTAGATTCTATCTTGGACACTAGTTAAATCAATTACTCATGATTAGTTCAACGACACAAACAAAAAAGAACCTCAGAGTAAAAGTGAAGGAAATATAAACTCTCAATTCCTCGGAGATTTGGCATCTCTAGCTCCAATCAGTTGATCCGCTTCCTTCGATTGGATCTTAGCTTGACTCACTTTATTCTTCTAACTACATATCTAACTATATATTAAGCTAAAGAGAAAGATAGATGTATGATGATGTGTAGTGTGGCGGATTGTGATAGCTTGACATGATGAGATGCGTGTAGTTGTTGTGTTATTTAAAGATATGTGGCAGTTAGCATGTAAATTAAGGCTAGTAAAGAACCAATGTCATATCGTGATGTTTAGTTGAATTTTAAAGTGAATTACTTGAAAACATTATTATTATTAAGGGCTTTTGGCACAACAGCCACGTGCAAAAATAAAAAAGGTATATTAATCCTATTGTAATCTTAAAATGGTGCAATATACTCCCTTATAAAAGAAAGTGTACTCACATGCCAAAAGGTGAGTGTGTAATTAATTTCTTCTTATCATTCCTCTTAGAAATCTAAATTTTTTAAATTATTATTACTTTAAATTACAAAAGAAATGATATAATATTTAACTAACTCACTAAATAAGTTAATATATATGTATTTTAATAATAGAATTTGACAAAGTACAAGTATAAATTCATGGAAAAAAAATCGACAGGAGGCAATGTGCATCAATTTTAGGATTACAATGGATAATTTTCATTGTATTATGTCATTATATGGTGAAGTCTTTTGTATTATTGTTATTATTTTTTTAATGATTTGGTTTACTTATTGATGTGAATGGGGCATTAAGATTTTGTGATATTACATGATTTCTTATAATTTGTTGTTTTTCTTTTGTGCATGTCAAATTTTGTAACGTTAAGAGGGATTTTTGCACTCAAAATGTTTATTTTTGTAATTCCGTCACACAAAATGCATAAAATAAATATTAGTATAAGAAGTATCATTGCCGTCTCGTATTACCTATTTTCTAAAATGTCTTGTATCAGTGTCATATCTATGTAATATTCCATGACAATAGTACCATACAGTATGGACCTCGTGTATTTTATGCGTGTTTGTGGGACACGCAGTAATGCATCAGGTGATCAAGTCATAAAGTCTCATTTATTTATTATATATTTAAAGATTAAAAACACTGCAATAAAAATACCCAAAAAATAAAGACAATGCAATACTCCAGATTTTCATTGGAACAATTATCATATGTAATTACTGCATTTTGCCTTTTCGTAGGAAGGGAAATGATATCTAAAAAAATAAGGTGATCAAAAATTCCATTATTAATATAACCTTAATAAATTACAAATTTTGATAGAAGGATGAGAAGCAATCTTGGTCTGCTTCTTTGACAAAACTCAAAAAAAGAAACTATTATAAGTGAAAGAAACTTAAAAAATAGCTAATAAGGCAATAATAATAATAATAAAATTAACTATTTTTACCCTCTTCCTCTCCCTCTACTAAATAAGCCTTCTTCCTCCTATCAACCTTGCCCAACAGGCAAATGGCAAGGAAACACGTGGCATAGAGAGCATGGACCTTCCAACTCGTCTTGGGCGGCTGATGCAAAACCGCCCTATGAAACACCATCATGTAATAATGAAGGCCAATAGCAAAGCCCACAAAGGTCTGGCCCAGGCCCAATAACTTGGTCGCCAGCCCAGTCTCAGTGGAGAAGACCAAGATGAGGTACATCAACAGCAGCAGGAGGTACAACACATAACCCAGAGTTTGCAAGACTTGGACACATACATAGGTTGAGTGTGACGTAGAGTAAAAGAACTTGAGCGGCTCGAGTCCAGTAACCAATGAAGAAAAACAGAGGATGGTGAAGTATATGGCCAAATACACTTGAATGAATATCAAAAGCTTGAGGAGGGAGAAATAAGCTTTGATTCTATTGAAGATGAATGAGACTAGAATGAGAGGGATTATGATGAACGCGAAGCAGACGATTGAAGCAATGGTTGATGCATAGTTGTTGCCCACGTACGGTTTGAATCCTTTTGTGAATTCTTTGTTGTATTTAGTGAGGTAAACATGGGAGGTTTTAGAAATCTTCTCCAAATCTGGGACAAATGTTTCTTGAAATTTTGATGGGAGGTCTCTGATGCCAGCCATGATGTCATCATCATCATCATCGATCCAGCTGCTGCTGGGCTGCTTCTTTTGGACCTTAACAGATTTGGGCTTCTCTAATTGGGCTTTGGTGGTTGTTTTGTTCAGATCTGATGATTTCTTGTTGAATGGGATCGATATCGAACTAGTTTTGTTGTTGGTAGGATTTGAGGTGGATTTCGAAGTGGAGTTTAGTTTCTTGAGAGACGAATCTGAAGTGGTGGTTTTAGCTGACTTGGTCTTGTTGTTTTTCAATGAATCAGAGGGGAGTTTAATGAGGAGCTTGGTTTGGTTCTTGAGCGTGGCACCAATACTACTAGTACTAATCTTGGTCTGGTTTTTGGATGAAGTTGAACCACCGGGTTTAATGAGCTTTGTCTGATTTTTGTTGGTACCGACACTTTTAGTAGTTGTGGTGGGTTTCTTCTTGATGATGATGGCTTCTTCGTCTTCCAACTCTAACAGCATCCTTCTTTTGCTATAAAGTTGATAGCTTTTTGGGTTTTGGTGTTGGGAGGAGACGACGGAAACGAGGAGGAGGGTTGAAGTGACGAAAATGAATAGGAGATAGAGGAAAAGTACCTTTTGAGGGCAAGAAGAATAAGAGCGGTGATCCATGGTGTAGTGCTGAAGAAATCTATGATCCTCACTTACTACTACTTACCTCCCTTTTTGGTCTTGTGAAGTTTGGAGGAGATGTAGTGAGTGATTACTAGATCTTGATGTCAGAATTGAAAAGGTATAAGAGGAAAGAGAGGCATTTAATTAATATATATATATATATTGGGAGTATAATGAGTGAGTGTATGTAGGAGAGCAAGTTAGAGAGAGACTGGAAGACTTAAATGCTAAGGAGGCAGTAGATGAGATCAGTCACATGGTGCCATTGCGCTGTGCCTCCATTAGTCTTCTTTCTACAACGCGCTTTTACACACCCACACTCCCTCACACTATTATATATTATTATTATTATTATCAAAAAGTGCTGTCAATAGAATCTATTTAATACATGGTAGAAATTACGAATAACAAATTGAATGACTGTTATTAAACTACAATAATATCATTCATCAAAAAAAAAAAGAAAACTACAATAATATGATAATATCAGTTATTAAGTTCTTTTTAAATTGAATGACTGTTATTAAACTACAATAATATCAGTTATTAAGTTCTTTTTTATTTTTGTATTTCATATATATTTTACAATGGAGATTTTTGACTTTATAGTCCTTTATAATAACCACGTTTCAAAATTAGTCTTATATAGTAACTTTAACTTTTTTTGGTCATGTAAAGTAACTACTAACCATGTTTCATTTTTTTTTCCACTGGCGACGGAATATTCCATTATTCTCCCAAATCATGCATGTGACATGCACATGACTTCAAATCTAAGTTTTTTTTTGCATTTTTCATCCAAAATCTTTATATAACTACCCAATACCCCAATATTTCTAAATAATTACATTTTTCTCCAAGTGTATTTTCTTTATTGTGTTCCAAATATTTAATTACACACAAACCCAATTAGAAATATTGAAATAATGTTTTTAATTCATAAAATAACTTAATGTTTGTACTAATTAATCAAATAACAAAATAACAAAAAAGAAAGAAAATGTTAAAATTTTAATACTATATTACTTTCACCAAAAATATGAAACTAACAAAACAAACTTGTTTCGCATTTTATAACTTTAAATATGACACTAACAAAAAATTTTAAAAATAATTATACTAATTTATAATTAAAATATTTAAAAAGAAAAAGTTTATCTTCTACTGTTCTACACCAGCAGCGCCACAAACTGAAAGATGGGTGTCGAAATTCGAGATCGAAAAATTCAAGTGGAGTAATTTCTCGTTGTGGAAGCTGAAGATCAAAGCCATCTTGCGGAAAGATGGGTGTCTCACGGCGATCGGCGACAGGCCGGTGGAAATCACAGATGATACGAAGTGGAACGAGATGGACGGCAACGCTATCGCAAATATTCACCTGGTGTTAGGTGATGGCGTGTTGTCAAGCATTGAGGAGAAGAGGGCAGCTAAGGAGATATGTGACCATCTCAACAAGCTGTATGAAGCGAAGTCCCTACACAATAAAATTTTTCTTAAAAGGAAATTGTACACACTGAGGATGGCGGAATCTACCCTAGTAACTGAGCACCTCAATGTTTTAAATAATCTATTTTCTCAATTGACATCGTTGAGTCATAAAATAGAAGTAGTTGAACGTGCTGAAATTCTACTGCAAAGTCTGCCCGATTCGTATGACCAGCTTGTCATCAACTTAACAAATAATGTCCTCACGGATTATTTAGTCTTCGACGAAGTTGCAACCGCTATTCTGGAAGAATAGAGTCGGCGCAAGAACAGAGAAGACAGGGAGGCAGGTATGCAACAAGCAGTTGCCTTGTCGGTGACAAGAGGGAGAACGACGGAACGCGGTGCAAGTGGGAGTAAGAAACATGGGAGATCCAAGTCAAGGACCAAGGGCAGTTGTTGGCACTGTGGCAAGAAAGGTCACTTGAAGAAGGACTGTTGGAATCTTAAGGATTCGAACAAGAAGAGTTATGATCCTCAGGGGAACGTTCCTAGCACTTCAGATGATGGTGATGTACTATGCTGTGAAGCAGCAACAACTATTCGAGGTATGCGTGGCTTCGATGATATATGGCTTATTGATTGAGGAGCCAGTTTTCATATGACTCCCCAGAGGGAGTGGTTTCATGAGTATACACCGATCGCTGGAGGATCTGTGTATAGCTGTAAAAATGAACATTTGAAAGTTGTTGCCGTTGGTACAATCAAGCTGGAGATGCGTGACGGGATTGTTCGGACCATTCGAGATGTCCGACACGTGGAGGGATTATGCAAGAATTTGTTGTCTTATGGACAACTCGATGATCTTGGTTGTGAGATTGGGTCGCGAAACAAGATCATAAAAGTTAAAAGGGGTGCGCTTGTACTGATGAAGGCGGACAAGATTGCCGGAAACTTATACATGGTACATGGGAGGGCTCTGCAAGTGGGAGAAGTGCCAGTGGCTTCATCTGAGTCGATTGAGAAATCATCAATGATTTGGCATCAGCGGCTCGGGCATATGTCGGAACAAGGCATGAAGGTTCTTGCAGAGAAGAAACTACTTCCGGGCCTCACAAAGGTATCTTTACCTTTTTGTGATCATTGTGTTGTTGGCAAGCAACATCGTATAAAGTTTCGTAGTTCAGATTCTAGAAGTAAAGTCATTCTAGAATTGATTCACTCTGACGTGTGGCAAGCACCAGTACTATCCATGGGAGGTGCAAAGTATTTTGTGTCTTTTATAGATGATTATTCCAGGAGATGTTGGGTGTACATGATCAAGAGTAAGGCCGAGGTATTCTCGATGTTCAAGACGTACAAAGCACTGGTGGAACTTGAATCTGGGAAAATGATCAAGTGTCTTAGATCTGAAAATGGAGGGGAATATATTGGCAAGTAGTTTGAAGACTTCTGTAAAGATGCTGGGATTAAGAGGCAGTTTACTACGGCATACACTCCGCAGCAGAATGGGGTGGCAGAGCGGATGAACAATACCTTGTTGGATAAAACAAGAGCCATGATGCAGGATGCAGGATTAGAAAAGTCGTTCTGGGCATCAGCAGTCAATACCGCCTGTTATGTGGTGAACCGATCTCCGTCAACAGCACTGGAGCTGAAAACACCGATGGAGGTGTGGACAGGTAAACCAGTTGATTATTCTAATCTTCATGTATTTGGGAGTCCCGCTTATGTTATGTTCAATACTCAAGAGAAAACAAAGCTGTACCCAAAATCCAGGAAGTGTTTGTTCTTAGGGTATGCTAAAGGAGTGAAGGGGTATCGTTTGCGGGACCCCACTACCCACAAGATCATTGTAAGCAGGGATGTTATCTTCGCGGAAGATAAGAAAGGAAATGATAGCAGTGCAAGTGAATATCCAGAAACCACGACATTGGTAGTCGAGAAGGATGCTGAGCAGGAGGGTCCTGCTGAACCAGAGCATGAACCTGAGGAGACACAAGATTCTGGAGTCTCGGGGATACGTCGATCGACACGTGTCAAGAGACCACCAGACTGGCACTCAGACTTTTCTATGGAGAATAATGTTGCATATTGTCTTTTAACTGAGTACGGGGAGCCATCAACTTTCTAGGAAGCAATGAGTAGTTCAGATGCAGCTCAGTGGATGGCAGCAATGCAGGAGGAAATTGAAGCACTCCATAAGAATAAAACGTAGAAACTTGTGTCTCTACCACAAGGGAGGAAACCCATTGGCAACAAATGGGTGTACAAAATCAAACGTAACAGTGATGACCAAGTGGAAAGGTATCGTGCACGATTGGTGGTAAAAGGATATGCTCAGAAGGAGGGGATTGATTTCAACGAAATATTTTCCCCGGTGGTCCGAATGACAATTGTGCGGGTGGTTCTGGCGATATGCGCTACATTTGATTTACATCCTGAATAGTTAGATGTAAAGACGGGTTTTCTTCATGGTGATCTTGAAGAAGAAATTTACATGCTCCAACCAGAAGGATTTATTGAAAAAGAAAAGAAGAACTTGGTTTGCAAGTTGACCAAATCTTTGTATGGTCTCAAACAGGCACCGAGGTATTGGTACAAAAGATTTGATTCATTTATAATGAGCCTTGGATACAATAGGCTGAGTGCAGATCCTTGTGCATATTTCAAGCGATCTGGTGATGACTTTGTTATTTTTACTATTGTATGTTGATGACATGTTGGTTTCAGGCCCCAACAAAGCTCGTATTGAAGAATTGAAGGCTGAACTGGCTAGGGAATTTGAAATGAAGGACTTAGGACCAGCAAACAAGATTCTAGGGATGCAAATCCACCGAGACAGAAATTGCAGGAAGATTTAGCTTTCTCAGAGGAACTATATGTTGAAGATTTTGCGGCGGTTTAGTATGCAAAATTGTAAGCCAATATCTACCCCTCTTCTTGTTAATTTCAAGTTATCCTCAAGTATGTGTCCTAGCAGTGAAGAAGAGAGGAAGGAGATGTCTCAAGTACAGTATGCATCAGCAGTGGGAAGTCTAATGTTTGCTATGATATGTGCTAGACCAGACATTGCACATGCAGTGGGAGTGGTTAGTCGATACATGGCGGATCCAGGAAGAGAGCATTGGAGTACAGTAAAGAGAGTTCTGAGATACATTCAGGGAACCTCAGATGTTGCATTATGTTATGGAGGATCGGGTTTTATAGTCAAGGGCTATGTTGATTCTGACTATGCAGGTGATCTTGACAAAAGCAAGTCCACGACATGATATGTGTTTACTCTTGCTGGAGGTGCAGTGAGTTGGATTTCGAAGTTACAGTCAGTTGTTGCGACATCAACAATAGATGCTGAATATTTGGCAGCTACGCAGGCTAGTAAATAGGCGATTTGGCTGAAAATGGTTCTGGAGGAACTCGGGCACAAACTAGAGAGTATTTTTCTATTCTGTGACAGTCAGAGTGCGTTGCATCTTGCAAGGAATCCAGCGTTTCATTCCAAGACAAAGCATATTCGGGTCCAGTATCACTTTGTTCGTGAGAAAGTCGAGGAGGGTACTGTGGATGTGCAGAAGATTCACACTAAAGATAACATAGCTGATTTTATGACGAAAAGTGTTAATGCTGACAAGTTTGTTTAGTGTCGGTCCTCGTGTGGTCTGGTGAAAACGTAAGCAACATGAAGGGCGAGGTAGAAAGAATGGTGTGAAGATCTGATTAGTCACTAATCAAATCTTCAAGTGGGAGATTGATGGGGCGGTTAATTATTAAATCATGGTGACTAATTAGGGCGGTGGTGCAGTATTAATTCATAGTGCAACATTAATTCATAGTGCAACATTATTTGTTGATGGAGTGGTGCACTATGATTAAAATAATATCTTTTATGTTTAGAATTTCAGCTATAAATAACATGCTTCTCACTTCTATTTATCATCCCAAAAACATACAATTCCTTCTCTTATATAATTAAGTGTAATTAATATATAAAGAGTGTTGTTAGTGTGTTGTAAGTGTGAGGTAATAATAGAGAGTTTGTGCGACTTTACTACGGTAAAAGTCTGAGAGTTGTAATTCCTATTTTACACTCATAGTGAAGTGGTTTTCACCCTAAAGTAATTTGGGATTTTCCACGTAAAATCTGTGAGTCGTTTATTTTTCCGTCTTTCAATTATTGCCGTGTTTTACGCTCTATATGAAGGGTCCACTTTACAACAAATTTTTGGCAGTAATTTGTGTTGTTGGAGGTGAGATTGGGATTGGGAGGGGAAAGAGAGAGAGAGCGATTTCGACATGGTAGGGAAAAGGAGGTCGTGAAGGAGATTTGGTTTATGGTAGAAGGCGGCGGCGGCAGAAGTAGAGAAGGCGGGTAGCAGGGAGGGAGGGGCGCGGGCAGGTGGGGTGCGGTGGGGGAGGGGGAGGGGGGTAGAAGTTTTTTTTTCTTTTCTTTTTAAAAGATATAATTTAAAACACAACTTTATATTTTTTTTCTTGAGATACTTTGTTTTAATAATTATGGGATATCAAAATTAATATTATTAAGTTTTTGGGTTTTTTTATCAATAAAATAAAAATATTTATGTAAAGGAGTTAGTCAAAATGTTTAACAATGTTAGTAGAATAATGGCTTAAATAATGACATAAACATATACTACATAATGAGAAAACAATTTTGAAACTCTCTAATGAAAAAAATGAAAAACAAGAAAAATATATTATAAAACTACATTTTATAATATATAAAATAGTTGTATGAGTAACTTACTACTATTTTATGATAAGGGCATTAATTTTGTGATTTTTTGATTAATGCATTTATTTTTAAAATTAAATATAGTTATTGTAAAATTGTGTGGGTGTAAATATAATAAATAATTTGTACCAAAATTGAAGTGAAAAAATGAATTGAAGATCATGTGCAAGTCACATGCCAAAAATTAAGGGTAAATTCGTAATTTCGTTGCAAAAGAACCAATGTTGACACTATAGAGGACCAAAAATAAAATCGTGGTTACTTTAGAGGGTCTAAAACGGCCCGATGCACTATAAAGGATTAATTTTGAAACGTGGTTACTATAAAGGACTACAAAGTAAAAAATCCCTTTACAATGAGGAAATCATTCATTTATAAAAGTTCATGGGATGGTTTACAAAAGTGTAGGCGTTAGACATTCATACACATAGAAACTATAACACTCTCACTTGAATGTTCATTAGCACATGTAACATTAAATTCGTATTAGGTAAAATTCAATGAAGAAGAATCCGAAGTGAATGATTTTCGTGCATATGTTTATGAAGAAATATACTAGAAGGACTTGTCTTGTTAGAACTTTGTTAATATCCAGGCAACGAGAAAATAGTGCAATGCATATTCATCGTAACCCAATCCGATGTACCATTTTTTCAAATGTTGTTGTAAGAGGAGATTGTGTGGGTAAATCATAGATTGTCGCTTAAAGGTATTTTCTTGACATCGATTTTGCTTCTCGTGTTGATTACGAGTGAAGAAAATTTTATGGGAAGTATGCTTGTTTTGTCACCTTTAATAAGCCCTTCTTTCAATTGGGCTACACATGTTGCACTTTCTATTGTAAAAAGGTTGTGGCAAGCTTATCATCCCATGCTCTAAGAAAATATAGAGCCATGGACCTTAGCCAAACACATTCACGACTTACTACATAGATTGATAGTATTTTTGCAAAGAGTAGCAACTACGTCTATTTTACAGATCTCAGGGGAATAGTTATACCACCAAAAGTTAATATGTATCTTGTTTAGAATCGTGTTTTGTGTAGATCCGATAAATTTCTTCCATCGGCATAACCAATTACTTTTGATTTGGATAAAGGAATACTATAGACCTAAATTCATTGTTCCTTAAAGATATTAAAAATTATGCTTAATTATATTCCATTTGTTCATAGATGGAGAATAACTATACCTTGCTAATATTTTAAGTGAAAATGCTATATCATGTCTCATGTGATTAGCAAGTTACCTTAGCACTCCAATTGAAATAAGATATGGGACTTCAAGACCTAGTAGTTTTTCATCTTTTTCAAGTATTCCAAATGAATTATTTTTCACATCTAGAGATCTCACAATACACAATGGGTGTGCCTCACTTGAATATAATGTTTAGAGCAATTTTGAAGTGTATGTAGATTGATGAATCGATATTCTATCCTTATAGTGCTCAATTTGAAGACTTGAAACAAAGTTTTATATTCCAAGATATTTCATCATAGATTATTTTTAAGAATCTATAATCCTCCATAACTCTTCGTGGATTCCAATGAGATTTGAATTATCAACATAAACAATAATGATGATTCTCATTAAAATACAGTTGCACGCATGATCATTGTTATAGCCTTCTTTTAACAAAAAAGTGCTCAAACGATTGTACCTCATTCTCCCAGATTGTTATAAATCATATTATGATTTATTTAATTTGAATGAATGAATTTCTCGACAATTTAATGCTCGTGCTTTTGAAAATCTAAATTGAAGAATTTTCATATAGATGTCATTTCCTATGGATCTGTATAGATAAGCTATAACTACATCCATTAAGCGTATTTCAAGTTTATCATGTACGACCAAGCTATAATTACTAGAGAATATATCTCTTCGCAGTCAATACTCAATACTTGGTGTTTTTAGTGTGTTTTTAGTATGTTTTTGTGCCACAAGCCTTATTTATATTGCATAACTTTATTATTTTTATTTCTCGTACGCACAAATACCCATCGATATTCTACTACATGTATGTTATTTGGTATGCGAACTATACATACAAATACATCGCGTTGAGCTAGAGAATTTAATTATGGATTGGTTGCATTATTCCACAATGGCCAGTCATTTTTATGCCACACGTGTTGCTTCATGTAAAATGGCATATCCCCATGTCGAAGTAAAAAGCTTACATTCCATCCTTAATGATCTTACAACGCACTGAAGTGTTTTATAAACGATTTAGGTAAATCGTTATTTGTATGAATATGAGTAACACCGTACAAAATCTATTTGAAATGAACCGTAACAATTATTGTAAGCTTGGGTTGAAAACTCAACAACATAGATCAAGATAAATTCTCTTAATTGTGTAATCAGAAAACTATGTTCTTAAAGAATTACTTATGTCAATAATCTCGCAAATGCTAATTTTGAGTCGATAATACACATATATGCGAGCATTCAAAACTATGAAGTATATAAATGATCAACATCGTGGATGGATAGGTCTACAGACATCAAATATAAGAAGTTTAGAGTTTTCACAGCTAATATTGGCTAGAGATGGACTTCTGATTAGTTTGCCTTAAGATCAAACAACACGTTTAGTTTGTTAGATTGAAATATCTTCTTAATTTTCAAAGAACCAGCTGAGTTTTCAATAATTCTTCGCATTGTTATTGAGCCGAGATGGCCTAACCAAAGGTAATAATGTTGCCAATGAGCGCATGTTTTTTGTAGTATTGTTTTTATAGGTTTTCGACAAATTACCTCAACCTATTAGCAAAATTGACAATTTACTTGCATGAGAAAAGTAAGTAGTCCAAATACCTTTTGTGATCTGAAAAATTGCCATTTTACTCTTCTACGCATGGAGGTGTAGTCAACTCTCCTATTTATGAGGGTGGGGTTGAATTAGGTTTTAAAAATACATGTATACCCTATTTTTTCAAGAAAGTATATAATCTTTCATGTCTATATTTTAAACTATAAAATTAAAAAAAAATTTATAAATTTAGCAATTTTATTTATATGCTTTGTCTCTTTTTAAGATTTTATGTTTGAAAAAAATTATTGAATGTAGAAAATCAAGGACATGTTTATATGGTCTAAAAAAATTAAGTTATGTGCTAATAGGCCCACATCATGTCTATTGGGCTCCAGTGTCAAAATACTCGATTCAATAACTATATCAAAATGCAGTAATCAACAATTTAAAGAAATTTATTATTAACTTCAAAACAAAAGATTAGTGTCAAGTAAGATCGATCAAAAGATCACAATTCTCGAGTGAAATGATTCTTCTCCTCATGATCACAACAATCTGATTTTACAAAAATGATTCTAATTACAAGCTAAGACATTATTTATACTATTAAACTACTAATGATAATACTTGAAACAGACTAATAAGCGTGAAATGATAAACGCGCGAGCTGGCCGTTATAATTGGAACTTGAAAATCGTTTGATAGAAGGAAAGTTGTTTGTTGTTGATTGAATTATTATGATAATTCCTAACTAATACTCCCCCCCGGAAGAGGGGCATGTATGTCCAGCAAGCCCATCTTGATCATCATCTGATTGAATGACTGAAGAGATAATGGTTTTGTCAAAATATCTGCTACTTGATGGTGGTTGGCAATGTGAAGGACTTTGATTGCATTCTGTTGAACATGCTCTTTTACAAAAAAAAAAAAAAAACAACCAATTTGAATGTGTTTGGTTCTTTCATTGTGAACTAGACTGAGAGCCAAACACACAACACTCTTATTATCAGTGTAGAGGATAGGAATTTTGTCTGGAACAATGCTCGAGTATGAGAGTAGTTGCTTTATCTAGAGAACTTCACAAGTAGTGGCTGCAAGTACCCTGTACTCTACTTCACAATAGGTTGTTTCTTAGATAATCAACAAATACTATGATACTTTTTCTGGTTTCTTGACAGCCACCCTAATCACTGTCACAAAAAGCTTTGATGTTGGGAGCTGATGAGGTAGAAAGAAAGATTCATTTACCTTGGCTGTTTTTGAGATATCTGAATATCTTATGAGTAGCTGCAAGGTGAGTGTTAGTAGGTTTAGATATGAATTGAGTTAAATATTGAATGATGAAACACAATCAAGCCTAGTTATTGTTAAGTATAGAAGTCTCCCAACTAGTCTCCTATATATGGATGGACCAGGTAGTAAATCTGTTTCATCGTTCTTCAACTTGGTTGTTGAGTCCATTGGAGTGTTAGATGGTTTGCACCTAATATATCCAGAGCTGGAGTTGTTAGGAGCTGGAGTTTGCTTTTTGGGAAGTTTGCAACCAATTAGAGCAGAAGGAAAAGGAGATAACGACCTTTCAAGCTATGAACACCTGGAGTTTCGACGAATGTAAATAGGTGCTAGAAAGGAATTTGAAGGCCATGAATGAGAGTTCGGATCAGGCGGATGAATGGTTGGAAAGTCTACTTTTTTGTCTTGGCCAGACGAGAGAGCTTCTTCGAACTACAAGAGCACAACGGGACGAGTATAAACACCATTTGATGGATTTGGGTCATCGGTTCGGGGAAAAATTGGCTAAGGATCGAGCTCAGGCTGCATTGGGAGTGGTAGGATCAGAAGGCATGGATAACTTTTTTAGCGAGAGAGCACGACAACTATTGCTGATGGGCTATGGCATTTGTTAGGATGTTATTCAGTAAATGCCTGATTTTTCTGCTGATTTGGTGATTCCTAGGTTAGTGGTTGATCCCCCTCAAGGCGGGACAGCAGATTCCCGAATTATGTTGGCGGCGAGTTTGAGCGGATCAGGTTGGTTTGAATTTGACGATGCTGACCCATCAGGCCCTGTTCCCTTGAGGGCATGCGCGGCGGAGGCGTCAGATGACATACGTCGAGCCACCGTGCATGAGGGAAAATGTCTCGTTGTTTACTAGGGGTGAGGTTTCTGATATTGGGGTGATTTTGGAGGCTTCTTCCTATCCTCTTTTGTATAGCTAGGGTTTGATTCATAGTATATAGGGAATTTTGTAATATAGATTTTGTGGGAGCGGTGCATAGGATTTGTTATATAGCGACATTCCGACCGCGATGTAAGAAGGCCTTTGGGGATCTATGTATAAAATGGTTGGGCATGTATGATGTCTTTCGTTTGTATATTTCTCGATTTTTATCATGCTTTTTACTTTTACTAAAGGGACGAGCCTCTCACTGTACTTGCCTTTAGTCGTGGGCTTATGCTTAGGTGTGTGGCTTTGTAGACGCGAGTTTCTTTTCATACTTCGAATAGGAGAACTATAGAGGACTCAAACTTTGTAGGGAGATACGCTCTCTTTAGGGTTGTACGTTCATGATTAGTTTTTTTCCCAGTTGTCGAGCGCAAAGAAGGGTCTTCGTATTCCAGAGAACTGTCATTTCACGGGGGATTTGGGTCTACTTTGAGATAATGTTATGCGTAAGAGCAACTATTGGAATTGGCATAAAATACAATTGGGGCGAAAGACTATGACATCTATTCTCTAAGAAAGAGGGCAAACTTGCATCACGATGTCCTCAACTTCATTTATTCTTGCGTATCTCTTTTTAGGGAGCGAAGGCACCAACTTTTCCACATATGGCACTATTTGATGATATATTTCTCCTGTGTGTATAAAATAACGAAAGAACTATTCATACTTTCGTGGGCTGGCCTATTCCCGAAGTAAGAACTAAAGGAAATGATGACATTAAGAATACTAATTTTCTTGATCTATTTTTTTAGTTTTATTTTTTCTTTTCTATTCTACAAAAAAAGGTGGGGCTTTATATAGATGATGTGAATGGCTCGTATCTTGGTTCTCTCGAATGTTGGCGAAAGTGTGATCGAATGAGAATCTGACAGGTACCCATTGGGAGTGTTGAGGTTGTGTTGATCTTTAACTATGATAAAACTTTTGTGGCGTCTTTGTCTACATCGTCCTTCTCTTCGTGTTGATCTTTAAACAGGATAAGACTTTCGAGGCGCCTTTGTCAGCATCGTCTTTCTCTTCGTGTTGATCTTTAAACAAGGTAAGAATTTTTAGACATCTTTGTCAACATCGTCTTTCTCTTGAGTGCTACTTTGTACGAAATAGTGCTTTCATAATTTATTTTTAAAATGCTTGGATTCTACTATTATCAGATCTCTTACCAGTATGCCCATCCCAACTAAGAGGGTAGCCATAGAGCTGGAAACATTTGTCCACTGTGTGACCATTATAGCCACATGAGCGCACCTACATTTCTTCTTTTCTTATTTAGTAAGTGGAGCTTGTAACTCTTGTTTCCACCTGTGGCAGTAGAGTTGTTGCCTTTGTTATGCGAATCTTAGTATGACTTCTGTCTAGTAAATAGTGTTAAGAACTTCATTGTAGGATTATAATTAGCATAAAGATGTCTCTGATTTTCTTCCTAGAGCAACATAGAGTACGCCTTGGTGAAAGAAGGCACGGGAGACATGAGTAAGATATGGCTCCTAATTGCAGAATAAGTTTCATTAAGGCCCACTAAAAGTTTCATAACACAATCACTCGGTTAAAGATCAATCATAGTTCTGTTGATGTTGCAGGTACATAAACCATATGAGTATGCGACAGTGGGCCTTTGACTCGAGAATTCATCCCACAAGGTTCTAAAACCACTGTAGTAATCAATGATGGAATGGCTGCCTTGTAAAATGCAGGACAATAATTTCTGGAACTCTTGTGCCATCTGTCCTGTCATACCCTAAGTCAACTGAGGCGGATGCGGGTGCGGGTGCGAGTGCCGATACGGGTGCGCCAGTGCGGCAATTTTAAAAAATTACAGTCTTAGTGCGCCATTATAATGCGCTTCTAAAAAAAGAAAAATAACTTATATATAAAAATAAACAGTTATTACCTAAACTAGTATATTATAAACACATAAAATAAAAGTATGTATAAAATTCTCACACAAAGAAATGGATTATAATAAAGAAAAATACATAACTTCTAATGATTATTCATTTTATATCATATTTTCTAAATTATTATGGTGGGAAGACAAAGGTATCAGCCTTAAATCACTTCCAATTTTTTTGTAATTATTTAAATTTTGACTTAATTTTGTTCTCCTCTTGCTTCAACTCTTCTTCAATGTCACTCTTTTGTTTATCTTCTACCATTTTTATATGATTATTCATTATATTTATACATAAGAACTAAGAAATCTTAGTGCGAGAACTAAGAATTTGTAAAGCGTCTTAGTGCGAAGCACGGGCACTGAAGTCGCCAGTGCGAGACCGGTGCGCCTGCAACTTTCTAAACATGGAGGATTAGGTGACTTAGGTCATACCTATTCTTCATGTCATTCCACAACTCTAAAGCAGAAGTATGAACATGAGGCTTTGTCTAATCTCATAAGTCATAGAGTTCCACAATCAGGACAAGACCATTAGACCTACCCAACAAGTTACCATTAAAGGATCAACATCGAAAGGCATTGGTTTGATTTTGTTTTTAATAGTCAAGGCTAGTAGAATACTTTTGCTCCAAGAAATATAGTTCTTGCCATTGAATTTATCAACCACAATGGAGGTTAATGTATAGTCATGAGAGCCAAGAAAGTACACTGGTGGCAAAGTATGACAAAGTACCTCGAAAGGTATTATGGTGGACCTTGGTGAAGAAGGGGGCACCCATTAAATATATCAACATCATAAAAGATATGTATGAGAATGTGGTGACAAGTGTCCGAACTTGTGGCAGTTTAATAGACGCCTTCCCAATTACAATTGGCTTACATCAGGGGTCAGCTTTGAGCCCATTTTTGTTTGCCATTGTAATAGATGAAATTACCAGAACCATCCAAGACCGAGTCCCGTGGTGTATATTATTTGCAGACGATATTGTCCTCATCGATGAGACAAGAATGAGAGTTACCGCTAAATTAGAAAGATGGAGACAAACATTAGAAGCACGAGGATTTCGACTAAGTCGAACAAAACAGAGTACCTCGAATGCAAGTTTAGCAAACAACGAAGAAACAACAATGGCAGGGTTTAGTTGGATGGCCAAGAGATACCGAGAAGTACGCATTTTCTGTATTTAGGCTTCATACTACAGATGGATAGAGAGTTATACGGAGATGTCAACCGCCACATCCAAGATGGATGGACAAAGTGGAAGAGTGCAACAGGGATCCTGTGCGATCGTAACTTTCCTTTAAAGCTTAAAGGTAAGTTTTATCGTATGGCTATTAGACCTAGTTTTCTTTATGGCCCCGAGTGCTAGGCTATTAAGAAAAGTCATGTACAGAAAATGAACGTTACAGGGATGCACATGCTTCAGTGGATGTGCGGTAACACTAGGAGAGATAAGGTGTGAAATGAAGATATTTGGCATAAATTGGGTGTGGCGGTCATCGAGGAGAAAATGCGAGAAAACCGTTTAAGATGGTTTGGACATGTTAAACGCATACTCATAGATGCACCGGTACGACGAGTTGAAGATCTCGACTTAGGACAGACAGCTAAAGCTTGTGGGAGACCGAAAAAGACATGTATGGAGGTCATACAGAACGACATGAAGCTAAAAGATTTAAATAAAGACATGCTAGTCAACCGAAATATATGGAGGCAGAAGATTCATGTTCACGACTCGACGTAATTCATTCATGGTTCATATGGCCTACCCCAATTTAACTGGGATTACATGCTTGGTTGTTGTTGTATTTTTCAGAGGGAAGTACTTTACAAACTTAGCATAACAAAGAGAGTTAGTTTGCCAAACCTCATTTTTTTTACTCTATCTTAATTAGTGTGATTATTATTTAGAAGACCCAACTAACACCTTGTTATACATTTGTTAGTTGTCACTTTCGGTCAAAACATCCTGTTATAAAATATATAAACTCGTTTAAATCCAAAAAAAAAAGACTGAGGCTTTAACTACAAGCCCTAACCTGACTACGTCTTCTACTCTTTAATCAATGATTAAAATTCTCGTAATTAAGTAAGCATTTTTCCTTGCTGATGTGTTCTACTAATAAGTTGATAATTTTCAAGGACATGTTTATATGGTCTAAGAAAATTAAGTTATGTGCTAATGGGCCCACGTCATGTCTATTGGGTTCCAGTGTCAAAATACTCGATTCAATAATCAGATCAAAATGCAGTAATCAACAATTTAAACAAATTTATTATTAACTTCAAAACAAAAGATTAGCGTCAAGTAAGATCGATCAAAAGATTACAATTCACGAGTGGAATGATTCTTCTCCTCATGATCACAACAATTTGATTTTACAAAAATGATTCTAACTACAAGCTAAGCTACTATTTATACTATTAAACTACTAATGGTAATATTAGAAACAGACTAATAAGCGTGAAATGATAAATGCGCGAGCTGGCCGTTATAATTTGAACTTGAAAACCTTTTAATAGAAGTAAAGTTGTTTGTTGTTGATTGAATTATTATCTAATGATGATAATTCCCAACTAATACCTCCCCCCTCCCCCCACCCCCACAAGCGGGGCATGTATGTCCAGCATGCCCATCTTGATCATCATCTGAGTGAATGACTAAAGAGATAATGGTTTTGTCAAAATATCTGCTACTTGATGGTGGTTGGCAATGTGAAGGACTTTGATTGCATTCTGTTGAACATGCTCTCTTACAAAAAAAGAAAAAAAACAATTTGAATGTGTTTGGTTCTTTCATGGTGAACTAGTCTGATAGCCAAACACATAGCACTCTTATTATCAGTGTAGAGGATATGAATTTTGTTTGGAACAATGCTCGAGTATGAGAGTAGTTGCTTTATCTAGAGAAATGCTGCAAGTGCCTTGTACCCTACTTCACAGTGGGTTGTTTCTTAGATAATCAACAAATAATCTGATGGAGTGTTGGATGGTTTGCACCCAATATATCCAGAGCTCGAGTTGTTAGGAGCTGGAGTTTGCTTTGTGGGAGGTTTGCAACCAATTGGAGCAGAAAGAAAAGGAGATAACGACCTTTCGAGCTATGAACACCTGGAGTTTCGACGAATGTAAAGAGGTGCTAGAAAGGAATTTGAAGGCCATGAATGAGAGTTCGGATCAGGCAGAGGAATGGTTGGAAAGTCTACTTTTTTGTCTTGACCATACGGGAGAGCTTCTTCGAACTGCAAGAGCACAACGAGACGATTATAAACACCATTTTATGGATTTGGGTCGTCGGTTCGGGGAAAAATTGGCTAAGGATCGAGCTCAGGCTGCATTGGGAGCGGTGGGATCGGAAGGCATGGATAACTCTTTTAGCGAGGGAGCACGACAGCTATTGCTGATGGGCTATGACATTTGTCAGGATGTGGTTCAGTAAATGCCTGATTTTTCTACTGATTTGGTGATTCCTAGGTTAGTGGTTGATCCCCCCCCCCAAAGGAGGGACAACAGATTCTCGAATTATGTTGGCGGCGAGTTTGAGCGGATCAGGTTGGTTTGAATTTGACGATGCTAACCCATCATGCCCTGTTCCCTTGAGGGCATGTGCGGTGGAGACGTCAGATGACGTACGTCGAGCCATAGTGCGGGAGGGAAAGCGTCTTGTTGTTTACTAGGGGTGAGGTTTCCAATATCGGGGTGAGTTTGGAGGTTTCTTCCTATCCTCTTTTGTATAGCTAGGGTTTACTTCTTAGTATATAGGGAATTTTGTAATATAGGTTTTTGTGGGAGCGGTGCATATGATTTGTTATATAGCGGCATTCCGACCGCGACGTAAGAAGGCCTTAGGGGATCTATGTATAAAAGGGTTGGGCATGTATGATGTCTTTCGTTTGTATATTTCTCTTTTTTTATCATGTTTTTACTTTTACTAAAGGGATGAGCCTCTCACTGTACCGGCCTTTAGTCGTGGGCTTATGCTTGGGTGTGTGGCTTTGTAGACGCGAGTTTCTTTTCATACTTCGAATAGGAGAACTACAGAGGGATCGAACTTTGCGGGGAGATACACTCTCTTTGGGGTTGTTCGCTCGGGATTAGTTTTTTTCCCGATTGTCGAGCGCGGAGAAGGGTCTTCGTATTTCAGAGAACGGTCATTTCGCCGGGGCTTTGGGTCTACTTTGAGGTAGCGTTATGCGTAAGAGCAACTATTGGAATTGGCATAAAATACCTTCGGGGCAAAAGACTATGACGTCTATTCTCTAAGCAAGAGGGCAAACTTACATCGCGATGTCCTCAGCTTCATTTATTCCTACATATCTCTTTTTAGGGAGCGAAAGGCAACAACTTTTCCACAGACAACATCATTTGATGATATAATTTCTCCTGTGTGTATAAAATAACGAAAGAACTATTCGTACTTTGGTGGACGGGCCTATTCCTGAAGTAAGAAGTAAAGGAAATGATGACATTAAGAATACTAATTTTCTTGATCTATTTTTCTGGTTTCATTTTTTCTTTTCTATTCTACGAAAAAAAGTGGGGCTTTATATAGATGATGTGAATGGCTCATATCTTGGTTCCCTCGAATGTTAGCTAATGCGTGATCGAATGAGAATCTGTCATGTGCCCATTGGGAGTGTTGAGGTTGTGTTGATCTTTAACCAGGATAAAACTTTCGAGGCGTCTTTGTCTGCATCGTCTTTCTTTTCGTGTTGATCTTTAAACAGGATAAGACTTTCGAGGCGCCTTTGTCAGCATCGTCTTTCTCTTCGTGTTGATCTTTAAACAAGGTAAGAATTTTTATGCATCTTTGTCAGCATCGTCTTTCTCTTGAGTGCTACATTGTATGAAAGAGTGCTTTCATAATTTATTTTTGAGATGCTTGGATTCTACTATTATTAGATCTCTTACGAGTAGGCCCATCCCAACCAAGAGGGTAGCCATAGAGCTGGAAACATTTGTCCTCTATGTGACCATTATAGCCACATGAGTACACCTACATTTCTTCTTTTCTTATTTAGTAAGTGGAGCTTGTAACTCTTGTTTCCACCTGTGGCAGTAGAGTTGTTGCCTTTGTTACGGATCTTGGTATGACTTATGTCTAGTAAATAGTGCTAAGGACTCCATTGTAGGATTAGAATTAGCTCTGATTTTCTTCATGGAGCAACATAGAGTACGCCTTGGTGAGAGAAGGCAGGTGAGACATGAGTAAGATTTGGATCCTAATTGCAAAATAAGTTTCATTAAGGCCCACTAAAAGTTTCATAATACAATCACTCGGTTGAAGATCAATCATAGTTCTATTGATGTTGCAAGTGCATAAACCATATGAGTATGCGACAGTGGGCATTTGACTCGAGAATTCATCCCACAAGGTTCTAAAACCACTGTAGTAATCAATGATGGAATGGATGCCTTGTAAAATGCAGGACAATGATTTCTGGAACTCTTGTGCCATCTGTCCTGTCATACCCATTCTTCATGTCATTCCACAACCCTAAAGCAGAAGTATAGAACATGAGGCTTTGTCTAATCTCATAAGTCATAGAGTTCCACAATCAGGACAAGACCATTAGCCCTTACCCAACAAGTTACCATTAAAGGATCATCATTGAAAGGCATTGGTTTGATTTTGTTTTTGATAGTCAAGGTTAGTAGAATACTTTTGCTCCAAGAAATATAGTTTTTGCCATTGAATTTATCAACCACAATGGAGGTTAATGTATAGTCATGAGAGGCAAGAAAGTACACTGAAGTGGAATCCTCACAATGATTCTTAACTGAAAGTACTAGTAGATGGACTAGGTGATGTCATTATGAGATCAATACCAAATTAGGGTTAAGAAAACGGAATTTTACCAAAATTCAACACAAAATTCAATAAATCCCCAAATTTCACTCATGAACAGTCGAGTAAACAAATTTTAATCGTGAATCAACGCGATTACACATAGTTACACAATGCGATCACTGATGACCAACGATCGTGCGAAAAAAACTAGTACGAGAGAAAAAATCGCAGGAAAATTTAGGATCGAACTTGTATGGTGAATGATATCATGTTAAAAGTACTCGATTCAATAATCGGATCAAAATGTAGGAATCAACAATTGAAAAAAATTTATTGTTAACTTTGAATCAAAAGATTAGCCTCAAGTTTGATCGATCGAAAATTACAATTCTCGAGTGGAATGATTCTTCTCCTCATGATCACAATAGTCTGATTTTACAAAAGTGCTTCTAATTACAAGCTCGGTTACTATTTATACTATTAAACTACTAACGGTAGTATTTGAAACATTCTAATAAGCGTGAAATGATAAAAACGCTTTCTATAAGAAAAAAGGCGCGAGCTGGCCGTTATAACTGGAATTTGAAAACCTTTCCATAAAAGGAAAGTTGTTTGCTGTTGATTGAATTATCATCTAACGATGATAATTCCCAGCTAACATCCAGTTTAGAGTCTTCGGATGTGTTTCCTTTTTTGCCTAGCATAGTTAGTTTTTTTGTAACATTCATAGAGGAGAATAATCAGTGAAATGCACATGGAAACAGAATAAAGATGAGGAAGAAATGAGTCGCAATCAGAACATAAAGCACTCCCTTTTAACGACTTGGATCACATCATTCAGGAAGCCTTCATAAACTTGGGACAACTTTTCAATTATTGAATCTTTACTCTTCAATCCTGTTAAAATTTACTCCATTCGACTTTCTTTCAGTCTTATAATGTCAAATCTTATAATGTCAAAAATAGAGACACACAGTTCCTCGAAAGGTTTATCATTCTTTACAGAAGGAAAGTAAAAAAAAAAAATCAAATTATATACATTTCATTATATAAGCAAGAATCTCATAACGTAATTGAACACATATCTTTCATGGGATCAATATTCATGGCACTCGTTCTATTAAATTATAGTAAAGAAGAAGCTGAACATCTAGTATCATGCCAAACATACAAACACATAGCAATCAAAAATGAAGCCTCAACTCGTATAAATTGTGTTTCTAAGTAACCACAAAAAATGCTTGAAATATACATATATTGTGTCAAAACGAATGGAAAAGCTGTGATTCCATATCATACATGCGGTTGGGACCTAGACACATGTATATCTGTACTGATATTGTAGATCGTGGCATCATAAGAAAAGCTAAGGAATAGAATCCCAGCAACTTACCTTTTCACTTCCATGGCTGATAGAATAATGAGAGGCCGTACAAGAGAAACCCTGGCAATTCAGTTCTATACTCGTACACGTCTAGAATTTACTGACATCCGAGATTTTTGACTCATCAGACAAAAGCCTCTGCTTGTCGTCCTCATTTGAACCCTCCCCTTCATCTCCTTCATAGGGCAAGTTAATTTTGGTTCTCTCCTTTTCATGTACTTGAGCTGACTCTGAAACATGGAGTTGTAAGTATTCGTCGACCTTCTCAGAATTATCCATTTCTATATCTTGCAGTTCTGCTTCGATTAATGCATCCATCTTTGCTCGATCTCTGTCCCTCGGATATGTACAATAGAGCAACGAGTATATTGCACAACAGATTGTCATCGGGATACCTATTGCGGTGTAAAGTGCTTTACCAAGTGACGCTGCATTTTCTTTATCTGTTTCAATCATTTTCGAATTTGTAGGTCCCTCTGGAAGAGGTTTAAAACCGTAAACATTTTGAGCTAAAATCCCGACAACTGGAGGTGCAAATGAAGCTAGTATCGACTCAAAGGACCTATCCAAAGCGTAGATGCTTGTTCGGGACCTCTCTGGAACTATTTCTGCAAATATTGGACTGCGTACGAGACAATTAGAGAAGTTAGAATTTTCGTCACCTCTTGCTCAAATGAAAAGAATTTTAGAATCGTTCAAACTAAGTAAACTTATGAGATATGAGCAACGAGTTATACAGTGACATTGATCAAACTATAGCTTATTTTCATAGAAAACAGAGACAAAATGGGATGATGTATGAACTTGAGGCTTGCGTCAGGATAACTTGTTATTAGGCATCGACTATCATCATTTGACGTGTTAACAGTTTAGCAGGTTCAGACTAACAACAATTATGATCCAATCAAGGAAATGACAAATAGGGGCACTTCTTTTAATTTATAAGATAAAATAAAATTAGAGACAGCCACACAAATTGAGAACCAACCTCTTCCAAACATGGCAGGTTTGAGCTTGGCATTCCTATTAGGCTATTACCAAGCTGAGCACAAAGTTACTATATAGATTTTGCATAAATCTTCAAGATCAAGTTTGAGCGCGATCTTCAACTTTCTAGTCCCAATATAACTCCGTTCATTCATAATCCTAACTTTCTATGCTCTAATGTGAAACAAGCAATTAATCAAAGCTACTTATGTGAACCGAAAGGAATCAGGTAGCATAAAAACATAGTTTAACTGCTCAAATCACAACATAGAACTTTGTTCAATAACCAAAATCCTATGGTTTTCCAGCCTATCTCTATAGTCCATATATAGCAGCATGTGGCTTTTCTAACTATTCTTCTGCCGCTGTAGGTTGAACTTAGCTTAGACGAAAGCTTCACATATGACAAACATGATGTTGCAAAACTTAACAGAAAATCAATCAACACCCATCAATTTGTGAGCAGCTGTTATAATCTCACTCCAAAAAATTTAAAGGAAGGCTTGTTGCAAAAAGTTAGGAATATAATAAGATACGGAGATAATTCATGTTATTTTACAGAGAAACGGAAAAAAAACGACCAGTATCAAGATACCTACTTGTTCGTTGCTGGACCATTCCAGGAAATGAAGAATCCCATGATGAAGAACACTACACCGTGCATTAATGCTGCAGAAGGATCATTCGGCAACCACAGTATCAGTATCGCCGCTAGAGGAATGGCTGAACCAGAGCTTATCTGTGATAAGAGAATTCTACCGGAGTTTGGTAACCGTTGAGCAAGAATATCGCCCATTTTTCCTCCAAACAGCCCCCCAAGTGATCCAGCAATATTGAACATGGCCCATATTGCAGCCGTCGTCTTGTGAGAGAACCCCATAAGCTCCAACCACATTGGGGCGAATGACAGTGATGACCCCGGGAATGATCCAGGAACACCTTGAGCAACTAGTATCTGGAAAGACGGCAATTTCATAACTGCTTTTGCTTCCTTGATAAGGTCTTTGACTTCTTCCTTGAATGGTTTGTTTGGATCTTGAGCCTTTGGGGTACCATCAGTGCCAAAAAAGCGAGGATCAACGGCGAACAGGCGAACTAAAATACCAATAACAACACTTAATAGTCCAACTAGGTGGAAAGCAACTCTCCAGCCGGGGATACCCATGAAAGAGGAGGAGGCTATGAGGACAGAGATAAGTCCACCCAAAATGGAACCTAAGTTTCCCGTAAATTGTAGCCACCCAAATGCAGTGCCGCGGTTGGTTTCATCGGTTAAGTCAGCGACGAGGGATTTTATAGCTGGTATTAACATGGCAAGCCCAATCCCATTCAGGCCTCTCGATATTGCGACCTATGAAAATGATGGGAGAAGTCAAGTTAAAACGATAAAGCACGTAACTACAAGGAAAAAGTCATCAAGATACAAGCATATAAAAGCAAAAGCTAAATTAAACAAAGCACATAACTATATATATAACGTAGTTTGGTTATATATATATATATATATATATATCTATAACCTGGAGAAAAGTGTTTGAAATGGCGACAAGGAAAGTGGCTGCTGCCCAAAGAAAGGCGCCGAGGGCAATGACGTGGGTACGGTTGTGGCGCACGGCGAGGTAGGCAGCGAGCGGGTAGCAAGCTGACTGCACAATGGATCGGAAGAGTGTGAGGGAGCCAAGCCGAGTGGGGTCCGCGTGCAGGGCCGCTCCAACTTCCTTGTACACCCCTGGCAACACAGATTCGTCGGCATGTTCCATGATGTTGGCTAAGTTCACAAGGACTAGCGTCAGAGTCTCCGATCGCAGCATATCTCTTTCAATTTCTGAATTATTACTAAATTAGTAAAATCTTGAATTATTACTAAATTAATAATCTTCTCATTGGTTGACTAGGAGTCGTCAGAGAAAGACTATAGATAGCATTGGGGCCGGGGACTGAAAACTTTTCCACAGGTCGTTGTAACTGGTAACTACATTTTTTGTCTCTATTATTTGCAATGTAAATCTCGTTGTTCCACATCCAAGCCATGCAAATTCCTACAATAGCATTGGGGGGACTAAAAACTTTTCCGCATCTATACATACAATTTTTATAAAGATCAGTTTCCGAACCAAACTTTACTCCCCAACTTCCTTGTTTTTCCTCCACATCTTTGGAGATCTCCGAACCTGCGCTTTGGTTTGGTTCGGAAATAATAAATTTTCCTCCTTGTAAATTCTAAATAATTTAATAAATATTTTTCAAAATAATATATTTAATGAATCAATTCTGACTAACAATTATCTAAAAAGAGAGTAATTGTATTTCCTATGAACCATAATTCAGAGATGCAGCTTAACACTACAAGATTTGGGGGTCTTTAGGGACCGTCCGGGCGATCCCTAAAGACCTCCGGGCGGTCCCTAAAGACCTTTAGGGACCGCCCAGCGGTCACCAAAAGGCGGTCGCGGTTGCCCTTGGTCCCCTACCCTTTGGTGACCGCTTGGCGGTCACGGGGACCAGTTTTCGCGACCGCGAATTTAGGGACCGTCGGGCGGTCCCTAATGCCTTATGGGGACCGCCGAGCGGTCCCCAATAATATTCAGAATTTTAGGGACCGCCCAGCGGTCCCCAATAATATTCAGACATTTAGGGACCGCCCAGCGGTCCCCAATAATATTCAGACTTTTAGGGACCGCTGGGCGGTCACCAGGGCTATGAATATTATTGGGGACCGCTGGGCGGTCCCTAAAAGTCTGCGGCAGAATAAAAAAAAACCCAATAATATTCCGGAAATTTACTGGAATATTATTGGGTTTTTTGTATAAATTGCGTGTAAATATGTGCAACAAACATTTACAAGAACAAAAACAAACAAAATAATGATAAAAAAGTAAAATGAAATGAAAGTTAACAAAATAAAACAAAGAAAATAATGAAATAAAAGTAAAAACAAATGATAGTTATTAAAATAAACCAAAAACAATGAAAAAAAAGAAGCAAAAGAAATGAAGAACATATTGTTGGTGTCTTGACATTTGTTAAAAGAAAAGAGAAGAAATGATGTGTTTTGGGATTTGAAGAAAAAAAGAAAGGTTGAGAAGAAAGGAAGAAATGTTGTGTTTTGGATGATTTTTATTTTTTGGATTTAGGAAGAGAAAAATGAGGAGAAATTTTAGAGTTGGGTGTTTTTGAAGAGTGTTGAAAAATTGGATAGAAGAGTGGTGGTATATATAGAATTAAGGTGAAAATTTTGAATTTTCGGAAATTTCAAATTTCCCCCCCAATCCCGCCTATTTTTTAAACATTTAGGGACCGCCGGGCGGTCCCTAAAGACAATTGGTGACCGCCTGGCGGTCCCTAAAGACAATTGGTGACCGCCCAGCGGTCCCCAAAGGTGGTTTTAGGGACCGCCAGACGGTCCCTAATAATATTCATACTTTTTTTTTTCGATTTTATAAAACGATTTCCATGTGTTTTTGATATTTAGCAACAAAATTCATTATAAAATGTCAATTGATGTAACAAATGATCATAAAACCACTAATTTAGTTATTTAATTGTAGATTGAATGAGATTGAGAAAGTTTTTAACGTTGAAACTATTCTACGTTATACGTACAATTAATCATCGTATGTTGTTTCAATTTGTATGAAACTTTGTAATTTTGTTCTTTTAACTATTATTAGGATATTTATCAACTAAACAAACAACGTGGCACCTTAATCATTCCATAAAATTATAAAAAAAAAGCATGAATATTATTAGGGACCGCTGGGCGGTCCCCAAATCCACCTTTAGGGACCGCCGGGCGGTCCCTAAAGACAATTGGTGACCGCCGGGCGGTCCCTAAAGACAATTGGTGACCGCCCAGCGGTCCCCTAAGGTGGTTTTAGGGACCGCCAGGCGGTCCCTAATAATATTCATACTATTTTTTTCGATTTTATGAAATGATTTCCATGTGTTTTTGATACTTAGCAACAAAATTCATTATAACATGTCAATTGAAGTAAAAAATGATCATAAAACCACTAATTTAGTTATTTAATTGTAGATTGAATGAGATTGAGAAAGTTTTTAACGTTGAAACTACTCTACGTTATACGTACACTTAATCATCGTATGTTGTTTCAATTTGTATGAAACTTTCTAATTTTGTTCTTTGAACTATAATTAGGATATTTATCAACTAAACAAACAACGAGACACCTTAATTGTTTCATAACATAAAACAAAATATGAATATTATTAGGGACCGTCGGGCGGTCCCTAAAGCCAATTTTAGGGACCGTCGGGCGGTCCCTAAAACCCGTTTTGGGTTGGGGACCGCCCAGCGGTCCCCCTTTTGGGCTGGTGACCGCCCAGCGGTCCCCCTTTTGGGCTGGTGACCGCCCAACGGTCCCCGTTTGGGATGGGGACCGCCCAGCGGTCCCCGTTGCTCTGGGCGGTCACCAAAAAGCTGGGGACCGCCCGACGGTCACCAGGCGGGGGTCGCGAAAACCCCCCAAATCTTGTAGTGTAAAGTGTGAAGTCGCGTCGGGATAAAACGAGGAAGTTGGCGGATCGAGCGGTGAATGTGAGCAATCTTCCCTTTTCTACTCTCTCTCTCGATTAACTAATTCATGTTCATTTTCTCTTCTATTATACATATTCAACTATGAGAGCTCCACAAGTTACGGCGGCGATGAAAATATATAGTAGTGTGAATGTAGAAGCCTTGCGGCTCGTGGGTACTGCAGAATTAGTATTATTACAGTTCGTTGGTGGTGACAGGGGAATTTTTGGATTGTTCAACCGGCCGAGTCTTATGGCGGTGTACCACATAAGAACTTACAAACCAAAAATGTCGAAAACAGTAACAGCACGAGAATTACGACTAGAAGTTTGTTTAATTATGGGTTTTTAATTGAAATTATTTTGGTCGTAACACCGGTTAGAATCTTTGTTGATATTTGTGGCAAGAACGTGTGCAATGTTGTTTACCAGGGCACGATTCATTTCGGCCCACTGTTAGGGATAGGGTTCTATTCGAGCTAGAACGAACTCCAAGAATTATTTGAGAGAGAAGAGAGACTAAATTTAAGATAACTAAACTTTTACTTATTTTCTGAATCAATAAAAGTTACAAGACTTGGACTATTTATACTAATACTAATAAACCCATACCAAATAAACCTAGACTACTAAAGGAAATAGAAATCTAATACTACTCTAATTAAATAAAGATTCCTAATCTAAGACTAACATAAGACTCCTAATATAAGAATAGCATAACTTAATAAACTAATTTCCTAACAAGTAAACCCTACGGCCTTCATCTTGGGCCGTATCAATCCTTCCCCCTTAACATGGTCTTGTCCTCAAGATCTTTTTTCCGTTTTCTCCAATTCACAGTCACTATTTCTTTATAATCAGCATGAAAAATCATCAGTTTGTTGCTATGGCTCACCATCTTTGAATGGCGTTTATTCCGTGCAAGAAAAAACAAGACCTTTTTAGTTTTAATGTGAGGTTGTGGTAAGATTGCCCTGTTGACGTTGAATCTCAGTATTCCCACGTTGGTCTTAAGTTTTGTGGACTCCTTTGGTTTTTCGAACAAAACTTCAAAATCAACATCTTGAGTGTTGCAGATTGTTGACGACGGCGGCGATGTTGGTGGCGGTGGAGGCGGCAGTTGTAGTGGTGGAGGATTTTGTGAACGTGCACTCAAATCTCTGTCAATCTTTGACAATAAGCCATTGTAATTTCTCATTGCTTCCATAAGTTTCGACAATTTCTCATCCACGGATTGTAGCGTCTTTGAGAGCAAAACCTCCATGATTTTTTAATTTTTTTTTTGATATAGTGAGTTCAAAAGATGAAAGCACCAATTGTTAGGGATAGGGTTCTATTCGAGCTAGAACGAGCTCCAAGAATTATTTGAGAGAGAAGAGAGACTAAATTTAAGATAACTAAACTTTTACTTATTTTCTGAATCAATAAAAGTTACAAGACTTGGACTATTTATACTAATACTAATAAACCCATACCAAATAAACCTAGACTACTAAAGGAAATATAAATCTAATACTACTCTAATTAAATAAAGATTCCTAATCTAAGACTAACATAAGACTCCTAATATAAGAATAACATAACTTAATAAACTAATTTCCTAACAAGTAAACCCTACGGCCTTCATCTTGGGCCGTATCACCCACGCGTTGTTTGCCATGAACGAGAGGGACGAGAGGTTGTGATGGATGATTTGTGGTTTTTGTGGTGATGCCGAGAGGCAGCAACAATATTAATATGTCAAGACGCGTGGAGACACGTACAAGAGAAATTGTGGGAAACCAAAGAGAACAACTGTGTTTCTTTAGAAATAATACGTACGGATTGCGAAATCTATGTATGTAGTAACTATCTGATTAATAGAGACAATTAAAGGCCTTTCCTATTTTTTATACAATTGGATTTTAGTTTCTACTTTCTTTTCTTTAATATCAATCGTACTTTGAACTTCTTTGGTGATGATGATTTATTTATTGCAACAAATGCCAATTCACATAATCAAAGGGGTTTAAATGATTAAGGTCTTTAGCTGAATCTTCCTATCTAACAACTTTAGCATGCAAAAAATGATCAATTATGGACCTAATAATAGTTTTAGGGTACCATCTGCTGGCATGGGTGAGTAATTTAAATAACAATATTGCCTGAAGTTGGATTATTTTTACATTAAATGCACAAAGGACAAATTCGACTCTTCACCAGCTTACTGGTAATGCATGGGTGTCCATTACCATGTAATAGCGTAAGTAAATCGATGTAATACTGGCATTGGTGCCACAAGTGCGTTCATATATATTACAAATATTTACTTACTGATCTTTTTTGTGTTTGATCAATTCTAAAGGGTGACGTTAATCAGCATGTAATATGAAGTGTTATATGTGGTGACACAATCTTTGATTCTCATTTTTTGAGATTTTTACTTTTTGTTACTGAATGAGTAACGTGCAGATCACAAAAGAAAATATGCTGTATTGAATAATTTACAATCTCAAATTAAAGATGGAATAAGGAGTCACTGGTGTGGATAAGACTATGTTGAGTGTTCTTTTTTAAATGAAAATTTTGAGAGGTCATTAAATTTTAATGCGTCTTGAATTTTTTTTTCTTTTCTTATTTTCTGATACTGCAATTCACATCAGCAGGCATGCAGTTCTTGGAACTGATACTACTATATATGATTCTGACATGTTGCTAACCTCTCGCATGAGCTCTTTCCTCATAAGGTTTTTACATAGTTCAATTACCTTAACCTTTTTTATTGGAATATATCTCATTAATTAGGATAAGCATGCATTAACGCTTAAAGGACCTGGTAAATACATGCATGCGAAAGAGAACAATAGTAACTCTTAATGAACATAATATGAAGGAAAAAATAAAGTATAATTTGTAGACCTTTTCTCCTTCAAAATGAAAGAGCGATTCATTTCCCTATACCTGTGACTTTTGACTATAATTTGTTTTCTAAAATCTCAATACAACAACAACCAAGCCTGTAATCCCAATTAAATTGGGGTAGGCTATATGAACCATGAATGAATCACGTCGAGTCGTGAACATGAATCTTTTGCCTCCATAGATTTCGGTTGACGAGCATGTCTTCATTTAGATCTTTTAGCTTCATGTCGTTCCGTATGACCTCCATCCACGTCTTTTTCGGTCTCCCACGAGCTCTAGCCGTCTGTCCTAAGTCAAGATCTTCAACTCGTCGTACCGGTGCATCTATGGGTTTGCGTTTAACATGCCCAAACCATCTTAAACGATTTTCTCGCATTTTCTCGTCAATGGCCGCCATACCCAATTTATGCCGAATATCTTCATTGCGCACTTTATCTCTCCTAGTATTACCGCACATCCACCGAAGCATGCGCATCTCTGTAACGTTCATTTTCTGTGCATGACTTTGCTTAATAGCCCAGTACTCGGAGCCATAAAGCAAAGCAGGTCTAATAGCCGTACGATAGAACTTTCCTTTAAGCTTTAAAGGAAAGTTACGATAGCACAGGATCCATGTCGCACTCTTCCACTTTGTCCATCCAGCTTGGATGCGGTGGTTGACGTCTCCGTCTAACTCTCCATCCATCTGCAGTATGGAGCCTAAATACCGAAAATGCGCACTTATCGGTATCTCTTGGCCATCCAACTGAACCGTGCCATCGTTGTTTCTTCTACAATGGGTAAGTGTCATAAACAATTTGAATATAATGATCAATTATTTATAGATTTTTGTTAATGTTCTTGTGTTAATATCACGATTTGCTACGGAGCACGTATGGCCCTAATCCTGGTGAATGGCCCAAGTGTGACGCAATATTGTGGGGTAAGGCTGCCGAGAAACTTAAGAAGAATGGTCGAGTTTCAGGAATTCCAGTGCATAGCCGCCCATCGAACTACGACATGTCAGTTGGTAAGAGGCAAAGGTGTAAAGAGGACTCATATGAGTGTAGCCCGTTGATTTTAGAACTTCAGGGACTGGTGGAAACATATAAATAGCAGGTGGAGAGGCTAAATGATGAGATGAAAGCAAACCAAGCTCAGGCAGAAGCGACGCAAGCTCGGATAGAGGCAAACCAAGCACGTTTAATAAGCATGTATCAGGCTCTTGCACGTGAAGTGCAGATGTCGCGAGGGTTGGGAACCCCGTCACAATCAACAAGTTATGCAGTCTTTTAAACAAGTTAGGATTTGTCACTGCTTTTTTGAATCTTGCTAGAATTTTGAAAAAGTTATGCAGTCTTTTAAATAAGTTAGGACTTGTCACTGCTCTTTTGAATCTCGCTAGAATTTTGAACAAGTTATGCAGTATTTTGAACAAGTTAGAACTTGCTACAGCTCTTTTGGCTTGTAATATTTTGAAAAGACCACAAGTTAGAATTTTTTCTTTTTGTTCCGTTTTTATTCTAGTTATAATATTAGAATATACATAAAGGTTTTATAAACTTCTTTGTAGTATATTGTTTCACAAATTATAACATTCATCAAGGCTTCTCCTTTTTCAATAAGTTTCTTATAATAATGTTCTTCATCTTTATTTTCTTAGATCTAAATATTTAAGAGTATAAGGACATATATAGTGTATATAAACATTGGTTAGTTAATATTAATGAGTTAAGGGGATATATTTTGAGAAGTACCACTTTATATTATAATTATATAGGCTTCTACCGAAGTACAAAAACTGATTAAAGCATAACAAGTGTTAATATTCAATTTTCATTTATGTTACAGAAATTTTTATAAAATAAATATAATTCAAATATTTATTAATAATATATATGCATTGGACTACTTTATATACGTATACCATCAGTAAACAAAATTTGAGTTCTTTGTTAATATTAACAAATATGCAGTTCACAAAAAAAAAAAAAAAATGCAGTAGCGGTCATCCGCTACTGCATAATTTTATTTCAAAAAAATTAGACTTCTTGGTACAACATTTCTGTACCGAGAAGTTATTCATTTGAGTTATTAAAAAGTTCTTGGTACAACTTCTTTTATACTGATTTAATTTTTGGTACAGAAAGTTTGTCCCGAACAATTAGGACGAATGACATGTACTTATTAATTGGTATGAACAGTTCGTACCAATTAACAAACAGCTTTGATGCAAATATGGACACGATGACAAAAGAAGAAGATTACAAGAATTCAAATGAAGAAGATGTCACAAGAATGGACCAAACTCGCACTTTAAATGGGCCAATCACAAGAGGGCTTGCTAAGAAGATGGGAGCATCTCTTTATGGGCTAATTAACCAAGTTTGGGTCCATAATGATAAAGGAGGCCCAAATGAGCAACAAAGATGGTCAAATCTGATCCAAGTGACCTTTTAAAACATGGTCAAAAGTCAAAAACGAGTTTTGACCACTCTTTCATCATTTCCTAGTCTAGTTAATGTAATTTCTTTTTTCTAGAAGTCTTTTTCATCATTTTCTAGTCTAGTTAATGTATTTCCTTTTCCTAGAAGTTGTTGGAAGGTCATAGTTGATTTCTTAGTGACCAAGTTTGTCTCTCCTATAAATTAGGGAGACCATTTTCATTGTAAGACAACACTTATCATATTTATAAACTTTGTGAGATTTTATTCTCTTTGGTTCTTTGAAGAACTATTTCCGAACTTATCAAACGGGTTCATCACCCTCGTTTGTGGCGTTCAAATCCGACTTATCAAACGGCACCCTCCATAACCGTTTGTGGCGTCTTCATTATACCAAGGTTCGTGTTTTGTATCAAGTAGTGGGTCGCGGTCTCTATACCAAGGTTCCTATTTGTACTAAGGCAACGGGTCGAGGTTCCATCCAAACAACCTGAAGATAACGATCCTAAGTTTAGCATACGAATACCATTCATCATTGGTGGATATCGTATCAAGCTTTTTGGTACATTTTTATTCTACCGAGAAACTCTTTTTAAATTAAATAAAAAAATGTAATTCAAATTTTTGGGACGGACTGACCTGTACCGAATAAATTCTATTGTTACACGTCAATTGTACCTACTAACATTAGCTATTTGGGAGAAACTTTTGTACCAACTTCTTCTTTCTTGGTACCGGTACGAGTACCATGTACCAAATTCTTGGTACAACATTTATTTCTCAAAAACTCTTTAGGTACACATTATTTGTACTCTTTTTCTTTCGGGACTTTACTTGTTAGTACTAACTATTGGTACAAACTCTTGTACTAAATTGTCTTTTGGTACATATTACATATCTTTTAATACAAAAACTTTCCTACCAAAAACTTTACAAAAAGTTAGTACCAAAAGACAATTTAGTACAAGAGTTTGTACCAATAGTTAGTACTAACAAGTAAAGTCCCGAAAGAAAAAGAGAACAAATAATGTGTACCTAAAGAGTTTTTGGGAAATAAATGTTGTACCAAGAATTTGGTACAAGGTACTCGTACCGGTACCAAGAAAGACGAAGTTGGTACAAAAGTTTCTCCTAAATAGTTGATGTTAGTAGGTACAATTGACGTGTACCAATAGAATTTAATCGGTACAAGTTAGTCCGTCCCAAAAATTTGAATTATATTTTTTTATTTAATTTAAAAAGAGTTTCTTGGTAGAATAAAAATGTACCAAAAAGCTGTTTGTTAATTGGTACGAACTGTTCATACCAATTAATAAGTACATGTCATTTGTTCTAATTGTTCGGGACGAACTTTCTGTAACAAAAATTAAATCAGTTTTTATAAAAGAAGTTGTACCAAGAACTTTTTAATAACTCAAATGAAAAACTTCTCGATACAGAAATGTTGTACCAAAAAGTCAAAATTTTTTGAAAAAAAATTATGCAGTAGCGGTCATTGTTAATATCAACATAGAACTCAAATTTTGTTTACTGATGGTATACGTATATAAAGTAGTCCAATGCATATATATTATTAATAAATATTTGGTTATATTTATTTTATGAAAACTTCTGTAATATAAATGAAAATTAAATATTAATACTTGTTATGCTTTAATCAGTTTTTGTACTTCTGTAGAAGTCTATATAATTATAATATAAAGTGATACTTCCCAAAATATATCCCCTTAACTCAACAATATTAACTAACCAATGTTTATATACACTATATATGTCCTTATGCTCTTAAATATTTAGATCTAAAAAAACAAAGATGAAGAACATTATTATAATAAACTTGTTGAAAAAGGAGAAGGCTTGATTCATGTTATAATTTGTGAAACAATATACTACAAAGAAGTTTATAAAACATTTATGTATATTCTAACTAGAATAAAAAGAGAACAAAAAAAAAATTCTAACTTGTGGTCTTTTCAAAATATTACAAGCCAAAAGAGCTGTAGCAAGTTCTAACTTGTTCAAAATACTGCATAACTTGTTCAAAATTCTAGCGAGATTCAAAAGAGCAGTGACAAGTCCTAACTTGTTTAAAAGACTGCATAACACGTTTAACAAAATTCTAACAAGATTCAAAAGAGCAGTGACAAGTCCGAACTTGTTTAAAAGACTGCATAACTTGTTCGAAATTACCAATTACCGTAACATTTGAGATGCCAAATTTGCTATTGTTGCCCATTCATCACTTTGAGTTGTGCCCCTTTGTTGTGTTTATTCTTCCTCCTCTTGACCATGTGGCTCATGGTGATCAAAAGGCGTGGTTGAATAATCCACCTCACCTAGAGGTTGTGTTTGGGTAAACGTGTGTGGGATTGCTGATTGTGATGGGGTTCCCAACCCTCGCGACATCTGCACTTCATGTGCAAGAGCCTGATACATGCTTATTAAACGTGCTTGGTTTGCCTCCATCCGAGCTTGCATCGCTTCTGCCTGAGCTACTCTGTTTTTGTTCGACTTAGTCGAAATCCTCGTGTTTCTAATGTTTGTCTCCATCGTTCTAATTTAGCATTAACTCCCATTCTCGTCTCATCGATGAGGACAATATCGTCTGCAAACAACATACACCATGGGACTCGGTCTTGGATGGTTCTGGTGATTTCATCAATTACAATGGCAAACAAAAATGGGCTCAAAGCTGACCCCTGATGTAAGCCAATTGTAATTGGAAAGGCGTCTGTTAAACCGCCACAAGTTCGGACACTTGTCACCACATTCTCATACATATCTTTGATAATGTTGATATATTTAATGGGTACCCCCTTCTTCACCAAGGTCCACCATAATACCTCTCGAGGTACTTTGTCATATGCCTTTTCTAAGTCGATAAAGACCATATGCAAATCTCTACTCTTTTCTCGAAAGCGCTCAATGAGTTGACGAATCAAATGGATGGCCTCTATGGTCGACCTTCCGGGCATAAATCCAAATTGATTCTCATATATGGGAATAATTTGTCTCAATCGGTGTTCGATCACCCTCTCCCATAGCTTCATGGTATGAGACATAAGCTTTATCCCACGATAGTTAGAACAGTTTTGGACATCGCCCTTGTTCTTATATAGAGGTATTAGCGTACTCTTCCTCCACTCTTCTAGTATTTTCTAAAATCTCAATCCAAACAAAATATTTAAATCTTTGACTTAATGCTCCACAGTGATCCTGAAAATGCTACGTACTAAAAGAACTGAACCAACTAAATTGTCATTTTTATTTTTGGATTGTATTCATTTTTCTCTCCAAGTATTTTTCATCTTTAGTAAACCTTCCTTTTTACCATGTTGGCTTGCAAAAACCAAAATACCACAGAACGTTAAACTATAGATTAATGTGAATACTAATAAAATGCATCTCCATTTTCCCATGCATGGCGAGCTACTTCAACTATTCGAATATTAAAAACTCAATATTGGAAACCCAAGTTCTTGAAATGACACATGGAGTACTTAAATATACGTGTCAGCCAGTAGCAGTTAAAAAATGGAAAACTTGGGATTCGTTAATTAATGTAACATATTCCATTCCCTCTATTACCGTGGAGCTGACTTCCATCGATTCGTATTCAAAATTTTCACTTCTATCATTTTTCAAGCTACGCGTATTTGCCGGATAATTTTTCAACTATTTGGTACAAGATTGTTAAGCATTTGCAATTTTAACATAGAGGATAACACAAATGGTTTTGTAATCATTTATAATAATAATATGATAATAATAATAATAATTGTAGTAATAATCTAATAAACTAATTAATAATAGAAAGTCTCGATCAAATTCAAGTTTATTTTTAAGGCTTAACGAATACATGCAAGCACTTACACTTTAATTCGTAGTTCAACAATTTATGATAAGGGGAAATAAAATAATCTAACGATCCAAAGTTCATATGTGTGCATGTGTAGAAATAATTAGAAACACAATCATAATCCTAATAAGCATATTTTTTTAAACAAGATGCAATATAATTGCATAAAGTGTAATACAAGATAATTTAATCAGAAATTATTATTGATTATCGAAATACGCAACAAATGCTAAATGATAATAATGTAATACTAGAGAAACAAAGCTAAGAGATATTCTGCCGCCGACATAAAGCAAAGCATAAACGATAAAAAGTAACAATACAGGCAACAAACTGCAAGGTTATTTGAAACAAATAACATTAAATTTCTATGAATAGAGTTACAATTTCAGTATTGTTTCCAACTCTTCTTCTTTATTGTTGTTGTTGTTGTTACCCTTATCCGTAACTTCATTGTTAACTTGTCGTAAGTGTGGGTCAGGATGAGACGCATAGACTTCCATAAGATCAATCACTTGCTCAGGATCGCGAGAGGATATGATCAAATTGGCCGTTGGTTTGATAAACTCATGTACGAAACAATGATTAAGAAATAACATGAGACCATTATAGAAGCCATTGACATTTAGTAATCCTATAGGTTTTTTATGGAGGCCTTTTTGCGCCCATGATATGATGCAAAATATCTCCTCCAGTGTTTCAAAACCACCAGGTAACGCTACAAAGGCATCAGCATTGTGCAACATGGTTGCTATCCTCTCATGCATGCTAGGTATTTTTAACTCATCGCCCAGGATTGGATTTCTAAAATTCCTTTCAGCTAAGTTATGTGGTATGATTCCCAACACTTTACCATTATTTGAGTGTGCACTGCTTGCAACACACCCTGTTAAACCCGAATTCCCTCCTCCATATACTAGCTTGATATTTCTTGCAGTGAGTAGATTACCAAATTTATTTGCAACTTCCATATATACTCGATCTTTTCCTGGATTAGAACCACCAAAGACACACACGGTTTTTATTGTTTGAGTTCTTGCTTCCATTGCAATTTTTATCCAAGTGTTGTAGATAGTGATCACTTGAGTATTTTAGCAGTATTTATAAGGCACGAAATATCTATGTCGATTTGGATCTTGAAAGATTGGTATCAAGTCTTGTCTAAAAAACAAACTATATAATAAGCACTAATAATATATTTATTTTACATGTATTTATTGTCTCTGAATTTCTTGAGAATCAGTGTCAATATTATTGCCTCTGAAGTTGTTGAAAAACGTTGTGGCCCTTTATTATGATCCTTGAAAACTTTGGAACTCGTTGTTATAAGATTGTCAAATATATATATATATATATATATATATATATATATATATATCATGTATGAATTTTTATGACAATGGCAAAAGTTTGAAAATTATTTTATTGCATATTAGATTTATTTAATATATATATATATACATATATTATAATCAACATTGTTCTGGAAAGTGTTATTTTTTTATTGACAAAATTTTATTTATCTTTTTTTTTTGATAAATTTTATGTACTTTACTACTTATAAATTTAAGTGGACAATGCCCTTAAAAAATATGTAAAAATCGAAATACTCTCACATTATTTAATTAATCGTAATGGCACGTGCGGAGCACGTGCATGAAACGACTAGTATATATATATATATATATATATATGTGTGTGTGTGTCATTGTAACTTGTAACTACACTTTTTGTCTCTATTATTTGCAATGTAAATCTCGTTGTTCCAAATCCAAGCAAATTCCTACAATATGATCTTTGTTCATGGTTGACCCCAGAGTTCAACAAGTTTGGGAATTTATAAATGTTAGTCCGTTAAGTTGATTTTATCCAATGTTACTTCTCTTTCTCAAAAGTTACACCTGTTCAGTACATAGCCATGAGGACCCAATGTTGTTTATTTACAGAATCAACACAATAAACAAAAACCAAAAAGCTTAAAACATGTGATCTCTCCCAGGACCTGGCATGGGCTGGGCCCGTACTAATTTAGTTATTTGTATGAGTTTAATTTTTATTGTTACGAGATTACCTATGAATATATTTGTATAGCCAACCATGTCACAAGACAATATTTAAGAACAACAAAAAATTCTAGGAAAAATTCAAAAACAACAAAAAGTTTTAGTGAAAAACCGCAAAACAAAAGAAGAAAGAAAGAGTTGGAAAAGGCAAAAAATAGAAAAGGTAGCAAATAGTAAGCTAAGAGAATAGTGCTACTAAGGGAAGAAAGACGAGAACAAAAAGATGGTGTCCAAGCAAAAAGTTTGCCGTTCCATTTTAGGTCCCGATCCATCTCAGGACTTGGACCCAACCAGTTATATTGTTAGGGTATTGATCGAGTTTGGGTCCTGGTCCAACACGGCCATTAAAGTCATATCCCCTGGTAAGAGGGGTGCACGCGAGCGGTTATTTGCGGGTTACCACAAAAAAATACACCATACCCACATATAGCGGGTTACCAAAATCTTCAACCGAGCGGGTTATTTTAACTTTGAAACCATGCGGGTTGCGGGCTAGGCGGGTGGTGCGGGTTTGCGGGCGGGTGGCGGGTTATAACACAATTTTAAAAAAACAAAAAAAAATCAAATATTCGTTGTCCCTAATTTAGGTACATTAATCAAACTATCATGCAACAAATAATTGGTTTAAACTAAAACATGTCATTGCTCATCAACAAAGAAGAAGAATAAGAATACAATAAACATTTGTTTAAAAGAACAGGTCAACACCAACAGTACATAATCCAACATAGCTCATCAACATTTGTTTAAAAAAAAAACATAATCCAAAACCAACATTAGAAATCTTGTTTTCAGAATTACAAAAGCAATCAAAAAGTACTCCAATGCCAAAGCAGATAACCAAAGCAGATACATTACCCTGCATGATATGAGAAGAGATAAAAAAAACAGATTAGTATTAAACAAATAAAGTACAAGCATACCTTTAAAAAAAAAAGTACAAGCATTTTAATCTGCATAATTCTTGATTGTTTTTGTAATCAACTTGTTCAACTTTCATCTGCAATCTGCAACAACATGAAATATAAGCATAAAGATTAATACATACTTCATAATCTTTAATAACTAATTATTAGTTAACTACTCCTAACTTAACAATCAAATCCTCATAAATAAATCAAAATTCTCCTAATCATTGCACATAGCGATCAAACTTATAACATAAAGCTTTCGCAAATTAGAAATACTACAAAGATCCAATCGCCAGAAAATCCACAAAAAAACATCGCGATTAAATCGGATAAACGAGGTACCTCCGACGTAGTTCATGGCAGAGGCTTCTGGAACATCGCAAGCGCGTTGACTGATGACCGCCGCGAGCTCCACCTCGTGATCCAGCACCTCAAGCGGCTCCGGCACCTCGATTCTGCCGCTGTTCTGAAGATACGACGACGTAGGCTTCATAAACAACACCGACTCCTTCAAAAATCAAAACCAACAAAACAATTTTATTAATCATCATAAATCATCATCATAAATCGATCAATTTTATTAATCATCATCATCATCATTAATCATAAATCGATCAATTTTATTAATCATCATCATCATCATTAATCATCATCATCAATTTTATTAATCATCATAAATCATCATCATAAATCAAAACCAACGCTCAGAAGCTTCTGGTACGCCGATCATAATCATAAATCGAAACCAATCTCATCATCATCATAAATCATAAATCATAATCAACAACAAATTGTAACATCATCATCATCATCAAATTATCAACAACAAATCTCATCATCATCAACAACAAATTATAACATCATCATCATCATAAATCATAATCATCTCGATCTAAACCAATCTCATCATCATAATAATCGCTGCTTTGGGGAACTTACCGATTCGTGCAGCAGTGGAGGCGTGGTGGCGTCTGTCGTACCTTGCGGGCGTGGAACGGAAGTGCGGAGTTCGTTCGTGCAGCAGTGGTGGCGGTGCAGAGGTGACTTCGGGGAAGCGGGGCCGTGGTGTGGTGTCGTTCATGACTTCGTGGCTGGCGGGGCAGTGGTGGCGGTGCAGAGGTGACTTTGGAGAAGCGGGGCAGTGGTGGCGATGCGGAGGTCGGGGGCGGCAGAGAGTGAGAGAAGAGGGGCTAGTGGTGAGTGTGGCTGAACAAAAATAAAACCCTAATGAAGAAGTATATATATATATATATATATATATATATATATATATATATATATATATATATTTATAATAACTAATAAGTGGCGGGCGGGTCGGGCGGGTGGAATGGGTAACCCGCGACCCGCCCGCCAGACAGCGGGTTACCATGGTTTTAAACTGTTTTCTTTGCAAAAATTTACTAAACCGCGGGTTTGCGGGTGGTAGCGGGCGGGTGGCGGGCGGATCGGGCAGGTGGCGGTTATATGAACACCCCTACCTGGTAGGGATCGGTGTAACTAGGATACCTATTAATTAAGGAATCAAATGAGGGTATTCGTGTAATCGGGACCAAGAAAAAAAAATTCCATTCATATTCCCGTTTTAGTTGGGTACCCACAGTCAAATATCTGAATGGGTAAATAATTAACCTACATTGTGGTAAATGGTACCTTATTAATTTTTTATTTTACAGAAAAAAAAACTTTAAATGTACTTGTATATGATCCAATATGAGTTAATGGTTTAGAAAGGAAAATATTTGTTGTAATCTGTATTATTATGATAGTTAATTATGAAGGAACAAAAATATATGTTGTGATTAAGACATATGTTTACTTAGATTATGAATAAATTCATAGTAGGAAAAGAGGTGAGTACTCCATAGGGAATGGGATTAATGCACGGATATTCTCAAAAGTTGCACGTATTCGTGTCGAATACATATCAAACGAGGATACGTCTATGTTACGGGCCCTATCCTAGTACAAAATAATTAAATAAAAAAACTATGTATCGACTGCACTTCTAGGGCGTATCCGACACAAACCTAACAAAGTATAGCGTATTGACAGTTTTATAAACTTTTAAGTTTCAATGGCTAAATCTAATTTATATATATTATAAATATTAGAAATACAATCTCATAGTGATGCACCGATTCTCTGGCTCCTCACCCTCACACTCAACAGAAAAAAGAAAATGAAACCTCTAACTTGTTGTATTGTGGAATTCTTTAATATTATTGTTGAACATGTTTGATAAATTGGTATGAGTTTAGGTGAGATTGTGGGTCTTTTTATGTTTATGCATCGGAAAAAATCACTTGTAACCCTTCATTTATTGAGCGATTATCACTTACTCTCCTAAACTTTTCATTTCATCACTTACCCCTTTGAACTATGTTAATCACATCACCTTCCCCCCGCAACGTTATTAGGCCTTATTAATCAAGGGCAAAATAGACTTTTCTTTTACTCATGGTGATAAGAGATAATCGGTCCTAGCTAGTTCGAGGTCTGAAGTGATTTCTATTCAGAAAAACATAAAATAATTATTCAAAAAAATTAAATTACTTCCTTAATATTTATATTTATATTCTAAAATTAATAAGATTAATTATTAAAAAATATATCGATATCCGGAATAAATAAATTAATGAGATCTTAGATTTTAATTATTATATTTCTAAAATATACGAGATTAAGAAAAATAATAATAAATTTTGATAAATTTTAATTTGTATTTCTTTCAAAAATCTCCTTTCCCCATTCTCTCTCAATCTTGCGACCCGCTTTGCCTCTTGTTGATGACGTTCCTGCTCTGTTTCTACTCGCATCATTGGAGGCCACATTTTTCGGGGAACCAAATTTAATTCTTTCGATGATGTTCGACGAGTTAAAAAATGTGTCTCCGACGGAGGTACAATAGTGGAAGGCGGTGATGTAGCAGAAAATGATGGGGAGTGGTAGAAGAAATCGGGGTTTAATAGAGGAGAAGATGTGTCTAGGGCTTGTCGGCAACATTCCATATTTTTTTTTTTGTGGTTCAATTAGATAATTTTTTAAAATTTTAGGAATCTTTAATTTTTATAGCATTAAGATTTATAGTATGCTTTGTCGGTTAAGGATTTAATTTAGTTAGATTTGAATTAAGCCATACCTTCCACAAAATTTGAATTTAATTGGTACTTTTAAATTCGATTTACTCATGTTAGGTTCATGTTTATACAGTTTTTAGACTTGTTTCTTTTGGGTAGTTCACTATAATTACACGCTTCTTATAGTTTAAAGTTTAAACGAGAGGTAATTTACTCTATTTAATAAATTACAAGTTCAAAAAGTATAGTTGGGAAAAGAACATGATATTAATATATATATATATATATATATATATATATATATATATATATATATAGTTAGGGGAAAGAAGTGTGACTTAAAAAAATCACAAATTAAATTTTGTGAAAGAAAGTTTGTATATATATAAAATTATTTTTAAAGAATATTTTTTGGATATATAAGTATTTAAAAGTTAATTTTATTTTATTTCAATAAATTATTTGTTTGTTTGTTAAAAAAAAATCACTTTAGATCTCGAACTAAGACCACGTGCAGCGTGCCTATTTAAAAGCATAATTACATTAAGGGGTGGGGGGGGAAGTGATGTGTAGGAAATGGGCGGGAGGTCGCCATTCTCATTCAGCACCCGCCTTAGAACCTGCATGTGTGCATTTTAGGGTACCCGTATTGCAATACAAAAATCTCCTCATATCAATGAGGTTCGTGAATGGGTATCCGTTTCGGTTGTGCACCACTCCCCATACATTTTACACACTCCAAAAAATAATAGAGAAATGCACATTGATTTGACGTCGAATTCCAAGCTACATTAAACTGCGATAATTGTTATTAATAATTCGCAAATGCGAATGTAATCAATAACATAAACATAAGCTATATTAAAAAAAAATAGCATTTAAGGTAGCTCAAATTTACACAGAAATTAAATTGTTATTTTTTGGTTTGTTGCTTGTTCATTAACTATTGCTGATTCTGCGGCAACAAGATCCAAATTAAATTCGAGTATGAGGATTATGCATCAATAGAGAGTCGTGTACATTGTGAAAATTTTTAAATGAATGGAAGATTTTGTGATTCCATATCATTCACAAATTGCGGGTAAGCGGCACCATAAAAAGCTACCGAACATGAGCAACACGGTACAATATCTATTGAAATCAAACGTAACAATTATTGTAAGCTTGGGTTGAAAACTCAACAACATAGATCAAGACAAATTCTCTTAATTGTGTAATCAGAAAACTATGTTCTTAAAAGAATTACTTATGTCAATAATCTCGCAAATGCTAATTTTGAGTCGATAATACACATATATGCGAGCATTCAAAACTATGAAGTATATAAATGATCAACATCGTGGATGGATAGGTCTACATACATCAAATATAAGAAGTTTAGAGTTTTCACACCTAATATTGGCTAGAGATGGACTTTTAATTAGTTTGCCTTAAGATCAGACAACACGTTTAGTTTGTTAGATTGAAAAATCTTCTTAATTTTTAATGAACCAACTGAATTTTCAATAATTCTTCGCATTGTTATTGAGACGAGATGGCCTAACCAAAGGTAATAATGTTGCCAATGAGCACATGTTTTTTGTAGTATTGTTTTTATAGGTTTTCGACAAATTACCTCAACCTGTTAGAAAAATTGACAATTTACCTGCATGAAAAAAATTAAGTACTCCAAATACCTTTTGTGATCTCAAAAATTGCCATTTTACTCTCTTACGCATGGAGGTGTAGTCAACTCTCCTATTTATGAGAGTGGGGTTGGATTAGGTTTTGAAAATACATGTATACCCTATTTTTTCAAGAAAGTATATAATCTTTCATGTCTATATTTTAAACTATAAAATTAAATATAAAATAAAAATAAATTATAAATTTAGGAATTTTATGTATATGCTTTGTCTCTTTTTAAGATTTTATGTTTAAAAAATTTGAAGAATGTAGTAAATTAAATTTTCACAAAATAAAATATCATTACTGTTAAGGAGTCTTTCAATATAAAATTTATATTCCAAAATTTTTCAAAGTGGTGGTGTGCCAACGTTCAAATTATAAAAGAGTATTTGGCTCACTTATTTTTTCAGAGGGAAGTATAAGCTCGCCAAGAAAGAAGTAAAGAAAGTTGTGCGACTAGCGCGAGAGGCTATGTACAAGGAAATTTGTGAGAAGATGGATAGCAAGGAGGCCGAGAAGGATATATACAAAATTGTTCGCATTAGAGAGAGGAAGACTAGAGACCTAGGTGCAGTGAAATGCATCAAAGGTGAAGGTCAGTTTGTCTTGATACGTGAGGATCAGGTCAAAGCACGTTGGAGGGAGTACTTCGAGGGTCTGTTCAATGGAGGCCCCACTCAAGCATTGGGTGACATCTCGCAGTCCTTTCAGGATCCGAACCGCAATTTTATGCGCCATATTAGAAGGTCGGAAGTCAAAGATGCTTTGAAGAGGATGAAGACTCGAAAAGCTATTGGCCCAGATGGTATCCCTATCGAGGCTTGGAGAAGCATGGGAGAGATAGGGGTGACCTGGTTGACGGACCTCTTTAACAAAATATGACGAACAAATAAAATACCAGAAGAGTGGAGGAAGGGTACGCTAATACCTCTTTATAAGAATAAGGGCGATGTCCAAAACTATTCTAACTATCGTGGGATAAAGCTTATGTCTCATACCATGAAGCTATGGGAGAGGGTGATCGAACACCGATTGAGACAAATTGTTCTCATATCTGAGAACCAATTTGGATTTATGCCCGGAAGGTCGACCATAGAGGCCATCCATTTGATTCGTCAGCTCAGTGAACGCTTTCGAGAAAAGGGTAAAGATTTGCATATGGTCTTTATCGACTTAGAAAAGACATATGACAAAGTACCTCGAAAGGTATTATGGTGGACCTTGGTGAAGAAGGGGACACCCATTAAATATATCAACATCATAAAAGATATGTATGAGAATGTGGTGACAAGTGTCCGAACTTGTGGCAGTTTAATAGACGCCTTCCCAATTACAATTGGCTTACATCAGGGGTCAGCTTTGAGCCCATTTTTGTTTGCCATTGTAATAGATGAAATCACCAGAACCATCCAAGACTGAGTCCCGTGGTGTATATTATTTGCAGACGATATTGTCCTCATCGATGAGACAAGAATGAGAGTTACCGCTAAATTAGAAAGATGGAGACAAACATTAGAAGCACGAGGATTTCGACTAAGTCGAACAAAACAGAGTACCTCGAATGCAAGTTTAGCAAACAACGAAGAAACAACAATGGCAGGGTTTAGTTGGATGGCCAAGAGATACCGAGAAGTACGCATTTTCTGTATTTAGGCTTCATACTACAGATGGATAGAGAGTTATACGGAGATGTCAACCGCCACATCCAAGATGGATGGACAAAGTGGAAGAGTGCAACAGGGATCCTGTGCGATCGTAACTTTCCTTTAAAGCTTAAAGGTAAGTTTTATCGTATGGCTATTAGACCTACTTTTCTTTATGGCCCCGAGTGCTAGGCTATTAAGAAAAGTCATGTACAGAAAATGAACGTTACAGGGATGCACATGCTTCAGTGGATGTGCGGTAACACCAGGAGAGATAAGGTGTGAAATGAAGATATTTGGCATAAATTGGGTGTGGCGGTCATCGAGGAGAAAATGCGAGAAAACCGTTTAAGATGGTTTGGACATGTTAAACGCATACTCATAGATGCACCGGTACGACGAGTTGAAGATCTCGACTTAGGACAGACAGCTAAAGCTTGTGGGAGACCGAAAAAGACATGGATGGAGGTCATACAAAACGACATGAAGCTAAAAGATCTAAATAAAGACATGCTAGTCAACCGAAATATATGGAGGCAGAAGATTCATGTTCACGACTCGACGTAATTCATTCATGGTTCATATGGCCTACCCCAATTTAACTGGGATTACATGCTTGGTTGTTGTTGTATTTTTCAGAGGGAAGTACTTTACAAACTTAGCATAACAAAGAGAGTTAGTTTGCCAAACCTCATTTTTTTTACTCTATCTTAATTAGTGTGATTATTATTTAGAAGACCCAACTAACACCTTGTTATACATTTGTTAGTTGTCACTTTCGGTCAAAACATCCTGTTATAAAATATATAAACTCGTTTAAATCCAAAAAAAAAGACTGAGGCTTTAACTACAAGCCCTAACCTGACTACGTCTTCTACTCTTTAATCAATGATTAAAATTCTCGTAATTAAGTAAGCATTTTTCCTTGCTGATGTGTTCTACTAATAAGTTGATAATTTTCAAGGACATGTTTATATGGTCTAAGAAAATTAAGTTATGTGCTAATGGGCCCACGTCATGTCTATTGGGTTCCAGTGTCAAAATACTCGATTCAATAATCAGATCAAAATGCAGTAATCAACAATTTAAACAAATTTATTATTAACTTCAAAACAAAAGATTAGCGTCAAGTAAGATCGATCAAAAGATTACAATTCACGAGTGGAATGATTCTTCTCCTCATGATCACAACAATTTGATTTTACAAAAATGATTATAACTACAAGCTAAGCTACTATTTATACTATTAAACTACTAATGGTAATATTAGAAACAGACTAATAAGCGTGAAATGATAAATGCGCGAGCTGGCCGTTATAATTTGAACTTGAAAACCTTTTAATAGAAGTAAAGTTGTTTGTTGTTGATTGAATTATTATCTAATGATGATAATTCCCAACTAATACCTCCCCCCTCCCCCCACCCCCACAAGCGGGGCATGTATGTCCAGCATGCCCATCTTGATCATCATCTGAGTGAATGACTAAAGAGATAATGGTTTTGTCAAAATATCTGCTACTTGATGGTGGTTGGCAATGTGAAGGACTTTGATTGCATTCTGTTGAACATGCTCTCTTACAAAAAAAAAAAAAAAAACAATTTGAATGTGTTTGGTTCTTTCATGGTGAACTAGTCTGATAGCCAAACACATAGCACTCTTATTATCAGTGTAGAGGATATGAATTTTGTTTGGAACAATGCTCGAGTATGAGAGTAGTTGCTTTATCTAGAGAATTGCTGCAAGTGCCTTGTACCCTACTTCACAGTGGGTTGTTTCTTAGATAATCAACAAATAATCTGATGGAGTGTTGGATGGTTTGCACCCAATATATCCGGAGCTCGAGTTGTTAGGAGCTGGAGTTTGCTTTGTGGGAGGTTTGCAACCAATTGGAGCAGAAGGAAAAGGAGATAAAGACCTTTCGAGCTATGAACACCTGGAGTTTCGACGAATGTAAAGAGGTGCTAGAAAGGAATTTGAAGGCCATGAATGAGAGTTCGGATCAGGCAGAGGAATGGTTGGAAAGTCTACTTTTTTGTCTTGACCAGACGGGAGAGCTTCTTCGAACTGCAAGAGCACAACGAGACGATTATAAACACCATTTTATGGATTTGGGTCGTCGGTTCGGGGAAAAATTGGCTAAGGATCGAGCTCAGGCTGCATTGGGAGCGGTGGGATCGGAAGGCATGGATAACTCTTTTAGCGAGGGAGCACGACAGCTATTGCTGATGGGCTATGACATTTGTCAGGATGTGGTTCAGTAAATGCCTGATTTTTCTACTGATTTGGTGATTCCTAGGTTAGTGGTTGATCCCCCCCCCCCAAAGGAGGGACAACAGATTCTCGAATTATGTTGGCGGCGAGTTTGAGCGGATCAGGTTGGTTTGAATTTGACGATGCTAACCCATCATGCCTTGTTCCCTTGAGGGCATGTGCGGTGGAGACGTCAGATGACGTACGTCGAGCCATAGTGCGGAAGGGAAAGCGTCTTGTTGTTTACTAGGGGTGAGGTTTCCAATATCGGGGTGAGTTTGGAGGTTTCTTCCTATCCTCTTTTGTATAGCTAGGGTTTACTTCTTAGTATATAGGGAATTTTGTAATATAGGTTTTTGTGGGAGCGGTGCATATGATTTGTTATATAGCGGCATTCCGACCGCGACGTAAGAAGGCCTTAGGGGATCTATGTATAAAAGGGTTGGGCATGTATGATGTCTTTCGTTTGTATATTTCTCTTTTTTTATCATGTTTTTACTTTTACTAAAGGGATGAGCCTCTCACTGTACCGGCCTTTAGTCGTGGGCTTATGCTTGGGTGTGTGGCTTTGTAGACGCGAGTTTCTTTTCATACTTCGAATAGGAGAACTACAGAGGGATCGAACTTTGCGGGGAGATACACTCTCTTTAGGGTTGTTCGCTCGGGATTAGTTTTTTTCTCGATTGTCGAGCGCGGAGAAGGGTCTTCGTATTTCAGAGAACGGTCATTTCGTCGGGGCTTTGGGTCTAATTTGAGGTAGCGTTATGCGTAAGAGCAACTATTGGAATTGGCATAAAATACCTTCGGGGCAAAAGACTATGACGTCTATTCTCTAAGCAAGAGGGCAAACTTACATCGCGATGTCCTCAGCTTCATTTATTCCTACATATCTCTTTTTAGGGAGCGAAAGGCAACAACTTTTCCACAGACAACATCATTTGATGATATAATTTCTCCTGTGTGTATAAAATAACGAAAGAACTATTCGTACTTTGGTGGACGGGCTTATTCCTGAAGTAAGAAGTAAAGGAAATGATGACATTAAGAATACTAATTTTCTTGATCTATTTTTCTGGTTTCATTTTTTCTTTTCTATTCTACGAAAAAAAGTGGAGCTTTATATAGATGATGTGAATGGCTCATATCTTGGTTCCCTCGAATGTTAGCTAATGCGTGATCGAATGAGAATCTGTCATGTGCCCATTGGGAGTGTTGAGGTTGTGTTGATCTTTAACCAGGATAAAACTTTCGAGGCGTCTTTGTCTGCATCGTCTTTCTTTTCGTGTTGATCTTTAAACAGGATAAGACTTTCGAGGCGCCTTTGTCAGCATCGTCTTTCTCTTCGTGTTGATCTTTAAACAAGGTAAGAATTTTTATGCATCTTTGTCAGCATCGTCTTTCTCTTGAGTGCTACATTGTATGAAAGAGTGCTTTCATAATTTATTTTTGAGATGCTTGGATTCTACTATTATTAGATCTCTTACGAGTAGGCCCATCCCAACCAAGAGGGTAGCCATAGAGCTGGAAACATTTGTCCTCTATGTGACCATTATAGCCACATGAGTACACCTACATTTCTTCTTTTCTTATTTAGTAAGTGGAGCTTGTAACTCTTGTTTCCACCTGTGGCAGTAGAGTTGTTGCCTTTGTTACGAATCTTGGTATGACTTATGTCTAGTAAATAGTGCTAAGGACTCCATTGTAGGATTAGAATTAGCTCTGATTTTCTTCATGGAGCAACATAGAGTACGCCTTGGTGAGAGAAGGCAGGTGAGACATGAGTAAGATTTGGATCCTAATTGCAAAATAAGTTTCATTAAGGCCCACTAAAAGTTTCATAATACAATCACTCGGTTGAAGATCAATCATAGTTCTATTGATGTTGCAAGTGCATAAACCATATGAGTATGCGACAGTGGGCATTTGACTCGAGAATTCATCCCACAAGGTTCTAAAACCACTGTAGTAATCAATGATGGAATGGATGCCTTGTAAAATGCAGGACAATGATTTCTGGAACTCTTGTGCCATCTGTCCTGTCATACCCATTCTTCATGTCATTCCACAACCCTAAAGCAGAAGTATAGAACATGAGGCTTTGTCTAATCTCATAAGTCATAGAGTTCCACAATCAGGACAAGACCATTAGCCCTTACCCAACAAGTTACCATTAAAGGATCATCATTGAAAGGCATTGGTTTGATTTTGTTTTTGATAGTCAAGGTTAGTAGAATACTTTTGCTCCAAGAAATATAGTTCTTGCCATTGAATTTATCAACCACAATGGAGGTTAATGTATAGTCATGAGAGGCAAGAAAGTACACTGAAGTGGAATCCTCACAATGATTCTTAACTGAAAGTACTAGTAGATGGACTAGGTGATGTCATTATGAGATCAATACCAAATTAGGGTTAAGAAAACGGAATTTTACCAAAATTCAACACAAAATTCAATAAATCCCCAAATTTCACTCATGAACAGTCGAGTAAACAAATTTTAATCGTGAATCAACGCGATTACACATAGTTACACAATGCGATCACTGATGACCAACGATCGTGCGAAAAAAACTAGTACGAGAGAAAAAATCGCAGGAAAATTTAGGATCGAACTTGTATGGTGAATGATATCATGTTAAAAGTACTCGATTCAATAATCGGATCAAAATGTAGGAATCAACAATTGAAAAAAATTTATTGTTAACTTTGAATCAAAAGATTAGCCTCAAGTTTGATCGATCGAAAATTACAATTCTCGAGTGGAATGATTCTTCTCCTCATGATCACAATAGTCTGATTTTACAAAAGTGCTTCTAATTACAAGCTCGGTTACTATTTATACTATTAAACTACTAACGGTAGTATTTGAAACATTCTAATAAGCGTGAAATGATAAAAACGCTTTCTATAAGAAAAAAGGCGCGAGCTGGCCGTTATAACTGGAATTTGAAAACCTTTCCATAAAAGGAAAGTTGTTTGCTGTTGATTGAATTATCATCTAACGATGATAATTCCCAGCTAACATCCAGTTTAGAGTCTTCGGATGTGTTTCCTTTTTTGCCTAGCATAGTTAGTTTTTTTGTAACATTCATAGAGGAGAATAATCAGTGAAATGCACATGGAAACAGAATAAAGATGAGGAAGAAATGAGTCGCAATCAGAACATAAAGCACTCCCTTTTAACGACTTGGATCACATCATTCAGGAAGCCTTCATAAACTTGGGACAACTTTTCAATTATTGAATCTTTACTCTTCAATCCTGTTAAAATTTACTCCATTCGACTTTCTTTCAGTCTTATAATGTCAAATCTTATAATGTCAAAAATAGAGACACACAGTTCCTCGAAAGGTTTATCATTCTTTACAGAAGGAAAGTAAAAAAAAAAAATCAAATTATATACATTTCATTATATAAGCAAGAATCTCATAACGTAATTGAACACATATCTTTCATGGGATCAATATTCATGGCACTCGTTCTATTAAATTATAGTAAAGAAGAAGCTGAACATCTAGTATCATGCCAAACATACAAACACATAGCAATCAAAAATGAAGCCTCAACTCGTATAAATTGTGTTTCTAAGTAACCACAAAAAATGCTTGAAATATACATATATTGTGTCAAAACGAATGGAAAAGCTGTGATTCCATATCATACATGCGGTTGGGACCTAGACACATGTATATCTGTACTGATATTGTAGATCGTGGCATCATAAGAAAAGCTAAGGAATAGAATCCCAGCAACTTACCTTTTCACTTCCATGGCTGATAGAATAATGAGAGGCCGTACAAGAGAAACCCTGGCAATTCAGTTCTATACTCGTACACGTCTAGAATTTACTGACATCCGAGATTTTTGACTCATCAGACAAAAGCCTCTGCTTGTCGTCCTCATTTGAACCCTCCCCTTCATCTCCTTCATAGGGCAAGTTAATTTTGGTTCTCTCCTTTTCATGTACTTGAGCTGACTCTGAAACATGGAGTTGTAAGTATTCGTCGACCTTCTCAGAATTATCCATTTCTATATCTTGCAGTTCTGCTTCGATTAATGCATCCATCTTTGCTCGATCTCTGTCCCTCGGATATGTACAATAGAGCAACGAGTATATTGCACAACAGATTGTCATCGGGATACCTATTGCGGTGTAAAGTGCTTTACCAAGTGACGCTGCATTTTCTTTATCTGTTTCAATCATTTTCGAATTTGTAGGTCCCTCTGGAAGAGGTTTAAAACCGTAAACATTTTGAGCTAAAATCCCGACAACTGGAGGTGCAAATGAAGCTAGTATCGACTCAAAGGACCTATCCAAAGCGTAGATGCTTGTTCGGGACCTCTCTGGAACTATTTCTGCAAATATTGGACTGCGTACGAGACAATTAGAGAAGTTAGAATTTTCGTCACCTCTTGCTCAAATGAAAAGAATTTTAGAATCGTTCAAACTAAGTAAACTTATGAGATATGAGCAACGAGTTATACAGTGACATTGATCAAACTATAGCTTATTTTCATAGAAAACAGAGACAAAATGGGATGATGTATGAACTTGAGGCTTGCGTCAGGATAACTTGTTATTAGGCATCGACTATCATCATTTGACGTGTTAACAGTTTAGCAGGTTCAGACTAACAACAATTATGATCCAATCAAGGAAATGACAAATAGGGGCACTTCTTTTAATTTATAAGATAAAATAAAATTAGAGACAGCCACACAAATTGAGAACCAACCTCTTCCAAACATGGCAGGTTTGAGCTTGGCATTCCTATTAGGCTATTACCAAGAAAGTTCTGAGCACAAAGTTACTATATAGATTTTGCATAAATCTTCAAGATCAAGTTTGAGCGCGATCTTCAACTTTCTAGTCCCAATATAACTCCGTTCATTCATAATCCTAACTTTCTATGCTCTAATGTGAAACAAGCAATTAATCAAAGCTACTTATGTGAACCGAAAGGAATCACGTAGCATAAAAACATAGTTTAACTGCTCAAATCACAACATAGAACTTTGTTCAATAACCAAAATCCTATGGTTTTCCAGCCTATCTCTATAGTCCATATATAGCAGCATGTGGCTTTTCTAACTATTCTTCTGCCGCTGTAGGTTGAACTTAGCTTAGACGAAAGCTTCACATATGACAAACATGATGTTGCAAAACTTAACAGAAAATCAATCAACACCCATCAATTTGTGAGCAGCTGTTATAATCTCACTCCAAAAAATTTAAAGGAAGGCTTGTTGCAAAAAGTTAGGAATATAATAAGATACGGAGATAATTCATGTTATTTTACAGAGAAACGGAAAAAAAACGACCAGTATCAAGATACCTACTTGTTCGTTGCTGGACCATTCCAGGAAATGAAGAATCCCATGATGAAGAACACTACACCGTGCATTAATGCTGCAGAAGGATCATTCGGCAACCACAGTATCAGTATCGCCGCTAGAGGAATGGCTGAACCAGAGCTTATCTGTGATAAGAGAATTCTACCGGAGTTTGGTAACCGTTGAGCAAGAATATCGCCCATTTTTCCTCCAAACAGCCCCCCAAGTGATCCAGCAATATTGAACATGGCCCATATTGCAGCCGTCGTCTTGTGAGAGAACCCCATAAGCTCCAACCACATTGGGGCGAATGACAGTGATGACCACGGGAATGATCCGGAAACACCTTGAGCAACTAGTATCTGGAAAGACGGCAATTTCATAACTGCTTTTGCTTCCTTGATAAGGTCTTTGACTTCTTCCTTGAATGGTTTGTTTGGATCTTGAGCCTTTGGGGTACCATCAGTGCCAAAAAAGTGAGGATCAGTGGCGAACAGGCGAACTAAAATACCAATAACAACACTTAATAGTCCAACTAGGTGGAAAGCAACTCTCCAGCCGGGGATACCCATGAAAGAGGATGAGGCTATGAGGACAGAGATAAGTCCACCCAAAATGGAACCGAAGTTTCCCGTAAATGCTAGCCACCCAAATGCAGTGCCGCGGTTGGTTTCATCAGTTGAGTCAGCGACGAGGGATTGTATTGCTGGTGTTACTATGGCAAGCCCAATCCCATTCAGGCCTCTCGATATTGCGACCTATGAAAATGATGGGAGAAGTCAAGTTAAAACGATGAAGCACTACAAGGAAAAAGTCAAGTTACAAGCATAGAAGCAAAAGCTAAATTAAACAAAGCACATAACTATATATATAACGTACGTAGTTTGGGTGCATAATAAGATGGATTGATGTTTATTTATAGAAACAATTTTGAGGTGTAGTAATAAACTTCCCATAGGTCCATCCATGATTAGTATAAAAAGTTTAATAATATATATATATATATATATTTATGTATATATATAAACCTGGAGAAAAGTGTTGGAAATGGCGACAAGGAAAGTGGCTGCTGCCCAAAGAAAGGCGCCAAGGGCAATGACGTGGGTACGGTTGTGGCGCACGGCGAGGTAGGCAGCGAGCGGGTAGCAAGCTGACTGCACAATGGATCGGAAGAGTGTGAGGGAGCCAAGCCGAGTGGGGTCCGCGTGCAGGGCCGCTCCAACTTCCTTGTACACCCCTGGCAACAAAGACTCGTCGGCACGTTCCATGATGCCGGCTAAGTTCACAAGGACTAGCGTCAGAGTCTCCGATCGCATCTCTTTCAATTTCTGAATTATTACTAAATTAATAATCTTCTCATTGGTTGACTAGGAGGCAGAGAAAGACTGTAGCATTGGGGGGACTAAAAACTTTATATATATATATATATGTCGTTGTAACTTGTAACTACACTTTTTTGTCTCTATTACAAGTACCCTAAACTAGAGGAACTGAATTTGCAATGTAGATCTTGTTGTTCCACATCCATATAAATTCCTACAATAGGATCTTTCTTTGTTCAAGGTTGACCCCAGAGTTCAACAAGTTTGGGAATTTATAAATGTTAGTCCGTTAAATTGATTTTATCCAAATGTTACCCCTCTTTCTCAAAAGTTACACCTGTTCAATGCATAGCAATGAGGACCCAATGTTGTTTATTTACAGAATCAACGCAATAAACAAAAACCAAAAAGCTTAAAACATGTGATTTCTCCCAGGATAGGCCTGGCATGGGCTAGGCCCGTACTAATCTAGATATTTTTGTATGAGGTTAATTTTTATTGTTACAAGATTACCTATGAATATATTTGTATAGCCAACCATGTCACAAGACAATATTTATTTTGGTCTTATTTCGTCTAGGTTATAATACACCGAGAAATCGATACAGTAGGGCCAGACTTAACCAAAATAATGCTATCTTATTACAATGAAAGGACTAGCTTGGTCCGGAACATCTATTACACATAAAGAAATATAAGATGAAAGGAAATAATCCCTAAATGGCCAAGCTGAGGGAACAGTCGAACGTGACAGATTCGACGCTCTTCGACTGTTGTATTGCGGGCATGAGATACTTATGATATCAGACTGAACTTGGGAACTAGCCAAGCCGCCTACGTATCCCATTGAGGGAATCAAGCTGAATATAGTTCATTTGTCTCTTTTGAGTTGCTTCTATTAGGTCAACCCCTAGTTGGGCTGCCTAGTTCACTTGGTTCAGCGTTGGCGTGACTTCACGGTTTCGATCATATCTCCTTGTAGGATGATCGAAACCTCGATTCGCTTCTTGATTACGGACATTGACTCATGTAGCTTTAAGGCCATGTATGGGTTCGATACTGGTGTGCATCGAATTGGCTTGGTTCGATGCATCTATATCGAATAGGGTGAATTCGAGATAGCTTGGCGCGACTCCATGGTTTCGAGCATATCTCTTTGTAGGATGATCGAAACCTCGATCCGCTTCTTGATTATGGACCCTGACTCATGTAGCTTTCTGGACCTATGCATCGAATTGGCTTGGTTTGATGCGTGTGCATCGAGTTCTATCCCTCAATGTCAACCGGGTGAATTCGATGCGCTGTGCGCGACTTCACGGTTTCGATCATATCTCCCTCACGGATGATAGAAACCTCGATCCGCTTCTTGATTCGGGACCCTAACTCGTGTAGCTTTCAGGGCATATAAGGGTTCGATCTTGGAGCACATCGAATTGGCTTGATTCGATGCATCCATTTCAAACAAGGTGAATTCGAGGCATGATAGATTGCGCATCGAACCTACTTGGTTCGATGCGCGTGTCGAATCGACTTGGATTCGATGCGTGGCATCTCCGTCGATCCCCCTTACTTGTGAGGAGTGAGGGGTATATATAGGCATGATTGGAGGGGCTTAAAGGTCATTTTAGGACCGCATCGAATTGTACATATTCGATGTGCTCAAAATACATCGAATTGTGCAAATTCGATGTGTTATGCGCAGCTTTACTATTTTGAGTATAACTTTCTCGCTGGACCTCCAAATCGCATTCCACTTGTTGCGTTGCGACCTAGACTCATGTGGCTTTCCAATGACATATTACTCAATGTCTAATTAGCTATATAGATATTTTGGTGAATCAAATACGGCTAAGGTAGCTTTACCTTTAAGCCTTCTCGACACTCATCGGTCAGTTTCGCGTCATCGTGGCTTATTCTTGATATGACATATTATATCACACCAATATTTAAGAACAACAAAAATTCTAGGGAAAATTCAAAAACAACAAAAAGTTTTAGTGAAAAACTGCAAAACAAAAGAAGAAAGAAAGAGTTGGAAAATGCAAAAAATAGAAAAAGGTAGCAAATAGTAAGATAAGAGGATAGTGCTATTCAGGGAAGAAAGTCGAGAACAAAAATATGATGTCCAAGCAAAAGTTTGCCGTTCCATTTTAGGTCCCAATCCATCTCGGGATTTGGACCCAACCAGTTATATTGGGGACTGTCTCATGTGCATCATGTTGCACAACCCCACCACTCTGTGAGAGGGGGAGGTTATGCAGCATGTTGCACATGAGACAAATCCGTTATGTTGTTAGGGTATTGATCGAGTTTGGGTCCTGGTCCAACACGGCCATTAAAGACATATCCCCTGGTAGGGATCGGTGTAACTAGCGTACCTATTAGTTATGAAATCAAATGAATGTATTCGTGTAATCGGGACCAAGGGAAAAAAATCCCATTCATATTCCCGTTTTAGTTGGGTATGCGCAGTCAAATATCCGAATGGGTAAGTAATTAACCTACCTTGTGGTAAATGGCACCTTATTAATTTTTTATATTACAGAAAAAAAAAACTTTAAATGTACTTGTATATGATCCAATATGAGTTAATGGTTTAGAACGGAAAATATTTGTTGTAATCTGTATTATTATGATAGTTAATTATGAAGGAACAAAAATATATGTTGTGATTAAGGCATATGTTTACTTAGATTATGAATAAATTCATAGTAGGAAAAGAGGTGAGTACTCTATAGGGAATGGGATTAATGCACGGATATTCTCAAAAGTTGCACGTATTCGTGTCGGATACGTATCGAACGAGGATACGTCTATGCTATAGGCTGTATCCTAGTACAAAAATAATTAAATAAAAAAAACTATGTATCGACTACACTTCTAGGGCATATCCGACACAAACCTAACAAAGTATAGCGTATTGACAGTTTTGTAAACTTTCAAGTTTCAATGGCTAAATCTAATTTATATATATTATAAATATTAGAAATACAATCTCTTTGTAGATGTACCGATTCTCTAGCACCTCACTCTCACACTCAACACTCAACAGAACAAAGAAAATGAAACCTCTAACTTGTTGTATTGTGGAATGTTTTAATATTATTGTTGAACATGATAAATTGGTATGATTTTAGGTGAGATTGTGGATCTTTTTATGTTCATGCATTGGAAAAAATCACTTGTAACCCTCCATTTATTGGGCGATTATCACTTATTCTCCTAAACTTTTCATTTTATCACTTACCCCTTGAACTATGTTAATCATATCACTTTCCCTGCGCAACGTTATTAGGCCTTATTAATCAAGGGCAAAATAGACTTTTTTTTAACTCATGGTGATAAGAGATAATCGGTCCTAGCTAGTTCGAGGTCTGAAGTGATTTCTATTCCGAAAAACATAAAATAATTATTCAAAAAATTAAATTACTTCCTTAATTTTTATATTTATATTCTAAAAATTAATAAGACTAATTATTCAAAATTATATCGATATTTGGAATAAATAAATTAATGAGATCTTAGATTTTAATTATTATATTTCTAAAATATACGAGATTAAGAAAAATAATAGTAAATTTTGATAAATTTTAATTTGTATTTCTTTCAAAAATCTCCTTTCCTCATTCTCTCTCGATCTCGCGACCCGCTTTGCCTCTTGTTGATGACGTTCCTGCTCTGTTTTCTACTCGCATCATTGGAGGCCACATTTTTCGGGGGACCAAATTCAATTCTTTCGATGACGTTCGACAGGTTAAAAAAATGTGTCTCCGATGGAGGTACAATAGCAGAAGGCGGTGATGTGGCAGAAAATGATGGGGAGTGGTAGAAGAACTTGGGGCTTAATAGAGGAGAAGATGTGTCCAGGGCTTGTCGGCAACATTCATATATATATATATATATTTTTGTGGTTCAATTAGATAATTTTTTTTAAATTTTAGGAATCTTTAATTTTTATAGCATTAAGATTTATAGTATGCTTTGTTGGTCAGGGATTTAATTGAGTTAAATTTGAATTAAGCCATACCTTCCACTAAATTCGAATTTGGTACTTTTAAATTTGATTTACTAGGTTCATGTTTATACAGTTTTTAGACTTGTTTCTTTTGGGTAGTTCACTATAATTACACGCTTCTTATAGTTTAAAGTTTAAACGAGAGGTAATTTACTCTATTTAATAAATTACAAGTTCAAAAAGTATAGTTGGGAGAAGAACATGATATTGATATATATATATATAGTTAGGGGAAAGAAGTGTGACTTAAAAAAATCACAAATTAAATTTTGTGAAAGATATTTTGTATAGATATAAAATTATTTTTTAAGAATATTTTTTGGATATATATAAGTATTTAAAAGTTAATTTTATTTTATTTCTATAAAGTTTTTGTTTGTTTGTTAAAAAACAAATCACTTTAGATCTCGAATTATGACCGCGTGCAGCGTGCCTATTTAAAAGCATAATTACATCGCGGGAGGGGGGAAGAGGAGGGAAGTGATGTGATAATCAGACAATTAATGGAGGTTTAAGGATATTTTCCCCTTTTATGCCTACTTTTCTAAATTGTCTTTGACATGAATACACATTATAATAATACAGACTATGCAAGCAAATTAAATATTTATGCGACATAGGATATAGGAAATGGGCTCGAGGTCGCCATTCTCATTCAGCACTCACCTGTTGTGATGGGAAAATTATTGGCGTTAGGGTTTGAATCGAATTGGGAATTTGGGAGGCAAGAGTAGAAGTCTGCTGACTAAAGGCGCATAACAGCTGTTCACTCTTTTTATTTTTTATTATTAGCACTTATGTTATTTTTGCTTTAATAGTCCGCATTTCTTATTTCCGTTAATTAAAATAGAAGGGCACGTGCTGCGCACTGCCTATCAGAGTTTGTTACAAAACCAGGCGAGTTGTGCCATTTGAGAACATGCAAATATGATGATAATGAATATTCCTTTCTCCAGCTGATTATCCTCTCTCTAAAATTCTCTTCTTCTCTCCCAAGTTTCCTCTTCGAGTTACTAAATTATTCTGCAAAAAATACCAAAAATATTGCAAATTAGTTTCGATCATAACATTTGGCCTTAGGGCTTAAAAATCATGTGCGCTAAACTCTGATCATCATAAAAAAAAAAAAAAAAACAATGGCTAAACCTAACAACACACGGAGAATGAGTGGCTAGAAATCGGACAACAAGAGCTCAAAGACGGCGTAACAGACCTAAACACAAAGATGTCCAACATGTCAGAAATGATGACTCAAATTTTACAAACATTACAAACAAATAAAAATACAGAAACAGCTAATGGTGAGTACTCTAAACCAAGCTCATCACCATTTCAATCACCCATAACACTGGGTAAGAATTCTGCTGGTGGAGGGATCTTACCCCCAAGGAGTGATACTATGATGACTAGACCCAAATACGATTTAACCAGATTTGATGGGATTGATTCTAGAGGTTGGGCTCGAAAATGCCAACGTTTTTTCTTGTTGAACCACATGTCTGATTATGAGAAGGTGGTTACTACTGGGATTCACATGGATGGGATTGTTGATCATTGGTATATGGATAATATAGAAGGGATAGAGGCTATTGGTTGGCCCAGATTTGTAGAGTTGGTGAGTGAGAGATTCACCCATGCTAGGGGTGAGAATCTAGTGGGGGAATTCAATAAGCTTAAACAGATGGGATCTGTGGATGATTATGTGCAAAATTTTGAGGAACTAAAAGCATTTATGGGGAATAGGCACAGACAACCGGATGAGGAGTATTTTGTTATGAGCTTAATTAGTGGACTTAAGGAGGAGGTGAGACACATGGTGGAGATGTTAGCTCCCACCACTCTTAATCAATCTATTTACATGGCAAGGAAACAAGAGGCCAACTTAGAGGTGAATAGGCCTCTAAGGCAAGCTCCAAGACCCATCTCTACTGGTTTTAAAGGGATGGTTCCAGTTGGAATCCCTGACCCTAGTAGAGTGAGTGGAGGAGTTGAGAAGTACCCCCCAATGAAAAGATTGACTCCTGAAGAGATGGGAGTCAGAAGAAAGAATAATTTATGTTTTAACTGTGACGAATCTTACCATGTGGGGGCATAAATGCAAGAGGTTGTTTGTCATAATGGGCACTGGAGGGGGAAATAAAGAGGATGATGACAGTAAAGAAGGCGAAAAAGTGGAAGTTTTCAAAATATATGGACATGCATTGAGGAGACAGGATACTGCTAAGACCATTAGGTTACTAGCACAAGTAAATGGGCAAGAGATAACTATACTACTAGACACTGGGAGTTCTCACAGCTTTTTGGATTACAACACAACAAAACAACTAAAATGCAGACTAGAGCACACTAAGCCCATGTTGGTCACTGTAGGTGGAGGGGGACAGTTGGACAGCCACACTAAATGCTCAGATTTTCAATGAAGCTGGGGTGATAAGAAATGCACAGCAAATGTGAAGGTGATTAACATAGGAGGATGTGATGTGGTACTAGGAGTAGATTGGCTTGATAAACTGGGATTGCCTGCTTTTGATTTCAGGAATCAGAGGTTATACTACCTTAAGGATGGACTGTGGGACATGTTGCAGGGCAACAAACCTAAGAGGGAGGTCAGAATGATGGGATGCAAGAAGGCTACTAGCATGGTTAAGAAGGGAGCACACTCCCTGTTGAGCTTCTTATTCATGGTCACACCAGTGACAGGAAAAGAAACACGGGTGGTTCATGAAGAGTTGCAGGGGATTATAGACATATACAAGGATGTCTTTAAGGAACCCAAGGCTTTACCACCCAAGAGGAACCAGGATCATAGTATCCCTCTGATACCAAGAGCTAAACCATTCAAACAACCCCCAAACAGATACTCTTTCATACAAAGGGAAGAAATTGAGAAATTAGTAAGGGAAATGTTGGAAACTAGACAAATTCAGCCCAACAACAGTCCCTTCTCTTCACCTGTCTTGTTGATTAAGAAGAAGGATTGTAGTTGGAGATTTTGTGTGGATTATAGACAGTTGAATGCTATTACAGTGAAGGACAACTTCCTTATTCCTTTGATAGAGGATCTTTTGGATGAGCTAGCACATGCCAAAGTATACTCAAAAATTGGTTTGAGGGCTGGTTACCATCAAATCAGAGTAAATAAAGAGAATGACCCCAAAATTGCTTTTGTGACATCCTCTCGGCATTATGAGTTTAAGGTTATGCCTTTTGGCTTAACCAATGCCCCTGCCACTTTTCAAGCCATAATGAATGATGTTTTTAAGGAGGAGTTGAGGAAGACAGTATTAGTCTTCTTTGATGACATACTGATCTTCAACAACAGTATGGAAGAACATAAGCTGCATTTGAAGTTGGTTTTTGATAAACTCAGGAGTAATCACTTATTGGATAAGAAGTCCAAGTGCACTTTTGGACATGAGACAATTGAGTACTTAGGGCACATTATTGGGGGAAGAAAGGAAGAAGCAAATCCTGCTAAGATCCAGTGTATGGTAGACTGGCCCAAGCCTAAGAATGTCAAAGCTTTGAGGGGTTTCTTAGGACTAACTAGGTACTATAGGAAGTTCATAAGGTACTATGGCATAATTGCTAAGTGTTAACAGGTTTAGAATTATAACCCATCTAACTGAATTATTTAGGGTTGGAATGCCCTGCCCGTGGTTCAAAAAGCGGTGATATTATAAAGAGAATAAAGATACGAGAATGTTCTTTCCCTTATTCACTGAACTTCACTCCCAAGTTTCTTGTGTATGATTGTGTGTAAAATTTTTTCTTCCCCTTTCAATTGTGAGATCACCTCCCTTTATATAGAGTTTGTTAGGAACAGGTGTCGTGATGCATGTGTTTTAATAAGGTACATGTGTCGTAATATGTGTAACAGGATAAGATAAGGTATATCTTTAATCTAGTAGGCGCTGACTAGGATGATCTTTGTTTCTTCCGATAGCTCCTCGGATCTCCGATGGGTTGCTCTTCCAGACTCTATTTCCCGAGGGGTCCTATATTTGGTAGCGACTTGATGGACAAGTTAGGACGTTCTTCTGGTGGTGTTGTTGGATAAGGGTTCATTCTGGTGTAGTAGCTTCTAGATATGCTCTTCGAGGGGTGTTTCCGCTCGTGACTTGGACTCCGAGGGATCTTTTGTCCTCGTGGAGTGTCGTTTTCATGTCTCGGTCCTCGTAGTGTGCCTTCTAGTGGTTCTTGTATTTAGATCTGTCTTTGTTATTCAGATTCAGCTTTCGGAGTGATGTTTCGAGGGCAGTTTAAGTTGAGGAATGTTCAGCAAGGAAGTGTTCCCGTGAGATTCTGGGACTCGGGGTCCGTGGTGGAGACCCTCTTGGCTCATTGATGGATATCGGAGTTGTGCAGATCCATCGGGGTCTACTCTTTTTCCGATGCTGCATTGATATCTTATCTTTAATTCATCATGACTTTCCAAGGGACGCTTAGGTGCCTCCTCGGGTGTTCCTTCATACCGCTTCGGGTCAGTGACCGAGGGGTGTGGTAACATCCGATGGGCCTCCTCGTCGGGAGCGGGTACATCTCATCGGAAGTACCCGTGACAATAAATTTGTCCATATATTAATTCCTATATTTAGGACTAATATTTTCTTTAATCTCGTATTTATTTTTCACGGTTAACGCTAAGCCTTTGAATGAAATGACTAAGAAGGGAGGGTTTGGTTGGACTGTGAAAGCTGAAGAGGCATTTGAGAGTTTGAAGAAGGCCATTGTGGAGGCACCAGTCTTGTAACTACCTGATTTTCAAAAACCTTTTTGTGTGGAAACAGATGCATGCTACCAAGGTTTGGGGGCTGTACTAAGTCAGGAAGGTCACCCTATTGCCTTTATAAGTAAAGAGTTGGGACCTAAAAATTTAGGACTGTCAATTTATGAAAATGAGTTCTTTGCTATTATATTGGCAGTGGAAAAATGGAGGGCTTACTTGATTCAAAGGCAATTTACTATTAAAACTGACCAACAGAGCCTTAAGTACCTGTTGAGCCAGAAAATTACTACACCACTACAGCAGAAATACATAACTAAATTACTTGGTTATGATTACAAGATTGAATATAAGAAGGGAAAGGACAATGGTGCTGCAGATGCCCTTTCTAGGAGGACTTAAGATGAGAAAGGAGGAACCGAGGTGGTGTGTAACAGTATCAGTACTGTTTTACCTCAGTGGATGGCTGAACTCCAAGTGAGTTACACTAATGATACCATAACTCAGGAGTTCATTGCTGAGCAAGTAGTGTTACCTTTTAATGTATCTTTTTCTTTTTACAAAGATCAGATACTTAGGTACAAGGGAAGGTTATATGTGGGGAGTAACACTGAGCTCAGGAAGCAAGTGGTTAGCATGTTTCATGATTCTAGTGTTGGAGGGCATCCTCGAGTGCTTGGCACTTACCAGAGAGTGAAGGCAATGTTTTTGTGGCCTGGAATGAAACAGTTCATTCAGGAGTTTGTGGCTCAGTGTGATATTTGCCAACTTTGCAAACATGAAAACACTGGGTTATTAGTGCCTCTCACATTGCCAGAAGGGGCTTGGCAACATATCATCATGGATTTTATTGAAAAACTACCCATATCAGGAGGTAAGAATACCATATGGGTAGTTGTGGATAGATTTACCAAAGTGGCTCACTTCATTCCATTAGCTCACCCCTACAAGGCTTCTCAATTAGTTACAGTCTTTTTGGACTCGATCTACAAACTGCATGGATTACCTAGCAGTATCACTTCGGACAGGGATAAGATTTTTGTCAGCTCATTCTGGAGGGAGTTGTGGTCTACACTTGGGGTCCAACAGAATTTAAGCACAGCTTATCACCCCCAGACAGATGGTCAGACTGAGAGAGTCAACCAATGTCTGGAGGCTTACCTTAGGTGCATGACAGAGAGCAACCCTAAGGAGTTGGTTAAATGGCTTCCCATGGTTGAGTGGTAGTACAACACTACCCACCACTCAGCTCTAGCCCTCACTCCGTTTGAAGCTCTGTATGGTTACCAACCCCCACAGATTGGCATTGGACCATACACAGAATTCAGCACAGAAGGAGTGGAGGAACTCATTACAAACCGACAATAAACACAACAACACATTAAGGAATACCTCTACAGAGCTCAGATTCGTATGAAAGTTAACTTAGATAAAAACAGAACAAAAAGATCATTTCTAGTGGGAGAGTGTGTGTATTTGAAACTGAAACCATACAGACAGCACACTATGAGACAAGACCATACTTGGAAACTTGGGCCAAAGTACGCAGGACCCTTTCAGATTACTGAGAAAGTAGGCGAAGTTGCTTACCGTTTGCAGCTTCATGTGGCGGCATGTGTGCACCCCGTGTTCCACGTGTCCATGCTTAAGAAGCGGATTGGGGCTCTAGATTCCACTATTCCCTCGCCACCAAATCTGGGCGCTGATGACAACCAAGTATGGACCCCTGAGAAGGTGTTAGCGCGGCGATTCCACTATTCACTCTTTTATTTTTTATTATTAGCACTTTTGTTATTTCTTCTTTAACAGTCCGTATTTTTTATTTCCGTTAATTAAAATAGAAGGGCACGTGCTGCGCATTGCCTGTCAGAGTTTGTTACAAAATCAGGCGAGTTGTGCCATTTGCGAACATGCAAATTTGATGATAATGAATATTCATTTATCCTGATTATTCTCTCTCTAAAATTCTCTTCTTCTTTCCCAAGTTTCCTCTTCTGGTTATTAAATTATTCTGCAAAAAATACCAAAAATATTGCAAATTAGTTTCGATCATAACACCACCTTAAAACCTGCGCATGTGTGCATTTTAGGGTACGCGTATTGCAATGCACCGATCCTCCTCATATGATTGAGGTTCGCGAAAGGATATCCGTTTATGTTGTGCACCACTCCCCATACATTTTACACACCCCAAAAATAATAGAGAAATGCACATTGCTTTGACGTTGAATTCTATGCTACATTAAACTTTGATAATTGTTATTAATAATTCGCAAATGCGAATGTAATCAATTACATAAACATAAGCTATATTAAAAAAAATTAGCATTTAAGGTAGCTCAAATTTACAGAGAAATTAAATGTTATTTTTTGGTTTGTTGCTTGTTCATTAACTATTGCTGATTCTGCGGCAACAAGATCCAAATTAATTAAATTCGAGTGTGAGGATTATTCATCAATAGAGAGTCGTGTACATTGTGAAAAAATTTAAATGAATGGAAGATTATGTGATTCCATATCATTCATAAATTGCGGGTAAGCGGCACCATAAAAAGCTACCGAACTTCGGAATGAAGATTAACCCAAGAAAGTGCTCCTTTGGAATACGAGGAGGAAAGTTCTTGGGGTTCATGGTCACAGAAAAGGGAATAGAGGTTAACCCCGAAAAGGCAGAAGCCATCGTAGGGTTACCTACTCCGAGGACAATAAAAGATGTCCAAAAATTAACCGGCCGAATGGCCTCCCTGAGCCGATTTGTTTTTAAGGTACTCAGAAACATCAAAGAGTTCCAGTGGACGGCACAGTGTGAAGAGGCTCTGAGGGAGCTAAAAAATTATATGGTGAAACCACCCTTGCTGGTAAAACCATCACCCCAAGAAGAGCTCTTCGTCTACTTATCCGTCGGAGAGGAAGCCGTTAGTGTCGTATTAGTCAAAAAACAGGACAGAGAGCATCATCCCGTGTACTACGTTAATAAGACCCTCCTCGGAGCTGAAACCAGGTACACCTTAACCGAGAAACTTGTCTTGACTTTGATTACTACGGCGCAAAAACTACGCCCATATTTCCTTCCTCATCCAATCACTATTCTGACCAAACATCCATTACGAGTAATTCTCAATAAACCCGAACATCAGGGATATTGATAAAGTGGACAATAGAACTTACGGAGTACGATATCTCCTATGCCCCGAGGCCCTCAATCAAAGCGCAAGTCCTGGCGGACTTTGTGACGGAACTAGCGGGCATCAGAGCGGAAGATAAGACGCCCATATGGCATGCCTACGTGGATGGATTCTCTGCAAGTACTCATGGGGGAGCGGGAGTAGTCCTAGTAAGTAAGGAAGTTGAAGAGGAAATGCTCCACTTCACGGTCCGAATTGATTATCCTCTATCAAATAACGAAGCCGAATACGAAGCCCTCCTCATCGGAATGAGGCTCGCACAAGAAGGTGGGATAAAAAGGATACTTATCCACAACGATTTCCAGCTAATCATTCAACAAGTCAACGGCTCTTATGAGGCCAAAGAAGAAAGATTGCGAGAGTACCTTCGGGTAGTCCACCAGAGCCAAGGATGGTTTGATGAGTTCAGCGTCATCCAGATTCCCCGAGAGGAAAACCAGGAATCGGACGCTTTGTCTAAGATGGCTACCCAAACAACCGCCATCCACACCCAAAGAATCACTCTCCTCCATGTACGCGAGTTAGAAAAAGCAGAAAGTAAAGGAGTGAACTCCACGGCGAACTCCCCGATGAGTTGGATAACCTCCATTAAGACATATCTTCAAGATCCTGAAGGTTATTCCAAGGACTAATCTGTACAACGAATTATGTCTAAGAAAACCATACGATACTTTCTTAAAGATGGAGTACTATGCCTAAATGAGTAAGATGCACATCAAGTCCTATAAAAAATTCACAAAGGGACTTGTGGAAGCCATACCGGAGGCGAAAGCATGGCCAAGCACTTGATTCGGCAAGGCTACTACTCGCCCACGATGGCTAGAGATTGCAAAGAACACACCGAAAAGTGCAAGTCGTGCCAGGCTTACGCCCCGAGGACCTACCAACCAGTGGCTCCATGGGAATCTAACCTCACACCATGCCCCTTTGCCAAGTGAGGCATCGATATATTAGGACCCCTTATTCCCGACGTCGGGCAAAAGAAATTTCTGCTAGTATCGGTGGATTACATTACCAAATGGGTAGAGGAGAGCCCCTGGCCCGAGTTACAGTAGGTGCGGTCATTAATTTCCTATGGAGAAACATCATGTGCCGATTCGGCATTCCTCGGAGTCTTGTGAGTGATAACGGACTCCAGTTTACAAGTAAAGAGTTAGAAGATTGGTGTAGCCATTGGGAAGTCAAGCACCATTTCGCTTCGGTGGGATATCCCCAAGCAAATGGCCAAGTGGAGAGGACTAAGCAAACCCTCCTAATAAACATAAAGGCTAGACTGGATTGGCACAAAGCCAAGTGGGTCGAGGAGATACCCAACATCCTGTGGGCCTATCGGACCACGCAAAGGACGACAACGGGCGAGACTCCCTATAGCCTGGCGTACGACAATGAACCCGTTGTGCCCCCGAAAGTTGTTGTGGAAAGCTGGCAAGTCCGGGAATATGAAGAAGTGGCAAATAGCTCCAATTTAGCCCTCGCCCTTAATCTCCTTAAGGAAAAGAGAGACCGAGCTGCTATCCGAGTTGAGGAGTACAAGGCCCGAATGTCACGGTACTACAACACCAAGGTAAAATCTAGGATTTTCCAAGTTGGAGACCTAGTACTAAAAAGAGTAGGAGCTTCCAAGAACGTAGGAAAGCTTGATCCCCAATGGGAAGGACCCTACAAAATCGCGGCAATCATCGGACCGGCAACATATCAGCTTGCCAACTCCGAAGGCACAAAACTCTACAATACTTGGAATGCCATTAACCTTAGAAAATATTGTGCTTAATGTAATGTAGAAATTTGTACATAAATAAAAGAGTTGTTTTATATAGATGGTTCCTATACAAAAAAAATGGGGAAAGTACGATTGCGCGACAAAATAATGACCATACACGTGGTCATCTAAGCAACCCAGTCCCATGGGACCATCTATTACAAAGCAAACTCTCATAGGTACATTAGAGCACACACTATAGAAAGGTCCTTATACCGTCTAAACCAACCCTATATACCCTAATCCTTCTCTACCGGGCGCTTCCCTTCCATAATAAGGCGACGCCTCTGCTCCTCAGACAAGTTCACAGGGTCATCAATCACCACCGTCGGAACCATGAAGTCTTCAGGAGCCGATGAATTAACCTCTGTGAAAGTTTGGCGAATGTTGACCTTAGGAATATCCAACCCCAAAGGGACCCCTAGCAAAGCTCGGACAGCGTCCCGACACAATCGATATCCGATGCGGACTAAGTCACGCACCTCCCTTTGAAAAGACTTCCGAAGAACGGATGAACCTGATATGCTCAAAACCGCTTGTACTTTGGCCATCACCACGTCCACCTCATGAGTACGGGACATCTCCAATACCAGTTGACTTGCCGCGTCTCGTTCATTTTTAACGCGCAGCAACTGCTCATCAAAAAAGCGGATCTGGTCCCTTAGGTCTCCCATCCGCTCTTCCAAACCTAACACCCGAGCCTTTTCTAAAACCAGCTGACGTTCCAGCTCCCATAACATGTTCTTCTCTCGCTGTAACATCTCACCATGAACTTCCTAGGGAGACTCACGATCCGCCTTAAGACGGGATAACTCCTCATGGGCCTCCAGTAGACCCCTCTCCAACTCATCCTGAAGACGATACACCAAGCATATATCAGAGAAAGAGTCCCCTCGGGAACCAATGGCGTTCAAAACCATATAAATCTACACAAAAGAAGCCTATTACCACAACAAAAGCGTGAAGGTTAGTGTTATATGAACAATCAAATACTATACCTTGCATAAATCTTTGCAGGCTAAGTCCTGAAGACTGGAGAAGGGGAGAGTTTTCATTAACTCACAATCCAGTATGTTCAACGAGCCACTTAAATAGTTCCGACAAAAATCTGTGGCTGAAGTAGCCGGAGGAACGGAACCATCACCCTCCCCGAAGGGCTAGGACCCCGTAGGAATAAGATTTTCTTTAGGGAGTGGGAAGCCCTCGTGATCGGAACCCTCCCCGAGGGAATAAGTCCCCTCAGGAGTAGGAGAGGGAAGACCTTCCTCCACCACATTTATCATATCAAAGATATCTCCTTCGGGAGAAGACTGCACCATCAAAGGGGGTGTAGGGATCCATACGAAAGGCAACAGCCATCGAACCCTCTTGCACCCTAAGTTCTATCGGATTAACTGGGGGGCTTCGATCAGCAAAACCCTCCTATCTCTCCCTTCCGAAGAAGGACTCGATATTGCCTCGAAATTTGAATGATAAGAGCCCTCGTCCTCAGAAGGGGCATATCCATCATTCGGTATTTGCCCTAAAAAAGATTTATCGAAAGGCTTAATGGCAAACATTTCCATTTCGCACCTATCCAGAACACAAGTATATTATAAGCTCGAATCATTGAAGAATATCTTAAGTAAAAGACAAAAAGAGAAGAACTTACGAAAAAAAAGTTGTTATGAAGGGGTTGATGAGAGAGATTAAAAATCTCCTCTTGAACGCCTGCGAGGACTAGAGACTCGTGAAGCTCTAGCAAACCGTTGATATCATAAGAACCTGAAAGCAATTCTAAACCCATCAAAACCTCCCATTCACGTACCGATGTTTTAGAATTAGGGACGATATATCCTAAGCCCCATCAGAGAGGCACTCCCCAAGCACTAGCCGAAAGACCCTTCAGACGGGCAAAGAAGAACCTATGCCTCCAATCCCCTTGATGAGAATGATGATTGGAAACATGCTTGAAGGCTCTGCCATTGTCCCGATAGGCCAGGCTAAAAAATGGGGGGCTACCCGAACAAGGGCGTAGAATAAATATCGCCCCCACCCGATAGTGAGACATCGGGAGGTTTAACATTTCACAACATAGAACATACCCCACTAAATGACGATAAGAGTTAAGTGTCAGCTGGCTAGGACATATTTGACAGTATAGAAAAAGGACCTGAAAAAAAGGGTGGAAAAACAGTCGCATCCCACACCGCACTTGCTCACAGTAAACGGTCAAGTAGCCCGAAGGGGGATCATACGTCCTATGATCGGGGTGGGGTATAACTACATTATACTTATCTAAATCTAAAGGATACTCTGCAAAGAGAGTCATAATAGACTCCCCGTATTTGGTACTCACCGCGGATCCAACGCGCCCTCGACCGATCATCCTTAAAGGATTCAATGGAAGCATATTAAACACTGTTGAACGGTCAGCGGGAGAATAAGGATCTCTATCAATGAAAACCTCCCTGATATGGTTCATTCTATGGGAATCCTCGTACGAAGGCCCTGGGATAACCCTCGCCGAAGAAGTCCCCCTGAAGGCAGCCGAATCTTCATCGGAAGCGTGACGGACGCCCAACCGCATTGAAATATTTCTAGATGAAGGACGAGAGGAATTTCTCGAGGAAACAGAACCACCGTGCTTATAATGAGGGGGCATCATCTCGCCAAGTAAGTTTCATATTACTCATTTGAATGCTTAGTTAAAAACTAACCCGAAAGAGAGCAAAAGCTAGCTTTGCTGAAGAAGGGGTAAACAGCTTAGTAAAATAACTTGAAGTGAATGTGAAGAATACTCATTGAATTCCAAATATATATATATATATATATATATATATATATATATATATATATATACTCTTAAGAATTGAGTTAAAGCTTGAGTTGTCAAAGTAAAAATATAGGCAGGGACATGTGTCAATGGGTATCTTTATTTAGAGAAAAGTAACTCCATGCAAACGGGCACGTCCTGATTTAGAGAAAAGTAACTCCATGCAAACGGGCACGTCCTGCTGAACAGATTACTTGGCCGCCAAGAATGAGAAATTAACTCAAGATTAATTGAGGGGGTCCCAGTATGTATATAATAAGGAATCTCTCTTTTCTAGTTAAACTATAAATGTGGAAAAAGACAAAAGAAAGAAATAGCAGAAAACCCATTCATCCATAAAAGCCGAAAAGTCCTTGGAGTACATTCACCATCGTGAAAAAATACTATGAATGCTAAAATGCGAAAGTAAAAGTTCGAAAATCTTAAAAATAAAATACACGAAAAATAAAATCCTAGACTATGCCCCCGTGGTCGGAGGAGATGGGGCCGAAGTTGCAGAATGTATCCCCTCGGAGGGAAGAGTCGTTAAAGGTAACAGAGCAGGGGGCGAAAGAATCCCTCCAAAACCACTGACTGATCTCATCAGAGAAGGAGAGGGAGAGGCCCGAGGAGATAACATGGTATTATGCCTCTCAAAAAGAGCATATGCCTCCTCGGGGGTAGGTCTTTTCAACTTGCGAACGTCAAAGGCTCTCACATAATCAACTCCCGGCCGCATTAAGCCCATTGCCAGCTTAGCACACTCCAGATACCCCCACAATGTATGCACTATCAAGATCCCTAGATGACGACTATCAGAAAGTTCTGAACACTGCCGCGCCGTCTCTGTGACGACTGCGCCCTACGAGCCATGCTCCGATCCGAGTTGGTTCGGTGGTGATCAGTCACTTTACCCAACTCAGACTAAAACGTAACTCATAAGAAGGGATCTCACTTATTCAGGTTCAAAACCATACACGTTTTATAAAATATATTTTGATATATACAACGGAAGTCTTGTATTACAAACAATGTGACTCTTTAATGATTATGCACTAGTGACAAAACACGAATATTCTAAAATGCATGCCTGAACAATTATTCACTTGATCCATGCTGCCATGTTGATTTTTATCCTGAGGAATGGACAGAAGAAACGAGGAATAAGTCTTTAATGACTTAGTGAGATTCATATAAAAGAACTGGAAATGCAAGAATTAACTGTGACCTACTGGATACATTTCGAGTAGTGATCTTACCGGTAGAAACAGTTCAACTAGATAATTTGATGTAGCAATGGTACTGGAACTTTCATAAAATAGTTAATGAACTTGTGCTTAACAATAAACAAATCCGGCCTTATAACTTTTACTATTCTACCTTATACATCCCAACGAGGAGCGACCTCGCAAACAATCAAGAGACATACTCGAGTACATGTCGATCCAGCACGCGGGTTACAGCCAACTCCTGACTGCAAGCAACGCCTACATAGATGGGTATCAAACGAAATTACTTAAACCGACAGTCCTTACTGCCCGGCAGTAACTCGACTCAATCCCTGGGCCCAACTTCCCAAAGGCGTCCCAATGGGTATAACAAATAAACAATCAAGCTAGTAAATCGGATAATATCCGTTGCTCCTAGAGCTACATGTCCCGAACATAGTTCGTTGCTCTTTGCACAATTCAAGAAACTGGAGATGAGATTATAATATTGGAGAATTATCATGATTATGAATATATATGATAAATAATAAATGACTGGATATGATTTAACGATGGTTAAGAAAATTATGTTATGAGATGAGATGCCAAACAGGATTATGATGAAATATAGGTTGTTCGAGGTTTGGTAACAGAGTAGTGGCTTTTCTGTCCAAGTTCATCAGGGTCGGATTCCAAACGGGGCTAGAACAAATCAGAAATGGAACCTCACCTTTATTTGTACGGAGAATCTTGTGTGTTAAGATAATATCAGTTAACTGAATAATCATAACTCACCACTATAAACATATGTACTATTCAACTTTCGTTTTGATGAAATTTGAGAAAGTTCTTTAAGTCTCTAGTACATCCAAAAATTCCAGAAATCACGACATCAAACAATTACCTTATGAAGCAATCCATTAAATTGTATAACTTAATTAATTTTGTTCCAAGATATTACATAACATTGTATTCATAACTTATAAAAATATTAATACGTAAACCTAATCAAGGTAAATGACCAAAGAATGTTTAAGTTTCGATACATAATCATATAAGAGGATTAGACCTCAAAAGTATATATGATAATCTTATTAAACTTATGTAAGGATATGTTAAACATGATAAATATACTATTTATATTTTATTGAAAAATCTCAAAAATAATAATTCATGAATACAAATCATATTAAAGTGATTCTAATGATTGTTATATCTTGTAAGAGTCATGTGTGAGTAATCAATCATGGAATTATAATGATTATTCTCAATCATAAACAAAGAACTTAAAGTACGTAATGTAAGCTAAAAATCGTCATAATTTCGAGTTTACCTTTGATAGGATATCCAAATGAACTTTGTTTTCAAATATTTTTATGGCAACTGATCCCTAACATTACTAGGAACATGTGTACCCGAATGTGAAGGAAAATCCAAGGGTTTGCTATGCTAAATAATTCTTGAAAACATAGAACCTATTTTCGGATAGCAGTCCACGATTTAGAAAATTTTACCTTCTAAATCACATTATTTGAAAAACATTTCTTCATATAAAAGTTAGAGAATATCATGAGGAGTATTTGGCCGTTGGCCTTGATCAAAAAGAACTTTTCTACAATTAGTTATGATTTTTCTAAGGTGTAGGGCCGAATAGATAATTTCTACGCAATAAAAGTTTTGGGGTATTGTCGGGTAGAAAATGATGAAATAAGAACTTGTGATGAATTTTTCCTGAAAGTAGACTCACTAACTTAGAGATTCATAGGAATAAAGAAGGAAAAATCGAAATGATTTTGGGTGTGAAAATTGTTGGAAGAAAGCTTAGTATTTATATACAAAAATCATGTTAAAATATATTTAATTAAGGTCCCACTTTGATTATTTTATAATAAATCACAAAAAATCTTTCAATCATGCTCTTAAGGATGTCATGACTTAGCTCATCAAAAATATGTCATGGCTTACTTCATCAATTGGTTAATTGCATATCAAGTTCCTCAATTATTTATAATTAAAATTCAAATAGGTATAATTAGATTTTTTTGTTACATACATATTTATTTATGTAATTTTCTAGATAATTTGATCATCTTGGTTAATATTAAAATATATGTTTTAGGATTACAGACCTATAAAAATAATAAAAGACTATCTTTTAAGTTTAGGGACTAAAATGCAACTTTTTCTAAATATTTAGGGTCAAAAATAGAAATTTTCAAAAGTTCAATGACTAAAGTATATATTTATTTTCTTCCTAGTTTTTGGGGCGTTACAGTCTCCATCTGAGCATACTGAACCGCCACATCCATCTTTGCTTGCAACTCTTCGGGAGAAATAGCCACCGACAATTTCCCATCGGTTGATTTCGCGCGATCAAGGGCCCGACCAAGCTGCTCCTGAAGACTCCTCTACCTTGATTGGGCCTCTTCCTTCTCCTTTTCGAGATCTTGATCTTAGACTCGGAAGTTTTCTCCAAGGCCTCTAACTTCTCATAAGAAGCCTGAAAACTCTTCATCAGCTCCTCTTGCTTTTTCAGCTCCTTCTGGTCCTCCCCCATCGGAACTCATAATCGGATATCCTTGTCCAAAGGACATCCATCTCCATCAGACCCTCATCCCTCTTAGCAACAAATGCCGACACCTACCCTTAGCGGATCTTCATCTCCTTCCCACTCTGGTTATACCCTTGCTCGGCCACAGTAGCCGCCTCCCTAGCCTTTTCGACCTGGAAAACACAGAAATAACAAGCATAAGTCCTTCGATCCGAAAAGGAATTCCTACAAGGATAAAACTACGAAGAAAGACAAGTAAGAAAGGGGGAAACAAGTTACCATAAGCCCCATCCAGTTGAGGCACGTCTGCATGAAGTGAAAGCCATTGGAGGGCGCGGCGTTGGAAGAAACGAAGAAGCGGAGAACCTCATGGAAGGCGGCCTCCAATGTCTTTAAAGGCGGCAAATCTTCTAGACGGGGAGGACCCCCTGGAATAGGCATCCCAAAAGAAATACCTCCGGGAGAAAGAGTCACCGGGACTGAGGCAATCGTCTCGGAATTGGTAAATAACGCCCGATGAACTCTCGAAGCAGCAGAGGGACCCGCCATCCCCATGAAAGAATCCAAGAGCAAGACTTTGACATCCAAAGATTCCTCGGAGTCACCCAGCGAAAACTCCGACTGAGATTTGAGGAGCTGGGCTAGCAAATCCTCTCCTACAAAGATGCAAATAAATTAGCTACTAATTAAGGACAAACAGAAATAAGTAAGGCAAGGGAAGTGACCAAATACCTGAAAAAGGGGTCCCCTCTTCTTGAGTCATCGGAGCCTTTCCCTTATTTATGAAACATGTAGAAAGCAAGGAAGAAATAACTTAGCCTTTAGAAAAAAGCGAGAGTATCAAAAATACTTAAGAACAAGTTACAAAAACTTACTGGGGACAGAAGGCTCAGAAACTGGCCCAACCAAAGGTGCCATAGAAGGTTCCTCCGCTTCCTTCCGAGGAGAAAATGAAGGATCGTCAGAGGAAATGGTCACGTACTCGGGCACAACCGCTGAAGACATCCCCTCCGCGGCCAGACTCCTCTCCGAAGGAAAGCCTCTCTCCGAAGCAAACTCTCCGCCAGACGTCCTCGGAGAGCCTCCCGCAGCAGAACCCGAGCCGGCTACTAAGACCATAGCTGATCGCGGATCCACGGTGGTAAGAGGGACAGCCTCATAAATCACGCCATTCGCCCCTATAACAAATGGAGAATGGTCTTCCTCCTCCTCTGCCATCGTATACGTATCAGCGCCCTCGAGAGTATTAACCTCCTTGTCCTCCGGATCCTCCTCCTCGGGAATGTCTGAAGTACCGCTTGATGAACGGGCCGATGAAGTCGCATGTGACTTAGACTTCTTTCGACCATTCAGAGCTGTGATATCCTGCCCCGATAGCATCGCGGTCACAAGTGGATCCGAAGGGCTCTTACGCAAAAAATATTTCGCCAAAATTTCTCCTGCGTCACACAAAAGCACATAAGCACCATGAAAAATCAAAAGAATCATTCAAAAAAAGACAAACAAAGCAGAACCTAAAATGCTTACCAAAAATAGTTCGCCCCTCCGAGGACATAGATAAAGGCTCCACGACGGAGTCATCGGAGAACACCATGTGATACAGTCCTGCCATTTCGTACAACATGCTGAAATCATCCGACTCCATCAGAGATTTCTACAAAATTATCGGAGAAATAATTACCTCCGAGTCAAAAGAATGCGCATGTGCGTTAGCCTCCCTCTAGTCAAAAGGCAAATCCCACTCACCCTCTACCGGCTTCACAAAGAAGTACTTGTCCGTCCAAGTACTGTGAGAACTAAGTGTCTCCTCCAAGATTTTCTTCGTGGAATTATTTGTGGCGTCCCCATGGAGGAAATGATAGAAAGGAAAGCCGTCGGGCGAAATTACGAGATCAAAGATTGAAAAAAATTGAGCTACAGTGCAGCTCAAACCTTTCACTTGGCACTAGAAAACAAAAATGCATAAAATGGAAAAACTGTTCGGGGTTACCTGACTCGAACAAACGCCGTCACGATGAGTAAAGAAAATATATATATGCGGCATGGGAAAAAGAGTAAACCCCGGTGGACCCGCGCGACTCCGATATCCATCAATGCGCCAAGAGGGACCACAACGGACCCCAAGTCCCAGAAAATACGAGAACATCACCTCACCGAACACTCCGAAGTCTAAAAAGCCATCAGAACACTCATCCCGAAGGACAAAGCACGAGAACAATGCCCTATTGAAGTCCAAAACCCTCGAAGCACACGTCATAAAGACCTAAAACCAAGAATACTACACTACTGAATTAAAGAAGCCATCGGAGCCCACCCCGCAAGCGAAAGAGAGTAGATTTACCTATCGGAGTATATGCCAAGAAGAGAACTACATCAAAACACACCGCTATCAAAACTACAATCACATCGAACGAGTACCCCGCCTCACTTATCAAACCTTTTTAAGAGACCTAGCTTATCGGAGAGAAGAAGTTAAAAGAGCTAACTCATCGGAATCCCCTGAAGCATCGGAAGAGATAAAATTTAGTCCCAGTCAGCGTCTAATCAGCAAATATGAAGTTTATCCTATCCACTCACACGAATTGCAACACATGTATTTGATTTAAACATGCATAACGACACCTGTCTCTAAAAAACCTCTATAAAAGGAGGGGCAGGTTGAGAAGAGAGGAGACAGATTCAAGATTACACACACATACACACCAATGTACTAGAGAATTCAGAGTGAAATTCAGTGAATACAAAGAGGGATATTTTCATAATTTTACAAGCTTCTGAACTACGGACAGGGCGTTCCAACCCTAAATAAATCCGTTAATTAGGTAGTAATATCAAACCTGTTAACAAGAAGAAATGAAAGAAGGGATGGAGACTCTGCTCAAAGTGGCATGAGATACCGCAAATCCCAAAAATGAAGAGGGACAGAGACTCTGTCCAAAGTGGCACGAGATACCACAATTCCCGAAGTACAGAAAAGGGACGGACATTCTATCCAAAGTGGCAAGTAAACTCCACAATTCCCAAAATACAAAAAAGGGACGGACACTCTGTCCAAAGTGGCAAGTGAACTCCGCAATTCCCGAAATACGAAAAAGGGACGTACACTCTGTCCAAAGTGGCAAGTGAACTCCGCAAATCCCGAATACGGAAGAGGAACACACACATTGTCCAAAGTGGCGCGAGATAACCGTGAATCCCGAAAAAATAAAAGCGGAATGACCATTATATTAGTATTAATAAAATACTAATCCTACATGTCAAAGAGAAACATACACCTTTCACAAATACGAAAGGATGATATAGTTGTCAAAATAAGGTAAAATGCAACCATAGCAATAGAAAGAAAAGGCAATGAATATGAGCCAAAGAAAAAGCATATCATTGAAAAAATAACATGGATAACGTGCGATTACGATGCAATTATCAAATTGTTCAAAACATTAAAAGGGCAACACAGCGCCAGAAAACAGATTGAAATGTGTTCAATACAAAATAAAAGGCCGAAGCACTTAGGCGTCGACATCATCCTCATCTTTGGAGGAAGGATAGACAGGCGGCATCAGTGGCGGTGAAGAAATTCCCCGATAAATGAGGTTGTCGCTCTCGAGAAGCACAGCGAACTCATCCGGAGAAGCTGGTTGATCATTCGTGGCGGGCGGCAGAATATCTCTATTAGGCCCCAATGAAAGATCGAGCCAAGTAGGGTCAAAATGCCAACAAACATATTTGGTGCTGTAAAACTGTTGCACTGTGAGCACCTGAGCTTTTTGGGCTTCCCGAGCACCTTTCCGAGCACTTATCTCTAGAAAGATATTGCTCCAGAGGAACTCCTCAGCAATTTCAACATGTTGCTGCGCGAAAGGAACATGTACAATGTTAAAGACATTAACAAGGAAGAATAAAAGAATAAAGACTTTTACTCAAGTAAAATTACTCTACCTCACTGACGCCGCGAGCATATCTTAGCTTTTCGACCCAGTCAGACTTTTCTTTCTCGCCCGCCAGTTCTTTCTCGAGTACGGCAACTCATTTTACCAGCTCACCTTTGCTGGACGAAGGATTGCTGACTTGCATTCCTTTTGTGCAAGCCTCGCTACTTCTCTATCACCGGCAGCTCGAGCTGCGTACTCCTTCACCTTTTCCAACACCCTCTCCTTATCCTTAAGAGCGGCCCTCAAAGCATCAGGGTCACTACCACGAAAGTCAGCTCCGGCCTGCTGCTGTCCATGAGCCTGGACTAACCCAACAAACATGGCAACCACTATCCCACCACCCTAAAGAGAAAACATCATGGGGTTAAAGGAGGATATGCAGCGAAATACATATTTAATACAATGCAGTCGGAATATAAAGTATTACCTCACTTAACAGATGAAGAGCGTTCCACTCCACCATCTACCTCTCCTCGGCATAAACGTGATGAGAAACTGCAAGATTTGGAAGGAGGAGTTTCAAGGCATTGATCGTCTCTTCCTCTAAAAGCTTGGCCCCGCTCCGATACTTGTTTCCTCCACAGCAGCACAACCACCAGCAGTCACTGAACCTGTGGTACACGATGCTGGGGGGGATAACACCCCCGGTTCGGGAGCGAGTCTGATGGACCCTCCTCCTTTTAGCTTGAGTAGAAGATTTGGCATTGACGCCTTGTTCGGCTGCAGCTTCATCAAAATCCTCTGCATGGCCGATATCCTCAGGAAGGGGAGTAGTTGCGCAACCTTGCCCCAATATATCCTCAAAAGGATCTCTTGGAGCCTCAACGGGGGCCGACGCCGAATGATAGATTATTTTTCAGGTGCTACTCACGCAATGTCGCTCACCAGCAACACATTAATAATAGCCCCATTTTTTATCACCATCCGCCAAGGGAAGAGTGGCGATATGCACATATCTATGCGTTCTCACGCCTAAACGACAGAACAAGGTGCGATCTGCGTAATACTAGGCTCTAGGAGCATGTGTACAAGTGACTTGTAGGTATCTGACTTGGATAAGTGATGCATAAAATGGCAGACATAAAAATCCTAGGGCAATAGGTTCGTGGAATAAAAAATATAAAAAATGGGGTGTTACTCATCAAAAATCATCGTAAAACACAGCTAACATACCATAAAATAATACATTCATTCGTTCATCCACTATGATATTAGTTTAGGAGAAAGGTTACTAATGCAAGATCACAATCATTCGGAGCAGAGCCAATGAGAATCAAGGAGAAGACACGCCGACATCTTATCGAGATCAAGAGTTTAATATTTTCTTTGTTTTTCGTATGTCGTTCTTAGTGAATTACTGTTTTGAACTTAAAATCATGAGTAGTTAATTAACCCAGTGCCTGCCATAGGACGTAGCTATCGGTCCTTGAACCTATGTTTTGTGATTTTTAATGAAATTAACGTAGTTTGTTGGATTTTCTTGTTTTAGGCTACATGGTACGATTGGCAATTACTGATTTTTGAGAAGCCACAGTATTGACGTTAAACTATTATGTGCTACTAATTATGTATTGTGGATTGTTAACACAACTCGTATATAGTAAATCACACAGATAATACTTGAATCTCACGTAGTTAGCAACTCAGAGGCATTTTGATCAACAACGCTCTTTCAAGTTGGGGCAACGCCAACGTCGTCCATATGTTGCTTACGTCAGCAAAGTATACATGGAAGTATGTCAAAAATGACTAAGTTGAATTCGTACTTTGAATATAGGTAAACAAGACGGTATCTCGAATTCTTCTAGTAATTCGAATTGGCGACATTATGTCGAAGCTTAGTATATCAAAGTTAAACGGTACTAAATAACCCTCATTAGTTATCGGGATCTAGAATATTTATAGATCTTTTAAATTGAGATCACACACCACATTTTCTAGGTATGTGGAATCATGCCCCTATGTGGAACATGCTTATTTGACATAAGGTCTTCTCAGTTATACTCACTTAAGTCAAACATAGATTCGAAGTAGACTTATGTCGAATGTAGATTTCGACTTAGCTGCTAGAACTTTTTTTTATTAGGTGAACTGGGTCGAGGCCACGTGGGCTATATTAGGGATATTCCTTAGTTGTTATCTTGTAGAATATCTCTTGTAATTATCTTACCATGATTAGTTTAATTTGTTGTAAAACTATGTATAGCGCAACCTTGTGATTAATAAAATTATCACCCATTTATAAATCTTATATGGTATCAGCAGGGAAATTTCTCTAAAGAGAATATTCGATTCCCATGTCTTCCAAAAAGCCTAGCGATGACGGCACCGCGCCACCCTCTTCGAAGTCGACGCAGTCCTCCACCGCCAATGTCCTGCCTATCACACGACCTCCATTCACCCCACCGCTAGGTCCCTTTGGTGATCAACGTGTGCCCCTTAGTGCACATACTCACTTTTCCTTGTAGTTAACCTCGGGAAATTATCCTTCATGGAGTGCTTAAGTTCACAACCTCTTGTATAGCCATAACCTTCTTGGTTATGTGGATGGTTCCACCCCGTGCCCTACTCGCACCAACTCTATTGACTTGGTTGTTGCATTCATTCAGTGGACTCGACAAGATGCCCTTCTCTTGTCTGCACTTTTAGGGTCAATATCCACATATCTCCCGTCCGTCGTCTTCTCTGCAAAGACTTCTACCGCAGCCTGGCAAACGCTTCAATGCATGTTTGCTAACAAATCCCGTTCCAGGGTTATGAACTTGAAAGAATCCTTCTCCACCATGACGATTGGGACTAAGTTAGTTTCAGAGTTTCTTCAACTAATCAAGAGCAAGATCGATGAACTTGCTATCATCAACCATCGCCTCTCAGATGGCGATATTACACTATTCGTTCTCCACGGTCTTGGTGTCCTGTACCATGATATTACTGCACAAATTCATGGACTTGACATCCCTCTCTCATTCCCAAAATTGTACGATCGTCTTCTTGCACATGAAGCATATATTAAGAGGATTGAGGCTCAGACCGCAAACCTAGTTGCCACTGCCAATGTTGTTGCCTATCATCCCTCACATTAACAACATGGCCATCGCGGCTTGGGTCATCAGCAACGCGGTCGCTCCAATGGTCGTGGTGGTAGGAAGGATAAGTCTCAACACTCTCGCCCTAACAATCGTCAGGGTTCGAACCGTCCCAACATCACCGACAAGATATGTGGCATCTATGGTCATGGTGCTAGGACATGTCGTCAGCTTCATCGACCTATATCTAATGTTGCCATCTCACCTTCCAAGCCACTCTGATCGCAACACGTGGCTAGTTGATTCTGGTGCCTCTCATAACCTTACTTTGGATGTTCAGAACCTCTTAGTCCACTCTGAATATGGTGGTATTGATGAGGTGGTTCTTACTGATGGTTCAGGTTACCTGATTACCCATGTTGGATCATCATCTTTCATTGTTTCTGATCATCCTTTTACTCTTACACTAGTTTTATGTGTTCCTTCTTCTAAGAAGAATTTATTATCGGTTCATCAGTTTGCTTTGCAAAATAATATCATTCTTGAATTTCATCCTTATCACTTTTTTGTAAAGGATCGGGCTACGGGGGCGAGGCTGCTACGACGGGCGTGCACTAATGGATTCTATCACTTGTGTTTACCGTTGCCTCTTGTGACTTCATCTTTGGCGAATGTTGGGATTCAAACTTATAGGGCGAATTGGCACTGTCGTTTAGGACACCCATCCGAGGTGATTAGTAGTTTAGTAGTTAGCCATTTTTCTTTACCGTGTAATGCTTTAAATTCTGCAAACTTTGGATTTTGTCGTTTTTGTTTATCGAATAAAAGTGCCTGTTTACCTTTCACTAATACTTCTCTACACTAGCTGCATCATTTACATTATATTTATGGAGATGTTTTGGGTCCCTCATCGGTGCCCTCTTTGATTGGGTGTCGCAATTATCTTTTATTGGTCGATCATTTTTCCAAGTTTGGATTTATCCATTAACGCATAAATCTCAAAGTTAGGCAAACTCTTGGGTCGACCACCTAATTATCTCAAGCTTTGAACTTTTGGTTGTTTATGCTTTCCTTGGCTGAGTCCTTATATTCCTAGGAAGCTCAAGCCCCCATTTCGTCCTTGTATCTTTATTGAGTATTCTCTATCCCAAAGTGCTTATTGGTGTTAGGATATGGAGAATGGGTGCATCTTTGTCTCTTGTCATGTTCGGTTTGTGGAAACGGAGTTTCTGAGGCTATCGCCTTCTACTCGCGTTCCTGGGCCCTGAGTTCCCCACCGCTTATGCTCATACCGCCTGCACCTGTCTAGCGGTCCTTCTTACTGCCTGGACCTCTGACCGGTGCCCTACCACCAGGGAACGTACCCCGTCTTCAAAACATTCTATTTCTGATGTTGGAGCCAATGTTGGGGTAGCATTGAAACCAATGACTTCACCCTCAGTCTCTTCTGAACATTCTATTTTTGATGTTGCGACCGACACTATGGTAACATTGAATCCAGAGACTTCAATCTCGACTTCTTCAAGCCCTCAACCATCTCCACCCTCGTCACCCGAGAATGCTTCTAGTACCGGTTCTCCTCCTCCCGCCTTGGCCAGCAATGCCAACCCGCCCAGCAGTCAAGCTTAACCTAGCCGCTAAACATCTCGTTTTTTGATCTGGTTACCCGTACTTTTGTCTCTCAAGCCTAGAAGGATCCCTTGTGGTGGGCCGCTATGAGGAGTTCATGGCTTTACTCAAGCTCGGTACTTGGGACTTGGTTCCTACTCTAGTGCGCAAGAACATCATATGTTATAAGTGGGTCTTCCACATCAAACGACAACCATGTGGTTGTGAAGTCGGTCACCCTTCGCACTGTTCTCTCTCTTGCCGTTATGCGCAGTTGGCATCTTTTCCAACTAAATGTCCCCAATGCGTTTCTTCATGGCCAGCTCTCTCATGATGTGTTTATGGCGCAACCACGGGTTTCTCGGATCTATTTCTTCCGGGTCATGTATGTCATCTCAAGAAATCCCTTTGTGCATTTGAATTTATAAAGTTCGAATCTTCCCTATATTTTCTCTCTCATGGCGCTCTCTCGTAGCGCTAACCTTCTTTATATCCTTGTCTATGTTGACGACATCATCACGGGGAACAACGACTCGCTTCTCTCTTCCATCGTGACATGCCTCAGACGTCAATTTTCGGTCAAAGTCCTTTGCGCTTTTTCGTACTTTCTTGGTGTTGAGGTGTTTTGTTGCAAGGAGGGTCTATTCTTATCTCAACATAGTTACATATGCGACATTATTGCGTGTCGGAAAATGTATGGTGCTAAGCCGCTTGTTACACCTATGGCTCCCTCTTCCCCTCCTATTACTTCCTCCTCTCTCACGGATGCTTCAGAGTTTATGAGTGTTATAGGTGCTCTCCAATATCTTGCTCTCCCTTGGTCTGATATTGCGTTTGCTATTAACCACCTTGCCTATTGTATGATCACCCCATGTGAACATGATTGATCGACTCTCAAACGAGTTCTTTGTTACTTGAAAGTTACGATCACTCACGCATTACTCCTTTGCCGTTCTTACTCTTTACACCTTATGATATATTTGAACGCTAATTGGGTGGGTGACCTAGCTTGTGCGGCATCCACCTTGGCGTATATGGTCTTTCTTGGTTCTAATCCTATATCATGGTCTTCGCGGCGTCAATAGGTTATCTCTTACTCATCTATTGAATCAAAGTATCATGCCTCGCGAATGCTGCAGCCGAGGTTTGGTGGCTTCAACACCATTTTGGAAATCTTGGTGTTACCTTACGGTCCCTGCCTTGCATCTTGTGTGACACTTTGGCTGTCATTCATCTCTTATTTCACCAGGTGCTTCATTCATGCATGAAGCACATCTCAGTTAACCTCCACTTCATGCATGATCTTGTCAACAAGGGCTTTCTCAGTGTTTCATACATCGACACGACAGATTAGCTTGCGGATCTTCTCACGAAACCTCTTTCTCGTGCACAATTTCTCTCACTTCGATCCAAAATTGTTGTTGTCGATGCAACGTTCATTTTGCGGGGGCGTATTAGGGATATTCCTTAGTCGTTATCTTGTAGAATATCTCTTGTAATTATCTTACCATAATTAGTTTAATTTGTTCTAAAACTATATATAGTGCACTCTTGTGATTAATAAAATTATCACCCATTCATAAATATGATAGGCTACTCCGTGGCCCAATCCAGAATTCCTGTATCAAAAATTAAGCGGGAAAATTTGTAAGGAAAAAAGAGACAGCCTAGTTTTTTACAACCAAATTGTGAAGTAAGATAATGCAACCTATGCATTTGTGTGATAGTGGAAGAACAAACTTGTGGAGCAATGAGTTTTAGTTATGATGGTTGCAACGAACTTTAGTATTTTGTTCAACTGATACAACCATTTGATCTAAACTTTTAACTTACTATATGATAACACAAGGAAATATGAATCCTCTTACGAAGTGGTAGTTAATAGATTAAAGATGGAGCCGACGAGGAGCTCTTTGGAAATCTTATCCCATTTCAAGATCAGAACGCATTAAAAATGGGGCTGACGAGGACATTTACCTACGAGCCTACTATGAATAATCTATATATATATGGGCCCCCACTCTTCTTTGTAAGGCAAGGACTTAAGTCCACCATGTATTGTATCATTACTCAAGAAATAAACACTTAAACTATTCTTCTCTTTTATTCATGATTTTTAATCTTTGTACCGAGGAAAAATCGACCCTTTGTAATATTATATTTCACATATCATCAAAATGTGCCGTCTGTTGGAATAGTCTTTTTGCCCCTAAGAAAAGATCCCAAGATAGGAAAATTCCGTGTAAACATAAAGAAACCCCGTACTCGTCCCCTTTTATCAATCCAATGAAAACCAGTTACCCTGGCGAAAAGAAGAACTCGACGAAGACCGCTGACCCCAGAGCATCTCGGTATGGATAACTAACCACTCTGCAAGCCCCTTCCTTGGCTACCAAAGAAGCCCAATTCACTTACAGACTTAAATCTGGTAGGTTCCCTCGTTTGTAAAACAAAAAGAAGAAGGGGGAGATAAAAAAGAAATCAAGAAAAAATATAAATCTAAAAACCCCTTTGGTCGCACCACTCCTGCCTCGTAATATATATTGAAAAAAGCACCTCACCCACTAAACTTTCTACTATTTTGAACCTTGCCCCCCAGGTTTGTTTTTTGCACTTTGCCGCAGTACCTCCTTGAAGCACCCTATTTCCGTCATAATTCCGTACATTCAGCACCCCAAATACCTCAATCTTCGCGTCATTCTGCTATAATTGATCTTGATCCTCCCTCAGCGTTGATTCAAGCTCTTGACAACGCCTCTGAAACACTGGTACATCAAAGTGAGCGGTCTGAAAACGCTCACCCATAGCTTCCACCAAAGAGACAACTACTTCCCAATCAAAGTCAAAAAACAAATAGTCACTAACGATCGCAGAACAACCCAATACTAATGCAAAAAAGGATACATACCTCACAAGTGTTTTTACTAAAGACATCATGCAAGGCCGAGAAAGTAAAAAGAAGAAGGAACTCCCTATCCCGCTCGTTGCAAAGCCCACACATATACCACCTGTAATATTCCAAACTTCCTGGCACCCCCGTAAAAATGGAAAGACCATCCGCCATACCTAACAAAAAAGACTGCTCTAGCTCCACAATCCAGACATTAGAAGGGCAAAAGGTACGACTAGAACCTTCACCAAACTCGTGAGATAAACGGCCTTCCACGAAAAAAATGCCTTGACCTAAGCCCGATAAAAGCCGGGGGGATATCTCAACCGGAGGAGTAGGCAAGTCGGAGATGAAAATCATCAGATCAATTTCCTTCGACGACGGTTCCAGTACCTCTTCGTCAGCCAAGACCTGTTGGCTAATGTGGGGAGCTAGCAATTAAGCCTCCCGCGCATGAATGCCCATCTCAACCCCTAAAACACATCCATGATGGTTAGTAGAACGACGCAAGGCAAGTAAAGACAACTATCAAAACCATGTAGAACAAAGACGGTTCAAAAAAAAGAAGAGTAAAAGAGAAGTGCTTACTAAACAAAGGACTCGTATGAAGAGGATCCTTCGAAAAGTCCAATATCTCGGCGGCCTGCTGCAACCCATCCATGATCATAGCTATCGGATAGTTTAGCATTAAAACCACGTCATAGCAACCCGCATATAAACCCCTTCGTTCTAACTCTTGCCTCACCCATTCCTCTAAAATCGGCGGTATCCTTGTCATGCCCGTACCCCATTTTGTACGAATCTCCCACTCCGAGATTACTACTTCTCGTGGGGCCAAATAAAAGAACTCCTCTCGCCAATTATCCACTTCGCCAGTACAGCTCCTAACCTCCAGAAAGAAAGAAGACTCGGGCGGTTCAAAACAAAAAAAAATGATCGGAAGAGGCGGCTCATAAAGGAACTGCCACCGCAAATTGAAAAAAGAGTATAAGGGACATCCGACAGCTCACATCACAATACGAACCACGTTACATACTGAAACAAAAAAGGAAGAAGTTGACTCGAGCAAACTTGCAGAAACTGTAGCAAATTTCCCATAAAGGGATGAAAAAACCATCGAAGGCCATAACGAATCTAACTAGCATACAGTGTTAAAAAACTGTTGGGAGAATAGTACGCCCTTTGAACCTCCATCCAAATATGGATGTTAAACTGTGAAATATCCACGGAAACTCCCTCGAAAAATCTGCGCACACCCTCCTCCAACATCGTACTAGAAATACTCCCTACTTTCAGTGCCCCCACAATAGAGCCAGACTCAAAAATAACCAAGCAACAAGTTAACCCCAGGAAGGGGGGGGGGAGTTATAACGCTCGCTCCAAAGAAACGCCGTCCTGTCTTCATCTTTCACTTGATAGGAACCCTTGATGTGGAAGCACTTTCATAATTAGCCCGAATATGAAACAACCTAACCATTACCTTAAGACGAGTCCCCCGCTGACAGCGTGTCCTTGAAGCCACTCATGCCTCCAATAATGCAGCCTCCCCACGACCTGGCATGGTGTACCTGCTCGAACCTTGTCCCGTCATCCTTGAAGGGGGGACCGTCCAGTAACAAAACTAGAATTGCTCGTAGAGTTCGGACTCTTCGAAGACATGATCCGACACTCAAGAAACCTACCGCTCCATGACCATGTTCTACTAGGGAAAGAGGAGGTAAAATAGTCCTACTAGAATTAAAAAGATCTCAGTGTGCTAATATACTCTGAAAGGAAGGAAGAGACAAAAACAAAGATAATTTGAGGGAAAGAAACTCGTGCGGTATTTATAGACCTCCTCAAGCACCTCTTCAGTTCGCATTTATACCTGCTCGAAGAAACCAACACGACCCTTCATCGGTACCTGTTCAAATCGTGGAGACGTAAGAGAATTCCATGTGGGCGGGCAGACAAACCATTACATGCGAACATGAATGCGTTTAAATGAGCAAATTTATGACATGTCTATCTTATGTCCAGGTGTCACTTGACTCAGCAGGATAACTCAAAGTTCGCACTGCCAGCGCAACAAATACCCCACTTCCACGTGTCCCTCTTGAAGCCACCCCGTCAAATATATGAAGAATCTCTCGATAGAAAAAAAATTCCTTGAAAAAAGTTGTGCTTCCCCCTATAAAGAAAAAATAAAAGAAAAAGAAAAAGAAAAAGGGGGATTCTGCTCGAAACATCCGTACCACCTAAAAAAGCCCAAAATGTTACGAACCCAGCTTGAAATGTCCGCAAGATCTCGGCTACTCCCCGAAAACCGCATGCCTCCCTTCAAATGGTCTCCCCTAAGTGGCAATAGGGAAAGAGGAGAATCTCATACGAACCAGAATTCACTCCCTGTCACGCGCGTAAGTACTATTCTCCTTTATCCACGTCCTAAACTGACTATACCTTGTCATCATACCATCATATACATATATAGCCCATTGCCATCGTATTCATATCCCCGAGAGAGACTCACGACTCTAAGGGAACTCAACCACATAGGATCACATGATCCTGGAACAAATCAAAGGGAAACGCGATCCACAAGAACGACCACACTACGAAGGGGTCTTGCGGCCCTGCGACAGTTTGAGGGCACTCTTTCACGCCCAAAATAAACCCACCGCGTGCAAAAAATAGAGAAAAAAGCTATGGCCCAAACCCTCGCACAACTAAGGAATCTGATCCCTAAAACATTACCTCTAAGGGAGAGTCCTGATCTTCTCTTAAGGCCTACTATACCAACAGCTGTGAATGACTTATGAAGAACCCATCAAATCAAGAAGATCTCTATAGGCTATAAAAAAAGAGTAAAAATATCGATTCCACTATCGTAGCACTCCCATTTATTTAAAAACAAACTCTCCCTTTATGTAAAAACACCTCGTTTCCTAAAGAACCCCTTTTTAATCTCTTGTCATTTCTTCAAATATCTTATGCTCTCAAAATCCCCTTCCTCGAGCCTTGCGCTAAAATTTAAATATGCAATCTTCGACAGAATTCATTCTCTTTACTTATAGCTCCTATATAGGTATATATAAGCAACTTCGATAAAAAAGAAACAACTAACTGTTCGAAAGATCATCAAATTTTATTCGTAGTGCTAAAGTACAAATTACTCCACCTACTTGCAAGACAAAACAAAAATACAAAAAATAATAATGATAATAATAATAATAATAATAATAATAATAAATAATACTACGAGGCCGGCCGCTTCTCCTCTCTTGTCTTGCGCACACGGTCCTCCCGAGTCACCAACCTCCCCTCGTCCTCTTCCTCTTCTCTCTCGACACTTTTCGCCTCAGCGAACTTGGTCGCCGCTGGAATCCTCCGCCCTACCGCTGGACTAGAAGAACTGCTCCTAGTCCCCAGCAAAGGCAGAACTTCTTCTCGAGAAACTGGCACCCGCAACTCACTAGGACGAAGCCTCGAAAGGTCTGCATCATCCTTGTACAAACCAAGCTCTATCCCTTTCGCTCAACAACTCCAAAAGTCGAACGAAACGTGGCCAATATAATAGCACTTGAGTACGGCTTTGCACTTCTTGGCCCCTTGTACTGATCAACAGTCCCTATAGAAACTTCCTTTACAATTATGTACATATGCTCGTCACGTACGCTAGCGATCTTCGCCTCATGATGAGTGTACTCTTCGTAAATCTGCGCTATATCCTGGGACACATTCTACACGGTGGCCACCGCATCAAAATGAGATTTGGTTAAGGCCTTGAAGCATCTAGGACTATCTGCATTTCCTTCACCGCTTCTCCACCTTCTCGTACTCTATCATGAGACGATTCCTCTGCTCCAAAGAAACACCTTCTATCGAGCCTCCCGCCCCTCTAGTATACGCACTCTTTCTTCTAGCTCTGCTACTCGAGCCGTTGTCTGATCATACAAGCCCCATAACCTCCCCATTGAAGCGGAGGCCTACCAAGATAAATTCGGTAAACGTGCAAAGTCTACATAAACAATATATTTATCTACTCACAACGTATACATGGAGCCCTCAAAAGAAAAAAAATGAGAGTTTACCTCGTCCAAAGCCCGACCCGATTTGGAACACAACTCTGCCGCCACGTACAACTCTGCCACATGGACAGAAATAACAACCCCCTTGATTCAGCCACTTCTCCAACCTCCGCTTGACCACATGACGCCTCTCCTCGCTCATGAACCCTTAATTCCTCCAAAGATTCATCGCTACTTAAAACCAGTGGACATAGGGGCCCCAATTGCTCCACCTCCACACCTTCAGCATGCTCTACGGCCCCCCACCGCCATGGGCGGAGAAGGAGAAGAAGATACAACTGGAGCACCCTTAGTAATATGAGCGTAGACGTCACTAAAGTCCGCTTCTAGAAAAGATCCCCCCGAATAACTAGCCTGAGGCGTCTTCATAAAAGCCTCAGCGAAAGGCTATCGAAAAGGATCAAAACGTTTCTTCGTCTCCATATCCGAGAAAGGCACGGCATTTATTTCAGTAAGACCGCCACTGATTCTGTACGAATGTACTCCACCCCCTTCTTCTCTGTATCTCCACCCCTGACCCTCCTGCAACCGAGGAACTCCCCCCTAGAGATACCCTGGCCCTCTTCTCCTTCTTACTCTCATTTTTCTTCTTTCTCTTCTTCTTTTCACTTGGACCCACACCACCACCCTCCGACGCACCTCCTAGATTCCCTAATCCACCCACTCCATCTCTCGTAGCCGCTTCATCCCCTTCGCCGCCTTTCTTGAAGGCCGAACCTACGCCACTCCCTACTTCAGCATCTCTACATCTATAGTGCACCTGGACATACCATCGTCAAAAAGTAAACATACGGGAATCATAGAAAAATACTTACAAATGACGATCGAATCCACCTGCGGGAGCGTCTAACAAACAGGACTCGCGAACCAAAGATTTCTGCTCTTGTAGAAAAATCCAACACCATAGGATCGAGGAGTTTGGTAGCATCGTACATGGTGCTGAAAAATCCCCCGCATTGTCTACATCACCACATCCAAACGAGTAGAATCCTGGACTAAATGCCCCGCCTGCCACGCGCAAGGGACTGACCACGGCGCCTCCAAGGGACGAACAAAAAAGAAGCGCGGTTTCCATGCCCCAAAAGACGAAGAAGTATTACACATAAATCGAGAGTGTCTCTTTTGAAGAGTAAAATAATAAAAGAGAGCTCTTGAAGGTGATAAGGTCACGCCTTACACCGCCAAGAAACGCTCCACTATGCACTCAAATCCTTTTATCAAGCACACGAATACGAATACCTATTGGGGGCCACCTGACTAGGGGATAGCCCACATGCCTGAAAGACTTCACAAAAGAATAGGGGAATCACTGCCCATAACCCTGCCTTAATTTGGGCATCATACATTGTTACGAACCCAACATGAGGCCCATTAGCCCTATCAATAGGACGAGGAAGCATAAACTCCATATTCGAAGCATCAACGGCATACTCCTTGAACTTTTCCACCATGAATATCTCTGTAACGACAGTGTCGCACCTTGCTCGGGAACCCCTCTTCCAACCTTTGACAGTGTCGTACCCATGTTTCCACCAAAAGAAGCCATCGCAGCAGGAGTATTGGAAGCCATTAAAGATACACATGAAAGCCGGATTGAAAGTTTTTTAAAAAAAATAAGAAATCGTAATAACAAAGCTTTCACTTGCAAGGAGGAAAAGAAATTGCTTTTTTGCGTGACGCGTACAAGAAATGGCGAAATACCCCATTTTATATATAGAGGAACAGGGTCATTTAATTCCCGCCCAAAAATGAAACGCTTAGTGGAAAGGCACGTGTCGAACCAAACGTCAAGAGACGCGCCACCTCAAGATCAACTAGATCGTCATAATTACACCCATAATCAATGCGTCCAATCCAACCGTCGTAAAACAGAGAGTCGCATCTCATCAAAGACTGACTTTTAAGTTTCTTGAAGTAACACTTTAATTGCCCCTCGTATTCTACGAATACGAGAAGAATTGGGGAACTCCTGATAACACAAGAAAATACGAATCCTGTTACGAAGCGGTAGTTAACGCATTAAAGATGGAGCTGACAAGGAGCACTTCGGAAATCTTATCCCATCTCAGGATTAGAACGCAATTAAGATGGGGCTGACGAGGAGCACTTCGAAAATCTTATCCCCATCTCAAGATCAGAACGCGGTTAAGATGGAGCTGACGAGGAGCTCTTCAGAAATCTTATCCATCTCAAGATCAGTACGCATTAAAGATAAAGCTGACAAGGAGCTCCTCAGAAACTTTATCCCGTTTCAAAATCAGCACGCATTAGAGCCGGAGCTGACTCAGGAACCCCTCGAAAATCTTATCCCGTTTTCAAAGATCAGCACGCATTAAAGCCAGAGTTGACTCAGAAGCTACTTGAAATTCTTATCTCCTCATCAGGACCTACGATACGTGTCAAAAGCTGATCAGAGCTAGCTCTCACCGTCATTCAATGACATTTGTCTACGAGCCTACTCTAAAAAGTTTATATATATGGCCCCCCACTCTTTTTTATAAGGCAAGGATTTCGGTCTGCTATGTATTGTATCCTTACTCAAGAAATAAACACTTAAACTATTCTTCTTTTTTATTCACGATTTTTAGACCCCGTTTGGATTGCCTCTGACTCAAAGTTTCGACATTTCACTTGCTGGAATGTCATTTGGAAGGGATTTCAAGGTTTGGTTGAATCTAAATTTTAAAAAATAGATGAAACTTGTTTCCGAAAAGGTTTGGAGTTAGTGGTCTTTTCATGGGCCCATTTACTGTAAGTATAGGTGGATAGCTATGATTTGCATTATTTTAATGCATCATTTTTGTACTCTAAGTTTATATATAAGTCTACAATTGTAAATAAAATATATATTTAACTACTAATAACCTGTGTGTACTGGAATATATATATATATATATATATATATATATATATATATATATATATTAATTATCAAAGGTGATTTAAGTGTGAATTCGAATGTCAGTGACTCAATGCCCTGTTGATCGAGTGTTATTACCGAAACAAATAAGTGAATACCAGAAAATCAACAAATAAATGGACATATATCATAAAGCAAAAAGAAAAGAAAAATGTTAGCTGAAACAAATCATCTCCATTTATATAAACCGGAGGGAGCCCTAAATAAGTAAAAAATAAAAGTAAACAAGAGCAATAGTTCACTGGTTTGTATTATTGTTGAATGCTGTTAATCTATTATAGTTATTTTAATAATAATGTTATTAATATCATCAATATCATTATCATTATCATTATCAATATTATTATTATTATTATTATTATTATTATTATTATTATTATTATTATTATTATTATTATTATTTAGGCGTTACAAGTTAATCAGCGTAAATGGCTAAACGCAATGTTTTTTTTCTTTTTCCTTTTTTCCTTACGTTTTTAAAAAAACAGATAAGAAGATCTCATATTTGAATGACATTTACCACCACGTAATATTTCTTTTAAGTTAAATCAATGTATTTTTTTAGCCTTCACGCCCTAAAAATTGTAAATACAATATAGTTATCCACCTTGTATATACCCGACAAGTTGTACTTTTTAATTTTTTTGCTGCTAATATATTTCAATGAAAACCCATCTAATAATAATAACAATTAAATTATCATGAAGGGTGAATATAAATTAGAAAGTACAAAAGTGACATATAATTTTAAATACTCATAGCTATTCTAAGTACCCTGATTATATATCCTACATAATTGATTTTTGGTGCTATTAATATAAGATATTAAAAATATATAACAAAATTAATAATAGTCAAATATATCCTACATGTGTAATAGTTTAATATATTAATTTTATATTCACAACCTATTGATTTGACATTTGCATACCTATTTTCCCCCTATAACTCCAACACTCAAATTACATCCAAACATAATCCAAAATGCTTTGCACGTTTTTCAAAAGAATCTTCAAAAATCCCAACCAAAAATCAAATGGGCGAAACGAGTGAAATCCAATCCAAACGAGGTCTTAATCTTTGAACAAGGAAAAGACCGACCATTTGTAATATTATAATTCACATATCATCACTATATATATTATTACCACTAAAAAAGGATTTAGTGTAGATCATATATTACATATGTACAAAAAGACGCAAGGCCAAAAAACAATGTTCTGTACTTCTGTTACAACCTAAGAAAGCATGACTGAAGTGTCATTGCTCCTCTAGACTGCATCGCAGATTCTTTATAATAACCAATATCTATTATCCTTTTTCTTCTAAGCTATCTTTAGTTTTTGTTTGACTTGGTCAAAAACTGTGCGAAAATAATGGGGGTAAGGGGGAGTCCGGTAATACAATACCCGTCTATGTTGTTGGAAAAAGAAATAATGCGCAACAGAAAGTCTTGAAATTTATCTTTCGAGAAAAGTTACAATTCACAATAAATAGTAATTAACCAGCATGTACAACCCTTTCTTAGTGTGCGTATTACACCTTTTTATTTATATGCTAATTATACTATGTTTTTTCTGCACGATAATTCAAACTTTCTTATACGAATAGGTGCGCACAATTCAAAGTTTATTTTTCGTTCAGGAATTTTGACTTACGAAGATTGATGGGATATTTTAGAAAGGTTCATACCGGGTCGGCCCAATTAAATTGGGCCCAACAGGTTTATATCGAATTGCGGCCATTCGACCTAATGGTAGATCGAATTAGCCCCATTCGCTCTACCAAATTCGACATACATGTGGGACCCACGCGACGGGTTCTATAAATACCCCGTCCCCTAACGTTTTCAGACAGATTATACACTCAATACACATTCACATCGATCGAATTCACTGATTCGATACATATTCAATTCGACACTCTTTCAATTCGATCTTCCATCCGGTTCGACATAGCTACCGATTCGATTCAGGGCTTGATCGAACCGTTCTCTTTCGAGGTTCACCATCATCGAACCGAAACCATTCGAGGCTCATCTAATTCGATTTAGAGTAGTATCGAACCACTGCGATTCGAGATTTGTGAATCGAACATCATCCATTCGATCCATCTATTTCTTTGTCATAGAAGATTATTTGGAGTAATTTTATACTTGTAATATACGGTAGGTGTTCCGGACCAAGCTAGTATGTACATTATTTTGGTGTACTTAGGCGCATTATAACAATAATTGGTGCACCGTAATTCGGACGATATAAGACCAAAATAAAGATGACAATTTAGTTTTGGAATGATATATCTTTTTTAGGAAATTAATATGTTTGTAGCTTAACATGATGAAGAAATTCAAGGTGGTGACAGCTCTCTGTTTCTTTCATATCTAACAAGTTACAACAACCACCATCACCATCCTCTAATTTAGCTGTAGATGTAATGTAATTCAACTATATCCCCCCGAAAGCCTAAAAATAAAGTAAAATAGTGATTTTGCTATTTTTATTAATATGTGGAAAGATAGATATAATTGTTAAGAATAATTACAGATACTTCTCCTGAGGTTTGGTGTAATTACAAACACCTCCCCTGAGGTTTGGATAATTACAATCACCTCTCCTCCAACCAAAAGTAAAAATAAATTACCAAATTTTCCCTTGATCAACTTATATGTTAACAAATTTAGATTTAATGTTAAATAAAAGAATACTTAATTAACTTGTACAAGTTTTATTTAAAAACTTGATAGATTTAAGATAATAGTAAATAATTTTATTTATTTATGTAATGTATGTTATTACTATTCATTAATTTTAAAATCATTCAACAAATCCCCACTTTAAATAAAAGAATGATCCTAGGAAAAAAAATAACTTTAAATATTTCATCTTGTTAATGCATATTTATATTGTTTCTTGTACGATATTAGCATATTTTTATTTTTAAAAGTAATTGATAAATTTTTAGAAGTATTAAGATCAACACTAAAACAATTTTACCCAACTATATAATTACTATATTACTTATTTTTTAATTAAACCAACGTCATTAGCAAAAATATTATGATATGTTACATTATCTTTTAAATATTTATTGGTTTAAAATTACTATTGGTGCAAGAATAAAATATGCATGCCATAACGGTGGAAAAAATAATTATGTGTATATATTTTAGAAATTAATTATTTAATTAATAATGTATGTGGTACAGGAAACAATGTAAATATGCATTCAGAAACTAGAATATTTAAAGTTGTTTATTTTCCTAGATAATATATTTTTTTAAAATGGGGATTAGTTAAATGATTTTTAAAATTAATGAATAGCAATAATATACATTAAATAAATAAATAAAATTATTTTACTATTATTTTAGATTTATCGATAGTTTTTAAATAAAACTTGTGCAAGTTAATTAAATAGTCTTTTGTTTTAACATTCTAACACATAAGGGCAAAGTTGATAGTTTATTTTTACTTTTTTGTTGGAGGGGAGGCGATTGCAATTACACCAAACCTCAGGAGGTGTTTGTAATTACAACAAACCTCAGGGGAGGTATCCGTAATTATCCCCGGTTGTTATCGCGCTTCGCCCAACTGCTATAGACGTTGTTCAATCTTAAGCTGTGATGTGAGATCTTTTGATATTTTTCCTACCTTTCATACTGTAATAAATCTTCGAAAAAAAAAATAGAAACCAAAAGAGTAGAAATTGAGAGAAGGCGTTTCCTTTTTCTTTTTCAGTTTGACCTTTTGCAAATTCTTTCTCAAAAACACTGTTCCCTTCTTTGATGATGGCGACCCCACCCACCCCCACACTCAGATCTTTCATCTTTTAAGTGCAAAAACATCTGGCTAAGTTTAAGTTACCCTCTCTCTCTCTCTCAAAAGCCCCTTTATTGTTTTTCCTCTACTTCTTGATGAAAACCTCGTCCATACACAAACCTATTTAATTAGAAGTAGCTTTAATTTGTTACGGATACAGAGAGAGACCCCCCCTATCCACCCGGGAAGATCACATCCATCATTTTTGCATAATAATAGAGATCGCAGCTTTAAAGTCATGGGTAAATGAAGTTTACTTTTTTGTGTGTGTGTGATTACTTTTTATGGCATCGTGTCTTTCAATTAATGGTTTCTGCTGTAATAAGTAGTAGTAGTAGTATCTGAAGTTGCAGTAGTGGAAAATCTCTGTGTTCATCACTTACGTTAACAACTCCTCCTTTTTAATAATATATGTTGGTGCAGAGATATTATAAATAGGGAAATGGATTCGGGCAATAGTCAGTCATCAAGTGGTGGTGGAGATGAGGAGTACGATTCACGCGCCGCTACAGGGTTCATTTCCAACCACCCACCCCCACCCCCACCCGCACCACAAGCAGCAGCTGTATTTGACCCACAACTCTCCAACTATTTGCAACTCTACCAAAACTCAAACACTAATAATAATAATAATAATAATAATAACCAGTTCCTCAATTCCAACATATCCTGGCCGACCAGTGCTACTACTAATAACAACAACAGTCCTGCGCCTTCCAACTTGAACCATGTGGGGCCGGTACGCAACCCCAAGAAAAGGTCGAGAGCATCGCGACGGGCGCCAACCACAGTACTCACAACAGACACCTCCAATTTCAGAGCCATGGTCCAAGAATTCACTGGAATACCCGCCCAGCCTTTTTCCACAACCAGGCTTGATCTCCTCGGTGCCAGATCATCATCATCCGTCCCCCAGTCTTACCTCCGCCGTCCCTTTCCCCACAAATTACAATCATCTACTATCAACCACAACAACAACAACTACGACGCTGACCATCATATAACTACTACTATTGCTGCTGCAGTTTCTTCCACTACTAGTACTACTACTAATTCCCCTATTCTTAACAACTATCAACAACTACATACTTCAAATCTTTTCAACATGAGTATTCCAAACCCACTGCTACTCCAACAAACAAACCCGACCACATTGTTTCCCTTCTCCAATTCCCCTCATTCATTTGGGATTAATTTAGGGTTTGATAATGGACCCAAATTTGGTTTGAATAACATCATCTCTCCATCTCTCGCTGGCCTCCCCAACCTCGTCTCTTCCGATCACAAAGATGATCATGCGGCCGTGGATGAGTACCCAACTACTCATGAAGAATTCAGGGCTGTCAATGGAAGCTACAACCTTTCCAGGATTAATAATAATAATAGTAATAATGCCACAAGTACAACCAACGGCGAAAACACAACAACCACAAGGGGTGGAGAAGGTATGGTGGAATCATGGATTTCTTCGTCAGATTAATCAATATGATTATACTAGCTAGCTAAGCTAGTACACATTACATTACAAAACCATGTTGGCGTATTAATGATGACGGTGGTTATGATGATGATACCGTTGAAACTGAGGTTCAATTTCCTGTTTCTTATTACCACTTACTTTTACACATGTTTGCTTATTTCTTGGGTACTAGCTAATTGATGCTTATTATATTATATATGTACCTAATAAATAATAATAGTCTTCTTTATGGATCTTCATCATATATATATATGCATACACAAAAAGAATACAGATAAAAACCTTTTAGCGTTATAATCATTATTGTCCTACGTCAGATATTATTTATTCTGGACCATATGTGTGTTCTCCTAATTAATGAATTTTTTTTAACTGGAAACGTTCTTCATATATCTCTACACTGCTTTCAAAATGGGTATATATTTTAATTTGACTATTCTGATTCAACATGTTAAAAACAATACAACGTTCAAGAGTCTCAAAAAAAAAAAATATTCAACGTTCAACTTTTTGATCATATAAATATTGACTTGGTCAGTTGGCCTTTCCTTACACTCATGTTGTAACTTATTTTCGGGTTTATTCCCATATTATACATATATATCATGTACTCAATATAGTCTACGTACGGGTTTTGATCGATTTTATGTTTTCTTTGTTTCATTTTTTCTTTTTTCTATTTTGCGTTTCGTTTCTTCTCAAGTTTTAATGTCACCATGCATTGTTTTCGATTTCTGTGGTACACACACCCCACAGGTTGCACGAAATAATTTCTCCCGTGTTTGGCCAATTTTGTGTGTAGAAAAAGGTCAGTGCAATGCGTTACTATCATAAGAGATTAACACAGAGACCTTTTCATGTTTGTCTTATTTATTACATATATACGTTGGCCAACTTAAAAATTGACAGTAGTATCTCATAAATTGTCAACTTTGTATGATATAATTTAGTTACTAGTCTTTATATTTCACTAGATGAAATTCTCCATTCTGTCCACAATCCATGATGTAAATCTGTGTTTGCAAAAGTTGTTGCACGTGATGAATTTGTCTTTATGCTTACAAAGATCTTTTCCGACGTATAAAGAAAACGGGTGTTTTTCTAATTTCCTGTAACCATATTAAAGGGGTATATCCAAGCCTTTTTTTACATAATTCTGAGTTTCTGAAATATTAATAGCCCCACATTAATTATAAATCAAAAGTCAATACTCTTGCGCATATTTGATTAAAAAAAAAAAGACACTCTTGCAGGGGCGAAGCCAGGATTTTTTAGGAGGGGGGGCGAGATTACGCTAAAAACATATACGAGAAATTATTGATTTTTTTTTTAAATATTGCTCTTGAGATAAGGGACATATTCAGTAAATAAGGTGGCTCTAAAGCTTAAAATGTAATATAGGTGTTGATGAAGCGGCTCATTCTCTTTAAAATCAGTCTTCTACCATCATGAGAAGTTTTTTTTTTTTTTTTTTCTAAATAATGAATATAAGCTCCCAAGAGTATCGTGCGGCCAGTATTTTACTACTTCTTAAAATAGATTTTAATCTCTTTTTCTTACTCATCGACTTGTATATAAAATCTTTATTAATCAACTAATACGATGGTACTTCATTATATGCAGTTTAAAAGGGATATTTTACTATTATTTTATAGATTACTCATCTTACTTTGTGCGAAACAAATAATGGATATAAAAGGTATTCTCTAACTAAGATAATGCAATTATAAAACTAAATATCAAATTCTAAGTCTAATAGAACTCATAACGCTTATTTGTATAAATATACATCAAGGACATATTTCAAAAAGACAGAATTGAACAAAGACTTGCTATTTGGGTGATATTTTTTAATAAATAATTTAAAGTGTGATTCATTTTTTTGTGCAATTAAATAAGTGTGGCACATTAAGATATATTTATACTTTTCATGGGCTTTACACATAAAATGGACAATTGGTACAAAACAATAAATATGTGGGCCATTTTATAATATAAGAATTGTTAAAAATAAAGAGAATAGTGGGCCATTTGTTGGATCAAATCCCTTTGAGGGTGGGGACGTGGGGTGGGGTGGGGGGGCAAAACAATTCAGTTGCAGCAAAATCTTAGATTTTTATATACAAAATTAGTACTAATCTAACAATTAGGCAGAAGTTGGGGGGTGCAGGTGCACCCACATGCACCCCCCGTGGCTTCGCCCCTGCACTCTTGGGCATAAGAAAAGTATATGTACTAATTTGTGACGTGTATATTGTTCGTCAATCTAAAATTTTAAATTCTTTTTTTTTCTTGTAAAATAGGGAGTAGTCAGTGGCGAGATTCGGGGGATATTATAGTTGGGCGCCGCAGTCTCGTGTTAAAAGCAAAATTAATTTTTAAGGTTTTAGGTTTGTTTTATTATTTTAGGACAAGGGGGCAACGAAAGAAGGTCCATTATAATTGCACATCAGACATGAGGATTTCATTGTTAAACAAGTATCGAATGCGCCAAATTCGATCTAAATAATAGATCGAATCGTCCCGATTCGATACTCGTTCCCCAACTACTACTGGGCCCGGAGGATGGGGATTATAAATACCTCGTCATCTGACATTCTCAGCACGTTTTCAAGACTAGCACTTACCAACTCAATATCAAACTCTTTAGATTCGATACTTACCACTCGATCGAAGCTCATGTATTCGATACACCCCATTCGATCGAACCTACCAGATTCGATACTCAGCAACTCAAGCTAATCCTACATCGAGGCATAACTATTCAAATTGTTCAACATAAAGGGCGACATAGCGCCAAAACAAATTAAAAGTGTTCATAAAAACAGAAAATTAAAACTGAAGCCCTTAGGTTTCGGCGTCATCCTCATCCTCAGAAGAGCGATAAACATGAGGCATAGGAGGAGGGGAAGACATTATCCTAAAGACGAGTTTCTCGCTCTCGAGCAGACTCGCAAATTCGTCCTCAGCAGCGATAGCTCATCGGTGGGGGTGGAAAAATTTCTCTATTGGGCCCCAACGAGAGGTCCAGCCACTCTTGATTAAAACTGCCGCGGAGATATTTTGTGCTATGGAATTGCTGGACAATAAGCACGTGGGCTTTCCTAGCATCCCGAGCCCCTCTCCGAGTGTTAATCTCTTGAAAGGTGTTGCTTCTGAGGAACTCCTCGGCAATTTCCACCCTCTGCTACGCAGTAGGAAACTGCTTGAGTGACAAAACAAGATTAACAAGGAAGAATAGAAAGATATCTATTTAAAGTCGTATAAAATCCTTTACCTCGCTGATACCACGAGCATATCCGACTTCCTCAGCCTCGACGCTCTTCTCTGTTTTGGGAGCAAGCTTCTTCTCAGGCTCAGCAATTCGTCTCTTCAGCACACCATTTACTGGACGAAAGGTTGTCAACTTGCAATAGGAGCCGATCAACGGTCTCTCCTGCGAGCTTCACCGCGTACCTGTTGTTGGAAACTCGAGCTGCGTAGTCCCTCACGTGCTGCATGTCTTTCTAATTATCCTCCAATGCCGTAATTTCAACCCCTCGATCATGGCATCCACTAGCCCTCTAGTCTGAGAGAACGACATAAAAATGGTTTAATAATGAATCATAAACAAGATATTATATCCGAAGAATATAGTATTACCGCACCGATCATTTGAAGTGCATTCCGCTCTACCATCTTTGTTTTCTCAGCGAAAATTGCATAAGGAACTGCAAGATTCGGAAGAATGACCTTCAGGGCGTTGATCGCATCCTCCTCGAATAACTTGTAATCCGCGATGCGGGCCCGCAGACCATGACTTGGCCCCACCCTAATACTTGCCCCGTCAACGGGGGCTGAACTATCAGCAGATGTCGAAGCGCCCGTGCGTGGCACATGGGGGACGGTACCTTCAGTTTGGGAACGAGTCTGCGGAACCTTCCTTCGTTTGGCGCATGAGCTGCAACCTCAGCATGTTCGGCGTCCTCATTTTGATCTGTGCCAGCACCATCAAAACCTCTCGCATGACTAAATTCGGCGGGAGGAGGAGTATTTGCACGACCTTGGCCCATAATATCGTCGGAAGGATCAGACGAGGCTTCAACCTGGGCAGGAGCGAAAGCCTCAGCTGCGGCCTTCTTACTCTTGTTCTTCCTCTTCCTCGGGGTTGGTACCGTAGGAGCAGTGGTAGTTTGTGAACCTTTGTTCTTAGCAGCTAGAACTCGACTTATCTGGGCGTGACGGTTCATGATGAATTCACCTAAATAGATAAACGAGCGTTAGTAATATCATAAGGTTGAAACTAGAACAGAAAATCAACTAAAGATACGAAATCTATACCAAGCGTAAATCTCCCGTTATAATGAACTTGAGATAACCCAGCTAAGGATAACACACGATTTTCTACTAATCTTTTAACATTAAACTGGTGGTCACGAACTAAGTTCGGGATAAAATTGCAATCCCATGGAGGAGGGCGCACACCCCGTGGTATTTCAACTCTCGCACCATCAAACCAATCGCGATGATATGTATCAAATTCTCCCTCATAGCTCTCTTCGATGTAAAAGTATCGTATTTTCAGTTCTTTCCGTAACTAGAGGCCTCGCCACTCAAAAACTTGTGGTGTCTCAATGCTTTAACGTGATAAAAGCCTATTTTCCTCCTACAAACTTTGAAAAGAGCCCAACAATCATTGGCACCTTGCGGCTCGCCTAAGGCCTTCATCAAGATGATGAAACCAATAATGTGCCCAAACGATTTCGGTGTCAGCTGACTCGGCACAACCCCGATGGACCTAAGAATCAGTTTTACCTCGACTGGAATCAGAAATCGCAACTCGTTGGCTAGCTGACCCACAAACACTGTGAGGTGACTAGGGGGAGTGTCCATGCGCTCGTCCGGGCTAGGGATGACTATCTTATATCTGTTTCTAATGTTGTACGTTTCGCGCAAGAAAGGGCGACTATGCTGCAGTCGTGATACATAAGCGTTGTACACCATACCCAGGACCTCCACATAGTCATCAATCTCCATATTGATGACTTCAGTTTCTTCACCTGCTTCACTGGGGGCACGATTATCCTCAGTAGAAAATGATTGGGAATCGTCTTCCCTAGCTTGCGGGGCGGTTGGTCATCATTACCATCAAAATGATCATCCCTCGGCGAATCGACAGAATCGATATCGATTAGATCATTATCATCTCCCCGCGATAAGCTCGAACCTGCAGGAGCACCTGCAACGCCCACCACAAAGTTGATTGAACAAGAGCTTGAGCCGCTGCTAGACTCAGTCCGCGACGTCGATTCATAACTCACCATCTTGATCGACACAAACTGAAATAAAATAAAATAAAAATAAAAGGAAGCGGACTACGTGAATACGTCACTCTCGACATTTACGACAACTGCACAATATGTTTAAACACCATTTACTATGCAAGCAAATAACGACACACAAAGTAAGCGAATAATCATTTACCTTGATTATAGCTGAAATATCAACAAACGATGGCGAAAGAAATTGCCTACAAAAAGAAGCAAGATTAAAATAAATTAGAGGCAAAAATTTGCATTTTCAGCAAAAAGCAAGAAATATTTTTCTAAGGCATTAGATCGAATGATCTTTGTTCGATACAGCCAGCATCGAATCAATCACATTCGATGCAGGATGTATCGTACCGTGCCGGTTCGATGTTACTCACTTTTGAGCCTCAGTTTATTCGGAGTGAAGAATGAGCTTTTAAGCCTCCCATTCCTTTATATAGAAGTGGAAAAAGCCCACTAGGCCCACCAGAACGAACATCGAATCACACCAATTCGATATTCATTCCAATATCAAACGATGGAAATTCAATCGATGTGCGAAAAAGGCGAAATGTAGATCGAACCTATGCCGTTCGATATAGAAGCTAGAATCGAGTGAAACCCATTCGATCGATAACATAAACATTGAAAAATATATAAATTTAATTATCTTTACATAGCAGATACGAATATAATGGCAAATCCGTACGAGAGGTTTTCAATATGGTTTAAGGCCTGGCTCGATAGATCAAATACAATGCTTGGGACCCACGTCTTTCAGATCCCGCCTCCAAATCGGGGGCATGATTTTCAACATTATCAAATATTGTAAACAAAAGGCGCACAATAAAGGTAGAATGTTATAGTTTGGTAATAGTCATAGAACTATTTTCGGTAATAGTCATAGAACTATTACCAAAAATAAATTAACGTCGATCTAAAATATCACGTCTATATCCAATATTGGCACTTTTTAATGCCACTACTCACCAACAATTATTTTTTTTAAATGCCAGAGCTTGATTGCTCAAAATCAATAGCAATATATTATTTTAATAAATAATTGCAAAGCTTAAATATACACCACAATACCATTAAAGATAAAAAGATGAAACCTTTATTAAAAATCAAAATCTGATAGAAAAACTAACATAACAGAGCCCTCAAATATTTTATCAAATTGTGCGGTACTTTATTAAAAAGAAATTACAAATACTACTTTGAAAGTAACTTATTGGCTATTGTTTACACCCACTCCAACACTCTAACTTTCTTGAACCCAAATCTTCAAATAATTTATCATTTTTTGGCAAGTAAATCATCCACGCATGTCAGCATCAAATTCTTTCAATTTCTGCGAATAACAACAACAACAACAACAACAACAACAACAACAACAAAAGAAAGCAAGAAATGTTGTATTAAATTCTTTCATAATCGTATCATTTATATACCACAAAATAATATTGATATTCGAGAGATATAAAAACACTCACCACATAACATATCGGTCAAGCAATGAATTTCTCAAGCCCTACGCTTCCTACCAAACTTTTCCATCAACCATTTTTTGGTAGAGTCGTCGAGATTGAACTTAGTCTAAAAAAAACCAAAATTAATCAACCAAAAATCAAATGAAATATCTTATTGAAAAATCGACACATCAAAACAAATCCATCACACCTGGAAAATCACCCACATTCTATCCTTGTACTTCTTAGGAACTTTGTGCTAGTTCTCATACGAAAGTGGAGCATTCTTTCCATCTCGTATGAGTGTCCCAATAAAATTGGACATCTTAGTTGCATTTTGGTCATATGGCTGTCCATATTTATTACATCTAACTTCCAATAGTCCATCATCCTCACGTCGACCCCAATTACCGCGCATTTGTGTAAACCAACTTTTCTTCTTCGTTTTGCAGTTGACATCTAATAAAAACAAAACCAAAGTTACTGATTATAATAAACCAAAACAACACCAAAAGAAGTGGGACTTTGATAGCTATCCCAATCATGAATAAAATTGAATCTAATTCGCTAACATATGGTCTGACATCATTACAATTGTATTATCTCATTCTCAAACGAGTTATAATTGTATTTGGCCACTCTGCTTGTACTTTTGAAATGTATATAGTACTATATATACCAATACCTCTTCGAGACAGTTTTCGGTGATTCGTGTCAATGCGTGCATCTTCGCTCAAACGAATGAACATAGGGATCAGGATTCATCGACATCATGCGAGTAGAAACCAATTAGTATTAGAGGTAGATAACATAACACCAATATCGACAGAACTTGGTTACAAATGATAACAGAATAACAGACTCATAGGCACTAAATTAATCCCTAACAATGTTATCCAAGTTCTATATGTACTGAACCCCTCAAAACCAATTTGTACCCTATCAATTATGTTTGGACATAGTGCAAAACCCAACCTTACACATGAGATTAAAGCCACCCAACTATATACAGATCATAATCCATCATGAAATAATAAGTTAACATATTTTTCCAGTTGAATTGGTACTTTAGTCAGACTATAAAATAAACTCCAAAACTCCAACACTTAATATGTCATGAAAACAGATATCTAAGCAAAACAAGTAACCATATCAATTTCAAATAAGAAGTGATTCAACTTACCTTCGGCAGTAGACAAGTCGATGGTTTAGGTTGTGCTAATCTCAAATATTGATGGTCCACAAAGAAACTCATCACCATCCTTTATAAGCTAGGGTATACCACCAAAATTTTAACATTACCCTCTAAACATTTTAATTTTTTGATAGAATTGGCGGGGGGGGGGGGGGGGGGGGGGGGGGGGGGGGGGGAGAACGTCGTAGATATCTTCCCTAAATTTTAGGTCTTCAAAACTTTCTTCCCTAAATTTTAGGTCTTCAAAACTTAAAAGATTGGATGTGGAGGTGTATCCAAAATTGAAAACTTCTAATAGCTAATTAAGGTAGCGAAAATTAAGGAAACTTACCAATAGAAACAGATACTTAGTAATGTAAAATGTTATCAATCGGGTGGGAACTGCAAAAGGAAAACATAATGAAAAAGAGGAAGAAACGTTCTAAAACCTTGTATTTTGATTATTTTTTTCTTTGTGTTTACAGCTAGTAAGATAAGTGGACACATGTTATTATAATATAAAAAGAAGTGGGTGTGTGTTAAATTCTTTTTTGATGAGTACATGTTAACTTATATTATCAAATTACATATACAATTTAATACTAATATATATATATATATATATTATATGTATATACATTACTAATCGTGTTTGTGATTAAGCTTTAGTTTAGTATTTTTGGTTTGATAAATAGTTTTAATTTAGTTTAAAAGTAAGTTTTATTTTCTATTTATTTTTCTTATTCAACCGTATTTGTTAATTCTATATACACAAAAAAAATTACTCTTGCCATAATGGAGACGTTGATTTCTAATCAGTTTAACTTCTTTAAAAAAAAAATTAGTTAAGCCATTTAGAGTGTAATTTTGAACTAAAGAGAATTTTCCACTATTGCATTACTGATAGGTGGGGGTGTGCACAACGATATAACAATATCAATGATCGATATTTTAAAAATAGTTTATTTGATACTTTAAAGTTCAAATTATTCGCCAAATCATATTAATTCGATACGATCGATAATTTATAGAGCTCGATTCAGTACTTTCGATGATTCATGCTTTTGTCAAAGTTTTCTTGAATATTTATTCATCACTTAATAAAACTTAAATAAAACTATTAATTTGGTGTTATTTCGTATTGTTTACAAGATAATAAAATACAATACAACCGAGCCTGAAATATACCAAATTATGCTAGTCTATCACAAAGAACGGACTAACTTTGTTCGCAACACCTATTACACAATTAAAATGGCTAGAATGACTAAAACAACCCTCGAGTGTCAAACCGAGAACAGTCGAACGGAGGCAGGTTCAATGCTGGAAAAACTGTCAAATCCCTAAACAATCGAGCGGAGACAGGTTTGACCTTCAAAACCCTTAAACTGGGAACGTTGATTGATAACGATCATACGAATGTACTCTCTATCCGCATTACCAATCGAACGTTTGGTTCGATTCTTGTAGAGTTGGTGAACAATAATTAACGATCTGACGTGAATCTCGGGATCTGGGTATTTAATTATAAACCTCGGGATGCAGCCCAACTCTACGAAAAGCAATAACAATCAAACGGTGTTGTTCGATTGTCCTAAAACTGTCGAACGACCTATGTTCGACTTTTTTTTTGTTTGGGCCGATGATGGGTCAAACCGACCCAGTTTATTTCTAGGCCACCTAAATGATTAATTATCGCAAAGTTAATACATTACTTATAATGATATTTCTGTATAATGACATTATATTAATCTATAGTGACATCGTCAAATTAGTATCATTAATCCTTATTAATTAATGTCACTAAAAATTTAACTATATGTGGCATTTTAAAAGAATGACTTGACATAGGTTTACAGTGACATTGTAAAGTTGTTGTCATTAATTAGTGTGTGCTAATGTCACTAATTTACTAATTGTTAGTAGCGTTTTTAAAAAATGATAGTATATAAATGTAGGGTGGTGTTCTTAAACCAATGTCATTAATACTTTTAAGTCAATGCCACTAATGTAACAGATATAGTGACAATTTTTGAAAGGCCATCTAATTAATTAATCGTGTCATTTTAAACTAAATGTCACTAGTAGGGTGACACTATAGGCTATATTTGTTGTAGTGGCTCGACCGTAGCTAATGTTAATTTTTTTTTTCTATTTTGTATATTTCTTTGTGTGATTTTCATTTCTTTATGTTTTTAGTTTAGTAAAATTACCAATAATAAGTAATAATTAACTAATTTGTTAGTAATGAGTTATTATTACGATTGGTGTATTGTTGTGCGACGTATATATTAGTATTACATATACACTTAGTCATATCTCGTGTATGTGATTGAAATATCGTTGTGACGTGTTGATTGGTGTATCGATGAAATGTGATGATTTGTTATGATGTGAAGTTACAATCTTTATTTAACGTTCTATTGGGAGATACATACATACATATACTATTGACAAACAAACGACATTATGTATCATTGTTATTATGAACCGACATTAGTAATGTCATTTGATTGTTCAATGAAATCATCATTGTTTATTTAGTTAATAATTACTTGTTATCGACGTAATTGATAACAAACAACCAATTATATTTAAAATAATCGTCGAAAATTTACAATTAAGTACTTGAATATTAGTAGCTACCGACCTGCGGTAGCTGATTTAGTTAGTAGCTACGGATTGGCAGCAGGTACTGTTAGGGTATAAATATTAGCTACCGCCATTTGGTCGCTACTGTTAGGGTCTGAGTAAAGGGTTTAATCAAATTTTCAAATGTGTGCCAACGGTAAGAACAGTTAGCTACCACTACGCGGTAGCTAATGTCAATGGTAAGAAAGGTTAGCTATCGATTTTTGATAGTGAATGTCAACGGTAAGAACCATTAGCTACCGATTTTTCGTATCTAGTCATTAGCTAAGGAAATTCCATCGCCACTTGTCCGTAGCGACGAAATTATTGACGGAAATTTTGTCGGTAATAAGTGTGGCCACCGATTGGTTGTCGCCAATAATTTAAGTGACGAAAATTATGTCGGTAAACTCATTAGTTACGGAAATTTCGTAGCTTATGACTAGTTACAAAATTTCGGTAGCTAATTTGCGGTAGCTAATATTACGAAATCTTGTAGTGATACTGCCCAACTTAAAAATTGAAAGTAGTATCTCATAAATTGTCAACTTTGTATGATATAATTTAGTTTCTAGTCTTTATATTTCACTACATGAAATTCTCCATTGTTTCCACAATCCATGATGTAAGTCTGTGTTTGCAAAAGTTGTTACGCGTGATGAATTTGTCTTTATGCTCACAATCAATGTTGTGAAAAGCGCTGCTAAAGCGCGCTCCGAGCGAAACGGAGTCAAAAACGCACTAGAGCGCTTGTTTTGTGCGTGGCTTTCCTGGAGCGCGCGCTCTAAGGGCCAGAGCGGACGCTCCAAGCGCGCTCCAAGCTCTACGCACATTTCCTTTTTAATAGCCTGGCCCGTTCAGATTTGAGAGTTTGTTCGGCCCAAAGAAAGAAAGAATGGGCTATTCAAAATGAGCCCAAAAACAAAATTAAATGGAGATTGAAGAAGAAAAAGGGTTTGGCATCCTTTTATTTTTTTCACTATTCATTATTCAATTGTGTGAAGTTGAAACAGTGATTTAGATTTCAGAGGTAAATTTTTTTTATATTTTTTTTCTGAATAATTTTCTGTTAATCTCATAAAATATTTGTGAATAATTCTACTGTTTAATAATTCATTAGTATGGCATAGCAGTTGCACAGTATTGAATCATTAGTGATAATGGGTCCAACTACGTGAATGCTGGAAAACGACTTATGGAAAGGTACAAGAATTTATATTGGACTCCATGTGCTGCACATTGCATAGATCTTTTGTTGGAAGATATAGGCAAACTGAAGATTCATCAAGAGACACTTGCTAAGGCTAAACAAGTCGTAAAGTTCATCTATGCTCACACTTTGGTTTTAAATATGATGAGATCATTTACAAAGAATCATGAATTTCTTCGACCTGCAGTGACTCGATTTGCAACTTCTTATCTTACTCTTTAGAGTATCTTTAAACAAAAACAAGCTCTCCAAAGCATGTTTTCATCAGAACAATGGAATTCAAGTGTGTGGGCTAAAAAGCCAGAAGGTGCAAAAGCTAAGGATACTGTAGTATATGATCGGTTATTTTGGGGTCATGTTAAATATTGTATTCAAAGTGTGATTCCATTAGTAAGTGTTCTGCGGGAGGTTGATTCAGAACAAAGACCGCCGATGGGTTTTATATACGAGTTAATGGGTGCAACTAAAGAAAAAATTGCTTTGAATTGTAATCATAATGTGCAAAAGTATACTCATATATGGAATAAAATTGATGCTAGGTGGATGCCACAACTTGACAGACCATTGCATGCTGCTGACTATTATTTGAACCCTCAACTTCGATTTGAGGATATATTTTCTACTTGTGAAGAAGTGAAGAAAGGGTTGTATGAGTGTATGGAAAGGATGTTGAGTTACAGAGATAGGCTTAAGGCCGATGTTTAACTAGATCAATACGATAATGGAACAGGTGATTTTGGGACTAGAATTGCGAAGGATTCGAGAAAGCTGCGTTCTCCAAGTAAATAATTTTCTTTTGATTGTATTATTAAAATATTGGACATTTTTTTTATCAATATGTGATTTTCTTAAGGTGTTTCTAATCTTTAGTGGGTAATTTATTTTATAGCGGATTGGTGGACACGCTTTGGGAGCAAAACACCGAAATTGACTAAATTTGCAATTCGTGTGCTAAGTCTGACTTGTAGTTCTTCTGGTTGTGAAAGAAACTGGAGTTCATTTGAAAGGGTAAATAATTATTTGTTTGTATATTTCCGTATTTCTTTTATTAGTATGTCATTTTTATTCTTTTTCTTTATGTTAGATACATACGAAGAAAAGAAATAGGCTTGAGCATAAGAAACTAAATGCTCTAGCTTATGTCATGTACAATACGAGACTACGTGAGAGAAGTGTTAGAAGAAAAATACAAGAAATTGACCCGATTTGTTGAGGAGATTGATTCAGATGACGAGTGGATTACTGAGAAAGAAGACCCGGTACTTCCTAATGATGCGTCGTGGCTTGATGATGCTAATTTATTTGATGTGGAAGTGATTAGGCAAATTCCTAATGAAGCCTACGACATGGAGAGTAGTTCTCGTCCTAATATTTCTTCAAGTCGACCACAAAAGAAAACAAGGACAACCGAAGCTTCTAGCAGTATGTCTCTCTTTACATATTGTTTATATGTGTATTGGTTTGGAAATTGATATTTACATGTGAGATTTTTATTCGATCAGGCAGGCCTCATAATATTGGAGAAAGCAGTGAGGGAGACATGAACCTTGGTGAAGATGGCGTAGAAGATTTAGAAAGTTCTCTTGGAAGAAGAGCCAATGAAGAAACAGTCGTTCTCACCAATGTTGAGATTTTAAATGGTCCTTATACTGAACATGGGGGAGTTGGTGGGAGTCATGCAGATGATATGAATGATGTTATGTTTGAAAGTGACTAAGTAATTTTATGGTTCACAAATTGCAATTTTAAGTATTTATTTAATATGTTTTTTTATATTTTATATTTTTTGTGAAAGCGACTATGAATGATCTTTATGGATATTTTTGAATCTAAGAAATATTGGTTTTAGACTTTTAGTTGAAATATGCTTTTGAACATTCTGCAGATTATATTATTTGCATCTTTTTGTTCTAGTCAATATTTTTTCCAATGTTGTTTACGTAATTATATTTTTATATTTGAAATAAAATAAAAATACCAACATTTGTGGAGCTTACGCTTAACGTCTCTGAGCTTACGCTTCGCTTCTAAGTATGAAAAACGCTCGCCCTGCGCTTTTCGCCTTTCACAATACTGCTCACAATGATCTTTTTCCACGTATAAAGAAAACGGGTGTTTTTCTAATTTTCTGTAACCATATTAAAGGGGTATATCCAAGCCTTTTTTATCTATAAAAAAAAGCCTTTTTTTTTTACATAATTCTGAGTTTCTGAAATATTAATAGCCCCACGTTATATATCAAAAGTCAATACTCTTGTGCATATTTGATCAAAAAAAAAAACAAAAAAAAAACTCTCGGGCATAAGAAAAGTATTTGCACTAATTTGTGACGTGTATATTGTTCGTCAATCTAAAATTTTAAATTTTTTTTCTTGTAAAATAGGGAGCAATCAGTGGCGAGATTCGGGGGATATAGTTGGGCGCCGCAGTCTCGTGTTAAAAGCAAAATTAATTTTTAAGGTTTTAGGTTTGTTTTATTATTTTACGACAACGGGGCAACGTGTACCCCTTGATTACGGTAATGCTTTCGATTCATAGTATATGTGCTAGTCCATTTGCATAACCTATTTAATTAATTTCAAGCAGATGTTTTTATTCGTTTTATATTTAAAATACTCAAAAATTTCTGAGTATTATTGTTTGGGATTTAAAAAGAAAAGTGAAAATGCATTTGCCATATGTTGCGTGATATGACTATGTTATGTTCTTACGCAAGAAGCATTGATTGCTAGTTTGACTTTGACTCTCGGAACGAAACTTTTGCCTTACCAAGATCTATTTAATCAGAGAATATAGTTAATGTTCCCTGAACATTTCAACCAGTTTGCGCAAGTATATTACTTGCATTACAAATTTGTAACTTATTTGTATATTTGTTTATTGTTGAGAAAATAGACTGGTTTTTCGTCATATTTTGCAAATCCAATCGTAAATAATGCATTTAGCCCGACAGATTATTGATTGCAAATCAGTTCCCTAATCTGAAAATTCTATGAAATATGATAATTGAGAAGTGATGGAGGTATTTTTGAAAAGCCCAAAAAAGTGTTTGGGCCGGCCTACCAAGAAAGGCCCGAAAATAAAACGATCGAATAAGTGTTGTTTGACTGTTATTCAGACAGTCAAATCGAGCCCCGTTCGACACTCATTCACCGCATTCTACTAGGTTCCACGGGACGGGATCTATAAATACCCCGTCCTCCGACATAAATGCACACATTCATTACTATCGAGAAACCACTTACTATCGAATCGTGTTATTCGACTGTTCTTGAGTTCGATTGTTAGCTGTCGAAGCCGTACTAGTTCGAGACTTCCTACCATCGAATCAATCTCGTTCGACCGATGAAACGGTTCGAGTGTTATCACCATCGAATTATTCACGTTCGATCGATCAACCAGTTCGAGAGTTATTTCCATCGAACCGACCTGGTTCGACTGCTACATAAACTCGAGAGTTTTACCGTCGAACCGTTCTGGTTCGACCATCTGCAGATTAAGGCTATTTCACTTATTTTACTTGGTTTACTTGTATGAAGTGTTTTGGACCAAACTAATTCATTCATTGTAATAGAATAACATTATTTTGGTATAAATGAGGCCCATTGTAACGAGCACTCAGGTGTATTGTAACCCAAATAAAATAAGACCACAATAAGAAATTTTATTAATTCTCTTAACAGAGATCTCAGGAACCGTTTTCAACAAAATCAAAGGTCCAACTATATATATATATATATATATTATACATAAACATATTTGGGATAGAGGTATTGCTTATTCTCATCCATATTTCCTCTAATTTAAAATTTTATAATTCCGTTATACTCAAAAAATTACAAAAACTATCTTACAGAAATCACATATAACACTTAATAATTGTTGAAAAATTATGACTTTTCCATGATTTTGATAATTTATTTGAATAGGGGCTCCTCTTTATAAAAGTGGAACTTCTTTAGCTCAATGAAATCTACGTTTCGTGTAGATGAATCTAGTATATTTAATTATTCAAAACCATTGTGGGATGAATGAGAAATTAAATGAACAAGCAAGCTAGTTGAAATAAGTTATCTTGAAGAAATGAAAGGAAATAGGGGGGAAGGTGAAAAGTCACCATCCTACATGGAAAGTTTGAGCTAAATTAGTACACCTAATAAGTTATTCGTTTGTGATAAGGGTTTGGGCCCCAAGGGGTACCACTAGTCTTTGAAGGGAGGAGACTTAGATGGGCTATGCTTCAATTCAAGCCCACACACGCGCGCCGCCGCCGCCGGCCGTCTGGACCGGACACGGACCCGGGCCCGAGCCGTGGGCTTGGGCTTTGGCTTTGGCTTGAGTTTGAGCTTGATACTTATCTTTTTGGACAAAGTTTAATTAAGTAATTGATTAAATGTTCAGAAAATAATAAGCAACGAATTTAATAATTAATTAAACGTAATTAGGTGTCAGAATCTGGTCGAATAAGTGTGTCTAGTGGCTGCGAAAATTGGAGGGAAAATCCAGTCAGCGAATAACCACCTACACACCCCGTCAGCAGAATAAGTGCCACCTTTCATCCGAATAGGTGCACAGTCAGCCGAAATGGTGTAAAATCTGGCGGGAAAGTTGTGACGTGGAAAAAACATGTCCGTCCAGTCAACCCCAAGGCCAACTTTCGTAAACTATAAATAACCCCCCTACTTCTTCATTTTTCATTCAATCACAAACATTCTTTCTGTATATCTGTTTTGTTGCGAGAGTTCAAAACAATACTTTAGTTCGTCGTTTCTTAATATTCGAAGTGCTGCCATATTAAGAAGATAGTCGTTGCATCTTGGGAAGCGATTGCCGATCAAACCGTAAGCACCGAGCGGGGCAAATATCGTTTTAAAGAGAAAGAGTCCAACTCTTGTCTCGACTTTCAATCTGGTTTGTTTTCTGTTTTACACCCGTTACGTTCAACAATAATTAGGTACAAACATTAAAAAAGTTATACCTAATAAAAATTAAATTAAATTATTTTAATTTACATTTGCCATCTTACACTTATTCATTAGCTACAAACATAAAAAATATAGATCTAACAATAAATTAATTACTATTTCAAATTTATCCTTTAAAAATTAAAGAAAATATAAACTTCTTAATCATTCTTGTATTATGTGATATGGAAATCCATTCTTTTTCAAAAGAACTATGCAACAAAGTATAAAAACGTCTTAACGAAACACGACTAGTTACGTACGTGCTAGGCTGCTAGCATTGACCGTTGGCTCTGAGTGCAATTTTATTTTTCCATATAAAGTGTTTCTTTTTTATGAATATATACGAATTATCATTCTTTTCATGTTCGTTAATTTATTTTAAAACCACATAATAAAAAAAATTAAAAAATCAAAAGGCTTATCGTCCATAACAAAGCTAACTTCCAGGCTCCAGCAAAACGAATTGACGTAAATAGCATCTCCAGGTTAACTTTATATCACATATATGTCCTGTCTAACAACCGTATATACCCTGACAAAAATACAATAGGAATTCACAAAATTGTTTACTTAATTTTTTTCTTTTGATAAGTAAATACTGCATATATTAATGAAGAGCCAAACTGAATAAGTTTGTACAACCCAAACTAGGAAAACTACCGTCGATGAAGCACTCTATTGGAATAGAATTAAGCGGAATAATTCCATCCTAGTTCGAGCCTTCTACCCATTTAACAAGAGAGATGGCAACAAAATTACAATTACTATTAACAAATTTGAAAATCTATTGAGGTCATCCAAACCAGATACGTTTGATCTCATTGATAAGGGGATGTGCCATCGTCAGTTAATTAGTAAATATTATTCCCTAATTAATATAACGAGAAGGTAACTAACTTCTTGTTAAAACAGTATCAACTTATCTCTTCATTGTTGGTTCCGATGTATAACTAAACAAGAATAACACAATGATATATATACATATCAAAAAGTAATATTTGTTAACATTCGCATATAACATGTAATTAACAATAATAGACAAGAGATATCTTAAATAATTTACCTCTCAGCAACTGTTAGAAATTCTTGGAGTGAAATTTGTTGGACGAGTCGGAAGTGAGAACTCCTCCCCTTAAGTTCACTATGTCGCGCCTACCGCTTCAAGACATCGACAACACTGACCTCCCAAGGTGCACCGTCCTTCCCCGAACAGCTTCGTGAAGCTCGAAAACTGCTCATTTCGAAGCGAGAGTGACGATGCATAATTCGCCACGCCCTTAGAAACGGGCAAAAAATGGTCCCCCGCAAAAACGACTAAGGGTTATAGGAAAGGCACACCCGGGTCACGACCAGCTATTACTCAAACAAAGGCACACGGTCAGGTATCCAGAGAAGGTACCCACGAGCCATGACCAATTAACACCCCAATAAGGGTATTAGGTCCAAATGCCCGAAGAAGGTACCTTCGAACCACGACCGACCAACGCCCCAAGAAGGGAGTACGGCTCGGATCTAAAGACTCGGGCATACCTCTCCCAGCGACCCGAGATCAGTCTAAAACTTGGGTACCCGCGAGGAAAGGTCATGGGGAATCCCCCTAGACCGATGTGGATAATTTCCCGACTGGCTAGCTACCACTCGGATCTCACGGGACCCATGGTAAGGGACTCCCAAGTGGTGATATCCAACACTTAGCCAAAATATCAAGAAAGAAGGAGGATAATACAAAACATTAAGGACACGAGTGAACACAAGGAAGGGTCAAGACCGCTCAAATCATGGTCTAGAGATAGCCCGAAGGACTATACAATTATGAAGAGCGACTCCACGAGTTCCTCTCTAAACACACGACCAGGAAAGCCACTCGACCCCCTAAGCAGAACCCCATACACTACCATGTTCGAAAAATGCGCCAACTACACTCATTCAGCGTAGCTCCCAACCACCCGCATTATAGCAAAAGACTATGCCTCATTGGCCCAAGTCAGCCATTAGAGTAGAAATCGACATTTTTTATCGGTGCAGGCCAACGATTGGGGCATACTAGCTCTCTCTCATTGGCTCAGAGACACCCTCGAAGAGCATTGGAGCAGATGTCTTCACTACCTCTCAGACGAAAATCAGTCAAACCTACGCCATTGGTCATCCCCTGACACACGACCCGCATTGGCGCAGAATACCTTCGCCCTATTGGCCACCAGCACCACCCGAAGTTAAGACGGAAAGACCAACCCCTATTTGCCGAAGACCCTAGCACTATAAATAGCCTCCCATTTTAGAATCAGAAAACAAGTTGTACACAACACAAAATAATCACAAGCTTTGCCAAATTCCACAATTATACTTAGCAAAATAACACTTCAAAAATATTAGTTATCTCATTGTACGACCCACTTGGAATTCACTCAAAGTCCTTAATAAAATAATATTGCCTTCTTTTTTTCTCAAACTCGAGAAAGGCGTTTCGAACAAAATTCAGTGACGATATCTACGAAATTCCCGATCCCACGGGCCCAGACGATATTCTATCACCAGAGAGATATTTGCAGAACTCTAAAAAAATGTATGATCTGCAAAGTATGAAAAAGTCTTAGGATTTTTGGATGCATTTTCACAAGAGTAGATGCATATATTTATAGTGTTTGAAAACATGAAACCCCCAATACATTAAAGGGAGGAAATTTATTCTTGTCATTGAAAACATTCAAATGCTTTGACCACCATAAGTGTGTGATTTTAATATTCAAATAAATTTGAATATTTAATCTTGATTTTATTTAGCTAAAATAAAATTCCATCACACTTGCTTCTCATTAAGTAATTTAATCACACATTAAATTTGGACTCACTTCCAAATTTCTCCAACATTCAGCAGTTATGTAATAAATAATTGGTTTATAAATTAATAAGCGCAGTATATATTCGTAACTACTGCTTAATATTATGTCTGATTTTTCTGTTTCAGAAAATACTAGCTCTAGGAAAGCTAATTAATACTGTACCGATTTTAGTTACTTTAATTTATCTCTTGTATATACTAATTAATATACATATTTGACATGTTATTCCTTATAATAGAAGAATTATAGTAAATATTTAACTCATAATTGTCAGCAAATATGCTTGTTTATTTTTGTAAGCCCAAATATGTACGTAAAATAGTCAAATGGCTGACCAATGGATTTTTTTTCTTTTCAGAAATATGACAACGTTTCGCATGTAGTATATAACATACTTAACAGAATGATGCAAAAGGCTATTTGTCATCTCTTCTTGTGTTAGTCCTTTTTCATCTTTATAATTTTAGTGAAGGATGTAAGAGTTCTTATGTGATCATGTTCATGTATATAATCACATAGATGCGGAAGCGAAAGATCGCGTACCTCCTGCCATTGTTAAACGTAAGCGAAGATTTGCGACGTTTCCGTAGTTGCGAGTTCCGTTCCTTTTAGTCTTCCAAATTCTTATTCGTTACTCTCTCTCTCTCAATTAATGGTGTATGAGAAAATATGCTTAATAAGAGTGTTGAATGAATTATGGGGACCGAATGAAATATATATAGTCGAAGACTCCATAACCGCGCATCAACAATGAATGGGCATGACTATCTAGAGAGTTGTAATCATGGGGTTGCAATGATTCATAGATCAATAAAATAAATAGAAAAAAATAAACTAACATTCTCCTACTTGATCTACCTGAATCACAATCCCCAACAACAAGAAACAAAAAGCATGGATCATGACGATAGGTCTTTTGATGAAGAACAAGTAGTATCTCTCATATATCACAATGCATTATGCTCCCCATCAACAACCAAAAACTTAATGAATAAACCCAATGTTTATTCTTAGTCCATAATAAAATTATTCTTATGATATATCAAGATATGATATATCCAAATGTGTACACAACTAAATATGAGAATACATTACATTAAGAATTTCATTTAACATCGTTCTTACAACGAAAAGTTACATAAGGGAACCAAGTCCCATACTTTTAACGTGACCTTCAAATTTTCTGGGAGGCATGCCTTTAGTTAGAGGACCAACTATCATTTTATCAGTCCTTATATGTTCAATAATGGCTGATTTATCCTTGACACGCTCTCTTATGGCTAAATACTTAATGTCGATATGTTTGCTTCGACTCCCGCTTTTATTATTTTTAGCCATGAAGACATCAGCTGAATTGTGACAGTATAATTTCAGGGGTCTACTAATAGAATCCAAGATTCTAAGCCTTGATATGAAACTCTTAATTCATACACCTTGAGAGGTTTTCTCAAGACACGAACTCAACTTCCATGGTAGAAGTAGCAGTTAAAGTTTGTTTTGCACTCCTCTACGAAACAGCTCCACCAGCCAACATAAAAATGTAATCAGAAGTTGACTTTCTCGAATCAACACAGCCAACAAAGTCTGAATCTAAGTATCCCATTACTTCCAAATGGTCTGAACGCCTATATACGAGCATGTAATATGTAGTCCCCTTAAGGTATCGTAATACATTCTTTGCAGCTTTCCAATGCTCAAAGCCTAGATTACCTTAATATCTCCCCAATACCCCAACGACAAATGCAATGCCAGGTCTAGTGCACAGACCTGAGCGTACATCAAGCTTCCAACAACAGAAGCATATGGGATACTTTTCATTTATTCCTGTTCTAAATCATTCTTCGGGCGCCGACCCAAGTTCAGTTTATCACCCTTAACAATGGGAGAGCCATACTAGGTGAACAGTCTTTCATCCGAAATCTCTCTAAAACTTTGTTTATGTATATCTCTTGAGACATACCTAGGATACAACGAGCTCTATCGCGATCTATCTTAATCCCAATGGCATAAGTTGCATCGCCTAAATCCTTTATAACAAAGTTCTCAGAGAGAAATTGTTTCACCTTATATATCATATCATTGTTTTTGCTTGCAAGTAAAATATCATCCACATATAGAATTAAGAAACAAATCTTGCTCCCACTAACCTTCTAGTATATATAATTAACCATAACGTTCTCTTCAAAATCAAATGAAGACACAACATCATGAAATTTTAAATACCACTAACGTGAGGCTAGTTTCAATCCACATATAGATTTCTTAAGCTTGCAAACTAAGTTCTCACCGTTATTAGATGAAAATCCTTCAGGATGTTTCATGTATACCTCTTTCTCTAATTCTCCATTTAGAAAGGTTGTTTTCACATCCATTTGTTGTAAATCTAAATCAAAGTGTGCAACTAATGCCATGATGATTCGAATGGAATCTTTCTTTGATACCTGAGATAAAGTCTCTTTGTAGTCGGTTCCTTCTTTCTGAGTGAATCATTTGGCAATGAGTCTAGCCTTGTATCTCTTAGTGTTACCTGAGTCTTTCATTGTTTTAAAGAGCCACTTGCACCAAATGGATTTCACCCCTTTAGGTAACTAAACAAGGTCTGATACTTCGTTTGACCCGATAGAATTTATCTCATCAGTCATATCATCATACCACAAACTACTCATGGCTTGTGAAAAAGTCTCAGGATCATTCTCGACTCCAATGTTAAAGTCCGACTCTTGTAGATACACGTGATAGTCATTCGGTATCGCTGATTTCCTTGTTCTAGTAGACTTCCTTAAGGTTGTATCACATTTTCCTGAGGATCCTGTTGATCAACTTGTTGTTCAGCCACCAAAGGTGATTTCTGAATAACTTGATCTACTAAATCAATATCACTTGTGGAATCAACGACGAGGGTTGTGTACCAACACGATCACCATCAGAAATAGAATTCTGTAAATGATCACTCCCACTGATTATGTCATTTTCAAGAAACTTTGCGTTTCTCGATTCCACAAATCTAGCGATATGAGATGGACAATAGAATCTATATCCTTTAGACCGTTCAACTTATCCAACAAAATAGCCACTAATGGTCCTAGAATCAAGTTTCTTCTCTTATAGGTTATACACTCTTACTTCAGACGGATATCCCCAAATGCGTACGTGATTCAAACTCGGTTTACAACCCTTGAATAACTCAAATGGTGTCTTAGGGACAACCTTTGTTGGAACTCGATTTAATATGTACATTGTCGTCTTAAGAGCTTCAGTCCACAAGGTTATTGGAAGATTAGCGTTACTGCGCATACTCCTAACCATCTCCATCAATGTCCGGTTTCTTCTTTCAGCCACACCATTCACACTAGGAGATCCTGGATTGGTGTATTGAGCGATGATTCCATGCTCTTGAAGAAACATAGCAAATGGACCAGGTGCTTGACCACCTTCTGTGTATCTAACATAATACTCTCATCCTCAATCAGTTCTCACAATTTTTATTTATTTTCCACATTGTTTTTCTACTTCTGCTTTGAAGACCTTAAAGGCATTAAAAGCTTCACTTTTATGATGAAGTAAATAAACATACATGTAATGTGAGAAGTCATCTATAAAGGTGATAAAGTATTTTGGACCACTTTGAATATCATGTATGGACATCAAATATATGAATGGATGATTTCAAGTAATTCAGAACTTCTGTGCGTACCATTTTTAGATATTTTGGTCTGTTTTCCCTTTATGCAGTCCACACAAATCTCAAAGTCAGCAAAGTCCAAAGTACTAAGTACTCCATCATTCACTAACTTCTTTATTCTATCCTTAGAGATATGTCCCAATCTCCGGTGCCACAACATGAAGATTCTTCATTATTAACACAGTTTTTCATGCATTACAGAATTAGCGGTGTTACTTTGTATATTAAGCATAAATAGACCATTACATAAAATGTCATTTCCAACAACATCTGAATTATATAATAAAGTGAATGATGTTTTATGGAAATTACATTCAAATCCCATAGGTCTTAGTCTAGATACATAAATTCCTGGAAAAACCAGGTACATAAAATACATTATGTAAATACAAAGTAAAACCACTAGTTAATATAATTTGGCATGTTCCCACAAATTCAATAGCTGAGCGCATTTTGTTTCCTGAATAAATATTATGCTCATTTTTCGCTGGTTTTCTCAGGTTTGTCATACCCTGTAAGGATGTTGAAACATGGATTGAAGAACCAGAGTCAATCCACCATGTGTTACAATGAACATCAGCTATATTAGATTCATAACAAACTAGGGAGACAAAATTACCTTTTTCCTATTGCCGCTTTTGGAATTTAAGACAATCCTTCTTCATGTATCCTTTCTTTTTTACAGAAATAACACTTGGATTTCTTAGTAATTCCACATTGGATGGGTACTTTATCCTTTCTTTATCCTTGGAGTGCTTGTTCTTTTTCTTGTTGGTAGCCAACAATACATTTTCTCCATGCTCCATCATCAATCGGCTCTCCTCTTGAAAACACATGGTCAAAAGTTCATTCATAGACCACTTATCTTTATGTGTGTTGTAGGATATCTTAAATGGCCCGAATCGATATAGAAGGGTATTAAGGATATAATGGACTAGAAAGGTATCCGATATCTCAACTCCCAATGTTTTTAGTTTAGCTGCAATGTCCCTCATGTTCATGATGTGCTTGCGCACACCTTCGAGACCGGTAAGCTTAAGTGACAAAAACCTCCCAATGAGTGTACTAGCAAGTGATTTTTCAGAAGTTTGGAATTGGTCCTCAATCGCCTTAAGCAACAAACGAACATCATTATACCTCTCCACCGAGCTCCTTCATCCAGTAGATATATGAGTCTTTATGAACATAACATAGAGGCGGTTAGACCGCTCCCACCATTCATAAAGTTCTATATCAGCATGAGTGCTTGATTCCCCAATGGCCGGTGGTTTATCCTTACGGATAGCATAGTCAATATCAGCCACTCCTAAATGAAGAAGAACTCTCTCCTTCCAAATGGTATAGTTTTTGCCATTTAGTTCAGGAACTTGAATTTTGAGATCATTAATATTCATAAAATGTGACGCTGCAAATATAACTCATACATACTCGACTTAATATTTTGAGACAAAATTAACCGTATTATGTGTTACCAAATGTAAAGCATATAAATAAATCTATAAACATATAACTTGCTTGTGGGCTAAAGCTAAATTCAATTAGATTTATTCTAAAGGCCAATAAAACTATCAAAACTATTTTCCTTTCCTTAATTCCTGTGGGTATATTAAGAAATATAATTTTGACATTTTATTCTAATTAACTACACGAAATATAATAAAATTTCTCGTGGGATAAACTTTATTATACCATGTGCAATTAATCACAACTAATGTTTCTACATGATTTTATTCCGTATACATATTTCTTTATAATTAAAGATGTTGTGGCTACTCTTTAACTAAATAAAAACATAAGAATCAAATATATAACACGCATAATTACTGCTTTAAACAGTAAATATAAATCACATAAAACAGATGTTAACATGTTAAGATATTTAATTAAAAACATAACCAGAATCTGTAAATACATAAACACGCTAATCTGTTTTGTTAACATAAATTGTCTTTGGCCCAACGGATAAGGCTCTGCAGCAATTTTGAAATATTGCATGTTCGAATTCCAAACAAGCTTTTTGTTTTAATTCATATATTTTGTAACGATTAAATACACCACGATTCAAAACTTAAACAGCGTACATGTTGGTTCAATTGTTCAATGCCCCAACTCCAGAAATGGTAGCCTGGGTTAGGACCCAACAAGACTTTTTAATATGAATCTATTTAATAAAATTTTGATGCATAACTACATAAGGTCACAATGATTGGCGTAGCAGCCCAATGGTTCGAATTTCGTTTCTATCAACAATTTTGTTACTGAATTATGTGATTACCTTTATACAGAATGAGCAAACATATATCTAATACCATAATAAATTCATGGCTGGTCCGTTGGTTAAACCTACCAACAAGCAGAAAATGGCAGCGGTTCAATTCCTAGTTGAAGTATATATATATATATATATATATATATATATATATATATATATATTTTCATCTTCAACCTCTAGCCTAGTCAAAACTTACCCACTTTCAAACCCGACTCGTTGTCCCTCATTTTCGGATCAAAATCTGCGTTTTAAAATACATAATTCCTAGAAATCGAATTTCTGGATGATTTCTAACATAAAAACCAAGTTTTAACGATAGAATTGAAAAACCATCAAAACTTCATGAACGTAACTTTTCAAAATATTAGAAAAAATAAGGCAGATGCAAATATACATGCTCTGATGCCAACTATAAGAGTTCTTATGTGATCATGTTCATGTATATGATCACATAGATGCGAAAGCGAAAGAACGACGTACCTCCTGCCATTGTTAAACGTAAGCGAAGCTTTGCGACGTTCGCGTAGTTGCGAGTTTCGTTCCTTTTGGTCTTCCAAATTCTTATTCGTTACTCTCTCTCTCAATTAATGGTGTATGAGAAAATATACTTAATGAGAGTGTTGTATAAATTATTGGGACCAAATGGAATATATATAGTCGAAAACTTCATAACCGCCCATCAACAGTGAATGGTCATGACTATCTAAAGAGTTGTAATCTTGGGGTTGCAATGATTCATAGATAGAAGAAAATAAACCAACAAAGGAGAATTGTATGAATACACATCTATATAATAGGTCACTATTCTGTTGATTATGTCGTGTATAACGTAACAAACCCTTGCTCAAAAAAAAAAAAAAACGTAACAAACCCATGTTTAACATTAAATTAACATCAATAAAAATGATATAAAAATAGATCGATAGTATAGCATGTGCAACATGTTTAAAAGTAACTGAAAAGAGAAAAACAAAAAATGTGAAGAAAAAGGGAAAATTAAATAAAAATGATGCCTTAAAAGTTAAAAGTAGTACTTATAAGGCATGATGTGGAGAGAGGAAAAGCCAAAATGCTCATAGAAAAGGGCGATGAATGTATCAATGCCAAATCACAATTGTTGGTGGAGTATCAATCTCTTTTTCTTAAAGGCGGTAACCTTTTTCATATTTATGCATATTATATATCTTTATACCTATCAGTGATTGATGCATCTTAATGTCCTTTATTTCAATTTTTAAGCCCTCCCCCCTCATTGTTTGAATTTTAAAACGACAAACGACAAGAAAAAGATGAACACCTTTCTCATGTTAAAGAATAAAGGGATTATAATAAGAAAAAGAATATTGGAATCAAATTTGCCGTGTGGTAAGCTAGGATATTAACTGGATTTTGGGTACCCTTTTTTAGGCAAGGGAGATGTTTTGTCGTTTCTGAATCAAATCTTAATTCAGACATTTCCTTGGTCTTTGCTACATGGTGAATGTGGGAAAGAAGTCGACTTAGTCATAAATTTGGGAAGGTGGTTTCTCAACAATACTATGAAATTTATATAGTATTTTATGGGTGTTTGCAAGAGCTTATAAATTTTTTTTCTATGCTTTTAATTAAAGCTAATTAAAACTGTTTTTGACCTAAAGTAGAGAGTGTTTGCTAACCTTTTAAAAAAAACAGCTTAAAGCAGTTAAAATTTATTTCAGGGGTGTTTAGAAGAACTTAAGGAAGTTACTTCTTCATAACTTTTACTCAAAGTTACTTAAATATGCGTTTGATTTAAAATAGTGAGTGTTTGCAAACTTGTTTTTAAAAGTTACTTAAAACAGTTAAAACTAGTTTTGTAGTGTTTGAAATAGCTAGTGAAAAACAACTATTGAATTAATCAAAATACAATAAGATTTAATTGCCCTTATTTAAAGTATACAAAATATTAATGTTATACTCACACTTACACAGTGATGGTTATATTTAAAAATAAAATAATTTTAATTTAATAAATAGAATTAATATATACGTTAATTAGATTATATTGCACAATTTATTTTGTGTAAGCATTTTTTCTTAGAAAGTATTGCTTTATTTGAAAGATGTTAACATAAATATGTCGTACATGTATTTGGTGATGCAATATGGTCCGAGGCACGTGGAGTCGAGAGAATTCGAGGATATACACATATCTCGAGTTTGAGAAAAATGAAACAATATTATTTTATTAAGGGTTTTGAGTGAATTACAAGGGAGGTCGTGTGAAGATAGATTTTTCTGCTAATGAGTGCCTAGTGTTGCAATATCGTCCGGGCCCGTGAGGTCGGGAAATTTGGGGATATCGTCACTGAGTTTTTGTTCGGAACGCCTGTCTCGAATTTGAGGGAAAATGAGGCAATATTATTTTATTAAGAATTATGAGTGAATTACAAGTGGGTCGTACAATAAGATAGCTAATATTCGTGGAGTGTTATTTTGCTAAGTACAATTGTGCTGAGAACTTTGGCAGAATTGCTCTAATTTTGTGTTGTGGAAAACTTGTTGTCTAGTTCTGAAATGAGGGGCTATTTATAGTGCCAGTGTTAACCGTAAAAAATAAATATGGGACTAAAAAAGAATATTAATCCTAAATATGAGAATTAATATACGGACAATACTATTGTCACGAATACCTCCGATGAAATGTAACCACTCCCACTGAGGAGACCCCTCGGATGTCACCACACCCCTCGGTCACTGACCTAAAAAGGCACGAAGGAACATCCGAGGGGACACCTAAGTGTCCCTAGGAAAGTCCATGATGAATAAAAAAGAGATATCAACGCGGCATCGGAAAAAGAGTAAACCCCGATGGATCCGCGCGACTTCGATATCCATCAATGCGCCAAGAGGGACCACAACGGACCCCGAGTCCCATAATCTTGCGAGAATGCTTCCTTGCTGAACACTCCTCAACATAAATTGCCCTCGGAACATCACTTCGAAGAACAAACACCAGAACAAAGCTATATCTAAGTACCAGAGCCCCTATAAGATCTTTTACGAGGGCTTGGACCACAAAATATCACTTCACTAAGGCCAAGTCAAGCCCTCGGAGACCAAGTCAAAACCCCGAAGACCATGCCCACGCCCTCGGAGACCCAGTCAAAGGTGAAGACACCCCTCGAAGACCATGCTCAACCCTCGGAGACCTAGTCAAAGGAGGAGACACCCCTCGGAGGACATATACAGAAGCCCCTACACCAGAACAAACCCATACCAAACAACACCACCACCCGAAGAAGACCCTAAATAGCTCATCAAGTCGTCGCTCTAAAAAACAACCCATCGGAGATCCCCAGAGTCCTCGGAAGAAACACAGACCAACTTAGTCAGCATCTAGTAGACTAAAGATAAACCATATCTTATCTTGTTGTACTTTTACGCATATTACAACACTTGTACTTACTAAAACGCATGCATAACGACACCTGTCCCTAACCAACTCTATATAAAGGGAGGTGATCGATTAGAAAAAAATAACTTCAGACGGACACATATAATCACATACATACAAAGTTGAGGGAGTGAAGTTCAGTGAATAAAGGAAGTAATATTCTCGTTTTGTTATCCTCTATAAAACCATCACTTTTCGAATCATGAGTAGGGCGTTCCGACCCAAAAATAATTCTGTTAAATAGGGAATAATATCCAACCTGTTAACAAAATGGTACCGTCTATGGGAACGCCGTAATATCTGCTCTCGAGAGAATTCCACGAACGCTGGTTATGATGGAGGATCTATTTGAAAGCGGAAGTCTTCGAACTCACCACAGCGACTCGGAAGAAACTTTGTTAAACTACCAATCAGGTACAAGAGATTTTATTAATATACCCCGCTCTGTCTATGAAAGATTTGTAGATGCTACAGCCATACGAGCGCAACAAAGAGGTGGAAACTTTGGGAACTGGTCCCCTATCTCTCCCGGACATAGAAATCTCCATTCAGAAGAAGGTGTACCCCATGTGGAATGGAGCCCTACTTCTGTCCCCTGGCATCACGAGACCCCACAAGAATCACAAAGGTACGTTAATTATGAAAGAACCCCGATGAGGGGTCATGGGGAAGAATTTTCTCGCCCATCGGATTATCGTGGAGAGAGTGATCATACCTTGTGGGGGATGATGGATGGCCTGCGCAAAGAATTGAGTGATATTAAGAAAACCATGGCTCCCAAAAAAGATCTCACATTCAAAACTTCCCCTTTTTCTCCCGAAATTGCCTTAGCTTTTGTCCCTTTGGGGATGTGGCCTGTTAATGTTCCCTTGTATACTGGGGAAGCTGATGGAAAGGACCCACAAGACCATATTCATCAATATTTGGTCGGAATGGATCTATCCTCTGCTCTGGACCATGTCTTGTGCCGCGTGTTTCCTGTTACCTTTGGAGGACGAGCTCAGGCTTGGTTTACTCACCTTCCTCCTAGCTCCGTTACGAGCTTTGATCGACTAGCTCATCTATTTGTACGACAATTCGCTTGCAACCGACGATATCCTAAATCCGCTACTCATCTCTTAACGGTCAAACAACAGAAAAACGAGCCCCTACGAGGGTATATAAAGCGCTTTACGGATGAGGCTTTGGATGTCCCTAACGTCAGCCCAACCATCTTGGCGGATATATTAACTCAGGGGCTTCAGACGGGAGATTTTTTCCGATATCTTATGGGAAATCGTGTCACGGACATGAACGAACTCATGCAAAAGGCAGAAGTCTACATTTTAATGGAAGAGGCAGAAGGTATGAAGAAGCGCATGGAACAAGATGACAATGAGCACCTAGAACGTGCCGAGAGGGAGGCAAAAGCTAAAGAAAAAAGTAAAGAAGGAAAACCCAACCAGCCCAAAGACGAGGGTGGTGTAGTCAAGAAATTCCTTCGACCCGTACCATTGCCCCCAATGACTATTGCTCCCCCGGAGGTACTCAATGTAATGAGGGGCTGCAAGGAGTTGCATTGGCCCCTACCGGCCAAATTTCCTAATCGAGATAGGAATACGGGTAAGTATTGTAAATACCATAAAACTTATGGGCATACCACCGAAGAATGCACTACCCTTCGTAGAGAAGTGCTTCGCCTTCTAGAAGTGGGGTACTTGAAGAACTACCTTAAAGAAAATAACCCCGAGGAACCTAAGGCAAATGTCTGGAAGCGGCCACGAAGGGAACAAGAAGAAGAAACAACCCTCAGCCATCGGTCACGAGAAAGGACCACGGAGCACCACCGGTCTCGAGAAAGGACCATGGAGCGTAGACTGCCCCGAGACTGGACAAAGGAACGTCAATGGAACTCAAGGGAAAGGATGACGAGGCATCAGAATTTACCCCCTCCACCAGACTTGTACGAAAATAACCCCCCCTCAGGACGAACGATCAACATGATCGAGGGAGAAGATATCTCAATAGCACCCCAAGGTAAGAAGAAGAAATACCTAAAAGAGGCCAGGGGGACAGAGCAAGGGCCCTCCGTGTGCTCCATTCAGGGAACCAGGCAACCCAGCATTACCTTCGGGTCCAAGGATTTGAAAGGTATAATTTACCCCCACGAAGACCCCTTAGTAATTACGGCTGTTATCCATGGATTTGCAATCCAGCGGATCCTCATCGACACGGGCAGCTATGTGGATGTTTTATTCCTTCCTACCTACTTGGCTATGGGATTGAAGAAAGAACAGTTGGAAGTAGCGGAGGTTCCCTTAGTAGGTTTCTTAGGAGAAGCCTGTCGCACCCTCGGAATGGCAATCCTCCCGATGTCATGGGGAGGGGGAGCCCTTCGAAGAACAGAGCCTACCAAATTTTGGGTGGTGGAGGCCTCGTCACGAACGTACAATGCTATATGCAGAAGGCCATCCATCCGAGCTTTCGAAGCGATCCCCTCCACCCTACATCTTAAGGTAAAGTTTCCCACCCCTCCAGGTATCGGAGAAGTCTGAGGAAGTCAATCTAAGGCAAGAGAATGCCACATGAATGCTATTCCTTCGAAAGAGGATGAATTTGACCTTGGGAACAATAAGAAACGCAAAGCAGAAGAGATTTGGGTTCAACCAGAATTAAAAATAGTGGAATTGGTGGAAGGACACCCAGAAAAGGTGGTCAAGATGGGCACTAACATGGAACCCGCGGTAGAAGCCCAAGTGACTTCTGTTCTCCGACAATTCCATCACCTCTTCGCATGGGAGGGAGGACCGCCAGGGCGGATCAGTGACAAGGTATGTCAACACTTTCTTAACGTGAAACCTGGGGTTAAGCCTGTTCAACAAAAAAAGAGAAAGATGGGACCCGAGCGTAATAAAATCATTCGCTCGGAGATACAACGCCTTCTCAATCTGAAGCAAATTCGAGAGGTTATCTACCCAGAATGGTTAGCTAATGTTGTGCTAGTTCCCAAGCACGGAGGGAGGTGGCAGATGTGCGTTGACTTTACCAATCTCAACGAGGCCTGCCCGAAAGATTGTTATCCCTTGCCCAGTATAGATCAACTAGTCGACTCCACCGCTGGATGTGCACTATTGTCAACCCTCGACGGAGATCAAGGGTACAACCAAATCCCGATGGCGGTAACTGACCATGACAAAACTAGCTTCATCACTGATAAAGGTACATTCTGTTACTTAGTAATGCCATTCGGACTCAAAAATACCGGGGCCACTTACCAAAGGCTGGTGAGTCTTATGTTCGCGGGACTTATCGGAAAGTCGATAGAAGTCTACATGGATGATACGATGGTTAAAACTAACACTGCTGAAGAGAACCCCGAGGACCTACGGAAGGCATTAGTCATTATGGATAGCTTTGGAATGAAGGTTAACCCTAGAAAATGCTCATTTGGCATCCGATGAGGGAAATTCTTAGGATTCGTGGTTACTGAAAAGGGGATAGAAGTAAATCCTGAGAAGGCAGAGGCTATTGTAAGACTACCCACCCCAAAGACCATCAGAGATGTTCAAAAGTTGACAGGCAGAATGGCTTCCTTGAGCCGATTCGTTTCTAAGTCAGCAGAAAAAAGGACTCCCCCTTTTCAAGATACTCCTAAATATTAAGGAATTCCAATGGACCTCCCAGTGTAAAGAAGCCCTCGAAGAATTGAAAAGATATATGTTGAAACCCCCCTTGCTGGTAAAACCTTTACCTCAGGAAGAACTCTTCCTCTATCTATCTGTAGGAGAAGAAGCCATCAATGTTGTTCTAGTCAAAGAACAGGACAGAGAGCCTCATCCGGTGTACTATGTCAGCAAAACTCTCCTTGGAACAGAAACCAGGTATACCCTAACTGAAAAACTTGTGTTAACCTTGGTTACTACGACACGTAAGCAACGTCCCTATTTTCTCTCCCACTCGATCACCGTGTTGACAAAAAACCCTCTAAGGGCGGTTCTTAATAAGCCCGAGTCATCGGGATGTTTGATAAAGTGGGCGGGGAACTCACCGAATATGATATTTCCTACGCCCCAAGACCCTCCATCAAAGCACAAGTCTTGGCGGACTTTGTAATGGAACTAACAGGCATTGGGTCAGAGGAAAAAGAGCCTATGTGGCACGCCTATGTAGATGGATCCTCGGTAAGTACACACGGGGGAGCGGGAATAGTGTTTGCAAACCAAGACGCAGAAGAAGAGAAACTCCACGTCGCGGTCAGAATTGATTACCCTGTTTACAACAATGAAGCCGAGTATGAAGCCCTTCTTATCGGGATGAGACTCGCCCGAGAAGGTGGAATGAGAAGAATACTTCTCCACAGTGACTCTCAGTTAATTGTTCAGCAAGTCAACGGCTCGTATGAGGCCAAAGATGAAAGGATGCAGGATTACCTCCGGGTAGTTCATCAAAGACAATGATGGTTTGAGGAATGCCAAGTCACCCAAGTTTCACGAGAGGAAAACCAGGAAGCTGACACGTTGTCCAAAATGGTCAGTCAGATGGTTGTCGTCCATACCCAAAGGATCACCCTACTCCATATCAACGAGTCCGAGAAGATCGAAGGTAAGGACGTTAATGCCGCCATGGATCCCCCTTCCAGTTGGGTGGTCCCAATTAAAACCTACTTACAAGATCCGGAGGGCTACTCCGCTAACAAGGCCATACAACGGGCAATGTCTAAGAAAACCATTCGATATTTCCTCAAGGATGGAATACTGTTCCGAAGGACATATTCTTGCCCCCACGCCCGATGCTTGAATGAAGAAGAGGCTCAACTAGCTTTAGCAGAAACTCACGAGGGGACATGTGGAAGCCATACCAGCGGTGAAAGCATGGTCGGACGCCTGATTCGGTAGGGTTATTACTGGCCCACGATGGCAAGAGATAGCAAAACCTATGCTGAAAAGTGTAAACCGTGCCAAGCTTATGCCCCTAGGGTTCATCAGCCAGCAGCCCCCTGGGAACCCCATCTGACCCCTTGGCCGTTCTCCAAGTGGGGCATAGACATAGCAGGTCCACTTATCCTCGACGTTGGTCAAAAGAAATTCTTGCTCGTGGCAGTCGACTACTTCACCAAATGGGTAGAAGCCGAACGCTTGGCTTGGATCACCGCGGGCGCCGTCATCAACTTCCTTTGGAGAAACCTAATATGCCGCTTCGGCATCCCTCGGAACTTGGTAAGTGACAATGGCCTACAATTCACGAACCAAGAGTTAGAAAAGTGGTGTGACCACTAGGAAATCAAACACCACTTTACCTCGGTGGAATACCCCCAGGCAAATGGACAAGTAGAAGGAACCAATTGAACCCTCTTGAAAAACATGAAGGCCCGACTCGACTGGCACAACGCCAAGTGGGTTGAAGAAACACCTGGCATACTATGGGCCTACCGGACTACGCAAGGCACTGCTACGGGTGAAACCCCTTTCAACCTAGTCTATGGTTGCGAAGCAGTCCTGCCCTCGGAAATATCCATAGCTAGCTGGCGAGTCCGGGAATACGAGGAAGTAACCAACAGCTCCAACTTAGCCTTAGCCCTTGATCTTCTTGAAGAGAAGAGGACCCGAGTAGCCGTCCGGACGGAAGAATACAAAATTCGGATGTCACGATATTACAATGCTAAGGTAAAACCTAGAACTTTTCAAGTTGAAGATTTGGTGATGAAACGAATCGGAGCTTCCAAGAACGTAGGTAAGCTCGATCCACGATGGGAAGGACCCTATAAGATAGCAGGAATTATGGGACCCGCGACTTATCTTCTCGCCAATTACGAAGGCGCGGTACTCCACAATACTTGGAACTCAATCAACCTTAGAAAGTACTATGTTTAATGTAAGGAAACAATCCTACATAAATAAAAAGTTGTTTCTATATATAGAAGGCTCAGGTACAAAAATCAAAGAAAAAAGAGGAATAAAGGTTGCAAAACAAAACGATGACTCTACAAGAATGTCATCACAGCAACCTGACTCCGATGAGCCATCTAATTCAAATAACTAATACAAAACAGTTAATACTAGTAGCCAATCCCCACCCCGAAGGGACATGGGATCATATCCGATACAAAAAGATCAACGATACACTAAACATCCTCGATTGGACGCTTCCCTTCCCGGACCAAGCGACGATGTTGTTCCTCGGATAAAGAAATTGGATCACCCGACAGAACTACCGAATCCTTGAACACCAAAGAAGAATCTTCCGCAAAGAGCCTACGGATGTCAAGTTCTGGAACGGCCAAACCCGAGGGAAACCCTGGCAAAGCCTGAACTACCTCTCGGCACAACCGATAGCCTATACAGACCAGATGACGCATCTCCCCCTGAAGGGACTCACGAGGGCTAGATGGACCCACCACCTCCAACACTGCTTGAACCTGGGCCATTACTAAAGCTTCCTCGTGGATACGAGTAGTCTCCAGCAGCTGTTGGTTAGCCACATCCCTATACCTCGTAACACACAACAATCGCTCGTCAGAAAACTGGATCTGGTCCCTCAAGGCGTCCATCCTCCTCTCTAAACCCATGACCCGGGCCTTTTCAAGCACCAACTGACGCTCCAGCTCCCAAGATTTATTTCATTCTGATTGCAATATTTCCCCGGGAACATCCCTAGTGGCCTCCCTCTCAGCGGACGAGTGAGCTATCTCCTCGTGAGCCTCAAATAAACACTTCTCTAACTCGTCCCGACGACGGTAGACCAAATCGGGATCAGAGGAGGAACCTCCTCGGGACCCAATAGCATTCAGAATCATGTAAACCTGCATAAGGACAAACCATTACCACAAATATAGTAAAGAAGGTGGTTAGTAGTGAATAGAACAAATAAAATACACTATACTTCGCACAAATCTTTGCAGGCTAAATCCTGAAGGCTTGATAAAGGGAGAATCCTCATTAGCTCACAGTCTGGTGCGTTTAAAAAACCACTCAAAAAATTCCTGCAGAAGTCCGCAGCTGAAGAAGTAGGAGCGAAATGATGTTCTCCGAGGGGCAGTGCCCCTTCGAGGGGAGGGTTCCCCTCGAGAGGTGGTCGAGCAACACGATCTGGACTCTCCCCTAAAGGTGGAGATCCGCCCGGAACTAAAGGAGAGAAGTCCTCCTCAGCCATCTTAATCACACCAACTTCTACCAAATGAGAGAAACGCAATACCCGCTGAGGAATCGAAAACTCCATTCGGAGAAGAGTGGAGATTGGATCTTCCCCAACAACAGGAGCTCGAATGTTCACTGGGGGTGATGCGATAGGCAAAGCCCTCTGACTCCCTCTCTCCGAAGAAGGACTTGTCACCTCCTCGAAACTCTGCTGATCAGAATCACCCTCTTCCGGTAAAATATAATCATCGTAGGACATTTGTGCCAAAAAAGCTTTGTCAAAAGGCTTAATTGCAAACGCGGCCATCTCTGAACCTGTCACCAAAAAGAGCATATTAGAGGCGCAAAGGGAATAAAAACAATAGGGATGATAACGGTCCGAGAAGAAACTTACGAAAATAGAAGTTATGGCAAAACGGCTGAACAGGTGAACTAAATGTCTCTAACCCTTCTTGAAGACGCGCCAAAATCATAGATTCAGGAAATCCCAACAAACCGCTCATGTCATAAGTCCCCGAGAACAATCCAGAGTGAGATAGGATTTCCCCCTCGTGTACCACAGTCTCGGAAGTGGGGGTAACATATGTTAAACCCCATCGGAGAGGTACTCCCTATAAATTAGCCGATTGGCCCTTCGGACGAACAAAAAAGAACCTCCGCCTTCAATCCCCTCTAAGAGAGAAAGGGTTGGATACATGAGTGAAGGATCTAATGTTGTTCCGATAGACCAGACTAAAGAAATGAGGACCACCCGAACATGGGCGCAAGGAGAAAATAGCCCCCACCCGATGAGGAGTCATAGGGAGATCCAAGAGCTCGCATCAAAGAATATACCACACCAAGTGACGGTAGGAGTTTGGAGTTAACTGACTGGGACATAGCTGCCAATAGCTGAAGAGAGTTTGAAGAAAAGAGTGAAAAAACACCCGTGGCCCATAACGTACCTGATCACAATAAACTGTTAAATAGCCCGAGGGGGGAACATAAGCCCTTTGATCATAGAAGGGTACAAGTACATCGTACTTAGTATAATCCATATTATACTCGGCGAAGAGGGTCATAATGGACCCCTCGTGCTCATTACTCGCGGCAGTCCTGACCTGGCCCCGTCCTATTAACTTCGAGGGGTTCAAGGGAAGCACCTCAAGATTTGAAGAATGATCCGCAAGAGTATAAGATCCCCGGCCCATGAATACCTCTCGGATGTGATTCATCCTAAGGGAGTTGGTACGAGAAGACCTTGCCATAGTTCCTCTCGAGGAACTACCCAAAATAGTAGCTATGTCATCCTCCAGACTATCCCTCTGAGAGGAAAAACTATCTGAAGAAGTGTGGCGCACCCCTAGCGACGGCGAAGGGGTCCGGACCAAGTTCCGAGTAGAGCTATGAGAAGAAACGGATCCTTCTCACCTGAAATGTGGGGGCATCATCTTCTCAAGTAAGTCTTTTTCCTTTCTCACAATTACTTATAGAAGAAGAGAAACCGAAAAACAAGAACTAGCAGCGGTAAAAGTAAAAACTTAAATTCGTGGAAGATTTAATAAACTTCTCCTTATGATAAGTATAGGAATATTTACAAAAACATTTGGCTCCTATATATTTGATATCCTTTGATTAAACAACTGTGTTTAAACTTCCATAACCTAAAGTAAAGGGCACGCGTCAATAAGATGCTCCTACTTAAGGAAGACACATGCTTAATATCACCATGCAACTTGACATCTCCTACTTAGGAGAAAAAACTTAGTCAGCAAGGATAAAAGCCTTATCCTTATCTCTCTCAATTAAATTAAAATTAGAGAAAATTAGAATGTTCGTTAATAATAAAATTACAACAAGGCAGAGAAGAATAAAACTGAACAAAAAATAATGATAACTATTTATTCATTCGAAAACTGAGAAGTCCTCGGAAAGAGCTACATTTGCAAAAGAAGTTCAATAAAAGTACAAAAATAAAAGTTGCCATAAATAAAAACCTAGTCTACGCCCCCGTAGTTGAGGGATGCGGGGTGGGGCACGAAGGGGTCGTCGCCTCAGGAGAGGCATCCAGAGGAGCAAGACGAGAGATAGGGGAGAATACACCCCCGGACCTATTAATCCTTGGACTCGGACTACTGGCAGAACGCATCGGGGAAGGTGCAGGAGACTCCCGAGGAGATAATACACTACCAAATCTCCCCACAAGAACACGACAGTCCTCGGAGGATGTCTTCTTCAGCTTGCGAAGATCAAACGTCTTCGAGAAGTCCACATCCAGCTGCAATAGTGGCTTCGCCAGCCTCGCACACTCCACGTAACCCCATAACATATGGCCTGTCAAAAGTCCCCGGAGTTGGCGTCACCACATCCGAGTCGGTAAAAACTGCCCGATGACCCCCTGCATCGGTAGGGAGGCCTGCCTCTCCAACCAACTCCTTCAGAATCTCCACCTTAGCATCCCGGTCATTGGATGAAGGGTCAAACTCCCCTTGGATGTCCTCGGAGTCCCTCAATGAAGCCTCCGGACCGGGAACGTGAAACTGTGCCAAAAAGTCTTCCTCTACAAGAGATAACATACATATATAAGAAGAGAGAATGAAACTAGAAAAATTATCATGCAAAAGACAGGCAGAGAAGACTTACCGAAAAAAATGGACTCTTCAACCATCAAAGCTTTTCCCTTGTCTACAACACCTGCACCAGAAAATAGAGCATCAATATATGAGCAAAGCTCCTCAAAAAGTTTAGAAAATGTTAATAAGGATTAGCAAAAACGTACCGAGGGGGGCAGGTTCAGGCACCACCTTCTCTGAAAATTCCAGAACTATCGGAGACATTGGATCAACACCACAAGGAGAATCGGGAGACGGATCCCTAGAAGATACAACCACCACCTCCTCTGTATTCCGGGCAGAACCTTCCCCGCCAGTCCTCGGAGAGATACCCTCTTCGGAAGCCCTCGGAGAACTCTCCGTGTCGGACCCGGAGACTGGTACCAGAGCTAAACTCGAATAAGGGCCCACCTAACGTAGTGGAACTGCGTTCTGAATCACCCTCGCATCATCTATGAACAAACGGGTATGATCCTCGTGGGTTCCTCCTGCCTCCGGACCAATGTGTCCGCCTTTGTGAGCATTAACCTCCTCTTCATCATGATCCCCCTCCTCCGGAACGTCGGAAACACCGCTCGGAGTGGCTTCCACCGTACCCGACTGCGAATAATAATTCGCCAAAACATCCCCTGCACCATCCGAGAACCACTAAACAGTTATGACTTACTCCCATGTCAAAAGAAAAAACAAGAGCAAAAACACGGTACTTACTAAAAAGATTTAGGGCCTCGAGAGACAGGGACAACGGCTTCTCGACATCATCATCGGCAAAAACCATGTTATGGAACCCGGTTGTCTCGAACAACATCAAAAAGTCATCCGATTCCATCAAAAGCTGTTGAGAAATCACCGGAGACAAAACTATCTCTTGATCTAGGGTACGCACGGGCGCTGCCCCTTCTCTCCAATCAAAAGGCATGTCCCATACACCTTTTGCAGGCTGCACGAAGAAGTACTTGTTCTTCCAGACACTATGAGAGGTGATAGACCCATCCAAAATCCTCTTCGTGGAATTCTTGGCATTGTCCCGATGGCGAACGTGGTAAAACGGATACCCTCCGGGCGAAATCACCACATCAAAAATAGAAAAAAATGGTCCACTCCGCACTCCAACCCATTCACGTGGCACCAAAAGACGTAGATACAGAGGGCAGCGAAACCATTCGGAACCAGCTGACTCGGACTGATGTTACACGCGTTGAACACTTCGCAGAAGAAGGGCGCCATAAATGAGCGCCACCCATATCGCACCTGAGCGAAGTAAACCGTTAACATCCCCGAGGGTGGATAACATGCCCTCAGATCCTTCGTTGGAATTTGAAACACCATGTTCTTCTGGAAGGCTCCGGTAGAATTGAACAACTCCAGTACCTGCTCGCGAGTGGCAACACTCGGGATTTTCTCAATCTTGGCAAGGTCACGAACAGACGCCTTCTTTGACTTTGGAACCCTAGCTTTTTTAGATGTAGAGCCGCCCTCGACAACAGTAAAAGTCTCCCCCTTTCGTTTACGAGTGACTACCCCAGTCGGAGCACCTCTCATACTCGCCGAAGAATCAACAGGTGCCGCAACGCCAGAGGTGGTGGAAACAATGATGGGATCGATGGTAGTGGAAGAAGCCATTGATGCGAAATTAAAAGATAAGGGTTTGTCCGAAAAAAAAAGAGACGAAGAGAACGTGAATTTGTTTAAAAATTGAAAGGCAAGAGAAGAGGAAGAGAAGACTTTTTGCTCTGGAGAAAGACTACCGCGAAAGAGAATTGTAGAAGTGAGAAGAGAGTGAATAGTGCTCCTATTTATAGCCCGCAAATAACAACGGTCAGATGCTCTTCAAACGTGAAGCATATTTAAAGCTCCACGTAACTTCCACACACACGCGCCACGCCGTTACCAATCTGACCGTTACCAACGGTCAGATATTTTGAACTTCGAAATCGGTCAACGTCAACCTATAACCTGCGCCCCGAGATCTCCGCGTGCTTAAAGACAGTACCCCCAGGGGTATCCATTTTCATATAATTGTACATATATACGCACCCCCTCGTAAAAATACCAAAACATAAATACATTGAAGGAAAAAATAGAAAAGCCCCTCGCCTCACCGAGGACACGAAAATAAAATTTCCCTCCCCTCTTCGAAGGCGATCAAAATTTGGGGGGGCTAGTGTTAACCGTAAAAAATAAATATGGGACTAAAGAAGAATATTAATCCTAAATATGGGAATTAATATACGGACAATACTATTGTCACGAATACCTCCGATGAGATGTAACCACTCCCACTGAGGAGACCCCTCGGATGTTACCACACCCCTCGGTCACTGACCTAAAAAGGCACGAAGGAACATCCGAGGGGACACCTAAGGGTCCCTTGGAAAGTCCATGATGAATAAAAAAGAGATATAAACGCGGCATCGAAAAAAGAGTAAACCCCCATGGATCCGCGCAACTCCGATATCCATCAATGCGCCAAGAGGGACCACAACGGACCCCGAGTCCCATAATCTTGCGAGAATGCTTCCTTGCTGAACACTCCTCAACATAAATTGTCCTCGGAACATCACTTCGAAGAACAAACACCAGAACGAAGTTATATCTAAGTACCAGAGCCCCTAGAAGATCTTCTACGAGGGTTTGGACCACAAAATATCACTTCACGAGGGCCAAGTCAAGCCCTCGGAGACCAAGTCAAAACCCCGAAGACCATGCCCACGCCCTCTGAGACCCAGTCAAAGGCGAAGACACCCCTCGGAGACCATGCTCAACCCTCGGAGACCTAGGAAAAGGAGGAGACACCCTTCAGAGGACATATACAGAAGCCCCTACACCAGAACAAACCCATACCAAGCAACACCACCACCCGAAGAAGACCCTAACTCGTCCATCAAGTCGTCGCTCTAAAAAACAACCCCTCAGAGATCCCCAGAGTTCTCGGAAGAAACACAGGCCAGCTTAGTCAGCATCTAGTAGACTAAAAATAAACCCTATCTTATCTTGTTGTACTTTTACGCATATTACAACACCTGTACTTACTAAAACACATGCATGGCGACACCTGTCCCCAACCAACTCTATATAAAGGGAGGTGATCGATTAGAAAAAATAACTTTAGACGGACACATATAATCACATACATACAAAGTTGAGGGAGTGAAGTTCAGCGAATAAAGGAAGAAATATTCTCGTTTTGTTCTCCTCTATAAAACCATCGCTTTTCGAATCACGAGTAGGGCGTTCCGATCCAAAAATAATTATGTTAAATAGGGAATAATATCCAACCTGTTAACAGTCAGCCTTTGGGGTTTTTGGCCAATAATGGCTTGTCTTTCCATCTAATCTCTGAGTGGTGCTGGTGGCCAATGGCACGAAGGTCTTTTGCGCCAATGAGGGTCGTCTGTCAAGAGAAGGCCAATGGCGTGACTTTGACTGAGTTTCGTCTAAGCGGGTATTGATAAAATCTGCTCTAATGGTCTTCGAGGGTGGCTCGATCTGAACCAATGAGGGACAGCTGGTCTACCCTAATCATTGATCTGAACCGGTAAGAATTGTTGATTTCTGCTCCAATAGGTGACTTAGGCCAATGAGGCACGATCTTTTGTTATAAGGAGGGTGGTTGGGAGCTAAAATTAATGAGGGTGGTTGGCATGTCTTTCGAGTCAGGTCGTGTCCGGGGTTCTGCTTGAGGGGTCAAGATGTTTTCTTGGTTCGTGTGTTCTGAGAGGGACTTGCAGAGTCGTACTTTGTCTGAGTAATTGTGCAATTTTTTGAGTTATGTATTTTACTATCTCAAGACCATGATTTGAGTGGTCTCGACCCTTCCTTGTATTCAATCGTGTCCTTAGTGTTTTGTATTGTCCTCCATCCTCAGTAGTAGTTTTGGATAAATGTGGAATATCATCACTCGGGGCTCCCTTATCGCGGGTACCGTGAGATCCACGTGGAGTTTAGTCAATCGGGGTATCGATACGTCATTCTGGGGGGTTCTTTGTGATCTTCCCCATGGGTACCCAAGGTAGTGACCATCTTTGGGCCGTCAGGTAAGGCACATCCAGGTTTTGTGATCCAAGCTGTTTTCCCTTCTTGAGGCGTTGGTCAGTCATAGTCCAGAAGTACCTTCTCCGAGCTCTTAGACCGTAGACCCTCATTGGGGTGTTAGCAGGTCGTGGATTATAGGTACATTCTCCGAGTTTTTAGACTGTGTGCATTTATTTGGGTATTAACTGGTCGTAACCTGGGGGTGCCTACTCCATAACCCTTGGTCGCTTTTGTGGGGTACCCATTTTGCCTGTTTTCGAGGGCGTGACGGATTAGGAGTCCCCACAGTTACGAGTGTATTTCATAGAAATCTCTTGGAACTCATTAAATGAGCTATGCATTGTCGGGCGTTTTCTGCATTTGTGGTCCTACATGTGCCACGTGGCGTTGAGTTGGCCATGCGTCAAGAGCATTGGTCTAGCTTCTCCGCCTATAAATTGATGGGACTCGACGTTTTTTGTTTTCATTCATCTGAGTTCCTTTTGCCTTTCCCTCTTTATCTCTCTTTTTCTTCTTTTTAAAAAAGTTTCGGCGAGTTTACGGCTTCTTAGAGCAGTTTCGGTGAGGAGGCTGGTGGTGCGGAGAGATGCGGGGCGGCGTCAGATGTGGTGGCGATGGAGGCGGCGGTGTCTTCTGCTACTGAAAGGATGTCACGCCAATTCTGGAACATTGGAGGCGTCTAGCCAACTCTCTCCCAATGGGTGGTTGGCTCTGGCGGCCTTCGCTTTTATCTGCACGGCATACGGCCATCCTTGCTTGGTGCTGATATTTTGGGTCCCTTGACTTGGTGAGCTCTTCTATGGACAAGCTCTTCTACACCTTCTCCATGCGAAAGACCACCAAGAGGGTTCTCGACGACTTTATGAGGTCCCATAGCAGCTGGAAGGAGAAGTTCTTCTTCATTCGCCACACCAGCGAGGGTCTTCTAGAGGGTATTCTGAGGGAGTGGAAGTTGGACCCCCGACCCCTTCCAGTTTCAATATTGCGAAGGCCACTAATCAGCTTACATCGGAGGGGTTCTTTTGGAAGGGCTTGAGCTGGACTAAAATATCGCAGGTTAAGGTTTTCTCAGCCCTTTAGGACAATTGTGGTCTGAACGATCCCTTCACCGGGGCTAAGCATCCCCAAATAAGTAAGTCTCAAAGTAATCTTTAGGGCCTTCTTTTCTTCAAGTTCTTCTTCCTAATGTTGAATCGGGTTTGGGCTGTTCTATTTGTAGAGGCTGCGATGGAGAAGCTGAAGTGTGAGGCTCCCCTCCCGTGTTCTACCAAGAAGAAGAAGGAGATTGCCCAGAAGCCTCAAAGCATGGGAGGGTCGGCTACTTCAGCGGCTTCAGTGAATGAGCCTTAAGAGGAAATGAGCACTTTCTATGAGACTTTGTCCTAAACGAGCCAATCAAGTGAGAAGGGAGCGAGCCTTGTTGGGGGGAAGCGACGTGGGGAGCGAGCCGAGGTTTTTTCCAAGAGTAAGGTCATTATGTTGCAAGACTCTGAGGAGGTGGTATTTCCTTTCACCCAAGTTGGAGAGAGTCCTACACCTTCCCGCCTTTTTCCCGACTTGCCCGTGGGACCTGATTTGGGTACAGAGTGGCTTGCGAAGTTGTACAAGGCCCAGCGTTTGGCGAATATTGGCGGGACTGCAGGTAGCGAGATATTGATGCCCCAACTTCTGACTACTGGGGTTGAGTTATCTCTTAGAGGTCGTCGTCTTCCATGCCCAAGCATTGTGAGGCAGAGCCCTCTACTCCCCCAATGGTTACTGGTTCGGTGACTCCCGTATAAGAAGCTGATACTTGGGGCATTGTCGTGCCTCCTCCTATGCAATCCCTTCTGAGAGGCGCCGTGAGTTTGGGAGATCAGACCGTTGGCCTTAATCATGAGATGGCTTTTTTAGCGTCCTCTCCGACCCCTTCTAAGTGCTCGGGAGCTCAGTCTGGTTGTACAAATATGTGCAACCTTGGTAAGTATAGATCCTTCTATGATATGTTTATTTTTTTTCTTCGCGTGCCGACTGTTGCCATTTATTTCTTTAGATGTTGAGCTCGATAGGGTTGAAGGGTCTGTCGCTTGATTACGAGGAAGTCGCCCGCTAGAAGGGCACCTTGAAGGCGAGGCTCAAGGAGGTTGAGACCGAGGGTCGCACCCAAGCTCAGAGCCAATTGGCACGTGTGAGGGAGCTGGAAGAGTCAGAGCGGCTGTTGAAGGATTGCCTGACTACCTTGGAGAAGGAGAATGAGTCCTTTGTGGGGAAGAAGGCCAAATGGACACAAAGACTTTAGTCCTCGAAGGAGTTGGCAGAGTCACTCTGGGCTGCTTTGGCAAGGACTGTGGATGAGTAGAATGAATGGCTGGCGGCCCGAGAGAGGGAGATAAGGGGCGCAGTTCTCCCCTTACTATGAGGCTCATATACTGTGGGGGTTTAGACCCTGTCGGAGATTGGGCAACCTGCTTAATCTGTTCCGCTCTGAGCCCAACCTTCAGAAGTTGTTTTCTACCTAGATGGTCTGCCCCACACTCTTAAGGCGACCATGGTGCTGCTGCCCGGGGGTGCCCCAAGCGTTCATGGTTCTCCGACCCCTTTGGCTGCAGTTGGACCTTCCCTCCCTCATTAGCCGTAGGTAGCCTAGGGAGAGGTTTGTGGCCGTATGGCCTTTATTTGTATTTTGGGGTTGTACCAGGCAGTCCCCCCGGGTTTCTTAATGTTTAATGAAACTTCTTGGCTTCAACTCTATTCCCATTGTCGAGGGTTATGACCATGTTTTTGATACATCCAATTTTTACGGTTCCACACTTAGAAGATTTTCACATGGGTACCTGCTTTCCCTCGTTTGAGAGGTTCTGACCTCCCCTCCTCCTTTTGTGTTGACGTTTATGAGCGTGGTGCTTTCAGAGTTTCTCTATTTTTCACGTGGGTAGCCACATCCATCGTACATAAAAGTTGTTTTGACCATTTTTTAGGTGAGTTCCCAAGGGTCACCGCTTGTGGGAGTGTTTTGCGATCTCTTTGTAGGGACCCCTAAGGGTTATGCCGTAAGGGTATTTTAACTTCGGTTCCGATGCCCGAGGCTACCCTACTTAGAAAAATTTTGATTGCTTTCATGGTTGCTGACGTCGTGGGCGATTCGAGGGCCGTGGAGAGAGGAGCAATCGTGGTAAAGGGGTCCCGATGTGGTTGTGATTTTGAATCGTCCCGCCTTTTGGCCTGACGGGCAGTATTAAATGCGAGTGGACGTGGGGAGTTGGAGCGCCGGTGTAGCTCCCCTATGGTGACGTCTAACATACTAGGGTTGCAATAATTCAGGGAGAATGGTGGTTCTGAGGGATCGCGAGTGGGAAGCTGAAGGGTCCCACCATTTGAATCGCGGGCGGGGAACTGACCTGGCGCTGGATGTAAACTATTTCTTCCCACCTATAAAATCGGGACCCTACTCTTCATTTTTCTTCACAAACTTCTTCCATGCCAACACTTTTCTTGCAAAAAGAAATTCTTCTTCAAGCTTTTTACTCACTTTTCAGCCATGGTTTCTCGCCACCTTAGTTTTTTTCCAGCAATGAAGATTCATATGGTTCTCTCAACTTTCCGCTTTCCCCCTATCATGGTAGCACCGCCGTGTCTCGATGGAGCCACCGTCGAAGGGCTACTCGTTCACCGCCAGTCTATTCGGCTTCTCCGTGGGAGGCAGGGAGCTTTTGCTCTAGTGGTGGCGCTACTGCTCCACTTGTCACAGCGACAAACCGGGTGTTTACCGTGTTTGCTCGCCGTGCTCCTGACTAAGCCCCTGCCGACGGTGCTATTTTTGTTCGTGAGAACCTGGATCCCATATGTATGACAGGTGGGCTCCGAGTTGGATCCACGACGTCGCTCATGAACATGGAGGAGGCCCAAGCTCTGTTGGAGTCCTTTAACATTTTTCTCGATCAGGTGGACGTGATTATTCTTCCGGCCTACAGAGGGCGCACGACCCTCCACAGGGTTACATGACTGTGTACGCAGAGCAGCTCTGCTATGGACTCCGCTACTTATTTCATTCAAGCCTCCTGGATCCCAAGATGGCGTAAAACCATATTTTAGTTATGGTTGCATCTGAGTACGTAACATCCTATACCTAACGGGCGCAATGCCCTAGGAGATCAAATCTTGCCTTACACACCTACTTGGTGTTTGAACTAGATCAGGCTCAGTTCTCAACTAAAGCACACCTCTCAAAACAACGTCGCGCACTGTAGGCTAACACGCATAACACACCTACTTGGTGTCTAAGTTAGATCAATCCTAGCTCTCATCTAACACACACTCACTAATGAGTTCGTGATGTGCAGGCATCTATGCCCATACTTATATGGTGGTATAAGTAAGGTCGAACCTTGCACATCTACTATCCACACAAGGAAACCTACTTCCTCCAACTACACTTCACAAGGATTATTGGTGCAGATGTTACTACAATTACAAAAGCCAACATACAAGTGCAAGAAGTAGTAAGACAACTCCTCTACGAACAAGGATTGCTAAAAACAAAAAAAGTCACTTAATCTTTCATGAGAAGTCGCCAATAAATAATCAAGAATAAGTAAAGCATAAAGCAGGTAAGACTTATTCGACAAAGACTAAAGTGGAAAACAAGCGGAATGCATAACACCCATAAACTAATCACAATGAGCATAGAACAATACATCTCAAATCCTATTACCGCCAACGACAAGTACGAAAGGTACAAATATTCATCAATGCCACACAATGGCAGAAACATAAAAGGGTTCCAACACCCACAAACAACATCTAAAGGTACTAATAAAAGTACGAATAAGTGGCACACACGCTGAATAACGAGCTGACATGATTGTTTAATCAACCTCAACAAATGCTCAAATCCTCTGCTCTGTTGGAAGCGGCCCTCGGACCCCCTACTCCTAACATCACCTCTAACTTCTTCAAGAAAGTAGGAGTATCCACTATGCCACGAAAGTTAACATATCCATGCACTATGTTTGCAATCGACCCACTAGTGACCCGAGACTCCACGGAGTTCAGCATTTTTGAGCTCGAATCTAATATCATAATTATAAGGATACCTTGTATAGTGGAACTTGAAAGAGTAAGTCGTTTAGAATATACCTCATGAGTGCCCAATGTGGCAGAAAGTGATGATGTATGAGCTACGAGAAGCTTTGTATGCTTTGAGATCACAAACTTGATAAGAGGAGAAACATATGCCTTAGGTAGAACCTCTACATCTTCAACATCTAGAGTCGGAGTCTCCTCCGCCTTGATAATATGCTCATCGGTATCCAATGCCTGGGGATCTATGTCACGAAGCCAAAGGATACATCAACTTTTAAGCATCCTAAAGGCATACCACTAGAGTAGGGTCAAGAATGGCCTCATCATCACGAATGGACGCCAACTACTTCTCACTCTCAAGTCGGTACCCAAAGTAATACTCTGTCAGATTGGCTTGCCATCCTCAAATAACAAAACATCACCTATACACTCGATGTAACCCTTATTGTTTTCAATGAAAGACATTTTCTCGGCTATATACTTCCATGTCTCTGAGGCTAGGAATTCTTCAATCATTCCCATTTAACGGTCATCATCTAATGGCTGCCAAAAGATGAGGGAGAGATTAGTTTAACATCTATATAAAAGTTGGTAACATTCAAGCAAGACAAATCTAAGTAGAACTCTTGAAATAAGGTCTCTTACCTCAGACTGTCCTCTCTTGAAAGTTTCGATTTGCTCTTTTCTAGCAGCTGCTAGTTCTTTCTCCAACCTCTTAATAGTGCTCGTCCAAAGCCAGTCTCTTAGACTCCTGGATTGAGCAGGTCGCAAACAAATCTTCCTCCAAAGAAGCCGTCTTCTTGATTGCGCCTTCTAAAAGCTTGTCCAATCATTGAGATTTCTCCATTTCCTTATCCAAGCGCTTCTCTACAACATTTATTTCCTTATCATGGTCCACTATGTTCTTATCGACCCGCTTAGCTGTGGCTTGTTCCATCTTCTAAACTTTTGATGCTCAAGTTGCTGGGCAAGGAGATTGTCGTAATCAATAGACAACATAGACTTAAAGTGCAGAACACAAGTAATTCAATATAATTGCTAAAAAGCAATAACTAAATAAGAACAAGTACTTACCAAAGTGGTGCAATGGCTAGCAAAATGCCTCAGTACTTCTCTCCATCCAACGCTGGTTATGAACTCATCATCGTTTAGGTTTGGCATAATATTACCCACAAGATTCAAGGCATACGAGTCAGTAAACTCCTCGTTGGGACACAGCTTTGTGCTCGAACGCACTATGTTGTTAGGATAGTCCTCAGGATCATTGCCCTGATACGTATAAGTCTTCCAACCACCATGACAAATACGTCATGTAGGAAGATTTGGGCCCACATATGGCTTAGTGCCAACCCTCTTCTTCTTTATATACTCGTCGTTCCCCTCATCTGCGGGTGCTTTTCTTTTTCCCATGGCCTTTGCCCTCGCGGTAACATTTTTTAGCCATTTCAAGGGTCATAAGGAATGCAAACGGGAAACTCAGTAGTAACATGGGTGGGGCCTCCACTGCTATTTCCTCTACCCCTACCTCGGGAAGTGCCAATTGCTCTCCTTTTACCAACACCAACACTAAGCGACTCAACCCCTATCTCACCTGGCTCAAGGCCATCGCCAACATGATCAACACTTACAAGTGGGTCCTCAGTGACATGAGCAACCTCTTCATTAACCACATCCCACATGGAAAAACCATCTAGAGACCTAGACTCTCTGCATGGTGATATTCTCCCCTCAGTAGGAACCTTAGAAATAGGAGGTGCATCTCTCATCTCCTTATCAAGTACTATAGTGTTGCCATGTCCTACACCTTGGCTATGTCTGCCTCTTCCCTGCGAAGATGCACCAGCAGTAGCCGAACTTGTCTATGCGACAGCCCATCTCACATCACGAGCTCTATCTCTAACCATGTTCACTGCAAGTGACAAAATAAGTGTCATACAAAAATCAATACCATAAAGAAACTTAACAATCATAATTACAATGGTAAGATCATAAAGCATGCAAATTCTATAAGAGTTATACCCATAGGCTTATCCCCTAAGTGTCCAGCAAATGAGACACCACTTGCTCTCAATATTTCATTAAGGCACAAAGCAGAGTAATATAAATACTCATTCTTAAGGATAGTCAACCTATCCTCTCTCCTATCTCTTCCACTAGGCCTCATCGGCCAATGCTCAAGTCATCAGTCCAATCACGACTGTAGCGGTCAAACTCCCCAGGAGTGCTTTCCTTTACAAAAAAGGAACTTATGTATCCATCTATTTCCGTAACTGTCGCGCACCCCTCTAAGGAATGCACAATTAGCCTGTGCAAAAACATAATAAAAATCGGAGTTGATAGCCCTTTTGTTGTTGATATTTATCTGACATAGTTACCAAAACTCATTCAAATCGCATGGAAAACCCATCGCTTTTCATTCTCACAACAAACCCAAAAATGGAAGCATATCCATTGGGTGTAAACTAGGTAGAGTTTAGCCCAATGATCAGAAGTATATCACGTACCTCTGTATTAATTGGAAACCTAAGCCCAATAGTCAAATATGACATGAATATGGTTATACACTCTGCCGGCGGAAGATGCATCCCATCATCAGGCCTTGGCAAAATAATATCGTACCCCATGGGTATGTCGAACTCTCAACTAAAATTGGCAGGTACCATATAGGAAGGATGCTAACACAAGATATCATCAAAAAAAATCCAATATTCATAACATGCTAGTAGGACGCTCCGACTCCTTATCATACATCTCATCCTCACTATCGGTTATCTTGATAGGGCTGCTGTGTTCATCAATACACTCCTCAACATCGGCATCATTGACCACCACATGTGAGTCCAACTCATAGTCACTATCATCACCTCCTCCATCGAAGGATGACTGAGAGGATCCACCATCCTCAATATCTCCATATACTAACAAATCACCGTCATCCTCTACATAACTACCGATCTCATCAAGAAGGGGCTGATGAGTGTTTATTGAGCGTGATTTAAGTATTTATTTTCTATGCTTTTGAATACTTATGGAATATTACTTGTTTTATTATTGTTTTTGGTTTTCTTAGGGTTTTATAGAGCCAACGAGTCTAAAAGAGGCCAAAAATGAATGGTTTTAGGTGACAATGAGTCAAGACACTATTTTGGGATGTTCAAGTGCTATGGGAGCGCTACGACACTACACAAAGGCAAAATACCAAAGATAACATGATTAAAGAGGAAGACATCAAGAGACCATAGGGAGAAAACAGAAGTTTGTGCGATCAAAAACACATCGCGTGTATGGCGCGCGATCAGTGGCGCTTCGCGCGAGTGGCACTCAACTAGAATGAGAAATGGGCCAATTGTTAGAAACCCTAAAATAAAGCCCAGAGTGGAGAAAAACTATAAATGGGAGGCTACCTTCAGTAGTTAGGCTACAAGCTTTTCGCCATTCACACAAGCTCACAGTCACTTACAACCACTTTTCGACAAAAAAGCCATGAAAGTTTGTCACAAGAGAGAAAACACCATCAAACTCTTCTTCTAGTTTAGTTGAGTCATTATTTTGAGAGTAAATAGTTTGTGAAGAAGAAGATAGCAGAAGGAGTCAAGAAGAGAGTTAAGCACCAACGTTCCATCGGATCTGAGAAGCTTTTCTTTATCTCTTTAATTTACTTCTCAATTGATTGTTGAACTCATGCTATGAAGAGCTAACCCAGTCTTTGTTTAGAGTATGGGAGTAACTCTGATTTGTGAATATATTTATTTACTTTACTTGATGTGTGTTTGATGATGTTCAATGTCCAGATTGAATAGTTACTTATGCTGGGATAAAACGAAAGCACCCGTATGAGGCTTTCCAAAGTGTAGAATGCTAAGGATAATTATATATATATATATATATATATATATATGCAGTTTGTAACTTTGGATTTGCGAACGGAACTAATGCGCATCCTTTAGATCTATCTTGACTATGTACGTTTTGTTAACACAATTCAGATGAGTTAATTGGATTGAAGATTTGATATCTCTTCGAAAAACACTGACAAATGGGCTGATCCGTTAACATGGTATGTTATTAGAGACTCATAGGCGTATGGTTGGACTAACTCCTGCCATATGTCACAGATCCATTAGACATACAAACATCAAATAACTATCAAGTAATGTAAGTATATATAGGTATTTTGTCTAGGAACTAATATGGTTAAATAATTGTGAAACTCGACCTCTAAACAGTCTTTTTAATTACTGTTTACAACCGCAGTCAATCAATCAATCATTAAATTTTGTCTTTAGTTTAGTTAGTTAATTTAGTTAATCAATCTTTCTTGAACATTCATTAGTTAAACTGTTTACTTGCTTTCATTAATTTAATTGCTTTAATTGCTTTATTTTTTTTCTTGTATTCAAACCCAAAACCCAAAAAGATATTGAATTACTGTTTTCTGCATTTTTAGATAGATTTTCATTGCATTCTAGATTAAGTATTCTTAGCATTCAAAGCATCCTTAGTATACAAAGCATTCACATCATTCGTATGCATTCATTATATCCTGCAAACACAAGAGCAAAGATTGTGACAATCATTAGTGTTTTGCATTTTAGTGATTCATTCATAATCCACCACTTCATTGGGATACAATACTTGTTCGTAACTATATTTAACATTTTTATTATTACTTGATTCGTGTACTTGCGATAAAGTGAGATTTAGGTGTATAATTCTTGTGTTGACTTATATTCTATTTTATTACACTTAAAAACACTCATCAAGTATTTGAAGCCATTACCGAGGAGTAACGATATTGTTTTGTGTGAATCATCAAGCTGGTTTGCAAAATCATAAAACTATTCTCTATTACTTTCGCAGGAAATGCAATTCATCGATTTGAAGCAGCACATGATTTACCTACTTAGGCAAGGAAGATAACGTTTGAGGCAGAGGAAACTACACGCAAACGAAAGCTCTGAACTATCTGGCCCCTAAAGAAACACATCAACTCATCCATGGAGGAAAGAACACACGATCACTTGCGAAAACTTCTAAACCCTCATTAATGTTTGGCTAACACCTCAGAAGAAGCAGAATGGAAGTGCTTGGTGAGGCACAAGCAATTTCAAGAGGAACCTAATGAAAATCCTCTTCATCACATGGAGGCATTCAATGAGATATATCACTATCTTAGGATCACATATGAACATAAAATTTGTGAGATCTTCCCATATTCCTTGAAGGGAAAAATGAGCAAGTGGTACACAAACTCCATTAAAATCAGCACACCATGGAGTGAAGTTATGTAGAAGTTTACACAGGAATTTTGAAAGGATCCGTTGGTGAAAGCACCAAAGGAACGGTTTTTCACTTTTCGTCAGAAACATGGGGCAACTATCAGCGAAGCATGGGTGCTATGGAAAAGATTTGTAAGGATATAACCAAAGAGTGAGAGAAACACAACCACCAAGCCATGTCACCTTATTGGCTTACTGATGAACAGTATGTTGAGAATTTCTATCTTGGTCTGAGTACAGTGAATCAATGCATCTTGGGTGATATAAGTGAAAATTCACCAGATCAAAATTATTTTGTCAATATCCTGAGTTACGAGGCTATGCATTTACTGAGAGAAAGACCACGGTGCAAACGGTGCACCAAAGGACCCCTGATTATTCACCAAAATTTTCGAGCTACTCGACAATAAACTAAGCGTTGTGTGGGAGGCAACCCACAATAGTAAGTTTTTAATTATCGAGTCTTTAGTTTATTTATGATTGAGTCATATATAGCATATTATTTCAATTTGTCTTTGAGCTAACCATTGAGATAGGAAACACGAAGAAAGTGAAAGAAGTCATAAGTGGAGAGACGAACAAGAAAAAAGCAAGACGATTTTGGAAAAAGTTAAGCACAACACGAATCAGAGCACACAGAGCGGGTTTTTCAGTAGCAGGTGCAATCTCACGTGCTACCACTGGTCACATCATGCCTCACACACGCGATCAAGACTGCGATCTGATTACGTGGCACTAGAGTTCCAGAATACACCACATCTAATAGCGCGTCAAAAGTTACATAGCGCCTGACACAGGCGATCATGGCACGCAATGGCCACATCGCGCCTCACATTTTTCTTGAAGTACACATTTCTCGGTTTGAAAGGCAATATGAGACATGCAGAAATCAGAATCTACGGATGTGGCTGAGCAATCTTTGTCTTTACATTTCCTACCATTCTTATACTTCTCGTATGATTAAATTCCATTGATACATGAGTTATTCCCATTATGATTTTATTTATTATGGCAGAGTTATGCAACTTAATGAAGAATTTCCAAATTCTAATTAAGAAATCTTTTATTTATAACTTTAATCACTTTTATAATTTTATTATTTCTCAAAATTTATAAGGCCATTTCTTCTCTGCTTCTCCCATCTATTGTTTTTTTAAGAAAATATTATTTTTCTATTTGTTCATTGTAGAAGAACATGACTTCTGGATGTTATACATGATTGATCGAAAGACAGAAAGACTAACAATAATGGAGAAGCCTAGCATAGCACAACCAAGCCACGAGTTGACGAAATTTACATTAAGAAGGTGCTATGAAAAGTACATCTAGTTGTTCCATAGTGATTTTGTGAACGCGCAAGTTTTCGCAGTTCCATGGATTAACATATCAACTTCGATGAAGTTTTGCCGAGATCAGACATTGTCAATGACAACTTAGTACGTGAGTTTTATGCCCACTATGTCCGTACGGAGCCATTGACAATCATCTGACTCCATGAGGCATGTTTCACTGCACAAAGAATCAACGAATATTATGGCATAAAGAAGAAATCCATGGAGATGTGGAGCACTTACCGGGAATATCAAAAGAGTTTGCATTGGAACAACTGACTACAAGCGAGAGGGAATTTCAATTCAACCAATAGGGGAAGCTTGAAGCTGATTAGGGGTTACATATAACTTTCTTTTTGAAACGTACTTAAAGCTTGTTTCAAATAGCTTTATTTGTTTTTGAGTTCAAGAATTCTACAACCTGTCAATGTCAGAAAAGTTTTATGGGAACAAGCAAAGATTATGATATGCATCAAAAGACGAGATACTCAAGATATATGGGAAATCGTAATTAAAGCGATCGAGGATCACACCATCAACGGTCCTCCACGCTTTATGTATTTTGGAGCACTCAAAATTGCAGTCTATATCAAAGAAGGTTGTCCAGAGCTTTGATTAGGGGAGTCCTTTGATCTTTACTTTAATTATTTCTATTTCATGCAATGAAAACATCGCATGATTTTAAGTTTAGGGGTGGTAGCTAAGCTGTTTGTTATGGTTATTTGATTTATTTTTATCCTTAGAGTCTGTTTTATAGTCAGTTTTTTTTAGTCATTACAATAGAATTTGAAGAATGAATAAGTAGGAATATATGATAATATATGCATAATATTGTACGACTTTGAGATGAAGGAATACGTGAATGCCTTTGGTACAACTTGCGTAATATGGTCAAAAGCATGTTTTAGTTTCATATACACCTTTCAATCTAATGTTGTGTATAAGTGTGAAGGGAATGTTGCTCATTTATGAGAATATAGTAATGAAGCATGTGATTATGACCCTTGAACAAATTTCTTGACTATTTCTTGAGATCATTGTAGATGTAAATATGTTGAGAAAATAAAATAGGCCATCGTAAAAAAAATTTAAGGTTTAGCCTTTCAAGCCAAAAATTCTTTATGAACATAAAATTATCCAATGAACCCCTCCGAAGCCTTTCAATGAGCCTTTGTTTATGAATCCTACTTATCTACCATGAGCCGAAAAAAAAAATATATCCTACCCATTTCTAGATATAGATGTAGTAGATCGAAGGAGGAATAAGGCAGGAGCTTAAAATAAAAGCATGAGCTAAAAATAGAAATCTAAATAGGAGGATGAACATAATAGGGAACACAAATAGCCCGTTCAAAAACTTTAAGTTTGGGGGTGTTTCTCGAAAAATCATAAAGTATATGATGGTTGATGGTTTGATTATTGCGCAAATGAAAACGCAAATTAAAAGATGCAAAAAAAACCTAAAATGTATTGCCAATGAAGAATGCACAAACAATGGAGGAAAAAGTAATGCATGAGTGGTTTACTGCACATATCTCTGGAAATCATATATGACCTTTTCCTTTATAGCCCACACCCGAGCCTAACATTTCAAGCTTACAAAGTCTTAAATAATCCTCAACATAAGAAATCTACCTGACTCAATGGCAATAGAAAAGTGAAGAGTGAAGAGTGAAAAGTGAAGTGATTATATGTTAAGAGCTATGCTTTTGTAATTTTACAACTTGAAAATAACTCTTATGCATACACAATAGTATCACACGCTATTAGAGAACGTGAAACGGATGTGAAGATGACTGTATTGAAATTGATGTGCTCGTGTTCATCTATTCTATCTAATCTTCTTCATTTTTTGACCATAGGTTGCATTTTGAGAATTCCCGCTTATGTATGTTGGCATGTCGATGATTACATTGTAATTGAAGTCGAGCCAGTTAAGTGAGTTTGCTTGAGGACAAGCAAATGTTTAAGTTTGGGGGTATTTGATCAGCATTTATTTAGCATGATTTAAGTATATCTACCTCCAATCATATAACAATGTCCAACTACATTAATCATGATAATCATCTATACGATGAAGATTAAGCCCAATTGGGTGTGTTGGGCACGACTGTCAACAGTCAATTCAACCCGATTGCCCTAGAATGATCTTTATGCAACCTATTAATAACATTGAGAGCACCACACAAAAAAAATCATGTGTGTTTGTATTAACACGAGGGACATGTAGTGATAGAGATTGACAACCAATCGAAACAAACCCACGAATAACTCAAAGAACACCAAGAGAAACTAGAGAAAACTATAAACAAAATAAAATGTCAATATTTATAATGATCAAAATCTATCTCAAAACAAAGTCTTAACTTATATTCATATGCTAGATAACCAAAACATACCATAACTAAAACTCTTAATAAAAGCAACTTAGTAGAATAATAAAATCCTAATTACTCAATATATAGAAACATAACTAAATAATACTACTAGAATCCAAATTAATATAGAAATATTCCTAATATGAGATATCTTTAATATATTATGCTCGATCCCTATCATTCTCCTACACTTGAAAAAACTCGCGTTCCGAGAGTTTGCTTGAAGTGACACTCCAAAAATTGGGAAATGAGCACGGAATCTCAAAACAAACATATGAACATCCACATTCGGATGACCTTTCCAATGAACCATATACAAGAAATGTTCATCTATAGTATTGTGGATAACATATATGTCCTTCACTTTCCACCGAACTAGAGACAAGAAATGCTCACCCCTAGTACTGTTGACAAGATATACTTCCTTAATGTCCAACAGTACTATAAGAAGTAGCTTAGGCACCCAAAGCGAATAAGTCGTGAAACCGCTTGTAGCACTAGCAGAAAATTTGGGGGCCTCAAGAATGCCTCAATAATGAGTTAAATCCATATTATTGAAAATAAGAGTAGTCGATAGATTAGGAGGCAAGCCTCGCGAATATGCATTAAAGCTAATATATTGTAAGCCACGAAAATGTCCTAATTTTTAGAGAAAAACTTTTCAAAAGCATAAGCAAGAGAAGTATCAAGAAAAGTTGGCATAATCAAATAATCACCTTTATGTAGCTCTAAATTGTCACAGTGCATGTCTTAAGTTCTGGGATCTTCTCCCCCCCCCCCCCCCCCCCACTATCCAGTGCTTCAGCTCGAATCTCGCCACAAAATAGAGTGAGTCTCTCGCCAGAAACCCTTGTTCTAGAATCCTAGGGATAGGGCGATAAGGTTCCACCGTCAGGCGCCTGATACCGGAGAAGAGCAGCAGCAAGGGTTGCGATTACGGTTGCTTGTATGGTAGTGTTAATCTGAGGAATCATTTATGGGGAAAGAGCCATCGTCGGGGCCGCGGGTGCAGGAGCCAAGGCTTGTAGAGGGTTTTGTTGATTCGGTGGTTGCTCAACAGTTGGGTCGGGCACTTGTCAGTCCACGAGAACGTTTCCAGCAATCGCATTCTCTATAGGCGGTTTTTGAGATCGTGATCGGGTGTGTGTTATTCTATCGTCCTCCTCTAGGAGATGCGGTGTTCCTACAGACGGCGCCAATAGTTTGGTAAAACTTCGTAGATTATAGAAGAAATGTGAAATTACAAGAATAACAATAAACGCAATACAAACTAATGTCAATACATAACTAATACAAGTGTCTAGATCAACTTTGTTCGGAACACCAATTGACTAATCCTAGGAAAACACTTCCAGTATGTTGAGGATCTTTGATGTCGGGTCTGATGGATGTCAAATGTGGCAGATATCGATTTTGGTAGACGTCGGACAACTTGGATATTGAGCAGGATGTACGTCGGGCAGAGCATACGTCAAACTCAAGAAATGTCGAGCATTGTCTCTATATCAAGTAAGGGTCTATATCGGGTGAAATCGTCTGTCGGGTTTAGATGTGAACGATGGATGTTGGATGTTAGGTATATGATATCGATAACTGAACAGTGCGGATAATTAATGAGCGTCTCTTGAAATGCGGAACGGGGGGCTTATATAGACCTCGGGGTACAGAGGACCACTTCCGTAATTTTTGAAATCAACAGTACTATATCGAATGTGAACATTTGATATAGAAGAGCATGTCGAATGTGGGCATTCGATATACAAGGTCCTTACCCGATATGCACTTATTTTTTGAGATCTTCGCACTTGGCCCAACAGTTCGTTGGGCCGACTTACTAGGCTACTCCAAAGGCCCATATCAAAATCTATCCATTCTCACACAACCTGCTTCCATAATTTGCAATCTTTTCTTCATGTCATTATATGTACTAAAATATTTCGTCACACATGATGTCCATTGTCTCAACTGGAACCACCTAAACAGTAATTGTGGCTTACGAAATCTCTCTCGCATAATGTACCTTATTTATTTCCTACTACTTACTTGTGGTTCATGGTGGTAATCACGCTCCTCTCTTATTTTGCGCCAATATGTCCTAGTACGCCCTACTAATTTCAATGGAGTAAATTGAATTTTATCAACGTCGGTTAAACCGTATATTCAAAGTGGTCTCCCAAGTAAAATAACCAATCACCAATTGAAATACTCTTATTCTCTCCACCAACAATAATGTCTTAAAACGTGATGCATATGTCTATCTTGATGTCCTCTAAGCCTATCATTGTTGTAGGCACGAAAACTATAATGTCTTGAAGCGTGATGCATATATCTTGATGTTTTCTAAGCCTATTATTGTTGTAGACACGAAAATTAAGATGTTCATTGCAAGAACCCCTATCACCTACATATAAACCGACTTGACAATTCACATAGACAATTCAAATAACCAAAAGGACCCAAACTCCGATATTTCTTCTTCTTCTTCTTCACCGATCGTACGTGGTGGGATTTTGATCGGTGTAGCAGCAGTCACGGTGACACGTCCTGCTGAGAAAACATGCGCGAACGCAAACTCTGATGAAACTCTGTGGTGGTGGTGGAACCTCGCAATGGAGCAGGTGTGCGGCGATCTGTGATGATGGATGAGACGGCGCAACAGTGAAAGCATTGGGATGCGCGCCTAATGGTGGTGATGACTTCGATAGAGTGATCAGTGGCATTGGCCGAATGCGTGTTGAAACGTCGGAGATGCCAGCGGCCGGCACGGCCAAGGGTTCGCTGTTGCAGCTATTCCTTGCCCTATTGTTTTTCTTCCAGAAATTGGGAAATTGGACATCACACTAAAAGAAATTATATGAAAATCTAAAACAACATGAGAATGTAGCGAAAAAGCGAGGAGATGTCGTATGGCTCTGGTGCCAATTTAATAGACATTAACAACCAATTGAGACGAGCGCACGAAGAACTCAAAAAACACAAAGAAAAACTTGAGAAAACTATAAACAAAATAAATGTCCATATAATAATCAGCAAAATGTGTCTCAAACCAAAAAAAAACTTGAAAAAACTATAAACAACATAAATGTCCATATAATAATCATCAAAATATGTCTCAAACCAAAGTCTTAACCTATATTTATATAGGCTAAATAACCAAGACATACCATAACTCTTAATATAATTAAGAAACTTACTAGAATAATAAAATCCTAATTATATTGAAACATAACTAAATAATACTACTAAGATCCTAATTAATATAGAAATGCTCTCTAATATGAGATCTTTAATATATTATTCTCGACTCCTATCAGGTAGCTAACAGCAACAGAGAATTTTATCCTTCTTTTTTGTTTTGATAAGCAAAATTTCATTAAAGAAAGGAAGTAGAAGACATACTTCCTCCAAAGTATAACAGTACACAATGAAAGTTGTTAACCCTAAAAAATAAATAAGGGGTTATATGAGTTAAACAAAAGATTAACCCTTAAATTAGGGATTAATCCCAAGGATGATACTATCGTCACAAACACTCTCGTATGTCACATACCTTACTATGGTATGACGTGGCATCCGAAGAGATAATAGAATCCCTCGGAACTCACATATCCTACTAGGGTACGACGTGACACCCGAGTGAACACCCAAGCGTCCCTTGGAAAGTCAAAGATGAATAAAAATAAGATATCAACGTGGCATCGGAAAAAGAGTAAACCCCGATGGATCCACGCGACTCGGATATCCATCACCGCGCCAAGAGGGACCACTATACGAAAATACTTCCTTGCTGAACACTCCAAAAGCCCTCGGAATCACTATCCCGAAGGCCAAAATTCAGCAAACAACGTCTTACTCAAAGCACCAACCACTAAACTCCCTTACTCCGAAGGCCCAAATCAAGAAGGTCATTCAGCAAAAGACCAAGAAGCCCTCGAAGAATAATTCATAAAGGAGCCACTATTCTCACGATGACAAGAAACACTCGGAATCCATACTACGAGGATCCATAGGCAAGAATACAGCCTTACATATATATTGATGCTCTCGGAGCCCGCCTTACAAGCCTAGAGAGACAAATCTGCCCCTCGGAAAATCTTACCAAAGAAGTCAATGAAGAAATAGCCGTCCCCGGAACAGAAAACTCCTCGGACACCCACTCCACTTCAGCTAGTGGACCTCCTCATGAAATTCAGCCCCTCGGAGAAAAGAAAACAGAAGATTTCGTCTATCAAAGGGAAGAAAACAGAAGAAGTAACCCCTCGGAACTCCCCGTAGCCCTCGGACAAGATGAGGATCAACCTAGTCAGCGCCTTGTCAACAAGATATACCTTATCTTATAGAAGGACACTTGTAATACATGCAACATTACACTTGTAGCACATGCATGGTGACACATACTCCCTTCCATACCTATATAAGGGAAAAGGAGGAGAGATGAAAAACAACAAGGAAAAGGAGGGAAACATATACAAAAACTCACTTAAAAAGTATAAGATCACGTTTGTGCTCCTCGGAGTAAGAAGTTCAGTGAATAAAGGAAGGATATTTTCGTAATTTTCCCCAAATAGTCATTTACTTTCTTTGAACCACGGATAACGGCGTTCCGAACTTCTAAATAAATCAGTTAATCGGGTATTATTCCAAACCTGTTAACAAAATGGCGCCGTCTGTGGGAACGCCATAGAAGTTGTCCTCGAGCGTGTTCAAGAAAGCAAACCAACCATGGAAAATTTGTTCTACAGGGAAATCCACTTGTCCCATTCGGACAATTCGGAGGAAACTGTAGCGAATCGTCGTTCCGACGAAAGGGACTTCATCAATGTTCCCCGATCTGTTTATGAAAGACTAGTGGAAGCCACCGCTCGAGTTAATCACCGAGAATTCGAGTCTCCCCTGGAAACTATCCCAGGATCTCCGCACCAAGGAGATTACCCCTTGGAACAAGGCGAAGTTTATGCAAGAAGGGCACAATGCCCTACTCCAATTTCGTGCTATCAGGAAACTCCTCGGAGGACGCCCAGGCGTTATGATCATCTGGAAACTCCGAGGATAATCCAGAGGGAAGAGAGGTCTCTCCCCGTATATCGACCCCCCCCTATTATCACTCCCAACGGAGAACCAACCTTATGGGGAATCCTTGAAGATCTACGAAAGGAAGTAGGAGATCTCAAGAGGACCGTAGGGCCCAAGGAAGATCCGACGTTTAAGACATCTCCCTTCATTCCTGAAATAGCTTTCGCTTCGATTCCTTCAGGAATGTGGCCTATTAATGTACCATTATATACAGGAGAAGCCGATGGGAGAGATCCGCAAGATCATATACACCAATATTTGGCAGGAATGGACTTATCATCTGCCCCGGACTATGTCCTGTGCTGAGTATTCCCTGTTACCCTCGGAGGACGAGCCCTATCTTGGTTTACCCATCTCCCTCCCAATTCAGTGGCCAACTTTGATCGATTGGCTCACCTATTTATACGCCACTTCGCCTGTAACCGTAGGTATCCCAAATCGGCCACTCATCTTTTTACTATTAAGCAACGAAAGGATGAATCCCTTCGGGAATATATAAAATGCTTCACGGATGAAGCGCTGGATGTTCCGAACGTCAGCCCAACCATTATAGCCGATATTCTGACACAAGGGCTCCGAGCGGGAGAATTCTTCCGATACCTGATGAGGAATCATGTCACGGACATGAATGAACTTATGCAACAGGCTGAAACTCATATTCTTATGGAAGAAGCCGACCATACAAAGAGAGGGCTAGAGAAGGATGACAATGAACGTCACGAGCAGACGGAAAAGGGAATTAAAGCCAAAGAGAAGGGCAAAGACGGAAAAGCACCCCCTCGGAAGGACGATGGGGAGACAGTCAAGAAATTCCTTAAACCCGTACCCCTTCCTCCGATGACCCTAGCTCCCGTGGAAGTACTCAACGTGATGCGGTGCAACGAAGAAGTGCGCTGGCCCCGGCCCACCAAATTTCCCAACAAAGTTAAGGATACGGGTAAGTACTGTAAATTCCATAAAACCTATGGACATACTACCGAGGAGTGTACTACCCTGCGAAGAGAAATACTTCGTCTTCTGGAGGCAAGATATCTGCATAACTACTTAAAAAGAAACAATCCCTAAGAGCCCAAAGCACATGTATGGAAAAGGCCCCGAGGAGAATCTGGTGGGGAAGAGGATACTCCCCACCGGCAGTCACGAGAACGAACCGCGGAACATCGGCGGAAGTCCCAAGAAAAGACCAAAAAGCATCAAAGATCCCCCCGAGAAAGAACCGCTGCGTTTCCGCGGCGATCACGGGAAAGGACCACAGGGTATCGGAACCTACCTCCCCCTCCCGACACGTACGAGGTCAACCCCTCCTCGGGGCGGACGATCAACATGATAGAGGGAGGAGATATTTCCAGAATACCCCGAGGTAAGAAGACAAAATATCTTAAAGAGGCCAGACGAGCGGGACAAGGGCTCCCGGTATGTTCCGTCCAAGGGGCCAGATTACCAAATATCACTTTCGGACCCGAAGACTTGAAAGGTATAGTCTACCCCCACGAAGATCCGTTGGTAATTGAAGCTACCATTTACGGATTTGGGATCCAGCGTATCCTCATAGATACGGGCAGCTCTGTGGACGTCTTGTTTTTTCCCACCTATCTAGCTATGGGATTGAAGAAGGAGCAGCTGGAAGTGGCTGAAGTTCCTCTAGTAGGCTTCTATGGCGAAGCCTGTAATACCCTCGGAACCGTGACCCTGCCAATGTCGTGGGGAGAGGGAGCCCTACGAAGAACGGAACCCACCAAATTTTGGGTGGTGGAGGCTTCGTCAAGGACATACTACGCTATATGCGGAAGACCCTCTATTCGGTCATTCGAAGCGATTCCCTCTACCCTTCACCTTAAGGTAAAATTTCCTACCTTGGCAGGTATCGGAGAAGTCCGAGGAAATCAAGCTAGAGCCAGAGAATGCCGAATGAATGCCCTACCCCCCGAAGAGGACGAAAACCCCTCGGATAATGGCAAAAAACAGAAAGTCGAAGAAACCCGAGTCCAACCTATTGAAGAACTCAAGATGATAGAACTTGTGCAAGGAAACCCCGCTAGGGCGATCAAAATGGGCACTAATATGGAACCTGAGTTGGAGGCCCAACTGATATCCGTTCTAAAGGAATTTTGTCACCTTTTCGCATGGGAAGGAGGCCCCCCCGGACGGAACAGCAATAAGGTATGCCAACACTTCCTTAATGTGAAGCCAGGGGCCAAACCCATTCAACAAAAGAAGAGAAAAATGGGACCCGAACGCAACAAGATTATCCGATCAGAAATTCAACGGCTTCTCAGTTTACGACAAATCCGAGAGGTCGTGTATCCCGAATGGCTGGCCAATGTGGTCTTGGTCCCCAAGTCGGGAGGAAGATGGAGGATGTGCGTTGACTTCACCGATCTCAATGAGGCTTGCCCAAAGGATTGCTATCCCTTACCGAGCATAGATCAATTAGTCGACTCTACCGCTGGCTGTGCACTCCTGTCGACTCTGGATGGGGACCAAGGATACAATCAAATCCCGATGGCATTCCCGGACCAGGACAAAACCAGCTTCATTACGGATGCAGGTACCTTTTGTTATCTAGTCATGCCTTTCGGACTTAAGAACGCAGGAGCTACATACCAACGATTGGTGAACCTCATGTTTGCGGGACTCATCGGAAAAACCGTAGAAGTATATGTAGACGACACTGTCGTCAAAAGTCGTTCCGCGAAAGATCATCCCGAAGACTTGCGAAAAACCCTGGCTATTATGGATCGCTTTGGGATGAAGGTAAACCCTCGGAAATGCTCCTTCGGTATCCAATGAGGCAAATTTTTGGGATTCATGGTCACTGAGAAGGGAATAGAAGTTAACCCCGAGAAAGCTGAAGCAATTATTGGGTTACCAACCCCGAAATCCATAAAGGACGTGCAGAAACTGACTGGGCGAATGGCCTCCCTCAGTCGATTTGTCTCCAAATCAGCAGAGAAAGGACTCCCGTTCTTTAAAATCCTTCGAAACATCAAAGAATTCCAGTGGACCTCACGATGTGAAGAAGCTCTCCAGGAATTAAAAAGCTATATGGTATGACCACCCTTGCTGGTCAAACCGTCGCCCCAGGAAGAACTTTTCGTGTACCTATCCGTAGGAGAGGAGGCTATCGGAGCGGTATTGGTCAAAGAGCACGAGGGAGAGCATCATCCGGTCTACTACGTTAGCAAAACTCTCCTCGGAGCGGAAACCAGGTATACTCTAATAGAAAAACTTGTACTCACTTTGGTTACCATGGCGCGTAGATTACGCCCGTATTTTCTCTCCCACCCGATCACTGTCCTGACCAAACACCCTCTACGGGCAATTCTCAATAAACCCGAGACCTCGGGGAGATTGATAAAATGGGTCGTCGAACTAACGGAGTATGATATCTCCAATGCTCCGAGACCTTCCATCAAGGCCCAGGTGCTAGCAGACTTTGTAGTGGAACTTACGGGAATCGGAGTGGAAAGGAAAGAACCTCTCTGGCATGTCTACGTGGACGGTTCCTCCGTAAATACGCATGGCGGAGCCGGGATAATCCTGATTAACACGGAGGCCGAAGAAGAGGCGCTACACTTCGCGGTTAGAATTGATTATCCCGTATCCAATAACGACGCCGAATATGAAGCCCTCCTGGTCGGAATGAGACTCGCTCGGGAAGGCGGAATACGAAAGGTCCGCCTGCATAGCGACTCTCAGTTAATTGTCCAGCAAGTTCAGGGCGCATATGAAGCCAAAGAAGAAAGGATGCAGAGTTATCTTCGAGTAGTCCATCGGGCCAAAGCATGGTTCGAGGAGTATCAGTTAGTGCAGATTCCCCGAGGGGATAACCAGGAAGCCGATGCCTTGTCCAAAATGGCTGCACAGTTGACCACCATTCGTACTCGGAAAATCACTCTGCTACACATGAGCGAATCAGAAAGGACTGAACCTGAAAAGGTAAGTGTCACCATGACAAATCCTCCGATAAGCTGGATAACACCCATTAAAGCATACCTACAAGATCCCGAAGGGTACTCCGAGGACAAATATGTCCGACGAATGTTGTCTAAGAAGACCATCCAATATTTCCTCAAAGACGGAATATTATTCCGAAGGACATACTCCTACCCTCATGCCCGATGTTTAAATGAAGAGGAGGCTCAACTTGTCCTGGCAGAAACTCACGAAGGGGTGTGTGGCAGTCATACCAGTGGCGGAAGCATGGTCGGACGGATAATCCGACAGGGTTATTATTGGCCCACAATGGTCAAGGATTGCAAAAACCACGCGGAAAAATGTAGGTCGTGTCAAGCTTATGCCCCTCGGATTTATCAGCCAGCGACTCCGTGGGAACCCCATCTAACCGCATGCCCTTTCGCCAAATGGGGAATAGACATAGTGGGTCCACTTATTCCCGATGCTGGTCAAAAGAAGTTCTTACTCGTAGCAGTAGACTACTTTACCAAATGGGTAGAGGCGGAGCCCTTAGCACGAATAACTGCAGGGGCGGTTATTAACTTCTTGTGGAGAAACATTCTGTGCCGTTTTGGGGTCCCTCGGAGCCTAGTATGTGACAACGGTCTGCAATTCACGGACCAAGGATTAGAAAAGTGGTGTGATCATTGGGAAATTAAGCACCGTTTTGCCTCGGTAGGATACCCTCAAGCCAACGGACAAGTTGAGAGAACTAATCGCACTCTCCTGAAAAATATGAAGGCCCGACTCGAGTGGCACAAAGCCAAATGGGTGGAAGAAATACCCGGCATATTATGGGCCTATCGGACTACACAAAATACCGCTACAAGCGAAACCCCTTTCAGCCTATCTTATGGTTGTGAAGCAGTGGTACCCTCCGAAGTCTCAATTGAGAGTTGGCGGGTCAAAGAATATGAAGAAGTGGCCAATAGTGCTAACTTAGCTCTGGCCCTTGATCTCTTAGAAGAGAGAAGAATCCGAGCCGCCGTTCGGGCTGAAGAATACAAAACTCGGATGGCACGGTACTATAACGCCAAGGTAAAACTTAGAACTTTTCAAGTGGGTGATTTAGTGCTAAAACGGGTCGGAGCCTCCAAAAATGTAGGCAAACTTGAGCCCCGATGGGAAGGACCTTACAAGATAGCGGGAATTGTCGGACCCGCAACTTATCTACTTGCCAACTCTGAAGGTGCTACTCTTCGCAATACGTGGAATTCCTTCAACCTTAGAAAATACTATGCTTAATGTAACATTTTCATTGTTACATAAATAAAACTGTTTGTTCATAAATAGATGGTTATGATACATTCGAATCCGATAGGGTACATAGGTTTGCAAAACAAAAATGATAGCCTTACACAGGAAATCATTATAAGCAACCTAACCCCGATGAGCCATCTACTATAGATAAACAGCCATCGAACCCCAAAAGACCACCTACTACAAGTTAAATACTACCTACTACAAACTACTCTTCTCGTAAAGGACGCTTCCCTTCTCGGATAAGGCGACGACGCTGCTCCTCAGATAAGGTTAGTGGATCCGCCAATAACACGCCCTCGGATGTTATGGGACTATCTTCAGGAAAGATGGGATGAAGATTAAGTTCAGGAATGACCAAGTCCCTGGGGCACTCTGGCAATATTTGAACCGCATCCGTACCAAGTCGATACCCGATGCGGACCAGATCACGCATCTCCTTTCGTAAAGACTCCCTAAGAGCTGAAGGACCCGCGATATCCAAAACAGCTCGAATTCGAGCTACCACCAGAGCAACGTCGTGGGCGCGAGTAATCTCCAGCACCCGACGAGTTGCCGCATCCCATTCCTGAATCATTTGCAGTAATTGCTCATCGGAGCGGCGAAGTTGACTCTTCAACTCCTCCAAACTTACCTGAAAACTCGTTACCCGGGTCCTCTCTAGCATCAACTGGCGCTCCACTTCCCAAGACTTATCCCTCTCAATCTGAAGGACCATATCGTGAATCGCTTTAGCAGCTTCATGCTCTTCCTGCAAGCGGGAAATCTCTGTTTGAGCCTCCAACAAACCATGTTCTAACTCGTCCCGACGGCGGTAAACCAAGCCAGGATCTGAAGAGGAACACCCCTGAGATCCGATGGCATCTAGCACCATATAAATCTGAATGGAGACAAAGGAATCACTACCGGAGAAATAAAAGGTAAGTAACCAAAATTTGCAAATAAAATGAGCATTTACCTCACACAGGTTTTTGCAAACCAAATCCTGAAGACGGGAGGAAGGAAGGGTCCTCATGAGCTCACAATCCGTAACATTTAGTAGACCGCTAAGAAAATTTCGGCAAAACCCCGATACCTCTCCGAGAGGAGAAAACCCCGGGTCCGCACCCGCGGGAGAAGAGCCCACGGGAGGAGGATTCCCCCCGGACAGTGACACAGGTACACGCTCGGGGCCTCCTTCCATAACATTCACGATATCGGAAATCCGAGGAAAGGATCGTGACACCAAGGGAGGCACTGGATAGTCTATCGGAGAAAGTGCTGTAGTTGGATTTTCTGCCCTGAGAGGGATTACAAAGCTCATTGGGGGGGTTGCCACGGGCGAACCCCCCGATTCCTGCACTCCGAGGAGGAGTCAGCCCTCGTAACTGCCACGAAGGTATCGGAAAGGCCTTCTGACGCCCGTCGCATACCATGTAGAGCTCGCCCCAGAAAAACACCATTAAATGGATCTATGGAAAAAGCCGCCATCTCAGCACCTATAAGACAAATATAGAGTATATGATGATCCCGAGGGCACACAAATTGATAAGAGAGAAGTCGACAGATCTTCAGACTTACGAAAATAGAAATTGCCATGAAGAGGATGAATTGGCGAGTTCTCTCTCCTTATTCCCTCTTGAAGACCTGCCAGAATAAGAGCCTCAGGACACGCAAGCAGGCCGGTAATATCGTACGAGCCAGAAAATAACCCGGAATGACTCAGTTCCTCCCACTCCCGCCCCGACGTCTCGGATGTGGGCGAAACGTATCCCAAGCCCCATCGGATAGGCACTCCCCACGATCGGGCCGAATGACCTTTCGAACGGACGAAGAAAAACCTCCGCTTCCAGTCCCCCCTACGAGTGCGAGGACTGGATGTACCAGTGAAGGCTTTCTCGACGTCCCGATAGGCCAGGCTGAAAAGGGGAACTCCATCCGAACAAGGCCGAAGGATAAAAATCGCCCCCACCCGATACGGGGACAGGGGAAGGTTAAGGAGCTCGCAGCATAAAACGTATCCCACTAAAAGGCAATACGAGTTGGGTGTTAACTGGCTCGGGCAGATTTGCCAATACTGGAAGAGCGATCGAAGAAAAGGATGAAAAAACACCCGTAATCCACAGTGCATTTGATCACAATAGACAGTTAGGAATCCAGGAGGAGGATCATATGCTCTCTGGTCCGGGGAGGGCACAATCACATCAAAATCATCGAAATTCAGATTGAATTCCGTAAAAAGAGTTACTAGAGACTCTCCGTACACAGTGCTAACGGCGGAACCAACTCGTCCACGACCTATCAACCTTGAAGGGTTCAAAGGTATTAAGTTAAATACAGAACGCTCATCGGCAAGAGAATATGGTTCTCTACCCAAGAACACATCCCTTATATGGTCCATCCTTCGAGAATCCGTGTACGATGACCTACTCCCCACCCTTGAAGATGAGCTAGTTCCAAGGATCACTTGATTCTCAGCTAGCCTATTCCGCTGTCCCAAAGAAGAACTTTCCGAGGACGCACTATAAACATGGGATCCAGGGACAACTCGAGCACGATTCCGAGAAGAACTACTTGATGATGTGGACCCCCCATGCCTGTGATGTGGTGGCATCATCTTTAATAGTAAGTTTTCCGTTTACTCTTATTCGAAAGTCGAAGATAAAGTATTGAGTACAACTACGAGAACAAAAACCAAGTCTTGCGAAAGTAGATTTTTAAAAGAAGGAAGTAAAATGATTTATCTATTAAAGCAAAATAGCTTTTAATAAAAGGTATAAATACCATTGCTGGCATATTATATGTGATAAGCTAATCTCATGGAGTGAAGCTGGAGCTGTCCCACCCACTCCTAGGGACATGACACGTGCTAATGAGTGTCCTTAATTAGGATGAATAACTCTTAAGCATGCATATAATTTGACACGTCCTGCTAAGCTGTATACTTCAGGCAATAAAGGATTTTGTCTTTAGCTTACCTTTTTTAAAGAAGAGTAAAGAGAATAAGTCCTATATGTAAGCATGCTAATAGTTTATTAACATCTCATACTAGTGGACAAATAAGACAAAGTAGAAAGACAAGAATAGGACAAATTGTTCATTCATAAATCCGAGAAGCTCTCGGAAAAGTTTACAAAAGCATAAAAAGGAAAAAGAGAGAAAATAGAAAAAGGAATCCTATCCTAAATCCCCGTACTCGGAGGGGGCGGGGGTGGAGGCAAAACTTCACTCGAGCCAGTAGCACCAAGTTTGGAAGCAGTTGGAAGAGGAGCAGGGGAACCCCTGGGCGTCATCACCGCATCATACATCTCAAGAATGCTCTGAATCTGCTCGGGAGATGGCTTGGCAAGTTTCTTGACATCAAAAAGGCCGCCAAAATTCGCCCCCGAGGGCATCACTCCACGGGCAACAGTGGCACACTCTAGCCATCCCCATAGCATATGCCCAAGGGATTCCCGAGCGGACAAGGAAGCATATTGGCGCTCTGCCTCTGCTGCGGCGCACCGAACTGCCTCATCAATCCGAGCTTGCACCTCCCCCTGAGGCACTACCTGGACTATCTTCAAATCCACCAACTCCTTGATCCGAGATTGAAGCTCCTGCTCTCGCTCCAACCACCCCAACTTCTCTTTCTCCAAAGATTCCACCCGAGCATGAAGAAGCTCCTTGGACTCCCTCTTCTCCTTCTCCAGAAGAGTCAATTGGACTCGGACAGACTCCTCAGACGCCTCCAACTTATCGTAAGCCGATTGCATCCTCTGCAAAGTGAGCCGCATCACATCCTTGGCTCTCTGATCCTCCCTCCAGGCGAAGTCGCTGGCCTCCAACTTAGTTCGGAAAACATCCCTCATTGATTCGGCCTCATAGAGTTGGGCCCGGAGAGAAGTCGCCTGCCTTCGGAGAGATCCTAGTTCGCCACCTCCCTCGAATGGCGCTGCTCTACTGCAGTGATGACCTCCCGAGTCTTCTTGGACTGCAAGACAAGAAGAGAAACATAAGGAAGAATACAGGAAAATTATTTAAAAATAAAGTGACTTGAGGACTAATACTTACGATTGTTTCCATCCAGATCATGCTGGCCCGCAAAAATTGATACCCTTCCGTGGGTGCAGCAAGAGAAGATCCGAAGAAATGGAGGATCTCGTGGTATGCCTCCCCTACAGTCGAAGGCTCCTTCTCGGGCACTTGAGATGAAAAATCCCCCTCGGAAGCTGACCTCCGTAGGGGAACCCTCTTCGGGAGATCTCCTATCGGAGAAGGAATAACAGTAGCAGGAGTCGCGGCCACTACTTCTGTTGTGACCGCTTCTGGAACTTTTGCAGTGGTCGAGGGACCCTCCCCCCGGAGCAGAGTATCCCACACTTCCTTCTTCGCTTCAAAATCCTTCAGTAGATCCGTAGGACCTTGGCCGATCCCCACGGACGGCTTCTCCGGGTCCGGATGAAGTAGTTGAGCGAATAAATCTGCACCCGGAAACATAGGGGCCTTGCCCTTATCGACATCTACAAGCGCCAAATACATAGTCAGATAATGATAACAAAAGTTGAAGGGAAGTAGAAAAGAGAGAAACTTACGAGGACGAGTAGGAGAAGGATCAGGAATAATGGGCGAGGGGTCTCGGGAAGAGACTAAAACCACATCTGGAGACGAAGACTCTTCTTCTTCAGCCCTCGGAGATTGCCCCCCCTGCGAGCCCCTCGGAAGACTACCAGTGTCGGACTCAGAAGCCGACCTCCGAGTCAGAACGGACGAGGGAGCCACCTGCCGCAACGGAACAGCCTCCAGGGGCACTTCCCCAACATCCTCGGAAGGAGGCGGAATATTTTCATAAACCTTCTCAGCTTCCGTGCCCATCCCTACCTCCTCGGACTGCGCCTCCGCTCCCTCGTGATCTCCTTTCTCGGAAGCTCCGCTATGACCACTTGGAGCCACCTCTTCGGAACCAGGTACTAAATAGTACCTCGCCATAACCTTCTCTGCGCCACACCAAAATATCTTTGTACGAATAACGGAAGAATACGAAAAACTACTCAAAGGAAATAGATATAGAATAAAGAAGCATACGAGCAACAGGAGGAAAACTTACTGAAAGCTGGCATGAGCATGCTCGTAACGAAAAGCGGTTTCTTCACGTTGTCATTAGCACCCACCACGAAGTGAAGTCCGGACTTATCAAATAGCCACGAGAAATCTTCTGACTTCATTAGCGCATGCTGGGCGATCACTGGAGAAAGCACCATATCTTCAGCTAGGGTGTGAACTGGAGTCACACCCTCCCCCCACTTGAAGGGCATATCCCATTTCCCTCGGATAGGCTTCACGTAAAAGAATTTGTCCTTCCAAACACCGTGTGAGCTTATCGTCGCACCCAAAATCCTCTTCGTATAGTTAACCGAATGATCCTGATGGTGAACGTGATAGAAGGGGTATCCCCCGGGTGACACTCCCACATCGAAGATAGACAGGAAATGATCCACATTGCACTCGTACCCCTTGACTATACACCAAAATACGTAAATACAAAGGGCAGCATAGCCATTGGGAACCAATTGACTCGGGCAGATTCCACAAGTCTTGAAGACTTCGCAGAAAAAGGATGGCATAAAAGAACGCCACCCGTAATTCACTTGCGCAAAGTATACAGTGAGCATACCCGAGGGAGGGTAGCACGCCCTTTGATCTTTTGAAGGAATGTGCACATTCACATTCATCATTGTCGCTCCCGTAGCCTCAAACAAATCCATGACCTGTTCATAGGTAACCACGGATTGAACATTCTCAATTTTAGAGAACTCACGGAGAGGGGGTTTCTTTGATTTCGAAACCCTAGCCTTTTTCGCGGCGGCGGCGCCACTCCCTTCGGCGACAGCAGCCCTTTTCTTGCGAGTAGTGGCAGCAGGTCCCACGAGGGGAACGGTAGTCGCAACAGGGATAGGAGCATCAATGGGAGCAGCAGCAGCAGAGGACGTGTTGGCAGAGGAAGCCATCTATTTTTTGGGCAGAAAGAAGATTTTACGAGTTGGGTGAAAGGAAAGAAAAGTGAGAATAAAAAACTATGAGAAGAACAAAAGTCGCTCTTTTCCGCTTGAGAAGAATTAGAGAACTAAGAAAAATTTGGAAGCTTGAAGATTGAAGATTTTGTGAAGAGAAAAGGGGAAAAAAGGTACGGACGGGTATATTTATAAATAGACCGCCATTAAAAACGTGCCTCGTCTCCCACGCCCCACGTCTCCACTCAGGAAGCGACGTGTCGTTCCACGCGCTAGCCGTTACTGCAGATTAACGCACGGATGAATGAATGTCATTTAAGACATCCAACGGCTAGAAAGAGCCGTTATAAAAGTGACTCTTCATCTGGACCGCTGCTTCCCAAGACCATAACGGTAATTTTATTTCACGGTATTTCAAGTATATATTTATATACATATAATACCCCCGTAAATCATAAAAAAGAATGGATAAAATCCTAAGCCCTCGGAAAAATTACCAAAAAATAAAGAAAAAGCCCCTTTGGCCCTATTAAGGCCACGAAATAAAATTTCACTCGTCTTTGCGAGAACGATCGAAATTTGGGGGGGCTAGTGTTAACCCTAAAAAATAAATAAGGGGTTATACGAGTTAAACAAAAGACTAACCCTTAAATTAGGGATTAATCCCAAGGATGATACTATCGTCACAAACACTCTCGTATGTCACATACCTTACTATGGTATGACGTGGCATCCGAAGAGATAATAGAATCCCTCGGAACTCACATATCCTACTAGGGTACGACATGACACCCGAGTGAACACCCAAGCGTCCCTTGGAAAGTCAAAGATGAATAAAAATAAGATATCAACGTGGCATCGGAAAAAGAATAAACCCCGATGGATCCACGCGACTCGGATATCCATCACCGCGCCAAGAGGGACCACTATACGAAAATACTTCCTTGATGAACACTCCAAAAGCCCTCGGAATCACTATCCCGAAGGCCAAAATTCACCAAACAACGTCTTACTCAAAGCACCAACCACTAAACTCCCTTACTCCGAAGGCCCAAATCAAGAAGGTCATTCAGCAAAAGACCAAGAAGCCCTCGAAGAATAATTCATAAAGGAGCCACTATTCTCACGATGACAAGAAACACTCGGAATCCATACTACGAGGATCCATAGGCAAGAATACAGCCTTACATATATATTGATGCTCTCGGAGCCCGCCTTACAAGCCTAGAGAGACAAATCTGCCCCTCGGAAAATCTTACCAAAGAAGTCAATGAAGAAATAGCCGTCCCCGGAACAGAAAACTCCTCGGACACCCACTCCACTTCAGCTAGTGGACCTCCTCATGAAATTCAGCCCCTCGGAGAAAAGAAAACAGAAGATTTCGTCTATCAAAGGGAAGAAAACAGAAGAAGTAACCCCTCGGAACTCCCCGTAGCCCTCGGACAAGATGAGGATCAGCCTAGTCAGCGCCTTGTCAACAAGATATACCTTATCTTATAGAAGGACACTTGTAATACATGCAACATTACACTTGTAGCACATGCATGGTGACACATACTCCCTTCCATACCTATATAAGGGAAAAGGAGGAGAGATGAAAAACAACAAGGAAAAGGAGGGAAACATATACAAAAACTCACTTAAAAAGTATAAGATCATGTTTGTGCTCCTCGGAGTAAGAAGTTCAGTGAATAAAGGAAGGATATTTTCGTAATTTTCCCCAAATAGTCATTTACTTTCTTTGAACCACGGATAACGGCGTTCCGAACTTCTAAATAAATCAGTTAATCGGGTATTATTCCAAACCTGTTAACAAAAGTCAAGAATGAAATTCAAGAAGAAATTAAACCCCAATCACTATGTTTTAATAAACACAGTCTCACAAGTATTTAATGCAATTTTTTTTTTAAAAACTCAAGAAAATACTTTGCAGAAGAAAACACAAGAGAATTAGTACATGCATGTATTGGATGACGCAAGGAAGTTTCGTGCGTCACTATGTACAAGTGCATTGTAAGGTTCCAAGTTCCAACTATTCCCCCCCTAGAAATTCGAACAATAAGTTTACATTCAACTCTCAATCACTCGTGAACATTCAAATTTGGCAACAACTCTTATCACCGTTTTTGCACGACACAAACTTGTTGAACAGGCAAGATGTCATACTGTGAAACCTACTGTTATACCATAATTTGGTGTGATTCCCTTAGTGGGCCTATCAAAACACTCTTGTCCTACAAATGTATTGGCCCAAAAGGCCCATTCACGAGCCAAATCGGCCCAAATAAATTGTCCAGACAAAGGGGCTCAAAAGCCCATTATGCCAGCCCGATATACCATATAAAGGCTTGGCCCATCAACAAAGGCCCATACCTGCTACTACAATCAAGGAGGCTGATCATCTATAAATACCAGACTCCTTCTCATTTACAAGGGACTTTTCACAATCACTCTCATATGACATATTGCATATGACATATCAAGTATGAGTTATTTCCATATGAGATATAACATATGACATATAGCATATAGCTTTTCCATATGAGATATATCACATGACATATCAAGTATGAGTTATCTTTCCATATGAGATATAATATATGACATATCAAGTATGAGTTATCTTTCCATATGAGATATAATATATGACATATCACATATGAGTTATCTTTCCATATGAGATATAATATATGACATATCACATATGAGTTATCTTTCCATATGAGATATAATATATGACATATCACATATGAGTTATCTTTCCATATGAGATATATGACATATTACATATGAGTTATCTATGACATATCACATATGAGTTATCTTTCCATATGAGATATAATATATGACATATCACATATGAGTTATCTTTCCATATAAGATATAATATATGACATATCACGTATGAGTTATCCCATATGACATATAGCATATAACATATCCCCAATGAGTCATCTCATATGACTTATAACATATGACATATCAAGAACAACATATCGAGATTACTCTACAAGACTTATAACATGTTTATAGGCTCGTCCCTCAAACGGAAAGTCGCGCAATACTGAGCCTACAACTTCTGTTCTATGTGCAAAGGCTCGACCTCAGAAGCCCGCTCTTCACCTCCAACCACGATCGGCAGCTACAAAGAAATAATGAACTACGTTCGGCTTGATTCCCTACACGGGATACGTAGGCAGCTTGGCTTAACCCAAGTTCAGTCCGAAATCTATAAACTCTCCAATCCACATCAGTGACTTCTAGCCTGACCTAGACGTGATCAACGAGCACCAACTAACTCAGCATCAAATCGCCTAGTCTAGGTCAACCCCAACATAGTTCATGTGCCGTGTTTTTCAATGCAGGTTTCTCGAACTCAAAACTAACTCGGGACCAATCAGGAGCTCGGGTTAGTCTGACGCGGAGTGACAAGTCAGCAGACGAAATTACCCCGCTTCAGTGGCGCCGTCTATGGGAAACCACTCAAAGCATTGTAGAAGAAACACACGTGTTCATCACCATGGCTTCCACCAGCAATCAAAGGGCCAACGCCATTAATACTTGTCAAAACACGGACGAGTCCTGCAATCGAACTCTCTTTGAGGGAGCTCTTCTGGCATGAACTGATTTTTCATGCAAAATCTGTGCTTTGAATGAGCTGTTGCAAAAACCTGAAATAAGACGAAGAACAAACACCCATTTTGCGTCAAAGTCTACAAAAATTCACAACTCGAGGCACCATTTATGTGTTCATCGACTCAAAAAAAGCATATTCATCACCCAGGTACGCGAACTGAGGTTACACCCGAACTAATCCACTCGCAACCTCTTCACTCGAAACGAACAACAGTGCAAGAAAACTCCTGCAACGCGCAATCTCCACTATCGAACAGATTTACAGCGTACGAAATCCTCGCTGCGACTCAAACTAAACACCACGCATGAAGTGAACGTATCATAATCTCGCCATTGACCTCTTTGCACGACCTCTTCATAGGCGAGCAACTTTGCAACGATCTCCCTCCCGCGACAGACCACAGACCTGCTGCCTGAATTTCTTGATGAAAACAGAGCTCCCCACGTCCAAACTCCTTGTGTAGACGAATAGAGCTTTCAACGTCTGAACTTCAAGCAACTCCGACGGATTCCTGCAGCGTAAACTCAACCACCAAAGTCTCAGCATTGGCGAACTCCTGCCACGCCATGTCCGATTGATTTGAACGTGTAAAATCCATCACGCGAACTCCGGCACTTACGCCGCCATGAACGAGTTGTTATCTCAACACCACAAACTCTACCTCTCGATCGAGCTCACGAATTCGACCAATCTTCTCCATGTGCACAAATTCTTCACCGACGAACACATTTGCAACAAACAGCTTGCGCCAATGAAACTCTTGTTCCACGAAAGGATCTACAACTCCGAGCACCATCACAGAACTCTACCAGCGAATGAACTACTCGTCCCATGCGAACTGGTCAGCTTCCCTCTCTCTCGTGAGATCTCTCTCTCTCTCTCGAACGGGGTGGAACGATAGACGCGACTGTTGTTTTATAAAAAAGGGAGAAGAAAGTGCAGTGGTTATTTGCAAAATAGCCCCTCAAGTCCCGACTTATGGTGGAAGAGACCAAGTCAACCCTAATTGAGATTAAAAACTACCAAAAAGCCAAAGGACCATATCAAGTCTAATTGGCGCGGGAAATTAACGTGTTCTAGACACGAGCCAAAGGCTCAATTAATTGTGAAATAAATCATGGAAAAAGGCTTCGAGAAATTAGTGGTGTTAAATATTTTCATCATATGATCCGACATAAAGCCCAAATTCTTCCATAAAACTGCTCCGATTGAAAAAGTTTTAGAAGGCGTGCCATATACACTATTTCAAAATCTGTCAAGTTAAAGTTATGATGCTCAAGAATAGCTTCAGGAAGATTGCATGTAACCCCACATCGTACGCACATTAAGATTGAAAGTAACCCCAAAAAGGTACACACCACTCAAGATTAATTGCAACCTCAAAGAGGGTAAGCACCATTGAAGATTGGATGCGACTCCAAGAAAATGTGCACAATGAAGATTGAACTCAACCTTAGAGAGGATACGTAGAGTAAAAATTAAATGCAGCCCAAGAAGGTTTGTGAAGCAAAGAAGTGGGGGATGTTACCAGTACATCGTGATTGCTGCATGTCGATGGATTAACTACCTCCATGAATGAAAAGGTTGGATCAACTACATCAAACTACAAACAAATATCTCTTATCAAACTGCAAAAAGAGCTTCATAAAGAGTCAAACTGCATTAGGACCTTTGCATCAAACTACTAAGAGCGCTTCATGAAGTTACGCATCAACAATGCTTCATTAAGCAACCTGCGCCAAAAATAACGCTTCATTAAGAGACTTAACATCAGCAATGCTACATTAAGTAACTTAAGGAATGATGCTTCATAAAGTGACTAACTTCTCTTAAGGCATTGAACACCTCTCAAGGCACGAAACGCCTCTCACGGTACTAAACACCTCTCAAGAGAATAATTCGACTCATCGATTGTTCAAGAAAAGAAGCCAATGATCAGAACACACAATCTCGCAACAATCAATAGGTGTTCCACTACCTCGTCACTCTACACAACGTGGTAGAGCGTAGTCACATACACTGCACAAGGCACAACATGGACCACCTGACCCTTACAAAGGAATGGCGAATGAAAATCTCCCACAAACTGTAGAGATGATAATGTCCTGACACTCCCATCATTGTCAGCTCAACTGCAATATGAAACTGGGGGACTTTCTATATGATTGAAACAACTGGCACAATTTGTTGTAGCTATGCAAGTGATGATGATAACATATGCAACAAACTTTGTCAAGCATCACAACAACTATTTCAAATATTCAGTCACCACACTCAACAATGACAAAAGAACAATTCTATGGCAACATTTCAGTCGCTGCTCACCTACAAAGGGGCATGGTGAAAAAGAGAAACAAGGCATGGCTGACAGAAAATTTTAGGCTACAAGTTCCATAATTGGAGTCCTACGCACTCGAAAAACACAACAAGCAATAAGCAAAAATGCACAAATGTTAAAACTCTCCTGCAAACAAAGTTACACTGATGATCGCTAGCTTATCAGAACAAAGCATCGGCAATGAAATTAAGGCAAGGCCCATACAAGTGAAGACACAAAAACCACACAAGATGATGAAAATAAACTAGGTGAATAGCCTATTGGGCGAATATCCCATAAAGTAGGCCATTATCGTAAGCCCTACCGAAATAAACTAGGTGAAGAGCCTATTGGGTGAATATCCCATAAAGTAGGCCATTATCGTAAGCCCTACCGAAATAAACTAGGTGAAGAGCCTATTGGGTGAATATCCCATAAAGTAGGCCATTATCGTAAGCCCTACCGAAATAAACTAGGTGAATATCCCATAAAGTAGGCCATTATTGTAAGCCCTACCGAACTAAACTTGGTGAAGAGCCTATTGGGCGAATATCCCGTAAAGTAGGCGAGCTACAACAACCATACCGAATTAAGCTAGGTGAAGAGCCTATTGGGTGAAAATCTCATAAAGTAGGCGAGTTGCAAAAGCCGTGCCGAATTAAACAAGCTAAAGCGCCTACATGAACTCTTATGCAAATTGAAGAACAAAAACAAGGAAGAGAAGAAAGAAACAAGAACTCTTCATTGACAAAAGCAAAGATCCAGAAGAACATATGTCTACCAAAGCAAAGTACCAAGCATAAACAAAACCATACTTATTCCAGAAAATACAAGAAAGAAATATCAAATATACTAGAAGTTGAAGAGCAACAGCATAATAACCGCCTGACCAGCTATGGCAGCGACATCATGCCTTATCTTATCTCTCCACGCACACATGTTCCTCAGCAGTGAAGCTATATAGGCAACAACATGATGGGCAACATAGTCCGGTCCCACAACTTCAGTAGGAGGAAGGGTGACGTCAGCAACAACATCGTCATGATCATACTCCTCTCCCTGATCCCAAAGATATAAACAGATGCGGTATCACATGCAAAATAGACAACAAGTTATAAATCAAAAAGACAAACACAACTGTCAAAAATTCAAAAGAAGACAAAGGTCCATCAAAGGCAAGGCACAAGAAAATGTACAAAAGGTAGAGAAAGGGATAAGCGCCTAAATAAAATCACCAAGAGCCACATCTCCAACAGATTTCTCTTTAAAAACAAAAATCCTAGCTGTAAGCAGTTAATGGCTATTGCGCCACTTTTCAAGCGTATCGTCATAACTCTAACAAGGCCGAGTCATGGCCGCCTAACCATGCGTCACAAAATTGATCTTTACTTGTGCTTTTGCGACATCCACTGCTACCCTCTTCTGGCCTCTCACAAAAGCCTCTAAGAATAGTCCATTCTGCTCCTCGAGTGCCCTTTATGCAAGAAGCTTTGCCTCTTCAACATAGAGAGATTGTTGACATCAAGACTAACAATAGTGTTTTAACTGGGATGGTTTAGAAACGCAAATTATGGCTTTTTGACTATATATAAGTTTGCAAGGCGCCCGTCTGCTACGACCACCTTACAAACTGGGGGACTTATGTTATACCATAATTTGGTGTGATTCCCTTAGTGGGCCTATCAAAACACTCTTGTCCTACAAATGTATTGGCCCAAAAGGCCCATTCACGAGCCAGATCGGCCCAAATAAATTGTCCCGACAAAGGGGCTCAAAAGCCCATTATGCCAGCCCGATATACCATATAAGGGCTTGGCCCATCAACAAAGGCCCATACCTGCTACTACAATCAAGGAGGCTGATCATCTATAAATACCAGACTCCTTCTCATTTACAAGGGACTTTTCACAATCACTCTCATATGACATATTGCATATGACATATCAAGTATGATTTATTTCCATATGAGATATAACATATGACATATAGCATATAGCTTTTCCATATGAGATATAGCATATGACATATCAAGTATGAGTTATCTTTCCATATGAGATATAATATATGACATATCACATATGAGTTATCTTTCCATATGAGATATAATATATGACATATCACATATGAGTTATCTTTCCATATGAGATATAATATATGACATATCAAATATGAGTTATCTTTCCATATGAGATATAATATATGACATATCACATATGAGTTATCTTTCCATATGAGATATATGACATATTACATATGAGTTATCTTTCCATATGAGATATAATCTATGACATATCACATATGAGTTATCTTTCCATATGAGATATAATATATGACATATCACATATGAGTTATCTTTCCATATAAGATATAATATATGACATATCACGTATGAGTTATCCCATATGACATATAGCATATAACATATCCCCAATGAGTCATCTCATATGACTTATAACATATGACATATCAAGAACAACATATCGAGATTACTCTACAAGACTTATAACATGCTTATAGGCTCGTCCCTCAAACGGAAAGTCGCGCAATACTGAGCCTACAACTTCTGTTCTATGTGCAAAGGCTCGACCTCAGAAGCCCTCTTCACCTCCAACCACGATCGGCAGCTACAAAGAAACAATGAACTACGTTCGGCTTGATTCCCTACACGAGATACGTAGGCAGATTGGCTTAACCCAAGTTCAGTCCGAAATCTATAAACTCTCCAATCCACATCAGTGACTTCTAGCCTGACCTAGACGTGATCAACGAGCACCAACTAACTCAGCATCAAATCGCCTAGTCTAGGTCAACCCCAACATAGTTCACGTGCCGTGTTTTTCAATGCAGGTTTCTCGAACTCAAAACTAACTCGGGACCAATCAGGAGCTCGGGTTAGTCTGACGCGGAGTGACAAGTCAGCAGACGAAATTACCCCGCTTCACCTACGTCTCTCCTAAAGCCTTTTCTTCTTTCTCTTCTTCCTTCTTAACCCTTCTTAACTGGCTGAGAAAGTAGATGCCTAGTTTTCATCTTGTTAATGGCGTTTGCAGGATTGAGACTTTTGGGACATGTTGTCGTGCAGTTTTTTATTGTCCTGCAACGGTATAAACGTGTTTTATCTTCTGTTAGCGCCTGCAGCCTCTCCTCTGTAAAATCATCTCGGTTGTCCACACAGAGAAATACTCAACTTTCAAATTGATGGATATATAATAATTACAATAACTGCCACACACATATGATAACAACTCGTAAACGCACCAAAACAGTGTTGTTTATAAGTACAGATGGTCTTAATGAACCTGTCCACAATCCAACGATAAGCATGAAGCAGCACTGCTGGTCCGTGGAACTCCTCGGGGTTCCACCAATAGGATGGGCATGATGTACTACAACAAGCGCATAGTATGCACTCGTAAAGCCCGTTCAGTCTCTTTCTCTCGGTTACACTCTGCCTATGTTCTCTCCCATCCGGTGGCGGCTTTTTTGTCTTCAACCAGGGCTCAATGGACCTGCATCGCATTTGACTCGGTAAGTGTAGTGTAAGTCAGCGAACGAATCATAAAACAACAAAGGGGAGATCATATTGTTGCAGAACCACAATAGTATTCAGGTAATTACAATAATCAACTATAGCAATGTGTGTTGTTGGAAAGAATTTTGATTTTGAAAGAAGTTGGTGGTTACGACTAGAGCAAGTTAAGTTCACTTATGGAAAAGCTCAACTATGTTAAGTGAAAATTTTGGTTATGAACGTCAACTTACAAATTAATTACTTCTTGAGAAGTGCTACAAAATACATTGCAAGCATATCCGCTTCAGACTGGAAGCTATTCATATATCAAATTATATGAGGTTACGAGTCTATGATAATGCCATACAAAAATAACAATCTACTTCATGGGATTTAGTTTATGAGAGTTGGAAAGGCACCATCGCATCAGCGGGGACAAACAAATTAGGGGCAGATCATCTCCATGCGACTTAAATACGCATAACGTACATGGTAATGCCAAGCTGAACACATATTATAAGACATTATCTCAGCCTTCATCGATAGAGCGACTATGAATAGACTAAACTAAAAATAGACTAATAAATTGTGGTTCAACGTACATGAATGTAAGGATGTAAATAATTAGCTAGCTTACTTGTACTGTTGGTAGAAATTGTTGAGATCAACAACCAAATCTTTGATGACATACATATGGGGCAGAGGAGTGATTGTTGTAGGCCTACTAGCATCCGCATCAATAGGCTTGAGGCATGCCACCGTATTAGTCCCATCGATATTCATCGCACACGAACCACATATCCCTTCTCTACAAGACCGCCTATAGCTCAAACTTGAATCATCCTCTGCTTTAATCTTCTGCAATACATCCAGAACCTACAATTATCACATAGACCATTCATTATAAGGAGATATCAGGTTACAAAGTATAAGTTTCAATTAGTAGAAATAATTACCATCGGTCCACATTGAGAAAGGTCTACAAAGTATGATTGAAGAAATGGCTTTTGATTGGGATGATGGGGGCTCCATCTATAAATCTGGAATTCTTTTGTTTTTGCTACGTTGTGTTTGAGGGTGTGGTGTACGTCCAGCACTTGTTGTGCATGCTGCTGAGCCGCCGGATGTCCCTTCAGAGTAGGAAAATGTCTCTTCTTTGGGTCTACAACAACATCGCCCACCTTCTTAACCCAATTCTTCCACATCTCTTCTCAGCTTGTTCCGCTGTTACTCCAAGTATAAACTTTCACTTTTCATCTGATTAAGCGGTCCCGTAAATATAGTATAGTAATTGGGTTAGTTGGGAGCTGGGGGCTTTACACGACACCTGGTTGCAATACTGATACGTGTCTTTTTCCATGCTTAAAGGTATACTGGGTCTTAAGCAATATGTTTTGTGGGTTTTCTTCCAAAATTTTATAGGATATTTCGCTCAAATTTCAGGAGTCATTAGTGTTACTCCACTACAAGAATAAGGAGCATTAACAACAATTATTGACAATGAGTGTAATTGTCAATGACTGTTTTACTATTGGCTACAAAAAAATCCGTATCCAATGATTTCATTTTTATAAAAAAATAAAAGAAAAACCCCTTAACAAGGGCAACGGACGCTGCCCGTTGCCCATAGACAAGGGCAACCACAGTGCTCGTTGCCAATAGCCAAGAACTACGGCTTTGGCCGTAGCCCTTGGCCCTTGCCAATGGCCAAGGGCTACGGCCAAACCGTAGCCCTTGTCTATGGGTAACGGACAGTGTCCGTTGCCCTTGTCCAAGGGCAACGACATCTTTCGTTGCCATTGCGATTTAAACAAAAAAAAGGGTAGGAAAATAACTCTATAAATATTACTATATTTCATCAATTTTATTTATTAGTTTACTTTTAAAAATCAAGTTATATTATATATATGTGTGTTTCACCAAACACTTATATATATATATTCTAGTTTATTATTTCACTTTTTAAAATCAAGTTATATTGTTGCTTGAACATTCATTCGTTATTATATAACCAAATAAACATAAACGCATGAGAGATATTCGAAATTCATTACAATTTTCCAACGTAAAAAAGCATTCATGGTAACTAGGACAAAGTAGGTTCCTCAAATAACTCAAACTCATCGTCTGCTAGTTGACCTCGGGGGTTTGAACACACTCAAATCTACAAATTCGTTGGGCCCATGCGACTCATCATCTTGGAAAAGTTCAGGCATTTGATTAGCCGTGCCATGTTTTTCTTGGGGCAGTGTGTCAACTACATGTCGAGCACGAATAGGGTGGACTGACCACCACTGTGTTCTTCTATCCTTCACATTTTGCGAAGGACATGGAGTGCAGTACACCTGTAGTGCTTGGTTTGCAAATATAAATGGTTCATTTGTTGCTAGTAATTTTCTTGGGTTAATGTCAACCAAGTTGTAAGTCGGATGAACTCTAACACCATGATAGACATCAAACCACAAACATTTGAACATAACAATCGACTACCCCTGCGTGCCTCCCCAATAGAATACCTCAATTATTTCCTTGATGATGTCGTAGTAGTTCATCTCAATAGCAACTTCCACGCTTTCACATACACGCCGTTGTAGTTAGTTTTTTGGCCACCACTATGTGAATCAGTATGGAATCTAAAGTCATTCACTTTGTAGCCCCTGTACACATTTACCATTGCACTAGACCATTGACTAGAGCATTGAGGCGTGGGTCGACCTCACAATGTCCTGACACGACTGTTTGTTTGAACCACTATACAAACTCAATATTCCATTTGCGTTGTGTCTGTTCTGCACTAAGGTTCTGACAACACGTGTCTTCAAATAACCTATCCACAAATAGAGAAAGAAACATTGCATAAGTAATGAAAATTTAATTAAAGAAATATCAACAAGTGTAAGAAACTATACGCAATTTAAGTTTCTCACTTGACCCAGCCATTAACATTCGGGCAGTTTAAGATCGTATACAACTCCACAAGTTTAAATTCCTTGGCAGAAAAACATCGCTTGCATGTATCAATAAGCAGAGGTTCTTCTTTCTTGTGGAAAATGGAAGTTGTTGTCTTGAGAAATCACCATAAACTCTAGCTTCATTCCTATTCTGTCGATTGTGTCGTGTTTCTACATTTTTTTCAAAATAGTGAAAACACATATTGGTGATTGGTGATAAAGGCATTCGCCATTGAACCCTCAACACGAGTTTTATTCTTTACCGATTTCTTCAATATGAACATACTCTTACACGAATAAAACACAATTAACGATGAATCACTAACCAAATGAATGTATGTCTCAAACATCTAATTTGTACATTTTATATAATAAATATTCACCTCTTAGAAGGGTTCCAACGATATTGGAATGGGCCACCAACCATAGCTTCATATGGGTGGTGTATCGCCAATGCTCCATAGAATCAGAAAACCCAGGTGGAAAGATCTTCTCCAACTTGCACATTGTCACCACGATAGATTTCTCCAGTGATTCCATGTCTGTCCTCCGAATCTCGGTTCCACACAGGGCGCGGAAGAAGTTGCTTATCTATGTAAGTGGACCCCATATTAGATAAGGAATAAAATCCTGAAACGCAACAGGTATCAAACTTTGCATAAAGACGTGACAGTCATGACTCTTCATCATCGTTAACTTCTACTGCTGCATATGTACATAATTAGATATGTTGGACGCGTACCCATCTCGAGAATCCAACTGAGCTAACCACTCCAACACCTTTGTCTTTTGTTCCTTACTAAGACAATACTTGGCCTTCGGTTTTTACACCCTGGTTCCCTCACCAGGGATCAAAATAACTCACTCCTATATGTTTCCAACTCAAAGTCTCTCCTTGCATTCAAGTTGTGTTTAGTTTTGTCGGAATTGTCCATCACTGTGTTCTTGATATTCTAAAAACAAAAATTCACAGTGAATCACTTCCAAGTTATGCCGGATTAGGTTCATAGACCAATAAGGTAACTCCCAAAAGATACTCCTACGACACCAATTATGTGTTCGACCAAATCCTAGAATCTTATGCATTTTTGCTCCAAAAGGCACCTCTGGCAAATCAGCAATAATAGCCGCCATGTCTTCTACTGACTTTCTTTGGGCAGGCTCATTTGTTTCATCTCTATTCTTTCTAAAATCTCTTTTACTATAGCGGTATTCGTGATTTTCAGGCACAAAACGACGGTGGCAATCAAAGAATGTTTGTTTCTTTCCATGCGTCAACGTAAATGTCTTTATGTTCTCAATGCAATAAGGACAAGACAACCTCCCATGTATGCTCCACTGAGAAAACATCTCGTAAGCTGAAAAATCGCTAATAGTCCACATCAGAGCTGCATGCATTTGGAAATTTTACCGACAAAAGTTGTCGTACGTTGGTATGCTCACCTCCCACATTGCTTTCAACTCATCTATTAGTGGGCTTAAAAATACATCAATGTTTTTGCCAGGGCCTTTAGAGTATACTCAAGAAGATATACTCTTGCCGCGTGCACAGATCCGTAGGAAGGTTATAAGGAGTTACAAATATAGGCCAACACGAGTATTGGGATGAAGACATTCCAAAAGGAATGAATCTGTTAGTGCAAAGACCTAAACGAACGTTACGTGGCTTCGCTGCAAATTGAGTGTGAGTCCTATCAAAATGTTTCCTCGCTTCTCCTGGCGCTGGATAAATCATTGTGTCATTGGACTCCCCCTACACTTCGGATGTCATGTCATGTGCTCTGGGATGGAATGTATCATGAAAGGAAAGTACCATAATTTCTTTTTCGAAACAAGTTGCTTTCTATCGAGCTCGTATCTATCCTTCCCGCAAACAATACACTTTGGTTATTCAGCAATCTCGTACTCTCTGTAGAATAAGAAATAATTATCTCCACACATGTCGATTATTTTGTAACCAAGCCCTAAAGTACCCATCATTTTCTCCAACTTGTACATTGTAGCAGGCAATATGTGTTCATCTTTAGGAGCCATTACATCGCGAGTTAACTGTAAGTACTTATTGGTTGCAGATGTAGACACGTTATACCCAGTCTTGTATGTTAGAAACTCAGCCATCCACTACAACACTGACTTATCGTTGTCTCTATGCAACGTCGTCTCAACGAGTTTCAACAGTTTGTGAAATTTTGTCGCATCACAGTTCAGCTCTTCATTATAATTGGCATCAAGAAGCCCCCCTCCATAGGCATCCTCAACTAGATTCCTCATTGAACCTACGTTAACGTCCCCAACTCCATAGTAGTCATTTCCTACGTTTCGACTTAACGACTCTCCTACAAAATTCTCTGTACTTGTAGTGTCATTTTCACCGTGAGCTACCCACACATGGTACTGCTCTACAAACCCCCACCTACAAAGGCGAACGACAACTTCTTCTTCGGGAAAGAACTGTCTATTGTCCCATTTTATACATGGACACCTAGGATTATTATAACGGTCTAACAAACTTGTTTGATCTACAGCGAACTTTACAAATTGTTGAACCCCATAAACAAATCTTTATTACTTATCTAGCCAATTAATAAATGTACATATATTAATTAATACAGTTCAATCAACTTAAACTAAAAGTTGTATTAGTGTAAGTACTTACCTCTTGAAGTAATAGCCTTTGATATTTAGTACGTAACAATATTGCATCAACAATAATCACCGATAAACAAAAGCTAGAGTTCCAAGGTTATTTGAATATGTGCATCCATTTAATTTGCAAAAGAAAAGGAAAAATGGTTAGTAAAAAAATATTAACAAACTATGAATCGAAAATATAAACGAAAACAAATACAATAGAACAATGTAATGTACCTTTGAAGAGAAACAATGGATTGTGTTGTGTTTTGAACAATAGAAAAATGCATAGTATTTATAAAGAATCAGATTTTATTGGCTGCGGGAGTCTCTGTAGCCAATAGTTTGGCTACGGGAGTTTTCCGTAGCCAATGACAATTATTTAAAAAATTAAAAAATAGCTACAAATTAAAAATTGGCTACGAAATATTCTATAGCCAATGACTATTGGCAACAAATCATTATGTAGTCAATGGTTATTGGCTACAGAATCTTCTGTAGCCAAAAATACTATCCTATTTATAAATACCCCAACCATTCCAATCATAAATTCATTCTCACCATCCACTTCTTTCTCTCACAACTCCTCCTTAGTAAATTCCTCAGTTCTAATTTTATATAATGATTATTTCAAGCATAGAATTATAATAATAATATAATTAATTTGTTTGCTAATTACTTCTACAACTAAAAAAATCAAAATCATTATTTTTTGTCAATTGAAATAAAATACATTAATTTAATGAATTCAAATAAAATACATTTATTTATTTAATTGAAATACAAAACATTTATTTAATTTGGATATGATTATAATTGCTTTTTTAATTAAAGAATTTGAAATTTGCAAATTGTTTTATAATTTTAAATATTATTGGCAACGGAAACATTTGTAGCCCATGGCAAAGGGTATTTTGGTCTTCCATTATTGGCTACGGAAGATTCTGTAGCCAATAGCCATTGGAAACGACCATCCGTAGCCAAGGGTCATCAGCAACGAACGTATCGGCAACGGCCATTGGCAACGGTATTCCGTTGCCAATAGATATTGGCAACGAAAAAAGGGATTATTGGCAATAGATAAGTTGTGTAGCATAAAGATCATATATTTCATAGAAGTATTGTGTTTATCTAGTCATGCTTCTTTTTCTTGTTTTGAATACTTACAGTTATATATATAAACTAAGGTCAAAGTCACATAATATACGTAGGGGTGCAGAATTAGGACTGACGCGAAAGTGGCGTATATATACAAGAAACATTAGACAAGTCAAAATCTTTCAGGTCGGGTTGGCAACTCATCTAAACTATAAAAAAAGGGTGATTGTATTGGGCAATCCACCTAGGGTCGATTGCATCCATTCTGACCAACACATCTGCAAACTTGTTCACCTCTATATATGTACACGAGACAACCATGTGAGTAAACCTAGTCCACAACCTCCGTACCTCGTGGAGGCGTATCTGTATCTCTGTCGATGACTGTACAACCCTGTGGCTAGGTCAAGCTCCAAAAAACTAACTCAGAACTAGTTTCAATAATAAGATGAGAAAGTGAAAGCCATAAAGCAAGAAGCACTGCCTCGTGAATAGCCCAGAGTTCATTCAGATTGTTAGTGTTGCATTCCATTGCTTCCAAAAAAGCTCCAACTATCGTACGTACCTGCAAAATCACGTAACACGCTTTCGATACCTGTAGCCCCTGGGTTGCCCAAAGCAAAACCATCGCAATTGAGTTTAATGACCCTCGTTGGCAGTGGGGCCCATTTGATAAATAGTAATACATAAATAAACCGCATAAAAAACATACCACGATACCATTAGAATGAGCATTGGAAGAGGCCCCTCGTATATTCAAGTCACAAACACACTTGCCATTCGAAGGACCACGGAAGGATCATAAGCCCACTCATACAGTACGAAGGAGTTCTCTGAAATAGTCTGGAGCCTTTATGACCTACTTGGAAGAATCACGCGTGCAATAAGGGAGTGTCAGTCATTATTAGCACGAACAAAACTTAAACCACGAGCGACTCACATTACACTCTATCAGTAGATCCAGCTCCAACAAGGCAACGTGAATGGACACACATGCCTATCATTGAGGACGACCAAGTTGCTACACCCATAATATACCCAAAATCCTATAAATAGAGGAGGAATCCCACACTTGTAACCAACTCAGATTCACATGACATAATTGTATTCTCATTAGTGAAGCAATATATCCTCATAAATACTATTCGCCATTTATGTCCCTTTATATACTTTAGGTCCTTCGTATTTCAAAATACCCTTTCATTAAAACACTGGCACACAAATACTTTCTCTCTACGAATCACGAGAATTATATTCTAAACCATACCTCTCACGATAATCTAAATATTTACCCAACTCGGAGAATTATGTGTTATCATTTTGGCGCCATCTGTGGGAACACCATAAAATGATTCCTTGAGCATAATTCAGAGAGAATCCACCTCGATCAAAATAGCAATGTCGATTTTCATGATAAGAAGATGTGAAGTTGCGATGGCCCCTCGTAATGAAAGCGACGAAAGTTCCAAATAGAAGCGAGTCATCAGCTTCGGACCTAGCGACGAGAAAGGGGTCTGGTACTCCCACTCAAACCTTATTGTCATACGGGCTTGGGTCCATTGAAGAGATATACCCAACATACTCGTAGACATTAGAAGCATTGTGAATATCATGTACCCCTCAACCCTCTAATGCCTTGGGCTCACAACCACTCGTATAGAGCTTCGACTAATCTCACTCTGGTGGATCTCCGGAGCACCGCTAATGACAATGGAAACATCTCGCTTCCCATGACCTAGGGTATTGAACCGCGCTAGAGAACATAAGTAATTACCTTCCATATTGTAGAAGCACAAATTAAACCGTATAACATCATACGAGGGCGACCAGCCATAAAAGACGTCGAAAGCATGATATCTACAACACACCTCAAAGTGAAGTTCTCGACTCAAGAGGGAATCAGGGAAGTGTGTGTCACTTAGAAGAAGATCAGATAATGATGTGCAAGACTCGACTCGACCAGTATCACCATCCAATACATCCCACGACAAGTACTCCATATCGTCCAAAACAAACACATCATACGATGCCCAAAACTGCCTCTTTTCAAGAGAAAAGATGACAAAATGAACACTAGAAGATACTACGACTATCACGAGGCATGGCGACACAAAGCCAATGAATATCGGTACCTAGAAGCAAAGTTAGAAAATATCTTCCAGCCTAATCACGATCAGAGGTCGGCCAAGCGACATGGGTTTCCATCCCGCCGAAATGAAGATAAGGTGACCCAAAAAGAGAAAGTGGAGATAAAAGAAAACTCCGCCTTTAGATGAAAGAGGCAAAACAGGATAGAGTATACCACTAGGAGAATAACACGATTAGGAAAGTATTGGGAAACGAATACCCCAAAAATCCTAGAGGTTGGAGGAATAATGACCAATGACATTAGGAAGCAGCATCATAATTCCCTTAAAAGTTCAATGACAGTAGGAAGCAACATCATAATTCCCTTAAAAGTCTTAACCTTTAAGTCAGAGCCTGATTATTCAGCTCGGAGTAATGCTAGGCCAGAAACTCGTCGGTTGAAAGTTATAAAAAGTTGTATCACAGAAACCCCCTTCATCAGTTTGGGCCTTTGAATCAATTGCTAAGTTGGATAAGATAACTTACTCGGGAAACGACCTCAGATAAATGGGAAGACCAATCAAACGCAAATTGGTAAGTCCAACTAAAAAATGTTGACCGTAAGACCAATCATACGAACATTAGCCAAAGACCAATTGAACACGTGTTGGCAATCAAAGTCCAATTTAAAAACATTGGCGACAAAGACCAATCAAACGCGGTTGCCAAATTAGTCAAATTAATTAACACTGGCGCCAAAGACCAATCAAACGCGCGTTGTCGAATGAAGTCCAATGGATTGATATTGGCACCAAAGACCAATCGAAGAAGTGTCAGCGTATCAAGTCCAATGGATTGACAATGGAACCCAAGACCAGTCGAACACGCACTTTCCAGAAGCAGTCTAATCAAAAATTAGACACCAAAAGTTAACTCAAAGGCGAGCAACACAAGAGAATACCCCAAACAAGAAGAGAAGATATCAAGTAACTCCTTTTATTTATACAGAGGAACCGTGATTACTTGTATAGAACAGGGGGTACCCTCTGCCAGATGCTTCAGATGCCTCCGAGCCAGAACCCTCGTCATCCAAGACGGAATGAAGAATGTCAATAAAATCCTTAGTATAGCTAGGCATGAGGAAAACAATCTTGTACTGATGCGTGCTACGATCAAAGCCCTCTTTCAAATGAGCAGTGAAGATGTCAAAAATAATTCTCAATGCTCTTTTGAACCTTTATACTCCTCTAAATCATGGGCCACAACCTATGTGGCAACTCGTTTGTGAGATTCAGACAAGTCCTTTCAATGATAGTCCAAACCTCGGTACACTAGTTCATCCCGCTCCAACTCCAGTTTATCCACCTTCTCTTGAAGGTGAATTTTGGTGGGTAGAAGATGGTCTACCTCCGCGACCCTTCAAGAAACAACTCACCCTTCATTAATAAGGCGAGTAATATAACAAAGATGGCACTACGACGCCTCCTGAGCCTTCTTCAAATCAACACAGAGAGTCGTCGAGGCGGCACGCTTATCCTCTAGCTCATTCTCTAATGCCTACATAGTCGAGGAATTCCCAATTGAAGACCTCCCCTCTAACTCATCATTCCGAGCCTTGCCTTTCCTCATCATTGAGTGGTAACGACACTTATAATAATTTCTTATGCCCAACTAGGCCAAAATATTCAAAGTCACAAGAAACTAAAACCAAGTAGTGTAAAAAAAATAGGAAGACAAAAGTGAAAGGAAAAGCAGGAAAAGAACGCACCCTAGCAGCCAAATCATAAGCCGAATCACAATGTTGGTTCGGAAGGAGTAGGCGGAACTAGCGTTCATCCGCCTCAAAGACGATCTGCTTGTAAACAATATCCTCACATCATCCATCCATATCCACCTCCTCAGGAAAGACAGAATCCCGACCAACAAGGAAAGGGGGGGGGCTTGGAAGCTTCATGAGAGGAGGAACCTGCGCCCTACTCTAGGCGAGGTACGAAATAGGATTACCAATGGAAGAACTCGTAGGAGAGGCCATCATCTCCGTAGCATTAGGAATAGAGCCTTAATTTCTCATCGTTCCAGGTATCTCCTCTAGATTATCGCCTCTCAGTGAAGTAGGACCTTTTTCCTCAATACTTGTGCTCATAAGCATTAGCAGTTCTCGCGGCCTCAAGAAGAGCTCTCTTGCCTAACAAGTTGAAAAATGAAGAATCAAAGAGTGTCAATAAAATGTCATAAAGATGGAAAAGAGAAAATAGAAGAGAAAACTCACTTGAGGAACCAGTAGGAGTCCATGAGGATGGTCACTTCTTAGAAGAAGGTGGAAAAGCGGTAGCCCAGGCAACAACTTTGGAAACTCAAACCAGAGATCCCTTCTTCTACTTCGTTTTATGGATTTATGTTGTCCCACAAAGCATGTTTTTCGTTACGACACGACGAGGGCATCTCAGAGTCCACCTCTTTTTTTATTACGAGCAGCAAACTGCTTCTCGGCATCCACAATAGCCAAAGCTAGTTTCGCAAAAAATAACACCTGACCCCTTAGATGATCCGCGAGGAGTAATCTGATCGAATCATAACCCAACCCCTCCGGAGAGTGAGAGACTCATAAGAAGAAAGAGCAAAAGAAATAAAAATTTACAAAAATACTCGCCGTGACGAAGATCCTCGGGCGAAGGGACATTACCGTGGGGAGTTTTTGTTAATACCAAGATGACTCATGTACCACACTCTTTCACACCTTATATACAACACAAAAAGAGCATTTAGTTGATGGAAACCTGCGCTAAGACATAAATACTTAGACGTAAAATTTCCACTCCATTTCAAAAAGTAAGAACACCTTTGATCTTGTCTCGCGTTTCTCAGAACTTTTGGGCACTTTGGAGTGTGCTATGTGGCACGTTGTTTGAAATGACGTGTCTACGTTGGCTACGCCAGTGAGATCTGACGTGCCCATGTCGATTAGCTCCAACGTGCTCAATGTTCGACCTGGTCCGACGTGGATTTAGACCGATATGGATAGCACAACTGTCAACAGCGATGTGCCACGTCAGTCCACTCTGACGTGCCACGTCGGACTCGGTCCGATGTGGTGTATCAGATGTGACATATTGGACTTAGTCCAACGTGGTGTATTGGATGTGCCACGTCGGCCCATTTTTTCGACGTGGTCTTTTGATGTTTGGATGTTTTGGATTTTCCAAAAATACCTCGTTGTGCTTGGGTTTTGTATATCCTGTGTTTGTTTTCTGGATTTTTGGTTTGTATTTGACCTTTTGTGCTACTTTTTGTGTAAGTTGTAGTCGAAATTGGGCCTTCACGTTGCCGACTCTTGTATTACTCCCCGAGACCAATGTATCACGAGTCAAGGTGATATTATTCTCCATTGAGGGCGGATAGACCCTATAGGCCAAGGTGTGCAACCATTAGGCGGTCGCGTTATCTTGGTCCCCGACAACAGTTTGAGCCCTCTCCTTATACACATAATTTGCTTGCGCTTACCTTTTTTACTGTTTAAGATTTATGGAATTAGGAAAACATTTTCCTAGGGCATTCTTGAATGCAAGTTTTGGATGCAGTGTTTGATTCCAAATCTGGGTCGGGATCAGAGGGTGATGATGATGATGTGATCATGTGATTGGTCCCCAATGGGTGTTTTTAAGTTTAATAAAATATAATATAAGTCAACAGGAAAATGTTACACCTAAATCCCACTTTGTCGCAAGTGCACAAATCTGGTAATAATAAAATGGTAAGTATAGTTACGAACTAAGTATCATATCCCAAGGGATTGGTGGATTGATGAATAAATAACTTAAATGCAAAACACTCACGATTGTCAAGACATTTTCTCCTTTTTTTTGTGAATATAATGAATGCTTATGAATAATGTGAATGCTTTCTATATACCAAAGATGCTTTGAATGCTTTTAATGCTAAGAATGCTTAATCTATAATACAATGAAAATCTATCTAAAAATGTAGAAAAATGTAATTCAATATCTTTTTGGTTTTTGATTTTGAATGCAAGAAAACAAATAAAACAATTAAACTAATGAAAGCAAGTAAAAAATTTAACTAATAAATGCTGGAAGAAAGACTGATTAACTAAATTAACTAACTAAACTCAACATATAATTTAATGATTGATTGCTTGTGGTGGTAAACAGTATTTAGAAAGATTTTTGAGCGACCATATTTCACAATGATTTAACCATAATAGTTCATAGAAAAACTACCTATATATAATAACACTACTTGATAGTTATTTGATGTTTGCATGTCTAATGAATCTGTGATATATGACAGAAGTTAGTCTAACCATACAACAATGAGTCTCTAATTAATCTACCGTGTTAATGGGTTAACCCAGTTGTCAGTTGTTTTCAAAGAGATATCAAATCTGCAATCCAATTAATTCATCTGAATCGTGTTAACAAAACGCACATAGTTAAGATTGATCTAGTGTGACCTAAAGGTTATGCATCAATTGCTTTCGCAAATCCAAATTCACAAATCGCATATATATATATATATGTGTGTGTGTATATGTATATATATATATATAACTATCCTTAGCATTCTACACGCTGGGCAGCCCATAAGGGCGCTTTCGTTTCATCTCCACGAGAGTAAGGTCATTTATACGGCATAAGTAACTATTCAATCTGGACATTCAAGATCAACAAACACACATGAAGTAAAGAAAATAAATATATTCATAAATCAGAGTTACTCATTTACTCTAAACAAAGAGTATGTTAACTCATCATAGTCATGAGTTCAACCCATGACCCTAAACTCTAAGCCTTAAATCCAATACTTTGATGGTACTTTCTATCCGGTGACAAACTCTCAGGATTTTTCTTTCAATAAGTGGTTGTAATTAGTGATGAGCATACATAAATGGTGAAAAGCTTGTACCATACCTACTGAACGTAGCCTTTTATTTATAGTTTTTCTCTGCTCTAGGCTTCATTTTAGGGTTTCTGACAATTGGCCCATTTTCCATTTTGAGCACGCGCCACCCGTTCAATGCGCACACTTCTCGCGTGCCCCACGCGCGATGCATTTCTAATTGCACGACCTTCTATTTTCTCCCTTCGGTCTCCTGATGTCTTCCTATTCAACCGTCCTATCTTTGGTATTTCGCCTTTGTGTAGTGCCATATCGCTCCCGTAGCGCTTGATCATCCCAAAATAGTGTTCTGACTCATTGTCACCTACAACCATCCATTTTGCCCACTTTTAGCCTCATTTTGTCTCGACTCTATAAAATCCTAAGGAAATCAAAAACAAAAATAAAACAGGTAAATATGCCATCATAAGTATTCAAGAGTATAAGAAAACATATACTTAAATCATGCTAATAAATGCTCATCAAATACCCCCAAACATAAAACTTTGCTTGTCGTCAAGCAAATTCACTTAAATGACCCGACTTAAATTAGAATATAATCATTGACATGCCAACATACATAAGCGGGAATTCCCCAAAATGCAATCTATGGTAAAAAAAAAAAGATGAGATAGAATAGATGAGCACGACCACATCAAGTTTAATATAGTCATCTTTACATCCGTTTTACGTGCTCTAATAGCACGATTGTTTTTGTGGTGCTCTCAATGTTATTAATAGCTTGCATAAAGCTCATTCCAGAGCGATCGGGTTGAATTGACTCTTGGGAGCCGTGCCCAACACACCTAGATGAGCTTAATCTTCATCGTTGAGATGATTAGCATGATTAATGTAGTGGGTTGTTATTATATGATGGGATGTAGATGGCATTTATTATTCTTGTCTACTAGGTGGCAAAGAAAACAATCATGTGAAGCAACACTTTATATTCAAACTTGTGTAATTTCGGATCGACGGGATGTTTAATTCGAGAGTTGCCTGAATATTATTCTTGTAATATATTGCACACATAGTTCTAGTAAACCAAACGTTTTGCAGCTGAGTTCAATACGAAAGGTCTACGAGATAAAAAATGCCGCTACTATCGACTTACGAAGGTATAAATTGACTCAATTCAGTTTGAGGGTACAAAATGGTGTCTATTATAATTACTTGGTGCATCAAAACATTATAAATTGTGGGTTCAAAGTACTTTTCACACATTTAATGATTAACGAGTTTTCTTTTTTCATACGCCGACTTAGTGGGCTATGATCGAAAGAAAATAGGAGTGGCTTCCTCGCTACCGACACCCTAAAAGACTGGAGGGAAAGTTGCCCTGATGAGAGAGTGATAGACTTACGCATGATAATGAAAAAGTTGAGGTTCTAATGATCCTTAGGACATGTGAGTAAATGTGGTTTATAATAGAATATCCTTAATGAGTGATCATCTACATCGAATGTGAAAGGGACACTTGTGTAAAGTTAGTTAAGAGCAAGTGTGTAAAGTTAGTTAAGAGCACTCGATAAATATATGCAGAAAAGTGTAGGGCTAAAACGGACAACATTTAATGAACTAAAACCATATTTGGAAAGAGTAGTTCAAAGCATCGCCCCTTTCACTTGTTAGCAAGTTCATTCAAGGGTATTTCACAAAAAATGGTTCATAACCATCTATTTTGATGCAATGAGTTTTAAGAGAAGTCTTGAGTTGCATACACCATTATTAGGTTCACATGTATTAAGCCAATTATTTTATGTGAGGGATGGTTTGAGATACTTAAAATTGAATTTGCATGATAAACATAATGTACCAGCCCGATAATTTTGAGATAAACAGAACAGTATCAGATCAACTATAACTAATTTAAACGTTGCATAGCTCAACCAAATACACCTAAAGTACTAAACTAATGAAAAAAGAAACATAAACTTAACTGACTCAATACTCTAGCAAACTCTAAACGCTCCCCAAGGCCAAAGCCACCCAGGGTCTGACACGGTAGTAACCTAGTTTGTCTTAATTTAGAAGAACGGAATAGAAACACAAAATTTTACGTGAGATAAAAATCTCAGTGAGTGCTCATGCGTGTGTGTAAGTGTAGAAATAACCTTTTCCTTGAAAAACTTTCATTTGAAAATCGTTTAACAAAAGAACTTAAAAGCACACACGTGTAATGCAAGAGTATCGTGAAATCAAATTTAACTATAAACTCTTTTACTTTTGCCATAAGAACAAAATCATATTCTAATGATCAGTGTCTACGTTATTTTGCTGAGGCCGTCAACCTTATCACCTCATAACAATAATCCTTATCTCCCCGTCCAAGGAGCGACCTTGGAGTCAATAACGTATGGCGTGGTTCATACGGAAACAGTGTACCCAACAAAGACACAACAACCTCCTGCTATGCCTCAGAGGGAATGGGCCAATGGGGACAACGGGCCATACTGGCAAGCCCGCTGCCGCCCGGTGGTACACCTGCACTCCCAAGGCAAGTTGGATCCAACTATATATTCGATCGGGACAGAGTAAACCAACGGGACGCCATTTATCATAATAATTTCAATCACTTAAAACAACCAATGCACCGATAATACTTGCTATTAAGAAATAAACGGTCTGAATACCCAATTTACAGATAACTTGCTTTGAAGAAACAAACAGTTCAAGTACCCGATTTACGATAACTTTCTTTGAAAAAATAAAAGTTCAATATGCAGAGAGTCATGATTACATATATATAGATATAAATGTACATGCATGCATTCTTCCAGTTTTAAAAATAATAGGGTTTAGGAACACTCACCTGAAATTTGACTACCGCAAAAGAAAAAGCAAATGCGCGACGATGTCTAGTTGTAACCACCTAAGAGGCAAATATAATTATCAATGAATATTACTTAGTGAAATTTTTCGTTGAAATGGAGAAGTCTTCCAAATCTCTACCAATTCAAGACTTTCATCTATACACATACTTCGCGATTTAATTGGTCCATGTCACCCCTCTTCTTTTATAAGTATTAAATTATGCTCAAAGTCCCATCATAAGTTCCAAGATAATAACAATTAAACAAGTTCTTAATGAATTGTTGCTAGCACAACTGCATGCAAGTCGAGTTATTATCACTACAACAGATTTGGGCTTTTCCGTCGGGCCCGGCGTTTTTGCCCGACGGAAAAGGCCCAATTATTACCGTCGGGCCCAATCCCGACGGTAATGGCTTTTTCCGTCGGCTTTGGGCCGACGGAAAAAATGGCATGGCTTTACCGTCGGCCCAAATCCGACGGTAAAGCCCATTCCCGTCGGGTTTGGGCCGACGGGAATGGCCCATTTAATTAAAAAAAAAAAAATTTGGCCTGGCTTTACCGTCGGCCCAAACCCGACGGTAAAGCCCATTCCCGTCGGGTTTGGGCCGACGGGAATGGCCCATTTAATAAAAAAAAAATAAAAAAAAAAAGAAAAATTGATGTCAGCCTTTTCTTTTTAAAAAAAAATTTTAATAATAAAATTAAAAAAGGATGTCAACTAGAATTTTTTAATAAAAAAAAAATACAAAACTGATGTCGGCAGGTTTTTTTCTTTTACAAATACAAAAATAAAATTATATTTTTGACCACAAATATATTTTTAACGTGTTTCGCTTCTCCATTTGTCGATAAAATTTGAATTTACATGCCTCATTAGTGTTGTGAAAATAGTTGTTCAAGAAAAAACAGAATTTGAAGTTGTTTTGCATCTTTTGTATAATTGCGCTTTCTTCCCCAAATTGTTTTTTAAACATCTTCCGACATTCCGTTTTGTACGAAATTTGGAGGAACACTTCTATTTTACATATGTTAGTGTATGGTTAAAAAATATTAGTGATTAAAGGTGTTTTACAACCTTTATGTATGAAAATACAAGTTAGAACTATGTTGTATAGGTTTTAAGGATAGGGTTTAGGGCTTATAGGGTTTAGGGTTTAGGGTTTAGGGTTTAGGGTTGAAGAGAGATATAGTATTTTATATTATAATGTTTGTTTATCGTATTTCGTTACTTCGTTTTGGACGAGATTTGGAATGACACGCTTAATTAGTGTTTTTAAAGGATTGGTAAAAGAAAAAACTTAATTCGGATATTTCTTTAACTTTGATATAATTACATAAATCACCCGTTTATTTGTTTATCGTATTTCGTTACTTCGTTTTGGACGATATTTTGAATGACACGCTTAATTAGTGTTTTTAAAGGATTGGTAAAAGAAAAAACTTAATTCGGATATTTCTTTAACTTTTCTATAATTACATAAATCACCCGTTTATTTGTTTATCGTATTTCGTTACTTCGTTTTGGACAAGATTTGGAATGACACGCTTAATTAGTGTTTTTAAAGGATTGGTAAAAGAAAAAACTTAATTCGGATATTTCTTTAACTTTTCTATAATTACATAAATCACCCGTTTATTTGTTTATCGTATTTCGTTACTTCGTTTTGGACGAGATTTGGAATGACACGCTTAATTAGTGTTTTTAAAGGATTGGTAAAAGAAAAAACTACCACAGGATTAAATCAATGTTATTTTAAATTAAAAAGACAAACTCGGATATTAAACACGCAAAATCATAATTCAAACACTCATACTCGAAAATTAAACACACATACTAGAAATTTAAACACTCATACTCGAAAATTAAACACACATACTAGAAATTTAAACACTCATACTCGAAAATTACACATTAATGCGACCCCGGCTATCATATCCAAGATGGACCACCGTATTCTATATTCACGTCACTGTTCCAACCTTGATTAGTGTAGTCTTCAGTCGGTAACTCCAAATTGTTTAGATCAATTACGGGTTCAACTTGATAACCCCTTGCAAAACTCGGAGAAGTGTCGCTAACTCTTGCACGTCGTGGGTCACTTGGACGAGCCCCACTATAACTAGCATGTCCAGGAGCACTTTGAGCATAACAGTGATCGTGCCACGAACTTGGTGGTTGATATTCATCTGACCATAACGGGAAAGTTTCCGGTTGCGGCTTGGGTTGACGCTGTTTCTGGCCCCACGAACCAGAAGGTGGAATGACTTGGTCCCACGATGAAGGTGCACCTTTATCGTATTGTTGGTTCCACGACATAGGTGTACCCTGATTGTAAGAATCATAGCCTTGGCTCGACTGACTGTAAGAATGAAAGCCTTGATTCCCCGGAGCGATTTGGCCCTGTTGTGTTTGGTTTTGATTCCAAAATTGGCTTGGATTGTTGTTGGGGTAATTATTGGGAAGGTTGTTATATTGAGGATACCTGTTAAAATTACGTTGTGATTCCTCTCTTTCCCGCCTCCTCACCTCCTCATTATCAAGGATTTGTTGCTCTAGTGCCGCTATGCGATCCACCTGTTGAGTATGTTTTTCCTCGTACTGTGAATGAACATTTTGCACGGCTTTCCTAGTTCTTCTCTCCTCGCCAGGGTTAGGCTTCTTTGCCGTCGTCCTCCCTGAATCTGACATCTTGTTGTGCTTAGGCTTGCCACGTTGCCTCCCGTGTTGACCGCCGAGATCTGCCTTTGCCGAGACCTCTTGGTCACACTCAAACGGAAAGCGTTCTTCGAAAATATATTTATCATAGAGTCCTTGCGTGTAACGAGTCTACAGTTTATAAAGTAAATCAATAAACAATATACATATTTCCCAAAAATAATATACAACGTTTTAATAACTTACATGATAATCTTGTGCGCTCGGTGGGTTCCATCTGATTATTTTTTCATTGGGAGTCCTCACTGTGTGGTCGACCACCCACTGTTGGTCGAAGCGGTAAGGGGTATCGCTTTCAAGCTATAACAGCATTTGTTTCAAAGCAATATTATTTAACGATAAAGGTAACATAATAAAGTATATTCATAACGAAAGCAAATTGTAACGTATCGTACCGACTTTAGGCTCCTTCGTTGTGTGCTGACAGATCCACCGTGGTGTGTGGCTAACGAACCCTTGCCGTCTGCACTATTTGTTTTCAGGGCCTCTCGATTTTCTTTTGCCTTTTCCGCGAGTTCTATCGTCCTTTCCTGTTGCCAGTGATTAACGAAAAATTGTTCTTTACCTGCAGGTAACCAAGACTTCTTGTACCAGGTTGGCTTCTTGTCACGTTGCTTGTACGTCTTTTTTACATCATAGATGGAGTTTTTATAGATGCCTTGTGCCACCCGGTCGAATGCCTCACGAACCATTGGCTTTATTTCATCCGAGTATTGGAATACCCTCTTCAAATTATAATATCATATAAGTGTTAGGGAAAAAACAATAATATACACAAATATTAACATAAGCTAAATGGTTCAGAAATTTTACCCCAAAATGGTTCAGAAATTTTTGTTTCTGATCGTTGGATAAACGGGAGTAATAGATAGCTGGTTCTTCCACATGATGCCTTATTATGAAGCCGATTGTACGAGTAATCTCTTCCGCATTAGTATGATATCTTTTATCGTAGGATAAAGATGGATCGAAAACACAGTCTTCGGTAACGCCAATTAGGGGCCTCTTAGCCTCGTCATCAGTCGCAGCTCGGCCCTTTCCCCGTCCCCTAACAGCAATCGGCGTAGTAGAACCACTTGCTGAACCACCAGAAACCGGGGAGCCTTCCGACGTCGAACCTCCCCCGTCGTTGTCATCTGGAACTTCGTCCATCAGGGCGAGCGGAAATGTCGGAGCTGCAGGAGTCATTGACGGCGGCGGGACCGAGACTTGGTCACGAACTCGGCCCGGAGGCGGGGCCCGGTTTCGGGTTGAAGTGGGCCCATGTGGTAGTTCTGTCGGCAAAGGGGGCCGATTACGGGTAGGCCCCTGTTGCTGTGAAGCGGAGACAACCCCAGTCTCGCTTGTTGGTTGAATAGTATCATCTATCGGCTGCATAACCTCGTTAGGATCTGAGGTTGCTACATCTTGATGAGATTTATGGCCCAAAAGTTTTGTGATGGCCTTGATGTTTTTGAACAAGTTTATATTGGAAATATATTTTGGAATTTGTTTGGATTTGGATTTGACGAGTTTTCCTTTACCTTTGTCGGCAACGTTACGATTATTTTCGTTATTCATAACGGAAATAAAAGAATTTTGCCGACGGAAAAAAAAAATTATCGAATATGAGAGAGAGGAAAGGATTGTTATCGAGAGTGAGAGTTGAAGAGTTGGATATTGAAATTGAGAAGAAGAGCTCGATATTTATAGGCCTTAGGAAAGGGGGGGGGGGGCAATGGGGGTGCCACGTCAGCGATCCGTGTGAATTATCACACGGATCGCTGACGTGGCGAAATCTGATCCGTGTGATCAAATCACACGGATCAGATCTATACCGTCGGCTCTAAGCCGACGGTATGATCTATACCGTCGGCTTAGAGCCGACGGTATAGATCTGATCCGTGTGATTTGATCACACGGATCAGATTTCGCCACGTCAGCGATCCGTGTGATAATTCACACGGATCGCTGACGTGGCACCCCCCACCCCCTTTTTTTTGATTTTTTTAATTTAACCTACACCTCCTAAATATCTATAAATACCCCTTATTTTACCCACTTAATTCATTCATTCTTCCCATTCTCCAAAAACTATCTACTTTCTCTCCCAAAAATTCTAAATAACTAACAAAAATTTATCCATATATATTCACTAACTTATAATTAGAGTTTATTATTTGTTTATTATTTTATTTCTACTTATGTTTTATTCATTATCTAACTAACAAATAATAACTATAAAAAACTTATATTATCAAGATTTTATTTTAAATACGAAATTTTATTTATTATAATTAATAATTTAAAACAATTGCTCGTAAATGTGAATGTTATTATTTAAATCGATTTCTTTTAAAAACAATCGACAAATAAACATAAAAAATTTATTTAAAATCGTTTCTTTACAAAAAATCGCCAAAAAATTATAAAATAATTATTTAAAATCGATTTATTTTAAATAAATCCGAAAAAAATCATAAATTAATTATTTTAATACGATTTCTTTTAACTCAATTGTTTTAAATCGTTTTTTTAAATCATTTTTTAAAATTTTTTTTTTTTTAATATTTTTAAACCCTTTTCCGTCGGCTTTAAGCCGACAGAAAAGCCCTATACCGTCGGATTTAAGCCGACGGAAAAGCCCTATACCGTCGGCTTTAAATCATTTTAAATCAATTTTTTAAATTGATTTTTTTTAAATTTTTTTTTTTTTTTAATGTTTAAAACACTTTTCCGTCGGCTTTAAGCCGACGGAAAAGGGAAGGTATACCGTCGGCTTTAAGCCGACGGAAAAAAACTCCTTTTCCGTCGGCTTTAAGCCGACGGTAAAGGAAAAAGGCTTTTCCGTCGGCTTAAAGCCGACGGAAAAGACCTATTCCGTCGGTAAAAGTCCGACGGAAAAGCTCTTTACTTACGAGCTTTTTTCCGTCGGGCTTTTCCGACGGTTTTTGCCGACGGAAAAGGGTATTTCCGTCGGAAAAAGCCCCTTTACCGACGGATTTTCAGCCGTCGGTAAAGCCCAAATCTGTTGTAGTGTATGAAAACTCAACTGCGTGCAAGTCGAGTTATTGAGAAAACTCAATCCTAAAGAGTTGTGACTTACTTTCCTTTAAATTCGCATGCATGCTAACACGTTATGTTACCCGTTACTAGTTCACTCACCGCATGGTACATATACTTCAAGGTTCAAATGATTAAAGTACGATTTTACTGTTTAATTTAGATCAGGTGTATTTAATATTCCACATGTAAATGATTATAACTAACATACTTATGCAGACATATCAATGCATTGCATTTGAACTCACTCGACATCTTTCAACCACTAATCATGCTATCTAAACACTATTTCATAATATCAAATTGACAAAAGATTGATTGGGTTTAGATACAGGAAGTGTAATTTATACACAACCCAAGTATATATGTCTTAGGTACTACTACTTCTCATTTAAACTTCGCATTCTAATTTCTAGTCATTATAATTGTTTATTTGTAAATCTTGTGCACTTCACAAAATGGCATTCTTTAATTTTAAGGAAAGCACTAAGAAATCATGTCAAATTTGTATTAAAGTAATTTCAAAACTAAAATATGATTAACCTTAGCCAATTTTATACACAATGCAAAGAGGTATTAGAATAAGATATACAATTACATATAACTAGTCAAGTCACCTGCTGCCCCAATCTTAATATTGTATGTCAAGCTTATACATGTAGAGGTTTGGATACAAAACACGGACGAAATATTAAAACTGCCCTATAACTTTTTTTCAAAACTTAAAATGCCCGTTTTTTTCGGGTCTTGTGAAAATGCCCCATAAGTCTCATAAAATCTTAAGAAAATGCCCGTTTGCCTTAATCGGGCTAAAAATGCCTATGTGGCGGTACAGTGGCTGCCACGTCATAAAATAGCTCCGCCATGTCATATTTTCAGCCAATAATAATAAATATATATAAATAATAATAATAAACATATATATAAATAATAAAGATATATATATATATATAAATAATAAAGATATATACATATATATATAAACAGTAATAAACATATATATAAATATTAATAATAAACATATATATACAAATAATAATAAACATATATATACAAATAATAAAGAGATATATATATAAAATAATAAACATATATATACAAATAAAACAAATAACAATAAAACACAAAAAAAATTAAAATAAAATTAAAAAAAAAACCTACCCGGCACCCCCCTGCCCTTTACCGCCCCCCCCCCCCCCCCCCCCCACCCCCGCCACCCCACTACCACTGCGTGGTGGCAGTGGTGGTGGCGGGGCGGGGAGGGGGTTGCGGTTTCCGACCGATTATTGTGGATTTTTTATTGAGCTTAAAGCGCGAAAACAACTTCTTGACTTTTCTTAAAAAAGCTTTGACTTTATATATGTAAAAGAATAATCATTTGTAATATATATATATATATATATATAAATAATATCAACATATATTATTATTTATACTAATTTATAAAATAATAAATATTTTAATATTATGCAAAATAAATAAAAAACAAAAAAAAATCGTATTTCTGCTCGTGAAAACAGAAACCTACTTTATATAAATTATTCTTTCCATTACATTCTTTTACAAATGATATTTATTTATATATATATATATATATATATATATATTGGGGGGCAAAGTGCAATTTATTTTGGGTGCAAATACAATATTTAAAGTTACAAGGGTTTTGGGGTGCAAATACAACTTGTTGACGTGGCAGCCACTGTACCGCCACGTAGACATTTTTAGCCCGATTAAGGCAAACGGGCATTTTCTCAAGATTTTATGAGATTTACGGGGCATTTTTACAAGGCCCGAAAAAAACGGGCATTTTAAGTTTTGAAAAAAAGTTATAGGGCAGTTTTAATATTTCGTCCACAAAACACATACACCACTTACGATTTTACTTTTTAAATATAATTGTTAGGTTTCTTTGACCATACAGCTAGGCAACAGCCGGTTAACAAGTAGAAGTGCGCATAGAGCATCGAAACCGGTCGCACCGGCGGTTCACGGAACCGATGATTCGGTAAAAAAAATCGGACAGTTTGAACGGTCTGGTTTTTGATGTGAAACGTTAAACCGTCTCTTTGTACGGTGCAGTTTAGGTGTTTAGATTGGTTATCAAGACCAATACCGAAACCGTTTCTTTCTCAAGTAATATGTTATCTAAGAATTAACTAGGAGTTTATTAAATATATAGTAATAATTTATTTTAGGATAGATTATGTTTCTAAAAAATAAGATAGAATAAATTACTTAGGAGTCAATTGTCTTCAAAGAATCTAGATCATTAGAAAATATCTTTAAGGAAACTCTTTGAAAAAATAGTTCTGTATCTTTTTTTTTTATTGATGGTTTCATGTTTATTGGGACAATGATGTTTATTATTTTTTTGATGATAATGGATATTTTTGCAACGGCGTTGATTTTTTGGGTGGTGATGGAGCTTTTTGCGAATTGTGTTTTATATTAATTTTGTTTGTTTTTTATTATTCATTGATGAATCATGATTTTTATTATATTGTTGATGGTTAAAATTTTGTAAAGTATAAACTACTAAGTTATGTGTTGCTTATTACAATTTGGAGTCTTTTATGCGTTGTTTAGTATAGTTTTTACAATTTGAATTTGTAGTTTAGGTTAATCGCAGTAGTTTTTCTTTAAAATAAAAAAGGAAAAGTAAACCAAAACCGGCTCGAATAAACCGAACTGTTTAAATGGTACAGTTTTTGGTTTGGCATTTGGGGCGACTGAAACCGAATCCCTCTTTCAAAAACTGGACCGATGGTTCGGTTTAACCGGACCGCACACCCCGCACACCCCTAGGTAACAAGTAGGATATATGTTATATATCCCATCATAGTATCTAATATGGCACAAATGCTCTCAAACAATTAAATATAAGCAAGCTTCAACATCTTCATTATTACTACGTAATTAATTATAGAAATAGAGGTTAAGCAGGTTTCACAGACGTGAGATTATCCTTCAATACCAGTACTAATTAAATAAATATTTTATGTTCCGTAGTACATACCACTAGTTCAAAAACGAGAAATTTAATGGTTTGGTCCCATAACTAACTTGGTTTTTTTTTACTTTGGTACAATAACTTATCACATGTTGACTCAACTTGGCAATTTCACTTAATATTCATCCCATGAACCCATACTCCGCCCAAATTCACTCAACTTGGCAATTTCACTCAATTTTGATCCCATGAACCCATACTCCGCCCAAATTCGCCAGAAAAATCTTATGTGGCACCCATTGACTGCCCAGTCACCAATTTTGACCCAAACTTTGGCGCCACTTGTACGTGTGGCACCCACGTGTATAATTAAAAAAAAATAGGAGACTAAAAAATTGTGTGTATATATATATATAAAGTTCTTAAAAATGTATTAAGAAATAATATGAGTTTTCTCTAATTAATTTTAATACTAAATTATAATTAACTTTAATATGCATAATGTAAATGATTAAAAAAGAATTTGTATCCACATTTGTTTTCATTTTGATTTATATATATATATATATACTTCTAAATAACTTAATTATCTAATTAACATATTTTTAGTTAATTACTTAATTGACACACACCATCACCACCATCGCTGCCACCATACCGCCACCACACCACCACCATTCATGTTCACACTTCACACGCTAAATCAATCCCCTCCGACGAGCTCTGACGAAATATACCCCCGAGATTCTTGATGGAGATGAATATTCCGACGACGCTACAAACCCTAAATCCACCAACACCACATGTTGGGTTTGTCACCCTCATCAATCGCCTATTGGAGTTTCGAAATTCGCGAACCGTGCGTTAGGTGCAGCTGTCGAAGAATGAGATCCGTTCGCTCTGTGCATCGTCGCGTGAGATTTTTCTCTAGATCTACTGCCTGCAAAACTGCAGCGGCGATCGCCAACCACGCGCCGTGCTTTACTCGCTCGTCGTCGTCCAGTTCAATAGCAGCGGCGGATCGAAGAACGACAAGGACCTCCGCGCACGTGCTGCCTTCCTCGGCCACGTCGCCGCCCTCTGCGAGCTCGGCCACTTGTTTGCAGGATACTCCCATGTCCACGCTTAAATACGAGACATTTCTCCTCAAATACGCTCTTTGAGCCACATGGGTCGGTCTCATAGCTCCGACCCGTCACCAAAAATCGGAGTTTCGCATCTGGTGCGGTTGAATGATGGTGGTGATGGTACCGTTAGTGTTTTTAAATTTTTTTTAATATTACACGTGTTTGCCATGTAGGAGGCACGTGGTGAAGTGGGTCCCAAAACTAGGTCAAAATTAGTTACTGTACAATCAACGGGTGTCACATAGACTTTTTTCGGTGGATTTGGGCGGAGCAAGGGTGATGGGACCAAAATTAAGTTAAGGAGTCAAGTTATGTGACCAAAATTAAGGGGTGCCAAGTTATTATACCAAAATTAAAAAAGAGTCAAGTTATAGAGTACCAAAGCATTAAATTTTCCTTCAAAAACACACGGAAAAGCTAAGAAAATAATTACAGAGTGGAGCCCCAAAGACGGTGCTGGAAGAAAGCGAAAAGGGAGCTGGCAAGTTAACTAATCAAATCTACCATCTAAATTCCAAATTTAATTATAAGTATTAAGAGGTGATATATATTAGAGAAGAAGCATCCCCTGTAGGGGTGCCAATAGAATAGAGGAGAACAACGCCTTTCATTCCTCCTCTTTTTTTTCTTTTCAATGTTTTTGGAAGAATGAATTATCTAGTCTGGAGTGACTTTTAAATAAAAAATGCGTAACAGTTATGGGGTTGGGCTCGTGATGAATTTATACGTGGACTTCTGAAATCACTTATCCCTACTGTAACTCAGTAACTAATTTTTGTTCCTTCATTGCCCTTGTAATTGTATAAATTATGGAATAGTCCTTACAGTTTTCAATTCTTCAATTTTGACCCTAAAATTTGCTATTATTTACTTTTGGGCCTACAGAAAATTATGAAATAGTCTTTCAAATTTTAAATTTTCTTATTTTTGCCCCTAAAATTTTTTAATTTAACTCATACAAATTGCAGAATAGTCCTTATATTTTAACTCTTTAAATGTTGCCCCTAAAGTTTGATATTATTTACATTTGGTCCCCACATTAAATTGTAAAATAGTCCTTCAAATTTTACTTTTTCGTATTTTTGCCTCAAAAGATTTCTTATTTAACTCATTCCTTTATCCATCTTGTTTTGCAGTAAGAAATACCGTGGGGGTGCGCATATTAATCGATTGGAGTCCATTTAATATAATACGAATAGCCGCTATATATATATATATGTGTGTGTGTGTGTTATTAATATTACAAAATTTAAATGACACGTTTATAGTAAGTCAACTAACTCATATGTAAAAATTGATGTCAAAACTATTAATTCATAGAAGTGATAATAACAAAATAGTGAATTCATAAAAGCATTGTCACTTCATTAGTTTGTAGAAAAATATATCAATGTGTTAATGTAACATACCTTGTAATATAGGAAACTTACCACTTATCTCCTTGTAAAGTTAAAATAAGAAAATTACCCTTCTTGTATTATTTTAAATAACACAATTCTCCTTATAACTTACAATAACTAAAAGCAATATGTTTTGAAAGTGGACAAAGTAAAACAAATGAAACAAATGGTGAAATAGTTTCTTCTCTTCATCGATTAGTTATAAAAAAAAAAGTATCTTTCTTCTGAATTTTTAATTGAAGAAATTTTTAATTAGCAGCTGTTTGATATGTATATTTTAGTATTACAATGTTTACATTCACTACAACAAACACAGGCAGCAGAAACCGAATTAATGCAACTAATTTGGTGCTTTCTATTATTTACATGATTGGAAGCGGAAAGGCATTAGCTAAGCTACGGAAAGCCTCAATTTGGTATCTAATTTTGTTTGACCGGCTAACCAGACAATCTAATATATAGGAAGCGGTAAAAAAAAAAAAAAAAATTAACGGTAACATTCAAAATGTACGCGCCTAACCACGCGCCCCTAATATGAGCACACACCAAAACCCTCTTTTCTTTCCGGCGATGGCTGCGATGCCGTCCTCGCCGGACTCTCTTTCTCATCTTAATAAATGCCTTCGTGCTAACGAAACTGAAAGCAATGTCCCAGCTCCTGAAATTGAAATGTCTGAAGCCTTGGAAACGATTGTAACTGCTCAAGACACACTAATGAAATCTGTATCTCCTCCACAAATTGAAAATCAGCCGCCGCAAAAGCCCTCCTTCAGCGATATGCTACAGGGCAAGGGAACGCCGACAGAACTTGTGGGGAAAATTGCGTACTCCTCTGAAGATGATGAAAAATGGGCTGACCTCGATAGAACCTTGGACGACCAGCTCGAAGATGACCCACTGGTTGATAATTCTCCCTGGCCACGCTTACGACTCACAGCAGTAGACAAACGCGAGATTTGTCGAAATATGGCTAGATGCCTTATTATCAAATTGATGGGAAAATCCATCAGGTATGACACACTTGCTCAAAGGATTGCCAAACTCTGGTCACTTCGCGGCACTTTTGAACTCGTGGAACTCGGCATGGGCTTCTTTCTCGTTCGTCTCCAAAAACGGGAAGACTACGACTTCATCCTTCATGGCGGACCTTGGGTCCTTTTCTACCATTATCTTACCGTGCGCCGTTGGACTCCAGATTTCAAGGCCTCTGACGCCCCTATCACGAACACGATGGTATGGGTTCGCCTTCCGGAGATTCCGTATCCTTTCTTTATGCAGCCTAATAGGCTTAAGGAAATTGGTGATATAATTGGACATTTTGTGAAAGTTGATAACCTAACAGAAACAGCATCCAAAGGTCGCTTTGCTCGTATTACCGTTGAAGTGGATTTGAAGAAACCTCTGCTCCCGAAATATCTAATAGGCAATTCTGAATATAACATTGAATACGAGGGAATACGAATGATATGTTATCAGTGTGGTGTCTTTGGTCATCACCATGAAAATTGTCCTCACTCATCTACCTCAACGGAAAAAAGTACTAAAGAGGCAGAAACCAAGTCGTCACACCAATTAATAGAGCCTCTTCCTATGGCGATACCCGACGACAAGTCAACCTCCTCGGGGATGGGATATGGACCATGGATGCTGGTTAACGAACGCCGTCAACAGAATAATCAGCGCCCAACTTTCTCTGCAAGAAACCCGAAATCCACTGCTATTTTCCAGAACCACAAATCCACTTTACCTCCAAAGAGCAAAGCTACTACCAAGAAATCTACATTCTCTGTCTTGGCAGATCTTGATGAAGATACACACAATATTACACCAAATTCCTCTGCTCCCGATATCAACACAAAGAATCCAACACAACCTGTTGCCTTACCAATTAAAATACCAGCTCAAGTACATGTTGTAAACCTTCATCAGGGGTCCTCATCTGAACACGCTAGACATACAAGCCATGTCGATCCAATAACTGACCACAATCAAAATACCAACAAGTCAGACCGTACACCTCTTTCACACTTGTCCAGCAGCAACATTCTATTTAATCCAAATCTCCCAGCTATCCAGGGACCCTCTTCAGTTGATCAGGGGTGTGAATCCACAACTCAGATAGCCAAACCGAATTCAAGACGTGCTAATGTCGAAAATGCGAAAAAGCATGATCGTAGTAGTCCTTATGACAGAAGTCGTATCGACTCTAGTCGACGGGGTTAACACCCTCTCCTCCATTTTCTCTATTTGTTTTGTGATGGACAAACAGTATAAAATTATTTTTTGGAACGTCAAAGGAGCTGGAAATGACACTTTTCTCCGAAATGTTAAGGAGTTGATTAAATGTTATGATCCCTTTCTTCTTGTTCTTGTTGAGACCCGGATTAGTAGTCGTAAAGCCGAAGATGTTATTAAAAATATTGGTCTTTTGGGTAACGCTCGTGTGGAAGCCCGAGGCTTCACGGGAGGTATTTGGTTAATTTGGCGTGACGACAAAGTTTCTGTTAATATATTAGGTGCTTCGTCCCAATTGATTCACGCCCACATCAATGCGCCTGAATTTGGATCCTTTCTCTTTACTGGAGTCTATGCCTCTCCTTTGATATCTCTTCGTGATGACTTTTGGGAAGACATGCAATCTATAGCCCATACCATCAACATGCCTTGGATTGTTGGAGGCGATCTCAACGATATCAGTTCACTTGAAGAGCGGAAAGGTGGCACAGGACGCAACCTGACCAGATGCCTCTTATTCAACAACCGGATGGAAAAATGCAATTTGCTTGACATGGGCTTCTCTGGACCAAAATTCACTTGGCGCGGAAAAGCAGGTGGTCATCTAATTAGCTCTCGGATCGATCGCGTGCTTTCTAACGAGGACTGGAAATTACTAACCCCCTCTTCAAGTGTACATCATCTTGCACGAACACACTCTGATCACCGTCCTATTATGTTGAGCTTCGGCAACCGCCAGAGTTTTCAGCGCCACACTCGTTTCAAATTTGAAGCTGCATGGCTTCTACGTCCCGATATTAATGAGGTGATTAAAAGGCATTGGAAACCAAATGAAAACTTCCTAGAGACACTCTCCAACTGCGCTGATCAGTTAACCATCTGGAACAGGGAAACATTTGGAAATATTTTTAGGCGCAAGCGCCGCTTAAAAGCACGTATCCTTGGAGTCCAAACTGCAATTGATGAGAGCATGACAAACAACCTTCTCAGACTTGAACAGAGGCTACTTCGTGATTATAATGAGGTCCTCCTTGAAGAGCAATTATTTTGGTTCCAAAAATCTAAAGAGGCGGCTTCTACTCTTCAAGACAGAAATACTCGTTTCTTTCACCTCTCTGTTATCAACTGTAGACAAAAGTCTATCATTCACTCCCTAAAGGACGAAGAGGGAAACTGGAACTCTAACAAAGATCAACTCAAACACTCCGTTGTTAGTTACTTCCGTGATATTTTTACAGCACATCACATCAGCGCCACTGAGCTTCCGACTCTTTTCCTTCATAGTAATCAGGCCGAAACTGAAAACCTGATCCGTGATGTTAGTAAGAGAGAAGTCCGAGATGCAATTTTCTCAATGGGACCGTACAAGAGTCCCGGTCCCGATGGCTTTCAACCCGTCTTCTTTCAAAAATTTTGGGGCATTATTGGGCATGATCTCCACAAAGTTGTGGCTGAAGCTCTTTGTAAAGGCCATTTCCATCCAACCCTCAATGAAACATTGTTACAACTTATTCCGAAAGTTGACCATCCAGAAACTATTCGTCAATTTCGGCCAATCGGCTTATGCAATGTTACCTACAAAACCATCACAAAGGTGCTGTCCTCTAGACTCAAACCTATCCTCATGAATATTATTGGAAGTGAGCAAAGCAGCTTTCTCCCGGGCCGTCAGACCAGAGATAATATTATAGTGGCTCAAGAAGTGGTTCATGTGATGCGGAAAAAAACAGGAAAACATGGACTTATGGCACTTAAAATCGATCTTGAAAAAGCCTTTGATAGACTCTCTTGGAATTTTATTGAAGAAACAATGGTCCTCGCAAATTTGCCCAGCAAGTTCATTGAACTTATTATGTTCTGTATCACATCGCCTAGCATTCGTCTCATATGGAATGGAGAAGTCACCGAGTCCTTTAAACCAACACGTGGGATTCGCCAGGGCGACCATATCTCGCCGTACATTTTTATTCTATGTATGGAGCGTCTTGCTCATCTCATCCGAGCAAAAGTTGATAATCACAGCTGGCTTCCTATTTCTACCTCTCGCCACGGGCCTAAAGTTTCTCATCTTTTTTTTGCCGATGACCTCCTGCTTTTTGCTCGTGCAAGCACTAAACAGATGGAAATTATTATGGAGTGTCTCAACAAATTTGCAGCTGCTTCGGATCAGAAAATTAATCTTGACAAATCTATCATTCTTTTTTCGCCGAATGTTCCTCGAAGACTCGTTAGAGAGATTACTCATATATCTGGCATCTCCCAGGCTCCTTCCCTTGGCCGTTATCTTGGAGTTCAAATTTGCGAGGGACGCATTAAAAAATCCCTCTTTGCAAAGGTGGTGGAACGAGTGCATAAGCGCATGTTCTCTTGGCGCCCTGGTCTTCATTCCATCGCAGGAAAACACACCCTTATTAAAGCCGTGGCATCCTCCATTCCACTCCACACCATGCAAACCTACAAGCTTCCTATCACTATTACAAAGGAGCTAGACAAGCTTAGTAGAGATTTTCTTTGGGGAAGCAGCGATCGGCGCCGCCGAGTCCATCTTATAAAATGGCGTACTCTATGCCTTCCGAAGGACAAAGGAGGTCTGGGCCTTATATGTACCGAAGACATGAATGTGGCACTTCTCATGAAACTTGTGTGGGAACTTTTGCTTAAGAAAGACAACCTTTGGGTTTCGATGCTCTTGGCCAAATATACTACCAATTCTAATATCCTTGCTGCCAGGAAACCAACCTTATGCTCCCCACTTTGGCGACAACTCTTTACTTGCATCAAACCACTTCGTCGTGGCCTTAAGTGGATTGTTCGCAATGGGTAGATTACCAGCTTTTGGAATGACTGGTGGGTAGGTTCTGAACCATTATGCAATCTTGTTTTGCAACCTATACCAGATGACTTAAGGGAGGTCAAAGTAGGTGACTTTATCGATGATGATAATCAGTGGAAGTGGACTTATTTTCAGCACATTATTCCGGCCCGTAAACTTGCCGAGATCGCGTGTATACCCGTTCAGAAACACGGAGCCATCTCTGACTCTCTTTGTTGGGGTGTAACTAGTGACGGGAGATTTACCGTCAAGTCAGCTTGTAGCCTTCTAAATACCGACTCCCAACCACGCTCCAGCTTTTGGAACCTTGCTTGGAAACTCCGAACTAAACAAAAAATCCGAACTTTTATTTGGCTTTCTTTTCATGATAAACTTCTTACAAATGAGAGAAGAACGCAGCGTCACTTAACAGATGACCCATCTTGTCCACGATGTTCGTGGAATAATGAATCATTGCTCCATCTTCTTCGGGATTGTCCCTCAAGTCGTGAAATCTGGAGTAAACTTTTAGAAGCAGGTGACAATCACTCATTTTTCCAGGCGCGCATTCATGATTGGCTTTGTATTAATCTTTATCAAAAGACATCAAATCCTACTGGGACTACACCGTGGGCGACAATTTTTGCTACTGCGTGTTGGAAAATTTGGTGTTGGAGGTGCAAAAAAGTTTTTGAGGACTATGATCTCTCCCCGGAAAGAGCTGCTCATTTGATTTTCCAATCAGCAAAAGATGACTCGGAAGCCTGGAGTAAACTGAATTCTATCCAATATCCAGGCCCTTCGCGTGTTTTGCGTTGCCTTAGTTGGATTTCACCTTCCCCTGGTATTGTTAAGGTTAACGTGGATGGAAGCTCACTTGGTAACCCCGGAAACATTGCATGTGGAGGAATTGGTAGGGATAGTGACGGACACTGGGTATTTGGATTTTCAGCTAATATTGGTTATGGCAGTATCACGATCGCTGAACTTTGGGGCATTTATTATGGGCTCTCTGCTACTATCAAGCACAACATACGCCATATCACGTTATCGAGTGACTCAAAAGTGGTGGTCGATCTTCTCACTCAACCAATATCTGACATGCACCCTCATCATAGCCTTATCAACTCTTGTAAGCAGCTTATGTCTAATCTCACGACTTGCGACATCATTCACGAATTCAGAGAGACGAATACCGTTGCTGATAGACTAGCCAATATTGGCCACTCCATTCCGTATGGCGTGCAGTTTCATGATTATCCTCCAAGTTCCATTTGCCCGTATCTTTTGTTTGACATAGTCGGTGGTACAAGCTTTCGAACCATCCCGGAGTAGCTAACTTGTGACTTTTTCTTTCGGGGTCTCTCCCCTTCCATTGTAACAAAAAAAAATATATATATAGGAAGCGGATAATTGCTTTCATAAAAATTGGATAGCGTTGAACACTTTTAATAGTTACAGAAAGCGAAAGTGCACTTTTAAAAGTACTACCCAAAAAAATAAAGAATTTTATACATTATAAAGCGCAAGATAAGCTCTTTCACCGGCTTATAAAAAGAAAAAAGAAAAAGGGAAAAATTGACGCGAAAATTGATTAGGAGTTCTGTTCTCATCCAGATCCTCATCTCCCCCAACTCCCGCGAAAATTGCCCGAGCGAACTTCACTCACTGCTCTCATCGAAACCCTTTCGTCCTACCCCAATACTCACTCAAAGTTTCACCAAAATCCCTAAATCGATTTCGAAAAAATTCCCCAAATCAAGAGGTTTGTATCTCAACTTTGTTTTATATGCCTTTTCTACGTATAATCCTCATTTCTTTACATTGTCTAGATTTGTTATGTTTATGTACATTAATTTTGTTGGATTTTGTTTAAATTTCGCTTTTGAGTTGAGAATTTCAGTAAGCTAATTAATTGTGTATAAGACAAAGAACATGAAGGTGTAAGAAGGAAGAAGGTCGTGGTTTGTGTGTTTTGTTTTCATTTTTTGATTTGCACGATGTGGTTAGTCCCCGCTGATTCGATTGGAGGGTTTTGTGTCACCATGAGACAATCTATGATTGTTTGAACTATGGATTTCACTATTATTCAATTTTTGACTATCAATAAGGCAAAGTACTCTCTATGGTTTGTGTGGTTTATTCTTTTTGACTTGTTTGGAATACCTGTTGTTTGTTGGTTTATCTTCTTCAAAATGAGTTATGAATTTATTTAGTCTTATCATTATGATAATTAGCTAATACCCAACTTAGCTAGTAATCATATGCTTGCATGTCATCCCAATGTAGTATCATCGCTAGTCAAGCTTTCTGCAATGACTGTTAAGAATAAACTTTGCTTTGATCATTATTCTCAAGTGAACAAAATGTAATTAAGAATGCTTTATAATTGTAAGAACTGCAAGCTAACATTGGAGGTATTGTTATCTTAATCTCTGGAGTTGGTTATCTATTAGAATTAGGATATATATTGTCTTGAAAAGAGTGGTAAGTATTCTTTGATCAGTGGCAAGTCACATGTGCTTGTTGATGATTTATTATGGTTAAGTCTTGTCAAAGACTAACTTATTTTTGTTTGATCTTATGCAACCATAAGATTCATAAATAGTTGTACTTATTGAAAACAGATTATGAATGCTATCTAGTATCTGAATTGTATTTTTTGAAAAATAATAATAATATTTAATATATGTTATCTGAATTGTATTTCTTGTAAGCTATTCATAGTTGATGAACTAAAAAGTTAAATAAATCTTGATGTGTTAGTCTAATTAAATGAAGTATCTGATCGGCGTGGCCAAAATCTTGATGTGTTGCTCCAAACTATTTTTCTTCTAGAGTTCCGTAATTGGTATATTTCTATGTTGTATGTGTTTCTTATAGGGAATAAATATGGCTCTTTTTTGTAGGTGTTGGTTACACATTTCCAGGATACTTTCGAGCATATTAGTCTGAAATGTGTGGAAAATTAGCACTTACAGAGAGCAAATAAGATAAAAGGTAGGTATTCTTCTAGGTCAACTCCTGGTAGCGATTTAGTGGCTCATGATTTCTGGTAGCGATTTAGTGGCTCATGATTTCTGTTTATTGGTTCATAATGAACAAAAGTTGGATGAGAAAACATAGATTAACTAAAGAATATGAGAATGGTCTAATTTATTTCCTTAGTTTGGCTTTTGATAGTCTGGATGGTCTGAATGTTTGTTGTCTCTGATGGAGTCTTGGTTGAATATAAGAAAACAAACAATGCGTGTGATGATGGTGTGAACACAGCTGAGAGTTAAGGAATATTGGACCACAATGTAGAGCATATTCTGCTCATTATCATTAGTTGTTATTTTTGTCTTTAGTATAACTACTTCCTATATATAGGAGACGTACATGTAATGCCTTTTTCAATGAATGAGAATCAGATATTGTTATTACTTTCATAAACATAATCATGAATATTCTCTCCTTTCTCTCTCTATTGTTCCTGTTCCATTCTCAACATGGTATCAAAGCAGTGAGAGCTTTTCTCACTACTCCATAATCGATCCTGCCTTTTCCTTTTATTTCTATTTCCGCAAATTTTTTCCTCGGTTCTCGCTGGTCATTTTAAGACGATGACCAACAACAACACAAGTGACGTCGTTGGATCACCAGGATCGGCGGGGCGCAGCGCCACCAGCAGCGCGTGGCCACCACTACCACGGAATCTTCTTCCATCAGAAGATCCATCTCATCCTCTGTACCTACACCATGGCGAATCATCAGCTCAAGTACTCGTTGCACAAAAACTGGACACTCGCAACTACCATCAATGGAGTCGAGGCATGCACATCGGTTTACTGGCAAAGAACAAGCTGGGATTTGTGGATGGTACTATACCATAACCACCTATCGGAGATCCAAACCACTCAGCTTGGGTCAGATGCAATTATATGGTCCTAATCTCAGATGCCTTATCTAAAGAAATCCAAGATTGCGCACTGCTTTCTGACTCAGCTCTTCAGGTTTGGGGTGAGTTGAAACGAATGTTTGCTAGACAAAGCAACAATCGAATTTATATGCTTGAACAACAGTTAGTTGCCACTAAACAAGAGGGTAACCCTCTAAGTCTGTATTACTCTAGATTGAAGACTATTTGGGATGAGCTTAAACAATATGATATGCCTTGTAATTGTACCAACTTGTCTTGTGGTGTTTTGAGTGTCATGAACAAAAAATATGAAGCAAGAAGAGTTATGCAATTTCTCATGGGACTTGATGACACATATGTTCAAGTTAGAAACCAGATTCTGTTAAGGGATCCATTACCTGTGTTGGATGATGTATTTAGTTTTGTTTTACAAGAGGAAGCCAATTTTGAGCTCACTTCAGTTCAACCTGCTAGAGCTGTGGACTAAGCAGCTATGACATCTCAAGCACAACACAACATGATCCATTCTGGTGCTCACTCAATGCAACAAATGCCTACTAATGTTTTTGCAGGACAGTCTTATAAAGTTGGTATTAAACCTTGGCAGAAAGGAGGTTCTAACAAGCCTAAGCTCACATGTACTAAGTGTGGTAAAACTAACCACACTGTTGATAATTGCTATGAAATCCATGGATATCCCCCAGGGCACAAGTATGCTAGGTTCAAACCAGGAAGCTCATCTGGAAAGAACAACTACAGCACCAGCAACCAAGTTGCTTCTGCACTCTAGAGTGCAGGACAAAATATGCCAATCACTCAAGATCAGTATCATCATTTGTGCAGCCTGCTTCAAGGATCCAACATCAATCCTGTTCATGAGAAGGCTTCTCCTTCCACTTCACCCTCTAATTACTCTTCAGGTAGCTACTCCTTCACTACCATTTTATCCTCCAACATTACTTCCTTAAACTCTACCTCCTAGATCTTGGATTCAGGAGCTTCTGACCACATTACTTGCAATTTTTCCCTGCTTCATGATAAGCATACTCTCCACAACATCTTGTGAAGTTACCAGATGGGACTACCACCCCTGCAACTCATTCTGGTTCCATTCACCTCAACTCACAGCTCACTTTACATAATGTTCTTTTTGTTCCCTCTTTTCACTTTAACCTCTTATCTGCTATTATCTGCTAGTAAGCTTGTGAAGGATCTTAACTGTTTACTCATATTTTGGTCAAATTTGTGTGTTATTCAGGAGCCAAGCAGTTGGAAGATGATTGGGATTGCTAAGGAAGAGCAGGGCTTGTATCATCTAGTCTTGACAAGGAAGCTTATAGTTCTAGTATTCACTCCACTGTTTCTTCTTGTTTTTCAGATTCCTTATTGTGGCATTATAGATTGGGCCACCCTTCTGTAAACAGGATGTCTTTATTGAAATTTAATGAGAAAGTTTTACCTTCCAAGTTTACTACATTTTCTTGTGATACATGTCATCTTGCAAAACAACACAGAGTTTCTTTTCCTATTGAACCTCATAAGACTGATGCTTGTTTTGATATGATTCATGCTGACATATGGGGGCCTTTCAGTTTGCCTTCTCACAACAACAGCAAAAATTTCCTCACTCTTGTAGATGACCATAGTAGATACACTTGGATCTACTTAATGCATAATAAAGGAGAAACCAGAAACATTCTCACCAACTTTTACAACATGGTTCTAACACAGTTCAATTGCAAAATAAAATGCTTTAGAACTGACCAAGGATTAGAGTTTAACATGCATGCTTTCTTCTCTGGACATGGCATTGTTCACCAACAAAGTTGTGTCTACACACCCCAACAAAATTCTGTTGTTGAGCGCAAACACAGACATCTCCTTAATGTTGCAAGAGCTTTAAGATTTCAAGCTCATATTCCTTTAGTTTTCTAGGGGGAATGTGTTGTCACTGCTGCATATCTTATAAACAGAACTCCCACTCCACTCCTTCACAATCTCACTCCATTTCAAATACTTCACTCTAAACCACCAAACTACACTCATCTCAAGGTCTTTGGTTGCCTTGCTTTTGCCACTACATTACCTCATGCTGCAACTAAACTTCACCCCAGAGCTACAATGTGTGTCTTCATTGGTTACCCTGCAAATATCAAGGGCTATAAACTATATGACACTGTTTCTCATCAATTCTTCATCTCTAGGGATGTTGTCTTCTATGAAGATCAATTCCCTTATTCTGTTGTATCCTCCCCTCCACCTACTCCCACTCCACCACCTGTATATCATGATGATCTTCCTCCATACAGAACTATTTGTCCTCCCATACAGCCTCTCACAACCACATTCACTCCTCATTCTCCTCCATCTCAACATACTGCAGCTTCACCTTCTGATCCTACTGAACAATCTCCTGTTTTCCCTTCTCCACCACCCTCACCTCCTCCTCTTAGGAGATCTACTATAACAAAGAAGGCTCCTGGTCACTTGGCAAATTTTCAATGCCAACTAGCTCTTGCTTCTGCAATCTCATCACCTTCTACTGCAGCAACTCCACACACAGGGATTCCTCCTTCTTCTCTAAACTTATCATTTAACAACATTTCCTCACACCACCTATCTTACATTCTCTCTGTGGCCTCTCAAACTACTCCTACCTCTTATGGCAGACTGCCATGCAAGATGAATTATCTGCTCTCAAACTCAATGGCACATGGTCTTTGCAGTCTTTACCACAAGGAAAATCAGTTGTAGGTGGGTGTACAAAGTTAAGCACACTTCTACTGGAGATGTGGAGAGGTTCAAGGCTAGATTAGTGGCTAAGGGATACACACAACATGAGGGGCTTGATTTCTTTGAAACTTTCAGCCCAGTTGCTAAAATTACTACTGGAAGATGTTTTTTGACTTTTGCTGCTGCCAATAACTGGGATCTTTTTCAGCTAGATGTGAATACTGCCTTCCTTTATGGGGAGCTTGCTGAAGAAGTCTATATGGTTCCACCTCCTGGTCTTGTTCCTGAGGGGGAGAACTTAGTATGTAAGCTTCATAAATCCATTTATGGCCTAAAGCAAGCTTCTAGGCAATGGAATCAAAAGCTTACCATTGTGATCACTCAACAAGGATTTCACCAATCTAATGTTGATCACTCTCTCTTTGTTAAACACTCTGGTTCCAGTACTATAATGTTGTTAGTTTATGTTGATGACATTGTAATTACAGGAAATGATCCTCAGGGAATTCAACAATTGAAATGTTATCTGGGAGAACATTTTAAATTAAAAGATTTAGAACCTCTTAAGTTTTTTCTTGGCATTGAGGTTGCAAGAAGTTCAAAAGGGATCCTGATTAATCAGAGACAGTATGCATTAGAGATCATTGAGGAATGTGACTTGCTTGCTGGTAAGGCTTCATCCACCCCAATGGAACAGAACTTGAAGTTATCTCAAACAGGGGGAGATGCAATTGCTAATCCTACAGAATATAGAAGGCTCATAGGAAGATTATTGTATTTGACAGTCACAAGACCAAATATATCCTATGTTGTGCAGTCTCTGAGCCAATTTCTTTCCACTCTACAGAAATGCCATATGGATGCAGCCATTAGAATTGTGAGGTTTTTCAAAACTTCACCTGGATAAGGACTGTTCTTTCCAGCCAACAACTCAATCCATATCAAAGGATATTGTGATGCAGACTGGGCCTCTTGCATTGACACAAGAAGATCAGTGACTACTGGTTTCTGCATATTTTTGGGTGAAGCACTTATTTCTTGGAAATCCAAGAAGCAACACACTGTTTCCAGGTCATTTGTAGAGGCTGAATATAGAGCCTTAGCCTCAACAGTGTGTGAAGTTGTATGGATCAAGAGTCTCTTAAGAGATTTTGGTTTTGAGCATGATAAACCTGGCTTGATATACTGTGATAACAAAGCAGCTCTTCACATTGCTTCCAATCCAGTATATCATGAAAGAACAAAACATATAGAAATCGATTGTCATGTGACAAGAGAGAAACTACAAGAAGGGGTGATCAAGTTATTTCATGTGTCCACTGAGAATCAATTAGCAGACATGATGACCAAAAGCTTGAGTGTTCAAAGGTTCAGAAGACTAATGAGCAAGACAGGAGTATTGAACATATACTCTTGTCTTGAGGGGGAGTATAAGAAAACAAACAATGCGTGTGATGATGGTGTGAACACAGCTGAGAGTTAAGGAATATTGGACCACAATGTAGAGCATATTTTGCTCATTATCATTAGTTGTTATTTTTGTCTTTAGTATAACTACTTCCTATATATAGGAGACCTACATGTAATGCCTTTTTCAATGAATGAGAATCAGATATTGTTATTACTTTCATAAACATAATCATGAAAATTCTCTCCTTTCTCTCTCTATTGTTCTTATTCCATTCTCAACATTGAAGTCCCGTAACAAGAGGTTTAGTTGAAGACTCGGTCAAAAGTACAAAAAAATGGAATCAAAAAATGGGCGAACCCGTGGTATAAGGACGCACTGGTGAGAACAATTTATTTACTATTTCTCTAAGGGTAACCTTATTTATTAAAGTTACATTATAGTATTTGTGTAGGACAAATACTTGGCATACTGCGCGGACAAAGTACAACCTGATACTAGCAAGTGGAAACCATGGGAACTGAGCCACTGGCTTAGTGCAGTGGGAAAGCCAAGGAAGGGTAAGCTTCCTGGGATGGGATCATATGGCGATCCCAAATTGCGAGGGGTCAAGTGACGTGAAACAAAGAAGTGCATATACGTGGGTGAATCGTGTAGGACGAATGAGGCTAAGGACAGAGAGTACAATGACCGGATTGCGACATTAATGGCTAAGTTAGAAGCCTAAAATGCTGCACAACGGGAGCGATGTGACGCAGCCTAGTCAAATGCATGGCGATGTGTATCATGTCTCTCTACCAGATGGTCACACGGTAGTCACACGGTACGGTAGTCAGTGAGGTATGCCTCCACTAGATGACTGTATATGATGGTCAGGGAGGTGATGATATGAATTTGTGTGAGTTTGATTTTCGCGAGAGTAGATAAGTTTACTTATATTTTGTAGTAACTGCAAAACTTTAAACAATGTTGTGTTGTCTTGGCGCCTGCATTTTTTTTTGTTGTGGTTTTCGTTGATTCTCAGTAGCAATCCTTGGATTGTTTGACGGGGTTTAAGAATTTTAGTAATCCTTGGATGGTCTACTCTAGTTTAAGTTTAGTAGAGCATTGGGTGGTCTTATTTTGAGGAAAGCTGGCAGTTTCTTTTGTTTAAACATTATTGTATTGCATTATGAGCATCAATGGTATTGCGTATTATGATATTTTGCATTGCTCTTGCTATACACAAGTCTGGTTGATTACGTGTTATTTTAGGCAAATTGTTATCGGTGTAAATTTTGGAATTGTTAGAATTACGTTGTTAAGAGTTATTGGAATTGTGTTGATCTTTTGCTATTGCTGAAAAGAGAGAGTTTTAGTGTACTTTGTATGAATTATGGTTTTGTGCAGATTGCAGGTTATTATATTTTGAGTTCTGGTTTTAGCATTCTGGATTTAGTGTTGTTCTTTTGGTATAAGTAGTTTTACATTTTGAATTATGGTTTTATGACAGGATCTCTAGGTTAAAGAATTCTGATTTTAAATTTTGCATTCTGAATTTTGTGTAACCCTGGAGATTAGAAACTTATAGTTAGAATTACAACAACATATACTTTTTTTACTTTTTATCAAGAAGAAGCACGCTAATGATTAGGTAATATATACTTTTTAAATTACATATTATCCAAACGAATACTATATTTTTGTCTCTAATTGAGCCTCAATGTTGCACAATGTGACTAATGGAGATGAGAAGGTGTTTTGCACAAGAAAACAGAATTCTTTGCTTTTCTTAAACTTTTGAAAACTAAAATTTTGCCCCTGAAACATGTAAAATGCAGAATTTTTGTCTCTGATTGATCCTATATGTTACAAAACATGAATAATGGTTATAACAGTGTGCTTTTTTTTTTTATTGATCAAAAAAATAACAGTGTGCTTTTTTACAAGAAATAGTATTTTTACACCTATTTAAAACTTTTGGAAAACTATATTTTGCCCTTAAAACTTGTAAAACGCTGATTTTTTGTCTCCGATTGATCCTATATGTTACAAAACATGAATAATGGCAATAAAATGGGCTTTTCCAAGAAATAGTATTTTTACGCCTTTTTAAAACGTTTGGAAAACTATATTTTCCCACTAAAACTTATAAAATATGTAATTGTGTCTGTAATTTAGCCAAATGCTGCACAAAGCAACTAATAAGGCGAAACGGAGAGATTAAACACGTTCCATAAATATCTATATGAAATTATGTCATTTACGATAAAAACGGAGTTGTGAAAGACGTTAAACAAACGATTGGGGAGAAAAATATAATTATGTAAAAGTTGTAAACACCATCGAATCCAGTTTTTCTTTTACATTAACTAGCAATTGAGTGCACGTGGGGACTGCGTGCAACGTTCTTTTGACATAAAGAGTAGTATTATGTAACAGGTTTATATATTATTCAATCAATAAAATTCAAGTACATATGTCTCAAATAGAGTGTCAATAGTAGTGTATGGTGTTTTGTAAACATTTAAATTTTTACCAATATGTAAGGTCATATTTAAAATAATATATTGCTAAGTTAAATTTATCAAACTAAGTTTTTTTTTTAATGTAATAAGTATTATTCTAACTTTCTTATTTAGAAAAACTTAGATGTTCTAAATCTTTTTAGTTTCTTCTTTCGATTAACTACAAAAAAATTGATAAAATTCTAAAGCTTGCGGTTGACCTTCATTGGTTATAGATGCTTTTAATTTACTCTATAACAAATGCTTCAGTAATTTTTAGTCAAAAAAAGGTATACTTCAATAATTTACATGAATATAAAATCATGCACCCTTAACAGTGAATTCGAAACATAATTAAAGTGTTTGGAGTAGTGATCATGGAATAAAAACAAAATTAGAGATAAAGATGTTAAGAGATAAAAAAGAACAAATATAAAATCTGGTATCTTACGTGAAATTGATAAGACTACCAATCACCAATCTGCACATATTTTTATTTTTTTTGATAACAACAATCTGCACAATTCAAAAAGAGTACTTAAACCATAAAAAAGAGTAATTAAAATGCTTACAAAGTACAAACCTCACTCGTCCGCGGATATTTACGGAAACGTACTGGATTTGAGAAAACGACATTTTACTGCAAAATAAAAAGAAAGGGGCCGGAATATTAACATTATAATTTGAAGATGATTAGTATAAGAAATAACAAAAATGTAATTAATTATGATGATTGTAACCTATCTACAAATTCTAATTAATTCATAAAATAACAAAACAGATATCTCGTACAATGTGATTTGGTAAATCTTGTATATATATACATATCTCATTTTCTCCAAATATGACCTGCGAAGATAAAAGAAAAATACAAATTTCAAATGATCAGAAATGAGAAGGTTGATCACAAATAAAGCATAAGAATGCTAATTACTAAAATTTACATAAGTTTTGGGAGGAAAGAGTAATCACCATGGAGTTTTTCTTTTCACTCTATTAATATCATAATATGAGTTATTATTCCAAAATCCATGCTTCCGTTATTTTGTAATGTTTGCATCGTATGTAAACCTGATAAAAAAAAGATAAGAACAATAACCAGTTTAAAGAAACAATTAGATAACAAAGAATAACATCCCTACATGCAGTTAGTGTAACAAACAATAATATCAATATGTACTATCCATTATCCAAGAACAAACAATTAAAAGTTCATGTATTCAAGTAAAATATTCTACACCAAGAAAGAGAGAATTAGACGGAAAAAATAGGTTTACCTCATATAACAACGATACAGGCTAGTAACATAATTTGCACATTTATTTCTAAATAAAAAGGTTAATTCACTTTGTATTTTTTTGTGGGAATGAAAATCTTGTCTGTGACTGTGAGGATTAATAATACATTATACAACCGCGCGCCGGCCGAGAGAAAGTAGGAGATTGCGGATACTGCAGTATTGAAAATAAGGTTGCTTAAATTGTTGAGTCTAATAAGAGGAGTTATCCATAATTATCTCTTTCCTGCATTACAGAGAGAGACATGCATATCCATTAGTTAATTAAAGCATGTCGTACATATTCGAGTTCACAACAATTTTGATGTTGAACTTGGGATTCTTAAGTTTTAACCTCTCTTTTTCTAGACTTTTGATTTTGATGCATGTCATCTGGTAAAAATAAAGATAAAGAAATGGAGGAATACATACTTGCCTGACTATATATTGCCATCAGTATCATACCCCGTCTCTTTCTTTCCTTTTTCGTTTTTGTTTTTGGTAAGAGATGCCAATTCCTTGCATTTGATCACCAAATTTACTGTGTGATCACATATACATCACAAAAATAAAAATGAATAATAAACCGCATAAAACGATAAAGGTCTAAAAAAACAAACCTTTACGCGCTGCATTCTCATAGTGTCCAACCTCATCATTCCTATTAATTAATAAAACAATTTAGTCAATGAATACAACAAGTAAACAATACAAATACTAATATATGTACAAAATTCTAAATTGGCCGGGAAGGAACTTAATTAAAAGTTGTAGCAGTATGCTTAAATAGTGGAGAGATAGAGGTAGTTAAATTTCGAATTTCAAATTGCATACCTGATTTACTCTTATCCAAAGTAACGTGAACGTGTGTATAAAAAAAAAGTGAACGTGTGAATATGAGGAGAAAACAATAGAGAATTGAAGGTTCAAATTGTTAATTTATTTGATGACATCAAATCTAAAATAGATAACGCCAAAAATATGAATGGGAATTTGAGAATTTAAAATTAAATAGCCTTAAGAACGTGGGTTTGTGGAGAGAGAGTACTAACAATTTGAATTGGAGAGATTCAAAATCTTGGAATCGTGATTTGGTCTTTTGGTGTAAGAACTGCTTGGTCTACACCCTTTTTTTCCATATTTGCCCTTAAATTAACTAATAGTATATTTGTTGGTAAAAAGTGGTAGGGACAATTTAGTAAAAAAATAGAAAAAACTTCCATTTTGTGAGAGGGAATGGCTTTGTTTATATTATTAATAGATTTTCATAACAATAAATATGTGTGCTCTTATAAATTTCGTCAAAACAAAGTTACAAAATCTGTTAAACAAACGAATGAGAGAAAAATGTAAGTATACAAAAATTGCAACCCACCTATGAATTCACTTTTTCTTTCACAAGATTTTTCACAATATTAAATATGTGTGTTCCAACAAATTACTTCAAAAATGGCGTTACGAAAGACGTTAAACAGACGATTTTGGAGAAAAATATAGATGTGCAAAAGTTGTAAAACACATGTGAATTCTCTTTTTCTTTCGCAAGATTTTTTACAACATTAAATAGGTATGTTCGTACATATTTCGCAGAAAAAATGGAGTAACTAGAGATGTGAAACTATTTAAATAAAAAACACACACATACACATACACATTTAAACACATATACTCTAGACCCTATACACTTTACATTAAACCTTATACCTAAAACCCCAAACGCTACTAAATAAAAATGGTGATATTTTATGCACAAGTTTAAACACACCTCCAATCCCCAATTCTTTTTCAGCATACATTATGTTACAAATAATAAGCGTGTTCCTACAAATTTTGTCTAAAACAGAGTTACAAAAGACGTTAAATAAACGATTAGGGAGGAAAATGTAATTATTCAAAAAATGTAAAACACCTGTTGTGGATAAATTCGCAAGTGCACGAAATCGTAACAAATAATAAAGTGAAAGATAGGGTTATCAATCCCACGAGGAATAAATAATTAATTACCAAAATTTATTAACTCTAATTTTATTTGAGAAATCGGATTTCAGATTGTTCAAGCGAAAAGATTAACAATTTACTAACTACAGTAAAAACTTTTAACAAAGTGCGATGTTGAGACAATAGAATAACAAGAATATTTCAATAAATAAGTGTAGACAATAAGAGAAGAGCTGGGAATTATGATTTCACTGTCATTAGTGTGATCTAACTTTTAATTAAGCATATTATTACGAGTTTCACGTTAAAAATTGTTGTTAGTTATCACCATTTATGCTTTATGTACTTTTTCTCAAGTTATACATAAATTCTACAGCTTTATAACTAGAAAATAAGTCTAGTTACGAACATGTGCACATGTATGTTCGGTGGTGATTTTATCAACCACATGAAAACGATAGATATATTTCTATTCTATTGAGAATTCACGGTATTTACTTCAAAGCTATTTCACGAAAATCTCCTATCGATTTCAATTCGATCCTTAGTTCATCCAAAAGTTGGCCATAATTTTAGAAGCATTATATTCACAAATAAATACACCAACTATTTTGACATCGTAACAATACGTTTTAATTAAAGGTTAGATCATCGTAATTAGGCTACGTCACTATCCCAGCAAAGTAAATTTAGCACATAGTGGAATATAGAACAAGACTATAAGATAAATATAACATCATAAAGTAAAGAGAGAAAAGTAAAGAGAGTTTAGAGATCTTTACAGATTTTTACTTCCCTAAAGCCTCCGGTGGACTCCCCCGTACAAACTCCGAATTACTCCTCCAAAATTACAAACTACTAGTGAATACTACTACTATAGAAAGACTACTAAGTGAAGAGAGAATGAAGAAGATTGGTGTGTTGAAATATGGAAAATGTGAGGTCTATTTATAGTTGAAGCAAAAGCATAAGACGACATCTCGACCGTTCATCTCGTTTTGATCCAATGGTCCAAAGTCATCTAATTGATTATTTATTAATCACAAAAGTCATGACACTCTAGAGTCTTCCATTTGGAAGCTTGCAAGACTGAATATAGACCATTGATTAGCCATTTTGATCTGATGGTCATCGAGCGCGCGAGTTGCGTATGTACATTTCAGTTTTGCGCAACTTCACCGTTGTGGTCATAACTTTCTCTCCAGATGTCAGAATCACAAACCGCTTGTTGCGTTGGAAACTAGACATATGTGGCTTTCCAGTGATATAAAGAACTAAACATAACTCAATCTACACAGGTGTCGGTGAATTTTTGAAGTTTTGGTTCTTGATTAACAAATCATATTTCAACCTACTAAACATGAAAACAAACATAAAAATACCACAAAACTATCAAGAATAATCAATTAAACAAGTGTAAAAATATGATAATGATGAGTATTTCCCAAGCTCATCACACCCCCAAACTTGTTCATTTGCTTGTCCTCGAACAAAATGCTTAAAGCAAACTACGCAACATTGTAGACTAAAAAAAACAAAGACAGAATAAAAAATTATTTCACATTATCATTAATCATGGATCAATTTTGAGAGTTTCTTTACTGTTTGATGAGAATGCAAAGAATCAGAGCAATGACACACTCGTTCGCAACCTGGCAGATAATCAAGTTTTCACAAACAAATCTCCATGTGCAATGTGTGAACAATAAATGCAATGATTATTGAGTTACTTGGATAAGTTCATCAAAACAAGTCTACCATAGTTAATCATCCTAACTCCATATGTATAACTTTCACACTATCTCTCTGCTAATCTGAATAAGATTCACTACAGATCAATATGACTTTTTCAGCTTGTAACATTAGGCTCGGGTATGGGTTCACTGAAGGATAAGTAAAAGCAGAGCTAGAGACGTAAGATATTACATTCAGAAATCTCTTGCACTTCAGTTCTTTCTCCTTTTCTTTCTTCACAACATTTCATATCCCTCATTTCTTTCTCTCTTTTTTTTTTTTTTTTTTTCATTTCCTTCATATTTCCCCCAAACTTATTCATATGTACCAGAGGGGTGATCTTCATATTTTTCTTTTTTTTTTAACATTGTTTTTCCACATATTTCCTTCCATTTCAAGTTCCTGAATGCAAATCAGTCTCTAGAAGAGTAGGATAACTGTTTGTGGCTACACGGGATAGGTAAATAGGCTCATAAAAAAAAGGCTTTAATGAAAGGCTCAGAGGGGTTCTGGTGATTATTTTATTTGTGAAGGGTATGGCTTGAAAGGCTCAAATGTGTTAAAGAAAAGATGGCCTAAATCATTTCTGTGGTGAATCATCATCAACGATTTTGCTTCAAGAGGTGATCAATTATTTATAAAGCTCGGGTGTATCGCCCTTAGTTTACTTATCTTAATAACCGTCTCCAAACATGTTCAACCACCAATGCAAATCAATGTGTGAAAAGTGTATATGGAGATAGGCATGCTCAAACATAGATTAAACGAGACGTTATTCACATAGTATATCATGCTCATCATCATCGCAAAAATCACCATAAGTATCAAATTTCTCATCATTAATTCATAATCTGAACAATTATGTGAAGTAAAGTGGTAGTTTTTGTTTAACCAATATAAAGACAATAGAAGCCATCACAATCAAAAATGTCCCCCAAACTTAGATGAGACATTGCCCCTAATGTCTAAAACCAAAGAAACAAATATAAACAATAATAAAAACGATGGCACCTGATAGGAAAATAGTAGTTGTGATTGTGGCTCACATCTTCATCTGGTTTTACGTCCAGAAACGGCATAAACGCCTTATATGAGTCGAGGATTGGCTTCCCATCCAATTTTCTTAAAAATTGGCAAACAGGGTCTTTTAACGTTAGATTCCCAAGACACCACTAGCTGCTTCCATGTTAACTGTAAAGAACATAAAAGGAAAAAAAACATATATACAATACAACTGAAAATAACAATAAAAAGAAAGAACTAATATGGGTTACCTCCCAAACAGCGCTTGATTTATAGTCATCGGCTTAACTTCTGGTAATGACTTCAAGTGGGATTATGTAGAGTCATGGATGTTTTCTGTCTCTCAAACTCGCCTCCAATGTAGTGCTTCAGTCTTTGCCCATTAACTTTGAATGCTTCCTTGTCATTGTTTTGAATTTCAACAGCTCCATATGGAAAGACTTTCGTGATTGTAAATGGGCCAGACCATCTTGATTTCAACTTTCCAGGAAAAAGTCGAAGACGTGAGTTATACAAAAGTACTTGTTGACCAGGCTCAAAATCACGTTGTAGAATGCGTTTGTCATGCCATCGCTTTCTTCTCTCTTTGTAGATTTTGGCATTTTCATAAGCTTCATTTTTGAATTCTTCCAAAGCATTGAGTTGTAGCATTATCTTTTCTCCAGCCAGTTTCATATCCATGTTCAGCCTTTTCACAGCCCAATAAGCTTTGTCTTCAAATTTGACCGGCAAGTGACAAGCTTTTCCAAAAACCAAACGATATGGTGACATACCAATTGGAGTTTTGTAAGTAGTGCGATAAGCCCAAAGTGCATCATCAAGCTTTTTGGACCAATCTTTTCTTGAAGAATTCACTGTTTTCTCCAATATTCGCTTTATTTCCCTGTTTAAGATTTCCACTTGGCCACTGGTTTGCGGATGATAAGCAGTTGCAACTTTGTGGCGTACTCCATATTAAGCTAATAAAGATTCAAAGTAGTGGTTAAAAAAGTATTTACCTCCATCACTGATGATTGCTCTGGGTGTGCCATATCGGATGAATATGTATTATCAAAGAAAACTGATCACCACCTTGGCATCGTTAGTTGGTAAAGAAATGGCTTCTACCCACTTTGAGACATAGTCAACTGCTACCAAAATGTATTTGTTGTTGTATGACGAAGGAAATGGTCCCATGAAGTCAATGCCCCAAACATCAAATAATTCAACTTCAAGAATATTATTCAAGGGCATTTATTACGTCTTGAAATATTTCCAGTCCTTTAACATCGATCACACGAACTAACAAAAACATGAGCATCTTTAAACAAAGTTGGCCAATAAAGTCCACACTAAAGTACATTCGCTGCAGTTCTTGTTCCACCAAAATCTCCTCCATATTCTGAAGAATGACAGTGTTGTAATACCTCAGAAATTTCTTCTTCTGGAACACATCTTCTTAAAGTTGATCATGACAGTGCTTGTAGAGGTATGGATCATCCCACAAAAAATGGTTGACTGCGATAAATAATTTCTTCTTCTGCTGGTAAGTTAATTCAGATGGAATAATATTGCATGCAAGGTAATTAACAATATCAGCGTGCCATGGAGTATTGGTTGTTTGCATAGTGTATAGCCTCTCATCAGGGAATTCTTCATTGATTGGTTGAAGTTCATGTGATTCTCTAACTTTCAATCGTGATAGATGATCTGCAACAACATTTTCTGAGCCCTTTTTGTCACGAATTTCCACATCAAGTTCTTGAAGAAGCAGGATCCATCGAATCAACCTTGGTTTTGCATCTTTCTTTGAAAGAAAGTACTTGATTGCTGAATGATCGGTGTACACAATAACTTCAGAACCAATCAAATATTAACGAAATTTATCAAATGCAAAAACAATTGCTAATAACTCATTCTTTGTTGTTGCATAATTCATTTGAGTGTTATTTAGAGTTCGACTGGCATAATAGATCACATGTAAGACTTTGTTCTTTCTTTGGCCCATCACTACTACAATAGCATAATCACTTGCATCGCACATCAGTTCGAATGGAAGATTTCAATCGGGGGTGAAAATTACTGGTGCTTATGTTAGTTTCTTTTTCAGCAAGTTGAAGGCTTTGTGACATTCTTCATCAAATGTGAAAGTGGATTCCTTTGCCCAAAAGTTGTACAAAAGTTTTGTGACTTGAGAAAAATCTTTGATGAAACGCCTGTAAAATCCTGCATGTCCAAGAAAACCACGAATACCTTTTACTGATGTAGGAGGTGGAAGTTTTTCAATTACCTCAATCTTGGCTCGATCAACTTGAATGCCTCTGGCAGATATATGATGTCCTAGGACATTTCCTTCTTGTACCATGAAGTGACACTTTTCCCAGTTCAAGATCAAGTTTGTTTCTTCACATCTCTTCAAGACTAAAGACAAGTTAGTCAAACAGTCATCAAATGACATACCAAAGACAGAAAAACCGTCCATGAAAACCTCAATGAATGTTTCCACCATGTCAGAAAAAATAGACATCATGCACCTTTGAAAAGTAGCAGGGGCATTACAAAGACCAAAAGGCATTCTTCTAAATGCAAATGTACCATATGGGCAAGTGAAAGTTGTTTTCTCTGGATTCTCAGGTACAATGGGTATTTGATAATATCCAGAATAACCATCAAGAAAACAGTAATAAGGGTGACCTGCAAGTTGATCCAACATTTGACCAATGAACGGTAAAGGAAAATGATCTTTGCGGGTTACCTTATTTAGTTTTCGATAGTCAATGCACACCCTCCATCCAGTGTTTGTTCTTGTGGGAATATCTTCATTTTGTTCATTCTTCACTACAATCATTCCTCCTTTCTTGGGCACAACATGTATTGGACTCACCCATGAGCTATCCGAAATTGGGTAAATAATTCCAGCATCTAGAAGCTTTTAATGCTTCAGCCTTTACCACTTCCTTCATATTAGGATTTAGACGACGTTGATGTTCGACAGTTGGCTTGTAGTTCTCCTCCATTAGTATTTTGTGCATACAAGTCGAAGGACATATGCCTTTGATATCAGCAATGAACCACCCTAAGGCAGTTTTATGATCTCTTAGAACTCACAACAACTTATCTGTTTCAACATTAGTCAATGACGATGAGATGATAACAGGTAGAGTTGAATTATTTCCCAAAAATGCATACTTTAAATGAGAAGGAATTGGTTTAAGATCTAGAGTTGGTGGCTTGATAATAGATGGGATTGTGATAATCGTACATTTCTCTAACTCTTCAACCTTTCCTTTGTAATCAATCGGTATTACATCAAGGGCTAAAGTACATCTTTCAATATCATCATTATCAAAATCTATCTCTTCTTTTATTAGACATACCTCGAGTGAATCCTCCAAGTGGCTCTTGTCGAATACTTGTTCAACCAACTTATCGAGAATGTCAATTTTGAAACAACTATCAGCTTCTGATGGGTATTTGATAGCTTTGAAGACATTGAAGGTGATTTGTTCATCTTGCACTCTCATGGTAAGTTCTCCTTTTGGCACATCAATTAGAGTTCTCCCAGTTAGAAGGAATGGGCGACCAAGAATGATTGAAATATCATGATCTTCTTCCATGTCCAGGACGATGAAATCTGCAGGGAAGATAAACTTATCAACTTTAACCAATACATCTTCAACCATACCTCTAGGATACTTGATTGATTTGTCTACTAGTTGAAGGGACACAGTGGTCGGTGTGGCTTCTCCAAGTTCTAACTTCCTGTACACAGAAAGAGGGATCAAGTTAATGCTTGCACCTAAGTCACACAATGCTTTCTCAAAATGTGAATTCCCAATTACACAAGAAATTGTAAAACTCCCTGGATCTTTGAGCTTTGGTGACAATTTCTTTTGTAGAATGGCACTGCACTCCTCGGTTAGGCATACAGTTTCATGTTCTTCCAGATTTCTCTTATTTGATAAAATTTCTTTCATGAATTTGACATAACTGGGCATCTGTTCAAGAGCATCTGCAAAAGGAATGTTAATGTGCAATTTTTTAAAGATATCAAGAAATTTAGAAAATTGCTTATCGAGTTTAGTTTTCTTCAATCTTTGTGGAAATGGAATTTCTTGCACATTCGGTGATCGTGCGTCGGCAGAAGTGTGCTTTAGCTTAGATTCACGTTCCTATTCATGTGTATGAAACTTCTCAGCTTGTGAGGCAACAGGTTCTGGTAACACTTTTCCACTTTTGAGTGTAATTGCCCGCACATGTTCTCCAGGATTGGTTTCTGTGTTGCTCGGCAATTCTCCTTGTGCTCTTTCGGCTAGAGTGGTGGCAAGTTGACCCATTTGTACTTCTAGTTTTCTGATGGATGCTCCTTGGTTTTGGAACTGTTGCTTGGTTTCATTGATGAATTGGTCAGTTCTTGAGGTAATTGGTTTCTGGTAGTGGCTAACTGAGTGACAATGTCCTCCAGAGTAGGTGTCTTTTCTTGGTGCAGTGGAAATCCAGGAGGAGGCCTGATATGGTTCTAGTTTTTGCTCCAAGAGAGGTTAGGGTGGTTCCTCCATCCAGGGTTATAGGTGTTGGAATATGGATTATTCTGCGGCCTGTTAAAATTTGACACAAACTTTGCTTGTTCATTGTGAGCAGAATTTTCAGAATTGCGTACCAAATGGCAGTTGGCAGTTGAATGTGAGTTTCCAAAAAAATCACATGTTGCTGATGTAGACTGGATGGCATTTACCCTCATTGTTCCCGGTTACTTGGTGAGAGTAGCGACTTGTGCTATTAATGCTGTGATAGCATATATCTCGTGCACACCAACCGACCTTTTATGTCGTTTAGAAGGCCACTGGTAATTGTTCGACGCCATTTCCTCCAAAAGTTGATAGGCATCTTCTGTGGTTTTCGCCATTAAAGCTCCTCCTGCAGTTGCATCTACTAAGCATCTTCTGTGTTTCCACTCAACCCATTGTAGAATGTTTGAACTTGCAATTTGGGAAGTCCATGGTGAGGACACTTCCTAAGCATTTCCTTGTACCTTTCTCATGCTTCGTACAGATTCTCCATGTCGTGTTGCACAAACTGAGTGATTTCATTCCTCATTTTTACTGTTTTAGCTGGGGGAAAGAACTTGGTTAGAATTTTTTGTGCTAATTCTTCCCAATAAATGACACTACCTTGAGGAAGTAAATTGAGTCAGTTCTTCGCCTTGTCCCGTAATGAGAATGAGAATAGTCTCAACTTGATAGCATCTTCTGAAACTCCATTGTGTTTAAAAGTATCACATATTTCTAAAAAATAAGCTATATGTGCATTAGGATTTTCACTCGGGAGTCCACAAAATTGAACCGATGTTTGGATCATCTGAATAATTGCTGGTTTAATTTTAAAATTATTTGCAGCAATTGACGACTTTTGGATACTTGTGTTGGGACCTAAGATTGTTGGGACTGCGTAGTCCCGCAAGGCTTTTGATTCATTTTCTATAAGTCCACTCATTTTGCTTTAACCTTTTTCTATCATACGCAGTATTTGTAAAGTTTTTTTCAATTTCAGGATCAAAAGATAAAAGTGTTGAGTTCTTACTCCTTGTAACTCTTTTTCATTTTTTATGTTTCTCAATTTTGAAAGTAAACAGAAAAGAAAAAACAACAGTAAGAAAAAAAAATTACCACGGTAAAAAAAATTTATTTGCCGTCACAAAAACTAAAAACTTGCGAGCAACCAAACGTTTTTTTTTACCAAGGTGATTTTTTTACTACAGTAAAATATTAACACATATAAGACATAATCTCAAATTAACAATAGGGTTAACTGGTATTTATATTAATTAATTTTATTCCCCGACAACGGCGCCAAAAACTTGTTGTGGATAAATTCGCAAGTGCACGAAATTGTAACAAGTAATAAAGTGAAAGATAGGGTTGTCGATCCCACGAGGAACAAATAATTAATTACCAATATTTATTAACTCTAATTTTATTTGAGAAATCGGATTTCATATTGTTCAAGCGAAAAGATTAATAATTTACTAACTACAGTAAAAACTTTTAACAAAGTATGGCGTTGAGACAATAGAATAACAAGAATATTTCAATAAATAAGTGTAGACAATAAGAGAAGAGCTGGGAATCATGATTTCACCGTCATTAGTCAAATCTAACTTTTATGTAAGCATATTATTACGAGTTTCACGTTCAGAATTATTGTTGGTTATCACCATTTATGATTTATGTACTCTTTCTCAAGTTATACATAAATTCTACAGCTTTACAACTAGAAAATGAGTCTAGTTACGAAGGTGCACATGTATGTTCGATGGTGATTTTATCAACCACGTGAAAACGATAGATATATTTATATTCTATTGAGAATTCACGGTATTTACTTCAAAGCTATTTCACGAAAATCTCCTCTCGGTTTCAATTCGATCCTTAGTTCATCCAAAAGTTGGCCAGAATTTTAGAAGCATTATATTCACAAATAAATACACCAACTATTTTGACATCGTAACAATACGTTTTAATTAAAGGTTAGATCATCGTAATTAGGCTACGTCACTATCCTAGCAAAGTAAATTTAGCACATAGTGGAATATAGAACAAGACTCTAAGATAAATATAACATCATAAAGTAAAGAGAGAAAAGTAAAGAGAGTTTAGAGATCGTTACAGATTTTTACTTCCGTAAAGCCTCCGGTGGACTCCCCAGTACAAACTCCGAATTACTCCTCTAAAATTACAAACTACTGGTGAATACTACAACTATAGAAAGACTACTAAGTGAAGAGAGAATGACGAAGATTGGTGTGTCGAAATATGGAAAATGTGAGGTCTATTTATAGTTGAAGCAAAAGCATACGACGACATCTCGACCGTTCATCTCGTTTTGATCCAATGGTCCAAAGTTGTCATATAATTGATGAATTATTGATCACAAAAGTCATCTAATTGATGAATTATTGATCACAAAAGTCATGACACTCTAGAGTCTTCCATTTGGAAGCTTGCAAGACTGAATATAGACCATTGATTAGTCATTTTGATCCGACAGTCATCGAGCGCGCGAGTTGCGTATGTAAATTTCAGCTTTGTGCAACTTCACCATTTTGGTCATAACTTTCTCTCCAGATGTCGGAATCCCAAACCGGTTGTTGCGTTGAAAACTAGACATTTGCGGCTTTCCATTGATATAAAGAACCAAATATAACTAAATCTACACAGGTGTCGGTGAATTTTTGAAGTTTCAGTTCTTGATTGACAAATCATATTTTAACCTACTAAACCTGAAAACAAACATAAAATACCACAAAACTATCAAGAATAATCAATTAAACAAGTGTAAAAGTATGATAATTATGAGTATTTCCCAAGCTCATCAACACTTGTGAGACAAATCTTTCTCTTACACAAATGATCATAAACTTCGTTAAAAACAGAGTTACGAAGATGTTAAACAAATGCTTGCAAAGTAAAATATAATTATTGAAATACTATAAAACACCTCCGAATTCATTTTTTTTATATGTTTTTTTACAACATTAAATTGCTCGTACAAATTTCCTCTAAAACTTATACCTTATACCTCTAACTTTACTAAACGAAAATGATGTTATCATATCAACAAGTTTAAAAATACCTTCAATATAACTTATTTTTCACCATACACTACTTTATAAACAAAAGGTGTGTTTCTATTAATTTCTTCAAATCCAAAGTTACGAATGACGTTAAATAAATGATTGGAGAGGAAATGTAATTACACAAAAGTTTAAAAACACCTCCGGATCTACTTTTTCTTTGAGACAAATTTTCGCAATATTAAATAGGTGGTGTGTATTTATTGAGGAGCATCCTATGTATAAGTACACAATTTTTGTACCCAATAATATTCAAGTTTTGAATTTTCTGCCGAAAACTCTACATTTTCATTTGAAATTTGAAATCCAACACTTTTCGGTTCAAGATTTCCGTACCTAATAACTGGTACAAATACGCTTGTACCAATTCAAGCAGTTAGTCGGTATAAAGTGTTGTACTGAGTAATTGCTTTGAAATTTGTGCATGTAGCTATTGGTACAAACCTTTTCTACCTTCTTTTAGGTACAAAACATGTGTACTTAATAATCTGTTTAGCTATGACATACCATCCCAAAGAAGGTAATACTTAATTAATTATATCTATATGTAATTACTTGTTATTGAATAAATAACCAATTCAAACTAATTTAACTACTTATAAAATTTTATTCATATAAATCTAATCACTACAATACACGACAATTCATCAAAAAAGTATGTACGTGATTATTAAACTGCTCGAACGTAATTACTTGTCGATTTATTGATTATTCAACCAAAACAAACTAATTTTACAACTTAATCTAATAATCAGTCTTACCTCACCGACTTAGTTAACTACTAATGTATGATGTTAATCAATTTTATAACTTTTGCATAATTACACTTTTTTTTCCTTTCCGTAGGTCCGTCTTTACCAAAACTTATAAGAACATGTCCTAATTAATGTAGTTGCAATTCTTAAGAAAGAAAATGTGAATTCAGATTTTGTTTGTAACTTTTGTATAATTACAGTTTTCTACCCAATGATGCTTTTGACATCTTCTGTAAATTAGTTTTTGACAAAATTTGGAAGAATATACGTATTTAATGTTGTGAAAATCGAAGTGAGAGAAAAAGTAAATAATAACGATAATAATTTTTAAAACGAACAAAGTTGAACCCATATTTAAATAATAAATTTAAAATTATACTCAAGTGACGAGATGGGACATTACATAATGTCTAAATATTACTTTTTAGAAATGAGAATCAAGTGAGACTTAGCTCATTTCTAGTGGAATCTAATTTAAATAAAAGTCGTAAGTTAAATAACTAAATTAATCATTGGAATATTTTAATTAAATAGGTGCAATTGATTGGTAATTCATTTAAATGTTTAAGGCTTAACTACATTTTGTTTCAAGATATTTGTAACACGGGGTCTTTAATGACAGAAGTGAACATGTAGTTTACGTACTACTCTAATGGATGAGGGGGGACTGATGAGCTCCACTTAAACATATAAATAGGATGCTCCATCAGTTTATTCTAAATCACTTGAAAACACACACACACAAAAAAAACAATTATATATATATATGTGCATTCCGTATCATACATTCTCTCTACAAATACTGCAAACAGGCCTTAAAGCTAATAGCTTAGTGATTGCAGTTTAAGGGGAAAATGTATTGTTAACCCTAAAAATAAAATAAAGAATATTACTACTACTCGGAGAAAGCAATACATGGACAATACTATTGTCACGAGTACTTCCGATGAGATGTGCCTATAAAGAGAAACCCCTCGGAGGATTGCCCTACCTTTCGGTCACTGACCCGAAAAGGTTTACAAGAGCACACGAGGAGGAACATAAGTGTCCCTTGGAAAGTCAAACGGTGAATAAAAAATAGATATCAGCACGGCATCGGAAAAAGAGCAAACCCCGATGGACTCGTACGACTCCGATATCCACCAATGCGCCAAGAGGGACCACAACGGACCCCGAGTCCCACGAACTTACAAGAAAACTTCCTTGCTGAACACTCCTCAATCTAAACTGCCCTCGGACCATCACCCGAGGACCCATTTTCGGAGAAAAATCAGAAGTGAATAACAGAGTGCCCAGATAACATATTCCGAGGACTTAGATGAAAAAATACCCTTTCAAAAGGAGCAAATCCAGTCCTCGGAGATCTTATTAAACCCTCGGAGATCATACCACGCCCTCGGAGATCAAATTATGCCCTCGGAGATTACTCCTGATCATTGAAGAACGTACCCGAATCAAGAAAAGAGGAATAGAGTCCCTCGGAAGAATAGCTCTACCACAACAATCGTACCTCAAAAGCCCTCGGAAATATCAGAAGACACAAAGACCAATCCAGTCAGCGCCTAGTAGATAAGAGATAAACATTATCCTAATTTTCACACATGTATCAAGGTAACAACAACACTTGTCCTTACCAAAACACATGCACAATGACACCTGCCCTTACCAAAGTCTATATAAAGGGAGGTAATCAGCAGAAAGAAAAACAACTTAACTTAGCTTACTAAATACAATTGGATACTCATGTACACAGAAAGAGAGGAGGAAAAGTTCAGTGAATAAAGGAAGGGAATATTCTTGCAAATATTGTTATCATTTCCACCTATCATTATCTCTGAATCACGGACAGGGCGTTCTAACCCAAATAAGTATCTTCCGTTAAGTAGGAAATAATTCCAAACCCGTTAACAAAGTGGCGCCGTCTGTGGGAACGCCATAACATTTGTCCTCGAGAGAATTCAGCAGACGTCAGCTAGGATGGATGATCTTTTCGAAAGTGACAACCTTCCTTTCTCGAACAGCGACTCAGAAGAAACTTTGTCCAATTACGAATCAGGTACTAGAGATTTTATTAATATTCCCCGATCTGTTTATGAAAGACTTATAGATGCTGCACGAATACCCCGGAGGGGTGAACCTTCCGGACATATGTCCTCAATACTCCCCGAGACCAGGAATTTCCCATCGGAATGAGACGCACCCCCAATGGTGTGGGACCCAAATTTGAATCCGTGGCAACAGGTACCCCGACAAACGCCTCGAAGGTATGTATGTCGTGAAGGAACTCCAGTGAGGAGTTGGGAAGAAATTTCTCGCCCCTCGGAGTATCGAGGAGAGGTTGAACATTCCTTATGGGGAATGATGGATGATTTACGAAAAGAATTAGGTGACCTCAAGAAGACCATGGTCCCTGAGGAGGATCCTACATTCAAGACCACTCCTTTCATTCCCGAAATCGCTTCAGCTTCTATCCCCTCGGGGATGCGACCTGTCAATATCCCGTTATATACCGGAGAAGCTGACGGAAGGGACCCGCAGGATCACATCCATCAATATCTGGTCGGAATGGATCTCTCCTCTACCACTGACCACGTGTTATGCCGCGTATTTCCTGTTACCCTCGGAGGGCGGGCCCAAGCCTGGTTTACTCACCTTCCACCTTGTTCCATTACGAGTTTTGATCGATTAGCCCATTTGTTCGTACGACAATTCGCCTGCAATCGAAGGTACCCTAAATCTGCCACACACATTTTCACTATTAAACAGAAAAAGGATGAATCCTTACGAGAGTATATAAAGCGCTTCACGGATGAAGCACTCGATGTTCCCAACGTTAGCCCGACCATCATGGCGGACATATTAACTCAGGGACTCCGAACGGGGGATTTCTTTAGATACCTTATGGGAAATCGGATCACGGACATGAATGAACTAATGCAAAAGGCAGAAATCCATATCTTGATGGAAGAGGCCGAAGGAACAAAGAAGCAAATGGAGCAGGAGGATAATGAACACCTAGAGCGCGTCGAGAAAGAAGCAAAAACCAAAGAAAAGAATAAGGAAGAAAAACCTCTTCAGCGCAAGGACGAAGGAGGAGTGGTTAAGAAATTTCTCCGACCCGTGCACCTGCCTCCGATGACTGTTACCCCACCAGAAGTGCTCAATATAATGAGGGGTAGCAACGAGTTACTCTGGCCCAGGCCGACTAAATTCCCTAACCAAGACAAGGACACTGGGAAATATTGTAAGTACCATAAAACTTACGGGCACACTACGGAAGAATGTACTACCCTTCGTTTAGAGGTGCTCCGCCTGTTAGAAATAGGGTATTTGAAGAATTACCTCAAGGAAAATAACCCCGAGGAGCCCAAAGCACATGTTTGGAAGAGATCACGAAGAGAGGAGGAGGAACAAGAAAGGGAAGAAAGGATGCCTAGTCGGAAGTCACGAGAAGGGACAACTGGACGCCTCCGATCCCAAGAGAGAATTAAAGACCGTCGGCAAAATTCACGAGAGAAAACGACAGGGTATCAGAGTTTGCCTCCTCCACCTAACTCTTACAAAAACAACCCCCCAACAGGGAGAACGATCAATATGATTGAAGGGGGTGAAATTTCCATGACACCTCAGGTGAAAAAGAAGAAATATTTGAAAGAAGCCCGACGAGCAGAACAAGGATTGTCTGTCTGCTCCATTCAAGGATCAAATCTGCCTAGCATCACTTTCGGGCCCGAGGACCTTATGGACGTAATATACCCTCACGAAGATCCATTGGTTATTTCTTCTGTCATCTACGGGTATGAAATCCAACGAATCCTTATAGATACGGGTAGCTCCGTGGATGTGCTCTTCTTGCCTACCTATCTTGCTATGAGATTGAAACAAGAAACGTTGGAAACTGTTGAAATCCCGTTAGTAGGATTCTCAGGGGAAGCCTGCCAAACCCTCAGAACGGTGACTCTTCCAATGTCATGGGGGAAGGGAGCCCTTCGAAGGACGGAGCCTATCAAGTTTTGGGTAGTAGAGGCCTCTTCACGAACGTATAATGTTATCTGCGGAAGACCATCCATTCGGGCCTTCGAGGCTATCCCCTCTACTTTACATCTTAAAGTGAAATTCCCCACTTCTTCGGGAATTGGAGAAGTCCGAGGAAGTCAGTCAAAAGCCAGAGAATGCTGCATGAATGCCATTCCCTCGGAAGAACCCTCACTCGGAAAGAGCAAAAAGTGTAAAACCGAGGAAACCCGAGTCCAACCTGTGGAAGAATTAAAGATGGTGGAATTAGTAGAAGGAAGCCCTGAGAAAGTAATCAAAATGGGTACCCACATGGCTTCGGCCATAGAAGGTCAACTGATCTCTCTCCTCAAACAGTTTCATCACCTCTTTGCATGGGAAGGTGGACCGCCCGGGCGAATCAGCAATAAGGTATGCCAACACTTTCTTAACGTAAAGCCCGGGGCTAAACCTGTCCAACAGAAGAAAAGGAAAATGGGACCCGAGCGCAACAAGATTATCCGCTCGAAAATACAACGCCTTCTTAGTTTGAAACTTATTCGAGAAGTCATTTATCCCGAAAGGTTAGCTAATGTCGTGCTAGTACCCAAGCATGGAGGAAGATGGCGAATGTGTGTTGACTTTACCAACCTCAATGAAGCATGCCCAAAAGATTGTTATCCCTTACCGAGCATAGATCAGCTAGTTGATTCTACCGCAGGGTGCGCGCTACTATCAACTTTAGATGGAGACCAAGGGTATAACCAAATCCCAATGGCGACTATTGACCAAGATAAGACCAGCTTCATCACAGATGCATGCACATTTTGTTATCTAGTCATGCCATTTGGGCTGAAGAATGCGGGAGCTACCTACCAAAGGTTAGTAAGTCATATGTTCGCAGGACTTATTGGGAAATCAGTAGAGGTTTACGTAGATGATACTGTAGTTAAAAGTAACACTGCCGAAGAACATCCCGAGGACCTACGGAAAGCGTTGGTCATTATAAACAATTTTGGTATGAAAGTTAACCCTCGAAAATGTTCCTTTGGTATCCGGGGAGGAAAGTTTTTGGGATTTATGGTTACGGAGAAGGGAATAGAAGTAAACCCCGAGAAAGCAGAAGCTATCATGGGGTTACCTACCCCTAGGACGGTGAAAGATGTCCAAAAATTAACTGGAAGAATGGCCTCGTTGAGTCGATTCGTCTCCAAGTCTGCAGAAAAAGGGCTTCCCTTCTTCAAGATACTTCGAAATGTCAAGGAATTTCAGTGGACCCCCCAATGCGAGGAAGCTCTCGAAGAGTTGAAAAGGTATATGTTGAAACCACCTTTGCTGGTAAAACCTATACCTCAAGAAGAGCTATTTCTGTATTTATCGGTCGGAGAAGAGGCTGTTAGCACCGTCTTAGTCAAGGAACAAGACGGGAAACATCATCCGGTATATTACGTCAGCAAAACTCTCCTCGGAGCCGAAACCAGATATACCCTAACTGAGAAACTCGTCCTAGCATTGGTTATTACGGCTCGAAAGCTACGTCCCTACTTTCTATCCCATCCAATTACCGTGCTAACTAAGCACCCTCTGAGGGCAATTCTTAATAAACTTGAATCATCAGGGAGATTGATAAAATGGGCCGTAGAGCTTACTGAATACGATATTTCCTATGCTCCGAGACCATCGATTAAAGCGCAAGTTCTGGCGGACTTTGTAACAGAACTTACGAGCATTGGATCCGAGGAGAAAGAACCGCTGTGGCACGCATATGTAGATGGATCTTCGGTAAGTACACATGAGGGGGGCGGAATAGTTTTTGTAAATCGAGCAGGAGAGGAAGAAAGACTCCACTTTGCAGTCAGAATAGATTACCCCCTCTCTAATAATGAAGCTGAATATGAAGCACTCCTTATTGGTATGAGACTAGCAAAGGAAGGGGGAATGAAGAGAATACTCCTCCATAGTGATTCCCAATTAATCGTCCAGCAAGTTAAAGGATCATATGAAGCAAAAGAAGAAAGAATGCAAGAGTACCTCCGAGTTGTTCGTCAAAGGTCCGAATGGTTTGAAGAATATGATATAGTTCAAATTCCCCGAAAAGAAAACCAAGAGGCGGACGCCTTATCCAAAATGGCTACTCAAACAGCCGATGTACGTACTCGGAAGATTACTCTACTTCATGTCAATGAATCTGAAAAGAGTGAAGGCCAAGAGGTGAATACCATTTCAGATCCCTCATCTAGCTGGGTGACCCCTATCAAGGCTTATTTGCAGAATCCCGAGGGATACTCCTCGGACAAGAATATTCAGCGAGTGATGTTCAGAAAAACTCTCTGATACTTCCTCAAAGACGGGATACTCTTCCGAAGAACCTATTCATGTCCTCATGCTCGATGCCTTAATGAGAAGGAGGCCCAACTAGCTTTAGCAGAAACTCACGAGGGGGTATGCGGAAGCCATACCAGCAGCGAAAGCATGGTCGGACGCTTGATTCGACAAGGCTACTACTGGCCCACGATGGCCAAAGACAGCAAAAGCCATGCCGAAAGGTGTAAATCCTGCCAAGCTTACGCCCCTCGGACCCATCAACCCACAGCTCCTTGGGAACCCCATCTGACCCCTTGCCCATTCTCCAAGTGGGGTATTGATATACTGGAACCCCTTATTCCCGATGCCGGTCAAAAGAAATTTCTACTAGTAGCCGTTGACTACTTCACCAAATGGGTGGAAGCGGAACCCCTGGCTAGAGTAACCGCAGGGGCTGTTATCAATTTTCTTTGGAGAAGCATTATTTGTCGCTTTGGAATCCCTCGGAGTTTGGTAAGTGACAACGGTTTGCAGTTTACAGATCAAGGGTTACAAAAATGGTGCGATCATTGGGAAATAAAACACCGCTTTGCTTCAGTGGGATACCCTCAAGCAAATGGCCAAGTAGAAAGAACCAACAGAACCCTCTTGAAAAACATGAAATCCCGGCTTGATTGGCACAAAGCCAAGTGGGTTGAAGAAATACCCGGGATATTGTGGGCCTATCGGACCACTCAAAGTGTCGCTACGGGTGAAACCCCTTTCAGTCTATCCTACGGATGTGAAGATGTCTTACCCTCGGAGGTCTCAATAGAGAGTTGGCGAATTAAGGAATACGAAGAAGTAGCTAACGGCTCGAATCTAGCCCTCGCCCTTGATTTGCTCGAAGAAAAGAGAACCCGAGTAGCCCTCCGAATGGAAGAGTACAAGGCTCGGATGTCACGATATTACAATGCCAAGGTAAAACCCCGAACCTTTCAAGTTGGAGATTTAGTGATGAAACGAGTAGGGGCTTCCAAGAATGTGGGCAAATTAGATCCACGATGGGAAGGACCCTATAAGATAGTGGAAATTGTAGGGCCGGCAACTTATCGTCTCGCCAACTCCGAGGAGGCAATACTTCGCAACACGTGGAACTCAAGCAACCTTAGAAAGTACTATGCTTAATGTAATAATCATACATGAATAAAAAGAGTGTTCATATACGAGGGGCTATAGTACAAAAGAAATTAGAGTTGTCCGACAAAATGATGGCTCAATATATGAGACATCGGGACAACCCGATAACACTAAAAACCCTCTGTATTATGAACTAAACTATATAACATTCATCTACAAGCTAAGTCCCTCCCATGGGACGCTTTCCCTCTCGGATAAGACGTCGGCGCTGCTCCTCGAAAAGAAAGATTGGGTCATCAAGGAACACAGTTCCGACTGCAGAATCTCTAATGGGTGAGGAAGGAAACTCTTCGGAGATCTGACGAATGTTGAGCTCAGGAAGAAGCAAGCCCGAGGGAAACTCCGGCAAAGCCTGTACGGCATCTTGGCACAATCTATAGCCTATATGCACTAAATCGCGCATTTCACCCCGAAGAGACTCACGAGGATTGGATGGACCCACCACTTCCAACACGGCCTGGACTCGGGCCATAATCACCTCTACTGCATGGAAACGAGTTATCCCTAGTAGCTGCTAACTCAAGGCATCTCTTTCCCTCGTAGCCTGCGTTAGTTGCTCCTCCGAAGACCGTACTTGACTACGTAACTCCTCAAGACTCCTTCCTAAATTCAGTACACGGGCTCTTTCAAGCACTAATTGGCGTTCCAATTCCCACGCCTTATCCTTCTCGGATTGTAACGCATGGATATGAGTCTCCTGAGCGGACTCGTGAACTTCCTTCAAATGAGTTATCTCCACTTGAGCCTCCAAGAGACCTCGCTCTAACTCGTCCCGACGACGATATACTAAGCCTGGATTTGAAGAAGAACTTCCGTAAGAACCGAGAGCATCTAGCACCATATAAATATGCTCGAAAAACAAAGTGAATGGCATCAGACCGGACGACAGGTTAGTATTAAATAAAATGAATAAATACCTCACACAGGTCTTTACAAGCTAAATCTTGGAGAACGGGTACCGAAAGGGTTTTTATCAGCTCACAATCTGTTACGTTCAATAAACCGCTGAGAAAGTTTCGGCAAAATCCCACCTCTGATCCAAGAAGAGAAACATCCTGACTATCCCCGGGGGGAAGATTTCTCCCGAGGGAAGGGTGCTCCTCGGGCGGTGGTACCGGAATACGATCAGGGATATCTTCCCGGGGCTGCAAGACCTCTGTGCCAGGGGAGAGAAGATACTCCTCTAACACATTCACCACGGCAGAGCTACGAGGAATAGGCTGTGACACTATAGGATTCCTGTGAAAGTCTGCTTGGGAAAGAGCTGCTATCGTATCTGACGGCCCCAGAGGAATGATATAACTGACTGGGGGGGCTGCTACAGGTTCCTCCTCCTCCGAGGAAATCTCAACCATGCCCTCATTCACGAGAGGAACGGAATTACCAACCTCCGCCATCCCGGGACTACCATGCAATGCTCTCCCAAGGAAAACGTCAGTAGAAGATCCGAGGGAAAAGGCTCCCATCTCCGCTCCTGCAAAAAGATACCAGTAGAAAAACGGTCCGAGGGCACCCATAAAGTTTACAAGTTAAAGAAAGGTTAGTAAAACTTACGAAAATGAAAGTTACTGTGAAGAGGACGAGAAGTAGGGGCACATCCCTCCACCCCCTCTTGTAAACCTGCCAAAATCAGGGCCTCGGGGAAATCTAGTAGCCCGGATATGTCATAAGAACCAGAAAAAAGTCCCGAGTGAAGCAATATCTCCCTCACTTGCCCTCGTGTTTCAAGGTTGGGAGCAATATATCCCAGACCCCATCGGATGGGTACCCCCCATGATCTGGCTGACTGACCTCTCGGACGGACGAAGAAAAATCTCCACCTCCAATCCCCTCTACAAGAGTGGGAACTGGATACACGAGTGAAGGTATTTTCCTTGTCCCTATAGGTCAAGCTAAAAAAGGGAGTCCCCTCTGAGCAAGGTCGAAGGGTAAATATTGTTCCCACCCGATAAGGGGACACTGGAAGGTTTAAAAGCTCACTACGAAGGACATACCCCACCAAATGGCTATAGGAACTTGGTGTTAACTGACTCGGACACACCTGCCAATACCGAAAAAGTATTTGAAAAAAGGGGTGAAAAAACATCCGCAACCCGCAACGCATCTATTCGGTATAAACGGTCATGTAACCCGAGGGGGGGTGCGTAAGCCCTTTGGCCCGAGGAAGGCACTATTATGTCATAATCTTCGAAATCCAAGTTATAACCAGTGAAAAGAGATCTTACCGAGTTTTCACATTCTGTACTCATAGTGGATCCTACACGTCCTCTACCTATCAATCTGGACGGGTTAAGAGGAATCAAATCGAACTCCGAAGACTCATCCGCCAAAGGGTATGGCTCCCTACCCATGAATATCTCCCTGATATGATTGACTCTACGTGAATTTGTAGATGGAATCCTACGAGCTACCCCAAGAGAGGAACTAGCACCAAGTGTCGCCTGATTTTCGGATAGATTGTCCCTCGGAGGAACCCTTGATGATCCAGAAGGACTCCGAGCGGTATCCCGAGAAGAACCGCAAGACGAAACTGAACCACTTCTTCTATAGTAAGGAGGCATCATCTTGTCAGGTAAGTATTATTCTCGTACTTGCAACTATGGACAAATTTGGAAGAAGATTAAAGACTAGCTATGATTATAAGATTAGAGATAGATGCATAATTGGTAAAGGGCCTAATTGCATATATACTCTTTAAATCTTGGTTAAAAAAAGAAGTTTAGACTCTTATTATGTTAACTAATAGACACGTGTTGAAAAACTTTTTGATTAAAAATGACACGTACCCTATTTAACCATGCAAAGCAACACCTCCTACTTAAGAAATTTACTTAGTCATCAACCTTATAAGAATTATCATTATCTGATTTAATTGAATTTTAACTATAAAAACAAAAAGTAGAAAAAGGAAATTGAACAAAAATATTTATTTATTTAAGTCGAAGAGCCCTCGGAAGGGGGAATAGATACAAAGAATATTTATTTAAAAAACAAAAAATAAAGAGAGCAAGACTAAGCCCCCGTGGAAGGAGGGAGGGGAGAAGTTGTCTCTTCGGCGGAAGTACCCAATAGAGCGAGACGAGAAATTGGAGAAAATACCCCCCGGAACCGCTAGCCCTCGGACTCGGACTAGTGGCAGAGCGCATCGGAGACGGTGCCGGAGAATCCCGAGAAGATAACAAACCCCCAAATCTCCCCACAAAGTACTGGCAATCATCGGGAGTTGGCCTCTTCAACTTACGAAGGTCAAAAGACTTTGAAAAGTCAACCTCCGACCTTATCAAAGACTTAGCCAATCTAGCACACTCCAAATAACCCCACAAAAGGTGGCCTGTCAAGAGCTCGTGAGAAGGCGTCTCGGAAACCTCAGAATGCTGCCTTGATGTTTCTTGCTGGGCGAATAGAACTGCAGCATCAACCTTAGCCTGCACTTCCTCGGGAGAAAGAAAGTTTGATAACTTCCCCTCGGCTGATTCAGCTCTGTCAGTAACTTGGCCCAGCGTCTCTTGGAGACTCTTTTCCCTTTCACCACCTTCTGCCACGGCCTTCTCAAGATCAGCGATACGAGCGGTGAACATCCTCTCGGATTCCTCCCTTTCCTTCTTTAAAAGAGCTATTTGGGCCATTGCCGCCTTCTCGGATGCCTCCATCTCCTTGTAAGCGGACTCGGCAGCAGTCAAGTTATGTTGCAAATCCTCTTTCGCCTTCTCTGCTTCATTAAGAGCGATTTCGTAGTCGGAAATCTTGGTTTGAAGAATGTCCTCCCTAGTTTGACTCTCTTTATCCCGGACTAAGAGAGGTGCCAATTGCGCTCGGAGTACTTCTAACTCCTCTATGTATTTCCGACCGCGCTCTTCAACGGCAGTGACCACCTCCCGAGTCTTTCCAATCTGCGAAAAAGTCAATAAGAAAAAAGTTAACATGAATACATCAGATAACCCGAGAAGAATAGTACAGAAAAACTTACCATGAGGCCCAACCAGTTAAGGCTGGTATATAGAAACTGGTACCCCTCAACGGGTGTTGAACTAGAAGAAGCAAAGAACCGGAGAATATTCTGGTAAGCTTCCCCTACCATCCGAGACGAGAATTGCCCCCCGGATCCACTAGGAGGGGCGGACTCCTGGAATGTATGACCCCTCGGAGACAAAGTCACCGGAACATGCCCCCTCGGAGGAGTCGCGTCCTTTACTGGAGTCATCACTTCTGAGTTTGTAAACACGGCCCGAGAACCACCAACTGTTGTGGGTGGACTAGTCTTTCCCAACAGTGAATTCAGAATCCCCTCCTTCACATCTCTGTCTTCAGAAGAAGGATCGAACTCCCCTTGAGTATCCTCGGCATCCCCTCGTAAAGCTTCCTGCTCGGGAATGTTGAACTGTGCCAGAAAATCCTCCTCTACAAAAGGTACTCACTGTCAGTAATAAAGAGAATGAAACTAGAAAAAGTTATGGAAAGAGGACGAATAATGGATACTCACCGTATAATGAAGGCTCTTCTACCATCGGAGCTTTTCCTTTATCCATAGCCACTACATCAAAAGAAAAAGCGTCAACACATGAACAAGTGTTACGAGTAAGATATGAAAATCACATTAAAACCTTACAAGAACTTACCACGAGGAGCAGATTCGGAAACTGTCGGAGGCTGAGGAGAAGGACCCTCGGAAGACAAGTCTATTACTTCAGTAACCTTCTGAGCAGATTCTTCCTCGGTAACACTCGAAAAGATTCCCTCCTCGGAAACTCTCGGAGAAGTTCCTATATTAGATTCAGAAGCTGGTAAATTCCCTGACTCAGATTTGGAAACGGGCACCAAAGCCAAATCCCAAGAAGCAGGAGCTACTTGGCGCAAGGGAACAGCGCTCCTGATGACCCCCGTTATATCCATGCATAGAAGGGAATGGTCCTCGTGAGCTCCACCCTTCTCTGAACCCATATGCCTACTCTCGGGAGCATTAACCTCATCCTCCTCGTGATCACCCTCCTCTGGTATCTCGGAGACACCACTAGGAGTAGGCTCCCTCGGACTCGACTGCAGATAGTAGTTCGCCATGACCTCCCCTGCATCAACCCCACAAATAACGTGTATAAGCATAATTTACTGATGTACTCGGAGAAAGAATAAAAGAATAAATAGAGGGACTTACGAAAAAGACTCCTCGCATCGGGAGACAAAGACAAAGGCCTCTCCACGGCGTTGTCGGTAAAAACTACGTAGTGGAGACCGGAGGTCTCATATAATATTGTGAAGTCCTCTGATTCCATCAATTTGTATTGAGACATTATAGGAGATAAAACCACCTCCTGGTCCAAAGCACGCACGGGAGTAGTACCCTCTCGCCAGTCGAAGGGCACATCCCATTCACCCTTAACAGGTCCCACGAAGAAGTATCTATTCTTCCAGACGCTGTGTGAGGAAATTGCCGCACCCAAAATTCTCTTTGTGGAATCCTCCGTGTTGTCCCGGTGACGAACGTTATAGAAAGGATACCCCCCGGGTGACACCGCCACATCAAAGATCGAAAGAAAATGGTCCACCGTGCACTCTAGTCCATTCACTTGACACCAGAAGACATAAATGCAAATAGCGGCAAAACCGTTCGGCACCATTTGACTCGGGCAGATATTACAAGTCTTGAAAAGCTCACAGAAAAAAGGTGACATGAATGAACGCCACCCGTACTTCACCTCGGCAAAAAACACTGTCAGCATACCCGGAGGAGGATAACATGCCCTCTCATCCTTCGTCGGGATTCGGAATACCATATTCTTCTGAAGGACCCCGGTTGAGGTAAATAGATCCGCCACCTGCTTACGGGTAGCAATATTCGGCATCTTTTCCACCTTGGCGAAAGTCCGAAGAGGCGGCTCCTTCGATTGGGGAACCCTAGTTTTTTTCGAAGAGGTGGCGCCGCCCTCGGCAGCAGCAGCCATCTCTCCCTTGCGTTTACGAGTAACAACTCCCACCGAAATACTTCTCACACTCGTAGAAGTGTTAATCGGAGCAGTAACTTCCGAGGAGGTAACAGCAGCAACAGGGTTTGTGTTGGCAGAAGAAGCCATGGATATAAAAAGAGGAAAGTTTTTTTAAAGAATAAGAAAAGAGCGAGTAAATCTACTGGAACTTTGAGTTGCAAGAGAATAGAGGATAAGAGAAGAAATTTGTGGCTCTGAGAGAAAATTATCACAGATTATACTTGAGTGAATGAAGAAAAGAAGAGGCAACAGTGTCCTATTTATAACCAAAGGCTACAACGGTCAGATGCCCATAAAGACGTGGCATTTATTCAAGACTCCATGTAACCGTCGCCCGCTCACGCCACGCCGTCAAGATTCTGACCGTTGCCAACGGTCAGATGCTCCAAATTTCGAAACTGGTCAAACGGTAACCCGCAACCTGCGCCTCCGAGATCCTCGCGTGCTTAACGATGATGCCCTAAGGGTAATCAGGTAAAATCCTTGCAAAACTTTGAATTTATATATTTTTATCTCTCTGACAAATATCAAAAAATAAACATAGGGACACTAGGACAAAAAATAACCCCTCACCTCACTGAGGACGATGATTTAAAATTCCGTTTGTCTCTACGAGGACAATCGAAATTTGGGGGGGCTAGTGTTAACCCTAAAAATAAAATAAAGAATATTACTACTACTCGGAGAAAGCAATACATGGACAATACTATTATCACGAGTACTTCCGATGAGATGTGCCTATAAAGAGAAACCCCTCGGAGGATTGCCCTACCTTTCGGTCACTGACCCGAAAAGGTTTACAAGAGCACACGAGGGGGAACATAAGTGTCCCTTGGAAAGTCAAACGGTGAATAAAAAACAGATATCAGCACGGCATCGGAAAAAGAGCAAACCCCGATGGACTCGTACGACTCCGATATCCACCAATGCGCCAAGAGGGACCACAACGGACCCCGAGTCCCACGAACTTACAAGAAAACTTCCTTGCTGAACACTCCTCAATCTAAACTGCCATCGGACCATCACCCGAGGACCCATTTTAGAAGAAAAATCAGAAGTGAATAACAGAGTGCCCAGATAACATATTCCGAGGACTTAGATGAAAAAATACCCTTTCAAAAGGAGCAAATCCAGTCCTCGGAGATCTTATTAAACCCTCGGAGATCATACCACGCCATCGGAGATCAAATTATGCCCTCGGAGATTACTCCTGATCATTGAAGAACGTACCCGAATCAAGAAAAGAGGAATAGAGTCCCTCGGAAGAATAGCTCTACCACAACAATCGTACCTCAAAAGCCCTCGGAAATATCAGAAGACACAAAGACCAATCCAGTCAGCGCCTAGTAGATAAGAGATAAACATTATCCTAATTTTCACACCTGTATCAAGGTAACAACAACACTTGTCCTTACCAAAACACATGCACAATGTAATCAGCAGAAAGAAAAACAACTTAACTTAGCTTACTAAATACAATTGGATACTCATGTACACAGAAAGAGAGGAGGAAAAGTTCAGTGAATAAAGGAAGGGAATATTCTTGCAAATATTGTTATCATTTCCACCTATCATTATCTCTGAATCACGGACAGGGCGTTCTAACCCAAATAAATATCTTCCGTTAAGTAGGGAATAATTCCAAACCCGTTAACAGGTATATCTTTTGTTCCGTCCTGCTGATTTAGCTAAAATTTATTGAGGTTTCTACTATATAGGTAATTTTGTTGTTCTTCATGTGATTCGTGCTCTTCGTTATATATATGCAAATACTAGTAATAATAGAACAATGGAAGAGCTCTTGGTACTTTTGGCGACCATATTTCAGAAATCGAACAAGTCAATGCCTGTCAGATATTTTGGTCTTATTTTGTCTGAGTTACAATACATCAAAGAATATTACAAACGGGTTTGACAATGCCAAAATAATGTTAATCCAATATAATAAACGGACTAACTTGGTCTGGCACATCTACTGTCTATTACAAGTATTGAATTGTTCTAGATATCCTAATAAGACAAATAAACGTGTAGATCGAATTGGGGACGTTCTATGTTCGTATCGAACGTGTCTGGTTCGATGTTGTTGTAAATCGAACGTGGTTGGTTCAAGAGCATGTACATGTGAATTAAAGAAATGTTGAATGGTTCTAGTTCGATGTGTCAGTGTCGAACTACAATGATTCGATGTTGCAGTACCTCGAATACAGACTGATTCGACCTTGGTTTGGATCTGTGAGGTCAGTGTCGGACGCGTGTAGCATCGAATAGAAAAGTGAGTCGAATCCATGCGTTTGATGTGGTAGCAATCGGTATTGTGCGTAATCTCTCTCTTGGAAGGTCATGGGACGGGGTATTTATAGACCCCGTCCCGTGGGACCCTTCAAATGCGAGAGAGTCACCATCGAACAAGTGTGGTTCGATGTGGGTCCCGCATCGAACCTGACATGTTCGATGCTCTTGTAATAAATGGGCTAGTTGTTGGGCCGGCCCAATCTTGGATTTGGGCCAATCTTAATTTATCCATATCACATAGTCCCCCCAGTTTGGGAGATGGTGACGAATAGTGAGCGATTTCCAAATTTAGAAATCTTTGCGTTCTGCTTTATATTGAGAGGCAAAATTTTGAGGGCGGCGAATTCTGGCCATTCGATGTGCTGGGCGCCAGCGTCGAATTTTGGGAATTCGATATAGGCGTATCGAACGAGCATAGTTCGATGCAGGCAGGTGTAGACATCGAACCTGGTGAATTCGATGCGGGCGCATCGAACAAGATTGGTTCAATGTGGACGAGAGAAAGGCGGTGGGTGGTTCTATATAATGGGCCAATTTCCAACTCATTGTTATTTTCTTTCCCTGGGGAGTTTTTTAGCCGCTCTATAGACCGCATCGAACGGTGAGTGTTCGACATACTTAAAATCGAACCATCAGCGTTCGACCTTCCCCACTGCATCGAATTCCAGAGATTCGATGTGCATATAATTTTTTTTCTTTGCTACATCAATCCAGATATCATTCCATAAGTGATCTGAAATGGCAAGGACAAAGTCCAAAAATCGGAGCAAGCCTGTAGTGTCACCCGAGAATATCTATGGTGTTCGGAAAAGGAGCGAGGAAAAGTAAAACTCTGACGTGGGCCCATTATTTTCCAGGGTTTCTTCTGAAGGGTCCCTAGATAAGGCCGCAAGAACTGAATCTGCGACTAGGGCCTCTGGAGCTCTTTCCGAGTACTAGGGTGTAGGTCACTTCGATGCTCCATCCGTTGATCGTTCTACCATGAGGCTTGGTGGCGTTAGTGCTGGTACTCGGGTGCCTATTGTGAGCGATTTCGAGCATCACGAGGATTCTATCCCGCGGAGATTGGTGATGACGCCAACTGCCACTGGTGGACGCGTTAAGGTCGGGACTAATCATCAGATTCGGATTATGGAAGAAATTGATGCAGAATATGAGAGAATTGATGCCAATTTGGCTAGATTCAATGCATCTAATCCCACGTTCAGGAGTGTGCAAAATACGGATGGAGCGAGTTCCTCTCGTTCAGGGGATGAGTATTGGTACACCGCCGCTAAAAGGAAATTTGCCGAGGAAGAGTCTGCTCGAGAAGCTCAAGACATCCATCTGCCCTCATTTAGGCGACCTCGACCTTCAGGTAACCTGAGGCCGGCTCCTCTTGGTAGTCTCGTTCATTATGATTTCCTTAATGATGAGGATTTAGAATCTTTGAGCGCTACTTTGGGCGGATATCGATTGAGGGAAGAACAGGCGGCAGAGATTATGTAGGGCCTATAGCCTCAGCTGGATCGTCAAGCTATAATTGATAGGTTAGTGAAATTGTGGATCGGGTCGATACGTTGTTGTTGTTAACTTAACAATGAAGTTTTGATAGCAGTTTTGTATGATGTTAATTCGACGATGTTACTTTAACAACAGACCAGAGCAATAGTGCAGCGGAATAAACAAACACGAATTTAAGAAGTGAATATAAGATTATATTAACTTCTGAGCCGTAGGCAAAATAACCCGTAAAGGTTTTAACAAAGGTCGTTCTCTCAATTCTGAAGCTCCTCACTCTTAAATTGATTAAACTAAGCAAAGCACACAAGAATTGCTTCGACTATCTCTAAAAGCTCCTCACTCTTAGATCTATTCTAACAACTCAAAAACTTTGCTAAAGCAAGACAACACTCAACAACTGTAAATTAATCTCTCGGATTGATTGGCTCTTGTCTCGTGTTTGTCTTGATGTACTTCACACCTATATATAGGTTCTTGATCTTGGACTTCAAGGTGTGTTGTACACGGTTGGTAATTCTCCTTGTTTCCTTCTCGAACTCCTCTTCCTTGTTCTCGCAGTCCTTCTTGAATAATAGTTCCTTTGTTAGTGATCTAATTAAGGAAAGACTCCTTCTTCAAATCAGGACTTGATCTTGGAAAGCATTCCTAGTTCCACTCGAACTCATCTTTCCTTGTAGAGCAGTTTGCTTAATTAAGGAAACTTTCCTTCTGGGAAACTTGAGTGTCCAACCTATAACAAGTTTGTTTCCTGAATAATAATCACAGACAATTAGAACTGTGGAACTCAGTTAGTTAAATGAATAAGGCAAAACAATTATAAAGAATATAATCAAGATTGTAAATTGGATTCTGCTCCAGCAATGTTACTCTAACATTGACTTCTCAATGTTAAACTAATATTGACCGAATACCTGCACTTTCAATCTCCCCTTTTTTGCCTTAGTCACAAAACCTGAGAACCTGTTCTAATCAGATCAAATTATTCAGACAAACTTTTCTATCAGATCACAATGGAAAACTAAGTACATTCCCCCTGAACTTCGGAAGGGACCAACTCAATGTTATTCTAACATTGATACTTTCAATGTTGTCATAACATCTGTCTTTGTCAATGTTAGCTTAACATCGAAACCAGACAGAAGTTCTAACATTGAACATCTCATTGTTAACTTAACATCAGAGAACAGTTAACACCTGCAAAACAGAGTTAGTACTTTTTAACCAAAGTTCAAATAGCATAAGTAGACACACTAAGTAACAATACAGAAAAGTACTTAATTACAGACCATACTTAGTAGCAAGGAACACACTCCTTGATGAAACAGAAAAACAAAGAAAAAAGAATTGTTCATACTGACAGAAATTTAACAGAACTCATAAATCTTGAAAATTTGATCTACTCTCCCCCTTTTTGTGAGGAAGGGAGATCCTTCAGATGCTTCCTGAGGTTGTCTATCTCCTGCAACCTCACTTGCTTGTCTGCTATCTCTCTTTGGGTATCTTTATACTCTCTGTCAAGCTACACCAGTGTCTCCTCCACAAAAGCATCAGCAATGACAGAACAACTGTCACCAATAGCCACATGAACTGAAGAAGCATCAAACTTGTGAGTCTTCTTCTTCTTCTTCTTCTTCCTGCTTGGACCAGCTGCATCATTGGGATTCCATGGCAGATCCTGAATCCTGACCTGAGTGAAGTAGCTCATGTTGATGATCATCTTGGCCTTGTTCTTGATCCAGCCTTATGTCTTCTTTGTCTTGAGGCCTTGCTTCACCAGAATGCTGGATATCAGAGAGGGATATGGAATGATTCCCTTTACCTTTTTTGTGACCTCCCTCATGTGCCTCAGAACCTTCTCCCCTATATTCACACTCAGCCAATTCTTCAGTTTGTTCACCAGCTTTGCATATTCTTTTGTCATAACAGTGGTGTTGGAAGAGGGCAGCCAGTTGTAGGTAGAGAGCTTGTGAAGTACAGCACTTAAGGATGTCAGCCTTGTAGTTGGAAAACTGTCATTCCATTTCCTTGTGAGTCCACCAGTGAGGTCAGTATTCACCTCATCCATGCTGGGATCCTCAGTCTCTTCAGGATCAGGAAGACCCCAAGCTTCATTTATCATAGCAGGACTGATGTCATAGACACTCATCCTTACCCAAGCTTTGCCAAACTTGGGAGAATCCTGGTGGGACACCCACTGAGAGAGGTTCATGTAGAACTCTCTGACCACATCAGGGACATATGATGACTTGTTCATCACAGAGCCCAACACTCCTCTAGCTTCAAGCAACTCAAACAGCCTATTTTCTTTGAACATCTCTTCATCAATGTTCCTCTCCATGTGAATAACCCTGGCTTGATAACCCTCCCACTATTCTTCTGCCTCAACAGACACATAAAAGCCAGAATAAGGCTTTTTGGGGTACTCCTCATCAAGCACATCAAAGTACTCATCACTGCCTGATGTTGGAGTAACATCGGCAGGGTCATCACGTGCCAGTTGGTCTTCTTACTCAACTTTCTCATCTTCTTCTTCCTCCTTATCCTCTTCCTCCTCTTTTTCTTCTTCTGACTCAGACTCGGAAGTTTCAACCATCACCTGCTTTCCTTTTCTTTTCTTAGCAACAGTAGCTAAGGCAGTGAGAGTCAGACTCTCTTCATCTTCTTCTCTCTCAACCTCTTCAGGTTGATTGTCATCCTCATCATCATCATCTTGGTTACCTTCAGTAGTAACCTCCTCAACCACAGTCTCCTCAACCTGATTATCTTCCTCGAGAAGAGTATCCATCTCATCAGCAGCAGCATCATTAGCCTCAGACGGCTCAACATTCACCTCAAGGTTTTCACCTTCCTCAGTAACAACCACAGATTCATCCCTAACATTACCCTCAGGGACCTCATGCACAACCTCAGACTCACCCACAACACCAACAGGGGCCTCTTTCTCCCCCTCAATACCAACAACAGTAGTAGCAGGTATATCCAGAGTAGGGTTAGCTATCATTACCTCGTTTCAGGGTTGGTGGGAGTGGAGGTTTGCTCAGGAGTTTTTGATGTTGAATCAACATCACCCTTAGCGGCTTTCTTGCCCTTACGCCGTTGATAGGTGGATTTCCTCTTTGGTGCGGCGGCGGCGACGGCTTCAGCGGTTGCCCGTCTGGTGCTACAACGACGTGGTTGCTCCATCTGCTCAGCAGCAGCTGCAAGAGTGTCAATGGTAGACTTGCGTGCCATTGTTAGAGTGATTTAGAAAAGAAAAATAGAAACTTGATTTGCAGAGAGTGTAGATTTTGCAAAAATTTTGAGCGCGTAAACAGTGAGAAGAGATTAGGGCAAATTATACAATTAATCAGCTGAAGAATAGAGATAGTGGTGTTGTAACATGTTACCAACATAATCGGACCACTGTCACACGATCATACCCATGTTCACCTTACCACGTGAAGATGATCACAAAACATAGTGTTTTACCTGCAGTGAGTCACCCACAAAGTATGCCTCAACACACGATTCCTAGTATAACTACTCCCCCTAAGCCCAAACCGACACAAGACATAATCCAGAACAAGAAAGAATGAAACAATGTTAGATCAACACTGGGAGATGGAACCAAGTACAAACAGGTTTACTGACTGGGATCAGGACAAATCGATTTATCTTTATTTATTATCATGAACTCTTTTGAACAAAAACTAGTGAATGTAAAAGGATAGTTTCATCACTGAATGTGGGCAGCACAAGACCCCACACACCCCAGCAACTTAACCATCAGCTATGGATTAGGCAAGTACAAAGGAACTGAATGAAGATAATACATTTATCATATACTTCTCCACCCCAACTCCTCATGCATACTTGTTTTCCAACCTGTTTACAAGAGAAATACCAAGTGAACACTATTCCTGAATGCAAGTAGTCGAAACTTCCAAGCACCCCAGTAGTAAGGCTCACCATCATGCATAACCTTGGCCATAGACAAAACACAAAAATAAGCACAACTGAATAACAATGAAGCTCTCAACATCATGTACCTCAGCTTCTCTTCATGTTTTGTCTAAACCTAACATGGATAAGTCACAACTGAATAACATCAGAGTACCCAGCTTCTCCCAGATGTTAGGTTAACATTCACAGACTAACAACATAGTTCTTACTTTACAAAACTCCTAATATGTACTTGTCCACCAGTCAACTCAGCTATTTATACAGATTAACCACACAACCCAACAGAATCTCTAAAAAGATGTAATATGCAAGAAAGAAGAATGCAGAAAGGAAACAAAAAAAACTACAGATACACCACAACCAATAACGAGTGCTAGACAGTGGTGTTATGTCAACACTGGTGAACTAACATCCCTAAACAGTGCACATGCCAAGAGAATTCCTCAAACTAAAGAACCTCTCAGAATCTAAAGGTTTAGTGAACATATCAACAAGCTGATTGTTAATTTCAATGTGTTCAATGTCAATGAGCCTATCTTCTACCATGTCTCTTAGAAAATGATGCCTTATGTCAATATGTTTAGTTCTAGAATGTTGCACAGGGTTCTTAAAGATGCTTATAGCACTAAGATTATCACAGAACATAAGTAAGGTATCACTATCTAACCCATAATCCAGTAGCATGTGTTTAAGCTATACCAACTGGGTGACACATCTGCCTGCTGCTATGTATTCAGATTCAGCAGTAGAGAGTGACACACGATTTTGCTTTCTAATGTACCTTGAGACCAAGTTGTTCCCCAGATAAAAACATCCTCCACTTGTAGACTTCCTGTCGTCAGTGTCACCTGCCCAGTCTGAGTCACTGAAACCTACAAGATTTATGTTAGTGTCATAAGAGTACCATATACCAAGGGCCAAGGTGCCAGAAATATATCTAAGGATTCTCTTCACAGCAATCAGATGTGACTGCTTTGGACTTGCTTGGTACCTAGCACACACACACACACAGAACATTATATCAGGTCTTGAAGCAGACAAGTAGAGTAAGCTTCCTATCATTGAACGGTACAATGTTGGATCAACATTAGCACCATTAACATCCCTGGATATCTTCACAGATGAAGACATGGGAGTCTTGCAAGGTTTTGAATCTGCCAATTCAAACTTTTTTACCAAATTCTTTTCATACTTTTCCTGACTTAGGAAAATCCCATTACCAGTTTGTTTTACTTGAAGACCAAGGAAGAAGGTTAGTTCTCCCATCATGCTCATCTCAAACTGCCCTGTCATTGATTCAACAAATTTTTCTAGAATAGAATTGTTAGTTGAGCCAAAAACAATATCATCTACATATATTTGAGCTATACAGACATGAGAATCTTTCTTCAAAACAAACAGTGTTCTATCTCCTTCACCTCTAACAAAGCCAAGACTTAATAGGAATTTCGTAAGCCTTTCATACCATGCTCTGGGTGCTTGTTTAAGTCCATACAGGGCCTTTTCAAGCTTGTACACATGGTTGGGGTACTTAGGATCTGTGAATCCCTTAGGTTGTTCAACATATACTTCCTTATCAATCAGCCCATTCAGAAACGCACCCTTTACATCCATTTGATATAGTTTTATCTTAAGACAGCATGCTATGGCTAGAAGTAACCTAATAGATTCAATCCTAGCAACTGGAGCAAATGTCTCATCAAAATCTACACCTTCAACCTGTGTGTACCCCTGAGCAACTAGTCTAGCTTTGTTTCTAACTATAACCCCTTCCTCATTACTCTTGTTTTTAAATATCCACTTTGTCCCTATTACATTAACATTAGGTGGTCTAGGTACAAGTATCCAGACATTGTTCTTAGTAAACTGTAATAGTTCACCCTGCATGGCATTAATCCAAAAGTTATCAAGAAGGGTTTCATTCACATTCTTAGGTTCTATGGTGGAGACAAAACAAGAGGCATTATCAACAGTACAAGTGAAGTTCATACAGACACACAATTTTACCATATCTCTATAGTCAAGTCTTTCTCTGTTGCGTGTCCTTACCCGTTCAGTGAGTTCACCTATTACCTGGGATGCTGGATGATCTTTATGAATCCTAGCTGGGGGATCTCTTCTAGGTTCAGAGGCAACTTCATGTTCTGAGTCAGAATCCTCTGCTGTTAGTCTAACATCAGATCTTGCTGGTGTTAGTCTAACATCGTTCCCTGACTCTTGTTCGGTGTTTCCAGCTTCTAGTTCCAATGTTGGTGCAACATGGTTAGGAGTAACATTCTCGGTTTCAACTGTTGGTTCAACATTAGGAACTAAGATGTCATCAGTACCTGTATCAAGAGTGAAATCATCAAACACAACATTCACATATTCCTGAATTGTCTTCAATCTATGATTGTAGACTCTAAAGGAAGTACTATTGGCTGAGTATCCTACAAAGACGCATTTTTCACTTTTAGAATCAAATTTACTCAGATAATCCCTGTCATTAAGTAGATAACAGTCACATCCAAATTCATGGAAATATGCAACATTTGGTTTTACACCCTTCAAGAGTTCATAAGGAGTCATGTTAGTTCCAGGTCTGAGATACACCATGTTACTAATGTGACAAGCAGTATTTAAAGCTTCAGCCCAAAGTCTTTTGGATAAATCTTTAGCATTGAGCTTAACTCTAGCCATCTCTTGAAGAGTCCTGTTCTTCCTCTCAGCAATCCCATTCTGCTGAGGAGTCTTAGGAGTTGAATATTCATGGAAAATACCTTTAGCATTGCAGTAGTTATCAAAACTAGCATTTTCAAATTCTTTACCATGATCAGACCTAATCTTAGTCACAATGGAGCCATACAAGTTTTTAATACTAGCACAAAGAATTTTGAACTGATCAAAAGCTTCTGACTTTTCTTTAAGAAATTTTACCCAAGTGTATCTAGAGAAGTCATATACAATCACTAAGGCATATCTCTTCCCACTGAGACTACTTACCTCAATTGGACCCATTAAGTCCATGTGTAGCAATTCAAAACACCTACTAGATCTAGGGTTAGCATTATGTACCTATAGGGGTGTATGAACTGTTGTGGTTTGCTTACCCTTGAGGCAATCACCACACACAAGCTTACCTGGACAAGACAACTTGGGTAAGCCTCTTACATCATCAACCTTCTGTAATCTCTCAAGGTTTCTGTAGTGAACATGTCCAAGCTTCCTATCCCAGATAGAAACTTCATCTATTTTAGCATGGAAACATTCTGCTTCCTCTTGAGCTAGGTAGCAGTTATCTTTGGCTCTTGTACCTGTCATAACAAGAACATTATCACTATCATAAACATCACAAGATACTTTGTCAAATGTAACCAGTAAGTCATCATCACACAGCTGACTGATACTGATTAGATTTGCCTTTAACCCATCTACCAACAACACATCCTTTAGGGGTGGGAATCCATCAACATCCAGTATCCCCTTGCCAATGATCCTTCCTTTTGTGCCACCACCATAGGTCACTGTTCCAGCACTTAAAGGTATCATTTCCTTAAGATTCTCCTTGCTGCCTGTCATGTGTCTCGAGCATCCACTGTCGAAGTACCACTTACCTGAAAGGTTAGAGTACACAGCAGAGAAAACAACATTGCATACAACTTTAATCTTAGGGGTTTTAGCTTTTTCAATCCAAGTTCTACTTTTCTGTCATGCACCTAATGTTAGTCTAACATTAGAATCTGTTAAAGTTTTAACATTGGGCACAGAAGCTGTTTTCTTACCACATTCATTTATGAATTTTCTACGGAATGGTTTGATGTGGCTAGGTTGAAAACAGTACTGACAGATAAAAGTAGGTTTGCTCTTTACAGTGTTGATGGTACCAGAACTCATATTGCCAGATTCTTTAACAACGCTTGTAGTTAAATAGGCAGAATTACCATTAGAAGAGGAAGGTTTCTCAACAAATCCCAGACCACATGTACCTGTGTTACCCATGTTCAGTACCTCATCTAGCTTGGAAGTACCTCCATTCCACTTGGCTATGATCTGTGAATCATTTTTGAGTTTCTCCTTTACCTCTTTCAACTCAGCTTCAGCTTTGTCAAGATCTCTCTCATAGAGTTTCAGCATGTTCTTCAAACATTCAATGTCATGCTTCTGTGCTTTGTTACTCTTCATGAGTTTGACATTTTCTCTTTCCAGTCTGAGGAAAGTTGTATGTAGATCATCTAGGATTTCCTCCAGGGACATTTCTTCTTCATCGAAGTGCTCCTCTTCTAGATCAACTGAGCCATGAAAACAATCAAAGTTAGTATCATCACAGTCTGTGAGAGTATCAAAGTTAACCTGTGTATCATTGATGTTCCAGTCCCCAAAGAAGATCTTCTGCTTTGCTGTTGGTTCTCTAATGTTAGCGTAACAGTGAGCATCTTAGCAGTTTCTGGAGTCTTCTCTTGACCAGGTGATCCAAGTGCAGAGCGCAGCAGTGTTGATTTCCTCTGATTGTTCATCAGCACTTGTTCCAGATTCGAAGTCAGCTTCATTGAAGTCATCTACACACACCCAATGAGAATTCCCTCTTATTCTGAGGGTGTTAGCACATTCATGTTTAAAGTGACCATACCCCTTACATTCATAGCACTGGACATCTTTCAATTTCTTAGCATCTTGAGGCGTACTCTTCGATGCCATGTACTTTACAAACTTTGGGGGTAATTTCTTATAACTAAGGGCAGCATTACCAGATTGTTTTTCTTTATGTTTATCTTTGTAGCCTAATTTACTAAACTTCTTGGTAATGTTTCCATAGTTAGAAGAGATCAACTCATATTCATCCTCATCACTTCCTATAGAATCTGAGCTGGTACTTAGTAAAGCTAAAACAAGTTGTTTACTAGACTTTCCTAGGAATTCTAGTTCAAATTCTTTCAAAGTGTTCATTAATGTTAGGAAGTCCATGTTAGCTAGATCTCTAGACTCATTCATAGCAATTCTTTTGACAGTGAACTTAGAAGATAATGTCCTAAAAGCTTTATACACCATGGTTTGATTAGGGATGGTAAAACCTAAGTTTTGACACTGATTAGCTATATATAGAAGTTTCTCAAAATAGCTATCAATGATTTCATCCTCACCCATCTCTATCTTCTCAAAGTCCCTCAAAAGTTTTCTATATTTAGAGTCCCTCACAACCACATCACCCTCACAATGTAATTCAAGAATATTCCATGCAGTTTTAGCAGTTGTACAAGTTTGAATAAGTTTGAACATATGATTACCTACCCAGCTAAAAATAGCATTGAGAGCCTTTTCATTGAAGTTGTAGAGAGCAATCTCATTGGTTGTCCATTGTCCTCTTGGCTTAGGTACCAGGTCAGCATCTCCATCTCTAGGCAAGTAGGGGATGGTGTAGCCTTCTAGTACTGCGTCCCAAGCTCTCAGGTCGATGGATTTGATGTGGACTCTGAGTCTGATCTTCCAGTAGGCATAGTTGTTGGGACCCTCCAATACTGACAACCATCTTGTCGTATCAATGCCAAACACCGGTGAAGTTGGTGCTTGGCTCTGATACCAATTGAAATTGTGGATCAAGTCGATACGTTGTTGTTGTTAACTTAACACTGAAGTTTTAACAGCAGTTTTGTATGATGTTAATTCGACGATGTTACTTTAACAACAGACCAGAGCAATAGTGCAGTAGAATAAACAAACACAAATTTAAGAAGTGAATATAAGATTATATTAACTTCCGAGCCGTAGGCAAAATAACCCGTAAAGGTTTTAACAAAGGTCGTTCTCTCAATTCTCAAGCTCCTCACTCTTAAATTGATTGAACTAAGCAAAGCACACAAGAATTGCTTCGACTATCTCTAAAAGCTCCTCACTCTTAGATCTATTCTCACAACTCACAAACTTTGCTAAAGCAAGACAACACTCAACAACTGTAAATTAATCTCTCGAATTGATTGGCTCTTGTCTCGTGTTTGTCTTGATGTACTTCACACCTATATATAGGTTCTTGATCTTGGACTTCAAGGTGTGTTGTACACGGTTGGTAATTCTTTTTGTTTCCTTCTCGAACTCCTCTTCCTTGTTCTCGCAGTCCTTCTTGAATAATAGTTCCTTCGTTAGTGATCTAACTAAGGAAAGACTCCTTCTTCAAATCAGGACTTGATCTTGGAAAGCATTCCTAGCTCCACTCGAACTCATCTTTCCTTGTAGAGCGGTTTGCTTAATTAAGGAAACTTTCCTTCTAGGAAACTTGAGTGTCCAACCTATAACAAGTTTGTTTCCTGAATAATAATCACAGAAAATTACAACTGTGGAACTCAGTTAATTAAATGAATAAGGCAAAACAATAATAAAGAATATAATCAAGATTGTAAATCGGATTCTGCTCCAGCAATGTTACTCTAACATTGACTTCTCAATGTTAAACTAACATTGACCGAATACCTGCACTTTCAGTTAGAATACCGTGATCTGGCACGCTTTGGGCACTTATTCTTTGCTGCTATTACTATAAAAGTATATCGACTGTGCCGGGATTATAGTGGTTTGGCTGAGGTTCAGAGTCAACACAATTCCGTCGTCGAAAGGCTATGCGCCAACATTCGTAGTGGTGACTACAACCAACGCAATGCGCTGAAACGCGCCAAAGAATCTGAGAAAATGGTTGTTAAAACTGCTCATGATGCCCATGATGCTGGAGCCATGGCCAAGAAAACCGAAGAAAGCATTGTCGCATTGCGTGCAGAAATAGCTACATTGAAGAGAGAGAATAACTCTTTGAAGCGTGAGAATTATTCTCTTAAAGTGTCGAATGCCGCCGTGAATAGTGTCATGGCTGACTTGGGTCGTCAAGTTCGACACTTGGAATCAGAGGATTACAAGTGCTTCATTGCCAAATCTTTCATGCAGAGTAATGTTTATAAAATGCTTGAGTTACTTCATGGTGCAGCGGACATGAAATATGGCATAGATCTCGATGTTGATCAGGCTGGTTATCTCGGATATCTTGGAGAGGGTTTCTAAAAAGATATGTTGGATGCTAGCCGTGGCCCTAGGATGGAGATTCCAGGGCCTAGCAGCGATGACAACGATGATATACGGGCCCCTAAGCCTGGTGATCTGTTATACGCCATATGGCATGATCTTAAAGGCAAAAATGTGACTGGTTCCGGTTCTTTGAAACCGAGTTCGCCTTTGATGCAGGAAAGAATAGATACAGGTGCTCCTGGTGCTGCTTTGAGCGAGTCGGAGAGGATCAATAAAGCCCTTCATGACGTTTTTGGTCAAAGTGATGATGAGGTTGAATTGCCTCTAAAAACGTCCAGGTCTACGATTTTTCTGTCGAGTCCTCCTATGGCGTCGAGTCTTCAACACATGCCTGGTGTGGCTGTGGATAAGAGAAAAAAGATTATGCCCGTGTACAGTATCCCTGGTCTGACAATGATTTTGCCAACTAGAATGTATCCTCCTCGAGATCCTTCCCGAGATCGTGAAATTTCTGCTACTGAAATTATCGTGCCGGAATGATCATTCAATGACCAAAAATTGATTTCTCCCAGCAATTATCAGCTTTGCGAAGCTTCCGAGAGAGATGAAGTTATTTTTCCCGAAGGTTGGGCACATGCTGAGGAATTGGTGCTCACGGAGGATCAAATTCAGGGAAATTGTGCCAATTATGCACGTTCCGTGGGTGTGATCCTTCGTCCTGAGTCCCCCAGTCTTCAACTGATTAGCAGTACTTAAGTTACACCATTTTGATGATATTAGGCCTTTTTGTTGTGTACACAACCTTTGTATCTTTCTCGGAGTGGTTCTTAATAGAAACCGATTCTGCCGCTTGATATCATAACTTTTGATTTATATTTTATTTGCACAATTTATTCTCTTTAATTCATTTCATGGCATGTTTGATCGCTCTTTTTCTGCTGTCGACTTCATAGTTATGTTATGTCTTATAGTCATTTTTGATTTTATTTTGCATATCCGTTATAATGATTGTGTTGGGTATGAGAAGTTTGAGCACTTTGGGCACTTCATACTGCCGTTATGGCGCTCGTGTCGTGTTTGAGGGGTCGAACCACTTTGGGCCTCTTATTTCGTCGCCATGTTGCTCGTGTCGTGCATGAGGGGTTGGACCTCTTTAGGCCTCTTATCCCGCCGTCATGACGCCCGTGTCGTGCATGAGGGGTTGGACCTCTTCGGGCCTCTTATTCCGCCATCATGACGTCTGTGTCGTGCATGAGGGGTTGGACCTCTGTGGGCCTCTTATTCCGCTGTCATGATGTTCATGTCGTGCATGAGGGGTTGGACCTCTTTGGGCCTCTTATTCCGCCGTCATGACGTTCATGTCGTGCATGAGGGGTTGGACCTCTTTAGGTCTCTTATTCCGCCATCATGACGTTCATGTCGAGCATGAGGGGTTGGACCTCTTTGGGCCTCTTATTATGCCGTCATCATGTTCATGTCGTGCATGAGGGGTTGGACCTCTTTGGGCCTCTTATTCCGTCGTCATCACGTTCATGTTGTGCATGAGGGTTTGGACCTCTTTGGGCCTCTTACTCCGCCGTCATTCCCACCTGGGTCATTTGATGGATAGAAATTATAATTAGTAACTCAAAAAAAGAACTAAAATTGATATTTACCGAGGTGCCTACGTTTCCCATTTTGCATGGGACTCCGGCCTTTGTAGTTCATACAATTATCTGAACACCAGATGAAATTGTTTCAATTTCTATGCATAGTAACGTCTAAGATGTTGCACATTCCATGGACGCTTCTGTTGAACACCTTGTAGATTTTCCAAATAATAGTATTCTCGTGAACTTGCTCGTATGACTCTGAAAGGCCCCTCCCATTTGGTTCGAGCTTTCCGATATGTTGTTTTGCCACCTACTTCAAAGTTTCGGAACTGAACTCTTTTATCATAGCTTTTGGCCATTGCTGCCTTAAAAGCAACCGTACGTTGATACGCACCATCCCTCGCCGAACCTATCATATCGAGATCCATTTGTCTTAATCGGGCTGACTGCTCCGGGTCGTAATCGTTCATCCTGCACGTCGGCAAACCTATTTTTGCAGGCAAAACAGCCTCGGTACCATAGATAAGAACAAAAGGAGTCTCCCTTGTCGATGTTCTTGGAGTTGTTCTATATGCCCATAATATTCCTTGAAGCTCTTCTCGCCATGTTTTTCCTGTGCTTCTCACCCTCTTTTCAAGATAATCCTTCAATGTTTTGTTGGTGGATTCCGTTTGACCATTTGACGGGATGAAAGACTGAGGTCAGATTGTGGGATATCTTTAATTCCGCGAATCATGATTTAATCTCCTTTTCGCTGAATTGCGTGCCATTGTCACATATAATAGACCTTGGAATTACAAAATGACATATGATGTATTTTCAGATAAACTCAATCATATTCTTCTCTGTGATTGACGCCATAGCCTCCGCTTCGACCCATTTGGTATAATACTCAGCTGCCACTACCAAATATCGCTTTTGACCTTTGGCTGGGGGAAAATGTCCTACAATATCAATTCTCCATTTGTCAAATGGACATGCCACGTCGATGGGTTGTAGCTATCGTGCAGGTCTATGAATGAGACAAGTGTGGTACTGACAGCTGTCACATTTCCTTGAAAACGCTGTCGCGTCTTTTAATAGAGTTGACCAATAATATCCCTGGCACAATATTCGATGGGCCAAAGCCCTTCCCCCTTAATGATTTCCACAGCACCCTGCATGAATTTCTTTCATGACATATTCGGCTTGGGTTGGAGCCAAACATCTCAGTAGTGATCCTTCGAAAGATCTTTTGTATAGCTCTCCATTGCTGATAGTAAATATGTAGGCCTTATATCGCATTATGCACTGTGCATTCTGATCTGTCGAGAGAATACCCTGCTAAAAATAAATCATAATCTCTTCCTTCCGAGATGGTTCTTCTTGTATTGCCAATATAAATTCCACTCGCGCCTCCGTGGCATTATATTTTGATATTTCGATCGAAGCCTTGTCAGCGGCCATGAGTGTGACTCTCTTCTCTATCAGAATCTCCGAAGAACTTGCGAATTTAGAAAGCACATCTTCTTTTGCATTGTCCTCCCTTGGGATTTGAGTAATGTCAAAGAACTTGAAATTCTTTGCCAATTCTTTTACCTTTGCGGCATACAATTTCATTGTCTCCTCTCGCGTCTCATATTTTCCCGAAAAATGATTTGCCATTAGAAGCGAGTCGGTGAATATATCCAAATGTTCAATGTTGAGTCTGAGAGCCATTTTGACACCGGCAATAATTGCTTCATACTCGGCTTCGTTATTTGTTACCATGTAGTTTAGGCTGATAGCGAATTCAAACTCTCTTCGCTCCAAGGACAGGAAATGGATTCCAATCCCTCCTCCGTGAGTGGTTGCAGATCTGTCCGTGTGTAATATCCATGTTGTGGTTACCCTACTGGTTCCAGCTTGGTCTGATATAGGAAAGATACAGTTTGTGATCTCGGATACACTGTTTCCCAGAGTCTCAGCCATGAAATCTGCTAAAGCGCTTTGATTGCAGTTTGCGGCTTAAACTCCAATCCGAATTCACTGAGCTAAATTGCCCATTTAACCAATCTGCCAGGGGTTTCGGGCCTCGCCAGCACTTGTTTCAAAGGTTTGTCTGTCACCACCGTGATTGGGTGAGATTAAAAATATGGTTTTAGTTTCTGTACGGTAGCAACAATTGCTAAGCGAAGAACTTTATTTCCAAGTAATTCCTTTCTGCCCCCTGTAGAACTCTACTCACATAGTGAATGGGTAATTGCTGAGTTCCCTTTTGCTTGACTAGTACCGCACTAATGGCATGTGAGGATACCGCTAGATATAGATACAACATTTTATTTTCCTCCAGTTTCGCTAACAATGGTGGGCTCACCAAATAATTTTTCATTTAGCTGAAAGCCTCCTCACATTCCGGCGTCCAAATGAAATCTTTGCTTCGCTTCATGACTTTAAAGAAGGGAATGTTCTTTTCTGCAGATGTTGATATGAACCTTCCCAAGGCTGTCAATCGGCCCACCAGACACTGGACGTCCCTCACTTTTCTTGGTGATGGTAGATCCAACATTGCCTTTATCTTATCGGTATTGGCTTCGATTCCTCTTTCATTCACCGAACGTCATTACCCTGTAACAGTACACTCTTGTATCCGTGACAAAAGCTGTTTTTGCTCTGATTTTGCACTGCCATGAATATCTAGTGAAATCCACTTTTTGCATCCATCATGCTTAGCAACGCACATCCTGCACTCGAATCAACTAGTAGGTCTATCCTAGGTAATGGAAAAGGATCCCTAGGACAATGCTTGTTCAAGTCCGTATAATCCACGCACATTCTCCGTGTCGCTTCTTTTTTCATAACTAAAACAATATTTCTCAACCATTCTGAGAACCTTATCGCATAAATGTGTCGTGCTGCTAAGAGTTCTTGTACTTCTTTTTCAGCGGCTTCATTCTTCTCCTTGCTAAAATTCCGCTTCTTTTGCCGTATCGGCTTTGCGCTCTTGTCTACATTCAAGAGATATACTATGATCCTGGAGTCTATTCCGAGTAAATCAGAATCAGACCATGCAAAAATATCTGAATTGGGCCTGAGACAGTCCACCCAAGTTGCCTCTATTATTCGGTCCATTCCTGCCCCAATCCTTATTATTTTTTTGGTGCTCTCTCTAAATAGCTGCACAATTTTAAATTCCTCTAAGGGTTCCATTTTACATTTTTGCCACTGTTTTAATAACTGACTCTCTGCTTTATCCCGCGCCTGCTCCTCAGGCTCGGATTGCTTTCCATTTTTGTTTGTTTCCATTTTGATCTTCTTTCTTGCTTCCTTCTTTTCATCCTGAAGCGTATGACGTTTCTTTGTCATCCTAGGTACTTATATCCAAATACAATATAAATGGTGTTCCCACAAACGGCGCCAATATTTTGGTCTTATTTTGTCCGAGTTACAATACACCAAAGACAATTAGAAACGGGCCTGACAATGCCAAAATAATGCTAATCCAATATAACAAATGGACTAACTTGGTCCGGAACACCTACTATCTATTACAAGTATTGAATTGCTCTAGATATCCTAATAAGACAAATAAACGTGTAGATCGAATTAGGGACGTTCGATGTTCGTATCAAACGTGTCTGGTTCGATGCTGTTGTAAATCGAACGTGGTTGGTTCGAGAGCATGTACAATTGAATTAAAGAAATGTCGAATGGTTCTGGTTCGATGTGGTAGTGTCAAACTGCAGTGATTCGATGTTGCAGTACCTCGAATAGGGACTGATTCGACCTTGGTTTGGATCTGTGAGGTTAGTGTCAAACGCGTGTAGCATCGAACAGTAAAGTGAGTCGAATCCAGGCGTTCGATGTGATAGCAATCGATATTGTGCATAATCTCTCTCTTGGAAGGTCAAAGGACGGGGTATTTATAGACCCCGTCCCGTGGGACCCTCCAAATACGGGAGAGTCAGCATCGAATAGGTGTGGTTCGATGTGGATCCCGCATCGAACCTGACATGTTCGACGCTCTTGTAATAAATGGGCTTGTTGCTGGGCCGACCCAATCTTGGATTTGGGCAATCTAAATTTATCCCCATCACCGGACTAATAGAATCACTCATGTTCATGGGTATATTAAGACAAGACGAAACTTTCTGATAATTTGATAGGAGGAAAAATATTCATGGCATGTAACATAATGGTCGTCAGAAAAAATATAATATGGTCACCATATCTTTAATGTGAAATACGTGAGCAGACATGCCTCACTTGAAGCCGTCCCAATTAAAGATGTTCCGCGCATGATAATAAGTCAGCAATCATGTTAAATAGAATGGACGCAAAGAGATCCTCGATGGGTAAAATAAGCGTGAGGGAATCCATTAACAAAGGTACACTACATATACATTATGATGTAATCCACAATCCCCTGATCACATGTGTGTAGGTTCAACCTACGTATACATGAGATCTACACACATGTAAGGAGACTAGGCAAAACACTATTATATGGCATAAAAAAGGAATTTCATGTTGTAGTGGTAGAAAAGCAATTGAGAATAAGCTTAGAAAATGGTCACAAAGACCTAGACAATAACAAATCATTACAAGGACGAACTTCTGTTTTTAGATCACTGTTTTGAAACCCGGACCGGACCGGACCGGCCGGTTCGACCGGTCCGACCGGGAACCGCTAGCCTTACCGGCACGGTTCAGTCCTAAAAACGGGCTGTTGAGTCTGGCGAGCGAACCAGCAGATTCGGCCGGCTCGACCGGAGACCCGTCCGACCGGTTCAGCTTGTGAACCGGTGTGGCATTTTTTTATTTTTTTTGTAATTTACATTTACGTCCTGCTGCAAATTGTTGTTTAACAAAACAAAAATGGTCTGCTTCTTCGCGGTTCTACAAATTCTCAAAAGAGGAAGAAAAAAAACAAAAGAAGGAATGATCTGCTGCAAATAAGAAGAAAGAAAGAGAAAAATAAAAGAAGAAGAAATGAATTGAAAGAGAAAAGAAGGATATGGTGCAAATGAGAAGAAAGAAAAAAGTAAAAGAAGAAGAATAAATTAATTGAAGTAGAAAGGAATGGTGTGCTGCAACTGCAAATGAGAAGAAAGAAAGAGAAAATAAAAGAAGAAAAAAAATGAAATGAAGAAGAAGTGGTGGCTGCGTGCAAATGAGGAGGAGATAAAGAAAAATAGGCTAATAACCTAAAATTCAAAAGGGAAGATGGGCCCTAAAATAGCCCAAAAAATTGGTAAACACCATAATTAATTAAATGGGCCATTATTTATTCAAGAAAAATGTGTTATATAATAATTAAACCTCATGTATAATGTATATATAATTTTTTTTTCGTAAAAATTAAAAAAATGGTCTTCCATATTAATTTTTTTGATAAACATGCATATTATATTTAATAGTATCATGATTATAAATATGAAATATCTGTTTTATTTGCATGCAACATATAATTTTGAAGTTGACTAATTGACGGTTGACTAAAGTCAACAAACCGGTCCAACCAGTGGTTCGACCGGTCCGACCTGCTGACCCGCTACCCAGTAGCCTCACCGGTTCTGTGACCGGGCCGGGTCTGAAAACACTGATTTTAGATTGATTTAAAGCAAATGTGACATTTTTTTTCTTATTTTATAAATGCAGAGGAGACCGTTTTCTCATTGATTCTTCTTGCATATATAACTATTTTTATCTTTAACAATATTTCTTGATTTTTTTAGTGAAAATGAATGTGGTGCGCTAGGCAACTAAAGAAAAAGAAGTTTTAAAATAATTTAATAGGCTTTTTACACAAGGGGGGTTTTTTAATTGCCTTTGTCATTTGCCGCTGAGTGATAGACTGGTGATAGTTAAACTTGCAGGAGCTCTCCTCGTAAAATATGTATATAATTTGTAAGGTTGACTTAGGGCTTTGGAGACAATTATTTCACCAATGAAAAAAAAAATCGAGTTTTGAAAAGATTTAGTTAACAGAAAAAATAATAAAAAAATTATTTATAGCAACGCCACTGCATACGCTATAAATGCCTTTTTTTTATTATTTCTATTAACTATATGAGACCTAACTTCGTGGTCGTAATGAACTACAACTCTACAAGCCAGCCTAAGTAATTACCCTTGTCGAATTACCCTAAACAAAATAACAAATAATGAGAATTTTCTATACAATTTCTGGTGACAAACTTGGTTAAACGTTCTAACACAAAAGAAAATGGGACACGTTTGAATTCCAGAAAATAAGGAGGTTTATTTGTTCTTTCTCTTTCTATTTGTAATAAACTAGAGAACCTCCGGTTTCCATGACCGAGTCTCTTGGTTTGCTCTTTTCAACCATACAAAGACCAAACAACAATAATGAATAAATATAGTAAGTTTTTCACTTGTTCCGAACTGTTCGTGTGTCCTAACGAGCCAAGAAATGGTTATTGGACAGGACATGTGAAAACATAGGAAAACAAACATGACAAAAACTCTTTCATCAACTCTCAAATTTTGAACAAAAACCAACCTCTAAATTATTATTCTCTCTCTCCCTTCAAACTTGTCCTCTTAATTAATTACTCAGACAAAAAGAGAGAGAAAACAAGAACGAAAAGGAAAGATTGTTTGGCCTATGGTCATTGCCTTCTCCAGGAGACTGTAAGATCATAATAATCATAACATTCTCCTGGTAAAAGCAATCTCTCTCGCCTCCCCCTGTCTAATTAAAATCATTTTCCTTTATTTATTTTTCCCAAAAGTATAGCTACATGATCAAAGTTTTTTTGTAGAATGAAATCAAACACATCTTTTGTAATTGAAGCCACTGATTATAATATCAACTTATTAGGTAGCAACTTTATTGTTTTTTAGGTCTGCATCAAGGTAACTTTTTTGTATTCCTAGTGCATGTAATTCATTCATTCTTTATTGTTTTTTTCCTCTTCCTCTTCCTCTTCCTCTTCATTTCCATTCCTTCAAAGAGAAAATAGATAATAATACATTAAAGGGGTTGTGGACTCAAACTCTGATATGGGAGACATTTCTCCTGAGAAAAAGTCAGGGTGTGGCCTGTTGACCGCAATTTTCGGTCGTAAGAACAATAAGAAATCAACCTCCACGGGTTCGCTTAATCCTCCCAATTTGAATAATGTTTCACAAACACCAAATAGGCCCTCCGAAGATGCCTCCTCGTTTGACTCGTCGTCCCACATTGAAACTGAACAAAAACAAGTCGACAGGATTATAGAACGCCCTGGAAAAAACTACTCCAAATCTCCACCTGTGTACCATCAGCATCAGGCCCCATATGCATATCAGCAGAATCAGGCCAAGAACGAACCGCCACCCACAAAAGGCCCACAGGGTTACGGGCAGGCGAGAAAGATTCCTCCGCCTACGATTGGAATCTCTGGTGAGCTCGAAAGTATGATGGCAGATCACCAGGGTACGAAAGGGGCGGGAAAGTTTGTCAGGGCTTCGTCGAGTAATGTAATGTTGGCTGGCAATTTGGGTAATTTGAGGCAACCGGGAAGTAATCCCAACTCTAGTACAACAAACACTCTTGATTATCTTCCCAAAGCTGCAAAAGATCATGAGGCGGGGCCGGTTAAAGAAAGACAACCCATTAGTATTATGGGAAATGCAGGTAAGAAAAATGAGGAGCCAGAGAAGCCGGTCTTTTGCCGGGCTTTGTCCACAAGAATGGACCCTGAGCAGTTGAAGATTCTCGGTAATGAAGATTACAAGAATGGAAGGTTTGCAGAAGCTGTGGCTTTGTATGATGCGGCTATCTCAATTGATCCCAATAAGGCCTCTTACCGAAGCAACAAAAGTGCGGCACTAACAGCAATGGGAAAGATTTTTGAAGCAGCGTTTGAATGTCGAGAAGCTATTAGGATCGAGCCGTTCTACCAACGAGCTCATAATAGATTGGCAATCCTTTATGTCAGGTGATATATAATTGGGTTGTTCTATCTATAGTCGCACTCGGATATTTCTCATTCTTGAATTGAAGGGTTGCTTAGTTATCAATCCTATCATTTAAAATCCTTTTGTGTTTCTTGGATGATAGATTAGGAGAAGCAGAGAAGGCTGCATATCATTTCAAGCATTCGGGGTCAGAAGCCGATCCTGATGCTATGAGCAAGGCAAAACAAGTTCAATTTCATTTAAACAAATGCACTGAGGCTAAGAGACAACATGACTGGACCGCCCTATTAAAAGAAACTGGACTATCTATAACAGCTGGAGCTGATTCTGCACCACTGGTATGATTAGAATAACTATTCCAATAAATTGGAAATACTTTTGTTTTTTTCACAACTTACTGTACTTATATTTTGTTAAAAATGCAGATCTTTGCTCTTAAAGCTGAGGCATTGTTGAAGCTCAATAAGCATCAAGAAGCTATTGAAACTATGTTAGAAGGTCCAGACTGTGACATTGATGACTGTACAAAATTATTCGGACCCATTGGGAGTGCAAGCTTGTTAATAATTCGAGCTCAAGTCGACATGGCTGCTGGAAGGTTAGACTCTTTTACTTTTATTTACAATTATCTAAATGTGCAGTAAATAAGAATGGGAGAAATGCTAAAAAACGATGAATTTGCAGGAGACTTTATAATTGTATCTTTAACTAGTAATCACGCCCTAATGATTTGACTGTGTTTCAAAAAAAAAAAAAAAAAAAAAAAACAGGTTCGATGATGCAGTGGTGGCAGCTCAACGAGCATCGAGGCTTGATTCAAATAGCAAGGAAGCAAACATGACAGTGAGGAAGACAAAGGCAGTTGCAATAGCCAGATCAAAAGGGAATGATCTGTTTAAGGCATCAAGATATTCAGAAGCTTCCATTGCATATGGAGAAGGGCTCAACCACGATCCGTGTAACACTGTCTTGTTGTGCAACAGAACGGCATGCAGGTCCAAACTTGGAGAATATCAAAAAGCAATAGAGGACTGCAATGTTGCACTTAGCGTCCGTCCAGGTTTCAACAAGGCCAGATTAAGAAGAGCCGACTGTTTTGCCAAGGTGGTTTATCTTTCTTTTTTCTTTTTTATTGTTGGTCTCGTGTTTTTGTTACATATTTGTGAATGTTGTGTCGTGTAACAATAAGACATATGTACTTTATGTATTGTGTGGTTGTAGATGGAAAAATGGGAAGCATGTCTACAAGATTGTGAAGTGTTAATGAGGGAGAATCCAGATGATGAAGAGGTCGGGAAGATAATGAAGGAAGCAAAGGCACAGCTGGGCAGAAGTTGAGCAACATGCAGTATGATTATGAACAACAACTATTGGCGGGGCCGTGGTGGCATTGGTATGATGAGTGTTTCATGGACATAGCGATTATGATGTACACAAGACGTTAGAAAAGAGAACTCTACTGTCCGTGAGATATCGACGTACTTGTATCAAACAATCTTGTGTAAATATACAACGTTGTTGTTGAATGTCATGTATATAACTATGTCGAAATTATGAGACTCACAGAGCTCATCTTTTCTGTGCTAATTTCATAATTTAGCGAGTCTTTTTTTTTTTAGAAGCTTAACAAATTTTATCCGGTGCCCTACAAAAAGAACATCCTCACACATACATATATGACCAATAAAATAAATCTTTCCTCCATAAAATTCGTTGAATCATTTAGTTATTTTGAAACAAATTAAAAAAAATCCGGTTACAAATGCCCCACACTACTCCGATTTTAAAAAGGATTCAACTTAACTTGCATTTTAAAAATAGAACAAAGAATCCAATTTTTCCATCAGGATTCTGTTGTCTCGTAAAAGTTGCTAGTAGATTAATTTTAGGACGAATTATTATTTATGCCCTGTATGTTTTCATTTTTTTTGAAAATGCCCGTTATTTTCCAATTATATGAAAATGCCCTGTAACTATGTTTTTTTTTTGTAGAAACTGCCCTTTGAGTGTCACATGTGTATTTCGGGCGACTGGCATCCACGTGAAAAAAATGTCTAGCCACATCATTTTTTTAAAACTGAAAGAACGATTTTGGCTCCTCAATAAAATTAAAACACATATATAAAAACTTAAATCTTAATAAATTTAAAACATAAATATATTTATATATTTAAAAAAAATAAAAAATAGAACCGCACAGCCCGCAACGCCCCCTCCCCCCCCCCCCCCCTCCCACTGCAACTCGCGGTTGCAGTGGTGACGGCGTCAATCGACTGGGGGGGCGTTGCGGGGGGCGACGCCGCCACCGCTGCAACTCGGCGGTGGTGGTCGCGATCCGGCGCGGGGTGGGGGGGAGGGGGGGAAGGGGCGATCCGGTTGCGGGGTGATGGGGTTGCGATCCGACGGGGGGGGGGGGGGGGGGGGGGCTGGGGGCGGTCAGTGAAGAAGATGATGATTTTTTTTATATTGTTAAAATGTTAATTATTATTATATATATATTTATTATTTATAAAAAATAGTTATATATGTTTATTATTATTAAAGATATAAACATATATAACATGTGGCACGCATGTGGATGCCACGTCGTCCGAAATGGATGTCACGTCGTCCAAAATGGATGCCACGTCGCCCGAAATACACATGTGGCACTCAAAGGGCAGTTTCTACAAAAAAAAAAAAGGCATAGTTACAGGGCATTTTCATATAATTAGAAACATAACGGACATTTTCAAAAAAAATGGAAACATACAGGGCATAAATAATAATTCGTCCATTAATTTTACCATGAGTTTCGTTTATAATAATAATTTAATTATTAGTTATTTTATGTTAAGTTAACAGTTTCCTTTTTCGGCTAATTTTGACAGTTGTGAGTTAATTAATAGATTATTCAGTTTAACACCTGTAATATAGATTAGAAGTTGGTTAGTCGAGTTAGGATATTATATATATCCACATGCTCCTCACAAACACTCACTTGGTTGAGATCACACACTTGCACAATTTATTTTGGGATAAAAGCATCAAACCCCATGAACTATACACGTTTTAGCGACTTGCCCCTTAAACAAATTTAATAAGCACTTTCCCCCCTAAACTATGCACTTTTGTGCGATTTGCCCCCTCAGTGCATTTTCGATCATTTTTTGCCATTTTTTGGTCAGAATATTCTCCTTTACCCGACTCATATGTGTTGTACTAGATGTATTTTAGTTGTTGATGACAAAAGGTAGGGAAAAAACACTTTGAACGGGGAGTATTCCGACCAAAAATGGTCGGGAACGTGATTTGCCCCTTCAGTGTATTTCGGCCATTTTTGGCCGGAATATTCTCCCTACCCGACTCATACATGTTGTACTAGATGTATTTTTGTAGTTGATAACGAAAGGTAGGCGAAAAAGCACCCCGAACGGAGAATATTCCTGCCGAAAATGCACGGAGGGGGCAAATCGCACAAATGTGCATAGTTTAGGGGGAAAAGTGCTTATTAAATTTGTTAAAGGGGCAAATCGCAAAAACCTACATAGTTCAGGGGGCTTGATGCTTTTATCCCATTTATTTTTTTTCCCCAATCTTTCGGTTTAATTGAATCTTTCAATTTCTTCGTGTTCTTCTTCAGTGGCGTTGCAATGTGTGATGATCACAAGTTTATTATGGTATCATTCGCTTAGGTTTACGATTCGCTTTCGCTAGGTTGCTCAATTTTGATCTCTGGATTTGTTTTTGATTCGGTTTATCGCGATTTGAAATCTCACTCTTCTCCTTTCATTATTTTATTGAAAATCTCTTTAATCGATTGACCATGGCTTCTCCTGCAACAAGTACTACTCATGTTCCTCCTATTCCCAAAATTTCGAGCAAAGATTCATCATCGGTTTATCTTTTGGGATGGCACGATTCAATAAAATCTGCCATTGTTGGTGAGTAATTCAATGGTACTAACTATGTATCCTGGTGCATGAACATTCTTATGGCACTCACGGTGAAAAAATTAGACTCGGTTCATTGACGGATCTCTGCCAGTTTCGGATGAAAATGATTTGATCAACATATAGTCCTGGATCCGTGCAAACATCCTTGTAATGTCCTAGATTGGTAACTTTATCACTAAAGATATAAACAAGAGTTTTGTGTTTTATGATGTTGCTTTAGATCAGTGGAATGAATTGAACACTTGTTGCGAACGTACTGATGGATCTTGTGTGTTTCATCTGCAAAAATCACTATCTACTATTACACGAGGAAGTATGATAATGACTGAGTACTTTAGTGCTTTTAGAACTCTATGGGATGAGTACTATAGTCAGAGGCCTATTATTACATGTTCTTGTGGTTATTGCACTTGTGATGTTAATTGGAGGATGATTAATCTGTAGCAATACGATTGTGTGATAATTATTTTAGTCGGATTGAATGATTCTTACACTGCATTGCAAAGTCAGATTCTGTTAAGTGATCCCTTACCTAGTTTATCAAAAGTGTACTCAATGTTGCTCCAAGAGGAGAATCAAAGGCACATGAATTCTTCCCGCGGCACATCTGAGGTTCTTGCCATGTTTAATAGAAGGGATAATTCAATCAAACCCCCCAAACTATGGTACCTTTTACAGGACGAGGTCAGAACTTTCATTTTAACTCCCGTGCCCCCTAAACTTTAGTCGTTTGTGCGAATTGCCCCATTTTCCAGTTTTTGGCAACTTTTCCACCAAAAATCGTTGAAAAAATTATTTAAAGTTTGACTAAAACCTCCATCTCGTTGACACGGTTCCAATGGTGGTGACGGTGTCGCAAAATTCAAAGTCAATACACGGAAAATTTAATTGTATTGTATTGCACTTAAATTAGAATTCCCATATTATAACTTTGAATTTTGCATCACCGTCACCACCATTGGAACCGTCTCATCGAGACGAAGGTTTTAGTCAAACTTTAAATAATTTTTTCGGTGATTTTTGGTGAAAAAATTGCCAAAAACTGAAAAATGGGGCAATTCGCACAAACGACTAAAGTTTAAGGGGCACATGGGCTAAAATAAAAGTTCTGACCTCGTCCGGTAAAAGGTACCATAGTTTGGGGGGTTTGATAGAATTATCCCTTAATAGAAACAAGAACTATCAAGATACTCAAAATAAGCCTAACTATCATCCACGGAATTATGGATATAACTCTCAAAATATTGGGTACAACAGTCAATCTACTAGTTCTACCTCTTGTAAACCAGGTAAACCTTCTTATAATAAGGACAGGAAGAAACTAAAATGCACTCATTGTGGCTACAATGGCCATACAGTGGATAAGTCTTACCAACTCTATGGATATCCATCAGGTTTCGATGGACCTAGAGGCAAAAGAACAAATCATGCACATGTTGCTAACATGGGAAATGTTTCTGAGACTGCTCCTCTGGCCCCTTCATTTACTCCTAATCCAAACTCTCACAAAGATTTAATTGAGCAGTTATTGGACTTCCAACAAGCTCAGAATCAGAAGCATACTCCAGCTCCAACACTTGAGTTTGTTGTGCACTATGGTGCAACTGCAACGACTGGTAACACTGTCTCATTCCTCAATACTCTTGCTCTCAATGCTAGTTCCACGACATCTCATATGCACACTACCAGGAGATTCTGATCACATGGTATGTGACTTAAATTTGTTTGCTAATACTCCTCAAACCATTAGCATTTAGATACATTTGCTGACAAACGTAGAACTAAAGCAACTTACATTGGTTATGTTGAGTTGTACCCTGGTCTTATTCTTACTGGAGTTCTCTATGTTTGAGACTTTAGCCATAATCTCTTATCTATTTCTAAACTAACTCATTCCATAAATATCTTGTTTGCTGCAGGATAGATCCATGAACAAGATGATTGTTATGCTAGTCTATGCAACAACTTATATGTCATGCATACTTCTTATAATTGCAACTCTTCACACAACTATGCTAACTGCAACTTAACTCAAGTTTATGATCAATCCTCTCTCAGACATATTAGATTACGACACATATCATCATATAAATTTCCTAGCATTTCTACTATTTATGCTACTAGTTGTAATAAAAGGTCTCCTTGTGATGCTTGCCATCTTGACTGTTATGACTGAATTTATCGGTATAAAAATAGCTTATTATTTAGATAATTAAGTATTTAACTATGTGTTAAAATTGATTATAGTTTGAATATTTTGTTTAAGTATTTAATTATGTGTTTAATTTATTATGGTTTACTTATTTCCAAAAGTGTTTAGGATAGAGAATCTTTTCTTATGTGTTAAACCAGAAATCGTGATATGTTAAGTAAGGAAAGATGGTTGGTGAGATTCTGAAAGTGAATCTTAGAGTTTCCTTATGGAAATAGATATTGTCTCGTCAAATTATTTATGGAAACAAGATTTAGCTTTATATTTGTCTTTGTATGATCTGATTTTATTCCAAGTGTATCTGGACTGAATTATATATATATATATATATATATATATATATATATGTGTGTGTGTGTGTGTGTGTATGTCTACGGTGGAATATTGTGTTTACATATTTAAGAGGATAAAACCCAATGAACTAAGAAAGGTTCGCAAGCTGTCTTGAAGATACAAAGATCTGATGCAACAGCTGTCCTTCCGTATGAAGATTTTGCACTCTATAAAAGTAGATAAATCGAAGACAATTGAAGACAAGTTTTGAAGTTTAGATTTGAAATTTGTATTTTCTTTGTTTGAGAGTTAAAATCAGTTTATTATATTCTTGTACGAAATATCAAGGAAAAGGAACTTCGTGTGAACTTGATCATTTCCAGATTCTAGTAGAGTTCTTTAGTAAGGCGCCGCGTCAGTGTTAGAAAAGTAATTAGAGGGAGTCTAGATTACTAGTAAATGTAATAGCCTGAGTTAGTCAAAGTCTTGTACTAAACGAAAGAGACTAGAATTGTTAGAACAGGCGAAAGCCGAGTGGAGTAGGTTTGTTGTTACCGAACCACTATAAATCCATGTGTAATTTTTTTACTTTTACATGTCATAATAAGTAATAATCATTACGATCAGAAAACAAGTAATAAGTAAACAATTAAGGTCTTACAAGTGGTATCAGAGCTGGTCACTAACGTTTATTTTAGTGAGATTCTAATCTAAAAATATTTTATTCTCAGAGATAGAAGATATGAAAGAAGGTTTGTCAACAAAAAAACCACCAATGCTAACGAGCACCAACTACTCATACTGGAAGATCGTCTCCAGAATTTCATCAAACAACAGGACAAAAAAACCTGGAAAAGCATATTAAGAGGTTGGTCACCCCTTACAGATGAAGACGATAAGAAAAAAAATAAGCTCAATTGGAGAAATGAAGAAGATCTTCTTGCTAAACAAAAATCTACTACACTCAATACTATCTTAAGTGTTGTTGATATGAATCAATATAATATCATTTTCAATTGTGTATCAACTAAAGAGGCATAATATATAATACGTACTGCTCATGAAGGTACCTCTAGTGTTCGCAGGTCTAAGTTACAACTGCTAACTACTCAATTTGAGAACGTGCAGATGCAGGAGACAGAAGCTGCTTTATTAGGTGAAGAATACACAACACCACAACATGCAAACAATGCAAATAACAGCAAATACCACAACATTTTATTTAAAGATAAAATACTATTACATAAGGAGTTATAAGTCTTGATCATATAACCAAAATACCAACCCTTAATTCCTCATCAAAATGCAGTTGCAATATATGTGTGAAACTTCACCTAAATTGCAACAACCTAATAGATATGCAAAACCCTTACATCTTGCCTATTAACCACAAACAAACCCATGTAACTAATAGTAACACCCATAACACCTTCTGAATTTTTCTCCCACTCGCAACATCACCTTTCAAACTTATTCACTTTGTGCAATAGTCTCATAATTATGTACTTCAATCGATCACACATGGGAGGATCAACCGACTTGGAGTAGTCGCAACAACCTTGACCCAAATCCAAACAAAAGAAGATGTATATAAGATGACATCACCATTGTCAGTAACATAGACTAAAATAAAGAAATAATAAAATTAAGAATAAAGTTTAACTAACTCACGGCCAATTTTGAGTAACTTGCAAACCTTCTTCCCGGGTTGATGTTCGTCCAAGCGGTTTTAACTGCTGCTCGTTGTCCACAATTGCAAATGTAGTGGTGCTCCATGTTATTTTATGAGAGAAATAAGATTTGGTAAGAAACATTGATAGAGAAAAAAAAAGGAAATTAGGGCAAGGGTTGTAAGAATTGGGGCTTATAAGGTTGTTGGAGGGAGTTAGCCGTTTTGTACCGTTAGGCCAATCGAAAAAATGAAAAGGCCCCACTAATTTGTCATGGACTTCGCACGTGACCTAATTACAGAGGGTTTAGTGCTTAAATAGATGAGTTATGGTGAAGTGGAACAATTGGCATAGTCCAAGGGACAAAGTGATGAAAATTATAGTTTGGGAGGTAAAGTGATAAACGGACCATAGTATAGGGGGTAAAGTGATTTTTTCTCCTTTTTTTCTTGAAGAGTTTGAGAGTATTTTACAAATTTTTCTAGTGCGAGATTATATTAAAGTTGTACCCCATTACCAATTTCAATGAACCATTAAAAGAGTTTGAAAGTTTATCAAGTAAGTTCTTGTATTTCTAGCTTTTAATTGGTGTCTTTGCCGATTTATTTAAATATGTTAGATCATGTTAATTAAGGTGTTCATATATTTTCTTACCACAAAATAACTTTACAAGTTTGTTGTACTCTGACCAACTTGTATCAAGCTAGTTGGTTAGAATATTATAATATATATATATATATATATAAATATACGTGTGTGTGTTATATATACATATATTTGCACATATTCTAGAGGTGACAAATGGATCAATCCAATTTAATCCAAATCTACAAAAACCGATCAATTTTGATTTAGGTCCAAAAATGGTACATTGTGTCTGCTCTAAAATGAATTCAACTTGGAACGAATCTAAAGTCGGATCCATGTGGGTCCAAATTTGACTAAAATATTATAAATGCCCACCATTTTAGATATATTGTTATACATTTTATTTTCAAACAAAGATATAAATTTATTGAGGTTTACCGTATTGGATACATATGCTGATCCATGTGGATCATAGCACAAATCCGATTGGATGCATAAGTTTACACAAGGGGATCCAAGCCCAAATCAAAGTGGATCGGTGGATCCATAAGTAGATCCATATCTGTAAGCAGATCCATGTGAACTCGTCCAAGCAGATCGGATCTAAATGGATCAGATCAGATCAGATCTTGATCAATTGGCAATAACAGATCTAGTTTGCCACCTCTAGCACATTCATAGATGTGTTTTTACGTTTTTGTATTTGGTACGAAGAGTTTCAAGAGATAACAGAAGTAAGGATACCCATCAGAAAGACTAACCCAAGCCAATATGCAATATATTTGTTCCTTGACCAACCTAACAAAGTTCATAAACAAGCCTCTTTTTACCTACTTGTTCTACTAATTTTGTTGGGAACATATCTTTGATTAGTATTAAATATTGTGACGCTCCAATATCCTCTATCGAATCCTACGTAGCGATCTAAAATCACAATACGGTGAACATTGATAAATATCAAACAATGCATGAGAGACGAATACATGTGAAGCATTAAGCACCAATTTAGTAAATAAGACTGATGAGTGTGACAACACTCATCTTTCTTAGGCTCTTTTACATATCTAATTACATATCTTTGATATTTTCAGGGTCTTTCTTACTTGTTATTAGTGTCTTTTGCAAGACTAGGAGTCGAATCGACCAAAACACGAAAAAGTGCCAAAAGAGATGATTATGAAGTAAAAGGCAACAAGCGAGCGACTACAGAGAAGTCTTGACGACACGCCTAGTTGAATAAAATTGAAAGCTCAAAGGATTAAGTGAAGTATTTTCTTGATTTCCTATTAACAAGATGAGCATCCTATCAACCAAAAGCGACTTGAGCAACAAATGTGAAGCAAAGTGGTTAACATTGATAAATATCGAATAATGCATAGGGGACCAACACATGTGAAGCGTTAACCACAAATTTAGTAAAGCAAATTGAGGAGTGCGCAAACACTCATTTTTCCTAGGCACTTTTACATATCTAACTGCTAAGCTTTGATAATTTTAGAGTCTTTTTTACTTGTTATTTATGTCATTTATCAGTCTAGGAGTCGAGCTGACTAAAACAAGTAAAAGTACCAAAAGCGATGATTATGGATAAAAAAAAATCAACTAGCGAGCGACTATAGACAAGTATGGGAACTTTCCTAATCAGAAAACAAAATTGAAGCACAAAGAACAAAGTGAGTCATGATCTTAGTTCTTTACCAGACAAGACAAACATCTCGCATAATTCATGGAGTCCTCAAACCAACTGCCTCCAAGAATGAAGGAAGCAACCAAAAGTGATTTGAGGAACTCGCACAACTGAGGGACAACCTGACAAAGAACTTGCCAAAAGAGGGACAACTTGCATGTATTTGGTAGGAGGATGAAGAGCCTCGCATGATAAGTGAGGAACTCGCCTGGGACAGATAAGTTACGAGCAGCCACCTAAGCCTCAATACTTGTGCCCCTTAATCAGTCTGCATGTTGCTTTACTCAACATTCCTAATTTGGCATTAATAAAGTTTATTTTAGTCTCGCCACCCAAGTTTACATAGTCACTTTTATGTTGAATTGTACATGAATATAAAGTATGCACTTATAAACTCAAATTAAAGACATTGAGAATTTTTTTGTGGTTCAATTAATAGACCTAATATGTGGGCCCACACCAATAAAGTAATCATACTATAAAGATGAGAGATATTACAAATCATATTTTATAGGAACCAACACCTCCAATGATTATGCCTCCATATCTACCAACTTACTCGTCTTTCTAGCCTCCTACTTGACTTGGTGACATTAACTGGTTCAATTACCTTCAAAAGTGACTACATAGATGTAATGGGTATATGTAACCTATTCTTGCACGACCATAACTTGTTTAGAAAAAAGTGTTATATACTTCTTTGGTGTATCAAGTTGAGTGAGTAAATAATGACTGTGTGTACTATATTTATAGGTAACGTACGTGTCTTAGCAATATTATTCAATCGTTTAGGTAATCCTTTGTTGCAATCTCGTGCACATATCGATTTTTGTCATTATAGAACTTTTTCTTAACTAAAATATTCTCATGCACATATCTAGTTGCTCTACAAGGCTTTGAATCTATCTTACCATTCGATAAGATCTATTTATCTAATAGAATCTCGCAATGAGTGGTGGATGTATCCTTTTCATATCTAATTTTTCAACAGGGTGGAAAACTTCGGTTTATGGCAAATATTCATAAAATATGGGAAGATAACGGATGTTAGAATTCAACAAAAAAAGGTAAGGATGAACGTAGATTAGGATTTGTGGAGTTCATAAACGTTCAATTTGCAAAGAAGCTAGAGAAAGACTTGGATGCAATTTAGATCGGTGGGTATAAGTTGAAAGCCAACATTCCCAGATTTTCGACGCAAATAAGTTATGATAGAGTTCAATAGATTAATTACCAGGGGTGAACGAATGATTACAAGGCTGTTGGAACTTTTGCAGATGTGGTTGCAAACAAAAATTCTGACGATTCCCAACTAGCAATGATAAAAGATGGTTCAGTAAAAAAGGGATGTCGTAAGCCACCACATGAAGAGTATATTGAATTTCAATCAATAGTGGAAGAGAAGACATGGCATAAGGGATCATTCATTGGAACTCTAAAAAGTCACGTTACCATTGAGAATGCACAAGAATGGATAGGAGATGGAGATCATGACGAAGTCAAAATGATTCACATGGGTGGTAGACAAATGCTTATAAGGTCAGACCAAGAGGAGAATGTCACTGAGTTTTGATAAATGAAAAGAAAATTGTGGAGGTTTCTTTCGAATCCATCTAACACTGGAATCCGGAGAAGATAGAGAGTCAAAGACACGTGTGGATTGTTTGCCATGGAGTCCTTCTACACGCATTGTGTCATGATTTTTTCAGAAAAATTGCAAACAAGGTAGGAAATTATATTAGAACTGACGTTGACACGAAAGAGATGGTGTCTCTCGAATTTTCCAGAATTGAGGTTGCAACTGATCGGCAAGAGTAGATTAACAAGACTGTGAAACCTAAGATCGACGGAAGAGAGTTTGCCATAAGGGCGGTAGAAGAAATAGTTTGTCGGGAATGAAAATCGCATTCTAATCTTCAGAAGAGGATCAACGAAATGGCCATTTCTAAATTTGAAAATGAAGTTACAGATTTCCAGTCATCGAATTATTCCAAACACGTTTCCGACGGAGAGGATGAAGTTACAGATTTCCAGTCATCGAATTATTCCAAACACGTTTCCGGCGGTGAGGAATGGGAGGGAATGAAGAGATTGACAAAACTGCCCTTGAGGATCTCGAAAAAAAGTAGGGGAAGTCAACTAATTAGTAATGGAAGCATTAATTGATGATATTGGGTAGAACAAATTGACTCCAAGCTTTGTTGGAAAAGAAGGATTTGGGGATGATGAAAATTCAAACTTGGTCATAGATAGGGAGGACTTGCAAAGGAAAAATATGCCAAGCCCAAACTATGATAGAGTGGCCCAGCAAGAATGGCAGAATGAAAAAATAAAAAAAAGTCCATGAGGAGATTTTGGATCAGGCTATCCTGAGCCCAAACAACATGTTGAATAGAGATCTTATTCCTAATCTTGACAGTGTCAATGATGGACAAAATAAAGAATTGAGTGATAAAAGCATGGATGTTAACAAAGAAATACGAAACCCAGAAGCAAACTCTTCTAAAGGTATAATTTCTTTAAAGGGATGAGGGTGGAAGAGGATGAGAATGATACTCCATGGAAAATATCAAAGAAATGAAAATGCTTGAGAAAGAATTTGAGTGTAAACCATAGCAGTAATACAAAGAGGAAAAAAGGGCGAAAGAGAAACCTCACCCAAAAGTGTTCGACAAAAGACAAGACATAGTTAAGTAATTTGATTGAGGATTCAAATATTATTAGTTGTAATCATGTGTTATTGAAGAAAGACTATGAATGGGAGGCGATACAGATGTGGGGATTTGGGAAAAAGATTGGAGTTCTATGAAGAGGGAACGATGAGATGATTGTGAAAAAATTGGTTGAAATGAAGATTAGAGATAAGGATGCAGCAGCGGGTGAGGGTGTGAACATTGTCGACCAATGAATGTCCTATCTTTTAGCGTGTGTGGGATGGGTGGAGGTGAGAAAACCAAAGAAATCAAGGATCTTGTTCGTAAACACAAGGTTGAGATGTTGTTTATACAAGAAACCAAGATGGAAGGTATGGAAGAAAGGATTTGCAAAAGAATCTAGGTTCATAATGAATACGACTGTCGTGCAAAAGATACGAGTGGCAGGTCGGGTGGATTATTGTTAATTTGTAAAAACAAGTTTTTCATATGGACGCGTCGGAGGAAGGAGGTGGGTATGTTTTAGTGGCAGATTCTTGGGGTCCTGAATAAATTAAGTGTATCTTTGTAAATATCTATTCGTCATGTAATCTGTTGGATAAAATGGAGCTTTGGAGAATATTGATTCACTTAAAATGCAAAAATCAGATTGTGAATGGTGCATTAGAGGAGACTTTAATGTTGTTAGATCTCTGGGCGAGAGAAAAGGCAGGTCTCTTAACTACTTTGCAAAGAAAATGGTGGAATTTAATGAATTATCTTACTCATCGATCTTTCATTAGTGGGGAGGAATTTTACGTGGTACAAGGCTAATGGATCTGCAATGAGTAGGATGGGCTGATTTCTTATTTCGGATGGGTGGCTTATGAAGTGGAGGAATTTGGGTCAACATGTGTTGGACAGTGAGTATCGAACCATTGCCTGAAACTCTTAGAAGAAAATGAATCAAACTGGGGTGCGAAGCCATTTCGCATTTTGAATTGTTGGATGGAGAGAGCCGATTTTGGTGATATGGTGACAAGATTTTGGGAAAATCAACAGATCTCTGGAACAGGGGCATACATTCTCAAACATAAGTTAAAGGCGCTCAAATTACATCTTAGAGAATAGAACAAAAATGTTTTTGGCAATCTGGACAAGAACATTGAAGAAATGAAGAATAAGATCGCAGCCTTGGATACCAAAGCAGAAAGCAGTGATTTGTCAAGTGAAGAAATTGATGAGAGAAAAACTTTATTCGGTAACTTGTGGCGATCGATGAAGTCGAAAGAGAGCTTAGTTTTTCAAAAATCAAGAATTAAATGGTTAAATGAGGGAGATGCAAACACAGGGTTTTTCCATAAGCTCATCAATCGAAGGAGAATTCAATGAGATTTTTGGGCTTCAAGTGAGAAATCACTGGGTGGAAGAACCAACTTTGGTAAAAAAACGAGATTCATGATTTATATGCAAATTTATTCAGCGAGGATCAGTGCAGCAGACCAATCCCGGAATATGTCAGATTCAATCAAATTTCACAAAGAATGGCTAATGGTTAACTATAATCTTTACAGAGGAGGAGGTCAAAGAAGCGATATGGGATTGTGATGGTGATAAAAGCCCGGGCCCTGACGGATTTAATTTCAAGTTCATTACGAAGTATTGGGAGGAAATGAAAGTGGGCATTATGAGATTTTTGGTGGAATTCTGGGAGGTCGGAAAGTTTGTTAGAGGATCTAATCTGTCTTTGTTGTTACTTTTCCCGAAGAAAGATAACCCACAATCTCTTAAGGAGTACAGACTAATATCCCTTATTGGGTGCATGTACAAGATGTTTGTGAAGCTTTTGGCTAAAAGAATTAATAGAGTGATTGGGTATGTGATTTCAGAGGAGCAATCGGTGTTTATTCAGGGACGACACATTACAGATTGTATCTTGATTGCAAATGAGGTTATTGATGGATTAAAGAGGAAAACAAGCTTTAATTCTCAAAGTAGACTTCGAAAAAGCGTACGATTCGGTTAATTGGGGTTTCCTACTGTTTGTCATGAAGGAGATGGATTTTGGCAATAAATGGATTAGATGGATAAAAGAATGTATTAGTTCTTCCATGGTTTCGGTCTTGGTTAACGGAAGTCCGACTAATGAATTCAAATGATGCAAGAACTTCGTCGAGGAGATTCATTTGCTCCATTTTTTGTTTATTATTGTGGCAGAAGGTCTTAGTGCCATTATTAAAAAGGCCATGGTGATAGGAATGCTTAAAGGGGTCGAAGTGGGTCGGGATAATATCATGATCACCCACACACAGTATGGTGATGACACAATGATGTTTGTAGAAGCAAGTAGAGATAATGTGTGGACGGTGAAGGCGTTGATGAGAAATTTTGAGCTAATGTCGGGGCTCAAAGTGAACTTTCATAAAAGTAGTCTAATTGGTATAAATGTGAATGCTTTAGATAAGGAGAATTTTTCTAGTCTGTTGCATTGCAGAGTGGAAAAATTATCGATTAAATACTTGGGGATTCATATTGGGATTAATCCAAGGAAAATGGAGGCACGACGATCAATGTTTGAAATTATGAAAAAGAAAATGGAGGGATGGGGAAATCATATTTCTTTCGGGGGTAAGGTTGTGCTTATTAACGCGGTTCTTACATGCTTGCCCACGTATATGCTCTTGTTCTATAAAGCTCCCAAGAAGGTCATTCGGAAATTAACGAGGATCCAAAGAAATTTTCTTTGGGGAAGAAGTTATGATGAACGGGGGATCGCATGGATCAAGCGGGATGTGATGTGTAGAAGAAAAACATATGGTGGTCTTAACATCAAAGACCTTGAATGCTTCAACAAGGCTTTGCTCCGAAAAAGGAGATGGATATTTTTTTCGGAATCAGACAACTTGTGGAAAAAGGTGATAATATATGGGGGATTTGAGAGATCGACGTGGGCGGAAAGAGGCAATCAAGTAAGAAAAAGAGAGCTTGTTGTGGTGGAGAAATATAGCACCGTTAGCTCAAGAAGGAACTCTTGTAAATTGGTTTTTAGATGGAATCGCACTGAAAATTGGAAGATGTAACATAACAAGATTTTGGCGTGACGTATGGATCGATGGAGAAGCTCTGATTAAGAAATTTAGAAGACTTTATGAGCTGTCTTTAGATAAAGATCACTTGGTATGCAATATGGGACTTTGGCAAGATAACACGTGGTTTTGGAGGTGGAGGTGGAAAAGAAGGCTATTTGCGTGGTTGGAGGAATTACTCGAGGAGTTGTTGAAGGTGCTTGAAGAAGTGCGCCTGAAGGAAAATGAAGATGACAAATGGATTTGGAGAATGAGTAAGGATGGGAATTTTTCAGTTGGTATAGCCTATGATGCAATGAGAAACGATGAATTAACTTATGTTTCTTCTTGTTCACTGAACTTTATTTGGTCTATCAAACTTCCACTCAAATTATAGTTGTTTGGATGGAGAATGATGATGGATCGTATCCCAAGCAAGACCAATCTTCAACGAAGAGGAGCTTTAACGGGTGAAGGGAGTACTGATTGCTGCTTTTGTGGGAATGAACTGGAAATGACTAAGCATCAGTTCTTTCACTGCAAAGCTGCGAGGTAGATTTGGATGGATATTTGTAGTTAACATCACTTCATAATGAGCCAAGACGACATTTCGAGCAGTTTGTCGGTGTTGTGACAAAGAAAAAATCTATTGAAGCATGGACACAACTATGGTTCTTTGTTGTTTGGGAAATGAGAAACAAATTTGTGTTTAAGAATGAGCAGGTTAATCATTATAAGACCCTTGAGACTATAAAAGCTAAATTGTGGTGTTGGACTAAATTTACAAGAGCAGATTTTGCATACACTTTTGTGGAGTGGAGTATGCAACCGTTGGCTTGTCTGTAAATGGTAGAGTGATTATAAGGCTGAGTGGGGAAAATATTGTGAGGATGTTTTGATTCTTTGTACTTTTGGTAGTATGTCTTATGCTACCCCTTTTCTAATGGATTTTTGTTTATCAAAAAAAAAAGATCTATTTATCTAATACGCAATCTTGTCAAACCTATCTAATATTAAAACTTATGTTTTGAGTTTATCACTTGTAATCTCACATATATCAACTGGATTTTCATACGCTACACGACACTCAATTAGAACAATATCCTTCAACCTTAAATACGACTTAATAAAAAAATAAACAACATGAAGTCTACAAGTACAAAGTTCCATATTTGTTATCATCCTAACGTAGTATAGCGAGTCATATGTCTAGCTACGATTGACGCTTAAATTTTGATGTATCAATCTTCCTCTTTGTCACACATTGGCAAAATAAATTGGTGCAGAAGGTCATTACTCCTATTGGATCTCACGCAAGAAAAACGGCATTTCCAAGCGTTTAATGCAGGTGTGGCATTGAGATAATATATAAAGCAAATACAACAAGGCAGAAAAAAATTAGATACAAGTTTAAGCGGTCATTGTACAACATTACTAGATAATTACAAAGTGATCAAAAGACAAAAAAGTTCCCTTAAATGTGCTTCCTCTCCAAGGTTCGCTCTCTTTTACTTCCTTCGCATATTTGCCCATTGCACTAATCTCTCTCTCCCTTTGTTCCAAAATAAATATTTGCTCAAATATGTGTGCAGAACAGAAGGACGATCTAGAGTTTGAAATTTGAAAGCATGTTTTAAGAGGGCTTAATTGGACAGAGATTGGGGAAGTAAAGGGATCCATGGCAGTAGTCGCATCTGCCATCTCAACTATCAAATTGCATAATGAGTTTCAAGAACATGAGTAGTTGGCGATGAATGTATATCAACGAACTTGAACAATTCTTGTATTAGGAGCAAGAGATTGGTCGTTAGGACAAGAAACTTCATGTTAAGAGAACACGGGCATTGCTCTTGAATGAGCTTGCAAATGAGACAATATAAAGGCATGACAAACCTTTCATTCCTTCTCTTTCACTTATCTTGTAAAACTCAAAGATAAGGTAAGACAATATGATTGGAGCTCCAATCCCAATGCTATAGAGAAGAAATATCATAATCACATGGACTGTGATGGTGGGAGTGGAGGAAATCCAATTCATCGAAGCATTTTGTAAGAACATAGAGTATTCTCGAGCGAGGGAAGCGACTTGGAGATTCCCTTTTGCACGCCATGGAGCTCTGCACATGTTAGTTCAAACATCATTCATCCTAGAACAAGCTCAGTTGAGAGTTCAGAGTTCTTGGTGCTCTCTTGGTACGAAAATCCAATTGCAATAGCAATCTCTTCATGGGAAATATTAGAAGTTTTCTCAAATAAAGACTATGCAGCTAGTATCTGCATCAGTGTCAAGAAAGTCCTTTATAAGATTGGAAGAATCTTCAAGATATTGATTGTTGTCAAAAAATGGACAATCATTTTCTTAGATAGTGATGGGTGCTTTGGTGGCGTAGGTGGAGAGATTTTGGGACATGTTTTTCGTGGAGCGCTGGGGTTCAGTTGGGGTGGGGTGAGATAAAGGAGGAAAATGACATTTTTAAATTATTATTTTTACTAACAAGTTTGAAATACAATTTATCTAATTTAAAATAAATTGTGGATAAGTTAATTTTAAATCTTAGACAATAATAATAAAAATGAGTTATGTTTAAAGTTGAATAAAAAAATTTAACATTAAATTTAAGTTCATTAAAGATTCTAAGATAAAATTATAAAATATGTCCTACAACTATCAATCGTTTGTGGCAAGGCCATACTACAGACACGTCAAACACATGGTTTACACTCGTATTATGCTTAGTTGATACTTCAAGTTGAAAGTACTCTAATTTTTAGTACTTTATTTATTTGGTTAGACATAAAACGTGTAATAAAGTCAAAAATGAAAAACTTGAAAAACATGATACAATATTGTGAAACAAATATAAAGCTTTTGATGCTTTCCCTCTTTCCTATTCACAAGCCGTGAGGCTAAGTCTCCTCAAACTCTATTACGAAATTTATCATTAATAATAACAATAATAATATTATTGTTATTACTAATAGTTTTAATTATTATTGTCCAAGAAAAAAAATTAACAGATCGCAATATCCGGCCCCTGTCTTTGCCCCCAGAAAGTGCTCTCCACTCCTCATTTTCATAATGGGGGAGGAGCGGCTTCCACTTCCACCGGCGGTGGCAGGGAATCACCTCGCCCTATACACCCGCAACATTAACAACAACACCTATGTTATTCAAATTCCCCGGGATCAAGTCTACCGTGTACCCAATGCCGAGAACGCTCGAATAATCGAGAATCATATCAAAGAAGCCCAAGAACAAAAAAAACGACGTTGTGGCCCTGTTTGCTGGATCATCATTGTCCTCCTCCTCCTCGCCATTGTCGCCTTTGTAGCCATTCTCATCGTCCGTGCCACCCTCTATAACCCCAAGTCCCCTAAATTCTCCGTCATTCACGTTCATACGAAGAATCTCGACTCCAATAAAAAAACAACCCCTCCACAATATGACATCTTGCTCCGCACCAACAACCCCAACAAGCTTATCTCTGTCTCCTTCCGCGGCCCTGGAAAAGCCATCCTTATTTTTAACGAAGAGGAACTTGGAAAAGGAGGGATGCCACGTGGAACCACGACTATTAAGGAAGAACCCGGTACCCTCGTCGATTTTCCCCTTATTCTCTCCGGAGAAGGACTTTCCCCCTCGAACACCAAAAGCCTAAATGAGACCAAGGAGATTCAAGCCGTTAATTTGAAGATTGAAATACCCATGGAGGTCAACAGTTGGTTGAAGAACGACAAAATGGACCTCACCGTCACTTGTGATGTCAAACTGCAAAATTCCCTTGTCATGAACAAGGCCAGGATTTCGTCCCAGCAATGTCAAGCGAAATTCTAATTTCTGTTTCACATAGAGAGAAAGCATGCAGGAGAATGTTCATGAATTAGCACTACTGCTGGTAAACTATTATTAACACTCACTTGATCATTCTCATGAATATCTCTGATAACAAGGAGAAAAATGGACTATTAAATCTTTGTAGTTTAGTTTCTAGATTCGTATTACTTTGTTTAAAATAGTGACCAATATATATGATGAAAACTCAAACAGTGTTTTTCTTTTTTCTTTTTCTTTTTTCGATTTGTATATTTATTGATTCAATTGTTCTAGTTTAGAGTTTAGATTCATTCTAATTTGCCTATCGCGAGTCTCAAAATGTTTCATTGCTATATGATGTAGAAAACCTTCCCCTTTTCTTGCTTATTTTCACATTAAATATTTTGTCATTTCTTTTGGCACACAAAGGGACATGCATGTATGTATATAAAAGACACTTCCTTGATTTATCTACTATGCCCATGTATCCCACACTTGATTGATGAAGAAAGAGTTGCCACCTATTAGCATATCTAATTTGTAAATCAATGGTAGAACGCATTATCTTAAAGAGATGACTCAACATGAACTACAATATACATAGCTGGTAGATGGTTACTTGGTAATCTCGAAATATGTTATCTTTTGTCTAGTAGAATATATTAACGAGCCCAAAAGAGCAGTTTTTTTATCATGTATGTAGTTCTTACAAAAAAAAAATACATATAGTGTCGGTTGGCGAATTAATTGAATCTGTTAAGTAACCTATACTTATACAATAAATTTGCCAAATTATGCACTAATAAGATTTTTCCTCGAAGTATATATATAACCGCATCATGTATGTTGAGATTACACTCACCAACTAAAATATTCCACATCTTATGTAGTTATACTTTAAAGAACGTGCTTATAAAGCCCGTCACTAAACATACGTGATAAAAAATTATTTCATAGACTACAGGTAAACTTTTACTCACTTATATTTGAAAGAAAAATAGTCCAATAAAAAGATTTAGAAAAAGATATAGTCACAAGCAAAAAAAAAAAGGAAAAGGAAAAACAAAAACATATTTTAACTACTTTTTCAGTACCCATATTCAAAATGGTTGGCCGCATAGCAAGCCACCATTGTCATATGTCAAGTGTGAGAGTATGACCAAGCGGGGTTTCCTTGCGGGGTTTCCTTGGTTTGAGTACCTAGCACCAAATACCTAGAAAAGCTATCCGCGTGCCATTTTTGCAAACATGTACCAGGCACAGCAGGTACTCGTTGCTCTCGATTACCTGTACTAATGTATACATATCTATTAAACTGGTAGAAGCTGAAAAAACTTTCAGATTTTGCCATTATGTTCCACCTATGCATGTCCTATTTTTGGCCTAGTTTTTCAACTCTTTTTTCAAGCTAATTAACAACGTAACAAAAATAGCACATGCAACAAAGTCATCAACGAAGCAACAAGAAACCTCTAAGTTTATAGCACAAAATCTAACCAACATCAACTAATAATAACATTAACAACCATCCAAGTTCAAACCAATCCAATATTACGAATATCAACTCCACAAAAGCGCAAACCAACAAAAATCATATTCATCGATCATTCCAATCATCAATCAACTCCAAAGAAGCATAAAATTATCATAAACTTAATAGTCCCATTAAAACAATTCCTAAATGTATTATAGTAACATCAAAATATGTATTAATTCATAATCATTTGCCATCATCTGATTCACTCAAACTCCAAGACCAGGAAGGAATGCATCTTGACCCATTTGTACAGAATCTATAAGAAAATAACAAAATAATAATAATAATTTTTGAAGATATATAATATTGAAAATGTCTATATTTGTAAGTATAAAAAAAATTAAACAACTAACTAAAGATATCTTTCTTGAGATTTTCCAAGTTTCCCAAATGCACTTCAAATTGAATTGGTGTTTTATCGTCTCGAAGTCAGTCTTGGAAGTGAAAAAGTGTTTGGACTATTCTAGGACTCAAAGAGCTCTTCAAAAGATCTAAAGTGTCATGTTGTGTCCAATGTGGACTTTGAAACTAACGTGGGGATGAGAATCGTAAATATATCTTGAGCCATTTTGGAGATGAATGGGTATCGACCTCATTTTCCTCTACACCACATCAAAATGCCAAACCTATCAAATTCAGATTTGACCCCATCCTCGAAGTATTTCTCAAACTCGAACCTTGGTTAGATATGATTCTGCATCTTGGACCTAACAAAAAATTAATGTCATTATTCTACACGTAACAAGATTTATGAAGAGAATGATATGTTTTAAAAGTCACGTACGGGTACAACATACCTTAAAAATTGCATGTGCTTCGTAGAAGTTGCCCCCTCGCTTTTGGTTGTGGCTATAGAAATTGGAGTGATACTTGTAGTTGTAGGAATTTTATATTCCTCTTACAGCTTCTTGTAATCATCAAACAATACCCTAAATTCAAATAGAAACTTGTTTTGCTAGCCCATTTGTTCCAACATAGAGGCGACGTAATCGTATTGGTAGCAAGGATCCACAATTGCCGCATAGTACAACAAATAATTCCTTTTCTCATAAAGACCCCACTATTTATCGTACTTCTCTTTTATTTTTTATGCCAGTACTTTCAATTAGTCAACAACACGTTTTTAAGTGTCACTGTATCACAACCCCATAGCTAAGAGCTCATTAATTGTATATATATTGGTTAATAACTTATTTGATGTTACATAAGTTGTGCCGGAGATAATTTCAGTCAACTTCTTGAAGGGCTCCAAGAAATCTACAAAAGTGTTGTGGCATCATTAAACCTAGGTCAAGTGCAAAATTGCAATCAATATGCTCGTACGAAATGAAGTTCCTCCTTGTTGTCAAGGGGGGGTCTCAGCTTATGTATATCCCGCTTCAACTTGTAGGAACATCAAGACAAAGAAATTATCCACTATTTATGCTTTCATCTTTAATGCATTCTTTGAGTTTCATGTACAAAGATGTTGACCTCCATTCCCATACTTGATTATGGCTCTAAATGCAATCTATTCTGTGAATAATCTTAGACCACGAGGCTTAGCATGTGTGCAGTGCACCTTACTTGCACGTACTTCCCTTTAAAAATAGTGGCATCTCCTTGCCTCACCTACATATTCACCAAATTCTCAATGTTGGTTCATTTGATGTAGCATTGTGGATAGCGATCGTGAAAAGATTTCTGATGCCCCTCAAGCACTTGTCGATATCAAATGTTATATTTTCTCTTGGATGACCAGAAATCAAAATGAAGTCTATGATTAGTTTCTTCATATTCTAGTTTTAATCAATCAAGTTGATAGTGAGACATGTGTAACTCTCTTTCTCGATAGAAGTCCAAGTGTTACTGGTTAGGAAGCCCTCAAAGTGTTATCTTTGATGATGTCCTACAACTTGTATGTTATCAAATACAGTTGATAGTATTTGTTAGTTATTGTCCTTCGGCAAGGCATATTCAACCAAGGGTATGCTCGAACCATCATAAGCTTGATTTATTTCTTCTTGATGGTGAATTAACAACATAGTAACAACCTCTAGTACCGAGTTTTAGTAAAAAAAAAAAAACTACATACCCACGGTACCGCTAGGTTTGAAGTTAAGGCGGGGTTGGCTTGGTTCAACATTGGACGACTTTTTGGCAAGCTTTGACGTGATTTTGCAAGTCATGGTGTCGTGTTTTAAACCTTCATGAAAACATCTATGTTTGACACTATAAGCACTAAAATTTGACGTAGTTAGTTTGTGCATGTTAGAAGGATACAAAGTGCTTCCACTACCTCGACCTAAGGATTATCTTTCGTTTTGTTAATATGTATCAGCCGTTTCGGTACCTTCACTATTATGCAATGCCAAAACACTTTCTCTACGACTGCCTCTACTTTTTCTTCCACTATTTTGGGTGGGGTTGCTTGGTTGTACGGGTGGACTATGATGGTGAAGCTTTTGTGTCTGTCAATCACATTTATTGATGTTGGCATCTCAAACTCCACATGAGAATATTCACCACTCCCATTCTATGGAGAAGAAAAAACTCATTCTAGAGAGTACGGGCATTACTAGAAGAAGTACCCGCTGAAGACTGCCACTGCCACAGCATGAAAATGCTCTTGTTATTTCTGAAGAAAAAAAAAACAATTACACAATTAAAATAATTAAACCAAATATATTAAGTAGAAATAAAGTAAAAAAAAATAACAGACTAAGTAACACTAAACAAAATTACATGAATTGATTTCGATATAGATTTATCAGTTTCTAATTTCTATGCGAGATTTGTATTTCTTGAACTAAAATCTAGTTTTCCATATCAATTAAAGCGCTTTCCAACTAAAGCATGCAGTTTGAAACCAAATCAAAATATATAAATTCTAATTTTAGTAAACATGCAAAGGGTAACCAAAATCATTACATTCTAATCTTCTTTGTAATATAGGCTCCAATTTTGTAAGCCTATCTTTAACTATATTAGATGCCCAAACCAAACTTTAATTTCATAAAATCCTAATTTAAAATAAATACTATATTTATCGGTCATAAATTGTAGTTTTTTTTTAAGTTGTCATAAATTGTATTTGCATAATCATTATGTTATAAACAACTGAGTCAAAGACATATTCACTTCTTGTTTACACTTTCTATGATTTTACTATTTTATCATTAAATATATTTTTTGACAACCAGTAAGCATCTTTATTAAAAACCAATCCAAAAGTTCATACAAAAGATATGACAAAACTAAAGCAAAACGCAGCGTTCAAAATCAGCAAAAGCACAAACTCTACTACAAAAGAATATCCCCCGGATCCAACATCGATGCATCTCGCGCCAAGTTGTGAGTTTCCACATTGTTTTCTCTAGGGATCCAAAAGAAATTCCATCTACACACACCAACTTGGTTCCAAGCTTGCACAATGTCGCAAATATAATTTGCGTGGTCACCATTCACTTTCTCCGAAAACCAAACATCATGCAAAACACCAAGACAATCGCCATCAAAAATCACGCTAACCTAATGATGCTCCTCAACTTGTCGAACAGCCACTCAGAGGGCCAAGCTTCAGCATTGCGCGATTGCATACACTATGAAAGACACCGATCCACACTTAGCACATGATTGTCCAAGTGATCGTGCACCATTATTCTAATACCGATTGTTTCCCTTTCACAATTAATAGCTGCGTCGACTCGAATTTGAACCCATGGTCCTAAAGTAACAACGCGCACCAAATTCAGTAGCCTAGGGTCCTCTCCTTGCCAGCCACATGATGTACTCCAAAACTCCAAGCAAGCACTCACCAACGCAGCAATCGACAAATGTTGTGCCATAGGATCACCAGAAACGATATGATTCTGATTTTCCCACAAAGCCCAACACGTAGCCACAATCTTAGCCAACATGTCACCCCCAAATCCCACAAAAATCCATCGTAACCAAGTCAAGCAATCCTCACTCTCTTGCCATAATGTTGCGTCACTCATAAATAACAACGCCCAAACTTGATGAGCAACATGGCAAGTCACCACACAATGCCGAATATCTTCAACTTCACCATTACAAACCAAACTCGCCGTCGTCTCCAAATCAATATGACGTTGTACCAATGCTTGACTTGTGGGGAGAATGTTGTGACACATGCGCCAACTAAGTATATTGACTTTGGTCAGATACCTTGGCTTCCACAAGAAGTTCCAATCTAGCGCCGCCACACTACTACTTCCCGAATATGCTTCATGCAAGTGGAAACCCCTCTCCACCGTTATATGATACGCGTTCTTCAGTGTAAACAAACTCGAGGTTAAATAGTGCCAAATCTGATTATCCTGACTCTCTCTATGTCTATATGGTAGTGATATAATAGATGTGGCGTCCTCCATTTAAAATAATTTGCGAATGAGGCTAACATTCCACTCCCGTATCTTCATCCCTTAACCCCGACACTCTATAATTACGGATACCCTCAACCAGTGGTGTGATAATGCAAAACGACACTTGTCTCGGAATCCATGCATCTCCCCAAATTCGGATATTCTCCACATTCCCAATTTGCGATCGAAGTCCCGCTCTAACAATTGCAATACTTTCGTGAATACACAACCATGAGAAAGATGGAGAGGCTCCACACTTCGCCTCAAGAATAGTCGAAGTAGAGAAATATACTATTTGGATTATCAAACATTCTCTAAGCTTGCTTTGCTAACAATGCCATATTAAACTCCTTCAAATCACGAAGCCTCATGCCACCTTCACTCTTACTCTTATTCATCTTTCTCCACGCAAGACAATGAATCTTATTCTGTGTCCCGCTGGCCCACCAATAATTACTAATTATAGATTCAATCTCCTTAATTAAAGTGTCAGGCAACATAAAACAACTCCTCACAAACATAGGTATGCCTTGCATGACAGCTTTTATTAAGATCTCATACCCTACAATCGACGACTTTTGCTCCTTATACCTTTGCACTCTTTCCCAAATCTTGTCTCTAATGTACGCAAAAATCTCTCTTTTTGGCGCCCTACCACCGCCGGTAACCCCAAATATATTTCATGTTTTTCGGCCACAAGCATTCCCAACACCCCCGCCACCTCCTCTCTAATCGGCATCTCCATGTTTGAACTAAAGATTAAAATAAATTTGTCCAAGTTAATTTGCTGCCCCGACACCAACTTATATTTTTCCAGAATGTCTTTTAGCTCAAGCACTGGCTCATGCGTTGCTTCACAAAAAATTAATGTATCATCGGCAAAGAGAAGGTGTGAGACTGTTGGCGCCCTACGTGAAACCCGAACTCCTTTAACATCTCCTCTACGCTTCGCATCCCTAAGTAATGCAGAAAAAGCCTCCAAAACAAACAGAAATAGATAATGTGAAAAGGGGTCTCGCTGACGAATACCCATTTCCGGCGGAAGGGAACCAAACTCATGACCATTAACCATAAAAGAATAGGAAATTGATCGAACACATAACATAATAAGCAAAACAAAACCCGCAGAAAAACCTAACCTGAGCATCAATTGTTCTAGAAAATACCATTCGGCTCTATCACATACTTTGTTCATGTCATTTGCCCATTCTTCCTTGCCCTCTTCGTCTTAAGATAGTGGTTAATCTCAAAAGCAACCAGGATATTATCAGTTATCAATCGTCCATGTATAAAAGCGAACTGGGATTAAGAAATAATAATAGGCAAAATGAACCCCTTGTGGGTGGTCCAGTTGGTTAAGAGGAAGGGTTTTCCTTTCCTCTGTCTCAGGTTCGAATCCCAGTGGGAGCGAACCAAATGAGTAAGCCTTCTGGATCTGAGCCTGTCACACATGGTTCGCCTAGTGTGGTTTAACTCGGTTGGCAAAGTTTGCAGGCTAGTGCGTCAACCCGGGGGTTTATCCAGTGCGCACCCGAAGGGTAGCGACTGCGGGTTCCCACGTCATCCAAAAAAAAAAATAGGCAAAATGGTTTTCAAACTGTTCGAAATACTTTTTGATGCAATTTTAAAGCATACATTGCTAAGACTAATAGGCGGAATTGATTCATAAACTCAGGTTGATCGCATTTAGGAATAAGAACAATGTTAGAAAAATTCATGTCTATGGGGAGGATATTATAATTAAGCAATAAAGGAAAAATTTAGTAACATTAGGATCAACAATATGCCAATATTTTTGGTGAAAAATAGCGGAGAAACTATCAGGGCCAGGAGATATAAAAGGAAACATATGAAAAATGGCTTGTTTTACCTCATCAGCACTATATGGTTGTGTCAAAGATTGATTCATCTCTTCGGTGACTTGGGGTTACATCGCATTCAAAACTCCTTCAATATCCTCATAACTCGACTGCATTGAGCGAAAAAGAAAAATAAAGTAATCTGTAATAACCTCTTCCACTTCATTCAGCTTTTCTCGCCAAATCTCGTCACTACCCTTGATGCCCAGAATTTCTTTCTGAGTACTCCTTTTCGACGCCCTGAAGTGGAAAACCGATGTGTTTCCGTCACCCTCGCGAAGCCATTGAACCTTAACTCTTTGTTTCCAATATGTCTCTTCCTAATCCATTACATGCTCCAACTCCTTCTTAAGATAAATCTCTCTACCCTTCGACTTCTCCGTAATGATGCACGTCCTTAGACTTGAGATTTCCTTAGTGAGTTTCTCAACCCGCTTGCGCAACGTAGCCCCTGAAACCTTCAACCACTACATTAACCCTTTATTGCACTCCTCCAATTTTTCCTTAAGTGGCTGTGCCACAACACCATACTCACCCCACATGTCTTGCAAAACATAATTACACTCATCCTGCATCGACCATGCGGCCTCAAATCTGAATCGATGCTTCTTTTTCCATAACAACACCGACTCTTCACTATTCGAATGAAAAATTAAGAGGGTTGCGTGATCCGAGTACAAGGTATTTACATGTGTATCCCTCGTCGTATTATACGCAGTACGCCATGCTCCATTGACACATGTTGTATCTAGTCTTGCCCATATCGTGTGTGGACTAGGCCATCGTTTGCACCATGTGAAAGTCGAGCCTATGTAATCAAGTTGCAAGAGATCCGCATCCCCAAGAGTTGATTAAAGATTTAGAATCTGCCAAACAACCCTTTGGTTTCCCCCTTTCTTCTCGCTATTGGTCAGAAACTCATTAAAGTCCCCCACACACAACCAAGGGGGAAAAAACATTTTTAGTCCCTTATTGTGGCCTAGTCACTATTTTTAGTCCCATAATATGGTATTGTCCACATTTAGTCCCTCATTGTGTCTTTTTGAACAATTTTGGTCCATTGGTCAGTTTTTTGCCCCTTAAGTTATTTTTATTGGGAAAAAATACCCCATGTATTTATTTATTAGTAAAATGCCCCCATATGTTATATATTCTTCAAAAAATATATTTTTACCTAAAAAAAGCTAAAACTAAAGAAATCCCTAAGTTAAATGTAAAATTAGATTTTTTTTAATAAATTTTAATTATTATAAATATTTATATTTAAAAAAAAACTAATTATAATTAAATAATTCAAAATTTTCAAAAACAAATCTTATCCTCGACCCTCCACCCCCAGCCCCCGCCACCACCACCACCACTACCCTTTTATTTCTTTTTTCCTTTTTTCCAACCTATCCATAAAAGAATTCAAATTAAGGTCCTCCGACATCGATTATTTCGTCGGTATTCAAGCTTCGAGGTGGCGCGTGAAGAGGTGATTGGTCGCCGGAGGATTTGAAAGTTTTAAAGGAAAACCTTATCCTCTATACATTGGGGTTAATTTTAAGAGAATATAACATATGTGGGCTTTTTACTAATTAAAAATGACACATTGGGGTTATTTTTGCTAATAAAAATAACTTAAGGAGCAAAAAACTGACCAGAAGACCAAAATTGTACAAAAGGCTACAATAGGACTAAATGTGGACAATGCCACATTATGGGACTAAAATCGTAACTACGCCACGATAAAAGACCAAAAGTTATTTATTTCCCCAACCAAGGCTTGCTTGAACGCTGGCCAAGTTGACGAATGAGGTCTCACGAGATGTTACGTCGCGCCAATTCTGGGTCCCCATAAAAACCAGTAAACTGCCACCCATTTTGTAGTTGTGGGCAAAAAATTTATGCATCCATGTGATATTTCGAGAATCTTGCGAGTTATACGACAATATCATTTTTCCACAATAATGTTAAACCACCCGACTGTCCCATCGCCTCCACCGCAACCCTGAAAAAAAATCAAACTATATCTAATAACCTCTAATTTTTGTTTGGTAAGACGAGTCTCCATAAGGAAAATTAGGGAGGGATTCTGTTGAATCACCATATGCCGGAGTTCCTGAACTGTCCAAAGGTTCTCCAAACCCTGACAGTTCCAAGCTAGAATTCTCATTGTGATCGGTGAGACTGCTCAGCAATCTCCACCGTTGAGTTAATTTGTATTCCATTGCATGTTGTATTTCTCATTTTGCTTGCTGATGTCTTATTCTCCCCCAAATTCCCTTTCCTTTTTCTTTGAACTCCATGTTCCTCCCTCATAGTCTGTGATGACGACAAAAATTGGTTTGGAGTGCGCTTAATTCTGACTCTACGTGCACTATTTCCATCCTTACTCACCCTCGGTTGATCTGATGAAATTACCAACGCATTAGTTGTGTCAACCTGCAGTATCACAGCTAATTGGAGCGCCCTCTCACCCTCTTGTTGATCTATATTCATCAAGTCTGTGGTGAGACCCCTAACTCCACGCCATTTTTCATTCGCACAACATACTCTGCCCATTATCTGCCCTATCAGTCTCCCCTATCCGTATACGCTAATTTTCAATCTCCCTATTTTGTTGCCAATGTACCCTTGCAGTTCAGCTGCATCTTTCTCTTGGCGTTCCCCATCAGGTCCCCGAACCGTATCCCTCTTAGACCCCAATTCGTTGTCCTTTTCTGGATTCTTTGAAGCCGACCTTGTATCCCAGATATGAACTCCAGTCTTACCAAACCGATCTCGCCTAAGTTCTTGAGTATCGCGTCCCACTCTTTGTCGTTTCGGGTTGTTTGTCCTATATGTTCTATTCCATTCAGGTTGTGGCATAGTGTCGCGCATCCATGCACCATATGGCAGATTATGTGTGTCCTTCATGTCTATTTCTGAGCCATAGCATTTGTCGCAATCATACATAATGCCCTATTGTACCACACATGAAGCAGAAGTTTGGGGGTCGGTTATACGAAAAAGTAACTAACATTCTGAGCCCTGTATACTACGGATCTTCATACATCGGAGTAGAGGGCGATGAATATCAATTTGCACCTGAATTCTCATAGTGTCACCCCACGGTTCTTTGGGATCAAGCTCTTCAAACAACCCCATCTTATTACCAACAATACCTACCATCTCCGGGGTTTGTCTAGTAACAGGAATACCATGTAGCCGGACGTAAAAGCTGCAAAACTTCAAGCTGACTTGCAGCGGATTCTCCTCGGGTTCTATGTCATTTATGATTAGAATATGATTGTTGTTAACTAATTAACCACTTAAGATTTACACTTTATTGTTATTGAGCAAATGATGAAGTAGGGTGAATATATATAATCTCTTTATTTGCACGAATCAATATGAGTAAATTTACAAAATATTTTGAATCTCTTTTCTCTTCCTCATGTCTCCTCTATAACTTGGTGAACTTCTTCTTTTACCCTTCTATATCTCTTTCTAAAATATTTTGAATCTCTTTCTTTTCCTCATGTCTCCTTCTGTAACTTGGTGAACTTCTTCTTCTACCCTTCTATATCTCTTTCTGCTATTGATTTCTCCGTAATTGTTCTAAGAATGATATTTGATGCCAATCTTCGGCACCACAGATAAAACATTAATAGCAATAACATTGTAATCGAAATTCAAACGAGAATTAAAACTCATAACACACAAATTAAAAATACAAATTTTGAAAATTACCAAGTTTAGGTAAAGAGTCAAAGCGGAGGATGAGGACTTGCGAATGAAGAACGAAGGGTGGTGTTAGAACTTGTTGAGCGGTGCAGTAGTGGAACAAGGAGGAGCGAATGTGGCAGTGTAACTCTCTTTTTTCCTTCTACTTTTTGCACTGCTATAGTTGGGTGCTCAACTCATTTTATTTTATTTTTTCAAAAGTTGGTGATTGAATAAATAAATTTAAAAAAAAAAAAAACACTAACAGATGGTGTGACATAATTTTGCTACCTTAAATACACTATCAAACACCTAACTTATCCAAAACTAAGGGGACAAAAATGCAAAACGAACAAGAAAGTTAAGGCATTATGAAAATCGAGATGATAGCCGCAAAGACTCTCATTGCGTCGGCACATGAATGTCACGTCATTCATGGTCAACGTGGTGGAGGACAAGGCCACGTCGGCAATTGCCTATGTGCATTGTCGGGGTGGCACGTCGGCAACTGCATAAATACATTGGCAATGATTTGAAGTCATAAAAGGCCACTTGAAAGATTCATGTGTATATTAATTATCTGACAATCATAATTGGTGTAACCTCCACATGCGATATATTTAAGAATTGTCAGCAGATCCATCCTTGACGAAGCAGCATTAAAGGAGCCTATACCACAACACTAATGGAGACTAAGTTTCTACAGCCTTGTCCTTTGAAACTGTTGGATCGGGATTTGATACAAAGTTACTCGATTTGCGATAACACTATTAACTCAACACTTTATTGATCATAGAATATTGCTGCGAAAATCAAATAAACTGAGCCTTAAGTTAAATAATCACTATGTAAAATAATGACTTTGCAAAAATGTGTTCTCACAACTCTCAAGCTCCTCGCTCTCGAATTGTTCAAACTCAACCAAGGAGACAAAGATTATCTCCTTAACTCTAAACAGGACTTAGACTCAATTCGTTTAATCTAAAAACTTGGAAAAACAAGACAAACAACTCAACACTATTGATCTAATCACTCAGATTCTTTTGCTCAATTGTTTTGTTGTTAGTCTTGATGTACTTCACGCCTTATATAGATGTGTAAGACTTAAACTCCAAGGCATATTGTACACGTTGTAGATTGCCTTCAAGGTTCCTTGATCTTCTATGCTTCTTTGTTTTTTGGCTTGAGTCATATCATTAGAAGGTTTCCTTAATCATCACGAGTTCTTCTTAAGAAAGACTCATTTTTTAATTCAACTTCATCCTTGAAAAGGATCTTCATTCCTTGTTGCATTTTTTCTAGGTTGATGTTTTCTTCTTCAAATCAAACTCGTACGCGGCTCTAATAAGGAAGGTGCGAATATGGAAATAATTTATTCACTTAATGAATCATGTTAATCTTGAAACATTCACAATCAACTAAAAGAGTGGAACTAGATTACTATGTGAATAAAGGCAAAACAAATATGTATTCGATATAAGTAAGATTGTTGGGTTTTAATGTTCAATGTTATGATAACACTTCATTAGCACAATATTATGGTAACACTTCATAATATTTCACATCTTCGGTGTTACGATAACATCTCATAACATTTACACTTTCAGCCCTTAACTACCCCAGAACGCTTATATACACAAGAGGAATGCTTCATTTGTAACACATCCCAAAATCTAATAAAACACCACACCTGTACTCACTCTCCCTTGGGGCATTACAATAATATTTCTGTCATTTTTTTTACATTATGTTTCCTTGTAATTCACAAGCCACTCGTATAAACACACATATTCTCAGGAACTTCTGTCTTAACTACAAGAATTGCATTGCAAACCATATTAATCACTGAGAAATACAAGAGTTATCCCCGCGAGTTAATTATGCGTTATCACTGATCATTGGTGCAAGTTAAACTGGAAATAAAATCAAATGTGACAAGAGATGCGAGAAAAAAAAAAGATATTGCTCCATAAATAGTAGGAATTTTACTTTGTAAATATCATCTCTTTAAAAAAAATCTCTCATCTAAATTACCTTCTTATTTTCTACCTAGTCTGCTAGTATTATTAAGCAACGGTGGTTATCACCTCATCGTATAGCTGTTTATTATGCCAACAATTAATTTCTAAATTTTATTCACTTCAAGTGAGTGAGTCGTGTCACGTCACAAATGGATGGGCACTTAAATATAGATCAAGATATTGATAGGTTTACGCGAAAAGTATCGAAATATTTCTAATTTAGACTCTATCGAAACGGAAAGATACATATATTTTCTATGTTTATTGCAACTTTAATATTTAAAAATAAAATTTTAAAACACAGCTAAACGTTTTTAATATTTAGTTGACCATAGTTTGTTCCAAAATGGACACTTTTAATCCATGCCTAAACTTAAATTAACTCCAGTCCATACACGCCCTTAAGGAAAATCAGAAAAAGCAGATACATTATTTTGTCAGTGCGAAAACGAGATGGAGAAAAAGATGATGAAGGTTCGGCCTCCCGTCTTTGACCCGAAATTAATCATAACGACTACTTATAAATATATATATATATATATTTATTTACATAAAGTTTATATATATCACAATCTCAGTCCACTCTGAAGTCTTCGTCAAAGTTTCAAGCTTTCACACTCAACTCTGGTATTATTTTCTTCAACCCCTTTCTTTCACAAATTTGATATATTAAGTGGGTTTGTATCAAAGTTTGCAATTTCTTTCTTGATTGGGTTTGTGGGTTTTTACTTGTTGTTGGTGCACAGTTGAGCTAGCTCAAGGTGATGATTGTACTATTTATTCTCTGATGTTTCTGTCTGTTATGTTTAGTTTAGTTTAATATTTGTAGATCTTTTCTGTATTTGTTGTTTATCCGTCGATCTTATTTTGGGTTTCTTGCTGCTGGTGAAATCAAGGTTTGTTAGTTTTAAGAAAAACCCAATTGATTGATTAAAAGGCTTCATTGCCTTTTCTTGATTTTCGAACTCTTGAAAAGGAAGTAGTTTTAGTTTGTTTCTAGTGATTTGCAAATTGTGTTTACCTTAAGTTTCAGCACTTAAGTATTGGTGGTTTTGGTTTTCTGGTTGGAGTGCTATTTCTGTTGACTGTTGGGTTCATTTTGATGTCTTTCCTTAAGCTAAAGATTTTTTGGTGGTGTTTGGTATTGATCCCATGTTGATATTTTTATCAGGAACATCAAAATCAAGATATGGGAGTTGTAGCTTGCCAATCATTTTGACTTGTTGGTAATGGCTGTTATATCATTACCAAATCTTAGACCTGCCGGAGCTTGGATCAGTATACTCATTTGGTGGTTCCTCTTAACCCTATCTTTCAGTCATGCGGCTCAAAGCGATGTTGACTGCCTTGCATCTATTAAAGCTTCTTTGAGAGACCCAAACAACTACTTATCTTCTTGGACTTTCGATAATGGTACCAATGGCTTTATCTGTAGGTTTACTGGAATCGAATGCTGGCACCCAGACGAGAACCGGGTCTTAAATATCCGATTGAGTGATATGGGACTTAGGGGCGAGTTTCCATTGGGGGTTTCTGGTTGCTCGACCATGACGGGATTAGACCTTTCCAGCAACAATATATATGGCAATATCCCAAATAATATTTCCAATTTGATTCAGTATGTCACTACCCTTGATCTCTCCTCGAACCAGTTGTCTGGAGAGATCCCTGTCAATATCTCCAACTGCAGTTACTTAAATGTTCTGAGGCTCGACAACAATCAATTGTCCGGTCAAATCCCGTTGCAAATTGGTCAACTTAACCGCATAAATACATTTAGTGTGGCAGGAAACCGGTTGAGTGGGCCAGTTCCTCGATTTAGGAATGCTTCAATTCTAGCAAGCAGTTATGCAAATAATGCAGGACTGTGTGGTGCTCCCTTGCCCGCTTGCCGTGCCTCATCAAGGAGAGCCCCTACTGCAGTAATCGTCGGACCGGCTGTTGGTGGAGTGACCGTCGCAGCTTTGGGCATTGCTGTTGGTATGTTCTTCTTTATGCGTAGGGCGTCTAGGAAGAAAAGGAAAGGGGATCCTCTGGGCAACAAATGGGCAAAGAGTATCAAGGGTACCAAACGCATTAAGGCAAGATATGCTTACATTACTACGAAATTTCTTGTTGCATAAAATATTATACACCATGTTTTAAATGAGATAGGACATCTTAGTTTGTGTAATTTTCTGTCCATTGCTCAACTTTTAAGCACAAAATTACTTTCCTTTTTAGTTATTTGTAAAGAATGGTCACTAAAGGTTGTATTTTCTGTTTTACAGCTCTCAATGTTCGAGAAACCAGTTTCTAAAATGAGCCTAAGTGATCTCATGAAGGCCACGAATGATTTCAGCAAAGAGAATATAATTGGTTCGGGGAGAACTGGAACTATGTACAAGGCATTGCTTGAAGATGGAACCTCTCTTATGGTGAAGAGACTTCAGGATACTCAACACTCCGAAGAAGAATTTATGTCTGAAATGTCTACTTTAGGAAAGATAAAACACCGCAACTTGGTTCCACTTCTAGGTTTTTGTATGGCTAAGAAGGAAAAACTCTTAGTATATAAGCTCATGCCCAACGGTACCCTACACGATAAGCTGCACAATGTAAATGAAGGTGACAAAGTAATGGATTGGCCTTTGAGGCTAAAAATTGGGATCAGGGCGGCAAAGGGATTTGCCTGGCTCCACCACAGTTGCAATCCACGTATAATTCATCGAAATATTAGTTCAAATTGCATTTTATTGGATGAAGATTATGAGCCCAAAATATCTGACTTTGGACTCGCTAGGCTGATGAATCCAATCGACACTCACTTGAGTACTTTTGTGAATGGCGAATTTGGGGACTATGGCTATGTTGCTCCGGAATACGCAAGAACTCTGGTGGCCACTCCAAAGGGGGATGTCTATAGTTTTGGGGTCGTGCTTCTTGAGTTGGTTACAGGGGAAAGACCGACCCACGTGAGAAAAGCTGGTGAAAGCTTCAAGGGAAATCTGGTTGAGTGGATTACGCAGCTCTCTAACGCCTCTAAGCTTCAGGATGCAATTGATAGCTCCTTAGTTGGGAAAGGGTACGATAGTGAGGCTTTCCAGTTTCTGAAGGTTGCATGTGGTTGTGTGTTGCCTGGACATAAAGAGAGACCTACCATGTTTGAAGTATACCAGCTTCTAAGAGCAGTCGGACAGCATTACAATTTCACGACAGAGGACGAAATCTTGGTGATATCGGAAACGGGGAATGAACTTCATGAGGTGGAACTTATCGTTGCTCGAGATGGATAGGAAATCAGAAAAGATCTGCTTAAAGAAAAGTATAGTATGGTATAATCATTATTAGTGGACGAGCATATGTAATTAATTAATTAATTAAATATTTTGTTTGTATTTTTATAACTTTTTCTTGTTTTTATCATTATGAAGATCTTCTTGTACTTAAATCGGTTTGGAATGAAGTAGTCACTCGCTATAGCCTATAAATACCTGGTTTTTAGTTTACATATGTTTGTGTGATGTCATCTTTGTAGGAACATCATTGGTCCCTGAGGATCACTTGTTTTTTCTTTCAGCGTCCATGATGAGCACAAAGTAATATTTGGTTTAGAGCAGATCATGTATATGTTATATTTTATTGTTTTTCTTTTCTTTTTCTTTTCTTTTTTGGATGGATAACGATATAACAGTTGGTCCTGTCATATTCGTGTGGTTTGTTTGAGATTTTATGGCAGATAAGGCAAGTCCTCATATAAGTTACTACATTTTATGACCATTTTCTAGATCAACCAAATGGGTTATGTTCACAGGGTGATCTTTTTTGATCTTATCACTAAACATTCTAATTCGCCCTTCAACTTATTTTTTATGTTTGGCGTTTCTAATCATTGCGATTATTTAATGAGCCATCCCAAATACGTGAGCTACACAACATCTAGTGTAGCTTCTTTACATAATTCGATTTGATTGTTTGCAATTCGATTTTAAATTCTAATCCATAATAAGATATATTAAAACCGGCTAATTCTCATCCACCTTTTCGAGGTTTCGTGTTTTGGCGTGAAGCGAACAAAGAAAAAAAACGCTCAAACGATACCTTTCTAAGTGTCAAGCTTTGCCAATGATAAGAGCAGAGAAATGAAAATAGTAACAAATTGTATTGAATTGAGAGGGAAATGAGTTGTACAATTTTGTTTTATAGAGGAAACTAGTAAACTTTGAAGCAGTCCCTCACAAGATGACAATCAATCTCTAAGTGTTGGTACGCTCATGAAATACTGAATTTTGTGTGATTTGAACTGCACAATTGTTGTCATAATGAAGGACAATAGGCAGAGGAATAGACACATGAAATTCCTTGAGAATGTAGGATATCCATTTGGCTCCATGGGTTGTGTGGCCCATACTTCTATATCCTGCCTCAGTGGAAGATCTTGACACTATAGTATGCTCCATAGTCTTCCAGATGACAAGAGAGTGTCCAAGGAAAACATAGAAGCCAGTAATGGATCTTCTAGTATCAGGGTAAGATGCCCAGTCAACATTATTGATTCTAGCTTGGGAGATGGAGCAGTAGAGTAGTACAATCCTAGTGAAACGGTATTTTTCAAGTATAGAAGGACATTATTAGCAGCCCCCCTGTGTTGTTTGGTAAGAGCTTATATGAACTAGCTTAATTGGTTCACAGTGTAGCATACATCAAGCCTTGTAATGTTTAGATACAAGCGCAGTACCGATCTTCTATACTTATGGAGATGCTAGAGAGGAGGACCATTAGTGGTCAATTTCAATCCTTTTGGACAGGGAGTGTCATGTGGCTTTGCTCTAGTCAAGCCAGCATCCTTGACAATGCCCACTAGTTGATGTAGAGTTTGGTAGAAGGTATGGGCAACTCAAGACCAAGAAAATACTTTGCAACACCTAAGTCCTTGATGGTGAGCTTCTGGTGTAGGTGTGACTTGATAGAGTTGATGAGATGAAGGCCAGGACCTGCCAACGGGACATCAACATTATACCAGAAGAGCAATGAACGACTCCGTTGATCCCATAGTAAACAGGTTATCATCAAACTTTGATTGTGAAAAGCCATAAGCAACTAGACACTTATGAATTCAAGGTTCCATTATCTCGATGCCAACTTGAGGCCATACAAGGACTTCTTCAACTTACAAACTTGACCAAGACTAGCCTTAGAGTAACCTTCAGGTGGTGAAAGGTAGATATCCTCATCCAGAAAGCCATGAAGAAAGGAGATATTTATGTCCAACTGATGAATATACTAGTTGTAGTGTGTGGCAATGGCCAGCATGAGTCTGACAGTAACCAGCTTTACTACAAAAGAAAAATTATCAAGATAATCTAAAGACTTGGTTATACCCTTTTGTAACCAGTCTTGCTTTATATCTATCCACAGTCCCATCAGGTTTTAATTTGAGATTGTACACCCACCTGGAACCAATAGAATGTTTCCCAAGTGGTAACTCAACATGTTACCAAGTTTCATTTGTTTCAAGGGCATAAGTCTCACTTTGCATGGCTTTAACCCAATTTTGGTTTGTACAAGCCTCTTTGAAGGATTGTGGCTCAATATAAAAGGAAATGTTAGCAAGAAAGTTGAGGTAAGAGGGTGAAATACCAGCATTTATGTGATAGGGAAAAGTGAGAGGATTATAGTGAGATTGTGGGTTAGTAGGTGTAGTACTATAACTTAAAGGATCATATGCACAAATGAGCAAAAAATCTTTGAGGTGAGCTAGTAAGGTACTGATTCTGGTGGTTCTTCTAACAGAAGTAGGCATGAGGAATAGTGACTTCAGGATGAGTTGAAGTATTGTGTGCATGAAGAACATGCTTAGCTGCAGGTATAAGAGAGGTGATCTCAGGAGTATGGGGGTGTTTCCAAGAGCTTTTAAAAGTTGCTTATGGGCTTTAAGTCCCTCAAATACATTTATCTAGTGTTTGCAATGGTTGCTTTTGCTTCTCCTTCTCTAAAAATAAAAATTAAAAAAAAAAAATAGAAGCCCAAAAGTTAGTCATGAGGTGCAATCATAAGCATCTTCTAGTTATCTATGTCTTAATTGTCTCTAAGCATCCTATTTTAGCCTCTATTAACTAGAAAAAAAAATCTCACGATTCTTCTCTTTTCCCATTTACATAATCTTCTCTATAATTTTGGATTCTGGCAAATTTTTAGAGTTATAAATTAATAATGGAAAAATAATTAAAGCAAAAGCTAATAATAAAAGATAATAGAAAAGAAATCTTAAAAAATATTTACTTAACAACGACATGTACGACATTATTATATTAGCATCTTTTTGATAAATTTATAATTTCTAGAAGATAAATGCTTACACAAAATAAATTGTGCATTTTAATGCGATAAACGTATATATTGATTCAACTACATTAAAATTAAAATTATTTTTTTATACATACAACTATCCATCTAATGATTGTGTAAATGTGAGTCAAACATTAATATTTTTGTGTACTTGTAATAAGGGCAACTAATCTTATTGTATTTTAATTAATATTCAAAAGCTGATTCTCACTAGTTATTGCAAACACTACAAAACTAGTTTAACTGTTTTATGTTACTTTTAAAAAATAGGTTTGCAAACACTCACCGCATTAAGTCAAACGCAACTTTAAGTAACTTTAAATAAAAGTTATGAAGAAGTAACTTTCATAAGCTCTTGCAAACATCCCAGTTGTGGTGAGTAGTAGGAGGTGTCTATGCTTTCTCTCAACAACTCCATTTTGTTGTGGAGTGTAAGCACAAGACTTCTGATGAACAATGCCATGACTACTGAATATGGACTGGCATAGAGCATTGGTGAACTCAGTGCCATTGTCAAATTTAACAGCAAGCAAGACAGAAGCAAATTAAGTAGCAACATATGAAATGAAATTTTGTAAACAAAAGCAAATTAAGTAGCAACATATGAAATAAAATTTTGTAAAATAGCAGCAACTTGAGTTTTGTTACTGAGTAGAAAATTCTAAGTCATCTACAACAATGAGAATGTAATGAGCTCTAGAAGTAGTAGCAATTCTATATGTCCCCCATAAATCCAACATGTATAAGCTAAAAACGCTTATAGCTACAGGACACATTGTGAGAAAATGGAACTCTATGTTGCTTAGACTTATAACAAACATCATAAGGATGGTTGAGGAAATCACTAATACCAACATTCTTCAAACATCATGGGGTGCATGACCGAATATTTTATGCCACAAGCAGAATTCATCAGTGGCTTTATTCACAGAATCAGAAATGAAACAAGCAACATTAAGAGAGAAACATGCCTTATGATCTAGAAAGTATAGATTGCCAACAAGCTTGCCCTCTGCAACAACCTTGCTAGTTTGTAGGTCCTGCAAAACACCCCCATTGGGAGTGAATATAGACCTCAATTGCGCATCTTGAGAGAGTTTAGAAACTAAAATCAAGTTAAACTTGAAGTCTAGTATAAGAGGAGCACTCTTAATGTGATATGTGGTGTAAGTTTTACATGTACTTTGTGAGGAATGATGCGTATCTTTAATGTGTTACTAATAAGAGTAATACACACTTCCACAAGTATAATCGTCAAGTAATAATAAAATGGTAAGTAAGTATAACTGACCAAGTATCGAATACCAAGAGAGTATGTGTCTTAACTTAGCAATCCAAATTGTTGAGGACTTAGTGAAACAATGCTTTGAATACTTTTAGTAAAATAGAAAGATTGCCTTGATTACTACTATGACTATCACTATGACTAACTAAACTATTCTAACTACACTATTTTAACAAAGACGAAATCAAATTGATTGATTGATTGATTGATTGATTGATTGATTTTGTTGTAAAACATATTTGGAAAAATGTATCTAGGAGGTGGATCTCGTTAATCTGGAATGCGGGGTACTTCATAGACAAAATACCATTAATATTTATGTAAGCCTTTTTCTATTTATTCTTGCTTTGTTCTTACGTTGACATGATTAAATAGGCACACTTGTGTATTACCTAAAGAACCCTCTAACTCCTAATGATGCCAGGCCACTAGACGCTTTCCCTCCCCAGAAGTTCACCATGCCATAGGACCCATATAGAGTTTTTGAAGAGAATTAGAGTCGACAACTATAACCTAGATTCCTCGGTAAACGCTAGTATCGAAGGTCTAGAGATATATTTGCTTGATCTACTATGCTAGTGTTGCGTTAACAATCTCCTATGCATAATTCAACATAATACAAGATACTTTGACAACACTATATTGAATCAATGAAACGCGTGAGTTAAGCATACCAAGTAGCATAAGCAACAACTAACATCCAATAAAACAAAGTCTCAAACAGAAATAATCAAAATATATGTTCAAGGTGCATCCATATGAGACAACTACATCCTCTTCCAGACACTGAGCGAATTAGCTACTCATGATCATATGATCATAACAATAATTCATCATAAAGTTGAGCACTAAAGAAGAAAAAAAAAAGATTAAACTCTTGATCTCGGTGAGATTTCAACGTGTCTTCCCCTTTTGACTATTTGTTGCCTTCCTTCAATTGATTAATTGCTCCTATTGATCATCTCTCTCATTCAACAATGATCGCAATACTTCTAACGATGGAATTTCTGCTATGAATGTGTTTGTAAGTGATAGTAGACTAAATGCAACACGTGGTTTTTCTCAAACTAACTGACACCCTAGTTGTTGGACGTCTCTCCCTTTTTATAGTTTTTCACCTATGGGCCTCACATTTAGGGTTTCTGGGAAAGTTGTCCAAGTCACCGTGTCTCGTTGCTCGTAGCGCTGCTACCTGCGTGAGTTGTGCTGCTTTTCAATCTTGTTACGCCACTCTATAGATGTTTCTTGTGATGTTCTATGACGTTACCTTGGCCGCGCTACATTCTCTTATCATCATTCTATGCTAAAATCCCTCAAATAAGCCTCGTTTTTCTCCGACTTGACTAAAACTACAAAAACAACAAAACAAGACTAAAACAAATAAAACTCCTACAAAGATTATGCAAAAGTATATGAAATTCAGTACTTAAATCGTTATAATAAATCACTCATCAAGTAACTAGTTTAACTACACCATATGGAAGAAACACAGAAGAATGAGGAGAAACAAAACTAATGTATGTCATCAACTTAGCATCAAGGACCATGTGATTAGAAGCTCATGTGTCCAATACCCGATACGCATAACTCAAAGTGACAGGAAAATGAGTACAAGTATTATTATCAGCAAAATCACCAAAGTGAGCAAATTTGTCACTGCCATAATCCTTGGAGCCTGGAGGCTTCAGGCATAGGCAGATGACCCTGAGCCATATCTGGTGCATGAACTTGTAGAAATTCTGTTGAAAATTAGTTGAGGGAGAGCTGTCAGATGTCACAGAATCAACAGCATTAGCATAAGCCTTCACATTAGGACCAGTCTTCTTGCTCTTTAAATCTTTATACCATTTAGGAACCTCTACCAACCTGAAACATGTGTCCTTGGTATGCCTTTGTTTCTTGCAAAAATCCAAAAACTTGTCACTTAGGCTTCCTACTATCCTTAGATGAGCTGCCCTTGGAGTTGTAGGAAAGACTGGGGGACTTAACCATCAAAACATTGTTGTCAGAAGGCACATCAATCTGGAACTGCACCTCTTTCTATTTCTCAACCCTCAAATACCATAGAGTGAGCCTTTTCAACCAAAGGCAGAGGATCGAACCCAATTATCTAACTCCTAACAGCTTCATAATCATCCAATCCCATAAGGAATTGCATAAGTCTAATCTATGAGTGAAAATCTAAGGAATGTTGAGCAATTTGACAGGTACACATACTTGGAGCAGCACAATGACAAACAATCACAGGAATTAAACAACTCAACTCATCCCATAGTCTTTTTTAGTTTAGTGTAATAGGTAGAGACATAAGCAGAATCTTGTGAAATTGAAGCCACGTGGGTCTGATAAAGTTAGGGGACATTACTCATGCCAAAGTGAGTTTCAAGTTGTTTCCACAGTGCCATAGCAGAATTAGTGAACATGAATGCATCGTGGAGCTTATCAGATACAGAATGCAACAGCCACGATGTCACCATACAATCGACATGCATCCACTCCTCATAGTCAGTGTGATTTGAATCTGGTTTAGGCTTAGATCCAGTGATGAATCTGAATCTTCTCTTCGCACCGAGAGCAATTAGAACGGATCAACTCCATGGCACGTAATTGACAATGCCAGTAAGCGGCATTGAGGTAAGTGACATATTTGGATTATCCGAAGTATGAAAGTGCAGCGTACCAGTAGCTTGATGGTCATTAATGGCAGTTAGAGCTGAATTAGAGGATAAAGTGCTCGATTCTGAGTTCGGCATAATAAAAAAGCGCACAAAAAGCATGAATCAAAAGAGATTAAGCACTGCGACAATCGATTGATGGATCGAAGAACGGAGAGCAGCAAAAATGCAAAATCGGATCAAATTAAGGCTTTGATACCATGATAAGGGTAGAGAGATGAAAAACAATAATAAATTTTATTGAATTGACAGGGAAATAAGCTGTACCATCTGGTTTTATAGAGCAAACAAGTAAACTGGAATCGAGTTCGGGGGTGGGGGGAGCAGTTATATCTAACCTGCTAACAAACTAGAAAGCTATTTACAAAATAGTCCTTATAGTAAAGACTAGTAAGAGACTAGCCAAGAGAATATAAATAACTAGCTTAATAGGCAAGTATCCCGGTCCGTCATTTGAGCATTAAACAATGGTTAAATATGATGATAATTATGTAAGTATATACTTAAACATATGAAATTTCAATTTACCAATTATTTTTAGTAATTTGTACATGATATGTTTATTTCCACTATTTAACTAGTCAAATAAATCTAATGAAACATAAATATACAACAATATAACTTTATGCCAAAAATTTATTGATGTGAGAAAACGGTACGAGATTATGCGGTCAATATAAATTTTGATTGTTGTGATCTTAAATAGGAAAGACGACCTTTATGTTTAGTATGAGAGGTGGTCTTATTTTTGTTAGTTTTAAATCTGCAAAACTTAAGGAATAAAAAAGAAAGGTTATTGGTTTAGGATTAAGGTTTGAATAAAATAGAAAAATCATTGAATACCTCCTCTAGAATTATGGTCTCGTATACTATTATTACATTATGAAACGTAGCAAATTCGAATCTCACATAAGGTAATACCCTCTTTCAAACCTCCAAATCAAAACAATGACTCGGTTTTCATTATGGTTGCCTTATTCGCATAACGCATATACTATGCGGGATAATTTTTATCCACCTCCCTGAGATTGCCTATGCTCTAGCAAATAACCTCTTGAGGTTTTAAGTTTTGACAAATACCCATTTCACCAGTTGACCATTAGTTCACAGTTAAATGTGTAATGACTTTTTGTGTTTATTAGTAATCCAGCTTTTTAAAACATTATAATCATACGTTGTACTTTAAATTATGTGTTAAAATTAATATTTTGAATAACTTTTCACACGGTTTTGCTTAGAAGAAATTACACCATATTTTTCTCTCTTTTCCTAATAAAAAATCGAAAAAAAAATAATTAAATTGCCAAACACCTGAAGGGAAAAAATTCCCTTGTTTTTTTTATTTTCCCCCATTTTTCAGGAAAACAAAGAGAGCCTTTACAAAAAAATATAACTGAAAAACATATTACATTAAATTTTGGTGAGAAGCTCATATGTGTATTTTCCTATCATTATATACTTTGCGTATTATAAATTATTTTATTATACCAAACAAAGTGAATGGAGATGAATAATGAGAGTTCATGGATTTTATTTTATTTTTTATTTTTATTTTTTTGGTGAAAAATAAATAAACTAAAAGGTCATTAGACCGAGTCCGCTAAGTACAACCTATGAATAAAATTGGGCGGGGTATCCCAAAATATCTCCCGCTGCCCACATCTAACTTTATTTTTCCTAGCACATCCATGACTTTATTCTTTCCTAACGGGATCCATTGTAGCTTCGCTTCCCATGGTCTCTTCAACAGTTCTCGACAGTCCCTTTCCAATGTAGTTTCCCCATGGTTTCCGTGATTCTCTTCGCTAAGTCGCGTGAAAGCCGAGCGGGAATTCGTCTCGACCATAATGCGCGGATACATTGTCTCCCATGCAAATGTAAGTCCAATTTTGTAGTGCTTCCAACTTGGCCTCATCAATAGTCGTCGAACCAAGCTTGGATTTATACCCCCCCAACCAACTGCCCTTCTCGTCACGTAATAAACCAACCGCATGCCCTCGATTTTCTTCATGCACAACGCCTCCATCCGTGTTCAATTTAACCCATCCATTCATCGGTTTTTCCCACCTAGGGTCCTTGGCCATCATACCCTTGTGTCGCCTTCCTTGTTTAAGATCGTAGCTCAATAGCTTGATTTGGAACCCGCAAGCTCTCACACTCTCCATCTTGTTCTGAAATACCTTCGAGTTTCGATTCTTCCAAATTATCCAAAGGCTTGCTGCACACGCATATTTCCAATCCTCCTTGCCCGAGAATTTGCAAGCCAACTTCTTGTGTAGCAACACCTTTTTAAGCCACTCTATATCCAAAATTTCATCAAAGAAACCCATGGAACTCGGCTCAAGTATCTCCACCTAGATTTTATGTGCCATGCGACAAGTCCTAAGGAGGTGAAGTGTTGTTTCCTCATGCTCCAAACAAACAGGACAAATCTCTGACGTGGTATTCCCTTTGCGCGCCTCAATGCATTAGTAGCAAGTCTTTCTTGCGCCGCAAGCCACAAGAAATAGACAATTTTGTTGCTCAAATCAAGCCTCCATACCCAAGTAACATCCGAGGTTGCTTGGTGTTCCTTCGAATAATATTCAATATAAGAATTATAGGTGAATTGGCAAGAAAATTTCTCGTTTGATGTTGCGCTCCACATGACGTAGTCGGCCACCTCCCGAAGCTCAATATGCCTATTCAAAATCTCGGTCTTGACCGCTGGCAATATACTCGAGTCGAGGTCATCCAAGTTCCATGTCCCATCTTCATCCATAACTTGTCGCAAGATGACTTTTGCTTCCGTAGGTACAATTGTGCAGCCTTCATCGCAAAGCGTCTTGTCGCCTAACTAATTATCGTACCAAAAAATTATCTTCCTTCCATCCCCAACTTTCCACCGAAGAAACGAAGCCATGAGCCCTACGCATCGAATAATTCTTTTCCAACATGCGCTATCGGATGGTTTAACCATGCACTTTGTGATGTGCCTCTTCTTCAAATACTTCGCCTCAACAAGCTCCTTCCAAACGGAATTTTCGTCGCGCATAATTCTCCATGCAAGCTTTGAGAGAAGCACCTCGTTGCTTACATGCGTCAAACGTATACCCAATCCACCAAGTTTTTTTTGGCGGCGTTACTCTCGGCCAACCAACAAGATGAACCTTCCTTTTTGTGGCATCGGAGGAGGACCAAAGAAAGTCACGGTTGAGGCTATCCATAATAATGAAAATATTTGCACTTTCAGAACTACTATAATAATGGATAAATAACTTATGTACATTTTGGAGTATTATGAGGAAAAAAAATGTAATAAAATAAATTATTATCATAATTTAAACGGTAAAAATAAATGAGTTATATACAAACTATTAAAATAAGTTGAAAAAATCAAATATATATCATATTGTTGGGTAAAATTACAAAATTGCCATTACATTTAACTAACGACTAACACTGATGCAAGGTGGTACTTACCAAAGTTTGAAACCTCAAGGGTATCACCCAAAGCATGAAACCTCAAGAATGAGAAACACCCTTACCATGCGTTTCTTTCCTTTCTTAGCCAACACACTTGTTCAGTTTTAATTTGTCTACTTTAGCATTGAATATAACCAAAACAACCAGTTTATAGCATTCACAAACACCTTAACCAGAAGGAAGACACTCGACTATTTTTTCTGCACCTGATTTCAAGAATAAAATACTTGGATGGTGTAAAAATCGTAACATTTTATAAGACGATATGCGCTCTAATAAAGATTTGGCCCTGGAAATGTATTGCTGAGATTCACATAGACAAGAAATAAAATTAACGATTGAGCAACAACCATTACTCTAGTCCATATAAAAATGCAATGCATGATTTGTTTATTTATATCTTAAGGACATATATTACAGATTAAAATTTGAAACTCTGTATCCAAGACAGAACAAACAGACATACCACAAGGCCAATCAAAATGACATGACACTCACAAGGTATAAATGAACACATTTTAATCGATCAGAACAAATGATGAGGCAAAATCCTATGTTCAACTCGATGTTACTTCAGAATTTTTTTTGAAAATACGATAATTTCTCTTCTCACGAGGATTACGTTAAATGCTCCCATAATAGCAACGTTCTTCGTCAAAGACCCCCAGATAATATTTGATGGTTCCCTTTGCCAAGATAAACAAGCATGCACCATTTGCCACCACCAAAAGAATACCACCACATTTCAGATCAAAAGTTCTAACCCAAAACTCCAAAAGTATCCGTAAAGTGTACATAAATCCTACCATTACAACACAATAATATTACTAAGCTCTACACAAATAATAATAAACTTAACAACACTGACAGCCTTCAGGCCCCAAAACATGGCACTGAACAATGACGTGAATCATTAAAAAGAGCCAGAACATTATTCATGGGAAATGCAAAGGGTTTAGCATACAGGGTGCATTGTCGGGTAAAAAGGATACCATTGACAACTAAAATGCTACAGGAAAATAAATGAACACCATGAAAGTTGTACTAAAAACAACGCAGGAAAGTAAATCAACAAGACTGAACCTAAGGCATAGATCTCAACTTGTACTAAAAACAACGCAGTTTCGCGCCGCACAGACCTAAGTCATCGGGATTTTTACTATCATAAGATTATTTTGAAAACAAGATTGTTGATTCTGAGTGCTCCCAGTATGAAGTTAAACTATTTACTGTTAAACTCTCTAATAAATACACATTACTTGCAGCATTAACAGCTAGATACCCTTTCTTTAAGGATAACGAATATCAGCACCGCCCTCAACCTACTTTCGCCTACGAAAAGCTGCAGCTCAATTAGAATAATGGACTATTCTGAAACCTTTAATCTAGAACTATTGAAGAAATAAAAATAGTTGAAAATTTATGTTACTCATATTGCAATTACAGGTATAAGCGAAGGAATAACATAGAATCTCTGTTTAACCTAGCAAACAAAAGAATGATGACCCTTGTTATGACAAAGAAAAGTTCATTTTCAATCAATTCGGCGTCATCTTCTTGGCAATCTTTAAGGAGTCCAAACAAAGCCTGAATGGAGAAGAATTGAAATTAATTTCAAACACGCTGCCAAACCTGAAAGGTTGAAACAAGACGATAAAAAGGTTACGTTATTTACTCGCCATGGTTAAAATTGTCTTGTTATTTATTATAATTAATACGAAATATATCTTTACTATTCATAAAGCACTATTCAACCACTTGGACAATGAACATGTAACTACAAGGACAAGTCATGTATCGAAATTGTGGACTATTTATGGCTTTTAGAAACAGAGATAACCAATATAGATGAGCTTCCACAAGTAACACAAAGCTGAGTAAATAAATAAGAAACTGCCTAAGGGACAAGCAAATGAAAAATTATATCAACCATAAATAATCCACATTCCAGGTGACCTACAAACTTAACGAAAGCTCAGTAAATGTATACACTCAATTAAAATCCATTCTTCTTTTAATAGTCAAATGTTATCAATCAAATCATACAAAGACCGACACAAAGGCATCGAAACTTCTAACTGACCGTGCAACACTAATAAAGAGGAGCTTTTCTTCATTAAATAAAGAATGAGACTGTACCGTAGACAACTTGATGACAGTAAGTAAAGAATCCCTCATTCTCAACTGAGGTATCTGAAGAAGAATTTAAAAGAATAAGCACCACTTTTTCAGCCAGCCACCCTTATTGCTCCAATCTCATCAATCTTTGAGCTCCTATGCTGCACAATTTCAGAATAGTAAGATGCAATTCTCCAGATAAGCTCTAAGGAGAACAATGGAGAAGTAAACAATGACAATCGCAAGCTGGTTTTCCTCTTTGTTTACCTTAGTTTTCTTGTGCTTATGAATGCCGTTTGCATCTTCATCCCCAACATGCTTTCTCTTCTGCAATTACAAAATATATGAGAACAGACAGTTATATTTGAAGTCTACAGACAAAGTCTGAGGATTAATGGCAGTGAGACTACAAATAAATCAAATGAAACTCTAAACCAAAACTGTGGAATTCCATTAAATAACTATCCAAGAGTAAGTAAACATGTATTCCTCAACAACTGAATGTGGTATTACATAAAATTAGAAAGTACTAATTGACCAAACTTGAATAGCTGGAAGCAAGGTATGTATCGCATAATAATTGCTGTCAATTAGAGTTTTGCATACGATAACAAGTTGTACTAACGCAGCTTGATAATGCATCTAACAGTCATACCTTCTCATCATATCTTTTGGAGAGGTCATTTCCAGACTCATGTAGGCTATCTTTTTTCTTCTCCTTATCCTTGTCTTTACTCCGATCTTTGTGACGATGTTTGTGCTTCTTGTGCTCTTTATCTTTATCTCTGTCTCTGTCCTTATGTTTTTTGTGCTTCTTATCCTTTTCTTTTGACACGCTTTTAGATTTGCCAGCGATGGTAGGAGTGCCCTTTTCAGACTGGAGAGCATCAAAAGACTAAATTCAGGTCTTCCATCAAACAAAAAGGTTGACAAAAAGAATTATACTCCCAAGTTCTTTAAATAAGAGCCAGATAAGAATCTAACTCAATTAGCACAAAGTACTCACAGTGGGAAGAAAAACTGGAGCCGCATCTCTTAGTTGAAAGGCTTCCCTAAGAATATCCAAATCAAAAGGTTGTATGCGTGTCTTATTTTCTCTACGTAAGGATGAATCTTGAATAAGCTGGCCTAGTTCCATCCCCTCCCCTTTTCGGATTTCTGTGTCTCCAACCACATTGCGGAGGTAGTGCGTGTCTGAAATTGATACGGGAAGTGACCTCTTGCAGAAGAATTCATAATGAGGCGACAATTGGTAGTGACTTATAAGATCCAAAGCACCTGTAAGTTCTCTGGGCCCTAGATTCAGGAACAGGATTATTTGATTATTTGATAGAGGTATACAAACTAACAACTCTCTTTTCAACACGAGCATATACTACATACCGATACCTAAATCGAATTAAAAATCACTCGAAAGCGGACCAGTGAAAAGATGTGGTTTGATGAATTAAACCGTAAAAAAAAAATGCTCCAAGTGCTAGATATCATCATCAAAGCAGATATCAGCATGTAAAGATTGCTCCAGAGGGGCAGAAATTTTGTCACCCTTTTAATTTTCGATAACTATATATCACTTTTCAAGTTTCATATAACACATATTATGTACTAATGCAACCACCAAATAAAAGAAAATATACTTTCCAATACTTGATCCAGGAGACCATTCAGCATGTGCCTCAAAAGGTGAAACCACCCACCTTTAAGAACATACAACTCTAAAAGAGATTTTTATAAGTTGTCATTATCACCTAACTAATAGTTTACTTCCGATTTTTATTATCCCATCAACTAATTTAACAGAGATCCATTAAACATTATTAGTACATTAATGGCATCATGTTAATAAAAATAAAAATTGGTCCGGATAATTAACAGCGCCGTGCTAATAAAAAATCGGCCCGAAGTCCAACCAACTGATATCATTAACATCTGCTCACATAAGAAGACCCTAAGATAACCCTTACTACCATTTATCGTTGTTGAAAAACGAAATGAGTTGTAATCGTAATTCATTCTGGGGCATGTGAAATTTGTTTCATAACAACTAGGAAAACTGAGAAAGAAATGCAAAGTTGAAGGAAGCATTCATTCACAGGTTCCAATTTCATTCTGCGTACCTCTTCCAAACTTTCGGAAATCAGGATCCATCAATCAGCGAACATAACTGCGATAGGTTTACTGAAACAAAAAATAATAATAATTAAATCAAACACTGATTTCAATCCTCGAAGCTTCTCTCATATTAGTAGCCAGGATTCAGAAACCCTAATTCACTAATGTTGCCACAACTATTAATTAAGTTAACCAACAAACAAAGCACGAAACTTGAAACCCTAATTAAGAAATATCGAAAAGGCGTTTCCCAATGAACAAAAGAACCAACTAAATTATTACGAGATCTGATCATACCCTTGAGCGAGTAAATAAGAGTTAGGGTTTCTTTTTGTGATCGCGGTAGAATGAAAATAAAATCGTATTGAAGTGTAAATTAAGCTTCAATAAAGAAGTTGAATTTGGATTGAATTGGATTTGGAAAAATAGTTGAAAAAACGGTGAGGAGAAAATATGGAGGGAAAATTGGGAGATCTGAAACCTACCGTTTCAGGACGAACGAAGGAGAAAGAGGAGAGACTGCAAACTTAATTGATTGTGTCCGATGATCTTACTAGCTAATGATATTTATTGGGAAAAATCAAGTGGACAATATACATTTACACCCTCACATGTTTGGAAAATTAATTAAACGACCCATCTCGCATAACAACTCAAAAGATAAAGAAGTATCGTTAATTTCTTCGTGCTCGTTCCAAGTTCGAAGTACCATTTGTACAAATAAGAACATCTTTCGTTACATGGTCTCTTTTTCCATATAGATAGATAGATATTGAATGATATATGCGACAATTACTTAGAAGTACATTATTATTCATACAACCTTCATATAAATCAATATATTATGATTTATGATTGATGACTTTAGTAGGGTTGGGTCATAAGCGTAAAAACAAATTGTTAAATCCATCAACGACAAATTTCCTTTCCAGATACGTACTAGTACAAGAAAAAAGAATCCGAGGCAGAATTGTCTTGTACTAAACATAAGACAACACCACTAGACGAGACTAGAATAGCTCGTCATTAACAAAGAGCATAATTCAACATCTTAAACGACTCAAATGTGAACAACCTTGTAGGAAGGTTATTCAACACTAACCTCGTACAAGGACTCATTGTTCTATTCATAAAATCTGACAAGATAGAGCACAACAACATATTTGTCTTTACAAGTTAATTCAGACCAATGGTAAAATTATGATGCAGCAAACTAAAAATTTAGGAATGTCGGCAAATGTACTAACTTTCAGTTAGAACTAAACTAGGCCCATCTCAACTTATTAATGAAGACAAAGCAACGACATTTATTGAAAGATACATGTTTTACACTATATATACTTTGATTACTATACTCATCAAGAAAACAAATATTGATTACTACATTTGTAAAAGGCAAATTTTCACATACATATACTCATAGCAAGAAAAGAGCAAGATTTGTCAATATATAGAAGTTGTCACAGTTATTCAAGTTAATTCTTTTTTCACAACTGGCTTATCTTTTTTCACAATTGCCTTATCTTCTAATTACCGAAAAGTGCCCCAATCCTATCTTGAACGCCAAACAATTCTTGATAATGAACACCATAATCGAAAGTCGTAAGGCAAATAATACTCCATTGCGAACAACTCGGAGCCCAGCTACATTGTTGGTGATGTATCCCGTCACTTCAGAAAAAGCACCAACTACAACACGATGCTGATACTTGTAGGTCCATGGTTGTTGGTGAGGCAATATCGTCCGAGCCCGTGTGGTCGGGATATTCGGGGATATCGTTACTCAATTATTTTTGTTCGAAATGCCAATCTCGAATTTGAGGGAAAGGAGGCACAATGATTTTATTAAGGATTTTGAGTGAGTTACACGAGTTAAAGCTAGAAGAATGCGATAACTTCTAAGTACAATAAAATGTAAAATTATGGAGAGTGTTCGTATGTTGATTTTGTGGCGGGTGATGTGCCTCTCATTTTCTGCTGAAAATGGAGGACTATTTATAGTGTTAGTACCAGGTGTCTTTGGCCAATGGGGGTCGGTCTTTCCGTCTTTACTCGTGGGATGCTGGTGGCCAATGCGTGAAGGTCTTCTGCACCAATGGGCCTGTCAGAAGGTGACCAATAGTATGGGTTGATTGCAGTTCGTCTGAGTGGGTAATGATGATGTCTGCTCCAATAGTCTTCAGAGGTGGTACTAAGCCAATGCATGGGAATTGGTCAGGCACAATCACTGATCCGCACCGGTAAGATTTGTTGCTTCCTGCTACAATGAATGAGGTGAACCAATGGGGTGCAGTATTTCCTCATTATTAAGGTGGTTGGGAGCTAAGATGAATGATGATGGTTGGCGCGTCTTCCGAGTCGGGTCGTGGGCTACAACCTGTTTTGATGATTGGATAGCCCTCTAGGTCGTTTGTTCTGTATGAGACCCCGGGAGTTGTTCTTTGCTGTTGTAATACAGGTGAGTTGTCTCCTTTAGTCGGAGTAGCGGTGGGTCTTGACTTCTCCTTGTATTCACTCGTGTTTCCTCAATATTTGGCTAAGTGTTGGTGATTGCTCCTTGCGATTTTGGGTCTGTTCCTTCGCCTGGGGGTTCCTGGACTTTTCCTCGTGGGTACCCGTGTTTTAGGCCAATGTCAGGTTGTGACGAGGGGTGTGTCCAAGTCTTTGGGTCGGCTCCGTACTCCCTTCGAGGGGCATTGGTCGGATGAGATTTAGGGGTACCTTCTCCAGGTGTTTAGACCAAGTACCCTATTGGGGTGTTAGCTGGTCGTGACCTGGGGGTACCTTCTCTAAAGCCTGGACCTTTTGCCCCTGTTTGGGTAGAGGTCGGTCGTGCCATAAACGTATCCCTCCATTAGATGGCCAATTATTTTTGTAGGGTACCCATTTTTTCGCCCTTTTTCGAGAGTGGGGCAGATTATGCATCATCAGTTGCCCAGTGTCGACCCATCGGTGTGGAGTTTACTGACACCACCCCCCTCTACCCCACCCCCACCCCGGGGGGAGGAATCCAACGGATGGGAATATGGTGTATTTTAGGGGGCTTCGAAGGAGGGGCAGGCGGGAGTTCTCGTAAGGTACGGGAAATAAGGGCAGCGGTCTAGGGGAGGAGATGGGTTGCCGACGGAAGAAAAGTTCATTTCAGGCTCGCCACAGGGCCAAACATCCAACAATAGTAGTTGTCGGGTGGGGAAGGCCAGTCAAGTGAGGGATTATATTTGTCCCACGTGGGGGTGGGGGTAGTAAAAGTGGGAATGTTTGGCGAACTTCGGAATAGAGGGGGCATTCAACAAACAAGTCAGTTATAGTTTATTTGGCTGAGTGGCACAAGGGATACGACTCAAAGACTGGAACATGTTAGTGTTGAAGGAAATCAAGGGTTCTCAAGGCCTCGTGGCCCCCACAACTAGCCAAAAGAAATGAATGTGGGGCAGAACTCAGAATCGCAATAAGGCGTGTTAGGGGAAGCTAGGTTGTGGGGGTCTGTAGGCAGCTGTTGCGAGCTAGGTGTAAGTAGATTTAATGGTGAAGCAACCTCCGGGATCCCAGGCCTAGGAGCTGGTGCCCGGAACATCGGTGGTGGGAATGGCAATCCTGCGAATGCGGTCCAAGATATGTCGCGGAAGGAAGGGGTCCACAACTGAGAGGTCCCACGTACCAGGTGGCACAATGTGTCCCAAACGCTGAGTGCCAGAAGAGGAGACGGGATGGATGGGACGTAGTCGGCGATTGTGAAATTACTGAGCCATCACGAGTGTCAGAAGTTAATTGTCACTCTAATACCCATTAGGGCACAATAGCTTCTCTGAATTAGTAAATTCACCCAAACGCCTCCAAATTCTCAAAAAAAAAATCCCCAAAATGTTACGTGATTATTTCAATAATTGTAAGAACATTTATTATATGATTGAATTAAATAATTTTTGGGTTAGCACAAAACACATATCCTCATCCACGACCCCAAGAGAGACATACACAAGTCCTCATCCATTTCCGTCAAACTAGAAATACCTACGCCGCCGCTAGAGACTCATTAACTGCTACCTCAGGGGACTCATCGATCGCCTTCGGGAACAGGCCAACAGCCAGAGTGACGACAAACATCTCATACAAATACACCGCACGTTTGGTAACAGAATCAACAAAAATACGCAAGCACCGTCCCCTCGCCAACAAAAATGCGCACGTCCCCACCACCACGTACAACACCCCAACTTTCTCCCCGAGCGGTTGTCTTCCCATGAGTCCTGACGCTAATCGTGCTCCCATCGTACTCGCCCTCGTGGAATATAATGTTCATGTTCATGTTGAGCGTCGCCTCACCAAAGTCGGAGTAGACATTCACGTGTTGGTACTATTCCACGTACTTCGAGTTCGGGTCCGGACCGACGGTTAGTTTGTTGTCGATGACGAGGACCCTGCTAAAGTTGAACATCGGTTATTCAAGGTCGTTGGCGTTCGTGAAGGCGACTTGAGAAGCGTAGGGGTTGGGTACGATTGGGAAAACGGCGTGGATGTAGTAGTTGAGCTTGTTTAGTTATGAGGTTCTCCTTGTTGAGGTTGAGGTTGTCGTAAAAATCTCGGACTGGTTGGCTGATTTTCGAAGCACTTGTCGCAGAAAAGGATAGATATTAGTTGGTTGATGGTGCTCTCTCTTTTTCTATGGAACAAGTTAAATGTGAAGGGGTGTTTTTGCTGCTTGTAGAATGAAATATGGATGTTCTCTTATTTATAGGTGAAAGGAGAAAAAGTATTTTGAAGGAGAAATTTAATTCAGGGAGTAATTATATATTGCACCCCAATATATTTAGTTCAATTGCAAAAGAACTTCCTACTGTTTGAATCATTATAATAAAATCAAGTTTTAAACAAAATTAAGAACATTGAAATAGACCCTTAGCTTTGGGAGTCTTGATAACACTTCTTACAATTATTGAAATTATTACGTAACATTTTGGGAGTATTTTTTAAAAATTTGGAGGTGTTTGGGTGTGTTTACAAATTGGGAGAATCTATTGTGTTATTTGGTGGTATTTATAAAATAAGTGAATATATTTAATGATATTTACGAATTATGAGAAGTTATTTTTGTTTTATGGGTATTTTTTTAACTTTTGAGAGTGTTTTTAAATTTTAAAACATTTGCATACTTCATCCTTCTTCGGCTATATGATCTTTTTTTGCTAGAAATACAATTAAGTGCAACAAGTTTTAAGAGTCCAAGATTAGGTATACATTCAAAAAGATTAAAAAATAAGTATAACACTGAAAATCTGCTAACAAATGGGATCTAACCTGCCATTTCTTCCCAAAAAATTAAACGGCAAGTTTTAGAAACAAATTTAACACTTAGTGCTCCACAAGTTGCATTTGCAATCAATTCCAAAGGTACGATGCTAGACGATTTTAAAGCAATGGTTCACAACACGTCACTATGCACTATGTAGCAATTGTAGGAAGTTACCGCATTACCGACTCAGGGCAAGAATGAACCACGACTATACTACTCCAATAAACTTGACTGACTCAGAACAAGGGATCATTGCTATACTCAAACTCCCTGCTGATTATACTGAGTTTCTGCATGCTCAAACATAAATTGCCATTAAGTTAATAGGGATTGCAACTTTAAAACAAGTTCATTGATGCAAAACTAGTAGAACAGAACAAAAAGATCACATCAAGTATGCAGTTTGGCATCAGTTATGTGCCAAAAGGAACATTGATTGGACACGTGCAAATAAATACCACTTATTGCATGAACAAAGAAATAAAATATCAATAAGCGACAATTCACAGCCATAGTTAAACCACCGAAATGACAATCTATAATAAAAGTATCACATTACGAAGAACAACTATTAATCCATAACAACATTTGGGTAACATAGCAATAAGGAGCTTCATTCTCCGAAGTCGCAAAACACAGATCACCATTTCAACAACTAATAAAAAACAAAATTGACAGGAATTTAGAATATCCTAATTATGGTGTTCACTCGTCATCATCCTCGTCGTCGTTCCCAGCAGCAGAATTCAGAGCATTCAACCTCTCTATCAACTTAGCCTTCCTCTCCTCATAAGTTAGCTTCTTAAGGTTGTATCTGCAAAAGATAAGCAAGGAAAAAAATTACAAATAAGGTGGGAAACAAGTGATTCAAATTACAGAAGTTCTTATACAAATGATGTTAAGTCCAAATAGCCTCCAAACTTATATTTGCCAACAAAAGGCTGAAAAAATTAATCTATACCTATGTTGCACCAAAATCCCCACTACATAAATAATCAGGAACTTGGCACGATAAAAAACATAGTATCTACTTGATATGAGCAACACATACCTCTTGTGTTCCTTAGGTGGCTGCTTCCCAGACTTCTTTGGTGTGGGATCAGCACGAATAGCTGCATGAACCTTCTTGTATACCTCTTCAATGTTATCAGCCTCGATCCCCTTTTTGATGTACTCGCTGAAATGTGATTGGTACTTCTCAGGCTCATCTTCTTCCAAAGTCTAAATGGCCAATAAGACAAGTAATTAAAACCATGTACAGTTGGGTAACAGATACACTGACGAGAAGGCAACTTTCACATTCCACAAAAGAGCATATTTTAACAGCAGCTTACGTTCATGTAAGCAGCAACATGGCCACCATAGATGTACTTTCTGTGCACATCAGCGTCAAGTTGTTTGTTATCTTTTCCAAATCCAGCAAACCTCTTTTCACTGTGAGGAATGTCAAGTCCACCATCTAAAGCTCCCTGAAACACAAAAACAAATTCCAGTGATTCTCTGAAACCTACTTTTGTCTAATAAACCAGTACACAAGTTTCAATTACAAATAGGGCATGTAAAAACCATAAGTAATCAACTCAGAAACAGTAACGAGAACTGAAAATGATAATAGAGCAAACAGAACACCAATTAAAAGCGTAAGAAATAGAAAAAAAATACCTAGCACTAAGCACCCGCTAATAAATGCAAATACATCATAATTGGTGGAAGTAGTAATGAAGCAGAAGAATTAATTACCTTGAGGGCACCAAAAACACGGTTTCCAGTAGTAGTTTTGATAAGGCCGACATCCAAGAGTGCACGGAAGGGGCGCCTGGTTTCAGCTGGTTCAACAGAGTAGTCCTCTCCAGTGGCCTGCCAAAGAATTCAGTAGTCAAAAATCTGGACATAAACCGTTTAACAGGGAAAAAGAATTGATGGAAAGAATAAAGAAAAGCTACCTCTACATTTCCTTGGTATTCTTGATCCATTTCAAGAGTTTTCAGAGTTCTGCGGGCCAATAGGAGTCCAGTGCAATAAGCTAAGATCCACCAGTCCCGCAGGGCAGGGAAGTAAGTTAGAAATAATATAAAATCAAGGTTGAGCAGTTTAACAGTTAAAAGATAAGAAGAAAAGAGTAAGTACCAGCAGCATAATTGGTGAGACCAACTGTAAGACCATAATGAGGCAGCTCGTGAGCGTAGGCAGCGGCGAGGACATGGTCGCCAGTAATGCTGGCAGATACAATTTGAGCAACTATATCCTTATTGGTCTATTAATTATTAGGTTAGTTAAGGCATCAACCATATATCATAACAACACAGTTACACTTACAACAAACAAATAAAAAAAAATAAAAAAAAGAGCAAATTTAATCAAAGCATCCTTTAAAGTGCATGTTAAAGGATACAAATCGGACAACAAATCGGTACTTTGGGGTGTTGTACTTGTTCTTATCCTGATTGATAAGGCGAATCCTGGCGCGGTAGTCAGTTTTTCCCTCTGGATTTTTAATAAAAATAAAATAATAAATACAAAAATTGATCGATCAAAATAAAAATGATTGAAATCAAAGGACAATTAATTTATTACCGCGCCTTCTCTTGTATTTAACTTGGAAACGCTTGAAGTAAGCTCTCGACTTTTGAGCTTTCACAAAAGCCTGTATGCATCATCATCATCATCATCATCATCATCATCATCATCATCATCAACCATTGGGTAAATGGAGAAAGAAAACATATATGAAACATTATTAATTGGCGCTGGATAATCGGAAATCTTACCATTTCACAACTGCTGCGGCGGCTCCGGTGCGGGAGGTTGGAAGAGGGAGTGAGAAATGGATGGGGGCGAGTGACAGAGACAAAGTGCCCTCAAATATAAACCCTAGTGGATTTATGACAACTTAGGGTTTTTAGTTGGGCCCTCACAAGTTTTCGTATCTGGGCTGGGCTTTTTCCTCACCACTCTCTTAACAACTCCTAGAATCGAATAACTTGCTATGAATAATGTTGCCTTCAATCACATGAACTAATATTATTATTATTATTATTATTATTATTACTATTAAAATGGCTTTCATTCAAGTTATATAAAAGTCCTTGCTGATCGTGCCTAATCAATTTATCTACAACCAACAGAAATCCATCATAGAATTTAATCTCCTTAAAACTCGTAGTAGTTATGTGTTCAAAAAAAAAAAACTCGTTGTAGTTACCAATATAACTATTATCTCACCATTTTACTAATTGTGGTTAGAGATTCGCATTCTATTATCTTCATACAATTGTATTTGGGTATTAATTGGGTTATTGGTTTCGATTTTGAACAACATCATCGAATTTGATTGTTCGAGTCTCTTCTCCAAAAAGTTTTCATGTTGATATTCTTCTATTTCTTCCAATTGCATTCATCTTCTTTGTTTATTGGCTTTTGTGACTCCACTTGTATATGTATGATTTTGGATCTCCAAGTTTTTTTTTTCAAGTTATTTTGTTTACTACTCATATTGTTTGCTTTGTTTAATCAATTTTTGGTTTACTCGTGGTTAATTTAATTTCATTGATATACTGTAACACTTCATTGTTCGATGGTTTTTTTAAAGGCATTCAACTATATCCATTAGATCATGTTTGATAGCTTTTTAGGACCCGATTTTTCACTCTCAGCTTTTTGTTTGGAAAACTTTTTTAAGACCACTTTTCCCTAACATTTTGAAAATTGAATATTTTCACCCTTATCCTTACATTTTCAGACATGTGAGATATTAGCCACTACATCAATCTACACATAAGTCTCTCAAACTCTAAAAAGTGATTGACATGTATTATTACAATACTTTATTCTCTTTTTCCTCTTCCCTTTGGGAACTCCAAAAAATAAAAATAAAAATTTTGGTATACAAGAGAAAAACAAAGTTCTTAGACTATATCATTATGTTAAGTAGAAAGAACGACATAGGGGGATCAAGTAAAAAGTTAAAATCCTCATGTGATTCATAATGATTCTTTGCTACCCATTCCCTAGCAAATTTTCGGAACGAGGTATCCATTTGATTTCATGACTCCAAGGCATGTGGAGCAGCTTTCGACAATCCTCGACCTTTTCTTATATCCTCAACCTCAACTTCAAGAACAAACGAACATGGGTTGTGCGCAACAAATCCCCACACCCAAGAGCCTCAATCATCCCTTTAAGACTCCCCTGATTGTTCCACGGTTATGGTGGCCACGGACGCTGCCGTCCACATTCAATTTGAACCAACCTTGTTTGGGTTTTTTTCAGCCTTCCATCTTCACGCCTCGCTTCTTACTCTGCATTGAACACAAGTAGGATCACATTTGCTTAATCTGCCCAATGATAGCAAAAGTGCTTGACGCTTTTCCTTTAAAATCCTATGATTTCTCGCTTTCCAAATATGCCATATCGTAGTGGCAAAGATAATCATCCACGACGCATTGGCGAACAACTAACATGAATTTTGTTGGCGACGCGTTGCAAACGTAAGAGTATAATTAGCATCACATAGAATTCATAACCATAAATGTAAACATAAGTAAAAAATTCCACAACGAGTAACAACAATGTATATCATGCTATTAACATAAATTACAATGCATAATATAAATAGACCTTTCACGACGCTATGAAAATTGCATTGAAGAAACGGACGAGTGGAAAGCTTAGCTCTCTCCCCTTAAGACCAATTTTCCTGGCTATCCTTCAAGCCCTCGTTTAGAAACGATCTCCCAAGGTACAACGTCCTCACAAACAAGGTAGTAGGTGAAGGGCAATACTACATTCTCAAAACGGACGCTAATGATATTTTTCAAAACTCTAAAAATATGAAATGAAATGTATATGCAGAAAGCTGTTGATTTTTGGATGGATTCTTCCTCTGTGCAGAGGTCCCATTGTATAGGGAAGAAAAATGATGCAAAAGCAAAAAACATCATTGAGATGATTAGTCATAACGTTTGACTCAATTCAAAAGCATTAAGGGAAATAATTACCGTTAATAATTTTACAAATCGTAACAGTTTTAGTGTGATTGATCATATTTTCGTCTAAATACGTAACGGATCAGTTAATACACAAGAATTAACTTAGGCAGAGATCTCGGGTTCAATTCTCAGCGGTTACAGTTTTAAATGTTTGCAATTAATTCGCAGAATAAAACATGCACTAAATACGTAACGAATTAGTTAATACACAATAATTAAGTTAGCCTAATGGTAATGGGCGAGCATGCACAAACTCTGAGGCACGGAGTACAAATCTGAGAAGCAGCAGAGCGAAATTTTATTTTTGAAGAGAGCTGCTCTTAGACTTTTGAAACCAGAAACAGGGGAAAATTTTTAGAACCAAAAAAACACAATTGCTGGAAATTTTGAAAACAAAGACGATCAAACCTTCTCGAGTAACTGGAAAATAACTTTTTAATAGAAAGAGAACAAAGCTTGCTGGAAATAATTTGATAGAGACCAAAACAGCTCTTTAGAAATTAAATTAAACAAGATAGTTACAGACTAAAACCGATTTGAAAGCAACACCTTTGAAAACCAATTATAAAACCAGTTGTTAACAAAATGGTACTGAAAATCGTTTAGAAAATTGCTAAATTTTGAAAAGCCAGAAGAAACAAAACCTACTTTAACAACTGGAAAAGGATTTAAAAGAGAAAATCCTCGAACTCAAACCTTGTAGCCAAAACCTTACTCGAACCAATTTTCAGACCAACAATGAAAAAGAAAATCCAGCAAACAACATAAATAAAACATGCAACAATATAAAAGATTAGCAACAACATATCGTGGAAAATAAAAGAAATAGTTTCCAGATTATAGATCACAACAACAGGTGCTAAACTGAAAATACAAAAACGGATTAGTAGATTAATAATAATAACCGTAAAATGTATAAACATTTCTGGAAATTAAAACACATATACGTGCAACACATAATATAAGTATATATAGAAATGGTCTTAAGATTGTTGGCGGCGCGTTGCAAACGTAAACGTATAATTAGCATAACATAGAATTCAGAACCATAAATGTGAACATAAGTATAAATTTCCACAATGAGTAACAACAATGTGTATCATGCTATTAACGAAAATTACAATGCATAATATAAAAAAATCTTTCACGATGGAACGAAAATTGCGTTGAAGAAATGGACGAGTCGAAAGCTTAGCTCTCTCCCCTTAAGGCCAATTTTCCTGGCTATCCTTCAAGCTCTCAGTTGGAAACGATCTCCCAACTGCACGAGGAGTCCTATTTCTCCCACATCACTACACCTTCTCCCTAACATAAATTAATATATACATGTTAATAGTGTAGCCTTTTTCCAATGCTGGACAAAATGCCTTACTCACTTAAGACAATGCACATTCACACTCTTAAAACTACTCGGGCTTACTCACTTAAGCCCAAACAAATTAGAATCAAGCCAATTTTATTAAAATTCTCCAACAATCCCCCACATGAATGTAATTGGTTGAAATGCACGTGAGCCTAACAAAGCTAAATGCAATTTCTGAGTTCTGACAGAACGTGTTGCATCATGATAGGTGGTTTCGTGCCTTAAACCTTTCCTAGTAAAATACCACTGGATATACTTGCCAACCAGTGGACGTGATGCCTTGAACTATTCGACGTTTTGTGTATAACAAGACAATGGTACTCACACAGTTCATTCCAATACCATATTGGTTCTCGCTGTTGTCCGTTTCGGCCTTGGACTGCCTAGGCAAATTTCATCGAATGCTTTAGAGATTTTGCCATTTAATTCATCTTTAGAAGCGGCCTCTCTTCATTCGACATATGTGATCTCTCATTAAGGGTATCCTGTAATACCCCGCTTGTGTCACAAAACATAAGGATCATTTGAACCTCAAGTTCTCCTTACCTGTACAGGTCTATCACTCTTTCATCTTAGAAATAGGTTGAGAACTCAATTTCCCGAGTGCTTTGTTCGACTCGCCCCCACGATTCGGTTGTCCCTTTGAACTTCCAAATTGGGGTTTACAATTCAGGTAGGGTTGCCATCATGGGGTGATGTCTTTTAGTGGCTCTAATCTAATTTCCTCGATGAACTTATTGCTTGGTCACATTAGACGTTTCGTCAATAGTCTACAATATTCTCTTTGACCTCTTAAAGTCTAAAGAAAATAGTCTGATTATTTTCTAACTTAAACGTTTAGAAAATTTGAACCAACATTTTTCTTTTCCTCTCGCCCCCACATTTCTTTTTTTTTCCCCATTGAAAGAAGTGTCTCGAGCCTCAAAGAAAATAGAATTATTTGACTTGCATACATAGCATTTTATTTCAACCATATTTGAATATTTAATCTATTATTTAGTAAAATAAATAGTATTAAATATCACTTGCTTCTCACTAAGCATTTTAATCTACATAATTATACTTGAACTCAACACAACTATATATATATATATATATATTATCCAAATATACGATTCTCACACTTGTATTATTTCTAACAACTATATATATATATATATATAACATACAAGTCTCACACTTGTATTATTTCCAACAAGTATATATATATATATATATATATATATATATATATATTCCTTAAAGAAAAAAACATCACAAGCAATCAAAAGAAATTCTATTCATAATATTATTTGATTACATTCAAATACTTAGTCTCCTCTCACGAGACTTTTTATTACAAATATTTAAATTACTAGTCTCCTCTCACGAGACTTTTTATTACAAATATTTAAATACTAGTCTCCTCTCACAAGACTTTTATTACAAAGTGATTATTTGATCGCTAGCTTTAGTACTAGCATCACCCTTACGTGCAACAGTCATCACTGACATCTTGAAAAGGTTGTGGGTCAAATATTCCTTTCCCACAAAGGTTCCTCCCTCAGACAGGATGACCCTGTTAGACTCAAAGACGAGCCTAAATCCCTTTTTGTTCATCATCGAACCGAATATGAGATTCTTCTGGATTTCTGGAACGTGAAGGACATCACTCAATGCCACCATCTTCCCCGAGGTCATTTTAAGTACCGCCGTTCCTTTTCCTTCTACTTTTGAAATAACAGAATTTCCCATATAGCATTGCTCATTCTCAACAGTTTGGTATATTTTGAAAATCCATTTGTTTGCAAAAATGTGTCTGGTAGCCCATGTATTACCCACCACTCTTTGGAGTTTCCTCCAACCAGGTTGACCTTAGACACCACCGCACTCAGATACTTATCATCATCCGAGTGTGGATTGCCTCAGCTACATTGGCAAGTGATTGCTTGCCTTTCCCCTTATTCTTGCCCTTGTGGTCCTTTTTGGGACATCGACGACAATCCTTAACCTTGTGGCTGGCTTTGCCGCAAACATAGCAGTCTCCGGAAAATTCTTTTTCTTTTCCTTGTTCTTTGGAAACATCAGAATGCTTCATCTTCTGCCCATTTGAGCTATCTCATGCCTCTATCACGTGGTCCTTTGAAACCACGCCATCCGGTTTTCTCTCCACCTTCTGGTTGTCTTGTTCAATGCACAACCTCCGAACAAGATCCTCAAGACCCATTTGCTTTCGCTTGTGTTTCAAGTAGCTCCTGAAGTCCTTTCATGAAGGTGGCAAATTTTCAAAAGTGTCAGGTAAAGGCATCCCTTTCACCGCAAGCTCGTTGAAGATCAGTTGCAATTCTTCACATTGCTCCACTACATTTTTCCCATCTACCATCCGGTAGTCATGGAATCGCCAATCCACAAATTTCTTTGCCCCAGCATCGTCGACTTTATTCTTCGTCTCCAACGATTCTCAAAGATCCCTCGCGGTCTCTTTTGGAGAATACACGTTAAAAAATGCATCGTCGAGAGCATTCAGTACATAGTTTCGGCAAAGGTAGTCGCCGTTGGACCAAGTCTCCATCTTTCCAACATATAAGGAATCCTCACGATCCTCTCTTGGTTTCCCCCCTTGAGTGAATTGGTCAAGTTAAGGGTCGTTAGGAAGAATAACATCTTTATGTTTCCAATGCTTGAAATTCAAACTCTTGAACTTCTCCGGTTTCTCCAGCTAAGGGTACGACATTGGGGGGGGTCCTCACGACCGGCATAACAGCGGCCTCAGTACCGCTCGCATGTTGTTGCGTGCCAGCCTCAGTGCTGCCCGCGTTCGAGGAAGTCTCGATGCTATTATTGGTGGATGTATTATCACCGACCATATCTAAATAATTCAAAAAAGTCTCACGCTTTAAAATTATTTCACAAGGCACATAAGCATGCTTATCAAATTTCATCACGAGTTTATAATATATTTAACATAACGCATGAACAAAATAATTAACTACTGCAGATCAGTCATTATAAGTATACAGTAACATATGCTTTAAATCAAAATAACTCATAGACTAACAGTAAGAAGCACATGTCATTAGATGTGTACAAAAACCCGCTCACCCGCCCGACCCACTCGCACTCGGCCGCCTTCACCCGCACCAGCCATGATTTTAATTTTTTGTACATGTAGGTGGGTTGGTTTTGTGTCAACCCACTCAATATCGGTCGGGTGGTGAGTTTACCTTGTCACCCGCCCGCCACCCGCTTCACCCACACATTTGTTTATTATAAGAATTTAAGCTACCTATCAAGCTACTTCTACAAAAGAAAAAGATTTATTTAGTTGGGATTGCTATTATTCGTCACTTTGAGATGCATAAGTAAGAATAAAATCATAATAAACCATCAAACTATGAAGTTAAGGGATGAATATTATAATGAATATGTTTACTTTATACGTTAATGAGAGTGTTGTATTATAATTTATGTCAAACATATCATGTTAAATCTTTTATACTTCAATTGCAAATGTAAATATCAATGTAATATTACAAATATAGAAGTAATATATATGTATTTCTTATGGTATTGATTGTGTATATTTGATTGTGTTAAAACCCACCATCCGCCCGCCAACCCACTTTACCCGTCACCCGCATGATTTTGATAATTAAATAATCCGCACGGTTGAAGAAATTGGCAACCCGCTATAAGTGGGTATGGTGTATTTTTTTGTTGCAGCCCGCAAATATCCGCCTGCGTACCTACATGTCACTAAGGTAGAGATCTCGGGTTCAATTCTCAACAGTTACAATTTTAAATTTTTGCAATTAATTCACAAAATAAAGCATGCACTAAATACGTAACAGATCAGTAAATAACTAAATACACAAGAATTAACTTAGGCAGAGATCTCAGGTTCAATTCTCAGCAGTTACAATTTTAAATTTTTGCAATTAATTCACAGAATAAAACATGCGTTAAATTTGTAACGGATCAGTTAATACACAATAATTAACTTAGGCAGAGATTTGGGGTTCAACTCTCAGCAATTATAAAATTTTAAATTTTTGCAATTAATTCGCAGAATAAAACATGCACTAAATACGTAATGGATCCATTAATACACAAGAATCAACTTAGGCAGAGATTTCAGGTTCAATTCTCAGCAGTCACAATTTTAATTTTTTGCAATTGATTCGTAGAATAAAACATGCACTAAATACGTAACGCATCAGTTAATACACAAAGAATTAACTTAGGCAGAGATCTCGGGTTCAATTCTCAGCAGTTACAATTTTAAATGTTTGCAATTAATTCACAGAATAAAACATGCACTAAATATGTAACAGATCAGTTAATACATAAGAATTAACTTAGCCTAATGGTAATGGGCGAACATGCACAAACTCTGTGGCACGGAGTACGAATCTGAGAAGCAGCCGAGCGAAATTTTATTTTTGAAAAGACCAGCTCTTATTAGACTTTTGAAACCGGAAACAGAGAACAAAAACCTTATCGAGTAACAAAAGCTTGCTGGAAATATTTTGACAGAGACCAAAACAGCTCTTTATAAATTAAATTAAACAAGATAGTTACAGACTAAAACCGATTTGAAAGCAACACCTTTGAAAACCAATTGTTAACAAAATGGTACTGAAAAACGTTTAGAGAACTGCTAAATTTTGAAAAGCCAGAAGAAACAAAACCTACTTTAACAACTGGAAAAGGATTTAAAACAGAAAATCCTCGAACTCAAACCTTGTAGTCAAAACCTTACTCGAACCAATTTTCAGACCAACAATGAAACAGGTCTTGGAGGAGGATATGGAACCGGGGATGGGGGTTAGTCTGGTATTCGAGCGAGAGCCGACGTAACTAAACCATTAATGTGATACTTAAAACTTAGAGGCTTAAGGGGGAAGAGCTGTTGGTGGGATTCACGTACAAAAAACTCCAGAACTTTTGTTATCTGTGCGGCATCATCGACCATATCGCGGCGGACTGTGAGTTACGCTATGATATGGGCGAAATTACGAAGGAGACAATACTACCCTATGGACATTGACTTAGGGAAGGTTCAGACACTCCTGGGATCAGGCCTCGAACTTCGAGAGACATACAAGTACTTACTCGAACAATGCTCAAATCTGATTCGGTTAAGAGTAAAGAATCGGCGGACGACTCGGCGAGTTCGTCATCTCAACATATGAAAGGGGATGATCAGGCTATGGTGCGAATTGTGGAGGAACATGTTAACAAAATGACTTGCAATGTGGGTGATAAACATGAACTGAAGCATGCTGAAGTGGAGAAATCAATTTCAAAAATTATACCTGACTTGATTATGGATGATACAATGTCATTTACTATTGAAGAATTAATTATTAATCAAGGGAAAGAGAATGTGGAAGTGATTGATGATGTGTCCATGCATGCACGTATAAAGTCCAATAAGGGTTATGTCGTACCGCTAAATCAATATCGGGTACTCTCAGATCTTACAAATCTGGGCAAGGGAGAAGAGGGAGTTTCTAATATGACTAAGGTCCCGAGTTTCAATGGGGGTACGGGCAAAGGGCTGAAATGGAAAGAGAAGGGGCGAAAAAAGGGTTCTACGGGATTTAAAGTGGGAGACAGAGTTTTCGGGGGGATAGAAAAGATGGGACCGGCGGTGTGACAGAAGAGAATGCTCATTGATGAGGAAAACTTGGGACCATCGATGAAGAAGCTGAACCGAGATGAGACAGCAACGATACAATGCACCTGTACTTCGACGCAGGCTGCAGAGTAGTCTCCCCGATCATCATGAGTATATTGAGTTGGAACTGTCACGGATTGGGGCGCCCTTGGACAGTTCATGAGCTTCGGGGTGCAGTTGCCCGCTACAACCCCTCTCTAATCTTTCTTATGGAAACTAAATGCTACTCGAGAAAGATAGAGATTCTGAAACAACAGATTGGTTACTTTGGTGTAGCAGTGGATGTTAGAGGAAAATTGGGTGGGCTTGCTTTGCTTTGGAAGAAGGAGATTTTGGGTAGACTTCTTGGTTTGTCTCGATATCATATTGATATCCTGATTGAACATGAGGACCATAGCAAGAATTAGAGATTTACAGGGTTTTACGGGGAACCGAATTTGAGCCTCAGACACAGATCATGGAGTTTGTTGAATAGATTACCGCACCTTTCATCTTTGCCATGGATTTGTGGGCGAGACTTCAACCAAATCATGAGCCAGGACAAAAATGAAGGAGGTGTCTCTAAACCAGCATGGTGCATTAGGAACTTTAGGGAGGCTCTACTCGATGCGGGCTTAACAGACTTGGGTTTTGAGGGGCGTATGTTCACTTGGTGTAATAGGAGAGAGGCGGAGGACACAGTTTGGGAAAGGTTGGACAGGGCATGAGCAACGAACCTTTAGAGGGAGATGTTCCCCAATGCGAGGGTAGAGAATTTCACGACGAGACATTTTGATCACTCATGCATTCTTGTAACACTGGTACCTTCTGGCGTGTCCAAGAACGAATGGAGGTGGGATAAAATCTTTCGGTTTGAGGCGTTATGGGCTAGAGATGGGGATTGCAAGGGGCTGGTCGAACAGTGGTGGGGGGAACCGGGGAGCAACGCTCATCATTATGATCTTAAGAATAAGCTTGATAATTGTTGTGTGGGGTTTGTTAAGTGGAAAGAGTCATCGGGGTCAGAAATTAAGAATTATATAGAGAAGTTAACGAAGGAACTCAATGCTCTTAAGGAGGGAGAGATCTTGGTCAAATACAAACAAAGAGAAGTCGTTCTTACGAGGGATCTGGAACTAATGTTGGACAAGGAGGAACTTTTTTGGAAACAAAGAGGCAAGGTCCAGTGGCTTAAGGAGGGGGATAGAATTACAACTTATTTCCACCGGAGGGCGAGCGAGAGGAGGAAGATGAACAATGTTAAAGGGATCCGAGACAGTGAGGGGGTTTGGCAGGACACTCGTAAAGGGGTAGAGGAGGTGGTTGTGGACTACTTCCGATCAATTTTCAAGTCCAATTGCTTTACTATTGATTAGATTGAGGATGCGGCGCTGAGTTCGATCCAAGCTAAGGTAAGCCCGGAGGTGAACGAGGAGCTTAGCCACCCGTTTACGCCAGAGGAGATAACTAAAGCTTTTTTTGACATGTATCCATATAAATCTCCCGGCCCGGATGGGTTTTCTCCTGTGTTTTACCAAAAGTTCTGGAATATTGTGAGCTCTGACGTTATTTCTTTTGTCCTTAATTTCTTGAATAACCGTGTTTTCCCTGTTTCAGTGAATTACACTCATATTGTTGTTATCCCTAAGTGCACAGATCCGAAGCTAATAACCCAGTTTCGACCTATCTCCCTGTGTAATGTTAGTTTTAAAATAGCGTCAAAACCAATAACTAATAGGATTAAGCCGTACCTCTCCGATATTATCTCTTATGTGCAATCTGCGTTTGTTCTGGGTCGGCTTATCACTGATAATATCCTTGTGGCTTTTGAGGTTAACCATTTCTTGAAGAATAGGAGGACGAGAAAAGTGGGACACGTGTCGTTAAAGTTGGACATGAGTAAAGCATACGATCGGGTCAAGTGGTCCTTTCTTGAGAAGGTACTTCTTAGATTAGGCTTTGAGTGTCAATTTGTTGCCCTTATTATGTTTTGTGCCACTACTGTTTCTTACTCTCTAATGATTAATGGTTGCGAGATTGGTTTTATTAAGCCTGAGAGAGGTTTAAGGCAGGGCGACCACCTGTCGCCATATCTTTTTCTCTTTGTTACTGAAGTGTTTTCAGGGTTGATCTGGGAAGCTGGGCGTAACCGTAACATTATAGGGCTTGCTATGTGCAGATCGGTGCCTAGGGTATCACATTTGCTGTTTGTAGATGATACCTTACTTTTCTGTGAGGCGAATGGTCCAACGGCTTGCGAGATTAAATAAATTTTGTGAAGATTTGCAAGGGCTTCTGGTTAGGAAAGTAATGTGGAAAAATCAGTTGTGGTCTTCAGTAAGAACACTTCAGCTGATTGCAAAAGAGAAGTGGAGGAAATTATTGGTGTACGAGTGGCTGAAAAGCATGACCTGTATTTGGGTATGCCGGCTGTGGTGGGAAGGTCTAAAAAAGAGTTATTCAACTATCTGAGAGACAAAGCGGGGAAAAGGTTTCAAGGCTGGAAGAAGATGACACTCTCGGGAGCGGGGAAAAAGGTACTCATTAAATATGTAGCTCAAGTTGCCATCTTTTGTTATGAATTGTTTTCGTCTACCGGACACCTTAATTAATGAGCTTGAAGCTATGACTAAGAATTACTGGTGGGGAGACGGGGCGATGAAGAAGATTAACTGGTTCGCGTGGGATAAATTGTATGTGAGCAAAGATCGTGGAGGCATGGTTTTCGCAACCTTCGCGTATTTAACTTGCCGTTGCTCGCGAAACAAGCTTGGAGAATATGGAAATTCCCGGATAGCTTAGTGGGGCATATTTTTAAAGCTAAATACTTTCCTAAAAGTACTATTTTTTAGGCGGAAAAGGGTAGTGGGCATACGTTTTCATGGCGAAGCATTCGCGACGCTGTCCATATTCTAGAAATGGGACTTCGGTGGCGTGTGGAAGACGACAATACTATCAGATTGTGGCATGACAGGTGGCTACCACGACCAATTTCTTTTAAACCGATCACTCCTCCAGCTGAGGGTAGCTCGAACCTCAAAGTTCAAGATCTGGTGAATGAAGACACATGCTGGTGGGATTCATTGCGAGTGCGAGAGCTTTTTTGGAAAGAAGACGCAGATTTAATCCTTTCTATACCGCTGGGTTCTCTAGATTATTGTGACTTTCAGATTTGGCATTATTCTAAGTCGGGGATTTTTACGGTTCGCAGCGCTTATTTCTTGATTATGGAGCAAAATTTGACCCGATAGACCAACTTAGGCTCTTGTAGCTCGACGGTGGATTGGCACAAGATCTGGAGACTTCACTATCCCAAAAAATTAAACATTTTGTATGGAGGGCCTGTAAGAATATCCTCCCAACGCGGCTTACTCTTCTTCGTCGTCACGTCGGGTCAGACTCTACTTGTGTTATATGCGGTGGGGAATTTGAGGACGTCAAACACGCTTTATTCTCATGCCACGCAGCGAGGCAAACATGGGCCCTTGCGCACATGTCTACTATTGCATATATCATAGAGGAGGAGGGTGTGTTGGATTGGTTTTTTCGGATTAAAACGCTGAAGGACTCAGAGCTGGTAACTAAAGCTGTGACACTTTGCTGGATGCTCTGGACCAACCGGAATAAGGGAGCAGCGAGTGAGAAGATTATGATGCCGATGGAGATTGCCACAGTTTGTGATGTCTACCTCAATTCATGGTGTTCAGCAGCAGGTGCGAGCTCGGGGGCTGCTAATATTGAGAAGGTCCAGTGGTCTCCGCCGTGTAATCCTTGGATCAAATGCAATGTTGACGGGGCAGTGTTTGAGGAGGAGGGTCGATCGGGGATTGGCATTATTTTTTGCGACTACGAGGGTACTTTTCTTGCTCGTATCCAGCGGTTATTTTCGCAAAAACTGGGACCACTTAATTTCGAAATTATGGCTATTCGCACAACGGTTCTCTTCGCAAGCTCGAGGGGGTGGCACGATGTTATCTTTGAGGGCGATAATTTGGATGTTATCCACTCTATTAGGCATAGGAATGAGCTGGGGGAGGAGAAGTAAGTATCTATACTGTTAGCTTTTAATTTTGTCTTTACAAATTCTCTAAATATGCTTAATTTTATTGAAGTTTTTAATACCATACATTTTCATTCAACCAAATAACGGTACAAGTTTTTATTGTACTGTGATTAACTAGTATCAAAGCCAAACAATTTCAAGTATAATAATTTAATATACACATATATATATATATATATATATATGAGTATATATATATATATATATATATATATATATATATATGAGTATATATATATATATATGTGTGTGTGTATATATCTCTGTGCGTGCGCGCGCATGTGTGAACTGCTGAAAGTATATGGAATGTGCTGTTAAAAGACCAAACACCCTTGTGGAATTTAGTTTAATTGCATAAACATTGCTATTCTTTGAAGTTAGTAATTACACAAGCGCCATTCAAAATACAGAAAAGGGCGACATATACGTCCTCGCAAGAATCGATTGATACCAAATTGCTCATATGCCTGAAAAATAATTGGTGAGGCAATATCGTCCGGGCCCGGATAGTCGGGGTGTTTGGAGATATTATTACTCAAGTATTTGTGTTCGGAACGCCAATCTCGAATTTGAGGAAATGAGTCACAATATTTTTATTAAGGACTTTAAGTAAAGTACAAGGGGTCGTGTGAAGTACACAAGTTAGAGCTAGAAAAATGGGATAAATTCTAAGTACAAGTAGAGTGTATGACAATGGAGAATATTGATGTTTTCGTGTGGAGAGGATTAGTGCTTGAATCCTAGCCCTCTTTGCTGAGAAATGGGGACTATTTATACTGTAAGTTCAAGGGTCTTTGGCCAATGAGGGTTGGTCTTGCCGCCTTTGCTGGTGCCTAATGGTGTGAGAGTCTTATGCACCAACGGTCTTCGGGGGTAGTCTGAGCCAATGCATGTGGTTCGGTCTGCACCAATGATATTTGTTGCTTTCTGCCCCCAATGAATGAGTTGGACCAATGAGGGGATGGTCTTTCCTCGTTATAAGGGTAGTCGTGATGTTGGGAGAGTTGGACCGATGGGGGATGGTCTTTCCTCGTTATTAGGGTAATCGTGACGTTGGGAGTGGTGATGACGAATAATGTGTCTTTCGAAGGTGAGTTGGAGGTCGTGGTTGATTCGGTACGTCCTTTCAGGTCGTCTTGTTGATCATGAGTTGATTATGGTGGGTCTTTGACCTTGCATTGTCTTTACTCGTGTCCTTAATGTTGGTTATGTGCTCATGTTTCCTCAATTTTGGCTTAAGTGTTGGTGACGGCTCCTCGGGCGTCTCGTGGAGTGTTAATTGTTCCGAGGGTAGCTATTCTTTTGAACTGGAGGGGGGGTCTCAGGTCGTTTTGTCGTGGGGACCCTGATCTTAGGTAGGTCTTAGGTTATTGGGGGGATGTGTTTGAGCCTTCGTGGCCTCACCCCACCCGTAAGGCATTGGCCAGGTTTGGGGGTACCTTTCTCCGAGTGTTTAGACCGAGTACCCTTGGTGGGTGTTTTCGGGTCGTGACTCAGGGGTACCGTCTCCAGAGTTTGGACCATCTACCTTTATTTGGGCGGAGGCGGGTCATGGCCGTTACGTATTTCCCCACAAGACCGTGGACAATTTTTTTTAAGGGTACCCGCTTTTCCGCCCCTCTCCTAGGGTGGGGCAGATTATGCATCATCAGGAGTCCCCCCAGTTCCGAGTGTATTTTGTAGAAATCACTTGGAACTCATTAAATGAATCTTTGTGCTGTCGAGTTTTTTCTGAAGATGTGGTCCATCTTGCCCCACGTGGCGCTGAGTTGGTCACGCGTCAATGGCATCATTTGAGCTGCTCCACCTATAAATTGAAGGGGCTCGTAGTGATTTGTCTTCATTCACCCGAGTTTTCTTGTTGTTCCCTCTCTTTTCTCTCTCTTTGGTACTTTGCATTTTTTTCAACGATCTGATGGGTTCTGCGAGCAGTTTCGGCGAGGAGGCGCCCGATATGGTGCAACGATGGACGATGTCTGATGTGGAGGGCGGATGTGTTGTGGTGTCGCCTTCTGCTGAAGAAGCATCGCGACGCCGTCACGTTGGTTCTAGTTTAGTGGAAACTTTCGCCAAAAAAGCGAAAAAGGTGATGGCGATGGCGACGCCACCTAGGGTTTTAGCTGGTGGTGTACAAAGTTCGGTGAAATCTCTAGACGAGATCAAGGCTGAATTTTCCAAGTATGGGGCGAGTAGTGATGGTCTGGAGCTTGCGGTACCTCGAGGTCACGAGAGGGCTACTTCTCCTCGCTCCGGCTACTACACCGCATATTTCATGCAGATCAAGGTGGGGCTGAGATTTTTCCTCCCTGTTTTCTATCGGGAGGCCTTCAAGGCCTGCATGCTTTATCCGAGTCAGCTTTCTCATATCGGATGGTCGCCTCTTGCGGCATTTGCCTTTATTTGCGCGGCCTACGCACAATCCTATACGGTGTACGGACCTTTGATTTGGCGAGCTCGTCGTTAGACAAACTTTTTTTCACTTTCACCATGCGAAAGTCGACGAAGAGGATTATTCACGACCTCCCGAGTTCTCACAGCAGCTAGAAGGAGAAGTTTTTCTTCGTTTGACCCACAACCTAGGGCCTTCTGGATGATGTTCCGAAGGAGTGGAATCTCGACCCTCGAATTCCAGCAGACCCGGACCATGCAAAGGCCAGGGAGGAGTTGACGGATGAGGGGTTCTTTGACCAAGGTTTTAGCTGGAACAAGATGTCCCAGGTCAACGTGTTTTCGGCCCTTTAGGAGAAGTGTGGCCTGGACGACCTACTGGCTTCAGAGTCTTTCGTGGGGATCCATCATCTCGAGATTAGTAAGTATTTTTTATATTTTTAGTAGATATTCCTTCTTCGGGTTTTTCTTCCTTTTTGAGTCGAAATCTTGATCTTGCAGAGACTATCATGGAGATGCTGAAATGCGATGCTCCCCCTCCTTGTCCTTCTAAGAAGAAGAAGAAGAAGACCATTGCTCCTAAAACTCAGAGGACAGGGGGTCGGCTACATCAACGGCATCAGCTAACGAGCCTTCTGGAGAGAAAAGCGCTTCGACAGAGGCCCCCTCCCGTACAAGCCAGTCGAGAGAGAAAGAGATCGAACTGGTCGGAAGAAAGAGGCATTTAGAGCATGCCGAGGTCTCCTACAAAAGTAAGGTGATCTTGGTTCAGGATTCTGTGAACGAGGGTCTTGTTCAGGCGCATGTGGGAGATAGTCCCACCGCCTCTCGTCTTTCCCCGGTTGTGCAAATGGGGTCTGGGGCGACCAAAGACTCGTTCACGTTGCACTATTCTTTGGCCATGCGAGCTGACATTGGTGGTACCCCCGGGGTCAACCTTCTACACCCCAATCCCCGACCGAAGAAACAAAGTCGGTGGCTGAGAAGTCTTCTTCGCCCCTTCCCCAACGTCATGGAGTTGGGCCTTTGGACTTCCAGGTCACTCCTATTGAGGACGTCGGGACTTGGGGTCAGGTCACCTTTCCTCTAGTGCAATCTCTTTTGAGGAGTGCGGCGAGCCTGAGAGCTCGAACTCTGGGTCTTTCCGACGAGTTGGCTCGTCTTGGCTCTTCTCCGACCCTCTCTCTACTGGATGTCCAAGAGTTGGGCTTGGTTGCGCAACTGTGCGCAACCTTGGTAAGTGAGGTTGTTGTAAGTATGTTTATTTTTTTCTTCTTGAGTTTCTTTGACTGACACCTGTTTCTTTTGGCAGGCCCCCGTGGGAATGAGAGGTTTGTATCGGTTCTACGAGAAGGCAGTCCGAGAGAGGGATGCTATGAAGGGATCGAAGCAACAGTTGAAGGATCGCCTGGCGACTTCTGAGAAGGCAAGGGAAGCCTTAGTCGGGCGGGAGGCTGAGCTGGTCGGACAGCTCGAGACTTCGGAAAAGTTGGTGAGGTCACTTCGAGAGGTTATGAAAAAGACCATAACGGAGTAGGACGAGCGTCTAGCTGCTCGCGAGAGGGAGGTAAGGGAGCGGCTCGCCCCCTGTTTCGAAGGTAACCTCATGTGGGGTTTTCGAGCTTGTCGTCAGCTTGGCATTGTAAAGAACTTCTTTCGCTCCGACGTTGACCCCTAGAGGCTATCTACGACCCAGATGTTTTGCCCTGAGAAGTCGAACGATACTCTGAACCTCCTTCCCAGTCGTGGTTCGGCGGCCTGAAGTTCTCCTGCCCCTTCTACGATGGCAAGCCCCAGTCACAAGGGGTGGGTAATCAAACCCGAAATTCGGGTACCCTACCCTACCCGATCGGGTAATACCCGAATTTTGGGTTTTACGACCCGAACCGTATCCAAAAATTCGAGTACCCTAATCGATTAGGGTAATTCGGGTACGGGTTCGAGTAGGGGTTTTCAAAAAATTAGGGTACCCGATACCCGGTTAGAATATTATATTATTTTTTTCCATTTTTCTTTTTCCCTTTCTTTTCTTTTTCTTTCTATTTCTTTCTCTTTCAGTTCACTGACAGTCCCTATCTTTCCTTTTTTCTTTCTTTCTTTCCTTTTTTTTCTTTGTTTCTTTCCACGGGGTTTCCTTTTTTCTTTCTCTTTCTTTCTTTCCTTTATTTTTCTTTCTTTCTTTCCAGCGGGCAGCAGCTTTCTTTTTTTTTCTATCTCTCAACTGGCGATGCTCCGCAGTGGTCGGCGGTCAGCAGCTCTCGCTCTCTCTCCCTCTCAACAGGCGCCGCCGCAGCGGTCGGCGGCGAGTCGGTGACGCTCCCTCTCTCTCCCTCTCAACTGGCGGCGACGCTCTCGCTCTCTCTCCCTCTCAACCGGCGGCGCCGCAGCGGTCGCTCTCCCTCTCTCTCAAAATCACATGTTTTCAATTTAAAAACAGGGGAGTGGACAAAAATGGCACTGGCCAATTTTCGGGTACCCCAAACCCAAAGTTTAGGGTACCCGACCCGATCCAAGATCGGGTACCCGATTTCCAGTGGCCATTTTTGGCCACTGGACACCATTCGGGTACCCCAAACCCAAAGTTTTGGGTACCCGAAAGTTAGGGTACCCGATTCCATTCGGGTATCCCAAACCTCGATAGGGTATCGGGTAGGGGTTTTACCCAACGCGAATATACGTGTACCCTACCCGAACTACCCGATACTCGAAAAAACCCTACCCAAACCCACCCCTACCAGTCACACCCCTCATGCGTAGATAGTTATAGGGACCCTTGTGGCCGTGTTGGCCTTAGTTTGCTTAGTTTTTTTTCTTTCGTTTCCTGGGGTTGTACTAGGTCGTCCCCTCCCAAAGTTTTTTATTATGATTGGAATTTTTGAAGCTTGATGTGTACTCTGTCATCGTATTTTTTGTTTTTAGCCTTCCGAGTGGGCTTTTCCTTTCCTTCTCCACTGGATGAACTCTTCCCCTTTATGTTCAACTTTTTTGCACTTACCACGACCATGGTTTTTTTGTTGTTGTGAGTAATCGCGATCGTTGGAGCTCGGGGCTGTTAAGTCGCCATTTTGTGCGACTTGTCCGAAGGTCACCCGTTTTATTGGGAGGTCGATCGAGCTTTCCCCTATTGGGCCTCAGAGCATCACAGTGGGTACCGATCTTTAGCTCCAACAATGGAGGTGGTCTGGTGTACGACTTACGGGGTAGTCGTGGATTTGAATTGGCCCGCCTTTTCATTTTCCCAAACACCCACCTTGGGAAGAGGTGCCTCATTTAATGCAAAAAAACGTGGGGAGTTGGTGTGCGAATTTATCTTCCCTATGGTGACGTCTGACATGCTAGGGTTACAGTGATTCGGGGAAGGTGGCGGTTCGTCTGGGTCAGGAGTGGGGAACCAAAAGGTCCCACCTTTTGAATTGTAGGCGTGGAAACGGGACGACTCAGGATATGAACCTTCTTTTCCCGTCTATATAAACATAGCCACCTTCGTTCTTCTTCTTCATCACTTCAAAACTCATCTTTCCTTTGTAGAAACACTTCTCCCTTTTCTTCCTTTTTTAGAACAATGGTTTCTTAGGCCACCACTACTTTTTCCAGCAACGAGGATTCGTGTGATTCTCTTGTCTCTTGTCCTCCCTTGCAGTGGAGTAGCGTTTCCACTTCTTGTTGGAGTCAGCAAAGAAGGGTTGCGCATTCCTCTTCTGTTCGTTTTGACTCACGGTGACGGGAGCGAGATTGTGATACTGCCATTCCACATGTGATGACATCGAATCGTGTTTTTGCAGTCTTCGACCGTCGGGCTCCCTATCGGAATGCGACGGAGGGTGCCATGTTCCAGAGCGAGCATCTAGACCCAAAGCGCATGACCGGTAGGCTTTGGGTTGGATCTACGCCCTCCATGATGAATATGGTAGAGATCGGCTCTTTGTTGGTGGAGTACAACATTCCCCTTGAGCAGTTCATATCATCATCCCCTCGGAGACGCATAGGGCTTTCAACCCTTCCGAGGGTTATATGATGGTATATGCGGAGCAAGTGCATTGTGGACTTCGCTATTTTTTCCATCCGGTGATGATACAACTCTTTGAGTTCTGGAAATTGTGTCCGAACCAACTAACTCCGGCATCTTACCGCCAGCTGGTGGGGTTTATACTTTGCTGCCATCTGTTAAAACTTCCGTGCACTCATGTGACCGTGGTAGGGGCGTTTATCTTAAAGGCCACCGCGAATGGCTCGCCCTTCTTCTCACTCTCGGTGCGGGATAGTAAGCGGGTTCCTAATTGTGGCGTTCAACGGTCCTGCCAGCAATAGTGACTGGCGTCAGAGATATTTTTTTGTGGCTCCCCTAGGAGAGTCGTCAGATCTTTGGGAAGGTGTGCCCCGAGTTTGGGGGCCGCGTTATGTTTACCTGACCCTCTCGGTTGCTACATAGGATGCTTCCTATTTGGAGGAGAGAGGCCTCTTCGATGGCCACTACGACGTGTCATCGATGCTGAGCAGTCCCATGGTCTTGCTTCTGGCCGGTCTGCAAGATGGGCTTGTGGAGGAACGTCCTAACCATTTGACAATTCGACAACACTCGGAGTTTCGTAAGTGCTTTTTGGCAAAAGAAAAAAAAAACCGAATGTTCCTCGAAACCTCTTATCCAAGTATATAGAGTATACTCCCTTCTTTTTGTTTTTTTTACTGACCCTTCATGATGTTGGTCTGTAGGTGCAGAGATATCGTCTAATGCTCGTCGAACCTTTAGAGGTGACGTGTCAACACTATCTGACGGAGGCTCGGATTTTTCTGTGTCAGGGGTCGTGGTTTATCTGCGACCTTGGAATCAGTGGGACCCTCAGGTTCTTTAGACAACTAGTACTGCCCTAAGGCTCCCGAGAGCCCATCTACTACTGATGTGGATGTCGTGATGGCGGAGGCTGGTGAGGGGGTTAACTCCAAAGGTATGCCCCAACTTATGGACTCGATAATGGCTAAACATTTTGCCTGTCATTTTATGCCTCCGTTTGGTACCAAGCTTGATTTTGAGCCCTTGCCAATATCGTCGTTTAACTTGACAGATAAGGCGCATGTCGTTGGTAACCCTTCGAAGAAGAGGGATGGGGACCGAGAAGTGGGCGCGTCTTCCTCGAAGAAGGATAAGGGTAAGGAGGTGATTGAACCTTTACCGTTTGTAAAGGATTGCCGCCCCGAGTCTCCCCCGAAGAGGAGCAAGCTTAAGTTAACCCCGGAGGAAGAAGATTTTTTTCGTACTCCTGCGGTGCCTTCGTTTTTGTTGAGGGATACAAGGACCCAGACCACTACATGTCTTTTGTTAGTGGGATCTTGAATCCTGGGATCGTGAGATCCTAGGGGGCTTCGGTGATGCCGCTTTGTGGGAACGTTTCTGTCAGAGCATCTGTGAAGTAACGCCCGCCCTTTTGATGCTTGTGTTTCTCTTACAATGATCGTTGTTCTCATGATCAATCTTTTATTTTGCAGCTTACTATGCTTTGGGATGCACTAGACACATATAGGGCCAACCCTACTGTTCTATAAGCTGTGGTGGAGGAGCATAATGCTCTCCGAGCCTCACTTAGACATGCTTGCGAAGAGACTACCCAGCTGGAGGCGGCTTTAAAGGAGGCTCGTAGGCATATGGCCGAGTTGAAAGCGTCCTTGGATCAGGACTTGGGGGACTTGAGAGCGTCCTCTGATGCAAAGGTCGAAAGGTAGGAGCACAGGGATAGAGAGGCCATCTGAACTGTGGAGAGGTCAACCCACTCCTGGAGGAACTAGATCTATTAACCCGCCAACTCGAGGATGCAAGGAGAGAGCTTCAGGTGGGTGTTGCCAGTGCCAGCCTTAACTCGGTCGTGCCGCCCCGAAACCATGTATTGGCGTCCGAGACGAGGGACCTTGTCAGGATCGGATACGGGATGGTGGTGTCCTCCTTTGTTTCTCTCTCTTGCGTCCCTCGACGGTTGGCGCTTCCCAGGTTGGAGTTTTTCTCTACCTCCTCAAGTGTTTCCTCTTTGAACCCTCGTAGGGCCCTTTCCGGGTTTTTGATGATGCCTGGCCCGACTGAGTTATCCGCTGAGGAACGTCGGGCCTGGATCAAGGCCGAAAAGCGCCCCACAAATGAGTAGTTTTAGCCGGGCGTTGCCCTTGTTTCTTTTTCGTATGCCGCTCTATATGGGAGTGATTTTGCCGCTGTGTATGGGCATTTTTTGTAATTTGTCGCTTGTATGGGCGAAGTCCCCTCAATTCTCGTTTTTTTTTTTGTTGGTCGTTTTAGGCCTGTTAATGGAAGATTACCTTTTGGGCTCTTTGTGAGTCATAAGCCTGGAATTTTTATCGAACGTAGTTATTTTATTGTCGATGGTATGTTTGCTTTTCCACGGGTATAACCGCTAAGTCAAAATACAAACATACTAACTACGTGAACAAAATTGAGTCGCCGTAAGGGTCGACTACATAACGCCTTTTAAAGGTAATATTTCCGGAGGTTAAGGCTGTTCCAAGCTCGTGTGAGCTCTTGGCCGTTCACATCCTTAAGTAGATAGGTGGCAGGCCCAAGGATCTTAGAGATCTGATAGGGGCCTTCCCACTATGGGTTCAGTTTCTGACGTTCTTGGAGGTCTCCTCCCTTTTAAGGACGAGATCTCCGACTTGGAAAGAACGGGGTCGAACATTGGTGTTGTAGTACTTGGCCATGCGGGCCTTGTAAAATTTTGCATGGGTATCAACTCTTATTCGCCTTTCTTCTAGAAGGTCTAGGGCTAGGGCGAGGTCGGCGCTGTTTCGGGCTTCCTCGTATTCCTGGACCCGTAGACTTTGTTTCACCACTTCAGAGAGGACTATAGACTCGATACTGAAAATGAGGCTGTAGGGGGTTTCACCCGTCGCAGCTCGTGGGGGTAGTGCGATAGGCCCACAATACGCCGGGGACTTCTTTGACCCATTTCGACTGGTATTGATCTAGGTGGGCTTTTATCATTTTTAGGAGGGTTTTATTGGTTACCTCTACTTGGCCGTTTCCTTGGGGGTATTCGACCCATGTAAAGCGGTGTTGTGATTCCCCACTTGTCGCACCATTTTCCAATGAGGTCGTTGCGGAAGTGCAACTCGTTGTCGCTCACCAGCTGTTGTGGGACTCCGAATCGAGTCAAGATATTTCTCTAGAGGAAGTTTATCACAATTTGGATGGTGGTTTTAGAAAGGGGTTTCGCTTCAACCCACTTGGTGAAGTAGTCGACTGCTACTAGCAAGAACTTATTTTGTCCCCTATTGGGGACCATAGCTCCCACGATGTCAATTCCCCATCGGGCGAACGGACAAGGGACGTTGTCGGGTTCCCAAGGGGCGGCAGGCTAATGCCTTATGGAGGCATGCAACTGACATTTTCGACACTTTTGGGCGTAGTATTCGCAATCTTCTGTCATGGTCGGCCAGTAGTATCCTTGGCGGATGATTTTAGTGGCCATGCTTCTTCCACCGGAATGATTGCCACAGCATCCATCGTCAATTTCTTTTAGGATTAATTGCGCATCTTGTTTGTTGACACATCGGGAGGTCAGGTAAGACCATGACTTTCGTAATAGAACCTCGTTTTGTATGTAGTATCGGGCGGTACGCTGGTACATGGCGCATTGCTTGGCTCGATCGTGAGGGAATTTTTCGAGATTCATCATGAAGTCGATGATCTTGGTCATCCAGTCCTCTTCGATAGGGGCTATCATCTGAATCTCTTCGTCTTGGCTCTGCCTTTCGGGTCTGGGGTCGAAAAGAAATTATCCCTTCGACTGCTGATGGCTTGGGATTGGCTGGCCAACTTGGATAGGGCGTCGGCATCTTGGTTTTCTAACCTTGGGATCTGCTTGATGGAGAATTCTTAGAACATGGCCATTCTTGCCATGACTGCTTCCAAGCATTTTTTCATGTTTTTATCGCGAGCCTCGTAGCTTCCATGGATCTGTTGAACCACGAGTTGCGAGTCACTATGCACCAATATTCTTCGTACTTTTGCCTCGTTGGCTAGGCGCATTCCTAGTAAGAGGGCTTCATATTCGGCCTCGTTATTGGAAACGGGGTACACCATACGCACGACGATTTCCAAAATAGTCTCTAGCTCGTCTGGAACTATTTTCCTGAAGATTATGCCCACTCCCCCGTGGAGGGTAGTGGATGATCCATCAATGTATAGGTGCCACATGGGTTCCTGCTCGTCCTCTTTAGGTTCTTCATGCATTTCGGTAATGAAATCAGCTAACACTTGGGGCTTGATAGTTGGTCGGGGGAATAGGTAATATAGAATTCTCCTAATTCGATGGCCCACTTGATCATTTGTCCAGACACCTCATAGTTATTGAGGATGGTCCAGAGAGGATGTTCGGTAAGGACGGTGATTGGATGGGCCAGGAAGTAGCCTCTGAGCTTCTGAGCTGCGAAAATGAGGTCTAGTCTGACCTTTTCTGCACGAGAGTATTGGGTCTCGGCGTCGATAAGGGTTTTGCTAACATAATACACATGCAAATGTTACCTTCCTTCAGCTCGGACTAGAACTGCGCTAACTGATTCTTTTCCCACGGCTAAGTACATGAAGAGCATTTCTTTGGGGACGGGTTTCACTAGAAGGAGCGGACGGACCAAATACTCTTTCAGTGCTTTGAAGGTTTCTTCACATAGGTCGGTCCACTAGAACCCCTTTATATTCCTGAGAAGTTTAAAGAATGGGAGGCCTTTCTCAGAAGAGCGAGAAATAAACCTGCTTAGTGAGGTCATCCTACCCGTTAGATTTTGGACGTCTTGCACAGTCTTTGGCGACACCATGTTGAGAATGGCCTTAGCTTTTTCTGGATTAACCTCGGTCCACTTCTGGGTAACCATATATCCTAGGCACTTTCCCCATCGGATGCCGAAGGAGCACTTCCGAGGGTTAAATTTCATTCCGAATTTTTCCATGATTTCGAAGGCTCTAGCAAGGTCACGAGCGTGATCTTCCTCCCTCTGGCTTCTTATGATCATGTCATCAACATATACTTCCATGGTATCGCCGATCAGTCCCTGGAACATGAGGTTGACTAGCCTTTGGTATGTAGCGCCGACGTTCTTGAGGTTGAACGGCATGACTAGGTAGCAAAAGGTACCAATGTCGGTGATGAAACTAGTATTTTCTTGATCGTGGTTTGCCATTGGAATCTAGTTAAAGCCTTGATTCACCTCTATTATTGATAGGAAGTCAGGCCCAACCGTGGGTTTGACGAAATCTATGCACATTCACCTCGTACTTTTTACTGCTGGGACATGGACTTCCTTAGCTGACCACTCTAGGTGGGGTACTTCCAAGACCTGGTGAAGGTCTATGAGCCGTTGTACTTCGGCTCGAATTACATTGTTTCGTTCTAGTCCCGTGTTCCTCTTTCTTTGTTGGACTGGTTTAGCCATAGGGTACACATTGAGCTCGTGCACACATATTTCAATACGTCCAGGAGGGCCATCCTTCCAGGAAAAGAGGTGGTGGAAAGACATGAGGATGGCAATAATGGTTTTTTATATATCTTCCCCGACCTGGGTACCAATTTTCACTATTTTGCCCTCAGCGCCTTCCATTAGCTCTATCATATTGAGTTCTTTGGCAGACTGAACTCGGATCTCCTCCGAGCGGGCTCTCTTGTTTGAGGGATGTAGCTCAGGTGGGTCGGACACGATTGGCAAGGCGTTCACGTGGCATTCTCGCCCGAGGGCCTGATCCCCCTTGAGCACCCATATTCCCGATGGGGTCGGAAATTTGACTTTCAGATGGAGAGTGGACGAAACCGCTTTGAAGGTTCGAAGGGCGGGTCGTCCACATATGGCATTGTACGTTCGTGGGGGAGCGTCCACCACCCAAAATATTGTGGGCTCGGTACGACGTGTGGCCCCTTCTCCCCACGACATGGGCAGAATTATAATTCCCACTGTTTGGCATTATTCCCCAGAGAAACCCACGAGAGGTACCTCGATCGTCTTCATCTGACTCTGCGAAATTCCCAGAGCCATGTATGTAGGCAGGAAAAGAACATTGACTGAACTTCCCATGTCTACGAGTACTCTTCTGACTTCGGTCCCCAGTATGGTAGCTGTGACCACGAGGGGATCTTCCTAAGGGTATATGATTCCCAAGATATCATCGGGGCCAAATGAGATAACTGGTTGGTTGGCTACTTTAGCGGCGAAGACTTCCAACTTGTTGTCCGTATTGCGGGCTTTCCGAATGTTGTTTCGCCTTTGTTCGAGGGTTACAAATAGTACTCCACCCTCGATTATGTTCACGGTGCGACTTGTAGGGGCGTTATCACAATACATACGAGGGGGTGGGAGAAGTTGTTCCTACTCGGCAGACTCTGACCCATCGTTTTCTTCGGGTGATTTTGACCTGCGTTTTTTCTTCTTGGGTGCTTCTTCGTGCCCTTTCTTTTTCACGGGGTCACGATCGTCGAAGATAATGTATTTTTCCAAGTAGCCCAGCTTTAAGAGCCTGGATATCTCCATCTGGAGGTGGGCGCAGTTGTTTGTCAAATGCTCGTACGTTCAGTGGTACGTGCAGAATTTTCATGTATGCTTAAGCCTCAAGGCGTCCCTCGTGGCCCGAGGCCGCTTAAAGTAGCATTCTTCTCCCATGAAGGTCATGATTTACATGGGGGATATCGTCATGCTTGGCAAGGGTACCGGGTCTAGTTCCTTCTTGGCCCTTTCCCTCTTGCCTCCTTCATTGTCTTCGCGTTTTTCTTTCCCCTTAGCCGGAGCCCTCGTGGTCTCGGCAGCTTCCAAGATCTTGCATGTTTCCTCCATTTCTATGAAGGATTTTGATTTTTGTAGCAGGTCCTCCAAGTTGATAGTGCGATTCCTCATGAGGTAATTGGTGAAGTCCCCTGGAAGCAATTCTCAAACGATGATATCGGAGAGCACTGTTGGGTCAAACCGGACCACTTCCCCTACTGCCTGAGAGAATCAACACATGTAGTCCCGCAGGGATTCGTTCGTGTTCTAGAGGACGTTAAACAGGTGACCACAAGTCTTTGGGAAGACCCTATTGCAGACAAACAGCCTTACAAACATATGGGTTAGCTGGTCGAAGCTATGGATGGTCCTCAAAGGCAGATGAGAGAACCAGGATTGGGCCCTTCCAGTGAGGGTTGTGCGGAAGATTCGGCACATAGCGTAGTATGGGGCTGATGACAAGTCCATGCATGCTAGGTACTGGCTGATGTGGTCACGGGTATCACGATCAGTGCTCTATCTAGCGTAGCTTGGAAGTTCAGCGGGCTTCATGGTAAAGGGGATCTGAGGTTCAGCGATGGTGGGCGCGAATGACGACCCCTGATAGGCCAGTTCTTCGCCTAGGTTGAGATTGCGACCGAGTTCCCGCAGTTCTCTCTGCATTTGTTCCATCATGCCTCGTGAGGGGGCAACGGGTGTCGGTGAGCGCCGACGTCTTGCTACGAACTTTGGATAATATGGCTCAGGAAGGTCGGGTGCATCCCACGCTGCCCCTTGCGGACGGGGTGGCCTGGGGGGTTCACCTCTTGTGGTGCACCGACTGAGCTGGCAGTATCTGGTGAGGGTTGTCTCCTTCTTCATCGTGGAGGGGAAGCTCGGGTGTCATTTTGCCGCAGTCCCTTTGATCAAGCCCTAGGAGGTGGGGCCGATTGGCGACGCGGGAGGTTTCCCCTCTCCTCAGAGTGCTCTCTGTTACAACCTCGGTCATTTTTGGAGGTCGTGGCACCGCGTCGATTGAATCGAGTGAACATGTTGCGATACATGTCCAGGGGCACGCACCTGCACATAACCCATAGCGGGTCCTATTCCCGAAGGTACCTGCTGGTGGCCCGGCAGTACAAGAGCTTTAGCTGCAGATGGTGTTGGGGTTTCGGGGGGAGGCACTCGACCATGTGGTTGTGGGACCTCCCAGGAGGGAGTGGAAGACTCAGCTCCTTCTCTGTTTCATTGTCATGATTCTCCATGGATTCGACTTCAGTGTGGGATCGTGAAGACCGTGAGGTTACTCGAACTGGTATTCTTCTAGTGCTTTTTCTGGCCATGTAACTTTCCTCAAATTTTCTCAGAGAACTTTTAAGGCGTTCCCACAGACGGCGCCATTTGGTGAGGCAATATCGTCCGGGCCCGGATAGTCGGGGTGTTTGGGGATATTGTTACTCAAGTATTTGTGTTCGGAACGCCAATCTCGAATTTGAGGAAATGAGACACAATATTTTTATTAAGGACTTTGAGTAAAGTACAAGGGGTCATGTGAAGTATACGAGTTAGAGCTAGAAAAATGTTGTAAATTCTAATTACAAGTAGAATGTATGACAATGGGGAATATTGTTGTTTTCGTGTAGAGAGGATTAGTTCTTGAATTCCAGCCCTCTTTGCTGAGAAATGGGGACTATTTATAGTGTAAGATCAAGGGTATTTGACCAATGAGGGCCGGTCTTGCCGCCTTTGCTAGTGCCCAATGGTGTGAGAGTCTTCTGCGCCAATGGTCTTCGGGGTTAGTCTGAGCCAATGTATGTAGTTCGGTCTGCAGCAATGAATAGTCTGCACCAATGGTGTTTGTTGCTTTCTGCCCCAATGAATGAGTTGGACAAATGGGGGATGGTCTTTCCTCGTTATTATGGTGGTTGTGATGTTGAGAGAGTTGGACCAATGGGGGATGGTCTTTCCTCGTTATTAGGATGGTTATGATGTTGGGAGTGGTGATGACGAATATTGCGTCTTTCGAGGTGAGTCGGAGGTCATGGTTGATTCGGTACGTCCTTACGGGTCATCTTGTTGATCATGAGTTGATTATGTTGGGTCTTTGACCTTGCCTTGTCTTTACTCGTGTCCTTAATGTTGGTTATGTGCTCATGTTTCCTCAATTTTGGCTAAGTGTTGGTGACGGCTCCTCGGGCGTCTCATGGGGTGTCGATTGCTCCTCGGGCGACTATTCTTTCGGACTGGGGGGTCTCAGGTCGATTTGTCGTGGGTACCATAATCTTAGGTAGGTCTTAGGTCGTTGGGGGGGGGGACTTGTTCGAGCATTCGTGGCCTCACCCCATCCCGTCTAAGAGGCATTAGCCGGGTCTGGAGGTATCTTTCTCCGAGTGTTTAGACCGAGTACCCTTGGTGGGTGTTTTCGGGTCGTGACTCGGGGGTACCGTCTCCAGAGTTTGGACCATCTACCTTTATTTGGGCGGAGGCGGGTCATGGCCGTTACGTATTTTCCCGCAAGATCGTGGACAAAGTTTTTTGTAAGGTACCGCTTTTTCGCCCCTCTCCGAGGGTGCGGCAAATTATGCATCATCAATAATATTAACAGACTCCATATCATTTTACAAGTTTTTTAAGTTTCAGTATTATTAGCCTTGTTATTCAATCAGTAAAAGAAGTTATGTTGCACAGATACGGACACGGTGACACAGATATGACACGATACGAACAAGGCGACACGAATTTTCAAAAATTACAAGATAGAGTACGGCATGGACACGTCTAAATGTTTTAATATTTTATATTAATATACGTATAGAAACAACATCAAAATAAAATATTTGAATTATATTTCTAAGTTCATTCACAAATGAATATTAAATATGAGCAAATTTGTTGAATTCAAACAATACAAAATAAATTGGTAAACTAAAATAGTGTAGTGCACTTTTAGAAGTTTTCATTTGTAAATTCTAAATCTAGGATTATTGAAATTAAAACCCATTAAACTTAAAAAAGAATCAAGCAATTAACATAGTTTGACAATTGAAGTTTATGTATAAGAAATCTAATTAAAGAAAAAAAAAAGAAGAAGGAAAGAAATTTCAACTTTGATTCACACTTGTAGTTGAGGAAGAAATAATTGACGCGCTACATGAGAAGATAGTAGAGTTTTTAACTTTGTTTTTTAATTCATTAACTAACAAATTAAGTTTTTAAAATTTGATTTTTATAAGTAATATATTTTAGCAAAAAAACTTTTGATAATAAGTAAAATAAACTCAAACGTGTTGTCGGACACACACATGAAAAGTGTCTGACACGCGTGTCCGATTTTGTTTTTAAATATTAATTACGAATGTGCCACGTAGCACGTCGAACACGTATCCCAAACATATCCAAGGAGTGTGGATGTCCCAGCGTATCCGACACGGTATTTTTCAAAAGTTTGGAGTATCTGTACAAGAAACTTTTTAATTAGGTCAAAGCTGAAAATGTTGGATATAATGATGCCAAAACTATATGCTCCACAAATTCACTCAGTTGGGGAAAAAAAAAAGTCAGGAGATAATTAATCTAGCTCAGAAAAGGATGGTGGCGGTGGCGAAGTGAGCATCTAATCTCACACATTTATCTGTTCACTGCGTAATTGCACAAAATGTTCGTCCCTGATAATTTGAAATTCGGGCTTTACACTACAAGATTTCCAGGTCTTTTGCGACCGGAAATCTGCAACCGCATTTGCGGTTGCAAAATTTGCAACCGCAATGCGGTTGCAAATTCCTGTAGGAGGGCATTTGCAACCGCATCGCGGTTGCAAATACTTTGCAACCGCAATGCGGTTGCAAATTCCTATAGGAAGGCATTTGCAACCGCATTGCGGTTGCAAATTCCTATAGGAGGGAATTTGCAACCGCGATGCGGTTGCAAAAGCTAGTATTTGCAACCGCGATGCGGTTGCAAAAGATAGTATTTGCAACCGCAATGCGGTTGCTGAAAACATTCATACTTTTAAAATGCCGTTTTTTTGATGATTTGAGATACCACATTGTTATTTTGGTTGATAATTATCCTAATAATGATAAAAACAACCATAATTACAATCCTCATAACAATTTCAAGCATTATATATGTGGGACAAGCCGTGATATCTATGATTTCAAATGATAACGTTCGTATACACACATATATATAAATATCATCCCTAGATACATATAGAAATAAATGTAATGTGACAAATTTATCTAATAATTCAACCAATTAATCATATTATTAGTGAAGCAAATCATAATAACAAGAAGATATATGATGATGAGTAGTAAATAGAACATACAATATGTTCATGCATGGTCTAATAACTCCTTCGATCATTTCACATTCAATCTACTATTTCATTCCTCAATTACTTGTTTTGTAACCATTTATTACTTTATATCACATGTAGTATTGAAGCTTGTTGTTAAAAATCAGAAACGCATTAAGAAAGTCCCATAAAAATGCGATTTTCATGTATGAATGTTTTTTGCAACCGCAAAGCGGTTGCAAAAGCTAGTATTTGCAACCGCAATGCGGTTGCAGAATGTTTTTATACTTTCTGCAACCGCGACGCGGTTGCAAAAAGTATGAAAACTTTCTGCAACCGCATTGCGGTTGCAAATACTATTTTTTAAAAAGATTTTAAAACTTTCAGCAACCGCGCTGCGGTTGCAATTTTTCCAAATTTTTGAAAATTTGGGCGGCCTAGGGAGGGAAATTTGAATTTTCGCGAAAATTCAAATTTTCACCCTATTTTCTATATATACCCACCAACACTTCTCTTCTTTTTCCAAATCCAAAAAATCACCAACTCTTCTCTTCTTTTTCCAAATCCAAAAAATCACCAACACTTCTCTTTTTTTTTCCAAATCCAAAAAATCACCAACACTTCTCTTCTTTCTTTTTCCAAATCCAAAAAATAAAAAACAACCCAAACTTCTCTTCTTTTCTTTTCCAAATCCAAAAAATAAAAAAAAACACCAATATTTCTCTTCTTTTCTTTTTCAAATCCAAAACAAATAACTCCTAACACTTCATTTTTTGCTTTTTTTTATTTCTCTTCTTCTTTATGTTTTTTTGTTCAACTTTTTTTCATTTTTCATTTCATTTTATTCATTGTTTTTCGTTATTTAATTACACTTGTTCTTGTATATTCACTATATTGATTTGTTGCCATTATCAATTTGTAATTGTAACAAAAACCAATAATATTTCGGTAAATTACCGGAATATTATTGGTTTTTTTTATTTTCGTTCGCAGGTCATTTGCAACCGCAACGCGGTTGCAAATTGTTTGAATATTTTCTGCAACCGCAATGCGGTTGCAGAAAGTCAAATAAGAATCTGCAACCGCGTCGCGGTTGCAAATTTTCTGGTCGCAAATGGGTATCTGCAACCGCGATGCGGTCGCGAATGACATGTAACCGAGGCTTTTCGAGACCTCGTCATCTGCAACCGCATCGCGGTTGCAAATGACTATCTGCAACCGGATTTGGGCCTTTTGCAACCGCAAATGCGGTTGCAAAAGACCCTGCAACCTTGTAGTGTTATGGCACAAAAGAAAGACAGCAAACCACAGGCATTTAACACCATCAATTCCCTTTCTTCTGGGAAGCTTGCTTAATAAAGCTCCAAAACACATTACAAACACAGCTAGTACAAATAGAGTTTACAGTTACACAGTTCCTATTTCTTTATTTAATTTCTTTTTTTCTACTGAACCCAGGTGGCCGGGGTAGGGTGTATCAAGCAGGCCATGATTCTTTTCAAGGACAGTTTGGCATGGGAGTAGCGGTATCCTTGTTTTGTTATGCAGCCTCGGATCAGCTTTACAAATCTTATCAGCTATCCCAGAAAACGGTGAAGAGCCATTCGTATATTCTTACCAATTTAGTTTGCATTACCACCCCACACACCATCCCAAGCACCAGCAGGAGCAGCCTTGGGTCCTTCCATCATGTTTTGATGCCCTTGAGGTCCGGGGAGCCCATTCATCCCCGGGGGATAAACTTTGTTTGGTTTTGTTTTAACTCCCAGAATTCTTAGCACAAATCTGGCGAGCTCTCCGTACAACATCCCAGATCTATCAAACAGCTGCAAATGGTACAACTAATAGTGAAGACGTGAAACAATTGATTGGCAAATTTTACAAATAAAATAAATTAATATTTGGAATAGTAATTTATAGATTTAGGTGGCTGGAAATGGGATGATAGAGAAGACAAAACAAACACAAACCTGAAGAAGGGCGCTCATAAACATATGGAATGCCTGTGTATTCTGGTCTATCAATATGGAAAGTCGTCCAAAGAAATTTACGACACCTTGCATCTGCAATTGTCCCAGCAAAATTATGTAAGACAACAGATATTTTAGGTACAAGGAAACAGACTGCAAGCGTAAACTTGAATTAAGAAAGATACGAAGGGCTATGAAAGTTTGTCTAATACAACCCCGTGAGTTGCTCTCTCTCCCACCCGAGTTTTTTTTTCTTTATTTTTTCATCCCCGGACCTTTCACTTCACTTTAGATAACTTGGGCTGAAGGAAGTATTTGTGGTTTGGTCATATTTTGTTTTGGGTGGAGAAAGTGTACATGATAGCAAACTGGAGCAGGGTACAATTGCTACTCCCACCCGTTACCCGTCAACGAGACCACTTACTATATATGTATAACTCGAGAATGAAAGAAGTATAGACCATTCTTTTTCTGCAGAGTTGTTAAGCAAATATGGCAGCTGGACCAATAAAGATGAAAAAACGCTTATTCAGCTTACCACTCGCATCACGGAAATCCAGAAACCTGGTGGAGAAGGAGGAGCCCCAAATGGGTTGTTTGGATCCTGCTCACCAAAAGGAGCACCACCCACACCCATACCCATACCCATGCCCATTCCATAACTTCCCATAGCGCCTCCACCGTACATCGAACCCCCACCATACATTCCTCCACCATACATCGAACCCCCACCATACATTCCACCAACATTTCCTCTATACATGCTGTTCCCATACATTCCACCACCATATGACCCTCCGAGTCCTCCATACGAAGAACCATACATATTAGAGCCATATCCAGAATTATAGTTCAAACCTGAATTATAACCTGAATAACACAGAAACCACATGACGAATTTGCATCAAATATTAAAAAGACCTAGAAACAATGAGGTGGAAAGACATACACATCCATGCATACAAGATGCAAATGATACATGAAGACAAAAACATGCATCATGCTGATGCTCGGAGTATACTAATACAATAACAAAAGGTTCACCTTGGAATACTCATTGCACTGTACATTTCTACTAACTTTACAAAGCCAAATACTACATAACTATTTGTACCTATAAAATAAGCATATTTCATAAACTACACAGCCGACTTCTCGACTAAAAAGGAATCCTGACATTAATCAGTTACTTATCATGGATCACACTGATTAATACTATCCAAAAAAAGCCTAGAAGTAGACTAAAAGACACATCAATTACTTGCAGAAAACAACAGGTGTCGACAATAATTTCTTTTTGAAACTCCATAGAAATATTTATTTGTGTCCACATCAAATATAACAAATGCTTCAGGCACAAGGTCCGCTGAATCTTGATGGTCTTGCAGAAGTTTCATCAACAAGCCTATGTGTGGGATATACGAAATTTGACAAACAAAACGAAATACTGAATACAACTCAGACTACAATTGAAAGGTATCACGTTCACAAGCTAAGAGCATTACATGCTAACACAGACTGCAAAAAGCCTCAGTAATGCAAAAATGCTGAAGAAAGAAGACTCCACACCCAGCCTCCCATTTCCTCCATGACAAGATGAGACCAATCTTCATAAAATGATTGATACGTGAATAGAAGCTTTTCCAATAATGTCATATAGCAACCTTGAGTTTTTTGAAGAGACCCCATCATAATCAGGGGTATTAAACTTCAAAGGCCTCAAAACACCTTTCTTGCATTCTTTTCTATAACGCATATATTTTAGCGGTCACACAAAGTGTTTGTACGAGACATATACTAACTTTTTGCAATTCTTGTATAATACTAGGCGCTTAGGAATCTGCTTCAAAATCTAAAGTACCAAACAAAACAAAAAAAACAACCACCCTTCTAATAATCATGACCCATCGAACTTGTGATATGTAATCAACCATGTCACTAGGCACTAGCATTTTCATCAGCATAAGAAAATATTATCTTATTTTTATATTATATTATATATATATATATATATATTGAAGTTTAGAATAACTCGTCAAATTTTTCAATAAATGAAGAGTAAATGGGTACAAGACTGTAACGAAACAATCATCATGCTCATCACGAGGGTAGATTTAAGATTACACAAGAGCTCTCATAACCAAAAACACGTAGAGGGATGGTCAGAAAAAGTGACGTGGTTAAAGTAACTAAGCTGAAATTGGATGGCGAGGACACCAATGCGACACATTCTCCACATCCATTCCACAAAATTAATTGATGGAAATGGTAGTAGTTAAAGTAACTAAGCTGAAATTGGATGGCGAGGACACCAATGCGACACATTCTCCACATCCATTCCACAAAATTAATTGATGGAAATGGTAGCAGCTGTTAGACGGCTTTGTCATACTGTACAGAGCAACAAACTTATATTCTCATATCACCACTGACCCAACAAGTATGACTTTTCAGCCGGTGTGAAGATTGCAAAATAAGGGTGAGAAGATTGGCAAAATAGAACTTGAAATGGAACAATATGATGAGGATCACTAAAGAACTTAATCAATTTTGGAGCAGTGAAGAATGAGAATTCCTGTAACCGAGTCAACTTTATTTGAAATTTTGGTCCATATAGTCTACCCTCCAAATGCATCGTAGTAGTAATTGGTGTTGAAGTAATCTTAGGTTGGGGTTGAGGAAAGAGGAACCGGGCGATCCATATATCAAGAAAGTATTAAGTGTACACGAGATATGTACAAACAAACGAAGTTTCTATCAATCTCTACCTTGGAAGCTAGAGTGACCGTGAAAGGACTGTAAATGTCACCCAAGAGAACAACACTAGAGTGATCGTTATTGTATTATATTTATGTTAGAGAAGAAGTGATGATGAGAGTACCTCCGCCGTAGGTGGTGCCATAGGAGGTCTGCTGCTGCTGCTGTTCCCAAGGCCTGGCAGGCACAGGCCTCCCAAGCGTATTTCGATTAGCAGCAGCAGCGTTAGTGGTGGTAGAAACAATTTCACCAGGTTGAGCTGTTCCAGATGCTTCGACTACATCACTCGTGTTCCCAGCAGAAGACGGTTTAAAAGGCGCCGGCCCAGAAGAAGAGGGACCACCGGCTCTTTCCCAAGGTTTAGGGGGAGGACCATTACCTGATGATGCATACATAATAAGCGAATAAAATAAAATAGTTAGTTACACAGACAGAAAAATAGAGAGACGAATTGAGTTGACGACAATCACAGATCCCGCCCGCCCGCTATACAATTGATTGACATGAATCAATATACTAACTACTATACACACAATCATAAGAAAAATCAATCAACGGGGTTGGGGTTACACTAAAATATTAACAGACGAAAAAGGCTCTCTCTCAATCAACACAAAAATCGCCAAATCAAGCAACAAATTAAAACAAACAACAACTGAAATTGGGGTAAATTACAATCCAAAAATATACCTGATGATTGGGAATTGTTGTTCTCCATGATGAGAATGAGAGAGAGACGGTGAGAGAATGGAAGAGAAAGAGAGGTTTATCTATTCTATTCTACTATTCTATTATTTCATTATTTGCAAGGATCGAGAAAAGAAATTTGGTGGCAATTTCGATTGGACAATTTTACCCTCCATTCCATTTCATATTTTCATTCATACCACAAAACAAAACAAACGGCGTGTTAATTATATATCAAAAAAGAGGAAGATGTGGTCAGAGATGGCACGCGGTGTGGTAACCGTAAGTGGGCCCGGGCCCTCCACCCAACCCTTGGCGGCTCACTAACTCAATTATTTTTAGTCAATTACGTTTACTTTCTACTTTATATATTACTAGCAACTTTGACACACGCCGCAGTGACCGTGTCTAAACTATATAAATTATAAAAAAAAAAATTATGTAACATAATTTTAATATAATTAAAAAATTGATGCAAATAATAAGGAAACCAATCTTTTCTGCACACATTAAAAATTACGTAAGAAATTTGTTAAATATGTGAAGGAATTTTAAGAGTAGTGGTAGTTACTTATTTAATTATTTATTTTTTAATTGTTGAAAAGTCAAAGAATGGGTATTTTTTGAAACTCAAATTTTGGTATCCAAACTGCCATTTTCTATTTTGTGAGTAGGAGGACTTTGCTTTTAATATAGTAATAAATAATTCACAAATTAAAACGTTTTAAGTTTAGAAAAATATATAAGCAAATTGTATTGTGCAGAACTACAGAAATATAAGATAGTTAATTAGGTTGTTGGGTTTGTTCTTTGTTTTACATGTGGCTTGCATTTTATTTCTATTAGATGGCTGCGTTCGTCTGTCTGGGTGCTTATTCACAATTTTCAGAATGAAATCATTGTTTACTGATTCGAGCTCATCAAACTATTGAGCTACACAACCAAGTTAACTAGATATAGAATTATGTATTTAATAATATCATAATTTTGTGTAATACATATTGTAATCGTGACAAGGCACAACTACATTCTCAAACAATCACACCAAAAATCAAATTTCTAATTTTTTTACGAATTTTCAAATCAAACCAACAGTATAAAAATATTAATAATGGTGAGGGAATATCGTCATGTCCCGTATAGTCGGGGTGTTTGAAGATATTGTTATTCAAGTATTTGTGTTCGGGACGACAATCTCGAGCTTGAGAAAAAGAGGCACAATATTTTTATTAAGGACTTTGAGTAAAGTACAATGGATCGTGTGGCGTGCACGAGTTAGAGCTTGAAAAATGCGATAAATTCTAAGTACAAGTGGAGCGTATGACAATGAAGAATATTGCTGCTTTCCTTTGGAGAGGATTAGTGCTTGAGTTTGAGTCTGACTCCGAGTCTGACTCCTCGTCCCCTTTTTGCTGAGAAAATGAGGACTATTTATAGTGTAGATTCATGGATCTTTGGCCAATGGGGGCTAGTCTTGCTACTTTTGCTGGTTCCCAATGGTGTGGGAGTTTTCTACGCAAATGGTCTTCGGGGACAGTCTGAGCCAACGCATGCAGTCCGGTCTGCACCAATGAATAGTCTGCACCAATGATATTTGTTGCTTTCTGGCCCAATGAATGAGTTGGACCAATGGGGGGATGGTATTTCCTCGTTATTAGGGTAGTCATGGCGTTGGGGGAGTTGAACCAATGGGGGATGGTCTTTTCTCGTTATTAGGGTAGTCGTGACGTTGGGAGTGGTGATGACGAATAGTGCGTCCTTCGAGGTGAGTCGAAGGTCGTGGTCGATTTAGGCTGTCTTTACGGGTCGTTCGTCATGAAGGAGACCCGGGGTTGTTCTTTGATCATGGACTGCTTATATGAGATTATGGTGGGTCTTTGACCGTGCCTTGTCTTTACTCGTATCCTTAATGTTTGTTATGTGCTCTCGTTTCTTTAGTTTTGGCTAAGTGTTGATGACGGCTCCTCGCGCGCCTCGTGGGGCGTCGATTGCTCCGAGGGCAGTTACTCTTTCGGACTGGGGGGTCTCAGGTCGTTGGGTCGTGGGTACCCTGATCTTAGGTAGGTCTTAGGTCGTTGGGGGGGGGTAACGTGTTCGAGCCTTCGTGGCCTCACCCCATCCCATCTAAGAGGCATTGGCCGGATCTGGGGGTACCTTTCTACGAGTGTTTAGACCGAGTACCGTTGGAGGGTGTTTTCGGATCGTGACTCGGGGGGTACCGTCTACCTTTATTTGGGTGGAGATCGGTCGTGGCCGTTATGTAATTTCCCGCAAGACCGTGGCCAGTTTTTATTGTAGGGTACCCGTTTTTTCGCCCCTTTCCGAGGGTGGGGAAGATTATGAATCATCAGGAGTCCCCCCAATTCCGAGTGTATTTTGTAGAAATCACTTGGAACTCATTAAATTAATCTATGTACTGTCGAGTTTTTTCTGAAGATGTGGTCCTTCTTGATCCATGTGGCGTTGAGTTGGCCACGCGTCGAGGGCGTCGCGTGGCCTGCTCCGCCTATAAATTGAGGGGACTCGTTGTGATTTGTTTTCATTCACCATAGTCTTCTTGCTTTTCCCTTTTTTTTCTCTCTCTTTAATACTTTGAATTTTTTGTCAGCGATCTCATGGCTTCTGCGAGCAGTTCTGGCGAGGAGGCGTCCGGTGTGGTAAGGCGGAGGATGGCGTCTAATCTGGCGGCGGGAGGCACAGAGGTGTCACCTTTTACTAAGGGGGTGTCGCGACGTCGTCGCATTGTTTCTGGTTCAGCAAAAACTTCTACCAAATAGGCGAAGAAGGTGATGGTGGTGGCGGCGCCACCTAGGGTTTCGGCTGGCGGTGTACGAAGTTCGGTGCGATCTCTATATGAGATTAGGGTTGAGTTTTCTAAGTACGGGGCGAGTACTGATGGTCTGGAGCTCGCGGTGCCTCGGGGTCATGAGAGGGCTACTTCTCATTGCCCTGGTTACAACACTGCCTATTTTGTGCAGATCAAGGCGGGGCTGAGATCTTTCCTCCCTGCTTTCTATCAGGAGGTCTTCAAGGCTTGCATGCTTTGTCCGAGTCAACTTTCTCCTAACGGATGGTCGGCTCTAGCGGTATTTGCCTTTATCTGCGTGGCCTATGGGCACCCCTGTACGGTGTTCAGATTTTTTGGGGCCTTTGATTTGGCGAGCTCGTCGTCAGACAAGCTCTTTTACACTTTCACTATGCAAAAGTCGATGAAGAGGATTCTTCACGACCTCCCGAGTTCTCACAGCAGCTGGAAGGAGAAGTTTTTCTTCGTTCGACCCACATCCCAGGGCATTCTGGATGATGTTCCGAGGGAGTGGAATCTCGACCCCCGAATTCAAGTAGACCTGGACCATGCAAAGGCCAGGGAGGAGTTGACGGATGAGGGGTTCTTTGATCAAGGCTTCAGCTGGAACAAGATGTTCCAGGTCAGTGTGTTTTCAGCCCTTTATGAGAAGTGTGGCATGGATGACATACTGGCTTCAGAGTCTTTTGTGGGGAACAATCGCCCCCCGATTAGTAAGAATTTTTTATATTTTTGGTAGATATTTCTTTTTCGGGTTTTTCGTCATTTTTTGATTCAGAATTTTTATCTTGTAGAGACTATCATGGAGACGATGCAGTGTGATGCTACTCCTATTCACCCTTCCAAGAAGAGGAAGAAGGCCATTGCTCATAAGCCTCGGAGGGCAGGGGGTCGGCAACTTCGGTGGCATCAGCTAACGAGCCTTCTAGAGAGAAGAGTGCTTCGGCAGAGGCCCCCCTCGTACGAGCCAGTCGAGTGAGAAAGAGATCGGACTGGTCGGAAGAAAGAGGCATTGGGAGCAGGCCGAGGTCTCCTCCAAAAGTAAGGTTATCTTAGTTCGGGATTCTAAGGACGAGGGTCCTATTCTGGCGTAGGTGGGAGATAGTCCCACAGCCTTTCGTCTTTCCCCGATTGCGAAAATGGGGTATAGTGCAGCCGGAGACTGGTTCACGCCACACCATTTATTGGCCATGCAGGCTAACATTGGTGGTACCCCTCCGGGTCAGCCTTCTACTCCCCAACCCCCGACCGCAGGAACATAGTCAGTGGCTAAGAAGTCTTCTTCGCCCCTTTCTCAATGTCATGGAGTTGGGCCTTCGGACTTCCAGGTCACTTCTGCTGAGGAAGTCGGGACTTGGGGTCAGGTTACATTTCCTCCGGTGCAATCGCTTTTGAGGAGTGCGGCGAGCCTAAGAGGTCAAACTTTGGGTCTTTCAAACGAGTTGGCTCGTCTTGGCTCTTCTCCGACCCCCTCTCTGCTGGATGCCCAGGAGTTGGGCTTGGTTGGGCAACTGTGCGCGACCTTGGTAAGTGATGTTGTTGGAATAAGAGTTTTGTCTTGGTTCTACGATGAGACAGCCCGATAGAGGGATGATCTGAAGGGATCGGAGCAACAATTGAGAGATCGTCTGGCGGCTTCTGAGAAGGCAAGGGAAGTTTTGGCCGTGAGGGAGGCTGAGTTGGTCGGAAAGCTTGAGGACTCTGAGAAGCTGGTGACGTCGCTTCGGGGGGTTGTGGAGAAGACCATAATGGAGCGAGATGAACGTCTGGCTGCCCAAGAGAATGAGATAAGGGAGCGGCACGCCCCCTGCTTCGAAGGTCACCCCTGATGGGGTTTTCGAGCTTGTCGACAGCTCGGTATTGCGGAGAACTTCTTCCTCTTCGACGTTGACCCCCAGAGGCTGTCTACGATCCGGATATTTCGCCCTGAGAAGCCAGAGGATACACTGAACCTTCTTCCCAGTCATGGTTTGGCAGCCCGAAGTTCTCCTATTCCTTCTAAGATGGCAGGCCCCAGTCACACCCCTCGGGAATAGATAGCTGTGGGGACCCTTGTGGACGTGTTGGCCTTAGTTTGTTTAGTTTTTTTTTTTGTTTCCTGGGGTTGTACTGGGTCGTCCCCTCCCAGAGTTCTTGATTATGAATGGAATTTTTGAAGTTTGTCGTATACTTTTGTCGTCGTATTTTTTGTTCTTAGCCTTCAAAGTGGGTTTTTCCTTTCCTTATCCACGGGAGGAACTCTTCCCCTTATTGTTTAACTTTTCTGCACTTACCACAACCATAGGATTTTTGAGTTTGTGGAGAGTGATCACGATCATTGAGGCTTGTGGTTGCCATGGGACCATTTTGCGTGACTTGTCAGAGGGTAACCCATTTTGTGAGGAGGTCAATCGAGTCTTCCCCTAATGGGCCTCATAGCATCGCAGTGGGTACCAGGCGTTAGCTCCAACGATGGATCTATCCTTAGGAGAATTTTTGAAACTTTCAAGTTGCCCTTGTGGTTGTGGTAGGCGTCTTCGGATGGGGGTGGTCGGGCGTCGACGACTGCCTGGGTAGTCGTGGATTTGAATTGGCCCACCTTTTCGTCTCCCAACTACCCACCTTGGGAAGAGGTGCCTCATTTATTGTGAAGAGACGTGGGGAATTGGTGCGCCGGTCTAGCTCTCCTATGATGATGCCTGGCATGCTAGGGTTACAGTGATTTGGGGAAGGTGGCGGTTCGTCTGGGTCGTGAGTGGGGAGTCAAAAGGTCCCACATTTTGAACCGAGGGCGTGGAAGCGAGACAACTCAGGATATAAACCGTCTTTTCTCGCCTATATAAACATAACCACCTCCGTTCTCCTTCTTCATCACTTTAAAAAAACCCTTTTGCTCTGTAAAAAATACTTCTTTTTTTTCTTCCTTCTCCACAACAATGGTTTCTGAGGTTACCACTGTCTTTTCCAGCAAGGATGCGCGTGACTCTCCTGTTTCTCGTCCTCCCCTGCAACAGAGTAGCACTTACGCTTCTCGTCGGAATCGGCGAAAAAGGGTTGCGCGTTCCTCCCCTGCCTGTTCTGACTCACGACGATGGGAGCGAGGTGGTGATGCTGTCGTTCTGCAGATGATCACGACATATTGTATTTCCGCGATTTTCAACCAGCGGGCTCCTTACCAGAATGCGGAGGAGGGTGTTGTTTTTCGGAGCGAGCATCTAGATCCGAAGCGCATGACCAGTAGATTTTGGGTTGGTTCCACACATTCTGTGATAAACATGGTGGAGATTGGCTCTTTGCTGGCGGAGTACAACATTCCCCTTGAACAGTTTCACATCATCATCCCCTCGGAGACGCATAGGGCCTTTGACCCTCCCGGGGGTCATATGACGGTGTATGCGGAGCAAATTCATTGCGAACTTCGCTACTTATTCTATCCAGTGATGAGAGAGCTCTTTAAGTTATGGCAATTGTGTCCGAGCCAACTTACTCCGGCTTCCTACCGCCATCTGGTGGGGTTTATCCACTGCTGCTATCCGTTAAACCTCCCCTGCACCCCTGCGACCGTGGTGGGGGCGTTTATTTGGTGGGCCACTACGGTTGGTTCGCCCTTCTTTACCCTCTCGGTGCGGGATAACAAGCGGGTATTTCTGACTGCAGCAACCAACGGTCCTGCAAATAACGGTGATTGGCGTCAGAGATACTTTTTCATGGCTCCCCTGGGAGAGTCGTCGGCTCTTTGGGAAGGTGTGCCCGGAATTTGGGGGTTGGATTATGTTTACCCTTCCCCGTCGGTGGCTTCAGACGCTTCTTCCTACTTAGAAGAGAGAGGCCTCTTCGACAACCTCTATGACGTATCATCGATGCCGAGTAATCCCATGGTCTTGCTTCTGGTTGGTCTGCAAGACGGGCTGGTGGATGAGCGTCCTGACCCGCTGACCCTTCGACAACACTCGGAGTTTCGTAAGTGCCTTTAAATTTTTATTTTTATTTTTATAAAAAAAAATCGAATGTTCCTCGAAACCTCTTATCCGAGTATATAGAGTATACTCCCTTCTCTTTTTTTTTACTAACCCTTCATAATGTTGGTCTGTAGGTGCGGAGATGGCATCCCATGCCCGTCGACCCTTTAGAGGTGACGTGCTAGCCTTATCTAATGCAGGTTCGGACTTGTCTGGGTCAGAGGATCGGGGCGTGACCGCCTCTTCGGAGTCTGTCGAGCCCTCGGGATTTCTCGACAACAAGTACTGCCCCAAGGCTTGGGAAGTCCATCTGCTGCTGATGTAGATGTTGTGATGGCAGAAGCTGACGAGGGGGTTAGCTCCAAAGGTATGCCTCAACCTATGGACCCCGTGATGGCTAAATATTTTGCCTCTCATTTTATACCTCTATTTGGTACGAAGCTTGACTTTGGGCCCTTGCCAATATCGTCGTTTAATCTGACATACAAGGCGCATGTTGTTGGTTGTCCCTCGAAGAAGAGAGGGGGGCCGAGATGTAGGTGTGTCTTCCTCGAGGAAGGATAAGGGAAAAGGGGTTATCGACCCCTTCCCAGCCGTAAAGGAATGCCGCCCCGAGTCTCCCCCTAAGAAGAGCAAGTTTAAGCTCACCCCGGAGGAGGAAGAGTTTCTTCGTACTCCTGCGGTGCCTTCAGTTTTTATTGAGGGATACAAGGACCCCGACCACTACAGGTCTTTTGTTAGTGGGATCTTGAATCCTGGGGATCGTGATATCCCATGGGGTTATGGCGATGCCGCTTTGTGGGAGCATTTCTGTCAAAGCCTCTGTGAGGTAACGCCCCCCCCACCTTTTTCTTTGCCTCTTTCACAATTGGTTGTAAGCTCTAGAATGCAACGCTATAAGTGATGACCGACCTCCTCTTTTATAGATAAGTCGTGTCGCCTTAGATCAGATCTTCATCCGTCACTTTTATCATTGTAATTGTTTGCTTTTTCCCAAGTCGCGCGACTCAAATTGTATCGCGTGGGTCATGTTGTGCAGCTTTTTGAAGGTCGTGCGGGTCACGCTTCTCTGGTGGCATGACTCGTGCCGCTCCCTGCCCAAGTCTCGTGAGTTGTGCTACTATTATGCCACAAGTCGCACGACTTTTTGCCTTTCTTTGGCCGTCTGTTGGGCTTCTCCCTGTGTGCAATTTTAGGGTTGTATTCTCCATGTTCGTAACGTCATAGTGCTCGGTTGTGGGGGTCGTTGCACTCCTAATGCAATCCTTTCAATAACGTCCATTCTTTTCTATTTTCCCTCGTTTTGTCTTGACTCAACTCAAAACTACAAAATAATAAAAACATAACATAAACCGATAATATGCAACAAGAATTCCTTAAAAGTGTAAGAAAATAAGTACTTAAATCACGTCAAAGCAACGCTCATCAACGACCAACTGACTTTTCAGTCACGGACTCTAGCCTTGGTATTCTCTACAATATCGGTTGATTGCTTTAGAGCAACAATGGTAACCTAGAATCGATGCTTGTAGAAGTAATTCTTATGCTTCTCAAACGCTTTTAGTCTGCAACATGCCCATCCAAAATTACAAGAAGCTACAAAAGGCTTGCGAGGTTATTAATGGAGGAAATCAAGAAAAAAAATTAAGTAAAACCAAAATCCCACCTGAGCAGTAGTCATAAAGGCTGCATCAAACTTCTGTGAGCAAAGTTGGAAGAAGTAGATGGCATCTTGCCCGAACAACATCTTCCCCCGAAAAATCTTCTTGCACCTCCCCTCTTTTTGAGCCTTTTCGAAAGCACCAAAATCCCAGGCTACGAGAACAAGAACTTTAGATTCAAAATGTTGCATCGCAACGTAAAGGTCCCTACATGAGCATCACTTGCAACAAGAAGAGGGGCATTTTGATGGGAACACATACGATGTTTATAAACTTAGTATGCAAATAGAATATCACACATATGTTCGTTTTCGCAAGTGCACGGTCAAGTAATAATAAAATGGTAAGTATAATTACGAACAAGTTTCGTGTCCCTAGGGAGTGTTGAATTGCTTATCATAATCACTTAAATGTAAAAGTACCAATGGTTGTCTTCTATTGTTGCAGAATGAATGCTATATGAATACAAAATGCTTTGAATTCAAAAAACTATGAATGCAAGTTTTGGAAAATAGTTTTGTATGAAATGAACTACTAAACTATAATGCAATGAAAATACTATGAATGCAAAAAGAATGATATTAATGCAATGAAAACAATTAATGAGCAGATTAAATGTGAGAAAAGCAAACTATAACTAAGTACATAAGTAAACAAGACAGAATTTATGACGATTGATGGGTGATTGTTTTGGTTGTAAATAGATGATTAAAAGATGTTTGGAGATTGGGCTTCACTGCTGATTTAACAATTATAGTTCATAGACAAACTACCTATGCTTATCTGTGACATTTGATTACAGTTCTAGGTGTGTAATGGATCTTGACCTATAGTTGGAGCTATCATAACTATAAAGTTCTTAAGTCTCTAATGACCTTGCACGTTAGCGAAATTAGTCCAGTTGCCAATTGTTTTAAAAGAGATATTATGTCTGCAATCCAATTAACTCATCCAATTCGTGTTAACGAAACAAACATAATTAAAATTTATTTAGTGTGATTAGGGTTGCACAATTGTTGCGTTAATGTGCGTACCAAAGTCACAAATCACATGTATACATAATTAGCTTAACATCTACACTCTGGCGGTTCGAGGATAGTGCTTCCGTTCATCCAACAACTCTGGCAGTCCGAGGATAGTGCTTCCATTCATCAAACGGGAGTAAGACTAATCATGCAAAATAAGAGAACTAATCAATTTAGACACCTGAACTCTCAAACACAAATCAAGCAAAACAAATAAATATATTCATAAATTAGAGCTACCTCCATACTCCAAACAATAGTAGTTTAGATACGCATAGTCTTAAGTTCCATAACAATTAAATGATTTAATAACATGAACAAAAATAAAGGAGATAAGGAAGCTTCTCAAATCCGGTGGAACGTTGACGCCTTGTTATCTTCTTTATTCCTTGTTGTCTTCTTCTTCACGAATTATTGGCTCTTTAATATGAAAACAAAACTAGAACATAACTCTAAACAATGGTATTTTCTTTCCCTCTCTCTTATTTTCACAACTTTCCCACAACTCTCTCTAACGTAACTATAATAATTGTAAGTGATGAAAGTGATTGTGAGAGATGAAAGCAATACATAAGTTTTGGTTGTCCTCTCCTATATATAGGTAATGTGTGTTGCCCTAGGTCGACTGTAACTTAAACTACAAGAAAAGACGAAATTGTCCTGGAGAAGCGCTACGCGCGCGTGTATCACCGCTATCGCGTCAGTCTTCTAGTGGTTGCGCATGTCACACTGGTCATGGCGCGGCTCGCACGATGTACGATTTGGGCCGCGCGTGTCGCACGACTCCGTTTATTTTGGGCCGACTAATGGGCTTCTTCTTGTGTATGAGATTAGAGGTGCATCATTTTGCATAGTGCCGTGGAGCTTGAAGTGGTGTTGTAGCACTCTGATTGCATTTCCTTCTAAAAGCATCCATTTTGTGCTTTTTTTTCCTTTCGTTTTGTCTTGACTCGACTAAAACCTATAAAATGACAAAACAATACAAAAACCAATAAATATGCACCAAGAACTATACAAAAGTGTTGGAAAACTAGTAGTTAAATCACACTAAATAAACGCTCATCACATCCCTATCAGACGCTTCGATACGCTTTTCACCTTGTCCCTCAACCATGAGAAGTGGATCATCCTCCTCGGTGCTAATATACAATGGAGCATCCACAACCCCTGTGTCAAACGATGCTCACTTTCTGCACAAAGAAAAAACCCTAAATAAAAATTCACACAAAAAGAAATGAATGCACCACAAAATAAATACGTGGGGAAGAGCCTCTTTAGTTACAACAGACTTGACACAATGACATTTGCAAGCTGAAGAAGAAGAAGAACCCACAACCGCCTTCACAACTTCCTCCTATGTCTGTACCCAAGGCCTCCTTTCATATTCTTCAAAGCATGGGCGCCTTTACTCGGGGTAGTCGTTGCGGGGCTCGCAGCTGCCTTCAAGACCGCTTCAGATACCACCAAGCTCGCAGTTTTCTTTGAGTTTCTTTCCCTTTTTCTTCTTCTCGACAAACTCATTCTTCTCGTGTGGAATAGGTGCCACAAGTACAAGAGGAAACAGATCCAAACACCCCAATGGAGAAGGGAGGGCATCCTCCTCAAATCAAAACACAACTACTCCAGAATACGGGAAGCACGTATGCCTTGGCCTCACTCGCAACAAACAATTCCATTTGTGCGCCGCATAAAAATGAGGAATTGAAGGCATACCAAACATAAGAGGAGAGGAAATGAGGTAAGGAAGAAATTTCAACTTATGAAAGGACTCACTTACACTTAACAAAGGGCCTCAAGGATCGAGACGCAAAAGTTAAAGGGCCTTTGTAGACCCTCCAACATGAAGAGAGTGGGGTTGCGCTTTAGCCTCACCAGAAATAGTGCTTAGACATCCAAATGTCTAGGAAAGAAGGACCTTCGAAGCCCACATTCCATGAGTTTTCTACACCCAAATTTTTAGTCGCATTACCATCTTTCCGCTTAACAAAAGAGAAACGACCCTTTTATGAACCAATAGGATTCCCTACGAGGAGCCTTACATTTTTCCAAGAAAATAAATGATAAATGGGCATAACAGTCGTGCTTGTCCCCATGTTGTACACCGCGAGGAAGAGAGGAGCAATGTAAGATAAGTCGACCAGGCAACAACACAGCTAGAAACCAGCTGTAATCACAAAGAAATTAGAATTCAATTGACAGGGGCAAACATCGATAGTCGAAAACACCCACTTACCATTTTGGGAAAAGTGTTGAACCCTCAGTCGAGTCTGCTCTTCACTAACTGTCAAGAAGCCACGAGGCAGCTTGGCCGAGAGCATTCTTCACATCCAAAGCGTTCACATCTATATGATGCTTAACCTCCACACGAGTAATGGAGCCTATATTAATATTTATATGGATTTAATGCTGATAAAAACTGTTTAGGGGGCAAGTCGAAAAAGGATCAATATGTTGGGGGTTTGATGTTTTATCCCTTAAGTAATCCAAATTTTAAATAAGAAACAATACAAGATACTTTACAACATAAAGTCATATATATATATTTGGTTAGAATTTTATATTTTTAACCCTTGAATATTAGAAGTCTGTAAAAAAAAATCCACAGTGTTTTTGATCCGCCTAAAAATTGTATCGGAAACGAATGGAGTTTTTTTTTTTTTATAGAAAAAAAATCAAGCATTACAGATCACCACAAATATAGTCCTTTTTCTTTTTTTTTAGATTTAGATTCTTAGCCAAAATCAATCCGTTACAGGTTTTTAAAAACTAGTACTAGTAGTAGTATGAATGGTAAGATTAATAATATAAAAAGATATATAGTAATTAGAATTCTTACCTGACCAGATAAGGTTTTTGTAAAACATTTTTACCGTCAACTTAATTATATTATTTACGTTGATGAAAGAAATAATAATGACACAGTATCTATCATCTATCGGCGTTACGACGTAATAAATCAATCCACTCACTCTTCTTTCTTTCTACTGTTGTTGTTCTCTTCTCTTCTCTCTAGTAATAATAAAAATAAAAATAAAAATAAAAATAAGAATCGGCAAAAGTAACCCATTGTTGTTCCGTACCGAACAGATTATTTCTCTCTCTTCTTCTTCTTCTTCTTCTTCTTCTTCCTTTAATTTTCCTTCCATACAGCAACAGCTCAATTGAAAGTGTGTGTGTGTGTGTGTGTTAATTGTGTAGGAGGCTAGGGGTATTTTTTTGTTTTTTTTTTCAATTATTATAATTATAATTATTTGATTCTTATTCCCCATGGCTGCAAGTGCTAACCCTTCAAAGGGTCACAGCAACAACGGCAACAGCAGCAATGGTAACGCCGGTGATGCGAATGGAAATAATAATAATAATAATAGTAACGGCACCGGCGGCGGTGTTTCTGCGACGGATAATTCAGTGGTGGGACCCACACTCCGCCACAACCCGGGCCTCTCCCTTGATTGGACCTCCGATGAACAGTCCAAGCTTGAAGAATTACTCGCAGAGTCAGTAGTCTCTTAACCCTTTCTTTCATTCGCTTTTTATCCGATTTGTTGATTGGGCTTCGGCTTCTGTGTGAATTTAATTAGGTATTCAGTAGCTGATATCGAGTGCTAATATGCTAACTATTTGTGTGTTGTTTGGATGGTGCTTGCTTGTGTGTGTGTCCCCCCTCTAAACTTAATAAAAATTCTTTAGTTTACTTTCCCATGTTCAGGATTGATTGTGATTGTTCACTTCGATCCTCGACATCCAGCACCAGGCAACCACAGTAACATTTATGCAAATGCATTCTGTGAAAAAGTAGCAATAACTTATGCTCATGTGCGATATACATATCCCCTGCAATAATTTACTTGCTCAGTTATGAACATTGTAAAGACCTAAGTTCCTTATGTCTTTCTCGTGAGATTATGGTTTCGTGCTGTAATGCATTTCACCGTAGTCATGAAAATTGAGTAAGCAATGAGAACTTCTTCTTCTTTTTTTTTTTATCAGAAAAAGATGGAATTAAATGAAGCACAAGGGGTGCTTCAACCCCCTTACAAAACGACAAAAAAATACAAATACAAGGCAAACTACTCAAGGAAAGCTCCCACCCATTCTTAAACATCCTAGAACTTAAATCCTGCTAAGAGGATTATTATATTTTTCTTTTAGAAGCGTTATATGTCTAGATACATTCAGATGCAACTCCTCGAAGTGGCTGTGTTCCCATAAAAATCGTAGGTGGGGCTCATTTTGTTAAAGCCCTCTAATAATGCTTATTTCGAGTAATAGGAAGAGGTATTCATATTATCCTCATTTTAATTGCTGAAAATTGGTTTCGGCTCAAATTGGTCTCTGTTAATCTTTTAGTGAGTTTACTGCACCTCAGGTATGCTCTTGTGACACTATGTAAAGATACAGAGTCTTAAAAATGCTCTAACTAGTAGAAACAGTATCCCAAGTTATTTTGCGTACATAAATACTGGAATATTCAGGTTAGAAATGCCATTAATTGATTTGACCTTTATTCATTTTTCCCTCCTATTTCTCATTTCAGCTTTTCTGATCACACCAGACATCCATCTGAATTGATTATCTTTTACATATCTACTGTTAGTTTGATCACCTTTTTTTTTTTTTGTTCTTTCTCCCCCCATATTCTTGGTGGTGTACTTGTTTTATGTTGCATATTTTGTTGATAATGAGTCATCACTTCTACAGATATGCCTCTGAGACCAACATCATACGATATGCTAAAATCGCTCAGGCTTTGAAAGACAAGACGGTTCGCGATGTAGCATTACGATGCAGATGGATGAACGTGAGCTCTTCTCTCTTTTACCTTCCAAGTTTTTCCCTCTCCCTTTTTTTTTCCTTTTCTTTTTGCGTAAACCTTTTTACTATCTTTTCTTCTATGTTACAAATATCGCTGTTGAGAGTTCAGCATAATATGATAGTTAGTGGTCCTTTGAATCTAACTTCAAAGTGAGATTTTGATCGGGTTTTATAAAAGAGATGGAATTATCATGTTGAGAACTTTATCTTCAAATCACTACTATATTACGCAGGCAAACTTCTCTTTTAAAAAATCATATCGGCAGAAAAATGGAAATAAGATAAATGAGAAAATCATGTTAAATATTGCTACCCGCCTAGAGCTGAAAGTTGTTGGTACTGTGTAAAAGCTTGGTAGGGAATTTCTACTAAGTTCTGCTCATGGAAGATCATGATCTAGTAAATGACTTTCGGAAGTTCAATGTTTCTATAATGTAAAAGAAACTTTCTCCTTCCTTCCTTTCTTGTAATGTTTGTTTGAAAATTTTCAAGCATTATTATCAAACCTTGACTCAATTATACACTGTGTTCTTTAATTTGTTGGTTAACTGTATAAGATACTCTTTAAGTTAAATTTTCTTGACATAATCTCTTCCTCGGGAAAGTGTAGGGGGAACATGGTGCATGGCGAGTCCCAAAACAAAAATATTTGTGCAATTACTGGAAAAGGAAAACTTGTTAGCCTTTTGTGGCGTTAAGTTTTCTTTTGAGTGATAAGTTGTATTAACTTGATAGATAGACGGCTTCCCTTAAATACAAAGTTGGTCATTGTACATTCTATGATGTTCCACTTAAATGCAAGAGTTGGGTAAATAACCCTCAAACAAATGCTTCAAGGTTAACACGGAGGCCCAAGAAAGCAGAACCAGTATTCACTTTTGATTTTATAGCACATGCCAATTCTCAATTTTATGGCTGAATTTATTTACTGAAATTTGCCAAAGATTGGTGAGAGCTATTGCATTTACCTTTTTCTTTGTTGTTCATTCCAATTTTTCGGTTTATGAGTGAATTTTCCTACTGAAAGTTGCCAACGATTGTGAGTATGAACTAACAGAAAGCAGTCACGAGAAGTCTTATTTGTATATCAGCTAGTTCTAGCAGTGCTGACTGGAAGTTTTCACTGTTTCACAGAAAAAGGAGAATGGAAAGAGGAGAAAAGAGGACCATAATTCGTCAAAGAAAAATAAAGACAAAAAGGTAATACAAAGTTTTTATGTTCTCATCTTCCCACTCCTTGTTAGACATGTGGCGATCCTATCATATTTGTTCCATTGATTCTGGTATCTTGAAATTTACCAGCTCATAAGTATAATCAGTATTGGTCACATAATTCTCAGACTATTTTTCGCTGTAAGATGTCAAGTTGATCAACAAAGTAAATTTATTACCAGGGCTCTGGGATGCTGAGTAGTTTTTCAATTAGATTAACTTCAATGAACGAATAGTATGTATGTATGTGTATCCATGTGTAGCTCATGATGTATGTAGATTTAACAGTTCTAACATACTGGCTCCATGTTTTTCATGTATTTTCACCTCATGTTGATACTGAATGTGTTAGTTTTTGGGTTGCTAAGGTCCTTCTTTATGGTTAACCTTTGATGTTCTGAAAAAAATGAACGGGGATATGGAATACTTAAAAGGAAATGATTTACTTTTTTTAATTATCATTCACTCGTATCAGTTAGTTAATCTGGCTATATAATTTCTGTTTTCTCTTTGAATAATCAGGAAAAAGTCACAGATTCAGTGCCCAAATCCTCTCAAGTTGCAAACTGCGCCAATGGCCCTCCCTATGTTCAATCAATGATGTCAATGGATAGTGATGATGGAATCTCATATAAAGGTTTGTGTGTACTCTACTCTTCCATTATTTAGAGAGAAATAAAGTGCTTACAAGGGAGTCACTTTCTATTGCATCATTTCACTAAATTGCATCTTATGGTGATTGCCGTAACTATCTATTCTTTTATGTATGTATAGGTTAAATGAATGCATACACATGCATGCACACTTATGAGCCACTGTATGCATACAACGCGTTCACATAATTTTGGTGATATATATATATATATACACACACACACATATATATACACACATATATATTATTTATACGTACATGCAGATGTTTTTGTAACAGTTGGTATTGTATCATGGTTGAGGACTTTCTCACTCAAGTTTCCTTTTTGCATATAATGCATGTATGAAGAAAGGTTCTTTTTTTCTCTGTTTCTTTTTAAAAGAATATTTTGTTAGCATGTAAGTTTTAAGCTGCAGGTAGAGAATGCACTCGTCGAGTATCTTTAATAGGTCTAATGCAATCTATATGCTTATCGTTCTGGAAGGTTTTTTATTATTTGAATCTGATGGGTAAGTATATGATTCATTGAAAGGTAGGTGCAACATCTTGTTGAGTTCATACCAATCTATAGTGAAAACGCATGAGACTGTTTCTGATTCACGACTGAAGTATTTCTTTCATCGTTAGTTCGGTATCTTGTAATAGTTACTCATTAGTACATTTTATATGGAATAAGACCATTAAGTTTTTTAGCACTGTAGCAGATGATATCGCTTTTTGAGCATGAATTTTCTGAAGTTCTAAACTGTAGCTTTTTTTGCTGCTGGATATTGCTTTGAGACATCACTATGATGTTCATGTTGCTGTCATGAAATTCACACAAACTAACAAGCAGCTATTTGGGTCAGCTAAGAATGTGATTTGCTGTTATTTCCTTTTTGAGTTAAAGCACGTAAAGAATTGTACTAGCTCCTTTCGATATTGACTTTGGTCCTTCCTTGAACGGTTGAATCCATTAAGATAGTGGTTTTACACTCTTTACTAGGTAATAACTCACTGTTCTTTTTTTGTTTTCCTTAAATGTATTTATATTCTGAAATCACTTCAAATCATATGCTTAAGAGGTTTGGTCTCTGCTACATGAGCTTATAGGTGTAATAGCCATTTATGCTTATATTCCTTTTAACTGGATGGTACTTTAATCATGCTTATGTATGAGTAATTTTTTTTTTTTTTATTTCAGCTATTGGCGGAGCTACTGGTCAGCTTCTTGAGCAAAACGCGCAGGCCTTGGATCAAATCTCGGCCAACTTTGCTGCTTTCAAGGTACATGCTATATATATTATTTGCAAATTTTAAAGTTCTTAGCATGTTACATTACACCCTATATGGATAATGATTGTTAATGCTCTGTGGCTGGACACACATGACCCAACAATAACTTTTTTTTCTTACTTAAGTGACTAAATGGTTTCTATTTCTGAATTTTCCTGACTAGTGAATTGCCATTTCTTTTGTAAAACCCAGGCCGTGTTCAAGTCCAGGAAGTTTATACAGTCAATTGCTATAAATATTATTCTAAACTAAAGAGATGTATATGTCAAATGAGGAAAAACTGTGCTTTCTATGCCAAATCTTTTAGTATTTCTGATATGGATTCAGTTATTTGGATCACCTTGTAATTGTTCTCTTTTAGTCCTTTGCTCTGGTTTTATTGGGCATCAGCCTCATCCTTAGCAGTGATGATGATTTTGATATCAAGTTGCTTGTTTTTATTTGCATGTAGATACACGAGAACATCAATCTCTTCTGTCAAGCTCGAGCCAGTATCCTTTCAATCTTGAATGAGTATGTTTCCTCTAATACTTCATTTTGTTTAGATGTTGCTTTTGTTCCTTTTAAAGCATGGATTGATTTCTGCATTCACGGACTTTACAAATTGACTTTCTAAGCAGCATACGATTATCTCTTGCATTTGTTATTTGGTAAGAAAAAACGTCACACTTCCCATCCTATACCTCATTTTGCAACGTGCCGCTTATTGCTAAAAAAGTTGCATATCTGCTCCTTGACTTTCCGAATTGGTACAAGTACTCCTCCGATCAACTTTCTGATGGAATAATTTCGTTTGAATATTAAGTGTTAATTTTGGGATTCATCTGGATTTTACCCTACATGCAATATGTAGCTCTCTTTTCCCTTCAATATCATCCCAATTCCAAAATTAGGGTTTGAGATTAAGAAACATATTAAAAAATTGAAGTGAAAAGACAGCTCTTTATTGATACTATGGTAAAATCAAATGAATGCTCAAATGTGCGCTTAAGATTTGGGCCAAACAGATTTTCTGATGAAAATATTCCACAGAAGGTTGACCATACTTCGGACATATTAAATTTTAGGTCGGGAGTAATTGTAACTTTTTAAACGATAGGTGGCACGTTGTGAAATGGGGTTAGGATAGGGAGTTTGACGCATTTTACCCTTACTTCGTTATTTCAGTTATTTGTGAATCATAATACCAGTGGCAAGCTTTATTGAACAGCCCAAAATATTTCTTTGTTCAGGTCTTGGGTAATGGTGGATTTTTGTGTTCCCTTGTATCAGTTCTTTTTTTCGTTACCTTGTCATGCCGATGCACCACTGTAATATCTTTTTCCTTTGGTTTCAGTTACCTGGAAGGTCGAATTATTCACCTTCAATACATGTTATTAAACTTAATCACTAAGGCTCTCTCTTCCTAAACCTCAGCTGAACGTATAAGTTGTCAGAGTGATTTGTTTTGAAGCCTTAGCTTTTGAACTCCTATAAAGACCTTAAGAGTTAAGGGAACCATTAAAAGGTCTTAGTTTGAAGTCTTCTTGTCATATAGGATTGGTACCTGGAAGAAATTTTATGTTTGACGCTGCTATTTAAAAAAGAAGCATAAATCTTGTGTGTGCGCGCGCGTGGAGAACTGACTAAGACGGGTGTTGCCACATCCATCCTTCTCTTCTATTTGTAGCTAGGAAAAAGGAGCCAAAATAGCTTCCTTTTTGCATTGGTCATATTCTTTGTTTAGATAATAAGTATATTGATGGTAACTATTAGGTCAATTTCCAACTGAATATCTCCAGGGACCGTGGTATCTGAGGGTGTTTGTAAATCTTTGAATAAATCTGCTTAAACGTTAATTTGGTAATGCAAAGTTTAAGGGGAAATAGCTATTTCTTCTTCAAAATTCTCTAAACTAAGTAGTTTGAGAAGCATCACGGGCTAATACTTAGTTGTGGCATTTTTATGACAAGCAAAAGCAAAAGTCGATGGTGAATGGTGCAAGCACTAAAAAGGTGTTTATGTGGGTCAAAGACCCATAAACACTTATGTAAGCAATTGTAAACACCATAAAATGATTATAATGACCTGAACGATGTAAGAAAACTTTAATGAAGGTATTATATAGCAATATGATTGCCAGCAAACTTGAACTACCAAGATATTGTATTCTAAGTATTTCATCTTAATCCTATTTTACGTCAACAGCTATTTAGGCTTATCAACTGTAGTCTTAGCCCCGGTAGCGCTCATAGACTATGCCAGTGTTTCACCTCCCTCTCAAGCGTCAAGAATAATATGTGACTGTAATGTAATTGCTATGTGCTGAGACCAAAAAAAAAGGCCCTGTGCTATATTGTTTACAAAAAGAATAATTCATTGCAATTTTGACATCACCCCCAGGCAATATTTTCCTGGTTTCTGTTAGCATATGTTTACACTGTGAATCAACATATAATTATCGTTCACATTGTCCTGATTTCAAGCTGTGTAATGCAGCTTCAATGACTTGCCAGAAATAATGAAGCAAATGCCACCACTTCCAGTTAAGCTGAATGACGATCTTGCCAACTCCATTCTCCCTCAGACATCCTTGGCAAAGAAATCTTAAAAGCCTCATCCGCTTCTCGTGGTGATTGTATGTCTCTAGTTGGGTCCATTAGTGTAAGCAAAATAATTTGGTTAGTCAAGTTGGAAGTTTCAAGGTGTTCATGGTTCACTTCTTTTTCTTTTTTGCTTTTCTCCTTATTCTCAGTTTGTCTCGTTGTTCTGTCTGAAGTTTACTTTTGTTAATTATCTTAGGAGAGACTAGAGAGTTTGTGTAGTGTGTAGTTTAGTATGGAGTTGAATCTTAGTGCTGTAAATATTTAGTAGAATTATTTTAATTAGAAGTTTTGTTATTCACTTGGAGGGTATTTTCTGGAAATCATCAATCATCAAGAGTTTGACTTCTTTATCCATATGCTTTAGATAATTAGAAATTATGTACTTGTACTATGCTCAACTTTCCCTAGCTAATCATATAAAATCCTGATGATGAATCAATTGCTGGCTGGAGTACGAGTGACAAATTGATTAGCTCAGGAATATGTCTACTGTTTTATTTTGTATTCAAATTATATTCGACTTGAGTCGAATCACTCGAACTGGGTTCGAGTTGGATTCAAATTAGTTTCTCTCTCAAAATTTTCATTTGTAGTAGTAATGTATCATCCAACACGAACTAAGTCATTTTCCCGAAAGAGGACCCCGAAGCCTGGCCAAAATCTCCTCTCCTCATGAATCTACTACCCTTTTCATTTTCAATTTCTGTTCTTTGAAAGAAAACAATACTCTACGCTTCAGGTGAAATTGAGTATCAACACTACCCAAGCTAAAATGGGTCACTTTGTTCTAATTTTGAAGTTCCAAAGTGTATTTGTTAACTTGAGTGTGCAAGTCGTTAAACTCACCTGATAGTCTGAGACAGGGGTGGGTGCACAATCGCAATTCAACAAATTTAGATTTGGCCAGACATATCATAATTTATTAGCATCGCATCTCACAGAAAACTAAATAATAACTTTTATTTTAAGTTTTAGGAGATTGTAATCTCCTAGAAGCCTTCAATCCCACACCACGTTTGCTCAGCCTAAAGTAGAATCCTTCATTTGTACACCAAGTCTACTCATTAATTCAATAGTTGAAACTTGAATACTTTAGACAAAGAAAGGATATGTAGCCAGCCATTTGATCATCCACTAACAGAAAAAAGAAGTAATCAATAAGCTTGACAACGCATCTACAGTAGAGAAAATATATGTATACTAACTAGTCAAACATCATATGCGCGAACCTCTTCTGTTATTTTTTGTAATTAAGAGGTGCATATTTACTAAATAAAAGAAGAGGTAAAAATGATTGAAGCACCCTACAATGGTATCGTGCTTCAATAAGAAAAAAATGATTTAACTAATAATGTGTATGAAGTATGAACTTAATCAATTAATCCCGACGCTTCCATGTTAGTTAGATCACAATATATATATATATATATATATATATATATATATATATATATTTAAAAAAAAAAAGAAGAAATGGCACTATATATATATTTTAAAAAAGAAAATGGCACTTGAGCAAGTCGATCCATATATAATTATTAATAATGCGAGTCCCACTCCATTTTGTCTTTTCAATATAAGACGACGAGAGAGAGATTAAGAGGAGATCAGAGATGAAGGCACCACGCAAATATAGATATAGTCCTAATCCTTTGTTGTTTCTAGTTAGTCTGTTTTTCTTATGTAGTAATAATAATCATGTTCATTCGCAAGATTCATGTAGTAATGCTCCTCTTAACCTCCAACCTCCCCTTCCTTTCGACACTTCTTCTCTTCTTTGTGTCACAGTTTGGCCTGCTCAAAGCTTCATCCTACGGGTACGCGATCGATAAATTACTTAGTATTCCCTGACATTAATTAACTAATAATAATTCATGATCTCTTTTTAGGAGTATGATGAGTATTGTATCAACACTATAATATATTTTTATGACGATGTTTTTTTGTGTGTCGTCTGATCAGTATGTGCAGGAGTCGAGTAATGTGTGGAACTTTGTATTGTCAGCACCCAACACAAATGCATATACAGCCATAGGATTCTCACCAAATGGAAACATGGTTGGGTCGAGAGCCGTAGTGGGATGGGTTGAGGCTGATGGCACTACTCTCGACATGAAAAAGTACTTCTTAGGAGGCCAGTCGCCAAATCTTGTGACAATTGAATCGTCTTCTAGTAGTAATCAAGGATTACAACTCACCAATAACTCATCCATACGACTCCAATCAAAAACAATTTATATGGCTTTTCAGTTGACTACTACTACTCGTCCAAGCACGCGTTTAATCTATGCGATAGGACAAGAAGGGGTTTCGCCTTCTGCTCCCAGCTTCAGATTGTCGGGACATCAGGACAGGATCGCCACTGTCCTAAATTATGCCACAGGTCACAACGTACTCCTTTTTACTTGTGATTGAGAACAGGGTGCATATATTTATGAGAAGGTGGTTAATATATAGAGGTATAATTTTGATTTAATTTGGCACTACAACTACATGTCGCATGTTAGAGATAGTTTGCAGATTTTGTGTGCGTAAAAATAAAGTCTTCCCATGGTGTTTGAAGAGTAACAGTGGATCTTTAATTTAGTCGTGTTTATCATTGTGGTTGGCCATGCTTTTCTTTGGACGGAGGTAATAATAATTATATTGATATATATATATATATATATGTTTTGATTTTGATATATACATGATTTTGATATATACATGATGTGCTTATATCACCAGGCTGGGCACTTAGTAGTAGTCAACCCTATTTTATGCAATACCAACGTGCTGCGGTTCAACTTTTATCTATATTACTACAAAAACTCATCATTTTTTATTATTTTATTTTATTTAAATTTATTTATAGACCAGTGACAGTGAGTTATTTTCAAAATAATAATTAAGACGTGGTATCGTACTGAGTACTGTCAACTTCTTGATATTGGAATGGTTGGTGTGTGTTGTGTCTGTCTACAAGTTTGTCAATTTGGACCGCACTGAAGAAGATGTGAAAATGAGAGTTTCGGCAAAATGACTAAAATCATGTTCATCAACCAGAAAAACAACAACAGAAAAGACGTAAATGAATAATAATAATAATAAATAAAAAGGATATCCATAAAATATGAACATTATCTCCTATTCTTTGAGAAATAAATAAACGAATTAACCCTGTTTTATACAAAACAGACACGTAATAAATTAATAGGTAAACTGTATATTCGCAGTGTACAGCTTTGAAATTACAGAACCGATTCGCTTATTTATTTTTTTACGGTTTATGTGCCTCTTTTTAAGTAAACAAAGTGATGTGTGTGCTTACTTTTCTTGCAGAGAGTAATAAAAACTGTATTCATATAGTTTTCACAGTATAGTTGCTGCATTAAATTAAAAAATTGCTGAATTCATATTATGATATCATTACGGAAAGAGGGAGGAGAATGCATTGATATTTGGTAGTAGTAGTCTAAGCTTTTCTTTGACATTATCATAATAATGCATTTTACTACACTACTGATTTTTGGTTCAAATACAGGCCAATTTGAAGCTGAAAAAACCCCAGAGGCGGGTCTTAGGAGATCACACGGGCTTTTAAATATGTTTGGTTGGGCTATTTTAATTCCGATTGGGGCAATGGTGGCCCGATACATGAAGCACATTAAACCAATGGGGTTTTATGCTCACACCACAATTCAGTGCATTGGATTTCTATTGGGCTTCAGTGGTATTATATGTGGGCTTCTGTTGGAAACTCGACTTAATGTTTCCGTCACTCAACACAAAGGCCTAGGCATCTTCATTCTCCTGTTGGGCTGCCTCCAGGTTATTCTCGTAAAAAATGATATTGTAATAGTTAGTTGTGACATTAAAAAAAAAAAAACAATATGTGACTTTTTATCAACTTTAATTTGGTTCTTAAGCTTGTCTGTATGTAATTCCCAGGTGATTGCTATATTGGGCAGACCAGAGAAAGGATCAAAAGCTAGAAAGTACTGGAATTGGTATCACTTTGGTGTGGGAAGGCTGCTAATATTCTTGGCTGCAGTTAATGTTTTTGTGGGGATTCATTTAGGCAATGCAGGAGCAGGATGGAATGCTGGTTTTGCTGTTTTTATTGTCATATTATTCATCACTTCTTTGATTTTAGAGCTGAAGATGAGGTCCAGAAATTGATGTTATTAATCATATTTATCATCTTTATTGAGCCCAATAATTTTTCTTTAGATACTTCTGTGATTTGTTGTCACTTTTATTAGTTTATATATATATATATATATATATATATATATATATATTTAATATCACATTTCTTTCGTTATTTAATATTATATTTCTCTTATGATGTGACGCATCTTTAACCACAGATTGTAAACGTGGTCCGCATAAGTATGTTCTTTAGCTTTTAAAGTATTTTAAGCTTATTAATTGAAATATCCATTGATTTGTTTAGTTAAAAAATCCATACACAGAACAATAACCAAACATATAACCCCGTCATGTGGTATAGACTTCACAAACTAAAGAAGAATCTCACTGAGTTTAACATTTGGGTTTTTCTTCTCCACTTGTTACGTTGAGTGAGAGTTGATGTGAGCTTATTCGGTAGGCTACACTGGTGCATAATAACGTTAATCACTCCAAAACTGAGGCGAAACGACTCTAGCACTTCATTATAGTTTGAAGTATGATTATGTTTCAAAATCACACTCCAAACGGGGGGACAAAATTGTGTGACATAATGTCATGTCAAGAAGAAGCCACAATGGCGCGAAACTGACCGATGAGTATCGAGAAGGCTTAAAGGTAAAGCTACCTTAGTCGTATTTGATTAACCATTATATCCATATAGCTAATTAGATATTGAATAATATGTCATTAGAAAGCCACATGAGTCTAGGTTGCAACGCAACAAGCGGAATGCAATTTGGAGGTCCAGAGAAAAAATTATGCTCAAAATAGTAGAGTTGCGCATGCTAGTATCGAATTTGCGCAACTCGATACTAAAAGTAGATCGAATTTTGTGAGTTCGATCGAACCGCCTCCATTCGATCTAAGTCTAAAATTACCTTTAAGCCCCTCTAATCAGCCTATATATACCCCCTCACTCTTCACAAGTAATGGGGACGGACGGAGAAGCCTTAGATCGAATCCATGTCAATTCGACATTGATGGATCGAACTGAAGTCAGTTCGATATATCATCGATTGAACCAAGTCAGTTCGATACTCATATAGATCGAACCCATATATGATCTGAAATCTACACGAGCAGGGTCCCGAATCAAAAAGCAGATCGAGGTTTTGATCATCCATTGAAGAGATATGATCGAAACTGTGAAGCCGCACACTGCAGTTCGATTGTACCTCGAACAGAGCCGATTCGATCTATCATCGATCGAACCAAGTTAGTTTGATACTTATATAGATCGAACCCATATATTCCCTGAAATCTACACGAGCCAGGGTCCCAAATCGAGAAGCGGATCGAGGTTTTGATCATCCAACAAAGAGATATGATCGAAACCGTGAAGGCGCGCTATGCAGTCTCGAACTTCACTGATTCGATATTAATAGATCGAATCCAAATGATTCGATACTCACATAGATCGAATCCATATATTCCCTGAAATCTACATGAGTCAGGGTCCGTAATCAAGAAGCGGATCGAGTTTCTGGCCAACCATTAAAGAGACATGATCAAAACCGTGAGGTCGGGCAATGCAGAACCAAGCTGCCCTACCAGGGGTTGACCCAATAGAGGCAACTCAAAAGAGATAAATGAACTATGCTCAACTTGATTCACTCAATGGGATACGTAGGCAGCTTGACACGATCCCAAGTCCAGTCCAAAATCATAAGTATCTAACGCCTTCAATTCGACAATCAAAGAGCATCGAATCTGTCCCGTTCGACTGCTACCTCAATTTGGCCATTTAGGGATTTTTCACGTCATCTTATATCCACTTATGTGTAATAGGTGTTCCAGACCAAGCTATTCCGTTCATTGTAATAGGATAACATTATTTTGGTTAAGTCAGACCCGATTGTATAGATTTCTCAGTGTATTGTAACCTAGACGAAATAAGACCAAAATATTGGCGCCGTCTGTGGGAACACTATTTCGTTTACACTTAAGAATCTGTTTACGTAAAATGGCCAAGAAAGGGAATGGACCAACGGGAAAATAACCGCAAAGAGTCCCAATAGCTATATCGAGATCGAGAAATAACTATGGAGTTAACAATATGGAATTCGGTCCCAAGCAAACAAGGAGTGGTGCTAAGAGCAATAATCAAATCCACGATTCAACCAAGAAAACTAACAACATCAGAGAAAGATTAGGGATTCTTCAATCCCAATCCTATACGTTAATCATTTACATTTCTGTTTAAATACTGACAGATTTCTAAGAAAGCGTGTGCCTTAACAGGCAACGACTGAGAGGAGCTTCCTCTGCGGGGACAAACATCCACCCCAAATAATGTCATGATTTGTCTTACATTTATGTGATATCAAAGAATCTCACCCTTATGTGGTATCGAAGGTCGGATTGCGTTGATTATCAGACTAAGCAGGAACCAGCAGGGTCTCCACCACATGGATACTACATACAAATGGATCTGCCACCAGTCATGGATGAGGGGTTGGGATTCACCTCTTATCTCCAGATCGCAGAGAATTTGAATTCGTCGTTAGTCTAAACTACATGGTGACCAATAATGAGGCCGAGTATGAAGCGGTTATAGCAGGAATTACACTAACATTGGGGCTCAATGTTGAACATTTGGACAATGGCACACAATTCACTGTCGAATGGACAAATGGAACCCACCAACAAGACATTGAAAAATTACCTCGAGAGGAGGATGAAGGACACTGGAAAAATCTGGTCAGAGGAGCTCCAAGGAATATTATGGGTGTATAGGACAACCACGAGAACATCGACAGGCGAAACACCTTTCGTTCTTGTTTACGACACTTAGGTTGTTCTGCCTGCCTAAATAGGAATGCCAACACGCAAGATTCATGACTATGATCCCGAACAATCAGTTCGCTTACGTCAGATGGATCTGGACATGATAGGCACAACAAGGGAGGATGTGTACCAACACATTGTAGCTTTCAAAGCAACAATGTCTAAAAGCTACGACAAAAGAGTCCAATTCCAAAATTGTGAGGTAAGAGATCTGGTACTCAGAAGCGTAACAACAAAACATCACATTGGAAAATCCGAACCAAAATAGGAAGGGCCCTTCAAGATCATACAAGCGACCTTGGAATGTGCAACATCTTAGGCGTTATTATGCATATGAGTAGAAATAATTGCGATCATGAGCTAATAAACTGTATGAACAACGAATGCTTGAGTCCCATGCAAAGACTGGGAAACGTAGACACCTCAGTAAGAAACTGAGTCCAACCTTTTCCAAATTATTAAATGTATCTATCTACATGAACGGCGCAGGTGGAGTCTTATAGAAATGTTGTTAAAAACTCAAATGAGGAACCAAAGAGTTCAGCAACAAGACTTAATCCCTCATGCACCGCAAAGCGTCATGATGGAGGTACGTTTGTCCCAAAGCGGTCGAACGCAAAAAATCATCCATCATGCACCGCAAAGCGTCATTATGGAGGTACATTTGGCCCAAAGCGGTTGAACGCAAAAAAAAAATCACCCCTCATGCACCGCAAAACGTCATGACGGAGGTACGTTTGGCCCAAAGCAGTTGAACGCAAAAAAAAATCACCCCTCATGCACCACAAAGCGTCATGACGGGGGTATGATTGCCCAAAGAGGCCGAATGCAAAGCTCATCCCAAGAACACCGCAAAGCGTCATGACGGGGGTATGATTGCCCAAAGAGGCCGAATGCAAAGCTCATCCCAAGAACATTGCAAAGCGTCATGACGGAGGTATGATTGCCCAAAGAGGCCGAATGCAAAGCTCATCCCAAGAACACCGCAAAGCATCATGACGGAGGTATGATTGCCCAAAGAGGCCGAATGAAAAGCTCATCCCAAGAACACCGCAAAGCGTCATGACAGAGGTACGATTGCCCAAAGAGGCCGAATGCAAAAAAAATCACCCCTCATGCACAATAAAGCGTCATGACGGAGGTACGATTGCCCAAAAGTTGTCGAACACAAAGTTTACCCCTCGTGCACCGCAAAAGCGTTATGACAGAGGTATGCTTGGCCCATAAGCAGTTGAACGCCCCTCATGCACGGCAAAAACGTCATGTCAAAACCACATTAGACCTTAAGTAGCCACACGCAGAAGGCATAACCCGAAGAGCATACTCAATTCAAAAGGTTCAATAAAAGAATGCAATGCATTAAATGGATATGCAATTAAAAATAGACAAAATGCGATTGAGAAAAAAGTTAATTTTAGTCAATGATACAGTAACCTATACAGTAAAGCATGTATCAAAAGACTATTATATCAAGCCACAAAATCGGTTTCATAAGAAACCCATTACGGAAGTGACATGCAAAAATGACAAAAAGGACAAGACCCACTGAACGAGCGAAATTGGCACAATTTCCATGAATCTCATCCTCTGTAAGCACAAGTTCATCCCCTTGCGCCCAACCTTCGGGCAATGCAATTACATTTTCCTCTGGTACGAAACAAACATGTCCAAAATATCTACCCGAAGCGTGTCCAAAGTGGCACCAAAATGTCTACCCGAAGTGGTACGATGCAAACCTACCCGAAGCGGTATGAAGTAAACTTGTTCAAAGCGGCACCAAGAGCATCAACCCGATAAGATAAGATGCAAACCTAAAGTCTAAAAAATGAAATATTGGCCCGAAATAACAGAAAAATTCAAATGAAATATTGGCCCGGAGTGGCCAGATGAAAAATAAAATATTGGCCCGAAATGGTCAGATGAAAATATGAAATATATCGGAAATGAACATCGACCCATCGTGGTCAGAAACAAACCAAAAACCACAAAGGATAGACATCCGATGGCAAAAGCATGATGCAAACAACATATACATATGCCTGAAAGGTTGGATATGGCAATAGACTTCACATGGCAAATTAGTTACATCTACCCAGCATGGTACGATGCAAATCTACCCAAAACAACATGATAAACATCTAATTATCACAATACAATGAGAACGTGTCCAAAGCAGCACCACGAGCAACTATTTAGCTTGGTACGATGAAAATCTGCCCAAATGAGTGCATATTTAGACTACTATAAAAGGATTATCACCTCAAGAGGTGCATATATCCATTCGTCGAATTAGCCATCAACGTCGAAGAGCAATAACATGTAACAGCACAAAGTTCCATAAACAAAATGCGAGCAATCATTGAACAAGAATGTAACAAAATATCCAAACAGTAGCGACACAATTCCGGATAGTCAAAAATTGAAATTGCATAATAGATATTTATGCCAGAGCCTCGTGATTCACATCTTGGCACAGCTTTGCCTCTTTTTACCGTATCCGACCTGGATAAAGGCAAATTGAAGGCCTTCGTCAAGATGACCTCTTGCTCAGTCGAGGCGCTTAATGGCATGACCATATGTTATCTAAACCATCAACCTTTCAAAATCAACAACGTTTGTCTCCAAAGTACCTGCAAAATCGTATTATGCGAATAATTTTACTCAATGGAGAGCTCCTTAAGAATAGAGCGCCTAGTAGTCTTCTCAGACTTGCGGCTTGTGGCTAATCATTCCATTGGCTCCTAAGAAGCCAAAAAGGGTATGCACCAGACCGTTAAAAAGAATCGAGCATACTATGAACCAAAATGGATAAAGTTCTGAGCGACCAAGTCGCCGCAAAAAGGCTAATATACATTTACTCCATCGTCGAGAAACAAAAATACTTGACATGTACGAAGTTGCACAAAATTGAGATTTCACATATTGCTCAAGAGACGAACAAAGGGCTACCATCAGAGTACACATGTCCGTGTTGCGCAAGTGAGGATGATAAAACGAGTACTGGTATGCGGGAATTCAGCTCAACGCAAAAGTCATAGAGTTCCAAAGAAATGGACACTTCGCCTAAAACGACAAGTGTTAACCGAAAACCCCATGAAATGAACAAAATGGCACGAACACCCTGTCCTAAGTGACAAGTGCAAATCGTATGGAAGTGCAATTTAACTATTTATTATATTCATTTTATGCTCATGAGATGAAGAAAACGGGACGATATCTATTATGCTCATTTTTTAATTAAACTCAAGAGATATTTTCTTATGGAAGTGCAATTTAACTATTTAAGAATGCAGAATTTGTCCAAGAAGTTAAACCAACATTGAAGTTGAACTTATTACATGCTTACTAGTATTTGAGAAAAGGAGGATAATCAGTATTTTCAAAGTTGGCCATTAGACCTTTAAAATCACTCATTATGTTAGGACTGTTAAGTTACCTGAAGCGTAATACGAATGCGGGTGCGTCAGTGCGACAACTTTAAACAGCCTTAGAGCGCTACCATAATATGCTTCTAAAAATATAAAAAATAACTTATATGTAAAAGTAAACTAATATTACCTAAATCAGTATATTATAAATCCATAAATGAAAGTATGTATAGAATTTTCATAGGATGAAATGGATTATAAGAATAATAAACAAGTACATAACTTCTTATTGTTATTAATTTTGGTATAATATTTTCTAAATTATTATGGTGGAGAGACAAAGGTACAAGCCTTAAATCACTTCTAATTTATTTTAATTATTTTGTTTTCAACTTAGTTTTGTTCTCCTGTTGCTTCAACTCTTCTTCAATATCACTCTTTTGTTTTGTCTTACAAATTTTCTATGATTATTCATCATATTTTAACATAAGAACTAGAAAATCTTAGTGCGAGAACTAAGATTTTGTAAAGTGTCTTAGGGCGAAGCACGAACACAAAAGTCGCCAGAGTACAACTAGTGCGCCTGCAACTTTCACGGTGTGGAGGATTATGTGACTTACCTATCCCAATTCTAAATTCAAAGTTAATAACATGTTCCAAACATAAGCCCCGTCGACCAATCTATTATCGGGATTTGTGCTCAAGAAGCAAACCAAGATAAGTTGTGGACTTGTGCAAATTAATTATTTGAAAATCAATTTCTTTTGGCTTGTAAATAGTTTCAATAATGATAATTACTCACGCTGAAAACAATACAATTCCTATGATTATTTAATCATATTTTAAAAATTCATGATAACTAAATTATGAGACTCGACATTTAGCGTAGTTATATGCAAGAAGAATGAATATTTAGTTCATTCGATCGTAATATAATCAACAACACTCATTTATACATTTTAATGTTCAAAAAATCTAAGTTGTGAATGTATTACATCTAGATAATTGGATGGACATGTACTTTAGAAGTAGATGGTGTGGTTACACTGCAATCGACATTCATGTACCAATAGTTCTTCTTATCTTCAATATTTTAGGTAAATTCCTCTTGAATTCTCTTTTATTATATTTCTAATCGTTGATAAGGCAGCTCGCTTGATTGCTTTCCAATGCTTGTGTCCATATTATCGTACGAACGTTTAATGATATAGATACTCAATCTTTTGAGTCTATTGTTAATAACACCCGCATATCTAGTCGGTTTTCATTTAAACGACACTATTTAGAGTAAAACCTCTAACACTATTGGTTAAAAATGTTGAAAACAAAACATTAACATACACGCAGTCTAGTGAGTTGTACGTCCAGATGCAACTGACATTGATTTGGACTATCCATCTATCTACTATTTTCAACATCACTAAGGATTTACTGTGATCTCAATTACCAAAGCTTCAATGTAGTTTCAAAATTGTTGCAGAGTTTTAGTGAGGCAGAGTTGTGGAATAGCCTTTGTGAATCGTTTTAGTGGCAAACAAGCTCTAGTAGGATTTCTCTCAAACTAGATGATTTTGATCAATTATTCAATTAGGTTATTAATGCAAAGTCCCACAATGTTCAATTATAAGCATTAATCATATATATGGTAGTTAATCGTACAAGCATTGGCATCAAAATAAAAGACACATACACATATTCAATTCAAGTCAAATCCAAAAGATAGATCTCAACTAACTCATAATTCCAGACTTAGAAATCTAGCTAAGCCTAACTGAAATATTATAAAAATATAGATATAATATGAACAGAGTACAAGAAACTAGCCCAAGCTGTTTTGTGGTGATATTCCTCCCTATTTTGTTGTTCTTCAATTTCCTTAGTTGGTAGGGTCTTCACATTTTGAGATCTCACAATGTTTGCCTATTTTTCTAATCCAATGTAATCTACTCTATAGCTTCTAGAGACTTATTCATAATGATCCTCATATATAAGCTTGAAAAAACTATCTTTTACTTTTTTTCGCTTGGGCTAACTTCGCGGGTTACGCATTCACAGAAACAAGCTTCAACTTCAGCGTGACTTCACTATTTTATCTATAACTTTTTCTCTAAATGCTAGAATTACAAAAGGGATTTTATTTTGAAATTAGATATCTAGGGAATGACACATGTCACTTGTCATTAATGGATGTCCACAATTCCCAATAAAGAATTCAAGTTTTTCTTTTAGTTACTCCACTTTACCAAGTCGGACTCTAACCTACAAAACTTGAAAAGTAACATAAAAACGCTATAAAAGCATGTAGGAAAAACAACTCACAAATAAGTAAGCAAAGCACATAATAAACATTAGTCTTTACAGTCTCATTAAAGATAATTAATCCCATCATTCAAGGAAAAATTGTGTGTTTGAGGCCTCATGTGCTTAGCAAGTGAAGAATGTAAGTATTTTCTTGCTTATTTTAGAAATTAGTTGGTGGAAGTTCGTTTTTCGTTAACTTATTGGGCCCTATTTTTTGGCAACTAACATTAGAAAGCAATGTGGCATGATTTTTACGTGGTTTAGTCAACCGACTTAATCCACAGGGCCATGCCTAGTAAACTATCTCGCTATTAGGACAAGGTTTTACTATAACATGTAGAGTAACTCAACTCCTAACACTTCTCGTACCCACGTTGCCACCAAAACGACCTAGTCTTTGTTTTTCAGTTTTTGACACAAACCTCCTGATTGTTAGAGTTTGTCGTCAACCTTTATCAGCCCACATCGAATGCGACTACGATGGGGATGTTGTAGATAGAAAACCTAAAATCTTCAGGTCTCGTCTTAACGCACATTACAATAAAACTATAGGACTTTGGAGAATCAAGAGATGAAGAGATGGTGAGTGATGATCGTTTATTTAGCGTGATTTAAATACTTGTTTTCTTATACTTTTGATGAATCTTTGGGGCATATTTATTGGTTTTTGTATTATTTTGTCATTTTGCAGATTTTAGTCGAGTTCAGACAAAACGGTGGAAAAAGCACAAAATGGATGCTTTTGAAAGGGATTGCAATTGCAGTGCTATGGCGCCACAACAAGCGCCACAATGCTACAAGAATCAAGGCAACCTGATCTCACGCAAGAGGAGAAACCCAAAAGCCGACCCAATAAAAGACGAGCGACCATGGTAGAAACTGGCGCATTCCACGCCACACGGTCTGACCCGTGCAACTTGGGGCAAAAACATTTTTTTCACGTGTTTATGTGATGGCTGATGATTCAAACCAGGGAAACACGACTTGCCTATATAATGGGGAGGATGACCAACACTTAAAGTATTGCTTATATAATAGAAAAATAGAGGTAAAATGGTTGAAGTACTTTGTTTGACATACTTATGTTTGACGTGCCATAAGTTGACATACCACAAGTTGCCGCACAACTAGTAGACGTGCTCACGGAGGAAAATTCGTCAACCTTGGATGGTTTGACGTGCCAACTTATGAGTTGACATGGATGTTTGACGTGCTTTTCTAGAGAGAGAAAGCATACACCCTCGAACTCCCAAAAATCGGACCCTAAAATGAAGGAATGATGGGGTATTTAAAGATGAAGAGAAGGCCTTGGGGTGTGGGGACAACCCCAAGTTGGGTCAAGTGGGACTTTGACTAACCCGGTCAAACTTTAGATGTGTCGCGTTGGATGCCTCGATGCGGCACATTTGTTTTCAAACTAACGTGCCACATTGAGAATCGGGCTTTTGTGCCTCCGAATGGGGGCACATGTGGCTCGACGTGCCACGTTGATTTGGACCACCATGACACACAGTTTTGTGAAGATATGCCCTTTATTGGGTCACATTGGTTCATCTGACGTGCGCCCAATGAATGTCGTAATTTGGACTGTATCGAGCTAACCAACACAGTCTTATGCCTTTTTGTGAGGATCGAGTTGACCATACATCATCTTGGCATATCTTGGATTTTACGAATAGGGCAAGAATTGCCTTTCCGTTCCCTTTATAGCAATGCCAAATGTAACTTCGTATTTTAGATGTGTCGTAATTATGGCACACCACCTGGCATTACTTCTAGCATCAGCCAGTTAATTAACTTAGCTTTTGACTTGAAGGTCACGACTTACAGGGGTTCATGATGATCAACGGGACCTCGTGGCATTTATTTATTCTGATGTTTTCTTAAGGTAGAAAAAATGGGTGTTGGCTTTTATTAATTGGGAAGGGGTACATAACACCAAAAATTGCTCACAAGGTTTTGTTCCTTCCGTCCCTCCTTTTAGCCTTCAAATAGATTTTCATTCGTTTGGCTCGTTCTCGCATTATTCGTAGGCCGGGGAGCGTTCTTCTTTTACCCGGGGCTGTTTATTCATTTGTTGGTCTTCGCTTCTTCTCCGAGGGATGACGTCCGCTCTGGTTGTTTGATTGGCCTTGGTACTTGACTTGGCTGGAGGGGCCTTTCTATTTCCGCCCCGAGATGTCTACATTCATTGGTCTCGTACCCTTAGCCCTCGTGATTCGCGCAATTCCTTTTTCTTCTCGGTCTTAAGAGGTCGTGGCACCGTAGTGCACGTTCTCCCTGAATAACTTGGAGCATTTGGAGTAAGGAATAACGGGGTGTAGGGGAATAGCGGATCTCGTTCTCCTTCTCCCACCATTTGAAAAAAAGGGATTCAAATTACGAAGGCCATTTGAATATTAAAAAAGATGGAAATGTGAAGAAATACTTAAGAGATATATGGCTTTAATTGAATTTAGAATACAAGGTGTTGAGTGAATCTTAGTAGGTTACAATGGCAAAAATACTACTCTATTTATTGGATCTGGAGTGTAGTTATGAGCAACTTGGCGTATATTAATGCTGGAGATGGGAGTCCATTACGATTGCCACGTGGGAGATGGGTCTGCTGACAATATTTAATGCGGGTGGCCCGTGGTTTAAGGGTGGTTCGTGTTAATAATAACTGACATTCCTTTTTGGCATGCATGACTCTTTCAAGTGGATCTTTTAAGGCGTCTAACTATGTTGGAGCGGTCCTTTGTATAATAACATGAGTGAGTTTACGAGCCCTCTTTAGTCATTGAAAGGTTTTGTGAGTTCTGTCTACGAGGGACTCATTCTGAAGTGTCTTCCCGAGATACTTTGATTTTTTTCTTGTCCGATGTAATTATGGATCATCAATTACCATCATCAAACATGAATTATTTTGGGTAAAATTATGATGATGCACTTTGAATAATTTAGAAGTCAAAATTACACACTATTGAGAGAGAAGAAAACATGTAGGATGTGGAATGCAATATACAAAACTTATGAGGACAGAATCAAAAACCATACACTACAGAGAGAAAGAAGAGGCCAACAAGCGGGAGAGAGAGAGAGAGAGAGGGAGAGAGGGAGGGAGGAGAGAGAAATCGAAACCCTAATCAAAATTGGTCGTTCTCCTCTCTGAGTAATTACATACACTACCGATTCCTGAATTCTCCATTTCTGTACGTATATCCCAATCCATCTGTTACATATTTGGTATGATCATCCGTAGTTGATCTATCGATCTATCTCCGATTGTGTTTGACAGGCAATTGATTCTCTCAGATCTGGTGATGGATGATAATCTGGATATGCTGTCCAACTTAGGATTCGGCCCGCGAGGTAAATCCAATCCGATGAGATCCACAGCTGCTCAGCCGGATCGACACGATGATCCGCTCTTCACCGATGTATATGGTGGCGGTGGCGGTGGCCCCACAAAGTACTCCTCCACTTCAAACCACTCCTCTATCGATTACGATTCCATTTTCAAATATTCCGAATCCAAGACCAACAACGCCACTACCACTAATCAAAAGGATTCTTCTTCTTCTACCTTGCCTGTCTACGATAAACCGCTATATGATGATGATATTTTTGATGGCTTGCCAGGGTTAAAAACCAAATCGCCTCCCTCCAATGTCACTTTCAATGATGACATTTTTGCTTCCATTTCCTCGCCCCATATCAGTAAGAGTAGGAGTCAAAAGGGTGACCTTGATGAGTTCCTCGGGAGGAATGACAAGGCAGGGGATACCTATAGCGCAAACACTAACTCAAATGGACAGGGTTTCGATGATTTGTTAGCTGGGTTTGGAACTGCCAGCTCTGCTTCTAGCAACAGGTATTGATTTAGTTGAATATCTTAATTCTTATCATTATCCTTTAATTCATATTGTTGCCTCTTTGTAACAATGTGGTAAGTATGCTGATCATGTTAAAGGTGTTTGCCATTCGATGGATTTATGTACATTAGAAGTAGGCTTAGTGCTGATGTAATATGTAGCATATAAACAGTAGCTAGCTGTCACATAATACTATGGAGATTCTGTATGGTGGATTAACAGTGACTGATGTTAGTAATGATATAAGTAATTCGTCATGCTGGTTCTTACTGTTAAAAGTGTTCAACAACAATCGATGAATTGTAAAATTCTATTGAATTGATATATATCTAAATAGGCTCAGTGCTAATGTAAGTTGTAGCATATAAACTACGGCTAGCCATCACATATTACGACGGACTTGGAGATTTGATATAGTGGATTAACGGGTCCCTGATGTTGGTAATGATGTAAATGATTCGTTATCCTAGTCCCCAGTCATATTTCTCCAAGTTGCTATTACTGCTGAAAACTTTTCTCGCGTTGATTCATCATAAGATGTGTAATTTGTAAAATTCCTGTGCCGTTGTGCTACTTTGAAATGAATTAAAGGCAGATGCTTTACTAGATTGAAATGAGTAGTGAAAGAGAATTTTTATTTTTGATTCTTGTTTTCATTCATAGAACCTGCTCCAATTAATTGGGATAAAAGTCTTGTTGTTGGGCTAGTGTGCTGCTTTGCAAGTTTGCTAATATATTTGATGATTAGGCTGAGTCATCACAGTTGAAACCTTCATATGAAGGTGCCATCAAAATTTATGAGATAGTAGACTGTTCAATATAAGCCATTCTGATGCAAGGCGCCAGTCACATTCGAAGCATTATTATAAGCAAATTTTATCAGATGATGGATTTTTTGTCGTCTCACTTTGAAAAAAAAATATTCTTCTCCATCATAGAGGGTTGCCTTTTTAACGAACCTATGCATTTGTTAAAGCAATCAAAGGCATGTGATCTTCGAGTTGGTCTCCTACAGTTTGCTGGTGTGATGAACTTAACTTTACTGTTATTGCTTCAGGAGCAAATGAAACCTACAATAGACCTAATGGGAGCTCTTTTTTTCTGTGTCTTTAGTTTGTCATGACTCATTACTATCCAAACCACCTTGTTCCCGTTAACTTCATGGTCTTATGCATGAAAATTATAATTTCTATTGTTATTTGATTGTTAGTGTTCCAAGTATTATTGGACTACACATTGCACTTAACAACTAACCTTGAGAGCCAGTGTTGTGAGTATCGGTTAAGGAGTCTCATGAAGACCTGCATTACTCAAAGATTAATGTATAAAGCCAAGTGGAATATTGTAAAACGTCTACTTATTCTTCCAGAAAGAGAAAATAACATTTATATATCTATATGTTTCATATACAAAATAATATTTAAAAGTATTGGCATTTTCATATAGTTTAAGATATGTTGTGGATGCCACAATATATACAAGCACCCCAACTTATGTAGAAATGGGCAAATTTAAAACTGGTAACTCACGGTGACTTCTTATTGGTGAGACACTGACCACCTGGTTCTCACTTATGTCTCATGCATTAATTCTTTCATTTGTGCACTGGTTTCTAGAATAAACTGACTGGTTCGAAGAAAAATCTTGAGTTCTCTCTATCATGGTTCTTTAAATCTCTTTGATCCCTTTTGGTCATAGATTGCGGCTTTACCTCTTCCTTTTACCATGATGTAACATGAATGATTTACAGGTTGTACTACAAGTTAAAATATGAAAAATTAAAAACACAATTAAAATTCTTTTACTCTTTATAAAATATTTTAGGAAAAATGTATATGTTTTGTTACAGATTAATGAAGAAGATATGAAATTCACAAGTAATAGAACTCCCACTGTCTCTCTAATATTCTATGAACTAAATGAACTATATCTGCTTTCATGTTTTGCCAGACCAACTGCAGAGTCAAGTTGGAGCTCTGCACCAACTTCTGGTCCGAAGAATAGGAACATCCTGGATGACCCTTTTGTAGTTCTGGATTCAGGATCAACTCCTGTCTCTTCATCTTCGGGTGTGTCTACTGATCCATTGGGTGAGATCAATAAGCTTGGTAAGACTCGAAATGCAAGAGCTGAAGCTTCATCTGGCAGTGCTGGAGCATTTGATGACTTAGATTCCTTTAGTAGTTTGGGAAAACCTGTCAATTCATTTTCGCCGGGGAGGGATAACAGTGGGAAGAATGAGAGTCCTTCAAGATCAGCCGCCCCCCAATATGATCCTACCCCAGAACGTAAGGGAAACTCTTTCAGATATTCGGAGAGCAATATGGAGAAGAAAGTTCAAGTGGATACTTTTCAGGATCCGTCCTTGTTTGATGTGCCAAATGTTTCTACAGTATATAAATCTTCTGGTCAAACCATTTCTCCTCAATACCAAGAAACAGGCTCGCATATGGATACATCCCCAACTTCAGGCCAGGGACAGCAATTTGATGATGTATGGTTAACTGTATCGGAGATTCCTCTTTTCACACAACCTACAGCTGCCCCACCCCCCTCACGCCCTCCTCCACCCTTACCTCGTCAAACTTCAAAGTTGGAAACAGGTTCCTTTTCTTCAAATTCAAGAACGAGGGAGGATGATTTTTTTCCCCCTCCAACTTACAGTCAGTATTCTCAAAGCACTAAGCAAGCCAGGCCTGCAGCAAAGTCTCCTCCAGTTTCGCAGTTTGATGAACTGGAGGATTTTGCCAGGGGCAAGTCTCAGGGCGTAAATGAAAATGCAGATTTTCTTAATAATGAAGAGACAGATGTTTTCTCCACAGCTGCCGCATCTGCTGCTGCTATGAAGGATGCCATGGATAAAGCTGAGGCTAAATTCAGACATGCTAAGGAAGTACGTGAAAGAGAAAATGCAAAGGCCGCTAGAAATAAGGTATTCGTACAGGTCGAGAAAGATGAACAGGAAAATGATATAGAATTCAGGGAGACTCAGGAGAGATTAGAGCGTGAAAGAAACCAAAGAGAAAAGCAAGAGAGAGAGCAGAGGCTACTTGAGAGGGAGAGGGAGAGATCAAGGGAGATTGAAAAAGAGAAGGGTAGACAGGCTGTTGAAAGGGCTAATAGGGAAGCACGCGAAAGGGCAGCAGTGGAGGCGCGTGAAAGAGCAGCAAATGAGGCTCGCCTAAGAGCTGAAAAGGCTGCTGTTGAGAAGGTAAATGCTGAAGCTCGTACACGTGCTGAAAGAGCAGCAGTTCAGAGAGCACAAGGTGAAGCCCGTGAAAGAGCTGCTGCAGAAGCTAAAGAGAGAGCAGAAAGGGCAGCTGCAGAAGCTAGGGAAAGGGCAGCTGCAGGGGCAAGGGAAAAGGAAGCGCGTGATAAAGCTGCTGTGGCAAGGACTGAAGCTGAAGCCAGACGTCGAGCTGAACGGGCTGCTGTTGAAAGGGCTGCAGCAGAGGCTCGGGAGAGAGCTGCTGCAGATGCACGTCAAAGGGCAGCTGCAGCAGCAGCTGCAAAGGTGAATCAACAACAGAACGATGATGATTTCGAATCCTTTTTCAGCATGGGTCGAGCTACCAGTGCACCAAAGTCACGGACAAATTCAACTGTAAGTGTTCGTAGCAGCATGGGGAATATTTATTAAGAGTCGTCTTTCATTGATGAGACTGAGGCATCTAGTTTTGTTCTTACTCTCCTGTTAGGATCCGTTGTTCACTCAGCAATCCCAGAACAAGGGAGGATCTGAAGCTGCGATGAGAGCATCATCATCTACTGGAGCCTCATCCAATATGAAGAAAGCATCTTCCACTACTAATATTGTTGATGACCTATCTGCCATCTTTGGAGGTATATATTTTCACTTAATACAATGGGAATGTCGAGATTTTCTGTATCATCTGCCTTGTGCTGACTGTTATTCTTATCCTCGGAATATTCATCTTTTTCAAAGGCGCTCCATCAGTAGAATTTCAGGAAGTTGAAGGGGAAACTGAAGATCGAAGAAGAGCCAGACTAGATCGTCAGCAACGCACACAGGAGCGGGCGGTATGTAACTGTTCCTTTTTGTGGACCATGACTTCTGAATGTTGCTTGGGTCTTTTCATGTCTTTTACGTCATTATTATCTCTTTTTGTTCTGAAATTTCGGTCTTCATGTGCAGGCCAAAGCATTGGCTGAAAAGAATCAGCGAGACCTTCAAGCTCAGAGGGATCAAGAAGAAAGACATGTAAGTTCATGCAGAAAGATAAATGTTAGTTATGCCTGACAATGGGTGAACATTGCGTTTTGAGGTTACTGAGAACTCCTTGGCTTATACAAACTTAAAAGATCTCTTTGTACTATTGTTCAGTCCTTGATCACCTCAATCAGTGTCCAAATCCCTCTTTTTTTCCTGCCATTTACTTGCCTCAGTGGCTTAAATTTTAGTCTTTACAAACCTGAAATATTGTATTGACATTATTTTGTCGTTTATGACTGGTATTGCATTTTAGGAGTGAGATGCTTAAATTTACAGGTTTTCGTTTGCTATTGTTTTCTCTTTAATTGATACTAGATATGTCTAACTCAATGGTCATCCATGATGGTAGTTTGTTTCAGAATAAAAATTTATGCACCTGGGGGTGAAAGTTGAAGGAACTTTTGATATATAGTTTGCATGTTTGTTACTAAAGTACGTCCACAAAAAGGAAATTTTCAATTATTACGTGGTCTTCTTTTTGGCTGGGTTAAACTACATGTTCATGTGGCTGGAGCTGCGATTACAGTATTGGACTTTTTGGTGCTGCTTGATTACGTAAAATCACTTGTTCTTTCTGTGGCGCATAAATTTAGAGATCACTGGCTTCAGATTCACCTCTGTTTCTAAACACGGGTTTACATTTAGTTCAATTTTTTTGGCACTTAATAACATCAGCTATAGTACGAGCTGTAAGGCAGTATAGCTCTGACTGCAAACTGTAGATGTTAAGTAGATGTATCAATTGTTTGTTTCTAACATTAATCTGGTTTGGTTACAGAGGATTTCTGAAACATTAGATATTGAAATCAGGCGTTGGGCTGCTGGCAAGGAAGGAAATCTGCGTGCTCTGCTGTCAACTATGCAATATGTATGTTTGAATATCTGCCTGCCTTGTTTTAACTACGTATACTAGCTTTTTTTTATTTATTTTTTTTATTTTTAATTTAGGTGTGCTACCACCAGTAACTTCAACATTAAAATTAGTGTTTGAAACTACATCATTTTTTACTTCAAATTTAGAACTACATTATTCTCGCCTTACCCTCGTAAGTTTATAGAAGTACTCCATTGATGACAGGTGCTCTGGCCTCAATGTGGGTGGCAACCAGTGTCTTTAACCGATCTGATCACAGGAGCTTCTGTCAAAAAAGCATACAGAAAAGCTACCCTTTGCATTCATCCCGACAAGGTGCAGCAAAAGGGTGCCACGCTTCAGCAGAAGTACATTGCAGAGAAAGTCTTTGATCTGCTGAAGGTATATATATATATATATATATATAATAATAATAATGTTATCTGTTTAAGGTATTTATTGAATATCTCACTTCTCCAAAGTACAGAAATACCCGCCATATTTCGGAAATGACTAAGATACTCTCCTCTCCCTGGTAACATTGATGAGAATAATAGATTTTTGACTCAGCTACTAGTATGCTGGTTTAGAAAAGTAGAATGAATTCAATTTCAGTAAAAAATTGTGTAAATGTAAATAATATGAAGAAAAGTTGTATCTCCTGTTCTTCACGCCACAAACACTTACTTGCATTAGCTAAAGGACATGATCTAAAGTGTAAGCTATGTTTTGTTTGTTGCATGAGATGTTCTATAGTTCCCAAAATGTGAGGGGGTCATAAGTCATCAATCTCGGAAATTTCATCATAATTGGCCATGAAATGTGTGATTCGTATTTAAGTGAAATTGTATTCTTTTTTAGGGGTATATCTTAATTTTGAGTTTGATATGTCAAATAGGAGGCCTGGAATAAATTTAACTCAGAGGAGCTCTTCTAAATTGGCGTTGCATATTCTTTTTCGTTGGGTACCTGGGAATTAAGTCATCTGGTAATATATGCCACTGCCATCAAATATGTATAAGCAGTGATGCACCAATGCTTTTGGTGTTTCTCTGTGACCTGTCGGAACTGCCAATTCTGAAAGGAGACATCTGCATGCCGCGGGGATGTTTCAATACTTTGCACGTGTATGGCAGCTGTATATTGTTGTTGCCGGAGATCTTACTGCAAAATGAAAGTTTGTCTCGTGTAGAATAGCATTGTTTCAATGTCTTGTGCTACTGTATAACAGTTTAATCACCCTTCCCACACAAATGAGGTGATTGTTTGTTCTTTTTATATATTTTTTTCTTCCTTTTTGCTATTTTTTGTCCAGATCTATTCATTTATGTAAGTTGAAAATGGTGTGTTTAATACATGATATATTAGATTGACCCGTGTATGATTTTGATGAGTTGACATTTACATGGAAGTATATCCCTTATTTTCTTTGAGTTGGATGTCTATATATTTTTGGTCAAATACGACATTTATGAAATATAGATTTTACTTCTTATATTGTTCTCTAGAAGTTCATAAATTTAGTTGTTTTTCAAAGTCCAATCTTAAAGATTTGTCATGAGTTATGTACCTGTTACAGAATAATTTTTTTTTTTGATGGGTATGTTACAGAATAATTTGTTTCTGCATGTTGGTTTCTCTTTTGCACCAATATTGCTCCATCATATCAGTGATATTGTCCAAAAAAATAAAATAACAAAAGAAACACCGTATGAGTTAAAAATTAATTTGAAACAAAAACAAATTGCTAGTCTGGTCAATAAGATTTTCCATAGAAAACTTATTTAGATTTTTAGTGTCATGTATGTCTTTAAATCTTGGTTCACTCTAATATTTTGTGAACTATTCCATGTTCACACGGATTGATTCATTTTGTTTGTTCCTTGTAAATTATCCCGGATGTTTGGGTCTTTGGGATGAAGAGATGTTTTGTTTTTAGTTCTTATAGTATTAAGATAAACGTTCTCTGGAGATTTTGGTCTAATTGAGTACATTTTTATAATTTAAATGTGAATAAATTATTCTATACTGGAAAATATGCTGAGTACATGAAGGGGAAAACAAAATAATCCTTTTGGGGGGGGGGGGGGGGGATGGTGCAGCTAAAGTGAATAATTGATGGTAATGCTTTTATTAATTTGATAAGACAATTGTATTGTACCCGTACTCGTAACTGCAACACTAGATAAATATTGCACATTAAAAGGAATGCGTAAAACACCAAGTTCCTCTAAATGACTTCACTTTCAGTCCAACTGAACTGAAATACAATCATTAGTCTACGAAAAAAACTGAAATACAATCACCCCAATAGAACCAATTGGGAATCTAATGATAAGGGCTTAAATATGAGACCAACTACGCCGTATTCCATAAAAAATAGGCAATCTGTTATTGCAATTTACAGGCGTTAATTATCTAGGCGGCATAGTTGCAGGGTGGGTCGTTTACAATACAACCTCAAACGTTTTACAACCTTGGCACATAATGTACAATGCAGTGAGTCCAAAGTTAGTCTCAATGCAGAACTGAGGCGTCAACCTGCATCCTCTATCAAGGTGCTCATCGTGCGCTTCCCCAAGCCTCAGCTGTAAGAACTTCAAATTTACCTATTGATGATGAACATGATAAAAACCATTCATTCTTTTAGTATGTTTTCAAAAGAAACTTTGGAATAAAACCCAGAAACTGAACATATATTATTAGCTGAAATGGTTTAAATAAAATGCTGGGGAGTTGGGATGGGGTGGAATTCAAACTGTATTTCATTTTCATTTTTGCCAGAATAAGGATATGAAAATTCTGAATGTCTTGGCCTCTCACCTCCAGGTTAAATATACAGGCTATTTACCAATACTTTCAGACACAACTGGCCTCGCTAAAACTTATCCGAACTTCTACAGACACTGAAATAAACAATTAACATAAGCTGCTCGCTTAATTAAGCCAAGTTCTTCTAAGTTCAGTCCCCATTTACAGACAGATCATGCATGGCTTGTTACACATTTTGGGTAGTTTGTACTTTGTACCAACTCATGTTTGCTTAGGTTCTCCTAGTAAAACTAAGGGTAGCATCAAACCCCGCAGCGTATACCCTCTTTTGAACCTACCACTTAACAGAAAAAAAAGAAAAGGAGAAGTTAACACCCTAGCCTTTCAGAAAATATGTTGTTTGCTATTTGGTCAACTTTCCGTTTGTTTTTGACAGAATATTCCATATAAGATGCCATCATATAGGAAATTTCAATCTGTTTCTTTGGAATACGCCATCAAACTGGGAAAGTAAGGGCAAAATCACACATCTTTTGAAAGATTAGGGGTATTAATTTCTCGTTTTCTTGTAGGGCCAAAAGTTGCAAATGGGGGTATACTTTGGGGTATTTGATCCTTTTAGCCTAAAACTAGTGATTAAGTGGGACTCCATATCAGCATGGACGCTGAAACATACCATCCTAAAGGAGGTGGGGACGGGGTGTAGCTTGAGCCTGATTTTGCATATCCAACAATAGTGCAGACAAACACAATAATAAGAGGGTATTATATTCTGATAAAGAGCTACAGGAAATAATCATCTACCATAAAATTTTACAAAATGCAATAGATGACGAAAGCTGCCTGGGTATTTACCTCCAAACTATGAACTAGTCCCTCATGAATAGAAAACAAAGTGATTGCATTCTTTTGTCCATAAAAAAAGATATATGCATGTTATTTATTTTCAAGCCATTCATGGCGGTCATGGTAAATGAGTGGCTGAATCATAAACAAAGGGGAAAAATGAAAAAACACCTCGATTACAAATACCAATCAACAAAATGTCATGCAAAGATCAAACTCCAATTGCTTTTTTTTTTTTTTCCAAATAAACTTGCACCAGCTATAAACTTTACCACCAGTTTAACCGAAATTAAGATATGGGCATAGACGGAAATTAAGCTAGAACGAACTAGGGAGAAAGAGACAGGGTAGGACCTCATCATCTGTTTTTAGTTTCAGTTCACAGTGGCTGCATGAAATATGGTGGCAATTTTCCTGTAACTCCCCCTTTTTGCAGATGGGACACCAGACCTCCTTCTCCGCCTGTGTGGAAAACAAGAGAAAAGCTCAGAAGTTCAATATCCTTTAAAAATTGTCAAAAGAAGAATAGGGCTGAGTAAAAGTTAAAACTTTATGATTCTTATGCAAAGAACAAATAAGAGATTGACCCACACAACACTTCATAAATTTAGTCCAAATTGGTTCTTGAATTCGCAAATTACAGTAGTCTCACTCTTACATCTGCAGCCAATGCTTAGTCAAACAAGCTAGACTAATGTACTACAATATAAACAAGAAAGCCCAAAACAGATAGAAAAATGCCTGGCAACACATTGTTATTTCAACTGGAACCATGGCCAAATAAATAATTTGCGCAGAAAAATCTATGCTTCTCTGGAACAGTAGTGGTTATCTCTCATTTTTCAATAATTACTACTAAATCCTCACATTTTATGCTCCGTTTACGGAAACACCCGAGAAAATATTCCTAAAGTTCAAGACGATATTTGGTTACAAGGAATGTTTCTGACCAGAGTTCATGAGAAATAACGTAAAGGGGAAACCATCTCTTTCTCTTTTCAGTATATAAGATTTCACAAATGTAGTGCTTATGAAGATGGCAGCACGAGAATCTTTCCGCCTGTGTGTGGGATGACAGATGAAGATGTTTCAAAACAACACCAGTATCATCATCTAATGGTCCTGTCTGGTCATCTTGATAAAAGAAGGAAGGAGTTGAGAATTGGCTAACCCGTAAAAAGCTCTTTGAAAAAAATGCTTAATTGATTGCACTTAATAGTTCTGCTGTGTGGGGGTGGGCATTGGAGATTTTTAAGCAAATACCCCATCTTTATCTCTTTTCATTTACTTTATACCTGCATGTTGTCCCTAGGCTGGTGAAACTATTACTATTAGTTAGCTTTTCTAATGTAACCATGACGGCAATACAATCTCACAACGAAGTGCATATCTTTGAAAACAACAATAGGATGTAACAGAAACACAGCATCAAATCCTTTTGGCTGTCGAGAGCACATAAGCATTCAAAATGTTGTTAAGGGACAAAATCAAAATTCGAATGATATCAGCAATCTGTCTTATTCTATTATTTCAAGTAACATGCAAACAGTTCAAGCCATATGACTAATCTTCCAAGAGCTTGTCATGATTCTTAGTTGAGGAAACTTTTATTGTTCACACAGTGATCATATAAAATAAATGCAGATGCTATGGCAAACTCACGCAACCATTCCATGGGCATGACTCTTTTGTGAAGATTCCATCATCCTTCGCAGCAAAAGGATGCTGTGGTATTTAAAAAATTCAGAATGAAGAATGTAAACAAGATCATAAAGTAGATTAGCCAATGGAGTAGGTAATTCAAAATATAAACCAATCAAGAACTTGGGTCCAACGTGAACTCCCTTACTGAATCAGAGCAAACTTAGTAGTGTCACGCGAATACGATTAAAGAAATTACGTAATGTGTTACCTACCCTATAAGAAGTGTCTGTGTTTCTATAGGTATGCCATTCCCAAAAGAAGTAAATAAAGGAAATTTCTTCACATAAAAACACCACACACATATAATTTCGTCCCACTCAAAACAAATAAAAAGGAAGTAAACAAAACATATACCGGCAGTAGTACCTTGTCGGCGTTGAGCTGCATATGTTGGTATACTACGCGAGCTAAGTACTCATCTTGTTCATCCTCCCATGTATTAGAGTAACTTTTTGATTCTGCGAGGTGATAAATAGAAAATTAGAGACCAGACAGAAGTGCATTACCGATGAGACGGGATTTTAATTTTTGTTGTTACCTTGTGCAGTTTGTTGTTCCATTTCCATGATCCTAAGATCCTGATAAAAGATATTTTGCATATCTAACAAGATTTGTTCAGAGTCCCCAAATTGATAAGAAGAAGCGGTGTGAAGACCATCGTATTCCCATAACATGTCGTCGTCGTTAAGTTTTCTGAGCTCATCTGAGAAAATGTCCTGTAGAGTTGATTCAACAACATTGTGGTCGGCGGCTTTGGGCAATCTGAATTTCCAAAGCAATTGGGTTCGACTCTTACGAACCCTTTCGAAGCAATTTTCTCGAAGCTACAAATTATGAGTTACAATCAAAATCAAAATCAAAATCAAAATCAAAATCAAACAATACTACTACTTGTACTTGTAGATGTAGGGTTGGTGGGTTGGTTACCTTGTGTTTCCATGAAGGATAATTATTATTAGAAGAATGATGTGGCTTTAGAGCAGGTCGGTGATTTAGGGTTCCTTCCTCTTCTCCTTCTCCTTCTTCTTCCAATCCCCTCCCCATCAATTCTTTTTTCTCTTCCCGCGTCGCACTCGCACACCTCTTTCCTATACTTATAATAATATAATCTAATTGGGTAACTGCTAAATTGATACATTTTTGTTTTTTCTTTTATATTTAATTTAATGAATCAAATTTGTTTATGTTTTCACAATTTTAATGATTCAAATTTCAACCTTCCTGAAATTCATTTTAAAACTTGTAATGCGCAACCTCCTTCACAAAAGCAAGTATTCCAAATGTACTTTTGATCGTTCAAGTAATCTGACCAATTCAATAAAAAAAAATATTTATCATTTTAGCTAGGTATTAACTTAACTGACGTTATTCAAATTTAAAGTGTTATTTCGATCCAAAACTCAATATTTTTCTTATTCGAATAATAAGAGACTGAATGAATAGTCCACGGAATTCGAATATTCGGACCAACTCAAGGATGACAAACTTCATATATATTTGTCGAAGGGTAAGAGTGTCCACCATAAAGGGGCTTCATCTTGCCAAAAGCATAAATAACATACTAGTGAGTTGATGAGAAGAATAGTTCATGCTCTTCTGTTTTTAAATGAGGCTTTGTGAGTTGATGGATCCGGATAAGGGATGGTAGGACATGGGGCGTCTACATGACTTGTTTTGAGAGGTGGATGTTCAACATATTTTATCTTTTACCGGTGGGTGGTCCGACTCAAGAAGATACACGGATTTGGCACTATGAGCGCAATGGTGGGTTCTCCGTTAGAAGCGCATATCACCTTATCATCTCGTAGAAATTGGCTCGACCAAGGCATGAGGTGGGGGTGATGTCGGTCGTCCATAAGGCGTGGAAGATTATTTGGCGACTCAAGTGCTCGAATAAAATTAAAGTGTTTCTTTGGCGCATATGCTTGAATATTCTATCGACTCCATGCAATTTGAAGAAACGTCGTACTTGTAGGGATACGTCGCGTATGATGTGTTTGGGAGGTGAGGAAAATTCTCGACATTGCTTATTGATGCCACATGGCGAGGCAAGCATGGGCGTTTGCTAATTTCCATATTCTCTTATGCTTGGGGCGAACGAAGAGGTGGTGGACTGGGTGGGAAAAAATCGAAAATAGTCATTTATTGTGTCATAGTTACAGTTTTCATCATTTATTGTGTCCTTGTTTTTTTTTGGGGTTCTTTATTGTGTATTTCATTACAATCTTGGTCATCCGATATCTCAACCAAAAATGTCACGTAGGAGCACGTGCCGCCCTAAATTCAATTTTTAGGAATTTTCCACAAGTAAATTCGCACGTTGGAACGCCCTAAATTCAATTTTTATTTGTTTATTTTAAACTTTGACCCATCGAATTTGGACAACTAGGTCAAATCGGGTCGGATGGGTCAAAATTTAAAAAAAAAATTACAAATTAAAACCGGCGTTTCCACATGTGAATTTGCATGTGGGAATTAAAGAAATTTGAATTTTGGTCGGCAAGTGTTCCCACGTGACTTTTTCGACTCAGATTTCTTTCGGAGGACCAAAATCGTAACGAAATACACAATAAGGGACTAAGAAAAAACAAAGACACAATAAAGGACTGAAAGTGCTTCTCAGGCCATGGCGACCTTTGAACGATCCATGTACTTCTCAGGACATGGCGACCTTTGTTCTCCGAGCGACCTCGTTGGGTCCCCCTTCTTCAACTTGGCTCACCGAGATAACAAACGTCCATTCTTGGTGGCTTTTCAAGGCCTCGACTCGCGTAATGGCGATTGGCACCGAAAGTACTTATATATCACTTTTCGAGGTGAGCCGATACCTCAATGAGGTGTGCCCATAAGGTGGGGACTCGATTATATAGTTCCCTCGGGGAAGGCGCACACGCAAGTTGTGACAGAGTTGGTCCAGGCTGGCTTCTTTAGCGGTTTGTATAACGTGTTGTCAATGTTGAACAACCCGCTGGCTCTAATGATGGCAGGCTTGCAGAGGAGGGTTGAGACTTGAGATCTTCCCTCGGCTCTGCTTCACTTGAACCTGACTTTTAGTAACTTTCTTAGACTTTTTTCTGTCTTTGAAAGTGCAAGTGTTTACAGGAAGTGTTGGTCCAACACTCTCGAAAGAGGTGTTAGCACAACACTGAACTCAACATTGTTCGGTCCGATTTAATTATATTAAATATATTATTTTGCCTTTATTCGTAAATTCACCTAGTTCCACAGTTGTAATTATTTGTGAATATTTTAGAGTATCGAGGAACGTGCAGAACATTGATAAGGAACAAAGAGATAAAAGCTAACGATTCACAAAATATCTTGAAGATAATGTTGAAGAAGATCTCGGAATTATCCAAGTGATAAGAGAGCAATCAACAACTCGTGTCTATCATGCCATTGCTCACGGATGATCAAATCCTATAAAGAGGCGTGCTCAACATCAAGAACAACAACAAGACTAGAATTAAGTTCTGAAAGTGTAGAAGTAATTCTTGTATTTTGTTGGTCTTGTTTACTGAGTTTTATCTAGCTAAACTATAGCTCATAGGTTAGTCAGTGTCAGGATTGGGTTCCTACTCAGTTGTATTTGGTAAAGTCATTGAATTAATATTTAGTGATTATTTGGCCGTAAGGCTCGGTAGGTTATATTCATATAACCTGCTTAAAATTCGTCTCAATGTGTTCTCTATTCCGCTGCTTAAATACTCTATAACGAGTGTTGGCATAACACCGAATACAGTCAGTGTTGGCACAACACTCAGTGTACACACAGTGTGTGAATCATAACAAAAGAGTACCAATCCCGATCCATACATTTACAATTGGCGTCAGAGCCAAGCACTTAATTCATTGGTGTATGGATTTGGTACCATACCATGGATAATGCGAACCCCAATACTAACAACAGGTTACCAGTGCTGGATGGGACAAATTATGCTTATTGGAAGATCAGGCTCAGGCAATACATTAAATCATTGGATCTCAGGGTGTGGAAATCAATCATTGATGGCTACACTCCACCAATAATGTCCAGAGACGATGACATTGATGTACACCTGAAACCTGAAGCTGACTAGACTCAAGCAGAAGTCAGTGAAGCAGTCAACAATGAGAAAGCACTGAATGCCATCTTCAGCTGGATTGATCCTCATATGTTCAGGTTAGTACAGTTGTGTACAACTGCCAAGCAAGCCTGGTTGTTCCTACAAACTCATTGTGAGGGAGATGCCAGTGTTAAAGAAGCTAGACTTCAAATTGCTCTACAAAAATTTGAAAGCATTAGGATGGGTGATGATGAGTCTGTTACTTCATACTTTGCAAAACTAATGGATTTATCGAATGAATGTCAAAGTCAAGGTGATCCGCCAACTAATAAACAACTTGTTTACAAAGCTATGAGAACTCTGTCCCCTAGGTTTGAGGTCAAGAAGATCGCTATGCAAGAAGCCAGACACATGTCATCACTTAACTTTCACACTCTTCTGAATGTACTTCAAGAATTTGAAATGAACTCAGAACCAACTACAAAACACATAGGTCTTGCTCTAAAAGCCACTGAAGAAGAAGTAGATGATGAAACTGAAATAAGTGCTTATCTAGGTTCTGTAGTAAAGAAGTTCAATAAAATTTCTTTAAATGATAAAGTCAGAAAAGAGAAGAATGTGCCTCCTAATCTAAGAAGAAGTTTTCCTGGTAAAATGGTCAAGTATTCCTTCAAAAAGCCTACTGAGAGTGACACTAAGAAATTGAAAGAACTTCAATGTTTTGAATGTAAAGGCTTTGGACATATGTCATATGAGTGTGCTAACACCTTGAGAACCAAAGGTAGCTCTAACTGGGTATGCATAGATGATATTGATGATGAGACATGTTTGGATGAACTACCAGAAGAATATGTGTCTGAAGAAGTTCACACAGCAGCCTTGTCTGCCCAAGTCAACTGGACCGAGTGTCAGGACAACACCATGTCAAATGGATGTTGGCACAACACTCAGACAGAACCAGCAGAAAGAATATTTTGACAATTGGGAGGATGATGACTATATTGATTACCCTCAATGTCTTATTTCTAAAATAAATGAATATGAGGAACACTCTAACCTTGTTTGTTTTGGTGGATCTGTAGATTTGAATGAAGAATACGTCCTTGAAGAGGAAATGGATCAAGATAAAGTAGTAGATGAGCTGAAAGTTGTCTATAGAGAACTGCTTGATGAGGTAAAGAAAACCATAAAAAGAGAAAAGGAACTCATCAGGGAGAATAGTTTCTTGATTGAAACTATAACGGAACTGGATAAGAACCTCACTGGAAAGGAGTGCCAAATTGAAAAGATGGAGATAAAGCTTGACGAGGCAGAGAGGACCATTGCCAAGTGGAACTCTAGCACAAGCAGGCTGGATGAAGCACTAAACATTGGGAATGACGGGACTACAAGTTTAGGATACCATGAAAGGTCAGAAACACGTGAGAATGTCATTCCTGGCTTTGTAAGGGCTGGTTCTAACAGAAATAGTGGTCACATTAAACAGTCTAAAAATGTAACTTACATGTGTCAATACTGTTTCCAGCATGGTTACTTAAAACCATACTACCATAAGTATTGGAAGTTTTGTGAAAAATATAACTACAATAGCAGTGTTGCATCGGGTGTTGGGACAACACTAGGACACTCTAATGTTGGCTTAACATTCCAAAGCAACACCATGGAACAAAACAACTATTTTCAAAAGAATAGACTTTGGTCTCGAAAAATAAAAATTGTTTGTAATGTTGTGTTCTCAACTACTCATACTCTTACTGGTGGCTGGTACTTTGACAGTGGTTGTTCTAGACATATGACAGGTAACAAGGAAAATCTTATGGAACTTGTACTTGTGTTCACTGGTACTGTTACATGTGGTGGAGGGAGCAAAGGAAATATTATAGGGAAAGGGGTTCTCAATGTGGATGATTTCCCTCACCTTACTGGGGTTCTGTTGATGGATGCTCTAAAGGCTAATCTCATTAGCACCAGTCAGCTCTGTGGTGATGATTTAATTGTGAAATTTGACAAGTATTCATGTGATGTGTTTGATGATTCTAACAATTGTGTTATGTCAGGAAAAAGGTCAAAAGGCAACTGCTACTTGGTGGATGAGGATGCTCAATGCTTACATGTGAAGGTTGATGAATCAGTAGTATGGCTAGGGGTGTACGCGGGTGATATTTGGTGGGTGTCAAAGAAATATTTCACCCGCCCATGACATAACGGGTGACCAATTTTATCAACCATACGGGTGCATTTTTTTAGTAAACCGTGCGGTTACGGTTGCACGGGTGCGGGCGGGTTGGCGGTTTGCGGGTTGACAAATCATAAAATTTTCTGTTTACATTATTTTTTTTAACATCATAACAGCCTACAAACATCATATATATATATACATATATATATATATATATATATATATATATATTGCGGGCGAAAAAGAGAAGTGAAAAGTGAAGAATTGAAGGAAAAGAAAAAGAGAGAAGCTGGTGACTGTGAGAAAAAGAGAGAAGTGAAAAGGAGAAGAGAGAAGAAAAAGTATAAGAGAGAAGAAAAAGAAAAAAGTGAGATTGGCTTTTGATGTTTTAGTTCCGGAAGGCTCTGTAGAAGTGAGAAAAAGTGAGATTGGCTTTGTAGAAGAAAAAGAAAAAGAAAAAGTGAGATCTTTTTAATTATATTTCTATACATTATATATTTTTATATAGATTTTATATTGTATATATATATATATATATATATATATATTGCGGGCGGGCGGGCAGGTGTAAGAATAAACCCGTCACCCACCCATAGACCTACGGGTTACATAAAAAGAACCCGTAACCCATATTTAAAAGCAAAACCCGCGCGGGTGCGGGCGGGTCGGGCGGGTTGCCAGTTTTTTGTACACCCCTAAGTATGGCACAGAAGGTTAGGCCATGTCCACTACAGGAATCTGGAGAAGATTATCAAGTTAGAAGCTGTGAGAGGCATACCTAAACTTTCAACTCCAGGTAAACTGGTCTGTGGTGATTGCCTACAAGGTAAGCAAACTATATGCACTCATACATGTGAAAGGTCAGATCTCTAGAACCTCTAAATGCTTTGAACTGTTGCACATGGATCTGATGGGTCCTATAGAGGTTTGTAGCCTTGCTGGTAAGAAGTATGCTTATGTGATTGTTGATGACTTCTCTAGGTACACTTGAGTTAAATGCTTGAGGGAAAAATCTGAAGTTGTAGAGACTTTAAGATACTAGCTGATAGTATTAAAGTGCTCTATAATGCATGTGTTATTAGGGTTAGATCATATCATGGCAGGAAATTTGAAATAGAAAGTTGGATGATCTGTGTGATTCTAGAGGGATCTCTCATGAATACTCTGCCCATATCACTCCCCAACAAAATGGAGTTGCAGAAAGAAAAAATAGAACTTTGCAAGAAATGGCTAGGGTTATGCTGAACTCCAGAAAAATAACTAAAAGACTTTGGGCTAAAGCACTTAGTACTGCATGTTATATTTCAAATAGAGTTTATCTTAGACCAGGCACAACAATAACTCCTTATGAGATTGTCAAGAAAGTTAAACCTAACTTGAGCCATGTTCATGAGTTTGGTTGTGTGTGTTATATTCTGAAAGATAGACAGCCATTAGGAAAGTTTGATGCTAAAAGTGAAAACTGCATTTTTGTTGGATATTCTGTGAATAGCATTGCTTATAGAGTGTTTAATCTTAGATTAAATACTATTCAGGAATCTGTAAATATTGTCTTTGATGACCAGGATGTCCCTGCAGGTATCACTGAAGGTCAACTAAGATTGCCACAGACAGGCGATGTGGTGCCAACACCAGCAAGAGACGGTGTGGACTCAACACCTGAGATTGACACATAAGACACTGGGAAAGATGATGTTGAGCCAACACCGGAAGATGCTGATGCTGGACCAACACCAGAACACACAGATTCTGACACTGAAGACTTTGCTGGAGAAAGAGTTAGAAAGGACACTCCTGCCAGAATACTGAGAGACCATCCTACTTCTCAGGTTATAGGAAATCTTACTGAAGGAGTAAGAACCAGAAACAAAGAAAGAGTAAACTATAAGAATACAGTTTAGATTCAAAGACTCGGGTACACCCTTCCCCACGACCCAGAGTCAGTCAAAACTCGGGTACCCACAAGGAAAAAACACGAACCCCCCCCCCAAGGTCAAGAAGTAAACACTTCTCAAACCGCTAAGTGCCGCTTGGACCTTCGAGAGGCGATATCCAACACTTAGCCAAATATCGAGGAGGAATGAGCACGCAGCCACACAACACTAAGGACACGAGTGAATACAAGGAGGAGTCAAGGCCCCTCGATACATCGGCTAAAGAGATAGCTTAACAATCTTACAATTACGAAGAACGACCCCACGGGTCTCCGCTCAGAACAAACGACCAAGAAGGCCATCCAACCATCCAGGTGGAATCTCGCACACGACTAGACTCGGAAGATGTGCCAACCACTCCTATTCAACATAGCTCCCAACCACCCTCATTATAACCGAAGACTACACCTCATTGGCCGAAATCACCCATTGGGGCAGAAAGCGACAACCCTTACCGGTGCAGAGCAATGATTGGAGCAAACAAATCTTCTCTTATTGGTTCAGAACCACCTTAGAAGACCATTGGAGCAGACATCGTCATTACCCGCTCAGACAAACATCAGTCAACTCACGCTATTGGTCGTCCCCCATACGACCCTCATTGGCGCAAAAGACCCTCACACCATTGGACGCCACAGCCACCCAGAGTTAAGACGGAAAGACCGATTCCCATTGGTCGAAGACTTCACGGTTGCCCCTATAAATAGTCTGCATTTTCAGTATCATAGAACAGGACCAGAAATTCGCAAGATCGCCACACACGCAAAATTAGTCCAAATTTTGCCAAAATCTCTACACTATTGTACTTAGAATGTATCACACACTTTACTAGCTTAAGCTATCTCATTACACGACCCCTTGTAATTCACTCAAAGTCCTTAATAAAATAATTGTGCCCCATTTTCCTCAAATTTGAGAGTGGTGTTCCGAACAAAAATAAATAAATGACGATATTCCCGAATATCCCGACCTCACGGGCCCAAACAATATTGCCTCACCAATATGTAACAATATGTGTATAACTTTAAATTATAGATATATATATATATTTAAAAATACAACAATTCACACTTTCATCTACTTTGAATAGCCAAGTATAATTATATTTGATTTTTTTTAAAGAGTGGCAAACTGGGCAACAAAAACTAAGTCGATATACTTTGATGTTGAAAAATTCCAATCATGTATAATGGTTGGTTTCTTAAGTGGGTGCCTCATTAGAGGAAAAAAAAAACTACTTTTTTCGGGCATAACTATTGTAGTACAACCAATTGTAGCATTTTTAAGTTCTAGAACTAACCACCTAAAATCTCATCCGACTATATTTTGATAGCAATAATCGAATTATACATGTGTAGAAATTGCATAAGGCAATTCGTAAGCCATTGTCTTTCAGTCAATTTATTCTCCCAAATTCTTCTCTCGTCTAAATTGTCACAAAAACAGGGTCTTCTCTATTCACTTTACACGAGTTTTTATCAAACTTAGCTCATTTAGTTGGCATCTTTTCAATTTACACCCATTATGTTGGCGCACTCCGAACTTAGCCCACACTATACACATACGCATCGAGAAACAAATTTTATATATGGGTGGAAAAAAAGTAGCAGTCCTTCAATCATCTAATTGGGTTCGTGTGAAATTGTACTTGTGATGGTTAGGGTGTTATTTCTTACATTATAATTATTTTACTTTTTATGTAATCGCGCTTCTACAACGTTACAAAAGAAATTAAGAGCATGTGAGTTGTTTGTATTAGATAGGAAGATAGTATTGTATCTTTTGTTGTATCCTTCAATCATCTAATTGGGTTCGTGTGAAATTGTACTTGTGATGGTTAGGGTGCTATTTCTTACATTATAATTATTTTAGTTTTTATGTAATCGCGCTTCTACAACGTTATAAAAGAAATTAAGAGCATGTTAGTTGTTTGTATTAGATAGGAAGATAGTATTGTATCTTTTGTTGTATCTTTCCTTAGTTAGATTAGATTCTTGAAGATTAGTATTTATCTCTTTCCGTATATAGTTTGTGCTTGTCTATATATTCTTGTGATGATGAATAATATAATTCATTCACTCAAATATTGTGTTACCTTTATATGGTATCAAGTCGCCAACATTCTTTTATGAGATTTTCGATCCAATGACGAATTTTTCCGATGATCACGCCCCGGCCAAATCTTCCACCGCTGGTGGCCACGTTGATAACTCCTCATCGACGTCCTCGGTTCGTTCGCTCAGCATTGCTCACGACCCTTCCATTGGTGGCCACATGTTGAATCCAATCAACGCGCATCAGCAACTCCTGTTGCAACTTGATGGGGACAATTTTATCTCGTGGCATTCCCAAGTTCTTCATCTCCTCTTTGGTTATGGCTTGTTCGACTTCTTGGACGGCTCTATTCCTTGCCCTCCACTCGGATCCACTCCCGAGAGCCTTGCGGCGCATGATTATTAGCTGCGCCAAGATTCACTACTCATCTCCGCCTTGTACGGATCCATTTCCACCAGCCTTGTTCGGCTTGTCTTACGTGTTGAAACTTCAGCGGAGGCATGGACCATCTTGCACCGCACTTTTGCCAACCGATCACGTTTGCGTGTGATGCAATTGAAGGACGACCTCGCCTCTCTCAAATTGGGGTCCAAATCCTTCTTCGAGTTCCTCCAATTGGTCAAGTCCAAAATGGACGAGCTCGCTATCATCGACGGCCTCGCCTCTCTCAAATTGGGGTCCAAATCAGTCTCCGAGTTCCTCCAATTGGTCAAGTCCAAAATGGACGAGCTCGCTATCATTGTGGGCCCGCTCAAAGACGATGATATTACTCTTCATGTTCTTAATGGCCTTGGTGCAGCGTATCGCGACATAACCGGCCCTATCTGCGCTCGTCAGCGTCCGATTGGGTTCCCGGAGCTTCATGACCTACTCCTTAGTCATGAATCCTACTTGCGTCGTCTAGAATCTGATGCATCTCACCTTCTTGCAACGACAAACGTTGCCTCTTTGCAACAACGCTTCCCTCACCGCGGATCCAATCTCCAACATAGTGGTTCAAACCATGGGTTCCAACAAAACAATGGTCGCAGTTCCTTTCGTGGCCATCAGCAGCAGCCTCTGCGTCCATCCGGATCCCTAAATTCCCGTCCTAATATTACTTGCCAACTATGTGGTATTTATGGGCATGGTGCGCGGACATCACACTCGCTCACCTCGGACTTGCAAAATCTTACGGTTCATTGAGAATATGATGGTCCCGATGAAGTCTCCACTGCAGGCGGCAAAGGGTTGCTTATAACCCATACCGGTACATATCATGTTATTTTTGACGATAGCATGTTTACTCTTAAGAATCTTTTATGTGTTCCTCAATCCCGCCGCAATCTACTCCTTGTTCATCAATTTACTAAGGCCAATGATGTTTTTATTGAGTTTCATCTTTGGTACTTTATTGTTAAGGATCGTAGCTCAGGAGCTAGATTAATTCGTGGAAAGTGCATCGATGGTATATATCGTGTTCATCTCCTTCGTGTCTTGCACTCAAACATGATGGCTATGGTTGGGGAATGTGTTGCGAAGGATTGCTGGCATGAACATTTTGGTCATCCATTGCCAAAGACTAGTTTATTTATTTTGAACAAATTTGCTTTACCATGTTTTTTGGCAAATAAACAGAACTTTGCGCATTGTCGCTCATGCTTATTAAATAAAAGTCAGCAGTTAGTTTTTCATAAGTCTTCTCTTGTGTCGAATCATGCCTTGCAGTATATCTATGGCGATGTTTGGGGTCATTCCCCTATTGTTTCTACTACTGGTGCACGTTACTATTTAATACTCGTTGATCATTTTACAAAATATTATTGGGTTTACATGCTTGCTGCCAAGTCTGAGGTTTACAGTATTTTTGTTCAGTTTCGTGCTCTTGTTGAAAAACAGTTTGGCACACCTATTCGGAACTTTTATTCCGACAATGGTGGTGAGTTTCTTGCTCTTCGGGGATATTTGTCATCGCATGGTATTAGTTGGCTTACTTCTGCGCCTCATACGCCGCAACATAATGGTACTAGTGAACGACGCCATCGCACTATTATAACTATGGGTCGTACCTTGCTCATTCATGCGTGCCTTCCACCCGATTATTGGGATTATGCTTTTCTCACAGCCGCTTATCTCTACAATCGACTGCCGACCCCAGTCTTGGCCAACAAGTCTCCTTTTGAAGCACTTATGGGGCATCCCCCCAACTATCGACGGCTGCGTATGTTTGGATGTTTGTGCTATCTTCTTCTTTATCCTTATTTTTCGGGCAAATTAACCACTCCTTCTCTTAAGTGTATATTTATTGGGTACTCCACATCTCAAGCGGCCTACAAATATCTTGAACCCAGAACGGGTCGCATCTTTGTCTCTCGACATGTTCGCTTCATCGAAATAATTTTTTTGGGTTGCTCTACCCCGACTTTACATTCGGACGGACCGTCTCGCGCTCCGATTTTTTTGCTGCCGATCTGTTGCCATCACCGCTTACTCCTTCACCACTCTCAACGTCAAATCATGATCCACCATCGGCTCCTTCGTCTCTGCCTCGGCCTGACTTGGTTGCACCATCACCCACGCCTCCTGTCGCGGCTGTGTCCTCTTTCAAGGACCACTCGGACTCGTCCCCTGCTCTGCCTCCTTCTCGACTGCACCGCATGGTTACTAGGTCCCAAAACAATATTTTCAAACCCAAGGTGCTCAATCTTTCAACTAAGCACCATGTTCTTGGTCTTATGGCGCCTACGTCCACTTCTCAAGCCTTGGACGATCCAAAATGGCATGAGGCCATGGCTGAAGAGCTCACGACACTTGCTAAACATGGAACTTGGTCTCTCGTTTCGCCTCCTTCCGACCACTCTATTATCGACTCCAAATGGGTATTTCAGATAAAGAGACTTCCAGATGGCTCCATCGATCGGTTCAAAGCTCATCTCGTGGCGAAAAGCTTTCATCAGCGCCTCCACTTGGATTATAAAGAGACTTTCAGTCTCGTTGTCAAACCGGTCACCATTCGCACTATACTCTCCTTATCCGTCATGAATGATTGGCATATCCGTTAGTTGGATGTTAGCAACGCCTTCTTACACAGTGACCTCTCCAAAACCGTGTATATGCGTCAGCCTATGGGGTTTGTTGACAAGTCTCGCCCCGCTCACGTACGCCTTCTTCACAAGTCCCTCTATGGACTTAAGCAAGCTCCTCGTGCATGGTATCTCGCGCTCAGTGTCGAGCTCGTTTCAGCTTTGTTCAAGCTAAGTCCGACTCCTCACTCTTTGTTTATTCCCGCGGCTCGACTAAGATTTTTGTCCTCGTGTATGTTGATGATATTATAGTCACGGGCTCATGCTCTTCTCGAATTTCTTCCGTTATCTCTCAACTTGCCACGAAGTTTGCCGTTAAGGATATGGGTGCTCTATCCTTCTTTCTCGGTGTTGAAGTTTTACATTGCCGTGAATGTTTATTTCTCTCGCAACACAAGTATATTCATGAATTGTTGTCGCGGCATAAGATGGACGGTGCAAAACCGTTGGCAACTCCTATGGCAACTAATTCACCAGCCAATACCGCATCTGCCATCGTTAATGCTACTAAATTTTGCCAAATTATAGGCGGTCTTCAGTATCTCGCTCTCAGTAGACCGGATGTCGCATTTTTAGTTAATGATTTGGCTCAAAGAATGGCGTCACTGTCGGACTCGGACTAAACAGCCCTCAAGCGAGTACTTCGCTATCTTAAAGGGACGATTACTCAAGGTCTCCTCCTTCTTCGAACTGCTTCCCTTCACCTTACCGCGTTCTCGGACTCGGATTGGGCTGGGGATCCTCTAATGGGCACCTCCACCTCGATTTTCTTGTCTTTTTTGGGGGTAATCCGATTTCATAGTCACCTCGCAAACAGCGTGCATTTGCGCGTTCCTCCACTGAAGCGGAGTATCGCGCCCTTGCTTCTGTCTCGGGTGAGGTGCGTTGGCTTCATCATCTCTTTGGTGAGATTGGTGTTCATTTACCGTCCACACCCCTCTTTCGTTGTGACAATTTGGGAGCTCTTCGTCTATCTCTTCATTCAGTGCAAAACACGCGCATGAAACATATTTGTGTGGATTTGCACTTTGTTCGTGACCTCGTGGCTAAGGGCCTCATTCGTGTTTCCTATGTCAACACACGCGATCAACTCGCGGACCTCCTCACCAAGCCACTTGCCCGTTCGCGGTTCATGCTTCTTCGTTCCAAAATTTTCGTTGCTGATGGAATGTCTATTTTGCGGGGGCGTATTAGATAGGAAGATAGTATTGTATATTTTGTTGTATCTTTCCTTAGTTAAATTAGATTCTTGAAGATTTGTATTTATCTCTTTTCGTATATATCTTGTACTTGTCTATATATTCTTGTGATGATGAATAATATAATTCATTCACTCCAAATATTGTGTAACCCTTATAGTTTGTAATAGGTGAATTATCTGGGAGCGTGAGATTACCAATTGTAAGGAGTAACCAACTTAGAGGTTGACATAGACAGCAAAGGGAATTACAAACTGGTATTTGCATAGGGTGGCGAAATCTAGAAAAGTGGAGAAATGGATAATTAGCAAAAGACCTGAGAAGAACTTCTATATTTTCTTTTATTTATGTTAGTAATATATAGATGATAGATAAGAGATAAGAGACAATAGAATAGGCACGTAGGCTCGCGAATTTGCTGGCAAAACATGGATTCAATCGCTCTTGTATGGACTGCCTCCTGCAGCCGCCCTTTTGTGCAACTTGGCTAGGTTGCCCGTCCGGTTTGGAAGAGTTTGTCTTATGTGATATTGTACATATATAAAACTCTCTCGTCAACCCCGACCCCGCACCCCGGTGTCCATTTCTTAGCTTCGAATTAGTATCTAAATAAAGTTGCTATTGTTGTAATGCACCAAAATGCCCTAAAATCTGCCTATGTGGCATGACACTATTAAAAAAAAAAGTAATTTAGGAATAGCGTGCTCGACAAGCCTTGGACACTCGTGGGCTTCCTTTTCTTAGAAAACAAAGATTACTAATCGCAAACTTCTTTTATCTTCAAATATTTCTCTTTAATGACTTCACATTTTTGTACCCCGGTATAGTTTTCATGATTTGTGTATGCTTTAATATTGTTTAATATATTGTAAAGTAAAAAGTAAAAACGCTCAAATATCTTCTAGTATGCAAAGTCTGGGTCATCGTATTCAAGTAGTGTCCGGCAACATTGATATACACCTAGCATTTGAAAATAGTTATAAAATATATCTTAATATTTGAAGAACTTTCACTAAAGCTCCTAATATTGGATCAAAACAAAACGCCAGTTATTGGTCAATACTAATAGGAAAACTTTTAGTGATCGAGTCCTCCAATATCGATCCAAAATCTCATACTTCCTCGCAACTACTTTTCACAGCAGTTTTGTCATTTTAATATTCAAAACGTCGTGTGAAGTTAGAGATTTTCTTCTTGTTAATTTTATTATGTTCAAAAGAAGTCTTCCCAGATACGATGGAACATTGGTACAATTTGATGGATTGTAACTCCACAAGTTTTTATTGGCACATAACATATCAAACTAACCTTTGTTCACTCGATAACTCAAACCAAACCTACAGTCTCAGGGAAATGAACATTGCCACCCTGCAAAATCAACTACTACGATTACGTCGTGGCAACCATTGCTGCCAACAAATAATGTCACTCCACAAAAGTACAAAACCGATTCCTCCATTCAATTATCAGAGGTAAACACCCCAACACCCCCCCCCCGCGCTTATCTTCCTTCTTGCAATGAGCGGCTTGAAAATGCACCTCAAACTAATAGTCTCCATCCTATTCTCCCACTGTAAGGCCGAATCCAAACTTGTAATCCTTCTTTCTGTGATCTACCTGCAAGATACCATTATCGAACACGTTAGAAGCAAAACAAGAAAATAGGAAGATGAAGCAAGTTGGAAGAAACAAAAGAGCACCAATTAACCCCAAGAAAACTAACCTCAGCAGAAAGAAGAAAATTAAGACCCATATTAAGTCGTTCTTCTAGAAAAGCAGCCACAACGCCATTAGAATCAATCTTGCCTCTTAATCGGCACTGCCATAGAGGCCAGAAAAAAGTCAATTAATCGATACATAATAGTAATTTTGTTTCACAAGTGCATGGCCGGGTCGGGGAGGTTTGGAGGAGAATCGAATATCATATGCCAATATAACGGATCTTGAGATTGCAAACGATTTTTGTTTCTTATTTGGTATGATAAGTACGGTCTTGGTTCTGTATTGTTCTTACAATTGAGAAATTTAGAGACACAATTGACCGGTTTTTAAATTGCATAAGCAGTTTAGGCACTTCAGACAAGCATAGAAAACTAAAGATTCCACATGAAACTGCAGAAAGATAAGGTGAAAAAAACCTTTATAAAGTTAAAAATTATTCAAAGAGAAATTACCTGACGGAAGATGCAGTCATAACCAAAACTTGCTGTGACATCCCTAGACATATAGTTGTACATGAAGTCCGAAGCTAGAGAAACCTAAATGCAAAAGAACTTCTAAGAACCAAACAGCAACGGAAAAAAAATAAGAAGTATTGTATACAACACATCACAGAATGTCATGAACGTCACCGCTAGTCTAACCTTATCAGACACTTTTTGAACATAGCCTAGAGCAACCATTCCAGTGCTGGCAACCTGTCCAGTCGCAACCTGCATATAAAGAAAATAGTCATGACATAGATTTTAGCTTCTAACTAAAACTATGGACCGTACAACAATCTGGAAACAAGTTGACTTGTTAACGAAGGGAAAAACGAATGAGAACTAATACAGCTATTCACACACTTCAGCATCACCGTTTTCAAGTAATAAATAGCATAGAGTAGCAGTTTCAAGTTTATGTTTACCCAGCAAATCAAGGATTTTTGGCTTTTTTGTTTTTAGTCTCATTAATAGAACCGAAGCCCTTGTGTCAAGCTACTTTTTGCTCAAAGCTAGACCCTGTAGAATAGAACTGAATTAATCAATGATTACAAAAACCATTTTTCACGCCAAACACGAAACTTCCAGCCTCACCAGGAGACTATCATATCAACATCCCTACATAAAGACAATAGAGAAGCATATATCTCAAACACAAAATGCAATCTCTCCATCTGATGATCACTCCAGGCACACAGACTTGTTTATAAATTTAGAGACATGACCCTGAGATTATCTTTTTCTGACATTATTCGTAAAATCTTAATTTAGAGAATATAATATTTCTCAGCGTTTTAAGTCCGTGTGACAAACATACAACCATCACTGTAGCTTTACAATGAACATCAAACAGAAAGAAAAAGTTTTGAAAGACTCCAACCTAATATTCTGACTGCCGCCGATCACAATGAAGAAAATTACATGAAAACAAAAATAATTAAACGAGCAGGTTGAAGTATGCCCTCGAACAAAAGATCAATCAAAAGTACCATCTTATCAGTGTTGTAACGTGCAGCATACCCAAGGCCAGACTTCCGATGTTGACCAGCCCAAAATACTTCCCCACCCAATGATAAATGAGGAGTCACACTCTGTGAAGACAGGCAACAAATCAGTAAAAACTGTAATTAACAACTATCTTGTAGCCACCAGGGAAGTATAGAGAAAGATATTAACGAAAGAACCTGTATTACACGCACCTGTATAAAGGGTGATCGACCAAGTATACAAAGGTATTAGGGGAATACACAATCTATTGATGTATATATATATATATGTATGTATATAATACATTTAAGTCAAGTAGTAAAACAAATATATATATATATATATATATATGTGGGTGTGGGTTAAGCAGTAAAATATATGTATCTTACGGATAGCATGGAAACAGCTTGTAACTTGTCTTCTTTATCTAAATTGACAACAAACATGCTAGGAAAAACTTAAAAGTCCACCAAACAGGCAAGCTATACAAAAATTACTAAATATTTGACACTAGCTACTGAATAAGGAAAGGATGAACAGATTAAATATGAATGACAGGCACTGGTACCTTGCAATTTCTGGATCTAGTTTTTAGGAGGCAATAGAAAGCAAATTTTTCCACCATCATATTCTTTGTAATACTCATGTAGATCTTCACTATAGGGTGGGGATATGCTTGATGTTCCACGATCATTTTCTTGTTTCAGTTCTCTCAATTATACGCATGCACACTATAGGGTGGGGATATGCTTGATGTTCCACGATCATTTTCTTGTTTCAGTTCTCTCAATTATACGCATGCAGCTATGTATGGATATTATTTTTACTAATATCGTACTCCCACCTTAGCAAAACCAAAGGATCCCCTCAATTACCATTTGAATTTGTTAATTTTATAAGCAAGGTTCCTTTTACTGTATGACCATAAGCCATTGTAACATGAAGATAAAAAACTAAGAAACAATAGCATGTGCTACATTCAGCATTGCAAGGTCACTTTAACTCGGCAAGCTCAAGTTAAGAGCTTTTTTGATATGATCTGTTCAGAGAGAAAGAGCATCTATAAATAATCAGCCTCTTCAATTGGATAACCTGAGCCAATCGTTCCCAGATCTTCTTGCCTATGCGAAAACACTAAGGAGCTCATGCACAAACTATTTTTTGTTGGTTTTGTCCTAGATTTGGTAATAAGGCATGAACCAGTAGCATTACCACGTCGAAGGGCAATTCAATTTAGTTGCCAGAGTTCAAGCCAATCGTATTATGCATATCCCATTATTCTCAACAATTATTTTCTAAAAAGAAAAACCAATAGGCATTACGTTCACTGAAGTGAAATTCGATTCATTTGTTTTGCCCCTTAATGATACTGAATGAAAAAACAAAATGAGCTCATGACAAACTTGGGTATATCTTAGATTTTACCAAATTACTTGGCACATTTTATTTATGAAATTGCTACCACTTCATACTACCTTATAGAAGGAAAGCTCGTTGATCAAAGTGTTTCGCCAAGCGTCTAAGTACTCAGCGTGTTTAGCAAGTCAACAACCAAATATGAAGGCAAGAGAGTGTCAAGAAAATAAATTACTTTAAAATGTCATGGAACTTGGCATTTCAAAACCATTAGTTGGACAATAATGCCAGAGAAAAATGGGAGAAGGGAATGATTGCAAGGACCGTGATAGTCTCCTTCAATGATGCATCGTTTACATGGCATGCTGTTAACTTCAATTCACTCTCATATAAATGGAAAACAAACCATTTGCCTTTGAAAGATCTCAACTATCCAAGGTTATGGTAATTTCAAATAACCAACATAAAGATCAAAAATCAGATCATTAACCTGGATGTAACTTGCGCCAAACAATGCTCCATTCCCTAACTGAAATTGAGTCCTATAGTCTGAGCCCTGAAAATGATTTCAGAAAAATGGGCTCATAGTTAGCATGAACCCAGACAGTCATTTATTACCCTGATATCAGTTATGGGCTTGATAAGTAAATGTACCATGTGAACCATATGTAAATACATGAGCATACTGAAGGAATTAGTTCTATATACGCCCAAAGACTCGATGCATACACAACGAGGGACCAAAATCCCTCACAAGAAGAGTAGGTTTACCTTATAATCGAAATTGAACATCCCGTGTGACATATGGGGCTCGTTTGTAAGCTATGAAAGAAAACAGGACAATATTATCCAACTTTATAGCAGCAACTGGGAAATAGTGTAGGAAACTAACTAACAACCTATAGTTGTTGTTTAGTAAGAAGAGGGGAAGTAGTCTACTTGAGCATTTCCCTTCAAAGTAAGATTCTCGGCTAGATCGCACTTGAGTCTTGCATTAAGTCTACCATCAGTCATGACTCTCCCGAAAAGCATCAACTGCAAAAGACCCAGTAATATCCCTTTCTGTTAAACCAAGTTGTATTTTTTTTTTTTTAAATAAATAAAAAGATGAATAGAAAAGGGGAGTTGAGTTGCATGCCTTTGGGTCTATAAAGTTAGCCCCAAACTCATAATGAGCAGTGGGGATTTTTAATGTTTCAGATGACTGAGAAGGAATTTCTGTAGGTCCCATCATGACACTGATGAAAATGAAAAGGTAAATGAATTAGATTGAAGGGGGAAAATGGTTTGAGTAGAGGAAGCAAGAAAAGCACCTCCTACCTATGACTGAGTGAGAAATTCTGATTGAGTCCTTTGGTAAAATCAAAGCGCAAACCCTCAAAAAGCTCAGGCTTCAAGGACACTGCAAACATAACAGCAATGCTTTAAATGGAAATCTTAACAACACAACACAACAAGTTTAGTAGAATATTGAAGAAAGCATATAATCGAGAAAAAAGGACGAACTGAGCGCTTCACGGTGGATTTCTTCATAAGGAATGGGACAAGGCAGGTCCAAGTAGTCAACTTTCTGCGGCTCTGATGCCGTTGCCGTTGCAAGAGGAGGAGGAGGAGGAGGAAGAATTAGGGTTGCCATTTTCCGAATTCTAATAAACTAAACAAAAGCGAACTTCGCTGGTGCTTCTTCTTCTTCTTCGCGGCTATTTATTTTATTGAGACTCAGAAGTAGAACTGACAAAAACCCTTTTCCCCTCAACTCAATTACAAACAATTTAGTTACAAACCCCTAAACCCGCCCACATACCTATCTCGGGTTTTATCCGCTCCGCCTTTTTTTGGCTCCTCTTACCCAAATCACTTAGTACTCATGTTTGCTTTCAAAATTAATAGTAACATGACTATTAATTTATCCTTATTAATAGTCTTGGGTATTATTATTAGGTTAGCATGATTAGCTAAATTGGTACTCTATATTAAACCCAAAAAAAAAAAATACTATGTTTGCTTGCGCTAATTGACCAAATATTTCTAATCTTGCCACTTATTTATGTTTAATGACCTTTTTACCCTTATTCTAATTTTTAACTTCACAACTATGTATAATTATTGGATTTATGCTCATTATAAACATGCCATTTTGAGAAAATAACACAACCATGTATAATTATTGGATTTATGCTATAACACACAATAAGGTCACAATCAATTATTACACAAATTGCTCCTTTCCACTAACACTCGATCACGGGCGTTGGTATATAACTCCAAACACACAAAATTTGATTTGATTGGGATAAGATTAAACAAGAACAAGGAAAAAAAATACAATTTCAAATTATAATAAAATAATAGGCGGGTCTAGGATGCCATATTGCATTATTGGTGATATATATCAACCAATTTAATATGCATTAGAATATAAAGATCCCACTTATAAATATAACATATAATACGGTTGAATTTCTATTGTGGCCAGGCAACACTTCTAAGATTTTTTTATTAGATGCACTAGAATATAAAGATCTCACTTAAAACTACAATATATAATACGACTGAATTTCTATTGTGGCCAGGCGACAGGCAACACTTCAAATTATTGCAAATACAATATCCACAAGATTATTGAAATAATAGAAGATAAGAAATGGTACAACTTGGTAAATAACAATACCCACAAGGATACTTTGGTCTAATAAATTGAGGGGGTATTTAGGTCCATGAAATTTATCCTTATTAGGCTTAATTGGGGGTATTATTAATTGGGGGGAGGGGTACCCAATTATTAATACCTCAATAAGACCGCCACGTAGGACAACTCGATTATTAGTAATGCGAAGCAAATGACCTTATAGCTACGACTATTAATATAATTTGGTTTGATTGGGCAAAGCAAACGAGTTCTTACATTGATATGTGATGTTTGTGATGGACCACGTGGCAATCCATCAATGGCACTGAGTCATCATACGAAACCAATTTATCAGGTCTGTCGAATCGGCCTGAATTTGACATAAGTAGCAAGTTCGACATATTCGACAGCGTCTTGGAAAATGCAACACGTGGTTCTGCATTTTTGTGGTCTGCTTGAATGCCAATGATTGAAGTAAGTCACTTTTACTGTTCATACTTAGCTCTAAGCCATGATGCATAATCCATCACGCCCTAGGAAAGAGGCAAAACGGGTACCCCCACAAAAACAACCAAGGGCTATGGAAAAGGTGCCCCCGGGTCACGACCAACTAACGCCCCAATAAGGGTACACGGTCTAAACATCCGGAGAAGGTACTCACGGGTCATGACCAGCTAACAACCCGATGAGGGTGCACTGTCTAAATGCCCGGAGAAGGTACCCCCCAATAAAGGAATACAACTCAGATCAAAAGACGCGGGCATACTTTACCTAACGACCCAGAGTCACCCACGATATGGGGTACCCACAAGAAAGATCACTAGAGCCCCCCGGGCCGATGTGCCGACACCCTGATTGGCTAACTCCACCCGGATCTCACGGGACCTGCGATAAGAGACCCTCAGGTGGTAGTATCCAACACTTAGCCATAATATCTTTGAGGAAGGAGGACAATACCAAACAATAAGGAAATGAGTGAATACAAGAAAGGGTCGAAGGAAGAAGACCTCTCATCTATGGTCTCAATATAACGAAAGACAAACATAACTCGGAAGATCTCGCAAAAACTTAGACGAAGCACGACTCCACGAATCCCATCGGAATATACGGGGAAAACACGACCAGGAGAATAGCTCGACCCTCTAGGCGGGACAAACTCCACGGTGACACGACCAAACTCGATGGAAGTGCCAACCACCCATGATTAAAGCAGTTCACAAACACTCATCATTATGATGGAAGACCATACCTCATTGGTCTGGGGTGGCTATTGGAGCAGAACGCGACAAAACCTATCGGTCCAGACCAACGATTGGAGCAGACCAGCTCTCCCTCATTGGTTCAGAAAAACCCTAAAAGGCGATTGTAGCAGACACCATCATTATGCTGTCAGAAGAAGCTCAGTCAACCTACGCTATTGGGCGCCTCGTGCCATACGAACCCTGATTGGCGCAATAAACCCTCGCGTCATTGGTCATCACCACCACTCGGAGTTAAGACTAAAGACCAACCCTGATTGGCGTAGAAGACCCCCGCAACATTGGCTATTGCTCATTGGATGAAGACCGATCCTCATTGGATGAAGACCCAAATGCTACTACTATAAATAGCCCCTCATTATAACATCAAAAAGACAAGTGCACTTTCGTTTCGCCAAATTCTCCACACACACACACACACACTCATTTGTACTTAGCAAAATAGTAAAAAAGCACCATCTACAAGTGGTAACTATCTCCTAGTACGACCCCCTTATAATTCACTCAAGATCCTTAGTAAAATGACATTGCCTCATTTTTCTCAAATTCGAGATAGGCGTTCCGAACAAAACTCAGTGATAATATCCCCGAAATTCCCAACTCTACAAGCCTCGGACGATATTGCATCACCAAATAGCGCCATCTGTGGGAACGTTGTAAGTTCTCTGAGTAAAGTATGAGGAAATTGCATGGCAAGAAAAAGGGCGAGAAGAGCACCTGTACGCCCATCATCTCGATCGGTTCTGAAACGTGAATCAATGGAGAATCACTAAACTAAAATGGAGATGCAGCAGAGTCTCCCACCCCCTCGGGAGAAGGCCCAGGGTCACACTGGCTCTGCACCGAATCCCGACGCTCTCATGCCTCAAGCTACCGGCGCTCAATGCCTAAAGCTACTGGTACCCCAACCCCGCAGAAGGCCCGGCCCGACATGGGTTATGTACAAGTGCCTTGGGACATGTATCGTAACATGTTCGCTCGATTTAATGGAAATAGAAGTCCCGCCTCGGAGGAGGGTCATGGCCGTGAGGAAGATTGCCAGAGGAACCTAGAAATCCTCCCCGCCATCGATCTGCCCTGCCTTCGCAGGCCAGATCCGAAGGCTCACCACATAGTAAGGCTCGTGATCCTCCTATTCACCTAAGAACGGGGGCTACCATCGTTGCACTCGGCAAGCTCGGTGGAAGCAACCCAGAAGCATGGCCATTGCGATACCCTCATCGCCCATGTGAAGCAGCCTAGAATCCTCCAAGCCCGGACGAAGCTTACTACCCTAAGCCCATCGGGCGGCGCCAATGTTCACTGACCCTCGGTGGACCTTTGAGGCACATGATGGAAGAAATGCAGAGAGAATTGCGTGAGCTTCAACGCAATCTCAACCCTAGGGAGGAATCAACATATCATGGGTCACCTTTTGCACCTCATATAGCTAACGCTCTCATCCTTACCGGGATGAAGCCCGCAAGGCTCCCGGCTTATGCTAGGGAGAGTAACGACCGTGATCCCTGTGATCACATTAACCAATACCTAGCCTGTATAGATCTCGTATCTCCCCCTGATCACGCCATCTGCCGAATATGTTGGACAACCCTTACAGGTCGGGCACAATCCTGGCTCTCCCAGGAACGGTGCACAATTTCAAACAGCTGACTCAGATGTTTGTAAGGCAATTTGCATGCAATATGGTGTTTCCCAAGACGTGTGAGCACCTGTTCAATATAAAACACAAGTCAGACGAGTCCCTCTGAGACTACATGAGATGGTCCTCACATGGGGTCATCGCTGTTGCACATCTCAATCCCCGCATGCTCTCTGAAAATGTCGTCTGAGGACTCCTCCTAAGAAACTTCTCCACCTACCTTATGAGGAATTGAGCCAGCAACCTTGAGGACTTAATACAGAAGGTAGAATCTTTTATGGAGTTAGAAGAGACCCGAAAGGTCCTAGAAGCAACCGAGGCCGCCAGAGCTCTGACCTCCTCTGCGGGAAAAGGGAAAGAAAAAAGAGACGAAAATGATGGAGGTAGGAAGGAGAGAGTCGAGAAAAATTAGAGCCAACGCCCTTACCTCCCATGATGATAACCCCCGTGGATGTCATGGCCATCATGGGGAAGAGCGCGTCTTCAGATGGCCTTAGACCCCAAATGACCCCCAGAGGTTCAAAAGCTCAAAAATGTTATGCACTTACCACCGAGCCTTCGGGCACCTGACGAACGACTGTTACCAACTCTAAGAAGAAGAGATTATCGGACTGCTGAGCTTGGGCTTTCTAGAAAAATATGGGATGCCCGATGGGGACATTCATAGGAAAGCGGGGTCGAGAGGAGGCACCAAAGAGCAAGAAGTCGCGCTTCGACACTTTCGAGGACATCGAGTAGCCACGTTAGGAAGAAGCACAATTACCTCTGCCCCCGTGGACCTATCGTGACAACGCTCCCACCGGTCGCACAGTTAACATGATTGAAGGAGGGGTACTGTCTGTTACCAAGGAGGAAAGACGAAACTACATTAGAAAGGCCCGGAATGCAGACAACAAATTAGAGGTCGTTGCCGCACAACTGGTGGACCAGCCCACCATCTCCTTCAGGCCCGATGACCAACTAGGCATCGTATACCCCCATGAGGATCCCCTGGTGACTACGACCACCATACTCGGAACAAAAGTTAGAAGAATCCTTGTGGACACCAGGAGCTCGGTCAACGTACTTTTCACGCTAACATATCTCTCCCTAGACATCCCCCGAGATCAGATGGAACCTATGGAGGTTCCCCTCATAGGCTTCTCAAAGAGCAGCACCAAATAGTGGGGCTCATAATTGATGCAGTCGAGAAGGAATTGGAGTTTATGGTGAAATAGGATCATCCCAAGATTAGAGGCTAATTTTGACTTGCTCCATTTTTTACGTTCGATTAGTCCAATTGCATCCAAAACGGGCCAACGAACAGTAGTAATCATCTAAAGCTCATTGAGGGATTGGATTTTAGCCAAATTCCATCGTTTAGACCTCGAAAAGGTCATTTTTGCTGTTTTTAGTAATTTTTGTTTCAGTTATATCTTTATTTCTAGAACTCGGAATTGCATTCCACTTGTTGGAGCGTGTTCCATATGAGTAGCACTTTTAGTTTATGCTTTTTGTTAACCCTAAAAAATTAATATAGGGATTAACCAAAACATTAATCCCTAAAAATAGGGATTAACCCCAGGACGATACTATCGTCACACCTACTCCCGATAAAGAGGCCCACCGAGTGTCACAAACCCGAAGCGGTAAGAAGTGACACCCGAAGAGGCACCAAAGCATCCCTTGGAAAGTCACGATGAATAAAGTAAAGATATCAACGCGGCATCGGAAAAAGAGTAAACCTCGATGGACCCGCGCGACTCCGATATCCATCAATGCGCTAAGAGGGACCACAACGGACCCCGAGTCTTAGAAAATACGAGAACATCCCCTCACTGAACACTCTAAAGTCTAAAGAAGCCATCGGAACACTCATCCCGAAGGTCAAAACACGAGAACAATGCCCTATTGAAGTCCAAAAACCCTCAGATCACACGTCATAAAGATATTAACGCAAGAACATTTCACTGCTAGGGTAAAAAAGCCATCGGAGCTCATGCCAAACGAGAAAAAATGCAGATCCACCTATCGGAGCACATATCAAAGAAGAAAACAACATCAAAATAGACCGCTATTGAAACTACAATCGCATCGGACGAGTACCCCGATTCACTTATCAAGCCTTCCTAAGAGACCCAACTTACCGAAGAGAAGAAGTTAAAAAATTCAACTCCTCGAAATCCCCCGAAGCCATCGGAAGAGATAAAATTTCGTCCCAGTCAGCGCCTAGTCAGCAAATATGAAGTTTATCTTCTCTTTTCACCATATTGTAACACCTATACTTTATTAAAACATGCAGAATGACACATGTCCCTAAAAACCTCTATAAAAAGGGAGGAACATGTTTAGAAAGAAGAGATTCAGAGACACACACATGTACATCAAAATATAAGAGAATTACGAGTGAAATTCAGTGAATACAAAGAGGGATATTTTCGTAATATTACAAGCTTCTGAGCCACGGACAAGGCGTTCCAACCCTAAATAAATCCGTTAGTTAGGAAATAATATCAAACCTGTTAACAAAATGGCGTCGTCTATGGGAACGCCATAGAATCTGTCCTTGAGCGTGTTCAGCAAGTGTTTGTATATTATGGACGATTTATTCGATAGCGAGAGTCGCTGGACCCACCAAGAAAATTTGGAAACTACCCCCTCAGTTCATCGATCCAAAGACCGAGATTTTGTTAATATCCTTCGATCCGTCTTCGAAAGTCTCGTGGAGGCCACCACCCGAAGGACTCCACGGAGGTCTGAGAATCCCCATAACACACCCTCTGAATCCCCTTATCGGAGAAATTTCTATTTGAAAGAAAGCGAACCCTGTGTAGGATGGAGCCCTATGCCTGCGTCTTGGCACCATGAACCCCTACGGGAGCCACGAATGTACTATAACTATGAAGAGACCCCTAGGGTAGGCCCGAGGGAAGAAGTGCCATATCCCTCGGACTACCCGGTCGATGGAGATAATACCATATGGGGAGTGCTTGGCGGATTACGAAAGGAGATGGGTGACATCAAGAAAACCATGGCCCCCCAAGGAGGAGCAAACGTTTAAAACCTCTCATTTTGTTCCGGAGATTGCCCTAGCATCTATTCCTTCGGGGATGCGGCCCATCAACGTCCCCTTATATACAGGGGATACCGGTGGAAGAGATCCCCAAGATCACATCCACCAATACTTGGCAGGGATGGACCTATCTTCCGCCCCTGACCATGCCCTATGCCGAGTGTTCCCTGTTACTCTTGGAGGACGGGCTCAGGCCTGGTTTACCCACCTCCCACCTAACTCTATAGTTAGCTTTGACCGGTTGGCCAACCTATTCGTACGACAGTTTGCTTGTAATCGGCGATACCCTAAATCCGCTACACACCTCTTTACGGTTAAGCAGCAAAGGAACGAACCTTTGTTGAAAGGGCAGGGTTTTCTGGAATCAATGTTATGCGATGTTGGGACAACATTGAGGATAACATTGAAACTAGAGAGCCTGTACGAAAACTGTTCTTCAGTTGCCAAATTTAAGTTTTGCCTTTATTCACCTATTAATCAAGTTCCACGGTTTTAGTTGTTTATGTTTATATCCAGGAAGGTATCTTAATCATAAGGAAGAGCTATAGAAGATTCCTTACTTGAAGTTTCCATAATTCAAGCTAAGTTGAATAAGTCAACTCAACACACTTTCAAAAGAAGGAAACAAATTGGATTCTCTGCAACTTTGATTCTTTCCAGGATTCTCCGGATTTGAAGAAGATGTGTTACCTTGTTAGATCGGTAATAAAGGAAACACATATTCAAGAAATATATCGAGTTCACAAAGAAGGCAAAATTCAACAAGGAAACAACAAGAGTTACCAAAGCTGTGAACAACACATCTTGGCGTGCAAGTTTCAAGAAATCTATAAAAGATGTGAAGTTCATCAAGATGAAAACAAGACAATCATGCAAACCAATCCAAGAGATTAATCATACTTTGTATTGTCTTCGTCTTGCTTTTGCGAAGTTTTTGTATCAACTATTTACATCTAGTTCATAGAAGTTAACTAGTTCTTACTTGTCTGCTTCATTGAGTCCGATCAACAAAGAGCGTGAGTGAATTGTTGTGAGGAACATTTTTGTTAAATCCTTTATGGTTATTTCGCCTAAGGCTCAAGAGTTTTTAATAAAATTGAAAACTTCTTAAAATTATATCTTCTTGCTTTTAAATTCCGCTGCACATTATTTTAGTCAAGAAGATCACAATAGAGTTAAGGCAATTCCAGCTTAACTCTCAAAGTTGTTGTGTTAATCCACGATCCGACAATTTCAATTGGCGTCAGAGCCAAACACCGACTACACTGGTGGTATGGAGGTGATACAACACAATGGACAGTGTAAATCCTAATACCAACAGGATTCCAGTTTTGGATGACTCCAATTATTGATACTGGAAGATCAGGATGAGGTCTCACATCAAATCTATTGATATTCGAGCCTGGCAATCCATGATCAATGGATACCCTCTTCCAACATTACCAAGAGATGGTGAAGGTGATCTAGTACCAAAACCAGAAGCAGATTGGACAACAGCAGAGGTAAGTCTCTATAACTCTAATGAAAAGGCTCTTAATGCTATCTTTAGTTGGGTTAAGCATCACATGTTCAAGTTAATCCAGAATTGTACAAAAGCCAAACATGCTTGGGATATACTTGAATTACATTGTGAAGGAGATTCTGATGTTAAAGATTCTAAATATAGACAACTGCTTCAGCAATTTGAAAAACTTGAGATGGGTGAAGATGAAAGTGTTGACAGTTATTTTGAGAAAATTCTTGATATTGCTAACCAATGTGAAAACCTAGGCTTCGCTATGACTAATCAAGAGATGGTTTATAAAGCTATGAGAATACTGTCATCTAAATTTGCTCTCAAGAAAATTGCTATGAGTGAATATAGGAACCTTGCTAATCTACAGTTTTAAGTCTTGATGAATACTCTTAAAGAATTTGAGATGGAGCTTGCCTCACAACCTAGAAAACATAGGGTTGTTGCTTTAAGAGGATCAAGTCTTGACAATGAAAGTGATGATGAATGTGAATTAATTTCTTCAAACTATGGTAAAATTACTATGAAATTCAATAAGCTGAATCTTAAAGGAAAAGGCAAAGAAAAGAATCTTAGTAATAGTTCTCTAGGTTATAAGAAATTGCCTCCTAAGTTTGTGAAGTACATGGCATCAAAACCTACTCTTTTAGAAGTTGATAAGTTAAAAAATGTTCAATGTTTTGAATGTAAAGGGTATGGTCATATGGCTAATGAATGTGCTAACACTCTTAGAAAAAGAGGAAGTTCTCATTGGGTTTGTGTAGATGGTTTCAATGAAGATGACTTTAGTTCTGGAGAAGCTGAAGAACAATCAGAAGAGGTTCAAACTGCTGTGCTACTCACTCAGATTGACTGGACGCCAGAAGACTCCCTGAACTGCTTCAGATCTCAATGTTACCCCAACATTCAGGATCCAACATCAGAACAGGAGACCTTCTTTGCAGATTGGGATGAATATGATACTGATACGTAACCTTATCTTGCGTCCTACTATGATGAATCTAACTTTGATTGTTTTCATGGCTCAGTGAATCTAGATGAAGAATATTTCTTTGAAAGAGAAACATCCCAAGAGGAAATAATTGAAGACCTGAAGTCTATCTACCACAAACTGCTGCTTGAGAATCACAAACTCATCAAGAGCAACAAAAGCCTGAAGGAAGAGATTGGATGCATGAAGAAGATGCTGAAACTGTATGAGAAAGACCTTGACAAAACTGAGGCTGAACTGAAGGAGGTAAAGGTAAAATTAAATAAAGCTGAACAAACCATTGTCAAATGGAACTCATCTACATCTAAGCTTGATGAGATGCTGAGTATGAGAAATCAAGGTAAAAATGGTTTGAGCTATATTGGGAAACCTCCCTCTAAAGATGCTGATTCTGCCTATTTAACAGCTGATATTATCAAGGAAGGTAGTAGTGTGAGTAGTGAAATTCCTGTCAACACTGTGAAAAAGCCTACTTTTATCTGTCAATATTGTTTTCAACCTGGTCACATTAAGCCTTATTGTAAAAAATTCAGAAGTGTGATTGAGAAGAAAACAGGAATTAATAGCAGTACCAATGTTAGGAGAACCTCTGATCTGAATGTTATCCCAACATTAGGTAACAAAGCTGAAGGACATAAAAGTAGAACTTGGATAGAAAAGATAAAAAATCCTAAGGTTAAAATTGTTTGCAATGTTGTCTTTTCTGCTGTTTACTCTAACCTTGCAGGTAAGTGGTATTTTGACAGTGGATGTTCAAGGCACATGACTGGAAACATTGACAACCTAAAAGATGTAATCCTTTTGACTGTTGGAACAGTTACTTATGGAGGAGGCACTAAAGGGAAAATCATTGGAAAATGAGTATTGGATGTTGAAGGATTTCCACCACACAAGGATGTGTTGTTGGTTGAAGGATTGAAAGAAAATTTAATTAGCATAAGTCAACTTTGTGATGATAACTTGCTAGTTACTTTTGATAAAAGTTCATGTGATGTGTTTAATAGTGACAATGTCTGTGTCATGACAGGTACAAGATCAAAGGACAACTGCTATCTTGCTCAAGATGAAGCTGAATGCTACCATGCCAAGGTAGATGAATCTGTCATGTGGCACAAGAAGTTCAGACATGTGCACTATAGAAATCTGGAGAAACTACAAAAGTTAGAGGCTGTGAGAAGACTGCCTAAGTTGACTAGCCAAAGTAAAATTGTTTGTGAAGACTGCCTGAAAGGTAAACAAACAAAAGTTGTCCATCCAACATTGCAGGTACAAAGTACTAACCCCATAACTAATAAGTGCTTTGAATTGCTACATATGGATCTCATGGGTCATATTGAGGTTAGTAGCCTGAATGGTAAGAAGTATGCTTTTGTTATTGTTGATGGTTTTTCAAGATATACCTGGATCAAGTTTTTGAAAGAAAAATCAGAGGCATTCAACACATTCAAGATTTTGTATGCTAGTATTAAAAATCTGTATGGCACTTCTGTAGAAAGAATTAGGTCTGACCATGGAAAAAAATTTGAAAATGTAAGCTTTGCTAATTTTTGTGAAAATAAAGGCATTTTCTATGAGTTCTCTGCACCTAAGACACTTCAGCAAAATGGGATTGCTGAGAGGAAGAATAGAACACTTCAAGAGATGGCTAGAGTAATGCTGAATTCTAGAAACCTATCTAAGAAACTTTGGGCTGAAGCTTTGAATACTGCATGTCATATTAGTAATAGAGTTTATCTTAGACCTGGTACTACTATGACACCTTATGAAATCTTGAAGGGTTCAAAACCAACAGTTGCACACTTTCATGAGTTTGGTATCAATTGCTATTTGTTAAAAGATAGAGAATATTTGAGCAAATTTGATCCTAAAAGTGAAAAGTGTATATTTGTTGGATATTCTCCTAATAGTGCTGCTTTCAGGGTCTACAATCCAACATTGCATATTGTACAAGAATCAGTTAATGTCATTTTTGATGAACTGAATGTTTCTACAGGTACTGAAGAAGTCACTGGTTCAGATGTTGTTCCAACATTGGACTCAACATTGAACACAAACGCTGGAGATGCTAAACTGGAAACTGGAACAAATGTTGACTTAACACCAGAAACCCCCAATGTTAGGCCAACATCTGTGCTGTCAGATTCTGAAGATGAAGTTGTTCCTGTATCCAGAAGAGATCCTCCTCTTAGGATACAAAGAGATCATCCAGCCTCTCAAGTAATTGGACAAATTACTGAAAGAGTTAGAACACGCAACAAAGAAAGGGTCAATTACAAGGATATGGCTAAGTTGTGTGTTTGTATGTCTTCTTCATGTATTGTTGAAAATATATCTTGTTTTGTGTCCTCCATTGAACCTAAGAATGTAACTGAAGCTCTTAAGGATAGTTACTGGATTAATGCCATGCAAGAGGAACTCTTAAAATTCACCAAAAACAGAGTTTGGAATCTAGTGCCTAGGCCATCACATGTGAATGTAATAGGTACAAAATGGATTTTCAAAAATAAAACTGATGAGAATGGTGTAATTATGAGGAACAAAGCTAGGTTGGTTGCACAAGGTTATACTCAGGTAGAAGGTATAGATTTTGATGAGACTTTTGCTCCAGTAGCTAGAATAGAATCAATTAGATTACTTCTTGCTATTGCTTGCTGTCTTAGGATTAAACTTTACAAAATGGATGTTAAAGGTGCCTTTTTGAATGATTTACTTGACAAAGAGGTTTATGTAGAACAACCTAAATGCTTTGCTGATCCTAAACATCCTGACCATGTGTACAAACTTGAGAAGGCTTTGTATGGCTTAAAACAGGCTCCTAGAGCTTGGTATGAGAGGCTGACTGATTTTCTGTTAGGCCTAGGTTTCAATAGAGGAGATGGAGATAGAACATTGTTTGTCCTTAGAAAAAGCTTTGATATATGCATTGCTCAAATTTATGTGGATGATATTGTATTTGGCTCTACTAACAAGTCTACCCTAGACAAGTTTGTTGAGTCTATGACAGGAATATTTGAGATGAGCACGATTGGTGAGCTCAACTATTTTCTGGGACTACAAGTTAAGCAGCTGGAGAATGGTATATTCCTGAACTAGGAGAAGTATGCAAGGAATCTGGTGAAGAGATTTGAGCTACAAGAGTCCAAGACTTGCAAAACTCCTATGTCCTCTTCAGTGAAGATAACAAAAGATGGCACTAGCAGCAATGTTGACACAACATTGTACAGATCCATGATTGGTAGTTTGCTATATCTCTCTGCCTCTAGACCTGACATCATGTTTTCAGTATGTGTTTGCACTAGGTACCCAGCTGAGCCAAGGCAATCTCACTTGATTACTGTGAAGAGGATTCTTAGATATATCTCTGGAACTTCACCTTTAGGCATTTGGTATTCTTATGACACTAACACTAACTTGGTTGGTTTCAGTGCCTCTGACTGGGCAGGTGATGTGGATGACAGGAAATCCACAAGTGGGGGCTATTTTTATTTGGGGAATAATTTGGTCTCCCGGTATAGCAAGAAGCAGAACTGTGTTTCATTATCAACAGCTGAATCAGAATATGTAGCTGCTGGCAGCTGTGTTACCCAACTTGTGTGGCTCAAACACATGATTTCAGATTATGGGCCAGATAGTGATACACTTCTCATGTTCTGTGACAATCTAAGTGCCATAAGTATCTCTAGGAATCCTGTCCAACATTCTAGAACTAAGCATATAGACATAAGGCATCATTTCCTAAGAGATATGGTAGAGGACAAAGTGATCAACATTGAACATATTGAGACAACTAATCAGCTTGCTGATATGTTTACAAAACCTTTAGATAGTGAGAGATTCTTCATCTTGAGGAAATCTCTTGGCATGTGCAATATGTGAAAATGTTGAGGAAACCAGTGTTGACATAACACCACTGTCTAGCATTGGTATATTGGTTGTGGTGTAGTAGGTATTCTGTTGTTTTCCTTTGTTGAACTTATTTCCTTGTGAGTCTCATTTAATCCTTGTTTTGTCATATTTGGTTTGTGTGGTTGAACTCTTTGATTAACAACTCTTTCTAGTTATCAGTTTCACATCAGTGTTTTGAAAAAGTAATAAAACTCTTCTGTTTGTCTGAGGTTGTGATAGCCTAACATATGAAGAAGCTGGGGTACACAAAGTTCACTACTTTGATGTCTATTCAGTTGTGTCTTATTCATATGAAAGGTTTACAGGGCATGTGGAGAAGCTGGGGTGCATGATGTTGACAACTTCAGTGTTACTCAGTTGTGCTTATTTACATGTTCCTGTCTGTTTGGCCAAGGAACACACGAGGGTGATCCTTTATACTAGGGTGTTTGAGGTTTAGATTTCTTACATTTAGTAGCACTGATCACTTGGTGATTCTCTTGAATGCAGGTTGGTAAACAAGTATGCATGAGTAATTGGGGTGTTGGGGTGCATGGTAAATGAATTGCCAACATTCAAGGCCTTTGTACTTGCCTAACTTGCTGCTGTTAATGTTGTTACTGGGGGTGTGTGGAGTTTAGGCTGCCCTCATTCAGTAGTGACATTAGCCTTGTGTTTAGCAACCTTTAGCTTTTAGTTCAGAAGAGTTATGAAAATAATAAAGATTATTAAGAGATGTGTGTTGTGCTGGTTTGAGGAGTTTTTCATACGTGTTTACCATCTGCCTATTTGAGATTACATTGTTGCATTTATGTAGAACTGCATTGTTTCTTTCTTGTTGTTGAGTTGTGTCGGTTTAGGCTTAGGGGGAGTATAATTCATGTGTTGAGGCATACAATTTGGGTGACATACTGCAGGTGACACACTTTTCTGTGACTTTCTATGCTGTGGAAGTGAATTTTTTCCTTGAATTCATAACTGCTTATCTCTGTGTGTTTCTTGTTATCTGTGTTGCTTACTCATGATTTTGATCTGAACATTATGTCTGAGGTACTCACTTGCTATATTGGTTAATTTTCAGATGTATTTTCACATTTGATGAAGAATGTCACAAAGCCTTCAACTTGCTGAAAAAGAAGCTAACAGAAGCACCAGTAATTTCCACCCTTGATTGGAATCTTCCATTCGAACTGATGTGTGATGCAAGTGATTATGCTATTGGAGTAGTGATGGGCCAAAGAAAGAACAAAGTCTTACATGTGATCTACTATGCCAGTCGAACTCTAAGTGACACTCAAATGAATTATGCAACAACAGAGAAGGAGTTATTAGCAATTGTTTTTGCATTTGATAAATTTCGTTCATATTTGATTGGTTCTGAAGTTATTGTGTACATAGATTATTCAGCAATCAAGTACTTGCTTTCATAGAAAGATGCAAAACCAAGGTTGATTCGATGGATCCTGCTTCTTCAAGAATTTGACGTGGAAATTCTTGACAAAAAGGGCTCAGAAAATGTTGTTGCAGATCATCTATCACGATTGAAAGTTAAAGAAGCACATGAACTTCAACCAATCAATGAAGAATTCCCTGATGAGAGGCTATACGTTATGCAAACAACCAATGCTCCATGGTACGCTGATATTGTTAATTACCTTGCATGCAATATTATTCCATCTGAATTAACTTACCAACAGAAGAAGAAATTCTTTTCCGAAGTCAAACATTTTTTGTGGGATGATCCATACCTCTACAAGCACTGTCGTGATCAACTTTTAAGAAGATGTGTTCCAGAAGAAGAAATTGTTGAGGTATTACAACACTGTCATTCTTAAGAATATGGAGGACATTTCGGTGGAACAAGAACTGCAGCGAAGGTACTTCAGTGTGGACTTTATTGGCCAACTTTGTTTAAAGATGCTCATGTTTTTGTTAATTCCTGTGATCGATGTCAAAGGACTGGAAATATTTCAAGATGTAATGAAATGCCTTTGAATAACATTCTTGAAGTTGAATTATTTGATGTTTGGGGCATTGACTTCATGGGACCATTTCCATCCTCATACAACAACAAATACATTTTGGTAGCAGTTGACTATGTCTCAAAGTGGGTGGAAGTCATTGCGTTACCAACTAACGATGCCAAAGTGGTGATCAATTTTCTTCGAACATACATCTTTACTAGATGTGGCACACCGAGGGCAATCATCAGTGATGGAGGTAAACACTTCCTTAACCACTACTTTGAGACTTTATTGGCTAAATATGGAGTACGCCACAAAGTTGCAACTGCTTATCATCTGCAAACCAGTGGCCAAATGGAAATCTCAAACAGGGAAATAAAGCGAATATTGGAGAAAACAGTGAATTCTTCAAGAAAAGATTGGTCCAAAAAGCTTGATGATGCATTTTGGGCTTATCGCACTGCTTACAAAACTCCAATTGGTATGTCACCATATCGTTTGGTTTTTGGAAAAGCTTGTCACTTGCCGGTCGAATTTGAACACAAAGCTTATTGGGCTGTGAAAAGGCTGAACATGGATATGAAACTGGGTGGAGAAAAGAGAATGCTACAACTCAATGCTTTGGAAGAATTCAGAAATGAAGCTTATGAAAATGCCAAAATCTACAAAGAAAGAACAAAGCGTTGGCATGCCAAACGCATTCTACAACGTGATTTTGAGCATGGTCAACAAGTACTTCTGTATAACTCACGTCTTCGAATTTTTCCTGGAAAGTTGAAGTCAAGATGGTCTGGCCCATTTACAATCACGAAAGTCTTTCCATATGGAGCTGTTGAAATTCAAAACAATGACAAGGAAACATTCAAAGTTAACGGGCAAAGACTGAAGCACTACATTGGAGGGAGTTTGAGAGACAGAAAACATCCATGACTCTACATAATCCCACTTGAGTCATTACTAGAAGTGAAGCCGATGACTATAAATCAAGCGCTGTTTGGGAGGCAACCCATATTAATTATTTCTTTTTATTGTTATTTTCAGTTGTATTGTATATGTGTTTTTTTTTCTTTTATGTTATTTACAGTTAACATGGAAGCAGCTAGTGTCGTCTTGGGAATCTGACGTTAAAAGACCCTGTTTGCCAATTTTTTAGAAAATTGGATGGGAAGCCAATCCTCGACTCATAGAAGGCGTTTATGCCATTTCTGGACGTAAAACCAGAGGAAGATGTGAGCCACAATCACAACTACTATTTTCCTATAAGGTGCCATTGTTTTTATTATTGTTTATATTTGTTTCTTTGGTTTTAGACATTAGGGGCAATGTCTCATCTAAGTTTGGGTGACATTTTCATTGTGATGGCTTCTATTGTCTTTATTTTTATATTTATATAAACAAAAATTGCATCTTTACTTCACATAATTGTTCAGATTATGGATCAATGATGAGAAAATTCGATACTTATGGTCGTTTTTGTGATGATGATGAGCATGATATACTATGTGAACAACGTATCGTTTAATCTATGTTTGAGCATGCCTATCTTCATATACACTTTTCACACATTGATTTTCATTGGTGATTGAGCATACTTGGAGAATGGTTATTGAGATAAGTAAACTAAGGGAGATACACCAGAGCTTTATAAATAATTGATCACCTCTTGAAGCAAAATCGTTGATGATGATTCACTACATAAATGATTTAGGCCATCTTTTCTTTAACACGTTTGAGCCTTTCAAGCCATACCCTTCACAAACAAAATAATTGCCAGAACCCCTTTGAGCCTTTCATTAAAGCTTTTTTTTTATGAGCCCATTTACCTACCCCATGTAGCCACAAACAGTTATCATACCTTTCTAGAGACTGAATTGCATTCAGAAACTTGAAATGGAAGGAAATATGTGGAAAAAGGAATGTTGAAAAAAGAAATGAAAAAAAAAATGTGAAGGAAATGAAAAAAAAGAAAGAAAGAAAGAAAGAAATGAGGGATATGAAATGTTGTGAAGAAAGAAAAGGAGAAAAAACCGAAGTGTAAGAGATTTCTGAATGTAATATTTCATGTCTCTAGCTCTGCTTTTACTTATCCTTCAGTGAGCCCATACCCGAGCCTAATGTTACAAGCTAAAAAAGTCCTATTGATCTTTAGTGAATCTTATTCAGATTAGCAGAGAGATGGTGTGAAAGTTATACATATGGAGTTAGGATGATTAACTTTGGTGAACTTGTTTTGATGAACTTATCCAAGTAAATTCAATAATCATTGCATTTATTGTTCACACACGTTGCACATGGAGATTTATTTGTGAAAACTTGATTAACCACCAGGTTGTGAACGAGTGCGCCATTGTTCTGATTCTTTGCATTCTCATCAAACAGTAAAGAAACTCTCAGAATTGATCCATGATTTAAATGATAATGTGAAATATTTTTTTTTATTCTGTCTTTGTTTTAGTTTTTTTTTTTTTTTGAGTCTAGAACGTTGCATTGTTTGCTTTACGCATTTTGCTTGAGGACAAGCAAATGAATTAGTTTGGGGGTGTGACGAGCTTGGGAAATACTCATCATTATCATGCTTTTACACTTGTTTAATTGATTATTCTTTGATAGTTTTGTGGTATTTTTATGTTTGTTTTCATGTTTAGTAGGTTGAAATACGATTTGTCAATCAAGAACCGAAACTTCAAAAATTCATCGATACCTGTGTAGATTGAGTTATGTTTAGTTCTTTGTATCACTAGAAAGCCACAGATGTCTAGTTTCCAACGCAATAAGCGGTTTGTGATTCTAACATCTGGAGAGAAAGTTATGACCGAAACGGTGAAGTTGCACAAGCTGAAATGTACATACGCAACACGCACGCTCAATGATCGTCGGATCAAAATGGCTAATCAATGGTCTATATTCAGTCTTGAAAGCTTCCAAATGGAAGACTCTAGAGTGTCATGACTTTTGTGATCAATTCATGACTTTTGTGATCAAAAATTCATCAATTACATGACAATTTTGGACCATTGGATCAAAACGAGATGAACGGTGGTGATGTCGTCTTATGTTTTACGTTCAACTATAAATAGATGTCACATTTTCCATATTTCAACACACCAATCTTCTTCATTCTCTCTTCAATAAGTAGTCTTTCTATAGTAGTATTAACTAGTAGTTTGTAATTTTGGAGGAGTAATTCAGAGTTTGTACGGGGGAGTCCACCGGAGGCTTTACGGAAGTAAAAATCTGTAACGATCTCTAAACTCTCTTTACTGTTCTCTCTTTACTTTATGATGTTATATTTATCTTATAATCTTGTTCTATATTCCATTATGTGCTAAATTTACCTTGCTGGGATAGTGACATAGCCTAATTACGATGATCTAACCTTTAATTAAAACGTATTGTTACGATGTCAAAATAGTTGGTGTATTTATTTGTGAATATAATGCTTCTAGAATTTTGGCCAACTTTTGGATGAACTAAGGACCGAATTGAAACCGAGAGGAGATTTTCGTGAAATAGCTTTGAAGTAAATACCATGAATTCTCAATAGAATAGAAATATATCAAGCATTTTCACGTGGTTGATAAAATCACCACTGAACATACATGTGCACATCTTCGTAACTAGACTCATTTTATAGTTGTAAAGCTGTAGAATTTATGTATAACTTGAGAAAGTGTACATAAAGCATAAATGGTGATAACCAACAATAATTTTGAACGTGAAACTCGTAATAATATGCACAATTAAAAGCTAGATCAGACTAATGACGGTGAAATCATGATTCCCAGCTCTTCTCTCATTGTCTACTCTTATTTGTTGAAATACCCTTGTTATTATATTGTCTCAACGCCCTACTTTGTTAAAAGTTTTTTACTGTAGTTGGTAAATTATTAATCTTTTCGCTTGAACAATCTGAAATCCGATTTCTCAAATAAAACTAGAGTTAATCAATTTTGATAATTAATTATTTATTTCTCGTGGGATCGACAACCCTATCTATCATTTTATTACTTGTTACGATTTCGTGCACTTGCGAATTTAACCACAACAACTTCTATATTAATTAGCTCAAGTTCATTTACTACGGCTAGATTCGAGCCCGCGAGAGCATTGGATGGGCCCATCACATAGTTTCTCAAACCAGAGCTTGAGCCGCTACTCGACTCACTCCCAAAAGTTGACTCAGAATTCACCATCGTGGACGAGAAAGAACTGAAATAAATTAAAAAGGAAAAAGCTGACTGCGGGCGAATACGTCACTTTCGGCTCTCATAACACTCTCGCAACGTACCTAAAGTGGCTACTTATTAAAAAGATATAAACATATCACAAACAAGAGCATATCAATTACCTTGATTGAGTGTACGAAAGCAGCAACGTTTGTTCGATTGATTGAACTGATAAATGAAAACACAGTGAAAAATGTTAAAATTGCAAGAATAATATAAGTATATCAAGCTAAAACAGCAAAAATATTCTAAGTCGCTGCATCGAACGCTTTTTGTTCGTTGCTAAGAGCATCAAACCAAAGGTGTTCGATGCAGACCTTACGAACATGGTCTGTTTGATGTGGCTTACCTGAGAGAGTAAGTTCGCAAAGAGGAGGAATGAGCTTCTCGCAACACTCCACCCTTTATATAGGCAGCAGAAAGCCCATCAGGCCCACTGCGAGTGGAGCATCGAACGTGCGCATCGAACACATCCTGTTCGATCTATCGTAACTAGATCATCAAATGCATCTGGTTCGATGCGCTTGCTCATCGAACACACCCAGTTCGATGCGCACCATCATTTTTCAATAAAAATTGCAAACTATATAAATTGAAATCCGTTCAGAAGTAACATATGATTAAGAATATTTCAAATTAGTACAAAAACCCTATTAGGGTGGTACACAGCCGACCACCTCCAAGTCGAGCACTTACTTTTTATAAGTTTGGAAGCCGCTCTCTACCCGACACCGTCTCCCAAACTGGGGGGACTATGTGATGGGGATATTTTAGGATTGGCGCAATACTACATATTGGGCCGGCCCATCAGCGTCAGCCTACTCTATAGTACATCGAACATGCTATATTCGATGTTTGATGTGCATCGAACGACTCTTGTTCGATGCGGACGCATCGAACCAATCCGATTCGATGTGTATTTTACAGCTGTCAATGGGACCCGCGGGACGGTGGCTATATATACCCCGTTCCCTCGTAGTTCGTGGATGCATTCATTCGAAATACATTATGAGCAAAACAACATCGAACGATTGAGCATTCGACACTTATCAATATCGAACTGACCGAATTTGATATTCATCCGGATCGAACATTGAATATTCGACACACTATTAAAAGAAGAGTGCCAAATTCGATATGGAACTCATCATCGAATCTGTTAGAATTCGATACAGGACCTCTATAGTACATTCAATATCGAACAAATGCAATTCAACACGCGTGCTTCGAACGCCCCAGATTCGACACATTGCATTTATCTTGTAATTTACCTGTTTAATCTAATAAGCTTGTAATAGGTGTTCTGGACCAAGCTAGTCCGATCATTAATTGATTAGCATTATTTTGGCTATTTATACTCGAGTTGTATTATTTTACTGTGTTCTGTTACCTTGACGAAATAAGACCAAAATAGAACCCCTTCGTGGATTCAAAACTTTGTGCAAAATCTTTTTTTTTCTTCAGCTCAGAGAGTAATTGTGTGCACTTACTCTATGTGAGAGTGACCTTGATTTTTTTAGTATATATTTCTTTTAAGAAGTCAATTCTACCGTTTAAAATGTTTAACAGAAAATCCTTGTGGTTTGAAAATATGCACGAAGTGCCCAGTGGTTTGAAAAATTGTACATGAAATCTTTATCTTTAATGAACAAGTTTCATAGTAATAATGTTTAAAAAACAAAAAAAAAAATTATAAATTTAAATATTCTTATAAAAATAGTGAAAGAAGGGGCACTTCCATCATTTAATAAAAAACTAATGGAATTACTTAATTGGCGGGATGGTGTTCTTATTGAACAAAAATGGTGATATTGTTCCTCCATGGATCAAAAATTTCAATTTTTGGAGATTTTATAATTCTAAAAGGGAAAAAAGCAGACCAACCCCTTAGCTTCCGGCCGTTTTTCACTATGCCCCCCCTCAGCTTTGCTTTTTAGCACTTTGCCCTCCCCTCCCCCCAACTTTGTATTCTGTCCCACGTTAACCCCCTCCCCCCGACATAATATGACCGTAAAAAAAACCAATATTATATCAAAAAAACGAATACTCCATTAAAAATGCAAAGCTGGGGGAGCAAAATTTAATGGAATATTCGTTTTTTTGACGAAATATTCCCGCGGAGGGGGGGTGGGGGGGGGGGGGGGGACGTGGGACGAAATACAAAGCTGGTGGGGCAAAATGCTAAAAAATAAAGCTAGGGGGGCAAGTACAAAACGGTCAAAAGCTAAGGGGTGGGCTGTTTTTTTTTTTTTCCATTCTAAAATTAAAAGAAGATCTTTTTCTAAAAAACATTGCTTCTAGTCTTGAGCTCACTATTTCCTTTAAAAATTAATGACAAAATTGTTAAATATGTTGTCTAATTCTACCATTTTGCACGTTTGCCCTGCATCTTTTCGGACTAGAAAATAAGGACTACATATCGTGATTCGGGCCTAACTTATTGCCCAATCTCATTCCAATCGGACTTTTATCACATATATGCGCCGTATAGGATAGGTCCCCCTCCACGTCAGAAAAACGTGCCCCTGGCTTGTAAAATGTTGTTGTTAAATTCGCAAGTGCACGAAATCGTAACAAGTAATAAAGTGATAGATAGGGTTGTCGATCCCGCGAGGAATAAACAATAAATTACCAAAATTGATTAACTCTAGTTTTATTTGAGAAATCGGATTTCAGATTGTTCAAGCGAAAAGATTAACAATTTACTAACTATAGTAAAAACTTTTAACAAAGTAGGGCGTTGAGACAATAGAATAACAAGGGTATTTCAATTAATAAGAGTAGACAATGAGAGAAGAGCTGGGAATCATGATTTCACCGTCATTAGTCTGATCTAACTTTTAATTAAGCATATTATTACGAGTTTCACGTTCAAAATTGTTGTTGGTTATCACCATTTATGCCTTATGTACTCTTTCTCAAGTTATACATAAATTCTACAGCTTTACAACTAGAAAATGAGTCAAGTTGCGAAAATGTGCACATGTATGTTCGGTGGTGATTTTATCAACCACGTGAAAACAACAGATATATTTCCATTCTATTGAGAATTCACGGTATTTACTTCAAAGCTATTTCACGAAAATCTCCTCTCGGTTTCAATTCGATCCTTAGTTCATCGAATAGTTGGCCAGAATTTTAGAAGCATTATATTCACAAATAAATACACCAACTATTTTGACATCGTAACAATATGTTTTAATTAAAGGTCAGATCTTCATAATTAGGCTACGTCACTATCCCAACAAAGTAAATTTAGCACATAATGGAATATAGAACAAGACTATAAGATAAATATAACATCATAAAGTAAAGAGAGAAAAGTAAAGAGAGTTTAGAGATTGTTACAGATTTTTACTTTCGTAAAGCCTCCGATGGACTCCCTCGTACAAACTCCGAATTACTCCTCCAAAATTACAAACTACTAGCGAATACTACTACTATAGAAAGACTACTGAGTGAAGAGAGCATGAATAAGATTGTTGTGATTGTGGTTCACATCTTCCTCTGGTTTTACGTCCAGAAACGGCATAAACGCCTTCTATGAGTCGAGGATTGGCTTCCCATCTAATTTTCTTAAAAATTGGCAAACATGGTCTTTTAACGTCAGATTCCCAACACGCCACTAGCTGCTTCCATGTAAACTGTAAAGAACATACAAGAAAAAAATAGCATATATACAATACAACTGAAAATAACAATAAAAAGAAAGAACTAATATGGGTTGCCTCCCAAGTGCTTGATTTATATTCATCGACTTGACTTCTGGTAATGACTCAAGTGGGATTATGTAGAGTCATGGATGTTTTCTCTCTCTCAAACTCACCTCCAATGTAGTGCTTCAGTCTTTGCCCGTTAACTTTGAATGCTTCTTTATCATTGTTTTGAATTTCAACAGCTCCATATGGAAAGACTTTCGTGATTGTAAATGGGCCAAACCATCTTGATTTCAACTTTTCAGGAAAAATTCGAAGACGTGAGTTATACAGAAGTACTTGTTGACCAGGCTCAAAATCACGTTGTAGAATGCGTTTCTCATGCCAACGCTTTGTTATTTCTTTGTAGATTTTGGCATTTTCGTAAGTTTCATTTCTGAATTCTTCCAAAGCATTGAGTTGTAGCATTCTCTTTTCTCCAGCCAGTTTCATATCCATGTTCAGGCTTTTCACATCCCAATAAGCTTTGTGTTCAAATTCGACCGGCAAGTGATAAGCTTTTCCAAAAATCAAACGATATGGTGGCATACCAATTGGAGTTTTGTAAGTAGTGCGATAAGCCCAAAGTGCATCATCAAGCTTTTTGGACCAATCTTTTCTTGAAGAATTCACTGTTTTCCCAGTTTGAGATTTCTACTTGGCCACTGGTTTGCGGATGATAAGCAGTTGCAACTTTGTGGCGTACTCCATATTTAGCCAATAAAGATTCAAAGTAGTGGTTAAGGAAGTGTTTACCTCCATCACTGATGATTGCCCTGGGTGTGCCATATCGGGTGAATATGTATTTTCGAAGAAAATTGATCACCACCTTAGCATCGTTAGTTGGTAAAGCAATGGCTTCCACCCACTTTGAGACATAGTTAACTGCTACCAAAATGTATTTGTTGTTGTATGACGAAGAAAATGGTCCCATGAAGTCAATGCCCCAAACATCAAATAATTCAACTTCAAGAATATTATTCAAGGGTATTTCATTACGTCTTGAAATATTTCCAGTCCTTTGACATCGATCACAAGAACTAACAAAAACATGAGCATCTTTAAACAAAGTTGGCCAGTAAAGTCCACATTGAATTACCTTCGCTGCAGTTCTTATTCCACCATAATGTCCTCCATATTCTGAAGAATGACAGTGTTGTAATACCTCAGCAATTTTTTCTTCTGGAACACATCTTCTTAAAAGTTGATCACGGCAGTGCTTGTAGAGGTATGGATCATCCCACAAAAAAATGTTTGACTTCGGAAAAGAATTTCTTCTTATGTTGGTAAGTTAATTCAGATGGAATAATATTGCATGCAAGGTAATTAACAATATCTACCATGGAGCATTGGTTGTTTGCATAGCGTATAGCCTCTCATCAGGGAATTCTTCATTGATTGGTTGAAGTTCATGTGCTTATTTAACTTTCAATCGTGATAGATGATCTGCAACAACATTTTCTGAGCCCTTTTTTGTCACAGATTTCCACGTTAAATTCTTGAAGAAGCAGGATCCGTCGAATCAACCTTGGTTTTGCATCTTTCTTTGAAAGCAAGTACTTGATTGTTGAATGATCTGTGGACACAATAACTTCAAAACCAATCAAATATGAACGAAATTTATCAAATGCAAAAACAATTGCTAATAACTCCTTCTCTGTTGTTGCATAATTCATTTGAGTGTCACTTAGAGTTCGACTGGCATAGTAGATCACATGTAAGACTTTGCTCTTTCTTTGGCCCATCACTACTCCAATAGCATAATCACTTGCATCACAAATCAGTTCGAATGGAAGATTCCAATCGGGGTGGAAATTACTGGTGCTTCTGTTAGGTTTTTTTTCAGCAAGTTGAAGGCTTTGTGACATTCTTCATCAAATGTGAAAGTGGATTCCTTTGCCAACAAGTTGCACAAAGGTTTTGTGACTTGAGAAAAATCTTTGATGAAACACATGTAAAATCCTGCATGTCCAAGAAAACTACGAATACCTTTTATTGATGTAGGAGGTGGAAGTTTTTCGATTACCTCAATCTTGGCTCGATCAACTTGAATGCCTCTAGCATATATATGGTGTCCTATGACAATTCCTTCTTGTGCCATGATGTGACACTTTTCCCAGTTCAAGATCAAGTTTGTTTCTTCACATCTCTTCAAGACTAAAGACAAGTTCGTCAAACAGTCATCAAATGACATACCAAAGACAGAAAAATCATCCATGAAAACCTCAATGAATTTTTCCACCATGTCAAAAAAAATAGACATCATGCACCTTTGAAAAGCAGCAAGGGCATTACAAAGACCAAAAGGCATTCTTCTAAATGCAAATGTACCATATGGGAAGTGAAAGTTGTTTTCTCTTGATCCTCAGGTTCAATGGGTATTTGATTATATCCAGAATAACCATCAAGAAAACAGTAATAAGGGTGACCTGCAAGTCGATCCAACATTTGATCAATGAAGGGTAAAGGAAAATGATCTTTGCGAGTTATCTTATTTAGTTTTCGATAGTCAATGCACACCCTCCATCCAGTGTTTGTTCTTGTGGGAATATCTTCATTGTGTTCATTCTTCACTACAGTCATTCCTCATTTCTTGGGCACAACATGTATTGGACTCATCCATGAGCTATCCGAAATTGGGTAAATAATTCCAACATCTAGAAGCTTTAATACTTTAGCCTTTACCACTTCCTTCATATTGGGATCCAGACGCCGTCGATGTTAGATTGTTGGCTTGTAGTTCTCCTCCATTAGTATTTTGTGCATACAAGTCGAACGACTGATGCCTTTGATATCGGCAATGGACCACCTAAGGCAGTTTTATGATCTCTTAAAACTCGCAACAACTTATCTGTTTCAACATTAGTCAATGACGATGAGATGATAGCAGGTAGAGTTGAATTATTTCCCAAAAATGCATACTTTAAATGAGAAGGAATTAGTTTAAGATCTAGAGTTTGTGGCTTAATAATAGATGGGATTGTGATATTTGTACCTTTCTCTAGCTCTTCAACCTTTCCTTTGTAATCAATCAGTATTGCATCAAGGGATAAAATACATCTTTCAATATCATCATTATCAAAATCTATCTCTTCTTTTATAAGACATACCTCGAGTGAATCCTCCAAGTGGCTTTTGTCGAACACTTGTTCAACCATCTTGTCGAGAAAGTCAATTTTGAAACAACTATCAGCTTCTGATGGGAATTTGATAGCCTTGAAGACATTGAACGTGATTTGTTCATCTTGCACTCTCATTGCCTTTTTGCACATCAATTAGAGTTCTCCCAGTAGCAAGGAATGGGCGACCAAGAATGATTGGAATATCATGATCTTCTTCTATGTCCCGGACGATGAAATCTGCAGGGAAGATAAACTTATCAACTTTAACCAATACATCTTCAACCATACCCCTAGGATACTTGATTGATCTGTCTGCTAGTTGAAGGGACACGGTGGTTGGTTTGGCTTCTCCAAGGTCTAGCTTCATGTACACAGAAAGAGGCATCAGGTTAATGCTTGCACCTAAGTCACACAATGCTTTCTGAAAATATGAATTCCCGATTACAAAAGGAATTGTAAAACTCCCTGGATCTTTGAGCTTTGGTGGCAATTTGTTTTGTAGAATGGCACTGCACTCCTCGGTTAGGCATACGGTTTCATGTTCTTCTAGCTTTCTCTTATTTGATAAAATTTCTTTCATGAATTTGACATAGCTGGGCATCTGTTCAAGAGCAATCTTTGTGGAAATAGAATTTCTTGCACATTCGGTGGTCGTGCGTCGGCGGAAGTGTGCTTTAGCTCAGCTTCACGTCCATGTTCATGTGTATGAAACTTCTCTGCTTGTGAGACAATAGGTTCTGGTAACACTTTTCCACTTTTGAGTGTAATTGCCTGCATATGTTCTCGAGGGTTGGTTTCTATGTTGCTCGGCAATTCTCCTTGTGATCTTTCAGCTAGAGTGGTGGCAAGTTGACCAATTTGTACTTCTAATTTTCTGATGGATGCACCTTGGGTTTGGAACTATTGTTTGGTTTCATTGATGAACTTGTCAGTTCTTGAGGCTAATTGGTTTGTGGTAGTGGCTAACTGAGTGACAATGTCCTCCAGGGAAGGTTTCTTTTCTTGGTGCAGTGGAAATCCAGGAGGAGGCCTGATATGGTTCTGGTTATTGCTCCAAGAGAGGTTAGGGTGGTTCCTCCATCCAGGGTTATAGGTGTTGGAATATGGATTATTCTGCGGCCTGTTAAAATTTGACACAAAATTTGCTTCTTCATTGTGAGCAGAATTTTCAGAATTGCTTACCAAATGGCAGTTGGCAGTTGAATGTGAGTTTTCACAAAAACCACATGTTGCTGATGTGGACTGAATGGCATTTACCCTCATTGTTCCTAATTGTTTGGTGAGAGTAGCGACTTGTGCTGTTAATGCTGTGATAGCATCTATCTGATGCACACCAACCGATCTTTTCTGTCGTTCAGAAGGCCACTGGTAATTGTTTGACACCATTTCCTCCAATAGTTGATAGGCATCCTCTGTGGTTTTTACCATTAAAGCTCCTCCCGCAACCGCATCTACTAAGGTTCTAGTGTTTCCACTCAACCCATTGTAGAATGTTTGAACTTGCAACCATTTGGAAAGTCCATGATGAGGACACTTCCTAAGCATTTCCTTGTACATTCTCCATGCTTCGTACAGATTCTCCATGTCGTGTTGCACAAACTGAGTGATTTCGTTCCTCATTTTTGATGTTTTAGCTAGGGGAAAGAACTTGGCTAGAAATTTTTGTGCTAATTCTTCACAGGAAGTGAAACTACCTTGAGGAAGTGAATTGAGCTAGTTCTTCGCCTTGTCCCGTAATGAGAATGGGAATAGTCTCAATTTGATAGCATCTTCTGAAACTCCATTGTGTTTAAAAGTATTACATATTTCTAAAAAATTAGCTATATGTGCATTAGGATCTTCACTCGGGAGTCCACAAAATTGAACCGATGTTTGAATCATCTGAATAATTGCTGATTTAATTTCCAAATTATTTACCGCAATTGACGGCTTTTGGATGCCTGTGTTGGCACCTAAGATTGTTGGGACAACGTAGTCCCGCAAGGCTTTTGATTCATTTTCTATAAGTCCACCCATTTTGTTTTTACCCTTTTCAATCCTACGTAGTATTTGTAATTTTTTTTCAATTTCAGGATCAAAAGGTAACAGTGTTGAGTTCTTACTCCTTGTAACTCTTTTTGATTTTTTATTTTTTCTCAATTTTGAAAGTAAAGAGAAAAAAATAAGTATTTACCGTCACAAAAAATAAAAAGCTTGTGAGCAACCAAACGTTTTTTTTTTTTTTACCAATGTGATTTTTTTTGGGAAAAAGTACGAACTATACCCATCGTTTAGCCTCTTTTACGAAACTATACCCAACCTTTGAACTTTTGCAATACTATACCCAACCTCTGTAAATCGTAACAATGCTATACCTAGACTAATTTTCCGGCAAAAAAAGTCATATTTTGATCTTGTGACATCAGCAATCCGATTTGCACGAGGGCAAAATAGTCATTTCATTTATTTATAATAATAAAAAAAAAAACTAAAAAAACAAAAAAAAATTAAAAAATAGACCCCCCCTCCTTCCCCGTCGCCCCCCCACCCCACCCCCACCCCGCCGATTTGCAGCATCACCGCTGCAAATCGCGGTGAATCACCGCGATTTGCAGCGGTGTTGCTGCAAATCGCGGTCATCACCGTGATTTGCAGCAACACCGCAGCGAATCGCGGTGATTCACAGTGATTTGCAGCGGTGTTGCTGCAAATCGGCGTGGTGGGGGGTGGGTTGGGGTTGGGGGGGGGGCGACGGGGAAGGAGGGGGGGGTCTTTTTTTGTTTTTTCTTATTTTTTATTTTTTTTAATTTTATGTGTAGTACCGGTTTTACCCCTGTAAATTCCCAATTTTGGCCGGAAAACTAGTCTAGGTATAGCATAGTTACGATTTACAAAGGTTGGGTATAGTTTCGTAAAAGAGGCTAAACGGTGGGTATAGTTCGTTTTTTTCCCTTTTTTTCACTATAGGGTTAACTGGCATTCATATTAATTAATTTTATTCTCCGGCAACGGCGCCAAAAACTTGTTGTTGCTAAATTTGCAAGTGCACGAAATCGTAACAAGTAATAAAGCAATAGATAGGGTTGTCGATCCCACGAGGAATAAATAATTAATTACGAAAATTGATTAACTCTAGTTTTATTTGAGAAATCGGATTTCAGATTGTTCAAGCCAAAACATTAACAATTACCTAACTACAATAAAAACTTTTAACAAAGTAGGGCGTTGAGACAATAGAATAACAAGGGTATTTCAATAAATAAGAGTAAACAATGAGAGAAGAGCTGGGAATCATGATTTTACCGTCATTAGTCTGATCTAACTTTTAATTAAGCATATTATTACGAGTTTCACGTTCAAAATTGTTGTTGGTTATCACCATTTATGCTTTATGTACTCTTTCTCAAGTTATACATAAATTCTACAACTTTACAACTAGAAAATGAGTCTAGTTACGAAGATGTGCACATGTATGTTCGGTGGTGATTTTATCAACCACGTGAAGACGATAGATATATTTCTATTCTATTGAGAATTCACGGTATTTACTTCAAAGCTATTTCACGAAAATCTCCTCTCGGTTTCAATTCGATCCTTAGTTCATCCAATAGTTGGCCAGAATTTTAGAAGCATTATATTCACAAATAAATACACCAACTATTTTGACATCGTAACAATACGTTTTAATTAAAGGTTAGATCATTGTAATTAGGCTACGTCACTATCCCAGCAAAGTAAATTTAGCACATAATGGAATATAGAATAAGACTATAAGATAAATATAACATCATAAAGTAAAGAGAGAAAAGTAAAGAGAGTTTAGAGATTGTTACAAATTTTTACTTTCGTAAAGCCTCCGGTGGACTCCCTCGTACAAACTCCGAATTACTCCTCCAAAATTACAAACTACTAGCGAATACTACTACTATAGAAAGACTACTAAGTGAAGAGAGCATGAATAATATTGGTGTGTTGAAATATGGAAAATATGACGTCTATTTATTGTTGAACCAAAAACATAAGACGACATCTCGACCGTTCATCTCATTTTGATCCAATGGTCCAAAGTTGTCATATAATTGATGAATTATTGATCACATGATTCATGACACTCTAGAGTCTTCCATTTGGAAGCTTGCAAGACTGAATAATTGATCGAGCGCGCGAGTTGTGTATGTACATTTCGGCTTTGTGCAACTTCACCATTTTGGTCATAACTTTCTCTCCAGATGTTGGAATCACAAACCGCATGTTGCGTTGGAAACTAGACATCTGTGGCTTTCCAGTGATATAAAGAACCAAACATGACTCAATCTACACAGATATCGGTGAATTTTTGAAGTTTCGGTTCTTGATTGACAAATCATATTTCAACCTACTAAACATGAAAACAAACATAAAAATACCACAAAACTATCAAGAATAATCAATTAAATAAGTGTTAAAGCAGGATAATGATGAGTATTTCCCAAGCTCATCATAAAACTCCACGGACATGTCATATTTACATATATACATGTAGCTACTACACTACACAGAGTTGTCCTAATTTATACATGATGGGGGACCGTCCTCAAGGAAGGTGGCAAGCCAATTTGTTTTTTTTTTTAAATTGTTTCTCAAAATAGAAATAATATAGTTTATGATTTGAATTAGTCTAAGAAACCCCTCCCCCCCGCCCCCTCCCCCTTCAAGATGCGCATGGATATTTGTTACGCCCATCTTGGACATCATAGTGTTGAAAAGGCCAAGTGATAATGGCTTTGTGAGGATATCTGCAACTTGATTTTCATTGGAGAAATAATTTATTTATTTATTTTGCTATGTTGTACTTTCTCCCTAAAGAAATGACAATTGATTTAAAGGTGTTTAGAGCGCTCATGGTGCACTGCATTGTTGGCAATACATGTTGTAGGTTTGTCAACAATTGTTGTAGCGAAATGAGCTCACGTGTGGTGGTCGCAACAACTCTATTTCCAGCTTCTGTTGAGGATCTGCTTACGGTTTATTGTTTCTTCGCTATTCATGATATGAGGGGGTTGTCAAGGTATATTGTATTTTCACTTATGCTTCTCCTAGTGTCTGGATCACCTGCCCAATCCCAGAAATACTTTAAGTGAGGAAGTGATTCGGCTGAATAGAACAATACCTTATCAAAGTGCAGGTATTCTGGCAATGTTAGGTTAACATTGAGAAGTCAATGTTAGAGTAACATTACTGAGCAGAATCCGATTTACAATCTTGTTGATATTTATTATTATTGTTTTGCCTTATTCATTTAACTAATTGAGTTCTACAGTTGTGATTGTCTTTGATTATTATTCAGGAAACAAACTTGTCATAGGTTGGACGCTCATAGTTTCTAAGAAGGAAAGTTTCCTTAATTAAGCAAACCGCTCTACAAGGAAAGAAGAGTTCGAGTGCAACTAGGAAAGCTTTCCAAGTTGAGTCCTGATTTGAAGAAAGAGTCTTTCCTTAGTTAGATCACTGACGAAGGAACTATTATTCAAGAAGGACTGTGAGAACAAGAAAGAGAAGTTCGAGAAGGAAACAAGGAAGAATTACCAACCGTGTACAACACACCTTGAAGTCCAAGACAAGAACCTATATAAAGGTGTGAAGTACATCAAAACAAACACAAGACAAGAGCCAATCAATCCAAGAGATTAATTTACAGTTGTTGAGTGTTGTCTTGCTTTAGCAAAGTTTGTGAGTTGTTAGAATAGATCTAAGAGTGAGGAGCTTTTAGAGATAGTCGAAGTAATTCTTGTGTGCTTTGCTTAGTTCGATTAATTTGAGAGTGAGGAGCTTGAAAATTGAGAGAACGACTTTTGTTAAAACCTTAACGGGTTATTTTGCCTACGGCTCGGAAGTTAATATAATCTTATATTCACTTCTTAAACTTGGTGTTTGTTTATTCCGCTGCACTATTATTCTGGTCTGTTGTTAAAGTAACATCATTGGGTTAACAACATACCAAACTGCTGTTAATACTCCAGTGTTAAGTGTTAACAGGTTGGATATTATAACCTAATTAACGGAGTAATTGAGGGGTTGGAACGCTTTGCCCGAGGTTCAAGAAGCGTTGATTGTGTAAGGATAATAAAGATACGAGAATATTGATTTGACAATAGATCGTATTATATTTATATGTGTGTCAGTTACAAATAAGTGATCTAATAGTACAACAAGTCTATCTCAAATCAGGCCTACACTAGGTATCTCGTGTAGACTTAGTCCGGAACCTGTTGCTCGAGGTCGGGGCCTCACTAAACTATCTGTTGATGTCACGTTGGTGATGAGTATCGAACGAATATCAGAAATGAGTCCCAATAAGATATCGGTGGTGGGTCTCGATGTGATATCGGTGGTGAGTCTCGATGTGATATCGGTGATGGATCTCGATGTGATATCAGTGATGGATCTCGATGTGATATCGATGATCAAGTCGTTGTGGAAACCTGAGTGAAGACGCGAGCTAAACCACATCGAGTACTTATGTTGGGTATAATATCGAATATTTCTATTCGATGTGATGCGGGTAAATCGAGGTGAGGAATTAATTGCCTTTCTCGGTGTGCAGGGCGGGATATTTATAGGCGTGGCTGGCCTATATCGAATCCTTTATTCGATGTCATATCGGGGTTGATCCCCGATGTGCTCGTTCATGGGTCGTGGCCTAGAATGGGCCCAAATGCTAGAAACCTCTATATCATGTAGTCCCCCAATTTGGGGATTATTATCCTAGGGATAAGAATTCACAAATTTAAAATTTAATTTTGATCTTCGGGTTACCTGTACCCAACGTCCCCCCAGTTCGAAGGACGGAAATTGAAAATGTGGGAACTAATTTGTGCGGTTCCCTAGTGCAGTTACCGCATTGTACGAGGTCCTCGTTTGAACTCTAAGTTGTTTACCACACGCGATCCTGAATTTAAAGCGTATGATAGTCCTCCATTTTTGTAGTGTCAAGTTTGGGTCGAGCCCTCTATCACGCGTAGTGCCATTTCTCGCTTGTACGGTGAACTTATGTCGAAAGGCATATCGAATATGTGTTTCGATGTAATTCCCAATATACCGCATTTAATGTTGCGGGCTCCAGCTTTTGTTTGTTTATAAAAGTCGGTCCATGCTGTGTCATCCTTCATTATTTTATTGCCCCGTGTTGTCACTGTCGGAACTACGTCGAATTTGATATCGGTAACTTTCCCCGATATCTTTTTCGATCTCGGTTTTGATCTATTTTTCGACATTGCTTCGCTATTTTGCGTGTTTCTACAATAAATCGCCTTAATTGTTTTGCCTAAGGATGGTTAGTGGTAAACAATCTCCAAAGAAGAAACTTGTTGTATCGCCGCAATATTATGGAGTTGGCCCTGCTAGGCAAAATGTTGTCGTCATGTCAGACGACGAATCTTCTGACTCTGAAACTCCTGCGAGGGATGCGTCATTAGATGACGGTTTGGTGCAAGTTTCCAGAATTTCCGCCAATCTACGGTTATCCCGAGTCCGTCTTCATGAACGAAACTCTCGTTTCCGAGATAAATATCTCGTGATGCAATCAAATATTTATGGTGGCAGTGTTATTGTTGGAGATCCCGCTGCCATAGCGGAAGGTATTCGGTTAGAAGAGGATAGGATTAACGCAATGACCGTGGATCATGCTTCTCATCAACGCATGGCCGCTAACCCTCCACGGGTCAAAGTGACTCTGCCGCCGGAAGACGCACCAGCTAATTATTGGCACCCTCGGGGTCGGGCTCGCTTTGAAGCGTCGCAAAGGGGGCTTGGAGAAAATTCTCATTCTGACCCGCATTATTTCGCGGGGTCGCCCGATGCCGGGAGTGAGGAGCTCGATCCTGACGGGTTAGCACCGTTTTCTGGTATTGTCGAAGAAAGTATTGACGAGGTTCCCCCTGTGTCGGCCGCTCCGAGCTCATCTACTTCGGCCCCAAGGCGTACTGCGGCACCCTCTGGTAATACTGATACTGCGAAGCCATCTGAAAGTAGGGCGCCATTGAGGGAAGATTACTCTTTTCTACGTGATCCCTTTTCGGAACGGTTAATTATGTGGATTGGGAATAATAATATCCGTGAAGAGGATGCTATCCGAGGCTTGGAAACTATTTATGGAAATTTTGATCCTTCTAAGTTGTGCCGAGATCTGGGGGTGGAATTAGCACCGCGCATATGTATGATGCTGCTATATACAGTAAGGAGCTTGCCTTGTTGTTTGTTGGTTGTTACTAATGTTCATTCCTCCTGTTTTTTACTGATGATTATTCGTTTCCTTGGCAGTTTGGGCATACGTTCCACGAACTGTGTAGAGATTACATGATGCTTGGGGAGGTGCAGACTCGTCATGATGCTTTGGTGAAGGAATTACGCGCGATGATTGCGCGTAGCGAGATTAGTCGTGATCGGGCTAACAGCCGGGCGCATGCTGCTGAGACTCAGAAATGCATTGCCTGTGGCGAGGCATGGAAGGCATTAGTCGCTGAAGAAGAGATGAAGAAGGAACTGGCTAGAAGCCATGCTGAGACCCAACGCTTGCGTGCCAGTAATCTTAGGTTAGAGCGTGAACGCGATGCTTATCGAGAGTCCCTCGAAAACTTGGAAATTCAGAATGCAAAATTACTCGAAACTTTGGCTCGCAGCGGTGTAATCGTATCTTCCCCTCATAACAAGACAGGTGCTGGTGGCTCTAAAAGGGATAGTGATATTAATGTCGAAGTCACTACTCCAGCGCGTAGCTCTCCCCCATCATATGGTGGTACCCCCATTGGTGCTGATATGCATGGGACTGTCGAGCCTTATGGCGGAAGGGTGCCCGTCTGGGCTGTCGCAGAACCGTACGTTAGGGAACGTTATAGGGTCCCCCATGCGATGCGGTATTCCAGGTTGTCACCTGATCCAGAAAGTAGTAGTCTGAAATGGAATAAATATCCAGAGGTTTTGTCTCCCGGGGGGATGGATGAACTCGCTGACGATATTTGTGCTGAGCCCTGGAAGTTCCCAGAATCTGAAATGAATGTATCCGGGCTTGGGCCCTTTCATCGGGAAGATATTCGGGCTGATTATTCACTGATCTTGAGAATAACGAGTTTCTTTATGATATGTAGTGACATTGTCGGCTAGTGAGATTTTTTGTTACTGTAGCAATTATTTCCTCGGGAAAATTTTTCTATGCAATGTGTGCCCGGTGCCATTGGCTGAAAGCCGCTTTTAAGACGTTTAATGAAAGGTGTCTATTTGCAGAGATCTTACCTTGTGCAACTCTTTCTGTGATCATGAATATTCTATTCTTGTCGTGTAGTAGATGTGATATACTGGTGATTGTCTGGTGCCATTGGCATGGGATTGCCTTATCCATGGTAAATGGCTTGTTACCACTCATGGGTGAGAGCCCTCCCGTTATCACGGGGTATACTTTTCTTGTCGGTGGGTGTCCATCCCATTATCACATGAGATATTGTTATCGTTCAAATTTTTAGGATCGACCCCGTTATCACAGGAGATATTGTTATTGTGGATAGGGGCACATCCCGTTACCACAGGGAACCCGCTACCATTCAAATATTTACGATCGACCCCGTTATCACAGAGGATTTTTTGTTGGGTCAACCCCGTTATCACATGAGATTTTTTCTTGGATCGGCCCCGTTATCACAAGGAAATTTTTTCTTGGATCGACCCCGTTATCACAGGGGATTTTTTGTTGGATCAACCCCGTTATCACAAGGGATTTTTTCTTGGATCGATCCCATTATCACAGGGAAATTTTTCTTGGATCGACCCCATTATCACAGGGGATTTTTTGTTGGATCAACCCCGTTATCATAGGGGATTTTTTCTTGGATCGGCCCCGTTATCACAGGGAATTGTTTCTTGGATCGACCCCGTTATCACAAGTGATTTTTTGTTGGATCAACCCCGTTATCACAGGGGATTTTTTCTTGGATCGGCCCCGTTATCACAGGGAATTTTTTCTTGGATCGACCCCGTTATCACAGGGAAACCCGTTACCGCTCATGGGTAGGAGCCTGCCGTTTGTTTGGTTGGCTTCGATGCATCTTTTTCCTGGGCTGCGTCTGGTGAACTTTGTGTGCCTGCATGTGACATGCTAGTTTTAATAATATATTGGAGCTGAACCGTATCCGGTTGCCTACGTATCCCGTGTAGGGAATCAAGCCTCGCGTAGTTCTTTACATTGTTAATAGTAGTTAAAATACTGAATTTTTATGAATAAAAACGCCTAAGGTGTTGCACGTTCCATGGCCTTGGTAGGGGCTCGCCATACATGTCCTCGAGATAATAATAACCTTTCGCACTGGCGTGGGTAACCCTGTAGGGTCCATCCCAATTGGCTTGTAGTTTCCCAACGTGTTTACTTGCTTTGACACTCTTCAACACCAAGTCACCCACTTGAAAGCTTTGAAGGTGCACTCGTTTATCGAAACTCTTGGCCATTGCCGCTTTGAAGGCCACTGTCCGTTGATAAGCTTGCTCCCTTGTGGAACCAATCATCTCTATGTCCATTTTTCGTAGTCGTGCAGCGTGTTGCGGGTCATATTCCGCTATTCTGTACGTTGGCATGCCAATCTCAACCGGGACTACTGCCTCGGACTCGTATACTAGAGTGAACGGTGCCTCTCCTGTTGATGTTCTGGGTGTAGTCCTATATACCCATAGAATCCCTGGGAGTTCGTCAATCCAACTCCTTCCGGTGGCGTGCACTTGCCGCTCCAAATATTGTTTAAGAGTCTTGTTGGTGGACTCCACTTGTCCATTTGCTTGTGGGTGAGATACCGCAGCAAAATGCTGGGATATTTTCAATTCTTTGCACCATGCAACCATTATCTTTCCTCTGAATTGGGTACCATTGTCTGATACCAACACTCGGCGTAGTCCAAAGCGACATACAATATTTTTCTAGACGAAGTCTATCATATTTTTCTCCGTGATGTGCATCAAAGCCTCAGCCTCCACCCATTTCGTAAAGTATTCTACCGCTACTAAAAGAAATTTCTTCTGACCTCTGGCCATTGGTAGGGGACCAACTATATCGATTCCCCACTAATCGAATGGGCAAGTGATCTCTAGGGGCTGCATCAGTGTAGCTGGCCTGTGTACAAGTTTGGCGTGGTACTGGCAATTCTCACAATTGCGACAGTACATGGTTGCATCTTGTCGTACCGTTGGCCAAAAATATCCCTGTCTTAATATTTTTTGGGCTAAAGCCCTCCCTCCAGAATGATTTCCGCAACTACGTGCGTGTATCTCCCTCAGTATGTATTGGGCGTCAACTGGTGATACGCATCTCAGCAACGGGCCTTCAAAAGATCTCTTATAGAGTTCACCTTGGTAAATGGTAAACATGTACGCCTTGTACTTCAGTCGTCTTTGTGCATTGAGAACGGCCGGGAGGGTTCCATCTGCAAGGTAATTATATATCTCATCCTTCCAACACGGTGTACTCGCGATAGGAAAGATAAACTCCACGTCAGCCCATTTTTTGTTGGCTTTTGTTAATCCAACTGCAGGCCTAGAGGTGGTCAGCAAGGTCACACGCTTTTCTACAAAAACGTGTGAGGAACTAGCAAACTTTGATAAAGCATCGGCCTTTGCATTTTCCGATCGAGGTATTTGCGTCAAATTGAATGTAGTGAACTCGGCCGCAAATTTCTTCAGCTTTGCCAAATACAAAACCATTGTTTCCTGCTTCGCTTCGAAGAATCCCGAGAAATGATTAGCTACTAACTGCGAATCCGTGAAGACTTCCAGATGATCCAAACAGAGGTCTTAGCCATTCTGAATCCTGCCAGGACTGCCTCATACTTCGCCTCGTTATTCGTTATAGGAAAGTTTAGTCTGATAGCAAAATCAAATTCCCTACGATCTGAGGACACCAGGTGAATGCCTGTTCCGCCACCGTTTGCTGTGGAAGAGCCATACACATGAAGTAGCCAAGCCGCGGGTCTCGAACTGGGACCGGGGTCCTGACTTATAGGAAATATATGGTGGCACGAATGGTCTAAAATGTTGCCTAGTGTCTCCGCCATAAAGTCGGCTAGGACCTGCACTTTAATAGCCGTGCGGGGACGATACTCGATCCCAAATTTGCCCAATTCTATAGCCCATTTTACCAATCTCCCTGAGGTATCCGGATTGGCCATGATTTGGCGAAGTGGTCTGTCTGTCACGACCACTATCGGGTGAGCCTGGAAATAGGGCTTCAACTTACGAGCCGTCATGACAACGACCAAGGCAAATAGTTCGATTTGCAGATAATTTTTCTCTGCTCCGTGGAGAACGCGGCTGACATAATGGATCGAAGATTGCTTTCCGTTTGTTTCTTTTACTAATACCGTGCTAATGGTGTTGGTGGAGACCGCGAGATACAAGTAAAGCGTCTCCCCTGGATCTGGTTTCGCCAAGAGTGGTGGTGCCATCAAATACTTCTTGAACTGTTGAAACGTTTTTTCACATTCTTTGGTCCACTGGAAATCCTTGGCCTTCTTTAGGATTTTGAAGAAAGGAAGACTCCGTTCTGCCGAGGTCGCAATAAAACGCCCCAAGGCTGTTATACGCCCCACAAGGCATCGCACATCACGTACAGAGCGTGGGGAAGCAAGATTCATCACAACCTCTATCTTGTCCGGATTGGCTTCAATTCCGCGCTCGTTAACCATATATCCCAGAATTTTTCCAGCTGCCACTCCGAATGTGCACTTCTTGGGATTGAGCTTCATCCCATAGGTTCTCATAATGGCAAACGATTTCTCCAAATGCTCCATGTGATCCTGCACCTTCAAACTCTTGATCAACATATCATCTACGTATACCTCCATTGATTTTCCTATTAGGTTATAAAACATCTTCGCCACCAATCTTTGGAACGTCGCGCCAACGTTTCTCAAACCAAAAGGCATTATACGATAACAGTACACCCAATGTCCGTAACAAAGACCGTTTTCGATTGATCCTCCGTTGCCATAAAAATCTGGTGGAAGCCGCTCTTGGCATCCATGAAACTGAATAGGGCGCACCCGACTGTTGAACCCACTAGAAGGTCAATCATTGGCAATGGGAAGGGATCCCTCGGGCAATGCTTGTTCAAATCTTTATAATCCACACACATTCTCCATTCTGCTGCTTACTTCAAAACCAGGACGATATTGCTGAGCCACTCCGAATAACGTAATTCATAAATATGCCCTGCTTTAAGCTTTTCCACAACCTCTTTCTCTGCTGCCTCGCTCTTCTCCTTGCTAAAATTCCTTTTTTTTGTCGTATCGGTTTGGCCCGCGGATCGATGTTTAGCTTATGCCCTATAATCTTTGGGTCGATCCCAATCAAGTCAGAATCGCTCCAGGAAAATATATCGACATTCCTTTTCAAGCATTCTATCAATGCCTTTCGGATACCAGACGACATTGTAGCTCCTATCCTCAACGTGTGCTCCGGTCGCCCTCGGGTCGATCCCTATCGTGATAAAATCTCCCACTGGCTCCATTCTCGGTTCATTCTGATAGGGAATCACCACCCCTACTATCTCGGCGCATTGCCCCTTTTGATCGATCCTCGCCCTCTTGCTATTCCTCGTCATATTGGTATCTGCCTTGTTCAGTTGCTGCTCCTCGACACTTCGCTGTCTCTTCCCTGACATTTCTTCTGATGAGTTCCCGATCTAGAGAACCTTGGTTCCCACAGACGGCGCCACTGATTCGACAATAGATCGTATTATATTTATATGTGTGTCAGTTACAAATAAGTGATCTAATAGTACAACGAGTCTATCTCAAATCAGGCCTACACTAGGTATCTCGTGTAGACTTAGTCTGGAACCTGTTGCTCGAGGTCGGGGCCTCACTAAACTACATGTTGATGTCACATTGGTGATGAGTATCGAACGAATATCAGAAAGGAGTCCCAATAAGATATCGGTGGTGGATCTCGATGTGATATCGGTGGTGAGTCTCGATGTGATATCGATGATGGATCTCGATGTGATATCAGTAATGGATCTCGATGTGATATCGGTGATCAGGTCGTTGTGGAAACCTGAGTGAAGACGCGAGCTAAGCCACGTCGAGTACTTATGTCGGGTATAATATCGAATATTTCTATTCGATGTGATGCGGGTAAATCGAGGTGAGGAATTAATTGCCTTTCTCGGTGTGCGGGGCGGTATATTTATAGGCGCGACTGGCCTATATCGAATCCTTCATTCGATGTCATATCGGGGTTGACCCCCGATGTGCTTGTGGGTCGTGGCCCAGAATGGGCCCAAATCCTAGAAACCTCCATATCAAATATTTCTCCTTTTATGCACTGAATTTCACTCATTTTGTGTCTTTGTGTTTGCTTCCAGTTATTCAAGTTATCTTTATTCAATTGATCACCTCCCTTTATATAGAATTTATGAGGGACAGGTGACGATGTGCATGTGTTTTAGTAAGTGCAGGTGTTGCAATATGTGTAAATGTGTAAAAAGATAAGATAAGATATATTCTTGGTCTACTAGATGCTGACTAGGCTGATCTTTTTATCTTCCGATAGCTCCGGGATCTTCGAAGGACTATTTTTTGGGATGCTAGTTTCCGAGGGGTGTTTTCGTCTTTGATTTGGTATCCGAGTGGTTTGGCATGGTCTCCGAGGATTTGTCTAGATCTCCGAGGGCTTTGGTTTGACCTCCAAGGGCTATATTTGATCTCCGAGGGCTTGATTTTTCCTTCGTGAGGTGGTGTTTTCTTGTCCGAGTCCTCGTGGTGGTTTTTCTAATGACTTTTGGGCTTGGATCTATCTTTGCTCTGAAGTTTGATTTCCGGAGTGATGTTCCGAGGGACTTTTGTGTTGAGGAGTTTTCAGCAAAGAAGTGTTCTCGTGAGTATATAGGACTCGGGGTCCTTTGTGGTCCCTCGTGGCGCATGTGATGGATATCCGAGTCGCATGGATTCATCGGGCGTTTGTTGTTTTTATGATGCGACGTGGATATCTTTTCTTTATTCATCGTTGACTATCCATGGGACGCTTTGTGTCTCCTCGGGTATTCTTTTATATTGCTTTTAGGTCATTAACCATGCAGATTTGTAACTCTCCGAGTGCCTCCTCGTGGGAGGTGGTTACAGCTCATCGGAAGTGTTAACGGGTTTGGAATTATACCCTAATTAACTGAATTATTTTTGGGTTGGAACGCCGATCCCGACCCGAGGAGATTGTTGATTTTTATTGATTTGGGGCTGGACTCGGATATTTTCCGAGGTGCCTACGTATCCCCTGATTGGGAATCAAGCCACTCGTAGTTCTTGTTCTTGGTGTTGATTATTTGGAGTATGTCGATTTTATTGATTGTTTTGATTTTGTATCTGTTGAAAGAGTTGACATTTGTGAAGCCTTCAGAAAGAAAGGAGTTCGCCCTCTTCTCTGAAGCCTTTTTTATTTTAGTTTTATAGAGAACATGAGTTCCCTTGGGAGCGCCCCCCCCCCCCCCCCCCCTTCCTCAACTGATCTGTCATCTCTCCCTTTTATAGAAGTCTTTTAGAGACAGGTGTCACTGTGCATGTGTGAAGAGATAGGTTTTATCTGTTTGGTATATCTGCTGACGGGGTACTGACGAGGATGAATTATCCTCTCCGATAGCTTCAATGTGCTCTGATGAACTGGCTCCTTGGTTTTCTTCTCTCCGATGGGCGGTACCTATCGGAAACGCTGGATAAGTGAGAGGGAATGCTCGTCTGATGCTGTTGTAGTTCCGATAGTGGTCCATTGTTAGGTTGTCTTCTTCTGATGTGCACTCCGATAGGTGTTTCTATCTTGGTCTTGGGTTCCATAAATTGGGCATGTTTTCGAGGGGTCTGATTTGATTTCTGAGGGCTTTGCTTGGACTTCGTGAAGAAGTGTTTTAGTATCCAAACTCTTGTAGATTGTCTTCCAACGTTCCTTGTGCTCAGACAAGGCTTTCTTGTTCAGGCAGGGCAATGTTCTTGCATTCAGGTCTTTATGACGTGCGCTCCGAGGGGTTCTAGGTTTTGATAGTGCTTTTTTATCGCGCTTTGGCCCTCGGGATGAGTTCTCCGATAGCTTTTAGACATCGGAGGGTGCAGGGGGTGTTCTCATATTTTGGGGGACCGGGGTCTTCGCTGTGTGATACGGGTATTTTGTGGTTACGAGTATAAATCATAGAATAATATCTCCGAAAATTTTAGTAATCGAATTATGGTATGTTTTAAGCACGTGGATTTTTACCCTGTTAACAACCCCCCCCCCCAGTTTTTAGTGCAGTTGACTGCACTAGAAACTTAAAAGGTCGAAAGTCACTATGGTCCTAGTATCGTAGCCTTCAGTCATCGGGGTCGTCGAAAGCACTGGTTTCGAGCTTTTAGAGTATTGTACGTAGTATCAGGACATCTTAGTGTCCTTATAAGCATCGTAGGGGCTGCCTTGACCCTTTTAAAGCATCGTAGAGTTATCAAGGAACTTGTAGATTTTGGTCAGGTATTTTATCGTGAATGTCTCATAAGGCATCGTAGATCCTCGAGAGGAATTCGAGTCGCATCCAGGACTTGGAAAACTTTGGGAGGGTATCGTAGAACTCTTCTGGAGTGTCGTAGACATTCGTCATTGACGTTTATGTCTGTTTAACACATGTCTCGCAAGTTCTTGGCATTGCTTGTCTTTTGAAGAGGCGAGGGGAATATGGTGATCGCCTTTTCCAAGGCGAGAGGTTTCCGATGCCTTTGAAATGTGCCCTCGCGAGATTAATATCGGGGAATTAATTATAATTAATGTCTTGGCATTTAATTAACTGCGATTAAATGCAATTAATGGTGGTTTAATGCCACATTCAGGAGTGGTGCGTGGGCCGAGGTATTCGGACCGTTACCCCTTCCCTAACCGAAGAGGCGTGATGATTTATAACCCACTAGGCACGATTTCCAATCATGGGGTGTAAAGAGGTTTAGCGGGTAATTAAAGCCTTTATTGGGCCTAGGGTTTATAAATACTTCTCTTTCCAATTCTATTCTCACTTGCAATCTTTAGGCGAAAGATTTTCTCCCGCTTAACTTCTCTCTCTGCAAAAAAGCTTTCTAATCTTCTTAAGTTCTCTCTAATGGCGTCTCTACCCACAACCAATTTGGTGTCTGCCACTTCTGGCACTGGCGGGGCGACGGGGCTGTTTTTTCGTCTTCTCGAAAGAGAAGCGCGACGGCGGTGATGGGGCCCGGTGGTAATGGTAGTGCAAGGAAGGCGAAAAAGTCGAAGAAAAATGCTGACAAGGGTGGTGCTCCTCGAGCTACCCAGAAGGTTGAAGCGACAGTTAACACTGCTTCAGAGGAGGAGATTCGAAAGTTGTTCACCGAATATGGTGCTTCAGGCCGGAACGTGGAGGTGATGGTTCCGCCAGCAGATCAAAGGGGTAATTCTTCTACGTCGAAGCACTTAACAGTGTACTATTCCCAGGTAAAGGCGGGATTGCGTTCCTTTTCCCGCTTTTTTACTGCGAAATTTTTAAGTATTGCAATGTATGCCCTAGTCAACTCACCCCCAATTCTTTCACGGCCCTAGCTTTATTTGTCTTCTGGTGTTTGGTGAGGGGAATTGAATGTACGAGGGATAGGTTTTTTGCAATTTTTGAGTTGAAGGTGTCTCCGAGGGGGCTCCTTTCTACTGTTTTAGTCATCGGGACAAAGATGACCGTATCTCCGAGGGCAATGTCAGTTCTCACAGCACATGGAAGAATAAATTTTTCTACATCTGTCCCACCGAGGGGAAATGGGACATGCCACTTACTTGGAGGGAGCCCAAATTCCCAAAGAGGGTGTTGGACGATACATTGGTGTTCTCACCTGTGTTTTCTGCGAAACCTTTAGTGGAGTCGAGGGATTTCGCTCGTCTCTATCGGACCACGGGCTTGCGACATATTACCCCGATAGACAGAATCAAGACCCCTCTGGCTATCCCCGCGAAATACTTCAACGCTTTTGGTAAATTATTATACTTATATTTCTTATTTATAGGTATTCCTTCTGGTTTATCTAACTTTAGCTGTTTGCAGTGGACGTTTTACGGACGTACATGGTGGGAGGTGCTAGCGGTTCGGGTGGCAATGAAGAGATGGGAATTCAGGAAGGGAAGTTGACGGTAGGAGAAGACGAAGTCCTCGGGGTTGCAGAGGGTGATACCGAGCAAGCATGGACTCGTTTAACGACTTCGACAGCCATATCCTGATCATCTAGTGGAACGTCCAATACCCCGGAAGAAACGGAGTTGGACATGACTTCCACGGATGCGGTCCTCGTGGGGGCTTTCTCACTAGGAGAAGGGGACGAGGATTAGGGATAGGGGGGATGCCCTTGCCCCCCTTAGGTGCTGTCGACATACCTTCGCCCTCGGAGGCATCAGGGGATTCGTTGGAGATACTACTGGCAACCCCTCGCAAAGGTACGTATCTCTTCTTAGTTTTAAGTGATACTGAGATACTTATATATTTACTTATATGAAATTCTGCTTTTGATAGACAAAGGAGAGGCCCTCCCTGCCGAGAACGAAGGAGTATCTCAGGAGGATGCTCCAGATCTGGGTAAGCTTCTCAAGATTAAACATTTCCCTTTTTAGTTTCCCCTGAGGGAATGCTTACTTACTCAGGAATTTTCAATTCGCAGGGGGTAATAATTTATTTAATCTTGAAGGAGGATCCTTTCCCTCGGATCCTTACGTTCCTTCAACTTCCGATGATCCGATGCTCTTATTGGATGAGCTGATGGCTGCAGCTCCTTCTTTTACGGATCATCCTGCTCCGAATCCGTTTGCCGCTATTCAATCGGACAGTCCCGTGGTTACTCAAGTACCCATATCGGGGGGAGTACCTTTAGGGGGACCTTCGTCTTCGAGTATTCCAGCCTCAGGACGAGAACCTAGCTCGGAAGAGGCTAAGGTGGCCCTCGATACAGTCACCTGATACCTATCGGCTGCCAACTCTCTGCCATCGGAGCGGTGGCAATTTGTCCAGGCTTGCACGAATTGTGTGGTTATGCTGGTAAGATCTAATTTCTACTTATCTAATTCCTTTAGGACCATCGTTGGGATCTTTATTCTTCTATTCTGCTTTCTAGGCGCCTAAAATGCTTCCTCTTCTATTACTCGAGGTTGAGAAGTTGCAAAAGTTGGCGAACGCAGCGGAAGAAAGGTCTCGGAAGATAGAGGAAGAGAATAAGGATCTCCGAGAGAAGATGGGGAAGTATGAAGAAGCGTGGGCTAAGATCACGCAGCAGAACCAAGAGTTAATGGGGGAAACAAGCGGCTCCAGTCTTATGTATCGGAGATGGAGGCATCGGGGTTGGTATTAAAATAAAAAGGTTACCTCCCTTGAGGAGGAGAAGATTGCATGGGAGGTAAAGCAGAAGGAGTGGGAACGTAGTTTGTATCAAGCACTTGGCCAGGTGGATGCTCTTACTGAAGAGTTGTCAAAAGCTCCGGTTTCGGGGGGCACCACCTCCGAGGAGATGCAACAGAGGATGGCTGCTGCTGTGAAGCAAGCCCAGGAGGATGCCATTACCCACGTCAAGGAGCTATATGTCCGTAAAAATCATGGATACTTGATCGGACATGTAATGTGGGGGTTCCTTCAATGTTTCGGGCAAGTGCGTAGGAAGATAGCTCCCAATGTAGATCCGCGTCTGATAAATATAGCGGAGATGCAGAAGCCCACGTTGGAACAAGCCTATAACTATTTTGTGAAGAGTAGTTCTCAACTTCCTCCTTCCTCTTCTGCCCCGACTCGGGTTCCCTTAACTGCCGTGGTCTCCCTGCCTACAACTCGTGCTGTAGTCCCCCTGCCTACAACTCGTGCTCCACCCGGTACGGGGGCCCATACTGGTCCTTCTGGTGCTCCCCCTTCTACAAGTGCTCCGACTCTCGCCCCCACAACTGGGCCAACCCCCACTTTCACGAGTGCTCTACCCCCCATCTTAGAGGCTTTTTATTATTTTTTAAGCACAATTGTACTTTGTTTTTTATTGGAATGAAACTTATCTTTTCTGTGTTAATAGTCGTCAGAACTTTTCAGCAAGTTATGAATACTTGGATCCTTTCTTTTAATTGTAGAATTTAAGATTGAGTTTAAAGAAATGAAGTTCATTCTTACTGGCCAAACAAATTACTTAGCATAACGTGCCTGTTTGTAGTGCAAACTTTGGAGATACATTTTCTCTAAATAGAGGTATCCCTCGACACGTAATCGTAGTTATAACATAGCTTGGGCAGCTCAAACTTAATTCGGTCATCCGAGGAAAGATTCCTAAGTATATATAGGTGCTCGGAGTTTAGTGAATATTCTCACGTACTTTTAAAGAATCATTCCAGTAGGATTATTCACATTCTGGTTACGAATAAATGTTCTCTGGGTAAGCGCCCACGGAGAACCTCTCCGAGGCCACTGGACCACCTCTTTCCTTCCTTTACAAGTCTTTTACAGACTTCGCATATATACTTATATAGCAATCAGAAAATCTTATGATTTTCAAGGAGATGTCCAAGATTGGAATCGAATCATGCGAGTTTGGAGAAATAAAAACTTATCTTCGGAGCGTATCACCCCGTGGCAGTAGCACCTGCTTTCCATTTTGGTTTTGGCGGCGATCTCCTCGGGCTTGCTCAAGGGTTCAATAGCGGTTCCCACAGACGGCGCCACTTTGTTAATGGGTTTGGAATTATACCCTAATTAACTGAATTATTTTTGGGTTGGAACGCCGATCCCGACCCGAGGAGATTGTTGATTTTTATTGATTTGGGGCTGGACTCGGATATTTTCTGAGGTGCCTACGTATCCCCTGATTGGGAATCAAGCCACTCGTAGTTCTTGTTCTTGGTGTTGATTATTTGGAGTATGTCGATTTTATTGATTGTTTTGATTTTGTATCTGTTGAAAGAGTTGACATTTGTGAAGCCTTCAGAAAGAAAGGAGTTCGCCCTCTTCTCTGAAGCCTTTTTTATTTTAGTTTTATAGAGAACATGAGTTCCCTTGGGAGCCCCCCCCCCTTCCTCTACTGATCTCTCATCTCTCCCTTTTATAGAAGTCTTTTAGGGACATGTGTCACTGTGCATGTGTGAAGAGATAGGTTTTATCTGTTTGGTATATCTGCTGACGGGGTACTGAGCAGGATGAATTATCCTCTCTGATAGCTTCAATGTGCTCTGATGAACTGGCTCCTTGGTTTCCTTCTCTCCGATGGGCGGTACCTATCGGAAACGCTGGATAAGTGGGAGGGAATGCTCGTCCGATGCTGTTGTAGTTCCGATAGTGGTCCATTGTTAGGTTGTCTTCTTCTAATGTGCACTCCGATATGTGTTTCTATCTTGGTCTTGGGTTCCGTAAATTGGGCATGTTTCCGAGGGGTCTGATTTGATTTCCGAGGGCTTTGCTTGGCCTTCGTGAAGAAGTGTTTTAGTATCCAAGCTCTCGTAGATTGTCTTCCAACGTTCCTTGTGCTTAGACAAGGCTTCCTTGTTCAGACATGGCAATGTTCTTGCATTCAGGTCTTTATGACGTGCGCTCCGAGGGGTTCTAGGTTTTGATAGTGAATTTTTATCGCGCTTTGGCCATCGGGATGAGTTCTCCGATAGCTTTTAGACATCAGAGGGTGCAGGGGGTGTCTCTTATTTTAGGGGAATCGGGGTCTTCGCCGTGTGATATGGGTATTTTGTGGTTACGAGTATAAATCATAGAATAATATCTCCGGAAATTTTAGTAATCGAATTATGGTATGTTTAAAGCACGTGGATTTTTACCCTGTTAACAGGAAGTACTCGTAACAATAGTATTGTCCGTATATTAATTCCCATAGTGAGGGAAATTTTATTCATCGTCCTCAGTGAGGTGAGGGGTTAGTCCGAGTCTTGGTCTTCAATGTACTTATTTTTTGGCATTTTTCCGAGGGAGCGTATATATACACTTATAATTATTTAAAAACGGATCATATAGAATTTACCTTATTACCCCTGGGGGTACTGCCCTTAAGCGCGTGGAGGTCTCGGGGTGTGGTAGCCGTTGACTAGTTTAAAACTTCAAAGCATCTGACCGTTGGTAACGGTCAGATTTGTAACGCCGTGGCACGCGGATGCGGCGGAGACGTGGAGCTTTGAATGAGCTCCACGTTTGAAGAGCATCTGACCGTTGCTGTTTTAGGGTTATAAATAAAAGAACTATTCACCCTCATTCTCACTTTTACTACTTTCTCTTGCCGTAATTCTTCTTCAGAGCAAAAAACTTCTTCGTCTCTCGTCTTTCTTCGCACTTCAAATTCTCAGCAAATTCATACGCCCTTTTTTCTCTTTCCCTTTTTCGGATAAATACTTTCTCCTCGTTACTGTTCAGATGGCTTCTTCCACCAACACTGATCCTATCGCCGCCTCTACTACCTCTGAAGTTACTGCTCAAATTGATTCTTAGGTGGGGATGGGGGGTGCTCCGATAGGAGTAATTACTCGTAAGCGAAAGGGGGAGACTTCTATTGTCGTTGAGAGTAGCGCCTAGGGTTCCTAAGTCAAACAAGGCTGCTGCTACTCGTGATTTCGCAAAAATCGAGAAGGTTTAGAGTATTGCTACTCGTGAGCAGGTGCTAGATTTGTTCACCAATACTGGAGCCTTTCAGAAGAATATGGTGTTTCAAATCCCAACGAAGGATCAGAAGGCCTGTTATCCACCTCCGGGGATGTTAACGATTTACTTCGCTCAGGTGCGATATGGGTGGCGCTCATTTATGCCGCCCTTCTTTTGCAAAGTGTTCAAGGCGTGCAATATCAGTCCGAGCCAGATGGTTCCGAATGGCTTCACTACTCTTTGCATTTATGTCTTGTGGTGTCAGGTGAATGGGCTGGACTGTGGGGTTGATCACTTTTTTTTCTATTTTTGACATAGTGGTCTCTCCCGGGGGGTACCCATTCTACCACATTCGCCATCGGGATAATAGCAGGCATTCCACGAAGAGGATTTTGGACGCTTCAATAAGTTCGCACAGTGTCTGGAAGAACAGGTACTTCTTTGTGCAACCAGTAGAAGGTGTATGGGACCTGCCTTTTGATTGGAGAGAAGGTGCGTCTTCCGTGCACACTTTGGATCAGGATGTAGTTCTATCCCCGGTGATTTCACAGCAACTTCTGATGGAGTCGGAGGATTTCCTGATGTTGTTCGAGGCATCCGGGCTTCATCACGTGGTGTTCACTGACGATGCGGTCGAGAAGCCACTATCCCTTTCTTCCAATGCCTTGACTTTGTTTCGTAAGTATCTGGTATTCGTTTTTGTTCCTTTTTTGGCATAGAAATAGGTTATAACTGTATTTGTTGGTTCTCGGGTGGTGTAGGGGACGTCTTAGCGAAGTATTATTCGCACTCGGGCTCCGCGAATCCCGTTCCGAGTGGTATTTCCAATGCTCCAGAGGAGGGTGACGAGGAGGAGGTTAATGCTCCAGAAGGCGCGCACATGGGTTCGGAGATGGGTAGTGCTCCCGAGGATCACACCCCTTTATACATAGATGATGTGGGGGTGATCCAGAATGCAGTTCCCTTGCGCCAGGTTGGCCCGGACGCAGGGATTTTAGGAGTTGTTAGGCCAGCTCACCAATAGGGCGGAGCTAACCGAGGGGAAGTTGGCAAGGGCTTTTTCTCCCGAGGAGGTACAGGCTAAAATTGATGCCGCGGTTCAGCTTGCTCAGCAGGAGATCTCTAGGCATCAACCGGAAGTTTCCGAGAGGCCACCACATGAGATTTTAACCGGTCACATGCTGTGGGGTTACTTGGAGTGTGCCAGAGTGGCGAAGTCCTTGCTGCGGCCGGATGTGGACTTCACTAAGTCATTTGACCTCCGTAAGCTGAAGAAGCTTTCTTCCGAGGATTGCCGCGTACTAGCGGGGAGATTCGGTGGTGTGTTATCCCCCCGGGCTTCTCCTGCGCCTTCTCCAATACACTCAGCAAGTAGTCCGAGTCCAAGACTCAGTGGCTCCGGGGGAGTGTTCTCACTGATTTCGCGCCTGGCTCCGATGTGTACCTTTGCTGAGGCGACGTCCCCTTCGCGTCCCGCCCCGCCTCCATCAACCACATGGGCATAGTATAGGACTTTTATTTGTTGCTTTTTATTTTGATAAGTGTTAAATTTTCAATTTCGTAGTTTTCCGACCTTTCCCGCATTGTACGGTCATTTTCCGAGGACTTCTCGGGACTTATCAGTAAATAAATCATTCCTTTCTTGCTTTATTTTGTCTTTTCCGTTAATAACTACTTAGCAATTATAATTATCTGACCGTTTATTTACTGCTTAAGAATAAGCTTGTTAAATAAACTTGCTGGCCAAGTAAAATTTATAGCAGGAGGTGTCCTCACGCATGGGGTTTTACCATTATTCATAGGTTTTTTACTAAACGCGTGGCCCTAGTAGTTGGGCAGCTCATGCTTTCATTTGTGGGCAACAATATATATATGAGCAAATAGTCAATGAGCTTTATCATGCTTACTTTCATAAATGAAGAATTTTCTTTAGATAGAGCGTTCGCTGATTTTCTTTGCAAAAATTACTTTTCAGCTTTTGCGTAGTTCTTCGCGAAATAAAAGAGTGAAAACTTACCCGATAAGATGATGCCCCCACATTACAGGAGAGGAGGGTATGTTTCTTCTCATAATTCCACTCGGAACTCGGTTCGGACTCCTCCGTTGGCGTTAGGAGTGCGCCATGCCTCCTCAGCTAGCTTTTCTTCTAGGCGAGATAGTTTGGACGATGATATAGCAGCTCTTTTGGGAAGTCCTTCGAGGGGAGTCGCTGGGAGATCCTCAAATGCTGAGTCCCGCAGGATGACTCATATTCGAGAGGTATTTATGGGTAGGGGGTCTTATACTCTGGCGGATCAGTCTTCGAAGTTTGATATGCTTTCGTTAAACCCCCTAAAGTTGATGGGCCATGGTCAAGTGGGCATTGTTACAAGTAGTGAGCACGAGGGGTGATGTGGGCATCAGTTACGACCCTCTTTTCTGAGTATAATCTAGATTATACCAAGTATGATGTGGTCATACCACACTCCGAGCAGAGGGCTTACGATCCCCCTTCGGGATTCTTGACGGTGTACCGTGACCAAATGAGATGTGGGATGCGGGTGTTTTTTCACCCTTTTATTCATACTCTCTTTCGTTATTGGCAAATATGTCCTAGCCAGTTGACGCCGAACTCGTATCGTCACTTGGTGGGGTACATCCTATGTTGTGAGCTTCTGAACCTCCCCATGTCTCATCATCAGATGGGAGTCGTTTTTGCCTTGCGCCCCTGTGCGGGTGGCCCCCTTTTTTCAGCTTGGCTTATCGGGATATCAATAGAACCTTCACTCATGTATCCAATCCGCGTTCTCGTAGAGGGATTGGAGGCGGAGGTTCTTTTTCATTTGCCTGAGGGGCCGATCAGTAGATTTATGGGGAGTACCTCTCCGATGTGGTCTTGGATACGTTACTCCCAACTCCGAGTCGTTGATACGTGAGGAGGAGGTGCTGTCTCATTATGGGCTGTTCTCGGGTACCTACGACATAAACAGCTTATTAGAGTTCCCCGAGTCTCTGATATTGGCAGGTCTTCAAGAAGGGGTAGAGATGTTCAATCTCCCCGCTCAGCCGCTTTACATAAATTTCTTCTTTCGTAAGTTTTTCTTCTTATCTTTGTTGTTATGGGATGTTTTCTGTTGCTTTGAGCTTATAGCATACTCGTCTTCCTGGCAGGTTCGGAGATCCAAATGTTTGCGATAAAACCTTTCGATAAGGTCTTCCTGGCGCAGACGCTAAACGATGGGTATGCTGTTTCGGAGGAGGGTGGCTCCGATCACTCGGGCTTTGATATTATGGCGAGTCCTCCCTCAGAGAGGAGGGATCTGAGGGCCTTTCTTGCCGCAGCCCCCAGCTCCCACTGTCTCCGAGGACCCCACCGCTGCTCTTCTTCGGATGGATGTCCCGATACCGCAGTTGGTATCACGCTCCTTTTCGGGACATGTTGTAAATGTGGTGGATGAGGGTTTTACTTCCTCTGTTCCGGGTGGGTCCCATCCCCTCGGGGAGGGTCCTGCCCGAGTTGTTCGTCCACCTCTTGAGGGTAATCCTCTTCTGGCGGGGATTCGTCCCCTCAGAGAAGGCGGTTCCGCTCCTTCGTCCTCCTCTGTGGCAGATTTTTGCCAAAATTACTTGAGCGGGTTGTTGAATGCGACAGACTGTGAATTTATGAGGACCTTTCCTCTATCCAGTCTTCAGGATCTTACCTGTAAAGATTTGTACAAGGTGTAGCAATTTTTCATTTGTTTTATTTAGCACTAACCTTTGTTATCCCTTTGGTGCTGACGGGTTGATTGGCATGCAGATTTACCCATCGGATCCCGGAGAGAGTCCTCTTCTGACCCTGACTTGATATATCGCCGTCGGGATGAGCTAGAGAAGGGTTTACTTGAAGCTCACGAGGAGATAACTCAATTAGTCGCCGCCAAGGAGTCTGCTCGGAAACTTCACGAGGGGGTTTTGCAAACCAAAAAAGATAAATCTTGGGAGTTAAAGCGTCGGTTGGTCCTTGAGAGGGCCCGCATATTGAATTTAGAGAGGAGGATGGAAGATTTAAGGGACCAAGTTCGGTTTTCCAATGAGCAGTTAATACGTGCTACAAAGGAAAGAGATGTGGCGACTCAACAACTGCTGGAGACAACTCGTACTCATGAGGTGGCGTTAGTGATGGCCCAGGTCCATGCAGTGTTGGAAGTGGTGGGTTCATCTAGCCCTCGTGAGTCTCTTCATTAGGAGATGCGTGATTTGGTCCGCATAGGTTATCGTTTATGCCGAGATGCGGTCCAAGCTCTGCCAGGATTTCCTTCGGGCCTGATCATCCCTGAACTTAGCGTTTGCCAAGTTTTTGCAGAAGTTTCCCCCTCAGTTATCGGGGATCCGGCCATTCCGATGGTGGTTGTTGATGATCCTGTTTCACTATCTGAAGAGCAACGCCGTTGACTTATCAGGGAGGGAAAGCGTCCAATAGAGGACATTTCTGTGTAAGCGGAGATAACATAGATCTCTTTGTATCGTATGTAATTCAATATCCCTTTAGGATGAGGATTTGTTGTAGGTGCTAACTATTTTTGTACTAGTTGTTTGTACTAGATGGCTTCTCGGAGATTAGGTTGCTTGTGGTGACATTTTCAGGGAGTCATCGCTTTGTTTTGCAACCTCATTTCTTTTTGTTTTGTAAAGGAACCATTTATATACAAACAACTTTTTTATTTATGTACAAACCGTCTCATTACATTAAGCATAATATTTTCTGAGATTGATGGAGTTCCAGGTATTGCGGAGCACTGCGCCTTCAGAATTGGCCAGAAGGTAAGTTGCAGGTCCAATGATTCCCTCTATATTGTAGGGTCCTTCCCATCAGGGATCAAGCTTACCCACATTCTTGGAAGCTCCTATCCGTTTCATCACTAAGTTTCCAACTTGAAAAGTTCGAGGTTTTACCTTAGTGTTGTAGTATCGTGACATCCGGGTTTTGTATTCTTCAATCCGGATGGCGGTTCGTGTCCTTCTTTCTTTGAGAAGATCAAGGGCCAGGGCTAGGTTGGAGCTGTTGGCGATTTCCTCATATTCTCAGACTCGCCAGCTCTCAACGGAAACCTCCGAGGGCAGGACCGCTTCGCACCCGTAGGATAAGCTAAACAGGGTTTCACCCGTGGCTGTGCTTTGCGTGGTCCTATAGGCCCATAATATGCCGGGTATTTCTTCAACCCATTTGGCCTTATGCCAGTCAAGTCGGGCTTTCATGTTTTTCAGGAGGGTTCGATTGGTTCTTTCTACTTGTCCGTTCGCTTGGGGATATCCCACCGAAGCGAAGCGGTGTTTGATCTCCCAGTGGTCACACCATTTTTCTAACTCTTGATTCGTGAATTGCAGGCCGTTATCACTTACCAGGCTCCGAGGGATGCCAAAGCGGCACATGATATTCCTCCATAGGAAATTGACGATGGCGCCCGCAGTGATTCGGGCTAAGGGTTCTGCCTTAACCCATTTGGTGAAGTAATCCACTGCTACGAGTAGGAACTTCTTTTGGCCGGCGTCAGGGATGAGTGGTCCCACTATATCAATGCCCCATTTCGAGAATGGACAAGGGGTCAGATGGGGTTCCCACGGGGCTGCGGGTTGATGGACCCGAGGGGCGTAAACTTGGCATGGTTTACACCTTTCCGCGTGGCTTTTGCTATCTTTAGGCATTGTGGGCCAGTAATAGCCTTGCCGAATCATGCGTCCGGCCATACTTTCGCCGCTGGTATGGATCCCACATGTTTCCTCGTGAGTTTCCGCCATAGCTAATTGGGCTTCTTCTTCGTTGAGACATCTGGCGTGGGGGCAGGAATATGTCCTCCGAAAAAGTATTCCATCCTTCAGGAAATATCGAATGGCTTTTCTAGACATTATTTGTTGCACAGCTTTGTCTGAGGAATATCCTTCTGGATCCCGTAAGTAGGCTTTGATGGGAATTACCCAGCTGGACGGAGAATCCATAGTAGCATTTACTTCTTTACCCTCGGATTTTTCGGATTCACTGACATGGAGCAGAGTGATCCTTCGGGTGTTGATGGCTGCCGTTTGAGTGGCCATTTTGGACAAGGCGTCCGCCTTTTGGTTTTCCTTTCGGGGAACTTGGACTATGTCATAGCTTTCAAACCATTCTTGCCTATGATGTACTACTCGAAGGTACTCCTGCATCCTTTCTTCTTTTGCTTCGTATGAACCTTTAACTTGTTGGACAATCAATTGAGAGTCACTATGGAGGAGTATTCTCCTTATTCCTCCTTCTTTTGCAAGTCTCATGCCAATGAGGAGGGCTTCATACTCAGCTTCGTTGTTGGAAATGGGGTAATCAAGTCTGGCTGCGAAATATAGTCTTTCGTCTTCCACTTCTTGATTTACCAAGACTATTCCCGCTCCCCCATGGGTACTAACAGAGGAGCCATCTACATATGCATGCCATAGAGGTTCTTTTTCCTCGGACCCGATGCTGGTCAGCTCCATTACGAAGTCCGCCAGGACTTGCGCTTTGATGGAGGACCTCAGAGCGTAGGAAATGTCATACTCAGTGAGTTCTACGACCCATTTTATCAATCTTCCCGATGACTCGGGTTTATTGAGAATTGTCCGCAAGGGGTGTTTTGTCAACACAATGATCGGGTGAGAGAGAAAATAGGGGCGCAGTTTACGGGCCGTGGTAACCAAAGTTTAGACGAGTTTTTTAGTTTCGGTATACCTGGTTTCCGCTCCGAGAAGAGTTTTGCTGACATACTATACGGGGTGGTGCTCTCTATCTTGTTCTTTGACTAGCACAACACTAACAGCTTCTTCTCCGACAGATAGGTATACAAAGAGCTCCTCTTGAGGCGAAGGTTTTACTAGCAAGGGGGTTTCACCATATACCTTTTTAGCTCTCCGAGAGCTTCTTCGCGTTGAGAGGTCCACTGGAATTCTTTGATGTTACGGAGTATTTTAAAGAAGGGGAGTCCTTTCTCTGCTGATTTGGAAACAAATCGGCTCAAGGAGGCCATCCGGCCTGTGAGCTTTTGAACATATTTAACTGTCCTCGGAGTTGGAAGTCCCACGATGGCCTCAGCCTTTTCGGGGTTTACTTCTATTCCTCTTTTTGTGACCATAAACCCCAAGAATTTTCCTCCTCGGATGCCAAAGGAGCACTTTCTAGGGTTAACCTTCATTCCGAATTTATCCATGATGACCAATGCTTTTCGCAGGTCCTCAGGATGATCTTCTGCGATTTTACTCTTAACCACCGTATCGTCCACATAGACTTCCACCGATTTTCCGATGAGTCCAGCGAACATGAGACTTACTAGTCTTTGGTAAGTTGCACCGGCATTTTTTAGTCCGAAGGGTATTACCAAATAGCAGAAGGTGCCAGCATCTGTAATGAAGCTAGTTTTGTCCTGGTCTGCCGTTGCCATAGGGATCTGGTTGTATCCCTGGTCTCCGTCTAGGGTTGAGAGCAGCGCGCATCCCGCAGTGGAGTCCACTAGATGATCTATACTGGGCAAGGGATAGCAATCTTTCGGACAGGCTTCGTTGAGATTGGTGAAGTCTACACGCATTCGCCATCTTCCTACATGTTTGGGAACCAGAACCACATTAGCCAACCATTCGGGATATATAACTTCCCGAATTTTCCTCAGGCTAAGGAGTCGTTGAATCTCTGATCGGATAATTTTATTGCGCTCTGGCCCCATTTTTCTCTTTTTCTACCGGACAGGTCTAGCCCCTGGTTTTATATTGAGAAAGTGCTGGCATACCTTTGCGCTGATTCGTCCGGGAGGTCCCCCTTCCCAGGCGAAGAGGTGATGGAATTGTTTGAGGATGGAAGTCAGTTGAGCTTTTATTGCTGGTTACATGGGGTACCCATCTTAACCATATTTTCCGGACTTCCTTCTACCAACTCTACCATCTTTAACTCTTCTACGGGTTGAACCCGTGTCTCTTCGGTTTTGAGCTTTTTATTATTTCCGAGGGGGAATTCCTCTTCTTCCGAGGGGATAGCATTCATGCGAAATTCTCTAGCCATGGATTAATTTCCTCGAACTTCTCCGATACCTGAGAAAGTGGGAAACTTTACCTTAAGATGAAGGGTAGAGGGGATAGCTTCGAAGGTTCGGATGGATAGCCTTCCGGCGTTGTACGTTCGTGAAGAGGCTTCCACTACCCAAAACTTGGTGGGTTCTGTTCTTCGAAGGGCTCCCTCTCCCCATGACATTGGAAGGGTTATAGTTCCGAGGGTATGGCAGGCTTCTCCAGAAAAACCTACTAGGGGAACCTCGGCCATTTCCAACCTTTCTCTTTTTAGTCCCATAGCGAGATAGGTAGGAAAGAAGAGTACGTCCACAGAGATGCCCGTGTCGATGAGGATTCTCTGAATTTCATATCCGTAAATAACGACTGAAATAACCAAGGGGTCTTCATGGGGGTAGATTATACCTGCTAGGTCCTCGGGTCCAAAAGTAATACTAGGCAACTTTGCCCCTTGGACGGAGCATACATGGAGTCCTTGTTCTGCTTGTCGAGCCTCTAACAGATATTTTTTCTTCTTACCTTGGGGTGTTATCGAGATATCTCCTCCCTCTATCATATTGACCGTTCGACCCGAATGAGCGTTGTCCTCATATGAGTCTGGTGGAGGAGGTAAGTTACGATGCCCCGTAGTTCTTTCTCGGGAACCCTGTCGTTGGCCCGTGGTCCCTCCTCGGGACTGTCCTCGCTCTGTGGTCCTTTCCCGTGATCGGTGATTGGGAGCCGCCTCGCCCTCTTCTTGCTCCGGGCGTGATCTTTTCCATACATTCGGCTTGGGCTCCTCGGGATTATTTACTTTGAGGTAGTTCTGCAAGTATCTCGCTTCTAGGAGGCGGAGTATCTCCCTGCGTAGGGTAGTGCACTCCTCAGTGGTGTGTCCATAGGTTTTATGATATTTGCAGTACTTCCCGGTGTTTCTTTCCCGATTGGGAAATTTGGCCGGTGTGGGCCAGTGTAAATCATCGCTGCCTCTCATTACGTTAAGTACCTCTTGGGGAGCGATAGTCATCGAAGGTAAGGGTATGGGTCGCAGGAATCTTTTGACTACGCCTCCCTCGTCTTTGCGGGGGGCTGGTTTTCCTTCCTTTCCCTTTTCTTTAGCTTTCACTTCTCGTTCAACGTGTTCTCGGTGCTCATTGTCGTCATGCTCCATGCGTCTTTTCGTTCCTTCCGCTTCCTCCATGAGGATGTAAACTTCTGCTTTTTGCATAAGCTCATTCATGTCCGTGACATGATTTCCCATGAGGTATCGGAAGAAATCCCCTGTTCGAAGTCCTTGTGTCAGTATGTCTGCCAGGATGGTGGGGCTGACATTAGGGACATCCAACGCCTCATCAGTGAAACGTTTTATGTACCCTCGCAAGGGTTCATCTTTCTGTTGTTTCACCGTGAAGAGATGGGTGGCCAATTTGGGGTATCGTCGATTGCATGCAAACTGTCGTACGAATAAATGGGCTAACCGATCAAAGCTCGTTATGGAGTTAGGGGGAAGGTGGGTGAACTAAGCTTGGGCTCGTCCTCCGAGGGTGACCGGGAACACACGGCATAGGACATGGTCGGGGGCGGAGGATAGGTCCATTCCCACCAAGTATTGGTGTATGTGATCATGTGGATCTCTTCCATCAGCGTCCCCAGTGTATAGGGGAACGTTGACGGGTCGCATCCCCGAGGGGACAGATGCTATTGAAATTTCGGGGGTGAAATGGGAAATTTTAAAAGTGTGATCCTCTTTAGGGGCCATGGTTTTCTTGATATCACTCATTTCTTTTCGTAAACCATCTAGCATCCCCCATAGGGCATGATTATCAACCCTAAGGTATTCCCAAGGATGGGGTATTTGGGTTCCTTGGCTCGTCCTCGGAGTTTCCTCAAAATTATCATACCTTGGTGATTCTCGTAGAGGTTCACGATGCCAGGAGACAGGAGAGGGGCTCCATCCATTGGGGGGTGTCCCTTCTTTCGAGGGAGGATTCCTCCATCTGGGGGACTCGGGGCATCGATTGCCGAGATTCCTCCGTCCACGGGGTATTCTCCGAGCCGTGGCTTCTATGAGTCTTTCAAAGATAGAGCGGGGGACATTGATGAAATCTCGTGTACCGGATTGGTAGTGGGACAATGTCTCTTCCGAGTTGCCTTGACGGGTTTGAAGACTTTCGCTTTCGAACAAATCATCCATAGTAAACAACTCTTGTTGAACACGCTCAAAGGCAGATTTTATAGTGTTCCCACAGATGGCGCCATTTTGTTAACATGTTGGATATTATAACCTAATTAACGGAGTAATTGAGGGGTTGGAACGTTTTGCCCGAGGTTCAAAAAGCTTTTGATTGTGTAAGGATAATAAAATTACGAGAATATTTCTCCTTTTATTCACTGAATTTCACTCCTTTTGTGTCTCTGTGTTTGTTTCCAGTTATTCAAGTTAACTTTCTTCAATTGATCACCTCCCTTTATATAAAGTTTATGAGGGACAGGTGTCGATGTGCATGTGTTTTAGTAAGTACAGGTGTTGCAATATGTGTAAATGTGTAAAAAGATAAGATAAGATATATTCTTGGTCTACTAGATGCTGACTAGGCTGATCTTTTTATCTTCCGATAGCTCCGGGATCTTCGAGGGACTATTTTTGGGATGCTAGTTTCCGAGGGGTGTTTTCGTCTTTGATTTAGTATCCAAGTGGTTTGGCATGGTCTCCGAGGATTTGTCTTGATCTCCGAGGGCTTTGGTTTGACCTCCGAGGGCTTGATTTTTCCTTCGTGAGGTGGTGTTTTCTTGTCCGAGTCCTCGTGGTGGTTTTTCTGATGACTTTTGGGCTTGGATCTATCTTTGCTCTGAAGTTTGATTTATGGAGTGATGTTCCGAGGTCGTTTTGTGTTGAGGAGTTTTCAGCAAAGAAGTGTTCTCGTGAGTATATTGGACTCGGGGTCATTTGTGGTCCCTCGTGGCGCATTTGATGGATATCCGAGTCGCATGGATTCATCGGGCGTTTGTTATTTTTATGATGCCACGTGGATATCTTTTCTTTATTCATCTATGACTTTCCATGGGACGCTTTGTGTCTCCTCGGGTATTCCTTTATATTGCTTTTAGGTCAGTGACCATGCAGATTTGTAACTCTCCGAGGGCCTCCTCGTGGGAGGTGGTTACAGCTCATCGGAAGTACTCGTAACAATAGTATTGTCCGTATATTAATTCCCATATTTAGGACTAATATTTTCTTTAATCCCATATTTATTTTTTACGGTTAACATTAAGTTAACAACAACACCGTATCAACCCGATCCACAATTTCAATTGGTATCAAGAGCCAAGAACCAACCTCACATGTGTTTAGCGTTTGATATGACAACATGGACAACTCCAACCCAAACACCAGCAGACTACCTGTGTTGGAAGGACCAAACAACTACGCATATTAGAATATCAGACTCTGGGTCCACATCAAATCCATTGATCTGAGAGCTTGGGAATCATTTCTGGAAGGCTATACCATTCCTTACTTACCAAGAGATGGAGATGCTGATCTGGTACCCAAACCCAAAGGACAATGGACAGCCAATGAGATTGCTCTCTACAACTTCAATGAAAAGGCCCTCAATGCGATTTTCAGCTGGGTAGGTAATCATATGTTTAAACTTATTCAAAACTGCACTACAGCTAAATCTGCATGGGATATTCTTGAACTTCATTGTGAGGGAGATGTGGCTGTGAGGGACTCTAAACATAGGAAGTTGCTTCAAGATTTTGAAAAAATAACGATGGGTGAAGATGATAGCATTGATAGCTATTTTGAGAAACTACTTGATATTGCTGACCAGTGTCAAAACCTAGGATTTATTATTTCTAATAAAGCCATGGTTTACAAAGCTTTCAGATCCTTGTCTACTAAAGTCACCATCAAAAGAATTGCTATGAATGAGTCTAGAGATCTTGCAAATATGGATTTTCAAACCTTAATGAACACTTTGAAAGAGTTTGAGCTAGAATTTCTAAGTAAGTCCAATAAGCAACCTGCTTTAGCACTACTTGGAACATGCTCAGATAATTTAGGAAGTGGTGATGATGAGTATGAGTTGATCTCTTCTAACTATGGAAACATTACCAAGAAGTTTAGCAAACTAGGCTTCAAAGATAAAGGTAAAGAGAAACAAACTGGTAATGCTAATCCTGGTTATAAAAAGCTACCCCCAAAATTCATAAAGTACATGGCATCAAAGAGTACTCCCCAAGATGCTAAAAACTAAAAGATGTCCAGTGCTATGAATGTAAAGGGTTTGGTCATTATAAATATGAATGTGCTAACGTCCTCCGAGCAAGAGGAAACTCTCACTGGGTTTGTGTAGATGATTTTGATGAAGCTGAGTTCAACTCTGGATCAAGTGCTGATGAACACTCAGAAGAAATCAATACTGCTGCGCTCTACACTCAGATTAACTAGTCAGGAGAAGAGTCCAGAAACTGCTATGATTCACAATGTTACTTTAACATTGAGGAACCAACAACAGCACAAGAGATCTTCTTTGGAAATTGGGACAACAATGACTCACATCTTAATTCTGACTCTTACTCTGATTATGATGATACTAACTTTGATTGTTTTCATGGTTCAGTTGATCTGGAGGAAGAACACTATTTGGATGAAGAACAGTCTCATGATGAAATCATTGAAGAGCTTCATTCCACATTCATCAAACTTGAGGAAGAGAACATTATGCTCATCAAAAGGAATAAAGCCCTGAATTTTGACATTGAGTGTTTGAAAAACATGTTGAAACTCTATGAGAGAGACCTTGACAAAGCTGAAGCTGAGCTGAAAGAGGTAAAAGAGAAATTCAAAAAGGATTCACGGATCATAGCTAAATGGAATGGAGGTACTTCTAAACTTGATGAGGTACTAAACATGAGTAATACAGGTACATGTGGTCTGGGATTTGTTGAGAAACCTTCCTCTTCAAATGTTAATTCTGCCTATTTAACTACAAACTTTGTTAAAGAATCTGGTAATATGAGTTCTGGTACCACCAACACTGTAAAGAGTAAACCTACTTTTATCTGTCAGTACTGTTTTCAACCAGGCCGCATTAAGCCATTCTGTAGAAAATTCATAAAAGAATGTGGTAAGAAAACAACCTATGTGTCCAATGTTAAAACTACAACAGGTTCTGATGTTAGACTAACATTAGGTGCAGGACAGAGAAGTAGAACTTGGGTAGAAAAAGCTAAAACCCCTAAGATTAAACTTGTATGCAATGTTGTTTTCTCTGCTGTGTACTCTAACCTTTCAGGTAAGTGGTACTTCGACAGTGGATGCTCAAGACACATGACAGGCAACAAAGAGAATCTTAAACAAATGATACCTTTGAGTGCTGGAACAGTGACCTATGGAGGTGGCACCAAAGGAAATATCATTGGCAAGGGGATACTAAATGTTGATGGATTTCCACCCCTGAAGGATGTGTTGTTGGTAGATGGGTTAAAGGCAAATCTAATCAGTATCAGTCAGCTGTGTGATGATGACTTACTGGTTACATTTGACAAAGTTTCTTGTGATGTTTATGATAGTAATAATGTTCTTGTTATGACAGGTACTAAATCCAAAGATAACTGCTACCTAGCTCAAGAGGAAGCGGAGTGTTTCCATGCCAAAATAGATGAGGCTTCTATATGGCATAGGAAACTTGGACATGCTCACTACAGAAACCTTGAGAAATTGCAGAATGTTGAGTAAACCAGACCTTTTCATACGCCCATACAGGTACAGAATGCTAATCCTAGATGTAGTAGGTGTTTTGAATTGCTACACATGGACTTAATGGGTCCAATTAAGGTAAGTAGTCTTAGTGGTAAGAAATATGCCTTTGTGATTGTAGATGACTTCTCTAGATACACTTGGGTAAAATTTCTTAAAGAAAAGTCTGAAGCTTTTGATCAGTTCAAAATTCTTTGTGCTAGTATTAAAAACTTATATGGCTCTTCTGTGACTAAGATTAGGTCTGATCATGGTAAAGAATTTGAAAATGCTAGTTTTGATGACTATTGCAATGCTAAAGGTATTTTCCATGAATATTCAGCTCCTAAGACTCCTCAGTAGAATTGGATTGCTGAGAGAAAGAACAAGACTCTTCAAGAGATGGCCAGAGTTATGCTCAATGCTTGAGATGTATCCAAAACTCTGGGCAGAAGCTTTAAATACTGCTTGTCACATTAGTAATAGGGTGTATCTTAGACCTGGAACTAACATGACTCCTTATGAACTATTGAAGGGTGTGAAACCAAATATTGCATATTTTCATGAATTTGGATGTGAGTGTTATCTGCTCAATGACAGGGATTATCTGAGCAAATTTGATCCTAAAAGTGAAAAATGCATATTTGTAGGATACTATGCCAATAGTACTTCCTTTAGAGTCTACAATCCTAGATTGAAGACAATTCAGGAATCAGTGAATGTTGTGTTTGATGAGTTCACACTTGATACAGGTACTGGTGACATCTCAGTTCCCAATGTTGGACAACAGCGGAAACTGAGAATGTTACCCCTGACAATGTTTCACCAACATTGGAACTGGAAGCTGTAAACACTGAACAGGAGGCAGGGAACGATGTTAGACTAACACCAGCGAGATCTGATGTTAGCCTAACAACAAAAGACTCTGACTCATAACATGAAGTTTCCTCTGAACCTAGAAGAGATCCCCCAACTAGGATTCGGAAAGATCGTCCAGCATCCCAGGTAATAGGTGAACTCACTGAACGGGTAAGGACACGCAACAAAGAAAGGCTTGATTATAGAGATATGGTTAAACTGTGTGTCTGTATGAACTTCACTTGTACTGTTGATAATGCCTCTTGTTTTGTCTTCTCCATAGAACCTAAGAATGTGAATGAAGCCCTCCTTGATAACTTTTGGATTAATGCCATGCAGGATGAACTATTACAGTTTACTAAGAACAATGTCTGGATACTTGTACCTAGACCACCTAATGTAAATGTGATAGGGACAAAGTGGATATTTAAAAACAAGAGTAATGAGGAAGGGGTCATAGTTAGAAACAAAGCTAGACTAGTTTCTCGGGGTACACACAGGTTGAAGGTGTAGATTTTGATGAGACCTTTGCTCCAGTTGCTAGGATTGAATCTATTAGGTTACTTCTAGCCATTGCATGCTATCTCAAGATAAAACTATACCAAATGGATGTAAAGGGTGCGTTTCTGAATGGGCTAATTGATAAGGAAGTATATGTTGAACAGCCTAAGGGATTCACAGATCCTAAGTACCCCAATCATGTGTACAAGCTTAAAAAGGCCATGTATGGACTTAAACAAGCACCTAGAGCATGGTATGAAAGACTTACAAAATTCCTATTAAGTCTTGGCTTTGTTAGAGGTGAAGGAGATAGAACACTGTTTGTTTTGAAGAAAGATTCTCATGTCTGTATAGCTCAAATATATGTGGATGACATTGTTTTTGGCTCAACTAACAATTCTATTTTAGAAAAAATTGTTGAATCAATGACAAGGCAGTTTGAGATGAGTATGATAGGAGAATTGAATTTCTTCCTTGGTCTTCAAGTAAAACAAACAGGTAATGGGATATTCCTAAGTAAAGAAAAGTATGCAAAGAATTTGGTGAAAAGGTTTGAATTGGCAGATTCAAAGCCGTGAAAGACTCCCACGTCTTCATCAGTGAAGATATCCAGGGATGTTACTGGTACCAATGTTGATCCAACATTGTACCGTTCAATGATAGGAAGCTTACTCTACTTATCTGCTTCAAGACCTGATATAATGTTCTCTGTTTGTGTGTGTGCTATGTACCAGGCATGTCCAAAGCAGTCACATCTGATTGTTGTGAAGAGAGTCCTTAGACATATATCTGGCACTTTGCCCCTTGGCATCTGGTACTCTTATGACACTAACACAAATCTTGTAGGTTTCAGTGACTCAGACTGGGCAGGTGACACTGATGATAGAAAGTCTACAAGTGGAGGATGTTTTTATCTGGGGAACAACTTGGTCTCATGGTACAGTAGAAATCAAAATTGTGTGTCACTCCCTGCTGCTGAATCTGAATACATAGCAGCAGGCAGCTGTGTCACCCAGTTGGTATGGCTTAAGCACATGCTACTGGATTATGGGTTAGACAGTGATACCTTACTTATGTTTTGTGATAATCTTAGTGCTATAAGCATCTCTAAAAACCCTGTGCAACATTCTAGAACTAAACATATTGATATAAGGCATCACTTTCTGAGAAACTTGGTAGAGGACAAGCTCATTGACATTGAACACATAGAAACTAACAATCAGCTTGCTGATATGTTCACTAAACCCTTAGATTCTGAGAGGTTCTTCAGTTTGAGGAATTCTCTTGGCATGTGCATTGTCTAAGGATGTTAGTACACCAGTGTTGACATAACACCACTGTCTAGCACTGGTTATTGGTTGTGGTGTATCTGTAATTCTTTTATGTTTTTTTTTTTGCCTTCTTCTTTCTTGCATCTTACATCTTTGTTAGAGATTCTTTTGGGTTGTGTGGTTAATCTGTATAAATAGCTGAGCTTACTGGTGGACAGGTACATATCAAGAGTTTTGTAAAGTAAGGACTCTGTTGTTAGTATGTGAATGTTAACCTAACATCTAGGAGAAGTTGGGGTACACAGAGCTCACTACTCTGATGTTATTCAGTTGTGACTTATCCATGTTAGGTTAGACAAGCATGAAGAGAAGCTGGGGTACATGATGTTGAGAGCTTCATTGTCATTCAGTTGTGCTTATTTTTGTGTTTTTGTCTATGGTCAAGGTTATGCATGAAAATGATCCTTACTATTGGGGTGCTTTCAAGTTTCGACTGCTTGCATTCAGTAGTATTGTTCACTTGGTATTTCACTTGTAAATAGGTTGGTAAACAAGTATGCATGAGGAGTTGGGGTGAAGGAGTATATGATAAATGTATTGTCTTCATTCAGTTCCTTTGTACTTGCCTAATCTGTAGCTGATGGTTAAGTTGATGGGGTGTGTGGAGTCTTGTGCTGCCCACATTCAGTGATGAAACTATCCTTTAACATTCACTAGTTTTTTTTTTTGTTCAAAAGAGTTCATGATAATAGTAAAAGATAAATTGATATGTCCTGATCCCAGTTAGTAAAGTTGTGTGTACTTGGTTACCATCACCCAATGTTGATCTAACATTGTTGCATTCATTCTAGTTCTACTTATTTCCTTATGTCGGTTTGGGCTTAGGGGGAGTAGTAATCCTAGGAATCATGTGTTGAGACATACTTCATGGGTGACCAACTGCAGGTAAAACACTATGTTTTGTGATCTTCTATGCTGTGGGAACATCTTTTCCGTGGATATGTACATCCCCTATGTGTTTTTCTGTCTGATTTGTCACTTATCAATACTGATGATCTAAAACTATGTCTTTGTACCTATGTACTTGGTTGAGGTTTCAGATCAGTATACAGGAATATCTCACGCTCTCACAAGATGTTGCTTTGGATGAAGCCCTGCACCTACAACTTCCCTCCCCGATGTTAACTTGCCAATGTTAGTTCAACATTGAAACATTGTAACTTATAAGTTTTCAGGTTTGGAAACTGCATTGGTTACGTGTTAATCTAACACTGACACATGGTAAGTTAAACATGGGTGTGATCGTGTGACAGTGGTCCGATTATTTTGGTAACATGTTACAACACCACTATCTCTACTCTTTTGTTGATTATCTATATAATTTGCCCTAATCTCTTCTGACTGTTTACGCGTTCAAAATTTGTGTGCAATCACCATTCTCTGCAAATCAAGACTCTTCTTTTATTCTCTAAAATTACTTTAACAATGGCACGCAAGTCCTCCATTGATGCTCTTGTAGATGCAGCTGAGTAGATTGAACAGCCAGTACGTCGCTGTACCAGACGTGCAGTTGCTGAATCCACCGTCGCCGCCGCCGCACCAAAGAGGAAGTCCACTTATCAACGGCGCAAGGGCAAGAAATCCGCAAAGGGTGATGTTGGTTCAACATCAAAAACTGCTGAGCAAACCTCCACTCCCACCAACGCTAAAAACGAGGTAATGATGGCTAACCCTACTCAAGATATAACTGTTGAAGTTGGTATTGAGGGGGAGAAAGAAGCCCCTGTTGTTGTTGTGGGTGAGTCTGAGGTTGTGCTTGAGGTCCCTAAGGGTAATGTTGGGGATGAGTCTGTGGTTGTTACTGATGAAGGTGAAAACCTTGAGGTGAATGTTGAGCCGTCTGAGGCTAATGTTGCTACTGCTGAAGTGGATACTCTTCCTGAGGAAGATGATCAGGTTGAGGAGACTGTGGCTGAGGAGGTTACTACTGAGAGTAACCAAGATGTTGATGATGAGGGTAACAATCAACCTGAAGAGGTTGAGGGAGAAGAAGAAGAAGTGAGTCTTACTCTCTCTGCCTTAGCTACTGCTGCTAGGAAAAGAAAGGGTAAGCAGGTGGTTGTTGAATCTTCTGAGTCTGAGTCAGAAGAAAAAAAAGAAGAAGAAGATGATAAGGAGGAAGACAAAGAGGAAGTTGAGGAAGAAGATCAACTGGTAGCTGATGACCCTGTTGATGTTACTCCAACATCAGGCAGTGATGAGTATTTTGATGTGCTTGATGAGGAGTATCCCAGAGAGCCTTATTCCGGATTCTATGTGCCAGCAGAGGCAGAAGAACAGTGGGAGGCTTATCAAGCCAGGGTTATTCACATGGAGAGGAACATTGATGAGGAAATGTTTAAGGAAAGTTTGTTTGAGTTGCTTGAAGCTAGGGGTGTGTTGGGCTCTGTGATGAATCAGTCATCATATGTCCCTGATGTGATCAGAGAGTTCTACATGAACCTCTCTTAGTGGGTGTGCCATCAGGGCTCTCCCAAGTTTGGTAAAGCTTGGGTAAGGATGAATGTCTATGACATTAGTCTTTCTGTGATTAATGAAGCTTGGGAACTTCCTGATCCTGAGGAGACAGAGGATCCTAGCATGGATGAGGTGATTACTGACCTCACTGCTGGGACTCACAAGGAAGTGGAATGATAGTTTTCCAACTACAAAGCTGACCTTCTTAAGTGTTGTACTACACAAGCTCTCCATCTACAACTGGCTGCCTTCTTCCAACACCACTGTTATGACAAAAGAATCTGCAAAGTTGGTGTATAAACTGAAGAATGGGCTGAGTGTGAACATAGGGGAGAAAGTTTTGAGGCACATGAGGGAAGTCACAACAAAGGCTAAAGGAATGATTCCATATCCCTCTCTGATATCCAGCATTCTAGTGAAGCAAGGCTTCAGGACCAAGAAGACGGAGGGCTGGATCAAGAACAAGACCAAGATGATCATCACCAGGAGCTACTTCACTCAAATCAGGATTCAAGACTTGCCCTGGAATCCCAATGCATAAGCTGGTCCAAGCAGGAAGAAGAAGAAGAAGAAGAAGAAGAAGAAGAAGAAGAAGAAGAAGAAAAAGAAGAAGAAGAAGAAGAAGACTATCAAGTTTGCTGCTTCTTCTGTTCCAGTATCAAGTGGTGATAGCTGCTCTATGATTGCTGATGCATTTGTGGAGGAGACTCTGGTTTGGCTTGATAGAGAGTATAAAGATACCCAAAGAGAGATAGCAGACAAGCAAGTGAGGTTGCAGGAGATTGACAACCTTAGGAAGCATTTGAAGGATCTGCCTTCCTCACAAAAAGGGGGAGAGTAGATCAAATCAAATTTCAAAATTTCTTTCTCGGTTCTTTTAATTTTCTGTTTTCTATTGAAGTATGAAAAATTCTATTTTCTTTGCATTTTTCTGTTTCATCAAGGAGTGTGTTCCTTGCTACTTAGTATGGTCTGTAATTAAGTACTTTTCTATATTGTTACTTAGTGTTTCTGCTTCTGCTATTTGAACTTTGGTTACAAAGTACTAACTCTGTTTTGCAGGTGTTAATTGTTCTCTGATGTTAAGTTAACATTAAGATGTTCAATGTTAGAACGTCTGTCTGGACTCAATGTTAATCCAACATTGACAAAGATGGATGTTATGAAAACATTGAACGTATCAATGTTATTCTCTTCTAATTTTCAGGGGGAGTGTACTTGTTTTCCATTGTTATAAGATAGTGAAGTTTGTCTGAATAATTTGATCCGATTAGAACAGGTTCTTAGGTTTTGTGATTAAGGAAAAAAGGGGGAGCTTGAAAGTGCAGGTATTCTGGCAATGTTAGGTTAACATTGAGAAGTCAATGTTAGAGTAACATTACTGAGCAGAATCCGATTTACAATCTTGTTGATATTTATTATTATTGTTTTGCCTTATTCATTTAACTAATTAAGTTCCACGGTTGTGATTGTCTTTGATTATTATTAAGAAAACAAACTTGTCATAGGTTGGACGCTCAAAGTTTCCAAGAAGGAAAGTTTTCTTAATTAAGCAAACCGCTCTACAAGGAAAGAAGAGTTCGAGTGCAACTAGGAAAGCTTTCCAAGTTGAGTCCTGATTTGAAGAAGGAGTCTTTCCTTAGTTAGATCACTAACGAATGAACTATTATTCAAGAAGGATTGCGAGAACAAGAAAGAGGAGTTCGAGAAGGAAACAAGGAAGAATTACCAACCGTGTACAACACACCTTGAAGTCCAAGACAAGAACCTATATAAAGGTGTGAAGTACATCAAGACAAACACGGGACAAGAGCCAATCAATCCGAGAGATTAATTTACAGTTGTTGAGTGTTGTCTTGCTTTAGCAAAGTTTGTGAGTTGTTAGAATATATCTAAGAGTGAGGAGCTTCTAGAGATAGTCGAAGCAATTCTTGTGTGCTTTGCTTAGTTCGATTAATTTGAGAGTGAGGAGCTTGAAAATTGAGAGAACGTCTTTTGTTAAAACCTTAACGGGTTATTTTGCCTACGGCTCGGAAGTTAATATAATCTTATATTCACTTCTTAAACTTGGTGTTTGTTTATTCCGCTGCACTATTATTCTGGTCTGTTGTTAAAGTAACATCGTTGGGTTAACAACATACCAAACTGCTGTTAATACTCTAGTGTTAAGTTAACAACAACACCGTATCAACCCGACCCACAATTTCACCTTACACGGTGTTGCTTTGAGGTATCTTATGATTTTTTGTGTTGCGGCAAATTTGATGTGGTAGGTTGGGACATGTATTGAGTGAGGCACTGGATACTATAACTAAGGTATAAGAGGCGTCCAACTAATCTCCTGTAAAAGGTAGGATCATCAAGGAGAGGAGAGGAGAGTCAAATTTATTTGATCTGGTGCTCGAATCCATAGGAGTGCTACCTGGTTTGCACCATAGGTACCCCGATTGAGTCAAGATATTAAGGGCATATTTAATTTGACATAGAGATATACCCTACTGCTGCGAGCAATTTCAATCCCAATAATATACTTCAAGGTTCTCAAATCCTAAATCCTTCAAATTACTACGAGTTTAATTCACACACGAGAGTTATAAATGGGAGGTGAAATTGGAGAAAGAGGTCAGAAACTCAGAATACGCGAACGGTTGGACAAGCTTAGCTATACTAACATGGAAAACAATTATTGTTGTCGTTGTTATAAAGAGTAAATCTTATTAAGCCCCCTAACGTATATTTTGATTCTTACTTTGTCCCCTAACGTTTCAGAATTAGCGATGTACCCCTAATATATGTTGAATACCCATGAACTAAATCTTATGAACAACAATATGGATACTTTTGACGACCGCGCCCCACGAGCCATGCTCCGATCCGAGTTGGTTTGGTGGTGATCAGTCACTTTACCCAACTCAGACTAAAGTGTAACTCATAGGAAGGGGTCTCGCTTGTTCAGGATCAAAACTATACACGTTTTATAAAATATATTTTGATATATACAGCGGAAGTCTTGTATTACAAACAATGTGACTAATTTAATGGTTATGCACTAGTGACAAAACACGAATGTTCCAAAATGCACGCTTGAACAATTATTCACTTGATCCATGCTGCCATGTTAATTTTTATCTTGAGGAATGGACAGAAGAAACGAGGAATAAATCTTTAATGACTTAGTGAGATTCATATAAAAGAACTGCCAATGCAAGAATTAATTGTGATTTAATTGATACATTTCGAGGAGTGATCTTACCGGTAGAAACATTTCAACTAGATAATTTGGTGTAGCAATGGTACTGGAATTTTCATAGAATAGTTAATGAACTTGTGCTTAACAATAAACAAATCCAATCTTATGACTTCTAGTATTTTACCTTATACCTCCCGACGAGGAGCGACCTCGCAAATAAATCAAGAGACATACTCGAGTGCATGAGGAATGTTGGTATCCAAGATTTTGTGAAAACACAAAGGTTTGGTATGCTAAATAATTCTTGCAACATAAGAGCTGCTATCGAATTTCTTACCAACAATTTACGATTTATGTATTACGGCCTCCTAGATCATATTATTTGGAAAAGATGTCTTCATACAAAAGATAGAAGACACCGAGAAGAGTATGCAGCCGAAAGCAGAGAGCAAAAATAAATTTTCTACTATTTGTTATGATTTTTCAAAGGTGTAGGGGCAAGATCGGCATTTTATGCGCAGTAAAAGTTTTGGCGTCTTTTTGGGTAGGAAATAACAAGATAAAAATCTGGGAAATTATTTTCCGAATGAAAACACAAAAATAAACAACTCTTATATTAGGGATTTTTGGCAGAATCGGATTAGTTTGGGCTGTATAAAATGTTGAACAATGGTAAGTATTTATAGGCGCAAATTATAGTTTAATAATTAATATTCATGTCCCACCATGGTTATTTTATAATAAACCACAAAAAACCTGATTTCAATTATGCTCTTAAGGATGTCATGGCTTATCTCATCAATTAGTTAATTGCATATCAAGTCCCTCAATTATTTATAATTAAAATTCAAATAGGTATAATTAGATCTTTTTACATACATATTTACTTATGTAATTTTTTTAGGTAATTCGATCATCTTGGTTAATACTTGCAAATTGAAATATATGTATTAGGATTAGAGACCTATAAAAATAATAGAGGACTAACTTTTAAGTCTAAGGACGAAAAGGCAAAAATTTCTAAACATTTGGGCCAAAAATGGAATTTTCAAAAGCTTAGGGACTAAAGTATAATTTTTGGAGCGTTACAACACTTGTCCACAGTGAGCGGTTGATCAATGATCCATGAAGGTATTACCAATAGATTGGGGGCACATTGCTAATTTTGAAACGTTAGGAAACACAGTAAGAAACACAATATTCATTAAGGCCTTAACGAAATTTACTCTATTATAAACATTAAATAGTTAATGGTTGTCTGAAACTGACTTACATAAGGACTCACTTAGAAGATCAATAGATATCACATTTATTTGCCAATGTTACAAAATTCTTTCGTAATACTTATTTTAGCCTTCTAAATTCGAATGAGTATTTGATTAATCGAAAAGAAATCCATGTCTAAAAAATGTCACAGAACAATACATTGTTGTTTCCTTAAGGACATGGATTCAAGTTTGAGTTAGCGGTTAATGGTCATAACAAATGCTTACAATAAATAATTCATGTATTTCCATAACGTACGCAAAAAGAGTGTGAAGCGGGGTGATTTTGTCCTGCTGACTAAGCACTCCACCTCAGACTAACTCAAGCTCCGTGCTGGTGCTGAGTTAGCTTTTGAGTTCGAGAAACCTACACTTAGAAACACGAAAATGTGAACTAGCCGGATGCCCCGGCGAAGGCACTTCGACGCTCAAGTCAGAAAGAAACTAGACTTCTGAAATCTAGAGAGAGAAAGCTCTGACTTAGAGAGAGAAAGTAAAAAATGAGAATTGTCTCTCTTTTGCCTTCAGATGAGGGGGTATTTATAGGTACCTCATGGGCCAGACGATGGGCCTGGGTTGATGGGCCAGTTGATGGGCCTGACCCATGCATGCATCATGATGGACTTATGTTGAGCCTGGGGAGGCGACGACCTGCGAGGGCGACGACTTGAAGAGGTGGCGTCCCGAAGATGCGACGACCTATGGACGACCTATGGAGGTGATGTCCTAAGAAGGTGACGACTTGAAGAGGTGGCGTCCCGAAGATGCGACGACCTATGGACGACCTATGGAGGTGATGTTCTGAGCAGGTGACGACCTGTGAAGGCGACGACCTATGGAGGTGGCGTCTCGATAAGGCGACAAGGCGACGACCTATAGAGGTGGCGTCTCGATAAGGTGACAACGATTGGTGCACTTTGTTGTGTGACACGTGGTCGGATGAATGATTTCTAAATATTACAACCAAAATATGGCACACCAGTAATCCCCCCACTTCACAGTGTATTATCGCGAGTAAGAGAGTGTGAAGTAAATTTGGCGTTTCCTTCTTTGTTGGCCCGTTTGTATAGTTGAAGCTTTGTTTGTGGACGCGAGCGTAAAATGCAATAATACTTAGTCATTTTGTAATCCCATCGATCTTGGTGATTAGTTTGTCGTTTGCTGTTTTTTCTTGTGGATGCCAATGCTATTTCTTCTCACTAGAGGGACTAATTTGCTATTTCATGAATCTCTTATGCAAATATCTTATAAATTCTCTAATGGGCCCAATGTTTGTAGCGTTGACCGTTTATTAAGAAATTTTGACTTGGATTTGAGTAAATGGTGCTCATGGACCAACAACATCTGATAACTCCACCTTCTTCATCAAAAGAAATTCTTCTCACGGGTTGTGAAGTAGAATTCCACTTTATTCCTAGAATCTTCAAGAGCTTTTATTTCAAGCTACTAAAGATATCAATATCGGAATGAAAATAATTCTTCCACAATAATAACGAAAAATCCCAACAACTTCCCATTTTTCGATCACTGATCTTCGTTCCTTCCTATTTTGCGAATTTGGCCGAGAATATTTTCTCAATCATGAGGAGAGATTTCGGTAATTTCCCATTTTCCGCTCACAGATCGTCTTTCCTTTCATATTGCGCAGAATCAGCCATAAATTGCAGTCCCTACTCGTTCTTTTTCATATTGCGAGGATTGAGGGAATTCTTCAAAGCAATTATACTCACAAAATTGAATATATGCAGTAGAGACTACGGTAAGGGCTCCCAATTCTTGCATCATACTCCTATTGATTGTTTAATGTTTAATCCTTTATGATGTTGTTCTTGTTTGCTGATTTAAATTGTTTTCTTCTCATATTTGGGGATTCGTTCTGCGAAGGCGGATCCATTTGCAAAAAGAATATCCTGGTTTCGGAAGGTCGAGGGGCTTCAGAATAACATTTACATTCCTATTGTTCGTTCCTACGAGCTGCCGGCTGTTCCTCGATCGTATTTTGGTAATCAAAGATTTTCTTCGTAGTCTGATTATGTACAACAATTGCCAGTCCCAGTCGGGTTCAAACTCTAGATCACCAAATGCTTCAACTGAACAAGTTGCCGATGTCGGTGTTGTTAATAGTGAGATCGAGAGTCGATGCGAAGCCTCCGAGGATAACCTTATAGTTAGTCATAACAAAAAATCTCTTATTGCCCAGGTTCCGTATAGTGAAGTCGTGTCACAAATTAGTTGGGGGGTGAGGCGTATAAGGTCGGAGTATTATATTCCTTCATCATATGAAATTATAATTCCTGGGCCGTTGGATAGGATGGATAGACCCCCTGATAGATGTATGACTGTCCACCTTGCTGCATTGCGAATGGGACTTAGGTTTCCACTTAATCCCAACTTGTGTGAAATTGTGAAGGGCTATGGCCTATGCTTAAGTCAACTTAACCCTCGAGCAATCTGCATTCTTATTTGTTATATTTTAGTCATGAAAGCATACAATGAGCCTTCTTCCTTTGGCGAATTTTTTGATCTCTTTTCCCTTGGTCGTTCTTCACAAAATATAGATTGTGGTTTTTACTTCTTTGTTGCTAAAAAACAGCGCAAATTCTTAACGCAAATCAAACTGGCAAATGGTAAAAATTGGCGTAGTCGATATATTTTCATTAAACCACCAGAAGATGTTGTTTTCGATTTTCCCCATAAGTGGCATCAAGGTCGAGTCAAATTATCCGCTGTTCCGAGTTCGAGTTTCAGTTCCGGATTCTTGAATAGGTTGACGTCATTAAGTTTTGATCCATATGTATTAAGAGAAGAGTGTATTCTTAGCGCGGGGGGTTTATCGCCGGCGTTCTTTGAAGAAGAACATAACTTGGGTAGATGTCTACTTTTTTGCCCTTATATCTTTTCGCTCTTATTTTGTTAAATGCTAAAATTCGTTTTCCTCTTGTAGGTAGACTGCTGATGGCTAAGTTCGCGAAGTTCAACCAAGCTATGAGGAGGAAAGAGGACCGCTCCAACCATGATGCTCGTGCTAGGGATGACGAGCGTCGTTCCAATGAGAGAAATGCTAGGGATGATGCCCGCCAGTCCAGCGAAAGAAGAGGGCAAAGCTATAATCGAGGATCTCGTGCTGATGGTAACCAAGACTTAAGGCGTTCGTCGCGAGGTGGGGGCGATGCCAGCATGGCATCAGGAATCCCCTTAGATGGGCTGTCAAGTGGTGCTGCTCCAAAGAAGATTGCAACTAATGCTGAAACAGGAACTCGTGTTGGGGAAGATATGACTTCTACTCAAAAGAAGACTACACCAGATAGCGAGGTTGATGATCGTGCTTTGATAAATAAGACATCTCTTCAAAAGAGACCCGTATCTCGTGCTGAGATGGAAGACCGTGCTTGTGGAAAAAGACCCATGATTTTTGATGTTGATGGACCTCCTGCTCCGTTGGTGTTGCCACGTACGTCTTGCGGACTTCATAATATTGAACTTGGAAAGGTATCACTGAGCTTGTTTGATAGCGTGCTCACTGATTCGGATGCAATGCTCTCAACGATGAAGGCATGGCCATCCTTGAATCGTGATAAGGTTATCCGAAGGTGGACAGTTGCTGACATCTGCCGTGAAGTAGCTTTGCACGATACAGCGGTAAGATTTCGTCTTTAATCCCACTCTTTCCATATGTATACACATATGCAGCATTTGTATATTCAATCCAAGTCTTTTTTCTTGGGATGCAGGCGACGGCGTTGAAGGAGTGCCTGATGAAGCTTGCTTGGGATGCCGAGGCGACCAAAATTCAAGTTGATGACCGTTTGTCTTATGTAAAAAGGGGGCATCATGAGCTTGATGCGAGTCGCGAGGATCTCAAAAGACAACTGAAGGAAGCGTCAACTGAAGTGTGCAATGTGAGACAGTCTTGGAACTCCACCAAGCAAGAACTTGAGGCGGAGAAAAATAAGGTTGCTGATATGGCTCGTGAACTGGCACAGGTGAAAGGAGAGTTGCAAAAGGCAAAATCAGACTCCAATTATTATCTAGCAGAGAGTAAGGAATTTGAAACAGCCTTGATTGAACACAAAATCATCTCTGAGAAAGCGATCTCCGATTTAAAGCTGGAAATCGACGCACTGATCAAAGACTTAAGGGAAAAAGACAAGCTGCTTAAAGCTGCTGAGGAGAGATCTATTGTGGAAAAACCCGAGATGAAACTGAGAATCGCAAGGGAGTTCATGCGGTCACGTACTTTCGCCGAAGGCATCTATCTGAGATGCGGAAACATAGTGTTTGAGGCATTTGACCTCGCGTTGGAGCAGCTGAAAACCTTGAAGATACTTGCAGATGATTTTGATAAAAGCCTTGTGAGTGTGTGGAAGAAGGCTGATCTGACTTCCTCAGATGAGCCTGCCCCTTTGCCTTCTTTAGACGAAGATATTTTTGAGCCGCTCATTAGGGAGGAAGACCTCTGGATTGAAAAAAATGAAGACCTTACCGCTGGTGTTGATGAAAATCGTTCTTCTATGGCTTTTATCTCGCAACAAATGGATGAGCCGGTGCACGTTCCGTTCTCGAATGCTGATCTGGATGGACTAATGAATCAACTAGCATCCACGAGCGGTCTTGTTAATGAAGATTTGGTGAGGGGTAAACTGATTGACCCTAATTTTGGTGTGGCTGAGATGATGACAGATGACGGTGGTACTTCTGAAAATCCTATTGTTCCTCGTGCAGAGAATCTTCAAGATGACAGGGCTGCTCGCGAATAATTTCCCTTGTATCTTGCTGATACAACTTGATGAAGACTTCTCTTACTTTTCTTGTTCTTTGTTTTCAGTCTATTGATTTCCTTGTATTTCTGAATTGCATCGTACCTTTGTTTTGCTGAATAATATGGAATTGCCGATTTGGCATCTTTAATAAATGATTTTAGTATTCATCTTCTTGTCCTTTGTAATTGTTGTTGCCAAGACTTGTATCCTTATGCATGGAAGTGTTGGTCCATTAGTTGGCTCTCTCAATCGTTTATCGGAATTTCATCCTTTTGTTTTAATAGTTTCATGGTACTGTCTTATGAATGGTATTGATTTTGATTGCTGCTCCTTTGCTTAAAATTTGTATAATGATAGAGACTCGCTGTCTCTCTTCCCGTAGATGTATTCATGTAGGTGTAATGATAGAATCTTGTTGTATCTCTTCGAAAATCTGGAGCAATATGACATGAAGCTCATGCTCAACGATGGAAGCAGTCTGCGCATTCTTATGGAAACCGGTCGTAAATCCATGAAGAAAATTTTCAAATCACCTATGGCTTACTTCATTAGAAATAAGACTCATGAGGCTTTCTATCCATGTATGGCATTCATTTTTAGTCTTCCTCAACTGGAGCAGTTTTTCAAAGGAGTGCCGAAGAACTGGCATTTGACAGATTTCAAAGCACTTTGCGCAGTCCCACGGAAATAGCCATAACTCGCTCCACATATTTTCAAATGACCTATGGCCTATTTCATTAGAAAGAAGACTCATGAGGCTTTCTATCCATGTATGGAATTCATTTTTAGTCTTCCTCAATTAGAGCAGTTTTTCAAAGGAGTGCCGAAGAACTGGCATTTGACAGATTTCAAAGCACTTTGCGCAGTCCCACGGAAATAGCCATAACTTGCTCCACATATTTTCAACTGTCCTATGGCCTATTTAATTAGAAATAAGACTCATGAGGATTTCTATCCATGTATGGAATTCATTTTTAGTCTTCCTCAATTAGAGCAGTTTTTCAAAGGAGTGCCGAAGAACTGGCATTTGACAGATTTCAAAGCACTTTGCGCAGTCCCAAGGAAATAGCCATAACTTGCTCCACATATTTTCCAATGACCTATGGCCTATTTCATTAGAAATAAGACTCATGAGGCTTTCTATCCATGTATGGCATTCATTTTTAGTCTTCCTCAACTGGAGCAGTTTTTCAAAGGAGTGCCAAAGAACTGGCATTTGACAGATTTCAAAGCACTTTGCGCAGTCCCACGGAAATAGCCATAACTCGCTCCACATATTTTCAAATGACCTATGGCCTATTTCATTAGATAGAAGACTCATGAGGCTTTCTATCCATGTATGGAATTCATTTTTAGTCTTCCTCAATTAGAGCAGTTTTTCAAAGGAGTGCCGAAGAACTGGCATTTGACAGATTTCAAAGCACTTTGCGCAGTCCCACGGAAATAGCCATAACTTGCTCCACATATTTTCAAATGACCTATGGCCTATTTCATTAGAAAGAAGACTCATGAGCTTTCTATCCATATATGGCATTCATTTTTAGTCTTCCTCAATTGGAGCAGTTTTTCTAGAGAATCTGAGCCTTCTTTTGGCTGCACTCTGAAACTTGAAGTTGAGACTACCACCTTCTTGAAGCCTTTTTTCCATGATTCTCTCTTATATTCCGTGGTCATATAAAGGTGTCGGACCGTGCTGGTAGGACAATATTTCGAGATGTGATGAGTCTTTGAATTACAGAAGTTGTTTGCTTGCTCGTCCTTGTCTCCAAATTAGATTGCTTGCTCGTCCTTGTCTCCAAATGTCTTCATTTTATTTTTATCAATATGGCTTACGCGACGGTCTACTTTATGTGGTATTTGACCAATAGGCTGTGTAACTTGTTCGGTCCGGCAAGGCTTATGTTATGTGCCTACTTTATGGGATTCTCACCCAATAGGCTCTTCACCTAGTTTGGCTCGGTAGGGCTTACGTTATGTGCCTACTTTATGGGATTCTCACCCAATAGGCTATTCACCTAGTTTGGCTCGGTAGGGCTTACGTTATGTGCCTTCTATTGCTGTGGTATTGTACAATCTCCATTGTTTGTCTGATTGAGCCATCAAACGATGCGAAGTAGTACATCAATCAGTGATTTGCGGAGATCTGCACAGAAAAAACAAAGTGATGGGCCGGAAAGATTTTTTATTTATTTTAAGACTGCACTTGCGGCCACGACAAGCTGCCTACGTATCCCTTATAATTGGAAATCAAGTCGCCGTAGTTCATTAGAGTTTTAATTACATCGAGTCCCACAAGTCGGGACCTCGCTCATTCGCAAAAATTAAAGCTACTTATAAACTACGGCCATCTGTATAATCAGATGCTTTTATTAATCCACTAATTATGTCTCTTGCAGATTGTCTATTGCTGGAACCTCATGTGTAGTATCGGCGCAAGTTCTGAATATTCCAAGGCCTTTTCAAAGCCTTCCCGGCCATAGAAGTCATATAGTAATATCCCTTTGCACTTGCTTGGATTACTTTGAACGGACCTTCCCATGTTGGTTGTAACTTGCCAACGTGCTTACGTGCTTCCACCTTTCGCAAAACCAAGTCGCCCACTTGGAAATCTCTAAAGCGAAACTTGCGGTCGTAAGCTTTAGCCATCACTATCTTGTTTGCTAACGAGCATTGGTACGCCTCTTCTCTGACTGCTCCAATCATGTCCAAGTCCTCTCTTCTCAGTCTTGCTGCTTCTTCATGATTGTATGTTTCCATTCTATGTGTTGTCATGCCAGCTTCAACCGGTATCACTGCCTCCGAACCGTAGACCAACAAGAAAGGAGTCTCTCCCGTTGCTCGCTTTGGTGTTGTCCTATACGCCCACAAGATGCTCGGTAATACTTCTGGCCATGCTCCCCCAATATGTGTCAAACGCTTCTGCAGATAATCTTTTAGTGTTTTGTTTGTTGACTCCACTTGCCCATTAGCTTGTGGATGCGAGACGGCGGTGAAATGTTGCTTGATTTTTAGCTCCTCGCACCAAGAAGTAATCTCTGAACCCGTGAATTGCTTCCCATTGTCCGATACTATCACTCTAGGAAGACCAAATCGGCAAATGATGTTGCGCCAATTGAATTCTATCATGTTCTTCTCTGTAATAGTAGCCAAAGCCTCAGCCTCAGCTTATTTAGAGAAATACTCAACTGCTACCACCATAAATCGCTTCCCGTTCTTCGCAGCAGGGAGAGGTCCAACAATATCAATTCCCCATTGATCAAACGGGCAAGTCGCCTCCAATGGGTGCAAAAGTTGGGCTGGTACATGAGTAGAATGTGCATGTAATTGACAACTCTTACACTTCTTCACAAATTCGATCGCATCCTTGAACAAGGTAGGCCAATAGTATCCTTGCCTCATGATCTTCTGGCCCAGGGATCTCCCGCCAGCATGATTGCCACAACATCCTCCATGTACTTCGTCCATCACATATTCAGCTTGCCTAGGGGTCAAACACTTCAACAATGGTCCCTCAAACGACCTCTTGTATAGTTCTCCATTGAAAATAACAAAGCGGGCTGAGTTGTACCTCAATCTTCTTAACGCCAATGGGTCACTTGGCATGACTCCATCTTTCAGATATCGGATAATATCATCCTTCCAACTTGGTTCTTCCATTACCGGTAAAATGAACTCCATTGCAACAGCTTTATCCATACTGCGGGTCTTACCAATGGCTGGTTTGTCGGCTGCCAGAAGCACCACTCTCCGCTCTATGTAAACATCAGTAGAGCTAGCAAATCTTGATAAGGCATCCGCCTTGGTGTTTTCAGACCTCGGTATTTGGCTAAGGGTGAGCACCGTGAAAGACTCTACTTCCTCTTTCAGTTTAACCAGGTACTTTATCATAGTCTCCTCCTTGGCTTCATACGTGCCAATGAATTGATTCGCCACCAGCTGGGAATCCGTGAACACTGCCAGATGGGTAATCCCTAGAGATTTGCACATTCCAATTCCAGCCAGTATCGCCTCATATTCAGCTTCGTTGTTGGTCACCGCAAAGTTGAGGCTGACTGCATACTCATATTCCCTTCCTTCGGGGGACCGTAAATAAATCCCTAGTCCTCCCTTTGAAGTAGTTGCGGATCCATCTACGTGAAGTGTCCATGGAATAGTGGACAAGTCTCCCTCTACGTTCAACACTTGATCCTGTACGGTTACTTCTTCTCTTCCAAATGCTTCAGCGACGAAGTCAGCCAAGACTTGCGCTTTGATCGCCACCCTTGGTTTGTACTCAATGCCATACTCACTAAGTTCGATGGCCCACTTGATCAATCTTCCTGATGTTTCTGGTTTTGTCAGCACTTTCTTTAATGGCTTGTCCGTTAAAACAACAATTGGATGCGCTTGAAAGTATGGTCGCAGCTTCCTTGCCGTATGCACTACGGCAAGAGCAAATCTTTCAATCTCAATATAGTTCAACTCAACTCCATGTAGCACTTTGCTAATGTAATATACAGGTAGATGATGGTTCCCCTCTGCGCGTACCAAGACAAAACTAATAGCATTGGGAGAAACTGCCAGATAAAGGTATAAAGTCTCTCCTTCGGTTGGCTTTGCGAGAAGAGGTGGCGTTGCCAAATACCTCTTGAGTTGTTGAAAAGCGTTTTCACATTCTTCGGTCCACTCAAAATTTCTGTTCTTTTTCAAAATTTTGAAAAAAGATAGGCTTCTTTTGGCTGACACAGAGATAAATCGCCCAAGCGCCGTCAATCGTCCTAACAAACATTGCACATCTTTCACGGTGCAGGGAGATGGTAACGTGATCACAACTTCAATCTTGTCAGGGTTAGCTTCGATTCCTCTTTGATTTACCACATAGCCCAAGAACTTACCACCGTTCACGCCAAAAGTGCACTTCTTTGGATTTAGCTTCATTCCATAAAGTCGCATGATAGCAAACGCCGCGCGCAAGTGATTGACATGATCCTCAGCTTTAATGTTTTTCACAAGTATATCATCTATGTAGACCTCCATTGTCTTCCCGATGTTATCGTAGAACATCTTCGCTACTAGACGCTGAAAGGTGGCGCCAGCGTTTTTAAGCCCAAAAGGCATCACACGATAACAAAAAACTCCTCTATCAGTCACAAAAGCCGTTTTTGACATATCGTACACGACCATCAGAATCTGGTGAAAACCGCTCTGTGCATCTACCATGCTCAATAGAGCGCAGCCAGCCGTCGAGTCTACCAACATATCAATCCTCGGCAAAGGGAAAGGATCGCGTGGGCAATGCTTGTTCAGATCTGTGTAGTCTACACACATCCTCCAATCTCGATTGGCCTTAGGCACCAAGACAATATTGCTCAGCCATTCAGAGTATCGCACCTCGTAGATGTGCCTCGCTACAAGTTTTTTGTCCACCTCCTTCTCAGCAGCCAAATTCTTTTCCTTACTGAAATTTCTCTTCTTTTGGCGGATAGGTTTTGCCTGGGGGTCTACATTCAGCCTGTGTACTACTATTCTAGGGTCTATTCCCTTCAAGTCTTCGTCTGTCCATGCGAAAATGTCAAAATTCTCGCATAAGCAAGCGATCATTTTCTCTTCAATCTCCTTCGGCATGCGCGTGCCAATGCGGGTGACCTTGCTCGGATCATCTCTTACAAGTGATATTTCTCGAAATTCCCCTAAGGGTTCCACCTTGTTATTTTGCGCCAGCTGTGCCTTGTACTTCTTCAATCTCTTGTTCTCCTCTTCCTCTGGAATCAAGGTCTCAACACCTTCTTGCACCTCGATCTCCCTAAGGACCTTAGGCTTCTTGGCATTCTTCTGCGTCTCAGTAATGTTTACCATCGCCATATCTTGACAGATAGTGTTAAGCATATTCACTTCCTCTTTCCTACTCGGTCTTAGAGAGGCTATATATGACTTCCAAGCTTCCTTGTGATCACCTAACACTTCACCAATTCCTCCCGGAGTAGGGAACTTCATCTTTTGATGGTAGGTGGATGCTACAGCTCTGAACTCGTTCAATCCAGGTCTCCCAACAATAACGTTGTAGGTGAACGGCGTATCAACTACTAGATATTGTAGATTTCGAGTGCGCCTGGTTGGATGGTTTCCAAAAGATGTTTGCAAAGTCACCACCCCAATTGGCATCACAGTTGCTCCTCCGAACCCATATAAAGGCGTCGACACTTTCTGCATGAAATTTTCACCTAACGCCATTCTTTCCAATGTCTCATAAAAGATGATGTTCGCTGAACTTCCGTTATCAACTAAGACCTTACGCATCGTATAGTTTGCAATGTCAACACTTACCACTAGGGGGCAATTTAACAGTCGTGCCTCAGCTACTTGAGGGTCCAATTGTTTGCGATCCGTTTCATCAAAAGTGATAGACTCATCCAATTCTTCCACCATGGCGATCAAGGACGCGTCTCTTTGGAATACGCTTTTACTCAATTTCCTCATGATTTTATCCCTCGCATGGTTGGAGTCAGCACCCGTTGGTCCTCCAGAAATCATATTAATCACTCCCCTCACTGGGAGATTTTCTTCTTCCTCACGTCTTGCAGGCACCTCAATCCTCCGCTGCTCCTCAACACGAGTTACATCATCTGTTCTTCCTCGCTTAGCTGATGGACTATCTCTTCTTTGATCTCGCACGTACTCAGCCAAGTGTCCCTCTTTAATCAACCGTTCAATTTCTGCAAAAAGGGCTCTACATTGCGATGTATCATGCCCATTTTGCTGGTGGTAGCGGCAATATTCCTTGGATTTCCGCATATCTTCAGTCTCTCTAAATTGTCGTGGTTTTCTCATCAATCCTCGTTGATTGGCTACAGCGTACACCTCCATTATATTTCTGTTCAGTGGAGTGTAATTCACAGGAGATCTACCTCGCCTTCTGTCACTTCTGTCTCTATCTCGACCATTTCGCCATGGCCTATCATTTCTGCGAGTATCATTTACCTTCTGTTTCCCTGGGTCGCGGTATTCACCCTTGCTAATCAGATTCAACTCCTCCACTTCCATCTCTTGGCGCAACCTTTGCATAATTAGTTCAACAGTAGGAGGAGGACAACGCACAAGATCATTCGCCAACTCTCTGTTCCTCAACGTCTTGAACAAGATTCCTCGGATAGTTCTGGGTGATGGAGTTTGCACCTTCAACATCTCAACATTAAATTTCTTTGTATACTCGTGCAATGTCTCCCTCTCCCCTTGCTTCAACTGGCATAGATAATCTGGGTCCAACGGATCCACTGAGAGAGTAGCAAACTTAGAGCGAAACATATCACGTAGTTGTTCGTAGCTATAGATGGTTCCAGGTGATATGCGCGCAAACCATTCCTGCGCCACACCGACCAATGTTATGGCAAAAAGTCTTGCTTGAACCCTAGTGTCATAGCCTCCCAGGCTTAGAATGCCATCTAGTACATGTAGGTGTGATGCCGGATCAGTGGTGCCATTGTAATTGGGCATCTTTGGAATATCTTGACCTCTTCCCAAGACAACCCTTCGTAACTCCTCACAGAAAGGTGAAGGCTCGGTAATCCTACCATCATTCTGATTATAACCCATCGATCTTCTTCTATCTTCTACGTACCCGGCTGGAGTTGTCTCACGATGGTTGTGGTGATGCTCTCTTCTAGTAGGACTACGATATCTTCTATCGTACCTCTCAGTTGTTTCGATGTGTCTTTCTCTTCGAGCTCTATCATACGAGTTTACCTCATCCTCTCTATCAATACGCCTTCCGCGTGGTTCAGGGGTTCTTCGTTCATCATTCAACCTTACATGCTGAGCCGCCCCTCGCATGTGGGTCATCCTGAGTGATCGTGAGTTTGCTGCTTCTGGCCTAGGTGAACGCCTTTGAGTTTGTTCCGCTGTACGAGCCCCATGTGAACGAGAGTTCTGTGCAAGCTGCTCTGTCCTGGCTCGAGTCTCAAGTCGAGTAGTTGGTGCCAGTGGTGCGAAGGGTATCGCTCCTTCAAGTGTTGCTTGCAGTGCTTGGATCAGTTGCGCCACGTGCTGTGGCGGCAATGGATTAACAATCGCGTCTATGGCCTGCTGACCTACTGCCTGGGCAGCTGCCCCGAGGCCTTGTTCCGAAACAGGTGTTTCGCCCCTATGCTGACTTGGAAGATTATTAGCCACCCCTTCATCCCGTGCCGATGTTTCTTGTTGTTGGTTGAGGGTTGTCGCATTAGCCCTTTCAGATGCTATGGTTCTAGTCATGGTTCAATAATTTGGGTGTTCCCTTCACAGTGCACTTAGTGGTTTCCCACAGACGGCGCCACTGAAGCAGGGTGATTTTGTCCTGCTGACTAAGCACTCCACCTCAGACTAACTCAAGCTCCGTGCTGGTGCTGAGTTAGCTTTTGAGTTCGAGAAACCTACACTTAGAAACACGAAAATGTGAACTAGCCGGATGCCCCGGCGAAGGCACTCCGACGCTCAAGTCAGAAAGAAACTAGACTTCTGAAATCTAGAGAGAGAAAGCTCTGACTTAGAGAGAGAAAGTAAAAAATGAGAATTGTCTCTCTTTTGCCTTCAGATGAGGGGGTATTTATAGGTACCTCATGGGCCAGACGATGGGCCTGGGTTGATGGGCCAGTTGATGGGCCTGACCCATGCATGCATCATGATGGACTTATGTTGAGCCTAGGGAGGCGACGACCTGCGAGGGCGACGACTTGAAGAGGTGGCGTCCCGAAGATGCGACGACCTATGGACGACCTATGGAGGTGATGTCCTAAGAAGGTGACGACTTGAAGAGGTGGCGTCCCGAAGATGCGACGACCTATGGACGACCTATGGAGGTGATGTTCTGAGCAGGTGACGACCTGTGAAGGCGACGACCTATGGAGGTGGCGTCTCGATAAGGCGACAAGGCGACGACCTATAGAGGCGGCGTCTCGATAAGGTGACAACGATTGGTACACTTTGTTGTGTGACACGTGGTCGGATGAATGATTTCCAAATATTACAACCAAAATATGGCACACCAGAGTGCTTTATCTAAATGGTGTCGACACAAGACCGAGTGATATTACTAACATTTGTACCGCTATTACTTGGCTGAGAATTTGATCCTGGAATACTAGGGGTGTGCACAATGGATCGGATAATCGTTCAAATCATTCAATTTTTGGATCGGATCAAATATTTTATCCAATTGATTTTTGTTCTAGGATCGAACCCTTCTTCTATTTGATCCTTGATTTCAGAAGTTAAAAACCGAAACTACTAATCAACTTAATGTGTAAATTTTAAATAAATATGTATGTAGTAGTATATTAAAGACATAATTATTGAAAATGCCTTGTAACTCTTGCATTTTTTTGCTCTGTAACTTTTGGGCCCGAAAAAAATTCCCAATAACTCCCATTTTTTCGCCTAAATCTTCAGCGGCCCGGGATGTTAAAAATACCCTGTAACTTATAATTCAGGGCATTGTTAATAATTTGACAATTTTATTTATAGTTTTTATATTAAATCTTTAACAACTTAAAAACTATAAGTAAAAATATTTAATAAACTGAAAATTAAGAGTAATATTATTTTAAACAATTTTTTTTACTAAAAACTAAGAGTAATATTACCTTAAACAACAAAATACAAAAAAAATGTATATTTTTTCCTAATACATGAATTTAATTAAAATGATTACCTTAAGATATTTAATACTAAATATTACACACGAATATATTAAAATGATATATATATTTTCAATTCGTCAATAGAATTAACTTTATTTATCCAAATTATAAAACTTGTCATATAATTCTAATTTAAATAACTTAATTTCTCAACAACTAATAAACTTAAAAAAAAAGACAGGAAAAAGGAAAGCAACAAGAAATAGAAAAAGAAAACGCCCTAGTTTTATAACTTGTTTGCAATGAGGCATCAGTACAAGTTGCAGAATTATGTTGTGCCTGATGTAAATGGAGATGGAGAGGTTAAGGAAAAGAATCAGGAAATAGTGATGACTACAAGTATTGACGCAGAGAAGAAATTGGTTGCTCTTGCAACAGAGGAACCTTAGAGGTTTGATAGTGTATAATCTTTTTCACTGAGCTGTTATAATTCATTCATGGTATAACGTTAAAACTGTTAAAAGCATGCAACAACTTTAGCAGCAAATAGTTCAATCCATTCTTGTGTAACCATGTGAAAAGTTTGAATATGATCTCAAACTATTCTAAATTCTTGTCATGGTGCCGAAGTATTCAAATATCACAACACATAAAGGTGAAGTGACGTGAAAGGACAATACAAGTTTTATGAACATTTTCACCAATAAGTTCCTGGATACATGTACACACCATTCTCCATAACCGTTTGAAGTCGTGCACATATTTGTCAATCATCTCCAACTCCTCGTTAATATACTCGATTTCAGGAGTCCTTTTGGTGCAGAGAAAACATCAAGTAGTAGACCGAACTACCTCATGAGATGTTCTTATCTTTCCCTTGTTGTTGTTGCCAAACATTTGATCGTTGATCTCATCCGAAACAGCATCGACTTTGAAAGCCGCATATCTGAGCTGCCGCAGCCAATGTTTGTTGTCGAGCTCCTGCAGTACTTGGACATAAGAAAAGTAATCCTGAATTGTAAGCCGCGACTCTTTTAGATTTTCCTTGGCCTTCACTAAACCGCAGATGCAACCAACGTCTTTCATGGTTCTGGAAACCACCCTATCTACTAAAGCTTCAAAGGCAGTGTCACCCACAAAACCTTCTTCCATTTTTTCACTTAAGTATGAATTTTTTCAATCACACTACTAATAAGATTATTAATATTGAAGAACGAATAAGTAAGCTTTCGAATTCATACACACCTTTGATGTTTGAGCAAGATGGTTAGCAAAGTGATACATTTCGTTCAGTTAAATGATTTGGTACTTGAGCTTTATACAATTGATCGTATTAGCCCTTACAATTCAAAATTCATACAACAGTTTGATGTCAAATTGCACCTCAACACTTTATAAAGGAATCATTATTAGTTCATAGTTTTTGTTACAAGCAGAATTGCAGAAACATCACTTGACATATTATAGACCCTGTAGGCTTAAATTCATTCTACACTTGAGCACACAGATTATTTGTGTGATTTCTATAACACAAAAAGTGGTTTATCCAAAATAATAAATGCGCAAAACCACACAATATATTTTTGATATTCATGGAATTTCATTAACAAGATCAAATATTTCACAAATAGTAACCATTATCACTTTGCCTGCAGTACTTGGGCATCAAACCATCAGAATAACTTTCATCGCATCTTGTATGCACAACGCATCCAAAGCAGAAGTCGAAGACCGAACTCAGAAATATGATTTGTTCACTGATACTCGTTGCTTATATACTTGACAAGCCTAGTTTATAAGCACAGCTTACCTGACAGAGAAAAATGCAACCAAGAAAGAATTGATTCAAGAAGATTCCGTATGCGTTAAATTGTACATAGAATCGATTCAAGAAAGAATATTACGAAGAAGCAGTAACTACCGGAGTCATTATAAAAAATAACATACCGCTTGTTCTTGTTCCTCAAGGATGGAGCTGTTATGACAAACAGAGCATCAAACAAATTTTAACAGTATTATATCACCACAGGAATCAGATTGGTGGTGCAATATATAAACCTGCAATCAAGTGAAAACGCATCCTTAATTAATTACACGTCAATGAAAACTTATGATCACCATAAAGTACAATTATTATTACTATTATTAACAGCAAATACATGCGTAAAGATGACGATGATACCAAAAACTTACTGATGAAATCAAATGAAACTGTCAGTTTATAACAACATCTGGAATGTGGGCAATCTTGGACCACTCTGAATTATCACTCGAGTTGCTGCATCTCTCTTTTAACAGCGGACACCCTTCAATCCTTAAATGTTTTAATTTGTTGAGCCGCTGAATTGCTTCCTTAGAAGGCAAGTGCATCAGCTTTGTGCAGTCCACAAAGCCCAATTTTTTTAGCGAAGACAAGTTCCCGAGCCATTCAGGCAAAGCTTCTATTAATCCAAAATGATATAGCTGTAATTCTACTAATGCAACGAGGTTCTGGAGCCCCTTCGGCAAAACTTCCGTATTCTCATTTCCAGACAAAGATAGACTTCGGAGGGACTGCATACCTCTGAGAATATTAATGAAGGAATCAAAATCAAATGAATCAGAAAATTGACCAATGCCCAAGGACCGCAAGTTACTAAGAGAGCTGAACTCCAGGCCCAGGGGGAAATTCATCAATTGCGGAAGATTCACAATGTATAAGCCGTTTAGATGCGTCATTCTGAAGAGACAAGCCAACACCTCGGAAAGATTCGTCAAATTTGGCAAGTTAACCAATGTGAGGCGCCCAAGTTGTTTCGCACAAGACTCCAACATTTCAATTGGAATAGTAGTCAGCTCTTGGCAATGTACAATTGCTAAAGATTGAAGAGCAAGGAGTCCACCTTGTGATTGTCCACCACTTCGATATGGAATTGACTTTAGTTTTGGGCAATCGGAAATGTTCAATCTCTTTAGAGACTCTAATGTTTGTAAATCATTAGGTAATTCTCTTAATTCTTCACAACGCCCTATAGACAAGTATTCAAGGAATGGTCCAACACCTAAGAAGCTTGGGAAAAGATGTGTTAAGTCGGGACATCTGGATATATCAAGAGATGTGAGATTGTTTTTGACAAAAAGTCCATCTGGAAGACAAACCAATCCCGACATAGCACCGATTGCAAGTTGTTTGAGAGAGCTTAGACCGCCATCGCATATATTTACCAGTGGTAAACAACTATCCACTCCTATAATAACCAACCTCATGAGGTCTGCAAAATTACTCGGAGCACTCTTCAACTGAGGGCAATTCTGAATTTCCAGGTAATCAAGGCAAGGAAACACTGTAGTTGCTTCTGCAGTTACCCACTCTGTGAGGCTTGGCATGCCAATCAACCCCAAATGCTCGAGTGACGGAAATATACTGTTGGATGTCTGGTTGCAATTCTCATTGCCATAGAATCTAAGCCCTAAAGATTTCACATTAGGCAGACGATCCAAAACAAGATGCTTCAGATGTGGGAGGTGGCCGAGCATTGGAACTTCTTCACATAGGTGGCAACATGACAATTCAAAAGAAACCAGATTGCTAAGTTCTATCCACTGGTCACTGATTGCATTGTAAACTGCCATTTTCATAGTCCACAAAGGGAAAATCATGCCTTTGTATCCTTGAATCGTAAAGCCCTTCAAATTTTTGGGAGGTTGTAGGCCTTCCAACACACTCTTGTCATTAGCTTCGCTTCTCGTTGATTCACTCCACACAAAATCTAACTGGAATATGTTTGCTTTTTCACATAAGTTTGCACGTGTGGCCTCTTCTTTACTACTAACCTTATCAAGATTTTGAATCCTTAGTTTTCCTCTAAGATTTTTCAAGCTTCCAAGCTCTCCAATTTCACAGCCCTTTTCATGGCCTACATTGTAATACGGCAATGTTTGAAGACATGTTAACTTCCCAATCCCAGGAGGTAGTTCTATTGAGCCAATATGAAGATGCCTCAAACTAATTAAGTAAATTATTGTGTTTGGCAACTTCTTCCTTGATCCTATCCATAGAGTCTGCAAGTTATAGAGTTTGCCGATCGAGTCTGGTAAACTTGCAATTGCTTTGCTTGATATTTCGAGATATCTTAAATGTATTAGATTACCAATTTGAGTTGGCAGCCCTTTAATATCATCTCCCACCAATTTTAGAACATGCAAACACTTGAAGTCTGAAAACATGTTGTGTACAATCATACCTTCAAAGAACAATGTCCGTACATATTTTGCTTGTTGTTGTGCGATGGAAAATGGCTCAGCCTTACCCAAGGATAGATATCGAACTTGATGCATATCATTTGAAACGCTAATTTTCATGCCTGAAAGTGAACAAGCAAGATCGTGCACAAGGTCGTGCATCTTACAGTGTAATATATTGCCATACCGATCTCTCTCAACATCTTGGAATAAAGAGTTCTGCAAGAGATGGTTGAAGAACATGTTACCCAAAGTCTCCAAATCATTTTCTTCGGCGGTTTGGAGAAATCCTTCTGCCATCCAAAGCTGGATTAGTTGTTCTCTGTCAATCTCAAAGTCTTGTGGGAAAATAGAACAATATGCAAAGCACTTTTTGAGTGATGAGGAGGGCAGACGATCGAAGCTCAACTTTAAGATTTTCATAATATAACTTTCACCCTGACCGAAGTGTAATAGTTGAGTATCTAGAATCGAGAGCCACTTTTCTTTGGAGTTACCTGTCAGTAAACCTCCAACAACTTTGGCTGCTAGGGGTAGACCTTTACATTTCTGTGCTATACGTTTTCCAATTTCTTCAAACTTCACAGGGACGTCGGCTCCTTTGAAAGCTTTTGCTTTTATAATGGACCAGCAAGAATCTTCTGTCAAAGGATCCAAATGATATACAGAAGACGTTTGCACGAGTGATGCAACTTTTTCCTTTCTCGTAGTTACAATGATTCCATTGCCTCTGGCTGAAGTAATCCCGGATAAGGAATTTAAGAAATCCTCCCACTTGTCGGACTCATCACTCCATACATCATCAAGGATAAGCAAATACCTCTTATCTCCCAAGTGTTGTTGAATCCTTTTCAGAACCCCTTGTCGAGATACTTCACAACTCTCTCCGGTGGATGATTGTAGAATCATCTTAAAAAGGGTCACCACGTCAAAAGTATGTGAAACATACACCCAGATCTTCTTGTCAAAATGAGTATTAATCTTTTCGTGGTTAAATACTTTTCGAGCCAAAGTGGTCTTTCCGAGTCCTCCCATGCCAACAATAGGAATGATAGAAAAGACTATCTCAACTGGAGCGGAAACTAACATGTCAACAATGTTTGACACATCGTTCTCCCTTCCCACGACTATTGGGTCGATGGCAAATGCGTCAGTTTCTCGATTCAAAGGTCCATGATCAGTTGAGTGAAGACTGAAAACATGTGACGCCATGACTGCCGTGTGAAGGCCAAAGCTCTGAGCATCTTTGTTAATTATCTCCAACTCTTTATTAATATCTTTGATTTTATGAGCCATTTTTAAGCGGCGAACCAAAGAAATAGAGTTGACCTTAACTTCCTTGCTCGGGTTGGCGACCTTTTGGCTGAGAAGATGATAGTTGATCTCATCCAACACAGCATCGGCTTTGAAAGTGAGAGACTCAAGGCGTTGCAGCCAACGGTTGACGGCTTTGTTGTGGAGCTTCTGCAGCTCAGCATCGGACAAGTAATCCTGAATCATGAGCAGCGAGTCTTTTAGCTTCGCCAAGTCATTTTTGAAACCAGTGATGAGATTAATCTCTTGCATGGATTTTGTTAACAAGTTTTGTAGTAAAACTTGGATGGTAGCACCTATAGCAGCCCCAGCAACAGTTTCTTCCATTCTTTCAGTTATTACAAGTTTTTTTGAAGATATTACAAGTTTAATTCACACACAGAGAGTTATAGAGAGGAGAGGAAATTGGAGGAAGAGATCAGAATATGTCAACGGCATTATTGGTGGTGGTGGTGTTATTATTATAAACAAGAAACATCAATTCGATATAATGAAAAAATATTGGAAGGGGCCAAGTCTTACACATTTGCTCCGAAATTACAAGGGAAAAAGGCAGTCAACTACTAACCTCTACCCTCAGATAAATAAAAAGGCGAAATGAATTAAAAACAATAATAATTCAAGTTGACATTTTTACATATTAATTATTAGTTTATTACACACTTGAACACAGAGATAATTCGTGTATTTCCAACTAATTCTAACGTACCAACTAGTTTACCAAAAAAAAAAACGTACCAACTAGGGGCTTGATTTGTCGTTTATTACCGAAAATATTATTCTATATTCCTGGCTGAAAGAGTTCAATTTTTAACTACCAAAAATTTCAAATACCAGAACGCATTAAGTGAAAGGATACAGAATTTCATTAACAATAGCAAATATTTCCAATAAATAAGTTTCTTAATACATGTACACAACAATCTCCTAACACCTCAATATGCCTGCAATAATACTCAGCGAGCATCAAACCATTAGATTAATATAAGTTTCATTTCATCATCATATGCGTGTAAGCTTCCAAAGCAGCATTGTCGAGGACTTAACCCAGACATGTGGTTCTGAAAATCAGACAATCAATCATTAGTTCTTCTCAATCTCTGCCCTCTGGAAAGCTTGACCACATTTTTCACAGTGGATATGGCTTTCAACTTCTTCAGTCCTAAGTACAACCCCGCAACCAGGATGCTTGCAAACAATATTATGTCTAATACAATAGGCTTCATGAAGTGCGACTGTCCTAAGAGGTATATAACGTTTACAGTACCGCATTCTACAGTATAGACACTACCAACTGACGATGAAGATGTAGCATGCTGGCCCGACTTTTGCATGGAAATGTCTTCAACAGTTATTGACACCAGAATCTTGGAGGTCCCCTTGAAGCCATATACCGCAACGCTATAATTCCCAGGTCCCATGTTAGGATCCTCAGCGCCCAGCACCAATTTTTTTGAACCAATGTCATGAGACGACCAATTGTGTTGGTGCGTGTTGGGAACAGAAGGGGATGCCTCGAGACATACAAATCGGTATCTCCATCTTGTTCTACTGGCTCTAAGTTAACTACAATTTTTGCTTCCTTGGAAGAAACTCTTTTCCAAGTATCCTCATCCACAGTGAACTTATAGTATCGGTAGTTTCCTTCACTAACCACACCAGAGTCGGGCTTTCCGAGAATGAGAGGTCTCAGCACATGCTGGTTTGTTTTTTCTTCAGTCTCAGGACCCATGATGTCAACCTCAATATCCATTTCCAAAACAGATACGCTAGAGGAAGGTTTCAACTCAAGAACACGCAAATGGTACTTTAAGACACCATGATTAACGGTGAGCGTATCCCCTTGGGAAAGAGTTGCATGCTTGCGAAGGCTCGTCTCCAGATCTGCCTTGTGATTAGGAATGTCAGAAAAGCCAGATTCAATTGTTTGAAGCTTGGCGTAAGCCCCCTTTGGCAGCCAAACGTAACTCACTTCCACCATCGCAGTGTTTTGAGCGTCCGAAGGGAATAAGTTACTCCAACAATGCAGAGGAAGAGCTACGAAACCTTCATCCGCCGTGAACTCCAACACACCAGCATGTGTCTTCTTAGACAATCCTTCCCCGGAACTCTCTGGACCTGAACCTTGATGAATTAAGGATAACGAGAAATGCAGCAGACCTTTGTCGAAAGCTCCTTGATCAGACAACTCCGTGAAACAGGAAGGCGGCAGTTTGATCTTATCCCCGCTACCCTGATACGGTATAGCTTTCAGAATACGAGAAAACCTAACTCCCCGTCCAGCCAGCAAACTCTCTTGCTCTAGCTGATCAGCCTAAAGAAAGATACATAGATTAACGTTTAATCAGATCGAAATTCGAAATTCGAAATTCGAACTCCGAGCAAATTTCTAATCTCAAAAGACCAAAAGCATGCTTCTACATTACAATTCCATAAGGAATTCATATCTCCGCCAATCATGAAAAAGGCAACTATATCAACATCGATTTTCAGATTAATGAAGCAAAAAATCTGAAATATCAAATCAAATCTTTTTTGTATGACTTAGGAACTCGTAGCCGCCATCCTTCAGGTGTGCAACCTCAAATTCACGCAATAGCCAGCAAATCTCACCAATCACGCCAATCATCAGGCGAACCACACTAAGCTAACAATGGGCACACAGACCTCGAATGCCCTAAAACTATCAAAGCTACAATTTAGCATATAACTTATCTTACAAACAGTTGACAAAAACCAATTAAACACATAACAGGTCAATAACTAATCATAACAACAACCACAAACACTAATCTTCTAACAAAAATAAGATATTGAAAAACAGGAGAATAATCGAACCTTAGCTTCGGCCTCGGCGGCGTCGATGCGGCGGTTCCTCTGAGTGTTACGGCTAGAGCTCAAGATTGGATTTTTAGGAAATGAGGCGATTGAATTTCGAATTTGGCTGAAGGATTGGATCCAAAGCGACGACGTTTTACTTTGTGGGAGAAACGACGACGTTTTGTTATTTATTATTTCCGTTTTTTATTTTTCATTGTTGTCGTCCTTTAGAGAAGTACGCTTCTTATTTCTATTAGTTGTACGAGTTTGTGCGTTGACGTCACCCATGTGGGGCTATTTAGCCGTTTGATCACACAGTGGCATTTTTATGAAAATTACAATTAATCTCTTCTATTTCTCTCTCTTTCGAATTCACTGAATTCTTCTCTCTTGAGGAGCAAACCCTAATTACTGGGTGAGCTGCTCGTTGCTAACATTGGCCTCAGAGCTGAATCCTGGTGCGCACTCTGATATGGTGAAACTTGGAAGTCATGCTTCACGGTTAGATATACTGGAACAAGACCGCGATGAAATTAGAAATGATGTTAAAGAAATTAAAGAACTCTTGTTACAAATAACGTTGCAGAAACAAAATGAGTCAAAAAATGATGATGTGCAGGGTGAGAATTCACACTCTAACAGAAACTCGTTTGGTGCGGGCATGTTGGGTAACCCAAATGGGTTCCCAAAACCTAGAATGGACTTTCCAAAATTTGAAGGGGATGACCCGAGGGGTTGGATTCGCCGTAGTAACAAATTTTTCTTATTAAATAATATGTCTGATTTTGAAAAAATTGTCACTGCTGGTATTCATATGGAAGGGAGGGCTGAACATTGGTATATGGATCATATTGAGGGTAAAGAGGCTATGTGTTGGCACCTCTTTGCTGGGATGGTCATTGAGCGTTTCACATCAGCTAAGGGTGAGAATTTGATTGGGGAGTTTAACAAGCTTCACCAGATCACTACTATGGATGATTATATCATGAGGTTTGATGAGTTAAAATCATTCATTGGACAGAAAAAACAAATTCCTAGATGAGGAGTACTACATTAAGAGCTTCACTAGTGGCCTCAAAGAAGAAGTTAAAGTAATGGTAGAAATGTTGTGTCCAATGACACTAAACTTAGCCAAGCACATGGCTAGGAAACAGGAAGTGATGGTGGAAACACTGCAGAATGAGGCAATGGGTACCTGCCAGGGCCAATCCTATGGTGTTTAGGAGTAGACCTCCTATCTCTACAGCAGAAAACTCCAAAACATGCAACAATCTCCCAAGGTTGCCACCTATTAGGCGCCTGACCCCTGATGAGATGGATGCTAGGAGGAGACAAGGGTTGTGCTTCAATTGTGATGAAGTTTACCACATAGGTCACAGATGCAAGAGGCTGTTCATGATCATAGGAGGGGAAGAAGGAGATGAAGTCAGTGCAGGAGAGGATGAGCCATTGGAGCTGTTTAAGATCTCCATGCATGCTCTGCATGGTTAGGAGGCAGCAAAAACAATAAAACTGACAGGGAAAGTAGGGAACCATACCCTCACCATTCTGTTGGATACTGGGAGTACACACACCTTCATGGATGTGAGGGCGGCAAAGAGGTTGGGGTGTACAGTGGAGACTGTCAAACCTATGAATGTTATGATAGCCAATGGAGGTAAATTGGTTTGCAAGGGGCAGTGCTCCTCATTCCAGTGGAGAACAGGGCAACATAGTTTCACTGCAAATGCTAAGTTACTCTAGTTAGGAGGCTGTGACCTAGTGCTAGGGGTTGATTGGATGAGGCAGTTGGGGCCTGTAACCTTTGACTCTGACAATTACACATTTATGTTCAAAGTGAAGGGGAGGGAAGTGGTGCTGACTGGGGACACTCATCACCCTTGCCTTAACATGTTCACTGCTGAGAAGGCAAATAGGCTACTGGACAAGGGAGAGGATGTAGTGGCAGGTTGCCTGCTCATGATGACACAGGAAGAAGAGCACAAGAATCCTGAGATTCCAGAGGAGTTGAGGGGAATCCTGGAAGAGTTTGCTGGAGTAATGGCTGAACCTAAGGGGTTACCTCCAGCAAGGGAATGTGACCATGTTATCCCTCTGATACCAGGCTCACAACCCATTAAGCAGTCACCCTACATGTATCCCTTCAAGCAGAGGGAAGAAATTGAAAAGCTAGTGAAGGATATGCTAGAGAGTAGGGTAATACAACAGAGCAATAGTCCATTCTCTGCCCCAGTCCTATTAGTCAAGAAGAAAGATGTGCAATGGAGGTTTTGTGCTGATTACAGAAAGCTCAATGCCATCACAATCAAGGATAGCTTTCCTATCCCTCTGATAGAGGATCTGTTGGATGAGTTGGGAAAGGCCAGAGTATTCACAAAAATTGACTTGAGGGCTGGCTACCACCAAGTCAGAATGAGTGTGGAAGATGTGCCTAAGACTGCATTTGCAACCATGTCAGGGCACTATGAGTTTAAGGTGATGCCCTTTGGGCTCACCAATGCCCTTGCAACCTTCCAATCACTGATGAACAATGTGTTTAAGGAATACTTGGGTAAGATGGTCCTAGTTTTTTTTTTGATGATATCCTAGTTTTCAGTGAGAATATGAAAGACCATAAGCTGCACTTAAGAATGGTTTTTCAGAAACTAGCTGAACACTCTTTGTTTGCTAAGGCATCTAAGTGTTCTTTTGGCCAAGATAAGGTGGAGTACTTAGGCCACATAATTGGAGGGGGAACAGTAGGGGCTGATCCAGCTAAGCTATAGTGTATGTTAGACTGGAAGCAACCCAAAGATGTGAAAGCATTGAGAGGGTTTTTGGGACTCACTGGTTACTACAGAGAATTCATTAGGGGTTATGGGATCATAGCTAAACCACTAACTGAGTTGAAAAAGAAAGGGAAATTCCTATGGGATGACAAAGCTACTAAGGCTTTTGAGGACTTAAAGGTAGCTATGACAACTGCTCCTGTCTTAAAACTACCTGATTTCTCACAACCATTCACAGTTGAGACAGATGCCAGCTATCATGGGCTGGGAGCAGTGCTAACCCAGGAGAAACACCCCATTGCTTTTATCAGCAAAGCCTTGGGACCAAAGAACTTGGGCCTCTCAGTGTATGAAAAGGAGTTCTTGGCTATAATCTTAGCTGTGGAGAAGTGGAGACCCTATCTATTACAGGGACAATTTACTATTAAAACTGATCAAAGCAGCTTGAAATACTTATTGGAACAGAAGGTTTCTACACCTTTGCAACAGAAATACATGACCAAATTGATGGGCTATGACTATAAGATTGAATACAGGCAAGGGAAAGAGAATGTGGTGGCAGTTGCCCTATCCAGAAGGGAAGGAGCTGAATTGGGATGCAGTGCTATAAGTGTGGTACAGCCAGCTTGGATGAGGGAGCTGCAAGAAAGTTATAGGGGTGATTCTTGGGCTCAAGAGGCCATACTTCAATGTATGCATGGATCTTATGATGTCAGCTACTTTGAGCTGAATGACCAGATCCTAAGGTATAAGGGCAAACTGTATGTGGGATCATTTGGAGTTTATAGACAGAAGGTGATAGACATGATGCACTCCAGTAGTTGTGGAGGACACTCTAGAGTCCAAGCCACTTATCAGAGGATGTTACCCCTCTTCTTGTGGCCTGGAATGAAGGAGGCAGTTAAGTACTTTGTCACACAGTGCTCAGTTTGCCAGAAATGCAAACATGAGAATGTGAAGTATCCAGGGTTGCTACACCCACTGCCAGTACCAACTCAAGCTTGGCAACATCTGACAATGGACTCCATTGAGCAGCTCCCCAAGTCTGGGGGAAAGGATACACTATGGGTGATAGTGGACAGGTTCACAAAGTATGCCCACTTTGTTCCTCTGTCCCACCCTTTCTCAGCATCCAAACTAGCTACTGAGTTCCTAGACACTATCTACAGACTTCATGGGTTACCTCAGAGTATAACCTCTGACAGGGACAAGATATTTGTGAGTGCCTTTTGGAAGGAGCTACTGTCTATGTTAGGGATCCAGCAGAACCTTAGTACTGCCTATCATCCTCAGACTGATGGGCAGTCTGAGAGAGTTAATCAGTGCCTAGAGGTGTACCTAAGATGTATGGTGGGGGAGCAACCTAAGGCTTGGTCTAAGTGGATTGCATTAGCAGAGTGGTGGTATAATACCAATTTCCACACTGCTATCCAAATGACCCCCTTTGAGGCAGCATATGGGTATAAGGCCCCCAGATGGGGATTGGGCCTTTTCAGAATTTCAAAGTCATGGGAGTAGAACAACTAGTACTACACAGACAAGCAATTAGTGAACAACTACAGCTCAACCTAACTAATGCACAAATAAGGATGAAAAAAATGGCAGACAAGCAGAGAACAGAGAGGACATTTCAGGAGGGGGATTGGGTATACCTCAAGCTCAAACCCTATCGCCAACTGTCAATCCGATCGAGCCTGGTATGGAAACTGAGCCCTCGCTATGATGGGCTATTCCGCATTTCCCACCGCGTCGGAGAGGTGGCGTACCGCCTTGAGCTACCACCAGATGCAAAGCTCCATCCCGTTTTCCATGTATCGGTGTTGAAGAAACGAATCGGCACACAGCAATTCACCACTCCCACTTTACCTGTAATGGACGAAGATGGCGCGTAGTACTATTACCAGAAAGTGTATTGGCAAAGCATATTATCAAATTCAACAACGCTACCAAACCCCAATGGTTGATAAAGTGGGCTCATCTCCCTGAAGAAGAAGCATAATGGGAGGATTGGGACTGGGTTACAACAAAATTCCCTAATCTACAAGCTTGAGGTCAAGCTTCAGTGAAGGGGAGGGTAATGTTACGGCTAGAGCTCAAGATTGGATTTTTATGAAATGAGGCGATTGAATTTCGAATTTGGCTGAAGGATTGGATCCAAAGCGACGGCGTTTTACTTTGTGGGAGAAATGACGGCGTTTTGTTATTTATTATTTCCGTTTTTTATTTTTCATTGTTGTCGTCCTTTAGAGAAGTACGCTTCTTATTTCTATTAGTTGTACGCGTTTGTGCGCTGACGTCACCCATGTGGGGCTATTTAGCCGTTTGATCACACAGTGGCATTTTTTATGAAAATTACAATTAATCTCTTCTATTTCTCTCTCTTTCGAATTCACTGAATTCTTCTCTCTTGAGGAGCAAACCCTAACTACTAGGTGAGCTGCTCGTTGCTAACACTGAGCGGCTTCGACGGCTTGGCAGAGGCGAGTGGCTTCTAGTTTGGCTTTCCTTTCTCTCTCTAGCTTCAATTTCGCCTTGTCTTTCCTCTCTCTCTGCTCCTTCTCCAGCTTCTTTCTCGCCCTTCTCAGCTCGAAATCCATTGCCAAAATATCAACACAAATTTAAATTGCGAAATCAATCAGTTGATTGCCCTCTTCTTCTCTCTTCTCTCTTCTCTCTTTCGTTTGATGATGAATTTTTAGTGAGATTTATTAATATTAATCAGATGATTTGATTACTTGTTGGAAAAGATTTTGGAATCCTACTCATTTACATGTAGAAGATTCTGGGCCTTTCTTGAAGGAGGCTGGTCAGAATTGGACCGCGTAAGATTGGGCCCATTGAATATCGCACGTGACCTTTATTTATTACATAAAAAATGTAAATACTTATGACAATTTGTTTTTGATCAAGATATTTGAGTTGTATTGCATTTCAATATTCAATTTGTAATTAGGGTAGTTAAAGAGTAAAAACAAATTATTTATGAATGGATAAGCTTCATATATTCATTTGTATAATGTATATATATGCTTAATATGTATGTGCACGCTTTTAGGCTTGCTAATATAATTGTTTAATTTAAGGAGTTTTGGTGGAAAAAAAATCCTTTGTGTTACGCAAAATTGACAAGTTGACAGCATTTTGTGAAAAATAAGTACGACAAAAGATATTTATGATCTTAAAAGTTGGAACACCACCTACCTCTACCTCTATAGTAATTATATTTTTCTTTTTTGTAATTTTGAATTAATTTTACTATATTCTTCTTATTTTCTTAGAAAAGGAATATAAATACTTTTTGAAAATGACTGATGCATGCATATGATAAACTTGTGACTCAAATTTAAAATTTAGATTTATTTTTGTTATTTTTCAAAGTTTAAAATATAAAAATAAAAAATGTACTTATTTTTTTCTTGAGTAGTTGGTGGATATATATGTCTTTTTCGAAATAGAGCCCGACCCAATCTCATTTATTGAAAAGTAAGGTACATCTCTCTGCATAGAAGAATAAACTGCCAATTTTTAAATCACGAGAGATAGATAACTTTCCCACCTACCATAACACACGAAGTAATTTGTCAAAATCCTTAAATTAATCATCAAATCATGTGTTGCTTTAGACTTTTTTTTTGATTAAAAAAGGAAGAACAGGTTACAATTACATCAAGTCTTTCGACAATAAACCACAAATACGTAAGGAATGAGGAGACTCCCAAAAGAGATCCACTTCCATGCAACTTCTATCTAATTTAGTAAGGGCATCTGCCACCTTGTTACCACTTTTAGGAATCCATCGAATGGTACAATTCCACGGCATATGCAGCAACGTCTTACATTCATCAACCAAACTTCGAATATTATCAGCAGGCTCGGCTTCGTCATTCACAAACTTTACCACCATCATTGAGTCGACTTCCACCTCAATCCTATGTACCCTTCTAATCCATGCAAACTATAGGCCTTTTAGTAATGCTGTTAGTTCAGTTTCATCCACTGTAGGAGCCTAGATGTGATGAACATAACCCCAACACCACTCTCCATCAGAATTCCGGAGAACACCAGCTGCAGCACCAGCATTCATAGCAACGTTCAAGCCACCATCAGTGTTCACGGCTCCTTAGGTATTTGGCCGTATCCAGTCGGGCACATGCGAGGTTGGCTTTGCGCTCTTTCCTCACATCCTCAAGCTGGCAAAATATGCGGTCTTGCTTCTCCTGTAATGATGGGATTGCCTCCGAAGCCCGGGTCGCTTCTCTCTCTATTTCCTCCCACTTCTTAGCCTTAGCGCTGGTGTTAGCTATCGCCTCTCCAAGGAAACTCTTCCGTTCCCCCATGTCTCGATCCGCGAACTCTTTTATCTCAATGGCGCATCCACGAGCCTCCTTCAAGGCCTTCTTCAGTCGAGTTGCCTCTTTTCGAGCACTCCTTAGCTCGAAGAGCATTACGCTCCTAGACCACAGTCTTTAGGGTCGTAGGACTGGTCCGATATGTGCCCAAGGCATCTCCGAGCACTGTGAGCTACAAAAAAAGAGGCAAAGTCAAAAGACTGGCGACAATAAAGGGACCAAAAATAAAACAAGGGAAGTAAGGTATCACCTCACAGATGCTCTTGCAGAACCTCTCCCATAAGGACCCGTCGCTAAAGCGACCAAGGAGCTTACGGTCTCCGGGGTTAATAATACTGCTCACAAAAGAGCGATAATAAGAAGGATCCACATAGCCCTCCATAAAAATCGAGGGCGCAACAGGATCACAAAGAAGCTCCTCCTTCGACGAAGTCATTTGGAGAAACTTCCCCTCTAGAGAAGACCTCTTCCTGCTTCCCGACCTCACAAGAGGGAAGGGCTCCATAACGCTCTTCCCCTTGCACTTCTCCGAGGAGTAAGCCAAATAGCCTTCATTCCTCTTCCTCGAACGACTTCCAACGACATGGACCCGATCTGTCAAATGATACAAAGAAATCGGTCACGACCCAAAGTCAAGAACAGTGCCAAAAGGAGGCATGAAGTGATCAGCAAAATGCTTAGCCATTACAGGGTCCATGGGTTGAGGCATACCTTCGGAAGCTGCCTCATTTTTGATCTCCGCCATAAACCCCAGAACCTCCTCTACAACAGTAGCGGTCGGACTCCCGAGAGCACGCGGACAGTAGTTGCCGTCGGAGGAGTTGGAGGACTGAACCGCGACAGCTTTTGAGAACCTCGCGAGCTTCCGGCGCCGCTCCATGCTCTGTAACTCCCAATCAGTGGAGGAGTCTCGGGACCTCGAAATAAAGTAGTCTGACTCAATATTCGTCAACGGTAGGAAGTTCCCTCAGAACGGACAACGAGCGTGACTAGCCATCTCCGCCCCTCGAAACAAGAGTAGAGATTGAAAAAAAAAAACAAAAAAAACAAAGAAAAAATGAGAGGGAGTGTATACTCCGGAGATAGTTTTGAAGTACATTCAAATTTTTTTTTTTGGAAAAGTACAAGGATACTTACGGAATTCCTCGTTCTATCAGAGCATTCGTCTTTCAATCCACCTTGCAAACCCGCGAGCAATTGGACCATCGGGTTGCGAAGCATCGAGAACGTATCGTACCTTCCACTGAAGAGGCCCCTATCATCTAGATATGCAACGGTCTCCGTGAACACCTTGGTAGAAGGGTAAAAATACCCTATACCCCATTGAGTGGGTATGCCCTCCCACTCCAAGACCGACTCTCCAATAGGGGCCACAAAGAAGTACCTCCGATGCTAATTCTCGTTGTTGGCAGGTTCATTCCTCAGGGTCGACGCCGGGAACATTCGCTTGTTGTCACAAATGGTCAGGGAAAAGAACGGCGAATTAGGCATGGTCGCCCTCAGCACAAATGCCCCGGCCACGGTCTAGGGGGTACATGGAATGTTCAGCAAGTGACAACAGAGAATAAACCCCACAAGATGACGATAGGAGGCAGAAGTCAGTTAACTCGGGCACACTTGCTATAAGATAAAGAGATCCCTGAGGATCAAAAAAAAGAAGTAACGGAGCCCACAGCGAACCTGCTCCGTGTACACGGTCATGTAACCTTTCGGGGATCGTATGCCCTCTACAACAAGGTGCGAGCTTCATCCATGTTCATGACTGACGTTGTGGATCCAACTCGGAGCCGACACGTGATTCGTTTTGGCTCCAGTGTTTCCCGAACGAAAATAGCACAATCGACGGGGGCTTGGTAAGGTGAACAACGGGAATTTACAGTGAATACCCGGTCTGCTATAGTAACCGGCAGAGCAGAAGAACCGCCACCACTAGAACGGGAACTCCCCGCTTCCCTCCTAGAAGTCAAATAGATAGACGGCAAACGAGTGGCCCTTCGAGGACGGCTCTGCTGAGATGCTGCAGCACTACCACAGTGGGGGGAAAGCGGAGAGTTAAGAGAACCACGAGAGTCCTCATCGCTTGAAAAAATCGAAGTAGCACGAGAAACCATGGCAGTGGAAATAGTGAAAACTTGAAGAAATTGCAAGAGAAATATTAGCATAGAAGAGGAGTGTGAGGAAGAAGGGAGAAGGGGGTCGCACTTTTATAGGACAAAAAGAACGGTTCATATTCCGAACCAGGTTAGTTCCCCGCCCGCGATTTAAACAGTGGGACCCTCCAGCTGCCCACTCGTGACCCTTTGGAACCGCCATGGTCCCCAAATCATTGCAATCCTAGTATGTCAGACGTTACCATAGAGGAGCTAGACCGGCGTTTCAACTCCCTACGTCCACTCGCATTTAATAAGCGTTCATTCCCAAGACTGTCAATTGAGCATACCGAAGGGCTGAACTATTCAAAACCACGACCACATCAGGAACCCGTCGCCATGACTACCCCTCTATACACGGGCCTCAAAGCGTCCACGACGTCTGCAAGTGATGGTGTAAAAAATCGAAGTTTTTCTAAATATGGTAGCCTCAGGCATTGGAACCAGAGTTAAGCACCCTCACGGGCACTCGCAATGAGATCGTAAAAGACTCCCACAAGCGATGACCTTGGGAACTCAGCTAAAAAGGTCAGAACAACTTCTAAGTACGATGGTCGTGGCTACCCGCGCAAAAAATAGGGAAACTCTAAAAACACTACGCTCATGAACCTCAAACAAAAGGAGGAGGAGGTTGAACCTCTCAAGGTAAAAACGGGTACCCATGTGGATGAGCTAATTGTTTTTTCTAAGTATGGAATCACAAAAGCATAATATATTAAAAACTTAGTCGTAATCCTGACCATGGAAATAAGAGTTGGTAGCCAAGAAGTTCCATTGAATATAAAAACCTGGGGAGGGACTACCCGGTACAACCCCAAAATAAAGGCCATATGGCCACAAAACTCTCCATAAGTTACCTACGGCTAATGGGGGAGGGAAGGTCCAACTACAGAAGACAGGGTCAGAGAGCCACGGACGCCCGAAGTACCCCCGGGTAGTAGCACTGGCGCCGCGTCATGAGTGTCAGGATGGGCCATGCTGGTGGAAGACAACTTCTGAAGGTTGGCCTCAGGTCGGAACAAATTTAGCTGAGTGCCCAACCTCCAGCAGGCAATCCTCACAATAGATGAGCATCGCAATAAGGGACAAACCGCACCCTTATCCCCATCTCTCAGGATGCCAATTGCTCATCCTGCTCCTCCAGAGTCTTTTGCAGAGCAACGCGGAGTAATTCCACCACCTCCTCCGAAGACTGAAGTCTTCGTGCCCAGTCAGCCTCCTTCCCCACGAAGGACTCCTTCTCATTCTCCATGGTGGCCATGCACTCTTTCAAAATCCGCTTCGACTCCTCTAGCTCCCTTGCACGGGCCAATCGGCTCTCAGCATGGGCGGATAACTCAAAGCAACGAAGAAATCTCGCACGACCTTCTACCTTAACCTCTCCGAGCTTCGCCTTCAAGGCGTCCCTCCCAGGGGAGACCTCCCCATAAGCGTGCGATATTCCCTTCAAACCAATTGGGCTCTACGTAAGCAACAAAAGAACAAATGTCAGCAGTTGATACACGAAACAGAAGGAAATATCAAAAAAAACTTTACTCACCAAGGCTGCACACATTTAACAATATTGAGTTCCCGAGGCTCAGACGAGAAGGGGTCGGAGAAGACGCCAAAGAAGCCACCTCATGGGAAAGGCCAAGGGTCTCTTCCCCAGATTCACAGCGCCCCTCAGAAGGGACTACACAGGAGAAGACACGGTGGTGCCTCAAGTAACGACTACCTCAATAGGAGCCACCAAACTAGGAACTATCGGGAGACCAAAAGACTTAGCCTCATGACGTATGAACGCAGGAGATGACGACCTCTCAGCAACCGACTCCACCGCAGTGGTTGGAAGTTGGGGCGTCGACGGCTCGCCTCCCTTAGTCCCACCAATATCTGTCGTACTCCAGGCCTCGTACAGATCCGCAAGCCATTCAATGCCTACCTTCAGCCCCACGGGCAAGTCAGTGAAAAAAATAGAGGGCGTAGGATTTTCTCCAACCTGGGCAAAATGGATCATCTCCTCATCAGAATCCTACACCCAGATTCATCTGGCCCTTGGAAGAAACCTCGTCTTTCTCCCGACGACGCTTTTGCACAGATAGACCCCCATGATTCTCACTCAACTGGCTCATGTGGGACGGAGCCTCATGGGCGGTGCTCTTCTCCTCTGAAGGTTCGTTTATTGACGCATCTGAGGTGGCCGATCCTCCGGTCCTCCAAGGATTCTTGGCTATCACCTTCTTCTTGTCAGTAGGACGTGGGAGAGGAGCCTCACACTCCAGCTTCTCCATTGCAGCCTCTGCAAACAGAACATCAAAAGCCTGATTCAACAATAGGAAGAAAACCTGAAGAAAAGAAGGCTCGAAAAATTACGTGAAGACTTACTTATTTGAGGACGCTTGTCCCCAATGAAAGAAGCCGAGGCCAGGACGTCGTTCGGACTACAATCAACATAAAGGGATGAGAAGACCACAACCCGTGAGATTTCATTCCAGATAAAGCCTTGCTAGAAGAACCCATACGTTGTAACTTGGTTTGTGGCCTCCGCAATGTTGTACCTGGTGGGGATCTAGGGGTCCAAATTCCACGCCCTCTAAACGCCCTGCAGGAGGTCCTCATTGGTATGGCGAAGAAAAAAGAACTTCTCCTTCCAGCTACTATGGGACCCCGGAAGGTCATGGAGAACCCTCTTGGTCATCTTCCGCATGGAGAAGGTATAGAAAAGCTTATCCACAGACGAGCTCATGAGGTCAAAGGCCCCCAAAAACCGACGCACCAGGAAAGGGTAGTTGTAAGCCGTACAAATAAAAGCAAACGCTGCCAAAGTCTAAAATTGTTGGATCGGGATTGATACAACTTTCAAAGCTCAATTTATGCTGGCGTTGCCTTAACTTGATCTTAAACAAATTTCTTGATAGAGTATAATGTGCAGCAGAATTAAAGAATACAAGAAGATAATTTTTCAATGGTTTATTATAGATAATCAACCACCTAGCCGTAGGCTAAATAACCACATAGGTTTTAACAAAGATGTTCTTCACCACAAAATCACTCTCGCTCTTTTGTAGATCGGACTCAACAAAGCAAAAAAGATTTTTCTCCTTAAATCTAATCCTAGACTTAACTTGAAAACTCACAAATTTTGCAAAGCAAGAAACATGCAAAAACTCGAAGATATAATCTCTAAGATTAATCAGATCTGTTGTTTTTGTGTCTTCTTGATGTACTTCACACCCTATATATAGGTTTCTTCAAACTTGATCTCCAAGGTGTATTACAGATTTGGTAACTTATGTTGTTTCCTAGTTGAACTATTGTTTCCTTCTTGAACTTGATCTCCTACTTGAATAATAGTTTCCTTTACTAGATTGAGTTTTAATAAGGAAATACTCCTTCTTCAATTCAATGTTGATCTTGAAAAATTCCTAGTTGCACTTGAACTCCAAAACTTTTCATCATTGAAAGTGCGTGCATTTGACCATTCTTCTCCTCTTAAATTATGGAAACTTCAACTTAGGAAATTTTTAATGCTCTTCCTTATGATTAAGAGATGTTCCTGGACATAAACAAAGACAACTAAAATCGTGGAACTTGATTAATAGGTGAATAAAGGCAAAATTAAAATAAAGCAGTTAAAGACAGATTGCCAGTATAGTTTTTGGTTTCAATGTTGTCCCATGGATGTTGGCTCAACATCCATCCAACATTTAATTCATAACACTGTACTCATGTTCTCGAATTTTGAAACAATGTTTCAGGTTAAGAATGTTTCTGTTTTTAATGTTGTCCTCTAAATGTTGGCACAGCATCCATCCAACATTGTTTCCAAAACATCTTACACTTTGAGAGTCGACCACTCGTTGAGGGATAGTTGACTCGGACAGAGCGCACATGCCATAAAGTCCTCCCGATAGAACGCCGGAAGGAAGGATCTCAACCCCGCCTTGATCTGCACAAAATAGGCCGTGTAGAAACCCTCACGAGGGGAGGTCGCCCTCTCGTCCTCCCGAGGCACTACAATTTTTGTACCAGAAATATTTGTTCCATATTTGATGAACTCGGCTTCGACCTCCAACGAGATCTCGCCGTACTCTTCACCTCCTCTGCTGAAACCCTAGGTAGTAACCGCATTTTTCGCCTTCTTGGCGGACGCATCCACCATCCTAGAGGCGGCGCGACGTCCCTTCTACAATAAGAGCTGTCGTCGCCTCCATAATCACCATATATGACGCTGCCTTGTGCCTTTCCATGCTGCCAGCCTCCTCACCAGAACTGCTCTGTTATGCTAGAGAACTGCTCTGTTATGCTAGAAAATCGCTGGAACTTTTTGAAAAAAAAAGAAGAATAGAGGAAAATAGGGAAAAGAAAAGGGAACTCAGATGAATGAAGACAAAAAATACCGAGTCCCATCAATTTATAGGCGGAGAAGCTGGATCGGTGCTCTTGACACGTGGCCAGCTCAGCGCCACGTGGTGCATGGAGGACCACAATTTCAGAAAATGCACGACAGCACATCACTCACTAATGAGTTCCAAGTGATTTCTACGAAATACACTCAAAACTGGGGGGACTTCTGATGATGCATAATCCGCCACGCCCTCGAAAAGCGGTAAAACGGGTACCCTACAAAAACGACCAAGGGCTAGGGAAAAGGTGCTCCCGGGTCACGACCAGCTAACACCCCAATAAGGGTACACGGTCTAAACATCCAGAGAAGATACCCTGGGTCATGACCAGCTAACACCCCAATGAGGGTACACGGTCTAAATGACCGGAGAATGTACCTCCGGATCAAGACCAGCTAACCCCCAATAAGGGAATATGGCTCGAATCAAAAGACCCACAAAAAAGATCCCCGTAGCCCCTTGGCCGATGTTCCGACACTCTAATTGGCAAATCCACTCGAATCTCATGGGACCCGCGATAAGGGACCCCTGGGTGGTAGTATCCAACACTTAGCCATAATATCTTTAAGGAAGAAGGACAATACCAAACAATAAGGAAATGAGTGAATGCAAGGAAGGGTCGAAGGAAGAAGGCCTCTCATCTATGGTCCCAATATAACGAAAGAGACATAACTTGGAAGATATCGCAGCAACTCAGATGAAGCACGACTCCAGGAATCTCATCGGAATATACGGGGAAAAACACGACCTAAAAGACAACCCAACCCTCTAGTGGGATGAACTCCACGACGACATGACTAGACTCAAAGGAAGTGCCAACCACCCATGATTAAAGCAGCTCCCATCACTCCTCATTATGATGAAAGACCATACCTCATTGGTTCATGATGGTTATTGGAGCTGAAAGCGACAAAACCAATCGGTTCTGACCAACGATTAGAGCAGACCAGCTCTCCCTCATTGATTCATAACAACTCTAAAAGGTGATTGGAGCAGACACCATCATTACCCGGTCAGAGGAAGCTCAATCAACCCACGCTATGGGGCGCCTCGTGCTAGACGAACCCTGATTGGCGTAGAAAACCCTCGCGTCATTGGTCATCGCCACCACTCGGAGTTAAGAAGAAAGACCAACCCTGATTAGCGTAGAAGAACCTCGCGGCATTGGCCATTGCTCGCACCCGGAGTTAAGACGGAAGACCGATCCTCATTGAACGAAGATCCAAAGGCTAGTACTATAAATAGCCCCTCATTTCAGCATCACAAAGACAAGTGCACTTTCTCCAAATTCTTCACACACACACTCATTTGTACTTAGCCAAATTGTAAAAAAGCACCATCTGCAAGTGATAGCTATCTCCTAGTATGACCCCCTTGTCATTCACTCAAGATCCTTTATAAAAACATTGCCTCATTTTCCTCAAATTCGAGATAGGCATTCCGAACAAAACTCAATGATAATATTCCCAAAATTCCCGACCCCACGGGGCTCGAATGATATTGCATCACAACCGGTTTCACTTTCCTCACTCTCTCAGCCTCGGCCTTAGCATCAACCTTTCTCTTTTCAAGCCTCACTCTTTGAGCTATTCTTAGCTCTTTCTAAGGCTAAATTAGACATTGGCAAAGTCCCAATTGGTCTCCTCTTTCTCGTTTTACCAGAACCAGATCCCTCCCCCTCAATCACAGCACTAACAATTCACTTGAGGTTTAGGGTTAGCCACATTTACCCAGGTTCAGATGGAACCTTCATTTGAGGAGTATGGGCTTCTGATGTTGTCGCAACATTTGAGCCAGATTCCAGATTTTTAGCTTTCTTCGACCTTCATTGATAAGGAATAGGCTGCCATTTTGCAGCAACTTGGGCAGCATGCATTTCTTCTCTTCCACACATAGCAGACATGCATGGTGTTGTTTGCTCATCATTCAAGGCCATATCTGCAAGATTGTCTAATGGGGTCTTGCTCACCATGTTAGTTTGATAATTGAAAGAAAATTGAGAGCATTTTAGATAATTTGCAGAGAGAAAACATATTGCACAAGTGAAAAACAAGTAGGGCAAATTGTGACTTTTATTCGTGCAAAGTGGAGAGAGAAGGGATGAATGTTAGTGGGATTGTGGAATGTGATCAATTAACTTCACCCACTACTCTATTCCCATGTAAAAATCCCACCATATGTCAATTAAAGGCAACATGTAACCACAATAGTTCAAATAAAATAATAAAAACTGAGTTTTTAAAATTTTAAACAAACTTATGAGTTACTATTTTCAATGTTGGGTAGACTCTATAGCAATGTTGGGATAACATTCAGATCAGAGAGTAGAGCAACATTCAAACCAGAAAGTTTTTAAGCCAAAAATTTGGAGATTCTGGACTTATTCAAGGCAATTTCATGTGAGAGCGTGAGTTATATCCAAACTTATATCTGAAACTTCACCAAAGTAGCAAGTGAGTACCACAAGCATAAGATTTAGATCAAAATCATGAATAAGCAACATATTTATCAGAAAACATACACAGATAAGCAGTTATGAATTAGAGAATTAATCCACTTCCACAACATAGAAGGTCACAAATAGTGTGTCACCAAAACCCAAAGAGTATGCCTCAACACATGAAAGGGACTATATACTCCCCCTAAGCCCAAACCTACTCAAACACACTAATCAAAGAAGAAAAACAATGCAGTTCTAGCATGAATGCAACCATGTTATGACAACATTGAGAGATGGTATACACATGTGAATCACTTTTCAAACCAACAACAATTCATATCACATCAAATCTTCACTAATTTCATTATCTCTTTAGAGCCAAAAACTGAGGGTTGCTTATAAAATGATAATGACATTACTGAATGAGGGCACACCCCAATAACAACATTATAGTAGCAAGTTAGGCAAGTATAAAGGCCTTGAATACTGGCAACACATTTATCAGGCACCCCAATACCCCAATTCCTTATGCATACTTGTTTTCCGATCTGGATACAAGAGAGCACCAAGTGATCTATGCTACTAAGTGAAGGCAATCGAAAACCCAAACACCCGAATAGAAAGGATCACCATCATGTGCCCCTTGGCCAAAAACAAACAGAGACATGTAAATAAGCACAACTGAATATCATTGAAGCTGTCAACATCATGATCCACAGCTTCTTCACATGTACTGTAAAACCATTTCATATGAATAAGTCACAACTGAATAGACATCAAAGTAGTGAACTTTGTGTACCCCAACTTCTCCATATGTTAGGCTAACAAAACCTCAGACAAACTTTAGAAATTTATACTTCTCAAAACTTAGATGTGAATCTGCAAGCTAGCAAGACTAGTAAATCACAGTGATCAACCACACAATCAAATATGATAAAACAAGTATCAATGTGACTCAAAAAAAAGAAAAAAAAAAGAAACAAACAAACAAAAAAACAAAAAGTTGCCTACTACACCACAACCATTAACAGTGCTAGACAGTGGTGTTATGTCAACAGTCCTAACATTCTCACATATTGCACATGCCAGGAAATTTTCTCAAACTGAAGAATCTCTCACTATCCAAAGGTTTTGCAAACATATCAGCAAGCTGATTATTTGTCTCAATATGCTCAATGTTAATTTCTTTATCCTCAACCATGTCCCTCAAGTAATGATGTCTTATATCTATATGTTTAGTCCTAGAATGATGAACATGATTTCTTGAGATACCAATGGCATTAAGATTGCCACAAAACATGATGGGTGTATTACTATCTAACCCATAGTCCAACAACATGTGTTTGAGTCATACAAGCTAGGTAACACAACTGCCAGCAGCAACATATTCAGATTCAGCTGTAGATAATGACACTATAACGGCCCGATAATTTCGAGATAAACAGAACATATCAGAGCAACTATTGCATGTCGAAATGTTAAATATCTTAGTCAACTACATTCAAGGTACTAAACTAACAAAAAAAAGAAACATAAACTTAACAAACTCCAAACCCTAGTGAACTCTGAACGCTCCCCAAAGCCAAAGGCTCCCAGGTCCTGACACGGTAGTAACCTAGATCGTCTTAATCTGGAAGGAAGGAAAGGAAAAACAAATTTTACGTGAGATAAAAATCTCAGTGAGTGTTCATGCGTGTGTGCAAGTGTAGCGTTTTCTTTCCATAACTTTCTTTTAAAAACAGTTTAATAAAGGAACTTTAACGCATACAAATGCCATGCAATAGAATCGTGAATCAAAAGCATTCATGATTTAACAAAGAATCCTTTTTTCATATAAACAGAACCATATTCTGATGATCGGTGTCCACGTTTCTGTCGATGCCAGTCAACCTTATCACCTCATAACAGTCATTATCTCCCCGTCCAAGGAACGACCTTGGAATCAATAACGTATGCCATGGAACATACGGAAACAATGTACCCAACAAAGACACAACAACCTCCTGCTATGCCTAAGAGGGAATGGGCCAATGGGGACAACGGCCCATACCAGCAAGCCCGCTGCCGCCCGGCGGTACCCCTGCACTCCCACGCCAAGTTGGATCCAACTACATATCCGATCCGGACCGAGTAAACCAACGGGACACCATTCATCATAACAATTTCAATCATTTAAAACAACCAATGCACGGGTAACTTGCTTTGAAGAAATAACGATTCGAAAACCCAATTACGGATAACTTGCTGTGAAGAAGCAAACAGTTCAAGTACCCGATTTACGATAACTTTCTTTGAAGAAATGACAGTTCAATATGCAGAGAGTCATGATTACATATATATAGATATAGATATACATGCACGCATTCCTTCCACTTTTAAAAATAATAGGGTTTAGGAACACTCACCTGAAAAACGACTCCCAAGCGACAAATATCATACATCTACTGAAACACCCATGAACCCAAGATACCGCGCCTTAAACTTAGTAGAGGTGTCGACATCCCTTCAATGATACCAAAATAGTTGTAATCTACAATAAGTGCTCATCTGCTGATTAAAAGTAATCTCAACACACATGTGCTTGAACAACATGAGCAACGAAGCTCATTCTTTAATTAGGAAAATATTTACTTATTCGTTGTTATTGGTTCAAGACCAGTACATGTAATATCCTTTATAACAATTTTCCATGTTTGCAAATTTATTAAGGGGAAAAAGCAGAAGACCCCCTTAGCTTTCGACCGTTTTGCACTTTGCCCCCCAGCTTTGATTTTTAGCACTTTGCTCCCCCAATTTTGAATTCTGTCAAACGTTACCCCCCGACGTAACATGTGCGTTAAAAAATTGAATATTCCGTTAAAAAACGAATATTCCGTTAAAAATACCGAAAGTTGGGAGGTCAAAGTGTCAAAATTTAACGGAATATCTTTTTTTTTACGGAATATTCCCGTGAGGGGGTAACGTTTGACGGAATACAAAGCTGGGGGACAAAGTGCTAAAAATCAAAGTTGGGGGGGCAAAGTGCACAACGGCCGAAAGCTAAGGGGGTGATCTGCTTTTTTCCCATTCATTAAAGCCGTTTGTTCACAATTGTGGTAATTATATACCAAGTCAAGTGTTACACCAATGGCTCATATACTCTTAACTTTATTTAATCTAAACAGAACTTGGCAATATAATTAGTTAATTATATTTGTCTATGTCTACTACCTGGATGTACGTAGCATACACAATTTCAAATTAAGTCGTGAGCCTCTAAAGTGTCCATGCACTAGCCATTGTGATCCAAATTTATTGTCCATATTATCAAATACATGAACCCCTGATATGTTAATTCAAAGTCCTATCATATTAACAAAAGTTAACCATTAAGGGAAGCTCTCAATAACCATGAACCAACGCAGTTATTATGTTGAGTACTACCGTTAATAATCTTTATTGCTAAAGAGCAAAGACAAAGTCAAATCCAAGTCTCAAGTCCATCCTTACGAGACGCCCATGGTTCAATGGCTTACTAAACAAACTTATCATAATATCTGTTTTATAAATACACGTCAAATGCTAAACTTTATGTTGACAGAAGTAAGGCCACCACCACGATCTCCATGCATAATTATGAAGAATACTTAACTACTTAAGTTGTGTACATTTTGAAAAGTGGCGACTATTATACTTAGTTAATAAAACCCCGAGTGATCAACTAACTCAAATTCAGGTACTAGATACATTTTTGTATGCTTAATTCAAGTTCAAGATATAATTATTTATTAATGAAATAGAGTTCACATTCTATGCAAAGTGTACATCAATTCTTTATGTTCTCATTCTTCTCAAACCTTAGCTCCATGATTATAGACTATGATTAGCATTTCTCTTGAAGTTTTCACTCGCCTTCTTAATATCTAGTTATTCCATTCACTTACCAGCTTTACTAAAAGGCTTACTAATCTATTTAATTTTACATCTTCACAAGCATACATATGCTAGGTCAGATAGACAAGCTAACCAAACATAATTACTTTAATAGGAGGTGCAACTTAACCTCAATCTTGAATGTTAATCATTTTTTCTTAACACTTAATTAAATACTCTTCATAGAACTAAGTTATCACATTACTCATATTAAATTCCTAATTCTAGTTGGCGCGACATGCTAAGTTCCATTATTCACAAATTTAATCTGAAAGTGATGTCCATCATTTACAAATTTCCATTAAGTCTCCATGATAATATATCTATTATAATACTTTATCTAAGATATGTCTAATTAGCCGTATAACGCTACAATCCTTATTGTACTAAACATGTTTAAATTTCTGTTAAAGAATCTTAATTAAAGCATAAAATAAACTACTCCAGTAGTTATAATTAAGTTGATGGTATATATGCTCTCACCCCTTAAAGATTTATTTAGGACTCCTCCCGTTAAAATTTAATTTACTTTCAGCTGATCCGTAAAGTACAATTACCAGCCTATAGACCAACCTAAACTTGAAAGGAGATATTGTTTATTACCAATTCAACAAATGATCTATCTATTCCGTATATACTTGAATAGTAAATATACATGAAACCCCAAACTATATTGACAGAGGTGAATTGAATTTAAATTAACGTATATCATCATCATCACTCTTTAAACATTTCTGCCGATCGAAGATAACTTACGTCCAAATAGTCATTAGCAAGTTAATCATGTACCGTGATTGTTTACAAATAATTAAAGTACTTATAATTAACGAACTTATGTTACCTCAATTGGAATGATTAGCCTGAAAGGAAGTAGTGCCTAAAGTTAACGCGCCTGATTTCTCATCCCGGCTCAGTTCAATTCCTTAATTTTGACTGGAGATATTTCTTCCCACAAAAGAAAAATGGATATGTTACAGTAAAAATACTTAATTATGTTAAGCATTTGCATGTTAGGTTTTGTACAAGATGGCGACAAGTGGAGCTAAGGAAAAGGTGGCAGCCGTGCATGCTTTGTTCCATAAAAATTTACACATTTGTCCTATATTTAAAAATCATCTTTCAAAGTGGTCATTCAACTCCCCAATTTTTTTTCATATTAAGCCCATAAATTAATTACTATGATCAAAATAGTCATAAATTTAACATCCACCGTGAAACACGAGAAAGATCTATTTCCGATTACTATTACCTTATTCAGTATTTTATAGATAAAACAACTTAAAAGAGTGAGGCGTTACATGTATATATACAACGTATATGACTACTGAGTCAATAAAGACAATAATTTTTAAAACGAACAAAGTTGAACTCATATTTAAATATAAATTTAAAATTATACGCACGTGACGAAACGGGGTATTACAGACACACAATTATGTTTCCTGCTATACCATGAAACAAGATTGTTTCCCAAATAAAAACAACCCCCACTTGTGGATTTCCTGCCATCTACATCACTTGCCCAATCAGAATCACTGAAACCAACAAGATTTGTATTTGTATCAAAAGAATACCAAATGCTCAAAGATGAAGTTCCAGATATATATATATTAATATTCTCTTCACAGCAATCAAGTGAGATTGCTTTGGATCAGATTGGTACCTAGCACAAATACAAACATAAAACATAATATCTAATCTAGAGGCAGAGAGATACAACAAACTACCAATCATAGATCTGTACAATGTTGGGTCAACATTGTCAGCAGTGCCATCCTTAGTAATCTTCAGAGAAGAAGACATGGGAGTCTTGCAAGGTTTTGACTCATGTAGCTCAAATCTCTTTACCATGTTCCTTGCATACTTCTCCTAATTCAAGAACATACCATTCTCCATTTGCTTCACTTGCAATCCCAGAAAGTAATTCAGCTCTCCAATCATTCTCATCTCAAATGTTCTTGTCATTGACTCAACAAACTTGTCTAGAGTAGACTTGTTAGTAGATATTGAAATTGTAGGATTGGGACTTGATACTTGTCGCACAGTGTTAACCTTGATGTTAGTCTAACACTGATCAGCTCTTCCAATGTTAAGCTGATGTTGGACTCTCGATGTTACCTTAACATCTGTTTAACAGCAGTTAATGTTAGCACAAATCTACTTGAAAGAGAATATAACGCAATGGATAAGTAAAGAACACAAGTAGATGTAATTTTAAGAAGATAATATATTAATATGATCTTTCGATCCGTAGGCGAAATACCACAAGGGTTTATCAAAATATGTTTCTCACAACTCTCAAGCTCCTAACTCTCGAATTGCTCGAACTCAACCAAGCAACTAAGGATGTAACTCCTTACAAGTAAAGCTCTTTAACTCTAAAACTTAGACTTAATTTGCTAAACACAAACTTGGCAAAACAAGACAAAGACACTTGACTATAAAGATTTCCTCACGGGATATTTTCGCTCTTGTCTTCGTGTCTTTTTCTTGATGCCCAACATGCCTATTTATAGTGTAGTCTTCCTTGATGGCCAAGACATATTGTGCACGTTTATGGTTGCTATTAGATCTCCTTGTATGACTCTAATTTCGTTCATGGCAAGTCTCCTTCAATAGGGAAAGGTTTCCTTGTCCAACTTGAAGTCTTCAATGGAAAGGTTTCCTTCTTTGACTATAAGTCTTCAATGGAAATGTTTCCTTCTTTAACTTGAAGTCTTCTAAGGAAAGTATCCTTCTCCATCTTGTAGTCTTCTATGGAAAGAATCCTACTGCAAGTAATCTTCTTTCCTTCTTGCAATTCACACGCCTTGATCTTTCCATTCAACCGCACACATCTTTCCTTATTTAATTATGGGAAGTTATTCTTTGGAAACTTCTCTTTGAATGGCAACTTCTCTTTAAGAAAATAGATCCTTCCTTGAAGTCTCTTGACCTAAAGCATATACAAATACCAACTACAACTCGTGGAACTAAGTTAGTAAGTGAATAAAGGAAAAACATAATTATAGCAATAAATCCCAAATTTGCAGTTTTTCTGTGTTCAATGTTATCCCAACATTGCAGTTACACTGTTGATCTAACATTGACAAAATACTTGCACTTTCAATCTCTCCATTTTTGCTTTTTTTCACAAAACCAAACCTATTCACTATTCATATTATGCACAATGCTCCAGCAACATAACATCATTAATATCTTAAGCTACTCCCCCTTAATATGACACTATTAACCAAGTAGCTTTAAGATACTAATAAGAATACACAACGAGTTAAACATCACAATTATCAGCATAACTTTGAAAACATTAACTATATAAGAATTGTAGAACCAGAAGAATAAACATGAAGATAGAATGACTTACTTCTCTCCATTTTTGTGAGGAAAGCAAAATCTTGACGAATCACTTCATAAGATAAAGTTCTATAACTCTTTCTTTAGCAACTATTTCCATTTCTCTCTCTAAGAACTCTATCATCCACTGTTTCTTACAATCCTCCATAGCCACAGTCTTATCTCCCAACAGGAAATTAAAGTTAGCCTCAATTGTAGATATTACCTCAATGTTACCTCTGATGTTGAGTCAACATTGTTCTCCAGTGATGTCGTCGTAACAACTAGATCAGACTCAGCATCATCAGACTTCTCAGAACCTTCTTCCTTATCCTCTTGGTCTCAATGGTTTCATCATCACCATTCTAAGTTTCCTAATCCTTTTCCTCAGAACCATCTTTTTCTTCTTCACCACTTCATCTTCATTCTCTATCTCTATGTCCTCCTTCTCTTTCTCATTCTCATTATCACCTTGCAATCAACCAGCAACATCAACATCTCTTTCTCTTTATACGTACCAGCGGTATAACACTGCTCCCTTTTAATGCAAGCTATCAAACTCAATGTTGGCATAACATTGACATCTATTAATGTTGTCATAACATCAGACTGTATCAATGTTAACTTAACATTGAATCCAGAATGTTGTTCTAACATTGACGTTTATCAATGTTGTCTTAACATTGAAACCAGAATGTACCTGCACAAGAGTTTACAAAAACCAGCAATAAAACCACCATTATCACCCACATTAGTCTCTCCAGCAACTAACATGTTCTCCCCCTCAATCAAATCAACTTTCTCTGCAAAATGTTCCTCAAGCACTGTCTCCTCAACTGTGTTTGAAGTACCAACAAAAACAACACCTTGTTCCTCAGTTTTAACTTGTTTTGTTTCAACAACAATGTCCGGAACGAGTGTTGTACCTACGAGAAAGAACTACAAGAGTAGGGGCGGGGTTATATCCTTGATTACCACGGGCCACAATCAAGATCAGAGATGCATGCCAGTGATTTTAAAAACAATTGCAAGTGAAAATTTTTAATATTTAAGAGAATTGGGCACAAAGGAATTAGGAATTCAAAATTACAAGTGACAAGAAGTAATGGGCGGTTTCTTAAAGTAAATCATGCATAATTACCGCTTGTTGAGATAACAAGTGACATCGAGTTACTTCACACATGACCAGAGCAGTTCACTAAAAAAAAAACTTATGAGTCATAATGTTAAACCTGGATGTTGAGACAACATGCTTACAGACTGATGTTGGCACAACATTGACACCTGTTCTGAATCAACATTGGTTCTTGTGAATGTGGAGGTATTGAGCTTACCCTCAAGATATTTTCAATTAAAAGCATGAGCTAGATCTGAAAACATATATCTGAAACTTAAGACATATTAGCAAATTAGTACCAAAGATATATCAGACATGTACATGGAAAGGAGAGTTAGTTAACAGAAAATCCAACATTTTGGGTATGAAGTAAATTAAATGAGTTAATCTACTTCCAAGTCATAACTAGAGATAACTTAGTGTGTCACCGCAGCTGAATCACCCAAAATATATGTCTTCACATGAGAACATAACTATTTCTCCCCCTTAAGCTCAAACCGACACAGACACATCAAGAAAGAAAGACTGGATGCAGGCCTAAATGAAATGCAGAATGCAGAATGTTAAGTTAACATTGGAAGATGGTAACCATGGAGTATCAGCTACATAGACTGGGAACAGATCATATCAACTCAAATCTTTATCAATTATCATAAACTCTTTTTGAACCAATACTGAAGAATGTTATAAAAGGATAATATCATCACTGAATGAGGGCAGCACAAGACTCCACACACCCCAGTAACACTATTATCAGCTACGGATTAGGCAAGTACAAAGGAATTGAATGAAGACAATACACTTATCATATACTTCATCACCCCAACTCCTTATGCATACTTGTAGACCAACCTGTTTACAAGAGAAACACCAAGTGATCAGTGCTACTGAATGTGAGGCAGTCGAAACTCTAAACATCCCAGTAGAAAGGATCACTATCATGCATTTCCTTAGCTAAATATAACAGAAACGTGAAAATAAGCACAACTGAATCACACTAAAGCTCTCAACATCATATACCCCAGCTTCTCTTCATGTTATGTTTAACCTAAACATGGATAAGTCACAACTGGATAACACCAAAGTAGTGAACTATGTGCATCCCAGCTTCTCCTGATGTTAGGTTAACATTCTCAGACTAACAACAGAGTTTTTACTTTACAAAACTTTTGACATGAACCTGTCCACCAGTAAACTTAGCTAATAATCCTGGTCAACCACACAAACCAATAATAACAAACATTCATGAAGACAAACAAGAACAAAGTATAAATCAAATAGGAAAATCTAATGCAATCCTACACACCACAAACAGACTACGGTGTTAGCCAGTGGTGTTATGGCAACACTAAATCACGGAACATTCAAGCCGAGAGTCTTCCCCAAATTGAAGAATCTCTCGCTATCTAACGACATATTAAACAAATCAGGTAACTGATTGTTGGTCTCTAAGTGATATGTTTATAACCTTGTCATCTGCCAGTTTTCTCAAGAAATAATGCATAGAAAATATATGATTTAGTCTAGAATGATGCACCAGATTTCTTGATATGCTAATGGCACTAAGGTTATCACTAAACAACAACAATGTGTCACTTTTTATCCCATAATCATGCAACATGTGTTTAAGCCATATAAAATGGGTAACACAGCTTCAAGCTGCAAATTCAACAGTTGACAATGATACACGGTTATGTTTCTTACTATAACATGAAAAAGGATTATTTCCCAAATAAAAACAACCCCCACATGTAGATTTTCTATCAGCTAAATCTCCAGCCCAATCAGAATCAAAACCGACAAGGTTTGTATTTGCATCATGTGTATACCAAATGCCTAAGTCTACAGTACCATATCTATATTTCAGTATTCGCATCACAGCAATTAAGTGAAAAACTTTAGGTTCAGCGTAATACCTGGCACAAACACAGACAAAAATCGAGTTCATTAGATATGGGTGAGTGATGGATAGATATAGCAAGCTTGTGTCTTCTTTTCCAATAACCAAAGTAGAAGACATTTGAGTCTTGCTCGATTTTGACTCCTCAAAACCAATCATACTCATCCCATCCTCATTTTTCTTCACTTTCCAATCCAAGAAGAACTTCAGATCACCAAGCACGCTCATCACTAATGTACCTGTCAAAGCCTCATCAAATTTGTCTAGAGTAGACTTGTTAGGATAAACAAAGACAATATCAATAGCAAATCTTTGAGCTAAACAATAATCAGAACATGCGGTAGACATGCAAACACTCAACATTATCACACCTCTATAATTTACCATTTTCTTGTTGTGTATTTTGATGTCATTAATGATTTGAACCATAACTTGAGATGTAGGATGATTCCTTTTAATCCTATTAGTTGTATCCCTCCAAACATCTTGAACTTGGACCTTTTCATGTAAGTTTGACTGCTCGAATATTGTGTCAACGTCAGGAATGGTCGATGTTGGCATAACATCAGTTTCTGGTTTATGTTTCAATTCAAGTTCTGGATCTGCAGGTGATGTTGGAATAACATTGTCTGGAGTCAATGTTGGTGTTAACCCTAAAAAAATAAATAAGGGATTATACAAGTTAAACAAAACATTAACCCTTAAATTAGGGATTAATCCCAATGGCGATATTATCGTCACGAACACTCTCGTATGTCACATACCCTACTATGGTATGACGTGGAACCCGAAGAGATAATAGTCCCTCGGAATTCACATATCCTACTAGGATACGACGTGGCACCCGAGTGAACACCCAAGCGTCCCTTGGAAAGTCAAGATGAACAAAAATAAGATATTAACGTGGCATCGGAAAAAGAGTAAACTCCGATGGATCCACGCGACCCTGATATCCATCACTGCGCCAAGAGGGACCACTATACGAGAATACTTCCTTACTGAACACTCCCAAAGCCCTCGGAATCATCACCCGAAGGCTAAAATTCATAAAACAACGTCCTACTCAAAGCACCAATCACCAAAGTCACTTACCCCGAAAGCCCAAGCCAAGAAGGTTACTCAGCCAAAGACAGGAAGCCCTCGGAGAACGATTCCCGAAGGAGCCACTACTTTCACGACGACCAGAAACGCTCGGAACCCATCCATATACAAGAATACAATCTTACATGCAAATTGACGCTCTCGGAGCCCACCTCACAAGCCTAGAGAAACAAATATGCCCCTCGGAGAACTCTACCAGAGAAGCCGACGAGGAAATAGCTGTCCCCAGAATAGAGACCTCCTCGGACACCCACTCCACTTCAACTAGTGAACCTCCTCATGAAATCCAGCCCCTCGGAGAAAAGAAAACAGAAGACTCAGTCCCTCAAAGAAAAGAAAACAGAAGAAGCAACCGCTCGGAACTCCCCGCAGCCCTCGGACAAGATAAGGATCAGCCTAGTCAGCGCCTTGTCAACAAGATATACCTTATCTTATAGAAGGACACTTGTAATACAGGCAACATTACACTTGTAACACATGCAGCGCATGCATAGTGACACAAAAACCCTCCCATACCTATATAAGGGAAAAGGAGGAAAGTGGAAAGGAACAACAAGAAAAAAGGACAAGATATACACAAAAACTCACTCAGAAAGAGCATAAGATCATATTTATGCTCCTCGGGAGTAAGGAATTCAGTGAATAAAGGAAGGATATTTTCGTAATTTTCCCTAATAGTCAATTACTTTCTTTGAACCACGGATAACGGCGTTCCGAACTCATAAATAAATCGGTTAATCGGGTATTATTCCAAACCTGTTAACAAAATGGCGCCGTCTGTGGGAACGCCATAGAAGTTGTCCTCGAGCGTGTTCAAGAAAGCAAACCAACTATGGAAAATTTGTTTCACAGTGAAATCCACCCGCCCCATCTGGACAATTCGGAGGGAACCGTAGCGAATCGCCGGTCCGACGAAAGGGATTTCATCAATGTTCCCCGGTCCGTTTTTGAAAGACTAGTGGAAGCCACCGCTCGAGTTAATCGCCAAGAATTCGAGACTCCCCTGGAAACAGTCCCAGGACCTCCGCACCAGGGAGATTATCCCTCGGAACAAGGCAAAGTTTACGCGAGAGGGGCGCCATGCCCTACCCCAATCTCGTGGTACCAGGAAACTCCTCGGAGGACGCTAAGGCGTTATGATCATCTGGAAACTCCGAGGATGATCCAGAGGGAAGAAAGGTCTCTTCCCGTATATCGGCCCCCCCTATTATTACTCCCAATGGAGAACCAACTTTCTGGGGAATCCTTGAAGATCTACGAAAGGAAGTAGGAGATCTCAAGAGGACTGTAGGACCCAAGGAAGATCCGACGTTTAAGACATCTCCCTTCATTCCTGAAATAGCCTCTGCCCCGATTCCTTCAGGAATGCGGCCTATTAATGTACCATTGTATACAGGAGAAGCCGACGGGAGAGACCCGCAAGATCATATACATCAATATTTGGCAGGAATGGACCTATCGTCTGCCCCGGACTATGTCCTATGCCGAGTGTTCCCTGTTACCCTCGGAGGACGAGCTCAATCTTGGTTTACCCATCTCCCTCCCAATTCAGTGGTCAACTTTGACCGATTGGCTCACCTGTTTATACGCCACTTCGCCTGTAACCGTAGGTATCCCAAATCGGCCACTCATCTTTTTACTATTAAGCAACGAAAGGATGAATCTCTTCGGGAATATATAAAACGCTTCACGGACGAAGCGCTGGATGTTCCGAACGTTAGCCCAACCATTATGGCCGATATTCTGACACAAGGACTCCGAGCGGGAGAATTCTTCCGATACCTGATGGGGAATCATGTCACGGACATGAATGAACTTATGCAACAAGCTGAAACTCATATTCTTATGGAAGAAGCTGACCATACAAAGAGAGGGCTGGAGAAGGATGACAATGAACGTCCCGAGCAGACTGAAAAGGAAACTAAGACCAAAGAGAAGGGCAAAGAAGAAAAACCACCCCCTCGGAAGGACGATGGGGAGACGGTCAAGAAATTCCTTAAACCCGTGCCCCTTCCTCCGATGACCCTAGCTCCTGTGGATGTACTCAACGTAATGCGGGGCAATGAAGAAGTGCGTTGGCCCCGGCCTGCCAAATTTCCCAATAAAGATAAGGATACGGGTAAGTACTGTAAATTCCATAAAACTTATGGACACACTACCGAGGAGTGTACTACCCTCCGAAGAGAAATACTTCGCCTTCTGGGGGCAGGATATCTGCATAACTACCTAAAAAGAAACAATCCCGAAGAGCCCAAAGCACATGTATGGAAAAGGCCCCGAGGAGGACCTGACGAGGAAGAGGATACTCCCCACCGACAGTCACGAGAACAAACCGCGGAACATCGGCGGAGGTCCCAAGAAAAGACTAGAAAGCGCCAAAGATCCCCTCAAGAAAGAACCGCTGCGTCTCCGCGGCAATCACGGGAAAGGATCACAGAGTATCGGAACCTACCTCCCCCTCCCTACACGTACAAGGTCAACCCCTCCTCGGGACGGACGATCAACATGATAGAGGGAAGAGATATTTCCAGAATACCCCAGGGTAAGAAGACAAAATATCTCAAAGAAGCCAGACGAGCGGGACAAGGGCTCCCGGTATGCTCCGCCCAAGGGGCCAGATTACCAAATATTACTTTCGGACCGGAAGACCTGAAAGGTATAGTATACCCCCACGAAGATCCTTTGGTAATTGAAGCTACCATCTACGGATTTGGGATTCAGCGTATCCTCATAGATACGGGCATCTCTGTGGACGTCTTGTTTTTTCCCACCTATCTAGCCATGGGATTGAAGAAGGAGCAACTGGAGGTGGCTGAAGTCCCTCTAGTAGGCTTCTCTGGCGAAGCCTGTAACACCCTCGGAACCGTGACCTTGCCGATGTCGTGGGGAGAAGGAGCCCTACGGAGAACGGAACCCACCAAATTTTGGGTGGTGGAGGCTTCGTCAAGGACATACAACGCTATATGCGGAAGACCCTCCATTCGATCATTCGAAGCGATTCCCTCTACCCTCCACCTCAAGGTAAAATTTCCTACCATGGCAGGCATCGGAGAAGTCCGAGGAAATCAAGCTAGAGCCAGAGAATGCCGAATGAATGCCCTACTCCCCGAAGAGGACGAGAACCCCTCGGATAGTAGAAAAAAACGGAAAATAGAAGAAGCCCGAGTCCAACCCATCGAAGAGCTCAAGATGGTAGAACTCGTGGAAGGAAATCCCGCCAGGGCGATCAAAATGGGCACTAATGTGGAACCTGAGTTGGAAGCCCAATTGATATCCGTTCTAAAGGAATTTTGTCACCTTTTCGCATGGGAAGGAGGTCCCCCCGGACGGATTAGCAATAAGGTATGCCAACACTTCCTTAATGTAAAGCCAGGGGCCAAACCCATTCAACAAAAGAAGAGAAAAATGGGGCCCGAACGCAACAAGATTATCCGATCAGAAATTCAACGGCTTCTCAGCTTACGACAAATCCGAGAGGTCGTGTATCCCGAATGGCTGGCCAACGTGGTCTTGGTCCCTAAGTCGGGAGGAAGATGGAGGATGTGCGTTGACTTCACCGATCTTAATGATGCTTGCCCAAAGGACTGCTATCCCTTACCAAGCATAGACCAATTGGTCGACTCTACCGCTGGTTGTGCACTCCTGTCGACTCTGGATGGGGACCAAGGATACAATCAAATCCCGATGGCATTCCCGGACCAGGACAAAACCAGCTTCATTACGGATGCAGGTACCTTTTGTTATCTAGTCATGCCCTTCGGACTTAAGAACGCAGGAGCTACATACCAACGATTGGTGAACCTCATGTTTGCGGGGCTCATCGGAAAAACCGTGGAAGTATATGTGGATGACACGGTCGTCAAAAGTCATTCCGCGAAAGACCATCCCGAGGACTTGCGAAAAACATTGGTTATCATGGATCGCTTTGGGATGAAGATAAACCCTAGGAAATGCTCCTTCGGTATCCGAGGAGGCAAATTTTTGGGATTCATGGTTACCGAGAAAGGAATAGAAGTTAACCCCGAGAAAGCCGAAGCAATTATTGGGTTACCAACTCCAAAATCCATAAAGGACGTGCAAAAACTGACCGGGCGAATGGCCTCCCTCAGCCGATTTGTCTCCAAGTCAGCAGAGAAAGGACTCCCGTTCTTTAAAATCCTTCGGAATATCAAAGAATTCCAGTGGACCTCACGATGTGAAGAAGCTCTCCAGGAATTGAAAAGCTATATGGTAAGACCACCCTTGCTGGTCAAACCTTCGCCCTAGGAGGAACTTTTCGTGTACCTGTCCGTAGGAGAGGAGGCTATCGGAGCGGTATTGGTCAAAGAGCACGATGGGGAGCATCATCCGGTCTACTACGTTAGCAAAACTCTCCTCGGAGCGGAAACCAGGTATACTCTGATAGAAAAACTTATACTCACTTTGGTTACCACGGCGCGTAAATTACGCCCGTATTTTCTCTCCCACCCGATCACTGTCCTGACTAAGCACCCTCTACGGGCAATTCTCAACAAACCCGAGACCTCGGGGAGACTGATAAAATGGGTTGTCGAGCTAACGGAGTATGATATCTCATATGCCCCGAGACCTTCCATCAAGGCCCAAGTGCTAGCAGACTTTGTGGTAGAACTTACGGGAATCGGAGTGGAAAGGAAAGAACCTCTGTGGCATGTCTACGTTGATGGTTCCTCCGTAAATACGCATGGTGGAGCCGGAGTAATCTTGATTAACACGGAAGCCGAAGAGGAGGCGCTACATTTCGCGGTTAGAATTGATTACCCCGTATCCAACAACGAAGCTGAATATGAAGCCCTCCTTATCGGAATGAGGCTCGCTCGAGAAGGCGGAATACGAAAAATCCGTCTGCATAGTGACTCTTAGTTAATTGTCCAGCAAGTTCAGGGTACATACGAAGCCAAAGAAGAAAGGATGCAGAGTTACCTTCGAGTAGTCCATCGGGCTAAAGCATGGTTTGATGAGTATCAATTGGTGCAGATTCCCCAAGGGGATAACCAGGAAGCCGATGCCTTGTCCAAAATGGCTGCACAATTAACCACCATTCGTACTCGGAAAATCACTCTGTTACATATGAGCGAATCAGAGAGGGCTAAACCTGAAGAGGTGAGCGCCACCACGACCAATCCCCCGATAAGCTGGATAACGCCCCTTAAAGCATTTTTGCAAGATCCTGAAGGATACTCCGAGGACAAATCTGTTCGGCGGATGATGTCTAAGAAGACCATCCGATATTTCCTCAAAGACGGAATACTATTCCGAAGGACATACTCTTACCCTCATGCCCGATGCTTAAATGAAGAGGAGGCTCAACTCGTCCTGGCAGAAACTCACGAAGGGGTGTGTGGTAGCCATACCAGTGGCGGAAGCATGGCTGGACGGATAATTCGACAGGGTTATTATTGGCCCACGATGGCCAAGGATTGCAAAAACCATGCGGAAAAGTGTAAGTCATGCCAAGCTTATGCCCCTCGGGTTTACCAGCCAGCGGCTCCGTGGGAACCCCACCTGACCGCATACCCTTTCACCAAATGGGGAATAGACATAATAGGTCCACTTATTCCCGATGCTGGTCAAAAGAAGTTCCTACTCGTGGTAGTAGACTACTTCACCAAATGGGTGGAGGCGGAGCCTTTAGCGCGAATAACTGCAGGGGCGGTCATTAACTTCTTGTGGAGAAACATTATGTGCCGTTTTGGGGTCCCTCGGAGCCTGGTAAGTGACAATGGCCTGCAATTTACTGACCAAGGGTTAGAAAAATGGTGTGATCATTGGGAGATTAAACACCGTTTTGCTTCGGTGGGATACCCTCAAGCCAACGGACAAGTCGAGAGAACTAATCGCACTCTCCTGAAAAATATGAAGGCCCGACTCGACTGGCACAAAGCCAAATGGGTTGAAGAGATACCCGACATATTATGGGCCTATCGGACCACACAAAATACCGCCACAGGTGAAACCCCTTTCAGCCTCTCTTATGGTTGTGAAGCAGTGGTACCCTCCGAAGTCTCGATCGAGAGTTGGCGAGTCAAAGAATACGAAGAAGTGGCCAATAGTGCTAACTTAGCTCTGGCCCTTGATCTCTTAGAAGAGAGAAGAATCCGAGCCGCCATTCGGGCTGAAGAATACAAAACTCGGATGGCACGGTACTATAATGCCAAGGTAAAGATTAGAGCTTTTCAAGTAGGTGATTTAGTGCTAAAACGGGTCGGAGCTTCCAAAAATGTAGGCAAGCTTGAGCCCCGATGGGAAGGACCCTACAAAATAGCGGGAATTGTCGGACCCGCAACTTATCTACTTGCTAACTCCGAAGGCGCCACTCTTCGTAATACGTGGAATTCCTTCAATCTTAGAAAATACTATGCTTAATGTAACATCTTCATTGTTACATAAATAAAACTGTTTGTTTATAAATAGATGGTTACGATACATTCGAATCCGATAGGGTACATAGGTTTGCAAAACAAAAATGGTAGCCTTACACAGGAAATCATTACAAGCAACCTAACCCCGAGGAGCCATCTACTAGATAGACAGTCATCGGACTCCAAAAGACCACCTACTACAAGTTAAATACTATCTACTACTCCTCTCGCAAAGGACGCTTCCCTTCTCGGATAAGGCGACGACGCTGCTCTTCGGATAGGGTTATTGGATCCGCCAATAACACGCCCTCGGATGCTACGGGACTATCTTCAGGAAAGATGGGATGAAGATTAAGCTCAGGAATGACCAAGTCCCTGGGGCACTCTGGCAATATTTGAACCGCATCCGTACCAAGTCGATACCCGATGCGGACCAGATCACGCATCTCCTTTTGTAAAGACTCCCTAAGAGCTGAAGGACCCGCGATATCCAAAACAGCTCGGATCCGAGCTACCACCAGAGCAACGTCGTGGGCGCGAGTAATCTCCAGCACCCAATGAGTTGCCGCATCCCGTTCCTGAATCATTTGCAGTAATTGCTCATCGGAGTGGCGAAGTTGACTCTTCAATTCCTCCAAACTCGCCTGAAAACTCGTCACCCCGGGTCCTCTCTAGCATCAACTGACGCTCCACTTCCCAAGACTTATCCCTCTCAATCTGAAGGACCATATCGTGAATCGCTTTAGCAGCTTCATGCTCTTCCTGCAAGCGGGAAATCTCTGTTTGAGCCTCCAACAAACCATGTTCTAACTCGTCCCGACGGCGATAAACCAAGCCAGGATCTGAAGAGGAACACCCCCGAGATCCGATGGCATCTAACACCATATAAATCTGAATGGAGACGAAGGAATCACTACCAAAGAAATACAAGGTAAGTAACCCAAGTTTGCAAATAAAATGAGCATTTACCTCACACAGGTTTTTGCAAACCAAATCCTGAAGACGAGAGGAAGGAAGGGTCCTCATGAGCTCACAATCCGTAACATTTAGTAGACCGCTAAGAAAATTTCGGCAAAACCCCGATACCTCTCCGAGGGGAGAAAACCCTGGGTCCACACCCGGAGGAGAGGAACCCACGGGAGGAGGATTCCCTCCGCCCAGCGACGCGGGTATGCGCTCGGGACCTCCTTCCACAACATTCACGATATCGGAAATCCGAGGAAATGGTTGCGACACCAAGGGAGGCACTGGGTAGTTTATCGGAGAAAGAGCAGTAACCGAATTTTCTACCCTAAGAGGAATCACAAAGCTCACTGGGGGGCTGCCACGGGCGAACCCTCCGATTCCGGTCTCTCCGAGGAGGAGTCAGCCCTCGTAACTGCCACGAAGGTATCGGAAATGCCCGCCGCATACCGTGTAGAGCTCGCCCCAGAAAAACACCATTAAATGGATCTATGGAAAAAGCCGCCATCTCAGCACCTATAAGGCAAGTATAGAGTATATGATGATCCCGAGGACACACAAGTTGATAAAAGAGAAGTCGACAAATCTTCAGACTTACGGAAATAGAAATTGCCATGAAGAGGATGAATTGGTGAGTTCTCTCTCCTTATTCCCTCTTGAAGACCTGCCAGAATAAGAGCTTCAGGACACGCAAGCAGGCCGGTAATATCGTACGAGCCAGAAAATAACTCGAAATGACTCAGTTCCTCCCATTCCCGCCCCAACGTCTCGGATATGGGCGAAACGTATCCCAAGCCCCATCGGATGGGTACTCCCCACGATCGGGCCGAATGACCCTTCGAACGGACAAAGAAAAACCTCCGCTTCCAGTCCCCCCTACGAGTGCGAGGACTGGATGTACCAGTGAAGGCTTTTTTAACGTCCCGATAGGCCAGGCTGAAGAGGGGGACTCCGTCCGAACAAGGCCGAAGGATGAAAATTGCCCCCACCCGATACAGGGACAGAGGAAGGTTAAGGAGCTCGCAGCATAAAACGTATCCCACTAAAAGGCGATACGAGTTGGGTGTTAACTGGCTCGGACAGATTTGCCAATACTGGAAGAGCGATCGAAGAAAAGGGTGAAAAAACACCCGTAATCCACAGTGCATTTGATCACAATAGACAGTTAAGAATCCAGGAGGAGGATCATATGCTCTCTGATCTGGAGAGGGCACAATCACATCAAAATCATTGAAATTCAGATTGAATTCCGCAAAAAGAGTTACTAGAGACTCTCCATACACAGTGCTAACGGCGGAACCAACTTGTCCCCGACCTATCAACCTTGAGGGGCTCAAAGGTATTAAGTTAAATACAGAACGCTCATCGGCAAGAGAATATGGTTCTCTACCCAAGAACACATCCCTTATATGGTCCATTCTTCGAGAATCCGTATACGATAAACTACTCTCTACCCTTGAAGACGATCTTGTCCCAATGATCACTTGATTCTCAATCAGCCTATTCCGCTGCCCTGGGGAAGAACTTTCCGAGGACGCACTATAAACCTAGGATCCAGGGACACCTCGGGCACGACTCCGAGAAGAACTACTTGATGATGTGGACCCCCCATGCCTGTGATGTGGCGGCATCATCTTTAATAGTAAGTTTTCCGTTTACTCTTGTACGAAAGTCGAAGAAAAAGTATTGAGGGCAACTACGAAAGTAAAAACTAAGTCCTGCGAGAATAGATTTCTAAAAAAAGAAAGGAAACTGATTTATCCGATAAAGCAAGATAGCTTTTAATGGTAAATATAAATACCACTGTTAGCATATTATATACGATAAGCTAATCCCATGGAGAGAAGCTGGAGCTGTCCCACCCACTCCTAGGGGCATGACACGTGTTAATAAGTGTCCTTAATTAGAATAAATAACTCTTAAGCATGCATATAATTTGACACGTCCTGCTAAGTTATATACTTAGTCAGCAAATAAAGGATTTTGTCTTTAGCTTACCTTTTTGAAGAAGATTAAAGGGAATAAGTTTTATATATAAGCATGCTAGTAGTTTATTACTATCTCAAGCTAGTGGACAAGTAAAACAAAATAGAAAGAAAGGAATAGGACAAACTGTTCATTTATAAGTCCGAGAAGCTCTCGAAAGCGTCTACAAAAGCATAAAAAAAAAAAAAAAGAAGGAATCCTATTCTAAATCCCTGTACTCGGTGGGGGTGGGGGCGGAGGTGAAACTCCGCTCGAGCCAGTAGCACCAAGATTGGATGCAGTCGAGAAAGGAACAGGGGAGATCCTGGGCGTCATCACCGCATCATACATTTTAAGAAGGTTCTGAACCTGCTCGGGAGACGGCTTGGCAAGTTTCTTGACATCAAAAATGCCGCCAAAATTTGCCCCCGAAGGCATTACCCCACGGGCTACAGTGGCACACTCTAACCATCCCCATAGCATATGCCCAAGAGACTCCCGAGCGGACAAGGAAGCATATTGGCGCTCTGCCTCCGCTGTTGCGTACCGAACGGCCTCGTCAATCCGAGCTTGCACCTCCTCCTGTGGCACTACCTGGACTATCTTCAAATCCACCAACTCCTTGACCCGAGATTGAAGCTCTTGTTCTCGCTCCAACCACTCCGATTTCTCCTTCTCCAAAACTTCCACCCGAGCACGAAGAAGCTCCTCGGACTCCATCTTCTCCTTCTCCAGACGAGTCAACTGGACTCGGACAGCTCCCTCGGATGCCTCCAGCTTGTCGTAAGCCGACTGCATCCTCTGCAAAGTAAGCCGCATCACTTCCTTGGCTCTCTGATCCTCCCTCCAAGCGAAGTCACTGGCTTCCAACTTCGTCCGGAAAACATCTCTCATTGACTCGGCCTCATAGAGTTGGGCCCGGAGAGAAGTCACCTGCCCTCAGAGGGATCCTATCTCGGCTACCTCCCTCGAATGGCACTGCTCTACTGCAGTGATAATCTCCCGAGTCTTTTTGGACTACATGACAAGAAGAGAAACATAAGGAAGAATACGGGAAAATTATTTAAAAATAAAGCAACCGAAGGACAAGCACTTACGATGGTTTCCATCCAGACCATGCTGGCCCGCAAAAACAGATACCCCTCCGCGGGCGCAGCAAGAGAAGATCCGAAGAAGTGGAGGATCTCATGGTATGCCTCCCCGACAGTCGAAGGCTCCTTCTCGGGTACTTGAGATGAAAAATCTCCCTCGGAAGCTGACCTCCGCAGAGGAACCCTCTTCGGGAGATCTCCTATCGGAGAAGGAATAGCAGTAGCGGGAGTCGTGGCCACTGCCTCCATCACAACCGCTTCGGGAGCTTTCGCAGTGGCCGAGGGACCCTCTCCCCGGAGCAAAGTTTCCCACACTTCCCTCTTCACCTCCAAATCCTTCGATAAATCCGCAGGACCTTGACTGATTCCCTCGGATGGCTCTTCCGAGTCCTGGTGAAGTAATTGAGCGAATAAATCTGCACCCGGAAACATAGGGGCCTTGCCCTTATCGACATCTACAAGAGCCAAATACGTAGTCAAATAATGATAACAAAATTTGAAGGGAAATGGAAGAGAGAAAGAAACTTACGAGGGCGAGTAGGGGAAGGATCAGGAATAATGGGCGAGGGATCTCGAGAAGGGACCAAAACCACATCCGGAGACGAAAACTCTTCTTCTTCAGCCCTCGGAGATTGCCCCCCTTGCGAGCCCCTCAGAAGACTACCAGTGTCTGACTCGGAGGCAGACCTCCAAGTCAGAACGGACGAGGGAGCTACCTGCCGCAACGGAACAGCCTCTAGGGGCACTCCCCCAACATCCTCGGAAGAAGGCGGAATATTTTCATAAACCTTCTCGGCCTCCGTACCCATCCCTGCCTCCTCGGACTGCGCCTCAGCTCCCTCGTGATCTCCTTTCTCGGAAGCTCCGCTATGACCACTTGGAGCCACCTCTTCGGAACCAGGTACTAAATAGTACCTCGCCATAACCTCCTCTGCGCCACCCCAAAATATCTTAGTACGAGTAACGGAAGAATACGAAAAACCACTCGAAGAAAATAGATATGGAATAAAGAAGCACACGAGCAACAGAAGGAAAACTTACTGAAAGCTGGCATGAATAGGCTCGAAACAAAAAACGGTTTCTTCACGTTGTCATTAACACCCACTACGAAGTGAAGTCCAGCCTTATCAAATAACCACGAGAAATCTTCTGACTCCAATAGTGCGTGCTGGGCAATCACTGGAGAGAGCACCATATCTTCAGCTAGGGTGTGAATTGGAGTCACACCCTCCCCCCACTTGAAGGGCATATCCCATTTCCCTCGGACGGGCTTCACATAAAAGAATTTGTCCTTCCAAACACCGTGCGAGCTTATCGTCGCACCCAAAATCCTCTTCGTAGAGTTAGCCGAATGATCCCGATGGTGAACGTGATAGAAGGGATATCCCCCGGGTGACACTCCCACATCGAAGATAGACAGAAAATGATCCACATTGCACTCGTACCCCTTGACCGTACACCAAAACACGTAAATACAGAGGGCGGCATAGCCATTGGGAACCAACTGACTCGGGCAGATTCCACAAGTCTTGAAGACTTCGCAGAAAAAGGATGGCATAAACGAACGCCACCCGTAATTCACTTGCGCAAAATACACAGTGAGCATACCCTTAGGAGGGTAACACGCCCTCTGATTCTCCGAAGGAATGTGAACGGTCACATTCGCCATCGCAGTTCCCGTAGCCTCAAACAAATCCATGACCTGTTCATAAGTAACCACGGATTGAACATTCTCAATTTTAGAGAAGTCCGGAGAGGGGGTTTCTTTGATTTCGAAACCCTAGCTTTTTTCGCGGCGGCGGCCCCACTCCCTTCGGCTACGGTACCTCTTCTCTTACGAGCGGCAGCAGTAGGTCCCATGAGGGGAACAGTCGTCGCGGCAGAAACAGAAACGTCAACAGGGGCAGTTTCGGCAGAAGAGATATTTGCAGAAGAAGCCATCTTCTTTTGGGGCAAAAAGAAAAATTTTACGAGTCTGGTAAAAGAAAAGAGAAAAAGAGACTCGGCGAGGAGCAAAAATCGCTCTTTTTTGCTTAAGAAAATTTGAGAAATAAAGAGAATTGGAAGATTGAAGAATTTGTGAAGAGAGAATGGGAGAGAAAAGTACGGACGGGGTATTTATAAGCGAACCGCCATTAAAGACGTGCCTCGTCTCCCACGCCCCACGTCTCCACTCAGGAAGCGACGTGTCGCTCCACGCGCTAGCTGTTACTGCAGATTAACGGACGGATGAATAAATGTCATTTAAGACATCCAACGGCTAGAAAGGGCCGTTATAAAAGTAACTCTTCATCTAAACCGCTGCTTCCCAAGAACATAACGGTAATTTTACATCACGGTATTTCAAGTATATATTTATATATGCATATAATACCCCCGTAAATCATAAAAAGAATGGAGAAATTCCAATCCCCTCGGAAAAATCACCAAAAAATAAAGAAAAAGCCCATTTTGCCCTATTAAGGCCAAGAAATAAAATTTCACTCGTCTCTACGAGAACGATCGAAATTTGGGGGGGCTAGTGTTAACCCTAAAAAATAAATAAGGGATTATACAAGTTAAACAAAAGATTAACCCTTAAATTAGGGATTAATCCCAAGGGCGATAATATCGTCACGAACACTCTCGTATGTCACATACCCTACTATGGTATGACGTGGCACCCGAAGAGATAATAGTCCCTCGGAATTCACATATCCTACTAGGATACGACGTGGCACCCGAGTGAACACCCAAGCGTCCCTTGGAAAGTCAAGATGAACAAAAATAAGATATTAACATGGCATCGGAAAAAGAGTAAACCCCGATGGATCCACGCGACCCTGATATCCATCACTGCGCCAAGAGGGACCACTATACGAGAATACTTCCTTACTGAACACTCCCAAAGCCCTCGGAATCATCACCCCGAAGGCTAAAATTCATAAAACAACGTCCTACTCAAAGCACCAATCACCAAAGTCACTTACCCCGAAAGCCCAAGCCAAGAAGGTTACTCAGCCAAAGACAGGAAGCCCTCGGAGAACGATTCCCGAAGGAGCCACTACTTTCACGACGACCAGAAACGCTCGGAACCCATCCATATACAAGAATACAGTCTTACATGCAAATTGACGCTCTCGGAGCCCACCTCACAAGCCTAGAGAAATAAATATGCCCCTCGGAGAACTCTACCAGAGAAGCCGACGAGGAAATAGCTGTCCCCAGAATAGAGACCTCCTCGGACACCCACTCCACTTCAACTAGTGAACCTCCTCATGAAATCCAGCCCCTCGGAGAAAAGAAAACAGAAGACTCAGTCCCTCAAAGAAAAGAAAACAGAAGAAGCAACCCCTCGGAACTCCCCGCAGCCCTCGGACAAGATAAGGATCAGCCTAGTCAGCGCCTTGTCAACAAGATATACCTTATCTTATAGAAGGACACTTGTAATACAGGAAACATTACACTTGTAACACATGCAGCGCATGCATAGTGACACAAAAACCCTCCCATACCTATATAAGGGAAAATGAGGAAAGATGGAAAGGAACAACAAGAAAAAAGGACAAGATATACACAAAAACTCACTCAGAAAGAGCATAAGATCATATTTATGCTCCTCGGGAGTAAGGAATTCAGTGAATAAAGGAAGGATATTTTCGTAATTTTCCCTAATAGTCAATTACTTTCTTTGAACCACGGATAACGGCGTTCCGAACTCATAAATAAATCAGTTAATCGGGTATTATTCCAAACCTGTTAACAAAATGGCGCCGTCTGTGGGAACGCCATAGAAGTTGTCCTCGAGCGTGTTCAAGAAAGCAAACCAACTATGGAAAATTTGTTTCACAGTGAAATCCACCCGCCCCATCTGGACAATTCGGAGGGAACCGTAGCGAATCGCCGGTCCGACGAAAGGGATTTCATCAATGTTCCCCGATCTGTTTTTGAAAGACTAGTGGAATCCACCGCTCGAGTTAATCGCCAAGAATTCGAGACTCCCCTGGAAACAGTCCCAGGACCTCCGCACCAGGGAGATTATCCCTCGGAACAAGGCGAAGTTTACGCGAGAGGGGCGCCATGCCCTACCCCAATCTCGTGGTACCAGGAAACTCCTCGGAGGACGCTAAGGCGTTATGATCATCTGGAAACTCCGAGGATGATCCAGAGGGAAGAAAGGTCTCTTCCCGTATATCGCCCCCCCCCCCCCTATTATTACTCCCAATGGAGAACCAACTTTCTGGGGAATCCTTGAAGATCTACGAAAGGAAGTAGGAGATCTCAAGAGGACTGTAGGACCCAAGGAACCTGCAATACTTGGTAAATCATCAAAAACCACATATATAGATTCTTGAACAATATTCAATCTTGTATCAAGCATTCTAATAGCAGTATTGTTCAAGGAATAGCCATCAAAGATACATTCTTCACTTTTTGGATCATATTTGTTCAAAACATATTTATCATTTAAAGTATATCAAACACATCCAAAGTCATGAAAATGAGCAACATCAGGTTTCTTCTTTTTCAACATCTCATAAGGAGTCATGGGAATAGAGAATTTATGAATATTTTCATTAAACACACATAAGTCAGAGAATGACCTATTTTCAAATTCTCTATCATGATTCGACCAAATATTACCAAAAGAAGCATCATGTAAGTTATCAATACTAGAATGCAATGTTCTAAAGGTATTAAGAGCTTCTGATTTTTCATTGAAAGATTTAATCAAAGTATATCCAGAAAAATCATTTATAATCACACAATCATATTGTTTACCCCCGACTCTATTTACTTCAATAAGACCTAAGAGATCCATATGAAGCAGATGAAAACAATTAGAGGTACTTGTAACCTGTTCATCCATTTAGATTGGATTATGAGAAGCCTTGGTCACCTTACCTTTCGAGCAATCATAACAGACCATCTTACCAGTACCCGAGAGATAGGGAATGCCTCTCACGGTTTCAAGTTTCACCACTTTGCCCAGATTCTTATTGTGCATGTGTCCAAGTCTCTTGTTCTTGGCAATTGAATAGTCCACCTTTGTTTGAAAGCAAGTCACTTGATCCCTTGCCAAGTAGTTGTCTTCAAACCCTTTACCTGTCAAAGCACACACATTTGCACAATCAGATACATCACAAGAATCTTTATTATACCTTACCAATAAGCAATCATCACACAATTGACTGATGCTTATATGGTTCTCACAGAATCCATCCAACAACATCTCATCCTTCAAGGGTGGGAATCCATAAACGTTCAACACTTCTTTGTCAATGATTTTTCCTTTACTTCCATCTTCATAGGTGAAAGTTCCAGTGGTTAGTGGTGCACACTCCTTCAAATCATATTTGATTTCTTTCTAGTCATGTGTCTTAACCAGTGTTAAGGCAATACAATCAGTTATCAATGTTAAGGTAACATTGGTTATCCAGTGTTGTCTTAACATCGTGTATAACCGTATCAAATCAGATTTGTATCCAGTCATATGCCTCAAACATCCACTATCAAAGTACCACTTACATGCAAGGTTAGTATGCATAGTAGGAAAGATAATATTGCACACAATAAAAGTTTCAAGCACCTAAAGTCTAGTGTTTCTCATCCCATTATTCTGTTCAGCAATGTTGGAACTGGATATTAAGGTAACATTGGAATAACTAGTATCAACATTGGAATGTTCAAATTCCAGTGTTGGCTTAACACCAGCATCAGCATTGCATGAATCCCTATTCCGTTCAACTATTTTCTTTTTAAGAGACTTTATGTATTTATAACAATATGGTTTAAAGTGTCCAAATTGAAAAACAATATTGACAAATATAAGCCATTTTCTTAGATTCTCTAGAAAGTACATTTGCCTTTTCAAAACAAGGAATAGTGGATTCAACAGAATTAGTGGAGTGAGTAACTTGACTTTGATATCCTAAACCAGAACTACCATCATTGCCTAAACATAAAACTTCATCAAGTTTGTAAGTACCTGTATTCCTCTTGGCAATGGTATGTTCAACAATTCCTAGCTTAGAAGTTACCTTTTCTATTTCATCATCTTTTCTATCCAAACTAACCTCAAGTTGAGTGATTGTAGCCTTCAAGCTTTCATTATCTTCCATAGCCTTCTCAATTCTACTCAACTTGTCCTTCTCCTTGAGCATGTCTTGGTAGATGATCTTCAGTTCATCAAGAAACTCTTCTTGAATCAATTTACCTTCATGGACACTATCATCTTCCAAACTTATAGAATCATGAAAATACTCAAAGTTAGAATCATCATCAAACTCATCATTAACATAAATCAAACATTCAGTGTTGTCTAAACAAATGGTTTCATCCCAATTGTCAACAACAATCTCCTGGACTAGTGTTGTCTACTGGATGTTAACATAACATCGAGTTGTCTGGATATTGGCAGAACACCAAGCCTTGACATCAGCGGGTCTGTCCACCTTTGCACACACTGTTTTTTGAGTTTCTTCAATCGTTGGCACTTGTCCATCACCATATTCTTCAAAACCTGTCTCATCATTATCATCTACACAAACCAAGTTAGAATTCTCTTTTGTTCTAAGGTTGTTACCACATTCATAAGAAAAATGGCCCCAACCTTTACATTCATAGCATTGAATATGTTTGAGATGTGTATCATTATGATGAGTAAGTTTACAAAAATGTTTGGCCATCTTTTCAGAGAAATCTTTCTTTAAATCAGCAAGAATATTTTTATCAATTAGACTAAGTTTATTAAACTTTTCAAACACAGTTTCATTATAAGCTTGAATTTCTTCTTCATCATCTACTTTTTCAAGATTCATCTCAAATTCTTTCAGAGTGCAAAGTAGAGTATAAAAGTCTAAAGTGTTCATATTCCTAGCTTCTTGCATAGCAATCACTTCAAATTTCTTAGAAAGAGTTCTCACAACTTTGTACGACAATTGCTTAGTAGACAGGGGCTGACCTAAGTCCTGAATTTCATTACCAAGATCCATGAGTTTCTAAAAATAAGCAGTAATACTTTCATCTTCCCACATTGTTAAATTATCAAATTTGCTCAAAAACATGCATAGCTTAGTCTTTTTAGTGCATACATCACCTTTACAGTGATTTTGTAAGATATCCCAAGCATGCTTTGCAGTTGAACAATTTTTTGTTAACTTAAATATGTGACAATCAACCAAACTAAATATGGTATTTAGGGCTTTTTCATTAAAGAAAGCGTTACTCAGCTCAGTTTCAGTCCACTCTGGCTTAGGAACAGCGTCATGATCTTCATCTGGATCTACAGTGCCATGAAAGTAATCAAAGTTAGATTCATCAATAATAGACAAGGAATCAGAATTAATACAAGAATTATATTTATTCCAAATTCTAAAGAAAAACTCATGTTCTGGTGTTGGATCCTGGATGTTAGAGTAACATTGAGATCCGTGGCAGTTTTGGGAGTCTTCTTTTGTCCTGTAAGTATGAGTGAGTAGCGCAGCTGTATGAATCTCATTTGATTGTCCTTCAACCATAGTACTTGATCCATAATTGAAATCCTCACCATCGTTATTCCAAGCTCGCCAACCGAATGATTTAATGAGTGCACGAGTTTTGACCTTCCAATAAGAATAGTTGGATCCATCCAAGACAAGCAATTTGTTGTTGTTCGGATTTCGGTTGTCCATCCTTTAATATCAAATCCAAACACCAGTGAAGCCGGTGCTTGGCTCTGATGCCAATTGAAATTGTAGGATCGAGACTTGATACTTGTCGCACAATGTTAACCTTGGTGTTAGTCTAACACTGATCAGCTCTTCCAATGTTAAGCTGATGTTGGACTCTCGATGTTACCTTAACATCCGTTTAACAGCAGTTAACGTTAGCACAAATCTACTTGACAGAGAATATAACGCAACGGATAAGTAAAGAACACAAGTAGATGTAATTTTAAGATGATAATATATTAATATGATCTTTCGAGCCGTAGGCGAAATACCACAAGGGTTTATCAAAATATGTTTCTCACAACTCTCAAGCTCCTCACTCTCGAATTGCTCGAACTCAACCAAGCAACTAAGGATATAACTCCTTACAAGTAAAGCTCCTTAACTCTAAAACTTAGACTTAATTTGCTAAACACAAACTTGGCAAAACAAGACAAAGACACTCGACTATAAAGATTTCCTCACGGGATATTTTTGCTCTTGTCTTCGTGTCTTTTTCTTGATGCCCAACATGCTTATTTATAGTGTAGTCTTCCTTGATGGCCAAGACATGTTGTGCACGTTTATGGTTGCTATTAGATCTCCTTGTATGATTCTAATTTCGTTCATGGCAAGTCTCCTTCAATAGGGAAAGGTTTCCTTGTCCAACTTGAAGTCTTCAATGGAATGGTTTCCTTCTTTGACTAGAAGTCTTCAATGGAAAGGTTTCCTTCTTTAACTTGAAGTCTTCTAAGGAAAGTATCGTTCTCCATCTTGCAGTTTTCTATGGAAAGAATCCTACTGCAAATAATCTTCTTTCCTTCTTGCAATTCACACGCCTTGATCTTTCCATTCAACCGCACACATCTTTCCTTATTTAATTATGGGAAGTTCTTCTTTGGAAACTTCTCTTTGAATGACAACTTCTCTTTAAGAAAATAGATCCTTCCTTCAAGTCTCTTAACCTGAAGCACATACAAATACCAACTACGACTCGTGGAACTAAGTTAGTAAGTGAATAAAGGCAAAACACAATTATAGCAATAAATCCCAAATGTGCAGTTTTTCTGTGTTCAATGTTATACCAACATTGCAGTTACACTGTTGATCTAACATTGACAAAATACTTGAACTTTCAGATATCATCCACATAAATCTGAGCAACACAAACATCAGAACTCTTTCTTATAATAAACAAGGTTTTGTCTCCATCTCCTCTATTGAACCCTAGACCTAACAAAAATTCAGTTAGTCTTTTATACCAAGCTCTTGGTGCCTGTTTCAAACCCTACAAATCTTTCTCAAGTTTATTTATACACATGATTAGGATATTTAGGGTCAGCAAAACCTTTAGGTTGTTCAACATATACCTCTTTGTCTATCAAGCCATTAAGGAAAGCCACTTTTACACCCATCTGGCAGAGCTTAATCTTAAGATAGCATGCAATAGTAAGAAGTAATCTAATAGATTATATCCTAGCTACTAGAGAAAATGTCTTATCAAAGTCTATCCCTTCTACCTGAGTATAACCTTGTGCAACTAGCCTAGCTTTGTTTCTTACAATTACACCATCTTCATCAGTTTTGTTCTTGAAAATCCATTTAGTTCATATAACATTCACATTAGAAGGTCTAGGCACTGGATTCCATACATGATTTTTGGTGAATTGTAATAGTTCATCTTGAATAGCATTTATCAGTTTACTATCTTTAAGAGCTTCATTCACATTCTTGGGTTCAACACCAGAAACAAAACAGGAAGCATTATTCATAGTGCAAGTGGAAGCCATACAGACACACAGCCTTACCATATTTTTATAGTTTATCTTGTCTTTGTTGCGAGTCTTTATGCGTCTAGTGATTTCACCTATCGCTTGTGAAGCTGGATGATCCTTTTGAATCCTAGTAGGGGGATCTCTTTTAGGTTCATCAACAATGTCATCATCTGAATTGGAATGTGGGGATGTTGACCTAACAGCAGTAGGTGTCAGTTCAACATTAGAACTAGTCTCAATTTCAGTGTCTCCAACTTCTGCTCCTGATGTTGGGACAGTCTACATCAGAGACAGTAACTTCATCAGTACATGTATCAAAGGTGGGATCACCAAACATTATATTTACTGATTCTTGAACAGTCTTCAATCTTGGATTATAAACCCTGAAAGCAAAACTATTCACAGAATAACCAACAAATATGCACCTCTCACTTTTTGGATCAAACTTACTTAGATAGTCTCTATCATTCAACAAGTAACAATCACATACAAATTCATGAAAATGAGCAATATTTGGTTTCAAACCTTTCAAGATTTGATATGGTGTCATATTTGTACTAGGTCTAAGGTAAGCCCTATTACTTATATGACATGTAGTATTTAAAGCTTCAGTCCAAAGTCTTTTAGATAAGTTTCTAGCATTAAGCATAACACTGGCCATCTCTTGAAGTGTCCTATTTTTCCTCTCAGCGATCTCATTATGCTGAGGTGTCTTAGGTGCTGAAAATTCATGGAAAATTCCATTCTTATCACATAACTCACTGAAATTGGCATTTTCAAATTCTTTCCCATGATCAGGCCTAATCTTAAAAACAGAGGAACCATACAGTTTTTTGATGCTAGCATGTAAGATCCTAAATGTGTTGAATGCATCAGATTTTTCTTTAAGAAACTTAACCCATGTGTATCTAGAGATATTATCTACAAACAAATGCATATCTTTTACCAATTAGGCTGATTACCTCAATAGGACCCATAAGATCGATGTGTAATAATTCAAAACACTTACCAGTCCTGGGAATTGTACTTTGTACCTGGAGTGGTGTATGAGTAGCTTTAGTTTGCTTACCCTTCAGGAAGTCCCCACAAACAACCTTACCTGGACTGGATATCTTTGATAAGCCTCTTACTACATCAACCTTCTGTAACTTCTCAAGGTTCCTATAGTGAACATGTCCTAGCTTCATATGACATAGAACAACATCATCTACTTTAGCATGAAAACAATCTGCCTCTTCCTGAGCAAGGTAGCAATTGTCTTTAGATCTAGTACATGTCAAAACAAGGACATTATCACTATCAAATACATCACAAGAACTTTTATCAAATGTAACAAGCAGATCATCGTCACAAAGTTGACTAATGCTTATTAGATTTGCTTTCAATCCTTCAACTAGCAGAACATCCTTGAGAGGTGAAAATCCTACAAAATCTAGTACTCCTCTTCCAATGATTCTTCCCTTGGTGTCTCCTCCATAGGTGACAGTTCTAACAGTGAGAGGAATCTATTGTTTAAGATTTTCCTTATCTCCTATCATGTGTCTTGAAAATCCACTGTCAAAGTACCACTTACTTGCAAGGTTAGAGTACACAGTAGAAAAAACAACATTGCATACAAGTTTCATCTTAGGAGTCTTTAATTTTTCCATCCAAGTTCTACTTTTCTGTCATGTTCCTAATGTTGGGATAACATCTGTACCAGTGATAGTCTTAACATTAGAGACAATTTCTACTTTCTTCACATTTTCTTTTAAGTATTTTTTGCAATAAGGTTTTATGTGACCTGGTTGACAACAAGATTGACATATATAAGTAGTTTTACTTTTGATAGGATTAGCACAACTCAAGTCTTTTGATTCCTTAACAAAACCAGCTTTAATGAAAACATAATTAACAACCTTAGAGGTAGATTTCTCAACAAATCCAAGACCATTTGTTCCTTGATTATCCATGCTCAGTACCTCATCAAGTTTAGATGTACCTGAGTTCCACTTGGCAATGATCTGAGTATCTTTTTCAAGCTTTCCTTTTACTTATTTTAGTTCAGCTTCTGTCTTGTCAAGGTCTCTTTCATACAGCCTCATCAGTCTCTTCAGTCCATCAATCTCCAGTCTCTGAGCTTCATTCCTTTAAGTGAGTTTCTGATTTTATTTCAGAAGATTATGAAAAGTAGACTTCAAGTCTTCAATGATTTCCTTTTAGGACATTCTCCTTCCAAGTAACACTCTTCATCTAGATCAACTGAGCCATGGAAACATTCAAAGTTAGATTGATCATTATCTACAAAGAATTGAGATCAATATTGGTATCATATTCAGTCCAATTCCGGAAGAAAGTCTTATGTTCTGGTGTTGAGTCCTGGATGTTGGAGCAACACTGGGACCCACCCATAGCAGCTTTGGAGATCTTATTATGTCTCGTTAACTTGAGTGAATAGCGCATCAACGTGAATCTCTTTAAAGCTTACTCCAGTATTAGCACTTGATACAGAGTTATAATCCTCTTCATTGAAATCATCTACACAAACCCAATGAGACTTTCCCTTCTTGCGGAGGGTGTTAGCACATTCCACAGCAATATAACCATAGCCTTTGCATTTAAAACATTGAGTAGTTTTCAGCTTTTCAAGATCTTCAGGACTAAATTTTGTTGCCATATATTTGACAAATTTAGGAGGCAATTTTCTGTAACAAGTGAAAGTATTGCCAGGTTGTTTCTCTTTAGATTTATCTTTAAAGTTCAACCTACTGAGTTTCTTGGTAATATTTCCATAGAAGAAATAATCTCATCCTCATCCTCACATTCTTGACTTAGATAATTTGTGTCTAACAAAGCAATAGCTTGTTGTTTGGTAGTTCTTGCAGGATATTCTAGCTTAAATTCTCTAAGAGTGTTTAATAAGGTTTTAAACTCCGTGTTTGCAATATCTCTTGTCTCTCCCATGGCAATTCTCTTGAGAGCAAATCTAGGTGACAAAGTTCTGAAAGATTTATAAACCATAGTTTGATTTGCAACAAGAAATCCTAGATTTGTACATTGATTTGTAATGTCAAGGATTTCCTCAAATAACTATCAACACTCTTTTCATCACCCATCTCAAGTTTTTCAAAATCTTTAAGCAATTGTCTATGTTTAGATTTTTTAAACGCAATGTCTCCTTCACAATGAAGTTCATGTATATCCCAAGTAGATTTAGTTGTGGTGCAGTTCTAAATGAACTTAAACATTTGATTGGTAACATAACTAAAAATAGCATTAAGAGCTTCTCATTGTAGTTGTATAGTGTTACCTCATTTGTTGTCCATTGTGACTTTGGTTTTGGTACAATATCTGCATCTCTGTCGTTTTCCATCTTGGGGACAAAGTATCCATCAAGGGCTACATGACATGCTTTCATGTCAATGGATTTGATGTGAACTCTGAGCCTGGTCTTCCAATAAGCATAATTGGTGGATCCTTCCAAGACTGGGAGTCTGCCAGAATTCAGATTGATGTTGGCCATCGTGTTGTATCACCTCCAAATACCAGTGAAATCAGTGCTTGGCTCTGACGCCAATTGAAATTATTGGATCGGGATTGATACCACTTTCAAAGCTCAAGTTAAGCTGGCGTTGCCTTAACTTGATCTTAAATAATCTTCTTGATAGAGTATAATGCGCAGCGGAATTAAAGAACACAAGAAGATAAATTTTTAATTGTTTAATGTAAATAATCAATCACCTAGTCGTAGGCAAAGTAACCACGCAAGTTTTAACAAAGATGTTCCTCACTACAAAATCACGCTCGCTCTTTTGTAGATTAGACTCAACAAAGCAAACAAGGATTTTCTCCTTAAATCTAATCCTAGACTTAACTCGAAAACTCACAATCTTTGCAAAGCAAGAAACACGCAAAAACTCGAAGATATAATCTCTAAGATTAATTAGCTCTGTCGTTTCTTGTCTCTTCTTGATGTACTTCACACCCTATATATAGGTTTCTTCAAACTTGATCTCCAAGGTGTGTTGTACACAGATTTGATAACTTATGTTGTTTCCTAGTTGAACTCTTCTTTCCTTCTTGAACTTGATCTCCTTCTTGAATAATAGTTTCCTTTATTAGATTGAGTTCTAATAAGGAAATACTCATTCTTCAATTCAGAGTTGATCTTGAAAAGATTCCTAGTTGCACTTGAACTCCAAAACTTTCCACTTTGAAAGCACGTGCGTTTGACCATTCTTCTCCTCTTAAATTATGGAAACTTCAACTTAAGAAACTTGTAATGCTCTTCCTTATGATTAAGATATATTCGTGGACATAAACAAAAACAACCAAAATCGTGGAATTTGATTAATAGGTGAATAAATGCAAAACTAAAATAAAGTAGTTAAAGACAGATTGCCAGCATAGTTTTTGGTTTCAATGTTGTTCCGTGGATGTTGGCTCAACATCCATTCAACATTTAATCTAGAATACTTTGCTCATGTTCTCGAATTTTGGAACAATGTTTTAGGTTAAGAATGTTTCTGGTTTCAATGTTGTCCTCTGGATGTTGGCACAACATCCATCCAACATTGTTTCCAGAATATCTTACACTTTCAGAGTCGACCACCCGTTGGGGGAGAGTTGACTCGGACAGAGCTCACAGACCTTAAAGACCTCCTGATAGAATGCCGAAATGAAGGATCTCAACCCCGCCTTGATCTGGACAAAGTAGGCCGTGTATAAACCCTCACGAGGGGAGGTCGCCCTCTCGCCCTCCCATGGCATTATAATCTCCAGGCTAGAAATATTTTCCCCGTATTTGGTGAACTCGACCTCCTCGCGAGATCTCACCATACTCTTCACCCCCTTCGCCGAAACCCAAGGTGGCGCCTCCGCAGTAACTGCCTTCTTGGTGAACGCACCCACCATCCCATAGGCGGTGTGACGTCTCTTCTGCAACAGGAGACTTTGCCGCCTCCGTAATCACCACATCTGACGCTGCCTCGTGCATTTCCATGTTGCCAGCCTCCTCACCGGAACTGCTCTGTTGCGCCATAAAATCACCGGAACCTTTTGAAAGACATAAAAAGAGGGAAAAGCAAAGGGAACTCGGATGAATGAAGACAAAAAATGCCGAGTCCCATAAATTTATAGGCAGAGAAGCTGGATCGGCGCTCTTGACGCGTGGCCAGCATAGTGCCACGTGGTGCATGCAGGACCACAATTTCAAAAAATGAACGACAACACATCACTCATTAATGAGTTCCAAGTGATTTCTACGAAATACACTCGGAACTGGGGGAACTTCTGATAATGCATAATCCGCCACGCCCTTGAAAAGAGGCAAAACGGGTACCCCACAAAAATGACCAAGGGCTAGGGTAAAGGTGCCCTCGGGTCACGACCAGCTAACATCCCAATAAGGGTACACGGTCTACATCCGGAGAAGGTACCCCCGGTTCATGACCAGCTAACACCCCAATGAGGGTGCACGGTCTAAATGCCCGGCTAAGGTACCCCTGGATCATGACCAGCTAACCCCCAAATAAGGGAATACGGCTTGGATCAAAAGACTCGGACATGCTTTACCTAACGACTCAGAGTCACCCACGATCTGGGGTACCCACAAGGAAGATCACCGGAGCCCTCTGGCCGATGTGACGACACCTTGATTGGCTAACTTCACCCATATCTCATGGGACCTGCGATAAGGGACCCCCTGGTGATAGTATCCAACACTTAGACATAATATCTTTGAGGAAGGAGGACAATACCAAACAATAAGGAAATGAGTAAATGCAAGGAGGGTCGAAGGAAGAAGACCTCTCATCTATGGCCTCAATATAACGAAAGACAGACATGACTTAGAAGATCTCGCAGCAACACAGATGAAGCATGACTCCACAAATCTCATCGAAATATACAGGGACAAACACAACCTGGAGGACAGTCCAACCCTCTAGGCGGGACAAATAGGCGGGACGAACTCCACGACGGCATGACCAGACTCGAAGAAAGTGCCAACCACCCATGATTAAAGCAGCTCCCAGCCACTTCTCATTATGATGGGAGACAATACCTCATTGGTCTGGGGCGGCTATTGGAGCAGAAAGCGACAAAACCAATTGGTTCAAACCAACGATTAGAGTAGACCAGTTCCCCCTCATTGGTTCAGAACAACCCTAAAAGGAGAATTGAGCAGACACCATTATTGCCCGGTCAGAAGAAGCTCAGTCAACCCACGTTATGGGGCGCCTCGTGCCAGACGAACCCTGATTGGCGCAGAAAACCCTCGTGTCATTGGTCATTGCCACCACTCAGAGTTAAGACGGAAGACCAACCCTGATTGGCGCAGAAGACCCTCGCGGCATTGGCCATTGCTCCCACCCGAAGTTAAGACGAAAGAACGATCCTCATTGGACTAAGACCCAAAGGCTAGTACTATAAATAGCCCCTCATTTTTGCATCCAAAAGACAAGAGCACTTTCGCCAAATTCTCCACACACACACTAATTTGTACTTAGCAAAATAGTAAAAAAGCACCCTCTACAAGTGGTAGCTATCTCCTAGTACGACCCCCTTGTAATTCACTCAAGATCCTTAATAAAATAACATTGCCTCCTTTTTCTCAAATTTGAGATAGGCGTTCCGAATAAAACTCAATGATAATATCCACGAAATTCTCGACCCCATGGGCCTCGAATGATATTGCATCACCACCATTATATTGATCAAGCTCAATATATCGAACCAAACTCATTTAACGTAGCCTACCTCGATATAAATGCGTCTACATACTTCTCAAATTCCATTTACTAGTTGAATTCGATATACTTTACAACATTTTACTTATTCGTCCTAGGCTCGAATTCGACATAGGTTCATTTGGATTAACGGAGGCGAAATATGACATATTTGCTTGATCATAGGTTGACTTGACATGTATTGATTATAGGATTATACTGCATTGACTGAATGTGGACCGCATGTCATGGATGTTTATCAGAAAAAAGATGAACTTCAGTGTAGAGAAAAATGAAGCAATATAGATGGAAGTTACTTAGAAGTTGGCAGTAAAACACATGTAAGAGGTTAGGCATTAAAAATGGTTGACCAACACTGTCTTGGTCCTAAAGAAACATGAGTCCTGGAGAATGTGTGGTGATTACCCTAAACCCTAGATTTTGACATCCGGAGAGGAAGTTATAGTCAAAACCGGGGCTACCGCGTAGATCATAAAAGTCAAGCGTGACCTGCCAAAGTCGCGCATCATTCAGACCAAATACCGAGTATAGCGCGACCTAAGGGGTGACTGTCTCGTAGCGCCTCAATATTTAGGCCCAGAAACATACATAAATCATGATTTTGTCCGAGCTGTTATCTTTCCTATATAAGGACATTAGGGCTATGAAATTCAGTCGCTAACTCATAATCTCTCATACCACACGCCTACAACACCGTGTATGATCATTGGGAAGAGCATCACACGCCAGGAAAAGTAGAGCAACGGAAAATGAAGAATGAGTTTATCTTACCTTTAATCTTTTATTATGATGTTCTTTTCCGTTTATATTGTTGAACTTGTTCTCATTATGTGCTAATCTGCTCCGTATTTGGAGAAGGGAGTAATGACTATTTATGCACAATGAACCTTTAGCTATGAATTCATGTTGAGTTTTATGTGTTTAGATATAATTCGTTTTATGTGCCACATGTTTGATTTATGTACTTGATGAGCGCTAACGTGCCTCGTGGCTAAACTGCATGTCTGATTTATGTGCTAGAAGTATGACTAACGTAATTTGCTCATAAGTTAGATCACACAGATCCATGTCTTTTATTTATTCAATATAGGCAACACTTGAGAAATGTCGAATTGGTTACCAAACTTTAATTCTTTTAGATTGATCGCACTTAAGTCGCTGGATCTTTAGAAGGAGGCGAGGGGATTGTAGTTTGTCTATGAATCACATAATAAGTAGTTATAAAACCAACTTCAAATACGACTTCATCCATTTGATTAAATCATTTTTATTTATTTGTTTTATTAGTTATAATCAAAACCTCTTTTATAAATCTATTTATTATTTGTTTTACCGTTGTTATTAAGCGTACATTGTAGTTACACATTATTTGTAGGGTCTATATTTGATCTGTAACTATACTTACCATTTTATTATTACTTGACCCATATACTTGAGAACATAGGTATTATAGTTATAACACGAGCAAATATGCATCAAGTCTAATAGAAAAACTAGCAGATATAAACTATCTTCATAAGCAAAATCTTTATGAGCAGTTCAAAGCTAAGTAGCATACTTATTACAAACCAAATAAAGACAAGAACGAGCAGTTAAAAACAACAATTCAAAACAGATTAAAAACAAAAACAAAAAACCAGAACATAAAAAAATAAAAAAATGGATCACTCTCCCCTTTTTTGTGAAGAAAGCTCCTCCATGTTTTTAATCAAGACATCCAGCTCCTGCATTTGCATTTGCTTAAAAACAATTTTCCTCTGGAGATTGGCATAAGCACTTCTATACCAAGTCAGTTGCTCGTTCACAAATGACTGTTGTCACTCTGGTTTATTCCTCATCAGATTGAGGCACTAAGGCTCCAACAAATTGTTGTGCCTTCTTTTCCTCTCCAGGTTCAACTCCATCCTCATGATTCCTAGGCAAGTCCTTCACTCTAGTGCTAGATAAGTAGGATTGAGTGATGATGAACTTATCCTTGTTCTCTGACATTCCTCCAAACTCTTTCTTGCTCATCTTTGGTTTGAGTAGCAGAGTTGTGATCAATGAAGGAAATGGTAGAATTCCTTGCTTCCTTCCAGCAACTTATTGCAAAGCCTTCAAAACTCTCTCCCCAATATTCACAACAAGCCCATTCTTCAGCTTGTAGACCAAGAAAGCTGATTCCTTATTCAAAACAGTAGAATTTGCAAAGAGCAGCCAATTATAAGATGGACATTTGTGCAAAACAGCACTTAGGGCAGTGATCTTTGTTGTGGGTAATTGTTCAATCCAGGTTCTCACAAGACCACCTGTGATATCCTCAATTACCTCATCTGGTTTAGGATCTTCAAAATCCTCAACATGTGGTAGTCCCCACGCCTCATTGATCTTTTGAGGGTTAATGTCAAACACTTTCCTTCTCACCCAAGTTTTACCAAATTTGAGAGACAACTCACACCTGACATACTTTGAGAAATGTAGAATTCTTGTACCAGCTCAGGAGCATAATTACCATGCTTCTTCATTAACTTGACAAGATTACTTTTAAAATTAATTGTTGACTAGATGTCAAAGTGAGTGAACGGAGGTGGATAGAGAGAGATAATATGTCACGCAGGTGAATGGAATGACCTGGCATGTGACAAATAAATTCGAATTTCTCCATGAGCACGGCTTCACACTTGAAAACCCACTACTTGGCGGGAAAAGTAAAACCACACTCGCAGCCGCTCTACCGCTCTCCGCCGTTGGCCGCCGTGTTGAAGATGAAGAGATGCAAATCCACGGTTGTCGATGATATAGAGGACACCATAAGTTTCAGCGCATTTGAAATCCCGAAAATTAGGGCATCACTACTGGAATGGTACGATAAAAATCGAAGGGATTTACCTTGGAGAAGAATCAGCAGCCCAGAAACTAGTGAGGTTGTTGAACAAGAAATAAAGGCGTACGCGGTGTGGGTATCGGAGGTGATGCTTCAGCAAACTAGGGTTCAAACTGTGATTGATTACTTCAATCGCTGGATGCAAAAATGGCCTACAATTCATCACCTTGCTCAGGCTTCTCTTGAGGTCACCATTTTTGCTCACTTTTTTTTTTTAATAATTTATTGCACATTTTCCATTATTTTAAGTGTAATTTCAGTGATGTTTGATATGAGCAGGAAGTTAATGAGATGTGGGCAGGCTTGGGTTACTATAGACGCGCCAGGTTTTTGCTCGAGGTACGGTACCCATTTCTCTTGCAATTCAAACTAATGTTTCAATACAACTGCTGGATTTTAGACTTGTATCTTAAATGAGTGATGATGGCCTTACTGATTTACTATCATCTATCCTGTAGGGAGCTAAATCTATTGTTGAACATGGAGGTGACTTTCCTAATACAGCTGCTTCTCTTCAGAATGTCAGAGGAATTGGAAACTATACTGCAGGGGCAATTGCATCCATTGCATTTCAGGAGGTTGGTTACTACTATTAATATGTTTATGGCTCAATTCTTTTTTTTTTCTTTCTTGTTATAATAACTAGTTAGTTTGCTGTTCAGGCTGTGCCAGTGGTGGATGGAAATGTTATCAGAGTCATTACCAGGTTGAAGGCTATAACCGCCAATCCCAAGGACTCTAAAACCATCAAGCACATATGGTAAGCTAATAACTGGTCGGATGTCTAGAATATCCTTATTATGATTGCTCCCATGAAAACCTTATTTCTAAAATGTAAACTGAACAACGATCTTGGGCTGCCGTTCTATTTGATTGCTACATCTGTTTCGTTTACTATTATGCGTGCACCCTATTTATAGCATCAAGTTTCTTTATTATGTTTTAATATCAGCTCAATAACTTTCTTGATTGCCTACTTAAACCATGTTTGAAAATCTTGATAAAGTCTTTTTCAGTTTTGACCAAATTAATTGCAAAATCAGAAAATTTATACAAAAGAAATACTTATTTTGCCATTTTTTAGGAAACTGGCAGCGCAGTTAGTTGACCCTTCCAGGCCTGGGGATTTCAATCAGGCTGTCATGGAACTTGGTGCCACAATATGCAGTGTAGCAGCTCCCAGCTGCTCCACGTGTCCTATCTCACCTCAATGTCAAGCACTAACTCTCTCCCAAAATCAGGAATCAGTTCAAGTCACTGATTACCCAATGAAGGTTGCCAAGGCCAAACAAAGACATGACTTCTCTGCTGTTAGTGTTGTGGAGATTGTTGAGAAGGAGGGATCTCAATCTGACAGCCGATATCTTCTTGTGAAGAGACCAGAAAAGGGATTGCTTGCTGGACTCTGGGAATTCCCATCTGTTCTATTACAGGAAGAAGTTGATTTGGCCTCACGAAGAATGGCAATTGATAGTTTTCTGAAACAATCATTTCATTTGGATATCAACACTTCCTGTAAAGTAGTTTTAAGGGAAGAGGTTGGAGTATATGTCCATGTTTTTAGTCATATCCGTCTCAAGATGTTCGTAGAGTTGTTGACTTTGCACCTGGAAGGTCCATTATCCGCTCACCCCTCTCGCTCTCTCTCTCTCTCTCTCCCCTCCTATTCCAATCTTAAGCATGAATAAATGGAGATTTGAACGCAAACATGATTTCGCACTGATTGATTTTCATTCCAAGCTGACTGCATTGGTTTTTATTTGCTCTGAAGGTGAGAAGAGCTTTTTACAAAGAAAGCCAAAGAATGCAAATATGGTGTGGAAGTGTGTTGACAATAAGGTTCTATCGACCTTGGGGTTGACTTCTGGTGTAAGGAAGGTAGTGCTCTGATACTACTAAAGTTATTGGTTCTACACCGCACAAAAGAGTTTAAATTGAAAACAGTCTGTTGCATGCATATATAACAAACATGTGATTGTGGATCTAGAATAAAGAGGAACCCTCTTGTGCAGCCATATATGCTAGTACTTACACCTTTTAGACGATGATAACCTCTTTGGAGTTGAACAAATTCAAATAATATCTTTTTCACACTAGCCCACTACGTGGTTCAGATTCGGAGCCACTGCAAGAAACTTAAGAAGTCAATAATTTGAATTTTTTTGGAGGGTATATTTATAGGGAGTTCAAAAGTTGGGTCTTATTGGACTGACAATTAAAACATCAGCTGAATTTGTTGTTTGTTACCTTCTTATTTATACAATTTTCTTCATAAAAGTCCCCTAACCTTTCCCTCATGATGATGCATTTTTTTTTATAAATGGTAGGTTAAGCCTGTCATGGTTCTGTAGGAGTGCTTTCAACAGGACCATAGAAATTTAACATTTGGGTATAGGCTTTGCTATATACAGAAACTGGTGAGGGGAAAAAAATGTCTTTTCAGTTACTGGGTACTTTAGGTGTAAGGGACTTTTGGTTGATTGCAGCCACCTATTTATTGAGCATTTGCTATTCTGCTGCTTAAAATAATGTTCAAAGCTCAAGTTTTTTTTAACACAAACAGAGGGTATAGAGTTTTTCTGCCGTCTAATGTGAAACACATGAAAGTAACACCATTTGGGTTTTACCCCTTTACATAAGATGTGAACAAATAAAGCTTGCCAGCTATTCTTTTCTTTCTTGATGTACTTTAAGAATGAGATGTGATCTTACATTTAGATTTTGGTCTTAATAGACCTCAAAACTGCATAGGTATTTTAAGAAGTCTTTCTAGTCAAAATATATTGCTGAGAAGCTACAGATGTCGGTTTTAAATCGTGAATGCATGGAATTTCACATACCTGCGTTCTTCCTTTGAGCATAACAAGTTTTGTGTGCTATTTGGTTTGTCAAAAAATGGTTGATATACATTGAAATTGTATCATGGTTATTGAGATGGAGCATTTGTACCACTGGATCTGAATGCTTCTCCTCCCACTCTCCCATTCGATTCTGCAAGCAAACCTTAAAACAGCCTGTTGTATGTCATAGATAAGTATGCATGCCATTGTATCTAATTATTCGTCAACAAAAATGTGTGATCATTTTATGGAGTTCTGATTTTTATTTTATTTTATATATGTAGAGTGATGAATTTTTAATTAATACTCATTGTCATTAGCTGCTGTTGATCCCTGTAATTCAGGTTTACACAATGATTGAGAAATTCAAGGAGAGTCGGTCAGGATCGGTCCCTGTAAAGGCGAGAAAGAAGAGAAAAGAAGACAAGAAAATATGATCATTCATTAATGGGAATTTTTACCTTCTGGAAAGTGACTTCATTTTCTAGGAAAACCCCTGTGAAGCTGATGGGACCGACTCCTCTTTGTGCCGTGTTGCATTACGTTTCTTGGCATGAAGTAAACATCATTATTACTGAATTCCAAGTTCTTTATCTATCTATTGTTGATTGTGTTCAGCATTAGTTATTTGATGAGACTGTCTGTACTCTATACCTCGCAGGATTGTGGACTGGTCCACCTCTTCTTACATGATAAATTAACAACTACGTCAAACATTGAGGTACTACTGTAAGAGGTGGTGCGTTTTGTCCTGAGCCATTTTGCTTATGATTGCATCAGTTTCATCCAACTGAATTACACGATTGTTTTTGTAAGTTGTAATTAGAAATTATGCTGTGTGGTTGCAGATATCACGTTCATTGCTTCCCACTGTAATCTAAATATTTGGCTGGAGGAAGTTGCATGAATGTGAAAGACCTTGTTTTACTCACCTTTACACCCCTCCCCCCCTTCGAATGTCGGTTGTTTTTCGGTTGACATGGGCTTTTACTTACATTAGGTTGAGATGGCGCATATAATGTCATGCGGTAGACTCTTGAGTATTTTCATGTCTTTATAGTAACATCATTGAGTGTCCAATTAAAATTTACAAATTGGAGCTTTGTCGGAAAAATGTGTTGGCTAGAAACAATCGGGGGACATGGTGGTGTAAGGTGATTCTCGTAAGTTATTAGTTATTACATATTGTTATTAGTTCTTACTGTTGCTTTAAAATATTCAGAATAGCAGGGATCTTGAGAGCCTGTGCAAGTTAATCGGTTTTAGACTTTAGAAAATGAGAGTACTTGATGGTTGCAATTATTATTTTTTTGGTGGAAATTAAAGTTGGTTCATCTACGGGAAGGGGCTCCAACTGTATGTATCCAAGTAAATTCATAACCGGACAAGTAAACCATGGGATCACGTGAAATTTCTTTTAGGTGCTTTATTTGTTTCCAAAAAGGCACAAAAGAAAGAGCTAAAAAAAGATGATGAAGATTGCTTCTCAAATTTCGAAAATATAGTTTGAAGTTTTTGAAAGAAAAATTGTTTCTCTTTAAATGTTATTGAAGCTCTAAGTATATTTTCAAAAAATTCTGCAAAATACTCTCGATTTATATTTAAAAGCGACGTTGGTAAATTTATTTAAATAGAAGTATTAATATGTTGTTGTAAGCAAAGCACCCTTCCATACTATTTACTGTTGGAGATCTTGAATATTATTCTTACTTTTAAGGATGGGGAAAACCGGAATCCAAATACTCAGACCTCAAAAGGAATGTTTAGAAGCTCAAAGACATTGATTAACTCTAACCCTAAACGTATTTTGTCGCAAAAATGTGAAACAGGCATGGGTAAATACATGCGAGGTACAAACTAACAATATCATCGTTTTGTAATTTCCTCTTTGTTTTGGTCTTTTTTTTTTGGAAGTTATTATAGATCTTATGAACCCCATACAATTGCAATATGCTATGGTACCACGTGGCCTTCTACAGGCCTCAGATTGATCATACATGAGGCATTTTTATGTGAAAGAGATAAAAAGAAAAGAAATAAAATCTAGGCTAATTGTCAAGTTTTCAGAAATTAAAAATCGGTGGCGAGTATGCATTTGGACCAGTTTGTGATGATAAACATTTTTTTTTCTGATACATAAAACATTTATTTCTCTTCTTCCATGTCACAGTTTTAACAGTAGCTCGCTCAAGTGAAAGAAAAAAACAATCAACATAGAAAAAAGCTATATAATTAGGATGATAAATTAGTTAGTAGGTGGAATCTGTATTTCATATATAACTGAGAAAAGCTTTTGGTTTAATTAATTATTTAGCAATGGCGATGACTGGAGGCTCCCTTAATTTTTGGAGCTGCCCTTGTTCTTCTTTCAGCAACAAAGCCAGACTACAACAGTACCACACTCCTCCTCTATTAATATTGTCACTGCAGGTATATTATAATAATTCAAGCATGTGTGTGATTTTTAAACGGTTCTCATGTTGTTCACATGAAGTTGAACATGATTTTGTGTATCAGCTGCAGGGAAGTTTATCTCATTAGTTGAGACTCAGATTGATCAGATTACTTACTTTACTTCCTTTTTTTTTGTTCTTGATGAGTTTTTAGCAGGATATGAGGTTTTGTCTTCTGCAGGCTGTTGATGTAGTCAACCATCGACGACAAATATACTGCTCAGCAGTTCAGGAATCATCTACATCCACCTCTGGTAATTATGATTGAGAGTGATTATTACGTATGTTGTTGAATTGTAGCATTTGATCTATATATGAAATTAGTATTATATAATTGTAATACCAGTTGCTGCTGCTGAAACAAAGGAGATGAAAGCGGCAACAGAAGACACGACTACCCCTGCTAAACCAAAGGCAGCAGCAAAAGCTCCTGCAAAGGCTCTGCCGCAATTGATGGAGGAGGATGTAATCCCTTCACTCAGAGAAACTCTAGAAGCTCAACAAGATATCTCCGACCTTGACCTATCTTTCAACAACAATAACGTTAGTACTGTACTATCAGTCTCCACTTATAAGAATCTCTGTGCATGATGAACACATCTCTGATTTTTCTTTCTTGGTGTTGAATGGCATCAACTAATATTGCAGTTGGAAGGTTCATTTTTGAAGAACGGCAAACGTTATTCATTCTGGGCATTCTTCCCTGATGGAAATATCAATGGTATGTCGTCGTCCAATTAAACTCTTTAACGAGAACTTGGATGTTTAAGTGGATAGAAGTTAGTTATTTCGTGTGAAATCCTATGTATCTATCTATGGTTTTTACAGGGCCAAAGGGATTCTCTCTATCCTCGTACGGTATGGAAGTAAGCACTGTCGAACCATTTCTGGTTGATGAGAAGAAACCAACTGCAAAACATGTTGTCTTCTGGGTTGAGAAGCGTTTGGCTGCTCAAGGAATCATTCCAGTCTGGCAAGATTGACTACTCCCACACTTTCTGTGAATTTATCTACATTGTGGCTTTCACCTACAACAACAATTTATATGCTATTGTTTTTCTCACTGATGTTATAGATTTAGAAATTTCCAAAAATATCCATCATGTTCTGCATTTCTGCTGCAGTAGCTTCACAGTATATGACAAATTCCACATTTGATGATATGATGTAGAGTGATTAACTGTGATACACGATGCATGTGTAGATATTGTTTTCACTCTCATACGAATCAAGGGAAATTGTTTGGATAAAGTTCAGTCACTATCCACCCCAAAAGGTTAATCGAGAAAGCCAGCGTGACCCAAGACTCGGTTGAAAACTCTAAGAAGAAGAAGAATTTGCTAAAGAGAAGCTAAAGAGAGTGATAGCTCAGAAATTAATTAGCAAATATTCATAGTAATGTTCAACTGCAGACACTTGATCCCGTCTGTGGAATCTTTTACAAAAATAGCTAAACGAGTCATTAAAGTAACACTAGTATTATGCATAACAGAAATGGAAATAAAGATCCTTGGCCCAACTAGAATATTCAGTCTGCCCGCAACCCATTAGCAGTAACAGCCAAAAAGAGAATGAAACGACCCATCACGAAACGCTGGCGTCCCCCCTCCCCAAAAGCGCGCGATTGTAAACGCAAATTCAAAATACTTCTGAAATTAAATTAACCTTAACAAAATATTGGATCCCTAAATCTGGTCATCCCTAATTCCGATCATCCAATTCTCGATTCTCACTTACTCCAGAAACAAACCCAAAATTCCATCGTTTTTTTTTTGTTTGCATCCTCAGTCTATAACATTACCCCCTTCTTATCGCAAAGCTAGTCCTTAAGCTTTAAAATTTGGAAAATTCTCTTGAATCCATTTGATTAGCCATTGAACTTGTGCTTTGTTGTGTTTCTTCGAAATTCTGCGAGCACTCTAGTGGTTGTAAAACCACGTACAAGTACTTCAGGGATCACCAGATCCTTCGGCCCACATGATTTTTGAGAAATGAACACAGAACAAGGATGGATCCTTGCTTTCTCATGTAATTCTAGCCGACAAGCTAAAGATCCAGAATTTTGAAGAATATTGAGGTGAAGATCCAGAATTCTGCATGTGTTAAATACTCAAATTTAACACATTGTAATAAAAAGTTGTCGTACCTTATATGATTTTCTATTGTGGATTTTTCAATCAATGGTGCATAATCAAGAAGCCATTCACTGTTTAGATCAACAAACATATCGTTCCTCATCGGCTTCTCCTTCAGTGCAACCATATCTTCAATTGGTAGGAGTGGTTTGGCTTTTGCATTGTTATCACCGCCAAATTCGATATTGAACTCGGTCTTCTCACCATTGGCCTTGAGTGTTGGATCACTCACTTGTATCTCCACTACCTCTTCTTGTGCATGAATAATATGTATTTGGCTCGAGCTCAATCTTTACTTGTGTAATGATGGCGTGGGGTTGTGTCTGGATTCTCCACGACGTCGATTTGAGGTGCTTTATGATTATCTTCTTCTATTGCAACTTCTTTGCCCACACGAGTTTTAACATTGTCAGGTCATCTTTATCGTAGTCTTCTTCAAAAGGAGGTAAGACACACCCGGTTTTTACCATAAGCTCGCAATCATTCAGATCGATAATATTAACCATTTTTTTATACCATTCAATTTCCCACAAACATTGTTCCTTCGTGCCATGGAGTGTATTAACTTTGCCGATGGTTAAACATCTTTTTCCCCAAGTGAAAAATCACCGTAGTAGCATGTCCAATAGGGTAAGGTGTCTTCATCGTCGACCTTCTCTCCTTCAGACATCTTTGCGTCCATAGTGCCTACAAGATACTCAAGGACTTAAAAAAAATTCTAACAAGTCCCCGACAACGGCGCGAGAAACTTGATGCGTATTTAATACACACATTTGCAAGGTTACGAGTCAAGTAATATTAAATGGAAAATAAAATTAAGTCAGAAGAATCGAATCCCATGAGGACTGTATTGAATCAATCTCGCTTCTTTTATTTTATTCTCAATTTGTCATTTAATAGTATTTGGATGTCGTAGGTTGAATAAACTAAATTAACTAAACTAAACTAAACTACAGACTGAACTGAATTGGCTGATTGGTTGATTTATGCTAATATTAAATATAATTACTTCTTAAATCTACTAAGATAATGGATGAATGTTTAGAGCGTCAGGTTTCATTGGGTTTCCCCTATGTTCATTCACATATTTTTGATTAATAGTTTTGACTTACGTGTTCATGACTTCTTTCAATACCACAACTGGACATGGGATAACGTTAGTGGGCCCACACACTCAAGAGGTTCAACTATCCCATAGAATGTGTTATGTGGCGGTGTTAGCTACCTCCCATAACTTCTAATCAGTCATATAATGGTCAGATACACAAAAGCATTGAGATCAAGATAGATGAATAAACACATAAACGAAAAGGTTCTAATCAAAACATAAGAAATCAAATAGGTTCACCAATTCAACTATGCCATAACTCTAAACATAACCAATTAGCTACTCATGATTACAAGTTCAACATCACAAATAGAAAAGAAAATCGTAAGGAAATAGTAAAAAAAAGATAAATTCCCAATCGTTGTCGCCTTGCTACTTTCTACTCGATCTCTGACTTAAATCCTTACTCACGGTCTTAATTCTCCTGATTGATGTTGTGTGCTTGTGTTTGCTCTTGTGAATATTTGTTAACTTCTGTGCATTGGTGGTGTATCAAAATCTGCAGCTCTATTGTCGTTATATAGGAAAAATAGCAGTTGGGTTAGGGTTTTTGTATGCTTTTGGGCCTCGTCGTGCGATTTGGGCTTGGTCGCGCCTGGATGGTGCGATCACACTGTGGTCGCATTTGGGAAGCACTAGTGTCTGCTTTTTTGTCCGAAACATGCGCAATTTGATCAGGTTGCGTCTGGCAGGCGCTACAGCGCTACGATCACGCCTGGCAAGCTCTACAATGCTACGATTGCGCCTGGAAGATGCTACATCGCTACGATCGCATTTGCCTTTTTCTGCTCTGCGCGATGTCACTATTTTGGCTATAACTTTCTCTCTGGATGTCGGAATCCATTTGTTGCGTTGGAACACTGACTTCCGTGGATATCTAATGATATCTAACAAAGTCTATGATTTTGCTTGTAATTTTGTCTCATTATATGTGAATCAATGACTTTTTTTGGATTTCCCTCATTGCAACGTTTTTTTCTTAAAGCTATGTTCCCAACAACATCCAGTTTAGGCTCTTTTAGCTTCGTTTTGTGTTATCTCATCAGAACCCTATAAAAACACAAAACCATACTTAAACCAATCAATATGCACCAATACTTATACAAAATCATAAGGAAATGAGTACTAGAATAACTTCAAATAAACGCTCATCAATCCTCAACATAAGAGATTTGCATGAGTTGAAGGTAACATGAAAAGTAGAAAATAAGAGTGAAATAGTTACTTGTGAAACTCTATGATCTTGTGAATTCTCAATGTGATGCTTACTCCTATATGCATGAACAACAAGGCCACACACATTGAGAACATGTTGTATTGCATGACGATGACCTTATTAAACTTGATGTTCACAGGTTACCTATATATTCCCCCTCATCTCTTGTTTTGACCATATGTTGCATTCTGATAATATATCCCTATACAAGAGTGTTGAGATGATGACGACTTGAATTTAAATTTATCTAGAGTTAAACTAAGAGTTTTACTTGGGGACAATCAAAGGTTTAAGTTTGGAGGCATTTGATGAGTGTCTTAAGTATGCATTATTAGACCTCATTATAAGGGGTTAAATAATTTTTGTGGAAATCTGAGGTAAAAGTAAATTAATGCACACAAGGATATAAAGGAGGATCAAATGAAGAGTCCATTGGACTAAACAAAAATGACTTGGGCGAAGAACGAAGGAGGAAGAGCCAAAACACCAAATGTTACACAATGAGAAGACACAAGGTGAAGCCATCGATTCAAACACATGGTGACAGAATTTTAGGAATAATTACATGTTGTGCTATTTATCATTGGAAATCCATGGAAATCTGTGTTCTAACACAAAAAGTTTATCTCGACTCCAACATCCATAGAAGTTAGAGCTAAAACTGTGAAGCCGCACAGAGCAGCCAGAAAACACCGCTGTCGAGGCACGCCACTCAGGCAAGGAACCATGCGACCAGCACCCAAAGGCACGCGACTTGCATCCCGCTGAAGGAGACGCGCGACATGGTCGAAGAAATATCAAAAACCCTAATTTTTACCCAGCAACTACTTTTACTTATAAATAGCATTAGGGTTGCACGTTTTTCAGTATCTCAATCGTATCTCAATCACCAGAATCCATCTCAAACACATCACGCCCCTGCATCATCACCTCCAAACATCATCCATCCATCTTTCAAGATCATTAAGAAGAGGGTTCAAGCCCTGATCCAACCGAGAGAAGCAGAACAACGAAGATTGAAAACAGAGACACCTAATCCCTCTGTGATTGAGAGTTTATCTTTTCTTTTACTCTTTTGCTAAGATTATATTTTTTGTTTGTGTAGTTGAACTTGAAATTTTTATGTGGTAATCTTCACCATATTTAGAGAACGGAGTAATGACTATTTATGCAGAATGAAACTTTAGTTATGAACTCATGTCGAATCTTATGTATTTAGATGTGATTCATTTTATATGCTACATGTTTGATTTATACACTTGATCAGCGCTAAGTCGCTAACGTGCCTCGTGCTAAGCTACATGTTTGATTTATGCGCTAAAACTAGACAGATGCAACTCGTGCATAAGCTAGATCACACGAATCTATCTTTGATTATTCGATAAAGTTAACCCTTGAGAAGGTTAAATTGGTTAGAAAACTTTAATTATTTTAGATTGATCGCCTTATGAGCAGATCTTTAGAAGGATGCAAGGGGATTTTAGGCGCCACTAACGTAGCACTAAAATTTCGATAATTCATTGAACACATATGAGCTTAGCATGATGAAACTAACTAAAGGAGAATTGATGGTTTTTCTATGAATCACATAATAAATAGTTATAAAATTGATCTTCAAATACACTTAATCAATCTGATAAAGCTTCTGAACTATTCAAATCTTCTTTATTATTTGTTTTACTGTTGTTTATTAAGCAAACGCTATAATTACACACTCATTGAGGGATCGATACTTGAGGCGTAATTTACTTTTTATTTTATTATTACTTGACCGTGCGCTTACGAACACATAGGCGTAGCTATTCATTGCATACATATTTAAAAACTACACGCTTCGCCACACATCATACCCCATTGCATATATCAATAAATCCCTAAGCACAAAAAACCTATGATTGTATGTGTAAGAGAAGGAATTTATGGTAATCATCATGCCATTGATAAATGGAGGCCATACTTGCTTGACGTATGATTTGAAGTACTTGCTTGAGCAGAAAATTTCAACACCTTTGCAACACAAGTACATGACAAAACTATTGGGGTATACATACAAGACAGAATACAGAAAAAGAGTGGAAAATAAAGTGGTTGATGCACTATCTAGAAAAGAAATGGTTATTGAATGGCCAGACTATCACTTGTTTGCAGCCTGAATAGAGGAGTTGGGGGCGAGTTATGTGGGGATGGAGTGGCTGAAGAAGCCATCCAACAATACCTTTTACAACTCCAAGGTGTCTCTTTTCTTAAGTGAATTGTTAAACTAACACTATAAAAAAAATCCAACTACCGCTATCAAAAAAATAATTACCAAACTAACACTCATCAACCCAACATGACCATTCTACCCTTTTATATTTGTTAAGAACTGAAAAGTTTATGTCGTATTTGTATGTTCAGTATGTGTAAATATATTTCTTATTTAAATAAATATTAACCAAATTGAGTTTTGGAACAAAAAACATTCATCCTTCCCCACCCCCGTCGTGGTTGCGGGTGACAACTGTCACATACTTTGTCTAGAAATACTTGAGGGTTTTCTTTTTTATATGTATATTTCTTTTCTTTTTCCCTTATGCTGTTACACGCTCTTCCCCTTTCACCTTGCAATCATTAGCGCCATTAGCGCTAATGAACTGGTTTTTTCTAGCATATAAGCATCGACCATCAATGAAAATATCATAAAATTAAAAGTGAAAATTCCAAATGAGCACCTTATATATATCTAACGATTTGGCCTTATTTAAACAACAATTTTCATACCTACGTTTCTGAAAAGTCAAACTAGAAAATAAAAAAAGATTCGCGATTAAGATGCAAGTGTGCAATGGGATCCCCTTTGCCATCATAAGTGGGCATTTTCAGGATTTCACTTCCGCGTCCAAGCGTGATGCATTGCAAATCCGGTTAAAAGGATGATGTTTCATCACTCAAATCCTTCTCGGCCTGTAAAGTCCTCCTAGTATAGAGGTTAGGTGGAAGTTGTATGAGGCGGGTCATCTTCTCTTCTTTCTTGGAGTAAAGGCTCCGACCTTTCAGCGCGTCCTTGCCTTTCTCTTTCAGCCTCACGGGTTTCATGTGATCTAGTTCGTGCCGTTGAGGCGGCTAAAACTGGTGGTGATGGTGAAGGTTGAGTTCTCCTACCACGAGGATAACAACGATCCTCAAATGGTCGAGCAATAGTATTAGTCCTTCGTGTCCTTGGGCTCAAATCTTGAGACGGATCCTCAGTTCGGCCTAGGTTAGTAACACGAATAGGTTGGGGCAGAATTGGATTCCTCGCCAAGATTTTTCTCACCATATTCATCAGTTGTTCAAATTGGTGTGGCGCTATCAGCGACGCATTACTAGCATTAGTATTTGCGACTTGAGCATTAGATTTTTCAGCATGTTCCGTATGAAGAACTGTTTGCTGTTCATTTTCATTTGGGATAGTCGAACGCGAGGGTGGAGCCCATCTATGTCTAGTTGTCATAACATTCCTCACGCACCACGTCTAGTGGTTTCCCACAGACGGCGCCTCTGGTACAGGGTGTTTTCGTTAATGCTGCGCAACTTTCATCACCAGACTCTTTCGCACCTTATAGGCAATACAAGAAGAGCTTTTAGTTCGATGAAAAACCTGCACTAAGAGGTACAAAGTTAGATGTAAATAATTAATAGGAAAATAAACCTAATCTAGGGGGAATATTGGTTTTGCATGCTTGTAACTGAACTTAACACGGCGTCAAGTTGCGTACATATCCATGTGGAGAGAGAATCAAGCTGGACGTAATTCATTATTCAATTGTGCCTGTTGCAGGGTCTTAGGAGATATCATGCTTAGCTTAGAAGTTGTATGTGTTTATCTAGCCCTTAGGCTCTGTTGGACGACCCCGTAGGGTGTACGTCTTATGGATGAGGCCCCTGATGGTTGTTGGATTAACTCCGGAAGGCATTATTCTCGTTTAAAGATTATTTCTGTAGCATTTGGATGCTTTTGGTCATCGAGCACCTTGAGGGCTCATGACTCGGAAGTCGAGTAATTCACGCTACGGAGTAGTCAAATCACAATTCAAGGTTCATATTATTTGACTTGGGAGTCAAATTCATCTCGTACTTAGTCCAATTATCGACATAACCATGTCTATGAAAGAGTAGATGTAAAATGGTTGATGTACTTGATTTGACTTACATGTTTGACATGCTTTTGTTTAACGTCTTTGTTTGACGTGCCACAAGTTAACGACTTAACGTGAATGTTTGACATGCTTTTCCGGAGAGAGAAAGCGCACACCCTTGAGCTCCCAAAAGTCCAACTCTTGAAATGAAGGAATGAAGGGGTATTTATAGAGTTCGGGAAGGCCTTGGGTGTGGGGACCACCCAAAGGAGACAAGAGACAAAAGAGCATGTTGGATGTTTGACGTGCTCCCACCACATCGATCGATTGATCGACGTGGTCAAAGTTTGACCAACGTGCAACGCTGATCCATTAATCGACGTGGCTGTTCAAACTCCCGATGTGCCACACGTTAGTGGCCCGACGTGGCACATCAGTATTCGAATCGACGTGCCCCAGACGGGGGCACTTGTCGTCTAACGTGGCACGTTGATCATATGAACGATGTGCCCCCAACGGGGGCACACTTGGTCCGACGTGCCTTTCGTCGGGTCACGTTGGTCTATCCAACGTGGGACAAGCTAATGTGGCCCACAATATGCCCTGTCGGGGCTACTCCACGTGGTCTTTATGCTATTCTGAGTGTCGTATAGTCCGAACATCATCTCGGTATGTTTTTAGGCTTGATGGATCGGGTGAGGATTGCCTTTTCATCCCCTTAGTTCCGAATTCTTGTGAAAATCATTTTGCGTTTTTGAGGTGTCGTAATTATAGCACACCAATCATTATTTAAACTATCTAGTTAAAGAAAAAATTTGTTAATTAATTTTCTCCTTCATACAAAGAGGGTTTTAAGATATATAGATTTTCTATCCATATTTAAGTCATAATTTTTATCATATAAACTATTTAAATTATACTTAAAATAAATTATTAATAACGCGCGGACCGCGTGTCAATGTCTCTAGTATAATCATACAAGACTTCGGTTGACAATTTATAGGTTTTCCGAAAAGAAAGAAAAAACTTAAAAAAATAGAAACATATATTAATACCTCTTATACACTATGGTGGAAAAATTAAGACCTATCCCAATTCTTCCTACAAAGAGATCGGAAAACCTGGTCAATATATTCCGAATCTTTAGGGATATTAAAAAGTTTATCTAATCATATTTAGTTTTTTATAGATATTTTTACTTTAGTTATATGTGGACTACAACAGTGATAAAAACCTTAATTAAACTTTATGTTAATGTAAGTGATAAGAACAAGAGATAAGAATAAGCTAATTAGCATCGTATTTTTACTAAATAAAGTTAAAATACAAGTACAGAAAATAACGTAAGTAAAAAAATTCCCTGAAAAATCAGTATACTTGAAAATGCATAAACAATGAGAGGATTTTTTTTTTTTATTTTTTCCAGCATTTCATGAAAAATCTTGTTTTTCACCATTTTTCCTTATTTTTATTCTCCCCCCCCCCCCCCCCCCCCCAATTTTTGGGGGAATCCAACTGCTCCTGAACGAAAAACACAAAAAGCATTTTTCTAAGTGAGTTACAAAACAATTTTTTATAGTATTTTCGATATGACTCATTTTTTCAAAACTTTCTGGAAAGTTGTACTAGAAGAAAACCATAGTCAAAACCAGCAAGTGAAAGGAGAAATGATGGAACCTATTCTCGTATTCCATGGTCTCAGAATAGAAAATTCATTATTCTGCAACACCCGAAAACCTGTTCTACAAAGCCAATAGGCTTATCCCCCGAATTTCACTTTCACCGGGTATCACAAGTCAAAATGATCTCGTAACAGTTGGTATTGGTGTCTGTAAAGCACGAGCTTTCTCATAAGCAGTTCATCAACCATTGCCTGTAACAAACATGGTCGAGCATTGTTAGTGCACTCATGGTTCTTCACTAGCAGTCGATTGGGAATGCCTGAAGCTCTCACAACCGGGGCAATTGTGCAAGCTTTCGTGAATGTAAATGTCACAATCCAGGCAAAAGTGGCGTTTGCATTTTGGACAAGAAACGCGAGGTGCAGGCATGTTTCCTGTATCAACATAAGCAGAGAATTAAGGTACACTGCAGGAAATAAGGCTAGCAGGGAATTTCTTCAGAAATAGAAGGAAAGAAAAACTCTGAATTGCTTTAGATTGCAGGGTTAAGCGAACACAATGAAATAATTCCAATTTCTAAGCAATCGCAGCCTCTGTTTTTTATTCCAGGACAAATTATTTCTAAGAATGGCCCATATTCTTGTAAGATGGATCAAATCTATTATGGGGAGTTTTTATACTCTTATTCAACCTTTAATAGAACCAGTTCTATCTTCTGGGAACAATTCATTTCTCAGCAAAACTAAGATTTTAGGATGGATCAAGAAGTATTCTGGGTTCAGGGATCTGATAATATACTCAGATCTCCAGTTGTGATATTTCTCAGCTATCTTCTATGACAAACAATTGTGTTTGTAATAAGCCGCGGATAGCTAGTGTATGGTTATAGAATAAACAACGCTGAAGTGCGACAACTGACAAAAAAACCTCTCAAGTTGAAGCTGAAATATATGTCAATTTTGAGTTTTCCCTCTTCTATATTTGATCAAATTACCAACCCAATGTACTTTCATCCGCTTGCTCATTATGGACGCATAAAATATTCTCGACCGATTTATAATAATATTTGGATTAGTATTTACCATCTATACTCATTTTTCAAAACAAACATTTCTTCTATTACTACTACATTCATAATTCCCAAAACCAAAATCTCTAAAAATCATGCATTTTAAATCAGCAGGCATTAATCAATCACTAGAAAAACATCCAATCTCAACACCCATATTCAAATTACACTCCAATCACAAACTTCATAAAATACATTAAAAGTCATGTATTTATATTGGTCTCCTTATCGCAAGCATCAAGAAAATAAGGATTAATCAGTTGTTCTCTACAATATCAATTCTAAGCAAATTCCAGTTATTTTGAATACACAATGCTAATACAACATAATATCAGTACTTCTATTGCGGAATTAGAGTTTCATGCAAATATAGACATTAATCTGGCATTTATTTTGGAGAGTATTACCTAATCCAGTTTTTTCACTGTAACCACGTCGATTGACATAACTTTGAAGGACTACATTCCCAAAGTCCTAGTACATATTAACTGGGTTGGCACATTCACTTTTCTTTCTCATATTTACATCTTACCTATTATGCACCGACACCCCAAAATATTAGTCGTGTCCGTGTCCAACGACATGTATCTAATTACATGATACTCGTCCGACACTCCTCCAACACATATCGGACATGCCATGAGTGTGTCTATATTAAAATATATAAAAACAAATTCCGACACCGTGTTAAACACTTGAGGGTGGCGTGCCCTACATTTGAGAAGGATGTAGTATTTATATAAATTTCTAAAATTTACACAACTACGTAAAAGGTCTAAACGTAAATTATTTTCAATTAGTAGTATTTATGTTTTTGAGTATTGTATAACTCTTGATTGTTATTTTTTTTTTGTGTTTGACACTAGTACTTGAATTTAAATGAACGAACTTTGTTAGTTAGTAACTAGTGTTTTAAAGTAATTTTGACAGTTCGAATTTTAAAACTTAAACACCTGTCTTGGCCTTGTTGGATTTTTAAAAAATCTGTGTCGCCGTGTCTATCTCGACAGCGCATCATAGCATCTTACATATAGCTAGGAACTAAACCTGAGCCAGTATGGAAAAAAAATATTAAGTCTTCTTTTACAGCACTTGAGAGTGATTTTCTACTAGATGAACTCGACCCTGAAAAATAGGAATAAGCTAGCTGTGAACATTTTCAAGATGACTTTTGAGTCTGCCTTGAGCTTGACTTGTTAAGCCTATGCACGAAGAAAGTGATATTTGACCAAGTAATTCAAGCTTGAATCTGGTTTGAGTTATAAGAAGGCTTTGTGTTGAATGTACAAGGGCGTAAGATTGAGAACCTTTTTACCAAACTATTATGGAACTGAGGCGAGATTGAGCACTTGATAGCTCAAATACTTTAGACGAGTTACAGTATAACAATTAAGTTGTTGTTATAGTACTTACCCGGATTTAGCAGACTTTGTTGGCAACCAAAGCAATTTTTAAGCAGCTCCCGTGAATCATTGGAAACTGACGGGGATACATCATCAAAAGGTGTTATAGGAAATAAGTGGTGATAAGATCTTGCCAAATGGGGCGAAGAAACGAGTGTCAGTCCACAAATTCGACATTCTGTAGGCAATTCGCAAATCCGTGCTTTGCATCTTGGACACGTGTAGCCCCCACCAACCTTAGCTTCCTTATGGCAAGAACAAATTGAGATCACACCCTCTGCTGCCCTTTGTGGAAAACCCATCTTGATCAAATTAGCAACTGCAAACTCGGCTATAGCCGGAGGTGGCGGTGCGTGATCAAGGACTAATTCTTTTAAGTGTGGCTGCCATAAAGAGTTTCGAAATAGAATTACTATTCAAGTTATATGTAAATCAAGCCTTCAGAGGGCCTTCTTCTTGACATGAATTTACACGCAGTATTAATTTTTAAGAAGATTTCTGCATTTTACATCTTCCTCTACCATTACTTACACCGAGACATGAACCATAAATTTTGAGAATATAATTCCGAAATGCAACTCACCTCATCTATAGCAACAGCGTACGATCCCCCAGTTTCCTGGCAGAGATATTTGCATACATAGAGCTCAGCTGACAGACCAATTACAGAGCACCTGATCTTAGAGGACTTGCATTTCTGGATAGTTTCCATGATATCACCCGGATCACAAGTGCTTAGTGCAGAATAAAATATCAGAACTTCACGATGACCATAAGTTGGAATTTGGTGCAGAATGCTGTGAACAAGATCTAGGCCATTTTGGAGGGATGCATCACCGGAGCACTCCAACTTACCCATCAAAGCTTTAATATGTGACTCGGGACTTCCGCCAAGATCAGTTAGGTAATGTGCAACTCCGTCTTTCAATGTCAGTAATCCAACTTGGCTCAGGGGATTTTGATCAAAGAACTCTCTGATAAAAGCTTCAACTTGTCGAGAAACAACCACCATTCGGCTGGGTTTATAATCTAGTTCTCCTGCAGCCTGCATGTAATATCCCAAACAATTTATAATATTCTGAAAATAACTAAGAGAAAAGAGCCATACACAATTTTATAGTGCTACCAAACAGTTTCATAAAACGAATGCAAAGAGTCTAGCATTTCGTAATCCCCAAGGATGTTATACTAAACTGCTACATGAAGAACTTACAGACCATGATCAGTAACAATCTTCTTTTTGCTTCTGTTTAATTTATACAATTATTATTTGTTCCCATTTGTTTTGTATGATTATATTTCTTCTAATCTTGACAGATATGGAGAAATGCAAAGTCTATAATTTCTTTATATCGAATATGATTTTGGTCCCTATATTTGATACTTTCAGTACAGTTTCAAAATCTGCACATTTTCGTAGCCTACGTAGTACTTGAGAAGAGGAAGGTGAATCAGATATCCTTCCACATACCTCGGTACATTATTTGCTTTATGTGCTATTAGCTTTTAAACAACAAACTTGGGCAGGGGCAGTACTGGTCTCATAATATTATTGACATAATAAATAACAATTCAGTGCATGCAATGAGTAAATCAGGCTTCAGTAACAAATTTAGCTAAAAAGAGCTATATTCCATACATGCATAGTTCTTAGGATACTCTGATTTTAAAATCATGCTTCAGTTAATAAAAATCTTGTCAAAAACATACTCATAGAGAAATATAAACAGTCAAGACATTCAGAACTAAACTTTCATTTTGTTTTATTCTCAGTTGGTTTATCCAGTACAGGCTTTGAACAAAGCAACCAAGCTGAAACAAATTAAAAATTGAATCTGCTTGACAAGAAGGGCCAATGCACATACCCGGGAGAGATCTATGACAATGCATAAATATCGAATAAGCCCTTTCTGAATCCGAGTAGCGGTTGCCGTGCGAAGACGTCTTCGATATTGAGCATGCTGGAGGGTTTTGTTGTCAATAGGGCGGAGAAGACCGGACTCATCCTCTTGCAGAGACTCCCATGATCTCTCATCTGCATAAGTCCTCTCCCAAGCATCATGGCCTCTACCATCTCCATCATCATCATCATCGTCCTCCTCGTCTTCTTTGTTATACCTTGTCTTTCCATCATTGGTCTTTTCATTGTTTAACATGTTCCTCAGTCCACGGCTTCTGAATCAGTTAACTTATGCCAAAAGTATTTTGTAAAATGATGAACTGAAAGAATCAATTCAAAAGCAATTAGGTCTCACACCTGCTGCAAATGAAAGGAAGACACACAAAGCACTTGTTTATTTATTTATTTATTATGAGGTGGGTAAGGCTGCAAAGGCAGAGTTTCATTTGCAAACGAATGAACTTGAAGACTCATAATAGTCTTAGAAACATTTTAACAAACACATCGGGTGCAATTTGAGATAGTAACAACAGAAAAGAAAAAGCAGCGGAATTTGCTTGAAACTTGAAAGTGAAAAAATACAACACCAACAACACCAACAACACAAACACAAAACAAACACCAACCATTGATAATGCAAGTAGTGGGATTTGCTTACCGGCAGCAATGGCGAATTAATTACAGCAAAAACCCCTTTTGGAAATCACTCCTGAAATAAATAAATAAAAAAAAAAAAAGACGAAAAGCAGATTATGAAGTTGTTGTAGATCAAAATGAATGGGCGCGAAAATCTGGAGAAGAGAGGCACTTCCAAAAGTTTATTACTTTATTTGTAGGTATTTTTCATCCATCTCATGCCACCCATATCATTTTAATTCTCTTGAATTTACTTAGCAGTTAAAATATATGATGAAAATTATGTAATTTACACGTTTTTTGAAGGGAAATTAACAAAATTGGCCTACTAACTTAGGCTTCATTTCAGTTTTAGCCCACTAATTTGGCATGCAATAGTTTTGGTCCACTAAGTTGGCACCGTTTTGAGTTTTAGCCCACTAATTTAACACGCAAAAGTTTTGGTCCACTAACTTGATTACAATGACAATCTTGGCCCATCGTGTGCGACGAGTCGCCACCACTCAGTTAGCACTTCGTGGTACTAGCCCCACGCGTCATCAACTTTCAAACGTGGCATTTTTTTTCCTTCATTTTCCATGTCATTTAAAAAAAAAAAGCAAAAAAAAAAAATCAAAATAAACAAAGGAGGGGTCAACTCCTCACACTTCATTCTCACTCCCCCCATTCTCTCTCCCCCCATTCTCTACCCTATAGTTCCCAAGATATGTCTACCTCTTCCCACCACAGTTTTCATATGCTCTTATTTAAAATTAGATTTAGAGTTTTTTAGTAAAAATTAATTATTCATGAAATTAACCTAGCGCACAATACTAAATTTTCGCCATTGACTTTGCTGATTTGTGAAGTGTTGTTGTTCATAATCTTTTCTTCTTTAAAATTTATACCTAGAGCTTCTACAATAGAAATAGTGATATAAAGATTTGAATGTCACACTAATTTTCATCAAACGAACGGATAAGAAATATTGCAGATTTCATATCTAAGCTTCCAATATTTGTGAATGAAAGGCAATGTACATCTAAAGTTCCAATCTTGTCTATGTACCAAACAGAGAGAATGAATCGGGGAGGAAGAATGAGGTAAGAGAAAATATACATCTAATGCCTGCCTAATGGCTACCCATTCACTTGTTCACAACACCCCGTGTAGTGTCTATCATTTGCAACCGCCTCCGTTGTGTTTGTTCCAATTCTCTTTAACTGCCATATACAAAGAATGCACAATGGAGCATCGAGGTCCCGCATAAAGTCATAATATGTGAAAGGGCAGAGAATTATGCTTAATGAGCTATAACGAATAGAAAAGACCCATATCAACTAAAATATAAATTTAAATAATTGCGGCAACTTTTCTCATAACATTGACGTTTTGATGTGTGCCTCTAATTTCAAAATCTCCCATATGACATAAGCTCGAAGAATCTTTCGTTAGAGGTGATTCTGAGATTTGGGATAGTGAGAGTGAGAGATAGAAACACACACACAAACACAGGAGAAGAAGAAGGAAAATGCATCTTCTCGCCATCTCTCAGTTATCGAAGGTATCTTCTCGCCACCAATCCTGGCACTTGTGGCCTCAAAACGAGAAGCATGGATCAATGCATTCGCCTCCTTCACCTTCGATAGCGCATTTTCGTTTTCAACTGATGTTGCATGTATGTGCATCGAATCATGAGAAGATAGCTTATCGGTCTGATCCATAAGCCTGTTAATCTCCACAGCATGCTCCGCCTCCACCTCTTTAATTGTCCCCGCAAAGATATATGTTACCCTACTGCCTTAGCAAAAATGCGACTACTATCAACCAAAGACACAGTAAAACTCCACACTATCTAAAGTGATACTTACGACCTGAAACATATGGAGCCCCACGGGGTCCAACCTATGTCTTCCTTTAGCACTATTAGATGGCACGTAAGAGCTGGGAAAATTGTTCACATACTCCGGACCACTTTTTCCTCGGACAGCTCAACTCCCCTCACGTTGAGGATCGGGCCCTTCGTTCCTGGGCCAGTTGCCAGAGCCAGTCGACCACCTTTCTCAATAGTCAACGTGTCAAGAATTGTCTCTTACGACCCCATATTGTCGTCATCTCTTTATCCGTGTCTACATCGACGATGAGTACCCTGCTCTGATCCACATCATGCACCTGGGCCAGTGTTCCCCCTATCATGTTACCTCCTCAATGGCATCAACAACACCAGAATAAGTCTCCATCGGGCTGATACTCAAATAGATCCCTTGGAGTGCTCTTTATTCTTTTCCTCCCACATGTTTTTTCCACGTGTAATGCCTCAACAATAACATCGGCAACCTAGGCTCTCTCAACAACGGCCATCTTTCTCATTTGGCTTTGCCTACCTATGAATAGTGAAAGTGCTAGCATTGAACACCCCTATTAGACCATGTCAGATAATATGACCATAGAACTCAACAAATTACAAAACAACAAATCTATGCCAAGAGTTAAGGCACCACTAAACGGTATGGGACACGATCCCCCAACCATAACCACTTAGAAATCTATAGTTCTTATGTGTTCGCACATAGTAGAAACCTTGATCCTAACCCTTCAAGTTGGTCACAGTTGTGAACAGGCGCCAAAACTTAACAAGACCATGCAAAACGCTGAACACATTCATCACTAGATAAAACCAATGATCGCCCCCGTAGAATTTGGTGTCAATTGTGTCAAGAAAACACCTAAAATTTACAGTAAAACCGCCATTGGTTGTGGAATAGGAAAGCACAACCCATTCGTGAAGTGCTTCTCAAACACAATCATCCACCCATGCGGCGACGTATGCATTCTATGATGCTTCTCTGGAAACCTAGTCTCGTATTCGTCGATATTATACTTAGTTTATATTACAAGGCACTTTGGACTCTTTGTCACTGTATAACACTTCGGTCTTTTTAGGGCAGGCTCCAACTCCCGTCACTCTCAAAGTATGGAGTATCCTGGTTCACAACTTATGACTCAAGAGGCATCATTGTTCCATCATAGTCCCCAGCAAAGTCACTCTCAGCCCTCAACATAAACTCGCAAAGCCTACGCGACTAATTTCTTCTTCTGTGCATTTTGTCGAACGTTCTCGAATTATAGATGGGCTTGTTATGCTAGAAGGCGCCACACTCTCAGAACCTGAATGACATTCTAGACCACTCAATTTGTAACTCGATGGAGATCTATTATCTTCATGACCATACATGATTGACAATGAAAAATTAAAAGAAGGGGAACTACTCTAAACATACTTTAGAACATTAAAAAAAAATCATACAATTTTCTTCTTTCAAATTAAAGCTTGCAAAAAGGAAAGTGAAGAATCACTCCAAAAGGCAAAGAAGCATGATTAGTAAAAAAGCAGAGAAAGGAAATAAAATCAATAAGTGAATACATCAAACTATTCTAAATACATCAAAGTTTAGCTATATGTCGAATATTCCAATTCGACCTACCTCAAAAACTTGACCTATAAAACTCAACATAAGAGCTTAGAATGTTGTAGAATTTTAACAAGGTTGAATCGACTCGCGTAGGCACAAAAGATATGGAAAGGATATTTTGGGCTAACGATATGGAAAGACACCACGTAATTCTTTCAAAAAAAAACGACACCACGCAATTTTGTTGTAATTTTAAGAACTGACAATACCATGCCAAACTTATACATAGATCGACTGTGCCAATACAGCCCCTCGAGATTACGTGTCCATTCGACAAGTGGGGCATTGACATAGTGGGTCCCTTACTCGTGGCTAAAGGTCAGAAGAAATTCCTATTGGTAGCCGTTGAATACTTCACAAAGTGGGTTGAAGCCAAAGCATTGGCACACATCGCTAAGAATAATATTATCGAGTTTATATGAAGAAATATTATATGTCGCTTTGGGCTCCCAAGAGCACTTATTTTAGATAATGGCACCCAATTTTGGGGTAAGGAAATGACAGCGTGGTGTAAGGAGTTGAAGATTACGCAACATTTTACGACAATGGCGCATCCACAGGCTAATGGACAAGTTGAGTCCACGAACAAAACATTGAAAGAATATTTGGAACACCGGCTTCATGCCACGGGCAAAAGTTGGATAACGAACTTTAAGTAATTCTCTGGGCCTACCGCACTACATCGTGCACTTCCACGGGGGAAGCACCTTATACTTTGATTTATGGTTCCGAGGTTGTAATGCCGGTGGAGATAGGTATACCCGCCTATCGTATTATTGAATATGATCCAGAACAGTCAACGTGATTGTGTCAGATGGATCTCGATATGATTGGGTCCACCAGAGACCACCCCTATCAGCATACGGTTGCCATTAAGACAGCTATGGCTAGGACCTTTGACAAAGGTGTACATCTGCGTAACTTCCAGGTTGGAGACATTGTCCTAAAAAGCGTGAAGGCCAGTTAACACGTAGGAAAACTCCAAGAAAACTGGAAGGGCCTCTATCGGGTTACTTAGAGGATATGTATGGAAACCCTTTACCTCGTCCTTGGAATGTGCAACACTTAAGGCGGTTCTATAGTTAAACTATCGCATCTTGTAATAAGAACTAAGCAAAGCTTGATTCCTGGTTCGGGATACATAGACCGCCACTTTCCCGACCCAGCATCGATATATTATAAATCTATTATTCCTTTAGTGCAGGCATGGAAATTACCGTCGCACCAAGGGATCAACCTACCTGCGCGGCAAAATGACTACATATGCTGAGATAACAACAAAGAGGTTTCGCCCTCAGGACATATCGCTTGAAAATGCGACTGTCCATATACCCTCACGGTAAATATGTTGATATAACAGCAAACATGTCTCGCCCTCAGGACATATCTCTTGAAAATGTGACTGTCCATATACCCTTGGGTAAATATACTGATACAACAGCAAAGAGGTCTCGCCCCTAGGACATATCACTTGAAAAGACGACTATCCATATACCCCTTTGCAGTAAATAGGCTCGAATAGCAGCCAAAGGCCTTGCCCTCACAACACATCGGTCATATACAATGGCCTACATTAATGATGATTTCTACAACAACGTTAAGGTCGAAAACAAAGAGATATTGACATGTCAATATAGAAAGATACTTCGATAAATATTAAAACCAACCCTAAACCAGGGATAAGGTACCATATAAGTTCCATTACAATGTTGGAATTACTGAAAAAGCAACAACGCAACCCTCAAAATAGGATCTCCTACATTTAAAATATATGCAAAATAAACATTAGTCGTCAAAGACGTCCTCTCGATAGTTCTCGTAAATATCACGATGAATTTCTTCCCCCGTTAGTAATACTAAAGCGGATAGATCAGATGGGGAGACATCCACATAGAACTTCCACGGTTCCTCATTTACATCTTCAGAAAGTTCAACGATTCCCAAGGCAAAAGTACGTCCGAATATCTATACCACTTAGGACTGTCGGTTTCATTGTCAGCTTTCCTATCACAAGCACGTATCCTATATTGCAGACGAGGGTAATCACCGACAGCGACCCAAAATAGTAGCTATTCAGGCACAAACATAGCCTCTGCGCCATCTCCATGCCCCATGTCCTCGAGGCCATCAGAATCAATATCAACACCAAATACTTCATCCAGTCTATCATGCACCTAGTCGAAGGGCGCAACCCTTTCAGCAACAACGAAAGGGGAATCTCTCATTTTCTCCTCCCTACCAGGGGTTGGCATAAAGACAATTATATATAACCCTCTCTGTTCCAAGAGGGGCAGAAAATGATCTTCAGGCGGATGGGGGATATAGTGGTCACTTGCCAAACCCTACGGCCCTTCCATATTCGGTCACAGGCTTAGATCAAGCAGGCCCACGTTAAAACCTTCCCCTTAACACCCCAAGGTCCCTATTTGACCCACTGTTACATCCATCCCGATTTTGAAATCTCTTTCTCCTCTGAAAATGTCGATTTTGTTAAAATTAGAGGACCTCAGGAACGCAATAGCAACAGTCCGCTTGTAACGATCTGACTCAAGATATCTTATATGGTCAACCAAATCGGCGTTCTGCGTCTCGAGCGATGTCGTTGCATCTCGATAGAAGTTTTTCTCTCGTTCGAATGCCTTATTTCAACTTCGGCCTTGGCTTGTCCAAGCTCCTTTTTAATCTTCCCCATCACGACCTGAGCTTTCCAAGCCTCTTCCCGGGCTTTCTTTTCTCGTGCCTCACACATGCAAATGTGTTCGCCTTATTACGAGAATCATTGCTCTCCGCAATTAACTTCTGCATCTCATCAATTCTCGCATCATGACCCGCATGTACTTCCGCTAACAACAGATGATCCTGACAGATAGCATGAAATAATTTTCCAAACGGTAACATCAAAGCAATGACACGGCCAGCTTACTTCAATTTCCAAAACAAGATTGTATTAATCTCGGTTTCAAATATCTTACCACATAGCAAAGCATCACACACATCCGCTGCACAACGGACGCCCCAAGGTCTTGTATCAACACTTCAGCATCAATATCGGGGTAGATATAGTTTAGACTTGCAATGGCATCTTGTTCCCTCAAGGTGTGACCACTTATCCTCATGGTTAAGCGATCCGAATTCAGATCATTCAGAAAGTCATAATTCCTTATATTCGCCAATATGGCAGCGTCATCACGATCTTGAGAAACTTTGTCATGATTGTCACGGCCCGAACGTGGTGCATCAGGAGGCATGGCACTAGGAGTAGGTACACCATCACTACATACCCCATCTCTGGCCGACCAAAGAACCTTTGTAGTTGTCATTTCAACAATAGACTGATCCACTTCACGGGCTTCGGTTTGTGTATCTTCCCCAACCCCAACATACGTCGGCATCACTGATCGCGAGCCACCAAGGGTGATATCAGGGATTTCCGCATTATCAGCACCAACTTCGACACCATAATCAACATTATGGGGGGTTTTACTAGAGCTCGAGTCGGCCTCCCTACCACCAATATTCCTATTGAACCGAGACTTAACATTTAGATGCCAATAGTTGGAGGGAGCACACGAGGGGGGGGGGGGGTAGTGGTGCAATGATGACCTTAGGAGGGTTACCCGCAAGCTTCCTCTACTACTCGGCGTCTAATACGACAACATGTTGTCTCGCCTCATCACCAATCAACCCCTCTTTAATTTATATGCGAGTACCAACGACAATACTACCACCATCGGCCCCCAGTCTATCAACCAAAAAATGGGCAGGGAATTCTAACATGGACTGCAATACCCGATACTTGTATAGTTCCCTAATCAGGCGCATTAACCTGCTGATTAATATGAGGTATATCTTCGTCCTTTGTTACATTGGCAGTTTGGGGATTCTACCCAAATGCACTCCCTACACGAATGTCAGGCACATACTGTCTGGGTGAAGCAACTTCTTTTCGACGAGGAGGATTCTTAATCCGAAGCATAATTCACCTGAAAAATACAGGTCATACTCAACACAATGTGTTATTAAATATCGAATATACATATCAAAACCCGATATCGAATATGTATATCGAATTCACATGTCAAATATCCTAAATCAAAAATATATAACCCGACATACCTGGCTGCTTTGATATACTGGAAATTTGATATCCGGTTCAGAAAATGACAAAAGAACTCCAATAAAATAATAGCAACCTGACAAGTGGGTGGACCATCTTATATAATAAATACAAGTGGGCCCAGGCGGCAACAAATGGGCTTCTATATCGAAGAGATATCAAAAATGCATATTCGATATCCACCCGATATCACTGCATTTTCGACTTCCATCTTAACCAAATTGGTAATGGAAAATGGGGGAGTATCTGAGCTCTATTTTCACTATCCCAATTCGTTGTTCATGCAACTCGAAAACTTGGAGGAGTGAAGGGTATCCCTTAGTAAATACATGAGCATACAAATCAAGTTAACGAATTATCTACAATGATAACTCCTAAACTGGGGGACTACATAATATGGGCAATTCACATAATGGGCTAGCCTACCCAATTAAACGGGTCGAGCCCTGCAGGTAGCTGGCCCAACACTTGTATATCGGGGATCGGCACCCAATATACGTTCCTATATCGAATATGGAGCTTGATCTAGTACAAGGCACGTTGGATCCCAAGATCTATAAATACCCCCATTCTGCATACCGAGATAGATTGATAATTAATAGCACCACCAACCCACTGATATCGAATACCCGTATTCGATATCCAGCAGCACTGGATATTCAGCAGCCTTCGATATACTACGTTCGACATACAGTAGTCCTCGACACACCTACGTTCTCGACATACACTTGGTCTCCCAATATCTGCTCACCCCCATATACAGGAATCCCCCATATAGATATTCGATATCCATTAGGGTTTGACATATCATCACCCTCGACATCCAGTCAGGCTTCCGATCATAAGTCTTTGGTGTCCTAGACTAAAGTCAACCTATAACTAGCGTTAGTAGTAGATTGTCATAGTATATAACAGATTGGTTATTGTATCATTGTAATCTCGCATTTCGTCAATAATAAACGATCTAATACCAAATTACACATGTCTGGCTCCACGACCAAGTAACCACATCCAAAAAAAGAAGAAGAAAATAAATCTTTTCTTTTTTCATATGATACCAGAAAAAATCATATCGCTCCAAATAAAGTAACCAACAGTGTCGAACACGGAGCATATCTCTCTAGCACCAATCTCGATAGTAAACCAACCAAAAAGATGCCTTGTAGTGTGTAAAGAGCGACACAACTCCTCCGTATAAGATGTGCAACATGTGTGATATGTGGCCAACAAAGACAAGAAGGATAATGTGCCTGAAAGGCACAAAATAGATAGAAGAAAATGTGAGTCATCATGATAAAATAATGACATAAGATTTCTTACCTCAAAATAACATATATATATATATATATGCGTATATATATATATATAAATCGGAGAGGTAGGAAATGAAGAACATGGGCAGTAACCAATGCCAATAAGTCATAATAAAGTCGTAGGGTGCAAGGATCTTTGGATTCTCACAATTGTACATGTGTGTAAATGATTGAACAATGATAACAATCGACATTGGAAGAACTCGGGTGTAGTTGGAAACATTAAAAGAAAATCGTGCAACGACATGATTAAATGCAGTTGAAAGAAGGCTATGTGTGAAAGAAAGGCTAAGGTAAGAAGAAAGGATAAATAAATTAAGGACCAACTCAAGGATCGAGCGGTGTATCTTGAGCAACACGGAATCCAAGCAACAATAACAATTATCCAAACATACATAATAGTAGTAGTCTGCAAAGATCTAAAAGATGCATGTAATCTGAAAATGTGCACAAGTGTGATATGTGGCCAAGGAAAGCATACATACATCAATCGTGTAAAGCTGAACGTCTATCAAGATAGAAGTGAATCATCAGGATTAACTAATGATATAGAATACTGCACTCGCGAAAATATTGACTAATATCCTCAACAAAGAATAAGTTTAAAATTTTCATCTATTTAAAAATATGAGAAGAAAAAAATTAGAAAAAAATGTCTTACTTGTACTGTTGTATTTTAAACTCAAATGCATACGCTATGGATAGAGAAATAAATAACTTTTTAGACTAAAGGGCATTCTGGATAAATTATTACATTTGCAAAATCAATCTCTTCTAGTCTCATATTCAACCAAACCTAAATTTTATATCTCAATCTACTCAAATCAATCCACCCTCATCTAACCTTCCAAAATCCCATAATGGCAACCAAACGAGCGTTCAGAATGTGCCAAAAATAACTATACTGGGAACACTAAAATAGAAGTTTATAAACAAAAGAAAATGAAGGGGTTACTACATAATGAGATTGTATGGTGTACCCTGCCACACGATCCCCAAAACCAACAACCAAGGAGACTAGGGGGCCTAAAAGCATGCCCCAAAAAACAAAAAAGACTTGTTATGGAGTTGTGTAAACATCCCAAGGGAGTGAGATAGTCAGAGATCATCCGAAAATCCACTCCCGCATTGGGAGATCTAACCAACTCTGAAATTGTGGATCGGGTTGATACGTTGTTGTTGTTAGCTTAACACTGGAGAGTTAACAACAGATTTGTACGTTGTTAACTCAGCGATGTTACTTTAACAACAAACCAGAATAATAGAGCAGCGGAATAAACAAACACCAAGTTTAAGAAGTGAATATAGAATTATATTAACTTCCGAGCCTTAGGCAAAATAACCCGTAAAGGTTTTAACAAAGGTCGTTCTCTCAATTCTCAAGCTCCTCACTCTTAAATTGATTGAACTAAGCAAAGCACACAAGAATTGCTTCGTATATCTCTAACAGCTCCTCGCTCTTAGATCTATCCTAACAATTCACAAACTTTGCTAAAGCAAGACAACACTCAACAACTTTAAATTAATCTCTCGGATTGATTGGCTCTTGTCTCGTGTTTGTCTTGATGTACTTCACACCTATATATAGGTTCTTGGACTTCGACTTCAAGGTGTGTTGTACACGGTTGGTAATTCTTCTAGTTTCCTTCTTGAACTCTTCTTCTTTGTTCTCGAAGTCCTTCTTGAATAATAGTTCATTCGTTAGTGATCTAACTAGGGAAAGACTCCTTCTTCAAATCAGGACTGATCTTGGAAAGCATTCCTAGTTCTACTCGAACTCTTCTTTCCTTGTAGAGTGGTTTGCGTAATTAAGAAAACTTTCCTTCTTGGAAACTTGAGCGTACAACCTATGACAAGTTTGTTTTCTGAATAATAATCAAAGACAATTACAACTGTGGAACTCAGTTAGTTAAGTGAATAAGGCAAAACAATAATAAAGAACATAATCAAGATTGTAAATCGGATTCTGCTCCAGCAATGTTATTCTAACATTGACTTGTCAATGTTAAACTAACATTGACAGAATACCTGCACTTTCAATGTTAACCTAACATCGATCGAATACCTGCACTTTCAATCTCCCATTTTTTGCCTTAATCACAAAACCTAAGAACCTGTTCTAACCAGATCAAATTATTCAAACAAACTTTACTATCAGATCACAATGGAAAATAAGTACGCTCCCCCTGAAAATCAGAAGGGACCATCTCAATGTTATTCTAACATTGATACTTTCAATGTTGTCATAACATCTGTCTGTCTTTGTCAATGTTAGCTTAACATCGAAACCAGACAGATGTTCTAACATTGAACATCTCAATGTTATTTTAACATCAGATAACAGTTAACACCTGCAAAACAGAGTTAGTACTTTGTATCCAAAGTTCAATGATCATAAGCAGAAGCAGTAAGCAACAAGATAGAAATGTACTTAATTACAGACCATACTAAGTAGCAAGGAACATACTCCTTGATGAAAACCGAAAACAAACAAAGAAAATAATTGTTCATGCTGACAGAAACATAACAGAACTCGGAATTTTTTTTTTTAAATTTGATCATTCTCCCCCTTTTGTGAGGAAGACAGATCTCTCAAATGCTTCCTGAGGCTGTCTATCTCTTGCAGCCTTACTTGCCTATCTGCTATCTCTCTATGGGTATCCTTTTACTCTCTGTCCAGCCACACCAGGGTTTCCTCCACAAAGGCATCAGCAATGACAGAACAACTGTCACCACTAGCCACAGGGACTGAAGAAGCAGCAAACTTGTGAGTCTTCTTCTTCTTCTTCTTCCTGCTTGGACCAGCTCCATCATTGGGATTCCATGGCAGATCCTGAATCCTGATCTGAGTGAAGTAGCTCCTGGTGATGATCATCTTGGCCTTGTTCTTGATCCAGCCTTCTGTCTTCTTTGTATTGAAGCCTTGCTTCACAAGAATGCTGGATATCAGAGAGGGATATGGAATGATTCCCTTTGCCTTGGTTGTGACTTCCCTCATGTGCCTCAGAACCTTCTCCCTTATGTTCACACTCAGCCCATTCTTCAGTTTGTACACCAGCCTTGCAGATTCTTTTGTCATAACAGTGGTGTTTGAAGAGGGCAGCTAGTTGTAGGTGGAGAGCTTGTGAAGTACAGCACTTAAGGAGGTCAGCTTTGTAGTTGGAAAACTGTCATTCCATTTCCTTGTCAGTCCACCAGTGAGGTCAATGATCACCTCATCCATGCTAGGATCCTCAGTCTCCTCAGGGTCAGGAAGTCCCCAAGCCTCATTGATCACATAGGGACTAATGTCATAGACATTCATCCTGACCCAAGCTTTGCCAAACTTGGAAGAGTCCTGGTGGCACACCCATTGAGAGAGGTTCATGTAGAACTCTCTGATCACATCAGGGACATATGATGACTGGTTCATCACAGAGCCCAACACCCCTCTAGCTTCAAGCAGCTCAAACAACCTATTTTCTTTGAACATTTCCTCATCAATGTTCCTCTCAGTGTGAATCACCCTGGCTTGATAAGCCTCCCACAGCTCTTCTGCCTCAGCAGACACATAAAAGCCAGAAAAGGCTTCTTGGGATACTCCTCCTCAAGCAGATCAAAGTATTCATCTGATGTTGGAGTAACATCAGCAGGGTCATCACCTACCTGTAGGCCTTCATCCTCAACTTCCTCCTCTTCTTTATCCTCTTCCTCCTCTTTTTCTTCTTCTGACTCAGACTCAGAAGATTCAACCATCACCTGCTTTCCCTTTCTTTTCTTAGCAGCAGTAGCTAAGTCAGTGAGAGTCAGGCTCTCTTCTTCTTCTCTCTCAACCTCTTCAGGTTGGCTGTCATCCTCTTCACCAGCATCTTGGTTACCCTCAGAAGTAACCTTCTCAGCCACAGTCTCCTCAACCTGATCATCCTCCTCAGGAAGAGTCTCCATCTCATCAGCAGTATCCTGCTCAGCCACTTCCTCAGCAACCACAGGTTCATCCCCAGCATTACCCTCAGTAACCTCATGCACCACCTCAGACTCACCCACAACAACACTTGGGGCCTCGTTCTCCCCCTCAATACCAACAACAGTAGTATCAGGTATATCCAGAGTAGGGTTAGCCATCATTACCTCGTTTTCAGGGTTGGTGGGAGTGGAGGTTTGCTCAGAAATTTTTGGTGTTGAATCAACATCACCCTTCGCTGCTTTCTTGCCCTTACGCCGTTGATAAGTGGATTTCCTCTTTGGTGCGGCGGCGGTAATGGCTTCAGCAGTTGCACTTCTGGTCCTGCGGCGTCTAGGTTGCTCCATCTGTTCGGCAGCAGCTGCAAGAGTGTCAATGGAAGACTTGCGTGCCATTGTTAGAGTGAATTTAGAGAAGAAAAATCGAAACTTGATTTTGGAGAGAGACTTGTTTTTACAAAAATTTTGAGCGCGTACACAGTAGAAGGAGATTAGGGCAAATTATACAATTATCAGCTGAAGAGTAGAGATAGTGGTGTTGTAACATGTTACCAACATACTCAGACCACTGTCACACGATCATACCCATGTTCACCTTACCACGTGTCAGTGTTGGATTAACACGTAACCAGAGCGGTCTTCAAACCTGAAAACTTATAAGTTACAATGTTTCAATGTTGGACTAACATTGGTAAGTTAACATCAGGGAGGAAAATTGTAGGTGCAGGGCTTCATCCAAGGCAGTATCATGTGAGAGCGTGAGATATTCCTGTAAACTAATCTGAACCCTCACCCAAGTACATAGGTACCAAGACATAGATTAAGATCATCAGTACGAGTAAGTAACACATCAAACAGAAAAACATAGAGTGGATATACATATCTAGGGAAGAGATGTTCCCATAGCATAGAAGATCACAAAACATAGTGTTTTACCTGCAGTGAGTCACCCACAAAGTATGCCTCAACACATGATTCCTAGGATTACTACTCCCCCTAAGCCCAAACCGACACAAGGAAAAAGTAAATGCAGAACTAGAAGAATGCAACCATGTTAGATCAACATTGGGAGATGGTAACCACGTCATACAACTTTACTGACTGGAATCAGGACAAATCACTTTTTCTTTATTTGTGAACTCTGTTGAACAAAAGCTAATGAATGTAAAGGACAGTTTCATCACTGAATGTGGGCAGCACAAGACACCACACACCCCAGCAACTTAACCATCAGCAACAGATTAGGCAAGTACAAAGGAACTGAATGAAGACAATACATTTATCATATACTTCTCCACCCCAACTCCTCATGCATACTTGTTTTCCAACCTGTATACAAGCGAAATACCAAGTGAACAATGCCACTGAATGCAAGCAGTCGAAACTTCAAAACACCCCAGTAGTAAGGACCACTATCATGCATAACCTTGGACATAGACAAAACACAAAAATAAGCACAACTGAATGACAATGAAGCTTTCAACATCATGTACCCCAGCTTCTCTTAATGCTTTGTCTAACCTAACATGGATAAGTCACAACTGAGTAACATCAGAGTAGTGAGCTCTATGTACCCCAGCTTCTCCCAAATGTTAGACTAACATTCACAGACTAACAACAGAGTTCTTAACTTTTCAAACCTTTTAATATGTACCTGTCCACCAGTCAACTCACCTATTCATACAGTTTAACCACACAGCCCAACAGAATCTCTAACAAGGATGTAATATGCAAGAAGAAAAAAAAGGCAGAAAGGAAACAAATAGAATTACAGATACACCACAACCAATAACCAGTGCTAGACAGTGGTGTTATGTCAACACTGGTGAACTGACATCCCTAGACGATGCACATGCCAAGAGAATTCCTCAAACTGAAGAACCTCTCAGAATCTAAGGGTTTAGTGAACATATCAGCAAGCTGATTGTTGGTTTCAATGTGTTCAATATCAATGAGCTTATCTTCTACCATGTTTCTCAGAAAGTGATGTCTTATGTCAATATGTTTAGTTTTGGAGTGTTGCACAGGATTATTAGAAATGCTTATAGCACTAAGATTATCACAAAACATAAGTAAGGTATCACTGTCTAACCCATAATCCAGGAGCATGTGTTTAAGCCATACTAACCGAGTGACACAACTGCCTGCTGCTATGTATTCAGATTCAGCAGTGGAGAGTGACACACAGTTTTGCTTTCTACTGTACCATGAGACCAAGTTGTTTCCCAGATAAAAATATCCTCCACTTGTAGACTTCCTGTCATCAGTGTCACCTGCCCAGTCTGAGTCACTGAACCCTACAAGATTGGTGTTAGTGTCATAGGAATACCATATACCAAGGGCCAAGGTGCCAGAAATGTATCTAAGAATTCTCTTCACAGCAATTAGATGAGACTGCTTTGGACATGCCTGGTACTTAGCACAAACACAAACAGAGAACATTATATCAGGCCTTGAAGTAGACAAGTAGAGTAAGCTTTCTATCATTGAACGGTACAATGTTGGATCAACATTGGCACCATTAACATCCCTGGATATCTTCACAGATGAAGACATGGGAGTCTTGCAAGGCTTTGAATATGCCAATTCAAACCTTTTCACCAAATTCCTTGCATACTTTTCCTGACTTAGGAAAATCCCATTACCTGTTTGTTTTACTTGAAGACCAAGAAAGAAAGTTAATTCTCCCATCATACTCATCTCAAACTGCCCTGTCATTGATTCAACAAATTTTTCTAGAATAGAATTGTTAGTTGAGCCAAAAACAATATCATCTACATATATTTGAGCTACACAGACATGAGAATCTTTCTTCAAGACAAACATTGTTCTATCTCCATCACCTCTAACAAAACCAAGACTTAAAAGGAATTTTGTAAGCCTTTCATACCATGCTCTAGGTGCTTGTTTAAGACCATACAGTGCCTTTTCAAGCTTGTACACATGGTTTGGATACTTAGGATCTGTGAATCCCTTTGGTTGTTCAACATATACTTCCTTATCAATCAGCCCATTCAGAAATGCACCATTTACATCCATTTGGTATAGTTTTATCTTAAGACTGCATGATATAGCTAGAAGTAACCTAATAGATTCAATCCTAGCAACTGGAGCAAATGTCTCATCAAAATCTACACCTTCAACCTGTGTGTACCCCTGAGCAACTAGTCTAGCTTTGTTCCTAACTATGACCCCTTCCTCATTACTCTTGTTCTTAAATATCCACTTAGTCCCTATTACATTAACATTAGGTGGTCTAGGTACAAGTATCCAGACATTGTTCTTAGTAAACTGCAATAGTTCATCCTGCATGGCATTAATCCAGAAGTTATCAAGAAGAGCTTCATTCACATTCTTAGGTTCTATGGTGGAGACAAAACAAGAGGCATTATCAACAGTACAAGTGAAGTTCATACAGACACACAGTTTTACCATATCTCTATAGTCAAGTCTTTCTATGTTGCGTGTCCTTACCCGTTCAGTGAGTTCACCTATTACCTGGGATGCTGGATGGTCTTTCTGAATCCTAGCCGGGGGGTCTCTTCTAGGTTCAGAGGCACCTTCATGTTCTGAGTCAGAATCCTCTGTTGTTAGTCTAACATCTGATCTTGCTGGTGTTAATCTAACATCGTTCCCTGACTCTTGTTTAGTGTTTCCAGCCTCCAGTTCCAATGTTGGAGTAACATTGTCAGGAGTAACATTCTCGGTTTCCCCTGTTGGTTCAACATTGGGAACTGAGATGTCACCAGTACCTGTATTAAGAGTGAAATCATCAAACACAACATTCACTGATTCCTGAATTGTCTTCAATCTAAGATTGTAGACTCTAAAGGAAGTACTATTGACTGAGTATCCTACAAAGATACATTTTTCACTTTTAGAATCAAATTTACTCAGGTAATCCATGTCATTAAGTAGATAACAGTCACATCCAAATTCATGAAAATATGCAACATTTGGTTTTACACCCTTCAAGAGTTCATATGGAGTCATGTTAGTTCCAGGTCTAAGATACACCCTGTTACTAATGTGACAAGCAGTATTCAAGGCTTCAGCCCAGAGTCTTTTGGATAAGTCTTTAGCATTGAGCATAACTATGGCCATCTCTTGAAGAGTCCTGTTCTTTCTCTCAGCAATCCCATTCTGTTGAGGAGTCTTAGGAGCTGAGAATTCATGGAAAATACCTTTAGCATTGCAGTAGTTATCAAAACTAGCATTTTCAAATTCTTTACCATGATCAGACCTAATCTTAGTCACAGTGGAGCCATACAAGTTTTTAATACTAGCACAAAGAATTTTGAACTGGTTAAAAGCTTCTGATTTTTCTTTAAGAAATTTTACCCAAGTGTATCTAGAGAAGTCATCTACAATCACAAAGGCATATCTCTTCCCACTGAGACTACTTACCTCAATTGGACCCATTAAGTCCATGTGCAGCAATTCAAAACACCTACTAGATCTAGGGTTAGCATTATGTACCTGTAGGGGTGTATGAACTGCTCTGGTTTGCTTACCCTTGAGGCAATCACCACACACAAGCTTACCTGGACAAGACAGCTTTGGTAAGCCTCTTACAGCATCAACTTTCTGTAATTTCTCAAGGTTTCTGTAGTGAACATGTCCAAGTTTCCTATGCCATATAGAAGCCTCATCTATCTTGGCATGGAAACATTCTGCTTCCTCCTGGGCTAGGTAGCAGTTATCTTTGGATCTAGTACCTGTCATCACAAGAACATTGTCACTATCATAAACATCACAAGATATCTTATCAAATGTAACCAGTAAGTCATCATCACACAGCTGACTGATACTGATTAGATTTGCCTTTAACCCATCTACCAACAACACATCCTTCAAGGGAGGGAATCCATCAACATCCAGTGTCCCCTTGCCAATGATTTTTCCTTTGGTGCCTCCTCCATATGTCACTGTTCCAGCACTCAAAGGTATCAGTTGCTTAAGATTCTCTTTGTTGCCTGTCATGTGTCTTGAGCATCCACTATCGAAGTACCATTTACCTGAAAGGTTAGAGTACACAGCAGAGAAAACAACATTGCATACAACTTTAATCTTAGGGGATTTAGCCTTTTCTATCCAAGTCCTACTTTTCTGTCCTGCACCTAATGTTAGTCTAACATCAGAACCTGTTGTAGAATTAACATTGGATGCAGAAGCTGTTTTCTTACCACATTCTTTTATAAATTTTCTACATAATGGTTTAATGTGGCCTGGTTGAAAACGGTACTGGCAGATAAAGGTAGGTTTACTTTTTACAGTGTAAATGGTTCATGTACTCACATTATCAGATTCTTTAACAAAGCTTGTAGTTAGATAGGCAACATTTGAAGAGGAAGGTTTCTCAACAAATCCCAGACCACATGTACCTGAGTTACTCATGTTTAATACCTCATCAAGTTTAGAAGTACCTCCATTCCATTTGGCAATGATCTGTGAATCCTTTTTGAGTTTCTCCTTTACCTCTTTCAGCTCAGCTTCAGCTTTGTCAAGATCTCTTTCATAGAGTTTCAACATGTTCTTCAAACATTCAATGTCATGCTTCTGTGCTTCGTTTTTCTTCATGAGTCTGACATTCTCTCTCTCAAGTCTGAGAAAGGTTGTATGTAGGTCATCAAGAATTTCTTCCTGGGACATCTCATCTTCATTGAAGTACTCTTCTTCAAGATCAACTGAGCCATGAAAACAACCAAAGTTAGTATCATCACAATCAGAGAGTGTGTCATGGTTAACCTGTGTCTCATAGCTGTTCCAGTCTCCAAAAAAGACCTTCTGCTTTGCTGTTGGTTCTCTAATGTTAGAGTAACATTGAGATTCTTGGCAGTTTATGGAGTCTTCTTCTGACCAGATGATCCGAGTGCAGAGCGCAGCAGTGTTGATTTCCTCTGATTGTTCATCAGCACTTGTTCCAGATTCGAAGTCAGCTTCATTAAAGTCATCTACACAGACCCAATGAGAATTCCCTCTTGTTCTGAGGGTGTTAGCACATTCATGTTTAAAGTGACCATACCTCTTACATTCATAACACTGGACATCTTTCAATTTCTCAGCATCTTGAGGCGTGCTCTTAGATGCCATGTATTTTACAAACTTTGGGGGCAGTTTCTTATAACCAAGAGCAGCATTACTGGGTTGTTTTTCTTTATTTTTATCTTTGTAACCCAATTTACTAAACTTCCTAGTAATGTTACCATAGTTAGAAGAGATCAACTCATATTCATCCTCATCACTCCCTGTAGAATCTGAGCTAGTACCTAGTAAGGCTAAAGCAAGTTGTTTATTGGACTTTCCTAGGAATTCTAGTTCAAATTCTTTTAGAGTGTTCATTAATGTTTGAAAGTCCATGTTGGCAAGATCTCTAGACTCATTCATAGCAATTCTTTTGACAGTAAACTTAGAAGATAATGTTCTAAAAGCTTTATAGACCATGGTTTGATTAGGGATGATAAAACCTAAGTTTTGGCACTGATTAGCAATATCTAGAAGTTTCTCAAAATAACTATCAATGCTTTCATCCTCACCCATCTCTATCTTCTCAAAGTCCCTCAAAAGTTTTCTATATTTAGAGTCCCTCACAGCCACATCACCCTCACAATGTAATTCAAGAATTTCCCATGCAGCTTTAGCAGTAGAACAAGTTTGAATAAGTTTGAACATATGATTACCTACCCAGCTAAAAATAGCATTGAGGGCCTTTTCATTGAAGTTGTAGAGACCAATTTCGTTGGTTGTCCATTGTCCCCTTGGCTTAGGTACCAGATCAGCATCTCCATCTCTTGGCAAGTAGAGGATGGTGTAGCCTTCTAGTACTGCGTCCCAAGCTCTTAGGTCGATGGATTTGTTGTGGACTCTGAGCCTGATCTTCCAGTAGGCATAGTTGTTGGGACCCTCCAATACAGGCAACATGCTGGTATTGGGGTTGGAGTTGTCCATCTTGTCGTATCAACGCCAAACACCGGTGAAGTTGGTGCTTGGCTCTGATACCAATTGAAATTGTGGATCGGGTTGATACGTTGTTGTTGTTAGCTTAACACTGGAGAGTTAACAGCAGATTTGTACGTTGTTAACTCAGCGATGTTACTTTAACAACATACCAGAATAATAGAGCAGCGGAATAAACAAACACCAAGTTTAAGAAGTGAATATAGAATTATATTAACTTCCGAGCCTTAGGCAAAATAACCCGTAAAGGTTTTAACAAAGGTCGTTCTCTCAATTCTCAAGCTCCTCACTCTTAAATTGATTGAACTAAGCAAAGCACACAAGAATTGCTTCGTATATCTCTAACAGCTCCTCACTCTTAGATCTATCCTAACAATTCACAAACTTTGCTAAAGCAAGACAACACTCAACAACTGTAAATTAATCTCTCGGATTGATTAGCTCTTGTCTCGTGTTTGTCTTGATGTACTTCACACCTATATATAGGTTATTGGACTTCGACTTCAAGGTGTGTTGTACACGGTTGGTAATTCTTCTAGTTTCCTTCTTGAACTCTTCTTCTTTGTTCTCGCAGTCCTTCTTGAATAATAGTTCCTTCGTTAGTGATCTATCTAGGGAAAGACTCCTTCTTCAAATTAGGACTGATCTTGGAAAGCATTCCTAGTTCCACTCGAACTCTTCTTTCCTTGTAGAGTGGTTTGCGTAATTAAGAAAACTTTCCTTCTTGGAAACTTGAGCGTACAACCTATGACAAGTTTGTTTCCTGAATAATAATCAAAGACAATTACAACTGTGGAACTCAGTTAGTTAAGTGAATAAGGCAAAACAATAATAAAGAACATAATCAAGAGTGTAAATCGGATTCTGCTCCAGCAATGTTATTCTAACATTGACTTCTCAATGTTAAACTAACATTGACAGAATACCTCCACTTTCAATGTTAACCTAACATCGACCGAATACCTGCACTTTCAAACTCCAAGAACAAGAGAAAGCAAGAGCCCTATCTTTATTACAAAAAAATGCATATCTCAAAATCGGATATCTCATAAAATAATGTAGGCCTAGAGTTTGAGGCTTATTACAATGAATAGTAAACAAAATAGAAGTATCATATTGCAACCTCCAATGAGTGGTGTTCGCACTTCTAGTTCTAGATTCCAAACTAGGAGTTCTTGGATTGAATCGAGCTCTTGCATTATGCTCCACCGGGGTTATACCATGTCTTTTCCTTATCTTCAAGTCATCACAACTGCCGTGTGTCAAGAAAACTTAAATGAGCAATTCTTTGAGGCCTAAAGTTTCGACTTGTAGCATGAATGAACTTTATAGCCTTCAATTGTCTTGTGCCCTTCTCCATACTTTGAGTCAAAAAAAAACTTTTTTTCTCGAAGGTCCAAAGTTCCCAAATGATGTGCCAAAGATGAGACGTAGTGTGCAAAGAGTGGCATAAAGTTCTCTAATAACATGTGGAGTGTGTATGCTAAGTGAGAACCGAGATCAAGGGAACTTTGATGCGTGTAAAGCATGAAGGCAGAGAAAGGAATAAGTGTATATTCATGAAGAAATGAAGATTTGAAAGATCTTACCTAGAAGTATATGTGTTTGGAAAAGTAAGACCAATGGGACCGGAGAGATGTCATAGCCACAAAAAAAAATCCTATTTCCTCCATGACATAAGCTCATCCATGAACCGTAGTATGCAAAGAGTGTCAAAAAGCCTTGTATGTGCAATTGTGTGCAAAAGTGATCAAAGACAGAAGTGGGAGACAAGGCATTTTGAGTGATATGACATCCTACAAATTCTAAACGTGCAATTACATGATGAGATTTAATTTTAGAAATGCTATCGGTATGGAAAGGGTTAAGGCGAGAAATAGTGAACAAGAAAAAAAAAGGTCACTTCCAAGGTTTGAATGGTGCATCTTAGAAGGCATTTAACATAACCAAACTTGAAACCCATAGTTCCTCATATCAAGCCACAAATTATCATTCTTTCTCATCATGCAATATGTCTCGTGTGCAATGATTTGAACAATGCATGGATATAAATCATGCTCATGTGTGTGCATCATGAGGAACGAGAGCTCCCATACATTGTTCGTGTAACGGAGGAAAACAAGCAAAGTAAAGCGTTAATCACTAGGATTAACTAGTAATATAGAATATCACATTTGCAGAAGTGTATAAAGTGCGGAGCAAATGCAATAAGAAAGGACGAGTGTGGTACCATGAGTCCAATTTTGGGGTGTGAATATATAACCATATTTGTTTGTCCCTCTCAAGGAGAATCCCAACCTTCAAGCTTGCCAATTCTAAGGGAACACGACCATTAACTCTTTGGAGACAAGCTTCATTAGCCAATTGGTCCACCACTTAGTTCCCTTGTCGAAACACATGTTGTATGGTACCATTCATCGACGCCAAAAGAGATTGAATATCCTCCACATACTTGATAATCTTCCATTGTCCTCCCGACAAGGCATTCACTATCGGTATAGTAACAAGAGCATCGGTTTCAACTTTGACATCCCGAAATATAGATCATGACAATATTTAAGTCCTTGATAAATAGATATGATCTCCGCCTCCACATTAGTCATTTGTTCAAGTGCAATGTGATACACCCAAGCACAATTCCTAAATGATCTCTAAGAACTCCTCCTCCTTCGACCATATCGAAATTCCCTTTCGAACTCCCAACCGTATTCAACTTCCAACGACCTTCTTTCGACTTTTTCCAAGTGAAAACAATTGGTAACTTTATGGTGGGTCGAGCAAGTTTGATCCCCCATAAGTACGCCACATGCTTTGACCCTTTCCATAACTTTTCACAATAAGGAGTGAGAGCAAATAATTTCTTGAAGTGCCCAATCACCCTAGCAATAATGTGTGTAGCATCCAAAGGAATACTATCATATTTAGCTGCATTTCTAGCCGCCTAAATAGACCAAAGGACAACAATATGTACAAGGACTCTAATGTGACTGAGCATTGTGTGATGTCAAGCATTGATCCAATATGCAGTTAAATTTCTCCATGAGATGGTAACGGGTTGCTTGATATGAAAAGTGTGAAAGGAGTAACACCATACCTCTTGTGCGAACTGACTAGACCAAAATATGTGATCCATGGTTTCAATGATTCGACAACAATTGCATTGAGAGATGATTTCCATCCGCTTTGCAACCGTTTGGTCCGACGGTATTAGATCTTGCATATAGCGCCAAGCAGAGAAAGAAATTTTGGGAGGATAAGCTTATGCCAAAGAAACTTAAACATCGTGAGGTGCGTACGGCTCACTAATAGTACGTCTAGCGGATTTCATAGAGAAAATATCGTTGGGATCAAGCTTCCAAAGAAGGACATCCTTCCCATCTTGCCAAGTCAAATGATTAATCACCCTCAACACCTCCTCTTCAAGAAAATCCTCAAGAGAGTTCGAGAGTTCAGAGTTGGATTAAGATCATGCTCAATCTCGGCTTGTCTGAGACTTTCCTCTTTCTCTTGAATCTTTTGTAAGATGTTGCCAAAATATTACGATTCCAAAGTTTAAGGTCTTTCTTCAATCGAAGTAATTTGGCTCCAAGCTTAAAAAGACCAATACAAGGAGTGTGTTGCCCCCAATTCTCCAACACCCTTGCTTGAAATGTGTGATGTTTGACCCACATGTTTTGGAATCGAAAAGGCCTCGGCTTTCTAGTAGTATCACGTTCAAATTGGATCAAAAGTGGGTTGTAATTCGAATGAAGCTGAAGAGAATGTGTGACTCTAGTGCTAAAATAATTGTGCTCCACTCAAAGTTAATAAGTGCACGGTTAATCCGAGTGCGAGTGCCATTACTAGCCCAAGTAAAAGGATTACCTTCGTAGCCGGCATCTTGCAAACTGCGATCCTCAATGCACTCTTGAAAGTCCATAACTCCATTATTAGGTGGTACTTTGCCAATTTTCTCCTCAACTTTAAGCACGACATTGAAATCATCCACCACCAACCATGGTTTATGATCATCACTTTTTCTCAAATCATCCCAAAGAGACCGGTGAAGGATTCTAGTTTGCACGGCATAAATGAAGGCGCACAACAATGGTTGTGGAAGAAGAGTGGAAGAATTGATCATGATCCTCAAGAACTTCGATATGCATATCACCATCGCCGAAAAATTGACTCTTCAAGACAATCTTCTCTAGTTTTCTTAGGTTTGGGGTTAAGAACCTTTTCTTGTTGAATGACGATTCCTCTTGATTTTGACTAGGGTCCGAGTCTTCAACAATTAGCCCATCACTTTCATCAATCTTGGGATTGGGCCAAAGAATACTCTTGTGAGTAGGAGGAGGCGTGTTGGTATCACATAAGAACAAAGGCTCTTTATTCTTCAAATTATCTTGCCCTTTCGGCGACACCACCCTTGACTTCTTCTCGTAATGAGAATTCGAGTACATAGCCACATCATCATAAGCATCATTTAGTATAGCATTCTCAATTGCTCTTTCTTGCGCCTCTTGCAATTCGACATTGTTTTCCACATTGATCGTAGCATCGATCAAAACCGCATTCAAGTGCTCCTTGTTGACTTTGTTTTCAACATTAATCGTAGCATCAATCAAAACCTCAATCAAGTGATCCTCACTCTCATGATCTTTACTAGGAAACTTCCCCGATCCTTCCTTTATATCCTCTATCAAACTATGCTCATGTCCAAGTACAGAAAATGAGTTTGGATCATCACGTTTTAAGATTTTTGTTGGTGATGGTTGAGGTGCTTTGTTAGGGAAGCCAAAAACATTTCTTCGTACAACCGAAACCCAATCACATTTAGAACGTGGCACGTATTTATCTTTTCGGTTCTTGATCCTTCTCAATATTCTAAACATTCTCTTGAACTTTATCCACCCCACAATTATCAACAAGATGACCAAGTCGTTGACACTTCCTACAAAAGTTTGGAAGGTTCTCATAGATAGCTCTTTTTTAACACATGTCATGTTCCCATTGAATTCTACTCCTCATTCATTTTTTTTCCTTCAAAGGTTCAAGGAGATTAACTTCTACACAAATCCTCGGATAATCATGCCGTGATAATGTAGCCGCACCTTCATCAAGCCTTCAAGGCCTACCAAAATATTAATCGATATCCATGAGTGCATTCCTTTCACAAAATCTCATGTTGAGATTAGGGAGTGTGATCCAAACGGGAGCAATAGAAGGCTCCAATTTGGGGTCAAAAGACGGAGTCCACTTATAGATCGATCCTTTAAGATCAAGAAACCCGAGATCCTTCTTCAATCAGAGTCTTGTATAGTCCTCCTCTTTAGTTAACTTTAACATGACATGTATCGGTCCAATAGGGCCAAAAGTGTAAGTCCTTTTCAATTTGAGATGTAACAACTTTCTATGAATGAAGGCATAACTCGGCTTTACGAAAGGAAATCGAAGAATGAGAATAAGATCAAGCCGAGCATCAAAAGCTTTGATATTTTCTTTTTGAAAAACGATCATAGGCTTACCTTTGATAAATGGGAAAAAATATGGTGCACTCTTATGATCATCGATGAGGAATTGGTTAACCTCCTAGTTCCTTTGTGAAGTGACCGCTTGAGCAAAAGTACCACGTGAGAGTGGTGGCCGAAGTTGATAAGGACAAGGGTTGTCCAGGGCAATGTTAGCTCGACTCACTACTTTAGATGGAGCAATAGGAGTTATGGGAGCCAATGTAGATTTCACAACTCGAGTGTAGTTAGAAGAAATTGGAGGGAACTCGTCCTTATTCGAATGAGAGGAGTTAGGGACGTTGGATGCGAGATTGTTGTCCATAGCTTGTTTTGCTTTCTCAAGCATAGCAAGATTCGAATTCACCAAATGAAGATGAGAGGGCGCCAAATATGTGGTTGCATAGGGGATCACTAAAGGTTGTGATGTGGCATCCAACGTAACATGGCAAACGAGGGCCCATTATGAGGGAGTCAACCAAGACCGAAGTCAACTCCTTTACAATTAAAATAGGATCAGCCATGAAGAGGAAACAAAGATGGCAATGGATAGTTCCATGTGAATGCTGAAAATGGTAAAAAGAAAAACTGTCGTCTGAGCCGCATGCACACGCCTTACCCGAAAAAAAGCCTGGCGCTCGAGAGTCGTGCGTGACAATGATCGGACGCACCAACCAAGACCACCTCGGTATTAGCCAAACTGCTAGCCAAGGTCGTAGGGTAGAAATGACAGCTACCAACAACAAAGTGACCGGACTAAAAATCTAAAGAAGATTCCGGTGAAAGCCGCCGGAAAAGTGAACGGAGAAGCGGGAAGGAAGTAAAGAAAGGCCGGAAAATGCGGAAAAAACAAGAACACCAAAAAAACAAAGAAGACCAAGAGAAGATCAAAAACAAAGAGGGAAACAAAAAAAGAGAAAATCACTCACAAAGAACACAAAATTCGAAAGTAGTTCCAAAATCAATCGAATATGAGCTGGAGCTCAAGCTTGGAGTTAAAGAACAACAAAAAAAGTGGTATTCACCAAACTCAAGAGAGAGTTTCAAGTCCAATGCAATGACAAAATACCAATTGAGGATCATGAAACTCAACCTTAAATAAGGGTGAGAAGTCGAAGAGAGGAGGGAAAAGAGAAGAGACGAACTATAGGACAAGAAGACTAAAGCTTAGACAAGAAGCATAAGCTCAACAAAGAAAAGAGGTAAACAAAAAGAGAAAACCGCCATGGATGAGAGGAGAAAGCATGAAACCGAAAAGCACTAACCAAAACCCATGGAGAAGACGGACAGTCTCAACCTCAAGCACACGGGAAGCAAGTCTGAGTCAACGGAGAAGACGCCGGTGTCCTCGTGGGGAGGTCACCGTGCTCCGATGATCAAAAAAATGAAAAACCGAGAAGCCCTAGGTGTGAACGCCAAATTAATCAACACACATTCCTTGAACATACTCGATCAGAGCCTTCGATCAGAGCCTGCTATACAGGGAACCCGATGTCAATTACCCAGATTTGGTTGTGCATGAGTTACTAAAGGTATTCATAATAGAGACGACTTGTTTTTGTTTGATTTTTTTTTATTATTTTTTTGACTTGTTTTCTTTTTATTAACTAAATGTAATAGTATTATAAAAATCAACACAATAGACTTTAATGTAAATTTATGATTCGATAATAATTAACCCATTTTTTTTCAGCAAAAGTGCAACTTTAGTAAAAGTTAAACTTTTACTCTTAAAGCAATACTTTAGATCGCACTTGTTGCTTTAGGGAATGCCTCGACTAAGAATTTGTGAGAGGATTCTTAGCTATCCGATCTAAGTAATAGAAAACATGAAAATATATATATATATATATATGTATATACGGGACTATCATATTAACTTCAAATATTTTCGCTTTTATCCAAAATATTTGACACAACTCCAACAACCCAATCATCATCTCAGTGATAAAAATGAAAGAACCTACTATACTATTATTACGCAAGATTAGACTATTTGATGCAATAATTCTCAGACACACATGCCACAATGACTCCTAGGTTGTTGTTCAACGTAGGAAACGGTCTTAATAATAATTAATAATAAAGCCGACCGTTATTCTCGAATCTCCCTCCGTTTCTTTTTCCTCTCACTCTATTCTGCTTATTCGCAAATTCACATACAAACCGTTCTTTGTTCATTTTTTGTTTCATTCTTCATCTCAATGGAATCAATGGACATTATCAGCAAAAACTAACTATATTACTTCTGTAAGTAACAAAAAGAAAACAAACTTTTAAAAAATTAACATGTGGAGAACTCCTGCCATTAGTTTGTTGAAACGGGCAGTAATAATAAGGCCCCTTAGTACTGTCAATCAATTATCATTCCCTCGTACCATTACCTCTTCTCCGTTGTTCCATCACTACCGCTATTACTGCAGCTCTGCTGGAAATGACAACAAAAACAATAACAACAACAACAACAACGACGACGATGGGAATAATACGATGTCATACGGAGAGGCAAAGAAACTGATGAGGCTGGTTAATGTGGAGGCTCTCAAGGAGAAACTGGGAATAATGGGAGACAAGGAAGTTATCCACTACGACGAGCTCTTGAAAGTCTGCCAGAGTATGGGTGTCGCCAAGTCACCCAACGAGGCCGCTGCCTACGCCCGAGTTCTTGATGATGCTGGCGTTGTTTTGCTTTTCCGCGATAAAGTCTACCTACACCCGGATAAGGTACCTTTTTATTCATCTATCATATGTATATCATGGATCTTATTGAGCCTGAATGGCTTGCTATCATTCATAATTAGTTACTTAAGATTAATTGGTCGATCAATCCATTGCTCTTTAACTACTTAGTATTCTTCAACGAAATATATAAATATTGGACTTTTGTTTGGTCATATGATGCATTCTGTTCAGGTGGTTGAATTAGTGAGGAGGGCCGTGCCCCTTGCGCTTTTACCCAACGACGACCCGTCCAACGATGAGCTGAAGAAACTAGAGGAGAAGAAAGAAGAACTTGATGTACTGGCACACAAGCAGGTCCGCCGCATCTTGTGGGGTGGGTTGGGGCTTGCCATGATACAGGTTGGACTCTTCTTTCGTCTCACATTCTGGGAATTCTCTTGGGACGTCATGGAGCCAATTGCCTTCTTCACAACCTCGGCTGGAATTGTCATAGGCTATGCCTACTTTATGTACACTTCAAGAGACCCAACATACCAAGATCTGCTCAAGAGGCTCTTTCTTTCAAGGCAGAGGAAACTCATGAAACGACACGGTTTTGATGTTCAAAGATTCGTCGAATTGCAGAAAAAACGCAAATTCCCTCTCGATTCCTATGCCTCCATTAAAAGGAAGATTGGTATCGAAGTGAAACCAGAGGACCTTCTGCATGATCATTGAGATATCTCACATTATCCGCCACCGCCTACCTACTACTTTGGTTTTTTCTCTCGTTAACTGCTAGTACGTAGTTTTACATTAATCGTGCTTTTTTCTCTTTGTGAGAATTGAGCATGAAGCCAAGTTTTATCTTTCCGCCTCAGCCAGATTTCGTAGTAGAATAGATTTTTTGAATATTTTCCTTTCCTCTAAAGAGGAAGAATTAATTGTGCCAGACACTGGCCTTCTGCTTAAGCTTCTAGCAGTTTTCTGCTACACAATTTTGTATCTGATACGGATTCAACATTCACTATTCTCTTGGTCTTGTTGTTACATTCTATTTTACATTTTTCTTCTTCAAACTCGTCATCAAATTTCCAAGCTTCTCAGTATGTAACTACTTGATGATAGATGGTCTTATATATTCTTGATGGAGGCAATAAGTATAAGTTGTAAGTTTACATAGCCTGTTATCTTTTATGCTGGAGCTAAGAGTGGCAAATGGATGGATGATAATGCATAATGGTTGCAGAGTCATCCATCGAGTTACAACCAGTTTTAAATTTGTAGTTGGATGGGTTGATAAATGAGTTGCGTTTACTAATTAAACCATGAACATACCGTGTAGTATTTATATATAGTTGATCTAGTGAACTGTGAATGTATTAAACAATATATGTATATTTAAATAAGGAACCGAAAGCGCTTCTTGGTGGTTACACAGATGGAAACTCAAGCATGCTAGATGTATACATATCCAATGATTTCCTGTAGTAGGAGTCCGTCACTTGATGAGGATTGAGCGGTGTTGTATCAGAGAAGTAGGAAGTGTCATATGGACTCATTTGGTGATGTGGGGTGAACTGATCATTGTTCCTCCTCTTTACTTCTCCGCTAGTTAACAGTACTGGACTTGGAGAAGAAACGTGCATAGTCAACAATGCAGTGGAGAGTTGAGTTTTGAGTGCAACTGTTTCTGCAGAAACTTCATCTAATTCAGTTCTCAGTTGATAAAGCTGATTTTGGAGGGAAGAGATGAAGGCAACACAGCCATAGACCGGTTCCTGGAGCCTTGCTCGAGCCTCAAAGACCAAACTCGTAACTGCATCTCCTCTATCATTCATGGGAATGTCCTGTAACATGTAAAACATTAATGCTGCATTCTTACAGATAAACTGCTTCCAAATAAGACATGACACAGATCAAAGTTAATGAGGTTTAGCCTGTTTTAGGCTTCTTATATTGATGTATGAATACAGAGTAAGTGAAACACTAGTAGTTGTTACTTGCAACATTTTATTGATGTTACTGGCACCAAAAATGCGGTGAACGGCTGCAAATTTATCAGGTTCGGAAGGTGGAAAGAAGGGCAGAAAGATGCAATCCTTAGTGCACCGACGTCGGAGGAGTTTGCATGCAGCACAAGGCATCATACTTTTGGTGCTGTACAAGTTCATTATATTGCGAAAAGGGAAGATAGATATTGAAAGAAATGATCAAAAGGATTGTTATTTATAGTATAAGTGCAAGAATTAACTGGAAAGATACGGTACTAATTCCTGAATTCTTGCATTTTCATTGGCTGATTCATCTATTTTTAATTTGAAGATATTGATTGGAGGCTGTCATATTCAAGAAAGATTTTATTGTAAGGAAATGGAAATTGCTAGAGTGGGAAGATTGACTATGTTAATTTTTAACCACACAGAGCAGAAGAAATACAAAGGGATTTTATTTATCAACAAGTGATCGGGCGAGCATGTGAATAAACAGTGAAGTAGAACATAGTATCTGATGATGAAGCACTGCTAGAAGAATCTGGGTTTTGGACAATTTGAAATCCTTTCAACAGTTAAGAATGAGGCTTAGCTCAAATTTTCTGAGTTACGTTGATGAAATTTATACTTCATTTTTTGCTGTTCTTGTTTTGTGGTTATAAATTTATCATTATCCTTTGAACAAAGATGCAAGTAAGAGATATGCTCTCACACTATGCTACCCCATTTTTGGTCCCTTTTACAAGTGGTTCTGGTTTTGCTCAAGTGATTTAAGAATTTTCATTTTTTTCCTACTTTGTCTCCAATTTTCCTAATTGAATTTCAGTTTTTCCTAATTTTGGTTTGACTTTTTGAAATTTTGGAGACACATTAGGCAAAATTGACAATCTTTAAGTCTTCTACAAGAGTTGGGAGTAATTTAAGATCAAACTTCATTTGTCAACTCTTTAATCAGCTATTGGGCACAAAAATTGAAAATTTTGTGGAGAAACTAGTCTTGACCCAACACGAATAAATTTCATAGATGATTTGTGAATGTCGATAAAATCCAACCCGAATCTATGACGCTTCTTTATCTTTAGCGCCCTAAACTAGTCTGAATCTAACTGAAGGGATTTGATTGTGGCAATCAATAGCCAATTTTATTGAGTTTGCATGGTGAAAATGGTTTATACAATCATTTTTCTCTTTACCTTCAAGATGTACTACAAAATTACTTATTTTCCTCTTACTCAATGCATTTAGAATATACAATTATTGAAAAAAAATTAAATCAAAAATGAAAGACTTGAGGGGGTGGGGGTAAGTTTCTCCATTTTGAAAGGGAGAAACTACTCCTTTTATAATTTGAATTCAAATTAAGTAGGTGGGGTCATCCCACATGGACAACCTATTATCCAAATCCATCATCTACTACTACTCACACGTGAGTGTTGGATCGTGGGACAAGCAAGCATATCGAGCTTTGACGTCATACATATGTTAGAAACTACTTAAGCGTGAAGTACTGTATTGGTGTAATGATATACAAAAACTTAACTTTTTTTACCACGAGGATGTATCTCGTGATATTACTTGCATCAATTAGAGTATCTCCAATTCAATGTCGCAAAAACATCAGAAAGGTTGGAGTCCTTACCTTCTTTGGAGTCCTTACCTTCTTGGGACTCTGTGGATCAAGATCTGCTTTTATTATATGGTTAATACCCATCTACTTTAGTAGAGATCATATGGAAGTATAAAAAGCTTCACAATTTGATGAATTTGAAACATCGCTTTTCCATTTCAATTTACCCAGGGAGGAATCTGATTCTTCAATCTCGGAATACCACCTAGATAATTGTGGCTAGAGATTCAAATTGGTCGGAAAGAAAGCACACTCTCTTTCACACACTACAATATATTTGCAATTATGACCCAAACATCACGGTTTAACATAATTGCACATGCGATGAATACAAGATAAGAGTACGTCTTAGACATATTTTCTTTCTAACTTAATCTCTTAACACCATAATGGTTGTATCCCTAGACATGCACCGCATTGTCGATTTTGTCATGGCTATTAATAACATTAATTAATAATACCAAAAAAAAGTGTAGAGAAAATTTAAAGTCATAAGGGTACACAAGGAGGTCTTGTAAATCGTTAGCTTTATTACTATGAGAAGAAACTCTAAAAATCCCTCAATCAAATTAATCAATCTTTGAGTTTCTTCTCTCCAATCTTGGTGCCCCAAACTGGCACCTATCAAAATTTATTTTTCAAGTTGGCTTTTGCATCCGACTTTGGTGCATTAATTAGACTTTGATTAGTTTTGCCAAAAACACAGTAAGTCAATAAAATAAAATAAAAAAATTGGAAATGATTACGGAAATATCTTTTTTAGAAGATCCATTACATAATTGATGTGGCATAATATGGTAACATTACGTGTCATGTCACGAAGAAGCCACAATGGTGTAAAATTGACTGATAAGTGTCAACAAGGCTGAAACATATAACTAGTTGAGTTGTATTTTGTTCACCATTGCCTAAATTAGGTATTGAATGATATCATAGGAATGCCACATGTGTCTATGTTACAACACAACAAGCGAAATGCAATTTAGAGGTCCGGAGAGAAAGTTATGCTCAAAATGGTAGAGCTATGCAGATCTGGCACAACAGTAGAAAAAAATTACCTTAAAGTCCCTCTACTGATGCCTATGTATACCTCACCCCCCTCCCCCCCCCCCCCCCCCCCGTTCTTCACAAGCGAGGGTGATGAACGGAGAAGCTCTACGATCAAACACAAGTCAGTATCTAACACAAGTCAGTATCGAACACACATCAGTATCGAACACAAGCCAGTATAGAATACAAGTCAGTATCGAACACAAGTCAATGTCCAACCCTCAAATTTCCCTATTCGATAGTAAGTATTAAATTCCCAGATCGATGATGGGGAAATCTGATAGAAGCCACATAGTCCCTGAAAGCTATGAAGTCGCGCAATGCAAAATCAAGTGGACCAAATAGTCTGACCGAGGCTCGACCCTTGAAAGGGCTATTCAAAAGAGATAAATGAACTACATTTGGCTTGATTCCATCAATGTGGATACGTAGGCAACTTGGCATGTTCCCAAGTTCAGTCCGAAATCATTAAATATTCAACCCCCTCTCGCCACGTTGCTTGGAGTGCAAGTGTGTAAAGGACAAAGTTGATTCTAATACAACTATTAATTAGTCTGATGTGGAGTGTCTTATCAGCATGCCATGTCAGCACACAAAAACACCATAAATTAGTGTCGTCGTCTGTGGGAACACACTAAATTTACTCAAAAACAAGCTCCCAGTCTCAAAGTCTATCCAAGCTATATCGAGATTGGTGGAACAACTATGGAGGTGACAACATGGAATTCGGTGCCAAGCAAATAGGAAGAAACGCTAATAGCAATAATCAAATCCACGCTTCGACCAAGAAAAACTACATCATCAGAAGAAAGATTATGGAGTCTCTAATCCCATTCCTATAAGTTAATCATTTACATTTTTTTAATGCTAATAGATTTCTAAACATGTTATCAAATAATCTTATCCTTACTTGGTATCGAAAAATCTTATCCTCAAGTGGTATCAAAGAATATTACATTGCAGTGGTATCGAAGAATCTAACGCTCAAGTGGTGTCAAAGAATCTTACTCTTAAGTGGTATTAAAGAATCTTACCCTTAAGTGGTATCAAAAAATCTTACCATTAACTGGTATCGAAGAATTTAACCCTCAAAGTGGTACCAATGAATCTTACCCTTAAGTGGTATCAAAGAGTCTTACCCTCAAGTGGTATCAAATAAACTTACCTCAAGCGGTATTTGTGGGGGTAAATTAGGTTAGCCAAACGAAAAGGAGTGGGTTGGCACACTTGGACAAGGCCTGGCAGAAAGTGTATGGAAATAGCGATTCGATACATCTATATGCCAGTATCAAATCAGTAATTCGATACTCCATGCAATTCGAGACTCTTGCACCTTCTCTATTCAGCATCGAAAGTTGGTTATTTTGAGAGTTAAGTATCTAGATACTTTTGTGATTCGAGACTTTAGCATTGAGACATGCATATATTTTGAGAGAAGATCAATTTGAGACTCCCACAATTTGATACTGGGGTATTTCGAAAGATCCAAATTCGAGGCTTCTGGTTATTCTAGCCATTTTATTGTATTTGAGGTGCTTTGGACAAAGCTAATAATTTCATGTAATATATTAGCATAACTTGGTGTATTTCAAGCCTAATTGTAGTCTCGTGGTATGACAAAAGCACTGCCCAAAGGGGCATATTAGACATCTATCGATCGTGGCACGATGCAAACCTGAAATCTCGAGAGATTGACATCGACCTGACGGAGTCAGACGCAAACCTGAAATCTCAAGAGATGGACATCGGCCTGATGTGGTCAGATGCAAGCCTAAAATCTCAAGAGATGGACACGACCGATGTGGCCATATCAAACTGGTGAGAGAATATCGTTCGGGTCCTTATAGTTGGGTTGTTTGGAGATATTGTTACTCAATTATTTGTGTTCGAAACGCCAATCTCGAGCTTGAGTAAATGAGGCACAATATTTTTATTAAGGACTTTGAGTAAAGTACAAGGGGTCGTGTGGAGTGCACGAGTTAGAGCTAGAAAAATGCGATAAATTCTAAGTACAAGTGGAGTGTATGACAATAGAGAATATTGTTGCTTTCGTGTGGAGAGGATTAGTGCTTGAGTTCGAGCCCCCTCCTCTTTGCTGAGAAAATGGGACTATATATAGTGTAAGTTCAAGGGTCTTTGGCCAATAAGAGTTGGTCTTGTCGCTTTTGCTGGTGCCCAATGGTGGGGGAGTCTTATGCGCCAATGGTCTTCGGGGATAATATGTGCCAATGCATGCAGGTCTGCACCAATGGTGTTTGTTGCTTTCTGTCCCAATGAATGAGTTGGACCAATGTGGGGATGGTCTTTCCTCGTTATTAGGGTAGTCGTGGCGTTGGGAGAGTTGGACCAATGGGGGATGGTCTTTCGTCGTTATTAGGGTAGTCGTGACGTTGGGAGTGGTGATGACGAATAGTGCGTCCTTCGAGGTGAGTCGGAGGTCGTGGTCAATTTGGGTTGTCTTTGCGGGTCGTTCGTCGTGAAGGAGACCCGGGGTTGTTCTTCAATCATGGACTGTTATATGAGATTATGGTGGGTCTTTAACCGTGCCTTGTCTTTACTCGTGTCTTTAATGTTTGTTATGTGCTCTTATTTCCTCAATTTTGGCTAAGTGTTGGTGACGGTTCCTCGGGTGCCTCGTGGGGTGTCGATTGCTCCAAGGGCGGTTATTCTTTCGGACTGGGGTCTCAGGTCATTTTGTCGTGGGTACCCTGATCTTAGGTAGGTCTTAGGTCATTTGGGGGGAACGTGTTCGAGCCTTCATGGCCTCACCTCATCCTGTCTAAGGGGCATCGATCTGATCTGGGGGTACATTTCTTCGAGTGTTTAGATCGAGTACCATTGGAGGGTGTTTTCGGGTCGTGGCTCAGGGGTATCGTCTCCAGAGTTTGGACTGTCCACCTTTATTTGGGCGGAGGTGGGTCGTGGCCGTTACGTACTTTCCCGCAAGATCGTGGATAATTTATTTTTTTAGGGTACGCACTTTTCCACCGCTCTCCAAGGGTGGGGCAGATTATGCATCATCACAAACCTAAAATCTCATGAGATGGACATCGACCCGATGTGATCAAATGCAAACCTAAAATCTCAATAGATGGACATCGACTCGATGTGGTCAGATGCAAATCTAAAATTTCAAGAGATGGACATTAGATCGATGTAGTCAGGTGCAAACCTAAAATCTCAAAAGATGGATATCGACCTTATGGGTTCAGATGCAAACCTAAAATCTCAAAATATGGACATCGGCCCGATGTGGTCAGATGCAAACCTAAAATCTCAAGAGATGGACATCGACCTGATTAGATCCGATGCAAACCTGAAATCTTAAAAAAAGGACATTGGCTCTATGTGGTTATTGGAAACCTAAAATCTCAAAGATAAACATCGGCATAACATGGTCATGTGCAAACTTAAATGTCAAAGGATGTACATTTACTAACAAAAGCAAGACGTTGACCGTATATCCACGGTTGGAAAGATGGACATCTAACCAACATAGTACGATAGAAACCTACCTAAAGCGGTACGACGAACATCTATCTATCATGTTACGAAACTAACATGCTCAAAGCGGCATCACGAACATCTACACAATATCGTACGATGAAAACTCACCCAAATGAATACGAATCTAGACTGCTGTAAAAGGTAACTCAAATGGTATGAATATCAATAACCAAATTTGTTATCAATGCTGACAAGCAATAACACCCAAAAGCACAAAATGCCATAACCTCTTGTAATTGTGGATAAAGATTGTCCTGACACAATCACATGCAATCGTAACATCTCAAGAGATGGTCTTCGACTTGGAATTTTCGAATGCAAACCAGAAACATCAAGTGATGATCACTTCCTTAACACGGTTCGAAACACACATGAGAACTCAATAGAAGAAAATTAGCCTCATATGGCTGCTCTACACGCCATAGCATTTTTACTGATGATCATTTGTGCATCGAGTGCAGCCACAAGAAGCTCGAGAACCTTCTCAGTAGCTTGCATCAGATCCATCACATATTTGTCATTTTCATTGTCACTATAGAAAGCCTCTTACATGATGACCTCTTGTTCACTTGAGGTGCTTACGCGGTATCCAAGTCATTCACCTCTTAAGGTGCAATATAACACAACCACGCGGTAATCATGTCATGTGACTTATTCATCCTAAAATCCTAAACGCCTACCTCTCAAGGTATAGGAAGAATCATCTTTGATATTACACTTGCCAATCCTACTTATAAAGGTACCAGAGACGTACTCAACCACAAAAATGTCATAGCCGGGACAAAAAAATCAAAAATAAAAAATACCATTACGCGACTGAGATGATAATCCTCAAAGCATTCACGATAAAGGATAATAATTAACAAACCACATGGCGACGTAACGCCCACTCCTTTCTCGGATAGCTCCGCCCTTATAGATCTTGACCTTTGAGGACAATGGTACCAAATCATCTTCATGAGTTCACTTTCAAAAATGAAACTCGACATCAAGGAGCTACAACACCTGGAACTTGAGTTACACTACAGCAAACTCCTCACAAAAAAAAACAAAAAAAAATCTTGTGGCACAACACACCGCACAAACATGAAAAGAAATGCGGCTCAAAAGCAATGGTAGTAACCCATTTACATTATTGAATTGTGGTAAGTTTGGCTATCGGCAATTACATCATCAAGAAGATCGTAATCGATAATAGAAGCTCGATAAAGGTCAACCCCAAATATGCATTAGAAAAATGGAGCTAAATACTCGTATGAAAAGTGTAGTAACCTTACTACTCAGCTTTCGTGGCTCAAGGGTCACAACCATATTAGAATAATTTTGCCTACATCATTCGGCACAATGTCAAGAATAAAGACGCATAAGTTAGAGTATCGTGTGCTTGACAACTTGTGGTTGACACACCATTTGCCTAGAACAGCATCATCGGCCACCTAGGCCGGAATGATTTTCATAGCACTAGTATATACTTACCATTGAAAAATGAAATTCCCCACCAGAGAGCGGTGCGGGTGAAGTCCATGGTAACTACATGGAAGCATAGACGTGGTACCTGGTCTCGTTGCCAAAAGATTCAATCTAAAAGATAACATGATTCATAATCCTCACTACAAAGAGAAAATGCTAGCCGTGTCTGGGCCAAGTTACAACAACAATACTGAACATCTCCTGGAGACGAAATCCTCACCACAATTTGAGGGCAAAAGACTCTGTAAAATCAGGCAACAATTAACTGACACGATTAAGGACAAAACCTCTTGGCAAATCAAAAGAGGTATGCTTGTGCTTTATAACTCATACCTAACAGTACGCATCAACGCTAGTATACCAATTGTTGTGGAGCAAAAGCTTATTCAATGTCTCCGCGACAACACGATGTCTTTGCTTGCATGGGTCAAGACCATTAGATGGACGCTCAAATGGGATTTTATCAAATACTAATGGTTGTTTATGGTACAAGTACAACCGCATTTCGCTACAGACAGAGGCGCATTTTGCTACAAGGTAATATCCTTCAATGTAAAAATGTTAGTACTACCTTTCAGAGGTTGATGGCCAATATATTTCACAACCACATCGAAAAAATCATGGAGGTCTATATCGACGACACGGTACTCGTCAAAAGCATCATTGTTAAAGATATTGTTGATCATTTAACTACTGCGTTCTCAATTGTGAAGTACGCCAAAAAAGCACCTTCGAAATCAACAGAGGTTACCAAAAACAATTATCTAGAGATCGATAAATTCCCGCTGGTTGTTTTCATAGCACGCAAATTGTGCCCATATATTCAGTCTCACCTCATAGTGGTGTTGACAGACAAACCTCTCAAACAAGGCAAGTTGGAATTACAGACATCCAAAAATTTCGTAAAATGGGCCATAAACTTGGCGAGTATGGCATTGAGTATTGCCTGAAAACAAAAATAAAGGCCCAAGTTCTTACACACTTCGTGGCCAAAACCTTGGGAAGAGCGCAAGCTTCAGAAACACTAAATGCCATGGTGGGAAACGACTAAGCCACAGCCACTAAAACTGTAAGATCGGGATTTATACAATGTAAGAACTAAGTTAAGCTAGCGTTGCCTTAACTTAATCACAGTCGATCTTCTTGACAGAGTAATATTTGCAGCGGAATTTAAAGCACACAAGAAGACAGTTTTCAGAAGTTTTTAATAGATTAAAAACTTCATAGCCTTAGGCAAAATAACCAATAAAGGTTTTATCAAAACGTTCCTCACAACAAGATCACTCGCTCTTTTGTTGCTCGGACTCAGCAAAGCAGACAAGGATATTCTCCTTAAACCTATGAACTAGATTTAACTCGACTATCCAAAAACTTTGCAAAGCAAGATAAAACAATACAACTCGAACGATTTAATCTCTAAGATTATTTAGCACTATTGTCTTGTGTTTGTCTTGATGAACTTCACACCTATAAATAGGTTTCTTGAAACTTAATCTCCAAGGTGTGTTGTTCACAGTTTTGGTAACTCTTGTTGTTTCCTTAATAAATTCTACTTCCTTGTAAACTCGGTCTCCTTCTTGAATAATTGTTCCCTTTAGTAAAGTTTTAATAAGAAAATATACCTTCTTCAATTCAGAGTTAATCCTGGAAAGATTCCTAGTTGCAGTAGATCTCCAATTTGTTTTCTTTCTGAAACCGTGTTGTGTTGACTTTTCTTCTCAACTTGAATTATGGAACCTTAAAGTAAGGAATCTTCCAATGCTCTTCATTGTCATTAAGATACGTTCTTGGACATAATCATAAACAACTAAAATCATGGAACTTGGTTAATAAGTGAATAAAGGCAAAACTAAGATAAAGCAGCTTAAAAACAGATTGCAGCAGATATTATGTTTTCAATGTTATCCGATGTTACTACATCATCTGTCAACATTGATTCCAGAATACTTTGCACTTCAGCCATTAATATTGAAGGAGGCCTAGGTTTATACATGCGGTTCCCCTTGTGCAAGAGAGTTCCAGTATTTTGTGAGTCTAAACTTCATTGTGCCAACAACGAGACAGAATATGACGATATTCTTGCCAGAACTTCTAGGGAAACCTCTTCGGAAATATTACACCAGGAAATCTTCACATACTCTCAACTTGCAACAAATCTCTTCAATGATTCTTACAAAGTAAAAAGGACATGAAAATCTGGCACTAGAACAAACACAAAGAAGTTGTGAAATCATTTTCAGTATTCACTGTATGTCGGATCTCGCGAAGCAAAAATGAAAGCATATGCGCTTGTAAAATTTGCAACCTCAACCACGATCTTCATTGAAGTGAGAGCCGTCATATTAGCGGCAGAAGAATTCGTTATAGGAAGGACATGTTTTGAAGCCAAGAGATTTCATTTGGCACCCAATCCTTACGGATACGGCTCCCAAAATGGGGGGGGGGGCATTTTTGAAGTCAAGAAATTTCATTTGGCACTTAATCCTTATGGATATGGCTCTCAAATGAGGGTATGTTTTGAAGCCATTAAATTTCATTTGGCTCCGAATCCTTACGTATACAGCTCCCAAATGGGAGACATGTTTTGAAGCCAAGAATTTCATTTGGCATCCAATCTTTACGGATATGACTCCTAGATAGGGGCATGTTTTGAAGCCAATAAATCTAATTTGACACCCAAACCTTACTATTACTGCTCCCAAATAGAGGGCAGGTTTCGATGACAAGAACATCCACCACATTGCAGAAGTTCTCAAGAAGAAACAGATATTACTTTGGCACCTGTTGTTTACAAGAACGGCTTCCAAATGGGGGGACTATATGGTATGGGCTCATTCGGTTGGCTCCACTGGTGTATAATGGCACCGACCACCCCAAATTGAGTTGATACGACTATAGCACCTTATCATAGTTTGAAGTATGCTTGTGTTCCAAAATTACACTCCAAATTGGGGAACTGATGGTGTGGAATAACATGGTAACATTACGTGTCATGTCACGAAGAAGCCACAATGGTGTTAAATTGACCGATAAGTGTCAAGAAGGTTGAAAGGTATATCTAGTTTAGCCGTATTTTGTTCACCATTAATTATATATAACGAATTAGACATTGAGTCATATGTCTTTGGAAAGTCATGTGTGTTTATGTTACAACGCAACAAGCGGAATGCAATTTGGATGTTTGGAGAGAAAGTTATGTTCAAAATGGTAGAGTTGCGAGCGCATCTGCAGGAAAGATTACCTTTAAGCCCCTCTATTGATGCCTATATATAAGCCTCCCCCCCTCCCCCCCCCTAACCCCTTCTCCTTGCAAGCGAGGGGTGAATGGAGAAGCTCTAAGATCAAACACAAGTCAGTATCGAACATAAGTTAGTATCTAACACATGTGAGTATCGAACACAAGTTAATGTCGAACCCTCGAATTTTCCAAATCAATAGTAAGTATGAAATTCCCAGTTCGATGGTAGAGTATGAAATTCCAAGTTAATAAATTTTTTTTTATTATACATTTTATATTTTCCAATTTTTATTTTTTTGTTACTTCAAAAATATTCAAAAAATTTAAAACTAATAAACTTTAACTCATCTAAAATAAAGTAAATTCTTTTTGTTTACAAGTTTAATAGTAAATACTATCAATCTTTTTTTTTATGAAAATGTGTCTTCAAATGAATTATATTTTTAGAAATTAAAACTTTTCAACAAAACTAATTAGTAATTTATACACCCTAAATTTTTATTTTATTATACATTTTATATTTTCCAGTTTTTTTTTTTTTTTTGTTACTTCAAAAATATTCAAAAATTTAAAACTAATAAACTTTAACTTATCTAAAATAAAGTATATTCTTTTTGTTATCAATCTTTTTCTAGAAGAAAATGTGTCTACAAATGAATTATATTTTTAGAAATTAAAACTTTTCAACAAAACTAATTAGTAATTTTTTAATCTTATATGTAAAATAACTAAATTGCCCCTTCAAATGATGTCAGTGTGATATCATAAAGCCAAAAAGTGACGTTTTTGGGCAGAAATATGACAGAATTAAAGGTTAGATCGTAAACTGTGACCGCAATGAAACGTTGGACCGCAAAGTGTAAAAAATGAAACATTGGATCGTAAAGTAAAGTGTAAAAGCGGGCAAATGTTGGATAAGTTAATATATTTTTTTCTTTTTTTATTAACTAATTAAAAAGTAAAACTTAATAAAATCAAGCTTAAAATTACTAATTAAGTTTGTTGAAAAAAATTAATTTCTAAAAATATATGTTATTTGAAGATACAATATGTAAAAAAAGTTATGATATTTAGTATTAAATTTGTAAACAAAAAGATTTACTTTATATTTATATGAATTAGAGTTTATTAATTTTTAATTATTTGAATATTTTTGAAGTAACATAATAAAATTTAATTAATTTGATTTTTTGGGCAAAGTTTCGTCAGAATGATAATTTGAACCGTCGAGTGCCAAAAAATAAAAGATTGGGACTGTAAACTGCTAAAATTTAAAGTTTGGATAAATAACCGTCAAAAGGGCCAAATTTTGGATATGTAACTATATTTTTACCTTTTTTCTTTAGAAACACATTATTTAATACGTAATTTCGTAATTATTAGAAGTGTGTAAAGTGACTTCGTAATTTGACAATTCATCCAAACAACTTTTGTCTGAAACCAGACATGGAGACAACATATAAAATTTTCATGTACCACCTAACATGTAATACTGTAAAAAATATAAGAAAAAACCACAATTTCAAAGCAACTTCTCACAAAAGTAGGACGAAAATCAAACTAAGCAATGACAAGAAGATACATTAAATTTACTAAAAAGTTACTGGTTATACACAAAGCCATCTTCCACCGATTCATTTCTCACATGAGTTTAAAAAGATTGTTCTTCTTAAATACCAAAAACTCACCCTCCAAATGATTCAAGACATTCACCACTGACTCCTCTGTTGATCCATTAAAATGCTCCAAGATTTCAGATTTTGAAACCTGCGCATGTATATATTCATTACACAAATTGCACTGCATCTCCTCAAGCAATGCAATTAACAAAATTAAGACATTAAATAGATGAAAACTCACCCCATCCTTGAAATTCTTGAGCCAACTCAGTACAGAAACTTCTGTTACCTCATTCCCTGCACCAGACTGTTCCACATCTGGTGCATCGAGCTTTTGCCGTTTTCTGTTATGAGTCAAAACATCAGTAGTATAACCAGAAATTACATCCTCGGACTGCTCTAATGAACTAACACCATTAACACTTTTTGTTTGATAATCCAGACTGTCGATGTGGACAGACCCTTCAGAGAGTTTTGATGTCCCGTTGGGGCATTCATCCTCTTCATAGTCTTGTGGGTTGTTAGATGAGACTAGGTCCATTGGTATTCCCATATCTTGCATCAGCAAACACACATTTATCTGACTATAACTTACCTGATATTTTCAGAAAAGATAAAAATTTAAACTTTAGACGGGAAGAGAATAGAACAAGTTTCAGCAGCATTCCATTGCAAAGCATACCTCTTCAGGCAATTCCGTTTTTATTGGCTTTAATTTATCTCTGCCTACTTTTGATACAACATCCTGAATGTTTTTAAAAATTACTGGCGTTAGTTTCACCTCCTGGCATAATCTGGACCAATCAATTAAACATCCCTCTCTAGCGGCATCAAGTATATACGCTAAGACAGTTTGTTCTTTTATTGGAGCTGCCCTGGCTGGATAATTCTGCAAAATATAGTGAAGCTTCTAAGTGTACAAGTAATTCCCAGCAAAGAACCGTCAAGGCCATGTAAATGACATGTGGTTTCAGGAAATTGTCAAAAAAGAAAACATGTACTTGCAGAGCTTACAGCAATTTGTTGGAGTGTAAGGCCGTTTTCTTGCCACATTTTCCAGGCTTCAAACTTTGCAGGTGTTAGCTTTTTATTATTTGGTGCAGTTGAAACGAGCCTAGGCCCGGGAGGTTGTGTATTTGTCTCCCCGTCTAAAGAAAGACCCAGTTCTTGTGATCGACGCTGAATTGTTTTTAGCAAATGATCTCCATATGTTTTCAAAAAGTGCTGGAGCAAAATAAGAATCCACATTAATAGAGAGCTAAAAAATAAATGGATACTGGAGAAAACAGCAACATCCATACCTGGTTTACTCCATCTATATTTGCTAGCCTTGCTCTTGTAGACGGCCTAGTTAGTGTGATCCTTCTTAATGTTACATCACCGCATAATGCATACCTGAAAACCAACAACGATCAATATACATATCGGGAAGTGGGCTACAACCATACGATTTACTTTCCTCTCTTTTTTCAGATAAACAAGAGGTTGAGGACTGTAAGCGACAAGAACTTACGGAGCAGTTCCGCTGTCTCGTGCAAGCTTCATTCTCTCTTGCACAAGCATTTTATAGAGCTGATCCTCTGCCTGGAATCGGAGTAAATATTAAGATAATGGTCAAATGGCATGCATATATCTTCGTCAAAATAAATCGTAACTGAAACTCAAGAGAAACACCAGAAACTAAATGGTAATGCAGAAGTATAAAGGAAACAACAAACGGTCCACCTTAACCCAGAGAGAATTGAAGATCAAAGTAGAAAATGAATGGAACTACATGCACAGAATACTTGGTTTTGGGGAGTACTGCACCTCAGAAAATCCGCTTAATTCGTTCTGAGTCAAGCCATTCCCAACTCCAATCTCACCAACGGTATCTTTGTTTGCTTCTTTTTCCACCAGTTCTGGAGTTAATGGCAGATATAACGGAGGTTGGTGATCAGGACTGCAGGAATTTAAGAATTGCATTCCCTTTGGTCCTACTCTGGTAGAGGAAAAAATGGATTCTTCAATCTACTAGCACTGGAAGAATACTATCTAGGCATAAACATTCTCATATATTAATGGTTAATTAATAAAGGATTTGAGCCAGGCTTTTATGAAAAGCTCTTGTTCATTGATAAAATCAGTCAAAGTACATTTGACTTCTTAAACTAATTGAGGTTAAGCATACCAAAGAAAAAGAATATGACTACCCTTTGATTGTTGACAGGATATTTCATATGGAATTCACTCCGAAGATAAATGGAAAAAGGCTGATTTGTTTATCAACAATTGGGAAAGTATCATTTCCACCCCTTTAAATGTGGTTTTCTTTCAGTTTTCTCTTTTTCTTAAAACAATTCCCTTGAGTGAGTTTCTAGGATTAATTTAATTCGATGAACTAAGCGGTTAGTTACAAGCAAGCAACAAGAATGAAGAATTCAAATTTTAGAATTCTGTATTTCATAAACTATTTTTATATGATCAGCCAATAAACACCATCAAACCCCAAAGCAATATCTCTATCAGTGTACTATTTTGAAAACACACAGTAATCAGTAGGGGGGAAACATTGCACTTTTTGAAACCTTAAGGGGCATCTTATAAAAATACCCAAACGTTGGGTGGGGGGGACAGGATTTTGCCCTTACAATAAACCCTTTACGTTTGTGCTGAGGATTTACAACCAAATATTAGGGCCATATCACGGGGAGTAAATAACTCTTCTTTTGCGTTCTCAGGCAAAACTAATTTACACAAATACTTAAGATCTAATAGAATTCATCTTTAGAATAAATAAGCCATAAAAGAGACTAAGCCAAAGGGAAAGTGTGCCTGTGTGGTTGGGGGCAAGCAATCTACCTTACAGTTTTGTACACATCTCTGAATGTCTCAGCCAAAAAATCTGCAACCAAAGTAAAATTGCTTACCAGTTTTCAGTGCAAAAGAAAGAATCAAGCCATTATAAGAACAATCTGATACAGTGCGCAAATGAAAAACAAAACGTAATACTCAGTTTTTATTGAATCTGGCATCTCATCTAAAAGCTTCATCAGTTGTTAAGAGAGAGTATCTAAAAGCTTCAGTTGTTAGAGAGAGTAGGCATTTATTTATTTATATATAATCTCCAATACGCCCCCCTCAAGTGCAGGTTGTAAATCTTTTTGTTACGCTTGTCACATGACACTTTTTCATAATTGGGTGCGGTGGGATTCGAACCCAAGAGCTCTTTGGCCTAGGCTCTGATACCATATTAAATTTGTCATCTATCTAAAAGCTTATTACGTTGTAAGAGAGAGTAGGCATTTATTTATATATAATCTCCAACGTAACGCAATTGAAAGAGTACGTAAGACGTGACCCATTGTCAGAACAATTGGGGGGTACTGAGCTCAAATGAAGTGATAGAGGTAGAGATGCAGATTTTTAGGAAAAAATGACTAGGCGATTAAAGAAGGAAACACTGAAGAATTAGGGGGAGTTAGGGAAGAATATGAAAGAAATTGGCGAAGATGAAAATATAATCGTGTCGATATGATGTTTGGAACAAGACATGGCAAATGCATTCAGCTTGTCGAGACACAATAAATAATTGAAAATATACACAGGCGCAAATTAAAGATAGGATTCACAGATTTTCCATAGAAATTTACAGCAACACGCAATGTAGCATTTACAACAGAACAATTCTTGTGAAATCTTAGGCACCTTAGTAATATTCTAATGGTCATTGAGTTACTGCATGTAGGACTTTAAGGTCACTATACTATCTTCTGTTACAAATTTCTAATATTTCCTTTTGCTTTTATGGGACGACAGACAATAGAAAAGATTAGTTATATGCTAATTTTGATTCCAAATCCTTATGGTGAAAAACACAATAAACACACGTCATTTGAAGTGAGGTTCCTATGGCATACCCTGTGCAATCAACTGATAAGCTAGTGACTTCCACCAATTAGCTGACAACTCTTTTCCCAAGCCATGAAATGGAAGCTTATCAAACTGAGCCTCAACAATTTTCTTAGCCTGTACCAAAAGATGGCTGATGTTTATTCACAGGAATATACTGCTAAATCACAGGATACAATAGAGAGACTTGAGCAATAATCTATGGAATATAAGAGGCAATAACTAGTTGTTAATCACAAATAAGGCAAATTAAAATTTTCCAGCTTAGCTTAGTCAACTTATCTGCATTACTGTAAAAGTAATTGGAGTAAATGGAAATTGGAAAATCAAGAAGCCAGTTCGTAGGTTGTTCAACTTAATCAATCAAGACCAAACTCGCACCTTTTAAAACTCAGAGAGTAGAAATAACCGGCCTGAATAGTCAAGAACATGCAAGGTTGATATATGACAAAACCCATTCTAAGCAAAAGAATTATCTAACTTCTTATCTCCGATACATGCCCCATTAGTATATTAATTTCTGATAAACAGAGAAAAAATTGACATGAAACCTTACTCGAGATCCACGGAGAACATCGATAGGTAAGTTGAGACCCCAGTGACCCCCACATGCCTGAATGCAAGCCATTACAAGAAACGCCTCTCTAGACATGTCACTCTCTTGCTTTGAGGTAGTGCAATTATCGCAAGTTCCTGCATACATCAATTTTACAATTATCTATAAAGTAACCCTTGTTATACAATTCATGATATCTGACATGTAAGAATTTATGTTATGCATCAAATTACTATAATAATTGATATCAACAACTTGTTAAAGATTTTATTTCTTACAATCAATTCAAATCAAGTTTGTGCTCCCATTTGTGTTGTTTTGAAGAAAAGATAAACGAAAATTAGTGAGATAAGTGAATCATGAGAACGTCTTGGAAAAAAAAAGTATCATCCACGGCAAGATCAGAGAGGAGGAATCATCTCAACCTGTAAACAGTTACAGATCATCTCGGCATAGTACTGACTACTGAGGTTGCTATGATTTTGGAAACCTACCAGGAATGTAATTATTGACATTTGCAACGACTTATGACGGCTGAGTTCTTTGCTTTGTACCACTTTTGAAGTTCAACGTTGCAATATTTGGAATATTAAGTATATGACAAAGGCTTTTAAAACTTAACACAAAATGTCTATCCGTATCTCCGTGCGAGAACTATTTCATTCCCTATTATATTTTTAAATTAGAAAGCAAAGCCACTTAAATGAGAGATGGACTCACTCAATTTCCAGATTTGGGTTTCTGAACTTTTATCTGTTCAAGATTCAGTGAGTTACTCCAGACCAGGTATGTATGATGTAAAAAGTGCAGGTAAACTAACAACCAGGACCAATAATTTGGTAATCGGGGAAAATATATTTATAAGCACCCAGCTGAAGGACCTCGTTTTGGGAAAATTAAGATCAATAATGATATAGAAATTCTCAAAAGCAAAAGTCAAGTATTAACCATACCACATCTATCAAAGGAACACTTTTCTCCAAAATATTCCAACAAATATTTTCTTCTGCAAGTTGTCAGCATACAGTAGCGTTGTGCAGAGATGAATGAGTCCATTATTGCCTTTCTTTGGTCTGCCTGGTTGAACCATGCATGCAACAGGAAAATATGCTCTCAGAATCATAAAATAGATTTAAAGGGGAAAAGAATGTCCCGTGATGCTCATTAAATATTAAATGTAAAAAATTGATAAGAAGTTTGCAGGAAAAGAAACATACGGTGCGTGCATCAGAACAATAGAAATCAGCTTTTCCAAAGTCACTTCTTGTAAAATAAAGCTGGCAGAATGAAGAAATTCCATCTCTACCGCATCGTCCACTTTCCTGGTAATAAGATTCCAAGCTCTTCGGGCACCCATAGTGGATCACATACCTGATATTGGGTTTGTCAATACCCATGCCAAAAGCTACCGTAGCCACCATGACATAGAACTCGTCTCTGATGAATGCCCTGCAACAACTCAAAAGATCAGTCGCTATTCTATGGTCAAAGGATTTCATAGTTGGTGACAAATTTGTATGGATCAGAACTCAAAGATACCAGATGAAAGAGTTAATAATAAAGGCATTAGCATAACAGAGACGCATGCTACATTGATTAAATAATTCACAATAACAAATTAGACATGGAATAATCTATTTCAGTAAGGGGTGGTTTGCAACTTCAAAGGTAAAGAATAAGAATGAGAGAGAGAGAGAGAGAGAGAGTGTAAAACCTGTGGGACTCCTCGCGTGCTTTATTAGACATTTGACCATGGTATATTCCAGCCCCAATCCCTGCCTCCTGCAGGGACGCAAAAATCTACGAGAACCATAATACATACCCATGTCAGAAAACCAAATCATAAATAATTATTGCCTTAGAAGTATTTCTTCTTGAGGCAATGCCTGCTCGGACACATTTCTAAACTAAAAACTGATGATTTGGATGATTCAAGCCCACTAGAATAAGGTGTATCACATTTGAGAAAAAGTGGTTAAAACCTGCTCTGTATCTTTGACTGTAGTGCAATATATTATTGTTGAAACTGCTTTGTCGGCATATTTTGAGATTTCCCCCATAAGTTCATCTAAAAAGATACTCCCCCGATCAAAAGATTTAACACTGTAGAAGAGATTCTGGCGGTCAAATGAGCCAATGGTTACATGAGGAGATTGCATCTTCAATGATTTAACAATGTCACCTCGAACCCTGTAAACAAGAAAACTTATTCTCTATTAGAAAGAATGTCTAGTAGAAGTGCAATCATAATGAATAAAAAGGTCAACTAGAAACTAAACTGTATAAAAATTACAATAGGAGCACCTGTGTATCCTTCCAAAGAAGTTGGTGAAAATCTTTCCCCAAATTAACTCTGTTAAATATTGGATTTACTGAACCATACTTCAAACAGGATACATGATAAGGGGGTCTATATTAAATTTGGAAAAAAGCCGCAAAATGCATTCAAATGCAAAATCAACTAAACCAAAAAAGAGACAAAACAAAGTTTGGGCGTTAAGTTCAATATGCTGAATTAGGATCTATGTACCCAGTGATTAAGCACACAAGAATAAAACTGAAGAAAACAGAGAAAATTTGTAACACCAAATGTTTGGAGTTATTTCCTAGCGAAGCTTCCAGGGAAACTCGTGGAAGGCTTTTTACTTCAAAGCAACAAACGGTGATGGTTCAAATTTTCGAATGTTACACCACTTTATGAGAAAAGTCACATTCATGTAACCGAGTTGAATGTTGGAGGCCGCGGAGCAGATTAAAGCATTAGAAAATCTCTATGAAGTATTATCATAAAATGCACTATACTTACTTTTCAGTAGCAGTTGCTGTTAATCCAACAAACGGAACATCCGGAAGCACATCCCGCAACTTGTCCAATTGTTTGTATTCAACCCTGAAAAACAGACTAAGATTAGAGACAAAAACTTTCACATAATTCAAAATAAAAATACAAGAGAGAACTTTAGAAAAGTTAGGCAAATTGCACGGCAAAATGTGAAGATACTGGTTCAGACATTTAAACTCTCCACTTCCAATACCAAAAACGCATTTGTTTCTGTATCATTAAACATCATTATTGCTACAGAGAATTGAGGTTTTGTGAGATGAGTCATGGTGAGTAAGATTTGGCGAAATGCTTGTGACCTTCAGTAAGCCAAAATAAGTTAAATGTAATAACCAACCAAGTTGATCATTTGGGTTGCTGACAGCACTTTATTAGCAATATGAGGTGAAGAAAAATGCTGTAAAGCTCTAGGAGTGGGAGGAAGATTGAGGTTACCCAAAAGCTTGTCACTAGTGAGTCGTGAAGCACATCTAGTTTTCTGTAGGCATTCATGACATCTTGAGAGCATTTCAGAGAAAAGCACTATTGAATGAAAAAGATAAAAGTATTCAAGAACATGTCACAAAAGATAAATACTTCTCACGAGCGGAGGGATTAACTGTTGTAGTAATGGATCATTTAACCATTTTGCATTTGATTAGAAGGGCAATGAAGAAACAGCCATGCACAAAATATAAGCATTCGTTTTCGATAAACCACGCGACCCATATACATTCCAGATTTTCTTTCTAGTTATTGCACACATAACGAGCTGAATAAATAATGGAACCAAATGTAAACACACCGAGTATGAACCCGTCTGTCAGCAAACAGCTAACCTGAAATTATGACCCCATTCTGATATGCAGTGTGCTTCGTCAACAGCCAGTAGACAGATTCCTGAATCAATTATTCTTGACCAGAAACTGCAGTACCATAACGTAGAGCTCAGGGTATGCTCTCTAAAATATTCCTACTAAATGACTAATACTAAAGAAGAATAAAAGCAATCACCAAGCTGTTATACAAATGTTAGGAACAAATATAATATAAGAGAAGAATGTTGGGCAATCTCCAAGTTTAAACGGCCAGGCACAAAAAACGAAGGGATTGGATTAATGAAGTTGATCATAACTTTGTTTACATAGTGATAAGGCCGCTACAAAATGGAAAATACAACATAAGACTTAACAAATCATATCCTTCTACAGTAGAAATAAAAATACATCATTGAGTCCAACAGAAGAAAGGTCGTTGTTAAAAGTTAAAACTGTACCTGGGTGCAAGTAGGCCTGCTTTTTCGGGAGTCATGTAGAGAAGATCATATTGTCCATTTTCAGCATTAGTAAGCACATTAGGATTAGTCTGCGCGCTAGAAAGATACTCGGCCCGTATACCTCTTTGCTTCAATGCCATTACCTAAATGCAACAAACACACAAACAAATAATATTGACAAGTGTCTGTATAGTGATCACCAACCAAAGCATGAGTGTCTCGAGCTTGTTATCATAACCGTACGTCTCGTTGCAAGCAAAAAGACAAATGAAGCAAAAAAAGAACCTGGTCTTGCATTAAAGATATCAAAGGGCTTATGACGATGGCGGTCTTTCGAACTATCAATGGTGGCACTTGATAACTGCATTTTATCCAATTTTATCAACAAAAAAAAATAAAAAAAAATATAGGGTTTCCCATAAAATGAATAGTTGAAAAAGAAAAATTAGGGCAAAAGAGTACCACAAGGATTTTCCACTTCCGGTGGCCATAACCACTAAACAGTCGTTCCCTTGTAGAATATTTTCCACGATCTCCTTCTGATACGGCCGGAATGAAGAAAACCCAAAATATTGCTGAACAATAACAATAATAACAATTAAGAATAATTAATAAGAAAAAAAATATTATCTGTATGACCAAAAATAAACCTACCTTGAGAGTGGACTCCATTTCTTTTTAGTGAAGAGCCGATTCTTAACTAGTATCCTGTAATCTGTAATCCTTATATATTTATTTTTAGGGACAAGGTCTGCTTTCCCGCCATTTTCACATTGGTGTAGTCATCCTGTGCGGTGCGGGTGCAACAAAGTAATTTGTTTCACTTTTACAAAATAGGCATTAATTTTTGTCATTATAAATAAATTAATTGTAATGTGTGATATAATTTATCTTATTAATAAGAGCAATAAGTATGATTACATTTTATAATGGATGTAAGAATGACCAAATATGTAATATTATTAAGGATAATCTCGTTAAACCCTTTACGTAAATTGTGTTTGCACTTTGCAGCTTAAGGTATTCTCTTTTGTGCCAAACAGTGACCTAGACTGTAGATGAGTTGTTCATTTCGAACACATTCCGTATTTTTGTTATATTTAGTCTTTGGGGGGTGTCCATACAAAACATAATTTCTTTAGAGCATTTTTTTTCTTATTGAAACCTTAGAGTACAAAGTGCGAAACACAATAATCTAAGGGGGTTTGACGTGATTTATCCTATTATTAAACTATAAACAATAAGAAGTGTGTAAATCATTACTCGCTTAGCCAAGCGACTTTTTTCTCTGCACGCCATGGCATCTTTTCTTGTCACTTGAGAGATTCATGCCTTCTGGTAAGGCCTTCGCGATCTTACCATGGCTTCTCTTAGTCGATTGACGTCGTAGAACTTGGTTTTCTTGTCAACATTGATTGTTGTCCGCTCGCATTGGGTAAACACGATGATTTCTCTCTCTTTTTTGTCCTATGGTATCGATTTTGGTTTTTTTTAATTATTAATTTTTGTTATATTTTCTTTGCTTTTTCAATCATAGTTCATCTCATATTCCTCCATGGATCGCACAGATTATGTTGCTTCATCGCGATCTAGTCGTAGGGTTTTTTCCAGGTCGCTAGGGCTTTTTCTAAGGTTTATAGGTGTTGTATCTCTAATTCTAGTTTTCTTGTTTTCTTTGTTGTAGATTGGAAGTAGTCATATTTAGAGCGTGGTGTTGACAGTCGTTATTGGGAAAATAGAATGACACAAATAAATCTTATGAATTGGTATGTGTGGGAGACTGCTAACTACAATGAATTATAACTTTAATTCTTGTTGTGAGGTGAATAAAAAATCTAAAAGATAAAATAAAAAAAATGATTGAAATACATAGAATAAGCGAGGTACATTCCAATTCTTTCATGTTATGGACAAGAGCACGACACTTGCGAGGTGCCTATGGACATTCGACAATCATATAATATTAAGCGACGTGGGACTAAATGAAAACCCTGCAAACGTCAAGCTGCATTTCTGTAGTTTCCACGTGTGTATATATAACATTCCTCTGGCGCACCAAACGAGAGATAGGGTGAATTTCATCATCCATTCCAATTTTTGAGGATATTGACAACATAAGTATGAGAATAAGGGTCAAACTGATCGTCAAGAAACTACTGTTTCGATTCATGGAAGTGTGCAATATTTACGAAGATGTAATAACGGTGTCTTTCAATTACAGAAGCTAGAACGGTGTCTTTCAATTACAAAAGACTTTCTAGCTTATGTTACCTTTTGTTGCGCAGCGAAAAAGTACACAGAACATAGAATTACAACGACAACCACCAACCACAAACAGAGTAAATCACAACATGCACGAAAAACGATAAATAATGTAAGAACACAAGACACAATTTGTTTACCCAATTCGTTTATGAGTACCTTTGGGGGCGATCCAAGCCAGGATCTCTACTATGTTGATGATGGCTAATTACAGATAAGATACAACATATGTCTCTCTCACGGATCAAGAAGAATCCTCACAATGTTCTCTCAAATCTCATAAGTGTATTCTCTCTTATTTTAATTTCTCCATAATATATCTCGAGGCGGCCATAAGGCCAGACCTCGGAGGCTACATGTCACACTATGCCTCATTAGGTTACACACCCTAAGGGTCCCTTAAATAACTGTTGCAACCAGTGTTTTGAAACTCAGTCCGATGACTGACCCGGTAAGGCTACCGGGTAGTGGGTCAACATGTCGGACCGGTCAGACCACTGGGTGAACTGGTTTGTCGACTATAGTCAACATTCAATAAAATATAATATAAAAATTAATTGTATAAAAAAATATAAGACTTTTAAGTCACTAATATTTTGTTATATTATAAGAAATATAAAAATATGGTTATCACAAAACTAGGACTTGAACACGTGACCTCAAACAAAAGAAGTTCTTGGAAAGTAGTGAAAATCATTGAGATATCCAATAATTTACTAAATAATCCAATAAATATTATATTGAATACAAGTTAAAAGATTGTTTTGCATTTTTAAATGTTGGTCAACCGTATCACAAAATTCAATACAAGAACAATAATATGTGACACTAAAATCTGGAAAATGAACTTAGCATTGGACGAAATAGTATGCATGAAATTCTCAAATGCATGCTTGTTTAGCTTCAAAGTCAAATTAAGTATGGAAAACAACATTTTTTTTTTTAAATTTGTTGGCCCAAACCGCTGTAAGCTATTTACGGTGGAGAGATCTCGTCGAGATACCAAAAAAAAAAATGCGTCCAAAACGGACACTCCTACGCAAAGTTACGACCTTTCAAAGTTTTGCATTTTTTTTCTTCCATTTTTCAAATATTTGGAGGCAAGTTTGTAATTGTCAAAAAAGTAGGATCATTCGCAATTAATCAAAAACCAAAAAAAAAAAAGGGCTGCCCGGTTCGCCCACTAGAGCTTTCTGGCCACTTTATACTCAGAACTGGCCCGGCCTAGCTGCCGGTTCCCGGTCAAACCGACCGATCCGGGCTGGGTTTCAGAACACTGGTTGCAACGTGAACTAGGGCAACAAGCGAAAGCTAAGCCAAAATTGGGCTTCACAGGTCGCGCGACATCGCCCAAGGCGGCGCGCAACCTGTGTTGTCCCTGCCAGGGCAGCGTGATCGAACGACACGCACACCCCTTTTGTATTCTTCTTCTGTCTTCACTGTTCAGGTCCTTCAATCCTCGTGTTCAGCTCTTCGTCTTCATTGTTCAATAATCTGTCTTCACCTCCACAATCTTAACAATCTCCCACTTGGAGACTGAACCCACAATCAAATACTCTCTCTCGTACTCGAGTGCCAAACCATCATATTCATAGTAAACCATCAAATATGGCAACGCCAATCCTCGAAATTCTTCAAAATCCAATGTCCCTTGAAACTACCCACAACTTCAACACCACTAAGACAACTACCTTAGTCAGCAAATCTTCAAACTACCACTAGCTTGAATACTCAACCAGGTGACAATATCCACACTGCCACAAACTCCACTGAAACCACGCACAACTCCAGCTCCACTAAGGCAACAACCTTTGTCAGGAAATCATCAAACTACTACTGGCTTAAATCCTTCCTCATGCAACAATATCCGCATCGCTGCATACTTCCATCACTTTCACCACCACGATTAATCTCAACGCACTGGACTTTTCCACCGCTAAGATTAATGACATATTGGGTAACTTGCATTTTTATGTGATGTAAAGATTGAGACCGCAACATGAGCTACGCGGTTCGCGTCGCCCCTTTTGTCTCTTCTTCTGTCTTCGTTGTTCAGGCCCTCCATTCCTCACGTTTAGCTCTTCCGCTTCAGTTTCAACACTCTGTCTTCATTGTTCAGGGTCCACAATCCTAACACATTTGTGTCATCCTCGGGCATATATTGGTTGAATGTGATACTCAGTACGAATTGGAAAGAGATATCAATGAGATGCAATTACCTTTTGGCGTGTGGCTAAAAGAACCATCATTCAAGACGGGAAGCTTTCGATGTCAGTGTTATACTTATAGAAATGATCCAGAGCATTCTTTTAATTAAAGTTGGAGAAGCGGGAATGATGATAGCCGAGACAAGAATCAGGACCAACCTTGGTGGAGAACGAGAGGATTCTCAACACATCATTCAACGGCGAGCTCAAGCACAAATCAAACACCATAAACTATGAGATAAACCGTTGAGATGAATTGTGGGCCGATGGTCAAAGTGAATCAGACTGTGGGGATGGATTTGGAAATACAAAGAGCTACCAATGAGGAAAATATCTAGGAGAGGAGTGGAAGGGAAGGAAATAGCAAGGGTGCATGCGGTATCACGGAAGGGCGAGACAATTTGCAGAAGAATTCAGAAAAGCAACGAGTTCCAACTCTAAGTAACACACCTCAAAATGTTGAGACTTGAGTGCAAGTTAATCTGGCGACATGGGAGCAAATGAATAAGAGGACCAACAAGCGTGCTCTTATGGATATCACAAACTGTCAAATTTTGGAGAAATAGGTGGGGTAGGCCAACACGCACTATATGAATAGTTATCACCACGGAGGAACCCATGAATTTATATTACTTTGGGGTACGGTAGTGAGATGATCAAAGGATCATTGAGGCTGTCTCGAATAGTTCTTTATCCTCTTAATTTATATTAGAATCCTACATATAATTTTTTTTGTTTTGTAAACAAAATATAAATCAAACAAGGATTATCTTTTTGAGGCTGAAACGAGTAGAAGTTTTAATTTATAATGAACAATAGTGGGCTCCAAAGATATAATATATTCTTCGGGTGGTATGAACTATAAAAATAAATATAAATGTACTTAACTCGTAAAAAACCCATTTAGAGCCCAGGTAAGCCACTACGTGGGTCCGCCCCTGCGTATCACTAAATCTCCCAAGCATAGAAGCTGATACTGGTGAAAATGAGACATATTGGGGGTGGGGGTGGGGGTGGGGGTGGGGTGGGGTGGTCACTTACACGAGAGGTGAAATTCACAACTTAACTTTAGTTGTGCTTTATGGTTCGATGAGTGGTACAAAACCATCCAAAAGAATTATCTTTGTTGATCATTGGTGTTAGACTTTATATCAATATACCAGTCGAGGAGCAGATAGACTACGCAGCTAGATGATATTTATCATCTTGAGCAATGTCAACAAAGTGAGCAACATATATGTTATCGGGTCTCGTGTCCCATTAAATAATTGAAACGCACGGGAGAGGAGATGTTAGCTTTAAGGCATTTGTAGATGTTGAAGTTTTATGTTGAGCTTTATAAATTTTCTTTAACAAGTTTAATAACCTTTTTCGATTGATTGACAAGGACAATACCTTGAGAAGAGGTTTCTGAGACTTTACCATATCCTCCAACTTGGATCTTTTGAGCAGTTTAGTTTTGTTTAAGAGAATAATAATATATGTGTGCATTCGTTTTTCTTTGGTATTTATGTATTTTGAAATTAATAAGTGACTTGAATTCCTTTCCTTTGCACAAGAAAAGTTACAAACAAAGTTGTAAATATTCAATAAAATTTTGGGGAAGAAAATAAATATAAAGATGTTATGGGGAGCTAATAATGATAAAACGGAAGGGAAAACATCCGAATGAAATGACTTACCCCCCATTTAGAAACAAACACCTTATCTTCTTCTTCATCTTCCCAACTGGAGAGCAGAGCAGAGGAAAGAAAGAACCAAAGAAGAAAGAAAGAAAGAAGGAATTAATTAATTAATTAGAAGACAAAATATGGCGTGTGCTACATGGAATTTATCTTCAATTCGTGCAGCCCTTCCTTCGCCTTCGCCGCCTGTCTGCTTTCCGATGGTTCATTCCAAATCTCTCCGCAGCAGACCCAAATCCTGTGCTGCTGCTGCTGCTGGTCTCAAACCTCTCCTCAACTCATTTGTCGGTTTGGCTCCTATTAACCCAATCCTCTCTTCTCAAGGTAAACACCAATCAATTTTGCTCTTCTTTTCATTTCTCCTTTATTTGTTTGTCTAATTCTTAATGTGCTTTGTAGTTGTACTACTCCTTATTAGCATTTGGTTTTCCACTAAGCTTTTGTAGAAATTTTGTCTTGCTCCTTGTTAATATATAATATATATATATTATTACTTAAGTACACTATATATACCAAATTGAAGCAATTTGTAATTATATCCTTGAGTCTTTTTCCCACCTTTATTACCGGTGGAGAGATTCGTTCCGTCTCCTCAATGGTGCCGCTATCTTTTAAATAATGGGCTGCATGAGGCACTGCCATTGGTGGCCTGATGAATCAATTGGAGGTGTTCTGTTCTGTTCCAAGATTATTCAGGCCAAATGGGGTCTACTCGTACTTTCTTCCACATTGCTTCTTTTGCACTATGACATGTGTCTTGATAATCTTCTTGCATTATATGCGTTTGTTACGTAATGCCAAACACGGGTTTTATTTATGTTTGTTTTGTATGTAAAACAGCCCTTGTTAAACGAGAGGTGCTTCTCTTACACTAAACCACTATACACTTCTTTTGAGTCGGTAGAAAAGTTGTTAAAGACATAACTGTTCTCTTTAAAATGAATGTTACCACTTCCTACTCTTTGTCAGATGTATAATCAAATTTCATCTTCATTCTTATTCATTGAATTGGCTTGCCAAGTTGCAGATTCTTCAAGCTTTGAGCATTGCTTCTCCATAATCGATAATGGAGGCCGAGTTTCCGCCATGAGGCACGGGAGAAAGGTGCCAAAACTCAACAGGCCTCCCGACCAGCGTAAGGCTCTTTTACGTGGACTAACAACCCAACTTCTCAAGTATGGTCGCATAAAGACCACACGAGCCAGAGCTAGTGCATTGAGGAAGTACATTGACAAAATGATCACACTAGCTAAGGATGGTTCGCTGCACAAGAGAAGGCAAGCCCTTGGTTTTATCTACGAAAAGCAAATTGTTCACGCGCTATTTGCTGAGGTTGACGAGAGATACGGGGACAGAGAGGGAGGGTATACTAGGATAATCAGAACTCTACCGAGACGGGGAGACAATGCGCCTATGGCTTACATTGAGCTGGTTTAGTTTCTTAAGATTCTCTTTTTGATTTTTGACTGTGTTGAAGAGAGTTTGTTACGAAACCTTCGTCTGTTTTTTTATGCAAAACCATCAATTGTTATATTCTCGTATGCATCGTTGTGTTTACTTGTTTGTAAATTTTGACATTTGTTATGTATTTCAGAAGGCTGATTGACCCTGCTGCTAAATCATAGTTGAACGAACAGCTATTATTTTATGCTGGATCATTATGTGTTTGTAAAGCTTCATATATTTGCTAAGTAAATAGTACAAAGAGTATGTGCACTGCAGTGGTTCAAAAATGGGGTAATTGAGAATTGAAAGAAAATTTATCAAGTTTTGTAACTCTGGTGCATCATAGAATGGACAAGTGTGTGTGGATGATATCACACAGCAATCGATTTTGAATCAAAATAATTATGAAATATAAAATAACAGAAATAAAAACCCATTCAATTAATGAAGTTTTTGCTGCATTTATTCTTTGGGAAGTGTTTTTCTTAAAATTCGAACAATGGAGGATAAAATTAATTTCAAATGCTGTTAACATTTGGTGACCATAACACGTTTAAGTCCTTTAACCATTATTATTACGCAAGGTAGCAGCAAATACCATGACAGAAAAGAAAAGTGGTAGTTGCGAGAGTTGGACTTGATTGCCATTAACAAAGAAAGAGAGGGTGAAAAACACAATTTAGCAAGTAACGTGGGGTTTAATAAATAATAATACAAAAGAAGTGCAGGGATAAGGGAGGGGGGGAATGGGAAAGGAAAACACGCACAGATAAGGTTGGGTTGTACTTTTCGTGCTCTATCATCTTTTCACACACACACACACACACACACAGACTAGCCATTTCAGTGTCAGTTATGTTAGGTAGCTCAGCTCTAAATCTTGGGTGTTTGGGTGGTCGGGTGCTGAATTCGAATTCCACCACCCAAAATCCAAACAAAACTTTGTTATTCAAAAAACAGGCTACTAATAATACTAATACTACTCTCCCCTTCTCAAAACCCTTCATCACATGGAAATCAACCACCCCAGTTAAAACATTAGTTGCTGCACTTGACTCCTCTAATCCCACTCAAAAGGTTTAATTAAATTTACTGTTATGTCATTTTTCTTGATTATGTTTTTCTAGTGTGTTTGATGATTCTTTGATCAGGATGAGGAAGAACAAGTTGGGAGTAACAAGTATCATTTTGTTGTGGCCAATGCCAAGTTTATGTTGGATGAGGAGGAGCATTTCCAGGAGCTTCTGGCCGAGCGCCTTCGTCTTTACGAGGAGCGTGACAAACAGCAGGACTTCTGGCTCGTCATCGAACCCAAGTTCTTGGACAACTTCCCTAACCTTACTAAGAGGCTTAAAAGGCCCGCCGTTGCTCTTGTCTCCACCAACGCACCTTGGATCACGTAACCACTACCATAACACATTTTAACAAAACTGATATTGTTCTGACATTTATAATAATACCTTATTGAATGTTTTCATGCCTGGATATAGGTACATGAAGTTAAGACTAGACCGAGTCTTGCAAGAGAGCTTTGAAGCCGACACTCTAGAAGAAGCTTTAGCTTCAAATCCTGCTAATATAGAGTTTGACAAGCCGGAAAAATGGACAGCCCCTTATCCCAAGTATGAATACGGGTGGTGGGAGCCTTTCCTTCCCCCAAAGACATCAAAGGTATAAACAGTTTCACTTTGTTTCCGGTTTTGTAAGTGTGTCGGAATAGCTTTTGTTAGTTGGAAGGCGCATTTTAGCTATGCAGAGAAAAAACAAATGTCTAAAGTCAAATGTTATTTATCAAACAAATGTGTTGGGCCAAGTAGTTTAACTGCTGCAATGCTGTTTTGCTAAGCCTGGTTGTGTATATTGATGATTACCAATGTCTCGCGTTGTGGCTCATTCAATGAACTCGAAGCTAAAGCGAAACCAGATACAATAATCTCAAGATTGGTATATGCATAATTTTATTGTGTGGAGGTTCGTGTAAGTTTTGCATAGATCAAGGATATACCTTTCATATTTCTGGTCTCGAGGTCTATGATCTCTATGATAGTAGCAAATCCTACAGGCATTCTCCCGGTATGCGTTTGAGTTCCACAATTAAAATTCACTTGCTGTTCAGAATTAGCTTTGACTTGAGGTAAAATGAATTGCAACCTTGCCAAGGTTCAAAATAGTCATAGCAAAACAGCCAAATTGGGAACCTATTTATCAGACGAGAGAATGAATTTGTCTTGGCTACCATGTGAGCATTGTCTAATGACAAAATTTTGGTCTTGATACCTTTCTCTGTTAACCTGAGTATTTCATTAAAACGGTCAAGGGTTGCTGTACGCATGATAGCCAAGATGAAAAAAGCATAAGTACATTCGGTGAGAAGGAAATTACAAAATTGTCGTTTTGCAGAATTTAATCCTTCTGTACCTCCTATTTTGTTAATGCAACTAACAACGATTCTATGATGTACGACTCCAACCATGAGTTTGGAGAGAAACAGGTTCTAGCGGTAGCAGATTCATGTTCATAGTAACAATAGCTCTGTCATTCTAAGGAAAATTCTGAAACCATACACTATGGTGCTGTAGACAGTTATGAAGTGCTTATTACATGAACACTAGTACTGTATGTACTCGATAAATAATCTACAAACTAAGTTCTGACAGAACAAAACAAGGTTCGTAGATTGGTAACTATGCCAATTGAAACAGGAAATCAGTTTACCGACACAATTTATTACTAAAAGTAACACAGGTAATTAACCTAAAACCATCGCAAAAATGACAGATCTGTTGTCCTCGATGGTAAGTGTTTGGATCTGCATCAATGCTGCTTATTATCAGCCGCAAAATGAACTTTTGGTAATTTCTGAAGAACATTTTCGTCCAATGAGCTGTATTGTCTCTTGAGTTGGGCTTTTGCCTTGAGAGCATATGTATCTACCCGATCTTCATGCTTTTCATACAATGGTGGCATTGTCAGTACCATCACGAACACTGTCAACCAAGAACAAACATACCATCGTTAGTCATTCTTTGGTGGAATCGAGATGTAACATGTGCCAAAGCATTAAACTAGGATGGACTTTCTTTTCGTTCTCCTGAGAGAAGGCCATTAAATTTAGGAAGGACAATCTATGTCCAATATAGTGGGGTTAGTTTCTGATTGTCAATGAGTACGGTTTCTGCATATCCAGACCCATTCAATATTCAGTGAAAATATTTGATGGGGTTTGAGTTGACCTGTACCAAGATCCAAGAAGCAGTCAGACCCAACCGGCCCTTTTGTGGTTGGTGGGAGTGTCGGACAATATCCTACTAAACCTCATACAAGATAATTCTAAAAGTTATATTTGAGTCTGGTTGTAGAAACTAGTTTGGTGCTTACTCTTATGAATCAATGATCTCGGAGAACACAATTATGGTATTTAGATGATGAAGTCATATTATATGGTGACTGACATTGTGCATCTTTGATAGCTAAGATCAAAAAACGGTGTTAGTTACATATAACTCAAGCTTAGTATAGGTGGAATACTCACTGATGTATACCAAGGTCAAGAAGTCAAAACAGCTACCAACAATAGAGACAATCCACAAGCCAAAAATTGTCTGCAGTTCAGAGACTAAAGTGTTATCAACTCTAGTTAATATTATATGTAAATAGAAGAAAACTTGAGGAAGGAAATAAGTAAATTACATAGAGGAATTTCTTCAAATCCTTTCCAGAAGCCACGCCCCGGAAAATACCGAATGCCTTATTGAATCTATCCCTGAGTAATAGAGCAATACTCTTTGTAACATCTTCTGGCAAGGAAATCTCTGGGAATTGATAAGGTGACCTATATTATTCAACAAAACCAGTAACCAAATCTTATGTAAGTTTGTAGAATATGTATAATTAATCCTCTGAGAAACGAACATATACGATGAACATAGGATTGTTACTGACTTGTTAACGAAGAAGGAGAGATTGGACCAGAGGAATAGAGTTGCCAAAGAGAGTATTAGAGAATGGCAAATGAAAGTGACCAGATGATAGCCGATCCATTCGAAGAGAAGCCATATGACGGTAGCGCCTGCTAACAAAGCTCCAGAAATTTGCTTGTTCCTCCACAGTAGAATGTCAGCCGCTGCAAAGAATAATGATGATTTCAAATAATAACTAATGAATTAGGAAATAAGATATATGTCTTGATATACGCCAGTAATCTTACGTTTCCCACCACCAAGAGCAGAGTGAACCGGTTTCTGACGGCCGAAGAGATGATTTTTCTCTATTTGTTTTTCCTTTTCAATTTCCGCCGGTTTTTCCTTCTGAACCCCACCTGCTGCTACTACTTGCGCTGCTGCTGGTGGTGGTGCCGCCGCCTTGTCAACAACTTCTGCCGACGCTTTCTCCTTTTCGACTGTACTACTCTCCACTGATTTTCCAGATATTTCAGCACCCGGCGACGACATCTTAATTAGCTTCTTTTATTTATCTATTAGTAGCCTGCACCACGTACGGATTTTGCAATATAGATGAATCAGTTATTTACGCATCTGCATGGATCTTTTAAATTTATTAAAACGCATGATCAACAGATTTAATGCAGAAAAAGAATTCATCAACAAGTACAAACAGGAGGCTGCTTATTTGACCATGAGATACATACAATTAATAGATTTGAATATAAGGAGATGCACACAACACAAATGAATCTATCTTACTCGTGAATTTGTTTTTGGGGGTTCAGAAGCTTTGATTTACTGTGTTTTGTTTCAAGAAAATAAGAGAGAGAGAGTGAGAGGTATTAATTTGGGTGACTGAAATATTCAAACAAGTGTAACCAACAGTGAGCTTATTGTGTTACTAACTAACAATGCGTTTGCCCACCATTTTCGGCTTCCCCCTTTTTCGTTCCTCCGCTCAATTTTTAGTATTGCCACTTTGTGCCGCTCATTGCCTTATTTCTCTTCAGCTTTTGCCGCGTGTTTTACCTAGATCACGTCAAGTAGAAATTAAAAATTAATGATCTGATTATAGATATATATCTTTTTACAGTTGAGCAAACATATACGGCATATTGGGTAAAAAGTATTTTGCACCACTAAAATGGTCTATTTTAACACTTTGCACTTCTAAAATAAAATGACACCACTTTGCACTTTTAAAACAAATTTGTTGACACATTACACCCTCTTAGTGTATGTAGGTGTTTTTATAAGAGCAAAAAAGGTATTTTCAATATTTAAAATAAAAAAAAACAAAAAATCAGTAATAAAAGACTAAAAAAATGTGTATAAGGGAAAAAGACTGATTTCGAAGCTTAATTTTGATCTCCTGAGATTGGGGGAAATTTTTTAAGCGTTGGTGTTGAACAGGGGCGTTTGGTATTTTATTTAATTTTTGTTTAGTTTATGAGTTGAGAATTGGGGGATTTAGAAATTGGATGAGACGCCGCCAGGCGGCGACACTGGCGTTGGACGGAGAAATGGAGAGAGGCAGGGGAAGAATCATCATACGCGCCTCTGTTTCTTAGTTTCGTTATCGGCTTTCTTCTGGTTGTGATTGTTGTACTTCCATTTTGTCGTTTTCCGTAGTACTAGTGTTGTCGATGTTGGGTGTGTGAGACAAGAGTTGGTTGATGGTACCTCAACACGCGAGAGAACGAAGGAGAAAGGCGCCCCTGTTTATTTTTTGGTAATTTAACGCTCTGATTTTGGATTTTATTTATTGAATTGAAAGTGCGTATACTTGTTTCGAGTACAATTCTGCTGTGTTTTTGTGTGTTTATTCAGTTGTTGTTTCGTAGTTTCGATCTTCTTGTAATTTCTCATAATTTCTGCTCTACTTTGAGCTCGATTGAGGAATATTTTCTTCATTGTTTGTTTAATTTCAGTTGGATTTCAGGTATATACACGTTTTTCAGTTTCTTATTTCTGATTTTTTGTCTTTAGTTTTTTTAAATATTAGAAATACCTTTTTTGCCCTTGTAAAAATACATACACACACTAAGAGGGTGCAATGTGTCAACAAATTTATTTTAGGGGTGCAAAGTGATGTCATTTCATTTTAGGGGTGCAAAGTGTCAAAATAGAACTCCGCCTGTGAGTTTTCGCTGCCTGTCCCAAGTCAGGATAAATGAGGAGGGTTGTGGTAGGCTTGTGGTAGACAACGTAAAAACCCCGTCACATCCTATGATATGAACCATACTATGAATTTTGTTGGGGCGTTCCCTACTCAGCGACGCGCTACATCGAACCACGAGTGTAGTGATAAATGGGCAAGGGTTGCTAGGTCGTCACCCGAAAGCGATACGCCACATCGACGCCCGGGTGTGGTGTCAAATGAGCAAGGGTTCCCTCACCTTCCAGGACGGGTGAGGGTAAAGAAGTTAGTCCAGGAACGACGAGTTCGCCTTGCATTGTGGCATGTGGGGTCACTCATAGGAAGATTGGCCGAGTTAGTTGAGGCAATGTCCAGGAGGAGGATAAACATCTTATGCGTGCAAGAGACCAAGTGGGTTGGTGAGAACGGGACAGAGAAGAACCAAAATGGTGTTGGGATCATCATAGATAAGCTTTGGCTCGAGGACGTAGTGGAGGTCAGAAGGAAGGGCGACATGATGTTACTGGTCAAGTTGGTCATAGACGAGGATGTCTTGAATGTCATTAGTGCCTATGCACCATAGATAGGACTAGACGAAGCTGTGAAACGTAAGTTTTGGGAAGATTTGGACGAGATGGTACAAAGGATCCCTAGTAGCGAGAAACTCTTCATTGGAGGTGACTTTAATGGTCATGTAGGATCTAGCCGTGATGGGTTCGAGGACATCCACGACGGGTATAGCTTTGGGGATTGCAATGAGCTGGGTAACACTATCTTAAACTTCGCCCTCTCTTATGATTTGCTTGTAGCAAATACTTGGTTCAAGAACAGAGAATCTCATTTGGTCATTTATAGGAGTGGGTCAAATAAGAGTCAGGTAGATTTCTTCTTAGCTATGAGGGCGGATAGAAGTCGTTGCTTAGATTGCAAGGACATCCCCGGAGAAAGTGTGGTTACGCAACATAGGCTTTTTGGTGTTGGATATTAGACTGCGGCAAGGATTGAAGAGGAGTAGGCGCCGGGTGGAACCTAGAATCAGGTGGTGGCGCCTGAAGGAGTCTACCCAAAAGGCCTTTGTGGAGCGAGTGGTTCAAGAGGTAGATTGGAAGATTGACGACGATGCAGATGCAACTTGGACCAAAATGGCTTGTTGTATCAAGAAGGTAGCTAAAGACCTCTTAGGTGAATCCCGAGGTAGTAGCCTGACAGGTAAAGACACGTCATGGTGGAATGAAGAAGTGAAGGCGGCAATCAAGGCCAAATGGGACTGCTACAGGGATTTGAAGAAGAACTATGATGGAGCAAGCTTTGAAAAGTATAAGCTAGCCAGGAAAGAAGCAAAGAAAGCTGTTCGACTAGTGCGAGAGGCTGTGTACAAGGAAATTTATGAGAACAGGGATAGCAAGGAGGCCGAGAAGGATATATACAAAATTGCTCGCATTAGAGAGAGGAAGACTAGAGACCTGGGTGCAGTGAAATGCATCAAAGATGAAGGTCAGCTTGTCTTGGTGCGTGAGGATCAGGTCAAAGCACGGTGGAGGGAGTACTTCCCCACCCAAGCAGTGGGTGACATCTCGCAGCCCCTTCAGGATCTGAACCGCAATTTTATGCGCTGTATTAGAAGGTCGGAAGTCAAAGATGCTTTGAAGACGATAAAGACTCGAAAAGCTGTTGGCCCAGATGGTATCCCTATCGAGGCTTGGAGAAGAATGGGAGAGATAGGGGTGACCTGGTTGACGGACCTCTTTAACGAAATATGGCGAACAAATAAAATACCAGAAGAGTGGAGGAAGAGTACGCTAATACCTCTATATAAGAATAAGGTCGATGTCCAAAACTGTTCTAACTATCGCGGGATAAAGCTTATGTCTCATACCATGAAGCTATGGGAGAGGGGGATCAAACACCGATTGAGACAAATTGTTCCCATATCTGAGAACCAATTTGGATTTATGCCCGAAAGGTCGACCATAGATGCCATCCATTTGATTCGTCAGCTCATTGAATGCTTTCGAGAAAAGAGTAAAGATTTGCATATGGTCTTTATCGACTTAGAAAAGGCATATGACAAAGTACCTCGAGAGGTATTATGGTGGACTTGGTGAAGAAGGGGGTACCCATTAAATATATCAACATCATAAAAGATATGTATAAGAATGTGGTGACAAGTGTCTGAACTTGTGGCGGTTTAATAGACGCCTTCCCAATTACAATTGGCTTACATCAGAGGTTAGCTTTGAGCCCATTTTTGTTTGTCATTGTAATTGATGAAATCACCAGAACCATCCAAGACCGAGTCCCATGGTGTATGTTGTTTGCAGACGATATTGTCCTCATCGATGAGGCAATAATGGGAGTTAACGCTAAATTAGAACGATGGAGACAAACATTAGAAGCACGAGGGTTTTGACTAAGTCGAACAAAAACAGAGTACCTGGAATGCAAGTCTAGCAAACAACGAAGAAACAACGATGGCAAGGTTCAGTTGGATGGCCAAGAGATACCGAGAAGTACGCATTTTCGGTATTTAAGCTCCGTACTACAGATGGATGGAGAGTTAGACGGAGATGTCAATCACCGCATCCAAGCTAGATGGGCAAAGTGGAAGAGTGCAACAGGGATCCTGTGCAATCTTAACTTTCCTTTAAAGCTTAAAGGAAACTTCTATCGTACGACTATTAGACCTGCTTTGCTTTATGGCTCCGAGTGCTGGGCTATTAAGCAAAGTCATGCACAGAAAATGAACGTTACAGAGATGCGCATGCTTCGGTGGATGTGCGGTAACACCAGGAGAGATAAGGTGCGCAATGAAGATATTTGGCATAAATTGGGTGTGGCGGCCATCGACGAGAAAATGTGAGAAAACCGTTTAAGATGGTTTGGACATGTTAAATGCAGACCCATAGATGCACCGGTACGACGAGTTGAAGATCTCGACTTAGGACAGACGACTAGAGCTTGTGGGAGACCGAAAAAGACGTGGATGGAGGTCATACAGAACGACATGAAGCTAAAAGATTTAAATAAAGACATGCTCGTCAACCGAAATATATGGAGGCAGAAGATTCATGTTCACGACTCGATATGATTCATTCATGGTTCGTATAGCCTACCCCAATTTAATTAGGATTACATGCTTGATTGTTGTTGTTGTTGTTGTTGTTGTTGTTGTTGTTGTTGTTGTTGTTGTTGTTGTTGTTAGACCATTTTAGGGGTGCAAAATGCTTTTTACTCGCAAATATTATATAATTTGCGGTATTTAGAATCTATCTTCGTACAAGCCTGTGTGCGACTTGATAGAAAAACACGTACTCCATACATTATGCTCAAAAGTTATTATAAGTTAAAACCCTTCTCAAAAATCAAAGGGGCATTAAAATCCCTTAAGATTTCAAATTTCTCATGACTTTTACTAAAGAAGGACCTAAATGTCCCCAGCTAATAATTAGTGTAAAACAATAAAAAAGGTGCATGTTATTATTTCTATAATAATGGATTGGAGGAGGATAAACTGTATCTACGAAAAAATGAACATGTTCAAGAATCTCCAAAGTTGCGTTTAACGCATGCCATACCAAGTTTTGTAGGGGAGAAGATGGGATGCTTGCTCTTGATTACGCAACTCTCGTGACCAATTACAAGGCATTGCACTTTTTATACAGATGCTACCAAGCCAAAAGGTGGGAACAATTGTGTGAGAACATTCCTAGATTTTGTATGCCATAGCGTTGGGCGACCGCCTTAACGTGGGACGAATCATCATGACTTGATTGAAGTGAATCAATGCAAGTGATAGCCCAATGACGCTCAATTTTGATGATTTTGTAACTACTACTGCCATATGCACAATACCTGAAGTTCCTACATGTCCATCTGATGGGCGCCACAAAAGTTTAGAGCAAATTGAGCAAATTGAATACCACTTAGAGGTTCTCTTCTAAACCTACGGACACTAGGATTATTTGACCTAACAGTTTATATCATTAGAGAGGCTAAAGATTTATGAGTACAACTAACGCTGTCTAATAGATAACGGTAATTTTTAAGCACGAAATCACTCAACACCACTTAATGAGAATAAAAAGGCGTAAGTGGTTTGTTTATAAACTACTAAATAATCTTGAATGAAACTAAACTCTAGACATGATTTCACCCATTTGACAAATAACTCAATTAAATTATGTCTTGTATAATTCTTGCGATCAATCAAATTATCTTTATTCACGTCTTTGCATAATAAGTAGAATTTTAGTAATTAATAAATGCCCTCACTCAGTGGGATATGATACATGGGACGTAAGTTACCTTCTATTTGTGTTACTTGACATTGCACTTGCGGACGTAGTAATAATTTTTGTCTACATGGATGAACGTGTCACTTGACCACCCATTGGTGGATTCTCTCAACTTTGCTGACTACAAAGTACATATGGCAACACACGCCAAATGTGCTGATGATAAGGCTTGAAAAAGTATTCTCCAAAGATTTTCTCCTTTGCTGGACGCTAAGCAAAAGGTCAAATTTGAACTTGGCTAGAAATCTAAGGAAGAAAAGAAGTTGAAGTTCAACTCCAAAGCCAAGAATGCTATCTTTCACGATGTTAAAGCCCAACAGTTCAAGCTTATCACAAAATACTGTGAGTGCAGTGGAATTGGACACTAGTAATAAGAATGACATAATTAAAGAAAATTTAGCCAATCCAAAGTACTCACTATGTCATGAAGTGATGATGAAGACTTATAAATCGGGGAAGGATTCAATGCTCCATGTAAAGCCTTCATGGAAAACATATCAAGCACAGAGGCAGAGTCAGTTACATATTTCTTTGAAGTTGAATCATGTGTGACCGAGACCTCACCCAAAGATACTGCCTTTATCATTAAGCGTCAAATATCATTGATAATTTAGGTCATAAGTCTCAAAACACTGAGACACACCAAAAAAAGATTGTTGTTAACATCAATAATGAAAGAGTCATGGATATCAACTCCGAACTGATAGATCTCAAGAGAAGGTGAAAATGATAAAAGCCCCTTCTTTGGAAACTGAGTGTCCATCACCTCCAAAAAACCAGACTAAGCATCCCTGTAAATCACATGTGATCTAGTAAGCACAGAAGGAGATGAAAATCTAAGAAGACGAATTCAATCCCAATTTGCGCCTACTATGAAATCATTGGACAAAAAGAATCAAGGTGCTATTGAAGTTCTTATGACTCTAGAAAAGAAGAAGAAGCATAAATTGCATTCTAGAAACGATTATGGTTTCTCCAAGTCCGAGACAAAAAATGTTTCTATTTGTCACTACTGTGAAGCAGAAGGGTACATCACATTTGCATGCTTTAAATTTCAAATGATTCTGTTCTCAAATGTCATCTGCCTAATAAGTGTTTCATGATCTCCACAAAAGGTAAATGAGTTAAAGAACAATACATGAAACAAGAAAACTATTTTCTCACTAACTCTTTGACTTTGTCGCTACAACTCTTACTGTAATAGTTATGATGCAGGGTAATCTTGCCTGTTAACTAATCGCTACGTTAGAATAACTCAAGCTCCCGATTGATCCTGAGCTAGCTTTGAGTTCGAAAAACCTGCACTAAAAAAATGGCACGTGAACTAGGCAGGGGCTGACTCGATGTAGGCACGCCGATTCTTAAGTCAGTTGATGGCTATTGATGGGTAAGACTATAAACAGGTATAGCTCAATAATTTCATGTCAAACAGTACACTAATGAGATCATAATGGTCATGTCGACCTAACCACGTCAGGAGGTAGGAACTCAACAGGTAAGGACATCAACAAGTTGAGACATCAACATGTAGGACATCAACTGGTTGACTGGTCAAATGTTCGACGTGAAATAGTTGACTGTACTTGGGAGCTCTCAAAACTTCTCATTGATTATGATTAGTGGGTTCTTTATAGGTTGATTATTTTCTTAATTAAAGAATCAGGTCGAGTGAGTGAACCATGAAAAGATTCCACGTGTCTTTACTTACTATTATGCATTCGTGTAACTCAACCTAATACTCACTAAACAATACTAAGTGACTAAAAATGCACTTTATGTTAGTGAATGCATCGACTAATTGATTTGATATTTTTTTTAAAAATTTTAAATTTTCATTACTTCCAAATTATATTGCTTTATTAGAATATCATAATTTGATTGAGATGGATTATACAATGATATGTCTTATTCGAGATGCTTATTTTTTCCCCGTCTAAGGTTGGAAAAATTGCAACATTGTAATGATAATCAACAAAACCCGTCGAAAAGACATCACATCACATCACATTTTAAGGTTTCAAGATACTCAATAATTATAGATGGAAATTCATATTCAACATCTATTCCTAATCTTCTTTGTGGTCCATTTTTTCATTGTACTGGAGCAATTGGAACACCGCATAATCAAAAATTTTTATATTGAAAATAAGTTTATGACTAAAAGGAAGTTATAATGGGGACTACTCATAATTAAAACTTGGCCTCATACAAATTAGTGATGCAGTAGGTAAAAGTGCTGGACCCCATATCGGCGTTGGTAATTTTGCTTTCATTAGAGGCAGTCTAGCAATTAACTGGAGTCGTTTAACCAAAGATTCCATTGAACTCTTTTGAGTATGTTCATGTGCTACACTATGATCAATTGTAGTTCCAGTGATATTGAATAAACGTTAGAAGTTTGAGATGTGAATTCACCAGCATTGTCAAGCATAACTTTCTTGATTTAAGTTAAAAAAAACCCGCAAATGTCATAATATAAGTAGATAATAGACATATAAGTGACCATCGCCTTGAATCATCGATTAATTCCATAAAACATTAGAAAGATGTCTATGAAGAGTGAATAGGTCTGCGATATCACCTTGAATCCGTTCAAGAAATGTGGTAACATGTGTTAATTTTAGTTGATGAATGCTTTTTTATTAGTGATGAGGGTTTATTTAGCGTGATTTTTGTACTCATTTCCTTATGCTTTTGTATTATTCTTGGTGCATATTTATTGGTTTTAGTATTGTGTTGTTTTAGGATTTTATCGAGTCACGACAAAACAAAGCTAAAAAAATAATCCTAAAATGGATGTTTTTGGAAACATGGCGTCACGACACAACTTCAAGGTCCATGGAGCTACGCAAACGAGATAAACCCTAATCGCATCACTTAAAAAGTCCAAAAGTCTGCTCAAGCCGAGGATGGAGCAGCGCGACATCGCCATAAATGTAGAATGCAGCGCAAGTAACTGAAAATGTCACAGAGAAGAGATAGTGAGTGGCACGACAACAGAGAAAAGCTGCGCGACATGCCTAGTCACACATCTCTAGGGCAACACCGTCTTATTCTACAATTTAGTTGCAGCTATTCAGGAAAGTAGGGCAACAAGACTTTCCTATAATAAGGGAGAACGACCAACACTTAGAGAGACCGCTTACCAACTCACACCAACTCTCACAACACTGATTACAACTACTCACAACCATTTTTAGAGAGAAACACCATCAAAGTTATGTTCTAGTTTAGTTTTTGTCATTGTCCTAGACTTATTAGTTCGTGGAGAAGAAGATAACACGTAGGAGTCAAGAAGATAGCCAAAACGTCAACGTTCCACCTGATCTGAGAAGTTTTCCTCGATGTCTTACTTTGGTTATGTTATTTAATTCTTTATTGATTGTTGAACCCATGACTATGAGGAGATAACCTACTCATTGTTTAGACTAAAGGAGTAACTCTGATTTATGAATATGTTTATTTTCTTTATTTTATGTGTGTTTGATGAACTCATATGTCTAGATTGAATAGTGTTTATGCTGTGTAACTAGTCTTGCTCTCGCTTGATGAACGAAAGCACTACCCTGGGACCGCCAAAGTGTAGATGTTAAGGTAGTTATATATATATATATATATATATACATACACACACACACACACACACACATATATATATATATATATATATATATGTGTGTGTGTGTGTGTGTGTGTGTGTGTGTGTGTGTGTGATTTGTGACTTTGGTACACTAACACAACTGATGCGCAACCCCTACATCACACTAAATCAATCTTGATTATGTATGTTTATGTTAACACAATTCAGATGAGTTAATTGGATTGTAACTTTCATATCTCTACTAAAATAACTGACAATTGCGCTAAATCTACTATTGCCAAACTGCTTCTCATTCATCCTTGTGCTATTCCATGCTTTTTTCCCTCAAGTATTCCTTGTATTACTCCGACTTGACTAAAAAATGTAAAATGACAAAATAAGACTAAAACAAATAAAAATGCTGCAAGGAATAATCAAAAGTACAAGAATTCAGGTACTTAAATTGCTATAAACAATCACTCATCAAGTACCTCCAAACTCAAACTATTGCTCGTCCTCGAGCAAGACTCTAAACAAAAGACATCAACTTCTAATAACGCCAACACCCTCAAGTTAGGATTTCGTCTCAAAATGCCACATATGTTTGGAAATTAAATTAGTTAGAATCATACACGTAAATTATTGTACACCAAGGTTAACAAAGTCGTCTTCATGTAAAGTTTCATCGTGCTCATGGATGCATAATTATAAAATACAATACTCTCAATAATTCACAAAAGCATAAAGTTTCACATTAGTTACTTCACTCTTGTTTTCTACCTTTCTCACTATTCTCCATGCATGTGAACTTTTTGTATTGAGGATCATTTAGGACTTTACTTGGCTTGTAATATTAGGCTAAGATATGGGCTATAGTGGGAAAAGGCATTTATGAGTTCTAGAGATGTACGCAGTAAATCAACTCATTGTTTCTTTTTCCTCCCTTATTTGTTATTTTTATTGGCCCTTACATTTTTATGCTCGTTTATCTTTTCCGTGCGCTTTCATTTGCACAAGTATCAATCCACCATATACTTCATGATTTTCGAGATGCACCCCCAAACTTAGAGTTTTCAATAGGGTTACTTGTGCTTTTATTATTTTAATCTTCCTTTTGATTTTCAACCTTTCTTTTTCATTTTTCATAGGCTCATGCTTTTATTTTTAGCTCCTTCCTTATCCCTCCTTAAGATTTACTATATCCATCTCTAGAAAAGGGTAAGATATAATTCATCGGCGCAGGGTAGATAAATGAGGCTTCATAAACAAAAGGCTTCAGCGTGGTTATTAGGATTTATCTTTATTTGTAAAGGATTTTGTGCTTGAAAGGCTCAAACGTAATAGAAAAGATGGAATATTTTATTTCCTCAACACTCCAAATTTACGCTTCTTTCAAATAGCAATAGAGTAAATTACTTGAGATTCATAATTTCTATGCAATTCCATACTTTCTCATAAATTCAATACAATTATCTCGATATTTTCTACTCATGCCCATCGTGAATGGTGTATATAAAATAAACATGCTTCTAACAAAATTAAACAAAGTTTACTCCAATCATACAATCATAATTCCATTCTCTCAATTTCCTCATATATTAGGCATATATCATCATAGATCCTAACTCTTGCATACTTGTATTACTTTATACTTGACTCTCAATCTACTCTAGAACAACGAAAACAGACTATAAAAACTTAAAAACTTGGAGTAAAACTAAACATACCCCCAACTCAAACTTGTCAATGTCTTCATTGACTCCAAAATAGAACAAAAATGAGAAAATAAAACAGAGGACTCCCCTGGTATCAATTTATTCCTCCAGTGTGTGTGAGGTGTTGTGTCCAATTCTTCTTCGTTCTTCTCTTAAAGCTTGTCCATAATGTCATTCCATTGGCCTTCTAAGTCATCTCGAAGCTTTTTGATTTTGGCTTGAATAAACTCTTTGATCTGCTTCGTGTGCTCTGCCAATGCTTGCATAACTACATCTTCGGTTGCATTTGATTTCTTCAGTGCGTCATCACCACTTTTTGCTTTTGCGTATTCACCAAGTTGGTTCTATGTAATGATGTCGACCACATACTCCTTCTTGTCGATTGATCTGGTTGTAACTCTTGCCTTTTTGCATAACTTTGTAATAAGGCCTCCATGTCGAATTCCTCCATATGTCTTTGCTTCAACAAAGTGGTTGATGGAAGGCATAATCTCTTCTCCCATATTTATATTGCCTCTTTTTTGAATCCATGTCAATAACTTTACTTTAGTCTGTGGTGCAGTTGTCATATGGTTAGTAGGCGGAATACGTGAGATTATGAAATTTTACCAAGCTTTGTATTATGCTAGTAGTCTAGAATACACAATATAGGGCTCCTTTGAATTAGTCGTGTGGAAAATTATATCCGGTTGCATCACGTGCTTCACGGGTTGGCTCGTTGGATTGCTGTCCCCCACTTGGTTTTTGCTTTCTTGACTTTGCCCATGTTCAGACGGTATATTACATTGATTAGATCCGTCGAAATTTGCACATTTTTCCTCCTCAATGTCACGTACTCCTTCATAGGATATCTTGCATTGACGTGGAATTCAATAACCATGCGCATATACATTTGCATGTCATTGTGCATGTCGCGTGGTCTATTTGCTTGAAAAATCTGATGTTGTGTGATTCTGTGCTATTTTGAAATCCACACGCCATTCGTCATTCACCATGTTCCTTTTCTTCTTTACTTTCATTCACATTCTTATTCCTACAAAAACGATCAAATTTGGACAAATTAAATGTACTTCGAAAAATTTGGCCTTCTCGAGAAAAATATGGGTGGTTTCTCCATCCCGGATTGTAAGTATCCGCGTAAGGATTGTTGTTCCTCGAATAATTACCCGCATAATTGATTTCTTCATGCATAATTGAGTTAACCCCTTGATACTGGGTGTTTAGATGATTTCCTCCACAGTTGGTGCATACAATAAGTGGTGTGTTAGAATTCATATACTTCAGTTTGGTGTTGATGGACTCCACGTGTATAGATAATTGAGTGATAACATCTACCTCATGGACCCCCATTGTTCTCCTTGCTAGTGCTCGTTCTATGTTACTAACAATGTGAATGCATCCTTGTTGGTTCTCATCATAAATCCCCCTCTAGAACTAATGTCGAGTGTATTCTTACACTCCGTATTTAGTCCAAAGTAGAATTGTTGGAGTAGTACCCATTTTTGAAAGTTATGTTGTGGACACTTCTTTCATCATGCCTTTGAATCGTTCCCATGCGTCGAATAGTGATTTTCCCTCCATCTGATGGAAATTAAATATCTCACTTCTCATCTTGCTATTCTTGCTGGTGGGAAAAATTACCTTAACAAAAGTAGCACCAATTGCTTCCATGTTGTGATGTTATATGGTTACTCGTTGAGCCATCTTTTCGCCTTTCCAATAAGTGAAAATGGAAACAACTTTAAGATTTTCGAGTCAATCTTGATTTGAAACACCTTGCATGTTCCAATAAAGTCCTTAAGATGGGCGATTGGTTCTTTAGTGAATCCTCCTCCGGATTGAGTTTGACAAATCGTAGAGAATACTGCTGAATTGATTGGGTCATGGTCTTCGTCTACTACAATGCATGATCATGTCCCCTAAAGTTTGGTAATACTTATTGCCAAGTTGGTCAAGATAATAATCTCCCCCTATGTTTTGATCGTTTACCTCAATTATTGCGGGTGTTTGTGCTGGTGGTGCTCCTTCCATTTTAGTCCTTCCTAGTGTGGCAGAAACTTCTTCGTTGTTTGACATGTTGAGATTTTCTCTTAACTTACGTCTGCATGTTCTCTCTAATTCTGTGTTGTATTGTAGTGGTGTCACGTTGTCTCTTCGTGTCATTCACTAATGTTACGTGAAATGTGAACAACGCGGTAAGTGTTTCTCAAAAATCTATAATAAACATAAGATACCGTTATGCCACAACAACGATGCCAAAAACTTGATTGCGTATTTTTGAGTGTTACTACTACCATGCAATTGTGAACTAATACACACATTCACAAATATACGAGTAAAGTAATAATAAAATGGTAAGTGAGGTTTACATACTAAGTATCATGCCATTTTGACTCAGATCAAACAAGATAGCATTGGAATTATCGATGCACATAGTGATGCTAATTTGTGGCATTTTCAACTTGGCCACATGAGTGAGAAAAGGGATGAAGCATCTGTGTTCGAAGGGTAAGCTGTCGGGTGCGAAAACAATTCACATGGGTCTCTCTAAAGACTGTGTGTTCAGGAAATAGAAGAGAGTCAGTTTCTCAAGAAGTGGTAGAACTCTGAAGAAGCAGCAGTGGGAGCTGGAACATAGTGACTTATGGGGACCAGCACCAGTCACATCTCTTGATGGAGCATTGTATTACGTGACTTTCATCGGTGTTGCTATGAGAAAGTTATGGGTGTATTTCTTGAAGTAGATCAGAAGCTTTTGATGTCTAAATGGAAAACACGAGTAGAAATCGAGACTAGTCTGAACGTGAAGTGCTTGAGGTCTGACAATAGTGGCGAGTATAGACTTACGTAGTTCAAACAATATTGTTCAGAGAACGATATTCACATAGAGAAGACGGTTAAGGGGACCCCTCAACAAAATGGGGTTGCAGAGCATATGAACTGAACACTAAATGAGAGGGCCAGATGCATGAGATTGAAGTGTGGATTACCGAAGGAGTTTTGGGCGTAAGCAATTGACAATGCAGCATTCCTGATCAATTGAGGACCATGCGTTCCACTGGAGTATGGTATTCCGAATGAGGCTTGAAGTGGTAAGGAGGTAAACCTGTCATATTTGCAATTATTTGATTGTGTGTCATATGTTCATATTGATGCTCCTGCTAGAAGTAAGTTGTATGCTAAATTCGTGAAGTGTATGTTTATTGGGTATGGTGGTGATGATTATGGTTGTAGATTTTGGGATGATCAAAATCTGAAAGTAATAAGTAGTCGAGATGTCATATTTAATGAGCATTTATTTTACAAAGATAGATTGGGTTCACCAATTACTTGCAGTGATGACGTTTGGGATGATAAAATGAATGTTGTGAATTTGGATGTGCCAAATTAAGATGAAGAGGAGGTCTTGCACGAACATGTGAATGTTGAGCCAGAGCCTCGTACACCAGTGTCTACGTTGAGGAGGTCAAGTAGATAGCGTCGGGCTTCGAAGAGATATGGCTCGACCATACACTATCTTTTACTGACTGATAGTGGTGAGTCAGAGAGTTATGCAGAAGCAATGCAGAGTGTCGATTTGAGCAAGTGAGAGTTTGCCATTGAAGATGAGATGAATTTCTTGAAGGCAAATAACACATGGGAACTCGTGGAGATTCTTAAGGGAAAGAAGGCCTTGCATAATAAATGGGTGTACATAATTAAAGAAGAAACTGATGGAATCAAGCGTTACAAAGCAAGATTGGTTGTGAAGGGTTTTCAACAAAAGGAAGGTGTTGATTACACATATATATTTTTTTCGGTAGTGAAGCTGACAATTATTAAAATGGTTCCGAGTACAGTTGCAGTGGAGAAATTTATTGCTAGAACAAATGTATGTCAAGACGGTTGTTAACTGTAAAAAATAAATACGGGATTAAAAGAAAATATTAGTCCTAAATATGAAAATTAATAAGCGGACAATACTATTGTTACGAGTACGTACGATGAGATGTAACCACCTCCCACACCCACGAGGAGGCCCTCAGAGAGTTAGAAATCTGCATGGTCACTGACCCAAAAGCAATATAAAGGAATACCCGAGGAGACAAAGTGTCCCATGGAAAGTCAACGATGAATAAAGAAAAGATATCCACGTGGCATCATAAATATAACAACGCCCGATGAATCCACGCAACTCGGATATCCATCAAATGCGCCACGAGGGACCACAAAGGACCCCGAGTCCCATAAACTCACGGGAACACTTCTTTGCTGAAAACTCCCCAACACGAGACGCCCTCGGAACATCTTTCCCAAAATCGAATCTCAGAGCAAAAACAGATCCCCGCACAAAAGTCATTGGGAAGCCAATCCGAGGACTTGGACAAGAAAATACCACTCCACGAAGGCTAAATCAAGCCCTCAGAAACTAAGTTAACTCCTCGGAGATCAAGTTAAAGCCCTCGGAGATCAAGACAAATCCTCGGAGACCACGCCAAACCACTCGGATACCAAATAAAAGACAAAAACACCCCTCGAAGACTAACATCCCAAAAACAGCCTAATCAGCATCTAGTAGACCAAGAATATGTCTTATCTTATCTTTTTACTTTTACACATATTGCAACACCTGTACTTATTAAAACACATGTACAACGACACCTGTCTCTAATAAACTCTATATAAAGGGAGGTGATCCATTGAAGAGAGATAACTAGAAGAACTTGAAGCAAATACAGAAACATAAAAGGAGTGAAATTCAGGGAATAAAGAAGAAAGATTCTCGTATCTTTATTATCCTTACACAATCAATACTTTTTGAACCTCGGGTAAAGCGTTCCAACCCCTCAATCACTTCGTTAATTAGGTTATAATATCCAACCCGTTAACAAAATGGCGCCGTCTGTGGGAACGCTGTAAAATCTGCCTTTGAGCGTGTTCAACAAGTGTTGTTTTACTATGGATGATTTATTCGAAAGCGAAAATCTTCAAACTCGTCAGAACAACTCGGAAGAAACTTTGTCCCACCACAAATCTGGTACACGGGACTTCATCAATATCCCTCGTTCTATATTTGAATGGCTCGTAGAAGCCACGGCTCGGAGAATACCCCGCGGATGGAGAAACCTTGTCAATCGATCATTCGAGTCCCCTAGATGGAGGAATCCTCCCTCGAAAGAAGGGACACCCCCCAACGGACGAAGCCCTTCTCCTGTCTTCTGGCGCCGTGAACCTCTACGAGAATCACCAAGGTATGATAATTTTGAGGAAACTCCGAGGAGGGGCCACGGAGGAGAAATACCTCATCCTTGGGAGTACCCTAGAGTTGATAATCATGCCTTATGGGGGATGCTAGATGGTTTACAAAAAGAAATGAGTGATATCAAGAAAACCATGGCCCCTAAGGAGGATCCCACTTTTAAAATTTCCCCTTTTACCCCCAAAATTTCACTAGCATCCGTCCCCTCGGGGATGTGACCCATCAACGTTCCCCTATACACTGGAGACGCTGATGGAAGAGATCCACAGGATCACATACACCAATACTTGGTTGGGATGGACCTATCCTCTGCCCCCGACCATGTCCTATGCCGTGTGTTCTCGGTTACACTCGGAGGACGAGCCCAAGCTTGGTTCACCCACCTTCCCCCTAACTCCATAACGAGCTTTGATCGGTTATCTCACTTATTCGTGCGACAGTTTGCATGCAATCGACGATACCCCAAATCAGCCACCCATCTCTTCACGGTGAAACAACAGAAAGATGAACCCTTGCAAGGGTACACAAAACGTTTCACCGATGAGGCGTTGGATGTCCCTAATGTCAGCCCCACTATCCTAGCGGACATACTGACACAAGGACTTCGAACGGGGGATTTCTTCCGATACCTCATGGGAAATCATGTCACGGACATGAATGAGCTTATGCAAAAGGAAGAAGTCTACATCCTCATGGACGAAGCGGAAGGAACGAAAAGACGCATGGAGCATGATGACAACGAGCACCGAGAACACGTTGAACGAGAAGGGAAAGCTAAAGAGAAGGGAAAGGAAGGAAACCTACCCCCCGCAAAGACGAGGGATGGGTAGTCAAAAAATTCCTGCGGCCCGTACTCTTACCTCCGATGACTATCGCTCCCCAAGAGGTACTTAACGCAATGCGAGGCAGCGATGATTTACACTGGCCCGCACCGGCCAAATTTCCCAATCGGGAAAGGAACACAGGGAAGTACTGCAAATATCATAAAACCTATGGACACACCACCGAGGAGTGCACTACCCTACGTAGGGAGGTACTCCACCTTCTAGAAGCGGGATACTTGCAGAACTACCTCAAAGTAAATAATCCCGAGGGACCTAAGCCGAATGTATGGAAAAGGTCTCGCCCAGAGCAGAAAGATGATGAAGCAGCTCCCAATCACCAGTCATGAGAAAGGACCATGGAGCGCGGTTAGTCCCGAGGATGGACCACGGGCCAGCGACAGGGTTCCCGAGAGAGAACTACGGGGCATCGTAACTTACCTCCTCCCCCAGACTCATACGAAGACAACGCTCCTTCGGGCCGAACGGTCAATATGATAGAGGGAAGAGATATCTCGATAACACCCCAAGGTAAGAAGAAAAAATATATGAGAGAGGCCCGACGAGCAGAACATGGACTCCCTGTATGCTCCGTCCAAGGGGCAAAACTGCCTAGTATTACCTTCAGACCAGAGGACTTAGCAGGTATAGTTTACCCCCATGAAGACCCCTTAGTTATTTCAGCCGTTATCCACGGATGTGAAATCCAGAGGATCCTCATCGACACGGGCAACTCTGTGGACGTACTCTTCCTTCCCACTTACCTTGCCATGGGACTAAAAAGAGAAAGGTTGGAGATGGCGGAGGTCCCCCTAGTAGGCTTTTCTGGAGAAGCCTGCCATACCCTCGGAACTATAACCCTTCCAATGTCATGGGGAGAGGGAGCCCTCCGAAGAACGGAACCCACCAAGTTTTGGGTAGTGGAAGCTTCTTCACGAACGTACAACGCCATATGCGGAAGGCCATCCATCCGAACCTTCGAAGCTATCCCATCTACCCTTCATCTTAAGGTAAAGTTTCCTACTTTCTCAGGTATCGGAGAACTTCGGGGAAATCAAGCTTAGGCTAGAGAATGCCGCATGAATGCTATCCCTTCGGAAGAAGGGGAATTCCCCCTCGGGAATAATAAAAAGCTCAAAACTGAAGAGACAAGGGTTCAACCCATAAAAGAATTGAAGATGGTGGAGCTGGTAGAAGGAAGTCCGGAAAAGGTGGTTAAGATGGGTACCTGTATGGAACCGGCAATAGAAGTTCAACTGACTTCCGTCCTAATACAGTTCCGTCACCTCTTCGCCTGGGAAGGGGGACCACCCGGACGAATCAGCGACAAGGTATGCCAACACTTTCTTAATGTAAAGCCAGAGGCTAAACCTGTCCAGCAGAAAAAGAGAAAAATGGGGCCAGAGATCAATAAAATTATCCGCTCGGAGATACAACGACTCCTTAGCCTGAGGCAAATTCGGGAAGTCATATACCCCGAATGGTTAGCTAATGTAGTTCTGGTCCCCAAACATGGAGGGAGATGGCAGATGTGTGTAGACTTTACCAACCTCAACGAAGCATATCCGAAAGATTGCTATCCCTTGCCTAGTATCGATCAGCTGGTGGACTCTACTATTGGATGTGCATTGCTCTCAACCCTGGACGGAGACCAGGGGTACAACCAAATCCCGATGGCAACTGCTGACCAGGACAAAACTAGCTTCATCACAGACGCTGGCACCTTTTGCTATTTGGTAATGCCCTTCGGACTAACAAATGCGGGTGCAACTTACCAAAGACTGGTGAGTCTCATGTTCGCATGACTCATCGAAAAATCGGTGGAAGTCTATGTAGACGATACGGTGGTTAAGAGTAAAACCGCAGAAGATCATCCCGAGGACCTGCGAAAAGCATTGGTCATCATGGATAAATACGGAATGAAGGTTAACCCTCGAAAATGCTCATTTGGCATCCGAGAAGGAAAATTCTTGGGGTTTATGGTCACAGAAAAGGGGCATAGAAGTAAACCCCGAAAAAGCTTAGGCTATCGTGGGACTTCCTACCCCTAAGACAATTAAAGATGTTCAAAAGCTCACAGGCCGGATGGCTTCCTTGAGCCGATTTGTTTCAAAATCAGCAGAGAAAGGACTCCCCTTCTTTAAAATACTCCGTAACATCAAAGAGTTCCAGTGGACCTCTCAGTGCGAAGAAGCCCTCGGAGAGCTAAAAAGGTATATGGTAAAACCGCCCTTGCTGGTAAAACCTTCGCCTCAAGAGGAGCTCTTTGTATACCTATCTGTCAGAGAAGAAGCTGTCAGTGCTGTGCTAGTCAAAGAACAAGATAGAGAGCACCACCCCGTATACTATGTCAGCAAAACTCTTCTTGGAGCGGAAACCAGGTATACCGTAACTAAAAAACTTGTCTTAACTTTGGTTACCACGGCACGTAAACTGCGCCCCTATTTTCTCTCTCACCCGATCACTGTGTTGATAAAATATCCATTGCGGTCAATTCTCAATAAACCCGAGTCATCGGGAAGATTGATAAAATGGGCCGTAGAACTCACTGAATATGACATTTCCTACGCTCCGAGGCCCTCCATCAAAGCACAAGTCTTGGCGGACTTCGTGATGGAATTGACCAGCATAGGGTCCAAAGAAAAAGAACCTCTATGGCATGCATATGTAGATGGTTCCTCTGTTAGTACACACGGGGGAGCAGGAATAGAATTGGTAAATCAAGGAGTGTAAGACGAAAGACTCCATTTCGCAGTCAGAATTGATTACCCCCTTTCCAACAACGAAGTTGAGTATGAAGCCCTCCTCATTGGCATGAGACTTGCAAAAGAAGGAGGAATAAAGAGAATACTCCTCCATAGAGACTCTCAACTAATTGTCCAACAAGTTAAAGGTTCATATGAAGCAAAGGAAGAAAGGATGCAGGAGTACCTTCGGGTAGTTCATCATAGGCAAGAATGGTTTGAAGACTATGATATAGTCCAGATTCCCCGAAAGGAAAACCAAGAGGCGGACGCCTTGTCCAAAATGGCCACTCAAACAGCCGCCATCCACACCCGAAGGATCACTCTACTCCATGTCAATGAATCCGAAAAGTCCGAGGGCAAAGAAGTAAATGCCATTATGGATCCCCCATCTAGCTGGGTAACTCCCATCAAAGCTTACTTGCAGGATCCCGAATGCTATTCCTCAGACAAAGTTGTGCAACGAATAATGTCCCGAAAAACCATTCGATATTTTCTCAAAGATGGAATACTATTTCGGAGGACATATTCGTGCCCCCATGCCAGATGTCTCAACGAAGAAGAAGCCCAATTAGCTATGGCGGAAACTCACGAGGGGACATGCGGAAGCCATTCCAGCGGCGAAAGTATGGCCGGACGCCTGATATGGCAAGGTTATTACTGGCCCATGATGGCTAAAGACAACAAAAGCTATGCGGAAAGGTGTAAACCGTGCCAAGCTTATGCCCCTCGAGTACATCAACCCGCAGCCCGTGGGAACCCCATCTAACACCTTGTCCATTCTCCAAATGGGGCATTGATATAGTGGGACCACTCATCCCTGACACCGGCCAAAAGAAGTTCCTACTCGTAGCAGTGGATTACTTCACCAAATGGGTTGAGGCGGAACCCTTAACCCGAATCACCGCGGGTGCCATCATTAATTTCCTATAGAGGAATATCATGTTCCGCTTTGGCATCCCTCGGAGCCTGGTAAGTGATAATGGCTTGCAATTCACGAATCAAGAGTTAGAAAAATGGTGTGACCACTGGGAGATCAAACACCGCTTCGCTTCGGTGGGATACCCCCAAGCGAACGGACAAGTAGAAAGAACCAATCGAACCCTCCTGAAGAACATGAAAGCCCGACTTGACTGGCATAAGGCCAAGTGGGTTGAAGAAATACCCGGCATATTATGGGCTTATCGGACCACGCAAAGCACTGCCACGGGTGAAACCCCATTTAGCTTATCCTACGGGTGCGAAGCTGTCCTGCCCTCGGAGGTTTCCGTTGAGAGCTGGCAAGTTCGAGAATATGAGGAAATCGCCAACAGCTCCAACCTAGCCCTAGCCCTTGATCTTCTTGAAGAAAGAAGGGCACGAACCGCCATCCGAATTGAAGAGTACAAAGCCCGGATGTCACGATACTACAACGCTAAGGTAAAACCTCAAACTTATCAAGTTGGAGACTTAGTGATGAAACGGATCGAAGCTTCCAAGAATGTGGGTAAGCTCGATCCCCGATGGGAAGGACCCTACAAGATAGAGGGAATTGTTGGACCTGCAACTTACCTTCTGGTCAATTCCGAAGGCGCAGTGCTCCGCAATACCTGGAACTCCATCAATCTCAGAAAATATTATGCTTAATGTAATGAGACAGTTTGCACATAAATAAAAAAAAGTTGTTTGTATATAAATGGTTCCATTACAAAATAAAAAAAAAATAGTGTTGCAGAATAAAACGATGACTCTATGAAAATGTCATCACAGCAACCTAACCCCGAGGAGCCATCTAATACAAACGACTAGTACAAAATAGTTAACACCTACAACAAATCCTCATCCCAAAGGGATATTGGATTGTATCCGATACAAAGAGATCACTGTTATCTCTGTCTAAACGGAAACATCCTCTATCGGACGCTTCCCTTCTCTGACAAGTCGGCGGCGTTGCTCTTCGGACAGTGACACAGGGTCGTCGACAACTATCGTCGGAATGGCCGAATCCTCGATAACTGAGGGAGGAACTTCTGCAAAGACTTGGCGAATGCTAAGTTCAGGGATGACCAATCCCAAAGGAAATTCTGGTAGAACCTGGACTGCATCTCGACATAAGCAATAACCTATGCGGACTAAATCACGCATTCCCCTATGAAGAGACTCACGAAGGCCAGATGGACCCACCACCTCCAACACTGCTTGGACCTGGGCCATCACTAGCGCCACCTTGTGAGTACGAGTTGTCTCCAGCAGCTGTTGAGTCTCCACATCTCTTTCCTTTGTAGCACGTATTAACTGCTCATTGGAAAACTGAACTTGGTCCCTTAAACCCTCCATTATCCTCTCCAAATTCCATATGCGGGCCCTCTCAAAGACCAATCGACGCTCCAACTCCCAAGATTTATCTTTTTCAACCTGCAAAACCCCCTCGTGAAGTTCCCGAGCGGTCTCCTTAGCCGCGGCTAATTGAGTTATCCCCTCGTGAGCTTCAAGTAGACCCTTCTCTAGCTCTTTCCAACGGCGATATACCAAGTCAGGGTCAGAAGAGGACTCTCCTCGGAATCCAACGGCTTTCAAAACCATGTAAATCTGCACGCCAACCAACTCATCAGCACCAAAGGGATCACAAAGGCTAGATCTTGAAGGCTGGATACAGGAAAAGTCCTCATAAATTCACAGTCCGACTCATTCAACAACCCGCTCAAGTAATTTCGGCAAAAATCTGCCACGGAGGAAGACGAAGGGACATAACCACCTTCTCCGAGGGGACGAATCCCCGCTAGAAGAGGATTACCCTCAAGAGGAGGACGAACAACTCGGGCAGAACCCTCCCCGAGGGGATGAGACCCACTCAGAACAGAAGAAGGAAAACCTTCCTCTACCACGTTTACAACATCTCCCGAAAAGGATCGTATACCAACTGCGGTATCGGAAAATCCATCCAAAGAAGAGCAGCGGTGGGATCCTCGGAGACAATGGAAACTGGGGGGGGCTGCGGCAAATAAGACCCCCTGATCCCTACTCTCCGAGGGAGGACTCGCCACAACATCAAAGCTCGAGTGATCGGAGCCGCCCTCCTCCAAAAAGGCGTACCCATCATTTAGCGTCTGAGCCAAGAAAACCTTATCGAAAGGTTTTATCGCAAATGTTTGCATCTCCGAACCTATCAGGGAGACGAGTATACTATAAGCTCAAAGCAACAGAAAACACCCTATAACAAAGGGCAAGAAGAAAAGCTTACGAAAGAAGAAATTGCTATAAAGAGGCTGAGCGGGGAGATTGAATATCTCTACCCCTTCTTGAAGACCTGCCAATATTAGAGACTCGGGGAACTCTAATAAGTTGCTTATGTCATAGGTACCCGAGAACAGCCCAGAATGAGACAGCACCTCCTCCTCACGTGTCAACGACTCGGAGTTGGGAGTAACGTATCCTAGACCCCATCGGAGAGGTACACCCCATAAATCTGTTGATTGGCCCCTCGGGCGAATGAAAAAGAACCTCCGCCTCCAATCCCCTCTACGAGAACGTGAATTGGATACATGAGTGAAGGTTCTATTGATATCCCGATAGGCCAAGCTGAAAAAAGGGGACCACTCGCAAAAACGTCTCCCACCCGATGAGGAGACATGGGGAGGTTCAGAAGCTCACAACATAGGATGTACCCCACCAAGTGATGAAATGAGTTCGGCGTCAACTGGCTAGGACATATTTGCCAATAACGAAAGAGAGTCTGAATAAAAGGGTGAAAAAACACCCGCATCCCACACCTCATTTGGTCACGATACACCGTTAAGAATCCCGAAGGGGGATCGTAAACCCTCTGCTCGGAGTGTGGTATGACCACATCATACTGGGTATAATCTAAATTATAATCAGAAAAGAGGGTCATAATCGACCCCTCGTGCTCACTACTCGTAGCGATGCCCACTTGACCGTGGCACATCAATTTTATGGGGTTTAACGGAAGCATATCAAACTTCGAGGACTGATCCGCCAGAGTATAAGACCCCCTACCCATAAATACCTCTTGAATATGAGTCACCCTGCAGGACTTAACATTTGAGGATCTCACAGCGACCCCCCTTGAAGGACTTCCCAAAAGAGCTGCTATATCATCGTCCAAACTATCCCGCCTAGAGGAAAAGCTAGTCGAGGAGGCATGTCGCACTCCTGGCGCCTGTGGAGGGGTCCGAACTGAGTGCCGAGTGGAATTGTGGGAGGAAACGGACCCTCCCCTTCTATAGTGAGGGGGCATCATCTTCTCGCGTAAGTTTTCACTCTTTTATTTCACGAGGAACTGCGCAAAAGCTGAAAAGTAATTTTTGCAATGAAAATCGGTGAATACTCTATCTAAAAATATTTTTCTTTTTCTAAAGAAGTTGTGACAAAATTCACTATGCATTTGTTCATATATATACTGTTGCCCACAAATCTAAGAATGAGCTCCCAAACTAGATTAATTACTAAGGCCACGTGTCCAGTAAAAAATCTATGGAAAGGGTAAAACCTCATGCATAAAGCCACCTCCTGCTACAAATTTTACTTGACCAGCAAGTTTATTTGGTAAACTTATCCTTAAGCATTAAATAAACAAATTAGATAATTATGGCTGTTAAATGGCTACTAACGGAAAAGAAAAGTAGAACAGGAAAGAAATGATTTATTTACTGGTAAGCCCCGAGAAGTCCTCGGAGAATGACCATACAGTACGAAAAAGGTCGAAAAACTAAGGAATTAAAAATTTACACTTATTAAAATAAAAAGCAAAAGATAAAAATTCTATACTATGCCCCCGTGGTTGATGGAGGCGGAGCGGGACGCGAAGGGGATGTCGCCTCAGCAAAGGTACTCATCGGAGCCAGACGTGAAATCGGTGAGAACATCCCCTCGGAGCCACTAAATCTCGGACTCGGACTACTTGTTGAATGTAGTGGAGAGGGTGCAGGAGAAGCCCGAGGAGATAACACACCCCCAAATCTACCCACAAGTACGCGGCAATCCTCGGAAGATGGCTTCTTCAGCTTACGGAGGTCAAAGGACTTGGTGAAGTCCACATCCGGCCGCAGTAAAGGCTTCGCCACTCTAGCACACTCCAAGTAGCCCCACAACATGTGACCAGTTAAAAGCTCGTGGGACGGCCTCTCGGAAAGTTTCGGTTGTTGTCTAAAGGTCTCTTGCTGAGCTAATTGGACCGCCGCATCAATTTTGGCTTGTACCGCCTCGGGAGAAAGAAACGTTGCCAACTTCCCCTCTGCCGACTCCGCCCTGTCAGTGACCTGACCCAACATCTCCTGAAGTTTCCTCTCCCTCTCCAAACCATCCGCTACCTCCTTCTCAAGAGCAACGATCCGAGCATTAAGAGTCCCCTCGGACTCCTTCCTTTCCTTCTCCGAAAGGACTACCCTGGCTGTTGCAGACTTCTCGGAGATTTCTATCTGCTTATATGCAGATTCCGTCTTTTCCAGGTTGTGGTGCAAGTCCTTGATTGTCTTCTCAGCCCTTTGCAGAGTGAATTCGAAGTCGGAGATCTTTGTAAGAAGCACTTCCTCCCTTGTTTGGCTCTCCTTATCCTTGAGCAGAAGAGGCGCCAATTGTGCTCGGAGTGCCTCCACCTCCTTCACGCTCTTCAACCTACGCTGCTCAACAGAAGCAACCGCTTCCCGAGTCTTTCCTACCTGCAAAAAGAAAAGCAAAAGAAAAGATTGTTAACATAGGGCATACAACACGAGGAAGCGAGTGCGAAAAAGAGAAGAGGAAACTTGAAACTTACCATCAACCCCATCCAGTTACGGCTGGTATACAGAAACTGATACCCCTCGGCAGGCGTGGAATTGGAGAAGGCAAAGAATTAAAGGAGCTCCCGATAAGCGTCCCCTATCGTCCAGGATGAAGACTGTCCCTCCGGGCCACGAGGAGGTATGGGCGTTTGAAAAGTATGCCTCCTCGGAGACAAAGTCACTGGAACATGATCCCTTGGAGGAGTAGTCCCCCGAGTTGGCGTCACCACCTCTGAGTCGGTAAACACCGCCCGAGGACCTCCAGCAGCTACAGATGTCCCCGCCTCCCCAATCAGTGAGCTCAAAAGCTCCACATTCACCTCCCTGTCTTCGGACAAAGGATCAAGCTCCCCGTGGGTGTCCTCCGAATCCCCCACTGAAGTTTCCGGACCAGGAACCTGAAACTACGCCAAAAAGTCTTCCTCTACAAGAAGAAACATACATGGGTAAGAAGACATAATGAAATTAGAAAAAAATTATACACAGAGGAAAAGATAGACAAAGAAGGTTTACCAAAAGGAGCAGACTCTTCAATCATCGGAGCCTTTCCCTTATCCACAGTACCTGCACCAGAAAAGAGAAGCACCAATATGTGATCTAGACTCTTCAAAAAATCTCAGAAAATCCTTCTAAACTATAAGCAAGAATTTACCGAGGGGAACAAACTTAGATACGACCTTCTCTAAGGACTCCAGAATTATCGGAGACATGGTCTTAGCTCCCCGAGGAGAATCGGGAGACGGATCCCGAGAAGATATGAACACCACCTCCGTAGCATCCCGGGCAGAACTCTCCCCGCCAGTCCTCGGAGAAACACCTTCCTCTAAAATCTTCGGAGAACTCCACACGTCGGACCCGAAGACTGGTACCAGAGCTAAACTCGAGTAAGGGCCCACCTGGCGTAGTGGAACAACATTTTGGATCACCCCCGCATCATCAATGTATAAAGGTGCGTGATCCTCGGGAGCTCTACCCATCTCCGAACCCGTGTACGTGCCTTCCGGAGCGTTAACCTCCTCCTCGTCATGATCACCCTCCTCTTGGGCGTCAAAAACACCGCTCGGAGCAGGTTCCATAGGGCCCGAGTGCGAATAATACTTCGCTAAAACATCCCCTGCACCACACAAGAACCAGTAGATACAGTTATAACTTATTCCTACGAGTAGAAAAAGGAACGAAAGCAAGAACAAAGCAGAGTACTTACGGAAAAGGACCAGTGCCTCGGGAGATAAGGACAGGAACTTCTTGACATTATCATCGGTAAAAATCACGTTATGGAGCCCGGATGTCTCGAACAACATCAAGAAATCCTCCGACTCCATTAGAAGCTGCTGTGAGATCACCGGGGACAAAACCACATCTTGATCCAAAGTGTGCACAAGAGACGCGCCTTCTCTCCAATCAAAAGGCATGTCCCATACACCTTCTGCTGGTTTCACAAAGAAGTACCTGTTCTTCCAAACACTGTGTGAACTTATTGAAGCATCCAAAATCCTCTTCGTGGAATGCCTGCTATTATCCCGATGACGGACGTGGTAGAATGGATATCCCCCGGGTGAAACCACTATGTCAAAAATGGAAAAAAGTGATCAACCCAAGTCCATTTACCTGACACCAGAAGACATAGATGCAGAGGGCGGTGAATCCATTCAGAACCATCTGACTCGGACTGATGTTGCACGCCTTAAACACTTCGCAGAAGAAGGGCGGCATAAATGAGCGCCACCCGTATCGCACCTGAGCGAAATAAACCGTCAACATCCCCGGAGGTGGATAACAGGCCCTCTGATCCTTCGTAGGGATTTGAAAAACCATATTCTTCTGAAAATCTCCAGTATTGGTGAACAGATCTAGCACCTGCTCACGAGTAGCGATACTTTGCACCTTCTCGACTTTTGCGAAAAAACGAGCAGCAGCGGCATTCTTTGATTTAGGAACCCTAGCTTTTTTAGCTGTGGCGCTACTCTCAGCAACAGTAGAGGTCTCCCTCTTTCGCTTATAAGTGATTACCCCCATTGGAACACCCCCCCATCCCCGCCTGAGAATCAATCGGGGCGGTAACGCCAGAAGTGGTAGAGGCGGCAAGGGGATCAATGTTGACGGAAGAAGCCATTGATGCAAAAAAGACAATGTTTATTCGAAAAGAAAAAAGAAGAACTACGCGTAAACTTACTAAAAGTTTGAAGTGCGAAAAAATAAAGATAAGGGGAGAAGACCTCCGCACGCCTATAGGCAGTACCCCCAGAGGTAATAAGGTACATTCTACATGATCCGTTTTTTAATAATTATAAATATTTGCACGTACCCCCTCGGAAAAACAGATACTTTGAAAGGAAAAAAGGAAAAAAGCTCCTCACCCCATGGAGGGTAGGAAATAAAATTTCCCTCGCCTCTACGAAGTTGATCGAAATTTGGGGTGGGGGGGGGGGGGGTGGGGGCTAATGTTAACTGTAAAAAATAAATACGGGATTAAAAGAAAATATTAGTCCTAAATATGAAAATTAATAAGCGGATAATACTATTGTTACGAGTACGTCCGATGAGATGTAACCACCTCCCACGAGGAGGCCCTCGGAGAGTTACAAATCTGCATGGTCACTGACCCAAAAGAAATATAAAGGAATACCCGAGGAGACAAAGCGTCCCATGGAAAGTCAACGATGAATAAAGAAAAGATATCCACGTGGCATCGTAAATATAACAACGCCCGATGAATCCACGCGACTCGGATATCCATCAAATGCGCCACGAGGGACCACAAAGGACCCCGAGTCCCATAAACTCACGGGAACACTTCTTTGCTGAAAACTCCTCAACACGAGACGCCCTCAGAACATCTTTCCCAAAATCGAATCTCAGAGCAAAAACAGATCCCCACACAAAAGTCATTGGGAAGCCAACCCGAGGACTTGGACAAGAAAATACCACTCCACGAAGGCTAAATCAAGCCCTCAGAAACTAAGTTAACTCCTCGGAGATCAAGTTAAAGCCCTCGGAGATCAAGACAAATCCTCGGAGACCACGCCAAACCACTCGGATACCAAATAAAAGACAAAAACACCCCTCGGAGACTAACATCCCAAAAATAGTCCCTCGGAGATCTCAGAGCTATCGGAAGAAGATCAGCCTAGTCAGCATCTAGTAGACCAAGAATATGTCTTATCTTATCTTTTTACTTTTACACATATTGCAACACCTGTACTTATTAAAACACATGCACAGCGACACCTGTACCTAATAAACTCTATATAAAGGGAGGTGACCCATTGAAGAGAGATAACTAGAATAACTTGAAGCAAATACAGAAACATAAAAGGAGTGAAATTCAGGGAATAAAGAAGAAAGATTCTCGTATCTTTATTATCCTTACACAATCAATACTTTCTGAACCTCGGGTAAAACGTTCCAACCCCTCAATTACTCCGTTAATTAGGTTATAATATCCAACCCATTAACAACGGTGTTTCTTCATGGTGACCTTGAAGAAGATATCTATATGAAGGAACGGGAAGGTTTCTTGGTTGAAGGTAACACTGCGCTTGTTTGCAAACTGAAGAAGTGTTTGTACGACTTTAAACAAGCTTCACGCCAATGGTACATGAAATTTAATGGTTTTATAAGTGCAAGTGCTGTAGCGAAATGTTGGTCCAACGTTATGGTAAATAATGTTAACCCAACATTGAGATTAACATCAAACATTGCACAATCGTTTTCATATTATAATATTTATTTTGCCTTTATTCACAAACTAATCTAGTTCTACAATTGTAGTTTATCTTGTTTATATTTCAGGATAATGCTAAATCAAGAGTCCAAGTAGTTTACTCATCAAAAGAAGGATATCTGGAAGACAAATGCGATGGAATTGCAAGATAAGGATGAAATAATTCTTGGTGATAAGTTGAATAAATTTCAAGATAAATATAGAATATTTTGGAACATTAGAAGTCTATCAAAAGAGGAGTTCGATCAAGATAATATATCTTCTATTGAAGAGGTAGAGTTCAAATAGGAAAGCGTCCAGATTCATCTAAAGATAAGGACGAAGAAGATGATAAGCTCAAGAACGAAATTAGAGATGATCTTGAAGATCTAATAGCAAAAAAAATGTGCACAACATGTCTTGGACTCCAAGGAACAATATATTATAAATAGACATGTTGGGCATAAAAACAAAGACACGAAGACTAGAGTAAAAATATCCCGAGAGGAAAATCTTATTATTGAGTGTCTTTGTCGTGTTTTACAGAGTTTTTACCTAACGAGGGAAAGCTATAATCTTTATAACTTGTAGTGAGTTAGGTTGTTAGGATTGATTTCCTTACTCAGTTTTTTTTTTTTTTTTGTAAAATCATTAATTCATTAGTGGTTATTTTGTAATGGGCTCGGCATATTATATTCATATAATCTGCTCAAAAGTTACCTATTGTGTTCTTTAAATTCCGCTGTGCACAATTTACTCTATCACGAATGGTAAGGCAACATTGAGTACTTCAATGTTGGGGTAACGTTCAACTTAACACAACGTGTGCTTTATACTCTGTCAGTAGGTGTTAGGACAACACTGAGTAAAATCAGTGTTGGCTCAACACTGGGCGTCAACACCAATGTTGAGTTACAAAAGTTGTACCAATCCTGATCCACACATTTTTAATTGGAGTCAGAGCCAAGCACCTATCTCACTGGTGTTTGGATTTGGTACAAAGGAATGGACAACATGAACTCCAACAACAACATGCTTAGACACAATGGAAATTCTAATCGTGTCTGTGTAGATCATGTTGATGATGAGACATGTGTCGAAGAAGAATCTGATGAACATGAACCAACATATGAGGAACTGCACACTACTACACTATCTGCTAAAGTGGATTGGTCAGAAAATATTTCATCCGAATGTTATGTCACCATCACTATTTAGCGTGTTCCTAACACTCAGACAGAAGCTCAAGAACATGAGATATTTTTTAATGAATGGAAGGATGATGTTATTGTTTCTAATTTTAAATGTTTAAATTATGTAATTAATGAGACTAACAATCCTACTAACTTTATCTGCTTTGGTGATTTTGTAGATTTGGATGAGGAATATTTATTTAAAGGAGAAATGGACCAAGAAAAAATAATGGATGAACTTAAAGTAATCTATCATGACTTGCTGATAGAGACAAATAAGATCTTCAAAAGAGAAAAAGCCCTCCTCAAGGAAAATGAGTTCCTGATTGAAACAGTCACTGAGCTTAAAAGAAATCTCACGAGAAAAGAGGCTCAACTAGAAAAGGTGCCAACAATCGAAGAAATTCAGACGTCAACGTTGACTGCTAATGTGGACTGGACAGACTGTGTTAGGATAGATTGTCAAGCCAGCACCGTGATTCAGTGTTTGCCTAACACTCAGACAACAACACCTACCCAAGAGATCTTCTTTACTGATTGGGATGATGACACTAGTGTTTCTGATTCTATATGCTTATTTACTAAAATTCACGAGTTTGATAACCATGATAACCTTCATTTTTTCATGATTTTGCAGATTTGGAAGATGATTATGTTGTTGGAAGAAAATTGAATTAAGAAGAGTTTCTTGAAGAACTAAATATCATCTACCAAGATTTGCTAAAGGAGAAGAACAGGTTGAGTAGAAATGAGAAGGCTACTGAAGATAATGAAAGTTGGAAGGTTACAATCGTTTAACTTGAGGTTAGTGTGACCAGAAAATGTAACATCTTAGCTAGCAATTGCCAAACATGACATTGCCAAATGGATTATAGGTACATCTAAACTTCATGAAGTGTTATGCCTAGGCAATGATGGTAATTCTAGTTTAGAATACCAAAGTCAAGTTTCTCACTCCTCTAATTCAGTTGAATCTATTATTCCTGTTTTTGTAAAAGCAAAGGTATTTTCTAGAAAATCTAAGCAAATGACCTATATTTGTCAATACTCTTTTCAATCTGGACACCTTAAATCATACTGTTATAAATATAGAAGTCTCTTGAAAAGAAAATAGTTGAACAGAATAAGGATTCAGACTGTGTTGATACTGGTGTCAAGCCAACACTAGGATTCGACGTTGTCTCAACATTCGGTTCTAACATTGCTAAACAGAATGACAAAATGAGGAACAACAGACTTTGGGCAACTAAAATTATGAATATTTGTAATTTTGTATTTTTTGTTGTGAATTCTAATCTTACAGGTAAGTGGTACATTAATAGCGGATGTTCTAGGCGCCTGACTAGATGCAAATCTTGTAATACCCAACCTTGTTAATAAACTCTCATTCTTAAGATTTATATTAGTGACACATAAATAAAAATTAATTAGTATACTTGTTATTTAAGTATATAGTTTTATTATGAATAGTTGGTAAATTTCAATCTTGATTTGAAAAGTCATGACAAAAAAGAACATTGTGATGAAGTTATTTTTATTTTTTTCGTTATCATCAGATTAAATTAGTTAAATTAATTTTTTGTATCAATTGCCAATCAATATATATATATATATATATATATATATATATATATATATATATGACGTAGCGGAAGCTTATAGGAAAGATTGGAACGACACACGAAAATCAAAAGCTTGTTGATTCACGAAAAATACCAAGAAATTTGATGCAAAAAGAGAGAAACTCTCAAAAACTTTATTCAATAATCAACTGACTGTCTTCTTAGAGACAACAATAATTAATTTCAAAGAAGTTTTTATTTAATTGAGCTAAAAAAGACTACAAGTTAGTGTACAACGTGAATATAAGTTGTACCATTAAATTTAGGCAAAAATGTCAAAAATACCCATTATCTTTTGCCAACTTTATTTTTTGCCCGTTATCTTTTTAAGCTGCCGAAAATGCCCACTATCTTTGCCAAAAATGTCTGATTCACTGTTTGGCGCCTAGTGGCAGCCATGTCATCAAATATTGGCATATGTGGCCAAAATGTGGTTGTCATGTCATAAAATGTATAATTATTAATTATCTTTATTATATAAATTATAAAAACTCATTTATAATTCTATTTTAAAATTTAAAATTTTTAATAACTATTTTTAAAAAAAAATAGAAAATATAAAAAGTTAAATCTTTATAATTAACTTTATTATTTAAATTTTATTAAATTACTCTATAATATATCCTTTTAACATAATAAACTTTATTCATTTAAAGTATAAAACTTTATATATAAATCTAATTTCAATTACTTAATTTTTTAAGAATTAAAAAACTTAAAAAAAAAAGAAAAATGAAAAAAAAAAATGAACAGTCGTCACTTTTGTCTGCCCCCCCCCCACCCCCACCCCCACCCCCCAACGCCCACCACCACCACCTCCACCTGCACCGCAGCAGCATCACACCACCACCACCACCACCACCTCCAATTGCACCCGTCGCCGCAACACATCAACCCCACCACCACCACCTCCACCTGCATCGCCGCCGCAGCCGCACATCAACACCACCACCACCACTATCTCCACCTGCACCGCCGCATCACATCACCACCACCACAACCTCCAATTGCACCGTCGTCGCCACAGCACATCAACACCACCCCCACCACGACTGGTGTGTGTGGGGGTGGGCAATGGGGTGGGGCGGGGCGGGGTTGGGTTGGGTGGGGATGGGTGGGGTGGGGTGGGGTGGGGGGGTGGGGGGTTGCTGGGTTTTGGTTGTGGGGGGGGGGGGGGGGGGGCTGGGGAGTGATGACTGATAATTTCTCTTTTTAAATTTTTTTTTTTTGAATAAATTGGGTTTAAATTTAATAAAAATCTAGGTGTACTAAATTAATTACACGTGGAGGTGCGATTTTGCCACGTTAGACGCGATTTATCAATTTGGCGGATGAACAGTAAATCGGGCATTTTTGGCAAAGATAGTGGGCATTTTCAGCTGCTTAAAAAGATAACGGGCAAAAAGTAAAGTTGACAAAAGATAATGGGCATTTTTGACATTTTTGCCTTAGATTTATATAAAATATTCATAAAAAATACGTCAAACTTATTTAAAAACAAACACCCTCAAACAATTTCATTTTAAGAAATTTCAAATAAGATGGGAACGAAATATTTGGTTCCCATTTACAATATGGGAACCAAGTATTTCGTTTTTGTCGGCTTGAAATTCATGGTTTCCATAGATGGAAACCAAAAATTTGGTTTCCATCTCAGTGCCTATAAAAAGTCGTCACGCCACATTTTGAGTGTCATGTGTTGTGGCCCTCCATGTAGGAACCATAAACTTGGTTCTCATTTAGCATTGGGAACTAAATATTCGTTTCTCATTTAGTAAATGGGAGCCGAATTTATGGTTGCCACAACATCGCAACCATACTTTCCGGAACGGAATATGGGAACCATATTTTCGTATTCCAATAGCAAATGGGAACGAAAATTACAATATTAGATACGAAAAAATTGGCTCCCATGTTTTATGTTTTGCTGTAGTATAGTTTTGTTTGAAATTAATTTAGACGTAATTATGAAAATTAAGAATTTGTTATCCAAAAAAGAGATGTACAAGATTCTTTAGTACAATCAGATCAATTGTATTTATCTCATACGCATGGAAATAAATGGTGCGAAATCTGATTGTAAAACAGTATTCCCCATATTATGCATAATGTTTTCTTTAATAACGTATACATCTAATTATAATATATTAGTTCGAATTTTGCAGGGGTAAAAGAGACATTTTGAATAATTTTGTATTATTTTGCTTTATAATTAGGAGATTTGCTCAAAAGAAAATGACACTTGTACCACCTAAGATAAACCTTGTTGCGCAACCTTTTGTTGGAAACTTCTAAATTACAAAACGGCACCACTTAAAGTTTACAAGGTTAAGCCAAATATAATATACTAAATTTTATAACTAAGGATAAATTCCTGCCAGAAACTTTTCACACTCATATAGAATAATCTCTTAAGCTTAATATTCTATGCTCATATGAATATGAATAGTATGCTTACAAAAGTGTCCACTATTTTGAATTAGGTGAGCAGAATACAAAAAATAATATTCCAGAAGTTGCAGCAATAGCGTGTAATTCACAAGCAAAAACATCCAGTTAAATCATTAAATGCAGCAAGCACAACTATCTCAAATGCCGTTACAAAGTATCAAAATATTAGTACTTTGATAAATGTACAGTTCCAATCTGCATCTCATAATGCAGTTTGAAGAACAAACAGAGAAACCAAAAGAAGAGAAATGACAGCATGAAGACCACTCCACAATACCTTTTACCCAATCGTATCTAATAACTGACTAGGAATTGAAAGGTGAATATTATCAGCAAGAAAGCAGCATAAATAAATTTACATAAACAAATATGAGCGCAAGCACCTGGCAAAAACAGAACAAATAATCACGACTGATCCAGCCTGTATCTTCTACAAAGGAATGGAAGCCACCAAATCAATTTAGTGTCTTCTCACATCTTCTGATGGCATTTGGACATAAGGGTTCGTAGTGTTGATATTTCCGGAAGCTTCTTTGATATCAAGGGACGTTACAGCACTAAAATCGAGATTTTCAGTAACTTGTGGAATCGCACCTTGGGGAATTGTTGGAGTAGGGGAGAGTGAAGGCATTGTGTCCAAGGGTTGCAGATTTGTGACTGTAGTTATCTTGATGGGGTAGACTTCTGTGACCTCTTCATTGCCTTCATCCAAGTATACCACATCCTGCATCGTGAGCTGGTGATACTCGACTATCTCCCTCAAAAAACGGTTCTCTCGCGCATAGACTGAATTCTCTTGAGCAAGTCGAGCTTTCTCTGCCAAAAGTGATTCGAGCTGAAGCCTTATCTGTGGAGAAATATGGACATGACTTAAAAAATTTATATCAACAGAAAAGTTCGCACTAGGTAAAGAAAGACCAAAGATGGTGAAAGCATTCTTTTATTTATTAGCATATCTTGAAAATATTGCCAAGAAAGGTGCATGTATTCAGAGCCAAGTTGCAGATGTGATGAGCTAATGCCTCAATAAATAGTAATGGACAAGCATTGACCCAACAACAAAAATCTCGAACTTGTAAAGTTACAAGAAAAGGAAACAGGATTGCCCCTCTGCCATTTCTGGATCTGTGAAATCTATTTTCCTCCAAGTTCCTGTTTTTTTGACGACAAAACATTTTGTACATCAAACATTGATACACGGGCTCGACTATGACGGTGGAAGCTGCAGAAAACAACCAAAGTGCGCAAGAATACAAATACAAATGATTAGTAAGTTAGGTGTTGATGTAGGAACACAACTGATTAACAGTATACAGAAAATGGGATAAATAGATTATTCGTGGCTCTAGGGGGGTATAACATGCATCCCAACTTTCAGTTGGCGAATATATGCCAAGTAAGATGGATAATATTGTCTACATGTTAAAGCATAAATCTCTACGCCGTGATTACTTGAACTGTGAGGACAATTGAATGAGAAGTTTTGGGCATTTCAGCAGAAGCTACAATGCCAGGAAGTTTGTCGAAACTAGCTCCTACAGCGAACCCATTGGACGAACATAGGAAGGGAAGTTATCCCAAAGCTCAAGCTTCTGAAGTTTAAGCAAGGAGCCAACCCTACGACTAAGTAGGAGAGTAATAAATGTACAGAACATAAGCAGATGGAGCATATATCTTATGTTGAGTTGCTCATGTGTAGTCAGTACAACGTCTCATGGAAAATGTAGAAGAGCATTCAGAAAAACCAAAGAATCTAGCTTTCTCCATTTTCACATCATGTATATTATATTATCTCATATTCCTTCCCTCACCCACATCCCCCTCTTCAAAAGATAAGAGAAATAATTATAAAAAACAAATTGATGGGTATTACTGCTAGGGTACAGAGCAAAAACATAAGGAGAGGGAAGTGGTAATTATTTTACCAAATCATCATCCTCTGGGTTGTCTCCCTTGTCACGGCCGTCCCTTAAGATTCTATTTTCTTCTTCCAGCTGCGCACAGCGCTCCTTTGCAAAGGCCATGTCAGCTTTGACTGTCTTCAGCTCTCGCAGAAGAAGCTTTGCTTTTGCAGCCATTGCCATTGCAACCTGGTTTAGAACAATCACCTTATAAGACTCTCATCACTAACATGACATGGAAAAACAACGTAAAATGCAGCCATACATTGGCCATTTTGGCAGTTAGCTAAAATGCTTTCCTTACGAAAACAGTCAGTTCAATTCTTCCTTCACCAATAGAAGATGAAGTGTGGCGAAACGTAGTCCAGTAAATTCTTAGTTTCACCAAGAGAATATGAAGTGCGGCGAATCATAGTCTACTGAAATTTTTCGTCTCACCAATATAAAACATGAAGTGTGGCGAGGCTTAGCAAACAGACAGGAAGCTATTATCGAGACAAATGTCAAAGAATGCCAGCTAATTTTGGGTTTATAAATTAAGAAAACCAAAGCCATTCTTTGTAGAGATATGACGGAAATTAAGAAGAAAAAAGAACAAAAAGCACGAGCAACCATCATTACAGAATTCACATTTATAATAGAAGGAAAGTGGTATAAACTAAAAAATAGCTTGGCAGAGAAGTCACGAATACACAAGGTTGTATAATGGGGGGATATCGGTTCATCAGTAGCAATGTGAGCTCAAAAATAACATGCTCAATAAGAGAGTGAAGTACAATAAACTCCTCTTGAATGCATCATTTACTTCCCTAGTTTGCACGCTATTCGAATCGCAAAACAGCATATAGAATGTCAAATGCAATAAGATATAACAAAGTCAACTGTACAACGTAGTTGATCTTTATATCATTCTTGTACTCAATTGTAATAGCATCCCTGTCTGGAAATCTTAATAAATAAAAAATAAAAAATAAAAAAAGGCATCAATAACAAATCATTTTACAACAATAACATTACTTTTGCTAGTTAAACAAAATACTAGACCTAGATGAGCTTATTATGCACATTATTTTGGAGGTGACTTTATTTCTCAAACAGAAGCTGAAGTGAGAGCTGTGGGATCACATTGCTTAGATAAGGACTAAATGTAGCTAGGAAAAACGAGAACTGAGACATAATGCAAAAACTAACTGTTTCTACTTTTACTGCAGCACAGTTGCCACATTACGTTGCAAAAACCTTCAGTTGTAACAAAGACTAGTTTTTGTCACACATATAATAGCTGTAGAAGAACAAAGACAAAGGCACCACATGAAATAAACTGCGTGAAACACCCATGCAACACAGTTGCCACCTTACGTCGCGAGATGCCTTTAATTGTGTTTCCAAATCAGTGTGTGTCTGCGGCTGTACCCGAGTCTGAGTCATGGGATCTTGGCGCAAACCATCAAAACTCGAAGCCTGGTTCTGCGACAAAGAGCTACCACTCTTCTTTCTTATTTGAATTTTACGAGTCTCTTGAATTATGTCTGCCGTGCGGTTTTCCACAGCTGTAATACCCCCCTGTAAAAGGCACAGTGCAGCAATGAATATTGTACAATAAATGAACAGGAAGAGCAACTCTACAGACAAATAATACATTTCTACGTATATGCACCCAAAAGGTAAAATGTACATAATTACAACATTCCGAAAACTGTTTGCTTCGCCCCCCCCCCCCCCCCCCCCCCCAACCCCCCAAACCCCCCTAACTACAGGATTAGAAATTCAGATATCCTAAAAGCTAAATCATAGATATTATTTGTATGCCTACCCAAAATGAAAGAAAAGGATAATAGGCACCTCCACTTTTGAAGTTACAAGATCCACACATCATGCACTAAAATGTGTACACACCATCCCACTACCCCATAATCAATCCAACTACCAGCTAGAGACTCCCACTTGCTTTTTGACTCATCTAATGACGATATTTTATCTTGCTCATACAGAGCTTACTATCAATGTTGTGACACAAGTTTCCATAGCACGGTAGACCTATCTTGCAATATAATTCTGAATGTTGGACTTGTAATTAACATTTTTCTCAAAATATGAGTGTAGTTGAAATGCACGTGTTGCTTCAGATGTGCAGTAACACGAGAGCGGATAGGGGCAAAAAAAAGATATCGGACCAAGTTATAGCACTCTGAAGATAAGATTCGAGAGAATCACTCATGACAGATCACTGTAGACTTAAAAAAATGCACTGGTACTATGTGTGAAACTCTTAACTAAGATAAACATATAGAGAAAGAGGACAACTTGAGGAAAATGTTGATGGAGGTCATAATGCTCACAAGATTAAAGGAATATTTTCTATTCTAGGGAAACGAGTAAAAGAGTTCATGTGTCAAACTAGACAAGAACATCGTTTGGTTCATATAAGCTACCCTAAGTATTAGGGATTACAAGCTTGGAATTATTGATGTTCAACCATCAATCAATGGGTATTCAAGTGCAAAGGACATAATCTGTTCATCATCCAGAAGACAACAGCACTGCTCGCTATAAACTATGGTTTTCCTAAACTGTTGACTGTAGCGGAGAAGTAAACAAGAATCAAAATCTCTCATTGGTCTGAGAATAATCATTACAGTGGTGATAAAACCAGCAGCACCCTGATTAATAAATTTGGTAAGATCTGCAAGATGGTATCTATTTTCTGATTATGATTTGATCAGGTAGCAAAAATATGATCAGTAAGAAATATGTGTGTCTTCAATATACTGAGAGCAGCAGAGCACCTATAAAATGTTCAAAGTCCCCCAACCTTTAAGAAAAAAATAATAAATAGATGTCCTACCTCAAGGGCATTCCCAATGGTGCCACCAATGTAATTAAGGGATGAGGCAATGGCATCAAGTCTTTTCTGTAACGATGGGTTTTCTGGCTTTCGGGGGCTTTCAGAAGACCCCTGTGTATTATAATACTGCCAAAAAAAATGAATTAAGTCATATCTTAGGCAGAAGTTTCTGATACCAAACAGTACCTTTCACAACACAGTCAGACAAAAGAAGGTAAAGAAGCAAGCAAAGTATGGAATACCACATCATCAATTTAAAAGATGATTTTTTTTGCCAACAAACCATTAGGAGGGTCAACAATAAAGAACATTAGGAGAACTGAACTTGGGCGGCGTTTGGGAGTAAAACGATATGAAGAAAAAAAAAAGTTAAACAGAAACTATTAGTCCAATTCCTTGTTTCCGCAAAACGGCTTGTGTTAGCATTTAAAACTGGTTTAGTACTGCAAACAATTAGCGATTTCGAACCTGATCCTTTTTGGCTCTATCAGATGGCTGACGTGCTGGTCCTCCTAGTACGTCATGTGCTTGAGCTGCATTGTCATCATCAATAATCGCTTTAGCTTTCCGAGCCAGCACACCCCAGAATCCTTGCTTAGATTCATCCATGTCTTTTTTTGGCATATGCCTATAGATAGAAGAATCCTATATTCAAGAATGTAATTATATAAGAAGTGCAGAACCTAGAAGACCATCATAATGCAAGTATTTTTGCGATGGCTAAAATAATATACATGTCAAACACTAAGTCCCCAACTCTTGCACAAACTGCTGAGAATTGTTTGTTAAGAAGTGAGCATAACCATTCAATTACATACATTCCCTTCTACGATTGGATATTGTTAATATTTCCTCTACATCAGAGAAATACCTAAAGTGATATGTAATAAAACCTAGCAATTCCTCAGTCAAAACACACATATACACAACAGCCAGACTCACACATACACACACTCACAAATAGACATAACAACTAAATTCTTTTCTCAGGAATCTGGATTGTTTTCTTGCATATAAATTACATATACAAACTTACATAAAGAGAGCGCCTTACAATAAATACCTGATTAGAGTATTATTTGCGTGAATAAAATGTTATGCCAGCTATATCTTATTCCTTAATCCTTCCGCATAGGGATTTGTGTAAACTAATAATTCATTTTTGATTGATTGTCCTGTGCACTTGACTTGAGCAAATAGAGGAGGTACTGAATCGAATCTAGTAAAGAAATGAAATGAAATGAAGTAGCGAGAGTGCAATCGACCAAGGCATTGTTGTTATACCTATACCTATACCTAATTGAGATTTGAACATACCTGAGCGGCAGAGGGAGGAGTGGAGAGGCGAGGAGAGGAGAGAGCTGATTGTTCATAAGCCGACGACAGAGACGAATCTCGATACGCCGCCGATGCTCTTATTGCTTTTGTCGCTAGTGATGAACCATCGGCCGGCGCCGGTGGCGTAGGGGCGGCGTCAAAATTGAAGTCACCCCTCCCTACTTGCTGCCTCCTCCTGTAAGCCATCGATCAATCAATGGACCACTAATTCTTCCACCACCACGAATCGATGTCCGAATTTCAATTCGATTAATATTAGGGCTTTTTTTTTTATTATTTTCCTCCAACAATTCCTCTTCTCATGGATTCAGAGAGATATGCAGTAATGAAGGAACTCCGGCATCAGCATTTAATGTTTTATTTAATTAAATAATAACAAATAGTTTTCTGATAAATTAGATAGATAGATAGATAGATCTGTCGAGATAGTTAATTAAATGTTAGAAAGTCCAACATTGGATTCAACTTCTATTTTTGTACATTTAAAAACATCTTGTGCTAATTGTCATTTTGTGATATATGGGAAAAATAGGAAATCAGAAGCTCATAGTTAGTGATCTTTCACATAATAAAGAATTCTAGGTTTTTCTGGCATTCAAGAAACAGTAAATGAGTCATACTCAGGAATCGGTAAATAGTCCAGATGAGACAGCATCATATGCCAAAGTGGCAACAGATGAAGAGTTGCATACTGGTTTTAAGTTAGGAAATGGTTTAACTGGGTGGTTGACTGACTGCCCAAGTCTTTACTATTATATCGTCGTGTCAAATAAAATTTCGTCTACACTATTAGTGCTCGTTTCGTTGCAAGAGACACTAATATGCCTCTTCTTATTAGTGTCTATAAAAATCCTTATTATTCAAGATTTAACAACTTTGGTTGGTCAGTTTGTACGCTTCTTTCACTTGTGGGCCTCGCGTACTTTGGTTGCTAGTATATTTACCATGTTTAACTCATATTATAATTAAAATCCCTATTTAATCATTTAACTTATACTCTCAAATTAGTGTGCATATGTAGAGAAGTTAAACCAGAAATTTGTTTCCCTTCTCTCTCAACGTCTCTCTCAACTCCGAAACCGCCATGAAGGTTAGCGGTGAATAAATCGTGGACGACTACCATCAAAGGCTTCAACTAGTTGCTCCAACAATTTCTTACATAGAGGTTGGGATCTTGAGTAACAAGAAACGATTCATGCAAAATAACAGTACTTATATGAAGAAAAAAACATTGTACAAGTGGCTTTACAAATCACTAGGTATTGCACTAGAATAGAATCATATCCATTAAACGGAAAATTAATAGAATAAAACTAGAGTACATTACTGATAATCATAAGACAAGACTAATTAATCGACTTGACTCTCCCCTAACAAATGCAACATTTACTAAGTTCTTACAACAAATTAATTGAAAATCAACTACATCACAAATCCACCGTCCAAATGTAGTTTCAAACAGGAGGGCCATTGCACAAGCCAATAAAGAACATTGACAAGCCTTGGAATCGATGAGGTAGTTTCAACATAATCTCCGAACGTACATATTCCCCATTCTAAGAAATTTCAAGCAATTCCAAGTTACCGGGAGGCTTGTAATCTCCATTACTATCGAAGCAGTATAAAACTGAGTTAAAAGGCGATTTTATCGCACAATTTTGGGAGAAAATAGGTTCAGAAATGAGGCTATTCCATGATTCACAAACACATTTATCGAAAATTATGAAAAATATTTCAGGTAATATATCGATTGGAAGCTTCGAAATGAAACATTTATCGCTTACCATGTCCCCTACTGATTGTTGATCTTTCACATATTTTACACTACTCGCCATTGTGAGTGTGTGTTTGTACAACAATTTTACACACACCAAGGGTTTTTCTTCTTTCCAAAATATATATATATATATATATATGTGTGTGTGTGTGTGTGTGTGTGTGTGTGTGTGTGTGTGTGTGTGTGTGTGTGTGTGTGTATAAATATATATTCAATGCTCAGTCCAAGTTTCAGCATCATGGAGATCCTGTAACCGAAGGTGTTGGGCTCATCCAGACTGAAACCAGAGGTTAAAAGGGCAATCTCGAACAACAACATAACCAAGTCCTTCAAAGACTTGTGATTCTTGTAAGCATCAACTCTTTTTCTCAACTCCTCCATGATAGGAGTTAAATAATTCACAAACTGAAAAATATGTGTTCGTATAGTGTATTTTTATTTGTAGTTTATGGCATAAAGAGTAATACACCTACATACATATATGTATATATATATATATATATAAATTTACATTAAGAAGAGCCAACCCGTAATCAGTAATGACACGTACACGAGTCTTCTAATATACGCACTTCATTACCAATCTAATCCAACCTTCTCTGGTATGCATTGAAGAACAAACTCGTGTCCAAGATAAGCTATGTTCCGTATGCATATCAAATATGAAAGTGCAAGTATTCTGGTAATGTAGATGGTCAATGTTAGAGTAACATTGTCTGTCAGAATCTGTTTTACAATCTTGTTTTTGAGTATCTTAATTATTGTTTTGCCTTATTCACTCGACTAATCTAGTTCCACAGTTGTGATTGTCTTTGGTTATTATTCAGGAAATAAACTTGTCATAGGTCGATCATTCAAAGTTTCCATAAAGAGAAATTTCCTTAATTAAAGCTAACCGCTCAACATATAAGAAAAGAAGAGTTCGAGTACAACTAAGAAACATCCAAGTTGAGTTTCATTTGAAGAATGTATCTTTTCTAAGTTAGTTTACTAACAAATGAACTATTATTCAAGAAGAACGCCGATAACAAGGAAGATGAGTCCGACAAGGAAATTGAAAGAGTTACCAACCGTGTACAACACACCTTGGAGTCCAAGCTAAGAACCTATATATATATGTGTGAAGTACATCAAGACAAAGATAAGACAAGAGCTAATAAATCCAAGAGATTAATTCATGAGTTGTCGAGTGTTGTCTTGCTTTTGCAAAGTTTGTGAGTTGTTTAATTAGTTCTAGATTTAGAATTGAGAGAATAATTCTTGTCTGCTTTGTTGAGTTCGAGCAATTCAAGAGTGAGGAGCTTGAGAGTTGTAAGAAACATATTTTGATAAACCCTTGTGGTATTTTGCCTACGGCTCAGAAGTTAATATTAATATATTTACTTCTTACATTTTGTGTTGTCTAAATTCTGCTGCATTGTTAGTCTGAACGTTGTTAAAGTAACATTGAGAAGTTAACAACGAACGCGTATCAACCGATCCACAATTTCAATTGGTATCAAGAGCCAAGCACCAACTTCACCGGTGTTTAGCATTGATAGGACAAGATGGACAATTCCAACCTCAATACCAGCAGATTGCCAGTGTCGAAAGGACCAAACAATTATGCATATTGGAAGATCAGACTCAGGGTCCACATCAAATCCATTGACTTGAGAGCATGGGAATCAGTTTTGGAAGGCTACACCATCCCTTATTTACCAAGAGATGGAGATTCTGATCTAGTAACCCAAAGGACAATGGACAAGTCACCAGATGAATTGTCGAGTAAATAGATCAGATCCGGATGCGGCTGTTGCCAATGAGATTGCTCTCTACAACTTCAATGAAAAGGCTCTCAATGCTATTTTTAGCTGGGTAGGTAATCATATGTTTAAACTTATTCAAAATTGCACGACAGCTAAATCTGCATGGAACATTCTTGAATTACATTGTGAGGGAGATGTGGTTGTGAGGGACTCTGAACATAGGAAGTTTCTTCAAGATTTTGAAAAAATAGTGATGGGTGAAGATTAAAGCATTGATAGCTATTTTGAGAAACTCCTTGATATTGCTAACCAATGTCAAAACCTAGGATTTGTTATTTCTAATCAAACCATGGTTTAAAAAGCCTTCAGATCCCTGGGGACTAAATTCACTATCAAAAGAATAGCTATGAATGAGTCTAAAGATATTGCAAATATGAATTTTTAAACCTTAATGAACACTTTGAAAGAATTTGAGCTAGAATTTCTATGTAAGTCTAGTAAGCAATCTGCTTTAGCCCTACTTAGAACTGGTTCAGATAATGTAGGAAGTGATGATGATGAGTATGAATTGATCTCCTCTAACTATGGTAACATTACCAAGAAGTTTAGCAAATTAGGTTACAAAGATAAAGGTAAAGAGAAGCAATCTGGTAATGCTAGTCTTGGTTAAAAGAAGCTACCCCCTAAATTCATAAAGTACATGGCATCAAAGAGCACTCCTCAAGATGCTGAAAAACTAAAATATGTCCAGTGCTATGAATGTAAAGGGTTTGGTCATTTTAAACATGAATGTGCTAACATCCTCCGAGTAAGAGGGAACTCTCATTGGGTTTATGTAGATGATTTTGATGAAGCTGATTTCAACTCTGGATCAAGTGCTGATGAACACTCAAAAGAAATCAACATTGATGCGCTCTACACTCAGATTAACTGGTCAAGAGAAGACTCTAGGAACTGCAATGGTCCACAATGTTACTCTAATAGTGAGGAACCAACAATAGCACATGAGATTTTCTTTGGAAATTGGGACAACAATGACTTAAAGGTTAATTCTAATTTTTACTCTGAGTCTGATGATACTAACTTTGATTGTTTTCATGGTTCAGTTGATCTGGAGGAGAAATACTGCTTGGGAGGAGAACAGTCTCATAAGGAAATCATAGAAGATCTTGACTCTACATTCATCAAACTTTAAAGAGAAATATTATGCTCATCAAAAGTAATAAAGCCCTGAAATTTGATATTGAGTGTTTGAAGAACATGATGAAACTCTATGAAAGAGATCTTGACAGAACAAGAGATGAGCTGAGAGAGGTGATTTAGCAATAGATCGTTTTATATATATCTGAGTTTCGGTTACAAGTGAATAATCTGTAGATACAACGAGTCTATCTCAAATCAGGCCTACACTACGTATCTCGTGTAGACTTGGTCTGGAACACCTCGAACCTACGCCTTGATGCTTGGATAGGAGTGGAATATCGGTAACTCAATCGAATGGACGTCGGTGATTCTATTCGATGTGATATCGAGGATGACCCCCGATCTGATGTCGGTGATGAGCTGGTGTGACGAGTCAGAGGTGCACGTGATAATCCCGATATCGAATAAGATATTGAAAGGGATATCGGGGATGTATTTCGATCTGAGGCGTGGTAGCTGAGGGATAATTATTTCTTATTTTGGGATCCGGGCACCGCGTATTTATTGGCCTCGGGATCCGGGGACCACAGTAACATATCGGTGATTATTACCGACATGACATCGAATATGATCCTCGATATAGTCCAATATGGGTCTGGTTTGGGCTTGGCCCAATATGCGGGAAATGCCCATATCATGTAGCCCCCCAATTTGAGGATTCTTATCTTAGAGATAAGAATTCGCAAATTTAATTTTAAATTTTTGGGTTACCTGTACTCTTCGTCCCGCCAGTTCAAATGACGGAGATCAAATTTGCGGAGAATGCACCTGTGATGAACTTCAATTAGTCTCCCAATGCAGTGGACGCATAGTTTGAGGTCCTCGTTTGAATTCTAGTTCTCTTGGTATTTGGGTTCCTTGAAAATTGTGATGGGGTTGCCGGGGCAGTTGTTATACTCTCGTGGCTCTTTGCGTATTAGAGTAGGATGTCGGGTTTCATGTTCGATATGATGTGAAATGCATATTCGATATGATTTCGATGTAGTTGAGGCGTCTGTTTATGGGTAGGGTGATCTCCCTTGTGCGCTTGTCCGTCCCCATGTCATTTATCTATATCGAATATGAATACCGATGTGAGATTGAAACTGTGTTTCGATCTAGTACCTCCGATGTTTATAAATAGGCTGTCAGGAAAGTGAAAATCCACTTTTGGCTCTTAGCGGAATTTCGTTGTTCCTTCGAAAAACACGTCGAATTTGACTTTCGATATAGATTTTGACCTCGGTTTCGATATCTTCCATTGACTTTCATTTTCGATATCGAATTCGATACCTTTTCTGATATCAAGTTCGATCTTGAATTTCCTTCTTTAGCGCGTTAATATGTCGTTTGCCGAGGACAGTGTTGGCGCAGGCTTGCCCGATATGAATTTCGAAGAGGGTGGAACGGAATACTCCGAAAATGAGATGTTTGGTCCTGAACAACTGACTGGTGAACAGGGCGGTGCTGCATTTTCTGCTCCGCCCGAAGCTGCCGGCTCTAACGTGGGCGAATGGGGCTTTGAAGTCAGCCCCTCGAAATATAAGACCTCTGAGAAGTACGAGGACATGGTGTCTCATGTCCCTCATCATGCTGGTTATTACTCAGATGAGTATAACATTCCCGGGGGGTATAAGGTCATATTCCCCAGTGCCGATCAACGAATGCATACCCCACCAAAAGACTGCATTACTGTCCATGCCAAGCACTTCAAGAACGGGCTGCGCTTCTCGATTGATCCTGCGGTTAGTGCTATCATAGCGAGCATCGGGGTCTGCTTGGGACAACTATCCCTCAATTCTCTGGGGTACATTGTAGCCTTCATTTGTGTTATGAGGGCGTTGGGTGCCCCTTGTGGAGCTAACGAGTTCTGGGAGCTCTTTAGTGTCATGGTCAACAAAAAGGGTGGTGATAGGGGGTTCTTCTGTGTGCGAGCCCAGGCGGGGCTTAGGTTCGTGCAATATACTCAAACTAGCTATGGATTTGGAAATAAGTGCGAGTATATGTACATCCAGGAGAGGACGGCTGGTGAGTTTGATGCGCTTTCTAGCGTGTGGTGTGAAGACACCAAATATGAGAGACAAGCCATTGTCGGGCCTACTGCACATAGCCTCGAGTTTCTGAGGAAGTTGATTAACCATCCATATGACGGTACCCTGCTTTGTAGTGACGTAGTTTTGCTAGCAAGTGGGATATCTCCCGTGCGGTATAACGGTCCCTCTACGCTTGGTAAGTGTTATATTTTTGGAAGTTGATATTTTCCCCTCGATTTATTTCTTGATCCTCTATTTTGTGTATTTCACAGCCGAGCTGATGGAGTATTGTAGTCTGGATGCGATAGCGGGACGTAGACAGCTGGGGGTCGAAGCCGCTACAGATGACGCACCTCCACTCGTGAAGAAGAGGGGTTGTGAGGGCGTGCGCAGGAATGCGAAGAAATCTGTTCCCTCCTCGAGTGAAAATACTGCCGGGGTGGGTAGTGCTTCGCAATCTCATCCTGATGCTGATGTTGGGATGTCCATGGGGCGAAAGAGAAAGAAGGGAGAGGGCTGTTCAAGTGGGGATCACAGTGGTCTCTTCCGCTCTGTAGGTAGTCTTTGTGCCATTGAATGTGTATTTCCTTTGGGTTTTCATTGCACTGACCGATCGACCCCTTACTGTGGATGTGCAGGTAGCAGGTTTTTTGAAAGGTTTCCTGGCGATGGCCGTTAAGGGCCAATCGGATCACGCCGAGTTGCTCCGAGTTACCAATGGTTTGCTCGAGAAATTGGGCGAATACGATCCTGTTGCTGCCGTACAGCTCCAGCATGAGAGAGACGAGGCCATGGATATATTGAAGGCCAACGAGAGTAATGTGGGAGGCCTGTTGAATGATAATAAAAGGTTGATCGCAGAGCTCGATGAGTCTCGGCTTATCGCTGGTCAAGAAGCATCTCGACGAGAGGCACTTGAAGCTGAGGTCGCTATTCTGAAGGACCAATTAGCCCAGGCTGAAAGGCACATGCGGTGCATGACGCTGAGCAAAAGCCAACTGACCAGTGCGGCCAAACAGTTCCTTCTGAGTCAGTCGTATAAGATGATATATGCTGAGCGGGGCTTGCTGGAGCGGGAGGAATCGAAGGCCTCTGTCATAGGTCAAATTCAGCTGGAAGGTGGTTTCAAGGATGGTTACGACCCTTCAGCCATAAATCCGCTGAAAGGGCCGGACGAAGAATTTCCTGAAGACTCCGATGATGACGACGAAGATTTAGAACCGGAGGCGGAGTATCACGAGATCGTCGAGCAGAAGAGTTTGGCATTAATACACATCAAGGGGGCCCCTCGTTATCTTGGTTGAGAGTCTAGGAGTCTGTATTTTTTCTTTCGGCGCAGTTGCCTCTTGTAATATGGTTCATAGTTTTACCTGTTAATTGAATCGATCTTTTCTGCGTGTCCTGATATATATTTGTTCATACATAATCCATGGTATGATTGCTCGTGTTATTTTTGCTTCTCCTTGTTATGTCACCTATCGGTCATCCCGGATTATGTCGAGTCATCACGGCTATCGCGTGAAGGTGCCTCTGTTTCCGTGCTTTAAAGTACGACCCGCTATCACAGGGGAACCGCTGCCGTTGCACTGTTTATTGTTGACCCCGTTATCACAGGGGATTCTTTTTTAGATGGACCTCGTTATTACAAGGAATTTTTTCTTGAATCTACCCCGTTATCACAGGGAATTTCTTCTTGGACTGGCCCCGTTATCACAGGGACTTTTTTCTTGAATCGACCCCGTTATCACAGGGAATTTCTTCTTGAATCGACTCTGTTATCACAGGGAATTTTTTCTTGAATCGACCCCGTTATCACAGGGAATTTCTTCTTGGACTGGCCCCGTTATCACAGGGACTTTTTTCTTGGACTGGCCCCGTTATCACGGGGACTTTTTTCTTGAATCGACCCCGTTATCACAGGGAGTTTTTTCTTGAATCGACCCCGTTATCACATGAAATTTTTTCTTGAATCGACCCCGTTATCACAAGGAAATTTTTCTTGAATCGACCCCGTTATCACGGGAATTTCTTCTTGAACTGGCCTCGTTATCACAGGGACTTTTTTCTTGGACTGGCCCCGTTATCACAGGGAATTTTTTCTTGAATCGACCCCGTTATCACAAGGAATTTTTTCTTGAATCGACCCCGTTATCACAGGGAATTTCTTCTTGGACTGACCCCGTTATCACAGGGACTTTTTTCTTGGACTGGCCCCGTTATCACAGGGAATTTTTTCTTGAATCGACCCCGTTATCACAGAGAATTTTTTCTTGAATCGACCCCGTCATCACAGGGGATATTTTTTGATCGACCCCGTTATCACATGAGATATTTTTTGATCGACCCCGTTATCACATGGGATATTTTTTAGTTCGACCCCGTTATCACAGGGGATATTTTTTGATCGACCCCGTTATCACAAGGGATATATATATATATATATATATATATATATATATATATATATATATATATATATATATATATATATTTGCTCGACCCCGTTATCATAGGGGATATTTTTTGATCGACCCCGTTATCACAGGGAATATTTTTTGATCGACCCCGTTATCACATGGGATATTTTTTGTGGGTAGGCGGGCCTTTTCGTTGTCTTTTTGACTATGTCTCTTGGTAACTCTGTCGTCGTTGAATCTGTAAGTCATTAAGCCCTGTAAAACAGATCATACAAGAAATGTTTTTGACGTAAAAGCTAATACGAAAGCACGAAATGATGTGTATGTGTTATCTGCGGGGTGTCCCCTCAATTTGGGAATATCCGTTTATACGGGAGACAGTGTTTTCATTGTGCTCTATTGCGCCTGTTGTACCTGTTTGTACCTGTTGTACCTGTTTGAATAGATAATATTGGATAATCTGGGGTAATGTCCCCTGAATCACCCTTTTAATATACTCTATGTCCTTTTCGGATATAGTAATGCGCGATCCTTCGAGCCATGTACCTGTAAGAGGGCGATGTGCTAAATATATATTTAGGGGAACATTCCCCAATTCTTTGTGCCATTTTCTGCACTTCTACATTGTCCGCTTAGGACATATCCCTGCATGAAATATTAGATTGCGCCAAGTAACAAATAAAGAGATAATAAAGGATAACGGTCGAAGGCTAGGTAAACCTAACCCGCCTACGTATCCCGTTGAATGGGGAATCAGACCCGCGTAGTTCCGCCTGTTTTAGGTTACATGCCGACCCACGAAGGGCAAAATAAGAGATAGCGGTCGAGGGCTAGGTAAACCTAACCTGCCTACGTATCCCGTTGAGTGGGGAATCAGACCGGCGTAGTTCCCCATGTTTTAAGTTTACAGACCAACCCACGATGGGGCAGTGTTTCAAATGTTCAAGCATAATTTAAAAACTACTGAAATTTAAAATATTGTTCTGTTTGCTCCTAATGGCGATCACTCCGTGCGCGGAATGTATTCTTGATGTGAGACTTGTATTTCTTGTCTCCTTCTGATTCTTGGGTGCTTCAGCGAGTCCACATAGCACATCCATCCCTGTACCTGGTCACCTATAATCTCACCAACTCCTTGAGGCGTCGGGAATTTAATCTTCTGATAATAAGTGGAGACCACTACCCTGATATGGTTGAGCGCCGGTCGGCCAATAATGGCGTGGTAGGGAACGTGGGCTTCTGCCAAACATGGTGGGCAATATAACCTGTCCCAGCGACACTACTTCTGCTCCACCAAATTCGGTCAACGGGGTGGATACCGGCTTTAGCCGGTCCGGGGCTATCCCCATCTGCTCATAGGCCTTTGAGAATATCAGGTTTGCGGAGCTCCCGCTATCCACAAACACTTTATGCACCTGATAGCCATCCACATTAATCGTGATAACCAGTGGGCAATCTAGCTTCCCTGCGGTCAAGGCCAATGGGCTAAGCTGCTCCAAGTCTTTCTTGGTGAAGGAGATCTCCTACTCCAAGTATGCTTCCGGCATGATTGCGTTGGTGTACCCAACATAGGCTCCACCCTGGAGTCTTTGCGTTATGGTTTCTCAGCCGTGAGCTGTGTCAGCTCCGAAGCCTCCCCCGTTGATCACATTTATAACGCCTCTGCTCGGGGCATTGACTATGGTCCTCCCTCGCTCCTCGGGTGCCTCAAGCATCTTCTGCTTTCCTCTTCCGAGTGAATAATCTCTTCTAGGGGATGAGGAACGTTCTGCTCCTCTAGCATCCTCCCTGGCGCTCCTGACAAACTCGACCAGCTTCCCTTCTTTGATCAATCTTTCGATTTCGTTCCTCAGATGAGTGCAATCCTCTGTCCTGTGTCCAGGTTGGCGGTGGTACGCGCAATATTTGCCCGATGACTTCATCCCGGGAGTCTCATTCAATGGCCTGGGTTCCGTCAACCATCTGTTTCTTTTCGCCACGGCCATCACCTCAGAATGCCTCTATTCAACGGGGTGTACATCCTTGGGGGCCTTTCCCTGTTGCGGTCTCTGTCTGCGTTCCTGCTGGAAAACGAACTCTGACGCATTGCCATCATTTCGTCTTCGTAGACCATTTGGTTTGCAAGCATGTTGATCTGTGCTATGGTGGGCTCAGTCAATCTGATCAGCTCCCCGGCGAACCTATGATGGGTCGTACCTTTAAACAGCATCATCATACCTGCCCGCCATGCAGCTCATCCACCTTCAACAATTCATCATTTAACCTATTCATATAGTCCCTGAGGTTCTCCTTTTCCCTTTGCTGCACAGCACCGAGGTGTAACAGGTTGGTCTTCGTTCTTTTCTGGCAAGAGAATTGGTTCTCGAATTTCTCCCTTAGCTGCTCGTAGTCCGTTATGGATCTGGCCTCCAGTCTAGAGAAACTAATCCAGTGCAGCGCCCGTTAAAGTGGTGGACATGATCTTTGCCTTTATGTTTCTCGAGTAGAAGTAGTCTAGCGAACTAATCCAGTGCAGGTTCAGGATGCTATCAACCTGATGGAGATGATCCGTAAGATCACCTCTTCCGTCGTATGGCTTGATTACTGGGATCTTGTCCCCTCTTTGCAATACCTCGGCCTCTATCTCATCCGAGAACGGGGTCCTACTGCGACCTTTCCCCTTACTTTGAGTCAACTTCCTCGACAATTCCGCTCTCTCGCGGTCTAGCTGTTCCATCCTTCTTAAGATTACTCGTAGCATTTTTGCATCCTCATTCTTTGAATAGGCAACCTCGGCACGGTCACGACTGCGTTCCATTCTTCGGACTACTTTTGCCCTCTCGCGGTCAAGCCACTCCATCTTTCTTGCTATCTCTCGATCTAGGGTCCCGGGGTCCCGTCTTTCCACCCTGTCGTAAGCAGCGGGCGATATCTCCCTGAAAGAGTCCCCCGTATCCTCCTGTTCGTCGTACCCTTGCCTTGCCCTTCTCTCACCCGCTCCGGATTCACGGGGCCTTGCCCGAATGTCCTTAGTTCTTTGCTCCGCCAGTCGCGGGAGCAGGGTCTCCAAAGTGGAATCAAGTGCCGCTTTTACGGAGGCGTTGATATGCGCTTGCATTTTCGGGGTTATGGCGGCGGGGTGAGAGGCACTTCATCCCGCGGGCATTGTCTCCTCCAGGCCGGGAAAATCCGCATTTGGCGCCTCGGTCATTGGAATGTCTGCTGGGTGGTTCTCAGCGGGCGGGCCCTCAGTCTCGGGTTCTACCGCACTTGGCGCAACAAGGGTCAAACCTGCATTTGCGGCTCGCGGAGGCCTCTCGGGCCCGCGCCTTCGCTGCTCTGGTGGTGGAGGAAGCTCCATCTCGGCTTGAGCCACTGTCTGTTCTTGGTCAGTTGTGTGTTGAGGGGGTTGCGTGTCTTCCATCCTGGCGCTCCCAATCACAACTCCGCTAACTTCAGATCGGGTTCTTCTTCCTCGCATCTTAGCGTCCTTGTCCGGGAACTGGTGTTCCCACAAACGGCACCACTGATTTGGCAATAGATCGTTTTATATATATTTGAGTGTCGGTTACAAGTGAATAATTTGTAGATACAACGAGTCTATCTCAAATCAGGCCTACATTACGTATCTCGTGTAGACTTGGTTCGGAACACCTCGAACCTACGCCTTGATGCTTGGATAGGAGTGGAATATCGGTAACTCGATCGAACGAACGTCGGTGATTCTATTCGATGTGATATCGAGGATGACTCCCGATCTGATGTCGGTGATGAGCTGGTGTGACGAGTCAGAGGTGCACGTGATAATCCCGATATCGAATAAGATATCAAAAGGGATATCGGGGATGTATTTCGATCTGAGGCGTGGTAGCTGAGGGATAATTATTGCTTGTTTTGGGATCCGGGCACCGCGTATTTATAGGCCTGGGGATCCGGGGACCACAGTAACATATCGGTGATTATTACCGATATGACATCGAATATGATCCCCGATATAGTCCAATATGGGCCTGGTTTGGGCCTGGCCCAATATGCGGGAAATGCCCATATCAAGAGGTAAAAGAAAACTCAAAAAGGACACTGAGATAATTGCTAAATGAAACTCAGGAACTTCCAAACTTGATGAGGTACTAAACATGGGTAATACACGTACAAATGGTCTAGATTTTGTTGAGAAAGATTTTGTTGAGAAATCTTCCTCTTCTGATGAGAATTCTTGCTACCTTAAAACCAGTTTTGTCAAAGAATCTTCTAAATTGAGTTCTGGTCCAGTCAGCATAGTAAAAAGTAAACCTGTCTTTATTATCAATACTGTTTTCAACCAGGTCACATTAAAACATTTTGTAAAAAATATTTGAAAGTGAGTGGTAAGAAAACGGCTTATGTGGCTAATGTTAAACCAACAATTGTTCCTGATGTTAGTCCAACATTAGGTTCTAGACAGAAAGGTAGGACTTGGGTTGAAAAGTGAAATCCCCTAAGATCAAGATTGTGTGCAATGTGGTTTCTCTGCTGTTTACTCTAACCTTTCAGGTAAGTGGTACTTTGACAGTGGATGCTCAAGACACATGACAAGCAACAAAGAGAATCTTAAACAGATGATTCCCCTAAGTGTTGGAACTGTCACCTATGGAGAAGGCACCAAATGGAAAATCATTGGAAAGAGGACACTTAATGTTGAAGGATTTCCACCACTCAAGGATGTTTTGTTGGTTGATGGGTTAAAAGCAAATTTAATTAGCATTAGTCAGCTCTGGGATGATGATCTGCTAGTTACTTTTGACAATGTGTCTTGTGATGTTTATGATAGTGACAATGTTCTTGTTATGACAGGTACTAGATCTAAAGACAACTGCTATCTGGCTCAGGAAGAAGCATAATGTTTCCATGCCAAGATAGATGAAGCTTCTGTATGGCATAGGAAACTGGGACATGTGCACTATAGAAACATAGAGAAATTACAGAAAGTTGATTATGTGAGAGGTTTGCCTAAACTATCCAGTCCAGGTAAGCTTGTGTGTGGTGATTGTCTCAAAAGTAAGCAAACCAAAGTTTTTCATGCTCCCCTACAGGTACAAAATGCTACTCGTAGAACTAGTAGGTGTTTTGAATTGCTGCATATGGACTTAATGAGACCTATTGAGGCAATCAGTATGAGTGGTAAGAAATATGCCTTTGTGATTGTAGATGACTTCTCTAGATATGAATGGATAAAGTTTCTTAGAGAAAAATCTGAAGCTTTTGATCAGTTCAAAATTCTTTGTGCTAGCATCAAAACATTGTATGGTTCTTCTGTGTCTAAGATTAGGTCTGATCATGGAAAGGAATTTGAGAATGCTAGTTTGATAGCTACCGTAATGCTAAAGGCATCATGAATATTCAGCCCCTAAGACACCTCAGCAGAATGGTATTGCTGAAAGAAAAAATAGAACTCTTCAAGAAATGGCCAGAGTTATGTTAAATACTAAAGATCTATCTAAAAGACTTTGGGTCGAAGCTTTAAATATTGCTTGTCACATTAGTAACAGGGTGTATCTCAGACATGGAACTAATATGAATCCTTATGAAATCCTAAAGGGTGTAAAGCCAAATATTGCATATTTTCATGAGTTTGGATGTGACTGTTATCTGCTAAATGACAGGGATTATCTGAGTAAATTTGATCCAAAAAGCGAGAAATGCATCTTTGTAGGCTACTCTGCTAACAATGCTTCTTTTAAAGTCTATAATCCTAGATTAAAGACTGTTCAAGAATCTGTGAATGTTGTGTTTGATGATTTCACTTTTGAAACAAGTACTGGTGACATTTCAGTTGCTAATGTTGAACCAACATTGGAAATTGAGAATGTTATTCCAACACTGGAGCTTGAAGCTGAGACCACTGAGTAGGAGACAGAAACAGATGTTAGACAAACACCAGTCAGATTGGATGTTAGACTAACAACAGAAGAATCTGACTCAGAAACTGAAGGTGGCACTGAATCTAGAAGAGACCCCCTGTTAGGATTCAGAAAAACCATCCAACATCTCAAGTAATAGGTGAGATCACTAAACGGGTAAGGACACGCAACAAAGAGAAACTGAATTATAGAGATATGGTTAAACTGTGTGTTTGTATGAATTTCACGTGTACTGTTGATAATGCCTCATGTTTTGTCTCTGCCATAGAACCTAAAAATGTGTCTGAAGCTCTTCTAGATAACTTTTGGATTAATGCCATGCAGGATGAACTATTACAATTTACTAAAAATAATGTCTGGATGTTGGTACCTAGACATGATGTAAATGTAATAAGGAATAAAAGGTTCTTTAAAAACAGAAGTAATGAGGAAGGGGTAATTGTTAGGAACAAAGCCAGGCTTGTTGCTCAGGGGTATACTCAGGTTGAAGGTATAGATTTTGATGAGACTTTTGCTCCAGTAGCTAGGATAGAATCTATTAGGTTACTTCTAGCTATTGCTTGCTATCTTAAGATAAAACTATATCAGATGGATGTGAATGGTGCTTTCCTAAATGGGCAGATTGATAAGGAAGTATATGTAGAACATCCTAAGGGATTCACTGATCCTAAGTTCCCCAATCATGTGTACAAGTTAAAGAAAGCTCTGTATGGTCTTAAACAGGCTCTTAGAGCATGGTATGAAAGACTTACTGAATTTCTCTTAAGTCTTGGTTTTGTTAGAGGTGATGGATACAGAACATTGTTTGTCTTAAAGAAAAATTCTAATATCTGTATAGCTTAAATTTATGTTGATCATAGTGTTTGGTTCCACTAACAATTCTATTTTGGAAAAGTTTGTTGAATCCATGACATGAACATTTGTGATGAGTATGATAGGAGAGTTAAATTTCTTTCTTGGTCTCCAAATAAGACAAACAGGTACATGCATATTCTTGAACCAGGAGAAGTATGCAAAGAATTTGATGAAAAGGTTTGAACTTGCTGATTCAAAGCCTTGAAAGACCCGCATATCCGCTTCAGTCAAGATCACCAGAGATGGGACTGGAACTAATGTTGATCCAACATTGTACAAATCAATGATAGGAAGTTTTCTTTACTTATCTGCTTCTAGGCCTGACATTATGTTCTCTATTTGTGTATGTGCAAGGTACCAGGCATGTCCAAAGCAGTCTCACTTGATTGTTGTGAAGAGAATCCTTAGATACATATCTGGAACTTTGTCCCTTGGCATCTGGTATTCATTTGACACTAACGCTAACCTTGTGGGTTTCAGTTACTCAGACTGGGCAGGTGATGCTGATGATAGAAAGTCCACAAGTGAAGGATGTTTTTATCTAGGGAACAATTTGGTCTCATGGTATAGCAGAAAGCAAAACTGTGTATCTTTATCCACTGCTGAATCCGAGTACATAGCAGCAGGCAATTGTGTTTCCCAACTTGTGTGGCTCAAATACATATTGCCGGATTATGGGCTGGATAGTGATACCTTACTTATGTTCTGTGATAATCTTAGTACTAAGTATCTCTAAAATTCATGTACAACATTCTAGAACTAAGCACATAGACATAAGACATCATTATCTGAGAAACATGGTTGAGGACAAGTTAATAGACATTGAGCACATTGAGACAAACAATCAGCTTGTTGATATGTTCACTAAGCCCTTAGATTCTGAGAGGTTCTTCAGGTTGAGGAATTCTCTTGGCATGTGCATTGTGTGAGAATGTCAGTTCACCAGTGTTGACATAACACCACTGTCTAGCACTGGTTATTGGTTGTGGTGTGTCTGTAATTCTTTTATTTCCATTCATTTTTCTTGCATATTCCATCTTTGTTTGTCATCTTTTGGGTTGTGTGCTTAACTTATGCAAATGACTGTATTGACTAGTGAACAGGTTCATATCAAAAAGTTTTGTAAAGTAAGATACTCTGCTGTTGGTCTGAGAATGTTAATCTAACATCAGGAAACGCTGGGATGCACAAAGTTCACTACTTTGGTGTTATTCAATTGTGACTTATCCAGGTGTAGGTTAAACTGAGCATGAAAAGAAGCTGGGGTACATGATGTTGAGAGCTTCAGTGTGATTCAGTTGTGCTTATTTTCATGTTTCTGTTATTTTTGGCCAAGGAAATGCATGATTGTTTTGACAATAGATCGTATTATATATATATATATATATATATATATATATATATATCCGTGTCGGTTACAAGTGAATAGTTTGGCAATACAGCGAGTCTATCTCAAAACAGGCCTATGCTCAGTATCACGCGTAGACTTGGTCCGGAACCTGTTGCTCGAGATCGGGGATGAGTCTCGATATGACGTCGGGAATGAGGCTCGATATGATGTCGGGGATGAGGCTCGATATGACGTCGGGGATGAGGCTCGATATGACGTCGGGGATGAAGCTCGATATGACGTCAGGGACGATGTCGTTATAGGAGGCTGAATGATGACGTAGGAAAGGCTGTATCGGATATCTATGTCGGGTATAACGTCGAATATTTCTATTCGATATGATGCGGGATGTCCGAGGCAAAGAATTAACTGCCTTTCTCGGTGCGTGGGGTGGGATATTTATAGGCGCGACTGGCCTATATCGAATCCCATATTCGATATCACATCGGGGTTGGTCACCGATATGGTCGTTCATGGGCCGTGGCCCCGAATTGGCCCAAATGCTAGAAACCTCCATATCATGTAGTCCCCCAATTTGGGGATTATTATCCTAGGGACAATAATTCGCAAATTTAGTTTTGAATTTCCAGGCTACCTATACCCCACATCCCCCCCAGTTCAAAGGACGGAAATCGAAAATGGGGGAAGTGCACTTGGAACTAGTTGCGTGCGGTTCCCCAGTGCGGTTACCGCATTGTATGAAGTCCTCGTTTGAACTCTAAGTTGTTTAAAACACGTGATCTTGCAAATACGGGTATAAGAACTTTTTGAAGCGTATGGTAGTCCTCAATTTTCTGTAGTGCTAAGTTTGGGTCGCGCCCTCTGTCACGTGTAGTGGTATTTCTTGCCTGTACGGTGAACTCATGTCGAAAGTCATATCGAATATCAGTTTTGATGTAATCCTCGATATGATGCATTTAATTCTGTGGACCCCAGCTTTTGTCTATTTATAAAGGTCGGTCTCTGCCGTGTCATCCTTCACTTATTTTATTTCCCCGTGTTGTCACTGTCGGGGCTACGTCGAATTTGATATCGGTAACTTTCCCCGATTTCTTCTTCGATATAGATTTCGATATATTTTTCGACATTTCTTTCGATATTCTGTGCTTTTTTTGCAATAAATCGCCTTAGTTGTTTTGCCTGAGGATGATCGTTTTATATATATTTAAGTGTCGGTTAAAAGTGAGTAATCTGTAGATACAACGAGTCTATCTCAAATCAGGCCTACACTACGTATTTCGTGTAGACTTGGTCCGGAACACCTCGAACCTACGCCTTGATGCTTGGATAGGAGTGGAATATCGGTAACTCAATCGAACGGACGTCGGTGATTCTATTCGATGTGATATCGAGGATGACCCCCGATCTGATGTCGGTGATGAGCTGGTGTGACGAGTCAGAGGTGCACGTGATAATCCCGATATCGAATAAGATATCAAAAGGGATATCGGGGATGTATTTCGATCTGAGGCGTGGTAGCTGAGGGATCATTATTCCTTGTTTTGGGATCCGGGCACTGCGTATTTATAGACCTCGGGATCCGGGGACCACAGTAACATATCGGTGATTATTATCGATATGACATCGAATATGATCCCCGATATAGTCCAATATGGGCCTGGTTTGGGCCTGGCCCAATATGCGGGAAATGCCCATATCATGTAGTCCCCCAATTTGGGGATTCTTATCTTATAGATAAGGATTTGCAAATTTTAATTTTAAATTTCTGGGTTACCTGTACCCTTCGTCCCGCCAGTTCAAATGACGGAGATCAAACTTGCGGGGAGTGCATTTGTGATGAACTTCGATCCGTCTCCCAATGCAGTGGACGTATAGTTTGAGATCCTCGTTTGAATTCTAGTTCCCTTGATATTTGGGTTCCTTGAAAATTGTGATGGGGTTGCCGGGGCAGTTGTTATATTCTCGTGGCTCTTCGCGTAGTAGGGTAGGATGTTGGGTCTCATCTTCGACATGATGTCGAAATGCATATTCGATATGATGTCGAAAGTATATTTTTGGCCATCGCTGCTTTGAAGGCCACCGTCCGTTGGTAAGCTTGCTCTCTCGTGGAACCAATCATTTCTAAGTCCATTTTTCGCAGTCGTGCAGCATGCTGCGGGTCATACTCCGCAATTCTGTATGTTGGCATGCCAATCTCAACTGGGACTACCGCCTCGAACCCTTATACTAGAGTAAATGGTGCCTCTCCGGTGGATGTTCTGGGTGTAGTCCTATATGCCCATAGAATACCTGGCAGTTCGTCGATCCAACTCCTTCTGGTGGCGTGTAGTCGCCGTTCCGAATATTGTTTAAGAGTCTTGTTGGTGGACTCCACTTGTCCATTTGCCTGTGGGTGGGATACCGCGGCAAAATCCTGGGATATTTTTAATTCTTTGCACCATGCAACCATTGTCTTCCCTTTGAACTGGGTACCGTTGACCGATACCAAAACTCGGGGTAGTCCAAAGCGACATACGATGTTCTTCCAGACAAAGTCTATCATATTTTTCTCCGTGATGTGCATTAAAGCTTCGGCCTCCACCCATTTCGTAAAGTATTCCACCGCTACTAAGAGAAATTTCTTCTGACCTCTGGCCATTGGTAGGGGACCAACTATATCAATTCCCCATTGATCAAATGGGCAAGTGATCTCTAGGGGCTACATCAATACCGCTGGCCTGTGTACCAGTTTGGCATGGTACTGGCAACTCTCACAATTGCGGCAATACAGGGTGGCGTCTTGTCGTATCGTTGGCCAAAAATATCCCTGTCTTAATATTTTCTGGGCTAACGCTCTCCCTCCTGAGTGATTTCCGCAACTACCTGCGTGTATCTTTCTCAGTATGTACTGGGCGTCCATTGGTGATATGCATCTCAGCAGCGAGCCTTCAAAAGATCTCTTATAGAGTTCGCCCTGGTAAATGGTAAACATGTATGCCTTGTGCTTCAGTCGTCTTTGGGCGTTAAGGTCAGCCGGGAGGGTTCCGTTTGCGAGGTAATCATATATCTCGTCCTTCCAACACGGCGTACTTGTGATAGGAAAAATAAACTCCACGTCGGCCCATTTTTTGTTGGCCTTTGTCACTCCGATTGCAGGCCTAGAAGTGGTTAGCAAAGTCACACGCTTTTCCACAAAGATGTCTGAGGAACTAGCGAATTTCGATAAGGCGTCAGCCTTTGCATTTTCCGACCGAGGTATTTGTGTTAGATTGAATGTAGTGAACTCGGCCGCCAATTCTTTCAACTTCGCCAAGTATAAAACCATGGTTTCTTGCTTTGCTTCGAAGAATCCTGAGAAATGGTTAGCCACTAACTGCGAATCCGTGCAAACTTCCAGATGTTCCGAACAGAGGGTTTTAGCCATTCTGATTCCTGCCAGAACTGCCTCATACTCCGCCTCGTTGTTTGTTATAGGAAAGTTCAGACTGATAGCAAAATCAAATTCCCTACGATCTGGGGACACCAGGTGAATTCTTGCTCCCCCGCCATTTGCCGTGGAGGAGCCATCCACATGAAGTAGCCGCGCTGCGGGTTTCGAACTGGGACCAGGGTCCTGGCTTACATGAAATATATGGTGGCAAGAATGGTCTGAGCTATTACCTAGCGCCTCTGCCATAAATTCGGCTAGCACCTGTGCTTTGATGACCATACGGGGGCGGTAGTCGATCCCAAATTCGCCCAATTCTATGGCCCATTTTACCAATCTCCCCGAGGTATCAGGATTGGTCATGATCTGGCGGAGTGGTTTGTCTGTCATGACCACTACTAGGTGCGCTTGGAAATAAGGTTTCAACTTACGAGCCGTCATAACGACGGCTAAGGCAAATAGTTCAATTTGCAGATAATTCTTTTCTGCTCCGTGAAGAACACGGCTGACGTAATGAACTGGAGATTGCTTTCCGTTTGCTTCTTTCACTAATATTGTACTAATGGCGTTGGCGGAGACCGCCAGATATAGATAAAGCGTCTCCCCTGGATCTGGTTTCGCCAATAGTGGTGGTGCCACCAGATACTTCTTGAACTGCTGAAATGCTCTTTCGCATTCTTCGGTCCACTGGAAGTCCTTGGCCTTCTTCAAGATTTTGAAGAAAGGAAGACTCCGCTCTGCTGAGGTAGCAATAAAACGTCCCAAGGCTGTTATACGTCCCAAAAGGCATTGCACATCCCGTACCGAGCGTGGGGAGGCAAGATTCAACACGGCCTCTATCTTGTCTGGGTTGGCTTCAATTTCGCGCTCGTTAACCATGTATCCCAGAAATTTTCCTGCTGCCACTCCGAAGGTACACTTCTTGGGGTTGAGCTGCATCCCATAGTTTTTCATAATGGCAAACGACTTCTCCAAGTGCTCTACATGATCCTATGCCCTCAAACTTTTGATCAAGATATCATCCACGTATACCTCCATTGACTTTCCTATTAGGCTGTAAAACATCTTCGCTACCAACCCCTGGAACGTCGCTCCGGCGTTCCTCAGACCGAAAGGCATTACACGATAACAGTATACACCCGTGTCCGTAACAAAGGCTGTTTTCGGTTGATCCTCCGTTGCCAAAAAAATCTGGTGGAACCCGCTCTTGGCATCTATGAAACTAAACAGGGCGCACCTGGCTGTTGAATCTACTAGAAGGTCAATCCTTGGCAACGAAAAAGGATCCCGCGGGCAATGCTTGTTCAAGTCTTTGTAATCCACACACATTCTCCACTCTGCTGCTTTCTTCAGAACTAGGACGATATTGATGAGCCACTCCGAATAGGGCAATTGGTAAATATGCCATGCTTTAAGCTTTTCCACAACCTCTTTCTCTGCTGCCTCGCTCTTCTCCTTGCTAAAGTTCCTTTTCTTCTGTTGTATTGGTTTGGCCCGTGGATCAACATTCAGCTTATGCTCTATAATCTTTGGGTCGATCCCGATCAAGTCAGAATCGCTCCAGACAAATATATCGAGATTTCTTTTTAAGCATTCAATCAATGCCTTCCGAATATCGGGCGACATTGTAGCTCCTATCCTCAATGTGTGCTCTGGTTGTCTCGAGTCGATCTCTATCGTGACGAAATCTCCCGCTGGCTCCATTCTCGGTTCATTCTGATAAGGAATAACCTCCCTTTCCATCTCGGCGCCTTGCCCCTTATGATCAAGCCTCGACCTCTTGTCACTTTTTGCCATGGTGGTATCCGTCTTGTTCAGTTCTTGCCCCTCAACACTTCGCTGCCTTTTTCCTGACATCTCGTCTGATGAGCTCACAATCTAGAGAACCTTGGTTCCCACAGATGGCGCCACTGTTTTGACAATAGATCGTATTATATATATATATATATATATATATATATATATATATATATATATATATCCGCGTCGGTTACAAGTGAATAGTTTGGCAATACAACGAGTCTATCTCAAAATAGGCCTACGCTCAGTATCACGCGTAGATTTGGTCCGGAACCTGTTGCTCGAGATCGGGGATGAGTCTCGATATGACATCGGGAATGAGGCTCGATATGATGTCGGGGATAAGGCTCGATATGATGTCGGGGATGAGGCTCGATATGATGTCGGGGATGAGGCTCGATATGACGTCGGGGATGAAGCTCGATATGACGTCGGGAATGATGTCGTTATAGGAGGCTGAATGATGACGTAGGAAAGGCTATATCGGATATCTATGTCGGGTATAACGTTGAATATTTCTATTCGATATGATGCGGGATGTCCGAGGCAAAGAATTAACTGCCTTTCTCGGTGCGCGGGGTGGGATATTTATAGGCGCGGCTAGCCTATATCGAATCCCATATTCGATATCACATCGGGGTTGGTCACCGATATGGTCGTTCATGGGCCGTGGCCCAGAATTGGCCCAAATGCTAGAAACCTCCATATCAATGATGGTGATCTTTTCTACTGGGATGTTTGGATTTTCGACTGCCTCACATTTAGTAGCACTTGTCACTTGGTGTTTCTCTTGCCAACAGGCTGGTCAACAAGTATGCAGAAGGAGTTAGGGTGATGAAGTATATGATAAGTGTATTGTCCTCATTTAGTTCCTTTGTGCTTGCCTAATCTGTAGCTGATGATAAAGTTACTGGGGTGTGTGGAGTACTGTGCTGCCCACATTCAGTGATGATATTATCCTTGTTTAAACCATTCTCAGCTTTAGTTCAAAACGAGTTTCATGATAATTGTAAAAGATTCAAAATTGATATGTTATGGTTTCAGTCAGTACATATGTTAGTACTTGGTTACCATCTCCCAATGTTGATCTAACATTATTGCATTCATTCTTTTTTTTGCATCTTATTGTTGTGTCGGTTTGGGCTTATGAGGAGTATCCTTATTCATGTTTAGACGTACACACTTTGGGTGACTATACTGCATGTAAACACACTGGATTGTGATCTGTTATGCTAAGGGAATGAATTTTTTCTTGGATATTTATGTCTACTATCTGTGTGTTTCTTCTGTCAGAAGTGTTACTTACTTATACTGATGATCTTAAAATGTGTCTTATGTACTCATGTGCTTTGATGAAGTTTCATATTTGTATTTAGTAATATCGCACGCTCTCACATGAAGCTATTCGGATGAAAGCCCTGCACCTCCATCTTCTTGACCTGCCGTTAACTTCCCAATGTTAGTCCAACATTGCAACGCTGTGACTTATAAGTTTTCAGGTTTGGAAACTGCTCTGGTCACGTGTTAATCTAACATTGACACGTGAGTAAGTACTGTGGGCGGGAACGTGTGTAAGTGGTTCGATTATTTTTGTAACATGTTACAATACCGCTATCACCACTCTTCATAATCGATTGTCATATATCTTGCCCTAGACCCTTCTAATTCTTCACGCGTTCTGAATCAAAATTGTGCAGTCAAAATTCTCTGTGCCTAAACTCTTTTCCTCTCCCAAAATTACTCTAACAATGGCCCAAAAGTCTTCAATTGATGCCCTTGCAGATCCTGCTGAGCAGATTGAGCAACCAAGGAGGTACAACACCAGGCATGCATCTACTGAATCAATCGTCGCCGCTACTGCAAAAAGGAAAACTACCTATCAACGGCGTAAAGGAAAGAAATTAGCGAAGGGTAATATTGGTTCAGCATCAAAAGCTGCTGAGAACACCTCCACTCCTACCAACATAGAAAACGAGGTAATAATGGCTAACCCTACTCAAACTTTACCTTCTGAAGTTGATATTGAGGGGGAGAATGAGGCCCCTGTTGTTGCTGTAGGTGAGTCTGAGGATGTTAATGAAGAGAATGTTGAGGTTGTTGCTGATGAGGATGTGATTCTTGAGGAGAATGCCTCTGATCCTGAGAACAATCAAGATGAGAAGACTATTGCTGGGTTGGATACTACTGTGAGTATCCCTGCTAATAATGTTGAAGAGGACAATGAGAGTGAAAAGGAAGAAGAAGAGAGCCTTACTTTGACTGCTCTAGCTACTTCTGCTAGAAAGAGAAAGGCAAAGCACGTTGTGGTTGCTTTTGAGTATGAGTCAGAAGTAGCTGAAGAGGAAGCTGAATAAGAAGAAGAGGAACAAGAGGAAGAGGAACATGAAGAAGAGGAACATGAGGGAACTGGGGATGAAGAAGAACTTGTGGCAGAAGACCCTGCTGATGCTGATGTTACTCCAACATCTGATGATGAGGAATAATGTGATGTTATGGAGGGAGAGTATCCCAAGAAGCCATATTCTGACTTCTATGTGTCTGTGGAAGAAGAGGAGCAATGGTAGGCTTATCAAGCAAGGGTAATCCACAATGAAAGGGAAATAGAGGAAGATAGTTTCAAAGAAAACAAGATTTATGAACTGCTGGAAGCAAGAGGTGTGATGGGGTCAGTGATCAACCATTCATCCTTTGCTCCAGATGTCATCAGAGAGTTCTATATGAACCTCTCTCAATGGGTGTGCCACCAGAATTCTCCTAAATATGGGAAGGCTTGGGTTAGGAAAAGTGTCTTCGACATTAGCCCCTCCACTATCAATGAAGTATGGGGACTGCCTGATACAGAAGAATTAGAGGATCCAAGCAAGGATGAAATCATCACTGATCTTATTGGTGGACTGACCAGGAAATGGAATGACAACTTTCCCACAACAAGGCTGACTTCTTTGAGTGTTGTACTGCACAAAATTTCTACCTACAACTGGCTACCATCTTCCAACACAACAGTGATGACTAAGGAGTCTGTAAGGCTGGTGTTTAAGTTGAAGAATGGTATAAATGTCAACATAGGGGAAAAGGTGCTGAGGTCTATGAAGGAGGTCACAACAAAATCGAAGGGAATCATTCCATATCCCTCTCTGATATCTAGCATACTGGTGAAACAAGTGTTTAAAACCCTGAAGCAGTGGGATGGATCAAGAACAAGGCCAGAATGCCTATCACCAGGAGCTACTTCACTCAAGTGAGGATTCAATATCTTCCATGGAATCCTAAGGATGCAGCTGGCCCAATCAGAAAGAAGAAGAAGAAAAAGAGGACTCACAAGTTTGCTGCTTTTTCAGTGCCTATAGCTAGTGGTGACAGCTGCTCAGTGATAGCTGCTGCTTTTGTGGAAGAGACCCTCATGTGGCTGGACAGAGAGTACAAGGACACCCAAAGAGAGATTTCTAACAAGCAAGTTAGTCTTCAGGAGATTGACAGCCTCAGAAAGAACTTAAGGGATCTGCCTTCCTCACAAAAAAGGGAGAGAGTAGATCAAATTTTAATTTCTGAGTCTTATATTTTATGTTTTTTGGTCTTTTCTAAACTATTTCTATTTTGCATGAACTGTTTCTATTTTCTTTATCTTTCTTTATTTTGATCAAGGAGTGTGTTCCTTGTTACAGCTATGGCCTGTAATTAAGTATTTGCTTTTTGGTATTTTGTGTTTTTGTTTATGAAATCTTGAGCCTCTGTTAAGTACTAACTCTGTCTGCAGGTGTTAGCTGATATCTGATGTTAAGATAACATTGGAAAATTCAATGTTAGAACAATCGACTCGAGTCAATGCTAAGTTAACATTGAGATAGACGGATGTTATGACAACATTGGAAAATCAATTTTAGAATAAAGATTGTGTTGGACTCTCATGATATTAAGGGGGAGTTACATGTTTGTTCTGAATATTTGATCTAACTAAACAGGTTCTAGGGTTTTGTGAAGTAAGACAAAAATGGGGAGATTGAAAGTGCAAGTATTCTCGAAATGTTAGATGGTCAATGTTAGAGTAACATTGTCTGTCAAAATCTGTTTTACAATCTTGTTTTAAGTATCTTAATTATTGTTTTGCCTTATTCACTTGACTAATCTAGTTCCACAATTTTGATTGTCTTTAGTTATTATTCAGGAAACAAACTTGTCATAGGTCGATCATTCAAAGTTTCCATATAGAGAAGTTTCCTTAATTAAAGCTAACCGCTCAACATATAAGGAAAGAAGAGTTCGAGTACAACTAGGAAACATCCAAGTGGAGTTCTCATTTGAAGAAGGAGTCTTTCCTAAGTTAGTTTACTAACAAAGGAACTATTATTTAAGAAGAACAACGAGAACAAGGAAGAGGAGTCCGACAAGGAACTTTTGACCAACTAAATAATCATTTAAAACTTCAAAGCAACAAAAACTTTTGACCAACTAAATAATCATTTAAAACTTCAAAGCAACAAAAATTGTGAAGATCCATGTCACACGCCGTCTTTGTAAAATGCTTTTGAGTGTGAATACAATATAAAATACTATGCGTGTATTGTAATTGTACACACACCACAGTCAATTCACAGCTCCAACCCCATATTACGCAGAAACAAAATATGACAACTTTGGTCTAGGACTCTACAACCGTATACTTCTTCATTGTCCAAATAGAAACTTGATCACGCACATAAAAGTAAACTAAACCAATCTTATTATATTACCAAATATAGCCAAATGCGATGGTTCATAAACTAGCAACAAGCTAGGAGGTACTTCAATTTTGCCAAATTTTTTCTGCTGTAAGATGAAAGGTGGACATCACGTCTGGACTTCATCATTGCGAATCCAGTGAAAGAACCCATCAAGAGCAACAAACTGAGAAGAAATTGGCAAAGTGGTGAAGGAATAAGGCAAACGTCTCCACTAATCATCATTTCAACCCCATCTGTGATAATCTCAAACGTTCCTATATTGTGACCAACATAATATTTTAATGCAATTCTCAATACTTTGAATTCATGCGTGATTGGACTAAAATCAAATTAAAATCTTGTTTGTTCTTGCCATTTAGAATTTCATGATACCTCAGCTCTCTCGTGATAGAAGATTGGTAACATAAACAACATGAAACCCATCCAAATGTTTTTTCACACAGAGAAGGCCATCGCACAAGGCAATAAAGAACATTGGCAAGCCTTGGAATCGATGAGGTAGTTTCAACATAATCTTTGACCGTACATATCCCCCATTTTCAGAAACTTCAAGCAATTCCAAGTTAGCGGGAGGCGAACGATATCCATTGCAATCGAAGCGGTATAATACTGAGCTAAAGACAGACTTTATCACACAATTTTGGGAGAAAATAGGTTCCAAAAGGAGGCTATTCCATGATGGAAAAACACATTTACATAGAGAAACACCCTTAGCTTGGGTTTTAAAAACGATTTCATGTAATATATCGATTGGAAGCAGTGTTTTCAGACCCGGCCCGGTCACAGAACCGGTGAGGCTACTGGGCAGCGGGTCAACAGGTCGGACCGGTTAGACCAGTGGTTGGACCGGTTTATTGACTTTAGTCAACGTTCAATAAAAATATAATATAAAATTTATTTGTATAAAAAAAATATAAGATTGTGAGAAACATTTTAAGTCACTAATATTTTGTTATATTATAAGAAAAATAAGAATATGGTTATCACAATACTAGGACTTGAACATGTGACCTCCAACAAAATAAGTTTTTGGTAAGTAGTGGTAACCATTGAGCTATCCACAAATAATCCAACAAACCATATATTTAATACAAGCTAAAAGATTGTTTTTTTTTTTATGTTGACTAACCGTATCACAAAATTCAATACAATAACAACGTCACTTGACAATAAAATCTAGAATATGAAAACCGCATCGGACGAATTACTAGGCTTGAAATTCTAGAATGCATACTCGTTTCGCTTCAAAATCAAATTAAGTATGGAAAACTGTGTTTTTTTGAAAATTTGTTTGCCCAAACCGTCGTAGGCAGATTGCAGTGGATAGATCTCGTTGAGATACCCCAAATAAAAAAAAATGCGTTCAAAACGGACATTCCTACGCGAAGTTATGGCATTTCAAAGTTTTGTATTTTTTTGTTCAATTTTTGAGACAGTATTGTAATTAGCAAAAAAATAGGGAGGCTGGTTTGCAATTGACAAAAAGCAAAAAAAAAAAAAAGGTCTGACCGGGTCACAAGACCGGGCCGGTCGATCGGTTCTCCGGTCGAACCGGTCCGGGTCACCGGTTCGACCACCAGACTCTTGCAGCCCATTTTTTAGACAGACCCGGACCGGTGAAGCCACCGGTTCCCGGCCAGACCGGTCGGACCGGCCGGTCCGGTCCGGGTCTGAAAACAGTGATTGGAAGCTTCAAAATGAAACAGTTATCGCTTGCCATATCCCTTGTTGACTGTTGATCTTTCACATTTTTCACGCTAATCGTCATTGTGAGTGTGTGTTTGTACAAGAAATATACACACACCCATGGTTCTTCATCTTCCCAATATATATATATATATATATATATATATATATATATATATATATATATATATATATATATTGGGAAGATGAAGAACCATGGGTGTGTATATATATATGTATATATATATATATTTATTCTTGTCAATGCTCAGTCCAAGTTTCAGCATCATGTGGATCCTGTAACCGAAGGTGTTGGGCTCTTCCAGGCTGAAACTAGAGGCGAAAGGGCAGTCTGGAACAATAGCATAACCAAGTCCTTTAAAGATTTGTCAGTCTTGGAAGCATCAACACTCATTCTCAAATCCTCCATTTCAAGAGTTAAATAATTTATAAACAGAAAAATGTTTGTTTGTGTAGTTTATTTTTATTTGTAGTTTATGACATAAAGAGTAGTATACCTACATACATATTTGTATATATATATATATATATATATATATATAAGTTTACATTAAGAATAGCCCACCCGTAATCTCTAATGACACGTATACGAGTCTTCTAATATATGTCATTCGTTATCAGTCTAATCCAACCTTCTCTGGTATGCATTGAAGAACAAATTCGTTTCTAAAATAAGCTATGTTCCGTAAGCATATCAAATAATTAAAATTTATAACAATAGTGTAATATTTCTCTTTGTGTTCATAACATATTAGTAATAAATTAAATTAATCGCGGAAAATAAAGGAAAATATGAGTTGACATTAAGACAAATCCCTATAAACACGTAAACACATGCATGCAAATATTACACATACATAGGCCTGCAATATCGACCTAATTCAATTTTTTTGTAGTACTTGAACTACACGTTCGTGATTGAGATTAATATTTATTTGTATATTCTAAATGTACCTTTCTCTCAATCTCTCCCTCAAATCTATAAATATTCTTTTATCTGTTAATTTATTTCTCTTTATTATAAACTACAAAATAAAATACAATAGTATTGTCGAATGCAAACATATCTCTTTATTTGACGAACTGCCAAATCTTTAATATGGTCATAACTGTTCATCAAATTAAAGAGAATTGTTAGTTTTCGTCTTATTAAATTATTTGAAATTTAAAAGGTTTGATGTTTCATCATATTAAATAGACTTGTTTGTATTCGACAAAACTGTTGAATTTTCCTTTGTAGTTTATAAACATAAAGAGTAATATAAATTGACTGTGATAAACAAAGAAAGATATAAATTGACATTAACATTAGTCGATCTCCTATATCTAGTAACACATACGAACATGCACATGGTCTTATGAACGACCACTATAGTCCAAATCCAATTCACGTGTTTTTATCAGCACATGATGTGCACGCTTGGATACTTGACATGAGCTAATTATAACTCCCGACTACATATATGTAAAAAAATAATATGTAGTATTAAAGTTCTGCAATTAAACAACTTATCAAGTTAAAGAAATTTGTTAACATTATTACTTTATTTTTGTTTGTAAAAAAAGTAAGAAATTCTCCACAACATATACAGAAAACTAGGTACTGAAGTTAAGACGATTCTATCTGTATCACCTAATAACACGCATGTTTGTTCTCGTGAGTCTCACACACGCGCTCTACAATAATACCCAAATTCAGTATCTTCTCATACACGCGTGAAGTCCACGCTCCCTTCTGAAACTAGTTATACATATTCTTACACCTAAATTTGACATACGCCCTTGTATATCAACAATATTTCTCAAACTTTTGACCACTTAAAGAATCAATTCAAACTTCAAAGAAAAACAAACTGTGAAGATCCTTGTCACACCCCGTCCTTGTAAAATGCTTTTGAGTGTGAATACAATACAAAATACAGTGCGTTTATTGTAATTGTACACAAACCACAATCAATTCACAGTTCCACCTTTATATTACGTGGAAACAAGATATGACAACTTTGGTATGACTCTACGACCGCATACTTCTTCATTGTCCAAATAGAAACTTGATCACGCACATCAAAGTAAACTAAACCAATCTGATTATATTACCAAATATAGCCAAATGCATTGGTTCATAAACTAGCAACAAGCTAGGAGGTACTTCAATTTTGCCAAATGTTTCTGCCGTAAGATGAATGGTGGACATCGTCTGGACTTTATCGTTGCGAATCTAGTGAAAGAACCCATCAAGAGCAACAAACTGAGAAGAAATTGGCAAAATGGTGAAGGAATTAGGCAAACGTTTCCACTTATCATCATTTCAACCCCGACTGTGATAATCTCAAACGTTCTTATATTGTGACCAACATAATATTTTAATGCAATTTTCAATACTTTGAATTCATGCGTGATTGGACTAAAATCAAATTCAAAATCTTGTTTATTGTTGCCATTTAGAATTTCATGATACCTCAGCCCTCTCGTGATAGAAGATTGGTAACATAAACAACATGAAACCCATCCAAATGTTGTTTCACACAGAGAAGGCCATTGCACAAGGCAATAAAGAACATTGGCAAGCCTTGGAATCAATGAGGTAGTTTCAACATAATCTTTGACCGTACATATTCCCCATTCTCAGAAACTTCAAGCAATTCCAAGTTACCGGGAGGCGAACGATCTCCATTGCAATCAAAGCAGTATAAACTGAGCTAAAGAGAGACTTTATCACACAATTTTGGGAGAAAATAGGTTCAAAAATGAGGCTATTCCATTATGGACAAACACATTTACATAGCGAAACACCCTTAGCTTGGGTTTTTAAAACGATTTCATGTAATATATCGATTGGAAGCTTCAAAATGAAACAGTTATCGCTTACCATATCCCCTGTTGACTGTTGATCTTTCACATTTTTTACGCTATTCGTCATTGTGAGTGTGTGTTTGTACAAGAAATATACATACACCCATGGTTCTTCATCTTCCCAATATATATATATATATATATATATATATAAATATTCTCGTCAATGCTCAGTCCAAGTTTTAGCATCATGTGGATCCTGTAACCGAAGGTGTTGGGCTATTCCAGGCTGAAACTAGAGGTCGAAAGGGCAGTCTGGAACAACAGCATAATCAAGTCCTTCAAATACTTGTCAGTCTTGGAAGCATCAACTCTCATTCTCATCTCCTCCATTACAAGAGTTAAATAATTTATAAACAGAAAAATGTTTGTTTGTGTAGTGTATTTTTATTTGTAGTTTTGACATAAAGAGTAGTATACCTACATACATATTTGTATATCTATTAATAATATAAGCAAAACCATCACATGGTAGTTTGTGACACCAAGACCAAAATTTCCCACTCCTAAATTTTCTCAATCTCCCGTCACTAAAAAAAGGATAATTTTAAATTTGAATTATAGATAACCACCCATATTGCCAACGGGAAAGAGATGATATTTAAGAATAATTAAGAATTAAGATAACCACCATAATAAAACTGCACATATCTACCACGTTTGTCCAAGACGGTTTTCTTTTATCATCAGTATAAATATCCAAAAACTCATGACAAAATCAATTTTTTCTTAATGATTTACACGGGGTTTTTTTTTCACTTGCAATATATTTTTGAGTATTCTTAATGATAAGCATACTATCTGACTTTGGTTTTTTAATTCAATGCATGACTCATTTTTTAGGGCGTCACATATCTCGAGAAAATATTTTCATGAATAAGTACTTGATCACATGTGATATCTTTTCCTTTTAAATTCAGTTATTTCTGTATGTAATAACTAATATGAGGGATGTAGTATTACTTACAAATTTTAAACACTGCTTGACATTATATATAGGATATGATAATATTGAGCTTTATAATTTCATGATGAGGACGAAATCCCTCAACCTCCTCCAATTTGGTGTTTCCACAAATTAGTATTTGGGTTAATCCTACAACTCTCCTACATATATATGCATTGATGGCGTTTTTTATGTTTCGTTTATTCCATCTATAGTAAGTTATGTTATTAATAATTTTCTCATCAGTAAATATATTATTAAAACTAGAAATATTGGCACGCGGTTCCCACGTAATTAAAATTATTTTAATTTGTATGGTGAAAAAAATAACTAAGTGAAGATTACATATATGAGAATAAGAATTTATATAGAAAGTTCTAAATTTTGGGAAACAAAATCCCCAATAACAATAATGATTGTAGTAATTGTTCTACTTAAATTAAGGCTAGATTAGAAACTTAATAATAAACTATTGTTTCAGCCCTAAAATTCTAAGGCTAAAACCGAAAATCAAAAGTTTGGTGTCACAGTTTGTCTTTCTTTATATAATAGTATAGATTGTTTAAATATACTTAATCCAAGGTCAAGAACAACCTATATTTGTCCCATACCATATATAGAAGGTTAAAAGTTCTTAATATATCTGCATGCATTGCACTTTTTTCGTTAATTACTTAGTGCTTCAATTAATTTTTTTTGGTAAACTTATGTTTTAGGCTACTGATTTTATTTACTAACTAATGGTCAATTTTCTTTTCTTCTGAATGAGTACCTTCTAGGGAAATTCTACAAGATGGATGAGATGGAATGTCTACCTATAAGATAAATTCTACAAGATGGATGAGATGGAATGTCTACCTATAAGAAGACAGGTTGACTTTTATATTCCTTTAATTCTTCATGTTAATGTTTCATTAAAATTGAAATACTATAATAATATAATAGACTTCTTTTAATAGATGTTAACTTTATACTTCTCGAATTTTGATTGAAATTTTTTTTATTACAAGCTCGGTTGCAATACATACTCATGAGATGCAATGAGATTTTGGTCCATTTGTTTGTTTTGTTACATGTGCGAGGTTTTTTAGAGGCGCGTAACAAAATTGTATGGCTTTCAAAGAAAACAATTGCTTTTCTTAATAATTGTTCTTTTGTAAAATATAGAAAGATCTTTTAAGAAAAAGAAGAACAAAAATCTACTTATTTAGGAAACTCATAAATAAACATATATTTTAATTCCCAAGCAGCTTTTTAGTTTTCTAACAATTATTAAGTGTTTGTTTTTAGACCATTTAAACTTCAATTTGGTTCCTACAAAAAAAAAAACAAAAACAACATGAATTTCGTAGATAACTTTCAAATTTAAATTTTAATAGTTTTTGGAACCAGTTACTTAATTTCTTAAATTTACTTGGTATTCAACTGTAACCCCAACAAAAAGTGAATCAAATAAGTTATAATACAATATTATTGGTGCATACATCTTATCCTATTAATCATGATCATTCTTTCCTGTGATTGAAGCTCTTCCAAAAAAGATTTCTTTTAATATTTTGTTTTTGTTTTTGTAGAGGAGATTGTATTACAATATTACAATAGTATTTACACATTTTGTCCGAGAAACTAGGCTAACAATGACTTCTAACGGTTCACTTAATTATATAATTTATAGTCAATGCTTATTGGATACAATTTCATATATTATAAAGTTTCGAAAAAAACAACACACATTAAATATTGAATAATCTTTACAATAAAGATAAATTTGCGCGCGGTCTCCGCGTGCGCTTTTTTGTTAGTATATATATATATATATATATATATATATATATATATAAGTTTAAATTAAGAAGAGCCCACCCGTAATCTCTAATGACACGTACACGAGTCTTCTAATATACGCCATTCGTCATCAGTCTAATCCAACCTTCTCTGGTATGCATTGAAGAACAAACTCGTTTCTAAAATAAGCTATGTTTCATAGGCATATCAATTAATTAAGATTTATAACAATATTGTAATATTTCTCTTTGTGTTCATAACATATTAGTAATAATTTAAATTAATCGCGATAAATAGAGGAAAATATGAATTGACATTAAGACAAATCCCTATAAACACGTAAACACATGCATGCAAATATTACACACCGGCCTACAATATCGACCAAATTCAATTTTTTTGTAGTACTTGAACTACACTTTCGTGATTGAGCTTAATATTTATTTGTATATTCTACATGTACATTTCTCTCAATCTCTCCCTCAAATCTATAAATTTTTTTTATTTGTTAATTTATTTCTCTTTATTATAAACTACAAAATAAAATACAATAGTATTGTCGAATGCAAACAGATCTCTTTATTTGACGAACTGCCAAATCTTTAATGTGGTCATAACTGTTCATCAAATTAAAGACAATTGCTCGTTTTCGTCTTATTAAATTATTTGAAATTTAAAAAGTTTGATGGTTCATCATACTAAATAGACTTGTTTGTATTCGATAAAATTGTTTTATTTTTCTTTGTAGTTTATAAACATAAAGAGTAATATAAATTGACCGTGATAAACAAAGAAAAATGTAAATTGACATTAACATTAGTCGATCTCCTATATCTACTAACACATACGAACATGCAAGTGGTCTTATGAAGGACCACTATAGTCCAAATCCAATTCACGTGTTTTTATCAGCACGTGATGTGCACGCTTGGGGTACTTGACATGAGCTAATTATAACTCCCCACTACATATATGTAAAAAAATAATATGTAGTATTAAAGTTCTGAGAATGAAGGCCAACCTGTTACACCTCGGCGTGGTGCAACAGAGGGAAAGGGAGAACCTCCGGGAATATATGAAGAGGTTTAATGATGAATTGTTGAAAGTGGATGAGCCACATGGCAGGCAGGTCATGATGATGTTGTTCAAGGGTACGACCCATCGCAGGTTCGCCGGCGAGTTAATCAAATTGACTGAGCCCACCGTAGCATAGATCAACATGCTCGCGAACCAAATGTTTACGAGGACGAGATGATGGCAACGTGTCAAGGTTCATTTCCCAACAGGAATGCGAACATAGATCGCAACAGAGAAAGGCCCCCAAGGACGTACACACCGTTGAATAGAGGCATTCTAGAAGTGATGGTCGTGGCAAAAAGAAACAGATGGTTGACGGGACCCAGGCCATTGAATGAGACTCCCGGGATGAAGTCGTCGGACAAATACTGCGCGTACCACCGTCAACCTGGACACAGGACGGAGGATTGTACGCACCAGAGGAATGAAATTGAAAGATTGATTAAAGTAGGAAAATTGGTCGAGTTTGTTAGAAACGCTAAGGAAGATGCTAAGGGGGCAGAACATTCTTTATCCCCTAGAAGATATTACTCACCCATGAGAGGAAAGCAGAAGATGATTGAGGCGTCATAAACATGATCAATGGAGGAGCCTTGGGAGCCGACACTGCTCGCGGCCGAGAAACTATAACACGAAGAGTCTAGGGCGGGGCCTACATTGGGTACACAAATGCAATCATACCAGAAGCGTACTTGGAGCAGAAGATCTCTTTCACCAGGAGAGACTTGGAGCAACTTAGTCCGTTGGCCCTGACCGCAGCGGAAGCTCCGCAAACCTGATATTCTCAAAAGCCTACGAGCACATGATGATAGCCCCGGGACGGCTAGAGCCGATATCCACCCCATTGACCGGATCCGGCGGAGTAGAGGTAGTTCCACTCGGACAAGTTATATTGCCCACAGTGTTTGGGAGAAACCCATGCACCTAGGTGACGCCGATAAAATACATAATAGTCGACATCCCATTCCCCTACAACACCATCATTGGCCGACCAGGACTCAACCAGATCAGGGCAGTGGTCTCTACTTATTACCAGAAGATCAAATTCCCGACACCTCAAGGAGTCGGCAAAATTCTAGGTGACCAGGTACAAGGATGGATGTGCTATGTGGACTCGCTGAAGCACTCTAAAATGAGAAGAAGACATAAAATACAAGTCCCACACCAAGAATACATTCCGCGCACGGAGTGATCCCCACTTGAACTACCCCCTTCCCTTTGTCTTTTTCACCCCGTGGACATCCCAACATCAACGTCATGTTGAGACTGCTTGGCACTACCCACCCTGGCAGTATTACCACTCGATGAGGGAAAATATTTCTTCGCATTCTTGCGTACGCCCTCACGACCCCTCTTCTTGACAAGTGGAGGTGGGTCATCTGTAGCGGCTTCGGTCCCCAGCTGTCTACGTTCCGCTATCGCGTCCAGACTACAATACTCTACCAAATCGGCTGCAAGATACATGAAACATAAGATCAAGAGATAAATTGGGAGAAAGCTATCGATTTGTAAAGATATAACACTTACCGAGAGTAGAGGGACTGTTATAACGTACGAGAGATATCCCACTTGCTCGCAAAATTATGTCACTGCAACGCAGGGTACCGTCGTACGGATGGTTAATCAGATTCCTCAGAAATTCGAGGCTATGTGCAGTTGTCCCGACAACGGCTCGTCTCTCATATTTGGTGACTTTGCACCACACACTAGGAAGCACATCAAATTCACTAGCCGTCCTCTCCTGGATATACATATACTCACACTTATTTCCAAATCCATAACTGGATTGAGTATATTGGACGAACCTAAGACCCGCCTGGGCCCGCACGCAAAAGAACCCCTCGTCACCGCCCTTCCTGTTGACCATGATACTAAAGAGTTGCCAGAACTCATTAACTCCGCAAGGGGCACCCAACGCTCTCATGACACAAATGAAAGCCACGATGTACCCAGAGAATTGGGGGATAGCTGCCCCAAGCAGATCCCGATGCTCGCTATGATAGCACTAACCGCATGATCAATTGGGAAGCACAGTCCATTCTTAAAATGCTTGGAATTAACAGTAATGCAGCCTTTCGGTGGAGTATGCATTCGTTGATCCGCACTAGGGAATATGACCTTATATCCCTCAGGGATGTCATACTCGTCGGAGTAATAACCAACATGATGAGGAACATGAGACGTCATATCCTCGTACTTCTCCGAGGTCTTATATTTTAGGGGGCTGATCCCCAAGCCCCATTCACCTACATTGGGACCGTCAGCTTCCGGCAGAGAAGAGAATTCAGCACCAGACTGGTCGCCAATCAACTGGTCATACCCAAACATCTCGTTTTCAGAAAATCCCACTCCGATCTCTTCGAAATCCACCTCGAGCAAACCTGAGCCAACACTGTTCTCGACGTACGACATACTGAGGCGCTAAGTAAGAAAAAATCCTCTGTGATAACGGAGTCGATCCAAGAAAAATTTCCCTGTGATAACGGGGCCGATCCAAGCAAAAATCCCATGTGATAACGGGGTCGATCCAAGAAAAAATTCCCTGTGATAACGGGGTCGATCAAAGAAGAAATTCCCTGTGATAATGGGGCTGATCCAAGAAAAAATCCCCTGTGATAACCGGGTCGATCCAAAAAAAAATTCTCTGCAATAACGGGGCCGATACAAGAAAAATTTCCTTGTGGTAACGGGGCCGATCCAAGCAAAAACCCCCTGTGATAACGGGGTCGATCCAAGAAAAAATTCCCTGTGATAACGGGGCCGATCCAAGAAAAAATCCCCTGTGATAACGGGGTCGATCCAAGAAAAAATTTCCTGTGATAACGGGGCTAATCCAAGCAAAACTCCCCCGTGATTACGGGGTCGATCCAAGAAAAAATTTCCTGTGATAACGGGGTCGATCAAAGAAAACATTCCCTGTGATAATGGGGCCGATCCAAGAAAAAATTCCCTGTGATAACGGGGCCGATCCAAGAAAAAAATCCCTGTGATAACGGGGCCGATCCAAGCAAAAATCCCCTGTGATAACGGGGTCGATCCAAGAAAAAATTCCCTGTGATAACGGGGCCAATCCAAAAAAAAATCCCCTGTGATAACGGGGTCGATCCAAGCAAAAATCCCCTGTGATAACGGGGTCGATCCAAGAAAAAATTCCTTGTGATAACAGGGCCAATCCAAGAAAAAATCCCCTGTGATAACGGGGTCGATCCAAGAAAAAATTCATTGTGATAACGGAGCCGATCCAAGCAAAAATCCCCTGTGATAACGGGGTCGATCCAAGAAAAAATCTCATGTGATAACAGGGTCAATCCAAGGAAAAATTCCCTGTGATAACGGGGTCGATCAAAGAAGAAATTCCCTGTGATAACGGGGCCGATCCAAGAAGAAATTCCCTGTGATAAAGGGGTCGATCCAAGAAAAAATTCCCTGTGATAACGGGGCCGATCCAAGAAAAAATCTCCTGTGATAACGGTGTCGATCCAAGAAAAAACCCCATGTGATAACGGGGTCGATCCAAGAAGAATATCCCATGTGATAACGGGGTCAATCCTAAACATTTGAACGGTAGCGGGTTCCCTGTGATAACGGGATGCTCCCCTACCCACAAGAAAAATATCCCCTGTGATAACGGGGTCGACCGTAAATATTTCAACGGTAGCGGGTTCCTTGTGATAACAGGATGCGCCCCTATCTACGAGAAAAATATCTCATGTGATAATGGGGTCGACCGTAAACATTTCAACGGTAGCGGTATCCATATGATAACGGGATGCGCCCCTAACCACTAGAAAAATATTCCCTGTGATAACGGGGTCGATCATAAACATTCAAGCAATAAAGGTTTCTCTGTGATAACGGGATGGGCTCCCGCCAATGAGTGGTGGCAGATTACACATGTTTCTACCAACACCGAGGGAATTCAATTTATCCTTTATTGACGACAAACAAAGTAAAGAAATCTCATCGATATGAGAAAGAAATGAATGCATTGTCAGATATCGAAATACCGCACACTCTATCATCACGACAATAAAAATCAACAAGTTCTTAGACAACAAGATCACACAGAGTCACAGATTATGAAGATAACAGAGAAATAAACATTCAGTTACAGAACCATGAATCTGAAATAGTCCAGAAAGGGATAAATTTGAATTACAGTAAGAGCAGCAAAACAGCTACTCCCACAAGGACCCTTCAGTCTTCTTCTCAACGTCCTCGGAAAACACATCAGGGTCGACCGGACCATCCCCCACCTCATCTAGGCCACCAATCGGCAGGTCATTATAATCATGCCTTGGGTTCAACCCAATCAACTCGAGGAAGTTCTTGAAACCGTCCTTTCTCAATACTTGCCCTACGCAAGCATGAAATGCTGCCTCTCGAACCTTTGAAATAAGATTTCGGAAGCTCGAGCTTTCCATAAACCTCTCCGCTCCAACCCGGAGGGGATCATGACGACATTCCTACAAATTGAACTCTATTAAATAGAAGAGGAAAAAACACCTAGGGATCACTCCATCATGTCTATATCGAAATGTACATCGAATATCATCCCCGATATGCCATATTCGACATAGATTCCCGACATACCTTCGACTTACTACAATACCTGATCTTATATCGGATGTCACTACCGATATACTTATCTCCCCAAAATGTACTATATATGCTTGGAACGCTAAAGGAGTCTACTTTCCATATCAAGAAGCGGTTTGAGATTTGGACCTTCCTGCAAGGGGATATGGTCAAAACCGTAAAGCCGCACAGTGCAGAATAGACAAATGAAATACGTCCGACTTGATTCCCCCAAAGGGATACGTAGGCAGCTTGGGATAACCGAGTTCAGTCCGGAATCATCAACGATCCATCCGTCCCCTCACCACGTCGCTTGAAGTACACGTGTGTAAATCACTATGTCACAATTCTCAAAGTGCAATTCCCATATTTATAAGAAACTCAAATCCCAAGAAACGTATAATTCAAACGAGGACCTCAAACTAGGCGTCCACTGCAGTAGGGGACCCATCGAAGTTCATCACAAGGTGCATTTCCCACAAATTTGATCTCCGTCATTTGAACTGGCGGGACAAAAGGTACAGGTAACCCAGAAATTTAAAATTAAATTTGCGAATTCTTATCTCTAAGATAAGAATCCCCAAATTGGGGGATTACATGATATGGGCATTTCCCGCATATTGGGCCTGGCCCAAACCAGGCCCCTATTTGACCATGTCGGGGACCACTTTCGATATCATATCGGTAATAATCACCAATATGTTACTGTGGTCCCCGAATCCTGAGGTCTATAAATACGCGGTACCCGGTTCCCAAAAAAAGCAGTTATTATCCCTCAGCTACCACGCATCACATCGAAATACATCAACGATCTCACTCTCGATATCGCATTCGATATCGGGACTACCTTGTGTTCCTCTGATACGTCATACCACCACACTACATATCTCACATCGAGGGGAATCCTCGATGTCATATCGAAGACGATCATCGACATACAACTGATCTAGTCACCGATATACCATTACCATCCAAGCATCGAGAGGAATCCTCGATATCATATCGAAGACAATCACCGATATACAACTGATCTAGTCACCGATATACCATCGCCATCCAAGCATCGAGGCGTTAGTTCGGGGTGTTCCGGACCAAGTCTACGCGAGATACATAGTGTTTGCCTGATTTGAGATTGACTCGTTATATTAAGGATCATACACTTGTAACCGACACACATACATATATAATACGATATATTGCCAAATCATCATGATTTCAACCCTGACTGTGAGAATCTCAAACGTTCCTATATCGTGACCAACATAATATTTTATTACAATTCTCAATACTTTGAATTCATGCGTGGTTGGACTAAAACCAAATTCAAAATATTGTTTGTTGTTGCCATTTAGAATTTCATGATTCCCCAGCCCTCTTGTGAAAGAAGATTAGTAACAGAAACAACATGAAACCCATACAAATGTAATTTCACACAGAGAAGGCCATTGAACAAACCAATAAAGAACATTGTCAAGCCTTGTAACCGATGAGTTAATTTCAACATAATCTCTGACCGTACATATTCCTCATTCACAGAAACTTCAAGCAATTCCAAGTTACCGGGAGGCAAACGATCTCCATTGCAATCGAAGCAGTATAAAACTTAGATAAAGGGAAATTTTATCACACAATTTTGGGAGAAAATAGGTTCAAAAAGGAGGCCATTCCATGATGGACAAACACATTTACATAATGAAACACCCTTAGCTGGGGTTATAAAAATGATTTCATATAATATATCGATTGGAAGCTTCAAAATGAAACAATTATCGCTTACAATATCTCCTGTTGACTGTTGATCTTTCACATTTTTCACGCTATTCGTCATTGTGAGTGTGTATTTGTACAAGAAATGTACACACGCCCATGGTTTTTCTTCTTCCCAATATATACATATATATTTATATTTATATTTATATTTATATATATATATATATATATATATATATATATATATTCTTGTCAATGCTCAGTCCAAATTTCAGCATCATGTGGATCTTGTAACCGAAGGTGTTGGGCTCTTCCAGGCTGAAACTAGAGGTCGAGGGCAGTTTGGAACAACAGCATAACCAAGTCCTTCAAAGACTTGTCAATCTTGGAAGCATCAACTCTCTTTCTCAGCTCCTCCATGACAAGAGTTAAATAATTTATAAACAGAAAAATGTTTGTTTGTGTAGTGTATTTTTATTTGTAGTTTATGACATAAAGAGTAGTATACCTTCATACATATTTGTGTGTATATATATATAAGTTTACATTAAGAATAGCCCACCCGTAATCTCTATTGACACGTATACGAGTCTTCTAATATACGCCATTCGTTATCAGTCTAATCCAACCTTCTCTGGTATGCATTGAAGAACAAATTCGTTTCTAAAATAAGCTATGTTCCGTATGCATATCAAATAATTAAAATTTATAACAATATTGTAATATTTCTCTTTGTGTTCATAACATATTAGTAATAAATTAAATTAATCGCGACAAATAAAGGAAAATATGAGTTGACATTAAGACAAATCCCTATAAACACGTAAACACATGCATGCAAATATTACACACCGGCCTGCAATATCGACCTAATTCAATTTTTTTGTAGTACTTGAACTACACTTTCGTGATTGAGATTAATATTTATTTGTATATTCTAAATGTACCTTTCTCTCAATCTCTCCCTCAAATCTATAAATATTCTTTTATTTGTTAATTTATTTCTCTTTAATATAGACTACAAAATAAAATACAATAGTATTGTCGAATGCAAACAAATCTCTTTATTTGATGAACTGCCAAATCTTTAATATGGTCATAACTGTTCATCAAATTAAAGAGAATTGCTCGTTTTTGTCTTATTAAATTATTTGAAATTTAAAAAGTTTGATGGTTCATCATACTAAATAGACTTGTTTGTATTCGACAAAATTGTTGTATTTTTCTTTGTAGTTTATAAACATAAAGAGTAATATAAATTGACCGTGATAAACAAAGAAAAATATAAATTCACATTAACATTAGTCGATCTCCTATATCTAGTAACACATACGACCATGCATGTGGTCTTATGAAGGACCACTATAGTCTAAATCCAATTCACGTGTTTTTATCAGCACGTGATGTGCACGCTTTGGTACTTGACATGAGCTAAATTATAAGTCCCCACTACATATATGTAAAAAAATAATATGTAATATTAAAGTTCTGCAATTAAACAAGTTATCAAGTTAACGAAATTTGTTAACATTATTACTTTATTTTTGTTTGTAAAAAAAGTAAGAAATTCTCCACAACAAATACATAAAACTAGGTACTGAAGTCAAGGCGATTCTATCCGCATAACCTAATAACACACATGCTTGTTCTCGTGAGTCTCACACACGCGCTCTACAATAATACCCAAATTCAGTATCTTTTCATACACGCGTGAAGTCCACGCTCCCTTCCGAAACTAGTTATACATATTCTTACACCTAAATTTGACATACACCCTTGTATTTCAACCATATTTCCCAAACTTTTGACCACTTAAAGAATCAATTCAAACTTCAAAGCAACAAAAACTGTGAAGATCCTTGTCACACCTCGTCCTTGTAAAATGCTTTTGAGTGTGAATACAATACAAAATACAATGCATGTATCGTAATTGTACACACACCACATTCAATTCACAGTTCCAACCTTATATTACGTGGAAACAAGATATGACAACTTTGGTCTGACTCTACGACCGCATACTTCTTCATTGTCCAAATAGAAACTTGATCACGCACTTAAAAGTAAACTAAACAAATCTGATTATATTACCAAATATAGCCAAATGCGCTGGTTCATAAACTAGCAACAAGCTAGGAGGTACCTCAATCTTGCCAAATGTTTTTGCCGTAAGATGAATGGTGGACATCACGTCTGGACTTTATCGTTGCGAATCCAGTGAAAGAACCCATCAAGAGCAACAAACTGAGAAGAAATTGGCAAAATGGTGAACGAATAAGGCAAACATCTCCACTTATCATTATTTCAACCCCGACTGTGATAATCTCAAACGTTCCTATATTGTGACCAACATAATATTTTAATGCAATTTTATACTTTGAATTCTTGCGTGGTTGGACTAAAATCAAATTCAAAATCTTGTTTGTTGTTGCCATTTAGAATTTCATGATACCTCAGCCCTCTCGTGATAGAAGATTGGTAACATAAACAACACGAAACACATCCAAATGTTGTTTCACACAGAGAAGGCCATTGCACAAGGCAATAAAGAACATTGGCAAGCCTTGGAACCAATGAGATAGTTTCAACATAATCTCTGACCATACATATTCCCCATTCTCAGAAACTTCAAGGAATTCCAAGTTACCAGGGGGCGAACGATCTCCATTGCAATCAAAGCAGTATAAACTGAGCTAAAGAGAGACTTTATCACACAATTTTGGGAGAAAATAGGTTCAAAAAGGAGGCTATTCCATGATGGACAACACATTTACATAGCGAAACACCCTTAGCTTGGGTTTTAAAACCGATTTCATGTAATATATCGATTGGAAGCTTCAAAATGAAACAGTTATCGGTTACCATATCCCCTGTTGACAGTTGATCTTTCACATTTTTCACGCTATTCGTCATTGTGAGTGTGTGTTTGTACAAGAAATATACATACACCCATGGTTCTTCCTCTTCCCAATATATATATATATATACATATATATACATACGTATACATATACATATATATATATATATATATATATATATATATATATATTCTCGTCAATGCTCAGTCCAAGTTTCAGCATCATGTGGATCCTATAACCGAAGGTGTTGGGCTCTTCCAGGCTGAAACTAGAGGTCGAAAGGGCAGTCTGGAACAACAGCATAACTAGGGGTGTACGCGGGTGATATTTGGCGGGTGTCAAAGAAATATTTCTCCCGCCCATGACATAACGGGTGACCAATGTTGTCAACCATACGGGTGCAATTTTTTAGTAAACCGTGCGGGTACGGTTGCACGGGTGCGTGCGGGTTGGCGGGCGGTTTGCGGGTGGCTTGTGTTGGAAAAAAGTTGTTTAAAAGTATTTATCAATTTCATAAATAATAAGTAAATTGAATATTTTTTCTGAATGTTATATGAGCCAACAAATATTATTATGGAACCTGCTTATCGTCAAAATATTTGGAACAGTTGAGGTTTGAGAATCCCTACAATTATTACTCTTGTTATAAATTTATATTGTCATTAAGAGTTAAGAGTGACGCACCAGTGTGGCAAATAAGATTTGTGATGCTAAGCAGGAACACTTTTAGCAATTTTGGGGCTTCAAGTCCAAATCTTTATATATTTTCCAATGTTAAAGCCCATAAGAAAAAGAGAGAATAAAAAAAAATGTGAGGCTGACTTATGATGTTCTGAAGGCTCTCTCTTCTTATTTTTTTAACTATACTTCTATACATTATATATATTTTTATATAGATTTTATATTGTATATATATATATTGCGGGCGGGCGGGCGGGTGTAAGGATAAATCCACCACCCACCCATAGACCAATGGGTTACATAAAAAGAACCCGCAACACATATTTAAAATGAAAAACCGCGCGGGTACGGGCGGGTGCGGGCGGGTTGCTTGATTTTTGTACACCCCTAAGCATAACCAAGTTCTTCAAAGACTTGTCAGTCTTGGAATCATCAACTCTAATTCTCATCTCCTCCATTACAAGAGTTAAATAATTTATAAATAGAAAAATGTTTGTTTGTATAGTGTATTTTTATTTGTAGTTTATGACATAAAGAGTAGTATACCTACATACATATTTCTATATATATATATATATATACATATAGTCTAACGACACGTACACGAGTCTTCTAATATACGCGGTTTGTTATCAGTCTAATCCAACCATCTCTGGTATGCATTGAAGAACAAACTCATTTCTAAAATAAGCTATGTTCCGTATGCATATCAAATATTTAAAATTTATAACAATACTGTAATATATCTCTTTGTGTTCAGAACATATTAGTAATAATTTAAATTAATCGCGACAAATAGAGGAAAATATGAGTTGACATTAAGACAAATCCCTATAAACACGTAAACACATGCATGCAAATATTACACACCGGCCTACAATATCGACCTAATTCAATTTTTTTGTAGTACTTGAACAACACGTTCGTGATTGAGAATAATATTTATTTGAATATTCTAAATGTACATTTCTCTCAATCTCTCTCTCAAATCTATAAATATTCTTTTATTTGTTAATTTTTTTTCTCTTTATCATAAACTACAAAATAAGATACAATAGTATTGTCGAATGCAAACAGATCTCTTTATTTATCTAACTGCCAAATCTTTCAAATTTCAGTTAATATGGTCATAACAGTTCTTCAAATTCAAGAGAACTGCTCGTTTTTGTCTTATTAAATTATTTGAAATTTAAAAAGTTTGATAGTTCATCATACTAAATACACTTGTTTGTATTCGACAAAATGGTTGTATTTTCCTTCGTAGTTTATAAACATAAAGAGTAATATAAATTGATCGTGATAAACAAAGAAAGATATAAATTGACAATAACATTAGTTGATCTCCTATATCTTGTAACACATACGAACATGCACGTGGTCTTATGAACGACCACTATAGTCCAAATCCAATTCACGTATTTTTATCAGCACGTGATGTGCACGCTTGGGATAATCCCGGCTGTGATAATCTCAAGCGTGTTTTCATCTCCACTTATCATCATTTCAACCCCGGCTGTGATAATCTCAAACGTTCCTATATTGTGACCAACATAATATTTTAATGCAATTCTCAATACTTTGAATTCATGCGTGGTCGGACTAAAACCAAATTCAAAATATTGTTTGTTGTTGCCATTTAGAATTTCAAGATACCTCAGCCCTCTCGTGAAAGAAGATTGGTAACATAAACAACAGGAAACCCATCCAAATGTAGTTTCACACAGAGAAGGCCATTGCACAAAACAATAAAGAACATTAGCAAGCCTTGGAACCGATGAGTTAATTACAAAATAATCTCTGACCGTACATATTCCCCATTCTCAGAAACTTCAAGCAATTCCAAGTTACCGGGAGGCAAACGATCTCCATTGCAATCGAAGCAGTATAAAACTGAGCTAAAGCGAGATTTTATCACACGATTTTGGGAGAAAATAGGTTCAAAAAGGAGGCTATTCCATGATGGACAAACACATTTACATAGCGAAACACCCTTAGCCGGGGTTCTAAAAACGATTTCATGTAATAAATCAATTGGAAGCTTCAAAATAAAACAAATATCGCTTACCATATCTCCTGTTGACTGTTGATCTTTCACATTTTTCATGCAAGTCGTCATTGTGAGTGTGTGTTTGTACAAGAAATGTACACACACCTAGGGTTTTTCTTCTTATATATATATATATATATATATATATATATATATATATATATTCATACATATATTCTTGTCAATGCTCAATCCAAGTTTCAGCATCATGTGGATCCTGTAACCGAAGGTGTTGGCCTCTTCCTGGCTGAAACTAGAGGTCGAGGGCAGTTTGGAACAACAACATAACCAAGTCCTTCAAAGACTTGTCAATCTTGGAAGCATCAAACTCTCTTTCTCAGCTCCTCCATGACAAGAGTTAAATAATTTATAAACAGAAAAATGTGTGTTCGTGTATTTGTAATTTATGACATAAAGAGTAATATACGCCATTCGTTATCAGTATAATCCAACCTTCTCTGGTATGCATTGAAGAACAAACTCGTTTCTAAAATAATCTATGTTCCGTATGCATATCAAATAATTAATATTTATAACAATATTGTAATCTTTCTCTTTGTGTTCATAACATATTAGTAATAAATTAAATTAATCGCGACAAATAAAGAAAGATATGAGTTGACATTAAGACGAATCCCTATAAACATGTAAACACATGCATGCAAATATTACACACCGGCCTACAATATAGACATAAATCAATTTTTTTGTAGTACTTGAACTACACGTTCGTGATTGAGATTAATATTTATTTGTATATTCTAAATGTACCTTTCTCTCAATCTCTCCGGCGAATCTATAAATATTCTTTTATTTGTTAATTTATTTCTCTTTATTCTAAACTACAAAATAAAATACAATAGTATTGTCGAATGCAAACAGATCTCTTTATTTGACGAACTGCCTAATCTTTAAAATTTCAATTAATATGGTCATAACAGTTCATCAAATTAAAGAGATATGCTCGTTTTTGTCTTATTAAATTATTTGAAATTTAAAAAGTTTGATAGTTCATCATACTAAATAGACTTGTTTGTATTCGACAAAATTGTTGTATTTTCCTTCATAGTTTATAAACATAAAGAGTAATATAAATTGACCGTGATAAACAAAAAAAGATATAAATTGACATAATATTAGTCGATCTCCTATAACTGGTAACACCTACGAACATGCACGTGGTCTTATGAACGACCACTATAGTCCAAATCGAATTCACGTGTTTTTATTAGCACGTGATGTGCACACTTGGGTACTTGACATGAGCTAATTATAACTCCCCACTACATATATGTAAAAAAAAAATATGTAGTATTAAAGTTATGCAATTAAACAATTTATCAAGTTAAAGAAATTTGTTCACATTATTACTTTATTTTTGTTTGTGAAAAAAGTAAGAAATTCTCCACAACAAATACATAAAACTAGGTACTGAAGTCAAGACGATTCTATCTGCATCACCTAATAACACGCACGCTTGTTCTCATGAGTCTCACACACGCGCTCTACAATAATAACCAAATTCAGTATCTTCTCATACACGCGTGAAATCCACGCTCCCTTCCGAAACTAGTTATACATATTATTACACCTAAATTTGACATACGCCCTTGTATATCAACAAGATATGACAACTATGGTCTGACTCTACGGCCGCATACTTCTTCATTGTCCAAATATAAACTTGATCATGCACATAAAAGTCAACCAAACTAATTTGATTATATTACCAAATATAGCCAAATGCGCTGTTTATAAACTAGCAACAGGCTAGGAGGTATTTCAATTTTGCACAATTTTTCTATAGTACGATGAAAGGTGGATATCACGTCTGGACCTTTATCATTGTGAATCCAGTGAAAGAACCTATTAAGAGCAACAAACTGGGAAGAAATTGGCAAAGTGGCGAAGGAATAAGGCAATCATCTCCATTTATCATCATTTCAACCCTGGCTGTGAGAATCTCAAACGTTCCTATATCGTGACCAACATAATATTTTAATACAATTCTCAATACTTTGAATTCATGCCTGGTTGGACTAAAACCAAATTCAAAATATTGTTTGTTGTTGCCATTTAGAATTTCATGATTCCTCAGCCCTCTCGTCAAAGAAGATTGGTAACATAAACAACATGAAACCCATCCAAATGTAGTTTCACACAGAGAAGGCCATTGCACAAACCAATAAAGAACATTGTCAAGCCTTGTAACCGATGAGTTAATTTCAAAATAATCTCTGACCGTACATATTCCCCATTCACAGAAACTTCAAGCATTTCCAAGTTACCGGGAGGCAAACGATCTCCATTGCAATCGAAGCAGTATAGATCTGAGACAAAGGGAGATTTTATTACACAATTTTGGGAGAAAACAGGTTCAGAAAGGAGGTTATTCCATGATGGACAAACACATTTACATAGCGAAACACCCTTAATTGGGGTTCTAAAAACGATTTCATGTAATATATCGATTGGAAGCTTCAAAATGAAACAATTATCGCTTACCATATCTCATGTTGACTGTTGATCTTTCACATTTTCACGCTATTCGTCATTGTGAGTGCGTATTTGTACAAGAAATGTACACACACCCAGGGTTTTTCTTCTTCCCAATATATATATATATATATATATATATATATATATATATATATATATATTTTCGTCAATGCTCTGTCCAAGTTTCAACATCATGTGCATCCTATAACCGAAGGTGTTGGGCTCTTCCAGGCTGAAACTAGAGGTCGAGGGTAGTTTGGAACAACAGCATAACCAAGTCCTTCAAAGACTTGTCAATCTTGGAAGCATCAACTCTCTTTCTCAGCTCCTCCATGACAAGAGTTAAATAATTTATGAACAGAAAGATGTTTGTTCGTGTAGTGTATTTTTATTTGTAATTTATGACCCAAAGAGTAGTTTACCTACATAAATATATGTATATACAAATATATATATATATATATATATATATATATAAGTTTACATTAAGAAGAGCCCACCCGTAGTCTCTAATGACACGTACACGAGTCTTCTAATATACGCCATTCATTATCAGTCTAATCCAACCTTCTCTGGTATGCATTGAAGAACAAACGCATTTCTAAAAGAAGCTATGTTATGTATGCATATCAAATAATTAACATTTATAACAATATTGTAATATTTCTCTTTGTGTTCATAACAGATTAGTAATAAATTAAATTAATCGCGACAAATAAAGGAAAATATGAGTTGACATTAAGACAAATCCCTATAAACACGTAAACACATGCATGCAAATATTACACACCGGCCTACAATATCGACCTAATTCAATTGTTTTGTAGTACTTAAACTACACGTTCGTGATTGAGATTAATATTTACTTGTATATTATAAATATACCTTTCTCTCAATCTCTCCATCAAATCTACAAATATTATTTTATTTGTTAATTTATTTCTCTTTATTATAAACTATAAAATAAAATACAATAGTATTGTCGAATGCAAATAGATCTCTTTATTTGACGAACTGCCAAATCTTTCAAATTTCAATTAATATGGTCATAACAGTTCTTCGAATTAAAGAGAATTGCTCGTTTTTGTCTTATTAAATTATTTGAAATTTAAAAAGTTTGATAGTTCATCATACAAAATAGACTTGTTTGTATTCGACAAAATTTTTGTATTTTGCTTCGTAGTTTATAAGCATAAAGAGTAATATAAATTGATCGTGATAAAGAAAGAAAAATATAAATTGACATCAACATTAGTCGATCTCCTATATCTAGTAACATATATGAACATGCACGTGGTCATATGAACGACCACTATAGTCCAAATCCAATTCACGTGTTGTTATCAGCATGTGATGTGCACGCTTGGGTACTTGACATGAGCTAATTATAACTCCCCACTACATATATGTAAAAAAAAAATATGTAGTATTAAAGTTATGCAATTAAACAATTTATCAAGTTAAAGAAATTTGTTCACATTATTACTTTATTTTTGTTTGTGAAAAAAGTAAGAAATTCTCCACAACAAATACATAAAACTAGGTACTGAAGTCAAGACGATTCTATCTGCATCACCTAATAACACGCACGCTTGTTCTCATGAGTCTCACACACGCGCTCTACAATAATAACCAAATTCAGTATCTTCTCATACACGCGTGAAATCCACGCTCCCTTCCGAAACTAGTTATACATATTATTACACCTAAATTTGACATACGCCCTTGTATATCAACAAGATATGACAACTATGGTCTGACTCTACGGCCGCATACTTCTTCATTGTCCAAATATAAACTTGATCATGCACATAAAAGTCAACCAAACTAATTTGATTATATTACCAAATATAGCCAAATGCGCTGTTTATAAACTAGCAACAGGCTAGGAGGTATTTCAATTTTGCACAATTTTTCTATAGTACGATGAAAGGTGGATATCACGTCTGGACCTTTATCATTGTGAATCCAGTGAAAGAACCTATTAAGAGCAACAAACTGGGAAGAAATTGGCAAAGTGGCGAAGGAATAAGGCAATCATCTCCATTTATCATCATTTCAACCCTGGCTGTGAGAATCTCAAACGTTCCTATATCGTGACCAACATAATATTTTAATACAATTCTCAATACTTTGAATTCATGCCTGGTTGGACTAAAACCAAATTCAAAATATTGTTTGTTGTTGCCATTTAGAATTTCATGATTCCTCAGCCCTCTCGTCAAAGAAGATTGGTAACATAAACAACATGAAACCCATCCAAATGTAGTTTCACACAGAGAAGGCCATTGCACAAACCAATAAAGAACATTGTCAAGCCTTGTAACCGATGAGTTAATTTCAAAATAATCTCTGACCGTACATATTCCCCATTCACAGAAACTTCAAGCATTTCCAAGTTACCGGGAGGCAAACGATCTCCATTGCAATCGAAGCAGTATAGATCTGAGACAAAGGGAGATTTTATTACACAATTTTGGGAGAAAACAGGTTCAGAAAGGAGGTTATTCCATGATGGACAAACACATTTACATAGCGAAACACCCTTAATTGGGGTTCTAAAAACGATTTCATGTAATATATCGATTGGAAGCTTCAAAATGAAACAATTATCGCTTACCATATCTCATGTTGACTGTTGATCTTTCACATTTTCACGCTATTCGTCATTGTGAGTGCGTATTTGTACAAGAAATGTACACACACCCAGGGTTTTTCTTCTTCCCAATATATATATATATATATATATATATATATATATATATATATATATATTTTCGTCAATGCTCTGTCCAAGTTTCAACATCATGTGCATCCTATAACCGAAGGTGTTGGGCTCTTCCAGGCTGAAACTAGAGGTCGAGGGTAGTTTGGAACAACAGCATAACCAAGTCCTTCAAAGACTTGTCAATCTTGGAAGCATCAACTCTCTTTCTCAGCTCCTCCATGACAAGAGTTAAATAATTTATGAACAGAAAGATGTTTGTTCGTGTAGTGTATTTTTATTTGTAATTTATGACCCAAAGAGTAGTTTACCTACATAAATATATGTATATACAAATATATATATATATATATATATATATATAAGTTTACATTAAGAAGAGCCCACCCGTAGTCTCTAATGACACGTACACGAGTCTTCTAATATACGCCATTCATTATCAGTCTAATCCAACCTTCTCTGGTATGCATTGAAGAACAAACGCATTTCTAAAAGAAGCTATGTTATGTATGCATATCAAATAATTAACATTTATAACAATATTGTAATATTTCTCTTTGTGTTCATAACAGATTAGTAATAAATTAAATTAATCGCGACAAATAAAGGAAAATATGAGTTGACATTAAGACAAATCCCTATAAACACGTAAACACATGCATGCAAATATTACACACCGGCCTACAATATCGACCTAATTCAATTGTTTTGTAGTACTTAAACTACACGTTCGTGATTGAGATTAATATTTACTTGTATATTATAAATATACCTTTCTCTCAATCTCTCCATCAAATCTACAAATATTATTTTATTTGTTAATTTATTTCTCTTTATTATAAACTATAAAATAAAATACAATAGTATTGTCGAATGCAAATAGATCTCTTTATTTGACGAACTGCCAAATCTTTCAAATTTCAATTAATATGGTCATAACAGTTCTTCGAATTAAAGAGAATTGCTCGTTTTTGTCTTATTAAATTATTTGAAATTTAAAAAGTTTGATAGTTCATCATACAAAATAGACTTGTTTGTATTCGACAAAATTTTTGTATTTTGCTTCGTAGTTTATAAGCATAAAGAGTAATATAAATTGATCGTGATAAAGAAAGAAAAATATAAATTGACATCAACATTAGTCGATCTCCTATATCTAGTAACATATATGAACATGCACGTGGTCATATGAACGACCACTATAGTCCAAATCCAATTCACGTGTTGTTATCAGCATGTGATGTGCACGCTTGGGTACTTGACATGAGCTAATTATAACTCCCCAGTCCCAACTACATATATGTAAAAAAAATATGTAGTATTAAAGTTATGCAATTAAACAATTTATCAAGTTAAAGAAATTTGTTCACATTATTACTTTATTTTTGTTTGTGAAAAAAGTAAGAAATTCTCCACAACAAATACATAAAACTAGGTACTGAAGTCACGACGATTCTATCTGCATCACCTAATAACACGCACGCTTGTTCTCATGAGTCTCACACACGCGCTCTACAATAATAACCAAATTCAGTATCTTCTCATACACGCGTGAAATCCACGCTCCCTTCCGAAACTAGTTATACATATTATTACACCTAAATTTGACATACGCCCTTGTATATCAACAAGATATGACAACTATGGTCTGACTCTACGGCCGCATACTTCTTCATTGTCCAAATATAAACTTGATCATGCACATAAAAGTCAACCAAACTAATTTGATTATATTACCAAATATAGCCAAATGCGCTGTTTATAAACTAGCAACAGGCTAGGAGGTATTTCAATTTTGCACAATTTTTCTATAGTACGATGAAAGGTGGATATCACGTCTGGACCTTTATCATTGTGAATCCAGTGAAAGAACCTATTAAGAGCAACAAACTGGGAAGAAATTGGCAAAGTGGCGAAGCAATAAGGCAATCATCTCCACTTATCATCATTTCAACCCTGGCTGTGAGAATCTCAAATGTTCCTATATCGTGACCAACATAATATTTTAATACAATTCTCAATACTTTGAATTCATGCCTGGTTGGACTAAAACCAAATTCAAAATATTGTTTGTTGTTGCCATTTAGAATTTCATGATTCCTCAGCCCTCTCGTCAAAGAAGATTGGTAACATAAACAACATGAAACCCATCCAAATGTAGTTTCACACAGAGAAGGCCATTGCACAAACCAATAAAGAACATTGTCAAGCCTTGTAACCGATGAGTTAATTTCAAAATAATCTCTGACCGTACATATTCCCCATTCACAGAAACTTCAAGCATTTCCAAGTTACCGGGAGGCAAACGATCTCCATTGCAATCGAAGCAGTATAGATCTGAGACAAAGGGAGATTTTATTACACAATTTTGGGAGAAAACAGGTTCAGAAAGGAGGTTATTCCATGATGGACAAACACATTTACATAGCGAAACACCCTTAATTGGGGTTCTAAAAACGATTTCATGTAATATATCGATTGGAAGCTTCAAAATGAAACAATTATCGCTTACCATATCTCCTGTTGACTGTTGATCTTTCACATTTTTCACGCTATTCGTCATTGTGAGTGCGTATTTGTACAAGAAATGTACACACACCCAGGGTTTTTCTTCTTCCCAATATATATATATATATATATATATATATATATATATTTTTTCGTCAATGCTCTGTCCAAGTTTCAGCATCATGTGCATCCTATAACCGAAGGTGTTGGGCTCTTCCAGGCTGAAACTAGAGGTCGAGGGTAGTTTGGAACAACAGCATAACCAAGTCCTTCAAAGACTTGTCAATCTTGGAAGCATCAACTCTCTTTCTCAGCTCCTCCATGACAAGAGTTAAATAATTTATGAACAGAAAAATGTTTGTTCGTGTAGTGTATTTTTATTTGTAATTTATGACCCAAAGAGTAGTTTACCTACATAAATATATGTATATACACACACACATATATATATATATATATATATATATAAGTTTACATTAAGAAGAGCCCACTCGTAGTCTCTAATGACACGTACACGAGTCTTCTAATATACGCCATTCATTATCAGTCTAATCCAACCTTCTCTGGTATGCATTGAAGAACAAACGCATTTCTAAAAGAAGCTATGTTCTGTATGCATATCAAATAATTAACATTTATAACAATATTGTAATATTTCTCTTTGTGTTCATAACAGATTAGTAATAAATTAAATTAATCGCGACAAATAAAGGAAAATATGAGTTGACATTAAGACAAATCCCTATAAACACGTAAACACATGCATGCAAATATTACACACCGGCCTACAATATCGACCTAATTCAATTATTTTGTAGTACTTAAACTACACGTTCGTGATTGAGATTAATATTTACTTGTATATTATAAATATACCTTTCTCTCAATCTCTCCCTCAAATCTACAAATATTATTTTATTTGTTAATTTATTTCTCTTTATTATAAACTACAAAATAAAATACAATAGTATTGTCGAATGCAAATAGATCTCTTTATTTGACGAACTGCCAAATCTTTCAAATTTCAATTAATATGGTCATAACAGTTCTTCGAATTAAAGAGAATTGCTCGTTTTTGTCTTATTAAATTATTTGAAATTTAAAAAGTTTGATAGTTCATCATACAAAATAGACTTGTTTGTATTCGACAAAATTTTTGTATTTTGCTTCGTAGTTTATAAGCATAAAGAGTAATATAAACTGATCGTGATAAACAAAGAAAAATATAAATTGACATCAACATTAGTCGATCTCCTATATCTAGTAACATATATGAACATGCACGTGGTCGTATGAACGACCACTATAGTCCAAATCCAATTCACGTGTTGTTATCAGCACGTGATGTGCACGCTTGGGTACTTGACATGAGCTAATTATAACTCCCCAGTCCCCACTACATATATGTAAAAAATAATATGTAGTCTTAAAGTTATGCAATTAAACAATTTATCAAGTTAAAGAAATTTGTTCACATTATTACTTTATTTTTATTTGTGAAAAAGTAAGAAATGCAAATTCAGTATATTCTCATACACGCGTGAAGTCCACGCTCCCTTCCGAAACTAGTAATAGATATTTTTACACATAAATTTAACATACAACCTTTTATTTTAACAATATTTCTACAACTTTTGACCACCTAAATAATCACTTCAAACTTCAAAGCAACAAAAACTATGAAGATCATTGTCACACCCCGTCCTTGTAAAATGCTTTTGAGTGTGAATACAATATAAATAAAATACAATGCGTGTATTGTAATTGTAGACACACCAGAGTAAATTCACAGCTCCAACCTTATATTACGCGGAAACCAGATATGGCAACTTTGGTCTATGACTATACCACCGCATACTTCTTCATTGTCCAAATAGAAACTTGACCATGTACATAAAAGTCAACCAAACCAATCTGATTATATTACCTAATATAGCCAAATGCGCTGGTTCATAAACTAGCAACGTGCTAGGAGGTATTTCAGTTTCACAAAATTTATTTGTAGTAAGATGAAATGTGGATATCACGTCTGGACCTTTATTGTTGGGAATCCAGTGAAAGAACGTATTAAGAGCAACAAACTTGGAAGAAATTGGCAAAGTGGTGAAGGAATAAGGCAAACATCCCCACTTATCATCATATCAACCCCGACTGTGATAATCTCAAACGTTCATATATTGTGACCAACATAATATTTTAATGCAATTATCAATACTTTGAATTCATGCGTGGTCGGACTAAAACCAAATTGAAAATCTTGTTTGTTGTGAAAGAAGATTGGCAACATAAACAACAGGAAGCCCATCCAAATGCAGATTCACACAGAGAAGGCCATTGCACAAGGCAATAAAGAACATTGACAAGCCTTGGAACCGGTGAGGTAGTTTCAACCTAATCTTTGACCGTACATATTCCCAATTCTCAAAAACTTCAAGCAATTCAAAGTTACCGGGCGGCGAGCGATCTCCATTGCAATCGAAACAGTATAATACTGAGCTAAAGGAAGATTTTATCACACAATTTTGGTAGAAAATAGGTTCAAAAAGGAGGATATTCCATAATGGACACACACATTTACATAGAGAAACACCCTTAGTTGGGTTTCTAAAAACAATTTCATGTAATATATCGATTGGAAGCATCGAAATGAAACAGTTATCGCTTACTATATCTCCTGTTGACTGTTGATCTTTCACATTTTTCATGCTATTCGTCATTGTGAGTGTGTGTTTGTACAAGAAATATACACACACCCAAGGTTTTCTTCTTATATGTATATATATATATATATATATATATATATATATATATATATTCTCGTCAATGCTGAGTCCATGTTTCAGCATCATGTGGATCCTGTAACTGAAGGTGTTGGGCTCTTCCAAGCTGAAACTAGAGGTCCAAAGGGCAGTCTGGAACAATAACATAACCAAGTCCTTCAAAGACTTGTCAGTCTTCGAAACATCAACTCTCTTTCTAGCTCCTCCATGACAGGAGTAAAATAACTTATAAACAGAAAAATGGTTGTTCGTGTAGTGTATTTTTATTTGTAGTTTATAACATAAAGAGTAGTATACGTACATACATATATGTATGTATATATATATATATATATATATATATATATATAAGTTTACATTAAGAAGAGCCCACCCGTAATCCTTAATGACACCTACACGAGTCTTCTAATATATGCCATTCGTTATCAGTCTAATCCAACCCAACCCAGAGTATGCATTGAAGAACAAACTCGTTTCTAAAATAAGCTATGTTCCGTATGCATATCAAATAATTAAAATTTATAACAATATTGTAATATTTCTCTTTGTGTTCATAACATATTAGTAATAAATTTAATTAATAGCGACAAATAAAGGAAAATATGAGTAGACATTAAGACAAATTCCTATAAACGCATAAACACATGCATGCAAATATTATACACCGACCGACAATATCGACCTAATTCAATTTTTTTTGTAGTACTTGAACTACACGTTTGTGATTGAGATTAATATTTATTTGTATATTCTAAATGTACCTTTCTCTCAATCTCTCCCTCAAAACTATAAATAATCTTTTATTTGTTAACTTATTTCTCTGTATTATAAATTACAAAATAAAATACAATAAGTATTGTCGAATGCAAACATATCTCTTTATTTGACGATGATATGGGCATTTCCCGCATATTGGGCCTGGCCCAAACCAGGCCCATAATTAAGCATATCGGGGATCATTTTCGACATCATATCGGTGATAATCACCGATATGACACTGTGGCCCCGGATCCTAAGGTCTATAAATACGCGATGCCCGGATCCCAAAGTTGGCAATTATTATCCCTCAGGTAACACGCATCACATCGAAATAAATCCCCGATATCACTCTCGATATCGTACTCGATATTGGGATAACCTTGTACTCCACCGATACGTTATACCACCACAATACCGATATCACATCAGGGGGCGTATTCGATATCACGTCGAAGACAATCACCGATATACGTCTGATCTAGTCACCGATATACCACTGTCGTCCAAGCATCGAAGCGTTAGTTCGAGGTGTTCCGGACCAAGTCTACGCGAGATACATATTGTAGGCCTGATTTGAGATAGATTCGTTGTATTATTAGATCACTCACTTGTAACCGACTCACACACACACACACATATATATATATATATATATATATATATAATACGATCTATTGCCAAATCAGTGGCGCCGTCTGTGGGAACACCAGTTCACGGACGAGGACGTCAAGATGCAAGAAAGGAGGACCCGATCCGAGTTGAATGGAGTGGTGACTAGAAACACGAGGATTGAGGACACACCACTCCCTTAACAACCGACTGACCAAGAACAGACAATGACCCAAGCTGAGATGGAGCTTCCTCCAGCACAGAATGAACCGCGATGTAGGCGCGGGCCCGGAAGGCCACTGCGAGCCATGAATGCAGGTCCAACCTTTGTCGCACCTAATACGGCAGAACCTGCAACTGAGGGCCCGACCGCTGAGAACCCCGTGGCAGACGTTCCAATGACCGAGGCGCCAAATACGGATCTTCCCGGCTCGAAGGAGACGATGGTCGCGGGACGAAGTGCCCTTCCCCCTGCCGCCATAACCTCGGAGATGCTAGCGCAGATCAACGCCTCTGTAAAAGCAGCGCTTGACACTACATTGGAGACTTTGCTTCCACGACTGGCGGAACAAAGGACAAGAGACATTCGGGCAAGGCCCCATGAATCCCGAGCGGGTGAGAGAAGGGCAAGGCAAGGATATGATGCGATCTATCGCCAAATCAGACGAAGTGCCAAATCTTTCAAATTTCAATGAATATGGTCATAACAGTTCATCAAATTAAAGAGAATTGCTCGTTTTTGTCTTATTAATTTATTTAAAATTTAAAAAGTTTGATAGTTCATCATACTAAGTAGACTTGTTTGTATTCGACAAAATTGTTGTATTTTCCTTCGTAGTTTATAAACATAAAGAGTAATATAAATTGACCATGATAAACAAAGAAAAATATAAATTGACATTAACATTAGTCGATCTCCTATATCTAGTAACACATACGAACATGCACGTGGTCTTATGAACGACCACTATAGTCCAAATCCAATTCATGTGTTTTTATCAGCACGTGATGTGCACGCTTGGGTACTTGACATGAGCTAATTATAACTCCCCACTACATATTGTACAAAGATAATATGTAGTAATAAAGTTTTGCAATTAAACAATTTATCAAGTTAAAAGAATTTGTTCACATTATTACTTTATTTTTATTTGTGAAAAAAGTAATAAATTCTCCACAACAAATACAGAAAAGTAGGTACTGAAGTCAAGACGATTCTATCTGCATCACCTAATAACACACACGCTCGTTCTCGTGAGTCTCACACATGCGCTCTACAATAATACCCAAATTTAGTATCTTCTCATACACGCGTGAAGTCCACGCTCCCTTCTGAAACTAGTTATACATATTCTTACACCTAAATTTGACATACGCCCTTGTATTTCAAAAATATTTCGCAAACTTATGACCACCTAAAGAATCATTTCAAACTTCAAAGCAACAAAAATTGTGAAGATCCTTGTTACACCCCGTCCTTGTCAAATGCTTTTGAGTATGAATACAATATAGAATACGATACGTGTATTGTAATTGTACACACACCACATTCAATTCACAGCTCAACCTTATATTACGCGGAAACCAGATATGAAAACTTTGGTCTAGGACTCTACCACCGCATACTTCTTCATTTTCCAAAAAGAAACTTGACCACACACATAAAAGTCAACCAAACCAATCTGATTATATTACCTAATATAGCCAAATGCGCTGGTTCATAAACTAGCAACATGCTAGGATGTATTTCAATTTTGCCAAATTTTTCTGCCGTAAGATGAAAGGTGGATATCACGTCTGGACCTTTATCGTTGCGAATCCAATGAAATAACCCATCAAGAGCAACAAACTAGGAATATATTGGCAAAATGGTGAAGGAATAGGCAAACGTCTCCACTTATCATCATTTCAACCCTGACTGTGATAATCTCAAACGTTCCTATATTGTGACCAACATAATATTTTAATGCAATTCTCAATACTTTGAATTATGCATGGTTGGACTAAAACCAAGTTCCAAATCTTGTTTGTTGTTGCCATTTAGAATTTCATGTGCACTCTCGTGAAATAAGATTGGTAACATTAACAACAAGAAACCCATCCAAACGTAGTTTCACATAGAGAAGGCCATTGCACAAGCCAATAAAGAACATTGGCAAGCCTTGGAACCGATGAGGTAGTTTCAACATAATCTCTAACCGTACATATTCCTCATTCTCAGAAACTTCAAGAAATTTCAAGTTACCGGGACGCGAACGATATCCATTGCAATCGAAGCAGTGTAAAATTGAGCTAAAGGGCAATTTTATCACACGATTCTGGGGAGAAAACACGTTGAAAAAGAAGGCTATTCCATGATGGACAAACACATTTACATAGCGAAACACCCTTAGCTGGGGTTCTAAAAGCGATTTCATGTAGTATATCGATTAGAAGCTTCGATATGAAACAATTATCGCTTACCATATCTCCCGTTGACTGTTGATCTTTCACATTTTTCACGCTACTCTTCATTGTGAGTTTGTGTCTGTACAAGAAATATACATACGCCCAGGGTTTTTATTCTTCCCAATATATATATATATATATATATATATATATAAATATGTATTCTCGTCAATGCTCAGTCCAAGTTTCAGCATCATGTGGATCCTGTAACAGAAGGTGTTGGGCTCTTCTCGGCTGAAACTAGAGGGCGAAAGGGCAGTCTGAAACAACAGCATAACCAAGTCCTTCAAAGACTTGTCAGTCTTCGAAGCATCAACTCCCTTTCTCAGCTCCTCCATGACAGGAGTTAAATAATTTATAAACAGAAAAATGTTTGTTCGTGTAGTGTATTTTTATTTGTAGTTTATGACATAAAGAGTAGTATACCTACATACATATATGTATATATATATATATATATATATATATATATAAGTTTACATTAAAAAGAGCCCACCCGTAATCGCTAATGACACGTACACGAGTCTTCTAATATACGCCATTCGTTATCAGTCTAATCCAACCTTCTCTAGTATGCATTGAAGAACAAACTAGTTTCTAAAATAAGCTATGTTCCATATGCATATCAAATAATTAAAATTTATAACAATACTGTAATATTTCTCTTTGTGTTCATAACATATTAGTAAAAATTTAAATTTATCGCGACAAATAGAGGAAAATATGAGTTGACATTAAGACAAATCCCTATAAACACGTAAACACATGCATGCAAATATTACACGCCGGCCTACAATATCGACCTAATTCAATTTTTTTGTAGTACTTGAACTACACGTTCGGGATTGAGAGTAATATTTATTTGTATATTCTAAATGTACCTTTCTCTCAATCTCTTCCTCAAATCTATAAATATTCTTTTATTTGTTAATTTGTTTCTCTTTATTATAAAATACAAAATAAAATACAATAGTATTATTGAATGCAAACAAATCTCTTTATTAGACGAACTGCCAAATCTTTCAAATTTCAATTAATATGGTCATAACAGTTCATCAAATTAAAGAGAATGCTCGTTTTCGTCTTATTAAATTATTTGAAATTTTAAAAGTTTGATAGTACATCATACTAAATAGACTTGTTTGTATTCGACAAAATTGTTATATTTTCCTTCGTAGTTAATAAACAAAAAGAGTAATACAAATTGACCGTGATAAACAAAGAAAAATATAAATTTACATTAACATTAGTCGATCTCTTATATCTAGTAACACATACGGACATGCACGTGGTCTTATGAACGACTAATATAGTCCAAATCCAGTTCACGTATTTTTATAGCACGTGATGTGCACGCTTGGGTACTTGACCTGAGCTAATTATAACTCCCCACTACATATATGTAAAAAAATTAATATGTAGTATTAAAGTTCAGCAATTAAACAATTTATCAGGTTAAAAAAATTTGTTCACATTATTACTTTACTTTTATTTGTGAAAAAATAATAAATTCTCCACAGCAAATATAGAAAAGTAGGTACTGAAGTCAAGACTGAGTCTCACACACGCGCTTTACAATAATACCGAAATTTAGTATCTTCTCATACACGCGTGAAGTCCACGCTCCCGTCCGAAACTAGTTATACATATTCTTACAACTAAATTTGACACACACCCTTGTATTTCAAAAATATTTCACAAACTTTTGACCACCTAAAGAATTATTTCAAACTTCAAAGCAACACAAATTGTGAAGATCCTTGTCACACCCCGTCCTTATCAATTGCTTTTGAGTATGAATACAATATAGAATACGATACGTTTATTGTAATTGTACACACACCACATTCAATTCACAGCTCTAACCTTATATTACGCGAAAACTAGATATGACAACTTTGGTCTATGACTCTACGACATCATACTTCTTCATTGTCCAAATAAAAACTTGACCACGCACATAAAAGTCAACCAAACCAATCTAATTATATTATCTAATATAGCCAAATGCACTGGTTCATAAACTAGTAACATGCTAGGATGTATTTCAATTTTGTCAAATTTTTCTACCGCCTGGACCTTTATCGTTGCGAATCCAATGAAATAACCCATTAAGAGCAACAAACTAGGAAGAAATTGGCAAAGTGGTGAAGGAATAAGACAAACGTCTCCACTTACCATCATTTCAACTCTGACTGTGATAATCTCAAACGTTCCTATATTGTGACCAACATAATATTTTAATGCAATTCTCAATACTTTGAATTATGCGTGGTCGGACTAAAACTAAATTCAAAATCTTGTTTGTTGTTGCCATTTAGAATTTCATGAGCACTCTCGTGAAATAAGATTGGTAACATTAACAACACGAAACCCATCCAAATATAGTTTCACATAGAGAAGGCCATTGCACAAGCCAATAAAGAACATTGGCAAGCCTTGGAACTGATAATGTAGTTTCAACATAATCTCTGACCTTGCATATTCCCCATTTTTCGAAACTTCAAGCAATTTAAAGTTACCGGGAGGCGAACGATATCCATTGCAATCAAAGCAGTATAAAAATGAGCTAAAGGGCGATTTTATCACACAATTTTGGGAGAAAACAGTGATTTGACAATAGATCGTATTATATATATATATATATATATATATATATATATATATATGCGTGTCGGTTACAAGTGAATGGTCTAGTAATACAACGAGTCTATCTCAAATCAGGCCTACACTATGTATCTCGCGTAGACTCGGTCCGGAACACCTCGAACTAACGCCTCAATGCTTGGATGGCAGTGGATATCGGTGACTAGATCGGATGTATGTCGGTGATTGTCTTCGACATGATATCAAGGATGCCCCCCGACGTGATATCGGAGATATGGTGGTGTGACGTATCAAAGGTGCACGAGGTAATCCCGATATCAAATGCGATATCGAAAGTGAGATCGGGGATGTATTTCGATGTGATGCACGGTAGCTGAGGGATAATAATTGCTTACTTTGGGATCCGGGTACCGCGTATTTATAGACCTCAGGATCTGGGGACCACAGTAACATATCAGTGATTATTACCGATATGACATCGAAAGTGGCCCCCGATATGGTCCAATATGGGCATGGTTTGGGCCAGGCCCAATATGCGGGAAATGCCCATATCATGTAGTCCCCCAATTTGGGGATTCTTGTCTTAGAGATAAGAATTCGCAAATTTAATTTTAAATTTATGGGTTACCTGTACCCTTCGTCGCGCCAGTTCAAATGACGGAGATCAAATATACGGGGAATGCGCTTTGTGATGAACTTTGATGGGCCCCCTAATGCAATGGGTGCATAGTTTGAGGTCCTCGTTTGAATTATGTGTTCTTTGGAGTTGAATTTCTTATAAATATGGGAGTTGCACTTCGAGGATTTTTTGCGTAATAGGATAGGATATCGGGGTTCATCGTCGATATCACGTCGAAACGCATATTCGATATGATGTCAAAAGTATATTTCGATGTAGTTAAGGCCTCCATCTATAAGTTGGGCTTGTAAGAGACTTTGAAGGTCATAGTTTTCTGTATTTTCTCTGTCGTTTAGTGTAACCACATCGGTATGTATATCGGTAATCATATTCGATATATGCCCCGACGTGTATTTCGACCTCGGCGTTGTACTTGAATTATTTATTATTATTTTCTCATTCTGATACTCTGATTATTCTACAGGTGCATTATCTTTTTCTGAGATACTCCGTTAGAATGTGGTTTAGACAATTGATGCGTAAACTTCAAGTCGATCGTGATGCTCAGAAGGCTGCTGAAATGGCGGCAGTCGCGGTGGCGCCTGAAATAGGGCCTGCGTCTAGCTTTGACCTAAATAATGCAGCCGCTGAGTTTTTGGCAGAGGCGTCGGGAGTCGAGCAACCTCCCCCTAGCACTGTAGTGCCTGAACGTATTAATAAAGAATGTTTTAAAATTGTTCCTGCAACGTTTGGGTCCCTTAGCCAGGACATCCTTGATGTGGTGGGCGGCCTGGATGGCGCGGCCACCCTCTTTGAGGTGTTGACCTCGAAACAGGAGGGTGTGGTTCCTTCGCCTGACAGGGCTGTGTCGACAGAGAGACCAGTTGCGAGGTCTCCTTCTGGTGAATACGTCGCTCCACGTTCTGAGCCGTTGACGAATATTTCTTTGAACGAGAACGTTGGAGGTTTGGAATCGAATACCCATGTCAAATTGGGTGACTCTGTGGATGCGCCTTTTACTGTGGGGTCGAGTTCTTCCAGCCCGAACCCTATTAGTGGCAAGGTAAAAGCGACCGAAAAGGAGGATGCGCTGAAGACATGTCGTAAGCTCCGGGAGGAGTATGATTTGTTGAAGGGCAACTTCAAAACATTAGTAACCGATATTGACCAAGGAAAGGCGCGTGAACTTGCGGCCAACAGGGGGCTGGAGAAACTGAAGGCTGAGGTGGTGGTAGTGAAGGCTGCTAACGAACGTCTCTCGTTGGAGCTCTTCACTACCAAATTAGCTCCCTTAGACTTGGTATATATCCTGTTTATGATATCTGCTTCTGTTTTTCATGCTGTTTTTAATAGAGTTCAATTTATAGGAGTGTCGTCCTGATCTCCTCCGGGCTGGAGTGGAGAAGTTTATGGAAAGCTCGAGCTTCCGAGACTTAGTTTTGAAGGTTCGGGAGGCGGCATTTCATGCTTGCGTGGGGCAGGTATTGAGAAATGACGGTTTCAAGGACTCCCTCGAGTTGAGTGGGTTGAACTCAAGGCACGATCATAACAACCTGCCGATTTGTGGGTTAGACGAGGTGGAGAAGGGTACGGCCGACCCTGACCTGTTTTCCGAGGTCATTAAGAAGAAGACTGAAGGGTCCCTGTGGGAGTAGCTGTTTGCTGGCTTTATTGTAACTTGAATTTATCCCTTTACGGACTATCTCCAATTCGTGATTCTGTAACTGAATATTTATTTCTCAGTTGTCTTCATAATATGTGACTCTTAGTGGCCTTGTTGTTTGATAACTTGTTGATTTTTTTATTATCATGATGATAGAGTATGTAGTATTCCGATATCTGAGCCGCATTCATTTCGTTCTCGTATTTGATGAGATTTCTTTAATCTGTTTGTTGTCAACAACGAATGATAAGAATTTCCTCGGGGTTGGTAGAAACATGGGTAATCTGCCACTTCTTATGTGTTTAGGACCGACCCCGTTATCACATGGGATATTCTTCTTGTGGTTAGGGGCCCATCCCGTTATCACAAGAAACCTGCTACCGTTGCAATATTTATGGCCGACCCCGTTATCACAGGGAATATTTTTCTTGTGGGTAGGAGCGCATCCCGTTATCACAGGGAACCCGCTACCGTTGAAATATTTATGATCGACCCCGTTATCACAGGGGATATTTTTCTTGTGGGTAGGGGCGCATCCCGTTACCACAGGGAACCCGCTACCGTTGAAATATTTATGATCGACCCCGTTATCACAGGGAATATTTTTCTTGTGGGTAGGGACGCATCCCGTTATCACATGGGATATTTTTCTTGTGGGTAGGGGTGCATCCCGTTATCACAGGGAACCCGCTACCGTTGAAATGTTTATGATCGACCCCGTTATCACAGGGGATATTTTTCTTGTGAGTAGGGGTGCATCCTGTTATCACAGGGAACCCGCTACCGTTGAAATGTTTATGATCGAACCCGTTATCACAGAGGATATTCTTCTCGTTATAGGTGACCCGTTACCACTCAAGGGTATGAGCATTTTCTTTATGTTTTTGACTATGTCTCTTGGTGACTCTGTCGTCGTGGAATCTATGGGTCATTAAGCCCTGTAAAACATCACAGACAAGAAAGATTTTCGATGTAAAAGCTAATATGAAAGCACAAAATGATGTGCATGTGTTATCTGCGGGATGTTCCCTCAATATGGGAATATCAGTTTTATACAAGAAAAGGTGTTTCCATTGTGTTCTATCGTGCCTGTTGTACCTGTTTGTACCTGTTGTACCTGTTTAAATGGATAATATTGAATAATCTGGGGCAATGCCCCCTGAATCCCTCTTTTAATATTCCCTATGTCCTTTTCGGATATAGTAATGTGTGATCCTTCGAGCCATGTACCTGTAAGAGGGCGATGTGTTAAACATATATCTAGGGGAATACTCCCCAATTCTTCGTGCCATTCTCTGCACTTCCGTAATGTCCGCTTAGGACATATCCCTGCATGAAATATGAGATTCCACAAAGTAACAAATAAAAAGGTAATGACGGATAACGGTCGAAGGCCCAAACCTAACCCGCCTACGTATCCCGTTGAATGGGGAATCAGACTGGCGTAGTTCCCCCTGTTTTAAGTTACATGCCGACCCACGAAGGGGCAAAATAAGAGATAACGGTCGAGGGCTAGGTAAACCTAACCCGCCTACGTATCCCGTTGAATGGGTAATCAGATCGGCGTAGTTCCCCCTGTTTTAAGTTTATAGGCTAACCCGCGATGGGGCAATGTTTCAATTGTTCGAGCATAATTTAAAAACTACTGAAATTTAAAATACTGTTCTCTTTGCTCCTCAGGGTGATCACTCCGTGCGCGGAATGTATTCTTGGTGTGGGACTTGTATTTCATGTCTTTTTCTGATTCTTGGGTGCTTCAGCGAGTCCACATAGCACATCCATCCTTGTATCTGGTCACCTAGAATCTCGCCAACTCCCTGAGGCGTCGGGAATTTAATCTTCTGGTAATAAGTAGAGACCATTGCCCTGATATGGTTGAGCGCCGGTTGGCCAATGATGGCGTGGTAGGGAAACGGGATGTCGACAATTATGTATTTTATTGGCGTCACCGGGTGCGTGGGCTTCTACCAAACATGGTGGGTAATACAACTTGTCCAAGTGGCACTACCTCTGCTCCGCCCAATCCGGTCAATGGGGTGGATATCGGCTTCAGCCGGTCCGGGGTTATCCTCATCTGCTCGTAGGCTTTTGAGAATATCAAGTTTGCGGAGCTTCTGCTATCCACCAGCACTTTATGCACCTGATATTCATCCACATTAATAGTAATAACCAATGGGCAATCTAGTCTACCTACGGTTAAGGCCAACGGATTAAGTTGCTCCAAGTCTCTCCTGGTGAAAGATATCTCCTGCTCCAAGTACGCTTCCGGCATGATTGCATTGGTGTACCCAATGTAGGCTCCACCCTGGAGTCTCCGTGTTATGGTTTCTCGGTCGTGAGCCGTGTCAGCTCCCAAGCCTCCTCCGTTGATCACGTTTATAACGCCTCTGCTCGGGGCATTCACTATGGTCCTACCACGCTCCTCGGGTGCCTCAATCATCTTCTGCTTTCCTCTCCTGGGTGAGTAATCTCTTCTAGGGGATAAAGAATGTTCTGCCCCTCTAGCATCTTCCTTGGCGCTCCTGACAAACTCGACCAATTTCTCTTCTTTAATCAATCTTTCGATTTCATTCCTCAGGTGCGTACAGTCCTTCGTCCTGTGTCCAGGTTGACGGTGGTACGCGCAGTATTTGCCCGATGACTTCATCCCGGGAGTCTCATTCAACGGCCTGGGTTCTGTCAACCATCTGTTTCTTTTTGCCACGACCATCACCTCCAGAATGCCTCTATTTAACGGGGTGTACGTCATTGGGGGCCTTTCCCTGTTGCGATCTCTGTCTGCGTTCCTGCTGGAAAACGAACCCTGACGCGTTGCCATCATCTCGTCCTCGTAAACCATTTGGTTTGCGAGCATGTTGATCTGTGCTATGGTGGGCTCAGTCAATTTGATTAGCTCCCCGGCAAACATGTGATGGCTCGTACCCTTCAACAGCATCATCATGACTTGCCCGCCATGCGGCTCATCCACCTTCAACAATTCATCATTGAACCTCTTCATATAGTCACGGAGGTTCTCCCTTTCCGTCTGCTGCACAACGTCGAGGTGTAGCAGGTTGGTCTTCATTCTCTTTTGGCTAGAGAATTGGTTCTCAAATTTTTCCCTTAGTTGCTCGTAGTCCGTTATGGATCTGGCCTCCAACTTAGTGAACTAATCCAGTGCAGTGCCCGTTAAAGTGGTGGATAGGATCTTTGCCTTTATGTTTTTCGAGTAGTTGTGCAGGTTCAAAATGCTATCGACCTGATGGAGATGATCTGTAGGATCACTTCTTCCGTCGTATGGCTTGATCAGTGGGATCTTGTCCCCTCTTTGCAATACCTCAGCCTCTATCTCATCCGTAAACGAGGTCCTACTGCGACCCTTCCCATGACTCTGAGTCACCTTCCTCGTGAACTCTGCCCTCTTGCGGTCTAGCTGTTCCATCCTCCTTGATATTACCCCTAGTATTTCTACATCCTCATTCTTTGAATATGCGATCTCGGCGCGGTCGCGACCCCGTTCCATTCTCTGGATTACTTCTGCCCTCTCGCGGTCAAGCCGTTCCATCTTTCTCGCTATCTCTCGATCCAGGGTCCTGGGGTCCCGTCTCTCCGACCTATCGTAAGCAGCGGGCGATATCTCTCTGAAGGAGTCCCCTGTATCCTCATGTTCCTCATACCCTTGCCTTGCCCTTCTCTCACCCGCTCCGGATTCATGGGGCCTCGCCCAAATGTCCTTTGCCCTTTGTTCCGCTAGTCGTGGAAGCAAAGTCTCCAATGTAATGTCCAGCGCTGCCTTCACAGAGGCGTTGATCTGCGCTTGCATCTCCGGGGTTATGGCGGCAGGGGGAAGGGCGCTTCGTCCCGCAGCCATTGTCTCCTCCGAGCCAGAAAAGTCCGCATTTGGTGCCTCGGCCATTGGAACGTCTACCGCGGGGTTCTCATTGGTTGGGCCCTCAGTCGCGGGTTCCGCCATATTTGGTGCGGCGAAGGTTGGACCTGCGTTTGTGGCTCGTAGCGGCCTCCCGGGCCCGCGCCTTCGTCGCGGCTCGTTCTGTGCTAGAGGAAGCTCCATCTCGGCTTGGGTCGCTGTCTGTTCTTGGTCAGTCGGGCGCCGAGGGAGTTGCGTGTCCTCCATCCTGGCGCTCCTAGTCACAACTCCGTTAACTTCATATCGGGTCCTCCTTCCTTGCATATTGGCATCCCTGTCCGTGAAATGGTGTTCCCACATACGGCGCCACTGATTTGGCATTAGATCGTATTATATATATATATATATATATATATATGCGTGTCGGTTACAAGTGAATGGTCTAGTAATACAACGAGTCTATCTCAAATCAGGCCTACACTATGTATCTCGCGTAGAGTTGGTCCGGAGCACCTCGAACTAACGCCTCGATGCTTGGATGGCAGTGGGATATCGGTGACTAGATCGGATGTATGTCGGTGATTGTCTTCGACATGATATCGAGGATGCCCCCCGACATGATATCGGAGATGTGGTGGTGTAACGTATCAAAGGTGCACGAGGTAATCCCGATATCGAATGCGATATCGAGAGTGAAATCGGGGATGTATTTCGATGTGATGCGTCGTAGCTGAGGGATAATAATTGCTTACTTTGGGATCCGGGTACCGTGTATTTATAGACCTCAGGATCCGGGGACCACAATAACATATCGGTGATTATTACCTATATGACATCGAAAGTGGCCCCCGATATGGTCCAATATGGGCCTGGTTTGGGCCAGGCCCAATATGCGGGAAATGCTCATATCAAACAGGTTCAAAAAAAGGCTATTCCATGATGGACAAACACATTTACATAGTGAAATACCCTTAGTTGGGGTTCTAAAAACGATTTCATGCAGTATATCTATTCGAAGCTTCGAATTAAACAGTTATCGCTTACCATATCTCCTGTTGACTGTTGATCTTTCACATTTTTCACGCTATTCGTCATTGTGAGTGTGTGTGTGTACAAGAAATATACACACACCCAGGGTTTTTCTTCATCCCAATATATATATATATATATATATATATATATTCTCGTCAATGCTCAGTACAAGTTTCAGCATCATGTGGATCCCTTAACCGAAGGTGTTTGGCTCTTCCTGGCTGAAACTAGAGGTCGAAAGGGCACTCTGGAACAACAGCATAACCAAGTCCTTCAAAGACTTGTCAGTCGTGGAAGCATCAACTCCATTTCTCAGCTCCTCCATTACATGAGTTAAATAATTTATAAACAGAAAAACGTTTGTTCGTGTAGTGTATTTTTATTTGTAGTTTATGACATAATGAGTAGTATACCTACATACATATATGTATACATAAATATAAGTTTACATTAAGAATAGCCCACCCGTAATCTCTAATGACACGTACACAAGTCTTCTAATATACGCCATTCGTTATCAGTCTAATCCAACCTTCTCCAGTATGCATAGAAGAACAATCTCGTTTCTAAAATAAGCTATGTTCCGTATGCATATCAAATAATTTAAATTTATAACAATATTGTAATATTTCTCTTTGTGTTCATAACATATTAGTAATAAATTAAATTAATCGTGACAAATAAAGGAAAATATGAGTTGACATTAAGACAAATCCCTATAAACACGTAAACACATGCATGCAAATATTACTCACTGGCCTACAATATCGACATAATTCAATTTTTTGTAGTACTTGAACTACAAGTTCGTGATTGAGATTAATATTTATTTGTATATTCTAAATGTACCTTACTCTCAATCTCTCCTCAAATCTATAAATATTCTTTTATTTGTTAATTTATTTCTCTTTATTATAAACTACAAAATAAAATACAATAGTATTGTCGAATGTAAACAGATCTCTTTATTTGACGAACTGCCAAATCTTTCAAATTTCAATTAAGATGGTCATAACAGTTCATCAAATTAAAGAGAATTGCTCGTTCTTATTAAATTATTTGAAATTTTAAAATTCTGATAGTTCATCATACTAAATAGACTTGTTTGTATTCGACAAAATTGTTGCATTTTCCTCCGTAGTTTATAAACATAAAGAGTAATATAAATTGACCGTGATAAACAAAGAAAAATATAAATTGACATTAACATTAGTCAATCTTCTATATCTAGTAACACATACAAACATGCACGTGGTCTTATGAGCGACCACTATAGTCCAAATCCAATTCACGTATTTTTATCAGCACGTGATCTGCACGCTTGGGTAGTTGACATGAGCTAATTATAACTCCCCACAACATATATGTAAAAGAAATAATAGGTAGTATTAAAGTTCCGCAATTAAACAATTTATCAAGTTAAAGAAATTTGTACTCATTATTGCTTTATTTATATATGTGAAAAAGGTAAGAAATTCTCCACAACAAATACAGAAAAGTAGGTACTGAAGTCAAGACGATTCTATCCGCATCACCTAATAACACGCACACTCGTTCTAGTGAGTCTCACACACGCGCTCTACAATAATACCCAAATTCAGTAACTTGTCATACACGCGTGAAGTCTACGCTCCCTTCCGAAACTAGTTATACACATGCTTACACCTAAATTTGACATACGCCATTGTATTCCAACAATATTTCTCAAACTTTTGACCACCTAAAGAATCATTTCAAACTTCAAAGCAACAAAAATTGTGAAGGCCCTTGTCACACCCCGTCCTAGTAAAATACTTTTGAGTGTGAATACAATATAAAATACAATGTGTGTATTGTAATTGTACATACACCACAATCAATTCACAGCTCCAACCTTACATTACGCGGAAACCAGATATGAAAACTTTGGTCTAGGACTCTACGACCACATACTTCTTCATTGTCCAAATAGAAAATTGATCACGCACAGAGAAGTCAACCAAAACAATCTGATTATATTACCAAATATAGCCAAATGCGCTGGTTGATAAACTAGCAACAAGCTAGGAGGTATTTCAATTTTGCCAAATTTTTCTACCGTAAGATGAAAGGTGGATATCAGTCTAGACCTTTATCATTGAGAATCCAGTGAAAGAACCCATTAAGAGCAAACAAACGTGAAGAAATTGGCAAAGTGGTGAAGGAATAAGGCAAACTCAACTTATCCTCATTTCAACCCCGACTGTGATAATCTCCAACGTTCCTATATTGTGACCAACATAATATTTTAATGCAATTCTCAATACTTTGAATTTATGCGTAGTCGGGACTAAAACCAAATTTAAAATCTTGTTTGTTGTTGCCATTTAGAATTTCATGATACCCCAGCCCTCTCGTGAAATCGGATTGGTAACTTAAACAACAGGAAATCCATCAAAAATGTAGTTTCACACAGAGAAGGCCATTGCACAAGTCAATAAAGTACATTGGCAAGCCTTGGAACCAATGCGGTAGTTTCAACATAATCTCTGATCGTACATATTCCCCATTCTCAGAAATTTCAAGCAATTCCAAGTTACCGAGAGGCGAACGATCTCCATTGCGATCGAAGCAGTATAAAACTGAGCTAAAGGGCGATTTTATCACACAATTTTGGGAGAAAATATGTTTAGAAAGGAGACTATTTCATGATGGACAAACACATTTACATAGCGAAATACCCTTAGATGGGATTCTAAAAAATATTTCATGTAATATATCGATTGGAAACGTCGAAATGAAACAGTTATCGCTTACCATGTCTCATGTTAACTGTTGATCTTTCTCATTTTTCACATTATTCGTCATTGTGAGTGTGTGTTTGTACATTCTAAAGGAGGATAAATCAAGTAAGTGTGCGCTAATAACCCTCACATGAAAATGTAAAGTGTGGGGGAGTCTCTATAAAACTTATGAAGTATAGGGTGGAGTTGAACCTTGCGAAAATGAAAATGCAAGAAGGATCTAAAAAGATCGAAAGAAGCAAAAAAGAAACGACTTAATGCTGAGAAGAATTATAAGAATGAGGAAGAAGAAAAGTTGAAAGTGGATTTATGAGAAACATCTCTAAAGTCCACACACACACACACACACACACACACACACATATATATATATATATATATATATATATATATATATATATATATATATATATATATGGACAAATTAATAATTGTGCCCTGTAAGTTTGTCGTTTTGAAGAATATGCCCATTATCTATCGAGTTTTCAAAAATGCCCTGACTTATGCACTTTTCTTTAAAAAAAATGCCCACCCGCTGCCACATCAGAAAAAATGCAGACGTGTTAGTCGATATGGATGTCAATGCACACGCCATGGCTGCCACATAAAATATATTTAAAACGAAAATATATTTATATCTTTTATATATATAAATATATATAAAAAATATCTTTATGATTTAAAATATATTTAAATATATTAAAAAAAGAAAAATCATAAATACAATTTTTTATTACTGAAAATTAAAAAAAAAAAAAAAAACAAAAAACCAATAGAGCCCCCCCACCCAACCCCCCCTCCCCCACCGCTGCACCCGCGGGTTGCAGCGGTGGTGGCATCAATCGACGCCACCACTGCTGCAACTCGCGGTTGCAGTGGTGGCGGCGTCAATCGATGACGCCACCGCTGCAACCCGCGAGTTGCAGCGACGCCGCCACCACTGCAACCGCGAGTTGCAGCTGTGGGGGGGGGGGGGGGGGGGGGGATGGGGGGAGTGTTTGGGAGGGGCTCTATTTTTTTTTTTGTTTTTTCTTGATTTTTTTTTATAATTTTCTTTTAAATTTTTAGTAATAAAAAATGGTATTTATGATATTTCCTTTTTTTATATATTTAAATATATTCTAGATATAGATATATTTAGATACATAATGATATTTTGTTTAGTATTTTATATATATTCTAGATATAAATATGACATTGTTTTAATACATAAAGATATATATATATATATATATATATATTCTGATATTTTAATACATAATGATATATATTTTTATATATATATTTGTATATATTTTGTTATTTTAATACAAAACGATATATATTTTTTATATATATATTTCATGTGGCAGCCGTATATCACAAAAGATATATTTTTGTTTTAAATATATTAATATGGCGTGTGCCTTTTTCCCATGTGGCAGCCACGTAAGCGCAATTTTTCTGATGTGGCAGTGGGTGGGCATTTTTTTAAAGGAAAGTGCATAAGTCAGGGCATTTTTAAAAACTCGATAGATAATGGGCATATTCTTCAAAAAGACAAACTTACAGGGCACAAATATTAATTTGTCCTATATATATATATATGTCTGTGTGTGTGTTTTCCGAGAATTAGCCCCTTACCAAAGCCTAAGATTACAAACCAAGAAAGTCCTAAACGATCCTCAAAATGGGGGTTTATATTTGTTGAAAGTTGTTGAAGAGTGAAAACCAAAGGTTAAATGAATGCATGAATTATGTGACTATGTTTATTCTGTTTTTTTTTTTTCATGACTAATAATCACATCTACTTGGAGAATGAGATAATGTATGATTATGGTGATGTCAAGTTTGATATGCGACAATTGAAGTGGTGGATTGTTTTCGTTTTATATGACAATCATAAGTTGCATAATGAAAATGTTTAGACTTAATGCATGCTTCAGTAAGAGAAACTTGTGCATTGGTAGTAGTTATTTTTGCGACACTTAAGGACGAGCAACGAGCTAAGTGTGGTGCTATTGATACTTGTATAAAACATCTATATTTCACCCTTATTAGTTGATGAGATAGTGCTCAATCCTTGCATATTTTATTTATCTTATATAGATTGATGTGTTTTCCGATTTTATAGTCGATTGAATCAATACGGAGCTAAATAGGATATAACTGCATGGATTTAAGAAGAGTTGGCTGGTCACGCCGAAGAAAAGAGCCAGCAGTGAGTCGCACGACATCATTAGAGGAAGCGCGAGTTGCGTTGGTCGACCTGTGAGCTGCGCAAGCGGCTGAGAAAAAGGTAAAATGTAGAGCGAGCCACAATACATCTTATATCATCATGGCAGAACAGCAGAAAGTGGCACAATCGTGAGCAAAAGCAGCGCTAGTCGCACAGGTAGTGGCGCGACATATCAAGTTGCACGTCCCTTAATTTTGTACTGAAAGAGCAGAGTCGGCCTTTAACATTATGCGGTGTAGAAATCTAATAATGGGCTGTAGAAATCTAATAAAAAGGAGCACGTGCATCAGAAGAAGACACCGAGATAAAAACAGTGATAGACCGTGAAAAATGCCAACGAACGACATCAAAGAAACAAGAAGAGATCGACAACAAGAGAATAAATCATTGATCAACAAAAGGGGAAGCGTTATTCACAATCTTAGAAGTAGAGAAGAAGAATCAGTCGAGAGGGCTCTGCAACTATCATAGAGAATCATTCAACAAGATATTTCTTCTTATTTGTGCTTATATTCCAAATGGTATTAACGATGTTGAACGTCTTCTTTGAAACAATGAGTGGCTAGTTAGTTCATGCTTAGATTTAGGAAGTAATTGGATTTGAAACTATGTGAAGACTATTAATTTGATTTCTATTGGTTGCATTGTTTATGTTTATTTATTCATCTTGTGCCGAATGCCTTATTATGGGGGAAAAATTCGCTTGGTCCAATAACTTGATATCCACACCAATTTGGTCCCTTAATTAGTCACTCCACCAATTTTGTCCCTTAAACCCAAAACTTTACATCAATTTAGTCCATTATTCGCTAGATTTTTAAAATTTGCAAGAAAAAGCTCACTTGGCACTCGTTTGCTTTTTACTCAAAAAAGAAATTTTTCATTTTTTACACATGTAGATGCCAACTCAGCATTTTGAAAAATAAGAAAAAATAAAATGTGTAATAAACTTGTTAACGGGTTTGGAATTATTCCCTATTTAACGGAAGATATTTATATTGGGTTGGAACGCCGATCCCAACCCGAGGAGATTGTTGGTTTTTATTGATTTGCGGCTGGACTCGGATATTTTCCGAGATGCCTACGTATCCGCCGATTGGGAATCAAGCCACTCGTAGTTCTTGTTTTTGGTGTTGGATATTTGGTGTTTGTCGATTTTATCGGATGTATTGGTTTGTATATGTTAGAGGGGTTGCCCTCGTGAAATATTTAGAGAGAGAGAGATAAGTCCGAGGGGAGGAGTTGTTCTCACGTAGAGAACATAAGTTCTGTAAAAAAATTGTCCCTTTTTTCTATTGCTTTGTCCCCCTGTTATAGACGTGCAGACTTCCTCCCCAAGTTTGGGATCTTATTATTTTAATATTAGTTATTTTCTGTTATTATCTGTATTGTGATTTATCTGTTTAACCAGCACAGTAAGCAAATTATCTATTTAGGTTGTGTTGGCAGCCACGCGTTGTGGTCTGTGCGATACGGATCTTTTGTGAATACGAGTTATTTTACCAGAACGGATATAAAATCGTACATGTAATAATATATCGAGTCGTGAGACATTTTATAAATACGAGCATAATTCGGGTAGTATTTTAGCTATAAATTCGGTCGATAACTGTGTGTCGTGATTTACGATATACGAATAGTATAATTTTTAACCAAGTAAACCGGTATTTAAACCGTGTTATAATGCGATGTCGTTTATGACTATTAATATACCAAGTAATTTTGATAATTGAATTATCGCTTATTTTAAGCAAGTGATTTTCTACCCTGTTAACAAAGCCCCCCAGTTTTTAGTGCAGTCGGTCATTATGACTGCACTAGAAACTCAAAAATTCAAGAGTCACGAGTATCGCAAATTTTTTAGAGAGGTATTGTAGCCTCTTGTAATCGGAGTCGTTTAAGGCATTGGTTTCGAGCCTTTTAATAGTATTGTTCGTAATATCAGGACGTCTTAGTATCCTTTCAGGCATCGTAAGGGCTGCCTTGACCCTTTTAAAGTATCGTAGAGTTATTTAGAACCTTGTAGGCCCTTGTCGGTTATTGCATCGTGAACGTCCCGTAGATCCTCGAAAGGCATTTGAGTCTCATATAGGACTCGGAAAGCCTTGGTAAGGCATCGGGGAACTATCTTGGGGTATCGTAGACCTTTGTCGTTCGACGTTTATATCCGTTTAACACGAGCCCCCCCAGTTTCTTGCTTGTCTTTTGAAGAGGCGAGGGGAATATCGTGGTTGCCTTCTTTGAGGCGAGAGGTTTTTTATTTTCGATGCCTTCGTTGAGGCGAAAGGTTTTTTATTTACTTCTGATGCCTTCGTTGAGGCGTGCCTTTATTGAGGCGAGAAAATTTTCACCCCCGATGCCTTCTTTGAGACGGGAGGGTTTTTCTTTCTTCGTGTTGCCTTCGTTGAGGCGTGCCTTCATTGAGGCGAGAAATGTTTCACCCCCGATGCCTTCTTTGAGGTGGGAGGGTTTTTCTTTCTTCGTGTTGCCTTCGTTGAGGCGTGCCTTCATTGAGGCGAGAGGTTTTTATTTATTTAATTTTTTTTTTACCTATGTAGTGGTCCCTCTTGGCGCATTGATGGATATCGGAGTCGCGCGGATCCATCGGGGTTTTTTTTTCTTCCGATGCCGCGTTGATATCTTTTTTTATTCATCGTGACTTTCCAAGGGACGCTTAGGTGCCTCTTCGGATGCCACTTCTACCGCTTCGGGTTTGTGACACTCGGTGGGCCTCCTCATCGGGAGTGTGCATTCCTCATCGGAAATGCATGTGACGATAGTATCGTCCATATATTGGGCCTCATCAGGAGTGTGCATTCCTCATCGGAAATGCATGTGACGATAGTATCATCCAAGGGGTTAATCCATATATATTATTTTTAAAATTTTGAACTTTTTACTTCGCGTTATAGCATTTGTAATTACTTCTCATGCTTTATAAGCCTTATTCGAGGAGTCCTCGACTTTTGATAAATGTGCAATTATTTTGTCCTTCATTCTATTTTGTCTTTCTCGTGCTAATATTCATCATAACTTTTCAGCACCTATAAATACTTGGACCCTCTCCTTTAATTGTAGAATTTAAGATTGAGTTTAAAGAAATGAAATTCATTCTTACTGGCCAAGCAAATTACTTAGCATAACGTGCCCGTTTGCAGTGCAAACTTTGGAGATACATTTTCTCTGAATAGAGGTATCTCCTGACACGTAATTGTGCCTATAATATAGCTTGGACAGCTCAAGCTTAAATTCGGTTATCAAAGAAAAGATTCCTAAGTATATATATAGGTGCTTGGAGTTTGGTGAATAATCTCACGTACTTCCAAAAAATCCTTTTTGGCTGAGTTGTTTACTCATTTCCTTCTTCATAGAGTTTTACACTCTTGTTATTTTGTGCAGGCAATGCCTTGAAAAAATATATCATAGTTTGTTTATTCAAGACCGTGGAGTTCTCGTAGCAGGGTTTACCTACTCAGAGTGGGAGGAGGCAGCTTCGGACGTTGGCTGCGATTCTTCCTTGCTCCCCTAGTGGGAGTTCATATGCTCCCGAGGAAGTTGAGATTTTTGAAGAGGACCAAATGTCCGAGGGGGATGACGCTCTCGAGATCGATGCATCCTAGGATTAGGATCATAATCCGATGGAGGAGGATAGCTCTACTTTCACTATCGGGGAGGGGGTCCGAATCGTAGGCTCTTGTATCTTAGGACTAGTTGTTTTACTTATTTCGGGAGTAATTGGTGAGTTGGAAGAGTCAAGGTTAATCCTTAACTTGTTTTGCATGTTTACTTGCATAACAAGGTCGAATTGACAAGTGTACGTCTCTTGCGCACGCTCGAAGGACGACTTGGGTAACCTCTCCTCTTCGTCGGGAGAGTACCCGGTACGTAGAGGTCATAGTTGACCTTATCGGGCAGCTCCACTTTAGGGCTTTATTTGTTTATAAATCTTTTTGGGGATATTCCCTTAGTATATATATTGGGATTAGTGAATGTTTTCACTTAATTCTAAAGGTTTCCGTCGCAAGCTTTCACTTTTGGAGTTTGCTTGTTTGGAAAGGTATATGTCTCTCAGCTGAATTTTATACTTAGAGTATGAGTTTATCGAAATCAAAATTGTGTAAGAGGTTCGTAGCACTTATCTGGAGTCCAGGTGCCTCCTCATTCCATGCGCGCTAATTCATTATCAAGGAATTCTCCTCAGGACTACCTTCAAAACCCATTTCTTCTACATGGCATTCGTCATGCTTCATCTGAGGTTCTATAATGCATGCATGTAACTTAAACAAATAGCTGTCTTTGCTCGAAGTTTCCTCCGACAACGTCAGTGTTCAAAAATATACAGAGCATAGTCTATATTTAAGTATGAATACCTTATGGATAATAGATTCTTGTTATGCTTATACCCTCTTTTTATTTTTTATGGAAAAGCTATTTGTTAACACCATAGGAGCATGTCCCAATGGTATTGTGCAGGAGGTTAGGTTGGAGGGGTCTTGTGATTGAACCCTCTCTTTGAACTTTCCCTATTTTTATTTTTTTTTGTTGAAAATAGCAAAAAATTAAATTTCCCATCCCTCTATCAGGGATTCGAACTCGGGTCATTGAAGAGGCCACCCATCGGAGTAAACCACTAGGCTATGCCCATTTATGGTTATATTGAGATTATTTCTTCTATCTATCATAGCAGAATCTTAATAAAAAAAATGTTATCACATGTTGGACTCAATCCCGGGTTCCATGGAACTCGGAGAGCTACTCCGACCATTGGGCCATTCTCGTTTTTGTTTATAAAGATATTACATTCGCTACATATCATATAGCGTGGAATTAATAATGATAAAAAGGTTCATGAGGGTACTCGATCCCGGGTCCTTCAGTTAAATGCCCTCGAAAGCTGTTCTCTTACCAATGGACCACATCCCCTTTTTGGATAAGAAGAGCTTCTTTTTCTTTATTATTGTATTATGGCAGCACCTTTAAAAAAAATACATGCTCGAAGATGGAATCGAACCCGGGTACTTCGTGTGGATGCCCTCGGAGAACAGCTCTGAGGACCGCTGGACCACACCATCATTTTGTTTATAAAAGATCTTTAACTATTTTTATTATAGAGGCTTTTCATATAAAAATAAAAGCCTTCGGAGGTGGGAATCGATCCCGGGTTACTCAGGAAAACGCACTCGGAGAGCAGCTCCAAGGACCACTGGACCAGCACTTCTTCAATATTTAACAATAAGAGATTTTTTTATTTATTATCATATGATAGCAGCAAAATAAAAACTATCGTGAATGGGATTCGATCCCGGGTCCTCGAAGAGATGCCCTCGGAGAGCAAGCTCCAAGGACCGCTGGACCACGTCCCTTTTTTGTTTAAAACACGACCTCTTTATTATTATTATTATTATATAGGCTCCTCATATAAAAATAAAGCCTTCCGAAAAGGGATTCGAACCCAGGTGCTTAGCACAAATGCCCTCGGAGAGCATCTCCGAGGACTGCTGGGCTGTCCCTTTTTGTTGTTAATAACAAGAGCTTTTTTGTATTATTATTACACTATGGCTCTCCCTAATAATAAAAAAAAAAAGAAGGCCGGGGTGGGACTCGAACCCGGGTCCTCGGAGAGAGGTTCTCGAAAATACTCTCCGAGGACCGCTGGGCTACATCCCTCTTTTGGGTTTGAATTCGTTTATTTTCGTATTTATATTAGAGTAGCCTCTTAAAAGAAAAAATGTGTAGAGAGAATGATAGGCAATTGGCGTAATTGATCTGCTATATATATTTTTAATTATGCAGATTAGTCATTAATGAGTTGATTAATATGTATATATATATATATATATATACATTTTATAATTCAACTCACCACAGTATGACACGTTTTTATCAAAAAGAATAGTGTGAGACATGTGTCTCTTTCACAACTCAAATTTGTCTCTTTTACCAGAACTCCCCTTTCTTCCCTTTGTTCTATTTCTCTTCTGTTTATTCTTTCTCTGCTAATTCTTTCATTACAGACTTTCTCTGCAAGTCTCAAGCAACAAGGAAGATAATTCGCAGATCATGAAATTTCCTTCAACCTTTACCCAAGTCTTTCACTGACTTCATATATATACTTATATATATTATATAGCAATTAGAAAATCATATAATTTTCACGGAGATCTCCAAGATTGGAAATAAATCGCGCAAGATTGGAATAGGGAGGACTTACCTTTGGGGCCATATCTGGATCCGAGAAAATGAACCCTCGTGTTCACGGGCTATTCTACCCTTGAATTGAAGGTTTGAAGTCCCTCGCAAGAACTTAAACATCTGATTCCTCTTCTCCTCTTATTTCTTCTGTTTTCTTTTTTTTTTTGTTTCTGAATTCCATCCGTTGGGCAAACAGTTGATGATTAATTTTTGGTTTGGGCAGCGATCTCCTCGGGCTTGCTCAAGGATTCTACGACGTTTCCCACAAACGGCGCCACTTTGTTAACGGGTTTGAAATTATTCTCTATTTAATGGAAGATATTTATATTGGGTTGGAACGCCGATCCCGACCCGAGGAGATTGTTGGTTTTTATTGATTTGCGGCTGGACTCGGATATTTTCCGAGATGCCTACGTATCCGCCGATTGGGAATCAAGCCACTCGTAGTTACAAAACTACCCTGTTAACAAAACTTATCTATTTACACGTTTTTGTCCCAATATTTTACATAATTTTGAATATAAGCTCCAAATCTTCCAAAATCCTCAAATCTATTTAAAACTTTATTATACTATCTTAATAATTAAAAATATATATTTTGAAATGATTATTAAAATACAATTCTCAATCTTTAAAAATAAATTTCATTATAGTCTATCTAAATTATAGTAGTTATCATATCTGTTAACGGGTTTGTAATTACGACCTAATTAACTGAATTATTTATTGGGGTTGGAACGCCTTTGTCCGTGGTCCAAAAACTAAATGCTATTTAATGAGAGAGTAAACTTAACAAAAACATTCCTTCCTTTTATTCACTATGACCCACTCTCTTTTCCGAGTTAATATCTCTATTTCCGAGTCTATCTCCCTCCACTTAACTTCCCGACCTTCCCTATTTATATAGAGTTTTCAGGGACAGGTGTCGTCATGCCTGTTTTTACAGGTGTCGCTATGCATGTGGTGGTGTTATACACGTGTTACAATGTTCATTTAACCAATAAGATAACGTGTTTATCTAAAAGTGTTGACTGTGTTATTTCTTCTTCCGAGGGCTTTGGTCTTCTTCATGATAAGGAGTAGACTGCCTTCTTTGCTTCCGAGAGTTCATTACGTCAAATGGTGACTCGAGGGCTGAGTCTGAGTGTTCTCTTAGTGGCAGTGCTTCTCCGAGAGGTGTGTATTCTGGGGTGTTTGCTTCAGGGTATTCTTCGAGGGGGTGTTCGTTCATGGGTTGATCTCCGAGAGGGTTTTAGCTATCGTGAGTAGGTGTTTTCTTTCTCCGAGTGCCCGGAGAGAGTTGTTCTGTAGTTGTTGCGTTATTGTGAAGTTCCGACCTCTGGGTTGGTCGACAGGAGTAATGTTCTGAGAGTGTTTGAGTTGGGAGTGCATAGTAAGGAAGTGTTTTTGTCAAGGTTCTGGGACTTGGGACTCCATTGGGGCCCTGCTCGGTGTCGTGATGGATATCTGAATCAGGTGGATCCATCCGGGTTTGCTTTTTATCCGATGCCACCCTGATATCTAGTTTTGAGTCATCGTGATTTTCCAAGGGACGCTAGGTGCCCTCGTCGGATGGACATTCCTACCGCTTTGGGTTAGTAACCGAGCGGTATTGGTCACATCCGATGGGCCTCCTCATTGGGAGTGGGTACAACTTATAGGAGGTACTTGTGACAATAGTTTTGTCCAATTATTAATCCTTTTGATTTAGGACTAGCCCCCCCAAATTTCGATCGCTCTCGTAGAGACAAGGGAAATTTTATTTTGTGGCCTCTGTGAGGTAAGGGGATTATGTTGGCGGTCTTTGTGAAGGGAGGAGAATTTCTCATTTTTTGGGATTTCCAGGGATATTATGTGCAGACAAGCGTATGTTTATAATATTGTGAGAAAATTACCTTTTTGCCCCCGCATGTTGACCTCAAGGACACGTCGTTTTACGAGTGGAGACGTAGGTCGCGGAGAATGGGGCACGTTTTAATGACTGTTGTCTATAATTAGGCTCGTCTGTACCATCTTCCTCATTTCACCTTTCTTTTATCTCCCAAACACTTGCTTTATTTTTCTTTACTGATTTGCCAGCTCTTGCTCAAAAAAGAAAATGGCTTCTTCCGTTAATCCCTCCGTCATTGATGTTCCCGCCGCTTCAGTTGTCACTACTCCCCTTGTAGGGCCTGCTGCGGCTACCCGTAAGAGGAAATCTGCCGCTGCTGAAGGGAGCGGTGACGCTTCAGCTAGGAAAGCTAGGGTTTCAAAATCGAAGAAGTCCCTTGTTCGCGATTTTTCCAAAATTGAAGGGATCTGGTGTGCTGTTACCTACGAGCAGGTCATGGATTTGTTCCAGGCCACGGGGACCGCTATGAAGAATGTGACTGTTCACGTTCCAACTGAGGATCAAGGTGCTTGTTATCCTCCCGAGGGTATGCTCACGGTGTATTTTGCACAGGTAAACTACGGGTGGCGTTCGTTTATGCCATCCTTTTTTGTGAAGTTTTCAAGACTTGTGGCATATGTCCGAGCCAATTGGTGCCCAACGGGTATGCTGCGCTTTGTATCTATGTGTTCTGGTGCCATGTCAAGGGGTACGAATGTGGGGTGGACCACTTTCTTTCGATTTTTGACGTGGAGGTATCGCCGGGGGGTACCCCTTTTATCATGTCCGTCATCGAGATAATTCTGGGAGTTCCACGAGGAGGATTCTGGGTGCAACGATTACCTCACATAGTGTCTGGAAGGACAAGTTTTTCTTCGTGAAGCATGTCCGAGGGAGATGGGACGTTCCTTTTAAGTGGGGGGAAGGCGCGACTCCGATTCACACTATTGATGAGAATACGGTGCTTTCCCCGGTGGTGGCTCAGCAAAGGTTAATGGAGTCGGAAGATTTTTCGAAGCTATTTGACTGGGCTGGGCTTCACCATGTAGTTTTCGCTGATGATAAGGAGAAGAAGCCGCTTTCTGTTTCGTCTTTGTATCTGCCAATTTTTAGTAAGTTCTATCTTATTCTCCTGCTTTTTCTCTAGTAATTATCTTTTCAATTTTGACGATCAATCATTAGTCGCGATATTCCTCCGAGTGGTTATTTGTATTATTCTACTGCCTGTCCTGACTTGCTTTTGTGTGGTGCAGAGGAGGTTATGGCGAGATACTATCTTGTGCCAGGTTCTGAAGAGACAGTTCCGAGTGGGCTTAGTAAAGCTTCTGAGGGGGGAGACCACATGGATGGCGAAGTACGATTTTCTACAACGGTAAGGGTGGATCCGGAAGCTGAGGAAGTTCCTTGGGACACTCCGTGTCTCTTTGTGGATGCTGAGGGTGTATGTCTGGAGGCTGTTCCCTTGCGACGTGTGGATCCCACACTTGCTCTGGCCTGGAGGTCAACTTCTGATTCAGTTACTAGTATTTCTCCGAGGAGCTCCGAGGGGGTTTTGTCTCCGAGGGTGGGAGAAACAAGGCTCATACCTCTCGAGCTAGAGGTTGTGCATATCTCTTCTCGGGACCCTTCTCCATCTCCTCCTCGTAAGTTTTCTTCTTTTCCCTACTACTTTTTTGGACCTCTAGTCTTTTTAGTATGATTACTTAAATATATCCATTGTTTTGGTAGCGGTGCTCAATAAGGGGAAGGCCCCTATGTTCCCGGGCGTTGGTCTATTTGCCCAACTACTCCAATCGGATCCTGGGGAATTGGCAGGGGGTCCAAAGGCGGCTCCCAAGGGTCCTACTGACTCGCCGAGGGGCTTGGAGGTGAAGAAAGAAGTGTTGGGCACTTTGCTCAAGGGAGAGGCTTCATCGACCTCCGTGGAGGTTCCTGAAGTGGTGACTATGGAGGCAGTAACTGTAACTTCCACTGCGACTGTCCTTCCTCCGACTACTGGTCTTCCGAAGGGGGTTATATTGCGAAGGTCTGCTTCCGAGGGAGACTTTTCTCAGCCACCTAGGAAAGATCCTCCTACCGTGGGCGAAGCTTATCATGAGATCCTTCATTTCTTTGGGTCTTCTCTTTCCGCGCCTGCGGAGGGGTACCAGTTTCTGCAGGCTAGTACCGTTTGGATGGAGGCTATCGTAAGTATCTGCTGTTTCTTAATCTTCATTTGCCATGGCTCTCTTACCCCCTTATTTATATTCTTCTCTTTTCTTTGCAGTCTAAGAAGACTCGGGAAGTTATTACTTCCGTGGAACAACGTTGTTTAAGAGAGGTGGCGGAGATTGGAACTCTTCGGGAACAAGTGGCTTTTCTGCAAGCCCAACTCCACAAGGCTGGGTCGTTGGTTGCAGTCCTTCGCACCAAGTTGGAGGCTAGCGACTTCAAATGGAAGGAGGATCAGGGGACAAAGGAAGTGATGCGTCTTGTCTTGCAGAAGGTGCAATCGACTCGTTTGATGAAGGAGAAGGCAGAATCTGAGGAACTCTTCTGTGCTCGGATAGAGGCTTTAGAGAAGGATAAATTCGCGGGCTTGGAGAGGGAAATGAAACTCCAATCGCGGCTAAACGAGCTAGTGGAGCTGAGCTTAGTTGATGTAATGCCCCTAAAGGATGTGCATCCCCGGATCGACGAGGCTGTTAGGTGTGCGACAGTAGAGGTGGAGCGCCGGTTCACTTCCCTGTCTGCTCGGGATAATCTTGGGCATATGCTGTGGGGATATTTGGAGTGTGCCACCTTGGCTCGAGAAGTGATGCCTTCGGGGGTAAATTTCGGCCGCATTTTTGATATCAAGAAACTTGCTAGGCCGTCCCCCGAGGAGGTTCAGAACATACTGGAGCTGTTTGATAAAGTGGTGACGCCAAGGGGTCCTCCTATCCCCCCTTCGATCATCTCTGCTCCTAGCGCTAGTAGTTCGGGTCGTGTTCCGCTCCCGGGTCCTTCTTCGGGAATCCCCGAGGAGTTTTTCCTCGCTCTACCTTCGTCTCCTCCGAGTACGGGAGTGTAGAAATAGAATTTCTTTTGTTCTTATTATATGCACTTTTAACATCCCGTCTTGTAAGTTTTTCCGAGGGCTTCTAGCCTAATGAACAAACTATTTTTCGAGTATTTGTTTATTCTGAGCAAATATAATCACTTGTCTATTGTTTCTAGTATTTCTTTAAAATAATAAAAGGCTTGTTGACTAGTTAAAAATTAAGGGTGAGGTGTCACTTGGCATGTAGCCCCTTTCTTTTAAGCAAGAAAATTATTGGACACGTGTATCCCATTAACTAGTTTAGACAGCTCAAGCTTTTCACTCTCATTCTAGGATGGTATAAGTAGTTGTTTAGTAATTCTTTCAGAATTACATAAAGTTTTTACTGTTCAAGGCTTGTCATATTTTTCTGAAAAGCGGAGTTCCTTTTTGGAATTAAGTAAAGCAAGTACATTGTTTACCTTGTTAAAATGATGCCCCCGTTTTTTAAGCAGGATGATCCTTCTTCGTCTCGTCATTCTCCTCAGAATTCTGCTCGGACTCCTTGCCTATCGTTAGGAGTACGACACGCGGCCTCGGAAAACTCGGTTCAAGGGAGCAGGCATAATGAACGCAGAGTTCGTGGGGGGAGAGGCACTTCCGTGAGGACCGTGTCTATGTCTCCGGAGGAATCTCTCTCTCGTATTAACCACATACGTCAGGTGTTCATGGGTCGTGACTCTTATCCCTTGGTAGACGAGTCGTCAGTGTTTACTAGGCTCGTGCTGGAGCCCGAGAGGATGATGGGACCAGGGCGTGTCGGTACTGCCGTTGGCAGTGAGCATGGTGCCTCTGTTACGCCGTTTTTTGCCCAATACAACCTGGATATCGATGAATATGACATAGTAATACCGCACCCTGAACAGAGGGCTTATGATCCTCCATCGGGCTATCTCACCGTTTTCCGGGAGTAGATGCGGTGCGGTTTACGGGTGTTTTTTCACCCTTTTCTCCAGACTTTAGTTCACTATTGGCAAATATGCCCAAGTCAGCTAACTTCGAATTCTTATCGTTACTTGGTGGGATATATTTTATGTTCCGAGTTACTGAAGTTGCCACTGTCTCCTTCTCGGGTGGGGGCAATATTCAACCTTCGCCCTTGCTCGGGCGGTCTCCCTTTCTTTAGCCTGGCCCATCGGGACAAAAGGAAGGCTTTTCTAGACGTATCCCACTTTCGTAATAATAGAACAGATTGGAAAAGGGGATTCTTTTTCGTCCGTCCGAGGGGCTTATCGACTAGGTCGTGGGGAGTACCGCTTCAATATGGGCTAGGTTATATTACCCCTGCCGAATCGATTTTGCGGAGAGAGTGGGACATCCTGTTCGATAGCGGGTTGTTTTCGGGGATGTACGATATCAGTAGTCTGTTAGAGTTCCCGGAGACATTGATCATGGCTGGCTTGCAACATGGGGTGGAACTCTTCAATCTTCCACAACAGCCTCTCTATAGCAATTTCTTTTTCCGTTAGTTTCTTTTCTTTCGCAACCTTTTCACGTGGTACTTTAATGTCTCCGTAGTCACGCTATTTTCTTGTGTTGACAGGAGCGAAGATGGGGGATTTTGCCATTGAGCCTTTCAATGAAACTTTCCTAGGGAGAGCAATGAATAGTGGGTATAATACTACAGATCACGACTCGTCAGAAAGTTTCAGTTTAGGTGAGGTAGCTGGCCCTTCAAGAACAGGGGATTCGCCCGTGGCAGCCCCCCCTGTGAATTCTGTGGCTCCTGAATATGATCCGATAGCTGCGCTTGCCCAGGCGGATATTCCAATGCCTCCGTTGATACCGTATTCTTCCTGTTGGGGGGATACGAGGATTGTGCATGCTGTTGAGGGTTCTTTGTCCCCAATTGTGGGAGCCTCTACGCCGCCCGGAGATGGTTTCGACCGCATCTCGGGGCCGCCCTTCGAAGGAAATCCCCCTGCTATCGGGTCGGAGCCACTCGGAAGCAGTGTGTTGTCCCCCTCTATTTTGGAGACGATTAGCTTTTGCCGCAACTATCTGAGCGGTCTTTTGAATGCTACTGATTGCGAGCATATGAAGTCGCTACCCTTATCGGGTCTCCAGGATTTAATCTGCAAAGATTTGTGTGAGGTAGTATATTCTTATTTTACGTGATACTAACCTTTATGAGTTTTCTGTAATTATGCACTTATTTGTCCACATATCTATATGGTGTTGAACGCCATCGGATCTCGGGGCGGGTCATCCTCAGATACGGAGTTGGTGTACCGCCGTAGGGATGAGCTAGAGCAGGGTTTGCTGGATGCTCGAGAAGAGGTGGATCAGTTGCAGAATGATCGGGAGAATTCCGATGAGGCTCATGCCATCCTGTTGCAGTCAGAGCGGAACAGATCTTGGGACTTGGAGCATCTTTTGGCGATGGAGAAGGCTCACATAACAAGCCTGGAGGACCGGTTGGGCGATTTCCGGAAGCAACTTCGTTCTGTTGATGAACAATTGTTGCGGGTTACCGGGGAGAGAGATGCAGCGAACTTGCGGGTGTTGGAGTTAACTCGAGCCCATGAAGTTGCGTTAGTGTTGGCCAGGGTCCAAGCGGTTTTGGGTGTTGTGGGACCTTCTGTCCTCCGCGAATCCCTTGTGCAGGAGATGCGTGATCTAGTCCGCCTGGGATATGACTTGTGTCGGGATACAACAAAGGCTTTGCCGGGATTTCCTTCGGATATTGTGATTCCTGAGCTGGATATTCGTCAGGTGTTCCCAGAGGCTCCTCCTTCACAGGGACCGATCGCATCTACCGGAGATCCAGATCATCTATCTACGGAGGATCGCCGTCGCTTGATAAGGGAAGGAAAGCGTCCGATAGAGGATGTTTAGTTTATGTGAGTGTGTGGTTGGTGTAAGGGCCCTTGTATAGGATACGGCCTGACCTACTTCTAGTGTGGGATCTCGCGTCTTACGCTTGATGGTCCCTCGAGTTAGGTTGCTATCATGGCTCATAGATAGGGAGTCATTATTTTGTCGGGCAACCTTATCTCCCGTGTATCATACAGGCACTATTTATAAACAACTTTATTTATATACAACGCTGTTTTATTACACTATGCATAGTATTTCCTAAGGTTAAAGGCATTCCAAGTGTTGCTAAGGACAACATCCTCGGAATTGGCGAGGAGATATGTCGCAGGTCCGACGATCCCCGATATCTTGTAAGATCCCTCCCATCGTGGCTCGAGCTTGCCTACATTTTTGGAGGCTCCGACCCGTTTCATCACTAGGTCCCCAACTTGAAAAGTCCTGGGTTTCACCTTGGAATTGTAGTACTGGGACATCCGGCCCTTGTATTCTTCATTTCGGGCCGCGGCCCGCATTCTCCTTTCTTCGAGGAGGTCGAGGGCGAGGGCCAAGTTAGAACTGTTAGCCACCTCCTCATATTCCTTAACTCGCCAGCTCTCTATAGAAACTTCCATGGGTACGACAGCTTCGCAGCCATAAGCTAGGCTGAAAGGGGTTTCGCCCGTGACCGCGCTTTGCGTAGTCTGGTAGGCCCATAGTATGCCTGGTATTTCCTCCACCCACCTAGCTTTGTGCCAGTCGAGTCGGGCTTTCATATTCTTTAAGAGAGTTCGGTTAGTCCTCTCTACTTGACCGTTGGCTTGGGGGTACCCAACCGAGGCGAAGCGGTGTTTAATTTCCCAATGGTCGCACCACTTTTCTAACCCCTGATCCGTAAACTGTAGACCATTATCACTTACTAGGTTCCGAGGGACACCGAAACGGCACAGGATACTTCTCCATAGGAAATTGATAACCGCGCCCGCGGTTATACGGGCCAGGGGTTCCGCTTCTACCCATTTGGTGAAGTAATCCACTGCTACGAGGAGAAATTTCTTTTGCACGACATCGGGTAAGAGAGGTCCCACTATGTCTATGCCCCATTTAGAGAATGGGTAGGGGGTTAAGTGCGGTTCCCATGGGGCAGCAGGCTGATGAACCCGAGGGGCATAAGCTTGGCATGATTTGCACCTTTTGGCATGGCTTTTGCTATCATTGGCCATCGTGGGCCAGTAGTAGCCTTGGCGAACCAGGCGCCCGACCATACTTTCGCCGCCCGTATGAGTGCCGCATGTTCCCTCGTGGGTTTCCGCCATAGCTAGTTGAGCTTCTTCCTCACTTAGGCACCGAGCATGGGGGCAGGAGTATGTTCTGCGGAATAATATTCCATCTTTAAGGAAATACCTGATAGTTTTTCTGGCCATAAGCCGTTGCGCGGCTTTATTTGTGGAATACCCTTCCGGGTCCTGTAGGTAAATTTTGATTGGGGTCATCCAGTTGGATGGAGGTTCTGTAGTGGAATTCACTTCGTGGCTCTCGGCCTTCTCGGACTCGGTGACTTGAAGCAGGGTGATTTTATGAGAGGGAATAACGGCCGTCTGGGTGGCCATTTTGGACAAGGCGTCCGTCTCTTGATTCTCCTTCCGTGGGATTTGGACTATTTTGCACTCGTCAAACCACTCTTTTCTGCGGTGAACCGCCTGAAGGTATGCTTGCATTCTTTCTTCTTTAGCTTCATACGAGCCATTGACTTGCTGTACAATTAGTTGCGAGTCACGGTGGATGACTATCTTTCTGATGTCACCTTCTCGGGCAAGCCTCATTCCTATGAGTAAAGACTCGTATTCCGCTTCATTATTTGACCAGGGGTAGTCAACTCTGACCGCGAAGTGGAGTATCTCCTCCTCGACTTCTTGGTTCGCTAGAACTATCCCTGCCCCCCCATGGGTGCTCACAGAGGAGCCATCCACATAAATGTGCCACATGGGTGACTTTTCTTCAGTTCCGATGCCCGTCATTTCCGTCACAAAATCTGCTAGGACTTGTGCTTTGACAGAAGGTCTCGGGGCATAAGAAATGTCATATTCGGTGAGCTCCACGGCCCACTTTATCAACCTTCTCGAGGTCTCGGGCTTGTTAAGAATCGCTCGCAACGGGTGTTTAGTTAATACAGTTATGGGATGGGACAGAAAGTACGGACGAAGTTTCCGAGCCGTGGTAATCAAAGCTAAGACAAGTTTTTCTGTTTGGGTATATCTAGTTTCAGTTCCGAGAAGAGTTTTGCTCACATAGTACACGGGGTGGTGCTCCTTGTCTTGCTCTTTAACTAGCACCGCACTTATGGCTTCCTCTCCGACTGATAAATACACAAAGAGCTCTTCATGTGATGCCGATTTCACTAGTAAATGAGGTTTCACCATGTAACTCTTTAGCTGTTGGAGAGCTTCCTCGCATTGCGGGGTCCATTGGAACTCCTTGATATTGCGTAACACCTTGGAAAATAGGAGTCCCTTTTCTGCCAATTTGGAAACAAATCGGCTCAGGGAGGCCATTCGACCCGTAAGTTTTTGCACATCTTTGATGGTTTTTGGGGTAGGTAACCCTAGGATGGCTTCGGCCTTCTCGGGGTTGACTTCTATTCCCCTCTCTGTAACCATGTAACCGAGGAACTTGCCCCCTCTGATGCCGAAGGAACATTTCTTAGGGTTAACCTTCATCCCGAACCGGTCCATGATAGTCAGGGCTTTTCGTAGGTCCTCGGGATGGTCATAAGCGGAGCGACTTTTCACAACCGTATCATCCACATAGACCTCCACCGTATCTCCGATAGATCCTGCAAACATTAAGCTTACCAATCGCTGATAGGTGGCCCCTGCATTCTTGAGTCCAAAAGGCATTACTAGGTAACAAAAGGTGCCAGCATCAGTGATAAAGCTAGTCTTGTCTTGATATATAACGGCCATCGGGATTTGATTGTATCCCTGGTTCCCATCCAGGGTGGACAAGAGTGCGCAGCCCGCTGTTGAGTCTACCAGTTGGTCAATGCTTAGGAGGGGATAGCAATCCTTAGGGCATGCGTCATTGAGATTTGTGAAATCCACGCACATTCGCCACTTACCCCCATGCTCCGGGACTAAGACCACGTTGGCCAGCCACTCGGGGTAAATGAGTTCTCTGATTTGTCTTAGGCTGAGGAGTCGCTGAATTTCCGACCGGATGATTTTGTTGCGCTCCGGGCCCATTTTTCTCTTTTTCTGTTGGACTGGCTTGGCCCCGGGTTTCACATTAAGGAAATGTTGACATACCTTATTGCTGATTTGCCCTGGTGGGCCGTCTTCCCATGCGAAAATATGATGGAATTCTTTCAAGATGGGAATCAATTGGGTTTCCACTTCAGGCTCCATTTGGGTACCTACTTTGACAGCTTTCTCCGGACTTCCTTCTACAAGTTCCACCAATTTTAGCTCTTCCACGGGTTGTACTCGCACTTCCTCTGCTTTCCGTTTTTTGCTGTTTCCGATGGTAGGTTCGTCCTCTTCAGGAGGGAGAGCATTCATGCGGCACTCCCGAGCCCTTGCCTGGTTCCCTCGGACCTCTCCGATACCTGACAATGTTGGGAATTTTACCTTGAGATGGAATGTTGAAGGGATTGCCTCGAAGGCCCGAATGGAAGGCCGCCCGCATATTGCGTTGTACGTTCTTGATGAAGCTTCTACCACCCAAAATTTTGTGGGCTCCGTTCTTCGAAGAGCTCCCTCTCCCCATGACATCGGGAGCGTTACGGTTCCGAGGGTGTTGGAGGTTTCTTCCGAGAAACCTATTAACGAAACTTCGGCTACTTCTAATCATTCTTTCCTTAATCCCATGGCCAGATAAGTGGGAAGAAATAGGACATCTACAGAACTACCGGTATCAACCAATATTCTTTGGACGTCAATCCCATATATCACGGCTTCTATTACTAAGGGGTCCTCGTGGGGATAAATCACTCCTTTTAAATCTGCGGGTCCGAAGGAGATGTTAGGAAGCTTTGCACCTTGAATAGACCCCACGAATAATCCGTGTTCTGCCCTCCTAGCTTCTTTCAAATATTGCTTCTTTTTACCTTGTGATGTCACGGAGAGATATCCTCCTTCGATCATACTAATGGTGCGTCCCGAAGGCGCGTTATTTTCATATATTTCCGGGGGAGGTGGTGGGGTCCGCTGCCTCACAGTTTTCTCTCGAGGCTTCCGACGGGGAGTCGTCCGGTCTCTTTCTTCCTCTTCCTTTCGGGTCTCTTATAGGTATAACGAGGGGGATTTTCGGGGTTGTTTATCTTGAGATAGATCTTAAGGTATCCGGCCTCTAAGAGGCGGAGCACCTCCCTTTGCAGGGTGGTACACTCCTCGGTGGTATGCCCGTAGGTTTTGTGGTATTTACAATACTTACCCGTATCCCTATTTCTGTCGGGAAACCGGGCTTCCCTTGGCCATCGCAACTCCGTGCTACCTCGCATCACATTGAGTACCTCAACGGGAGCAATGGTCATTGGGGACAGGGGAACCAGTTTGAGGAATTTCTTGACCGGACCACTCTCGTCTTTACGTTGAGGTGGTTTCCCTTCTCGGTTTCTCTCCTTAGCTTTTACTTTCCGTTCGGTGGATTCGTGATGTTCATTGTCATTGTTCTCTAGGCGCCTCTTCGTGCCTTCAGCCTCTTCCACTAGGATATAAGTCTCCGCTTGCTGCATCAGCTCGTTCATATATGTGATATGATTTCCCATAAGGTAGCGAAAGAATTCACCCGCCCGGAGTCCTTGCGTGAGTATATCCACCAAAATGGTAGTACTAACGTTCGGCACATCCAGCGCCGCATCTGTAAAGTGCTTTATATACTCTCATAAAGGTTCATTCTTCTTCTATTTAACGGTGAAGAGGTGCGTGGCGGATTTAGGGTACCGCCGGTTGCAAGAAAAATGCCTCACGAATAGGTGGGCTAGTCGATCAAAACTGTCTATGGAACCGGGTGCAAGATGGGTAAACCATGACTGTGCCCGTCCTCCAAGGGTTACGGGGAACACACGGCAGAGTACATGGCCCGGGGCAGAATTGAGGTCCATCCCTACTAAATATTGGTGTATATGATCCTGCAGATCCTTTCCATCTGCATCCCCGGTATATAGAGGACCATTTACAGGTCGCATCCCCGCGGGGATAGAGGCTAAGGCTATCTCGAGGATAAAAGGGGATGTTTTAAAGGTAAGTTCTTCCTTAGGTCCCATTGTTTTTGTAATATCACCCACCTCTTTCCTAAGATCATCAAGAATTCCCCATATGGTATGATTCTCACCTGAAGAGGGGAATGGTGCGAGAAGGTCCGGAAGCACTCTTCTTCTCTCTTGTTGACCCGTTCGGCGTGTTTCCCGATAGTCGTAGTGCGCTTGGCCATTCTGCGGGGTTTCGTAGCGCCAGGGATCGGAGGCAGGGCTCCACCTAGGTTGAACCCGTCCTTCCTCAGTCCAAGGATTTTGATGGCGAGAAGATCGAGGGGATAAATCGTGAGGACCCATGTATCCAGGCGAGGCCCTTCGGGCCCTAGTCTCTACAAGTCTTTCAAAGACGAAACGAGGGACGTTGATAAAGTCCCTTTCTTCGTATTGGCGATCGTACAGAGTTTCTTCCGAATGTTGAGGCTGGCGAAGACGACTCTCGCTGTGGAATAGGTTCTCCATGATAGGCATCGTTTTTGAACACTCTCGAAGACAAATCTTATGGCGTTCCCACAGACGGCGCCATTTTGTTAACGGGTTTGTAATTACGACCTAATTAACTGAATTATTTATTAGGGTTGGAACGCCTTTGTCCGTGGTCCAAAAACTAAATGCTATTTAACGAGAGAGTAAACTTAACAAAAACATTCCTTCCTTTCATTCACTATGATCCACTCTCTTTTCCGAGTTAATATCTCTATTTCCGAGTCTATCTCCCTCCCCTTAACTTCCCGACCTTCCCTGTTTATATAGAGTTTTCAGGGACAGGTGTCGTCATGCATGTTTTTATAGGTGTCTCTATGCATGTGGTGGTGTTCTACACGTGTTACAATGTTCATTTAACCAATAAGATAACGTGTTTATCTAAAAGTGCTGACTGTGTTATTTCTTCTTTCGAGGGCTTTGGTCTTCTTCATAATAAGGGGTAGACTGCCTTCTTTGCTTCCGAGAGTTCAGTACGTCAAATGGTGACTCGAGGGCTGAGTCTGAGTGTTCTCATAGTGGCAGTGCTTCTCCGAGAGGTGTGTATTCTGGGGTGTTTGCTTCAGGGTATTCTCCGAGGGGTGTTCGTTCATGGGTTGATCTCCGAGAGGGTTTTAGCTATCGTGAGTAGGTGTTTTCTTTCTCCGAGTGCCCGGAGAGAGTTGTTCTGTAGTTGTTGCGTTATTGTGAAGTTCCGACCTCTGGGTTGGTCGACAGGAGTAATGTTCTGAGAGTGTTTGAGTTGGGAGTGCATAGTAAGGAAGTGTTTTTGTCAAGGTTCTGGGACTTGGGACTCCATTGGGGCCCTGCTCGGTGTCGTGATGGATATCTGAATCAGGTGGATCCATCCGGGTTTGATTTTTATCCGATGCCACCCTGATATCTAGTTTTGAGTCATCGTGATTTTTCGAGGGACGCTAGGTGCCCTTGTCGGATGGCCATTCCTACCGCTTTGGGTTAGTAACCGAGCGGTATTTGTCACATCCGATGGGCCTCCTCGTTGGAAGTGGGTACAACTCATAGGAGGTACTTGTGACAATAGTTTTGTCCAATTATTAATCCTTTTGATTTAGGACTAGTATTCTCTTTAATCTCGTATTTTCTTTTATACGGTTAACAATATCATTCCACTTTTATTTTTTATAGCTTTTATTTTTTTATTAACAAAAAGCAAAAATTAGGATCAGTACTGCCATATCTGTAGGTAATTCATCTAAGATCACTTCTATTTTTGTTTATTATTCAATTCAGTGCTTTTGATTACAGAATGTTAACCAATACTTGAAGGTTTCTGGTATCAGGATCCTTTCTTGCGTAATTTCCATCTTACCTTGTTGATTCTTGAAGATCAGTATAACGTTGTCTCATATTTCTTTCATTTATTCTAGTTACAACCATTGATATTGCACTTAAAATCTTGGTTCTTCCCACAACCCAAACCCACCAGTCCACCACCATCAACACCCAAATCCACCACCACCGTCAACACCAAATTTCACTCCGTACATCCCTAAATTCCTCTCTGATCTCAGTAAAACCACAATGTTATGGCTCGCCCGATTCGTCGCCAACTATGGAGCGTCGCTTCGTGTCAAGCACCTCCGCCTCCGTCCAACCCGAGATTGGATTCGGATCATGCGCCGGATTTGGGTGTGATGGGGGTATTTTAGGAAGGTCCAAAAATGTGTTTGGGCCGGCCCGCTAGAAAAAGGCCCAGAAACTGAAGGGTCGAACAGAAGGCATTTGACCGTTACAACGACTAGGGGTGTACATATAACCGCGACCCACCCAACCCACCCACTACTCGACCCTGACAACCCGCAAACCCGCGGTTTAGTGATTTTTTGCAAACAAAACAGTTTTAAAATGTGGTAAACTGCTGGCTGGAGGGCGGGTCGCAGGTTACCTAGTCTACCCGCTCGACCCGCCTGGCACTTAATATAAAATAAAAAAAACCTACCCTCTTCATTTAGGGTTTTTTTTCAGCCGCCCACTAGTCTTATCTCTTCTCTCTAAAAAAAACAACCTACGCCACGCTCTCTTCTCTCTCACTCTACCATAGCGCCACCAGCCCCTCCCCGACCTCTAACGCGCTCTACTCAACAGATCTCCGCCACTGCCACCACGAACGAGATCCACGACTCCACCCCATCAAACACTCCATCCACTGCTGCTCGGCTGCTCCACCCCATCAAACACTGCATCCACCGCTGCTCCACCACGACACGATTGCTACTCCACGACGCCACCACCATATGAATCTGTAAGTTTTTTTTCCCCTACTTATTGCATCACAATCCAACTTTTTGCTCTCACTCTCTGCCACGACGCCACTACCATCTGAATCTGTTCGTTGTTGATTGGAACTGAACTGCCTTTGTTAGGTTAAGATTATGGATGTTACTTCAGTTGTGGCTTGTCATTGAACTCGGACATGGAGATCTGTTTCACGTAGCTAATATCGTATCAAGGTAAGGAATCTACAGCAGATTGCAGAGACTTGATTTTGTTGCTATCACGCGTTGTTTCATCTCGAAGCAAGTAATATTCGATGTATTTACCTTCTAAAATCGAGTTGTGTCGTTATATTAGTTGTCAATCTTGCATTCTGTGATTGATTTTGGGTGTTGTTATATTAGTTGGATAATATTTAATTTTATATGTTATTTTTTTGTTTTGAACACAGCCTTTGTATCGTACTTATAATGTGTTTATAATTTGAGGGTTTTAATCTCTATGCTTATTATCTACGTATTTGATTGCTATTTTTTAGAATGGAGAACCAATTTGAACATGGGGGATCAACAAGTATGGAGGCAACAAATGAAACTCAAGTAATGCCTGAAGAAAACCCTCAACAAGCACCTGTTGCACCCGATGCACCAGCTGCAGCTGCTCCTCCACGTCCAAAAGCACTTACTTGGAAGCCACCTATTAGGAAAAGGAAAAAAATCATCAAGCCTAAGACGACTCCTCTACCAAAAAAGTGGAGATATTTGGAGTAGAAGGTGATGTAGTTGAAACTGCTAAAGGTGGAGACATGAACTTACCATTTTCTTTGTAGAACATGAACTTACCATTTTTTTTTGTGATGTAGGTCCACTGATATTTTGTGGAAGTTTGCAAATGATCAATCATTCTTCTCTTTTTTTGTTGTTACATTAATGTTTTTCTTTTTGGACATGTATTGACTATTGGGGGAGAATATGTTATATGACTATATGTTGTTACAGTGTTATTTTTTGGACATTGGTGATGGATTTTGAGTTATTTAAGAGATTTGATTTAGTTTGTTATGATATTTCGTTGATTTTGACATTGTGAGTTTTTGATTTAGCAACATGTTAAAGCCTTAAAGCTAAAATATAATGATTATTTGTGGAAGTTTGCAATTGTTTTTCTTGACATGCTCTTTTCCTCATTTTTTTTGTAATCTATTTAATGTAACCCGCCCGCCACCCGTTCAACCGCCAAGATTGGGTATGGTATCTTTTTTCATTGCCACCCGCTATAATCCACCAGCGTACACCCATAACAAGGACGATGAATCATACCCATTCGATCGTCTCTCATCAGCTACCACTGGAGCCCACAGGACGAAATCTATAAATACCCCGTCCTCCAACATTAATGGGACGCATTTATTACTATCGAGTAACTACTCAATATCGAACTTGGCGATTCGATCTATCTCCATTCGATTGATCCAATTTGACCGGAACGAATTCGACCCTATTTGATCGAGTGCACCCGGTTCGACATTCTTCATAGTCTAGTTCCAACCGTTTGACCGTCAATCGGTTCGAGGCTCATTAGCCTCGAACAACTTAAATTCGATCGATCAATACATTCGAGACTCAACTCCATCGAATCCACCTGATTCGATCGTCGTCGGATTAATATTATTTCTACTTGTATTACCTAGTCAGCTTGTATAGTGTGTTCCGGACCAAACTAGTCCGATTTCTATATTTAATTAGCATTATTTTGGTATAAGTCAGGCCCATTGTAACAGTTTGAAGGTGTGTTGTAACCTAGATGAAAGAAGACAAAAATAGAGTGTTGACGGTGGTGGTGATTATAGGGTTTGGTTGTGGTGGTTTTGGGTCGGGGAAGAAGATGGTTAATTTTTTTTTATATACAAAAGTTATAAAAAGTAGAAGTAGATTCAATAAATGAGTTTTTGATTTTTTTTTTGAGATAAAATTAGTTAAAATAATTGGTTTAACAAATAAAAATGAATTTATAAAATAAGTTTAATAAATTATATAATTATAATATAATTCATTATGATTTAGAATTGAAAAAAACAAAATTTAATAACAGTATGAAATTGTGATCCTAATTTTTGCTTTTTTTAAAAAAATAAAAGCGGAATCATAAGATAAATACTATAATTTAGATCAACAATAATGAAATTTATTTTTAAGATTGAGAGTTGTATATTAATAATTATTTAAAGATTTATATTTTTAAATATTAAGATAGTAATTGTTAAATAGATTTGAGGATTTTGGAAGATTTACAGCTTATATTAAAAATTATGTAAAATATAGGGACAACAACGTGCAAATAGATAAGTTTATTACACATTTTTTTTTTTTTTAATTTACTGAGTTGGCATGTACATGTGTTAAAAATGAATATATAATTATATCTTTTTTTGTCTAAATTTGAGAATAATGGTCAAACAAGTGCTATGACAGTTTTCTCCGCCGAATTTTGAAAATTCAGCGAAAAAATGACTAAATTGGTGTAAAGTTTTGAGTGTAAGGAACAAAATTGGTGGAGTGACTAATTGAGGGACCAAATTGCTGAGGGAGCCAAGTCAATGGACCAAATGAATTTTTTGCCCCATATTATGTCTGATCAACATAATACTGATTTGAAATTATGGGAGGTAGCTAACGTCGCCACATAGCATATTTTGTGGGATACTTGAATCGAAGAGTGTGTGGAAAGGATAAGTTGGACCATGTGCTCTTGTAGCCTCGAAAGAAGCCATGAACATATACATAAGTTAAGGAAATCAAAACATTAGTAGCGACATAATGAATATCCAATAAACCTGAACCTCTAAGCTATTTCATTATTATTGTTTATAACAAAGCCAAACTCAATCAAAGTTAGTCCAGTTGTTAGTTTAGTTAAAGTACTTTAATTTCAGATCTTGATCACTTCATTTTATCATTTTAATTGTGACAAAGATTTTAAGGATTAAAGTAAAGTAGTGAAGATTAATCATAGTCCCAGTGTGATTCGATAATTGGGCAGTAATCTTACTTTCCATTTTATATTACATGACTCGTATAATTTCTAACGTGCGTATTAGAGTAATATTGCATATTAATAATAACACGAGAAAATACGCATCAATGGGTATCCCACATAGGTGAAGTTGCACCTTGCGTTTTATTTGTCGCACCACTCGTCTAATTCAACAAGTTTAAAATTGTAACCCGTTGTCACTCATCATTAATTGTGGTGCCCCGAACCAACACAAGATATATTTTCACTTGGATTTATGATTGTTGATGTAGTGATCTTTGCTAGAGGTCCTTCTTCGACCCATTTAGTGAGTAATCGACGGCCACAAGAAGATACTACCGCTAGTTCTCATCTTTTACCAAGTGTCCTACTATGTCTATCCCTCATCTGTGAAAGGGGCACGTGATGAAATTGGTTTCCTTGGGTGTAGCAGGCATGCAGTTGACTCTAAAATATCTTTGATGTTGTGCTCAAGCCTTGGCGTATTTCTTCATCCCCGACCATGGTGGGCTAGTAATATTCTTGCCTCAGGACTTTGGATGCTAAACTCCCACTTGTGGAGTGTATCCCACAACTTCATGGATTTCTTGCATAAAATGTTGTGCTTTTACTTCTCCTAGGCAACGTAAGTAAGGTTGAGAGTACCCCTTCACGTACGGTATTTTTTATTGAGAAAGAATCGTGCCAACCTTCTTACTATCACTCTATCTGTTTCTCCCAGTTCAATCCGAACATACCGTTACAAGTTTTCGACGATCTAAGTCATCCATCTCTTCGTGGTTATTTCGATTGTAGCCACTTAGAGCGGTTTTGAATTGTGTCGTTCAGATTACCCCAAGATAAAAAGTAATTTTATGGATCATCATGGGAGTCATATGTCTAGTCGTTCGTGCTAGGGCATCAACCTTTGTGTTGTCTGCGCGGGGAACTTGTAGTAGTACTAGTTCAAATATGGTGATTGTTATTTGGCATAGTTCACCGCATTAGTGTAATCTTGCATTCTTTGTTTCTTAGTCTCGTAATCCTTGCGCACTTAGTGTACCACCAATGGGGAGTCTTGTGCATTTGTATTCCCATTATGGTTCCTTCCCTCGCCATCCATATGCCTATCAAGAGTGCATCATATTTTGCTTCATTGTTGGTCACTAGTACTTCCAATCTAACAGCAAACTGCATGCATTCCCCTTGGTTGTTTTGCAAGACTACTTATGCCCCACCGTTTCCTTGATCAATCCATTCATGTGACATCGCCACAAGGGTGCTTTGAACGCCTCTTTCTCGCCACTCATTTCTATAATTGATATTGGCTAGGACTTGTGCCTTTATAGCTGGTTTTGGCATTTACATTTAATCGAATTCTCCGAGTTGCACATCCCACTTGACCATTCTTCCTAAGAGCTCTAGATGGGTGAGGATTCTACTCAACGGGAAGTGTGATACCCACTTGACCATTTGTCCTAAGAGCTCTAGTTGGGTGAGGATTCTCCTCAATGGGAAGCGTGTTGGTAAGGTTATGGGGTGGGCCAAAAACATGGTCCTAGATTTCGAGCGACTATGATGAGAGTGCATGCCACCTTTTTAATCTTGATAATGGAGCTAGTCTTTTCAGAATTGGCTTCGTCCATCAGGATCTACCAGAGAGTAATTCGGAGCCCACCGTGGAGTTTATCTATTGCTTTATGTTTGGCACTGGGTGCGATTCTTTGGGACATGCCTCATTGAGGTTTGTGAAGTCAATACAAATTCGCCGTGTCCATTGGTTTTCGATACCGGGATTTTGTTGGTGAGCCATTCTAGGTAGATGACCTTATAAATCTACCTCAAGCTTAATAGCCCCTTTAGCTGCAATTTGACTATCTTGATCTTTTGAGTCACATTTTTCATTTTTCCTTCTTTACTGGTTGGGTGTTGGGTTTGACATTGAGCACGTCATTGCATATCTTTGGGTTGATTTTCGGCAAGAGCTCTTCTTCCCAAGAAAACATGAGAATATTTTTTGAGTACTTGTATGATATGACACTCTATGTTCTCCCCAGTAGAGGTTCCTATTTGGACCTTCTTGGTATGGTCGTTCACTACCAAATCTATGGCCTTGGTCTCACCAGTGACTTTGGTCTTACCTTATTTAGTTAAAGGTGTGATTTTTCTAAGGGCGCCCCTTGAGGTGGAGAACTGACATGGCATTCCTCGACCTTGTTCTGATTGTCTCATATCCCCCCTCACCCCCCCCCCCCCTTTCCAATTTTTGTGAGGAACTTCACCTTTTGGTGCATGGGAGATAGGATGGCTTTGAGTAACCAAATACCAAACGAACCTAACAAGCAGAACTTGCGCGGGATCGATATGTGTTGGATCTATGCACATGACTCATAGAATTGGCAAGAAGACGATGTTAATGACTCTCCCTATTTCAACAAGGATTTGTAGGACTTTCACTTTGTAAATGATGGCTTGAACAACCTTGAGATTCTCATTGGGGTAAATGACATATTTCATATCCTTCGGGCCAAAGTAGCTATGGTGATTCGGTAGATCAGTGCAGTCCCCTGGGCAATGGAACTCAGCTACTCCAAGGGTCTTCTATGGTTCTGGACTTTTGTTAGGACGTGGTGATAGGGGTTGTACTTCTTTAATGATGGCTTGCATATTCTACAAATGGAGTTTCTCTTGACTGTATCCAGGGAACTTTAAAGTGTTCCAACATATGATGCCCAAATGAGCATGATGGCGTAATAAAGAATGTGGACGGAATTCGTACACTCTTCATGTAGTCTTAGAGAAATGTCCTGCTTATGAGGGATTATAAAAGCTTAGTTAATGGGGGTAGTTGACACGTTTTTATGTAACCGGGCCAATTATTACAAAGGAGATGTATATTGCTCTAGTGAGTGTGTGTGAAATTCAGAGAATGTGTCATTTACAAATTATCCTAGAATGTCTAGGCTAAATCCTTCTTTATAACGGCCTAGTTGTGCTCAATTAACGGACGTGTTTACAAATATATTGGTTAGAAAGAAATGATCAATATAAATGAGTATGGTTAGAGACTCCCTAATCTTTCTTTTTGATGAGTGCTATTTGTAGAGGAATGAGCTTCATGCAAAGTATAAGTCTAGTAATGTTTTGATCATCAATGCCATAGTTCTTGATGAGCTTAATTCATACATTTTCTACACAGATAATTATTTTTTGTTAACGTCTTTTTCCTTGATCATATTGTGGATATATTTGCTATTATTAAGGTGGCTTGTTGTTTGCTCTGTGCCAAGTTCAATTTTGTCAACCCCATTGTTGTTCGACTGAAGCTTGATATATGTAAGATTTAATTTGATATTGTGTTCTTATTTTCAAATACGTTACACGTGTTCTCACAAATGACGCCGATGAGTCGGGGTGTTATTATTTGTTGACTTGACATGATGATAAAACAATCCACGTCAAACTGATTTAGAGTTGAGCTAAGACCAGATTTGTCATTTGCACACATGTACTCCAACCAACAAGGTGATGGGAACATTAGATCTTTAATGATTTTAGACTGAACTTGGGTTGTGCCAAGCTGCGTACGTATCTCATTGAAGGAATCAAGCTAAACGTAGTTCATTTGCCTCTCTTGAAGGCCGATCATTGATCAGGCTGCGTGATTGACTTATTTTTGCATTGCGCGGCTTCACGATTTTGACCATATCTCTTTGTGGGTCCTTATGGGTAGGTCGAAATCTTGATTCTCTTCTTGATACAAAAACTAGACTCATGTAGCTTTTTAGTGATATATGGCACATGTTGTGCATACATGTCGAATTCCCTACATGTCGAGCATATGTGTCCGGCTTTATGATTTGGTCATATCTCTTTGCACGTATGTTGAAACCTCAATCGCTTCTTTTTATGGAACCGTATCTCGATATATTTCTAAGGGTATAAGGCTCATGTCGACCATACATTTTGAATATCCTACATGTCGAATATAACATTCTGAATATCACATATCGAGCATATATGCACGGCTTTACAGTTCAGATCATATCTACTTGCACGTATATAGAAACCTCAATTCGATTTTTTCTATGGAAGTGTATCTCAAATTTATTTCTTAGCATATATGGCACTTTTAAGTGTACAATTCGAATTTCTTAAATGTCGGATATAACATGTTGAATTTCCTAAATGGGACACGTCGAAAGTCTCCTAGAATACACTATCTCTTCTTGTGACGAGTGGAGAGGTATATTTATGCGAAATGGAGGGTTATGTCGAGTTTTTGGTGAGCATTCCAGCATAAAACATGACATGTATTTGACGTAAGCCCAGAAAATCGGCATGCTCGCCTGTTGTGCCATGTCTCCGCAGCTCCATCTTTTTTGGCATACCTTTTAATCATGACCTCCAAATTGCAATCCACTTATTGGATTGAAACCTTGACATCAGTGGCTTTCCAATGACATTACACAGTGCCTAATTTGTTGTATACAAATATTAGTGATCCATTTACGGTCCACTCAATTCCACTTTGATTTCTTACCTTCTTATGTTTGCGGGCACTCATTGGTCAATCGTTACCATTGTGCCGTTCATCGCGAAATTTGAAGCATCGGGCTTCTGAAAGCTATCTTCTGTAGGAATCTCCGATCGTTGGCACACCATACATTTTTTTCACACATTTGAATGTTTTTGAAGTTTCAGTTAGTGCGTTAATAGCTGTTTAACTACTAAGAACTTTGTAGTTAGAGTAAATTAGTTGTCTCTTAAATTTGTTTAGGTTCAATATCTAATCCATTTTTCACCACATACGTATATGGACGCGCATATAATACCTCGTATGACATACCAAAGGACGTGTCATATATATTCAACCAATAAAAAACAGATAGCTTAAAACTGAAGAGCAAACAAAAATATTTATTATTTGTGGTGTGGGGCAGAGGCGCACGGTCAATAATTCCCGACACCTCAAAAGACTGACCACGTTCCTTCGAGTAAAGTCTTTTTGTGTATATTTTATATTCTCGCGTGGCGCATGTGCACTCCTAACGTAGGCTGACTGCTATGGAGCTGCAAAAGAGTATAAAATGGCAATTTACACAAATTAAGATACACACTTAATTACAGTTTCATCTATTTTCAAATTATTTCCTAAAATGGCTTGTACAAGGAGCACCATGTCATTGTTTTCAAAGACCTTAACTAATGGGAGTTCAAGGCGGCAATCATCGTCTCCGTCGCTCCTCCACCCTGCCGTTTTGGGTGGCAGGCGTATTATTTATAGCTGCTTATCGTCGTCATCTAAGTCATCAGCTCTACCCTCTAATGCGCCCTCCGTCATTGTGACAGCCGACGATGCCTTACTTCAATACATACCGCAACCCGGGGTAGAGATATATATATATATTGTTCATTCGTTTCATGATACTTGTTCTTTTGGTATTTGTTGTTTGAACTCCTTGACTAGCAAATCTTATTAAACTTACTTTCTAACGTAAACACCCAGAGAAAATTTAACGGGAATATTAGTAACATCCGTGTACTAAGATTAAATTTTCGCTTATTTGCAACGTAGGGAGCAGTACGTACGTATAAAGCTATTTAGATAGCATATTTGAAAATTTACTGTAACATGTATCTTTTTTCAATATCTTGAAAGTGTTGACTAAGGACAATAAAAAGCTCCCAATGTGTAATGAACTAATAGTTAAAAGTAGAAATATTATAAAGATTAATATTGCCGTATAACATATACGTAGGTAGCTCCTTTGGAAGTGGATGGAGAGGCTAGGAGAGAATATTTGCTAGAGAAAACAAGGCAATACTTGTATCAAAAAACTGGATCGACGGAGAAACTGAAACTTATAGACACGGTCCAACGATTGGGAATTGCGTATTATCTAGAGGACGACATAAATGCAATACTTGAGACCCAGTTTTCCAGTACTGATTTGTCCTACGAAGAAGACCTCCTCACGGCAGGACTGCGTTTCCGTTTGCTCCGTCACAATGGCTACAAAATCTCTCCTGGTACATACTACTATTATATATGACGTGGCCGTTGATTGGAATTATTTTAAATGCTTTTGTGAAAGATTTCTTTTCAATAGGTTACTAAAAATACAATGAAGCAATAGGATCATACATTTCATAAGCTATTCAACTTGGTTTGGCTAAATACTAATTGAATAGAATAATCGAGTACATTGATAAGAAAAAAACTATTAGAAAATAGATTGCTCTATACAGCCTGCCTCTGATCAATCTCCCGGCCGAAAAAATTGGTGCAGATGTTTTTCGAAAATTTACGGACAAAAATGGAAAATTCAAAGAATCATTGATCGACGACACATTGGGGCTTCTAAGCCTATACGAAGCATCATATATGGGAGCAAAGGGTGAAGTAATATTGCAGGAAGGCATGGAATTTAGCAAGGCTCACCTAACACAGTCCCTACATCGACTTCCACCGCAACTTCATCTTCAGGTAGCTCAAGCCTTAGAACTTCCAACGCACCTGCGGATGGCGAGGTTGGAAGCCAGAAGATACATTGAACAGTATGCTGTACAAAGTGATTGCGACCCGGTCCTTTTGGAGCTATCAATATTGGATTACAACATGGTTCAGTCGCAACACCAAACAGAGTTGGCTGAAATTACCAGGTGATGAGATATTTTGCCCTTCAATTATATTACACAATGACTTTTACCTTCCAGATTAATACTTGACAAAATTAGGGTATTGATGATTACAATGAGAATTATTTGGAATTTGTTCATGAATATATCATTTAAGAGATTTGTAGCAAGAATTACACTACACGGCAATGGTCTTTGCTTAGACCGATATAGTATAATCCAAAAGGTTTTTTATGGTCATATACATATAAATATATATATATATATATATATATTTATATATATATATGTTATATTTAACAGTATAAACTACTTGAAAAGGTTTTAAGGGTAAATTTAAATAACATGAAAACATTGTTGACGTTGATTAGTTTATAAATTATATGTATATTCTATGTGTCGATGCTAATATATTATATATACTAATATTATTACAATAAAATAAAGTCAAAACGAGCTTGTGCAAGCGGGACATATGATTAAATAGTTCTTATCTTATACTAAGTTGTTAATTAAAAGTATTATGATATCTCTATGTACTTGATCATCTCAATTCTCAACCGTAAAAACTTAATGCGACAATTTATTGAAAGTATGTGCGCGTGGACCAACGTATATATGGGTGTTTGTTATCGTCTGTAGAAGATATTTTGTTCAACAACTGTGGTCTCTCTAAAACTTTATCTCGCTGCCTCCCAAGAAAGAAGTAAGAAGTACTGTTAACAAAGACAGGTACTCTTTAAGAATATTTTAGAATCAGTCCACAATCAGTCCCATCACACGTTCTTTGTTTCCTAAGTCCACAATAATGTTTTTTATGCAATAGCTGATATGCACAAATTTATTACAACCAACCATATGGATATCTTGGAAGTGGAATGAAATTAATTGTTATAAGTACAAATTTATCATATCACTAGCTTATACTTGATAGGAATTTGTACCACTTGAGATGCCTTTATGATGAGTGGTGACATATTTCCCCGACATCCCGTGCACAGACATCATCATTCGATCATACGTAGTTGTGGCAATATATTGGGAGGGCCCGCTCTCAGAGAAGGGTGGGTCCCACAAACATGGACAAATCCCTATATATACATAACGCTGGACTATATCTATATAAAATATATGACACGATAGAAAAAAAGTTTATGTAGTAAAAAATAAGAACTATATGTAAAACAAATAATGGCTATCTTGCCCACATTACATGCGCGCAATGCAAATTAGTTCCCAGAAATATGACACAACTTCTTTGCAGAAAGTTTGCCATCGTAACACTAACTTAATCGAAAAATAGGATTATTAACAAATACTCATTGGGAAATTTTATTTATTTTACCTGTTCACGTCTTGTATATATATTCAGGTGGTGGAAGCATTTAGGTCTTGTTGACAAGCTGAGTTTCGCTCGAGATAGGCCATTAGAATGCTTTTTATGGACTGTTGGACTCCTTCCAGAACCCAAATACTCAAGTTGCCGAATCGAGCTTGCCAAGACCATTGCCGTTTTGTTGGTCATTGATGATATTTTTGACATGTATGGAGAAATGGACGATCTCGTCCTGTTCACAGATGCAATTCAAAGGTTAGTCTTGGTAAACTTTTTCAGGTTATATATATTAATTATCATAAAAGAAATAGCTAGTTGATTTTTAAGTTTAAATTTATGAGTTTGTATAATAACTCAGTTTGAATTATTGACAGATGGGATCTTGAAGCAATGGAAAGCCTACCCGAATACATGAAAATATGTTACATGGCATTGTACAACTTGAACAATGAGATATGCTACAAAGTTCTCAAAGAGAATGGATGGAGTGTACTTCCATATCTTAAATCAACGGTATAGTTCTCAAAATTCCCAGACATGGCATAAAGAATATGCATTTCCTTTATATATGCTATAATCTGAAGTGTCTGAAAAAATATATCGACGATCATGCAATTCAGTGCTATTTTCCGAATGCAATGCCATCTCAAAAATTAGTAATATTGATTGGGGTTGAGACTATTGATAATATAAGGGACTACATACGTACGTTAATTATGACTCCCTGTTCTACTAATTAAACATTATTGTCGCTGTGTTCTCGTATACTAATTTAATGGGTAGCTAGTTCTTACGCTAGAGTTCTTTAACATTTCATAAGAACCTAAAAAACGATTTAGTGCGTCTAACAAGTTAGATTAATGAAATCGAACTCAACCAAATGAGTTCTACAATATATGGATATTAATATCTAGCTGTCGATATCTGTATCATGTATATGCGAACCCAAATCTTTTTTTTTTTATTCATTTTGAGTAAGAAATGGTTTAGCAATCAATAAAAGATATGTTGCAGCAATCTTGTCATGATATATATTATTGCTTGCGTGTTTATGGCAGTGGATAGACATGATTGAAGGTTTTATGGTGGAGGCAAGGTGGTTCAATGGGGGGCGTGCACCAAATTTGGAGGAATACATAGAGATTGGAGTTTCAACGGCGGGGTCTTACATGGCACAGGTGCACCTCTTCTTCTTAATAGGAGAAGGCGTCACCGAGGAAAATACACGTCAACTCTTGAAGAAACCTTATCCCAAGCTCTTCTCGGCTGCGGGTCGTATTCTCCGCCTTTGGGATGATCTTGGAACTGCCAAGGTTCGCGTGTTATACTATTTAGCTTATAATTACTTTTTATTTATTGCTTTATTTTGAAAATTTGTAAGTTAGTTTTTTTTTTTTTTTTTTTTTAATACTTGCTCTGATCTTTAGGAGATTACCATGTATGGAGTACCCTACTGTTAGCAGATGGAGTTCATTCATTTATTGCTATTTACCCATGAATTAATACGTACATGTCATAGTGCCAGCATGCTTGATAAAAAGCATGGAGTAAAGTGCACTTACAATGTAGGCAAAGTATTATGGGTATTTTCGTTACAGTTACGTTAAGTAATATCGTTGAGTCAAGTTGATGTTCACTTAATATTTCTTTTTTCAAAAGAATACCAAGTGTGCACAACGAGAATTTAGTTTTCCTTCTGCCCATGGAGTAGAAATAACTTTTATGTGTATAACTATTTATACCATACTAATATTAGCATCATACACATAAAAATCAATTTAATTTCAGGAAGAGCAAGAGCGAGGCGACTTGTCCTCAAGCATACACATAATGATGAAGGAGAGAAACATCACCAATGAAGAGGAAGGCAGGCAATGCATTTTAGAGGAGATATACGGCTACTGGAAAGATCTCAATGGTGAGCTGATATCTCAAAAGGAAATGCCATTAGCTATTATCAAAGTTGCACTCAACATGGCTCGAGCTTCCCAAGTTGTATACAAGCATGAAGGAGAGAGCTACTTCTCCAATGTCGACAATTATGTGCAAGCTCTCTTCTTCACTCCTCTTTGATAACTAACTCTTCTTTTCGTTATGAGATTATACGTGATTATGAATAACAGAATCGATATCTTGAGTTTGAAATATTTGTATATAGTTAAATTTCTTGATATGTAGATATATATATATATATATATATATATATATATATATAATGCATATTGTAACATGCATTTTACTGTCGATATATGAAATACTAAGTAAGGAAGTGTTGTGCACCACACTTTTACATTCTTCTTCTTCTACTTATATCACATTCCCCAATTTTAGCATTATAACGTCAAGGCGTGTGCAAATATAATCATAACGTATCGTTTCAAAATCGATCGAACAAAGTTAATTATAAAAATGGAATTGTACATTAATTTATCTTTTAATTTTTTGTGGCCCATAAATAAAACCCATTCGATTTAATGTTGATTTTGATATTATATAGGGCCAATGATCCAATTAAATATGATCAAATAGGGATTCTTTTTTTATGAAAAAAGATAATACATCATTCTGCATTAAAGAGGGAGAAAACATAGTGTAGTAGAACACAAAATAATTAGATTCATGTTTCTTCTTTTTGTACTTTTTGCTAGTTGCGTTTGACTCAGAAACTCTCTCGTCGGTTTCCCGCTATTTTTCATGCACCCCAAGATCTAAAGGCTCACCAACTAAGAAGAATTAAGGGTTTATAAAATAAGAAAATGGAGGGTACTACAAAGTCAACCGAGCGTTGTACCCAATCACTCGGTCCGTGTCATCATGGTAAGCTAAAGTACTAAGGGGTTTATAGTAGCACCCTACTAGATTGACCGAAATGGTGAGGGTCGCGGTCTCCATCCTACCAAGCACTTTCTCGCAATAGCAATGACCGCCCGTGAGAGTGAAGTATCTAGAAATCACACTAAAAGTCGTAGTGTGCAAGCCAAATATCCTCTCCCACGTAGGGAAGCCAACGCTTTTGTGAGAAGAGCGCGCTTCCCCCAAAATGTAAACACCGCCCGTGGGGATAAGATGTTTAGACGTCGTACCCGTGAAAGGGTGAGATCTAAGCATCCTCCCCCACATATGGAGGCATATACAATTTAGGGCGAAGCCAAATTGATCATAACTATTACAAAAGAGAGCATACCTCAAAAGTGGGTACCTAAAAAAATAATCGATTCTAGTAAGAAATACCGAAACATACAACCAAAAATAAAGAAAGAACAAGAGAGACCTCCACATGGATCTAATAACCACACACTTCATGATCTTGATTTTGGGTGCCTAAATGTCATCCAACAAGATTTATCTTTTTCCATAAGCACACGAACCTTATGACTCGCCAAAGTGCTCGGTTGTAGGCCATTGATGCGAAGAAGACATGCTTCGTTAGCAAGTTGGTCCGCCACTTGGTTACCCTCGCGATAAATATGGTGTATGGAGCCATTCACAAGGGGCAAAATAGTGCGAATCTCGTCAATTTGACGGATGATCTTCCAAGGACCTCCACTCTTAGCTTTGACAATGGGTAATGTAATGAGGGCATCTATTTCAATATCCACATTATGAATACCGAGAGAGTGACAATAGAGTAACCCTTGATGAATGGCCAAGATTTCCGCTTCAACATTGGTCATCGGCTCAAAGGCAACGTGATAAAACCAAGCACAGTCACCCAAATGGTCCCGAAGAACTCCCCCACCCCCGGCCGACCCGGGATTCCCCTTCGAACTACCATCCGTGTTGAGTTTCCATCTACCTTCCCTCGGCTTCTTCCAAGTCACCTCAATCGTAGCTTTGAGGCGGTTTCTTGCAAGTCTAACACCCCACGTGTCCGTCACATGTTTGGCACCCCGCCAAAGAATCTCCTCACATGGTTTGATGATGGATAGTTCACTCACATGTCGAATCACCCTATGGATAATGAGTTTGGCATTCATCTTAACCCCATCATGTCTAGCCGCATTTCTAGCCGTCCAAATGTACCAAAGAACCAGGATAGGGATAAAAGTGCGAATGTGGCCGTGGGGGGTATGATGCCTCGACTTTATCCAATACGTAATCAAATTGTACCAAGAAATATTGACGGGATGCTTGATATTGAAAGTACGAAAGAAGAAAGACCATACCTCTTGGGCAAGAGGACTAGACCAAAAGACATGATCCGTAGTCTCCTCCTCCCGGCAACAATTACATTGGGAAATAAGCTCCATCTTCAAGCGTTTAGCCATTTTTTGATCCATAGGTAAGATGTTTTGCACGTATCTCCATGCAAAGAAGAACACATTCGGAATGAGGAGGCGGTGCCAAAGAAACCTATAGATACCGTGAGGAGCATAAGGTTCACTAATGGCACGGCGCGCGGACTTGGTAGAGAAATGTCCATTCGGGTCAAGCTTCCAAAGCGGCGAGTCTTTGCCATCTTGGCGGATGTGGAACCCCACAACCTGAGTAACCTCATCATCATCCAAAACCTCCTCAAGCTTGGCCATGTCCCAATTCCCGTTATCCCAAAACTCATTAATGCGCATGCGAGAATTGGGATGAATCCCATTGCGAGGTTTAGGGGGGCCATCTTTCAACCATTCATCCACCCAAAATAACGAAGAGCCATCCTTGATGTTCCAAAAGATGTATTGTTGAGCCTTAGTAGCCGCTTTGGTCAATCTTCTCCAACCTCTAAAGTCCAAAGATTTGCTACTAAAGATAGGATCTCTTGTAGCGTATCTAGCCATCATATACTTAGCCCACAAAGAGTCTTGCAACCGAAATCTCCACCAAAGTTTAAGACCAAAGGCCTCCACTAAAGAATTGAGAGATACGATATTAAGACCACCCATGGCGAAAGGTTTGCAAATTCTATCCCAACTTCGCCAATGAATTTTCCTTTTATCTTCCTTCGATCCCCAAAGGAATCTAGTAAAAATGTTTTCAAGGTGTTCAATAACACAAGTCGGGGGGACCATGATTTGACAAAGGTAAATCGGAATGGAACAAAGGATGCTTTTAATGAGAGTAAGACGACCGCCAAAATTAAGGAATTTCAACTCCCAACCACTAATAAGACCACGAACTTGCTCAATCCACATATCAAAATAAGCTTGTTTCATGCGACCACGTATAATAGGAGCACCAAGGTAAGTAATGGGGAACTCACCTTTCTCAAAACCCGTGAGGTCATGGATGGCATGGACATGCGCACCATTTATCCGAGGGGACGTGAGGAAGCAACTTTTGGAAGCATTGATATGTTGGCCCGAAACCATCTCATAAAGATGAAGAAATTCCATAAGCTTAGCCATGTTGTCCAAAGAACCTTTAATAAAAACAATGCAATCATCCGCATAAGCCAAGTGTAAAACATCCATAGCACCTCCATTGTTGAGATAAAGGTCCGGGTTGCGGTCATAAAGTTGATTAAGACCTTGAGATAAGAATTCCGCGGCAATAATGAAGAGAGCGGGAGAAATGGGGTCACCTTGATGCACTCCATGCTTCGACTCAAAGAAACCGTGACATTCACCATTGACAAGCACGGTGAAGAAGCAATTCTCCACACAATCCAAACCGAGGAGAAACCAAACTTTTTAAGGCATTGGTACAAGAACTCCCAATTCAATCTATCATATGCCATTTCCATATCAAGTTTCACCACAAGGTTGTGCACATCTCTTTTTGCATTGAGATTAGCGGCCAAATCTTGAGCAAATAGGATATTATCACCAATAAGGCGACCTTTGACAAAGCTACTTTGATTAAGTGAGACAATATTAGGTAGTAATGAAGCTAACCGGTCGTTGAGGAGTTTAGAGATGATCTTGTAGCTCACATTGCAAAGACTTATCGGCCTATAGTGTTTCCATTCTTTAGGGTCTTTGATCTTCGGAATGAGCACTATATTGGTCGCCTTGAAGATTCTCGGAAAGGTAGTGCCACTAAAGAAATCCAAAACCGCTTCTAGCACATCTTCTTTGATAATATCCCAACAAGATTGATAGAAATGTGCATTGAAACCATCCGGACCCGCCACACTATCCGGGCTAAGGCCAAAGACCGCGTCTTTAACTTCCTCAATGTTGGGGGCACGGCAAAGCCAAGTATTATCCCTCTCGGAAATAAGCTCGGGAATGAAGTTAAGATTATGGCATGCCCCCAACTCAATTTTAGAAGCAAGAAGATGTTCATAATACCTTGCGGCCGAGTTCCCAATCTCGTTGGGGTTGTCCACCAAAGTGCCATTGTCTTGAATGCGAAAGATCTTGGCCTTGGCTTGTTTTTTCTTGGCCATAGCTTGAAAGAGTCTAGTGTTCCGCTCCCCCTCAATGGCCCATTTGCATCTAGCCCGTTGTTTCCAATAATCCGACTCCATACTCCGAGTAAGAACAAACTCGGCATAGCATTTATTCACCAAGGCACGGGAAGTGGGAGATGGATCATGATCATGTAGAATTTCGGCTTGTTTGAGGGCTTCTTCCTTGGATTTAATATTATGAAAGATATTGCCGAAAGTGTGCCTATTCCACGTTTTGAGCATCTTCTTCAACCGAATGAGTTTGTCACCAAGTTTGAGCAATCCCGTATACATAGTTGGTTTTTCCCAACACTCCATCACATTCCCGAGAAACTCCTTATGCTTGCTCCACGTGTTTTGAAATCGAAAGGATTTAGGCTTACGGATCATGCACCTCTCGAAGTGAACAAAGAGGGGGTTGTGATCCGAGTGTAGTCTCGCTTCATGGACAATGCGAGTGTTCGCAAAGGAAGAAGTCCAATCGAAGTTGATAAGAGCCCGATCAATTCGAGTACGAGTTCCATTACTAGACCAAGTAAAGGGGTTGCCTTCAAAACCGGCATCTTGCAATCCACAATCCTCAATACACTCATGAAAGTCATCCATATCCCCAACACTAGGCGGATTCTTGCCCTTTTTTCCCCTCATCCTTAAGCACAACATTAAAGTCGCCAACCACTAACCATGGCTTATGCGCACCACTTCTTTTTAAACCATCCCAAAGAGGTTGACGAAGCACCCTCGATTGTGCGGCGTAAACAAAGGTGCATAGTAGGGAATGCGGGAGGATATGTGATGAAATGACACAATGAATAAATTGGTCATGATCCTCTAGAACCTCAATATGCATATCACTATCACCAAAGACCCAAATCTTGTTGTTCTTGTTCGAGATAGCCGATTCAAATTGAAACTTTTTCGGGAATTTGTGAGCATCAAATTTAGCTTTAGGTTCAAGGAGAGCAAGCACCTTGGGTTTATTAATTCTAACCATGTTTTCCACATTATCACCATTTTTATTCCTTCCAACACCTCGGACATTCCAACAAATAAATAACATCAAATAGATGGGATAGAGGACTTATCTTCACGGTCTAGCAAGGCACGTTTGGCTTTCAATTTTTCCTTCTTTCTTTGGCTTTTGCTTTTCGGAGAAGGATGGTCATGTTCGGCCTTTTTGATGTTAGCATCTCCCATGTAGGTTTGACTAAGGTCCGATTCTTCCACTATAGTGTCATTACTCACGGCCTCATCATTGGAATACCAAATTGAAGAGATCGGTGATATAGGTGTGGCGGTCGTGTCACATGTGAAGGTGTTATCATGGAATAGAGTACGTGGTGACAAAATTTTGGACTTAGGGCGGACGTCGGAGTCCGAAAGGCGAGCGCTATCATCATTATCATCCCTTAGAATCCAATCCTCAATATCCTTCTCATGTACCTTGTTGAGGAGATGATCCGTATCATAAGTATTACCAATATCCACATTAGCTAGCTTTCTATCCACTTTGTCCGCCGCTTCCAATAATGCTTTGTTGGATTTCGTTTCCTCTTCAATCAAAATAGTAGAGTGTTGATGATCATCACTCAAAGTAATGTTCAAGATGTTGCCGTGGTCCTCCTTATTGATATCCTCTCTTGTGATCTCCTTTTCGTTTTCCACGATGGCATATTTCTCTTTGTTACTACAAGGGGCCGGATCACCCTTCTTTAGCAATTTCTTTGGGGAGTCATTGCTAGGTGTAGGGTGTTGTACGTTTCTTCTAACTTTTTCCTTCCACCCAAAGTATGAGGTTGATTGTTGCACCGGCCAATTCGTTTCATCCCCTTTTTCCTTATCCTCTTTAGGCTTCTCCATTTCGCACTCCTCAAGTCTATGTCCAATCCTTTGGCATTTTTGGCAATAATTAGGGAGGTTTTCATAAACCAACTTTTGCACCACGGTTGTGACCTTCCCACGCATATCCTCCACGGCCCATTCGATCGATTCTTTTAGAGGTTCAAGAAGATTCACTTCAACACATATCCTTGGGTAATCGGGCCTAGACATAGTTGCCGCTCCTTCATCAAGGCGCAATGGTCTTCCAAAGTAGTAACCAATATTCATAAGTGCACTCCTTTCACAAAAGCGCATATTCAAGTTTGGAAGCCCTATCCACACGGGCGCAATTGGTGGCTCAAGATCGGGATCAAAATCCGGTGTCCATTTATAGATGGAGCCATTCAAGTCGAGGAAGCGAAGATTTTTTTTAGCCAAAGTCGAGTGTAGTCTTCTTCCATAGACAATTTGAGCATAACATGGCGCGGTCCTATAGGTCCAAGAGTGTAAGTGCCTTTGAGCTTAAGCTTTGCCATTTTGTTATGAATGTAGGTGTAGCTTGGCTTGAGAAGCTTGAATCGAAGGATAAGGACGAGTTTGAGCCGTTCATCAAGCGCTTTAACCTCCTCTTTCTTGAAGAAGAGCATAGATCTCCCTTTAACAAAATAAAATTCCATAGTCTTGAGGGAGGGGTCATCAATGAGAGATCTATTGATATCATAATGTTTTGGAGGTGTGGCCGCTTGAGCATAAGAAACACGTCGAATAGGTGCGCGCACTTGAAATGGTCGTGGATTGTCCGTAGTCGAGTTGACATTCTTACTAAAAGTTGGCGCCACAAATGCGGATGAGGGGGTATCCAAAGACCTCAAGTTTTTTTCAAAGTTGGAAGATAGAGGCAGAAATTGACCGTATCCTAACTTTGGAATAGCCGTAGCGGATGCGGGTTCGGGTTGTGGTTGTTTGGAGCTCAAGTTATTCTTCTCTTGATCGAGTTCAATATTGTCCAACTTGCCAAGACTAGCCAAGTTCTCTTCCGGTATTGGAGCCAAGGTAGTATTTTTGACTTTTGGTGAGAGGTCAACATGTTCTTGTTGACTGTTGACCGTGTGGTTGGTCAACCCCGATGAGGTGGCGCCCGGGTCCACCCTATTTTCCATAGAGTAAGTATGTGTCAAAGAGTGATGAGTAGTCTTGCAAAGTGGAAGACCATTAGAGTCTAGCATGTTGTAAGTATGGGCTTCCAATAGTGGGGAACACAAAGACAAAAGTGTGGCACACTTGTCCCCCACTCCCAAGAGCACACTTGTCTTCCACTAATGGGAAAAGTAACCCCACTCCTCAACCCTAATATCAATCTGACCGCCGCCCCTACCCTAGTGACCGGAGGTAGAGTGGCGTCGTCGTGGTGGTCCGGCGCCGAAAAGTCGCCGGAGAAGAGAAAGCGGTCGATTGGGCGCACCGATTACGCCCCAAAAATGGCTCCTACACTAAACCGAACACGAAATCAACCGCCGCTACTCAAAAACTTACCGTTGGTGGTTGAAAGGATGGTGGCTCCCCAGAGTTACGTCACAAAGTCGCCGGAAGTGCACGAAAACCACGGTGAAACCACAAAAAGTACCCGAATCCAACGACGTCCTAATCCCTAAGAAGCCCGAAACGAAAATCACAACCAATGACGACCTAATCGCTAAGAAAAACGTTACCAAAGCGTCACGAAATCCGCCATGAACACAAGGAGCGAAACAAGGGACGGCAAGAGTTCACCCTCTCCTATTAAGACCAACCGTTCATCGGAGAGGTCTCCAACAACTCGTGAGGAGATGTTGTGCTCCGGTGATACCGGTGTCAAGGGAGAGGAGAAGATGAACACCTTTCAAAACGCAAAGAATTCGACGAAGAAGATGACGTGACCTCACGAGAATACCTACAAGCCACCACAACAATTACTCCTCTTGTTCTCACGAAGAAGATGACACCTTTTCCGTGTAGAAATGCTAACACCACCGCGTGGAATCTCCGGCGAGAGATGCGGCCATGTTAGGGGTGAGAGGAGAGAGAAGAGAGCTTTTTTGTTTTGCCTCAATAAGTTCTAAAAAGGCTCACCAACTAAACCCACATAAAATTAGCTCATACACAATTGTGTTAGGTGATGAAAGGAAGAAAAACATAACCACAAAGAATGAAGCGACAAAGAATTCTCTCTTCTTACTCGAACTCGCTGTTTCTCTCTTTTCTTACTAAAATTCATTGTTTCTCTCTCTTCTACCAAAAAGAGTGTCACCCACCCCACTAAATATTCATTCTCACCTTTTGAACTGAAGTGAAATGAAAGTTATTCATTGTTTGTCTCTCTTCTCCAAAAAGAGTGTCACCCAGCCACTAAAATATTATGTCTCACATTTTGAAATCTTGCACTAAGGAATGAAATGGAAGTTATGTAGATTAATAGAGTGATAAGTGGGCTTAAGTAAAATATGGAAATTAAAATTTAGTTCTGAGCCAACCAAACCAACAATCATCATATTTGGCCCAACATGTTGCACTATAATGATATGAGAACCGAAACACTCATCATCGTGGGACACCTGCAAGTTCACATAGAAAATACAAGTAATAGCGGAAGATACATAGAGTACACTCCTTACCACATAGATTAAACATGTAATCACCACCTACGTAAGAATAAACTAAAAACTCAAAGATTTAGTACATAGCACATCATTCATCATAAGCTAAAATTCAAAATCATATGACCCGTAGTAAATTTTCAACTGGCAAAAATGTAGAAACTATATCAGCAGAGTTAAATTTATGAGGAATTTTGTTAAACTTAATAAACCCCTTTTCAACTATGTCATGAATGAAGTGTAACCTAACATCTATATATTTAGTTCTGTCATGAAACAAGATTCTTATAGCGTTAAATAGTCGATTGACTATTATGCCTTATTTAAGGAAATCAATTTCAAACACAATATACTTTACCAAAGAGGTTCTTTGAAAGTCACTACGACACAAAGAAACAATAGGTTGTAATTGAAATTTCCAACATGTGCAAGCACCACAGAAGATAATCTCATAGGAAGTAGTAGACCTTTTACTATCCCTAACATTTGTATAAATAGAATCAACATATGCAACAAGTTTCACACCAGCATAACCATAATTTACAGTTATTTCAAATACCTTAGCAGGCAGTTTAAAGCATTCCAATGAGACATACCATTAGTATACTTGTACCTACTCAAGCAACTTATAAAATAAGCAATGTCTGGTTCAGAACTAACCATCTAGTACATGACATGGCCTATGCACTAGTATATGACACACTCCTCATTTTCTCAATTTCAGTTTCAATCTTGAGAGATTGATCCTTACTTAACACAAAGTGACAAGAAAGTAGCACATTCTCAGCTTTAATAGAAGACATGTGAAATTTACTCAAAACCTTTTTCAACATATGAAATTTGGTCTAACGCAAGAGTAGATTTATCCGTATCCCTCACAATATTGATGTCGAAAATCCTTTTAGCATCAACTTAGTCATTTATAGGAAAAATTTCATAAAGATATTTTTGCACATACACAATAGACTTAAGGTACAAACTGACGATTAACATATCATCCACACAGATTAATAGAAATATAGGCACATAAGCAATATTCTTAAAATACAAACAATGATCATAAGAGCTCTTAAACTGCATCGATAGCAAAAGCAAATATTTTATTACTTTTTTCTTAATATTTCGTTTACTTCTATCCCTAATGAGTTGATAATCTTGAATAGTATACTCATCATGCAAATCATGCTCATAACCTTCATCATGCAACAACATTATGCAACTTATGCTGATCCGCAACAAATGTGCATCAGGCAACAAATGATCCACCTTACTTAAGGTGATCTTATCTTGAATCTCAACATGTAAGTCATTCAAATTATCATTAACTTTAATAGTATTTTCAGATTCAATACGATGACCAAGATGACAAACACAAGCAACTACTCCACCTCAAAATGAAGAGTATTATTTAGGAATAGGAACATGGAAGAAATTTCCTTTCATTGAATATCACGTCTTATCATAACTTTGAAACCAAGTTCTTTTTAATCCACATTCTAGGTTTAAGTTATCACCAATTCGATACACATGAGCGTTATAGTGAAATACTCTCAAATTAGACAAATCAAGTGGTTTTCTCGAGAAAACTATTTATGGGCATTGCCTCCCAAGGAAACAGAACGACGACCTATTGGTAAGATACAGAGCAACATGCGCATCTTCACCCAAAAACTTCTTAGAGAGCCTAGATAAGGACGACAAACTCCTTACTTACTAAGAAGTTTTGTTCATTCTTTCAGCAAAGGAAAAATTTATATCGCTTAATACCCCATAAAACACAAAAATTGATCAAGTTCTTTATTAACAATTCAAGTCCATTATAAGTTCTAAGAATATTGATTTCCTTTCATGTTTGATTTTTGACCAAGGTTTTCCAACTTTTAAACTCATCAAAAACATTAGATTTGTGTTTCAACAAACAAACCTAAACTTTTCTAGAATAATCTCAATCAAGAACAGAAAATACTTTGGACGAAATATTAAAACTGCCCTATAACTTTTTTTCAAAACTAAAAATGCCCGTTTTTTTGGGGCCTTGCAAAAATGTCCCGTAAGTCTTGAAAAATCTTGCAAAAATGCCCGATTACCTTATTTGGGCCAAAATTGCCTACGTGGCGGTACAGTGGCTGCCACGTCAACAAGTTGTATTTGCACCCCAAAACCCTTGTAACTTTAAATATTGTATTTGCACCCCAAAATAAATTACACTTTGCCCCCCAAAATATATATATATATATAAAAATAAATATCATTTGTAAAAGAATGTAATGGAAAGAAAAATTTATATGTAAATATTCATTTATATATGTAAAAGAATAATCATTTGTAATAAATATATATATAAACAATATTATGTTATTTTATTATTTATACTTATTTATAAAATAATAAATATTTTAACATTATGCAAAATAAATAAAAAACAAAAAAAAAATTAAATAAAAAAATTCCATCCCCGCCCCCCTCCCCGCCCCACCACCACTGCCAAATCGCCACCCCCCCGCCCCGCCCCCCTTGGAACCCCACCCCCCTCCCCGCCCCGCCACCACCACTGCAATCGTGGTCGTTGGGTGAGGGGGGGGGGGGGGGGTAGGGGGTCAGGGGGGTGCCGTAGGTTTTTTTTTGTGTTTTATTGTTATTTGTTTTATTTATATATATATATATATGTGTGTTTATTATTTTATATATATATATATATCTTTATTATTTGTATATACATGTTTATTATTATTATTATTTATTACTATTTATATATATATCTTTATTATTTATATATATATATCTTTATTATTTATATATATGTTTATTATTATTAATTATATATATTTATTATTATTGGCTGAAAATATGACGTGGCGGAGCTATTTTATGACGTGGCAGCCATTGTACCGCCACGTAGGCAATTTTGGCCCAAATTAGGCAATCGGGCATTTTTGCAAGATTTTTCAAGACTTACGGGGCATTTTTGCAAGGCCTGAAAAAAACGGGCATTTTTAGTTTTGAAAAAACGTTATAGGGCAGTTTTAATATTTCGTCCAAATTCTTTTTACCCTTGTGAGTAGATATTAATAGAACCTCACACGTCAACATAAATTTATTAAAGCGCATAGGAACACTTAGACTGGTTGGGGTAAGAGGAAATGGTGTATGAAACCTTGTGTTGATTAGCTAAAAGATATGATTCACAAAAAGACACAGATGACACATTACCATTACCAAAATGACCTTCCATATGCAAAACGCTAAGGCCTTTATTATTCATATGCCCAAACTCGTTTGCCATGATATAGATTCTTTATCTTTCACACCATTCAGATACTTAGAAACAGGTTCAACACAACAAACATACAAGTCATTTCTCTTTCAGCTTTAAACAAACCAAGTAAAATTTTCAAAACTTTCGTAACTCATTTCCCCTACATTCCCTCATAACTACCATGTATAAGAGTAACACCATATAGCAAATTATGGCAAAGAACAATAACATGTCTCACATTTTTCAAGGTAAACAAAGAGCCACAAGAATGTTTAAGACACATGTCACCAATTTCTAACACATTGCACTTCTTATCATTTGCTAATGACATAGGGCCATGCTCGATTTTTTTATAACTAGAAACCAAAAAAAGGATGTTTATGGTAGGAGCATCAACTAAGCACTCATTTTCTGACAAAGAAACAAACACTTAATTCACATGATCGCATAATATATAAAGATCACCTAACTCAATGGCTACATTAGCATGCTCATTTTCTTAGGATTGGGATGATTTCTAATAAAGTTTCCAAAATTACCTCAATTATATCAAGTTCTATTCTTGGACTTAGACACATTCTTCCATTGAGCATTAGTTTTCTTACTATTGTTGTCATACTTTTGGCTTTGAAATATATTCGGGGATCTCCCTTCACATGCATAACCCCACAAGAATGTTTAGACTTATCCTTACCACCCCTAGACTGTTTCAAATCAAGTTTATTACTTCTCAAACATTCATAACAATTTCAATAGTAATGTTATCTCAACCATACTTAATAGCAGATTTCACATTGTTCTACGACTCAAACATGACATTCAACAACATAATAGAAGTATAATATTTTGTATAATCATCTATATGTTCATCCACGGATTGTTTGATATTTTAAATAAGCTTATCAAACACATTATGATTTGGCAATAGATCGTTTTATATATATTTGAGTGTCGGTTACAAGTGAGTAGTCTGTAGATACAACGAGTCTATCTCAAATCAGGCCTACACTACGTATCTCGTGTAGACTTGGTCCAGAACACCTCGAACCTACGCCCTGATGCTTGGATAGGAGTGGAATATCGGTAACTCGATCGAACGGACGTCGGTGATTGTATTCGATGTGATATCGAGGATGACCCCCGATCTGATGTCGGTGATGAGCTGGTGTAACGTGTCAAAGGTGCACGTGATAATCCCGATATCGAATAAGATATCGAAAGGTATATCGGGGATGTATTTCGATCTGACACGTGATAGCTGAGGGATAATAAATGGCTTATTTTGGGATCCGGGCACCGCGTATTTATAGACCTCGGGATCCGGGGACCACAGTAACATATCGGTGATTATTACCAATATGACAACGAATATGATCCTCGATATAGTCCAATATGGGCCTGGTTTGGGCCTGGCCCAATATGCGGGAAATGCCCATATCATGTAGTCCCCCAATTTGGGGATTCTTATCTTTAGAGATAAGGATTCGCAAATTTAATTTTAAATTTCTGGGTTACCTGTACCCTTCGTCCCGCCAGTTCAAATGACGGAGATCAAACTTGTGGGGAGTGCACTTGTGATGAACTTCGATTCGTCTCCCAATGCAGTGGACGCATAGTTTGAGGTCCTCGTTTGAATTCTAGTTCCCTTGGTATTTGGGTTCCTTGAAAATTATGATGGTGTTGTCGGGCAGTTGTTATATTCTCGCAGTTCTTCGCGTAGTAGTGTAGGATGTCGGGTTTTATCTTCAATATTATGTCGAAATTATATTCGATATGATGTCGAAAGTATCTTTCGACGTGGTTGAAGCGTCTGTCTATTGGTAGGGTGATGTCGCCTGTGCGCCTGTCCGTCCCCATGTCCTTTATCTATATCGAATGTTAGTACCGATGTGAGATCGAAACTGTGTTTCGATCTAGTATCTCCGATATCTATAAATAGGCTGTCAGGAAAGTGAAAACCCACTTTGGCTTTTAGCAAAATTTCGTTGTCCCTTCGAAAGACACGTCGAATTTGACTTTCGATATAGATTTCGACATCGCTTTCAATATCTGCCTTCGATTTAAATTTTCGATATTAAATTCAATACCATTTTCGATATCTCGTTTGCCTTTGACTTGCATAGTTTAGTGCGTTAATATGTCGTTTGCCGGGGACAGTGTTGGCGCAGGTTCGACCGAGATGGATTTCGGAGAGGGTGGAATGGAGTTCTCCGAAAATGAGATGTTTGGGCCTAATCAGTTGACTGGCGAACAGGGCGGTACTGAATTTTCTGCTCCGCCTGAAGCTGCCGGTCCTAATGTGGACGAATGGGGCTTTGAGGTCAGTCCCTCGAAATATAGGACCTCAGAGAAATATGAGGATATGACGTCTCGTGTTCCTCATCATGCTGGTTATTACTCTGACAAGTATGACATTCCCGAGGGGTATAAGGTCATATTCCCTAGTGCGGATCAACGAATGCATACTCCACCAAAAGGTTGCATTACTCTCAGCGCTAAGCACTTCCAGAACGGGCTGCGCTTCCCGATTGATCCTGCAGTTAGTGCTATTATAGCAAGTATTGGGGTCTGCTTGGGACAGATATCCCCCAATTCTCTGGGGTACATTGTAGCTTTCATTTGTGTTATGAGGGCGTTGGGTGCCCCTTGCGGAGCTAACGAGTTCTGGGATCTTTTTAGCGTCATGGTCAACCGTAAGGGTGGTGATAGAGGGTTCTTCTGTGTGCGAGCCCTGGCGGGGCTTAGGTTCGTGCAATATACTCAATCTAGCTATGGATTTGGAAGTAAGTGTGAGTATATGTACATCCAGGAGAGGACGACTGGTGAGTTTGACGTACTTCCTAGCGTGTGGTGTGAAGACACCAAATATGAGAGACGAGCCGCTGTCGGGCCTAGTGCACATAGCCTCGAGTTTCTGAGGAATTTGATCAACCATCCATACGACGGTACCCTTCTTTGTAGTGACGTAGTTTTGCGAGCAAGTGGGATATCTCCCGTGCGGTATAACGGTCCCTCTATGCTCGGTAAGCGTTATATCTTTGTAACTTGATATCTTTCCCTAGATTTATTTCTTGATCCTCTATTTTATGTGTTTCGCAGCCGAGCTGGTGGAGTATTGTAGTCTGGATGCGATAGCGGAACGCAGACAGCCGGGGGCCGAAACCGCTATAGATGACGCACCACCACGTCAAGAAGAGGGGTAGTGAGGGCATGCGCAAGAATGCGAAGAAATCTGTGCCCTCCTCGAGTGAGAATACTGTCGGGGTGGGTCATGCTTCGCAATCTCAACCTGACGTTGATGTTGGGACGTCCATGGGGCGAAAGAGAAGGAAAGAAGAGGGTAGTTCAAGTGGAGATCACAGTGGTCTCTTTCGCTCTGTAAGTAGTCTTTATGCCATTCACTGTGTATTTCCTTTGGGTCTTCATTTGTCTGAGCGATCAAGTCCTTATTGTGGACTTGCAGGTGGCTGGTTTTCGTCAAGGTTTCTTGACGATGGCCATTAAGGGTCAAGCGGACCACGCCGAGTCGCTACGAGTTACCAATGGTTTGCTCGAGAAACTGGGCGAATACGATCCTGTTGCTGCTGTACAGCTCTAACATGAGAGAGACGAGGCCATGGATATTCTGAAGGCCATCGAAAATAATGTGGGAGGCCTGTTAGATGATAATTAAAGGTTGATCAGAGAGCTCAATGAGTTTCAACTCATCGCTGGTCAAAAAGCATCTCGTCGGGAGGCACTTGAAGCTGAGGTCGCAATTTTGAAGGACCAATTAGCCCAGGCTGAAAGGCACATGCGGTGCATGACGCTGAGCAAAAGCCAACTGACCAGTGCGGCCAAACAGTTCCTTCTGAGTCGGTCGTATAAGATGATATGTGTTGAGCGGGGCTTGCTGGAGCGGGAGGAAGCCAAGGCCTCTGTCATAGGTCAAATTCAACTGGAAGGTGGTTTCAAGGATGGTTACGACCCTTCGGCCATAAATCCGTTGAAGGGGCCGGACGGGAAATTTCCTGAGGACTTCGACGATGACGACGAAGATTTAGAACCGGAGGCAGAGTACCGCGAGATCGTCGAGCAGAAGAGTTTGGCGTTAATACACATCAAAGGGGCCCCTCGTTATCCTAGTTGAGAGTCTAGGAGTCTGTATTTTTTCTTTCGGCGCAGTTGCCTCTTGTAATATGGTTCATAGTTTTACCTGTTAATTCAATTGATCTTTTCTGCGTGTCCTGATATATATTTGTTCATACATAATCCATGGTATGATTGCTCGTGTTATTTTTGCTTCTCCTTGTTATGTCACCTATCGGTCATACCGGATTATGTCGAGTCATCACGGCTATCGCATGAAGGTGCCTCTGTTTCCGTGCTTTAAAGTACGACCCGCTGTCACAGGGGAACGGCTGCCGTTGCACTGTTTATTGTCGACCCCGTTATCACAGGGGATTCTTTCTTGGATGGTCCCCGTTATTACAGAGAATTTTTTCTTGAATCGACCCCGTTATCACAGGGAATTTCTTCTTGGACTGGCCCCGTTATCACAGGGAATTTTTTCTTGAATCGGCCCCGTTATCACAGGGAACTTTTTCTTGAATCGACCCCGTTATCACAGGGAATTTTTTCTTGAATCGACCCTGTTATCGCAGGGAATTTCTTCTTGAATCGACCCTGTTATCACAGGGAATTTCTTCTTAGACTGGCCCCGTTATTACATGGAATTTTTTCTTGGACTGGCCCCGTTATGACAGGGATTTTTTTCTTGAATCGACCCCGTTATCACAGAGAATTTTTTCTTGCATCGACCCCGTTATCACAGGGGATATTTTTTAGGGTAGGGGCGCATCCCGTTATCACACAGAACCCGCTACCTGTTGAATTGTTTTTGATCGACCCCGTTATCACAGAGGATATTTTTGAGGGTAGGGGCGCATCCCGTTATCACAGGGAACCCGCTACCTGTTGAATTGTTTTTTATCGACCCCGTTATCACAGAGGATATTTTTGAGGGTAGGGGCATCCCGTTATCACAGGGAACCCGCTACCTATTGAATTGTTTTTGATCGACCCCGTTATCACAGGGGATATTTTTTAGGGTAGGGGCGCATCCCGTTATCACAGGGAACCCGCTACCTGTTGAATTGTTTTTGATCGACCCCGTTATCACAAGGGATATTGTAGGCGAGCCTTTTCATTGTCTTTTCGACTATGTCTCTTGGTAACTCTGTCATTGTTGAATATGTAGGTCATTAAGCCCTGCAAAACATTATAGACAAGAAAGATTTTAGAGATAAAAGCTAATACGAAAGCACGAAATGGCGTGCATGTGTTATTTGAGGGATGTTCCCTCAATCTGGGAATATCAGTTTTACACAAGAAATAATGTTTCCGTTGTGCTCTATCGTGCCTGTTGTACATGTTTGTACATGTTGTACCTGTTTGTACCTGTAAGAGGGCGATGTGTTAAATATATATCTAGGGGAACATTCCCCAATTGTTTGTGCCATTCTCTGCACTTTTATAATGTCCGCTTAGGACATATCCCTGCATCAAATATGAGGTTGTGCCGAGCAACAAATAAAATGGTAATAATGGATAACCTTCGAAGGCTAGGTAAACCCAGCCTGCCTATGTATCCCGTTGCATGGGGAATCAGACCGGCGTAGTTCCCCATGTTTTAAGTTACGTGTCGACCCACGAAGGGGTAAAATAAGAGATAACGGTCGAGGGCTAAGTAAACCTAACCCGCCTACGTATCCCGTTGAGTGGGGAATCAGACCGGCGTAGTTACCCTTGTTTTAAGTTTACAAACCGACCCACGATGGGGCAATGTTTCAAATGTTCCAGCGTAATTTAAAAACTACTGAAATCTAAGATATTGTCATGTGTTCATCATGGTGATCACTCCATAGCTTGCCGATCCTGATTCGGTCCGATTGCTTCTTCCTCCGCTTCTCTAATTCTTGGCAACGTAAGAGAAGTGATGTAGCAGAACCAAGCTTCCTCCTGGTTGGCGACCACTTCTCTGACCCCCCCCCTCCTGCTGGGAACTTCATCTTCTAATGGAATGTGGATACCACGGCTCTTATCGCGTTCAGGGCCGGCCTGCCGATTATGACATTGTATGCAAATGGTTGGTCCACGATTGTGTATTGAACATTAATAGTTCGCATGTACGGTTCTTGTCCGAATGATGTGGGAAGGTTCACTTGCCCTATGGGAATTGTCTCTGCTCCACCAAACCCTACCAATGGCGTACAGACCTGTTCAACTGCGTGGTGGCCGAGTGCCATCTTCTCCAAAGCATGTGCAAACATAATGTTGGTGGAGCTACCGTTGTCTATAAGTACCTTGTGTACAGCATAGTTAGCGATATCAAGCTGAACAACCAGGGGGTAGTCGAGCTCGCCTGCCTGGACAGCCTCGGGGCTAAGATCCAAGAGGTCCCTGCCGGAAAACGTGATAACCTCGTCTGGGAGCTCCTCAATCAACGTTGTAAATCCAACGAATCAGTCCTCGTTCAATCCGCGAGTTATTTTCTTCCTTTGGTTGGTGGAATCCGCTCATGCGGTCCCACCGCTGATCACATTGATGACCCCCCTCGAAGGCGCACTAGTTATCGCATTGCGTCCTTGTCCACTTTCAATCACCTTTAGGCCCTCCCTTCTTGGGGATTGGGACCGTTCTCTTGATTCAGCGTACTGCCCGTTCGCCTTAACAAATTCTATCAATCTTCCATCCTTAATCAGTCTCTCGATCTCATCCTTCAGGTTATAGCAGTCGTTCGTGTCATGGCCTTTTTGGCGGTGATACTCGCAGTAGCGTCTAGATTTCTTGGTGAAATCCGTCTCCATGATTTTTCGAGGCGCACTTAGCCAATTCCTGCTTTGCGCAACGACAAAGATAGTGCGAATGTCCCGATTGAGGGGGGTATATCTCTTTGGGGACCTGTCTCTTCCTCCCATGTTCTTGTTCCATAGCTCTCTACCCCTTTCCCGGCCGGATTCCTGGGGTCTAAACTTAGCTGCCATCATCGCATCTTCGTAGATCACAGTATGCGCCAACTCGTTTATCCGATTGATGGTAGGTTCTGCGAGCTTGATCGACTCTTTGGCGAATCTGTTGTGCGTCGTTGCCCTGAACAGGGTCAGTAGCACTTGTCCCCCGTAGGGGTTGTCCACCTTTAGTAGTTCATCATTGAATCTGCTCATGAATTCACCGAGAGTTTCTCTCTCTTTCTGTTTCAACGCTTCCAGATGGTACATGCTTGTCTTCGTTCGTTTCTGACTGGAAAAGTGGTTCTCCAATCTCTCCTTCATCTGCTCGAAGATCGAAATAGATCCTACTTTGATTCTGTTAAACCAGTCTAACGCTGCTCCAATCAGTGTTGTCGCCATTATTTTTGCCTTAATACCCTCGAAAAAATCTTGTAGGTTCAAGAGACTCTCCACGGCGTGGATGTGATCCCTCGGGTCACTCTTCCCATTATACGGTTTTATGTTTGGAATCTTGTCTCCTCTGTGTAGTACCTCTGCCTCTATCTCATCTGAAAACGGGGTCCTACTGCGACCCTTCCCATGACTCTATGTCACCTTCCTTGCTAACTCCGCCCTCTCGCGATCTAGCTGTTCTATCCTCTTTGAAATTATTTGCAGTATCTCTGTATCCTCGTTTTTTGAACCATTGATCTTGGCCCGGTCACGACCGCATTCCATTCTCTGGATTACTTCCACCCTCTCGCGGTCAAGCCGCTCCATCTTTCTTGCTATCTCTCGATCTAGGGTCCCGAGGTCTCGTCTTTCCACCCTGTCGTAAGCAGCGGGCGATATCTCCCTGAAAGAGTCCCCGTATCCTCATGTTCGTCGTACCCTTGCCTTGCCCTTCTCTCATCCGCTTCGGATTCATGGGGCCTTGCCCGAATGTCCTTAGTCCTTTGCTCCGCCAGTCGTGGGAGCAGGGTCTCCAAAGTGGAATCCAGTGCCGCTTTTACAGAGGCGTTGATCTGCGCTTGCATTTCTGGGGTTATCGCGGCGGGGTGAAAGGCGCTTCGTCCCGCGGGCACTGTCTCCTCCGGACCAGGAAAATCCGCATTTGGCACCTCGGTCATTGGAACATCTGCTGCGGGGTCCTCGGTGGGCGGGCCCTCAGTCTCGGGCTCCGCCGTACTTGGTGCAACAAGTGTCGGACACGCGCCTTTGTTGCGGCTCGTTCGGTGGTGGTGGAAGGTCCATCTCGGCCTGAGCCACAGTCGATTCTTGGTCAGTTGGGTGTTGAGGGAGTTGCGTGCCCTCCATTCTTGCGCTCCTAGTCACAATTCCTCTAAATTCGGATCGGGTCCTCCTTCCATGCATCTCGGCGTCCTGGTCCGGGAACTGGTCTTCCCACAGACTGCGTCACTGATTTGGCAATAGATCATTTTATATATATTTGAGTGTCGGTTACAAGTGAGTAGTCTGTAGATACAACGAGTCTATCTCAAATCAGGCCTACACTACGTATCTCGTGTAAACTTGGTCCAGAACACCTCGAACCTACGTCTTGATGCTTGGATAGGAGTGGAATATCGGTAACTCAATCGAACGGACGTCGGTGATTGTATTCGATGTGATATCGAGGATGACCCCCGATCTGATGTCGGTGATGAGCTGGTGTGACGTGTCAAAGGTGCACGTGATAATCCCGATATCGAATAAGATATCGAAAGGGATATCGGGGATGTATTTCGATCTGACGCGTGGTAGCTGAGGGATAATAAATTGCTTGTTTTGGGATCCAGGCACCGCGTATTTATAGACCTCGGGATCCGGGGATCACAGTAACATATCGGTGATTATTACCGATATGACATCGAATATGATCCCCGATATAGTCCAATATGGGCCTGGTTTGGGCCTGGCCCAATATGCGGGAAATGCCCATATCACATTAAGATTCTCATCTATATATTTGTTTAAATCCAATTTGAAATGAAAGAGTTCTTCAAGTAAGTAAAGCTTTTCAAGGAAAAAAAGTACATGTATATTAACTATCAAGCTTATATAAGATCATTTTTGCAGAATCCAAAATACCAACTTTTATACTAACAAAATTAGGTAAGTTCAAGTAGACAGAGAAACATGTCATTTTTTTAATTTCAGCAATCTTAGCCTTATCATCAATTTCTAAGTACTTTTCAATTATAACTTTATAAGTTTTTGTTGGGTTAAAACACATACAATCTTTCACTTTCAAATATCAACATGACGCTTATATTAAATATAACCATGTCACAGTGCTCACCGGGGAGACATAACAACAAATAAGTTAAACAAAGCACACGAAAATATAAGGCACACAATTGGACTCACACAAGTACCAACAGAGATGAAAATAATCATTAATGTATAAAACCACAATCATACCTTTACCGAGAGGGATTTGATCGTGCATTTAGCCGAGCAGGATCCCAAGAAAAAAATCTCAACTTACCATGTGCGACCAAAGTGCACGGAGTGAAAGTGGCTGATTTTTAGCATCGAGCGATAGCGACACATTAGCAGCGATAGACGCAAGCGTGGTGAAGTGGCGGCTACGACGGAGCAACAACGAAAACAACAAAATATGGATTCTACTGCTCTTATACTATTGTTGGGTGTTGATGCGTGTATTACAATACAATAGTAATACAACTACGTTCACAAGTGTACATTCGAGTAATAAAGTAGTTTGTAATTTACAGCCCAACTATCGTCGCCCACAAAGACTATGAATCAAACTCGCTGCTTCTATTATATCCTAAAATTGTCAATAAATTGGAGTTGTATAGTTTCCAAACCAACAAAACAATAATTGATTTAGAGATAGGTGAACAATACTTTAATTTATTCAGACGATGGATGAATGTTTAGAGGTTTAAGTTTATTGGATTCTACCATTAGGCCCCGACACGTTAACCTCATACCCAATCGGCATATCATTATCATTTTTGTAAGACTCGGTTGTCTATATAAAGGATGCCAATTTAGAACCTCATCAAATGGAATTAAGGTATGAGTGCGGTTCCAGGACGCTGAAGCTCATCATCATCGTCATCTGATTCCTTCTCAGGAGAATAGTTCATGTCAACATTCTCCTCAACAATGGCATCACTGCCCCCCATCACGAGCATTAACCTATATACTCACTATCACCGTCTCCTTTAGAAGAGGAAGACCTAGGTGAACCACCATCCTCAATTGCATCAATATCTAACGACTTATTATCGTATCGATCAAAACAAGTGTCCTCATCACCAGAGGAATGCACAACTCCATCCGCACACTTAGACTCTGACTCAAGTTCTGACTCATAATCATTTCGAGCATTCACATAAACTAAGGAAATATGCTTCCTAGATGCCATAATTCTTAAAAAAGGGTAGAGCGATGAATTACCGGTATATGGTAAATACTCAAATGGCCTTTAGGAATCTTGCTATCTCTTCCGCCTTAAAGGTAAATGCCTCACCCTACAAGGAATGTCCACCCAAGGAGGTGAAGGATAATGCCTCAAGTCATGAAATCTCGGCCTCATAGAATAATACGAGCGTTGCTACGTGGATATCCAATCTTGAAGAGTTTGCAAAAATTAGTGAATAAAATAGTCAGAAACAATGTATAAATCCATTATAAAGATACGAGAATTCATAAACCCAACAAAAGGAGGGAATTTTGATAAAAGCGAAAATTCCCACTAAGTAACATGTTAGTCAAATCGACGTGGCATGATGTGGGGACGACGTCTATAATTTTCCGACGTGGCGGGTCGTGAAGACCTTATCGGCTCAAAAAGCCTCCGTGGTACCTTTTTAAATGGGCCGACGTGGACACCACGCCAGCCTATTCGATCCCAAGTTGGATCAAATCCAACGTGTATTACATCAATTTACAAACTAATATGAATGATGTGGTTACGTCACCTATTGGTTAAAGTGCCACATGGCATGTAATGACGTGCCCATAAAATTTATAACGTGATATGAAAGGTATGTTAATGCTTTCATTTTGTTTTGGAGCCAAAAGAATTCCTCGCGATGCACTTTCTATGATGTTTGCTCTCTACTTTCACAAGGCTCACTAATTTTGTAGGGCCATTCACCAAGCACCCTGCTCGAAGCGCCATCTCTACAAAATTCATTAGAGATCAGCTTGCTTCCCTTCTGAAAGATGCAGCTAATTCAAAATAACAAAGAGCGGAAACTAATATTCAAAAGTTGTATTCACTATCTTCAACTGTCAAATACCTCACAATCAGATATGGTTAGGCTTGTCCCAGACAATGAAGCCTAAGTTTTTCCCATCTCAATCTGGAATGAAAACATGAAAAATATTTTTATGAGTCAAAAGAACTCAATGGGATTTAATGCAAAAGAATTTTTTATAAAATGTGCTTTTTTTTTATAAAACGATTGCACAAGAATGCTTCTCAAAGAAGTTTATGCGTTCATGCCAAATTATAACACTTATTAGATCAATCATGTCACAACATGCCAGTCTTATGACTCTCGACCTTATACCTCCCCTCCAGGAGCGACCCGAAAAAAGGTGAGGATGTGCCCAGGTACACGCCTCAACTCTGATTTACCCCGCTGAAACGCTCCGTCCAGACGTAGAATATAGTTTGCTCAAAGCAGCGCTGGATAGTGAAAGCTACACTGATAACCCTATGCTATCTAGGAGAATTTTACACATCCTTGCCAGGGCCCAGTCAATAGCCATCAAATGGCAACAATTTAACCATCAAAGTGGCTTTAAGGATTGATCAATCATGAAGCTAATTCATGTACAATATTGCCATGCTTTTAAAACACGAAGCTCAGTACATACATCAAGAATCCTCCCGGGATAATTTAGTACAATGTGATAATATGACTGCTATAATATTAACAATAATTTCACTAGTTGTAAACAAGTACTTGAGCCTTCGTTAAATCAATAAGATTTATGAACAGTACTTTTTCGAAACATCATGCTTGCAAAATTTGCAGAATAAAATACTTTGGTATATAGAACCTATAATTTTCATTCCAGCGAGAAAATAAATAATTTTAATCTCACCTTATCCTCCTCACCACCTTGCAAAATTAAGTAAGAACCGCCAGCAACAATACCGCACCTAATTACAGTAATAAACTAATAAATTAATGTTTCAAGACTTGTAGTCTAATATATAGAGATTATTCTAGTTTGTTTATGTGCAAGTTGTTTTCCCCTGTTGACTGTCCAATCCATAATTCTCCCGTATCTTTTATTAGTATGCCTACATAAATCTGCTTAACACTTTATTTATTTAGGATGCTCACATGTAATTTAAATATAAATATAATTCTCTGGATGTATCAATAGTTACTTCAATAATTTGTTTAAGCCTTACTTTCAAAGTAACCACTGAACCATGCATTTCACATTAACACAATTAATGTATAAGCCATTTATGTAAGACCCATCTCTTCATTTAAGTAATTGTAGGTAAATGAGTCGAGTAAGTAATTTTTCTATTTCCCATTCACATTCTCGTAACCACTGAGCAATCAAAGATAATCTAATAAATCAGGCCATCATCACCAACTCAAGTACCTAATCAATGGTTCATTTCAACTAATACTTTACGGATTATTATAGTTACTATTTGTTACTGAATCAAGGAAATTTAATTGGATTACAAAACGAAAGTTCAATTACCAGATTTACGTGGCCATTTCAAATTCAGGCATTAGTACGTTATATACTTCTATGTTACTATTCTGATGGACTTTTGTTTTCAATCATTTACTAAATCCTCTAAATCAAATCAATTCTTGTTTTTTTTCTTGTATTCCAAAATGTAAAATATAGTTAATAACCCACTAAGTTAACAACAAGAAATATTCGACCTTCATGGCATGCCTGTTTTGGATTCTCGTGATGTCACTGCGTATTCCACGCTCTCGTTCCACCTTTGTGAAGCTTATGGCAGTACACTCACTTTCACTTATCTTCTATCATTTTCCTCCCGCATATTTCTCTTATATTTTCTTCCGGAAGTTGGATATATATTTGATCAATTATGATTCTCTCCCAATTGCCAAGTGTGGTTGTAGGTGTTAGTGTGTGAGAGGTGTTAAAAGGAGAAACTGGACGGGTGGAGGTCGACGTGGGAATGAAACACATGGAAATTATAGATTAACTTAATTGGTGGCTTGAAATCCGTCATGTATATCAAATAATTAAGTTGTTATTTTATTTAAATGTTAAGTGCATGTCTACTTTATGCTAAAATGTTTTGTTTTCTTTTTGTTTTTGTTTTGCATAATATAGGCTAAAACAAAATGAATTTATTTTATAAAATGGGGCGTTACAATCACCCTTCCTTGAAGGAATTTGGTCCCAAATTCTAATCTCATTCGTAATATAATACAAGGAGAGGGAAATTAGAGATATTGTTAAGCCGCTTGAATTAATGGAATATCTATTACTTCGTATGGGAAAGGCTCACATGACTTTAAAGGGAAATATCAGGGAACATGGACATAGGAAGTGGATGCACAAAATATTACAAGGATATCGCAAATGGTCAAGGTATTGGAGTAGTAAAGTGGCTAAACGGTTTGTATGGTATGGAATTATGTTTTTATATAGAGTATAATCCAGCATAATAAACTTGGGTAGGTATCTCCACGAACGTGTTTCAACTGCTTAATGAACAAGACTCATGGAGGATTGAAATGAAAAATCCACTCGAATATATAAGTTATGTGTCAATGGTGAAAGAGGAATTTATGAATGCCGAGATATGGCAAATGATCTACAAAACGAATAAAGTTAAGAGGCTGTAAGTGGTGGAGAGGAGAATCATCATGGAAGGAGTATGAATGCAAAAGACATATGAAGCTTTAAGATATCAAATAAAACTTTTTTTTTGAACAAAAGTATTATGGAAAGTACATAGATCATTCTAAAGTACAAGATTTACAAAGTTACCGAGATTGGGTAAGATATAGTAAGTAAAAACAAAAAGAAAGAAAGATAGAGGATGGTATCACTCTATAGAGGATGCTCAAAGGATTAGATGTAAGTGACAAAAGTCATAGGAATTAGCAACTAAGACAAACAATTGAGATAAGTCTTATGTCAGAGATATACTATAAGAATTAAAACATGTTACAAGGTTCATAATAATCATGATAGAGGGGTGTCAAAGGACTCAAGGAATAATGAGCTGGGAGAAGAGAAGATTGAATGGTTACTGGAATAAGAAACTCAGATTAAAACTCAAACCACAAATGAGAATTGTAACTTGAATTCTGAAGAACGTTCCAAGAAAAACACTAAAAGCTGAATCAAGTGTAGCTCACGAATTTTATAATCTTGCTCAGAAAGTAGTTTGAAAAGATTTGAGGTGTGAGTTCAGGTTCTACAAATAACATTTACATGGTATATTCAAAAAAATTATGCACTAGATAACAGAAGAAAGAGAGTATTAGGACAATTGAGTGGAATGAGACCAACGAATGATGCCAAATGGTGCTTTAGTTTTGATAGTATGTTTTCCAACTCAAAAGACATATGTGAATCAAGATAAAATAGGACATTAAGGTAAGTAAGAACAACAAGGTTTTCAAGAAAAACGAGGAATATGAGTAAGAAGAGAATAAAGATGTTGAAAGGGATCACACAATAAGTTTGAAGAGAATAAAACTCAAATGAACAATCATGATTCAAAATAGTTCACTGATTACAAGACTGATTATAATTTTAGTAAACATGGTCCTAGTTGATAAAAGATGAAAAAATTGAATACGAAAGTACCCATGATCTAAACTGTGATCTTAGAGTTTGTGTGTACGCATTTTGATAATCTCACATAAGGAAAAAGATAGAAGTAATCAGAAGTGAGCAAAATATTGTGATTTTTTTTTCGTGGAACAATGTGTCACGGATGACAACGAAGAGTGTGTGTAAATGCCAAATGTGATGTAGGAAGAATGAACTCTCGTATATTTTTGAAATTGCACATTCGGTGATATAATAGATAGACACTTCTAAGATGCAAAGCTTAATGAAGAAAATTCCAGAATTGAGATCATAATCAAAAGAAAGGGGTTTAACTTCAATAATTTCTTGAGTGTAAAAGTACATAACATGTCTAGAAGATTGACGAGAGTCGAAATCAATTGAGTAAATTACTTAAAGGATAATTAAAAAGGAATGAAGAAATGAACATGGTAACTTATAGGATATGTCTGGAGGAAAACTGAATTATGAGCCTTTGGAGGTTAAAGAGGTATCAAGAAAACATCTGAATGAAGGATCTCTTGAACTCTTGAACATAAGAGACAACAAGTTCAGCAAATCAAAAGAAGTCAAAGCGAATGTGGGGATGGACACCAATCTGATATTCATTTTCACTTAGGTGAGTGATAGGAAAATTTAAATATAAGAATTTGGTTCTAATTAAATAATGTTTTAGATTCGTGCTTGAACATTGGAATAAGTAAGAAGCATACGAAAGAGAATAGAAAATTTATGTCAAATGATCATGAACAACCAAAGGATAAATGACATTATGCTTCAAAAAACATAGCATGAAGGGATGGAATAGTTGCGCTAAACTCACGCTGAGTGGATGTGGATTGCTAAATAGCTAGTGAAGTATGGGCTAGATGATTGTTCAAGACCTTTCGGAATAATACAAATGGATGAGTAATGAAAAAGGACATATATTGACAAATAATAACTTACAAAAGAGATCACGTATGATTTAAAAAGAGATGTGTAAAGACTTTTCTGAATAGGCTTGGATTGCAAGCGAGAGCCAAAAGGATGTCGAACAAGGAACTTGTGGTGGAAGCAAAAATCATTGATGTCATAGAATGCTAAGAATTTTTCTTTTCTTTTTTTCTCTTTTTTTTTTCTTTGAAACAACAAGTCCAACAGTTAGATATAACAAGTCAATCGTTATACTAAGGTTTAAGTCATTAGACTTGTTTCAAGAAGTATATGAGTATTTTCAGAACTTATGGGGAAAGTAGCTAAAGGAATAGTCGAACTGTACATGTCATGTAGAATTACAAAAGAGAAAAAAGGGTTTGCAAGTTTTAAAAGGGTAAAAGCAAAGATTTAAAAATCTGTCATGATGAGAAACAAAATTTCAAGGTTGGAAAAAGAAATAACTTTTAAAGATGAAAAAACCATAGGCTAATCTCGAAGAGATTTGAAAGGTTAAGATCAATGAAGACTCAAATAGAAAGCTTTTCTTAGGAAAATGTATAATACACACTCGTTTAGAGTTCATGCCTATAATGGGGGTTCAGTGACTACATAAATATGAGAACAACTATGAATGATTCAACATTTTGTTCTTCACTGAATGAATCTTTTATGGTTTTAGATATCCTTATATAACTGTATTATATGAGATCCAAGATAGGTGAAGTTAGAAGTCTCATTTACTGAAAGGACACATAGTTATACCTCAACAATATACTACTCATCTCAAGAGAATAGTCAGCACTTTACCGATTAACTTCCCTTCCCCTCGTTATGTATGGCGTAGTTCATTAATAAGCTTCCCTAATGAATGTAACCCTTAACTATATGTTTAACTCTAATCTAAATAGATTAGTATTATAGCTCTAAAAGGACTCAATCCCCGCAAGTACACATTTCATAGGTTCCATCTAGTAAACCTTAATTATTCGACCTCATATCCCCAGTTCGGACAATGGCAATCGCTAAGCACAACTACCAAACTCGATTGAGCAAGGCACTGGTTGCGCACCCAGAACTCGCCAACTACAAGTTAGAGTTTTGCACAACAATAGCCCGTTTTAAACAAAGTATAAGAAATCATCTCCCCATCCCACATATGTTGACCATTACTCAAAACAATATCCAACTGTAATAAATAACAAACTCGTTGGCCACCCCAGAATATATGCATTATAGGTTGGCATTGTTCTTTGTAACAACCACATAAGTTTCACTTAAATTGGGACAAGCCTCCTCATTATCTATTACGAATTTAGAATCTTATTCTCGCTCTGATATCGCTTGTAGCGCCCTTCACCAAACACCCTGCTTGGCTCGAAGCGCCATCTCTACAAAATTCATTACAGAGCAGCTCACTTCGCTTCTAAAAGATGCAGCCAATCCAAAATAACAAATAGCGGAAGCTAATATTCAAAAGTTGAATTCAGTATCTTCAACTGGCAAATACCTTACAATCAGATATGGCTAGGCTTGTCCAAGACAATGAAGCCTAAGTTTTTCCCATCTCAATCTCGAATGAAAACATGAAAAATATAATTATGAGTCAAAAGGACTCAGTGAGATTTAATGCAGAAGAATTTTCTGTAAAATGTGCTTTTTTTTTTGTAAAACAATTGCACAAGAATGCTTTTCAAAGAAGTTTATATGTTCATGCCAAATTATAACACTTATTAGATCAATCATGTCACAACATGCCAGCCTTATGACTCCTGATCTTATACCTCTCCTCCAGGAGCGACCCGGAAAAAGGTGAGACGTGCCCAGGTACACGCCTTAACTCTGATTCACCCCGCTAGAACGCTTCGTCCAGACGTAGAATAGAGTTTGCTCAAAGCGGCGCTGCATTGTAAAAGTTACACTAATAGCCCTATGCTATCCAGGAGGATTTCACACATCCATGTCAGGGTCCAATCAATAGCCAACAAGTGGCAACAATTTAGTCATCAAAGTGGCTTTAAGGATTGATCAATCATGAACGTAATTCATGTACAATATTGGCATGCTTTTAAAATACGAAGCTCAGTACATACATCAAGAATCTTCAAGGGATAATTTAGTACAACGTGATAATATGATTGATATAATATTAACAACAATTTCATGAGTTGTAAACAAGTACTTGAGCCTTCAAATCAATAAGATTTGTAAACATTAATTTTTCGAAACATCATGCTTGCAAAATTTGCAGAGGAAAATACTTTCGTATATAATACATATAATTTTCATTCCAGCGAGAAAATATATAATTTTAATCTCACCTTATCCTCCTCACCACTTTGCAGGCCTAAGTAAGAACCGCCAACAACAATACCGCACCTAATTACAGTAATAAACCAATAAATTAATGTTTCAAGACTTGCAGTAGTAGTTCTAATAATTGAGTTTGTTCTGGTTTGTCTATGCGCAAGTTGTTTTCCCATGTTAACTGTCGAATCCATAATTCTCCCGTATCTTTTATTGGTATGCCTACATAAATCTGCCTAACGCTTTATTTATCTAGCATGCTCACATGTAATTAAAGTATAAATATAATTCTTTGGATGTATCAATAGTTACTTCAATAATTTGTTTAAGCCTTACTTTCAAAGTAACCACTGAACTATGTATTTCACATTAACACAATTAAAGAATAAGCCATTTATGTAAGATCTATCTCTTCATTTAAGTAATTGTAGGTAAATAAGTCGAGTAAGTAATATTTCCATTTCCCATTCACATTCTCGTAACCACTGAGCAATCAAAGATAATCTAATAAATCAAGCCATCATCACCAACTCCAGTACCTAATCAAAGGTTCATTTCAACTAATACTTTACGGATTATTATAGTTACTACTTGTTACTGAATCAAGGAAATTTAATTGGATTACAAAACCAAAGTTCAATTACCAGATTTACGTGGCCATTTCAAATTCCGGCATTAGTACGCTATATACTTCTATGTTACTATTCTGATGGACTTTGTTTTCAATCCTTTACCAAATCCTCTTAATCAAATCAATTCTTTTTTTTTGTATTCCAAAATGTAAAATATAGTTAAGAACCAACTAAGTTAACGGCAAGAAATATTCGACCTTCATGGCATGCCTATTTTGGATTCTCGTGATGTCGCTGCGTATTGCACGCTCTTGTTCCACCTTTGTGGAGCTTATGGCAGTACACCCACTTTCACTTATCTTCTATCATTTGTCTCCCGCATATTTCTCTTCTATTTTCTTCCTGCAGTTTGATATATATTTGATCAATTATGATTCTCTCCCAATTGCCAAGTATGGTTGTAGGTGTTAGTGTGTGATAGGTGTTAAAAGGAGAAACTGGACGGGTGGAGGTCAACGTGGGAATGAAACACATAGAAATTATAGATTAACTTAATTGGTTTCTTGAAATCCGCCATGTATATATAATTAAGTTGTTATTTTATTTAAATGTTAAGTGCATGTCTACCTTAGGCTAAAATGTTCTGTTTTCCTTTTGTTTTTGTTTTGCATAATATAGGCTAAAACAAAATGAATTTATTTTACAAAATGGGGCGTCACAAATTTTCTCTCTTTAAGAAAGGGGGCAAGTGAAGTAGGATGTGGACAACTAAGCCTTAATGAGCCTAAGTTGGCTTCTAAGACTCATTGAGCCAAAAACACCTTGAAGCCCAAGTGTTCAAGGTCCAATAAATCACCAACATATTGGGATGATTAAAAGGTGTTCCCAAAAATAGTTTCTCAAAAAATATTTGCACTTTGACCCAGCAATTTTACAAAATTGCAAGAATCTTTAAAATGGTCCCAAATAACTTGCAAATCACTAAGTATGACAAAGAAAGACTTATGAGCCACTAAACTGCATACAAGAATGGTAATTATGCCTTGTCCTTTATACTTTAAAATACGCTCACCAATGCGAGCCCATCTTAGATCGGGGGACTTATGATGTGCCATAGTTACGATGCCTCAAAAAAAGCAAAATCAACATTCTACATACATAAAATCGAGGGGATGAGAAGGAAATCTTTACCTGCCCAGACAAGCCCTACATATGCCTAAACAAGGTCCGAGTGACAAGAGTCTCAAGACGGCGACAAAAACCACGTCTAAAAGTACTGAGGTGGTGGGAATTAAGGCCACGAAAGCCATACCCACGTGGTCCCCATTAAAGTCCATGTCAGACGGCCGATGTGGCACCTACTTTGCACATCGTCCATTGAAAGACATACCACGTCGACTTAAAACCAACACATCACATTGGCTAATGGCCGATGTGGTATGTCAGCCACATCGCCCAACCACATCGGTCAAGGGGCACGTTGATCAACCGATGTGCCACCTTGGTGGTGCCCTAGACGGTGGGGTTTCACAACTCTAAGGCCTTCCCCTTATTCTATAAATACCCCCCCTGAGTTTTTTCTTTGATGGGTTGGATCTTTGAGAGCTCTAGGTTGTTGCATTCTCTCTTTAGAAAAGCACATCAACTTATCCACGTCAACCAATCAGTGTTGGCACGTCAATCATCCACGTCAACCAATCGGTGTTGGCATATCATCTTCCATGTTAACTAGTGCACGTCAATAAAAACATATCACCCAAAGCACGCTAACCAATGTACATCAACCATTTCACATCTACTATTCCATAGACATAACCATGTCAATAATTGGACTTAGTACAAGATGAACATGATAAGCACATCAACAATATGAACCTTGACTTGTGATTTGATTGCCACGTAGTACAAATCACTCGACGTATGATATGGGCAATTCTCGTATTGGGCCAGCCCGCCCGGTTATATGGGCCGAGCCCTGCAAGTAGCCAGCCTAACACATGTATATCGGCATCCGATATGCGGTCCTATATCGAATATGAATTCTATATAGCACAAGGAACGCTGGATCCTAAAGATCTATAAATATCCTAGCTCCACATACCGAGACATATTGATAATTAATACTTTCACCTACCCACTAATATCGAATACCTATATTTGATATCCAACAACAACTTTCAATATACCACCCTCGACATACGGTGATCCTCGATACACCTATTTCTTCGACATACATTCGCCCCGATATCTGCTAACTCTCGATATACAGTAATCTCCGACATAGATGTTCGAAATCTATCTGGATTCGACATATCTCCATCCTCGACATCTAGTTAGGCTTTCGATCACAAGTATTTGGTGTCTCAGGCTAAAGTCAACATATAGCTAGCGTTAGTGGTAGATTGACATAGTTTGTAATAGATTGGTTGTCATATCGTTGTAATCTCGCACTTCGTCAGTAATATATAATCTATTGTCAAATTAGCGTCCAAATCCCGAGCCTCTAAGGAGCTCGATGACTAAAAACACACTTGTGCTATGAAAATGATACATGAACGAGACTTACATCCTCGGGGTTATATCAATAACCGAAAGAGCATTAATGATAACAAATACCCTACGGGATCGTCCACCCAAGCCTAAGGACCAGATTGACACATACAACTTCAATGCTATCGTATATCCCCTAAAGACCCCTCATCGGGCACAATATAATAATGAACTACGCTTGACTCGATTCTCTCTTAGTAGGGAGATATGTAGGCATCTTGACCCTATGTTGAGGTTAGTCGCAAGCATGCAAAACCCCGTGTCCTCCATTAGATTAGGTTTATTTTATTATTAACGATTTTACGTCTAACTTTGTGTCTCTTACTGTAGGTCTTCATCAAACCAAAAGCTCTTCTCGTAAAGCCTCTAAGGTGTGAGAATTCTGTTGAGGGAAGTTGTTCGGCATTAACAAGAACACCCTATGCCACCTGGAATACTCACAAATGGCGTTCATAAAAGCAGAGCGAGTGACAAAAAGATACAACAAGCTACCAACCATTGACCTATTCATCATCATCTAAACACTTTGTTCCAGTTTCGCTCTACATGATGTTGTTGGGACAGAGACATGCGTTGTGGTAACACCAAGTTCCTGTTGCAGCCTATCTTCTAATGTATTGGCAATAGCGGTATGTTGATCACTTGGTGTCACGGTCACAACAGTCTCCAGCTTACCCCAACTTGCATCAACTTTACATGCATCACTATGTAACTCATCAAGAACCTTATTGGTAGACTTTTGAACAGTATTACGTGTTACACCAACCATTATATAGGTCTAATTGTTCAATGAGTAACCAACAATTTATTTTTTTCACTTTTAGGATCAAACATGTCTAAGTGTTTTGTATCATTCACAATATGGCTAACACGTCTAAAAACATGAAAGTGAGGAAGGTTTGGTTTTTATTTTTCAAAAGTTCATATCGAGGCTTAGGTGTAGATAATTCGTGTAAAACTCCATTTATCTCACACAAATTAGAGAATTATTTATTTAAACACTCCTTACCGTGATATGGCCGAATTCACTAGTAAAAGCGCCATATAAGTTCTTAATACTAGCATGCAATGTTCTGAAGTTGCAAAAAGGCTTCTAATTTTCTTTGAAATATTTCATCAAAGTATACCTAGAAAAACCTTCTATAACCACACAAGCATATCGTTTATCTCCAATACCACTTACTTCTATAGGATCCAAGAGATCCACATGAAGTAGCAAACAGTTAGAGGTACTTGTAACTTGTTCATCCACATGGACTGGATATTGTGAAACTTTGATCTTCTTACATTTCAAGCAATCACCACAGACCAGCTTATCAACACTCAAGAGTTTAGAAATCCTGCTCACAACACCAAGCTTTACATTTTGTCCTGATTTTTTTAGTGCATGTGCCCAAACCCTTTGCGACGATCGACTCATTAATTTCCACCTTTGCTTGATAGCATATTACTTGATCTTTAGTTACGTAGTAGTTATTTTTCGATCTTTTACTTGTCATCGTACAAACATTTGCACAATCAAAAAGCTCACCATGAACCTTTATCAAAATGTACCACTAAATCATCATCATAAAGTTGGTTGATACTAATAAGATTCATTTTTAACCCATCTATGAATAGTACATATTTTACGGGTAAATCCCTGAACACCGAGCACGCCTTTGCCATCAGTTTCCCCTTTGTGATGCCTTCAAATGTGATAGTTTTAGTGTTTAGCTTCACAAAGCTCTTCAGATGGGACTTGTGTCAGTCATGTGAGGGAACATCCACTGTCAAAGTACAACTTTCCTACAAGGTCAACAGAGAAAACAACATTGCAGACAATTGGGTTTTTTGTAATCCAAAATATTTTTGGTTCTTATCTTATTTTTGCCTAGCGGTGTTTTCATTTGCCGTTGTGACAACACCAGATTTATCATGGGCAATGTCCTAATCCTTCTCAAAAGTTATTATTTTCTTTGCAAAACTCGTCAAGTTTAGAGGTTCTAGTATTTAATCGGACAACATTGTTCAGCATGTTCTAACTTGGAGGTTACCTTTCCTTTGACCAATATCTTCTTATTTACAATTACCTTAGTCTTATCCATGAGTTAGTCTTGGTAATTATTCTTTAATTCACCAAATAGTTCTTCGTGACTGAACTCCCCCTTAAATTGATAATCTTTATCCAGATCTACAAAATTATGTAAGTAATGAATGTGAAATTGATAAAAGATCTCATGTTAAGGTGCATTAAACTCAGTGTTATCACAACTCTTAGTTTCAACCCATTCGCCAAAAAAAATACTTTATGTATTGTGTTGTTGATTGCGTGTTATCTGAACACCTAGTCGCGACATCTTCCTTCCCAGTCCATTCCACGTGTATGGATAGTGAAAAGTGTAATTATTCATCATGTGCTTCTCGTTCAGTAATTGAACCTGTTCATCATCATCCAGACAAACCCAATTAGAAATACTCTAATGTCGAAAAGTGTTGGCACATGCATAAACCAAGTGGTCATAACCTTTGCATGCATAACATAGGCTCTCTGAAGTTGTTGAGGGTGTTCAAGAGTTGGTCTTTTAAAGGATGATTTAACCATTGACTTGGAAGAGGTTTTTCTTTGAAAAAAGGGAGTACTACTACTAGGTTCATTCATAAACTCTCCTTTAAGATAGCTTTTGTTAAAACGTTTGGCCACACCATTGATCATGGTATTTAGTTCATCGTCTTCTTGTTCTTCATCATATTTTCACTTAGAATATTTAATTCTAAGAGCTAAACCCTTTTCCATTTCATGGAATTTCCATATTCATTTCAAAGTTCTTAAGAATATTGAGAAAAGTATGAAGATCCATTTTGCAAAAAGTTTTGGCTTCTTCAATAGCAATATTTCTGATCTCAATTAATTTTGGAAAGAGTTTTGATAGCTTTATAAACCTATTGTTTGTTAGACGATCACTAAACATTTTACTTTCATTAGCAATATCCACGAGTATTTCAAAGTATGAAGTAAATCTTTCATCTTCCTTCATTTTAAAGTTTTCAAAATTACTCAATAACATTAGCAACTTTGTTTTTCAAACACTCAAATCACCCTCATAGTGGTCTGGAAGAATATACCAAGCATGGTTTACCAAAAAAAGAAAAGAATATACCAAGCATGTTGAGAAGTAATTTTGAATCAATTTAAAACATATGAGGATCAACATAGCAAAATATATTATTAAAGGCTTTCTCATTAAGGGAATCAATACTTATCTCATTTTGAGACCACTTTGATTTAGGTCTGGAAACTACATCATTGTCTTTATCTAGAGAACGAAAATGCAATGTGTATCCATTACCGTTTTCCATACTTAAAGATTGGTTGATATGATGAATGAACGGATTCTTATCTTTTAGAATAGATAATTGGATCCATCCAAGATTGGAAGCATGTTGCTATGGGGATTGAGTTGTCCAACTTCTAGGTACCAAATCCCAACACCATTGGATTTGGCGCTTGGCTCTAATGCCAACTGAAATTGTTGGACTAGGATTTGGTACTAATTATCGGACTCGGACTCAACACTGGTATTGTCAACCAGTGTTGGCGTAACATATGTGAAATAGAATATGCAACAGTAATCGTTAGAATATTAACATCCTGAATAGTAACAGTTGCAGGGCACCGAGATTAAATGGCACACATATGTAAACTTTAAACAACTTATTTTTCTCTAGTTTTTCGAGCCTCATGGGAAAATAACACCATAAAATAATAAATTTACAAAACTAATTTTCCACCCATTTTAGGAATAACTAGAGTTGTAAATCAAAAGAAAATTTAAACAGAACCAACTATTTCAATGTGGCTATCCTAACTCTAAACCACTTGGAGGACAAACGCAAAAAAATCTTAGAAAAGGCAAGATAGAAACACAAGATGCACACACAATCTTCTCTTAATATTTTAGCTCGACTATCGTGTTTTTTTCTTGATGAAAACTATGTCTATTTGTAATGTCATGTTGCTTCACGTCTTAGACATTTCGTGCGTATTTTGGATTGCTCTATATCTTCTTGTATATTTCTTGTTTGCTTCTTGTATGTATGTTGTTGCCTTCTTTTGTAAATCATCTTAAATAAGAATTCTTTGTTTACTCATCTTCAATTATTCCCTCTTTATTTTAGTTGATCTAACTTTAAAATACTCCTCTGATTCGTTTAACATCTTACCAATTCAAGACTCATAATTCTTCTTGAATGGGAAGGGTCTTTATCTAAGTAAGTCTTACTAAATAAGAAAATTTTCCTTATTCATCTTGAAGTCTTGAATGGAAAGAATCATTATCCATCGTGAAGTCTCCTAAACCTATAACACTTCCAAAAATAACTAAAAACGTGAAACTCAGTTAGTAAGTGAAAATGACAAAATACTAATAAGGAACTAAAGTTGCACAGAATTCTCGCATGCATACTACAATGTTATCACGACTGCATTTTCAAATAGTAACACACAATCTAATGCCTGAACTCGACAAGATCAAGGTGCCCGTAGTTGAATCGTGAGAAGAAAAGGTTGTGATGTGTGCAATCAGCTTTTTGGAAGGGAAGGTTGCTACTACCTCCGCTACATTTGGGAAAGACATTGTAAGTTAAGAAAGAGAGAGCTGTTATTGTTATCGTAGGAGACACGTGGAGTGAGTTAGTCATTCGTTTAGTATATAAATATATTTTAAGATACTTCTAGTTTGAATATAAGTTGAAACTAGAATAATTTAAATATTAATAAAGTTAGTCAGCCATCTCGTATTCGTCAATGTTGTTAGTTTATGTTCCATTTCATCACTTAAAAAACATTGACCTTAGTTCAAAATAGTTACACAATACAGTTTAATAGAAAACACACATTTTTTTTAATTTTTTTTTCATCCTCACATATTTATTTTAAGGACAAATTATCATACGTGCTTCGTAACTTTGTCTTTGTACCAAAAGTGCCCCGCATATTTTCGGGCCATAATCCTTGCCCCGTAAGTTTGACTTCTTCTACCAAAAACGTCTAATTTGTCTTATTCAAGCTTCTGATGATGTGACTGTCACATCGTCGCCACGTAGAAAATAATCAAATATTAAACTTTTTTGTTTTGCACTGTCACTTTATAATTGTAAGACCATAAAATATTTCTTAAATATTTTTATTTATATCTTAAAAAATTAAATGTTGAATTCCTTAATATATATATATATATATATATGTAAAAAGAAAAAATAAAATCATTATTTCACTAATTCATTTGTAAGTAGCTGTATTTATCTCCTTAGAATAACAGTAAAAAAATCAAATAACATGTTATAATACATAATTTAAAAAAAATATAAAATCCAGAAATTAAAAAGATGAAAAAACATAGAGTTTGTATTTAACTAAATCACAAAAATAAAATATTTATTATTACAATTTGTTTTTAAAAAAGGAGTTTAATTTTCTCCAACCTTTCTTCCTACTCCCGTCACCACCCCCAACCCACCACCACCACAATTAGAACATGCAACTCCTCATCTACCACCACAATTTCCGATTTGAAGGCCTCTCTTCCAATATTTCTCCTCCGCTTTCAAAATTAATTGTTAAATCCTCAATTTCAATGAAGATGAAACGACGGAGAAGATCCGGACAAGAATTTGGGTTTGGAGATTTGATGGTGATGGTGGTGGATTTTGTGGTTTGGTTGTGGTGGTGATGGTGAGTTTGATGGTGGCTTTGGTACGTGGTGATGGTGGCGGGTTTGGGGGTTTGATGGTGGTGATGCTGCTGGGTTTGGGGGTTTGATGGTGGTGATGCTGCTGGGTTTGGTGGTTTGATGGTGGTGGTAGTGATGGTAGTGGAGATGGTGGCAAGTTTGGTGGTGGTGGTGATTTTGGTGAAGAAGATGATTTAGGTTTTTCTTTTTTTCTTCTTCTTTTTTTTATCTATAAAATGATAATTACAAAAATATTATAGAATAATAGTTTTTTGTGAATTAATTATTATGTTTAAGTATATAAAATATATTTTGAAAGAATTGAGTACAAATATAAATATTAGTATTTTAGTTTTTATGATGTAACATAAAAAATGACGAATTATTATTTTTGCCCCTTTAACTTTTTTCTAAACTTTTATGCCCTTTTTTTAGTCTAGATTAAATGCCTAATATTTTTCAAAATTTTTATCAAAAATGCCCTTTTTTGTTTATCCGAGCTAAAAATTCACGTGGCGATACAGTCAATAAGTTGTTTCGTCAAGTCATATTTTCCAACTAAAAATATTTTTTACACAAATCCTTGTGATTTTAAATATTGTACTTACATCTCATAATAACTTACACTTTGCACCCCAAAATATATATAAATAATAATAATAAATAAATATATAATATAACTATTTGTAAAAATAATAAATATATATATATATAAATAATAATAAACATATATATAAATATTCATATATATGTTCTATATGTAACTATTTGTTAAAATAATAAAAAATATATAAATAATAATAAACATATATATAACTATTTGTAAAAATAATAAATATTTTAATAATATATAAAAATAAAAATAAACGACAACAAAAATATAGTTTTTAAAAAAAAAATCATCATCTTCATCACAAAACTCCCGTACTATTTATTGGTTTTATTTTACTTTTGGATTTTTTTTGTTATATATATATATATATATATTAAGGATTAAACATTTTTTTTGAATTTTTCTTTGTTACATATATATATATATATTAAGGATTTAACATGTTTTTTAAGAAATATATATTATGAGATGCAAGTGTAATTTTAAAATATTATAAGGGTGGTTTTTGAATTTGTGGTTGGCAAATTGTAATAAGAAGAGTAGTTAAAAACATTTTAGGGCAAAAAAACAAAAAAAAAAAAAAAAACGATTTTAGGTCAAAAAATATAGCAACTTATTGACTAGACTGAGAGTCAACTTATTGACTGTACCGCTACATAGGATTTTTAGCCCGAATAAGCAAAAAAATGCATTTAAAATTTAAAAGATATTGGGCATTTAATCTAGGCCCGAAAAAAAAGGGCATATAAGTTAAGAAAAAAAAGTTAAGGTGCAGAAATTATAATTCATCCTATAAAAAATTAATAAAAATAATGAATTTACTTTTTTTTCATCCATTTATATATTAGGGGCAAAGTGCAATTTTAAAATTATAAGGATTACTTTTTGAATAAATCCATGGGTAGTGTAAAAAACAAAGAGTGTATTATTTCCTTCGTGGTAGCCACATTAGAAAAAAAAGAGCCGGAATAAGGTAAATTGAACATTTTTGGTAGAAAAAATCAAACTTACGGTCCAAGGATTCTGGCCCGAAAACATCTTGGGCACTGTTAGTAAAGAGGTGAATGTACGAGGCACATTTAATACTTTCTCCTTAATTTAATGAACATTCTTCGTAAAGTATCATTCATCTGGATTAGTTAAACCTGCTTTCGCTATACTTTGTGCTTGAAAACACTCTTTCGCATTCCCGCTTTTCATTCTTCATTCTGTGTGAGTCTTGACGATCTAGTCCAAAAAAAATTCAACATCTTCTTCTTTTACTTCTTATATAATGATGTATTCACCTAGAATTATCGAGAAAATATCCTCTTTTCTATTGTTGGTATTTCATTCCATGTTTCACTAAGCATCCATCGTTCATGTATTAAGATTGAGGGACCACAACATAGTAGGATATAGAAATGAAGGATAGATGCTTAGCGAGACATAAAGTGAGACACCATAAGTGAGGTAGAGGATAGTACTCTCCCAAAATTATCTATACTTAAATTGGATGGGAGAAACCAAGCAACGATTCAATAATAGTTGAATACTTAAGCATGCATTATATCTTAATTATAGTTTATTTTCAAAATTACATAAGATTTTTAATTCTATACCCTCAACGTAAGAAAGATTTAATCATACAAAATATTGATTACCAAACGATTAATTATTGATTAATTTGATCGGACTTCAGTCAAATTTGGGGAATTTGTTTTGTATTTTTTCACTACAAGACTGAGGGGTGGGCGGTCGCGAATGACCTCCCGACGGTCGCCAGGGTCGGGTCGCAGATGCGGCCCGTCGTACCCCATCTGCGACCGCTTGATAAGCGGTTGCGAAACAATCGTGATCGCCTGGCGGTTGCAAAAGATTATGAGGTTATTCGCAACCACGAGGAGGTCAAGAATGACCTTAGCGTCTTTCGCAACCGCCAGGCGGTTGCTAATGGCCTTGAGGCTATTGGCGGTTGCGAATTGTCAAACGGGCTTTCACGACCGTCAAGCGGTCACGAATAATATTCACGTGATCGCGGCCGCTCGGCGGTTACAAATAACATGAATATTACTCGCGACCGCCCGACGGTCGCGAATAACCTTCATCAGAATAAAAAAAATAATCGGTAATTTACCAGAATATTATTATTAATTCTTTTGTAGAACTTACATGCATATATATATATGTGTGTGTGTGTGTGAGAGAGAGAGAGAGAGAGAGAGTAAACAAATAATGGAGAAAAACAAAAAATAGAGTTGTAAAAAATAAAAATATGAAAAATAAAACATCAATAAAAAGTAAAGAGATGACAAATGAATGAAGAAAAAAGAAATGAGAGGAAAGATATGAAAACATTAATGAAAGAGAAAGTAAAAGTGTTGAGTGTTTTTTTGGATATAGAAAAGAAAAGAAGAGAAGAGAAAGTTTAGTATTGTGTTTTATTTTTTTGGATTTGGGAAAAGAAAAGAAGAGAAAGTGTTGGGCTTTTTTTTTTTTTTTTGAGAATATAATTCTGGTGTATTTTAAAATAGAGGTAAGAATGGTGGGTACATATAGAATTTTGGGTGAAAAATATTGAATTTTCAAAAAATAAAAATTTTCCCCCGAAGTCCGCCCATTTCAAGGCTAAAAAGTCCGCTCATTTCAAGGCTTTTTGCGATCCCAGCTGGTCACAATAGGTTTGAATTTTGAAAATTCAGGACCATTGCGACCGCGACGGTTGCAATTGTCTCAGTCTCGCGACCGCCTGGTCGCAAGCATGTGTCGACCGCCAAGCGGTCGCGAATGCTATCTTTCGTGACCCCCGGGCGGTTGCGAATAATATTCATATTTCAAATTTGTGATTTTCTGGACCGATCTTGATGTGTTTGTGGTTTTTGACAACAAATATCATTATTGCATCATATGTGAACTAAAGTAATAAATGGTTATAACGTTAGTAATTGAGTCATCAAAATAGTAGATTAGATGTGATTGGGCGAGTTATGAACGATGGGCCTATTTTATGTTCTAGAACTAATCATCTTTTATACCTAGTTGTTTTAATTGTTATTGTATAAAGAATCACCTGAAGAGGCCCAAATTCTTAGAGAATTTTGGGGGCGCATAGGGCGCGTGGGCGATAAAACAAAGCGAGAGCGTGGGGAAGGGAAGTCAGAACATGCGGCGCGTGGGCTGGCCGCCGAAGAAGGTGGCCACGTTTCAGCACTCAGCGGCGTCCATAATCACTACACGATCGCAGCTACAGGTGCGTACGACGTCAACAGAGAGTGAAAATAGAGAACAAATCGCGGAGATCGAAGGGGAGGGAGAGCAGTCACCGACGGGGAGCAGATCACCATCGCCGGAAAGTATAGTTAGAATCGATTTGGTATCACAATTTCCGCCACTGAACAGTGAGAAGAAGACAATGGAGCGGAGTGATGAACGAGCAGGAACACCGGAGGGAGGATCTTCAAAACCATGGGTCGATGCTATTACAGGTAATAGAGATCCTTCTCATGGCAAGGCAATTAAATTCTATGCACCGAAAATTGTTGAAGGGGAAATAGAGATAGATATTGAAGAAGAAGATATTGAGTCTGAGATTGAATTTTGGGAAAATACCTTAATCATGATGTTATCAGTGATGACTTAACGATGAAGGCTGTTAAACTGTTCATTGAGAATGTGTGGAGCTCTGTGACAATGCCAGATATTTACTATCATGACACTGGATATTTCATGCTTCGCTTTAAGAATCATAAGGACAGGGAAGAGGTCTTAACCAGGGCACCTTTCACTATATATGGCAAACCTATGTTCTTGAAGAAATGGGAGTCTGGCTTTGTCATCTCGGATGAGATGAAGGTGGTACCACTGTGGATAACCCTACCACATTTGCCTCTGCACTTATGGAGTGAGGTTAGCATTGGCAAGATAGCTAGTGCCTTGGGGGTACCAATGGTCACTGATGAGTGCACCTCCAAGAAACTCAGGGTATCCTATGCTAGGATATTGGTAGAAGTGGATATATCTAAGCCTCTAAAAGAAGATATCACACTTAATGACCCAAGAAGAGGGAAGATCAAGCAGAAGGTTATATATGAGTACAAGCCTCAATACTGTAGTACTTGTTTGAAGATTGGTCACAACTGTGCAATGAAAGGAAACAAACAAGGAAAACAGAATGGACAGAGAAAAGATGGGAAAATATGGGCACCAAAGCAACCCATAAACAGTCAAGATAAGGAGACAGAAGAGAAAGAACATGAGGGCGCACAACTAGAAGGGAGAGAAAAGACTACAGAAAGGGTACAAAGGACAGGACCACAAGAGAAAATAAATGAAGAGAATGGACCAGGAAAACAGGAGGAACATACTCAAAGGGAGAACAATGAATGGACAAAAGTGAGTTCTGGAAGGAAAAACATAAGAGAAGAAAAAGAGAAGACCAGAGAAGATGAGAATGTAACCTCGCATAATGGATTTGCCCCTCTAAGGCTTGGAGATGGCTTTATTGGGGACCCAGATCCTGGGCCATGATCTTATCATGGAATGTAAGGGGCTTGAATAAAGTGGCTAGACACAGAGAGGTTAGCTCATGCCTCTCAAGACAACACTGTGCCATAGCCATATTACTTGAAGCAAGGGTGAAACAAGCAAAAGCTGAAAAGATCAGGAAAAGGTTTGATGCAAGGTGGTGCTATGAGGATAACTACAACAAACACCCCAATGGGCGCATTTGGTGCATGTGGGATCCAAGTCAGGTTAACATAGAAGTGACTGACCAAACAGACCAACTCATGCACTTGAAGGTGAAGGATATCAGTGGCAAATTTATGTACTGGCTAACAGCAGTATATGCCCACAACACACTGGAGCAGAGGAAACACTTATGGAGAGACATGGAAGGATTGGCAATGGGCAGCAAGGAGCATGGTTAAGCATGGGGGACTTCAATAATGTGCTACATGTGGGAGACAGGATTAGAGGTAACAGGGTGAGACAACAGGAGGTTGCTGACTTTACTCAAATGATGAGTAACCAATAATTATTTCAGGCTCAAACCAATGGACCACACCACACCTGGTCAAACAGTCATGAAGGAGAGGGACTTATTTACTCAAGGATAGACTGGGCTATTGCAAACACTGAATGGTTTACAAAACTTGAAGATATCCAGTTTGAAGTAAGTGCTAATGGCATATCTGATCATGCCATGCTAAAGGGAATAAATATGGGGAAGCAAACAGTGGTACAATCCAGCTTCAGATTCCTGAATATAGTAGCCAGTGACAGTTGCTTTTACCAGGAAGTAGAAGAAAGCTAGAATAAAGAGGTACAGGGGTATACATCAATGCATTGCCTTTGGAAGAAGCTAAAAAGATTACAGCAACCAATGAGGAAGTTAGCTAGAAAGTATGGCAAAGTGTCCCAACAAATTCTGGAGACTAGAGCCCAATTGGATCAGATACAAAATGACCTGATGAAGGACATGTTCAACACTACACTGCTAGCTGAGGAAAAAAGGAAAAAAAATGAGTTGCTGAACCAACATCAAGTAGAGGAGGAGATATTAAGACAGAAATCTAAGGTGGAGTGGCTCAAGCTATGGGATGGGAACAATGCTTACTTTTTTGCAACAGTCAAGGAAAAAAATAAGAGAAAAGGACTGTACAGTACGACAACACTCACAGGAGAACTCCTTACTGACCAAACTAGAATATAAGAGGAAATATTGCAATTTTACAAGGGTCTAGTTGGTGAGAAAGCAGAGTGCTTGCATGGAGTGGAAATTCCTGTTTTGAGGAGGGGGAGGAAATTGCCAAGAGAGGAAGCCATACAACTGATTAGACCTATTGAAGAAAAGGAAATTGTACAGGCCCTAAACAGCATAGGGGACTTGAAAGCTCCTGGGCATGATGGATACAATGCCCTATTTGTTAAGAAGGCCTGGAGGATAATAGGGAAGGATGTGATAACAGCTGTCAATGAATTTTTTCAGAAGGGGACAATGTACAAGGCAGTTAACTGCACACTGGTGACACTGATCCCCAAGACAAATGAGGCAAAAATTGTCAAAGATATGAGGCCCATCTTCTGTTGTACAACAATCCTGAAGATTATAACAAAAATCCTCATTGAGAGAATGGGAAAAGTCATAAACTTGGTGGTGGATGATAGCCAATCTGCATTCTTGCCAGGGAAGAATATACATGATAATATCTTCCTGGCACAAGAAATGGTGAAGGGATATGAGAGAAAGGGTATTTCACCCAGATGCCTCATACAAATGGACATCCAAAAAGCTTATGATACTGTGGAATGGAGGGCTCTAGAGGAGATTGTGGGTGAACTGGGCTTCCCAGATATATTTGTACAGTGGGTCATGACTTGTGTGACCTCAGTCTCATACAAGTATATGGTGAATGGAAAAACAACAAGGATACTCCCTGCTAGAAGAAGTTTGAGGCAGGGGGACCCTATATCCCCCTTGCTATTTGTGATAATCATGGAATATCTCCACAGATTGCTTCAGGAGCTAAAAAAGGAACCCAACTTGAACTTCCACCCAAGATGTGAGAAATTGGGGGTTACAAACTTGTGCTTTGCAGATGATCTGATGCTTCTAAGCAGAGGGGATCCTATGTCAGTGCAGTTGCTAATGGATAAGTTCAAGCAGTTCTCTGAATCTACAGGCCTACAAGCTAGTTATACCAATGTAGGGTGTATTTTGGGGGCACAAGCAGTGAAGATAGGAGAGAAGTATTGGAAAAGACAGGCTTTAAACAAGGAGAACTACCTGTTAAATACCTTGTAGTCCCACTGGCAAGCAAGAAATTAAGACTTGAGGAGTACACACCACTAATTGACAGAATCATGGCAAGGATCACACACTGGAGCAGCAGATTGCTCAGCTATGCTGGCAGGATACAACTTATAAGAAGTATAGTCTTCTCAATGGCTAACTATTGGCTACAAGTGTTTCCCATGCCAAAGAAGGTGATAAAACTCATTGAATCAAAATGTAGAATATTCTTGTGGACTGGAAAGGACATGGACAGCAAAAAGGCACTTGTATCTTGGGAGCATATTTGTGATGCAAAGAATGAAGGAGGGCTAAATGTTATTGAACTAGAGCCATGGTGCACAGCAAATATAGCCAAGATGTTGTGGAATATTGCAAGAAAAGCTGATAAATTATGGGTGAGATGGATTCACAGTACCTACATAAAGAAGGAAAGCAATTGGCTCACCTACACTCCTGGCAATGGGTGCTCCTGGATCATAAAAAGAATTTTCAAATGCAGAGATGATATGCTCCTTAATGAAGGATGGAAGAAGGCACTGGAAACCGGCAAATATGAGACTAGACAGGTCTACTGGGTATTAGAGGAAAAAAGAATAAAGTCCACTGGTGCAAATTGTTCTATGGGAATCTGGCCAGACCAAGAGCACTATTCACCTTGTGGATGAGCTGCCAAAACATATTATACACAAAGGACAGGATGATACAGTTTGGATTACAGGTTGACAAGAAATGTGTCTTCTGTGATGAGGAGGAAACAATTGAGCATTTGTTGTTTGAATGTGTAAAGACAGAAAAAATTTGGATGGAGGTTCTGAGCTGGATGAAGGTAGTACATAAACCTGGTAAATGGAATAATGAACTGAAGTGGATTACAGAGAGGTGCAGAAGCAAGAACATGTGCAGCAAGCTCCTGAAGTTGGCTACAGCAGAGACAGTGTATGCTGTGTGGATGCAGAGAAATCATATGGTATTCAACAACCCCCTACAATTGATCAGAAAGTGAGTGGACAGATCATTGAGAGAGTAAAAGTTAGGGTAGCACTGCATAAAGGCCTGAGCAGGTTCTGTGATAAGCTACAGTCAATGTGTATGGTTTGTAAGAGGAGAACTGTGTATTGGCTAGATGAGCTTTGAACCTGGTTTGCCATGAGCAACCTACTGTACTTGGACTGTGTTTGAAATGAATAAATTCTATTATTGCTCCAAAAAAAATATTTGTTATTGTGATTGTGCTTTACATTACAAATTGATGTATAGATATCATTATGATTTTTAATTAGTAGATCATCTAAAGCATTATGTATACTTATGTATTTAGGCATTACGTTCGTTGTCTTTAAAAATAGTTAGATTATTTAAAAAAAATATTAGGGTGTGAATGTAGTTACATAAAATTTTTGGATTGAAAATGCAAATAAAAAACTCAGATCTGAAGTAATGTCTATGGCACATGCATATTTAGGGCGAAATGAAATATTTTGGTGCCGGAAGACCAAAAATAAAACTTTGATTACTTTAGAGGACCAAAAAACAGTTATAAATGACTAATTTTGAAAGATAGTTACTATAGAGGACTAATAAGTAATAATTCAGAAATTCTGTTTATGGCAAATGTAAAAATTCAGTATATGTCTTAGAGGCAAATTAGTTATTGAATGAAACACATATTAACTTGGCGACAGATTATGGTCGATCGTTTGGCAAATTAATGAGCAAGCCTCTATGTGAAAAATGAAAGTTTTACTAACAAAATATTTATTGATAAAAAATTTAATCTTTGAGTTACTAGAACAAACAATTTGTCGCTAAAAGTCTTAACATTTAAAGATTGATGCACTTTCCCGTTGTTATAACTCTCTGCCGTCTACTTGCAGCGACGAATATTAGAAACAGTTATCTTTCTGCAAAAGTTGTTGTCAATATACTTAGTAGCTTTTATCGATGATATTGTCCGTCGATAGTGAACGAGTTTTGTATATGAAATGATATAGACTTAGGGAAATAGATTATAATAGTTGAGAGGGATAAATTAGAAATATTAAAAGCTCTTTAACAATTCTTATTATGCCAATATGGTCAGCCTTTGAGAAACACGTTCAATTCGACAAAACAACTCAAAATATAAACCTTCTCTTGTATTAACTTACAGCTAGATGGAACTGTTTAACTAATTAGCTGGATATGACGACATCCTCTTGATTTCCACGAATGGGTGTTTAACCATAAGATTTCTGAAAATAATCCAAAGAAATTCTCAGCGTAATATTATATTCACGACGAGAAAAATGAGGTAAATGTGAAAATGTTCAGGCCGGACTCTGTCTTCTACTTATATTCTCATTAAAAGTGTTCCGGTTCTTAATTATGCAAACAAAATACGAATTCGACACCATATTGAAGTTGACTTTGAATCTTTACTACATCTTTGAAGGGTGTCATTATGTACAGCTTTAAGTAGTTTTTCATCTAGGTAAGATTACAAAAGGAAAACAACAAAAAAAGATTATAGTAATATGCAAACTAAAGTGAGTAGTACTGTTTGACCGATATCCCATTCAGAAGTACGAAAGTGAAGAAATCCAACATAGATTGCAACCAAATATAAAATTTGGGCCTGCACTAGGAGTAGGAATTAATAAAACGAAAGATTAGTTGAACAATGTCTAAAATTTCATCATTTTAAAACTTTGTTTTAATTTGTAGATACATAACGCGTTTAACCGGCTCAACACGTTTGCCATTTTGCAACCTACCCTCTATTAAACAATCACTACTCATTACACCACAGCAACTCATCATAATTGAAATATCCTCTAATAAACTTTTTTTTTAAGTGAAAAAAAAAACCAAAAAAAAAAAAAAAGGAAGAAGAGAGTATGGGAGACAAAGCATTAACACTAGCAAAGGCAAGAAAAGAGCTCGAAGATTTGTATCTTGGAGTACCGGATGACTCAGTGAACCTCACGTTTCAAGATTTAGCACAAGTAAGGCAACACAATAACAATAAGAAATCTTCACCTAATAATGAGTCCATGGAAGAAAACCCAAAAAATTCTCCATCAACTTTAACCAAACTTCCCAGTTTAGATTTCAGCAGAGGTCTACAAGCTTCCTTTCAAATGAAGCAACATAATTATGGGGCCGAGGGGGACGGTTTTCCGGCATCAGGAAGTCATATGTATGGCCAAGATCATAATCACACCAACAACATGCATACCCACCATCACCGCCCTGGAAGCTTTTACAATGGTGATCAGAGGAGTATTGCTTATACTGATGATATGAGCTATGTGAGCACTGTCGCATACGGCCGTGAGGGGGGAAGGGGAAGGCGCCGTCCTGGGATCCCCCACTCAAATATTTGTACTGTATGTTGCAGTTATATCTATGTTTTTCGCCATCGCTGCCTGGTAATCGACTACTTTACTACTATGCAACAAGTGGAGTACTTAGCTAGCTACTATATGGTTGTCGTCTTACTCACCATATTTATAAATAAACTTTCTTTGTTTAAAATATAAAACATGTACAAGTACTGGTTATGCATGATTAATAAGTATAGTTACACCTTATTGTGTTTATTTATGCTTGCTTATCTGCTTGCATCAGGTCTGTGGAAGAGCTTACTGCAGGCAATGTGTGAGCATTGGAATGGGAGAGATGACAGAAGGCAGAAAGTGTATTGACTGTTTGGGCAGAAGATTCAGCCAAAGGTACAAACAAAACAATTGGACTTATTTCATTTCTTATCGTTTTCCTTTAAATTATCAGTTCGATAGAAAAGATTAGAAAAATAACCTCTTCCATTTAAGATAAAGAATTAAAATCTGTGGTGAAGGGATGTTCTTTTCTTGTTGCGCAATCACAGTTCTAGGAAACTAGATATCATGCATACAATTTTATTTTTGTGTTAATTGCACTAATACTCAGGGATATGTATTGGTGTAATGTGGACGTTTTTATCATATGATCCAATATAAGAGAGTACCGTTGTAATTCATTCAACCTCCAATTGTTTCTGTTTTTTTTTTTTTTTTTGGTGGCTTATGTTATCCATAGTAGTTATCAAGACCAATAAGTAATGACTAAATTTGCACTAAATGGACAACATACAGGATAGTGGACATTTGAGTGCTCTGTTAAGTTACCCAAAAAGGAGTCATGAATCGGGTTAACTGTGTGGAAATTGTGCCTTTGACTAATATATTATACGCCAAAAACTAAAATCGTTTTAACGATCATATGTTCACGCGACATAAAGATTAAACAATGGATAGTTCCTTACGTCTTCAAGTGTTCTGCCGGCCTAGAATTACATGACAACTGTAGTACTGTCTACTTTAATAATCTTATATGTCAAGATCAGGTGCAGAAATCAATACAGAAATCAGCACGACATAACAATTAATTAGCAAATGGATGGATTACTTGAGTTACAAAAATGAAGTAATAGATGAATCTGACGAACTTTAGAGTTTCACAGGTACATACAGAAGGCGGGAAACATGGGATATTGCATGGGATACTCTTCAAGAGTGAAACAACAAGAGCTCCATTGGGCGGAGAAAGGCCCGAGGAGGAGCGGTGAGAATCGATACGGTCAAAGCGTGATGATGGTGTCGAGATCAAGAAGCCCAGCCAATGCTGCCCCTTCAACGCCCACCTTGAGGCCGCATTCTCCCACCAATCTCGAACCCTCTTTTGTTGCAAGCCCGCGTTACTCACCATATACACCTACTAGACACCATCCACTGCCTTTCTAGCTGCAACCAACGAAGTCTGTTACTCTTCTTGAGAAGTTTCGACATTCTTAATTAATCTAAAGTATTTCTTTTAGCATTTAGTTCAAGTAGCTTCGTGATTTTATTCCTTTAAAATTAAAGTTTTAACTTTTCGAAGAAACTGTATTAAGTCTTACATTAGTTTCATTATTACTGCATTTGTTATAGCACGAGTATGACTTATGGATGAGTTTGAGGAACTAATTGGTTGATTTTGGTGTTGTTGATCTACCTCTGCTTGGGAGAAAATCACCTGGTTCAAGGTGGATGGCACGGTAATGAGTCGTCTCAACAGGTTCTTGATGTTAGATGGTTGGCTTGATATAATGAGAAACTCAAGGTAATGTGCACTTGAAAGAGGCGTCTCTGATCATAGCCTGATGCTGCTCATTTTTCTACACACTCCTTCATGTGCTGCGGAGTGTAATCCTTCTCTGAAAACACCTCATACATGGATTTTCTTCATCTCTTGGATAGCAGAGAGATGAGATCCAAACACTGAACCACTTCTAGATCTCGTCCTGATATCAATTGGTGTCTTATTTATAAGCTCAAATCTGTAGTGAAATTAAACATTGGCACTTTCGTACAAATTTTAAGGTATCTATTAGGAAGGTTGGACAACCACGTGAGTAGAGACTAGCAGCTGACTACTGCTATGAGTTGTGGATGGAAAGGCTGTACATCTGCAATTTTTAACATCTAAACATAAGCTTATTTAAATATTTTCAGTTTCATTTATGCTAAGAAAAATAGGAACTACACCAATTGAAAAAGGGGTACATAGATTCGAGAAACTCAAAACCAACCACCCGAGCAAAAACCAAGCATACCTAAACTCATATAAAAGTATACACTAACATGAGACCATAGATCTAACACGAGAGAGTTATGTGGCCAAACCTAAAGAGGTAGAGGAATCCAAGAAAATGGACTTTCAACCATAACCACAGCGTATGAATCATTTACGATGCCATTACCGGCTTTTGCCCAATGACAGCCTCTCGAAGCCGATAGTATCCATTTCGGTAATGTTCAAGGGAGAAGCAAAGCTGCCTTATTGCTTCCCGTTTTTCCTCTGCCCCTTCAAGAATCATTTCTTGTTTCCTCTCAACCTCCCTTTCTAGTTCACTGACTCTACAAAGAAATTCTCTTGCTGTTTTACGTGCCGCCTCGGCTCCTGATATTAATTCAACATGCTCCATGTGCAACTGGTGCAAATGCTTGCTCATCTCATCTATCTGATTGTCTTTAGAACTTATTTCTGCTAAAAGTTCATCAATCTTTGTACTTAAATTATCTTCAACATTGATCATTACTTCGTATTTCAGCTGCAATGCATGAAGATTTTTCTTTAGTTCTTCTAGACGTTCATCCCTTTCAGCTAGGTCGGATTTCAACAGTTCAGTTTGAGCTCTGAATGTAGCTTCTGCTTCTGATTTTTCAATATTGGCCCGTGTTAAGTCTTCTTCTACGGATAAACAGCGCAAGCCCATTTCTTTCAGATTCTCCTCCAAATAAGTTTTCGCATTTAATAAACTGGATATTTCTTCTTTAAGTTGCTCATTTTTTTCAGATAAGCTCTTATTGGCATTAAACAAGGCTTCTTTCAAATCCCTGATTTCCTGTTCACAGTCAGCGATATTGACTTCGTATCTCTGTAGGCGTCCCTGCAGCTCTGAAACTTCTCGTTTCTCTTTCTCGAGTTTGTTTCTCCATACAGAAATGTGTTCATTGGCTGACTTAAGCTCTTCCTGGAGATTCTGAATAAAGGAGACCTTGTCAGTGAGTTCCTGAATTAAACTCGCAACTCTTTTGTCCGACTCATGAATCTTTTCTTGTGCGACTCTGAGCTCTTCTTCTAGTGTCTGGATTTTGTGCAATGACTCTGAAACTTCAGGTTCTGAGACAATATTACTCTCTCGAAATTCGTTGACATCGTCTTCAAATGGAAGCTTGCCTGAATCACCGAAAGATTCATATTTCTGAAGCTCAATCATCAAACGTGTAATTTCTTCTCCCGACTGCTGAATCTTTTCTCTCGCAACATGCAATTCCTCCTCGTATGCTGCTATTCTCAATGAAACATCAGAGCTTTCATCATGAGGTTTCTTAAACGATTCTTCAGATATGTCCTCCTCCTGCACCCGGAGTTTTTCTCTAACCTCACGAAGCTCAACTTCCAATTCAATAATCTTCAGACGCAACGCCTGATCCTCGTCGTTTTTCTGGGATCCAGAGTCATTATTAACAGAAGAATCATCATCTGAATCTGATTCTGAATCCAAAGTCGATGATTCGTCTCCTTCCTTATTCCCAGCACCTCCAAGGAAAAAATCAAAACCAGCAGCACGAGGACCAGATCGCCGGCGAGAGGGCCGTCGGTCAGGAGACGGCATAGCGGAAGGGGGTTCCGACCCAACATCTGATAATCCGGAGCTTTGAGATTGCAGATCTGAAGGAATGTTTTTTCGGAGTTCTCCCGTCACATTATCATACCGTTCAGCCAACGATCGATACATTCTGTAGAAGTCTTCCACGAGATGAATTAATTCTGGCCTCTTCTGATAATACATTTCAGCTTTTTTGGCAAATGAATCTGCATCCTCTTCTATGAGTTTCAACATCCGTTTGATGTGCTGATCCATTTCTGAGACCAATGATTTTCTCATTATTTTAACGCTAGACATAGTCGAACACAAAGGACATGCATGAGTTTTGTAATTGAATTTTGAAATTACGGGAATGTATAACAATTTCACAAATAAAGTATCATAGCATTAGGTCTTTCATGGCAGACCAGTCCTCCCAGGATCTGTGGTGATGCTGTTACCACATACCATCCTTTTTGAGAGGAGAGACAGTTTTTTTGACCAACAGTGTACGGAAATAGTTATTATTGCAGTCAAAACAAAATACTAAAAAGGGCTACAATGAGTAATTTGACGTTATATATAAATTTTGATTTTACCCGACTAAGTGAAATGCAAGGAATTTAGCTAAATGAAAAAAGAAGAAAAGCGGGCACGGGCGAAAACACGGGGAGTGCATGCGGTGGCACTTGCACCCCAAATGCCTTCTCAGTTCTCAATTCCATTTTCATGCTATCTATCCAATTATAAAACTGTTTTTTTTTCTAGACATCTTCCAATTTCCTAATTTCAATTCATAAAGAACAGTTAAGCTGAAAAAGAAAACAAAGACTGAAAATAATGTAATCTCTGCAGGAACATTTGAACGATTATTCATAATGAAGATTGTGAAATAAGTTTTATAATAAATATGAATATGACTTTTGATTTAAATGTGCAGCAAACACATATTGGAAAGACATTATATTGCTGAAAGTTCAACATGACTACATAGATAATTAGAAATGAATTTAAAATCAAAGCAAACGCATAAAACCAAACTTAAGATTTTTCATGAACAATATTTACAGTTTGCTGATGAGATCATGTATTGAAATCTTATAATTAATACTATACCATATGGTGTTTCATGAATTCTTTTAAACTACTGCTTATACATATTGGATATATAATACTATACATATGTATATGATTGATCTATATTACCTTTTTCGTGCAAAAGTCAGACAAAATTGTCTTTTTGGATTTCTTAATATCATTTGTTTTACATGAATTATGACCAAGTTTACCAAATCAATTTGAAAAAACACCTTTGTTGATTTGTTTGTAGTGCGATTGATTTTTTGTTTTAGTTACTTCCATTATTGATTATACTATAGCAACTTCCTTTTTATGTGTATATCTATTTGGAAAACTACACGGATGCGTCGAGTTCAGGTGAGGATGTGAAGTGGATTTGGAGACAAAACACGAGCAATAAAATTCAATATTTTCTGTGGCTAGCGGTGCAGAACAGGCTCGCAACCAACCAGCTCCGAAACGTTAGTGGCATCACCGATACACTGATCTGTCCTGTTTGCAACTCGGACACGAAAACTGTGCACCACATGTTAAGACACTGCAAGGGAGCGAGCAGAATCTGGGAGAGAATTATATCCAGAGATTGCAAGAGAGAGCTTGAGGACGTATTGGACGAACATTGGTTTAAAAAAATTATGGAGAGCAAGACGATGAAGAGTGAAACGATTGAAGGAGTCGAGTGGCATCACATCTTTGCGGCGACAGTGTGGACCATTTGGAAAAATCAGAATGCCAAAGTCTTCAAAAATAAATTGGAAAGTGCTTGTGTTTTTCAAATCATTCTTCTTAGCAAAGACCTGGCAGCTGGCACTCGCGGAAAGAAGACTTATCCAAACACAAGTCATTGGGAAAAACCTGCAAGAGGTTGGGTCAAATTGAATACGGACGGAAGCTTGAACACACAGAAGAATCGGGGAGTCGCTGGTGGTGTACTCCGCGCAGATGACGGAACATGGATGTGGGATTTTGGAAAGAGTTAGACTCCACCACAGTTGATTGAACTAGAGGCTATCAAGAGAGGGCTTGAACTTGCTTGGGAGCAAAGGATGCCGCCCATTGAGGTGGAAACTGATTCATTAGTAGAGTACAAACTGATTGGAACCACAAGTTCCGATTGCGAGGCTGGTACAGGATTGCAAGGATCAAACACGGAAGCCGTGGGATTTCAAAATAAAGTGGATACTGCGCGAAGCGAATAGAGTCGCGGACAAGTTTGGAAAAGATGACTTTGATATTAGGGGAGGCGAGCTCTTTTGGGAGAATCCACCACCTCAAATTTGAATCTCTGTAATTCGGATTTGGTCTAACGACCCCTCTGTAATTTTCGTTATTTACCAAAAAAAAAAAAAAGAATACTTTTTGCCTTGGATACCAACAAATGTGTTACTCCAAGAACGCTAGTCAGGTAGCGAATAATTACTTAATTAATAAATACTAAAAACAAAGCAATATAATCTTGTTTCCCTAATACTTAAACTGTGTACCCATGGAGAAGAGTATGATATGACTTAGTTAAAGCTTTTGAATGTATGGCTGAAAAAATATATTACAATACCATTCAGCACAATATGCTTATAAGAACAAAGTGAAGCATACTTTAGTGAATTGATATGATCAATATATAGCTGATAAAAATATAGGAAACTATACTTTGCTTTTTAACTTACTTTTCGACAAAATGGTTGCAGGTTCCAATGAAACATTCTAGCTAGAGAAGGAAGTCATTTTTCGTACCTTCAAGATTTTCCTGAAGCCACTTGGAGTTTTTGGGACTAATGTGGCTATCCCACCACCACGAGTGAGATTTCTTCGAGTCCACTCTCTTCATCCTACTTGATTTCAACTGAAACAAAACCATTACAACACACCAGAAATAAGCTTAACTAGAATAACAGATTCTAAAATACTTGTAACATTTTTTTTCCCAATTATAGAACCCTTGCTCCTATTGTTTTATTCGTAGAAGCTCTGGCTCAACTATATTGGGATCCAAGTAAGTTGAATTAAGATCCTCATTCGCTCCCTTAGGCCTAGTATATTTCTTTCACAAACATATTACTCAACTGGAAATACTTGTCTCGTGAAAACAGATGTGACCTATGTCATCTCATCTTTCCTTGTTTGAGAACAGAACACAAGCATTTTACAAGGAATCAATTTGGTTATAGTTTATACAGTTGATGGGGATCATTGGGAGTTTAACTTACTACCCTATTATTTAGAGACACCGGATTTCCTCAATTTTGAGCACACGGTGTATGGAGGTTGCATGAAACAAATACTTCTCTTTTCAAATTTACATCCTATCTATAATCAAAACTGAAGATATATGCTACGCATACTTCCTTATGGTGAAAAGAAAAGAAAACAAAACGTCCTGGAGTTGGGTTTCTTACAAGGGCCGATGCCATTACTTCAACTTGATAAGTTGATCAGAAGCCTCTGGTGCAACACAAGTTTTAACCTGCAACACGGGGACATCAGTAGATTGTTATTTTAATTTATTAAGCAATAGATTTATATACTTTTGATACCAATCATCTACTAACATAGAATCTATTAGAAAACACGTACGATGTAATTTAATCATATACAATGAAGACAACGGTGAAATGTAATTGAAAATTCAGCAATGTGACCGCTCAAACAGTGAGATGAACATTAGAGGGCTTAACAAATTTGTGCTCTTACAATCATAATTTAGCCATATATTTGTGTATTATGTGACTCTATATATGCTTATTATACATGTAGAACATCTATAGACTATAAGCAGCTTAATTCTGCTTGATTGCCATATAGAGAGAAGATCTGGAGCCAGCCAAGAAACAAGAGGGTTGACCAAAATATTTTAAATTATAGACCAATGAAGCAGAAAATGGAATAATAATTGGCTTCTTTTTTTTTGTTTGTTTTTAGCTAAAGATATGATACTGGGGTCGTGTTCTGTTCAGCACTTGAATTAAAAAAAAAAAAAAAAAGTGCAAGCAAGAGAAATAAATCAATGGAAGCTTGAAATCCGGCAGAACTGTCCTAATTCCTCCAGCTATAATTTGTCCTAATAATAGATTAAAGAGGCACATAAAAAGAACATTTCATTTAAATCTCTATACAAATAACACCAACGATGTGTAAAAACAACACTTTTGTTATATTATCTTTTCACTGCCGAATCGGATGACGCACAAATTTACTGAATTGAAATCACAGAAACAAACATAAAATTTCCGACACATTTCATACCTAAGATGAGAAAATGAATAAGTGATATATGTTTGGTTTTCCAAGAAACTAAAGCATCTGTTATAGTTATGCATCAATAAAACAAAAAATAAAAAGAAAAAAGGGAAAAGCATTTCTCAAGTAAATACAAAACAGGGGGGAAACAGAAACGAACATAAACTCGTCAAACGGCTAACAAACAAACAAAGGATGAAAAAAGAAGAAGAAGAAGCTCACAAAGCAAATTCTTGAATATCCCAGCTGGCAATGAAGTAGTAGGACTTACCCCTCAAGAGAGAAAAATAAGTAGGTAGAGGTAGATTATAAGTAGCTGAGGGGCAATGTATTTATTTATATATTGTCTGTGATAAAGAAGGGAGGAGGGCGGAGGCAGATAAGCCGGTGGGGTGTGAAAACGCGCACACTACCGTCCGTACTATATTATTATTATTATTATTATTGTTATTATTATTATATATATTTATATATGTTCTTCTTCACATGGGATGGTTCATAGTCAACGTCTTGGATTATTAAATTGCCCAATATTATAATCAAACTTGAGAGGAGAGAGGTTCCAACGTGTCTGAAAATACACTTATACACTTTTAAGTATTTTTACCAAAAACATTATTAAAACATACACGTAAAAAATCACATACCTTAATTTAGCCTATATTTTCTTTTGGTACTTTAATTTATCATACCAACTTTTTGGTATCATATGTTTGCAAACTTAATCACGAGTGGTACCCACGCGGCGACGTCCCCAAATTCACCACCCTAATGTCTATGTGACTCGCTGTTGACCCGTAAACCCTCAATTTTGACCAAATTAAGTCCATGTGGACATGCTGACTGAATAAAAAAAATAAAAATATCATTTCTCCCTCCTAGTAAATTATCATTTCTAGTTTTTATATTTCTTTATAATTAATTTTATTATATAAATTTTAAAAATTTATTATATAATTCTGTTTTAAAAAAAATTATAACTAATGAATTTTAAAGAAAAACAAAAAAAAAGTAAAACAAAATAAATTAAAACAAAAAAGTTAAAAAAATATAATAATTAATCATCTTCTTCAACATCCTCCCCCACCCACCACCACCCCCCACCAGCCATCATCGCCACCCCCTAAACCCTAAACCCTAAACCCTAAACAAACCCTAAACCCTAAACCATAAACCCTAAACCCTGAACCCTAACATACATAAAATTAGAAGAACAAAAAAAGGATATGCAATTTATATCCGCGCTTCGCCATTTTTCTTTACGCCAATCGGAAATCGAACAAACGACGCCGTCGTCGGCGGCGGCGGCGCCGTAGCAGAATAACCGATTCGCCGCCCGAAAAAAGAAATGTACAAACACAATAGCCTTAATGTACAAGCAAGCAACAATTGGGGAATAGATTTTCTCTCAACGGTAACCGGAAATGGGTGAATTCAAACAATAAATAATGTTGTTGTTCGTCTTCTTGAGAGGCCGTAAATGTAACTCATGCGCATAACCCAATTCGTTAGCCTTGGGTTATTATCGTATTTTTGTTTGAGTTCTCATGCTCCTTTTCGACTTGTATAGTATTAATTAGCAAAAGAAGAAAATGTTAGGTATTTGAGTCAACAAATACGCATCCCTATGATTTATCCATCGTGGATATACGAAGCAAATACGAACAAAATATGACGATAGTAACAACACAATGATTTTACGTGGAAACTCCTAAACAGGAGAAAAAACCACGGGACCCGAACAAAAATACACTATGTAGAAATTGTTACAACTACACAATTTCTCGCCCAACCCAACCGATCCCCACAAAGCCTTTATATCGCAACACTCCCCGAATAAACCTCGCACAAATACATATAATATTACAAGAGGGAAGAAGAGAATTATATGCTAAAGGCGCTCTAAATCTTGGGATGCTCTCAACTGAACAAAAGCCTTCTATTTATAGGCAGCTTTGATCCAAGAAACCACTCTCGGTTTCTCAAAACTATTGGCCACAATTATTGTGGCCAATGCCAATTGCCCACTACCCTAATATTTTATTTGGGGTAGTTGTCGACAATTTCCACCTTGAAGATGTGATAATCACTGACTGTATAATCACGTCTTCAAAACCATCTTCATTTCGGGCTTGGGCAATCGCACACCCACTCCGCCTCTGAAGATCTCCATAGCTCCCACTATCACTGCAATAGCAGTCATACTTCTTAGAAGTACCATGCTCCACCATAAAGCATAACCACTCAGAATAAACCAATTTCGAGAATTTCCCTTTTCGGCCCATGTCAAACATTAACCTGCTGATAGGATGGTGCAACTTCCCCTTTTGGCTCCTCCGAAAGTCATCGGCCCGCCGACATGATTATACCACACCTTGCATTAACGCCAAAAGCAATGCCCGTGTGCACACAAGACCCACTAACATTAACGTCCTGTCTCATGGCAACTTTTAGGGTTTCATGCCATTAGGACGAGCATGCCGCTTACAGAACTTCAAAGTCACTACAATAAGCAATGTTAGTATCTCCTCTAGTGTTTCCCTTTGATGTCTCGGAGCCATTTGCCGAACCGGCTCCCCTTGTTGGACAGTTTCTTCTAACGTGGCTAGTTTGTCCACACCGCCAACACACTTTCATCCTAGAGTTTGTCTTCATGTCATCGTAAGTCACCAATGCATTGTTTACATGTGAACTGTTACCCCCGCTAAGCCTCCTCTCTTCAGACAGAAGTGTGCCCATAACTTCAGAGAGATTGATTTTCTCTTTCCCATGAATCAATATCGATTTCATGTGTTCGTACAAACTTGGAAGAGACCAGATGAGTCTTAAGGCTTGATCCTCATCATCAATTGCAACTCCAATGGATTCAAGCTCAGCAACGATTCCGTTCAGAACACTCAGATGATCTGAGATACTCGCACCCTCTGCCATTCACAGTGTATGAAACTGCTCCTTCAGGTACACGCGATTCGACACGCCCTTCACCTGGTACAACTCCTCTAATTTTCCCAGAGTCCCTTTGCCGAAGAAACCCCATGCACGTTCGTAAGAATGTTTTCGGCCAGGCACAGACGAATTGCGCTCGCAGCTCGCAAATCTAGATCCTCCCAATCATCATCGTCCACCACAGCTTTTATACCAGTTACCTCGGCATTCGTACTAGCACTGACACTAGATTTAGCGACAGCCCTCCCCCTTAAATCCTTGTGTAACCCCGATTGAATCAACAAATCCCTGACTTGAACTTGCCACAAGCCAAAGTTGATTTTCCCGTCAAATTTTTCAACGTCAAATCTCACCATATCCATAGCCTTGCTCCCTCACATTGCACCGGCGAGCCTTGGTGAATTTCAAGTAGATCGGAATAGCACAAAGTAAACCCTCGGAAAGAGATAGCTCGTCTTTCCAGACAGGGTTTCTTGGTTCCTAGGTAATTGGTGGGGTCATAGCGGTCCCGCTTAATAACCAATTACCTTTGACAGAACCGCCTTTATCAGCACGTATTCACACTACTATCACACCAGAACTCCACCCCAACAAAAGCTCCACCTCCAGCAGTACTCGGGCTCTGATACCACTTGTTAGGTATTTGAGTCGACAAATACGCACTCCCAGGATTTGCCCATCGTGGATATACGAAGCAAATACGAATAAAATATGACGATAGTAACAACACAAGGATTTTACGTGAAAACTCCTAAACTGGAGAAAAAACCACGGGGCCCGAACAAAAATATATTATGTAGAAAATTGTTACAACTACATAATTTCTCGCTCAACCCAACCGATCCCCACAGAGCCTTTATACCGCAACACTCCTCGAATAAAACTCGCAAAAATATATATAATATTACAAGAGGAAAGAAGAGAATTATATGCTAAAGGCTCTCTAAATTATGGGATGCTCTCAACTGATCAAAAGCCTTCTATTTATAGGCAGCTTTGATCCCAGAAACCACTCTCAGTTTCTCAAAACTATTGGCCACAATTATTGTGGCCAATGCCAATTGCCCACTACCATAATATTTTCTTTGGGGTAGTTGCCAACATAAAAAAGAATTATAGTTTTTTTTTCATTAAGGACTCGAGTGGTTGGGATTATACAACCCTACAATACTCTTGAAAAATATATATATCGCATTTTTCTAAACACGATTTTGTACGTGGTATAGTTTAAAAGTTAGTTAGTATTTAAATATCAGTTATTAGCTCCCTAATCAGAGAGTGCAAGATAAATTAAAATTTAGTTAGTATTTAAATATCGGTTATTAGCTCCTTAATCAGAGAGCGTGAGTTAGATTAGCTGGGGATTAATCTTAGCCGTTCAATCATTTCCACCATCCATGGCCACATTGTACATTTCATTTTTCGTTTTATTCGATAAGATAGAAAGACAAGGAGGAATCACATCCATCAACTCCAACTTTCCTTTTTAATTATTGCACAATTGTTTTATTCTGGTATGGTATCACTCGTTGGATGATATTCAATCATGATTCTGCTTTTCGCCCGATTTCTATGTGTTAAACACGATTCAATTTCCGTCTCTGCGTGAATTTGTTCATAGTTTTTATTTTTAGTTCGTATGAATCCCTAATTTTGAAGAATGAAAACATTTACTTCAAGTTCTACCACTGTTCCTGTGAATAATCCAAGCAAGCTGTAGTGGAACATCATACCCATTGTTGAGCGTCAAGGTTTGTTTGAACAATTCTTGGCATTTCAGCAGTCACGGGGGATGTTTAAGTCCACCACTACTAGCTCTCCCCAACATTATGTTGCAATTGTCTCTACTATACCATGGCAGGTATATCTACTTTCTATGTCTTAACTACTTCCTCTATATGCTATAACATTACTTAGTACAAACGGATCACAGATACATGTGCTACTGATCATACGAGATCATCAATAAGTTTGACAATAGATTCCATGCTAATGAAGTAGTTGCGAAAATGAATAAGGTTCTAGTTGATCAAAGCTCTTTTCATTTATTCAAAATTAACCAACAGTTGAATGGTGGAGTAAATGGGGGACTAGGATCCTAACATTGTTTTTTTAGTGTCTTAACAAAAAATGATTCAGTGTCTCATGTTTTCAAATATGAAGGGGAATTGAAAGGTCTAGAATCAGTGAGGAGCAGAATATGTTTTTTTATCAGATCTTATTGTAGAGAGGTGATGAAGAGCAAAGTTAGGAAAGCCAAGGCACCATGCAGAGTTAGCAAGGCCAAGATCAAGTCTAAGTTGGATGTTCTAATCATCACGTTTGTGATTGTTCCAAGTGAAAATTTAACTATTGAAACCAATATCAAAAAGGTTGAGGTAAATAACAAAGGAAGCAAAAATTCAAACAAGTTGCCACCTATATTTTCTTCATCTGCCAAAATAGAATTAAAATCTCCCATTACCGGTCATGGAAGGTCATCAATCATGTTCAGATTCCTAATGGTATTCCAGAAAAAAGGCTTGAGGGCACTATTACAAGGGCAATAACCACCAGTAAAGAACTAGTTGAAAGGGGATGGAGGAAGGAGAGATTTTACAATGGATAAACCATAGATCAATGTTGGACTTCCAGGCTAGACATATACCACCTTAAAATAGGGAGAAAAGTTATTAACAATGAAGTGAGCTTGAATAATGCTGAAGTCATGAGAGACATTGCTAGATTTGAGGAAATAGAGTATTAGGGTTTTCAACAAAGAGTAGGGCACAAGTGCCTGAACTTCATTCGGTTGACCTAACCCTCGGCAGTTCCACACTAGAAGCTTCAGATGCATTGTTCCATGTCCCCCTCTTGGGTTGTGAGAGAGCTGGATTTAGCAAGAGTTTCTTGATCATTGTTGTAGTTAATTTCTTTTATACTAACAAATGATTTCTGCTTTAAAGATCTGAATCGTCTAGTAAACGTTATTTCTCCAAGGATTCGACCTTTATTTAGTGAGTTTGGTTCCATGGTAGGCTAGATTTGGTTTAAGGGCGGTGTTTCAAGACTGGGGGGAAGGTTGAGGGCTGGGTTAATGGTTTCTTCAAAGTGCCTAGATTTGAACGTAGGTTGTTTTGTTGTTTACAGGATAAGCTATCGAATCCATGTCCCTTGTGGATTCATAAAAGAGTTTATTTTTTCTAGTGTGAGTGTTAAGAGTTCAAGGACTTATAGAGATAGTCCTATAGGAAGTACAAGTTAAGGGAGGGTTTAGAATGTTATGTATATTTTGGTAACATAGAGGTTGCAAAGGCTAACAAAAATAGTTGCTTCAGGAGCAGAGTCATAGGTTGTGTCATTGTTGTTTAGATTATTGTCTGAAGGTTGGAGTTAGAGGTTTATGGTTTCTTTTTTTCTTTAGTAACAATGTTTTCCATTTGGTTTGGTTGGGGATAAGGGAGATTGTTAGAGGGGCTTTCTTGGATTTCTAGGGTTAGGCTTTGTAGAGCCACATAGGCGAAAACTCGGGAGGATAAATCAGAGGAAGTTAGACGTTGGGGTTATCGAGATACCCACAATAGTAGCAGAATATACCCAACCTTTCGCACTTGAAGTCGACTTTGAAAGGTTGATAGTTGGCTATTTTCACTATGCAGTGGTCTCAAATTGCTTTATCCATGTCGATTTCAATCAGGATTTTGATCTATCTTTTCCATGTGCTCGCCTCTGAGATATCAACACTTATAAAGGTTTTATTGAGTTACCAATGACTTCAGCTATCCTAGATTTGATGAAATAGTAGGGAGACTATAAGCTCACATCCAAATATGTGTTTTGGATAGATCCACTTCAATAGAAATTTTACCTAGCGGCCAAAATGTAAGGCTTATCATGTATCCGCTAAAATTCACGGAGCTTGCCTTAAGATTCTATCGGGGTGATCCTCAAAGATAAACACCGTCGTATTTACGTGGATACGGTTTATTTCCATTATGTTTTTGATACCCCAAGCAAGAACCATGGTACTTTTGCGAGCTTGGATGTTTTATTGTTTGTCGGATATGACTTTGGCTATTAGGGCTTTCGATTAATGATATGGCTTTTTGAGAGTGATGTTGAAGGAGGTGGAGGGAGGTTTGAGGTTTGAGGTTTTCCAAATGAATCTGAGCATGACCTCTGAGTTTTTCCAATGGAAATGAAAGGTATTCATCTAGAGATGGAGAGGATGAAAAACGAGATGGTGCAAGAAGCTTGGTGACTGAAAACCAAAAGGAATTTCGGAACCATAGGAAAAAGGATAGTTCTACAAAGAGAGAACGGACTTATAACTATTCTTTTGGTTGATTTACTTTCTAAAAGATTTGGATGTCAAGCAAACAAGAACTCCTCTACTTTTTTACTAAAGGTAGAAGTGCATTCTTCATACCAAACAATCATGTCCATCTTGAGAAGACAAAGCATATTGAGATTGATTGCCATTATGTGAGAGAAAATGTGCATCAAAGGTTGATCAAGATCATGCAAGATTTCAAGGGATCACTAGCTAGCAAACATCCTTACCAAGCCTCTTGTTGTGCTGCGAAAAAATACAAAACCACAACAAGAACAGAGAAACATTCACAATCGAAAATGATAAATAATAGTCAACGCGCAAGACACAATTTGTTTACCTAATTCGACTATATCTATCTCTGGGGAAAATCCAAGCCAGGATTTTCACTATGATGATGATGAGTGATTTACAATTACAAAAAAGATACAATTGTGCCTCATAAATTGGGAACAATCTCTCACAATGTTTCTCAATCTCACAAGTGTTTTCTTCTCTTATTTTCAGCTCTATCTATATTTACCGCCAACTACAAAGACGTCCAAATTACATATTTATAGTTGTTAGGGCATCAGAATCAAGGTGGGCCAAAATTGTGGCACGCGATCGATACTACATCGCGACTCTTGTAGCGTCAGTCTTTGGGCGTAGTCCAGTACGTAGCGCAACCCAGGCACGATCACCGGTGTAGCGCCTCACCGTAACGCCACTCCCTGGTTGCACGTCTAATCTGCTCTTTGTTTTCATTGCTGTTAGAACTCCAATCTTCAATTTCATTACACCGTCTTTATTGTTCACGCTCCACAATCCTAACAATCTCCCACATGGAGACTGAACCATACGGACTGCTCCCACGAACCAAGATCTCCATCACATTCATTAATGCCATCATAGAAATCCACCAACTCTAGAATCGTCAATCTTTTAATTTCTTCAAATTCTATGGCTAGTTGAAGCCACACAAAGATTCAACTTATTTGAGGTCAAAACCTTAATCAACATATCAGATGATCTTTAGTATCTCTAATCTTCACAAGCTGCAAAATCTTCATCTCTAAGAGATACCGTATGTAGTGAAACTTCAACTCAATATGCTTTGTTCTCAAATGAAACGCCGAATTCTTCGACAAGAAAATAGCAATTTGATTATCACTATAGAGAATGCTATTACCCTGCCCTCTACCCAATTCACTCAAAAAACCTTGCAACCATACCATCTCATTGGTGGCCTCTGTTATTGCTATGTACTCAGCTTCAGTAGTAGATAACGCCACAATCTTCTACAACTTTGAACTCCAAGAAATTGTAGTACCACCCAAAGTAAACACAACCCTCGTAGTACTCTTTCTCCCATCAAGATCACTTGCCAAATCAGCATTAACATAGCCACATAGATTTGTGCTCCATCCTCCAAAACACATTTCCATGTCTTTAGTACTCCTCAAGTACCTTAGAATCCACTTCACTACTTCTGAGTGTTGTTTCCCCGAATTGCTCATGTATCTGCTAACAACTCCCACTGCATGTGCAATGTCTGGCCTCGTACACACCATTGCATACATGATACTGTCCACTCCCGACGCATATGGATCTTCATCATTTCAACATGCTCCCGTTCACTACTAGGCAACTCCTTCTTAGATAACTTAAATTGACAACCCAAAGGAGTACTTACCGGCTTTGCACCATCCATATTGAATCTCTGAAGAACCTTCCCAATATATTCAGCCTGCGAGAGATACAACTTTCCCGAAGCCTTGTTCCATGAAATACGCATGCCCAAGATCTGCTTTGCTTCGCCAAGATCTTTCATAGAAAATCATTTAAACAAATATTTCAAGTTGTTCACCTCTTGAACACAAGCACCAGCTATCAACATATCATCAACGTACAATAGAAATATAATGAAAGAATTGTTGAACTTCTTGAAATAACAACAATGATCAGCATTGCACCTACTAAATTCAATATCGTGCATGAAACCATCAAATTTTATGTACCACTGGTGTGGAGCTTGTTTAAGGCCGTACATGCTATTCTCCAGTTTGCAAACAAGCTTAGTGTTACCTTCAACCAAGAAACCTTGTGTTTCTTCATATAGATATGTTCTTGAAGGTCATCATGAAGCAACGCCGTCTTGAAAAACCTTAGTGTTAACCCTAAAAAATAAATAAGGGATTATACGAGTTAAACAAAAGATTAACCCTTAAATTAGGGATTAATCCCAAGGACGATACTATCGTCACGAACACTCTCGTATGTCACATACCCTACTATGGTATGACGTGGCACCCGAAGAGATACTAGAGTCCCTCGGATCTCACATACCCGATTATGGTACGACGTGACATCCGAGTGGACACCAAAGCGTCCCTTGGAAAGTCAAGATGAATAAAAATAAGATATCAACGTGGCATCGGAAAAAGAGTAAACCCCGATGGATCCACGCGACTCTGATATCCATCACTGCGCCAAGAGGGACCACCGTACGAGAATACTTCCTTGCTGAACACTCCCCAAAGTCCTCGGAATCATCACCCCGAAGGCTAAATTCACAAAACAACGTCTTACTCAAAGCACAAATCACCAAAGTCACTTACCCCGAAGGCCCGAGCTAAGAAAGTTACTCAGCCAAGGCCAGGAAGCCCTCGGAGAATTGTTCCCGAAGGAACCACTACTCTCATGACGACAAGAAACGCTCGGAACCCATACTACGGAGATCCAGACGCAAGAGCACAGCCTTACTTGCATGTTGATGCCCTCGGAGCCTACCTCACGAACAGGAAGAAGCGAACCTGCCCCTCGGAGAACCTTACCAAAGAAGACGATGAGAAAATGACTGTCCCCGGAGCAGAAACCTCCTCGGACACCCACTTCACTTCAACTAGTGAACCTCTTCATGAAATCCAGTCCCTCGGAGAAAAGAAAACAGAAGATTCAGTCCATCAAAGAGAAGAAAACAGAAGAAGCAACCCCTCGGAACTCCTCGAAGCCATCGGACAAGATAAAGATCAGCCTAGTCAGCGCCTTGTCAACAAGATATACCTTATCTTATAGAAGGACACTTGTAACACATGCAACATTACACTTGTAACACATGCATAGTGACACAAGCACCCCCCCCCCCATGCACCCTACAAGAAAACCTATATAAAGGAGGGGCAAAAGAAAAGAGAAGAAGAAATGAAGGAATTAGAAAGAAAAAAAAGAGAGGACAAAATACATATTGTACACATATACTCACTCGGAAAAAAGCATAAAGTCATACCTGTAACCTTCTAAAGGGAGAAGTTCAGTGAATAAAGGAAGGATATTCTCGTAATTTTCCATAATAGTCATTTACTCTCTTTGAACCACGGATAACGGCGTTCCAAACTTATAAATAATTCAGTTAATCGGGTATTATTCCAAACCTGTTAACAAAATGGCGCCGTCTGTGGGAACGCCATAGAAGTTGTCCTCGAGCGTGTTTAAGAAAGTGAATCAACTATGGAAAATTTGTTCCACAGTGAAATCCACCCACCCCATCTGGGCAATTCAGAGGAAACTGTAGCGGATCGCCACTCCGACGAGAGGGATTTCATCAACATTCCCCGATCCGTCTTTGAAAGACTAGTGGAAGCCACCACTCGAGTTAATCACCGAGAGTTCGAGAATCCCCTGGAAACAGCCCTAGGATCTCCGCACCAAGGAGATTACCCCTCGGAAGAAGGCGAAATTCATGCAAGAGGGGCACAGTGCCCTACCCCTATTTCGTGGTATCAGGAAACTCCTCGGAGGACGCCAGGGCATTATGATCATCTAGAGGCTCCGAGGATAATCCGAAGAGAGGAAAGACCTCTCCCCGTATATCGGCCCACCCCCACTATCACCCCCAACGGAGAGCCCACCTTATGGGGAATCCTTGAAGATCTACGAAAGAAAGTAGGAGATCTCAAGAGAACTGTAGGACCCAAGGAAGATCCGACGTTTAAGACGTCTCCCTTCATTCCCGAAATCGCTTCTGCTCCGATTCCTTCAGGAATGCGGCCTATTAATGTACCGTTATATACAAGAGAAGCCGATGGGAGAGATCCACAAGATCACATACACCAATATCTAGCAGGAATGGACCTATCGTCTGCCCCAGACTATGTTCTGTGTCGGGTGTTCCCCGTTACCCTCGGAGGACGAGCCCAATCCTGGTTCACCCATCTCCCTCCCAATTCAGTGGTCAACTTTGACCGATTGGCTCACCTGTTTGTACGCCACTTCGCCTGTAATCGTAGGTATCCCAAATCGGCCACTCATCTTTTTACTATCAAGCAACAAAAGGATGAATCCCTTCGGGGATATATAAAACGCTTCATGGACGAAGCGCTGGATGTTCCGAACGTCAGCCCAACCATTATGGCTGATATTCTGACACAAGGACTCCGGGCGGGAGAATTCTTCCGATACTTGATGGGGAATCATGTCACGGACATGAATGAACTCATGCAACAAGCTGAAACTCATATTCTTATGGAAGAAGCTGACCATACAAAGAGAGGGCTGGAGAAGGATGACAATGAGCGTCACGAGCATACGGAAAAGGAAGCTAAGGCAAAGGAAAAGAGTAAAGAAGGAAAACCAACCCCTCGGAAGGACAATGGGGAGATGGTCAAGAAATTCCTTAAACCCGTGCCCCTTCCTCCGATGACCCTAGCTCCCGTAGAAGTACTCAATGTGATGCGAGGCAATGAAGAATTGCGGTGGCCCCGGCCCGCCAAATTTCCCAATAAAGATAAGGATACGGGTAAGTACTGTAAATTCCATAAAACTTATGGACACACTACCGAGGAGTGTACTACCCTGCGAAAAGAAATACTTCGCCTCCTGGAGGCAGGATATCTGCATAACTACCTAAAAAGAAATAATCCCGAAGAGTCCAAAGAGCATGTATGGAAGAGGCCCCGAAAAGGACTTGACGAGGAAGAAGATACTCCCCACCGGCGGTCACGAGAACAAACCTCGGAACATCAGCGGAGTTCCCAAGAAAAAACCAGAAAGCATCAAAGATCCCCCCGAGAAAGAACTGTCGCGCCTCCGCGGCAATCACGGGAGAGGACCACAGGGTATCGGAACTTACCTCCTCCTCCCGACACGTATGAAGTCAACCCTTCATCGGGGCGGACGATTCACATGATAGAGGGAGGAGATATTTCCAGAATACCCCAAGGTAAGAAGACAAAATATCTCAAAGAAGCCAGACGAGCGGGACAAGGGCTCCCGATATGCTCCGCCCAAGGGGCCAGATTACCAAATATCACTTTCGGACCCGAAGACCTGAAAGGTATAATCTACCCCCATGAAGATCCTTTGGTAATTGAAGCTACTATCTATGGATTCGAGATCCAGCGTATCCTCATAGATACGGGCAGCTCTGTGGACGTCTTGTTTTTGCCCACTTATCTAGCCATGGGACTGAAGAAGGAGCAACTAGAGGTAGCCGAAGTTCCTCTAGTAGGCTTCTCCGGCGAAGCCTGTAACACCCTCGGAACCGTGACCCTGCCAATGTCGTGGGGAGAAGGAGCCCTTCGAAGAACGGAACCCACCAAATTCTGGGTGGTGGAGGCTTCGTCAAGGACGTACAACGCTATATGCGGAAGGCCCTCCATTCGGTCATTCGAAGCGATCCCTTCTACCCTCCACCTTAAGGTAAAGTTTCCTACATTAGCAGGCATCGGAGAAGTCCGAGGAAATCAAGCTAGAGCCAGAGAATGTCGAATGAATGCTCTACCCCCCGAGGAAGGCGAAAACCCCTCGGATAGCAGCAAAAAACGGAAAGTAGAAGAAACCCGAGTCCAACCCATTGAAGAGCTCAAGATGATAGAACTCGTGGAAGGAAACCCTGCTAGGGCGATCAAGATGGGCACTAATATGGAACCTGAGTTGGAGACCCAACTGACATCTGTTCTAAAAGAATTTTGTCACCTTTTCGCATGGGAAGGAGGTCCCCCCGGACGGATCAGCAATAAGGTATGCCAACACTTCCTTAATGTGAAGCCGGGAGCCAAACCCATTCAACAAAAGAAGAGAAAAATGGGTCCCGAGCGCAACAAGAATATCCGATCAGAAATTCAACGGCTTCTCAGCTTACGACAAATCCGAGAGGTTGTGTATCCCGAATGGCTGGCCAACGTGGTCTTGGTCCCTAAATTGGGAGGAAGATGGAGGATGTGCGTTGACTTCACCAATCTCAATGATGCTTGCCCAAAGGACTCCTATCCCTTACCAAGCATAGACCAACTGGTCGACTCTACCGCTGGTTGTGCACTCCTGTCGACTCTGGATGGGGACCAAGGATACAATCAAATCCCGATGGCATTCCCGGACCAGGACAAAACCAGCTTCATTACGGATGCAGGTACCTTTTGCTATCTAGTCATGCCCTTCGGACTTAAGAACGCAGGAGCTATATACCAACGATTGGTGAACCTTATGTTTGCGGGGCTCATCGGAAAAACTGTGGAAGTATATGTGGACGACACGGTCGTCAAAAGTCGTTCTGCGAGAGACCATCCCGAGGTTCTACGAAAGGCACTGGCTATCATGGATCACTTTGGAATGAAGATAAACCCTAGGAAATATTCCTTCGGCATCCGAGGAGGCAAATTCTTGGGATTCATGGTTACCGAGAAGAGAATAGAAGTCAACCCCGAGAAAGCCGAAGCAATTATTGGGTTACCAACTCCGAAGTCCATAAAGGATGTGCAAAAACTGACAGGGCGAATGGCCTCCCTCAGCCGATTTGTTTCCAAATCAGCGGAGAAGGGACTCCCGTTCTTTAAAATCCTTCGGAATATCAAAGAATTCCAGTGGACCTCACAATGTGAAGAAGCTCTCCAGGAATTGAAAAGCTATATGGTAAGACCACCCTTGCTGGTCAAACCTTCGCCCCAGGAAGAACTCTTCGTGTACCTGTCCGTAGGAGAGGAGGCTATCAGAGCGGTATTGGTCAAAGAACACGATGGGGAGCATCATCCGGTCTACTACATTAGCAAAACTCTCCTCGGAGCAGAAACCAGGTATACTCTGATAGAAAAACTTGTACTCACTTTGGTCACCACGGCGCGGAGACTACGCCCGTATTTTCTCTCCCACCCGATCACTATCCTGACTAAGCACCCTTTACGGGCAATTCTCAACAAACCCGAGACTTCGGGGAGGCTGATAAAATGGGCCGTCGAGCTAACGGAGTATGATATCTCCTACGCCCCGAGACCTTCCATCAAGGCCCAGGTGCTAGCGGACTTTGTAGTAGAACTTACGGGAATCGGAGTTGAAAGGAAAGAACCTCTGTGGCATGTCTACGTGGACGGTTCCTCCGTAAATACACATGGCGGAGCCGGAGTAATCTTGATTAACACGGAAGCCGAGGAGGAGGCGCTACATTTCGCGGTTAGAATTGATTACCCCGTATCCAACAACGAAGCCGAATATGAAGCCCTCCTTATCGGAATGAGGCTCGCCCGGGAAGGCGGAATGCGAAAAGTCCGCCTGCATAGCGACTCTCAGTTAATTGTCCAGCAAGTTCAGGGCACATATGAAGCCAAAGAAGAAAGGATGCAGAGTTATCTTCGGGTAGTCCATCGGGCCAAAGCGTGGTTTGATGAGTATCAATTAGTGCAGATTCCCTGAGGGGATAACCAGGAAGCCGATGCCTTGTCCAAAATGGCTACACAGTTGACCACCATTCGTACTCGGAAAATCACTCTGTTACATATGAGCGAATCGGAGAGAGCTGAACCTGAAGAGGTGAGTGCCACCACGACAAATCCTCTGATAAGCTGGATAACGCCCATTAAAGCATATTTGCAAGATCCTGAAGGTTACTCCGAGGACAAATCTGTCCGACGAATGATGTCTAAGAAGACTGTCCGATACTTCCTCAAAGACGGAATACTATTTCGGAGGACGTACTCTTATCCTCATGCCCGATGCTTAAATGAAGAGGAAGCTCAACTTGTCCTGGCGGAAACTCACGAGGGGTGTGCGGTAGCCATACCAGTGGTGGAAGCATGGCTGGACGGATAATCCGGCAAGGTTATTATTGGCCCACGATGGTCAAGGATTGCAAAAACCACGCGGAAAAGTGCAAGTCATGCCAAGCTTATGCCCCTCGGATTCACCAACCAGCGGCTCCGTGGGAACCCCATTTGACCGCCTGTCCGTTCGCCAAGTGGGGAATAGACATAGTAGGTCCACTTATTCCCGATGCTGGTCAAAAGAAGTTCTTACTCGTGGCAGTAGACTACTTCACCAAATGGGTGGAGGCAGAGCCCTTAGCACGGATAACGGCAGGTGCGATCATTAACTTCTTGTGGAGGAACATTCTGTGCCGTTTTGGGGTCCCTCGGAGCCTGGTAAGCGACAACGGCCTGCAATTTACTGACCAAGGGTTAGAAAAGTGGTGTGATCATTGGGAGATTAAGCATCGTTTCGCTTCGGTGGGATACCCCCAAGCCAACGGACAAGTTAAGAGAACCAACCGAAGTCTCTTGAAGAATATGAAGGCCCGACTTGACTGGCACAAAGCCAAGTGGGTTGAAGAAATACCCGGCATATTATGGGCCTATCGGACCACACAAAGTACCGCCACAGGCGAAACCCCCTTCAGCCTATCCTATGGTTGTGAGGCGGTTGTACCCTCCGAAGTCTCGATTGAAAGTTGGCGAACCAAAGAATACGAGGAAGTGGCCAACAATGCTAACTTAGCTCTGACCCTTGATCTCCTGGAAGAGAGAAGAATCCGAGCCGCCATTCGGGCTGAGGAATACAAAACTCGGATGGCACGATACTATAACGCCAAGGTAAAGCTTAGAACTTTTCAAGTGGGTGATTTAGTGCTAAAACGGGTCGGAGCTTCCAAAAACGTAGGCAAGCTTGAGCCCCGATGGGAAGGACCCTACAAGATAGCGGGAATTGTCGGACCCGCAACTTATCTACTTGCCAACTCTGAGGGCGCCACTCTCAGCAATACATGGAATTCCTTCAATCTTAGAAGATATTACGCTTAATGTAACATCATCATTGTTACATAAATAAAACTGTTTGTTTATAAATAGATGGTTACGATACATTCAAATCCGATAGGGTACATAGGTTTGCAAAATAAAAATGGTAACCTTGCACAGGAAATCATTACAAGCAACCTAACCCCAAGGAGCCATCTACTACAAACTACTCCTCTCGCAAAGGACGCTTCCCTTCTCGGATAAGGCGACGATGCTGCTCCTCCGATAGGGTTAGTGGATCCGTCAATAACACGCCCTCGGAAGCCACGGGGCTATCTTCAGGAAAGATGGGGTGAAGACTAAGCTCGGGAATAACCAAGCCCACGGGACACTCTGGCAATGCTTGAACCGCATCCGTACCAAGTCGATACCCGATGCGGACCAGATCACACATCTCCTTTTGTAAAGACTCCCTCAAAGCTGAAGGACCCGCGATATCCAAAACGGCTCGGACCCGGGCCACCACCAAAGCAACATCATGGGCACGAGTCGTCTGCAGTAATTGGTCATCGGAGTAGCGAAGTTGACCCTTCAACTCCTCCAATCTCGCCTGAAAACTCGTCACCCGGGTCCTCTCTAACATCAACTGGCGCTCCACCTCCCAGGACTTATCCTTCTCAATCTGAAGGACCATCTCGTGAATCGCCTTAGCAGTTTCATGCTCTTCCTGCAAGCGGGAAATCTCCGTCTGAGCCTCCAACAAACCATGCTCTAACTCGTCCCGACGGCGATATACCAGGCCAGGATCCGAAGAGGAACATCCCCGAGATCCGATGGCGTCTAGCACCATATAAATCCGGATGGAGACGAATGGATCACTACAGAAGAAATAAAAGGTAGGTAACTGAAAATTGCAAATAAAATAAGTATCTACCTCACACAGGTTTTTGCAAACCAAGTCCTGAAGGCGAGAGGAAGGAAGGGTCCTCATGAGCTCACAATCCGTAACATTCAGTAGACTGCTAAGAAAATTTTGGCAAAACCCCGATACCTCTCCGAGGGGAGAAAACTCCGGGTCACCACCCCGAGGAGAAGAGCCCACGGGAGGAAGATTCCCTCCGGACAGCGACACGGGTACGCGCTCGGGAACTCCCTCCACAGCATCCACGATATCGGAAATCCGAGGAAATGGTCGCGACACCAAAGGAGGCACTGGGTAATCTATCGGAGAGAGAGCCGTAACCGGATTTTCTACCCTAGGAGGAATCACAAAGCTCACTGAGGGGGCTGCCACGGGTGAACCCTCCGATTCCTGCCTCTCCGGGGAAGGGTCAGCCCTCATAACCGCCACAAAGGTATCGGAGGTGCCCTCCGATGCCCGCCGCATACCGTGCAGAGCTCGCCCCAGAAAAACACCATTAAGTGGATCTATGAAAAAAGCCGCCATCTCAGCACCTATAGGCAGGTATAGAGTATATGATGATCCCGAGGGCACACAGGTTGATAAAAGATAAGTCGACAAGCCTACAGACTTACGGAAATAGAAGTTGCCATGAAGAGGACGAATTGGCAAGTTCTCTCTCCTTATTCCCTCTTGAAGACCTGCCAGAATAAGAGCTTCAGGACACGCAAGCAGGCCGGTAATATCATACGAGCCAGAAAATAACCCGGAACGGCTCAGTTCCTCCCACTCCCGCCCCAACGTCTCGGATATGGGCAAAACGTATCCCAAGCCCCATCGGATGGGCACTCCCCATGATCGTGCCGAATGACCTTTCGAACGGACGAAGAAAAACCTCCGCCTCCAGTCCCCCCTACGAGTGCGAGGATTGGATGTACCAGTGAAGGCTTTCTCGACGTCCCGATAGGCCAGGCTGAAAAGGGGAACTCCATCCGAACAAGGCCGAAGGATGAAAATTGCCCCCACCCGATACGGGGACAGGGGAAGGTTAAGGAGCTCGCAGCATAAAATGTATCCCACTAAGAGGCGATACGAGTTGGGTGTTAACTGGCTCGGACAAATTTGCCAGTACTGAAATAGCGATTGAAGAAAAGGGTGGAAAAACACCGGTAACCCACAGTACATTTGTTCACAATAAACCGTTAAGAATCCCGGAGGAGGATCATATGCTCTCTGATCCGGAGAGGGCACGACCACGTTAAAATCATTGAAATTCAGATTGTATTCCGCGAAAAGAGTCACTAGGGACTCTCCGTACACAGTGCTAGCGGCGGAACCAACTCGTCCCCGACCTATTAACCTTGAGGGGCTTAAAGGTATTAAGTTAAATACAGAACGCTCATCGGCAAGAGAATATGGCTCCCGACTCATAAACACATCTCTCATATGGTCCAATCTTCGAGAATCTGTATACGAGGACCTATTCCCCATTCGGGAAGGCGAGATCGCCGCATTGGCCGCTTGATTTTCAGCATGCCCATCCCGCTGCCCCGGAGAAGAATTTTCCGAGGACACATAACGAACCAGAGACCCATGGGCAATCCGAGCATGGCTTCGAGGAGAACTACCTGATGATGTGGACCCCCCATGCCTGTGATGTGGCGGCATCATCTTTAATAGTAAGTTCTCTGATTACTCTTATACGAAAATTGAAGGAAAAGTATTGAGTACGACTGCGAAAGCAAACACTAAGTTCTGCGAGAATAGATTTCTAAAAGAAGAAATTAAAATGATTTATCTGCTAAAGCAAGATAGATTTTAATGATGAGTATAAGTACCACTGTTAGCATATTATATATGATAAGCTAATCCCGCAAAATAAAGCTGGAGCTGTTCAATCCATTTACAAGGGCGTGACACGTACTAATGAGTGTCTCTAATTAGGGATAAATAACTCTAAGTACGCATGCAATCTGACACGTCCTGCTAAGTCTCGTACTTAGTCAGCAAATAAAGAACTTTGTTTTAAGCTCAGTTTTTAGAGAAAATTAAAGGGATAAGTTTGTATATATAAACATGCTAATAGTTTATTACTATCTGAAGCTAAATGGACAAATAAGACAGAATAAAAAGGGAATCGGACAGATTGTTCATTCATAAACCCGAAAAGCTCTCGGAAAAGTCTACAAAAGCATAAAGAAGAAAATCCTATTCTAAATCCCTGTACTCGGAGGAGGCGGAGGCGGATTGATAGCAGACCCCTCGGGGAGACTAACAGATGGACTCGGAGGCACAGCCCCACTCGAGCTAGTAGCGCCAAGGTTGGACGCAGTCGGAGGAGGAGCAGGAGAGTTCCTGGGCGTCATCACAGCATCAAACATCTCAAGAAGGTTCTGAACCTGCTCGGGAGACGGCCTAGCAAGCTTCTTAACATCGAAAACACCGCCAAAATTCACCCCCGAGGGTACCACCTCACGGGCTACAGTAGCACACTCTAACCATCCCCATAACATGTGCCCAAGTGTATCCCGAGCGGACAGGGAAGTAAATTGACGTTCTGCCTCTACTACCGCACCCTTAACAGCTTCATCAACCCGAGCTTGCACATCTTTCACCGGCATCACATCTACTAACTTCAATGTCACCAACTCATGCAGCCACGATTGAAGCCCCTTCTCTCTCTCTAAACCCTCGGACTTCTCCTTCTCCAGAGCTTCTATCCGGGCAAGAAGGGACCTCTCGGACTCCGCCTTTTCTTTCTCCAGACGAGATAATTGTACTCGGACAGCCCCCTCTGACGCTTCCAGTTGATCATAAGCTGATTGTACTCGTTGCAGCGTGAGACGCATCACCTCTTTCATCCCTTGGTCCTCCTTCCATTTGAAGTCGTAAGCCTCCAACTTGGTGTGAAGGGCCTCGTTCATGGACTCGACCTCACGGAGTCGGGCCTGGAGAGAAGTCACTTGTTCTCTAAGGGGACCCACTTCTGCCCCCTCCCTAGAATGGCGCTGCTCCATCGCGGTAATAACCTCCCGGGTCTTCTTGGACTGCACGACAAAAAAAGAAATATAAGGAAGAATGCAGGGAAATCACCTAAAAATAAAACAGCCAAATACTTATGATGGCTTCCATCCAGACCGTGCTGGCCCGCAAAAACTGATACCCCTCCTCGGGCGCAAAAAGAGAAGAGCTGAAAAAGTGAAGGATCTCGCGGTACACGTCCCCCACAGTCGGAGACTCCTTCTCGGGTATCGGAGGCGCAAAATCTCCCTCGGAAGCAGACCTCCGCAAAGTAGCCCTCTTCGGGAGATCAGCTGTCGGAGAAGGGATAGCAGTGGTGGGAGTTGTGGTCACCGCCTCCGTCATGACCACTTTAGGAACCTCTGTAGCGGTCGAGGAACCCTCCCCCCCTGAGCAAAGTGCCACAAACCTCCCTCTTCACCTCCAAGTCCTTCAGTAAGTCAGAAGGACCCTTGCAAATTCCCTCGGATGGCTCCTCGGGCCCTGGCGGATTAGTTGAGCAAACAAATCCGCACCCGGAAATATAGGGGCCTTTCCTTTATCTACACCTACGAGAACAAGATATGCAGTCAGATAATATGTCAACATAAATAGAGTACTAAAGCCGAGTAAACAGAGAAGAGAAAGAAGCTTACGAGGGCGAGTGGGGGAATGGTCATGAATAGTGGGTGAAGGATCCCGAGAAGAGACCAAAACAACATCCGGACCCGGAGACAAGAGCTCCTCTCCTTCCTCCCTCGGAGATATTACTCCCTTAGAGCTCCTCGGAGAACTACCGGTGTTGGACTCGAAAGCAGACCTCCAAGTCAGAACAGACAAGGAAGCCACCTGCCGCAACGGAATAGCCTACAGGGTGCTCCCCCAACATCCTCGGAGGGAGACGGGATATTTTCATGAACTTTCTCGACCTTCGTATCTATCCCATCCTTCTCCGGAGACTGCACTTCTACTCCCTCGTGGTCTCCCCCCTTGGAAGCTTCGCTACGAGCGCTAGGGGCTACCTCCTCAACCCCTGGTGCTAGATAATATCTGGCCATGACCTCCTCTACATCACACACAAGCAAGCCAGTATAAACAATGGAAAATACAAAAAACCCATTCGGAAAAAATAAGTACTAAAAAGAAAAAGAGGAAAAACTTACTGAAA